>CM061259.1:106835000-109335000 GCA_030848825.1 Tadarida brasiliensis
TGAAGCAAAACTGTGTAAGTCAGTGAATGACATAAAAAGACAGGGTAATTATCAAGGGCTTTTTCAGTGAGTATGTCAGATCAGGACAAGTTCATCTTAATATAACCTCAGTCAGCGCTCATGATAGAAGGAACCATCCAGTAGTTATAACCACAGCCTGAAATTCAAATTAATGAAGACTGAATCCTGACTCAGTCATTTTCTATCCACGTCTTTCAACAATGATGATTTTAGAGAGAGATTGGAAAGGAGAGAGAGGGAGAGAGAGAGAGAGAGAGAGAGAGAGAGAGAGAGAGAGAGAGAGAGAGAAGCATTGGTTTGTTGCTCCACTTATTTATGCCTTCATTGGTTGATTCTTATATGTGCCCCAGCTGGGGATTGAACCTGCAACCTTGGCATATAGTGAAGATGCTCTATCCAACTGAGCCACCTGGCCAAGGCTCGAGAAGTTTTCCTTTTCCTTAATTATTTTTTTTTAATCCTCACCTGAGGACATTTTTACATTTATCTGCGTTTATCTTCAGATAGAGCAGGAGGGAGAGAGGGAGGAAGAGAGAGAGAGAGAAACATTGATGTGAGAGAGACACATCGACTGGTTGCCACCCACACGACCCCAACCGGGGCCGGGGACAAACTGCAACCGAGGTACGTGCCCTTAGCGGGAACCGAACCCAGGACTCTCTGGTCTGCGGGCCAACGCTCTAACCGCTGAGCCAAACCGGCCAGGGTGAGAAGTTTTCTTAAATCTAAACACTATTAAGTATAAAAGAGCCTTGTATAGGGACCATTGACTTGAAAGCTCTTCTTTGGAGAGATCTAGTACAAATTGAAATCGTGCCTATTTTTGTCTTGAAGCAGAAAAAATTGTTTTTCAATAAATGTTTGTGAGTCTCTATTATATACGTGACATTTCTAAAAGCAGAGGACAGCAAAATTTCTATAAAGGGCCAGACAGTGACTGTGTTAGGCTTTGGGGTCCTATGGTCTCAGTGGCAGCAGCTCAACTCTGTTGGTGTGAAAGCAGCCATCGACCAGAGAGTATAAGGAATGGGTTTGGCTGTTTCAATAAAACTTTATTTATAAAACAGTTGGGCTTGTTTTGAATCAGATTTAGCTCCAGGGCTATATTTTGCTGACCTTGACCTAAGTTGTAGTCACAGGCTTTTAAGAAGAATAATGTAATCCTGTCACTCTAGTTTAAAATATAATCTAGAGAAAAATGCAAAAAAAAAAAAAAAAAATCTGATTAAAGAATAAGGAACAAGAAAGAGGAGGAAACCTATCAGATTGTCTAATGAATTTGTTTTCTTCAGTGGTAAATAGTTTCCTTAGGAAGCAGCCACAATATGCTATTGAGGAAAAGCTCTAATTGAGGTTGAGAGAGAAACTCAGCTTGTGAAAAATGCAAGAAAACTTATGCAAAGAATTAGTTATTGAAAGCGGAGAGTCACTTTGGCTCAGTTAGGAACCTGCTTCCCACTTGATAGAGCAGTGACCTTGTAAATACCTCCCTTTGAAAGGATTGTTAGGCGCCAAAAAAAAAAAAAAAAATCTATTTCTGATTCCTTTCTATATCATCTTTTTAAAATTTACCCAGATCAAAATAATTCCACAACTCCAAAAAGGTTATTATCAAAATTTCTTCACCACATGCTCCCTCCTCTCCTCTGTCTATAGCACACTATTTCATCGGCTTATTTGGGCTTCCCTGAAGTGTCTCCCAGGTATAGTGTTCCTAGAGTCAACTGTTTTCTTTATCTGAATTGACCTTACCTCACTTGCCTTCATATGGGAAACAAGAGAAGCCTAAAACTTGAGAGATGACAAAATACTGTTTCTCTTAATTGAGAGAGAGAGAGAGAGAGAGAGAGATTATTAAGGCCACAGTTAATTTGGTTCTATTATCAATAAAAAAACAATAGTGGATAGATATTTATTAAGAAGTATCAACAGAAACCAGGAAATCCTCAAGAACCTACTTCTTTCATCGAATGACAAGGCTAATAGGATGTCCACATCGAAATGGAAGAAATCCCAGATTTTTGAAATTTATGAAATCTTTAGAGCAACTGGTGAACAGTTCCTAGGATGCAAATATTTTCATATTGCAATCACATCATTCTAATGTTTAAACACACAATATTGTGATATGGTGTGAGAGGCGCTTCAGAAAGCCCATGGTAGGGCCAGGTAGAGGTGGAAATGTATAGGAACACAATGTATGTGCAGCAAGATCGAGATGACGATGGTTTTGCTGCTGTTGTATCTACTTGACAGCGCCCCTACGATGAAAAAGGATTGAATTGCACCTTCAGGAAATGGTGTTATCATAAAAATTAAGTGATATGATACTTGTTGAAGATTTAGTATGGTTCCTGGCAAACAGAGGATTGAGTAAATGTTCACTTCATTGAAATCTTGCTCTCGAGTTGAGGGTCTGACTTCAGCGTGGACTAAGGGATATACATTCAGAAATTTTTGTGAGGACAGGATCTCATTTAACTGATTCTTTTCTGGCATTCCCTATATTTTCCTCATAAATTTGTGCTCCACTGGGCTAATTCATACCATCCTCATTAGACGTCAAAGATCAGTAGCGGTCTGTGGTTGGTTGGCTAATAATGAACACCTTTGACAATCAATATTTTAAAAAGTATGGGTTCCCTCACTTCGAAAATACATATAGGTACAAAAGCTCCATATAATAAGAGATGAGGGTCCACAAATCCTGTAAAGCCCTGGTTTGGAGCCCAAGGAAGGATTCATACCCTAGATTGTACTTCTGCCTTAACACCTGTTCTGGGAGGTCTAAGCCCTCTCATTAGAAGGTCTGTGGATTTAGAACCACGTGACTTTACCTGTCTTGAGGTTCTGCGAGGCTGCTGGAGTGGCAGGAGCAGAGCTGAGGACCGTAGGTGATGTCGGCGCACTGGTGACCTCAGGTGGAGCTGCAAGTCAACATGATCGCAAGGATGAATCAAGCAGCAGGGAACAAGAGCTCTGTGCTGGGCCTGCATGGCCGCGTTACCAAGGCGACACCGTCCTCACGCAAAACTGGGCACTAATCTCCCCTGAACTCAGAGCTCCTGTCCACGGTCAATGCGATTCGTACAGGGGAGGGTTTGAAGAAAAGCCCAAGAAAACAGAAGTAGCCATACTGAAATAGTTCAGGAGGTTCAGAGGTGAAAAGGAACACCCAGGGTAACACTGAAGCACTTTGAGAAAACCAGCCATGCTTATCACATGTATGTATCTTCAGAAACACTGCTAAGATGGGGAAAACGTCTAGAACCTGGACCTGTCTTTGTCCTTCCAGTCGTGAATGACTAAGCTAAAAAGTAGTTTCTGGCCCTGGCTGGTTTGGCTCGATGGTTAGAACGTCGACCTGTGGACTGAAGGGTCTCAGGTTCAATTCCTAGTCAAGGGCATGTACCTGGGTTGCAGATTCAACCCCTGGCCCCAGTTGGGGTTGTGAGGGAGGCAACCAGTCAATGTGTCTCTCTCACATCAATGTTTCTCTCTCTCTCTTTCCTCCTCCCTCCCTTTCACTCTGTCTAAAAATCAATGAAAAAAAATATCCTTGGGTGAGAATTACCAACAAAAATTTTTTTTAAAAAAAGTAGTTTCTAGCTTGGCATCTGTGGCTCAGTGGATTGAGCGTTGGCCCATGGACTGAGAAGTCCCAGTTTGATTCCTGGACAGGGCACATGCCTGGGTTGTGGGCTTGATCCCCAGTAGGGGGCGTGCAGGAGGCAGCCAATTGATGTATCTCTTTCACGTGGATATTTCTATCTCTCTCTCCCTTCCTCTCTCTCTAAAAAATCAATAAAAAAATAAATTTCTAGAAAAAAAGTTTCTAAGCCTGGCCAGTTTGGTTCAGCAGTTGGAGCATTGGCCCTTGGACCAAAGAGTCGAGGGTTTGATTCCCAGTCAAGGAAATGTACCTGGGTTGCAGGTTTGATCGCCAGCCCTGGCTGTGTGGGAGACAACCAATTGATGTGTCTCTCTCACATCAGTGTTTCTCTCCCTCTCTCCCTCCCTTCTACACTCTCTAAAAATCAATGGAAAAATATCCTCAGGTGAGGATTTTAAGAAATAAATAATAATAATAATAATAATAATAATAAATTAAAAAGCAGTTTCTAGGCCCAGAAAGTTAAAAATAAATAAATAATAAATAGCATTCATTTCAGTCAGTTTTTATGAACCCCCCAAAGAGACCTGCACCCGATATGAGGATTAACTCATACTCCCTGGCATGCTAGATCACACAGATCATTTATACATTTGGCTAGAAGGTAGACAAGACTACAGGTGATAATTTTGTCCCTCTCAAGAGTCAGAGGGGTGTAGGATTCCAAACGACTTATGGACAGTCTCAGAGCTACCCAGAGAAAGAGCTGAAACTAGAATTAAGCCCAAACACAGTGCCTGGCAAAAATGCAGATCAGTGAAGGCCTGATTCAAGAATGTGTACATTTTGCTCACCAGCCACATTTTTTTTCCCTTTTTTTAAAGAAGCTTTCTTAAAACTCAACTGTACTAACTATAAAAGAGACCCTTAGAGAGCAGACAATTGGTTTGAATGCTCTTCTTTTTAGAGAATCAGTTTACTTTGGAATTAAGTCAATTTGTGCCTTGAAGAGGATAAACTTTTTTCGACATACATTTGTGAGTTTCTATTACACACAAGGCATTAGTCTAAAGCAGAGGGCAGCAAACTCTCTGTAAAGGGCCAGACAGTGAAGGTCTTAGGCTCTGGGGTCCTATGGTCTCAGTGGCAGCTGCTCAACTCTGTCAGTGTGAAAGCAGCCATCGACCAGAGAGTATAAGGAATGGGTATGGCTGTTCCAATAAAACTTTATTTATAAAACAGTTGGTGGGCCTGTTTTGAATCTGATCTGGCTCTGGGCTATATAGTTGGCTGACCCTGATCCAGAGACTTTTAAAAAGTGTACAGTCTAATCCTATCCGCCCCCCCCCCCCATCTAAAATCTAATATAGAGAAAAAAGCAAGCATGCAAAAAATGTGATCAAAGGAGCATAAACAATAAAGAAGAGGAAACCCAAGACAGATCCAGGAATGAGCTTGTCTTCACCAGTGGACAATATCTTCCCCAGGGAGAAGCTAGGAAGATGCAAGTGCACATGCAGGTGAGGAAAAGCTCTCGCAGAAAGTTGAAGGGGAAGCTGAGCCTGTGAAAACTTAAGCGAACACTTGGCTTCTGGAGGCTCAGTTATGGACCCGCTTCCCACTGGATAGAGCAGCGGCCCTGAGAGCGCCCACCTATTACAGAATAGGGGGCACTGAAAAAGCCTCCTACTTGCTCCTTTCCATGTCATTTTTTAAAGTTCAGACAGAACAAAATAATTTCACAGTGCCAATCATGTTGGAATCATAATCTCTTCGCCAGTGCGGCCTCCTCACATCTGTCTGTGGAGCTCTCTCTCAGCAGCATATTTGGCTTCCCCGAACTGCCTCCCAGATACAGATTCCACAAAGTCAGCTCTTTCCTCTATCTGCACTGACCTTATCTCACTTGCCTTTTATGTATTTATTTATTTTATTTATTTTTTTTTTTTATCCTCCCCTGAGGACATTTTTGTACTTATCTTCAGATAGAGCAGGAGGGAGAGAGGGAGGAAGAGAGAGAGAGAAACATCGAGGTAAGAGAGAGACACATCGACTGGTTGCCACCTGCATAATCCCAACCAGGGCCGGGGACAAACTGCAACCGGGGTACATGCCCTTAGCGGGAACCGAACCCGGGTCTCTCTGGTCCGCAGGTCGACGCTCCAACCGCTGAGCCAAACCGGCCAGGGCTATTTATTTATTTTTAATTCTCACCTGAGGATATTTTTACATTTATCTTGAGACAGAGTGGGAACAGAGTGAGTGGGAGGGAGAGAGAGAGAGAGAAACATCGATGTGAGAGAGACACATGGAATGGTTGCCTCCCACACAACCTCAACCGGGGCCGGGGATGAACCGCAACTGAGGTACATGCCCTGGGCTGGAATCGAACCCGGGTCTCCTTGGTCCGCGGGCCGATGCTCTAACCGCTGAGCCAAACAGTCAGGGCTTAAAGGGAAATAACCTAGTCCCAAAATTGGGAGTTTGCAACTAAAGTTTTCTTCATTTAATAAAGAAGAAAAAGAGATACAGCCAATTAAGGTCACAACTATTATATTCTCCTGGCAATACAAGACTTCACCAGAAGGAGACTGATTAAGAAAGAACATGGGGAACCCCTGGGTTGTTAGGATGTCCATCTCAAGAGAGAAGAAATGTAAATTTGCCAGATTTGGGGATTTCATGTAAATCTTAAAAGCAACTGGTAAACACTTATTGGGATGCAAAAGTTTTTATACTGCCATAGTCATTTTAATTTTTAAACAACCAATATCTCGATATAATGTGAGTTGTGCTTCATGAAGTCTAAGATAGGACAGAGCTTGGGGATGGAACTTTATGTTTCCACAATGTATATGCAACAAGACTGAGTTGATAAATGTGAAACTTAGGTGATATATCTACTTGACAGTGTCATATAAAATATTACCTACTTTATACATTTGAAAGTCTCCATAATAGTTCTTAAAATATTAAGAGAAGACATTTCTTAATTTTTCTAAGACATTATCTCAGAGAAAAAGGGCAGTTGTTTACACTGAATAGATTCAGCTTGAGAAAACGCTCACTACCTTCCCAACCGAGCAGTGAAGGCTGCTTCCTGAACCAACCAGCATTTCTGGAGCACTGCTTGGAAAGAGAGTTCCTGACTGGGAAGATGCTCTACTCTACGTTCTTTTTTTAAAAAAATTTTTCCCTTTATTGATTTTAGAGATAGAGGAAGGGAGAGGGAAACATCGATGAGAGAGAACATCGATTGGCCGCCTCCTGTATGTCCCCTACTGGGGATCGGGCCCACAACCTGGGCATGTGCCCTGACCGGGAATCGAACGACGTCTTGGTGCATGGGTCGACGCTCAACCACTGAGCCACACCGGCGGACTAGCCTATGTTCCTGAACCAAGGTTGTTTTTAACACTTCATTCTACACAAATAAGCAATTCCATTTCCCAACAGTTATTAAAACACAGGATTGTAGGACCCTCCTCTTTCTTGATTAAAGGAAGAGAATGTTACTACTGACAGGAAACACTCAGTTCACCCACATGGCGTGATCACAGGAAGAAGGAAGACAAGCTCACCTGGCTTTACCACCAATGATACGTGGATTTTCAAATCATTAAACCACCCACTGCGCTCAATGAGGCAACAATAGGTGCCACTATCAGACTCAGCTGCATTCTCTATGGTCAAGGACACATTCCCTTGGGGAATGATTCCGTGTAGATCATAACGCTTATCCTTCTGAAAGGTGACTCTGTATCCATCAGTCCAGATGAGCTGATTTGAGCATTTAAATGTAGCGCATTCCCCTCGGCCCCAGTACATGGATGTGATTTCAGAAGCTGTTGAGTAGGTGCAGGGTAGCGTGACAGGCTGACCCGCCACTCCGGTCACAGGTGCCTGAGAAACCACAGCATCTGCAAATAAAAGGAGAGCAGAGCAGGAGGGTCAGCGCTTTAATTTTACATTTATTTCTACTCTTTTCTCTTTACATCTTGAATCTAAAAATTTTAAGTGTTTTTCTGTATACATCTTTATCAACATTTTTTTATAGTTGCAAATAACACATAATTTAAACTTTTTCTGTATTTACGATTATTTACTAAGAGCATAAATTTCTAAAAGAGAAATTATCAGGATAAAGACCAGAAATATTTTTCCATCTCTTTTTTTCAAATTTCTTTCCAAAAATGTTTGAACCAAATTTCACTCTAGCAATACATGAGCATGTATTTCATTCTGTGTTTGACACGTATCTGCTTATTAAACCGTGATATATACATGTTGCTTTTCCCCTCTCCTAGATCCAGTCACTGTCTCAGCTGAAATACATATGAAAATTCCATTGCAATTAATGTTTCAATTTTTACTGCAATTCCTATTTATTTATATTTTTAAATATCTTTTTATTGATTTTTTTTCTTTTTTAGAGTGAAGAAGGGAGAGAGAGATAGAAAAATCTATGTGAGAGAGAAACATCAATCAACTGCCTCCTGCACGACCCCTGCTGGGGATCAAGCCCACAGCCCAGGCATGTGCCATGACCGGGAATCGGACCAATCGAACTGGGACCTCTTAGTCCATGGGATGCTGCTCAATCCACTGAGCCACACCGGCCAGGCTTCACTGCAATTTTTTTTTCTTTACTGATGTTACAGAGAGACGAAGGGAGAGGGAGAGAGAGAGAAACACTGATGAGAGAGAACATCAATTGGCCGCCTCCTGCATGTCCCCCACTGGGGGTTGGGCCCACAACCTGGGCATGTGCCCTGACCAGGAATCGAACTGGCGACCTCTTGGTGCATGGATCGCTGCTCAACCACTGAGCCACACCGGCCAGGCTTACTGCAATTTTTTAAATGTCTATTGCAAAGGAATTCACCTCACTCCCCGTGTCTCATAAGAATAAGCAGAGCTAATATTTTCTTTAAAGTATTGTTGGCTTAAAGACAGAAGTCTAATAAACTCTTCAGAAACCAATTTTTAGGTAGTGGGTTCCAATACTTCCAGGAAGAGCCAAGGCTTATGGAGCACCTGAGGATGTGCACACAAATCCCAGAGGAAATCCATCCTCATGAGTGGATGAAAGCACTGAGCAAGGCTCTCTTCCCCTGGTGAGCCCAGAGAACTGGAGAATATTCAATCAAGTACTCAATTATGCCACTTAGAAACAAAACCTCTCCCCTGTGGTAGTGGCATTCACACCCTAGATTGTCTTCATGACCATCAACCGCACAAAATGTACCATGAATCACTGGTCCCTTTCCCATCCTATCCCTGTGTCTTCTTGCTGTCCCCTCCCAAACCATGATAACGCAGGTACTATTTTTTACATACACGTGAGAAGTCCAGGCATACCCAACTATCTACCCACCCTCCTTTTCCTTAAAAACAAATGGCAGCATATGGCACACTGTTATACTTAGCCATAGATTTTGTAATTCATGGCATTTAAGCAATTTCTTTGGAGTAGGAGTTCAGCCTGGTTCTTTGCTCACTAGGTGACCCATTGCCTCCCCACAGAGCCCAAGCACATCCATCCTCCTCCACCACACCCTGGACTCCCCCAGGCTCAGAGCTTCCAAACCCCAGCCCACCTACCCACTTACCTGTCCAAAGTAGCATGAGGCCTGTGAAGGCTACCCAAGGATGCATGATGGTGTTAGCCTAAAGGACAGAGAAAACAGACTGTTTGGTGTGCCCCCCACCAGATGGTATGGGAACATCTTAATTCTCAGATTGCAACTTTTTCCTTTCACCCTGACTGGGTGAATCTCATGAGCCTCCCCTGCTGTGGCTGGGAGACCACGGACAGTGGCTTCAGGTCTCTGTTAGCTCAGGGTGGTTGAGGACTCTGCACCTCCAACAGACAGGCAAAGCTGTCCTTGGAAGCAGCCCCTGATTTTTCAGTTTCTTTATTCTTATATATGGTGTAAGAAAGTTTTCCAGTTTCATTATTTTGCATATGTCTACCCAGTTTCCCCAACATCATTTATTAAAGAGACTGTTTTTCACCTTTTGTACATTCTTGTCCCTTTGTCATGGATTAATTAACCATATAGGTGTGAGATTATTTCTGGGCTCTCTAGTCTGTTCTGTTGATCTACGTGTCTGTTTTTGAGCTAGTACCATACGATTTTGATGACTATATCCTTGTAGCATCATTTGATATTAGGTATTATGATACCCCCAATTTTGTTCTTTTTTTCTCAAAATTGCTTTGGCTATTCAGGCTCTTCTATGGTTCCACACAAATTTTTAGCATTATTTGTTCTAGTTCTGCGAAAAATGCCATTGGTATTTTAATAGGGGTTGCTTTGAATCTGTAGATTGCTTTGGGTAGTATGGACATTTTAACTATGTGAATTCTTCTTACCCATGAGCACAGCATATCCTTCCATTTATTTGTAACTTCCTCAATTTCTTTCCTCAATGTCCTATAGCTATGTGGCTTATTTTCTCCCAAATTATTATTTTTTCTTATTTTGTGCTAGTGGCAATATTTACACTAACACCTTTTGACATCCACCTGTTTTCTATGAGGAATTCATTATTTTAGCTGCCCATTGGGTGTGTCCATTTTGGAGCTGCTTAGGGGGGACTCTGGTGGTGGCTGAGGCCATTTGCCACGTGTGCCAATCTTGGGGCCGCTTGGTTGGAGCTGTCTTGTAAGCCCAGACCAGTCCCTACTTGTGCCAGGCTGAGGGCACTTAGAAAAGGCTGCAATGTGAGCTGAACTGGCCTCCATTTGTGCTGGGCTTGGGGCTTTTTAGCAGGAGCTGCAGGGAACTTAGGCTAGCCACTGCTGTGCTTCCCTGGGGCGTCAGGGCGTTTGGGAGAGGCCAGCAGGGCACGTCCAGTCTAACCACTGTCCTGCGGAGCTGGAGGGCCATTAGGACAGGTTGCCAGGAGTGCCAGAAGCAGCCCATTACTCCCGGAGAGCTGAAGGGCACTTGGGACAAGCTACATGGGCCCCAAGGCTCTAGTGACGGGACTGAAGCTGCTGGAAGAGGCTCCAGCAGGGTGAGCGGGTTGGGTGGTGCAGGGTCTCGGGGAAAAGCCAGAGCAGGGCAGACAGTGGAGCCAGGTTAAAGGAGAGGGGGAGATTTTGTGCCTGCCTGCTCAGGGCCAGCGGGATAGGAGGAAAGCTCGACAAAGGAACAAGAGCACCATCAGAGCTTCTGTCCCCTGACAGTTCCTACAAATCCCTGCCCCGCCAACCCTTGCCCTAGTCAATTCAGTGCCTTCCCTTATGCCCCAGGCCCTTCTGGAACTGCTGCCTCGGGCTGGAGCTTTGAGTGAGGAAGTTCATGCTGACCCCTCTGAGTCCAGTGTTGAGGTCTCTCATAACCCTTCCTCAATCTCAGATGTAATCACATCTGGTGCTCACAGCTGTTGTTATGGGGACTCGTCTTCCCAGCACAGGTGCCCCATGCCAGGAGCCTAATGTGAGGTTCAGAGCTCTGGCTCGCCAGTGGGGACCTCTGAAGCCCAGCTATCCCTCCCATTCATTAATCACCACACGGAGGGCACGGTACCTGCCCAGACCACATATCCAGCCCTCTTACCTGTCTCGATGAGGCTCCTTCTTTACACCCCTAGCTAGGGCAATTCTCCTCAGCTAGTCTTCAAGTGGTTCTCTGTGATGGCTGTTCAATAATTTAGTTTTAATTCTGATGTGCTCCTGGGAGAAGGCGGGTTCAGGATTTACCTACTCAGCCACCTTGACTCTGCCCCCCGGAATTTTCCCTAATTTCTATTGGCTCAATCACTGTTGCCCTAATTTGCCATATCATACTCAGAAAGTTCAAGCAACAAAGTTCTGATGTTCTCTTCCAGAGGACTGTACTTACGGGTGAGTTAGGAGGTTTCTAGCTCCTCTGGGATTGTCACTGATCCTTCCCCCAAAGGTTCTTATGGATAAAGACAACTTTCTTCCAGCATTCCACTCTTTATCTCTTTGCCACACCTTTCCATAAGATTCTTGGGAAGTATCTTTGAAAGTCAAACTTCTCCAGTCTGCCACATTCTTTTTGCTGAATTTATCTACTTACTAACTTAAATAGATTATAAAGAGATATTAGTGGACTGGAACAGCATCTGTTCTCTGCTAGGCTGTTTTTAAAAGAGTCAGCAAAGATCTACATTTTAGATCAGAGTCTGGACCCGAAAGGCCATGCAAATTTTGAGACTATTTATACATGGAGGGATCTTAAACTGCCTGGGGTCAGCTCCTACATTTCCTCCACATCCATTTCACAGAAGATCGCTGGGTCAAAGAGACTTTATAGCACTGGGCTTTTGCAAGATTTGTTATTTATTAATATCAAAATATTATACAATATTTTCTAGCTCTGGCAGGTGTGGCTGAGTTGGTTGAGCATTATCCCATGCAAGGAAAGGTTGCCAGTTCGATTCCCGGTCAGGGCACATACCTGGGTTGTGGGTTTGATCCCTGGTTGGGGCACATTTGGGAAGGCAGCCAATCTATGTTTCTCTCTCATATTGATGTTTCTCTCTCTCTCTCTCCCTCCCTCTCCCTTGCTCTCTCTCAAAAATCAATTTAAAAAACATTAAAAAAATTTTTCTAAATGTGACCCACCCACAAAACAACTATATTAAAATAATATGCACATTTAAATAAATATCCCACCACCATCACCACGCATGAATAACCATTACCAAAAAATCTCACTGCTTCCCCTGGGACAAGAGAGTCACACCATAAGCAGAAGGAATTTGAACAAGAATTCAGAAAAAAAAAGTCACTGCTATGGGTAAATGAGTAACTTGGAATGTCCTTTTTGATTGCAGTCAGTATAACTGAGAAAAGATACAGAGCACCTAGAAGCCTGGAATGAACGTTTCTCACTCATACTGCTCTTTGTACAGGTTTCCACTGAAAACTGGCCAAAATCTGAGCCCTGCTCAAGCTGGAGAGCCTTTCACCCAAACGGTGCAGCGGCCCCACGCCTTGTCCCGCTTCCCAGCTGAGTCCCAGGAAAGGTGATGGAAAATCTTAAAAATGGAATCTCTAGGACATCTCTACTTATCTCCAAAAGGATTCAGACTTTCTCAATAGAAACCTGGAGACAAATGAATGTGCTTTGTTTGCTTTTTACATCTTAAATTTAACTGAAAATAAAATTTAATTTTAAATGGGCATAAGCTCCAGGGCACACCTTGGAGATGATCGGCATCAGTCCTGGACCGCCCACCGTGAACCAAGCTGGAATCTTCTTGCTGATGGAGGGCCCCGCCTCCAATTTGTAAAAATAACTCAACACCTGCAAAACACAATAAAGGGAAGTACAAAGGAGGAACCACTTAGAATTTCTGCTTCTGGAATTTCAAACTTCGATAAAGTAGTAGATAAAACATAGTAAGACCTTACTTTTCAGTCTAAAAAGCTAAAGGGGCCACTCTTTTCAGAGCCTGTGAGTCTCTTAGGCAGAGCTCTGGGGGGAAAATCCTTAAGTGCTTCTATGTAGAGACCTCATGTTCAGTATTCCCACACTGTCATTAAGTCATCACTTGTCACCTCCAGGGCACTTGCAGTAGCTTTTTGCTCCTCTTTCTACCATCTCTCCCATTCCAAGTACTTGATGCAAAGTGGGTCCTACTCTGAAAACCAGGGTTCAAGTCCTAGCTTGCTGCCACACTCTGCAGCCGACCTCGATCTTTAAGTCAACCTGTCCCGGACTTCATTTCTTTCTCTCCTTCTTTCAGAGAAAGGTTATTAGCGAAGCAGGCGGCAGAGAGTGGCCGCTCCACAGACCGAGCAGCCTTCATTTCTTTCTATGAAGAGGAAGGCAGAAAGGATAACATCAGTCCAATAACAGCTTCAGTAAAATGCTTAAATCTTATCTTTTCATTACAAAAGAACATGGAGATCATGAACCAATTACAGACGCATGTAAAAGGAAATGTGAAAGTCTATCTCTGGACCATTTGCCCCTGTGGGGTAAACATCTTAATTTGGGTATACAGTCGTCCCTTGTTTATCGCGGTTAATCCGTTCCAGACTCTAGCGGTTGCACCTGGCGTTGAAGGGTTTGGGGTGCTCGAATCCATAGGCCTACAGTCCACACATACAGTAATTTTAATTGTAATTGTAATTGTAATACAGGGGTGTATAATTGACTCAGACAACCGAGCGCTCACTGTATCATTTTCACTGTCTCGATCAAATTTTTAATGAATATATTTGAAAAAACGGCGATAGAGTGAAGCCGCGAACGTCGAAGCGCGAAGTGGTGAGGGACGGCTGTATTCTTCCAGACTGTTTCACCCGTGTCCCTGCACTTGACAGAACCAGAGGACCAGAAACCACGGGCACCAGAGACAGGACACCAAGGGGGCAGAGCCCTTCCCTCTGCCTCCATGTATTACTAGGACCCCCGCCAAGAAGAGGAGCGTTTTCCAGATTGTTTTTTCTTTTTATTATTATTTTTTTTTCCTCCTCCCAATCCCCCCCACCCCACCCCGTCCCGAGCTTTGCTGTCTACGTCCATCGGTTATGCACACATGCACATAAGTTCTGTAGTTTATCTCTTCCCTCCCCTGCCCCCGCCCCACTCCTCTGAGGTTTGTCAGTCTGTACCCTACTTCTATGTCTCTGGGTCTATTTTGTTCATCAGTTTGTTTTGTTCATTATATTCCACAAAAAAGTGAGATCATGCGATGTTTGTCTTTCTCTGCTTGGCTTGTTTCGCTTAGGATAATACTCTCCAGGTCCCTCCATGTCGTCTCAAAGGGTAAGAGATCTTTCTTTCTTACAGCTGCATAGTACTCCATTGTGTATATGTACCACAGCTTTTTTATCCATTCGTCTACTGATGGACACTTGGGCGATTTCCAGATCTTAGTGATTGTAAATAGTGCTGCTATGAACATAGGGGTACAAATATTCTTTCTGATTGGTGTTTCAGGCTTCTTAGGGTATACATACACTTGTTTAAAGATTTCTGGCCTGGCTGGTATGGCTTAGTCATTGAGCATCAACCCATGTACCAAGAGGTCGTTGGTTCGATTCCTGGTCAGGGCACATGCCCAGGTTGTGGGCTAGATCTCCAGTGGGGGGCATGCAGGAGGCAGCCAATCGATGTTCTCTCTCATTGATATTTCCATCTCTCTCTCCCTCTCCCTTCCTCTCTCTCAAAAAAAAAAAAAAATCAATAAACAAAAAAATTTTTTTAAAGATTTCTGTAGGGCAAGATTCTCCTTTGGAGGGAACCACTGATCAGGTCCAAGTGTGTTCTGAAGTCCCTTCCCTCCAGGTGACTGACATCCATGGCATACAGCATAGCAGCAGCTCAGTCGTCACCCAGGGAGGGGCCGTTCTCAGGCAGTGACAGGTGCACATTGAGGAGGGCTCAGCAGAAAGGGGGAATAGACAAGGGAGTAACAAACTCCCAAGCTCCTGACGTCGGAGACGATGCAGAGGAACAACAGCCACTTTCCTACGTAAGAGCACATGGGGCGCTTAGGGGTGTCTGTGAGTTCTCCAGGAAGTGAGGCTACAGAGCTCTGTCGGAGCACTAAGTGAAAAAGTCTTTCCAGAAAGCTAACTTTCTGTGTATTTACTGTTCTCACTCCAAGGATATTTAGTAAATTTCTATTATGTGTGAGAGCAGAGGCAACAAATGACTGAGGCAGACCTGGTCTCCACACCCTTGGAATGGAAGCTCAGGGGCCGGATGCTGACAAATGCAGATTGCTGGAGCCCTCTGCCTTCTTTCCACCAGGAAATGGAATTGACATGCCAGTCGCTGCTTCTCCTTCTGTGAAACACACAGCTCCAGTCCTCCCGATGAATGGAGAAGTTGGTCAGAGACACTTCTTTTTGAGTGCACCCCAAGCAGAACTTGACCACACACACCAAGTGTGCTTCTGTTTTCTCCAGGGGCTCCTGCCACACCACCAGCCTGCTGGCTGTCTTCTTCACTGGAAAAGGAGAGCTCTGCAGTGTCCTCTACTAGTGGGAGTCTTCATTCAAAGAGCATAAACCTTGAGACTCAAAGGCAACCTTCAAGACCATCTATTCTACTCCAGTCATTTCTTAACCTTTTATGAGTCACCGTTCTCTTTGAAAATCAGTGGCCCCTTTAGACTTTCTGTACCAAAAAAGACATGCACACACCCCAGCCTGTAATTTCCTCTGGTTTCAGGAACTTCGTGGACCCATCATTGGACTGAAATTCCTGGAATCCAGGAGACCCAGTATTAAGAATTCCTACTTTACAGAGAAGGTCATTTCAGTTCTAATGTCCTGATTAGCAGTCTCTGGGTTGAGTAACCTGTTGGCTGGAATGCAGAGGTAATGTAACAAGTCTGAGTATTGGCCAGGTCATGGTTCAGTCCTCACATGAACTAATTATCTTCAGAAAATGGAAAAGGAATGTTCAGTAGCCTTGGGCAGGACCTTAAAGCCAATCAGCTGACACATCTGATAGTCTTAAAAGAAGACAATACAGGCTCAAAAAGGAGGCTGGGCCCTGGCCAATGTGGCTCATTGGGTTGGAGCATTATCCTGTGTACCTAAGGGTCATGGGTTCAATTCCCAGTCAGGGTACCTACCAAGTTTCGGGTTCGATCTCAGGTTGGGGCACAACTGATTGATGTTTCCCTCTTTCATCAATGTTTCTCTCTCTCACTGTCCCTCTCTCTTCCTCTCTCTCTAAGATCCTCAGGTGAGGGTGAAAAAATGAAGCTAGATCTTATGGCATAGAAGTACATGATGCTTGATTGTGTCCTGACTAGGGGAGAAAAACCATAAACTAGAATAATGTGAGGAACACTGAGAAAATTTGAATTACTCTTAATTTTCTTAGGTATAAAAATGGCATTGTGTGATCTAAGAGAATATCCTTATTCTTAGGAGGTATAGAATGAAGTTTAGTGAAGTGTCAAGATGTCTGAAATGACCTTAAAATGTTTCCGAAAAAAATTGTGTGTATCAGTAGAGAAATAGAGAAAGCAAATATGCTAAAATATTAAATTACATATCTTGGGGAAGGATTCTCTTGTTCCTCGTACTATTATTTCAGTTCTTCTGTGGGCTGGAACAATTTCCAAAAAACAAAAAGAAATGAATATGTTATGTACCTAATCATATTGGAGTTTGAATTCTGTCTCTGTCATTTACCAGCCATATAATCTTAGGTAAGCTGGGTTTGTTTTTTTTTTTCTTTTAATTCATTTCCTCAGGAAATATTTCGTGTGTTACATACTGTTCTATGCAGCAAGAGATACAGCATTCTGGGAAGGTGCAATACAGACTCTCAAGTTCCACCGGCCATGTTAGACATGGGAGACATCTAAGTGGGAGTATCAATTGGACAAACACTCTGAGAGCTGGAGAGAGATACTAAGCCTGACATTTAAGGCTGTGGAAATATAGGTCATCACACAGAGGTGTAGAGAGAAGGAAATGACCAGCCCTGGGGAATCTCAACATGTATAAGTCACGCAGAAGAGGAAATAAAAATGACTGGAAATGGGTGGCCAGTGAAGGGGGGGGGGGGTAGATTGGGGAAGTGGAGGGATTGACATAAAAGAAAAAAAAGAGAACTCGTGGACCTGGACAACAGTGTGGTGATTGCAGGGGTAGGGAAGTGGGTGGAGGTGGAAAAGGGCATATAGGGGATTTGAAAAATAAGAAGAAAAAAGTAAATAAATAAAAATGACTGGCAAGGAATGGGCAGTGGAGTAGGAGAGTAGAGTTTCAGAATCCAAGAAAAGGAAGACTTTCTAGAATGAGTGAGGGTCAACTTAAATACTGCTGAAAGATTGACTGCAATTAAGACAGAGGTGTCCAGCTGGTGTGGCTCAGTGGTTGAGCGTCGACCCATGCACCAAGAGGTCGCCGATTCCCAGTCAGGACACATGCCCAGGTCATGGGCCCATTCCCAGTGGGGGGCATGTAGGAGGTGGCCAATTGATGTTCTTTCTCATCGATGTTTCTCTCTCTCTCTCCCTCTCACTTCCCCTCTCTCTAAAATCAATAAAGGAAAAAAAAAATTTTTTTTTAAGTCAGGTGTCTATTGCATTTAGAAAAATGGAGGCCATTATGAACTTTACTGAACTATTTCCATGATGCTTTAGGGGTAAAAGCCAGATGGTGGGTTGGCAAGTGCAGGGAGGGTGAGAAATAGGAACAAGTCTTCTGAGAAATACGGCTGTGAAGGAGAGCAGGAAATGGGAGTAGCTGGAGAGGAATGGATCAACTAGAACATGTTTTCACATTAATGAAAATCGCATGAATAGAAAGGGTGGGATAATTCTAGAGAAAGGGAGGGAAGGAGGAATGAAGTCTTGCCTAAGGCAAAGTGGAGGGGCAGGCCTCTGATACTTCATCAGTTGAGTGAGACAGGAGGGAGGCTTGAATGGCAGTGAGGTATGGATGTTCATCACAGAGTGCACTAGAAAGATACAGGGCTGCAGTGCATTGCTGAGTGCCAGTATATGGCTTGGGTGTCGTGACTTAAAACCTGTCACCTTGGTTGTAAGACTTTCTGGAGCAACTGCTAGGGAAGAGATTGCAAATCAAACAGGACTTCCCCATTTGTTCTTCTAAGTAGCTATGATTTTAGAGGAATATATATGTGTGTACGCCAGTCGATGTTTCTCTCTCATCGATGTTTCGATCTTTCTCTCCCTCTCACTTCCTCTCTCTTTCTAAAATCAATAAAGGAAAAAAAATTTTTTTAAAAAAAGGTAATGAGTCTTATCATTATCACTGCTTCTTATCAACCAATAGACTTCCTGGTCATGTGATCAATTCACAAATGCCACTGCTATGTCATTGGCCCTGGGCTAGTTTTTGACTAATTGATGGAAGAATCCTATCCTGGGGCTCATTTTTTTCCAGCACAGGTTTATCTGAACCACCTTCCCGACCTCAAACACTGTCTCATGTGCACAGAAACGTTCATACCTCAATTCTTAAACCGTTTCCTCATTATCCCCCATATTCAAAATACTCTGAACTCAGAAACCACCTAAACGCCTCCTCCTATACCCTGTGTATGATTACCTGAGGCATGATCCTGGGTGGAGAATATCCTTGGAAAGGCTGCAGTGAAGTCTCTCCCCGGCGTCCAAGCAGGGGTGACCGTGGCTAACGTCAGGAAGCAATGTAAGGATGAGGCTTCCCTGAGAGCAGAGAGCTTGTTTCAAAAAAACCAAAGGGGCAACAAATAAAGAGAAACACATGCTCAATTTCAGACCTGGACACCTTCCTTGAGAAGATATCACACATTTAAAAAGTTCATTATGCATGTTAAGTACTGTGTTACAGTCATCATTGTCTGTCTAATTGTTCAGTGGTTAGAGCATCAGCCCGTGGACTGAAGGGTCTCGGGTTCAATTACCGCTCAAGGGAATGTACCTAGGTTGCAGGTTTGATCCCTGGCCCTGGTCAGGGTCGTGCAGGAGGCAAGAAATCGATGTGTCTCTCTCACATCAATGTTTCTCTCTCTCTCTCCCTCTCTCCCTTTCACTATATCTAAAAAAAAATCAATGGAAAAATATCCTCGGGTGAGGATTAACAACTAAACAAAACAAAAAAATAATAAAGCAAGCAAGAAAAGGTCCACTCACCTGATTTGATGTCCAACTTCAAGCTTGATATTTTTATCATACCATGGGCCTGGGAATTGGATACGGCAGCAATCAGTCCCTCTGTCAGCTAAAGTCACATTCTGTATGGTCAAGGACACATCTCCTTTGTGGATATTCCCTTTTAGCTGGTATCTGCTGGATATCTGGTATTTCAAGTCCCTTCCATCAGTGCTGAGCAGCACACTCTGACACTCAAACGCAGGACAGGGTGCCTTGCCCCAGCACATAGGCACAATGTCCTCAGAGGTGGATGGAGAGTAGGAGCAGGGCAGATGAGCATCCTGACCCACCTCGGCTGTGAGGGACCCTTCCACAGACCCTGAGTAAAGACAAAAGGAGCCCAGCCAGTGTGGCTCAATGGATTGAGCGCGCTCCCACGGACTGAGAGGTCCCAGTTCGATTCCCGGTCAGGATACATGCCCGGGTTGAGGGCTCGATCCCCAGGAAGAGGCGTGCAGGAGGCAGCTGATGGATGTTTCTCTCCCACATCGATGTTTCAAATATCTCTCTCCCTTCCTCTCTCTCTAAAACAAACAAACAAACAAAACTCAATAAAAACACATTTTAAAGAGAAAAGGAGAGGAAGATGCAGGCAATGAGTGAGGTTGGTACACTTCGGGAAAAGTGCAAGTAATGCCTTGTGGCATAAAGAAGAACCACTGCACTGTGCTGTCCTGTCGGAAGGAGGATCCACCACGACAATGACTCTGACTTGAGGGGCATCTGAATCACCGGAGTCTGGCTAAAACACGGGCCTGGGCTCAGTTACCAGAGTTCCTGATTTGACAGCTCCGGGTGGGACCATAAATAATGGTATTTCTAACAAGCTCCCTGGGATGGCTGACACAGCTGCCCTTGGAAACTCACGCTGAGGACCAGCGCTCTAGGGGAGGGCTGTGGCCCATCCCGTGAACGCTGGAGGGCAGGGCTGAGGGAAACAGACAGAAAATGAACCATTCATTGTCAGCCAGGACTAGTTATCAGTTCCTCGTGTAGGACAGTTATCCTGACACAATTCTCTCTTCATCTCTTTTCAAAGCACTTAGAGCATAATGAATAAGACCCCTTGGCTGAATAAGAATGTCATGTTTGGCTATTTTGAGGTTTAAAATTAATTGCCTTTTCGAAAACATAGGTACATAGTTGAACAGTGTAAAATGTGTACGGAAAGTCTAGTCCCTCTCTGCTCTGAGCCATGTCCTAGCTCCCCTCCCCAGAGTCCAGACACTAAGAAGCATCTGTGTAGTCCCACACCCTGCAGTACAAATGGACAAAAAAAGTCTACTATACACATTATTCCTCTTCTTTTTTATAACACTAACACTGACTTAGAGACATTTCATAGCCTTATGTATCATCAGATTCACAGTTTGCATCGTAGATGGATCACAATTTATTTATGTTGCCCACTTCCCTGTTTGAGAACACCGAGGCTGCTCCAAACTTTCGCTATTGCAAACATCACAAAGGCCATCCTCGTATCTTTATCTTTTTTTAAATATGTTTTTATTGATTTTTTAGAGAAAGGAAAGGAGAGAGAGAAACATCGTTGTCGATCAGCTGCCTCCTGCACGCCCCCCACTGGGGATGGAGCCCGAAATCCGGGCATGTGCCCTGACTGGGATTTGAACCAGGACCTCTCAGTTCACGGGACGACGCTCAGTCCACTGAGCCACACCAGCTGAGCTGTATCCCATTGCAAAAGTCCACGTGCAGACTTACTTGTAAGTAGTAACAGCCACAGAAGGACACAGTCGAAGGAAAGATGTGAAAACATGGGTTATGAGAAAAGCCCAAGGATGGCTCTGTTGAGGTGCCCTTTTCTTCTTGCAACTGCGTCTCTACTCCAGTCACAGGAGTGGTGACCACTTCCCTGAGAGCCAGCCCAGCACGCCATGACATCAGACCACTGATCATTCCTCTATTAATGCTGCCAAGTGTACAGTCACATCAAAGGAAACCCCGGTTCTTTGTCATGCCACACGCCACATCCTGTAAGGGCTCTGCTATTTATCCTGTTAATATCAACAAAGAGGAAGCAATACTCAGAGAAAGAAGTGTTACCCTAAAAAAATAAAAGCATCTCTCAGCGAGTAGAGAAAGCCTTCTGATACCTTCAATGAAACAGCCTTCTGCTTGAAATAGCCTGTGTCTGGGTACAGCTGGTTACCAGAGAACACAAGGTAGAAACACATGCATTCATGCAGAAAGTCAGTCGTGACCATTGCTTATGAAGCACCTACTATGCATCGGGCACTGGACGAGGAGCTGGAGAACCACCATGAACAGCATGTTCCTTATGCTCACTTCTATGGGCCCTTTCCACTCTATCAGGAGCTTAGCCTTGTTCCAACACGAACTGGCTGGACAACCTTGCTGGACCTCAGTTTCCTCATTTATAGAACTTACAAAACGAGGAATTTGTGTTCATATCCTGAGAGCTGAAATTTCAAATTCTTCCACTTCTTTTGACAATGCTTCTTTTCCCCTCCTGTGGTGGATTTAAGGGGACCTCGATATTGTTTCATCTCATACACACAAGATGTCCCCTCCCCACCCACCCCAGGGGCTTCAGGCATCAATTGATGGAAAGTATTGAATGACGGCCACACTCTCCATCACTGAGGTAACATCTCAGACCCACAGTCTCAGCCCTGGAAACCTAAAAGCCAAGGGTTCTTTTTTCTTTTCTTTTCTTTTCTTTTCTTTTCTTTTCTTTTCTTTTCTTTTCTTTTCTTTTCTTTTCTTTTCTTTTCTTTTCTTTTCTTTTCTTTATTGATTTGAGAGAGAGACAGAGAAGAAGGGAGAGGGAGAGAAAGATAGAAACATCAATGAGAGAGAACATCGTTTCGTTGCCTCCTGCATGCACCCCACTGGGGATCGGGCCCACCATCTGGGCATGTGCCCTGACTGGGAATCGAACCAGCGACCTCTTGGTGCATGGGTCGACGCTCCACCACTGAGCCACACCGGCCGGGCAAAGCCAAGGGTTCTTTACGAAAGACAAGTGAAATCACAGACTGAGAGTTTCTCAAAATCCGTGGTTCTTCTCTGTCTTTCCTTCCTGAATACCCTGTCTCCCACCTTTATGCCATTAAATGCATTTCATGCAAATCCCCAGCTTGTTCAATGTGTGCACTTGCAGCGCGTCACAGAGCTAGAGCTACTCAGGAGATCATAGTCAACTTCTTCATTTTGTAGATAGGGAAACTGAGACCTGAAAAGATTTTCCAAAGGCACAACATTGATAAATTTCAAATGAAAATGCAAGTCCCTAAGCTCCAGATTTGTCCACTATAAACTAGGTTTCATGAATTTGATATTTGCCCTTAATATGTCTGCCCACCTGACTAATAACAACCAGCAAATGCTCATATTCAAGTGTAAGGTAGAGTCATCAGCCATGGGTTCAGGGCTCATATTTACTAACAGTATGTGGTGTGAATTCTCCCCCAGTAAAGCTGCTAATAAAGAACAAAACATCAGCCAACATTCTGGCCAGGCCTCTCCCACTGGGCATTGACGAGGGTCACTCTGCAGACTTCCTGCCACACCAACTGCACCGTCCTCTCTCTAAGAAGTCAGTTCTCACTGCAGGAAGAGTTCTAGAAATGTTCTCCGGCCTGCAGTGGCTTTCTGGACTTGAAAGAAATGATTGCAAACATTACGATGCCCATCCTTGTACCTTTATCTTGCGCTATCCAATTGCACCTAATTCTTCAGTTCACAGCAAATTCCCCTGATTATCTAAAAAGTGTTCTCCAAAATAAACAAACAAACAAAACTGAAACGGACTCGTAGACACAGAGAGAGGACTGGTGGTTGCTGGAGGGGAGGGAAAGGGTGAACCGGGTGACAGAGGTGAAGGGAATAAAGTACAAATTGGCCCTGACCTGTGTGGCTCAGCAGTAGAGCATGGGCCTGGGGACCAATCAGTCTCAGGTTCGATTCCGGTCAAGGGCACGTGCCTCGGTTGCGGTTCGTCCCTGGCCCTGGTCAGGTCATGCGGGAGGCAGCCAGTCAAAACTGGTTAATTTTATGTTATGCGTATTGAACCTTAAAGAAATTAAGAGTATGGCCCTGGCCGGTTTGGCTCAGCGGTGAGAGCGTCGGCCTGCGGTCCAGAGAGACCCGGGTTCGGTTCCCGCTAAGGGCATGTACCTCGGTTGCAGTTTGTCCCCGGCCCTGGTTGGTCATGAGGGTGGCAGCCACTCGATGTGTCCCTTTCACATCGATGTTTCTCTATTCCTCTCTCTCCCTCCCACTCTATCTGAACAAAAAAATGTCCTCGGGTGAAGATAAAAAAAAAAAAGAAATTAAGAGTATGGCCCCGGCCGGTTTTGCTCAGCGGTTAGAGGGTCTGTGGTCCAGAGAGACCCGGGTTCGGTTCCCGCTAAGGGCACCTACCTCAGTTGCAGTTTGTCCCCGCAAGGGAACAGACAAAACCGGAATATGGAACTTTCCACAGGGCACCTGGCTTACAAACCCAGTCAGTGTGAGGGGAGAGGGAGGAGGGAAAACTCCTAGATTAAAAGGCAGTTAGGAGACCTAACAGCAAAGTGCAATGTAGGACCCTAACTGGGTCGAGATTTAAACAAACTTAAGGAAACATTTTTTATTTAATGTAGTTTTGTTTATTTGTTTGGGATTAAGAGCCACTTTGTTCTTTTTTGGTTTATCCACAAAGTTGTACAACCGTCACTACTATCTAATTTTAAATGTTTTTATTACTTCAAAAGAAGTCTCATACCATTAGCCATCACCCCCTGTCCTCTCCTCTCCCAGTCTCTGGCAGCCACTAAACAATTTTTTTTTCTCTACGTAGTCACCTGGTCATTTCACAGAATAAAATTATATACTATATGACTTTTCTGTCTGGCTTCTTGCACTTAGCCTAATGTTTTTGAGGTTCATCTATGTTGTAGCACTAGTACTTCATTCCATTTTAATGCTGAGTAATATTTCATTATAGGGGTATTTCACATTTTAATTATTTATTCATCAGTTATGGACAATTGGGTTGTTACCACTTTTTTGCTATTGTGAGTAGTTTTGCTATGAACATTTCTGTACATATTTTTGTATGAACATATTTTCAATTCTCTTGGGTATATTCCTAGGGATAGAATTGCTGGATCATATGGCAATTCTATAACTATTTGAGGAATAGCCAGACTGTTTACCAAGGTGGCTGCACCATTTTACACTCACAGCTGCAGTACAAGAGTTCCAATTTCTGTACATCCTCATCAGCCCTTGTTATTTTATGGGATTTAAAAAATTATATTGTAGCTATCTTAGTGGGTGTTGAACGGTAGCTCACTGTAGTTTTGGTTCTGTTTCCTTAGTGACTAAAGATGTTAAGCAGCTTTCATGTGCTTATTGGCCATTTGTGTATCTTCTTTGAGAAAATGTTCATTGAATTCCTTGGCTAATTTTTAATTGGTTAGTTATCTTTTGTTATTGAATTGTAAGAGTTCTTTATATACTCTGGATGCTAGACTCTCATCCAAAATATGATTTGCAGATATTTTTTACCATCATGAGGGGTATCTTTTCACTTTCTTTAGAGTGTGCTTTGATCACAAAAACTTTAAAATTTTGATGAAGACTAACATCTCTTTTTTTTTTTTTTTTTGGTTGTTCATCATAGCTAAGAACCATTGCCTAATGCAAGGTCATGAAGATTTACAGTTACATTTTAGCTGACTCTTAATCTTAAAAGCAACAAATACTGGCAAGGACGTGGAGAAAAGGGAACTCCAGCACACTGTCGGTGGGGTTGTCATCTGGTTCAGCCATTATAGTAACAGTATGGAGCTATAATATATTGAAAACTTAGAAACAGAACTACCATATGATCCAGCCATTTCATTTCCAGGTATATATTCAAAGGAGATGAAAACACATGCCAAAGAAGTAGCTGCAGCCCCGTGTTCACAGCAACGTTATTTACAACGGCCAAGACATGTAAACTACCTCAGTGTGCATGGATGAATGAATGGATAAAGATGTGGAGGAAAGGATACCCCCTCTCACCACTCCTTTCAGCAACATACTGGAAACCCTTGGTAATGTAATAAGACAAGAAAAGGAATTAAAAGATGTACAAATGGGAAAGGAAGATTTAAAAACTCTCTCTCTTTTTTTTTTTTTTTTTTTTACATATGGCATGATTGTTTATGAAGAAAACCAAAAAAAGTCAGGGGAAAAAATCCTGGTCAGCAACAGGAACGAATTCATTGCTGATGGGAATACAAAATTTTACAGCCACTTTGGAAGACAGTTTAGTAGTTTCTTACAAAACTAAACACACTCTTACTATACAATTCGTCAGTCATGCTTCTTAACCTGCCCATGAAGGGTTATAGCAGCTTTATTCATAATTGCCAAAACTTGGAAGCAGCCCAATGTCCTTTTATAGGACATTGAATAAGCACACTATAGTACATCCAAACGATAAAATATCCCACAATAAAAAGAAACATGTTATAAAACCATGAAAAGAAAGAGAGGAAAAATAAATTCATACTGCTAAGTGAAAGAAGTCAATCTGAAAAGGCTACATACTGTATGAGTCCAACTACATGACATACCTGAAAAGGTAAAACTATAGAGACAATAAAAAGATTAGTGATTGTTCACAGATTTGGGGGAAGGGAGAGATGAACAGGTGGAGCACAGGGGAATTTTAGGGCAGTGACACTACTCTGTATGATGCTATGATGGTGAATACATGTCATCATACATTAGTCAAGACCCACAGAATGCACACTGCAAAGCTAAGCCCTAATGTAAACTATGGATTTTAGTCGATAATAATGTGTTAATGATGGTTCATCAATCGTACCAAATGTACCTCACTTGGGAAAGATGTTCATGGTGAGAATGCCGCATGCTTTGGGGAGAGGAGGGTAGTTATATGTAGTTTCTACTCAATTTTGTTTGTGAGCCTCAAACTGCTCTGAAAAATAAAGTCTATTGGAAATGTGTGAATCAGTCATCATCCAAGTATTATTAAGCTCAGCAGGTTCAGCGTTTGCCAGAGCACACCCCTTCTCAGCAGTCCACATATACAACGGAGAAGGTTACCTTAGAGCAAATGCTCACATGCCAAAGGGACTTTCTCCTTTGCTTACTTTTACAACTTGTGGAAGAAAACGTTTAGTTCTTCGGAGCCCAGGGACAGTCCGCTAGGCAGCTGTGGGCTGGCTTCCTGAGAAGCTTGCAAAAGTGTGGCAGGGTCCAACTTCTTGTTTCCAGGGCGGCCACCAATATAATGCTGTTGCCATGGAAGCCAGACATAGGAAAGATCTGCTGTCACCCAGGGCCATGCTGTTTCCATGTTGGGTTGTTCACCTGTCCCAGCGCTGTCGATATATTTCTGTGTTAGTTTGTATCGTTGATGCTTTTCCAGACCTCATCTCCCAGAACGAGAAAACCTGCTCTCGCCTTCCCTCGCCAAGTCTCTCTAAGTCAGTGGTTCTCAGCCTTGGCTACACATTGAAATCACCTGGGGAGATTAAAAAACTAACCCTAGCCCTGGCTGGTTTGGCTCAGCGGTTGGAGTTCGATCCTCAGCCCTGGTCGGGGTTGTGCGGGAGGCAGCCAATCGATGTGTCTCTCTCACATCAATGTTTCTCTCTCTCTCTCTCTCTCTCTCTCTCTCTCTCTCTCTCTCTCTTTCTCTCTCTCCCTCCCTATCTCCCAATCAATCTAAAGCTAAATGGAAAAATATCCTCAGGTGAGGATTTAAAAAAACAAAACAGAAAAAAAACCCCCTATCTGGCCCACGTGCTGAGATTCTGAGTCACTTGGTCTGGGCATGTGCAGTTGGCCAGCCTCCCGGTGGTTCTGATGTACTGCCAAGCTGCTCAGCCCGGCCTCAGAGCGTCCTCGAGGTGCACACAGCCCCTAGCCGGCCACAGGAAGAGGGCTGTTTCTATCTCATAACGAGTGTTAAAGACACTCATCTCTCCCCCCAGCACATCCCCAGCACACACAGGATGGTTCTAGGAAAATTCTTTCAGTTTATTCACGGATTTTTGAAATATGTTTTTATTGATTTTTTTTTAGAGAGAAAGGAAGGGAGAGAGAGATAGAAACATCGATACGAGAGACAAACATCGATCAGCTGCCTCCTTCCTGCACATTCCCCACTGGGGACGGAAACCCCGGCATGTGCCCTGACCGTGAATCCAACCGGGACCTCTCAGTCCCTGGGATGACGCTCAGTCCCTTGAGCCACACCAGCCAGGCTATTCACCAATTTGTATAGGTTCATATAGAGCACCTACTATGTGTGAGCTGGGTGCTGAGAAACTGCAGTCACTTCCCTCAAAGAGCTCACTTTACAAGGTGTCATCAACCTACACATCTCCAATACAAAGGACTAAGTTACAGGGTCACTCAAGGGTCACTGTTCATGCTTTGTAGTGTGGACAAACTCCATTTGACGAGCCTTGGCTCAAGGGCTGTGTAGCCAGGAAAAGGGGGGTGGTCATTGTCTTCGCAGTCAAGGGCATGAAGCCTCGGAGGGCCGCTGGTCTTATTTCCTGTTGTAAGGATCATTCTCAAAGGAGACAGTCTCTTCTGCTTGGTAGCACACTGCAGTTGCTTTTTGTGAAGTTTCAGTCAGAGGCTCTTTGCTACAAAAAGAATAACACGAGTTTGTGAGTGAGAAGCAGATCACTTCTAGATAATGAGCAGCTCTTTAGGATGTTTGTCTATCTGCAACACCAGGGCCCCATTCACACAGCCTATCAAATGACCAGAAGCTTCCGGAGTGGTGAATATTAAGTTGTGCAAAAATTTTTTTAATAAGCAGGATTCACAAACAAAAACAAAACCTAAGGTATTCAGACTATTCTCCTTCACGAGACTCATGGAATAGAATACAAAAGTGGAAAATCTGAGACAGTTATCAGACATCACATCGAACAACTAAATCAAGATGCATATTCTCAAAGGTGGCTAGGAAAGGGTCTGGCTGATGTTTTTCCAGCTGTGGATGGAGCCCTTCAGAGAGGGGTATTAAATCTATACAGTGATCTGCATCCTGTATTTAAGATAAACAGAGACTACAAAAGAACAGAGCGTACTGGATGTAGTAAAATAGTGTTGTTTCAAGTAAATATGTACTGGATCATGGTGTCAAAAATCTTACTGTGACTTTATGGTCAGAATTTGAAAGCCATGAATTAGATAACTTTTACAACACACCAAGTGTATAAAAAGATTATGTGTAGAGTTTCGGTATAACTGATGTTTTATAATTTGTACATAGTGATTGTTTTTATTCCCTGAGCCGGCCCAGAAAGGACACGAAATGCACTGTCTTCACTCAGCTCAGATCTTCCCATGAACCAGTCATACATGTGAGAAACAGGGAAGGTGTCAGCGGCTCAACGTGAGTCCGCGTGACAGCTGCCCGGAGTGTCACGGTACATGCTCGTTCTCTCTCTCTCCCGCTCTCTCTCTTTGCTTTTTATATTTTACAACATTTTCTACAAAAAATATTTTCTTTTATAATTAAGCGATAAGAAGTGAACACATAAATGTCAAGAGTGACAGGTCAGAAATCAACTGAAGGGTGCTGTGTTCCAGGCTTTTCTGCCCGGAAGAGGTAGTGTTTTCCTTCTAATCCTGGAAGTAGAGTCAGATCTTCTGTAAGTATGGGATTTAGACTCTAAAAGACCTGAGATTGAGTCTTTTATCTGCTGCATGGTGTGAACTTGGATGTCAGTTAATGTTCCTAAACCCGTTTTCCAATCTATAAAGAGAAAATAATAGCGCCTAGCTCACAGGTTTATTGCTATGAGGAATGATTGCAATCACAGAAGCCATTTGTGGACAATGTGTTGGGTATTGTTCAAGGCAGAGTCTGTGGATTGGCTCATGGAATTAAGACACAGGAAAGATTGCCATCTAATGAAAGAGAACTAGGAATAATGAATGGCAGCCTAAGAGGGATGGCTTCTGAATCAAAGGAAGAGCTTGCATGAAGAACAAACGAGACTAAATGAAGTAGGCTACTTGGAATTGGTAGGCAGCAGTGGTTTTGGACCATTTCAGGTGTTTGCTTAGATGGCCACAGGGGTGGGTGAAGGAAAGGGGATTTCAGCTTTAATATGAGCCATAGGGTAGATTTACAAAACACTGCAAACCAAGTGCCGACGAGGCCAGGTAACCAATGTGAAGGAGCAGAGTGGGTGAGGGTGGTACGACAGGGGAGGGGACTGGGGACAAGTGGAGGGACTGGCCCCACCACAGTGCCTTTGCACTGCTTCAGCCTGGAGTCGTCCCCCTCCAGACCTTTGCCAGCAGCCCCTGCTCTGTCAGGGCTCCCAGCCCATCACCCTGGTCGACATTCCCAAGGGTATCTGCCTGGAAGCACTAAAAGGACCCTGATTATTTGCTTATATGTTTTGTCTGTGTCCTTCATCTCTTTGGAAGATAATAGGCTTTCAGTAAACAAAGCACTGAATGAAATCAAGAACACAACAAGCAACTCATTCAACTGTAATATCATGAACACAGTTGTGATTTAGTTCTCTTACTCTGAGAGGTTAGGATTGGGGTGCTGTTTCTGCCATAGTTCCTGGCTCAATTCCAGGGAAATATAGAAAGCTAAAGATATCACTGGGAGGTGTGGACAGCAATGGACGTACTCATTAAACTAGATTTTTAGGATCCAGGGTGTAAAATGGAGAGTTCGGGAGAAAGAGGAAAGGAATAGAGAAACATTTTCTTCATTTTTACTGGAGTAGATACATCAAAAGGCGTTGACACAAACCTTTCAAGCTTACCTTATTTGCAACACCTTTCTTTTCACGTATAAATATTCTAAATTGGGGAGGAGTTGAAGAGAAAATGAAACATGTCAGCCAAAGAGTTCATGAGATCTTTTCCCAAATATGTATATTATTTGTGCTATTACATTTTGTTTTTAATTCTCATCGAAGGATATGGGTTTTTTTGTTTGTTTGTTTTGGATTGTTTTACTTGATTTTTAGAGAGAGAAGAAAGGAGAGAAAGAGACAAAGAGAGAAACATCTGTGTGATTGAGAATCAGTGATCCGTTGCCTCCCATATGCACTCTGACACCAGCTGGGGATCAAACTCAAAACCTAGGTATGTGCACTCACTTGGAATCGAACCCAAAAATTTTTGGTGTACAGGACAGCGCTTAAACAATCGAGCCACCTGGCCAGGGTTATTATTCTTTACTATAAACAAAATCTGTACAGAGACAGGGGCTGAAAAATTAAATTTAGAAGAGTGTTTTAAAAAAAGGGAAAACAAATAAAACTCAGACCAGGCTCTTCCCTGGTGCCTGGGAACTCCTTTTGACTTTGTGGGACCCAAGGAAGCCCCTCTGTGCAGTCCAGCTCCTGTTCATTAATGGTCTAGTGTCCTCACACACATGCCCCAGTCACTGCAGAGAAACTATTAGCAATTATATTTCATCTCTAAAAAGTGGCCTGGCTAGTGTGGCTCAGTGGTTGAGCGTCGACCCATGCACCAAGAGGTCACCAGTTCGATTCGCTGCCAGGGCACATGCCCAAGTTGTGGGCCCGATCCCCAGTGGGGGGCATGTGGGAGGGGGCCAATCGATGTTCTCTCTCATTGATGTTTCTCTCTCTCCTTTTCCCTTCCTCTCTCTCTCTAATCAATAAAGAAAAAAGTTTTTTTTAAAAACTGGGTGAATGGAGGCCAGTTACACAGACACACACACACACACACACACACACACACACACACACACTCACAGCTGGTAGATGGCTAGTTTTAGAAACCCATTATTCCAGCCTTAGCCCTGACATCTGTTTCCCTTCCAGTGTCTCATTAGCCTCTTCAGTTGGGTGAGTGTTGTAAGACTCTCAACAATATTATCCTTCATGGGAACAAAAACTGGGCCTTGAGGGGAGGGGAGGAGAGGAGCGAACCAATCCTACTTAGTCCCTGGTTTGTTCCCTTCCAAATCCCAGCTCTCCCTAGCGAACTCTTATTTCTTAGCATTTAATTTCTGCTACAATGAATTTAAATTTCGTTTTTCTCTTTATGGGCCAATATTTTTAAGGAACAAAAGGAACAAGGTTATGAAACAGGAAGTTGTGTGTGATTACATGCCGAGTGACGCTCCATGGACCCAGGCAGTTTGGCTCTAGAACCCTCTCTTTGTCCCCTCGGACGCAGTCCTGAAATGACTTACTTTTCATAAATATGGCAACCAAAATAGTCACCAACATCAGGGCACCAATGGAGAGTCCAATGTAGAATGGCTTCTTGGAGCTCCTCCATGGATCCTGTGCCAACCACGCGTGCGAAGGAAACATCCGCAGGTTGAAAACACATCTTGTTAGAATGATGGGTAGAAAACATTTCCTAAAAGAATGTACTCAGACACATTGATCTCCATTGGCCCTTGTCCACTTGTAGAGTATGAGGGGTGAGACCAAATGATCTGAGGTTGTAACCATGGGGAAATTGTAAGAGAACTTGAAATTCAGTATGCATCTGGGGATGTGGAAATATATCACGCTTGGAGGGGGATTTACGTGGGTGTATACATTTGTCAAAGAGGAAACTGTACACTTCAAAGGGTGCTCTTTAGTATATGTAAATTATCCATATTATTTTTAAAAAATCAATAAGCTATATCTTCTTATATCAAAAAAGAGAAAACAATTTTTGTTCATATATACATTGATTTGGTGATGGTATCTATGTCATCTGAATGTGCTCAGTTACTGCATCTGGTCATGGATACGGTCCTTACGTTTTTTAACTATAACTCAAAATTCTGTTTATGTCTCTCTAAATGGGCCTGAAAGCAGCTGCCCCCAGACATGGCCCTGATGCTGTGCAATTGCATAGAAATGCAGAATTTTGTTTAAATCTCTTGGTGCGGTTCATAAGGACCACCCTCGTAGAATAAGCCTAAAATATGCCAGGCCCCTTTAAATAGCTTAGCTCTAATACTAAACAGATCCCACAGGGTAGATATTTTAATAGAAAGCAAGTGGAAGATCAGAGAGAGGGACCAAGCCTCTGGCTGTGTAAATGCTTAATCTCTGGAGTCAGAATCCTGGCTCTTTTACCTGGTCACTCACTCCATGGGACCCTCAACAAGTTATTTAGCTTCTCTGAACCTGTAAAATTCAACAGGGTCTGTGGCCCTGGCTGAGTAGCTCAGTCGGTTAAAGTATCATCCCGATATACCAAGGTCTCGGGTTCCATCCCCAGTGAGGGCAATACAGTCAGCAGCCAAGGAATGCAGAAATACGTTGAATGGCAGATCAGTCTGTCTCTCTCTCTCTCTCTCTCTCTCTCTCTCTCTCTCTCTCTCTCTCTCTCTTTCTGTCTAAAAATCAATTAAAATTTTTTCTGAAAGGTATTATTGTTTAAAAAAAGGAAAAAGCTCCTTCTTACATAAATAATCTTTAGCACTTCATTGGGACACTACTGTTCAAAAGACCTAGGCAAAATAATCCCCAAACATAACACTGAACCCGAGCGTTTTCAGGCCTTTGTTAATGAAGCTGTGCGCAGACTACGCCGCCTCTGAACGAGGACACAAAGTCAGGGCGCGTCGGGCCCTCGGCAATACTCAGAGCTGCCAGCCACACTCCAAAGACGGAGCCCAAGCGCTTATTTTCTGGGATAGCCTATATGAATGATTGTCCAGTCAGTCAACACTTTAGACATTTGATGGCAATATGTGGGTGTGCTTAACTGATGAAGTAATTAATCCCTTACTATTGAGCATTGAGGCTGTTTATAACATTTTCATGATTATAAATAGCAGCAATGAACACCTTATACAACTCCATGTATTTGTTCAATTCTCTCCTTAACATAGTGTCCAAAAAGTTGACCTACTAGGTCAAAATATAGGCTGTGTGTTTTCAAGATACCAGGGAGACATCTTGACACCCTCAGAATCAAGGCACACAAAGCCCATGATTTCGCTACTGCTGATCATGAACTTGCATCTAAATTGCTTCCACTTGCTGTTAAACCTACCTGTCCTGCAGGTAGCTGAGGTCATACCACCTCACCGGAATGTGTTTGTTTTTTTAATTCAGCATACGTCTGGCCATATAGCAATATAATTACCATTTCCATAGTGACAGATCTGATATTTAGGAGGTACATACAAATTCAGCCCACATCCATCAGATCGATCAGCGTCTACGCATACAAGTTGTTAAAACTTCTTGTGTAACTCCGATGTGGTGATCTCATTGTCACTAAGATATACAACATAAGTCTTTTGACCCTACACTCAATAATCCCACTTTGCCTGAGCTTGAATTTCTATTAATACAGCCAGGTTGACATGTCTCACCGCTTGGGCCAGGATTGTTCTCATACCTCAAACTCTTTTGATAGTTGTTTCTAAGAGTTATTTAAACACACAAAAAGGAAGTGGTTTCTATTGGACAGCCAAAAGAAAAAGGTCCTATTGATAGATACTCCTTTAATGATAACTGAAATCTTCCTGAGTATGTTATGTTAACTCACTCTCCTTAAATCAGTTCATTCTTTCGGTCCAATTTTTTGGCCAGGAGAAAGTCTGTCGTGTGTGAGTGTTGTGTGTAGGTGTGTGAGTACAATGTCATTTATCAGGCATCTCTTACAAACTGGTCCACCTATATCTATATGAACTTTACCAATTAATTGAAGCATCCTTGTTTAACAAACAAATTCTTTTCTTTTGTGTTTCTTAACTAGAAAGAATCAATCTGCGGGATAACCTTACAGAAGTAATCTCTAAATAAAATTTGCTCCCAGGGAGACATACAAGTGAATATGGCTAATAAAATAGGAAGGAATTTGCTTACAGTTTCATTGCGTCGACCACCTGAAGGCTGTGTCACAGTGCTATTCCCATCTGCTCAACAAAAAGAAACTTAATTAGAATTATGAAAAACATTGAAAATTTGGTACAAACACTAAATATAATCACATTGCTTTCTGGTGATGAATGAAAAGATGAGTAATAACATGGCCAAATGCCCCAGGCTTTGCAAGAGTCATACCAAGTTACTAGCGCTTATTAGTTTATCCTGTAAGGCGTGTCTTTAAACAACTTTGTCATGGACCCTGTGAAAATGGACCCCTTTTATCTTCTTTATAGGAAAAAAATACATTACATATAAAGTTTTACCTATAATTTTAGGAGCACAGAGGCCATTCTTGGAATCAGGTAAAAATGCCACTTAAAGGTATAAAAAGTAAATGTTTGTATGCCAGCTAAGAACTGTCAGTGAGTGCCCAGAGCCGCATGCGCATCTAAAGATCCAAGTACTCTATTTGGAATGGACATTACATTGGTTCTACATTCAAATGTAAAATGTACTACGATATCTAAAACAGGTGGCACGTAACTCCTACATTCTATGCCAGTGTGCCCAGGCATTGATCCAGAAGTACTTTAGAAAATACATGTTACATCAGCCCTAGCCAGGTAGTTCAGTTGGTTAGAGTGTCATCCTAATACAGCAATGTTGTGGGTTCGATACCCAGTCAGCTCACATAAAGGAACCAACCAATGAATGCGCATATAAGTGGAACAACAAATCCATGGTGTTTTCTCTCTTGCTCTCGCTCGCTCTATCCCCCTTCCTCTCTCTCCCTAAAGCCAATAAAAATTAAAATAAATTATAAATGTGTTTAAAAAAAGAAAAGAAGCCCAGCCGGTGTGGCTCAGTGGACTGAGCATTGTCCCATGAACTGAGAGGTCCTGGTTTGATTCCGGGTCAGGGCACATGCCCAGGTTGGAGGCTCGATCCCAAGTGGGGGACATGCATGAGACAGCCGACAGATGTTTCTCTCCAATGTCGATGGGTCTAACTCTCCCTCCCTTCCTCTCTCTCTAAAAAAAAATCAATAAAACCATATTTAAAAAAATAAAGATAAAAAATAAAAGTACATGAGATAACATGATCATTTCCTGGTACATACAATCGTCGAAGTAGGGTGGCGGGCCATATGAACCAAAATCCCTTCCAGAGCTAATACTGTTTGTTTTTTTTTTTAAATGTACCTTGTTTTCAAAAGAGCAGGTCAGTGAAGAGCTGAACAGCCCCAGTCATAACAAGTCCTTACGCTCCAGCACTGTCGCTTGGCGCATAAACAGACCTAACATTCTTTGCTTCTGTGAGGCTACAGCGCATGGAAGGCTGCCTTGGGCACAGCGAAGGGTTGGCTCCAGAGCCTCAGAGACCCTGCCAAGATGGCAGCAGTCACAAGTCATGGGACACAGCTGCTCCAATGTCTGTTCCGCCCTGGAAAGCTCTACCTTCACCAGGTCATACTGACACGGTATTTGGAAAAGTATTCCCAACTCCTACTTTCTTCCTCCTCACACCCCTACTGCTATTGCTTTGTGCTCTTATCTATTTTCACTTTGTTTATGGGTCTGTAAACAGTTTGCACTAAGGATTCCACTTTCAAAACCAAATGTCACCATAAACCTAAGACCAACTGAATGCATCCTTCTGTGAATCTCACTGCAGGTCCATTTTAAATTAACCATCATCCAGGAATGATTGACAAGAGTTAGGCCATAGGGGGCCCCTAATATTGGCAACTCCTGAGTACAGTGAGTCATACACAGGAGGACTTTGCAAAATCTGACCTTGTTTGGATACAGCACAAGGACACAGCCAGCTCTGCATTACCAAGGGGTTCAGCATGTGGCTCCCACACTAACCACCATGGGGCACAGAGCTAGCTGGGGAAGATGACAGGCTTCAGCATCACCTTCCTCCACCATGGGAAAGACAGGCCAATCCTCCCCTTCTAAAGAGTGGAGATCACGTGGGACCTGCCCAGAGTGGGAGAGTGGGGCCGACTCTCTCTCTGGTGCCAGTGTTGGTGTCCTCGGCCATCTCTGTGTGTCCTTGTCAGGCAGCAGAACAGCCTCCTAGATGGATTTAGGCTCTGCAGTGTAGGCAAAACATAAACACAGGTGACTTATTTGGCCTGGATTCCACTGTTTTACGGCTCTGGCCCAAGAGAGCAAGCCCAGTAATAAATGTGGAGTCAAGACTGGTTCACTTGATTTAGAAAAATAGAGATATGCATGAGGATGTTCCCAGATCGTACAAGCCACCTATGTTAGTCAGGAGTATGTACCATAGTTGCTATTGTATCTAACACTTAACCTCTTATAACTATGTCCCAAGTTCTTCATCTCATTTAATCCTCACAAGGATGCTACATGATCAGTGATGTTCCATCCATTTTAGAAATGATGAAAACAGATTCAGAGAGGGTAAGACACTTGCTTAAATCACATAGCTGATTGGAGGGGCCAGTGTCAGCACTCATGTCAGAATATGTGCTCTTAACATGTCAGTGATTTTCAAAATCGGAATGCTCTAAGTCTTCAGGAAAGAAAATAGAGTTACCTGCTGGCCAAGAAGAGCTGGTTGTATTTCTTTCCTGTGGAGTGATAGGCCAGGTTTTATTTGTCTGCACTGGAGAAGATGAAGTGGTCTCTGAAATAAAACAGGTGAAAAAGCTCTGTTCTATTTGTAGAGGAAAATCTTCATGTACCTCCCCCACAATAAAAGTAGGCAACAAAACTAAAATTAGGAATTACTCTGAACTCTTTCTTAGAAATTTATTCAAACATAACATTGAGGCATTGCATGGCCCTCTGAATATTTCATTATCAGAAATAAATCTGATGTAGACAATGATCTTGGTAGTTATTTATAGACACAATTACTTCACAATGTTCATACTCTTAGGATCTCCCTAAGTGCATAATGCCTACAGCTGTGCATCTTCCGTCAGACACCTGATTAAGCTTTTATCCATACAAATGACATTTCATTGTCATGGAACAGAGTTGGGAGTTTACACTAATCTGTCCTCCCCTGGTCACAACAACCCCAATCTGGATTTCTTTTACGTTGTTCAAGGTCCCCATTATCCATTCACACATGTGTCCAGGGAGATGCATGTGTGGACCAGCACAGGATACACACTCACAATATTTAACTCCTTGAAGTTTCTTCAAGGTCGTTACCTTGCCCAATGTCTCGACTTGGTAATGATTGACAACCCTCAAAGTCAGGTTCCTGGTAGACCGTGACCCACCTCCTTCTGCAGTTGCATTCTGCTCACTCCTTTTGTAAGACTCATTTCCTGTGTTATCTGACTCATCTGCCATTTCTCACCAAAAAGCTTCACAAAAAATTCTCCAGCACAGAGTCATGCACCACTTGCCTCTTTCCAAGATCTTTACATTCTCTCCCCTGAGAGCACCACAGAACTTGAGAGCAAATTAGTGGTGCTGGCAGGGCAAGAATTCTCAAACCTGGGCTTTCCCTTTGCCTCTCCTTGGTCTTCCTGTTTCCTCTTTCCCACCATAAACTTCACTTTTCAACATCAGCCTTCCTTATGTTCTGAAGTGATGTCATGTTTTCTTCTAATACTGAACCCTATAACAGATTGTGGCTCTCTTTAGGAAAAAAGAACAAGATAATACAAAAAAGTCAGATGGTCAGTGTCTATCCAACTAGATCTGTGCAAAAGACCACTTGACCTTAACTTCTTTCCTGAGTTTGACTTTTTGTGGGCATCTTTCTTTGCTCCCCTGCTCCTACAACTTACATCCAACCATTCCATGAATACTTTAGGAAACTGGCATGTGCTAGAGTCACTGAGGACAGGCAGGGAGCGGATGTAAAGGTAAATGTCTCTGCACTGAATTAGCTCCGGTGTTCACCTCCTTCCTGTACTGTAAAGCTCAACTCTATACTCAAACTCTTGGGAAACTATTAGAATAAGTATAAGGCTCAATCCAATTAATAATAATATTAATAATCCTCAGGAGGTCACATAGATCTTTTCTTCTGAATTTCTGCTTTAAATGAAGTAAAAAACATATGTATGTTTGCTAAACCAAGTCCTCTAATCCATACACTTTTGCAGGCACACACAAAGTCACAGTAAGTATAAAGAAGCTAAATCAACAGTGAGAAAGTCAACAGATTCTCTCGTATGTTCAGCTGCCTGGGAATTTCATAAGAATTTAGTGATATAATACTTGTAAAAGACTCAATATGGTTCCTAATATGGGAAACAAAGTAAGTATTATTATCTTCACTGGAAATCTTATCCTCTTGTGGCGGGTCCACTTCAGAGTGCTCTAAATGATCTTTACTCAGAGCTGTTTCAGAAGACAGATCTCATTACCCTGATCCTTCTTCTTTTGCATTCCCTAGATGTTCCTCATAAACCTGTGCTCAACTGGACTAAATCCACAGCATCCTCATTAGATAGTCAAGGTCAATAGTCTAAGGTTAGTAGACTAATAATAAAAACATTTGTTGATCTGATATGAAAAAAATATGGGTCCCCTCACTCTAAAAATATTTCTGGGTACAAAAGGTGCCTGCTATATAGAATGGCAGGTCTCGGATACTGTAAGGCCATGTATTTAACCCAGGAAAGGACCTTTATCTTATATTGTAAGTCTGACTACACACATACCCTGGGTTGTCTTCATCCATTCAATAGAAGGCTTCTAGCCTCAGAAATACATTAGTGTACCTGTCTTTTTTTGTTATTGTTAATCCTCACCCGAGGATATTTTTCCACTGATTTTTAGAGAGTGGACGAGGGAGGGAGAGGAAAGAAAGAGACAGAGACAGAGAGAAAGAGAGAGAGAAAAAAACATCGATGTGTGAGAGACATATTGATTGGTTCCCCCTCCATGCTCTCTGACTGGAACGTGGAAAGGAACCTGCCACTCAGGTAACTTTCCTTGACCAGAAATCAAACCCAAGACCTTTAGTGCATGGGCCAAAGCTCTAACCACTGAGTAACACCAGCCAGGGCAGTTACCTGAGTTAATGTTTGGTGTTGATGCTGGAGTTGTAGGAGCAGAGGTGAAGACCATAGGTGATGTTGGAACACCGGTGACCTCAGGTGGAGCTAGAAATCAACATGGTAGCAAAGATTAATCAAGCAGCATGAACCAAGAGCTTTGTGCTGGGCCTGTACACACACATCCAATGAGTCTGTCCCCATGCAAAACTGGGCACTAATCTCCCTTGCACTCAGAGTTCTCATTTTTGACCAACTAGAATATGACGAGATGGCTTGAAGACAAGCCTGCAAAGAGAACAGTTATATTGCAAGGTATATATTTCAGGAGGTTTAGAGGTAAGAAGAATATCCTAGATTTACAATGAAGCACTTTGAAAAGACAGCCATTTCTGCCTGGTTAATGTATCTTCATAACCAACTGTGAAGTGGGTAAATGATTAAACGGAGACCTGCCCTTGTCTTCCTAGTGGTGAATGAGTAAGACATTTTTTTTAAATATTATTTCTATATTTCATTACCTTTTTGTCCTTCACCACTTTCCCCCATATACCACCTCTGCCTCCACCCCTGTGTACCCCTGCTATCACCACACTGTAGTCCATGTCTTTGAGTTCTTTCTCTCTTCTGTTCAATTCCTTCATTCTTAGAATGTTTACCAAGTAAATAGCATTCAGTTCAATCAGTCCTGAGGGTACTCTCCCAAGGGACCTGCACCCTAAATAAGGATAATCCTGCACCCCCTAGCATACATTAGATCACATAGACAATGTTTGCATTTGGCTAGAAGGTGGACTAGACCACAGGAAATAACTTGGACTCTCCCAGAGTCAGACAGGGTGTAGGACTGACTCCAAAGCACTGACCCAGAAAGAGAGCTAAACCAGAATGAAGCACAGACACAACGCCTGGCACAAAGGCAGATTGATAAGGCCTGACTAACAAGGTGGACTTTTTCTCACCAGGCACTCTGTTACCCGTAAGAAGTTTCCTTAAATCTCAATCTCCCAACTACAAACAGAAACCTTTGAATAGGGCACAGCTACCTGGAAAGCTCTTCTTTCTGAGAGCTCCAATTCAATTTGGAATTGAGCCCATTTTTGTCCTGAAGAGGAAAATCCTGTTTCTGAACAAATATTTTTGTCTATTAGATGCAGGGCTTTAGTCTGAAGCTGAGGTCAGCAAACTCTCTTTAAGGGCTTTGAGGGCCCTGTGGTCTCAGAGGCAGCTGCTCAACTCTGTCAGTGTGAAAGCAGCCATTGACCAGAGTATAAGGAATGGGTATGGCGTTTGGAACTTGATCTGGCCCCGGGGCTTCAGTTTGCTGAACCTGATCTAATGTGTAGTCAGAGCCTTCTAGGGAAAACACAATCCAAACACTTCCCTCCCATTTAAAATCTAATCTAGAGGGAAAAAAGCAAGCATGCAAAAAATGTGACAGAAGGAGCATAAGGAACAAGAATAGGACACCCAATCAGATTGTCTGATGAACTGTTTTCTTCAATGGAAAACAGCTTCCCCAGGAAGAAGCCAAGAGCCATAAGGGAAGATGCTATTGAGCAAAAGCTCTAACAGAAGGTGAAGAGTAAACTCAGCCTGTGAAAAATGCAAGAAATCTTAAGCAATGAATTGGTTATTGGAGACAGAGCATCACTGTGGATGAGTTATGGACTTAAGAACTTTCAAACCTATAGAGAACTATTGAAAAGATGTGTTTCAGCCAGACAGAGGATTTCAACAGACTGAGATAAATGCTTTGGAGACTAATAGTTTGCAGTTCCTTTTCATGCATTTGGGTTTAAAGAACAAATTTAAGCAAGATTACATGCAGATTGGAGGAAGCAAATAGGATGGGATTGCAGGGTAGTTAAGATTACATGCTCTCTTGAGGTTCCTGAAAGGGTGGTCAGGTTACTACAGGGAGGTGTCTGAAGGGGCCATTGGAAAGATGTGTTGACCCAGAAGCACAGAAACAAAGGGCCAGGCTTGCTTAAAAAAGGGCAAATTTTTAGTAAAGAAGTTGTATAACTGAAGTATGACTATTCACCAAGACCTGCCCAGGTAGGAATTTAGGATGAGATCACCCTGTGAGGTTACTTTCCATAGAACTCCTTCTTTCCTCCATAACCTACTTCCCACTGCGTAGAGCAATGGCCTCGTAAATACCTACTTGGTAAAGGATCAGTGGGCACTATAAAATTTCCTAGTGATTTCTTTCTATATCATTTTCTGAAATTCAGCCAGATCAAGATAACTACAACTCCAAAAGAGCTACAATTATAATCTCTTCACATACTCCCTCCTCACATCTCTCTATAGCCCACTATCTCATCACCTTCCTTGGACTTTCCTGAATTGCCTTCCACATATATTAATAGTTTCCCCAGAGTCAGCTGTTTTCTCCATCTGAACTGACCTTATCTTACTTTCCTTCATAAGGCAAACAAGCCAATTCCAACAGTTGGGAGTTTACAAAATAAAGTTTCTCTTCATTAGAAAAAAATACAGACATAAGTTATTAAGGCCACAGGTATTGGGTTCTACTGTCAATATGAAATCTTAATAGAAAGAGATTCATTAAGAGAGAGCAGCAGAAACTAGGAAATTCTCAGGAACCTACTCCTTTCATCTTATCATAAGGCATTGATCATGTCCACATCAACATGAAAGCAATGCAAACTTCCTAGATTTTTGGATTTCATGAAAATATTAAAAGTAACTGGTGAACAGTTATTGGGATGCAAATGTTTTCATATTGTAATAAGGTCACTTCAGTGTAGAGGCAACAAGACTGAATCGACAATTGTTATTTTTGGTGAGCTATCTGCTTGTCAGTACATACAACTATAAAATAGGTCTGATTCATACCTATGATGTACAGGGATTTCATAAAAATTAAGTGATATAATACTTGTAAAGGATTTAGTATAGTTCCTAACATAAAAAACAAAGTAAGTATTATTTATCTTCAGTGAAATCTTATGCTCTAATAGAGTGTCCAACTTATGAGTGGACTAAAGGATCTCCACTCAGAGCTGTTTCAGAGGACAGATCTCATTAACCTGATCCTTCTTCTTTTGCATTCCCTAGATTTTCTTCATAAACCTCTGTTCCACTGGGCTAACTCCACAGCATCCTCATTAGATAGTCAAGTACAGTGGTCTGAGGTTAGTTGTGTAATAATGAACACTTTGATGATCTGATTTAAATAAACTATGGGTCCCTCACTCTAGAAATACTTACAGGTGCAAGAAGGTACCTGCTATAGAGAATGGTTGGCCATAGATACTGTAAGGCCATGTATTTAACCCAGGAAAGGACCCTTATCTTAGATTGTAAGTCTGACTTAAAACATATCCTGGGTCGTCTTCATCACCTCAATAGAAGGCTTCAATCCTCAGATATACATCAGTTATGGGTCTTTTTTTATTATTGTAAATCTTCACCCAAGGATATTTTTCCATGGATTTTTAGAGAGAGTGGATGAGGGAAGGAGAGGGAGAGACACAGACAGAGACAGAGAGAAACATCTATGTGAGAGAGACACATAGATTGGTTGCCCCCTGCATGCCCTCTGACTGGGACTTGGGATAGAACCTTTAACTCAGGTGACTTCCCTTGACTAGTCATCAATCCTGTGACCCTCTAGTGCATCAGCCAAAGCTCTAACAACGAAGTAACACCAGCCAGGGCAGTTTACCTGTCTTAAGAGTTAGTGTTGATGCTGGAGTGGTAGGCGCAGAGGTGGTGGCCTTAGTTGATGCTGGAGCACTGGTGACGTTAGGTAGAGCTGGAAATCAACATGAAAGCAAGGATTAATCAAGCAGCATGAACCAAGAGCTTTGTGCTGGGCCTGTACACACACATTCAATGAGACTGTCCCCATGCAAAACTGGGCACTAATCTCCCTTGCACTCAGAGTTCTCATTTTTGACCAACTAGAATATGACGAGATGGCTTGAAGACAAGCCTGCAAAGAGAACAGTTATATTGCAAGGTATATATTTCAGGAGGTTTAGAGGTAAGAAGAATATCCTAGATTTACAATGAAGCACTTTGAAAAGACAGCCATTTCTGCCTGGTTAATGTATCTTCATAACCAACTGTGAAGTGGGTAAATGATTAAACGGAGACCTGCCCTTGTCTTCCTAGTGGTGAATGAGTAAGACATTTTCTTTCTTTTATATTATTTCTATATTTCATTACCTTTTTGTCCTTCACCACTTTCCCCCATATACCACCTCTGCCTCCACCCCTGTTTACCCCCCGCTATCACCACACTGTAGTCCATGTCCTTGAGTTCTTTCTCTCTTCTGTTCAATTCCTTCATTCTTAGAATGTTTACCAAGTAAATAGCATTCAGTTCAATCAGTCCTGAGGGTACTCTCCCAAGGGACCTGCACCCTAAATAAGGATAATCCTGCACCCCCTAGCATACGTTAGACCACACAGACAATGTTTGCATTTGGCTAGAAGGTGGACTAGACCACAGGAAATAACTTGGACTCTCCCAGAGTCAGACGGGGTGTAGGACTGACTCCAAAGCACTGACCCAGAAAGAGAGCTAAACCAGAATGAAGCACAGACACAACGCCTGGCACAAAGGCAGATTGATAAGGCCTGACTAACAATGCATATTTTCTCACCAGGCACTCTGTTACCCGTAAGAAGTTTCCTTAAATCTCAACTCTCCCAACTACAAACAGAAACCTTTGAATAGGGCACAGCTACCTGGAAAGCTCTTCTTTCTGAGAGCTCCAATTCAATTTGGAATTGAGCCAATTTTTGTCCTGAAGAGGAAAATCCTGTTTCTTAACAAATATTTTTGTCTATTATATGCAGAGCTTAAGTCTGAAGCTGAGGTCAGCAAACTCTCTGTAAGGGCTTTGAGGGCCCTGTGGTCTCTGTGGCACCTGCTCAACCCTGTCAGAGTGAAGCAGCCAGACCAGAGAGTATAAGGAATGGGTATGGCTGTTCCAATAAACCACTTTTTTTTTTTTTTGGTACGTGCCCCTAGTGGGAACCAAACCCAGGACTCTCTGGTCCGCAGGTCAAAGCTCCAACTGCTGAGCCAAACTGACCAGGGCAACCACTATTGATAAAACAGTTAGTGGGCCTATTTGGAACTTGATCTGCCCCAGGGCTATAGTTTGCTGACCCTGATCTCAGGTGTAGCCAGAGCCTTTTAGGGAAAACCCATTCCAATCACCTCCCTCCAGTTTAAAATCAAATCTAGAGAAAAAAGCAACCATACAAAAATGTGACAGAAGGAGCATGAGGAACAAGAAGAGGACACCCAATCAGATTGTCTAATGAACTGTTTTCTTCAATGGAATACACCTTCGCCTGGAAGCCGTCAAGAAACTATAAGGAAAGTTGCTGGTGAGCAAAAGCTGTAACAGAAGGTGAAGAGTAAACTCAGCCTGTGCAAAATGCAAGAAATCTTAAGCAATGAATTGGTTATTGGAAACAGAGCGTTCACTCTGGCTGAGTTATGGACTTAAGAACCTCCAAACCTATAGAGAACTATTTAAAAAATCTGTTTCAGTCAGACAGAGGATTTCAACAGACTGAGATAAATGATTTGGAGACTAATAGTTTGAAGTTTATGTTTATGCATTTGGGTTTAAGGAGCAAATTTAAGGATGATTGCATGCAGATGGGAAAAAGCAAATAGGATGGGATTACAGGGTAGTTAAGATTAATGCTCTCTTGAGGGTCCTGATAGGGTGGTCAGGTTACTACAGGGAGGTGATTGAAAGGGGCATTGAAAAGACGTGTTGACCCAGATGAACAGAAACAAAGGGCCAGGCTTGCTTAAAAAAAGGCAAATTTTTAGTAAAGAAGTTGTATAACTGAAGTATGACTATTCACCAAGACCTGCCCAGGTAGGAATTTAGGATGAGATCACCCTGTGAGGTTACTTTCCATAGAACCCCTTCTTTCCTCCATAACCTACTTCCCACTGGATAGAGCAATGGCCTCGTAAATACCTACTGAGTAAAGGATCGGTGGACACTATAAAATTTCCTAGTGATTTCTGTCCATACCATTTTCTGAAATTCAGCCAGATCAAGATAACTACAACTCCAAAAGACCTGCAATTGTAATCTCTTCACATACTCCCTCCTCACATCTCTCTATAGCCCACTATCTCATCACCTTCCTTGACTTTCATGAATTGCCTCCCACATATAGTTTCCCCAGAGTCAGCTGTTTTCTCCATCTGAACTGACCTTATCTTACTTCATAAGGCACAAAAGCCAATTCCAACATTGGGAGTTTACCAAATAAAGTTTCTCTTCATTACAAAAAAATTCAGACATACGTTATTAAGGCCACAGTTATTGGGTTCTACTGTCAACATGAAATCTTAGTAGAAAGAGATTTATTAGAAGAGGAAACTGGGAAATGCTCAAGAACCTACCACTTTCATGATGTGTAAGGCTGTTAGCATGTCACATCAACATGAAAGCAACGCAAACTTCCCAGATATTTGGATTTTATGAAAATCTTAAAAGCCACTGGTGAACACTTGTTGGGTGCAAATGTTTTCATACTATGATAAGGTCACTTCAGTGTAGAAGCAACAAGACAGAATTGACAATTGTTATTGTTCGTGAGCTATAGACTTGTCAGTACACACAGCTATAAAATAGGACTGAATCATACCTATAATGTACAGGGATTTCATAAGAACTAAGTGACATAATACTCGTAAAGGACTCAGTATGGTTCTTAACATAGGAAACAAAGTAAGTATTATTTATCCTCACTGAAATCTTATCCTCTGGTGGAGGGTCCACTTCAGAGTGCTCTAAATGATCTCTACTCAGAGCTGTTTCAGAGGACAGATCTCATTAACCTGATCCTTCTTCTTTTGCATTCCCTAGATTTTCCTCATAAACCCTTGCTCAACCGGGTAAATCCACAGCATCCTCATTAGATAGTCAAGTACAGGGGTCTGAGTTTACTTGTGTTATAATGAACACTTTGATGATCTGATTTGAAAAGACTCTGGATCCCCTCACTCGAAATACTTATAGGTACAGGAAGGTGCCTGCTACATAGAATGGCGGGTCTCAGATACCGTAAGGCCATGTATTTAACCCAGGAAATGACCCTTATCTTAGATATTTATACTTCTGACTTTACACATGCCCTGGGTGGTCTTCATACTCTCAATAGAAGGCTTCTAGCCTCGGAAAATCATCAGTTTACTTGTCTTTGTGTTGTTGTTGTTAATCCTCACCTGAGCATATTTTTCTACTGATTATTAGAGAGAGTAGATGAGGGAGGGAGAGGGAGAGAAAGAGACAGAGACAGAAAAACGTAAACATCGATTTGAGGGAGACATCGATTGGTTGCCACCTGCATGCCCTCTGACTGGGCCCTGGGATGGAACCTGTAACTCAGGTGACTTCCCTTGACCGGGAATCATACCCGTGACCCTCTGATGCATGGGCCAAAGCTCCAACCACTGCGCCAGACCACCTAAGGCATTTTACCTGTCATAAGGGTTGGTGTTGATGTTGGAGTTGTAGGAGCAGAGGTGGCAGCCTTAGTTGTTGCCGGAGCACTGGTGACCTTAGGTGGAGCTGAAAACAACATGAAAGCAACGATTAAACAAGCAGCATGAACCAAGTGCTTTATGTTGGACCTGTACACACAAATTTCCAGTGGGAGACTGTCCCCAGATAAAACTGGACACTAAGCTCCCTTGAACTCAGAGTTCTCATTTTGGACCAACTAGAATATGACAGGGGAGGTCTCAAACACAAGCTTGCAAATGGGAAACAGCTGTATTGCAAGGTATATACTTTGGGAGGTTCAGAGGCAACAAGAATACCCTGGATTGGTATAGGGAATGGGTATGGCTGTTCCAATAAAACTCTACAGATAAAAGAGTTGGTGGGTCTGTTTGGAACTTGATCTGCCCCAGGGCTATAGTTTGCTGACCCTGATCTCAGGTGTAGTCAGAGCCTTTTAGGGAAAACCCATTCCAATCACCTCCCTCCAGTTTAAAATCAAATCTAGAGAAAAAATGCAGCCATGCAAAAAATGTGACAGAAGGAGCATGAGGTATGAGAACAGACACCCAATCAGATTGTCTAATGGACTGTTTTCTTCAATGGAATACACCTGCCACTGGAAGCCCCCAAGAAACTATAAGGAAAGATGCTTTTGAGCAAAAGCTGTAACAGAAGGTGAAGAGTAAACTCAGCCTGTGCAAACTGCAAGGAATCTTAAGCAGTGAATTGGCTGTTGCAGACAGAGGGTTCACTGTGGCTGAGTCATGGACTTAAGAACTTCCAAAGCTATAGAGAACTATTATAAAAATGTGTTTCAGCCAAACAGAGGATTTCAACAGACTGAGATAAATGCTTTGGAGACTAATAGTTTGCAGTTCCTTTTCATGCGTTTGGGTTTCAGGAACAAATTTAAGGAAGATTACATGCAGATTGGAGGAAGCAAACAGGATGGGATTACAGGGTAGTTAAGATTACATGCTCTCTTGAGGGTCCTGAAAGGGTGGTCAGGTTACTACAGGGAGGTGTCTGAAGGGGCCACTGGAAAGATGTGTTGACCCAGATGCACAGAAACAAAGGGCCAGGCTTGCTTAAAAAAAGGCAAATTTTTAGTAAAGAAGTTGTATAATTGAAGCATGACTATTCACCAAGACCTGCCCAGGTAGGAATTTAGGATGAGATCACCCTGTGAGGTTACTTTCCATAGAACCCCTTCTTTCCTCCATAACCTACTTCCCACTGGATAGAGCAATGGCCTCGTAAATACCTACTGAGTAAAGGATCGGTGGACACTATAAAATTTCCTAGTGATTTCTGTCCATACCATTTTCTGAAATTCAGCCAGATCAAGATAACTACAACTCCAAAAGACCTGCAATTGTAATCTCTTCACATACTCCCTCCTCACATCCCTCTATAGCCCACTATCTCATCACCTTCCTTGACTTTCATGAATTGCCTCCCACATATAGTTTCCCCAGAGTCAGCTGTTTTTCTCCATCTGAACTGACCTTATCTTACTTTCCTTCATAAGGCAAACAAGCCCATTCCAACAGTTGGGAGTTTACAAAATAAAGTGTCTTTTAATTAGAAAAAATTGAGATGAAGTTATTAAGGCCACAGTTATTGGGTTCTACTGTCAAAATGAAACCTTAGTAGAAGGAGATTCATTAATATAGAGCACCAGAACCCTGGCCTGTTAGCTCAGTTGGTTAGAGTGTCGGCCTGATATGTTAATGTTTGCAGGTTCAGTATCGGGTCAAGGCATGTACAAGAATTGAGCAATGAATGCATAAATAAGTACAATAATGTTTCTCTTTCTCTCTCTCTCTCTCTCTCTCTCTCTAAAAATCTAACAATTAATTTAAAAAATTTAAAAAGAAAGAGCACCAGAAACCAGGCAATCTTCAACTCATCTATTTAATTGAATGTTAAGAATATTAACATCTCCATAGCAAGAGGTGTAAATTTCCCGTATTTCTAGATTTCATAAAAATCTTAAAAGCAACTGGTGAACAATTTTTGGGTCGCAGATGTTTTCATATTGCAATAAGGTCATTTTTTTTTATTGATTTTTAAGAAAGAGGAAGGGAGAGAGAGAGAGGAAAATATTAACATGAAAGCAAAATATATATAGGCTAACTCCTTTATGCCCCACAACCTGGGCATGTGCCCTGACCAAGAATTGAACCAGCAGCCGCCGTTCTGTGCACTGGAGGATGACAAACCAACTGAGCCACACTGGCCAGGGCTGCAGTAAGGTTCATTTTAAGGTTCAAACAAATGATGCTATGACATAAGATAACATATACTTCAAAAAGTCCAAGGTAGGGAGTGTAGGGGTAAACTATATATTTTTACACAATGTGTATGGCAACAAGGTTGTGGCAACAAGGTTGAATTGATAAATATCAAAATTGATGATGTATCTACTTAATATCTTATATAATATTACCTAATTTTTACTTTTGAAATTCTCCACATTAGCTTTAAAATGTTAAGAAAGGTCATTTTATAAATTTTGATTGACTTCGTCTCTGAGAAAAAGGGCAGTTGTTTACACTGAATAAATTCAGCTTGAGAAAATGCTCACTACATTCCCCATGGAGCAGTGAATGCTGCTTCCTGAACTAAGCAGCATTTCTGAAGCACTGCTTGGAAAGAGAGTTTCTGACAGGGAAGATGCCCAACCCTACGTCCTTGAACCAAGGTTGTTTTTAACACTTCGTTCTAGACAAATAAGCAATTCCATTTCCCAACAGTTATTAAAACACAGGATTGTAGGACCCTCCTCTTTCTTGATTAAAGGAAGAGAATGTTACTACTGACAGGAAACACTCAGTTCACCCACATGGCGTGATCACAGGAAGGAAGACAAGCTCACCTGGCTTTACCACCAATGGTACGTGGATTTTCAAATCATTAAACCACCCACTGCGCTCAACGCGGCAACAATAGGTGCCACTATCAGACTCAGCTGCATTCTCTATGGTCAAGGACACATTCCCTTGGGGAATGATTCCGTGTAGATCATAACGCTTATCCTTCCGAAAGGTGACTCTGTATCCATCAGTCCAGATGAGCTGATTTGAGCATTTAAATGTAGCACATTCCCCTCGGCCCCAGCACATGGATGTGATTTCAGAAGCTGCTGAGTAGGTGCAGGGTAGCGTGACAGGCTGACCCGCCACTCCGGTCACATGGGCCTGAGAAACCACAGCATCTGCAAATAAAAGGAGAGCAGAGCAGGAGGGTCAGTGCTTTAATTTTACATTTATTTCTACTCTTTTCTCTTTATAGTTTATTTCATTTCTAATCATGTATCTTTACATCTTGAATCTAAAATTTTTAAGTGTTTTTCTGTATACATCTTTATCAGCATTTTTTATAGTTGTATATAACACATAATTTAAACTTTTTTCTGTATTTAGGATTATTTACTAAGAGCATAAATTTCTAAAAGAGAAATTATCAGGATAAAGACCAGAAATATTTTCATGTCTTCTTTCCAAATTTCTTTCCAAAATGTTTGAACCAAATGACACTCTAGCAATACATGAGCATGTATTTCATTCTGTGTTTGACACATATCTGCTTATTAAACTCTCATATATACATGTTGCTTTTCCCCTCTCCTAGATCCAATCACTGTCTCAGCTGAAATACATATGAAAATTCCATTGCAATTAACGTTTTAATATTTACTACAATTCCTATTTATTTATTTGTTCTTAATTTTTTTTAGAGAGAGAGATAAAAACATCGACATGAGAGAAACATCAATCAGCTGCCTCCTGCACGACCCCTACTGGGGACTGAGCCCACAATCCGGGCATGTGCCCTGACCGGAATCGAACCGGGACCTCTCAGTCCATGGGACACTGCTCAGACCACTGAGCCACACCGGCCAGGTTCTACTGCATTTTTTTTCATGTCTATTGCAAAGGAATTCACCTCACTCCCCGTCTCTCATAAAAATAAGCAGAGCTAATATTTTCTTTAAAGTATTGTTGGCTTAAAGACAGAAGTCTAATAAACGCTTCAGAAATCAATTTTTAGGTAGTGGGTTCCAATACTTCCAGGAAGAGCCAAGGCTTAGGGTGCACCTGAGGATGGTGCACACAAATCCCAGAGGAAATCCGTTCTCATGAGTGGATGAAAGCACTGAGCAAGGCTCTCTTCCCCTGGTGAGCCCAGAGAACTGGAGAATATTCAATCAAGTACTCAATTATGCCACTTAGAAACAAAACCTCTCCCCTGTGGTAGTGGCATTCACACCCTAGATTGTCTTCATGACCATCAACCGCACAAAATGTACCATGAGTCACTGGTCCCTTTCCCATCCCATCCCTGTGTCTTCTTGCCGTCCCCTCCCAAACCATGATAACGCAGGTACTATTTTTTACATACACGTGAGAAGTCCAGGCATACCCAACTATCTACCCACCCTCCTTTTCCTTAAAAACAAATGGCAGCATATGGCACACTGTTATACTTAGCCATAGATTTTGTAATTCATGGCATTTAAGCAATTTCTTTGGAGCAGGAGTTCAGCCTGGTTCTTTGCTCACTAGGTGACCCATTACCTCCCCACAGAGCCCAAGCACATCCATCCTCCTCCACCACACCCTGGACTCCCCCAGGCTCAGAGCTTCCAAACCCCAGCCCACCTACCCACTTACCTGTCCAAAGTAGCATGAGGCCTGTGAAGGCTACCCAAGGATGCATGATGGTGTTAGCCTAAAGGACAGAGAAAACAGACTGTTTGGTGTGCCCCCGACAGATGGTATGGAGACAATCTTGATTCTCAGATTGCAACTTTTCCTTTCACCCTGACTGGGTGAATCTCATGAGCCTCCCCTGCTGTGGCTGGGAGACCACGGACAGTGGCTTCAGGTCTCTGTTAGCTCAGGGTGGTTGAGGACTCTGCACCTCCAACAGACAGGCAAAGCTGTCCTTGGAAGCAGCCCCGGATTTCCCAGCTACCAGTCCACACATAACGTCCAAACTGACTCCTGATGCTCATACAGGAGATTAGGGGGTAAACAGGAAGGAAACCAGAGCCAGGCTCAGTGGGGGGAACACCAGAGCGAGACCAGTCCTGCAATGGTAGTGATGCACTTACCCTTGGCCCCTGAGACGACAGTCCACTGGCCCTGTGGTGATAGAGGGTACTTCTTGCCCTGTGGCCACAATAGTTAGTCCCTAGCCTCAATTATATTGCCAAGTTATCTATTAACAAGCATTAAGTCAGAATGTGAATCACTGTGTTTCATCACTCGTGCTCCGGGAAGCAATGGCTCAGCCTGCATTTCGGTGAATGATGTCAGGAGAAAGCTTCAGCAAGCCGAATCTGGACCAGACTTGGTATTCAGACACGCAGACTCAGAGAAAAGCCCCCAACTGAAAATCTACCTTTGTAAATGGGAGGGAGAGAGAGCCTGGCAAAGGAAGCAGGCCACCCGAGTCTGGCAAGTAACAGTTGAGGAAGAAAAACTTCCATGCAAGGCTCTTCTCAGGAGACTGCAGACAAATGGATCCCCACCTCTCTTGGCAGGGACCAGAGAATTATATAGAGTAAAGAGTGGGGACAGTCATAGGTACTAGTTCATGAATGCTACCAGGTATTGGAAACTACTTTACATGCTTGACAAGGTCAGGACAACGGCCTGTTCCAAGAACTGGCACATAGCAGGAGGCAAGGCAAGGGTACTGATTAACGTCAGAATGAATATTATCAATTAGGATCGGACAGTCTCACAGTGGGGTTGTGGAAAGCAACCTCCACTCTGGCCCGAGCCCAGCTTGTGAAACAAACAGCAGTCACATCATGGACCAGTCTCTCCTCCACACTCCACCCCTCATGCCTCCTCTCTTCTGCAAGATCGCCTGAGTGGTCAGCGAGGGGCTTCAGGGAGGTCGCTCACTTATTGCTAACCGACTGCACTGAACACTCAGTTCTCAGCAACAGTACAGACACATACAAGAAAAGAGACAAATTAAAAGAAGCAGTCCAAGTATTAGAAAAAAATGTTTTTCCATCGTGCTTCCCCAGCACCCAAACCAATGGGCTAGTAGGTCGCCTAGGCTTGGAGCCAGATCATTTAAGGCATTTACTTGACTTTTCATATGTGCTTACCAAAAAAATATATATTAGCAGATGCATCCGATATAAAAACACAACATTCAGTTTGGATAACGGCACAGGTGCCCCACCCATCTCCATAACTGGATGCCACGAGAACAGCAGAATTCTAAGGTCAGAAAGACAAATATTTAGTAGGGACTTGAATTGGGAGACCTTCTCCTTCTTTGAGAATTATGCGTGTAGCCTAGCCAGGCTGTGGAAAGCACACATGTTGTCCAGGACGAAGCTGTGCTCTCTGGCGTAAGGAAGGGAATAGGAGGGGAAATATGCCAGAGTAGGACCGATTCTCCCTCTTCCCATGGCGCGTGTACCAGTCCGCATATAGCATGTCTCCATGGATGGTTTCTCCAGAGACTAAGCAGTGCCTCCCCACCCAGGGACGCGAAGACCCCGCTGGGAGGACAATCCAATTGTAGAGTCTACTAACCGCTCCTTGTTCTAGGGACAAAAGGGCTTCGTGCCCTTATTATCTTAAGTCCTTGGTCCGTGGCAAGTCTAGGGCCTACTGCTGAGTCCTTTCTTTTCCACACCTTTATTGTACTTTAACACAAAGAACCAAATTCAGATTTTGCATTAATTTACTTTTGATATTTAAATCCACTTAATCAGCCCTGGCCAGGGACCTCAGTTGGTCAGAGTAGTGTCCTGATATGACAAGGTTTTGGGTTCGATCCCCAGTCACGGCACATAAAAGAATCAACAAATAAATGCATAAGTAAGTGGAACAACAAATTCTCTCTTTCTCTCTCTCTCTCTCTAAAATCAACAACAAAAAATAACAATAAATTAAAAAATAAGTCCACTTAATTAAATCTGTTCTAATCTTAGAATGCTTAACCAGGTCAGGACAATGGTCCTATACCAGGACCCAGCACATAGCAGCAAGGAAGGAAGGGGTGCTGATTTATGTCGGAATGCACACCAATTATTATCAGACTGTCTCTAATGGAGGGTTGTGGAAAGCACCCTCCAGTCAGCCCCAAGTCCAGCTTGTGGGACAGACAGCAGTCACATAAAGAAATAGTTCCCTCCACGCTGTGGTTCAGATCCCAGCTCTGCCCCTTAGGAAGCTGGATATCTCTCTGAGTGACTAAGTTCCTCATCCATAAAATAGCTCTAAAAATACTTGCTCTATCTCCCTTAAAGTACTATTATAATGAACAAAAAGGGTGCGGGTGAACTCTGAAAACTAAACCTAAATATGCATGAATACTGTAGCCAAGGTTTCTGGAAAATGTACTGTCCCGGGCTCTGTGCATTTTACGTTCCCCCTTAGGCAGGTGCTGTTATTAACCCATTCTTGGAGGAGGAAGCTGAGGCTCGGAAAGCTTAAGTGAGCCTAGATGCCTGATTTCCCTTTATGTTCGTCTTTATACACTTAGAATGGACGCTATTGACCCTACCTCAACCACGACCAAAGGCTGGGGGACAAATTCTGAAATGCCTCACATAGAAGAAGGCCATGCCTCATTTATTTGGGAGGAAAATGGTTTTATGATTAATTGTGTTATACTCAAACTCTGCCAAAGCCCAGCAGGTCAGTGATAAGGATTTTCTAATTTAATTCAACTTTTCCACAGTTTTTACTATTCTATGCAGGCTAACAAATATACTACAGATGAAAAATTCCAGGATTGTAAAATCGGGCAGAGACACAGGTAAAGTAATCATTTAACTAATAAAATTGGGCAGAATGACATAAACGGCAAATATAATTAGACCATGTCACTCTCCCGCTTACAACCCTCCCATGGCTCTTTCAGAAGAAAAAAATAATCCTAACTTCTAACCTAGATACAAAGGCCCAGTGATCTGGCCCCTGCCCACCTCTCAGATTTTTCTACTACTCTCTCCCTGCCCACAGGACTCCAGCCACTCATGTTTCTTTCCAATTCATGCCCATCCGCGGACCTTTTCCCTGGCAGTGTTCTCTGTGAAATCCCATTCCTTTAGCTCACTATTTCCAGACTTTTTCTTTCATTCTGATCTCTGCTTAAATGTCACCTTCTCGGACATTCCTTAGGTCCCGCTGTTTGCAATGGCCAACCACTCTTTCTGTGTCACTTTATTCCAGTTTTCTACACTGCATTTGTTACCTTGTTTCCTGTGATGTGTGTGTGACGTGACGTGTGTGTGTGTGTGTGTGTGTGTTTCCATTTCTCTTAGAATGTCCTGTGATGATGGAGTTATTCTATATGGGTTTTGGACAAGCAGTTAAAATGTGACTAGTACAAATGAAGAAGTTAATTTTTTTCATTTAATTTTATTTTAATTAATTAATATTTAGGTAGCATTTGAGCTCTTTCTCCCCAGCATCTGTTGTCAGTATGGCAAAAATACATACTTATAAAAATTTAAATAAATTAATTTAAATTTAAAGAGCCACACATGGCTATTGTGTTGCACAGCACTCAACACTCAACCATCAACTCTTTATTTATTCATTTTTTTATCCTCATCCTAGGACATTTTTGCATTTATCTTCAGATATACCAGGAGGGAGAGAGGGAAAAAGAGAGAGAGAAACATCGATGTGAGAGAGACACATCGAGTGGTTGCCACCCACACAACCCAACTAGGGCCGGGGACAAACTGCAACCGAGGTACATGCCCTTAGCGGGAACCGAACTTGGGACTCTCTGGTCCGTGGGCCGACACTCTAACCGCTGAGCCAAACTGGCCAGGGCAACCATCAACTCTTTAAGGCAGAGCTCCTCCCTTTCTTTCTCTGCTCCATCCCTGAAACTCTGTAAGGGGCCCAAGAAGTATCGATTGGAAAAACTAAGGGAAGCACCAAGGCATGGGGAGAGATCCTTCACTGACTGAGGAGGGTTGTGAGGGGGGATGAGAAGACATCTCTAGAAAATGTGACATGTGCAGTTCATAGTTGGAGCATGGGGAAAGGAGCAGAGTGTGTTTTAAGAGGAGGAAGTAATGAGCAAGAACCAAGACAGACACACAGAACCCAGGCCCTGAGATGTTATGTCACTACATTCCATAGGATTGAATTTTCTGACAAGCCCATCTCCCATGAGAGCCTCCCCTGTGTCCCTAAGGCTCCCAAACAGCTCAATGGATTTTTTTTTTAACTTGAGCTGTACAACCTCTATAAACTGCTACTCTTTAGAGTCGACTTTGTGGCCCCTTGAAGGATCCATCCCGTTGAGGGGTAAGGCCAAGGCACCAAACACGGATTTCCAGACGCACGCTGCACGTGAAAAGTCACATGCTGGCAGGCACCGAGGTGGCAGGAGCAGACTCACCTTTCAGAAGGAACACTGCTTGGCTCAGAGCACGGAAACCTGTCAGGGTCTACTGCAGTATTTGGGGACAGAGGAAGGCATAGCAGTGATGATCAGGAACATCTAGAGCTAAGACTCTGGGTGTTTAGGAAGTAGAGCAAACAGGGTTACCTGCAAGGTGTGAGTAGGGGCCTAAAGATGAGTCCAAGGAATGTGGGCCTGGGCAACAGAAAGGACTGATGTGCCACTAACTTAGAAAGGGAGCCCTGGCCAGTTTGGCTCAGCAGTTAGAGCGTCGGCCCGCGGACCAGAGAGTCCCGGGTTTGGTTCCTGCTGAGGGCACCTACCTGGGTTGCAATTTGTCCCTGGCCCCGGTTGGGGTCATGTGGGTGGCAACCAGTCGATGTGTCTCTCTCACATCGATGTTTCTCTCTCTCCCTCTTCCTCCCTCTCTCCCTCCCGCTCTATCAAATGCAAAAATGTCCTTGGGTGAGGATTAAATAAATAAATAAATAAATAAATAAATAAATAAATAAATAAAAAGGGAAAGCTGCATGTAACACAGGTTTGGGAGGAAATACTCTGGATTTCAGCAAGCTGAATTTGAGATGTCTTAGACACCCAAGTGTTAAGAAGTTAAGAGTTCAGAAGACAGGTCTGAGCTAAAGGGACATTGTTGGTACTCATTGGCGTAGAAACGGAATTTTAAAGTCATGAACCTTGAGGAGATGCTCAAGGCAATGCTTGTGGCAAAGGACCAGGCCCTGGGGCTTTTCACAGAAGACTGAGATGGCAGAGGCAATGATACACAAACAGAAGCCAACCAAGGAAGTAGTAGGACGAGAAAAAATAAATGGCATCCTGGAAGCCCAGTGAAGCAAATGCACCAACAGAGAGGCGGCGATCGTGAATCAAATGTTACAAAGGCAAGGGGTGAGATGTGTCACTGGACTGAGCAACCTGGAGGTCACTGATGACCTTGACAACAGCGGCTTCAGTGAGTGATTGTACACTTTCCCTGTGAATATTTGAGAAAACAGTTTATAAGGAAAGGGAAAATCAGAAGAGAATTGCAGACAAGGAGCTCATTCAAAGAATTTTGCAGCATCCCACCTCACCCCAAAAAAGGAAAGGGAATTTAGGGAGTACAGTCAAGAGGAAGATATATTAAAATGTTAAAAATAATAGCATATTTGTATGATCTGAAAATGACTGAGAGAAGGAAGAAAAATTGATTCTAGAGAGGAGAAATTGGGGGAGCCATGGGGGGATGGAATCTAGTGCCATATTAGGGGATTCCGCTTAGAGATGACCAGGAGAGTGGACAGACTAGGGAGGAGTGCGTGGCCATCTGGCAACACTAAGGGGCACATTGGAAGTAGGTGTTATGAAACTGAGACCAGCCCAAGAGGCTGGTGTTCTTCTCCAGTGACCCGCAGCTGTAGACTATGAGGGAGGAGTAGGAGAATCCACATCTAAGGATAGCTGATTTGTTTTAAATCATCTTGGGTACCCCTTAATAATCCAATCAGGTATCTCCCCCATCTTAAAAACACACAATGGCCCTGGCCAGTTTGGCTCAGCGGTTGGAGCGTTGGCCCGTGGACCAGAGAGTCCCGGGTTCGGTTCCCGCTAGGGGCACGTACCTCGGTTGCAGTTGGTTCCCGGCCCCGGTTGGGGTCGTGTGGGTGGCAACCAGTCGATGTGTCTCTCTAATGTCCATGTTTCTCTCTCTCTCTTCCCCCCCTCTCTCCCTCCCGCTCTATCTGAAGATAAATGCAAAAATGTCCTTGGGTGAGGATAAAAAAACAAAAACAAAAACACACAATGGCTTCCCAGTGCCTAAATCTAAACTCTGAAAGCTGCCCACCTTCAAGATGATCACACCATTCCAGCCCAAGGCTCACACAACTCCAACCAAACCGAACCGAACCATTTGCACCAGCTAACCTTGCAATCTCAGTAGTTTGTAACACAGAAGAGATTACAGTACTATCAACCTGCAAGTCAGAAGCCAACACTAGGCTCCTCCTTTAACAAACACTACACTTTACACAACTACTTAGTATCTACAATTTACCAATACTCTTACTTTACAAATCATAATAGTCAATGAGCCAAACTGCTAACACAGCTATGCTCTATACACATGTTCCCATTTCCATATTGCGGAATACCCATTTCACAGAGAAGCTCAGCAAAGAAATGTGTTGACTCTAAAGTCACGCAGCTTTCACGTAAGGCTAGATATATAGGTCTCCTTCCAATGATACACCATTTCCCTCACTGATGTTGCCCAGGAAAAGCTTTAACAACTCAGATGTATAAATCCATGATTCCATTTAAATGAGACTCTTTCTCCCAAGAAATTCAAAGAACTTTAGCTTATGTGAGTTTTTCCTAATTTTTTAAATTTATTTTTCAGTTACAGTTGATATAAAATATATTAGTTTTAGGTGTACAACATAATGATTAGACATTTATATACCTTACGAAGTTATCACCACGATAAGTTTAGTACCCTCTTGGTACCATACATAATTATTACAATATTATTTACTATATTCCCTCTATTGTACTTTACATCCCTGTGACTAATTTTGTAACCAGCAGTTTTTACTTTTAAATTCCCTTCATCTTTTTCACCCGTCCTCTCCCGCACCCCAACCAGGTAACTATCAATTTCTTCTCTGTATCTATGAGCTTGTTTCCATTTAGTTTTGTTTGTCCTTGTTTTTAAAACATTCTACATGTAACTGAAAACAGATGGCATTTTGCTTTCTCTGCCTGCCTTATTTCACTTAGCATACTGCCCTCTCGGTCTATTTTGTCACAAAAGGCAAGATTTCATTCTTTATATGGCTGAGTAATATTCCTTTGTACTTATGTACCACATGTATTTTAGCCATTCATCAATGGATAGATGCCTAGGTTGTTGCTCGTGATGAATTTAAGAGCATCTGGGAGAGATTGCAGGCCAGAAGCAGGCCATTGTTCCTGCAGAACTTGAGGGCATCTCGGAGACTCTGTGTGGGCTCCTGTGAGGAGGCGGGAGCTGCTGAAACAGGCTCCAGCGGGGTGAGCGGGTTGGGTGGTGCAGGGTCTCAGGGAAAAGCCAGAGCAGGGAGGATAGTGTTTGCCAGGTTAAAGGAGAGGGGGAGATTTTGTGCCTGCCTGCTCAGAGCCAGCGGGATAGGAAGAGTTCAACAGTGGAACAATAGCACCATCAGAGAGAGCCTCAGTCCCCTGCGGGAATTCCTACCAATCCCTTCTCCTCCGGCCTTTGCCCTAGTCAATGCAGTGCCTCCCTAGGTCCCAGGCACTCTGGAACCGCTGCCTCGGCGCTGGAGCTTTGAGTGAGTTTGTGCCGAGCCCTCTAAGCACAGAGTCTTGGTCTCCCACAACCCTTCCTCAGCCTCAGACGCAATCACCACTGGTGCTCAAAGCTGGAACAGGGACTCGTCTTCCCGGGACAAGTGCCCCATGCCAGGGAGCCTGGAGTGAGGCTCAGAGCTCTGGCTCCTCGGGGGAGACCTCTGAAGCCCAGCTAGCCCTCCCGTTCATTAATCACCACAAAGGGGGTCTGAGACCTGCCCAGACCACATACTCACTCCTACCTGTCTCAGCATGGCTCCTTCTTTATAACCTTGGAGGGCTTCTGTTCAGCTGGTCTTCAGGTGCTTCTCAATGACCTTTGTGCTACAATGTCCACGTGTCCCTGGAAAGAGGTAAGTTCAGAATTTACCTATTTTACATGGACTCCCCCACCCCTCCTCGACTTTTCCCTAATTTCTATTGGCTCAGCCACTGTTGTCCTAATTTGCCATATCATACTCAGAAAGTTCAAGCTACAAAGTTCTGATTTTCTCTTCAGCACAAATTTCCAGAGGATCGTACTTACGGGTGAGTTAGGAGGTTTCCAGCTCCTCTGGGATTGTCACTGATCCTTCCCCCAAAGGTTCTTATGGATAAAGACAACTTTCTTCCAGCATTCCACTCTTTATCTCTTTGCCACACCTTTCCGTAAGATTCTTGGGAAGTATCTTTGAAAGTCAAACTTCTCTAGTCTGCCACAATCTTCTTGCTGAATTTATCTACTTACTAACTTAAATAGATTATAAAGAGATATTAGTGGACTGGAACAGCATTGTTCTCTGCTAGGCTGTTTTTATTTATTTATTTATTTATTTATCCTCACCCGAGGACATTTTTCCATTTTTTGTTCAGATAGAGTGGGAGGGAGAGAGAGGAAGAGAGAGAGAGAGCGAAACATAGACGTGAAAGGGACACATCGAGTGGCTGCCTCCCACACGACCCAACCAGGGCCAGGGACAAACTGCAACCGAGGTACATGCCCTTAGCGGAAACCGAACCCGGGACTCTCTGGACCGCAGGCTGACGCTCTAACCGCTGAGCCAAACCGGCCAGGGCTGCTAGGCTGTTTTTAAAAGAGTCAGCAAAGATCTACATTTTAGATCAGAGTCTGGACCTGAAAGGCCATGCAAATGTTGAGACCGTTTATACATGGAGGGATCTTAAACTACCTGAGGCCAACTCCTCGACTTATAATGAATAAACTGAGGACCAAAAAGGACTGGAGGATGGGACCCACAGAAGACACACTATGGGGCAGACACAGTGAAAGCCTAGTGTGCCTACTTTTCCTGTCACTCAACAAACAGTATTTCACCAAATATTCACTGAGCACCCCATGCTAAGCAATGGAAAATTCTATGCAAAAAATAAAATAAAATAAAATAAAATAAAATAAAATAAAATAAAATAAAATAAAATAAAATAAAATAAAATAAAATAAAATAAAATAAAAAATAAAAAAGCAAACCTATAGTCTTTATCCTCGAAAGTTCAGAAAAACAAGTTGCCACCGTTAATAAAAAATGAAGTAGGGCTACACTGTGCCCCGACAGAATTGATATACCTCTTTCAGATGTTAATCGCAGGTCATTGACACGCGGGGTTTTGAACGAAGGTGTCAGAGAACTGGACGGGAGCCGAGCTCCTGCTCACACAGCCACAGGGCACACCTGAGCACAGCAGGATGATTCCCCTAAAAGTTCTGCTATTACACTGACGCTTCCCGCCCTGAAACCCAAATAATGGGTGTTATCTACTTAAAAACATTGACGACATCCCAGATTTGCTTCTGGATTAACCCTCTCACTTGTAACCTCCCCATCAGTTTTAGGGAGACGGCTGGGTCAGAGACTCAGTAGCACTGGGCTTGCACCAGCTAGGGGTAGGGGAGTTTTCTAAAGGACTCTGTAGCTCTCCCCACCCAGCAGCTGTGCAGGACTGGGCACCAAGCTGAAGCCTGTGCTAGCAGCAGTTACTTAAAATGTGTGCTTGGGCTTGGTCTAAATCCTTGTCAGGGCGCTGTATTGGCAGGAGGCACTGGGACTTTCAATAATGTTCACAAAACCCTCTGCTTCTTAATGATACACATTGGCAAAGAATGTCGACATTTTGGCCCTGGCTGGGTGCTCAGTTGGTTAGAGCATCATCCTGATACGCCAAGGTTAGGGGTTCAATCCTGGGTCAGGAATCGAACCCATGAATGCATAAATAAGTGGAACAACAAATCTCTCTCTAAAAAATCAATTAAAAAAAATGAATGCTGACGTTTTATTGGGACATTCATATGGAACTATGAGAAAAATAAGTGAGCAAAAACAATTCACACAACAGTCTATTTCATAGGAACTTGTTTTTGTAAAAACACTGTGACCAAAAGACAACATACGTGCATTCCTATGCATCTGTGTAGAAAAGTAACTGGGGAAGGCGTGTGTGGACCCCCATCAGACCGCTCAGTGTCCTCTCTGGTAGGTCAGCTGAGACAAAGGGGTCCTTCCGTTTAAGGCTACGTATGTATCATTTGAGTATTTTCCAACAAGAACATACCACTGTACTGCTTATATAATGTATGTAAACTGTTTTAACTAATGAAAGACACACACACACACACACACACACAGCAAGCCAAAACTGTGTTCTTATGAAAGTGGAATTCTTTTACATTCACGTAACATATTTTTTGCGGTCTAATTACAACCATCCTTTACTTCATCTCAGATAGAGGGAAAAGAAAGCAACTTAAATTGACTAAAGCTACATTCAGACATCACCAAGCATCTAGAAAGATGGAAGATTATGAAATAATGCTTTAAGTAACACATACAAGCACTCATACTACAAAGCATGTTTATTTATTTATTTTAATCCTCACCCGAGGATATTTTTCTATTTACCTTCAGATAGAGTGGGAGGGAGAAAGAGAGAGAGAAATATCTACGTGAGAGGGACACATCGACTGGCTGCCTCCCGCATGACCCTGACCAGGGCCGGGGACGAACTGCAACTGAGGTAGGTGCCCTTGACCGGAATCAAACCCGAGACTCTTTGGTCCGTGGGCTGACGCTCTACCGCTGAGCCAAACCGGCCAGGGCCATGTTTTATTTTTAAGTGGAAAATACATCATGTCACTATATATTAATTTAGGTGTCTTCTGTTAGAATCCGTGGAACATTTCATGCATTCACCCAATTAATATGTAGCGAATACCTGTTGTGTGGCAGGCCTTATTCTATGAGTCACTTGAAATTTTACAGACATAAATTAAGGAAATGGTATAGACAAGGATTAGCATTTCCAGGAAAAAGAAAAACAAAGACATCACCAAAAAATTCTTTTCCGCATCATTCAGAATCTAGTCTCCAGGTCTGCTAATGCTTATTGCCTTTTACTGTCATCGTTCCGTTGGGTATCAGGCTGCACTAAAGGACCTTGACTTCCTTGAAGGAAAAAACATGAATCTTGTATCAGTGGCATGGCTATCGTGGCTTGAGTCTGCAATGTAGCAGGCATATACCATCGATGTAATCAGCCTACAGATGCTTATTTAGCATCCACTTCACCGCACGTAGTGCCCTGAGCCAGGCCCTGGGATGTAAGATGAATGACGGAGTTAGCTTTCCCACTGAGGGTCAAGGGAGACAAAGCACAAAAAATTTAAGCAAATTAGAGCATTTCAGGTTTGAATAAACTATGTGGGAAATAAACTGGACTAAGATAGGCAGCTTGGTGCTTTAGATAGGGTGTTTGGGGAAAGATCCGAGATGACGTTTAAGCTGTAAACTCAAAGATAAGAAAGAGGCTGCTCTGAACAGTCTGAGAGAAGTATTCCAAACAGGCAAATAACGACATCGAAAAGGTGCTGAAACCACAAAGAACGTGGTCTGCTCAGGAGGCAGAAAGGAGAGGTTGATGAGGTCAGCAGAAATCTAGTCCCAACAACCTTTGAAAGGTTTTAAATAATAGAGTAATTGAATCTGGTTGATGATTTTTTTTTAAAGAAAAGAAAAATATGTAGGTTTCTGTGTGAAGAGAATGAACTGTGCGGAGAGCAAAGTGGAATGGGGGATACCAATTAGGAAGCTATTTCTTGGATGGATGAAATGGATGGGTGTGTGTGTGAGTGAGTGGGTGCTAGATGGAAGGAATAAAGGTGGGAGGAGGGAAGATGGAGGAAATAAATAAGTTAATAAATAATAACTGTGATTACAAAGAAATAAGGCCTGTGAGATTCATTTCGCCTAGGTATTATAGCTTAAACTGGTCCTTAAGTCAAATTTCAAAAAACAAAAGCAAATTATTTTGAGTGAAAGGAACATTGCTGGAAGGGTTTTCTAAAATGACTGCCTTGAGAAAAAATAATACCTATTTAGTAATACACTGACTGGCATATTTGTTTTAAAATATATTATTTGTTCCATAGTCATACTACTTCACGATCCCATCGACACAGCAATTCCGTATCTGTATACCTTGAACACAAATGTATGCATAGGTACACAAAGGCACATAGGTTTTTATATAAAGGACTGTCCTTGCAGCCTTATCTGAAAACAAACAAACAAACAAAAAACACCTAAATAGCTATACATGGGAAAGTAATTTAACAGATTATGCACATTTTTGCTACTTAATACTACATAGCTATATAAATAAAGACTGTTGTCCCATGTATTCTGACATCGACCGATGGCCTTCTATAAATAGTGGGGGGAAAGTAAGTTATAACATATGTGTATGAGGAAGAGAGAGGACAGAGAATGGTTCAGAAGTGTGGTACTACTGTAGCCACTGACCGCATGTGGCTATTGAGCACGAAAGTGTGACTAGTCAGAACTGAGATGTGCTCTAAATGTAAAATACTCACTGAATTTTAAAGACTTGCAATTAAAAAAAAAACCCTCATTAATGATGTTTATATTTATTCTACTTTGAGATAATACTCAAGGTGAATTGAGTTAAATAAAATATATACTTAAAATTAGTCTCGCCTGTTTCTTTTTTACTCTTTTGAATGTGGATAGTAGAACAGTTTAAATTGCCCATATAGCTCCCATTGTAATTTTACTGAACAGGGCTGGTCTTGAAAAATAAAACAATAACACTGATTATTCCTAGGGAGTGGGATAGGGAAGGAGGTTTGATGAGGAGGATGGGGAACAAGGACTTTCACCTTTAACCTAAACTCTACTGTATTTTTCAAATGGCATTTAATTAAAAATTTAAAAAACCAATAGTAGAAATCCAAGCAAATTTGTAGTTTAGATAATAGTATCGTACCAATGTTAACATCTTAGTTTTGACATATGTACCCTGGTTATGTTAGCTGTTAACATTAGAGGAAACTGGTGAATTGTTGTTAATTTCTGTAAATCTCAAATTATTTAGTTTTTTCGCTAATGTTTTTTATTGACTTTTTTAAGGGAGAGAGATAGACACATTGATGTGAGAAAGAATCATCCGATCGGCTGCCTCCTGCACACCCCCACTGGGGATCGAGCCCACAACCCGGGCATGTGCCCTGACCGGGAATCGAACCAGGACCTCTCAGTCCATGGGACAGTGCTGATTCCACTGAGCCACACCAGCCAGACATTCTCTAATTATTTCAAAATAAAAAGTTTATTTAAAAAAAAAAACAATAAAGGAAACAAGCAACTTAACAAGTTGGATATCTTCTGCTTAAAGAGAGATTCTGACTCAGAGGCTCTAAATTGGCTTCCCCACCCAGTGTCCTTTGTAACCGAATTTGCTTAAAATAAAATAGCTAGGATAGCTAGCTGTCATACTTCTTAGTTTTCATCTGAAATTCCACCGAATCAGATAACTCTTTTCTCCGTAGCGATTAGAAACTATTCGGCTGCTGCTTGTATAGGAAACATTTTTGTTGGAGAAAGAGGGTTGCTGGAGAGAACGAAGACAGCACAGCTCCTCTGAGAACTTGACTGAGGTCTGGGCAGCTGGCAGATTTTCAAGCCTCACCACTGGGTCCTCACTTCACCTCTCACATTTAGCCAGTACTAAGGGCAAAGACTGTTGCTAAGATCTAGTGGCAAACTTTGAAATAAAGCTATAACATTAGTATAACAAAACTGTGTGAAACAACCTTAACCTACATTTATACAGTTGTTACATTTTACTTAAGTGTTTTATGAGCAAGAATTAAATTCAGCAAATAATTGAGAAGTAATGGCAAGTAATACTGTAGATAATAAACTTAAAACATATAGGATGTATAGATGTATGTACATTGGAGTGCAGAGTATTTCTATTTTACATGAACTAAGTTTAAAATGAATGAAAAAGTAGAAATACAAAATGTAGAAATTACAGAAGACGGCATATCAACTTATCACGAAACATGAAGCCAGTATGGACTATAAGCTGTAATAAAATATTTTCTAATGGTGACGTACCCACAAAACAACTATATTAAAATAATATGCATATCTGAACAAATATTTCACCACCATCACCACACATGAATAACTTAAAAACCGTTCTTTAAAAAATCTCCCTGCTTCGTCTGGGAAAAGAGAGTCACACCATAAGCAGAAGGAATTTGAACAAGAATTCAGAAAAAAAATCACTACTATGAGTAAATGAGTAACTTGGAATGTCCTTTATAATTGCAGTCAGTATAACTGAGAAAAGATACAGAGGACTTAACCCGGCCGGTGTGGCTCACTGGTTGAGTGTTGACCCATACACCGAGAGGTCACGGGTTCAATTCCCACTCAGGGCACATGCCCAGGATGTGGGCCCAATCCCCAGTGGGGGCCATGCAGGAGGCAGCCATTCGATCTTCTTCATCATCAATGTATCTCTCTCTCTCCCTTTCCCTTCCTCTCTCTCTAAAATAAATAAAGAAAAAATGTTTTAAAAAATACTCAGACTCTGGAGTCATATTTAAAAAAAAAAATACAGAGGACTTAGAGGCCTGAAACTAACATTTCTGACTCATACTGCACTTTGCACAAGTTTCCATTGAAAATCAGCCAAAATCTGAGCCCTGCTTAAGCTGGAGAACCTTTCACCCAACTGAGTCCCAGAAAAGGTGATGGAAAATCTTAAAAATTAAAACTCTAGGGCATCTCTTCTTATCTCCAGAAGGATCCACACTTTCTCAACAGAAATCTAGAGACAAATGAATATGTTGTTTAATTTTTTAAATTTAACTTTAAACGAGAATAAAATATAACTTTAAATGGGACTAGGCACATGGGGATATCCCAAAATCATTTTCAGGCACACCTTGGAGATGCTGTGGGTTCATTTCCAGACCACCTACAATAAAGGGAGTCAGAATCATTTTGCTGATGGAGAGCCTTGCCTCCAGTTTGTAAAAAATAAATAAATAAATAAACAAAAACTCAACACCTGTGAAGCACCGTAAAGCAAAGTGCAATAAAACAAGGAATCACTTGGAATTTCTGCTTCTGGAATTTCAAATCTAGAAAAAGTAATAGATAAAACATAGTAAGACTTACTTTTTTAGTCCAAATAGATAATGGGGCCCCTCTTTTCACACCCTATAAATATCTTACACAGAGCTCTGGGGGAAAAAACTCTAAGGCACTTTTTTTTTTTTTCTTTATTGATTTTAGAGAGAGAGGAAGGGAGAGGGAGAGAGAGACAGAAACATCAAAGAGAGAGAACATCGATTAGCCGCCTCCTGCACACCCCCTCACTGGAGATCTGGCCCACAACCTGGGCATGTGACCTGACCAGAAATCGAACTGGTGACCTGTTGGTGCATGGGTCGATGCTCAACCGCTAAGCTACAACAGCGGGGCTCTAAGGCACTTCTATAAACAAACCACATATTCAATCTTAGTACACTTTTTAATTAAGTCACCATGTGTCATCTCCAGGGCACTTACAGTAACTTTTCATTCCCCATTCTGCCATCCTCTCCATTCCAAATAATTGACAGACAGTGGATCCTACTCTGAAAACCAGGATTCAAGTCCTAGCTTGCGGCCACACGCTACTGCTGGCCTTGATCTTTCAGTTAACCTGTCCCAGTCTTTCTTTCTATGAAGTGGAGGACAGACAAGAAAACGTTGCAATAATGATTAAATTTTATATTTTTATTACAAAAGAAAATGGAGATCATCAGACAATTACAGAAGCATGGAAAAGGAAAAAACGAAAGTCTATCTCTTGACATTTGCCCCTGTGGGGTAACCATATTAATTTGAGTATATTCTTCCAGATATATTTTATTTTTTATTTATTTATTTAAAATATTTTTTCTTTATTGATTTTAGAGAGAGAGGAAGAGAGATAGAAACATCGATGAGAGAGACTATCAATTGGCCGCCTCCTGCATGCCCCCCACTGGGGATCGGGCCCACAACCTGGGCAAGTACCTTGACCAGCAATTGAACTGGCGACCTCTTGGTGCATGGTTCGACGCTCAACCACTGAGCCATACCAGCCTGGCTCTAGATATATTTTAAAGTAAAGAAAAAATATACATCAACTGTATATTCTATTCTAGAACATTTTTTTTCTTTCGAATTAGCAATAGAGCATGCTCCGCTGACAAGTAAATAAGCGTGTCAGAGGAAGGGTTTCATCTGCTTCCTCACTCTTCTATTCCGAGGAACTAAAACAGTGCCTGACAACGTAGATGCCAATGAACGTTCACAGAATGAATGGATGGAACACACACTCCTGCCTGTCTGACTAGAAGTTCTGTGGGGTCAGAAATGCGTCCATTTGGTCTCTCTCTCTCTGATCTCAGCATCAGACTACCTGGCACATAGGAAGCACTAAAAGATAATTGTTAGATTAGCAAAACAGCTCAGTGATGAAGCACCTAAAGCTTTGTACCTGCACCAGAGTGCTGATGGACCACAATAACCAACTGTTCCCCTATTGATGGGAAAGTCTGTTGCAAACATCACTGCAATGATAATCCGTGTATACATACACTTTTTTAAAGATTGCTGTAGGGCAAGATTCTCCTTTGGAGGGAACCACTGATCAGATCCAAGTGTGTTCTGAAGTCCCTTCCCTCCAGGTGACTGACATCCATGGCATACAGCATAGCAGCTCAGCCGTCACCCAGGGAGGGGCCGTTCTCAGGCAGTGACAGGTGCACATTGAGGAGGGCTCAGCAGAAAGGGGGAATAGACAAGGGAGTAACAAACTTCCAAGCTCCTGACGTGGGAGACGATGCAGAGGAACAACAGCCACTTTCCTACGTAAGAGCACATGGGGCGCTTAGGGGTGTCTGTGAGTTCTCCAGGAAGTGAGGCTACAGAGCTCTGTCGGAGCGCTAAGTGAAAAAGTCTTTCCAGAAAGCTAACTTTCTGTGTATTTACTGTTCTCACTCCAAGGATATTTAGTAAATTTCTATGATGTGTGAGAGCAGAGGCAACAAATGACTGAGGCAGACCTGGTCTCCACAACCTTGGAATGGAAGCTCAGGGGCCGGATGCTGACAAATGCAGATTGCTGGAGCCCTCTGCCTTCTTTCCACCAGGAAATGGAATTGACATGCCAGTCGCTGCTTCTCCTTCTGTGAAACACACAGCTCCAGTCCTCTCGATGAATGGAGAAGTTGGTCAGAGACACTTCTTTTTGAGTGCACCCCAAGCAGAACTTGACCACACACACCAAGTGTGCTTCTGTTTTCTCCAGGGGCTCCTGCCACACCACCGGCCTGCTGGCTGTCTTCTTCACTGGAAAAGGAGAGCTCTGCAGTGTCCTCTACTAGTGGGAGTCTTCACTCAAAGAGCATAAACCTTGAGATTCAAAGGCAACCTTCAAGACCATCTATTCTACTCCAGTCATTTCTTAACCATTTATGAGTCACCGTTCTCTTTGAAAATCAGTGGCCCCTTTAGACTTTCTGTACCAAAAAAGACATGCACACACCCCAGCCTGTAATTCCCTCTGGTTTCAGGAACTTCGTGGACCCATCATTGGACTGAAATTCCTGGAATCCAGGAGACCCAGTATTAAGAATTCCTACTTTACAGAGAAGGTCATTTCAGTTCTAATGTCCTGATTAGCAGTCTCTGGGTTGAGTAACCTGTTGGCTGGAATACAGAGGTAATGTAACAAGTCTGAGTATTGGCCAGGTCATGGTTCAGTCCTTATGTGAGTTAATTATCTTCAGAAAATGGAAAAGGAATGTTCAGTAGCCTTGGGCAGGACCTTAAAGCCAATCAGCTGACACATCTGATAGTTTTAAAAGAAGACAATACAGGCTCAAAAAGGAAGCTGGGTCTCATGGCATAGACGGGTGACAACCCAGAGGGTGTCAGGATTGCTGCTCACTGATGACATAGCAGTAATACTCTGATGGATCCTCCACTTCATATACGTTCTCCTCAATTGTGTAGATATTTTCCTTTGAGCGCATCCCTTCTGCTACTGCATTTTCCAACCCTGTTGGAGGGAGGTTAGCCAATGTGATGAGGCTGTGGAAATAAAATGTTGCAGTTGAGGTAACATTTCCCTGGCAATGGAAAATAAAGAGAATAGGCTTTGCTGAAGAGACAGACCAAATGCAGTAGATGATGCTTGATTGGGTTCTGACTAGGGGGGAAAATCATAAAATAGAATAATTTGAGGAACATTAAGACAATTTGAATTAATCTGAATTTTCTTAGGTATAAAAATAATATTGTATGATGTAAGAGAATATCTTTTTTCTTAGGAGGTATAGACTGAGGTTTAGTGAAGTGTCAAGATGTCTAAAACGAACTCAAAACGGTTCAGGAAAAAACTGTGTATAAATAAATAGATAAAGCAAACATATTAAAATACTAAATTACACATCATGGTGAAGGATTCTATTGTTCCTTGTACTATTATTTCAATTGTCATGTGACCTGGAACAATTTCAAAAAGCAAAAAAGAAATAAATATGTTCTGTATCCAATCAGATTTGAGTTTGAATTCTGTCTGTCACTGACCAGCCATATAATCGTGGGTAAACTGGATTTTGTTTTTTTTATTCATTTACTCAGGAAATATTTAGTGTGTTACACACTGCTCTGTGCAGCAAGAAATACAGCAGTGACGGAAGCAAACAGATCCCATGAAGGCTCCATATTAGTGAACTTTGTGTCTCAGGATCGTCATCTGTTCATTGGGAATTATTGGTGCTCTATCTCACCAGGCTACTCTAAGCAGCATTTCTTCATTCAATAATCAAACATTTATTAAATGCCTACTAAGTATCAGGTGCTGTGCTAGAGAATACAGTTGTTATAGCGGCAGACAAGTTCCTCATTTTCTACAGAGTTCACCGTTATAGGTAGAGATGAACATTAACCAAATGATGTCACAAATAGTGAATTCATGCATGTCAATATTACCTACGAATGTTATCACATTTCAAGTTTCAGCTCTAAGAAAGAATAGTGACACAAATAATCTAAAACCATTGATAAATATTTTACTTGACCTTTTTTTTACTTCTGACTATTTACTGCCGACTCCTTTGTCTTCATAAATATTTTGTTTCTACTTAGTCCAAAATTATTATTGCTTTAGATAGTATTCAATGAACAGAGTCTTTTTTTTTTTTTCCGTGAAATATACTGCATTCTACCAACGTGCCTAATGTTGGTAAAATGTAGTAAAAGTTACGTAAGCTGTGTGTATTTGGAATTGGGGTGAATGCATGTGTGTGTGGACACATGTGAATATAGTCAGGAATGGAAACTAAGACTACAATATAAAGGACCAGTAGTTCTCAACCCTATTTGCACATTAGAATCACTTGGGAAGCTTTAAAAAAAAAAAATACCTATGCTTAGGCCTCATCCCTAAAGAATCTGGTTCATTTGCTCTGGGGTCGACAACAGATTGTGTAAGTGATTCTAATAGTTTATGAGAGTTAGGAACACCTGGACTGGGCTATAAAAGCCCTGAGAGTAAATTCTGGGTTTCTTGCTCACTTACAGGGCCCAACGCCCAGACCACAGCCTGGATGTAGTAAATGCTCAATCAACTGAAGAGTCCATTGACTGAAAAGACCCGCTAATATAGAAGTAAATAAGCATTTCCTGTCATGGGGAGATAAATTCTACACCTTAACTTCAGGACTAAGGAAGCTAAAGGGATCAGGAAGCAAACAGAGCAGCATGTGTACATTTCATGAATCTAGGCCGAAAGCAAAAAGGAACTATAAGATTCAACCCCAAAGTCCCAGGACAGGACTGCTAAGAGCAAAGATCAAAGCCATATTAGTGTAGAACCTCCAAGTTTCCCACTTTCCCCTACCCCACCCCTTATTCTTACCTTGAATTCTGTAACTTCTCTTTCCTATGAGAATACCCTAGGTTAAAAAGGGAAGAAAAGTGAATTTAAAATATTTTCATAAAATAAAAGAGATAAGAAATAAAATAGGATCACTGGAGGCAAGGATTGTTTAAGGAAATCTGGTCTCCCCTTAGATTTAATTAAATCAAACTACCAATGTGTGTCTTGGTTTATTACATGAACTATGCTAGAAAGTAATAAAGATGCATTTTCATATTTAACAAACATATGGAACACCTACTACGTGGCTGGTAGGTAGTATGCTAACCACCAAGGATACAAAGGTGATTTATGAGCCCTTTTTTGTGCAGCTTATGTTCTAGTGAGGGTGGATTTTTAAAAATAATAATAATAACAATAATATTTCTTATTGTGATGTGATATAAAGAGAGCCAACAATGCACTGGAACTGATAATAGAGAAAGTGGTCAGGAAAGCTCTCTCAGAAAAGGTGACCTTTAAGACCAACTCTGAAAGAAGTCAGCCAAGTGAAGAGCCAGAAGCATCTGAGGCAGAGAAAACCCCTGATAAAGATCCTGGTGAGTGCCTGAAACTGAAAACACATCTGGAATAAGAGAGTGGCCCATGATAAGGTCTGACAGGTAGGCTAGAGCTGCTAGATCTATAGGGCCTTTTCAGTCGTAATCAGGGTTTGGGTTTTATTCTGAGACCTGTAAGAAACAACAAAGCGCAGAAATATGACGTGATTGGGTTTAGGAAGATCACTCAGGCTGCTACGAGAAAAGTGGATTAAAAGGAGGTATAAAAAAGTGTGGAAATAAGTAGGAATGATGGTGCCTCAGAGTAAGGTGGTGACCAAGAGAGATGCAGAATAACGAATGGCTTTTAGATGTATTTTGGAGAAAGACTGCAGGAATTGAACTTGAATTGTATAGAAGGAGTGAGGAAAGAGAGGATTCAGGGATGGCTTCTGGCTTTCTGGTTTAAGAAATCAGATGGGTGGCAGTGTAACACAGTGATGGGAAGAACCAGGGAGGGAGAGGATGCGTTCTGGGAAGGTACAATATAGATTGTAGAGTTCCACTGGATATGTTAAATGTGGGACACATCTAAGTGGAAATATCAATTGGACAAACATTCTGAAAGTTGGAGACAGGCCCTGGCCGGTTTGGCTCAGTGGTTAGAGCATCGGCCTGCGGTCCAGAGAGACCTGGGTTCGGTTCCTGCTAGGGGCACATACCTTGGTTGCAATTTGTCCCTGGCCCTGGTTGGTCGTGCGGGAGGCAGCCATTCGATGTGCCCCTTTCACGTCGATGTTTCTCTCTCTCTCTCTTCCTCTCTCTCCCTCCCACTCTATCTGAACAAAAAATGGAAAAATGTCCTCAGGTGAGGATAAAAAAAAAAAAAGAAAGTTGGAGACAGATACTAAGAATGACATTTAAAGCCTTGGTCAGTGTGGCTAAATGGTTAGAGCATCAGCCCACACACCAAAGGGTCGCCAGTTCAATTCTCAGTACCTGGGTTGCAGGTTTGATACCTGGCTCTGGTTTGATACCTGCCCCATGTGCAGGGGGCAACCAATCAATAAGTCTCTTTCACATCAATGTTTCTCTCTCTCTCTCTCTCCCCCCCCCCCACTCCCTCTGTTCCACTTGCTCTAAAAATCAATGGAAAAAATATCTTTGGGTGAGGATTAACAAAAAACAAAAGAAAGATGATATTTAAGGCTATGGAAATACAGGTCGTCATGTAGAGATGTAGAGAGAGGGAAATGGCCGGCCCTAAGGCATCTCAACATCCAAAAGTCAAGCCGAAGAGGAAATAAAAATGACTGAAAAGGAATGGCCAATGAAGTAGGAGAGTGGAGTTTCAGAAACCAAGAGAAGGAAGACTTTCTAGAATGAGAGAGAGTCAACTTAAATATTGCTGAAAGATTGACTACAATGAAGACAAAGGTGTCTATTGCATTTAGCAAAATTAGAGGTCATTGGTGTGCTTGATTAAATTATTTCCATGATGCTTTAGGGGTAAAAGCTACATGGTGGGTTGGCAAGTGAGAAGGCGGGGGTAGGGGGGATGAGCAGTAGGAACAAGTCTTCTGAGAAATACGGCTGTGAAGGAGAGCAGAGAAATGGGAGTAGCTGCAGAGGAATGTATCAATTAGAACATGTTTTCACATTAATGAAAATCGCATGAATAGAAAGGGTGGGATAATTCTAGAGAAAGGGAGGGAAGGAGGAATGAAGTCTTGCCTAAGGCAAAGTGGAGGGGCAGGCCTCTGATACTTCATCAGTTGAGTGAGACAGGAGGGAGGCTTGAATGGCAGTGAGGTATGGATGTTCATCTCAGAGTGCACTAGAAAGATACAGGGCTGCAGTGCATTGCTGAGTGCCAGTATATGGCTTGGGTGTCGTGACTTAAAACCTGTCACCTTGGTTGTAAGATTTTCTTGAGCAACTGCTAGGGAAGAGATCTAAGCAAATGGAACAGGACTTCCCATCTTTCTTCTAAGTAGCTATGATTTTAGAGATATACGGGGTGGGCAAAAGTTGGTACATTTGTGAGAACACAAAACACAGAGTTTATTTTTGTATTATTAATTATTCTTGTGTTGTATGTTTTTCTATACAACAACTGTAAACCTGCTTTTGCCCACTCTTGTGTGTGTGTACAAAATGTCAGACTTCCCAGTCCTCATTACCCTCCCTTCAAACCTCTTTACACGTACTAGAACGGTCCCTAATATTCGGGCCTCGGCAGTACCCACAAAGGTAGTGTTATCACTGCTCCTTGTCAACCCACAGACTTCATATTCATGTGATCAATTCACAACTCCACTACTACCTTTGGTAAACCCTGGTAAATGTAAGTAGCATAGTTTCTTTTTCTATACAGTTCATTTAGCAATAATGGCAAAATAACACAATAGTGAGAAACAGGAAAGCCCTGGTTTCAAATCCTGTATCTAGCAATTAACTGTGTGACTTTGGGTGTGCTACTGAACCTTTCAGCAAGTTGGTTCTGCATCTGGTGAGTTAGAATAATATTAGTACCTTTCTCAGTAGTGTAGTTATAGGATTTAATGCACATAAAACACTTGACAGCTTCTAGCCACACAGGCTGACCAGTTTACCCTGGTTTTCCCTGGACTGTCCCAGGTTTAGCACTGGAAGTCCCACATCTTAGGAACTCCCTTCAGTCCTGGACAAATCTGGGACAGTTGGTCACCCTACACATAGCCCATGTTTGTGTATTAGTATGAAAAGCTCTAGAATGCACTAAGTCCTGGAGTATAAGGCCTCGGCCTCTGCCACCAAAAAGAAGAGAATATATCACAATTTTAAAAGTGTGTGAGGCTTTGGGGTTGATGGAAGTGTTTGGGTGTTGATTGTGGTAATAGATTCCCAGGTATAATAAACAGCCACTGAAATTCACCAAGTTGAATACACTTTAAATATGAGGTTTACTGTATATAAATCATCCTTTAATAACATTTTAAAAAATAAAGATAAGTAACTTAAAGAGAAATGCATGTGCTGAGTGCCGTGGCGGAGGAACATACTAACACGGCAGTCCTGGCCATGCCCCAGTATTGAAAGGACTTGATACCTCACTCTAAAGATCTATATGTCTGGGAAACAAAGACGATAGAAAAAATCACAGAAGGGAAGGATTTTCATTGTTGTGCTTCCTAATAAACCTAGACATATTCATGAATTAAAAAGGTTAATTTTCTTAACAAAAGATGAGAACAGGTACTGGAATCAGCCTGTCTGAATTTGAACGCTGGCTTTGCCACTTACTGATTCTGAAACCCTGGGAAAGTGACTTACTCTCTCTAAACTCTATTCTCTTCTGTAAAATGGGGATAATAATCCTACCTACCTTATAAGATGGAGATTATGATAAAAGATATATAGAACATTTAGTACAATGCCTACCTGTTACATATACGAATAAAAATGAGCTATTATTATTGCTAGGGTTTGGAAGAACTAAACAGTTTTAGTCTAATCATCTTTAGATATAAATATAAAACTTATATTTCTATCTAGTTTATGTTGGTTTGTATATTAGCAGTTCCTTATCAGAGGGAGAGATATACAACATCAAATGACTTACATTTGAGAATTAAAGCACCAAAGATGAGAACCAGAGCCAGCCCAGCAGAGATCCCTGCTCCGATGTAGACAATTAGTCTAGTAGTTGCACCAGAGTCTTGTAATTCATCAGCCACTGGGTGTATTTGCTATGGAAACACAAACAGAATTGCAGCATATGGCCAGAAACTGGTTGAATGCTCAGCCATTTTCATGACTTGTGCATAGGACCATCCCTTTTACAGCATCACCGGAGTACATGGACCTTGAAACCACCCTTGATCTGTTCCCTTCCAGACATGCCTCAAAACACCCAAAGAAAAGGAGTAACTTAATCTTTAAGAGTCCCCAAGGGAATAAAATGTGTCCTTCTGTGCTATGTAAAAAAAGGAGCTCTTAGTAAATGAATTCCCTTCTCCCACAAACAGAAATGGGCTTTAGGGTAGCATCCTCTTCATTCAAGATCCCCTTGTGTTCCTATAGAGTTTCAGAGTGGTCTAAATTTGGTGTCTTGCAGTGAAACTGCTGTTTTCACAGAAAGACTGTGACTTAAAAGCCAGACAGTTCTGGGTTCAAATCCAAGCAATGTCACCAAGAGCTGACTCACCTTATAGAGTTATTGGGAAAAATAAGTGACAAAAAATATAAAATGCTTGGCATAGGGCCTGATACATGATAAATACTTAATCAAAATATAGCTATAGCTATTGCTATAATTAATCTATTTTTTTTTTGATAACTGAGAGTCACACAGATAATCCTCTCCTTCTAAATTTTCAGTCCATGTTCCCCCTTTAAAACCAACAATAGTAAACACTTTTTAAAAAAATATGTTCATTGAATTTTTAGAGAGAGAGAGAAACATCTATGTGAGAGAGAAACACAGGTAGGAGACTGAGTCAAATGAATGAGGACAGCTCAAAGAATTTTTAAGTCATTGCTATAAGTTTGCTTTCTAATGGTTTTCCCTTTTACTCTAACAACGTGGGGAACACCAAAATCATTGTTAATTGTAATATTTTTAACGTTATAGTTAGATATATAAATTCCTGGCTTAGCATATTCCTGACTGGTATCTTGTCATATATAAATAAATCAATTTAAACAAAAACTAATCTTTTTCCATTGGATTGCAATGGAAGCAAAAACAAATATGTTGTAGGGAGATGGAGGGTCTTTGAATTGTCCACAGTGGTATACAGCTGTGCACTTTGGGAAGAGGGACAAAATGCTAATGCTTCTGTGGGGTTTTCCAGCACTTACTATGTGCCAGGCACTTCGCATGCGCCACTGCACTCCGTGTTTACAGCAGTGAGACCTGTTATCATCAACATGTTACTGTTAAGGAACCTGAAACTAAGGAAGAGTAAGGCTTTTTTGCCCAAGGAAAGAGTGGGAAGGAAGGAAGGTTAAAGCCATACTTTCTTTCCTCTGAGTTAAACACAGTGTTAGCTCACACACACACACACACACACACACACACACACACACACACGTTACTTACTGTGTGATTGTTATCATGGAGTGTCTCCAGTGTCTGTGTCTCTGCCACAAAGAGGAAGAATAACCAGTGAAACAGTCAAAAATGTTTTCTTTTATCTGAGTTTTAAAAAATCTTAAAGATGCCTATAATCCTATCTGAAATTAATTCTACTCCATACTCTTCATGATAATTAATTGGGAGATCAACAAAATTTACTAAACACTTACCAATCAACTTTAGGCTTTTTTTTACCCAGGTAATGAACCCAGCTATTTAAGTTCTATGAAATGGAGATTTCTTCCAGGAAGACCTACATTGAATGTGTAGTTTGTTGTGTCCACAGAGCCCTAATGGGGTCTGCAAAATTCCAACACTGATAACACTCAGACAGGCATTATATTGTAATTAGACCTCAACAGATAACAAAAGTTAATTTTCTTGAAAAAGTTTGGCATTTTCTCAATAAAGGGAGACAGGGTATTTGGTGGCCTAAAGTGAAGATAAAAATAACTATCACTACAATTTACCATGAGCAGGCATTGTATTGAACTCTTTTTTTTTTTTTTTATCCTCACCCGAGGACATTTTTTCATTTTTGTTCAGATAGAGTGGGAGGGAGAGAGAGGAAGAGAGAGAGAGAGAGAGAAACATCGACGTGAAAGGGACACATCGAGTGGCTGCCTCCCGCACGACCAACCAGGGCCAGGGACAAATTGCAACCGAGGTACGTGCCCTTAGCAGGAACAGAACCCGGGTCTCTCTGGACCGCAGGCAGACGCTCTAACCGCTGAGCCAAACCAGCCAGGGCTGTATTGAACTCTTGAAGTATCTCATTTAGCATTCAGAACAACTACCCTCAAGTAGGGACAATTAGGTCCATTACATAGATGAAGAAGCCGAGAATTAGAAAGTGACTTAACCAAGGTCACACAGCTTAGTGAATGACAGAAATGGTCTTCCAATTTAGGTCTGCATGGCTTTAGCATATACTCTTGTTTTTATTTATTTATTTAAGTATAGTTGGCATACAATATTATATTAATTTCAGGTGTACAATATAGTGATTCATTTACATACCTTACAATGTAATCACCACAATAAGTCTAGTAATCATTTGTCACTGTGGAAATTTATCACAATATTATTGACTATATTCCCCTGCACCTTTTTCACCTTCCCCCCAACCTGGCAACCATTAGATTGATCTCTGTTGCCATGAGTCTGTTTTTGTTTTGTTTGTTCATTTGTTTTGGTGTTTTTTTTTGGTACGTGCCCCTAGCGGGAACTGAACCCGGGACTCTCTGGTCCACAGGCCGACGCTCCAACAGCTGAGCCAAACCGGCCAGGGCTTGTTTGGGTTTTTGAGATTCTACATATAAGTGAAACCATAAGGTATTTGTCTTTCTCTGTCTGATTTATTTCACTTAGCATAATACCATCTAGTTCCTTCCATATTGTCACAAATGGCAAGATTTCATTGTTTTTTTGTGGCTGAATAATATTCCATTGTGTATATCTTCTTTATCCATTCATCTATCGATGGACACCTAGGTTGCTTCCGTATCTGGGCTATTGTAAATCTAAGCATACACTCAACTCTGCTGCCTTCAACAGCCTTCACATTGGCACTGTCACTACTATGGAGTGTGTCACATTGCCCAGCTGCCAGCTTGCTTTTCCTTTCTGTTTATTTATTCATCTGCCTACCTATTCGATGAACATGTACTATACACCTACTCTGTCAGGCACAGGGGACAGAGCAGTGAACGAGAGGAGCACAGGCCCTGACCTCATAGACTGCATCCTAAGGACTGTAGCTTTGGGAAAACAAAGCAAGCCTTCTCATGTTTCTAGTTCAGTCAGAGACTGAAACTTTGTAAGTGTCATAGTCACTTTTCTAGAGACTTAAAAGTCTAAATCCTTTAATATGGAACCCCTGGTTTAACAGACTATGATTTTAATATTTTATGAGCAAAATCTCAGCCTAAAGAAAAAATTTTTAAAGCCTTGTTGGTTAGAGCGTTATCCAGATAGACACCAAGGTTTTGGGTTTGATCCCCGGTCAGGGCACATATAAGAATCAACCAATGAATGAATAATAAGCGAAACAACAAATAGATGTTTCTCTCTCAAAAGAAAAAAAATTCACCTTTGTTTTTATTTCCCAAATGAAATTTAAAATATACAAACCACATTGGTGGAACTGCTAAGTAAACATGAATCTTAACTACACCCAGGATTTTCTACTGTAAATCTAGTGTCTGCTTCTCTGTATTTATTTTTCTTGGCCTAAATGGTAAAACTATCTGACCTCTCTCTTTCTCTCCTCTTTTTTTTTAAACTTCATTTTGCAGTGAAATGATCAATAAAATACAGTCCCTTTGAGGTCATCATGGCTTATTTTCACACAGATAGTCATCAACCGAGATGGTGGAAGAGCTGGAGGAAGTTGAAGTTGTAATCTTTTTCCTGGGAAACCCAAGACTTGGCTGTGGTGGAGGCAGCAGTGAGGATGGGATGTGATGGTCTTTAAAGTATATACATTTAATCGTTGTCATCTAGCATGTATTATGTGCCAGACATGGTGTTTAGCACTTTACATGCACAATCTCTTTTAATCTTCACCACGATAGGTAGGTACTATTATTTTCCCATTTTTCAGATGAAAAAAAAATGCATCTCAGAGAGGTACTCTGCCCAAGATCACACAGCTATTAATTGGCAAGCCTGCCCTGGCAGGTGTGGCTCAACTGGTTGGGCATCATCCCGTGCACCAAAAGGTTGCTAGTTTGATTTCCAGTCAGTGTATATGCTCTGGCTGCAAGCTTGATCCCCGGTAGGGGGCATGTAGGAGGCAGCTAATTGTTGTTTCCCTCTCACATCAATGTTTCTCTTTCTCTCCCTCTCCCTTCCACTCTCACTAAAAATCAACTTTTAAAAATCTTTAAAAAGCCCTGGCCGGTTTGGCTCAGCAGTTAGAGCGTCGACCTGCGGTCCAGAGAGACCCGGGTTCGGTTCCCGCTAAGGGCATGTACTTCGGTTGCAGTTTGTCCCCGGCCCTGGTTGGTCATGCGGGTGGCAGCCACTCGATGTGTCCCTTTCACGTCGATGTTTCTCTCTCTCTCTCTTCCTCTCTCTCCGTCCCACTCTATCTGAACAAAAAATGAAAAAATGTCCTCGGGTGAGGATAAAAAAAAAAAAAAAATCTTTAAAAAGCCCAGCCGGTGTGGTTCGTGGTTGAGTGTCAACCCATGCACCAACAGGTCGCCGGTTCAATTCCCGATCAGGGCACATGCCCAGGTTGTGGGCCCAATCCCCAGTGGGGGGCATGCAGGAGGCAGCCAGTCGATGTTCTCTCTTATCAATGTTTCTATCTCTCTCTCCCTCTCCCTTCCATTCTCTCTAAAAATAAAAAAATTAAAAATAAATAAATAAAAATCTTAAAACAAACAAACAAAAACTGTTCATTGGAAAACCTGAGATTCAAAGTCCTCCAGAGCCGAAGACTTACCCATGACTCAGTCCTCCCTCCTTCAGGTGGAAGAGAGAGTGCATTTGTTCTGTGTTCAAGGTGGATTTAGGAGCTTCCAGGATCCTGGGAACTCTTATTAAGGCTCCACTCCACTTTATAGCAAACATATTAAATGTACCCACATTCCACATTAAAGAAAAGGAATATATAACTACATATGAGTTGACTTGAGGGTAACTAACTGACATAATGTTATCTATCTATTATAGATATGCAATTAAATATCATTAATTCAAATTTTTCTTTTTACTTTCCTATTTTGAAGGAATTGCCTTCTTTTGTTTAAATATTTTCTTGGGTATTTGAAAAGCTTGGAGATTATAGGTACTGTGTCTATATTCCGTGATGTAAGAGATGGCCCCATTTTTGTTGCCTAGAGAGAAGGAGCAAACAAGTAAAAATTGAAAGGAAGGGGACTTCTGTTTATGGTACAGACAACTGTAAAGAAACGCACTGCCTCATGAGGAAGTGAACTCTCCATTCAGGAATGTGTGTGGGCCTAGAGTGAATGTCTACTTGGTGGTGATGTTATAAAGAACATTGAGCACAGGATGAGACAGTGGGGTAAAATGACTCCTGAAGTCCCTGCTAGGTCTATGGTTATAGGATTTTTAAAAATATAATAATAGCATACAATAAATGTCTGATATTACTTGATTAGCCCACAGCGTGGGTGATCATCTGTTCCCACCATATTTCATTTCCTTATTAACTGCATACATGATGGTGGCTAACAGTCACTAAAGAACCACCAAAGAATAAACCTTTAGAGAGCTGAAGTTAATACTACAATAACTAATTTTGATGTTTTCTGTGAGCCAGGTACTATGCTGAGATCTTTATTTACATGATCACAGTCATTCTTCACAACAATCATGTGAAATAGGCACTGGAGAGGTGAGGACATTGAGCCTCTCAGAGTTTGAGCAACTTGACTGAGTTCACAAATCTAGTGTGAAGAGCTGACATGAGAGCCCATTCGACCTGTCACTGAAGCACTTACCCACACTCTCACTCTGCCTCTGGTTCTTACTGATAATGTTAACAACAATAACTAACATGTATTGAATATATACTATGATCAGACACTGGCTAAATACTTTAATCACACTTCTTATTTAAATCTCACAAAATGCAACTTATTGAGATGTATGACATCAGGAAATTAGATTTACCTATTTTTAACTTCATTTTAAGGAATAAAAAACTGAGCTCCAGACTACAAAGGGTTTAGGAGAGACCAGTTCTCTGAGAGAAAATATTTAAGATTAACCTTTCTGATCAATGTCACCTGAAATCTGTTTTCTAACCCTACTTCTCTTCCAGAGTAGCATGGAAAAGTCCTTGCTGAATTACTTAAAGAATTAAGCTGCTCTTACTGAAATCAAAATCTGAGGAGGATGCCAGGCCTTATTCCAGTTAGAAGAGGTCCAGGAAATCACCTAATCCAACCCTAAACATGGACTGGGGCCAATTCAAGACAAACCATCACCATCCAGGAATTAGTCACAAAATAATAGTACAATGTAAAGAGTTCTTCATTAGCCCGGCTGGTGTGGCTCAGTGGTTGAGTGATGACCCATGCACCAAGAGCTCGCCAGTTCAATTCCTGGTCAGGGCACATGCCCAGGTTGTGGGCCAAGTTCCCAGTGGGGGGCATGCAGGAGGCAGCCAATTGATGTTTTCTCTCATCGATGTTTCTATCTCTCTCCTCCTCCCCCTTCCTCTCTCTAGAATCAACAAAGAAAAAAATTTTTTTTAAAAAAAGAGTTCTTCATTAGATTAAATTTTTTCTTTTTTTTTTTTTTTTATCCTCACTCGAGGACATTTTTGCATTTATCCTCAGATAGAGCAGGAGGGAGAGAGGGAAGAAGAGAGAGAGAGAAACATTGATGTGAGAGAGACACATCGAATGGCTGCCACCCACACGACCCCAACAGGGGCCGGGGACAAACTGCAACCGAGGTACGTGCCCTTCGTGGGAACCGAACCCGGGAGTCTCTGGTCCGTGGGCCGACGCTCTAACCACTGAGCCAAACCGGCCAGGGCAGATTAAATTTTCTTAATTTAAAAATCTGTCTTTTTTTTTTCAGTGATGGCAATATTAGATAGAAATTTTGCTTTCCTTACTTGGAAAAATATTTAGATTGAAATTCTTTTAGGTGGAGGTCAGGAATTTTACTGGGTCATGAAATCCAAAATTCTCTGGACAAAAAAGAAAGCTGAGATCCAAAGAAGTGAAAGGCACTGGCTCTGGGCTGGGTTGTGACGAATCCAATCCTAACCCAGGGCTCCTTTTTCCCAGCACAGGTTTATCTCCACCACCTCCCTCACCTGAAACTATCTCACATGTACAGAAACATTCATATTCCACTCTTAAACTGTGTCCTCATTATTCCCCATATTCAAAATCCTCTGAACTCAGAAACCACCTAAACGCCTCCTCCTATACCCTGTGTATGATTACCTGAGGCATGATCCTGGGTGGAGAATATCCTTGGAAAGGCTGTACTGAAGTCTCTCCGCAGTGTCCAAGCAGGGGTGACCTTGGCTAATGTCAGAAAGCAATGTAAGGATGAGGCTTCCCTGAGAGCAGAGAGCTTGTTTCAAAAAACCAAAGGGGTGGGCAACCCACTTGGGTCTCCTCCCCGCAACAGGGAGTCTGTCTTATTTTTCAAATAAATTTTGCCTTCGCTTGAAAAAAAAAAAAATCAAATGGGCAACAAATAAAGAGAAACACATGCTCAACTTTCAAACCTGGACACCTTCCTTGAGAGTACATTACACATTTAAAATGTTCATTACACATTTGAAAAACTGTGTTACTGCCCGGCCGGTGTGGCTCCGTGGATTGTGCATCTTCCCACGGACTGGGACGTGCCAGTTCGATTCCCAGTCAGGGCACAGGCCTGGGTTGTGGGCTCCAGCCCCAGTAGGGGGTGTGTGCAAGAGATGGCCAATCAATGTTTCTCTCTCACATCGATGTTTCTATCTCTCTCTCTCTTCATCTTTAATAAAAACATATTTAAAAAACAACAACTACGTTACAGTCATCATTATCACAGTCTAATTGTTAATAATAGAACTAATCACCATATACTAAATACTTTTCATAAAATATCTCCTAAAATCTTTCCAATGGCCTCTCTGGTAGGTTTTATCATATTTCATAAAGGAGAAGGTCATACATTATATGTAATTTGTCCAACATTACACAGCTAGTAAGAGGCAGAGTTGGAGTTGAACTCAGCTCCATCAGCCACAAAGTTCATGCTCTATAAATCTTAAAACATACAAGCACATGCACCACCCCTACACACACACACACACACACACACACACACAGGCACAGTTCAGTGGGAAAGACTTTGTAAAATCCCAGTGCTCAGGCTCTACCTCCAGAGAGGATGGTTTCTCTGGTCTGTGCGTAGGGCTCAAGCATCCGTAGGTGTTAAAAACCACCCTAGGTGAATCCAGTGAGCAGTCAGGGTCCCAACCACTGATCTAGGCCTTTCCTCCCATTTTATAGATCCCATCCATGAGCTGCAATATCGATGGAGGACTGAAACTTGGCTGGGCATTGCTGGTGGGTCTGTAGGTCTTAGGGGCCCACCACCAGGGTTGTACTTGGAGAGGTCAGAAGTGAGACCAATCAGTATATTTATATTAATAATCAGGTGATTATTAATAAAGAAAGTATGCAAAGGTCCACTCACCTGGTATGATGTCCAACTTCAGGTTTGATTTTTTATCATTTAATGGGCCTGGGAATTGGATGCGGCAGCAATAGTTCCCACTATCAGCTAAAGTCACATTCTGTATGGTCAAGGACACATCTCCTTTGTGGATATTCCCCCTTAGCTGGTATCTGCTGGATATCTGGTATTTCAAGTCCCTTCCATCAGTGCTGAGCAGCACACTCTGACACTCAAACACAGGACAGGGTGCCTTGCCCCAGCACATAGGCACAATGTCCTTAGAGGTGGATGGAGAGTAGGAGCAGGGCAGATGAGCATCCTGACCCACCTCGGCTGTGAGGGACCCTTCCACAGACCCTGAGTAAAGACAAAAGGAGAGTAAGATGCAGGCATTGAGTGACATTGGTATACTTCAGGAAAAGTGCAAGTAAGCCCAGCTGGTGTGGCTCAAAGGTTGAGCGTCAACCCATGCACCGGGAGGTCGTCTGTTCAATTCCCAGTCAGGGCACATGCCCAGGTTGTGGGCCCGGTCCCCAGTGGGGGACATGCAGGAGGTGCCCAGTCGATGTTCTCTCTCATCAATGTTTCTGTCTCTCTCTCCCTCTCCTTTCCTCTCTCTCTAAAATCAATAAAGAAAAAATATTTTTTAAAAGAAAGTGGAAGCAATGCCTTGTAGCATAAAGAAGAAACCACTGCTGCTCTGGCCGGTTTGGCTCAGTGGTTAGAGCGTAGGCCCGTGGACCGGAGAGTCCCGGGTTCGGTTCCCGCTAGGGGCATGTACCTCGGTTGCACTTTGTCCCCGGCCCCGGTTGGGGTTGTGTGGGTGGCAACCACTCGATGTGTCTCTCTAGCATCGATATTTCTCTCTCTCTCTTCCTCCCTCTCTCCCTCCCGCTCTATCTGAAGATAAATGCAAAAATGTCCTCGGGTGAGGATAAAAAAAAAAAAGAAAAGAAACCCTGTTTGAAGGAGGATCCACTACGGCAATGACTCAGACCTGAGGGGCATCTGAATCACTGGGAGTCTGGCTAAAACACAGAAGCCGGGGCTCATCAGTTCCTGATTTAGCAGGTCTGCAATGGGGCATAAAAATTTGTATTTCTAACAAGCTCCCTGGGATGGCTGACACAGCTGCTCTTGGAAACTCACGCTGAGGACCAGTGCTCTAGGGGAGGGCTGTGGCCCATCCCGAGAACGCTGGAGGGCAGGGCTGAGGGAAACAGACAGTCATCGTCAGCCAGGAGAACAGTTCAGCCATTTGGGCTGGTTGTCTCTTCATCAGCAAAGGGCAGTTATCCTAAGACAATTCTCTTTCTCTCTCTCTCTTTTTTTAAAGCAACAGGCACATAATGAATAAAAACCCTTGCCTGAATATGAAGCTAATATATTGCTGTTTTCAGTTTTAAAATTAATTGCTTTTTAAAAAAAAAAAAAAGCATACATCGTAAAACAGTTGAACAGTGTAAAAGGTGTACGGAAAGTCTAGTCCCTCTCTGCTCTGAGCCATGTCCTAGCTCCCCTCCCCAGAGTCCAGACACTAAGAAGCATCTGTGCAGTCCCACACCCTGCAGTACAAATGGACAAAAAAAGTCTACTATACACATTATTCCTCTTCTTTTTTATAACACTAACACTGACTTAGAGACATTTCATAGCATTATGTTTAGTCAGATTCATAGTTTGCATCGTAGATATATCACAATTTATTTATGTTGTCCACTTCCCTGTTTGAGAACACTAAGGCTGCCTCCAAACTTTCGCTATTGCAAACATCACGAAGGCCATCCGCGTATATTTACCTCGCACTCTCCCATTGCAAAAGTCCATGCCCAGACTTACTTGTAAGTAGTAGCAGCCACAGAAGGACACAGTCGAAGGAAAGATGTGAAAACATGGGTTATAAGAAAAGCCCAAGGATGGCTCTGTTGAGGTGCCGTTTTCTTCTTGCAACTGCGTCTCTACTCCAGTCACAGGAGTGGTGACCACTTCCCTGAGAGCCAGCCCAGCACGCCACGACATCAGACCACTGATCATTCCTCTATTAATGCTGCCAAGTGTATAGTCACATCAAAGGAAACCCCAGTTCTCGGTCATGCTATACCCCACATCCTGTAAGGGCTCTGGATATTTATCCTGTTAATATCAACAAAGAGGAAGCAATACTCAGAGAAAGAAGTGTTACCCTCAAAAATAAAAGCATCTCTCAGCGAGTAGAGAAAGCCTTCTGATACCTTCAATGAAACAGCCTTCTGCTTGAAATAGACTGTGTCTGGGTACAGCTGGTTACCAGAGAACACAAGGTAGAAACACATGCATTCATGCAGAAAGTCAGTCGTGACCATTGCTTATGAAGCACCTACTGTGCATCGGGCACTGGACTAGGAGCTGGAGAACCACCATGAACAGCATGTTCCTTATGCTCCTTTTTTTTTTTTTTTTAATCCTGACTCAAGGACTTTTTTTTGCATTTATCTTCAGATAGAGCAGGAGGGAGAGAGGGAGGAAGAGACAGAGAGAAACATTGATGTAAGAGAGACACATCAAGTGGTTGCCACCCACACGAACCCAACCGGGGCCGGAAAAACTGCAACGGAGATACGTGCCCTTAGCAGGAATCGAACCCGGGACTCTCTAGTCCTCGGGCTGACGCTCTAACCACTGAGCCAAACTGGCCAGGGCCCTTATCCTCACTTCTATGGGCCCTTTCCACTCTATCAGGAGCCTAAATCTTAGCCTTGTTCCAACACAAACTGACCTACGTCATACAAGCTTGCTGAATCTCAGTTTCCTCATTTATAAAACTTACAAAATGAGGAATTTGTGTTCATATTCTGACTTAGACCTGAACTTTCAAACTCTTCCACTTCTTTTGACAATGCTTCTTTTCCCCTCCTGTGGGTGGAATTAAGGGGACCTCGATATTTTTTCATCTCATACACACAAGATGTCCCCTCCCCACCCACCCCAGGGGCTTCAGGCATCAATTGATGGAAAGTATTGAATGACGGCCACACTCTCCATCACTGAGGTAACATCTCAGACCCACAGTCTCAGCCCTGGAAACCTAAAAGCCAAGGGTTCTTTTTTTTTTTTTTTATTGATTTTAGAGAGAGAGAGGAAGGGAGAGGGAGAGAGAGATAGAAACATCAATGAGAGAGAACATCGTTTGGTCGCCTCCTGCATGCTCCCCACTGGGGATCGGGCCCACAATCTGGGCATGTGCCCTGACTGGGAATCGAACCAGCGACCTCTTGGTGCTTGGGTTGACGCTCCACCACTGAGCCACACCAGCCGGGCAAAGCCAAGGGATCTTTACAAAAGACAAGTGAAATCACAGACTGAGAGTTTCCCAAAATCCGTGCTCTTTCTCTGTCTTTCCTTCCTGAATACCCTGTCTCCCACCTTTATGCCATTAAATGCATTTCATGCAAATCCCCAGCTTGTTCAATGTGTGCACTTGCAGAGCGTCACAGAGCTAGAGCTACTCAGGAGATCATAGTCAACTTCTTCATTTTGTAGATAGGGAAACTGAGACCTGAAAAGATTTTCCAAAGGCACAACATTGATAAATTTCAAATGAAAATGCAAGTCCCTAAGCTCCAGATTTGTCCACTATAAACTAGGTTTCATGAATTTGATATTTGCCCTTAATATGTCTGCCCACCTGACTAATAACAACCAGCAAATGCTCATATTCAAGTGTAAGGTAGAGTCATTAGCCATGGGTTCAGGGCTCATATTTACTAACAGTATGTGGTGTGAATTCTCCCCCAGTAAAGCTGCTAATAAAGAACAAAACAGCCAACATTCTGGCCAGGCCTCTCCCACCGGGCATTGACGAGGGTCACTCTGCAGACTTCCTGCCACACCAACTGCACCGTCCTCTCTCTAAGAAGTCAGTTCTCACTGCAGGAAGAGTTCTAGCAATGTTCTCCGGCCTGCAGCGGCTTTCCGGACTTGAAAGAAATGATTGCAAACATTACGATGCCCATCCTTGTACCTTTATCTTGCACTATCCAATTGCACCTAATTCTTCAGTTCACAGCAAATTCCCCTGATTATCTAAAAAGTGTTCTCCAAAATAAACAAACAAACAAAACTGAAACGGACTCGTAGACACAGAAAGAGTGGTTGCTGGAGGGGAGAGGAATGGGCAATTGGGTGAAAGAGGCAAAGGGATTATAGCCAATAACATTGTAATAATCAAATATGGTGCCAGGTAGGTATGTATGGAAATTCTGGGGGTACACTTTTTATTTTATTTTTATTTTTTTAAACCTGTGTTTTCTTTTTTTCCTTTATTGATTTGAGAGAGAGAGGAAGTGAGAGGGAGGGAGAGATAGAAACATCGATGAGAGAGAACATCGATTGGCTGCCACCTGCATGCCCCACAGTGGGGATCGGGCCCACAACCTGACCTGATTCCTGATTCCTGACCGGAAATCAAACCAGCGACCTCTTGGTGCATGAGTCGACACTCAATCACTGAGCCAACCGGCCAGATTGGGGGTGGGGGTGGGGGAGTACACTTTTTAAAGTACATGATTGTCTAACCAGTATGCTGTACACCTGAAACCAATACAAAATAATATGGAATGTAAACAGTAATGAAATAAATAAATAAATAAATAAATAAATAAATAAATAAAGTGGCTCTTAATCCTAAATTAAGTTAAATAAAATAAAAAAATGTTCTTTTAGAATAGGTTTTTAAAAATCTAGACCCAGTTAGGGTCCCACATTGCACTTTGCAGTTAGGTCTCCTAACTGCCTTTTAATCTAGGAGTTTTCCCTCCTCCCTCTCCCCTCACACTGACTGGGTTTGTAAGCCAGTTGCCCTGTGGAATGTTCCATATTCTGGTTTTGTCTGTTCCCTTGCGGTGTCATTTAAATTGTTTCTCTTTCCTATCTGTTTTCTATAAATGAAACTTAGCACTAGAGGTTTGGTTAGATTCAGGTTCAACTTTTTGGTAAGAATATTTCACAGCTAGGGCTGTGAGCTTCAGATCCCATCACAATTGTCTGGTTGCTGCACATTTAGAGACGCTGAGATTGATCAGCTTGCAGCTTTCTCTTTGAAATTAACATTCTATTCTGAAGATCTCTCCATTTCAGCTCATATACAATGTCCTCATTCTTACAGCTACATACATACATTCCACTTAACAAAACATTAGGTGATACACTTGAAACCTGTATAATTTTATTAACCAGTGTCATCCCAACAAACTTAATAAAATATATTTTTTAATCCTCACCCAAGGATATTTTCCCATTTATCATCAGATAGAGTGGGAGGGAGGGAGAGAGAGAAACCTCGACGTGAGAGAGACACAATGACTGGTTGCCTCCCACACGACCTGACCAGGGCTGGGTCAAACCACAACTGAGGTACATGCCCTTGACGTGTACCCACAACTCACAGGTCTTCGGGCCAACGTTCTAACTGCTGAGTCAAACCGGCCAGGCCAATAGAATATTTTTTAAAAACCATTCTGTCTTTTAATTAGTTTCTAAATTGTGTTTTGAAAGTTCACTGTGAATTTTCTTCAGGGGCAGTTGAGTGTTGGTTATAATTATGTAGAGGGTACTACATAGAAACTACCATGTAAGATATTACTATAGAGATTAAGTCAGTGTTTTGTTTGCTCCCTTTGTCAGCAGGAAAAGTGGCAGAAAATCTGACCCCTTGATGATAGCCTCCAAACACCAAATGAAAACATTAGAATTACATGTAATTAGAATTACAAAAATAATATATAACTAAAGGGCCACTTGACAAAATTCATAAAATGAAATTAGAGAATTTTACCCAGGTTGGAAGACAGAAAACAGTGGGTGATATAGATGGGGTTATCTGGAAAATTTCAGTTCCGTTAGAATCTGCCCTACACAATGAGGGAGCTGCTGTGGAATGGGTACTGGGGAGATTACCACAATGCCCACCAAAGGTGAGAATCCTATATGTACCTGATTTGAATAGAAAATCCTCTTGTTTAAATCTCAATATCTCAGTTAGGGTCCATGTACCTTTAATCCCAACGTTTTGCAAAGAGAGACACTAAAGTTGGATATGACAGGTAAAAGGTTAAGTTAAACAATTTTGAGATAGATATTCTGACCTTCAGATTGTAGGTAGCCGTGTGACTTCCCTTTAAGAGTATGTGTAACATTGTGTGTGTATACTTGAAAACCCTGTTTTTAAATTATGCCATATTCACTGCAGAAAATTCTGAAAAATGAAATAAGAATAAAAATAAATAAATAAAACTAAGGCCATAATCCCAGTACCATGAAATATGCACTATCAACACAATGGATCTCCTCTCAGGTATTTTTCTGTGTACCTCTCTATATATACAAACATTTCTTTGTTTTGTTTTGTTTTTAGCATTAACAATGCTCAGACAAATGTCTGAGGAAATGCTGACACACTGCATATTCCCTGTAGGACTTTTGGGTCTTGCCCAACAGTCCTCAGTGAACTTCCCATTTTTTGGCAAACAGCAAGTATATTATGTCTACTCAATCTTTTAGTTTCTTTTGAGAGTAGAAACCACTGCTGTGTTGAATATGGGTGTCCCCAGTGAGGAAAATATGACTCCACCTGGAATTACTGAATGAAACGATGGGTATCTATTAGACACAGGATGGCAGAAGTTGTCACACAGCTTCGAGGAGTTCTACCCAGTTACTCTGCCTTGCTGAAAACCTTACGGAGACTCAGGCTGTGTCGGGAATCACTTTCAGGGGACTTGCAAAACATTTCTTTATATTGCCCTTTAAATCTCCTGTCAGTTAGTAGACTCCAACTCAGATGGAAGTCTTCTCACTTTTATTTTGCTTTTATATTTGTGGTCTCAGTGCTCTCATTTGCATCAAGTGATTTCAACAGTGCCCCCACCAGATCCCAGTACTGAGAGGGCTACTTCCGACCAAAGGTCCTGGGCATAACTAGAGGGAACTCTAGGTCTGTCAGTCTTCATGATGACACATTTACAAGACAAATCTCTCCCTTACTACTGACCACCTTTCATAGAACAATCTTATGCCAACAAACTCTTCTTTTCTCACCATAGACAGTACGTTGCAGATGACAGAAAACCTAACTTAAATGAAAAAAAAAAAAAAAGCCCGGCCAGCGTGGCTCAGTGGTTGAGTGTCGACCCATGCACGAGGAGGTCGCGGGTTCGATTTCTGGTCAGGGCACATGCCCAGGTTGTGGGCCTGATCCCCAGTGGGGAGTATGCAGGAGGCGGCCAATTGATGTTCTCTCATTGATGTTTGCATCTCTCTCTCCCTCTCCCTTATCTCTCTCTACAATCAATAAAGAAAAAAAATTTTTTTTTAAATAAATTGAATTTTTTGACTGACATTATTGAAAAGTCCAGCTTCAGGCAAGACTTAGTTTAAGGGCCCCAGTGAAGTCACCAGGGACCTCATTTCTGGCTGTCCCCCGTGTTGGCCCCTTCCTTTGATTCTATGGTGTCCGTCTCCTGCACCTGCAGAGGACATGGCCACACACCAAGAACATGTCTTGACTGCTCTCACATAGGCTCAGGAATTCACATTCCCTCAAAGGTGCAAATTGGGTTACAGACTCTTTCCTAAACATTCTGTGTCAAAACAGAATAATTGGGTTAGGCCCAGGTCACATCCCTAAAACTCATGTTCTGAGAGTGAGAGAAGGTGGGTCCCTCAAAGAAAGTACAGTGCATTTCAGGGGGAGAACTAGATGCTGGGCAGCAAAAACAAATGTCCACTACAGACACCCTTCCCAGACAGGGATAGGGCAGGCAGATGGGGAAAGAAAATCTGCCCCTCCAAATATGTGTCATTCTTTTTAAATGGCATTTTACTAATACTGTGCTTTTTTAACTTACAAAGACACACTCTTCACAACTCTGGGGAGATGGTAAAGAGCTCTCATGTTCGTAGAGAGTTTTTATATTTTAGCAACCATGGATGAATGCCAGAGACAAAGCATAAGGTTACACTCAAGCCAGTACAAGGGCCAGCTTAGCATGCTCTCCAGGGCTCTGTGCCCACAGCACAGAAAACAGTGGCCCAACCACACTAAGTGAGCAGTATGAGCTACCACATTTACGCAAGTAACTTCTCAGGGAAATCAATACTGCTCCTGCCACGTCATCAAACCGCTTCAGAATAGAGGAAATGGGTGGAGTGTGAAAAATGTACCCTTACTAGCTCAGTGAACCTCCCAGTAATGAAACTGAAAGGAACAAAAAGGGGTCTACCATGAAGAAAATTCTGTTGAGGTTATGTATGAGTCACTGTGGGAACCCCCATCTGCGGTCTCATCTTGAAAAGGCCATGCTGGTGGAAGAGGTGTCGAGCATTTCCTCCAATGTGGTACCTCTTCTTTCTATTTGCTTATTAGTCTTTCACAGGTTCAGAGTGACGTTAACCATACTCCTCAGTTCAAGGGACACACTCCTTATCAATTCTGGTGAGCTCTCTTTCTTATTTTATTTTACTGTTTTCCTCCTTTGTCACTGAACCATATTCTCATTTTATCACTTCTCACAGTAATCTACAAGAGAATATTGAGCAGTCTTCCAAAGTGCGTATTCTGGCTTACATTCTCACTGGTGGTGACAAGAACTCTTACGATGCTCTAAACTCTTTGCCAATATCAGTACTGTCAGACTTTAATTTTTTCCAATATGATGGGTGTATGATCGTGTCACAATATGGATTTAAGGTTAAACTATTGTTTAATGGAAAATATAACAGATGTACAGATTACATAAACTTAAATTTATAGTTTAAAAATATTTACACAGCACTCAAGAAATCAGGACCCAAAACAAAAACTAAAACATTTTCAATTTCTGAAAGTCATTCCAACCCCCACTCCAAGCCCATGTTTTCCTTTCTGAACACAAAACCTTCCCCCTCTCCTACAGGCAATCACTATTTTAAATTTTGCAGTAATTGTTTCCTTGCTTTTTTAATGACCTTGATAAAAGGACTAAGGGGAGGATTTGCCTTATGTGATATATGTAGGAACTCCACATACAGGAGAGCTTCAGAGACAGAAAGGGAAAAGAAGGAATAAAGAACATTATGAGCTAAGGATGAGTTCAGGAGCCTGGGGCCAGAGGGAAGGAAGGTCATTTATAGGACATAAGGAGCAGTTATTTAGTAATTAGCTGTTTGCCCTGCAAACCTATGTTTGCATCCCAAAATTGTATGTATAGTTTTGCTTGTTTTTGAACATCATGTGAATGAAACAATATTGTCTATAGGCTGTTGTGTTTTGTTTCTTTCACTCAAGGGTGTTTATGTGATCCATTCATGCTGTTGTATATCCCTGTAGGTTGTTTTTATTACTATATAGTTTTCCTCGGAATAGATATGTCTCAAATTATTTATTTATTCTATTTTTAAATGAACATTTAATCTTGTTTCAGTTATCATGAACAATGACGTACTGGATATTCTTTTGCATGAATCCTGGTGCACAATTCTCTGAAGTATATTTCTGAGAGTGGAATTACTGGGTCAAAGGGTATATACCTTTTGAACCTTATAAGATAATGCCTGTTTTCTGAGACATCTACCAGCAGTAAAGATTTCTCAATTATTCCACATCCTCATCAACACTAGATATTGCCAATATATATATATATATATATATATATATATATATATATATATATATATATATATATTTTTGGTACATGCCCCTAACGGGAACCGAACCCAGGACTCTCTGGTCTGCAGGCCGACGCTCCAATCGCTGAGCCAAACTGGCCAGGGCGATATTGCCAATAGTATATATGTATATTGCTAAACTAGTAAGGATATAATGGCATGTCACCTGGCTTTACTCTGAATTTCCCTAATTACTTAGAAGTTAAATAAGTACCTTTTCTTTTGTTTATGAACCATTAAGACTGAGGCAATCAAGACCCTGAGGGCTCATGAGAAACTTTTATCTCTCCCTTAAAGAATTTAAATTAGGGACCTTGCCCATAATAAGGGTAATTATCAAAAAAACCTTTTGACCTATCTATAGGACAGGGCAAACAACTAATTACTGATTATCTGCTCCTTATGTCCTATGAATGACCTTCCTCCCCTCTGAAGCCCCAGGCCCCTGACCTCATCCTTAGCTCATAATGTCCTTTATTCCTCATTGTCCCTTTCTGTCTCTGAAGCTCTCCTGTATGTGGAGTCCCTATGTATCTATCACATAAGACAAATCCTCCCCTTAGTCCTTTTATCAAAGTTGTCTTGTCTATCTGGGGCCTTTGTACCTACTCTGCATTTTAGAATCATCTTATCAAATTAAAAAAAAAAAGAACCTGGTGAAAATTGGATTGGCTTGCATTGAATCCACAGATCAATATGAAGTAAATCTGACCTCTTTACAATATTGAGTGTTCCAATCCATAAGCATATTTTCTCTCTCCTTTATTTAGATTTTCTTTAAAATCTTAATAAAATTTTAAAATTTTCTCCAGAGGTCTTCAACTTACTCCTTGATTTTTTTTTTCCTGGGTACTTCATATTGTTGGAGTTTACTTAATACCTTATTTAAACATTTAAAAAAAAATTTTTTTTTGTTTGTTTGTTGCTGGTATTCTGAAATGCATTTTTGAATGTTTTTCTCTCCAACCAGTAAATTCTCTTATTAATAATTTATCTATGGATTATATTGAACTTTCTATATAGAAAAACATTTTCTGTGAATAATGACAGTTCATTTTCTTCCTTTTCAGTACCACATTTTTTTTATTTTACCATGCTGGTTAGGAAATCTAGTACATATCTGATAGAAGTTTTGACAGCAGGCATCATAGTTTCATTCCAGCTCTTAAAGCAAAGGTGTTAGCTTTCCATCTTGGGTGTAATACATGCTGCCAGTTTTATGGTGCTACCACTTAATAGATTAAGGAAGTTCTCGTCTATTCCTAAATATTCTAAGAGATTTTCTTTTCTTTTTTAACTTTTTTTTTTTTTTTTTTTAGAGAGAGGGAAAGGGAAGGGAGGGAGGGAGAAAGAGAGAAACATCAATTTGTTGTTCCATTTATTTATGCATTCACTGGTTGCTTCTTTTATGTGCCCTGACCAGGCATCAAACCCACAACCTTGGCATATCAGGACATTGCTCTAACCAACTGAACTGCCAGGCCAGGGTCTCTTTTTTTCTTTTTCATGAACAGATACTAAATTTTAAAAATGTGTTTTGTATATCTGTTGAGATGATCGAGTGATTTTTCTCCTTTAATCTATTACTGTGACAGACTACATTTACTTTCTAAAAAATTTTTAATTGATTTTTAGAGAGAGAGAAACATCAATTTGTTGTTCCAGCTATTTATGCATTCATTGGTTGATTCTTATATGTGCCCTGACCAGGGATTGAACCCAGAACAGTGGCATGTTGGGATGATGCTCTAACCAACTGAGCTACTGGGCCATGGCTTAATTTTCTATTTTACATTCCTAAAATAAACATGGATTGGCCATAAAACATTACCTTTTATCTTTACGTATTACTAGGTTAGTGTGTGTGTGTGTGTGTGTGTGTGTGTGTGTGTGTATACATATGGTGCTAGTCTCATGAAAAAGTTAAGAATGTTTCTTCTGTTTCTATGCTCTAAATGAGTCTGCATAAGACGGCTTTTTTTTTTTCTTTCTGGCAATCTTTGACAGCAAAGCTATTTTAAACTTAAAGTTTTTTTGTGAGAGTTTGACTACTAATTCTTTTCTTTTTTCTTTTTTTGTAACCATTAGAAAGCTATTCAAGTTCCCTTAAACCAATAATAGGTTTTAAAAAAAAAAATAAGAATTTGTCCATTTTGTCTAAGTTTTCTAATTTATTGGCATAAAGTTTTCCACAATAGTTTCATATTATTTCTTACTGTCTATATAACCTATAGTAATGTACCTTTTCTGACGTCGTTTGTGCCTTCCTCCATTTTTTCCTTTATCACTCTCCCTAGCAGGTAGCAGTAACTCAGAATTCCAGGAATGTGCACCACCTAAGCTTCTAGGCACCACCTCCCTCCTTCTTGATCAGATGCTTCTATACAGATAATTAGCAAGCCTGAGACCTGAGTATGCTGCCTGGGGACAAACAAGTTTCAGAAAGAATTAGAATGGGTCTTTCATTCTCAGCATTAGATGGTAACCGTTTGAGATGGGTACCATAATTACCACAGTTAAGAAACTTGAGATTCAGCCAAGACTACACACTTAGTAAATAGTGGAGCCCAAATTCTACCATGCCCTGCTCTTTCTGTCTTTTTTTTTTTTTTTTTCCTTTTAAACCTGTTTTAATTTTGCCATTGACTAGCTGAAGTGTCTTTCATGTGTGGCAAGTTACATTTGAATCTCAATTTCCTCATCAATAAAATTATTTTTATATAATTTCCCAATTTGACTATCCATAGATAGACAGACACAAATATGGGCTCAGACTATACCCAGCAACAGGCTTTATCCTATCTTGAATATCTTTTCACATCAGCACCCTCATTCTTATGGCTCTTAATTGGTTGCATGGTATCAGTAGTAGATCCCCTTATTTGTTCAATGAATGTGAAAATCAGTCAAGACCTACAAGGCATCTTTCCTTGTAGTGCTGATACAATGCGTTCCTGGCCAACCATATCGCCTCACCAGACTCCCTTCTTTTGAATGTCTTCCCTTAATCCAAACCTGGGGTGGAGAATGGGGGGTTGGGAGCCAGCAGATTCACAAAATCAGGTCATATGTTAAGCAAATGTGAGAAGCATCTTGTCTTACTCACTAACCAATAATGCCTGAGGTCTTCCCAGGTCTTGTCTAGGCAGCCCTGGAAGAAAGGCTCTGATCAAAAGACACTTATTCACAACATAATGCTGATCATTTTGAGGAGTTCATACCCTGTTCTCTCCAGTTGAAAAGGCCACAGACAGGTACAGGCAGCAATCCTCACTTGTTGAATAAGAAGCTCCGTATCATAAACAGAACCTCTGAGTTTCCTTATCTTATTTCCTTCCTCTGCCACCTGGCTGCATCTATGAAACAAAAGGTAAGAGTGCCACTTACTGTTAGATTTATTACATTGCAATTTGAAACCAGTTCTTCAATCTTTGATTCTAGATGCCAAAGACAAAAGACTTAACAGAGGAATAGTTGACCTTTGATAGTTCACTAAGTACCAGAAATTAGGCTAAGTGCTTTGTAGCCATAAAATCACAAAACCGACCCTAAGTTTCACAAAGTGGAGATGATACATAGATGTCTCCTTTAAATACCCACAGAAGTCTAATACGTAAATGACTTAACACGTCCAAAGGGATCTCATAATTTCCATGTACAAATCTCTTCCTCCCTCAGTCCAGAATCACGTAGTATCTAAGAGTATGGACTTTATAGGGTCAAATATTGAATTCTACTCTTGGCTCCACTACTTATTACCTATATGATGCAGCAGAGAGGTGGTCAAGTATGGAGGTTGAGTGCTTTGGCTTTGAAAGTAGAATTTTTCAGTCTTGGTTCTGTCATTCACTGTCTTGGTGACCTTGGGTAAATTACATAACCTCCCAGAGCCACTGCTTCCTCATCTGTAATATGGGTAAAAATCATACTGATTTCTTTGGGTTGTTGTGAGAATAAAATGATTTTGTGTATGTAGCGATTAGAACAGGGTCAACAAAGCCCTATATATGTTTGCTATTGATTTCCCATCAGATTAAAAAAAAACAAACTCCTTCCCTTGGCCTTTTAAATCCTGTAATCTGCCCTCTATTTGCTTCTCTAGCCTTTCTCATCCAAATCATGCCAACTTTTTATTTCCTCATAAGACCCTTGTACTTGCTGTTTCCAGTGACCTCAGGACCTAGTGTTAGGCAGGATAGACAGCTGCTAGGGCAGAAGGAGGGGAAGGGAGGGAAAAAAGGGGCATTTATCTCACCCACTGAACAAAGAAGTCAGCAGTCTTGGGGCTTGCCAAGATAAAATTGCCAGATGTTCTCATAAATTCTGAGAAAAGCCACAACAATATAAAAGGGGGACCTTAAAATCTAGTCTGTTGCCCAAGATATCCAGCAGGGGAACCATGAAATCTATAGCGGCGAAGGGGGGGGGGGATAAAACCCTTGAACCCCCACCAGTCAGGGTGCTCAGACTAGCTGAGTTGCCCACTTGTGCTTTATGCCAAGTGTATTCTTAACAAATTTACTTGCTTTACTTCCTTAATAAATTTGTTTGCTTTGCTTCAACACTGCTTTCTGTCACTCATCTGAATTCTTTCTCATGAGTGTGACAAGAGCCGAGGAGGGGAGAGCCCCCTCCAACTTGGGCGGCTCTCCGGTAACACTAGCACAGGCCTTTACCCTGAAATACCACACAGCACAGCTGAAGTTGCCTTCCAAAGCCCTTAACAAATGTGAACATGTAAACGTAATTTAAAAAGAGAAGATAAATTGGTCAAGGCATTTTGAGCAGGTAATAGGAATATAGTTGGAAGCAAAATTCCTCTGAGTGTTGTAATGGCTGGTTAAGGCATAAACTTAACAACTTCAAAAATTAACTCACTTGTTTTCTTGTTCATCTTTCTTCCATTTTCCACCACCCTCCAAACCCCTAGCAACTAACCCAGTATCAAGTGTAGAAAGGACAATATTAACTAAATGAATACATGAACGAATGGGGGTTCATTCTCACACAGATGAGGTAAATGTAGATTACTACAATCTGTTTATTTTTGCTATTTATATAGAAAAAATGTACATGTGCTTAATTTGTAGTAGATATCTACAGTACGGTCAGCTCAGCATCTCCTTTCCCCTGGGAGGAAGACTACCTCCTCCCATAGAGACATTTTGGGGACTGTCAAATTCTTACCGAACCCAGGGCCCAACTGACTGGCCCAGTTAGAATCAGGAATGCCACCCCTAATTTCTCCCTCCAGTCTGATTAATTAGCCTTCCTTTTTTTCTTCTTCTTCTTTTTTTATTTTTATTTGAGAGACAATTCCCAGATAGTGGTGCAGAAAGACTTAACATTTGGGAACGATCAGCAGTTCTCCACCAATACTATAAAAGAAGTTGTGTTATAAAGAGAATGAAGCTAACAGAAAGAAGAAAGGAGAAACAGAGTGGGGGTCTGGATGGAGTTTGAGTCCCGGCTGCCCTGGAAACCCTCCCAGTCCTCTTCATAGTTTGGATGTTCTACTTATCCTTCAATCGCGTAACAACACAGCATCCTTTCAACAAATTCATCTTTTCTTTTTGCTTAAACTAGTTCAAGTAGAATGTACTGACTAATGCAATACTCCTTTAACCCACTACACAGTAAAGTCATCTAGAGATTCTTAAAACCAATACCAGGGTTCCACTCCAGAACGATGAAATCAGAATCTCTGTGGTCTGGATTGGTAATTTCAAGAGGTAACCAGGCTATTCTTCCAGATATTCACTTTGAGGAATCAATCAGGAATATCCACTATAACAAGGTGTACAGAGATGTATTTTAATCTTCACAAGATTGAATGACTATATAAGCTTTTAAACTTGTAACTATCAGACCACTAGTGCTACTTTATACCACTAATAGTTCACATCAAAATTCTTTTAAAAGACCTACAAGATCAGATCCTTTCAAAGTCAGAATTTAAGATTCTTAGTGGAATTTAAATCCCTTAATCCTCTCCAACTCACACACATAAATTATGTTGTAAATCTTGTAACATTATAATGATTCAGTTAGGTTTTTTTCCCTGCAAGGATTTGCAAAGCAGCCAAAAATTGGCTTTGCATTCTCACTCTCTTAGATCACCCTTAAGGTTATAAAAGGGTTGAAGGTGAAGTAATGAGATTTCTTTTGAGAGCTGCTCAAGTGTTATGCAATGTCTAGCTGGCTCCCCCAGAGGGGAATGAGGGGGATTCCCCTCCCTGCTCAATTTAAGCTTGAAAGACTGTACTGTGTCCTCTGGAGTCTCTGAAGCCCAAAGATCCACACCAAATACGTGCCAGAAAAAGAAATGTGACCAGTTTACTTAGGAACAGCCTATACTCCAAAGATTTCTACAGAGAAGGATGAATGCTTCACATATAGAATTGACCTGTGGCCACTTTAAACTGGTCTTTGCCAGCTCTAGAGCTGAAGATCTTAATAGAGTAAAATCCCTTAAAGATAGTATATCAGAAACCAGAGGCTGAGGGAAATATCAAAAGTGGACATCTGGGAAAAGGCATTACCTTTATCAGTGATTCTTAACTTGATGATTTCACCAGAATCATCTGAGGGCTTATTAAACCACAGCTTCTTGGGTACCACCCCTACAGTTTGATTTAGTAGGTCTGGAGTGAGGCCTGAGAATTTGCATTTCTAACAGGGCCCCCAGTGATGCTAATGCTGCTAGTCCAAGACTATACTTTGAGAACCATTGGCCTACATTAAGAGAAAGGCCAGCAGAGAACCTCAGATACAAGGCAGACTCTCCACCAAGACTTTGGTAGAGGTTAGAGGAAAGACAAGAAAAACACAGAAATAAAATCTGTGATCAAAACAAGGTGACTTCTTGCTCAGATAAAGTCAAATCAGCAGGGATTGGGTGTGTGGGGGGTGGAGTTAATGAATGGAGGGCCTAGTCTTCAGTCATTCAAGGAACCAAATTGACTGAACCTTTACCATCTTCGAAATGGTAAAGTTATCCTGGGTGTGGCCATCCAACCAACAGATGAGAACAGAATGGAGGCCCATGCAAGAAATTTTTATGAGGCAGGCCTGGATTTTTACCCTCATATTCCACTGCTAAGAATTTAGTCATGTGGCCTTACATAGATGTGCAAGGGGAGTGGGGAAATGTAGTCCCTGGCAGGGTAGCCTTATCTCAACAATGTATCACAGGGGAGATAAAATTTCCAGTGAAAATCTAATAGACTCTGCCATCAAAATCCAGTCCCATTGCAGGCTTTCAGCTTTAAGCAAGTATAAATAGAATTTTAAAGGAAATGTACAGCTAATTACGTAAACATTTTAACTACTGAAACAAACTGTTGCAACTAAAAGTGATCAAAGGACTTATCTTAGTGACTAAAAAATTTATGAGACCCATCCAGGATAGGAGCAAGATTCATTAAGATAGTGTATTTACAGGAGTAATCAAGAAGAAAAATAAAATTGCTGTTTTATAACTCTATGGGGTTCCTCTCTTTTAACATGTTATACTTTTTTAGCGATTAAGCAAATTTTTTAAATAAATATAAAAATTTCATATTTATACAGCTTAATATCCTTTATTTATCATTCTTAAAGCAAATGACGAATCTACTTTTCAAGGATTAAAGTTTGCTATTACTGAGGATTATCTTCAACATTTAGTGCAACTCCAAAAACAGGAATGTTCCACACAACAGCAGCTCTTTGCTTTTTAAATTGATTCCTCTTAATGTAGTCATACTCATTTGCCTATGCTTGCCATAAAGTGAAATTACTGCCTGTGACATCTCATAATTGATAAAGTTGGAGAGTGAAGCTGTTTACATAACTCCTAATTATATCTCTTTTAAGACTCTCCAAGAGCAAATGAACTAATATATGATGCTATTTACTGAAAGGAAAAAAGAAAAACAACAAAAATTCCTTCATGGTCTTTCATTCATTTCATCAATTAGAACACACAAGGCAGCATCTTTCTCTATAATCTGATCTTTCCGATGACCTGAATTTTCTCTTTGTTGTTCATTCTGTCCAGTACAACTGTTGTTATCATCAGCATCCATTGGTTCAGTTTTTACTCGTACCCCTGCTTCTGAATGGGGCAAATCATCAGGCAAAGAAGCCAAGCAATTCTGAATCATCTCAATGACTCTTTCCAGATGCTTTTGAAACCTCTCAGCTGTTTCAAGGCGTTGACGTTTCTGCACCTCCATCATGACCCTCAGGGTCTCTCTTGCTTGGTGAGGTCGGTATTCATTTATGAGATGATGCACATGTACAAAAAGCAGCTTAAGATCTTCTAGCTTCTCTTCTCGTTTTATACTCCCAGGGCTCCTTATCAAGATATCTAAGAGGTCTAAGAAATTAATAAGGATAGACATATTGAGTTTTCTCAGTTCTTTCTTGTGATCAAACTGCATAGGATGAAGCCGTTCGATGCCCTGACTTTCTAAAGGGCGGATGATAAGATCATCACACTGGAACTGGTTGCCAAACATCATGTAACTGTCTTTTATTGGAGGTGGAGGCTTGGGAGCTAAGCCTTCCTGAATATTTTCATCTGTATACTCCTTGATGTACTGCATCGGAGGTGGTGGAAGGGCACTCACTTGCTGTGGCTCACCCATTGTAGAAGATCAAGAACCTAGAGAAATAGATAAAAGATTTAGAGTACCTCCACAAAATAAACCTGTCACACTGGGTGACTAGAGACAGAATCTTTTCCTTTTTTCGCCCTAGCAGCTGGGAGCCCAGAATAAAATGATTTCCTTAGTTTTGAAAACTAACATTTACAACAGGGAAGAGCTGCCATCTTATTCTAACCATCCAAGTACTTTCATTCTCTACTTTCATTGGCACAGAAAAATACGCTGTAGTATATTTTCACCTATAAAGAAAATTTCTAGATTCCACACCTTACCAGTTATACCCCATTTCTCTACTCCTCTCCAAAGCCAAACTACCCACATGCTGTCTCCCCATCTCATGTCACACTTTTGTTTTATATTATAGATTGATTTCCAAAAGCAAACATTTATAACTGTAACAAACACTTTGATTAAATTTACATTGCTATATTCCAGACTGCTGATATCCTCTGGGCTTCTTTGATAAAATGATGATCCAATTCCATCCCTTATTTTTCTGCAAGGTACTCTACAATTTTTCTACTTCTACCACAGAAATTTCAAACTCAAACGTATCTTCTATGGCCACAATAACATCTATTTCATTTTAAGCTTAGGTAAAGCATAAAAGAAGATCTCAAGTGCTATTTTAGACTGATCTTATCAGATTTTCAAGATATTAACCACCATCTAACATCAAAGATGGTAAGTAATATACTGGAGGCACTTTTATACTTGGGATTTGTGAAGTTCTGAGGGCAGCTGTGGGTCATCCCTTAATCTTCACCAAGCCACAGTGACAGAGAGAATGCTGCTGAGAATCGATGAGACGGTGGACATGGGCATCATGAGTGACTCTAACTATACCAGCCCACTATTCACTGCTTTACTAGCCTTCTGCATATTCATTTTTGTCATTATTCAATCTAGCTTCAACCTCCTACCTCCACAAAAACTGCTCATCAAGGTCACCAACAATCACCACATGACCAAGTCCACTGGATATTTTTTTTTTTTTTTTTTATCCTCACCCGAGGACACTTTCATTTTTTGTTCAGATAGAGTGGGAGGGAGAGAGGAAGAGAGAGAGAGAGAGAGAGAAACATTGACGTGAAAGGGACACATCAAGTGGCTGCCACCCACAGGACCAACCAGGGCCGGGGACAAACTGCAATCGAGGCACATGCCCTTAGTGGGAACTGAACCCGGGTCTCTCTGGACCGCAGGCCGACGCTCTAACCGCTGAGCCAAACCGGCCAGGGCTCCACTGGATATTTTTTAAGGTGGTGTTACTCACCCTATCAGCAGCATTTTCTTCCTTTTCAACACACTCCCTTTTCCCCCTCAGCTTCTGTGAACCTACATTTATGTTTTCCTCCTACCTCACTAACCACTCCCTCAGTCTCCTGTACTGCTTCTCTTTCTCTATACAAATTTTAATGTTGATGTGGGTAATGGGAACATTTTATTGAGATAGGGAAGATCAAAAACTGGAAGGAATAGGTTTAGGCTGTATATGTAGATATAGGATGAAATCAAATAATTTTCTTTTTTAAGTTTGAACACCCTATGAGACAAAAGATGTCTCAAAGTATTGCCCTGGGCCCTCTTCTAAATTAGGGATTCACAAACTTAAAATACCAAGGGGAAAAGGCAGGCAACATAAAGAGTGAAGCACTATGGGGCAGGGATTAGAGTGAACTAAGCATACACATGCCAGATCTCAAACCCCCCAGCCATTAGCGTTCATGTGGGAATGAAGATTCATTGTTCCTTAGTTTCTTAATTTTTCAAGGGAGGGCAAAAACTCAGATTTTTAAAAATCTATTATTTTTTCTTTTTAAATATGGAACGCTTCACAAATGTGTGCGTCATCCTTGTGCAGGGGCTGTGCTAATCTTCTCTGCATTGTTCCAATTTTAGTATATGTGCTGCCAAAGCAAGCATGATCTCTCAAGTTTCAAATACTACTAATTAATCCAGAGATTGTCAAGTACTGTGGGGTAAAAAAAAAAAAAAAAAAAAAAGTATATACAACAATCTTGGTGATATGCTGGCCACTAGTTTTAGACCTCTGCTTTATATTCCCTATTGGGTGATCACAGTCAATTCCATAGCTTCTATTTATTTTTTTAAAAAATATGTTATATTGATTTCTTTTTAAAGAGAGGAAGGGAGAGGGAGAGCGAGATGGAAACATCAATGAGAGAGACCACCAACTGGCCACCTCCTGCATGCCCCCCACTGGGGATCAAGCCCACAATCCGGGCATGTGCCCTGGCCGGGAATCAAACCAGTGACCTCTTGGTCCATGGGTCGACGCTCAACCACTGAGCTACACTGGCTGAGCATCCACAGCTTTTAATTTCTATCAGTAGTTCTCAACAAGGGTCAATTTTGCCCACCAAGGAGACATATGTCAAGGTGTGGAGACATTTTTAGTTGTCACAATTGGAAGAAGGGGTGCTAGTGGCATCTAATGGGTAGAGACTAGGGATGCTGCTAAACACTTAGAATGCACAGGACAGTCCGGCCGGTGTGGTTCAGTGGTTGAGTATCGACCCATGCACCAAGAAGTCGCTGGTCCAATTCCCAGTCAGGACACATGCCCAGGTTGTGGGCCCGATCCCCATTGGGGGGCATGCAGGAGGCAGCCAATCAATGTTCTTTCTCACCGATGTTTCTCTCTCTCTCCCTCTCACTTTCTCTCTAAAATCAATAAAGGGAAAAAAAATTTTTTTTTTTTAAAAAGGAATGCACAGGACAGCCCTCCCCAACAAAGAATTATTCAGTCCGAAATGTCAACATATTCTGTCAGAGTACAAAATCCCTGGTCTATGTTTATGACTCTTTACATCTCCAGTCCAGCATGCCTCTGAGCTCCTTCTGGATGTCTCACAGGGTGTCCAAACTTATTAAATTGTATCCCCTGTATATACATACAGCCTAAACCTATTCCTCCCAGCTTCTAATCTTCCCTATCTCAATAAAATGTCCCCATTATCTACCTAGTGTTTCAAGCCAGAAACCTAAAGATCAGTCAAATTTATGAAGTTCTATTGATTCCTCACCTTCACTATCTCAAATTCATCAAGTATGACCAATTCACCATTCCCTCTTGCCTGCAATACAATTGTTTCCCTAGGCATCTTTTTGTTTTCACTACTGTTCTTTTATATATAGCCAGCATAATTCTTCTCATACCACATCCCTTTTCCCTTATTATATACTAGCAATATTGTCTTCAATCTAGTATTCTTACACAATTCTTTAATAACCTCTTCTGCTTTCGGTTCTTTCCATGTTTTTCTTCCTGCTTCAGGCACTAGCTTAAAATGTCACCTCTAAAGAAATAGCTCTGATTATTCATCAAAAGCAGATACTGCCTTCCAGCATTTATTCTCTGTATTAGTATCTGATTTGCCTCCCCAAACAGACAATAAGCGCCATGAGGGAAAAAAATCTTGACTATCACAGTTCTCACTATGTCCACAACCTTGCTCATAGAAGCTTCATAAATACTTGTTGAGCAGCTCCATTAATCTCAAAAGGGCTCCAAGTCAACGAGAATTTGGAAGTAGGTACAAACGTCCCTAATGTGTGTTCATTCTTTCATATATTTGTTAATATATGATATGATAATGAGTATCCAGGAATGATGATTATAATGACAGATAATATTTGAGTGCATACTATATGCCAGACACTGTTCTAAATACTTTTCTCATGGTTCTGAGAAATCTGAGAAAAGAAAGGTGCTCTTTCCATTTTAGAGATGAGATAACTATGGCTCAGAAAGGTTGAGCCGCTTGTGTTAAGTCAGAGTAAGTAGTAGAGGAAGGATCCAGAGTCTAAAGATCTCAAATACTACACTACAGTACCTTTCAAAGATAAAAAACAAAACAGAGAAAAAACAAAACAAACAGAAAAAACTGTCTTCATCCTAGTTCTGCTTACAATCTATCAAGGAAATAACTACAAGTTTTAAAGCTACTACAAAAGACCAACAGATGTGACTACCAAAACTAAATTTAACATAACAGAATGGTGGTTATGAGAGGAAGGAGGGTAGGGGAAGGACAAAGAGGGTAAAGGGTCAAATACTTAGAAACTAGACTTTGGGTTGTGGGCACACAATGGTGTATACAGAGGTCGTATTATAAAGATGTACACCTGAAACTTATATAATGTTATTATTAACCAATGTCACCCCAATAAATTTAATAAAAATAAATAAATCTAAAAATTAATATAGGAAATATATCATAAGCAAAATTAATAGGCAACCCATTTTTCTGAGATAAAAATGCTTGCAAGCTAACAAAGGGCAAATACTGCCTGGCTGGGGTGGCTCAGTGGTTGAGTATTGACCTATGCACCAAGAGGTGGCCGGTTCAATTCCCGGTCAGGGTACATGCCCAGGTTGTGGGCCAAATCCCCAGTGGGGGGCATGTAGGAGGCTGCCAATCGATATTCTCTCTCATTGATGTCTCTCTCTCTCCCTCGCCCTTCCTCTCTTTCTAAAATCAACAAAGGAGGGAAAAAAAACACACAACAACAAAGGGCAAATACTAAAAATTTTATTTTGATTATTTATTTATTTATTTTAAAATCCTCACCCAAGGATACTTTTCCATTTTTATCTTCAGATAGAGTAGGAGAGAGAAAGAAACACATCGATTGGCTGCCTCCTGCACATGACCCTGACCAGGGCTGGGACTGAACCGCAACAGAGGCACATGTCCTTGACTGGAATCGAATCTTCGACTCTTTGGTCAGTGGGTGACGCTCCACCGCTGAGCCAAACCGGCCAGAGCTATTTTAATTTTTAAAAAACGTATTTTCTGACTCCATCCCCACTAGAAGAAGGAAAGCACCATGACTTTAGGAATTGCCTGTCTTGTTCACAACTCTACCTCCAGCATCTCAAACAATGCCTACAAGGTGCTAGATCTTCTACAGAGGTCCACTGAAAGAGTCTTAAAACAACAACAACAAACCTACATTAAAAAAGAAAATAGGCGCAAATGCTAAATAAAGGTGGGATGCCCTGGCCAGGCAGCTCAGTTGGTTAGAGCGTTGTCCTGATATGCCAAGGTATTGAATTCAATCCTAGTCAGGGCACGTACAAAAATCAACCAATGAATGCACAATAAAAGGAAAACAAGTCAGATGTTTCTCTCTGTCTCTCAAATCAATAAATTAAAAAAAAAAATGTTTCTTAATATATAAATAGATAAGGGTGGGAAAATATTCAGTCAAATTTTAAAAAGGATACTTTTCATCTAACAAACTATCAAGATTTCAAATAGTCTATCATTCAACAAATATAAGAACACCTTCTAGGTGGCAAGTCCTGGATTCCAGCAGAGGTCACACTCTCCTTCCTCTCAGTTTCTTCAGAGTGATCATCCCAATTTTAGAAGAAGTCTTTTAGCTCTCCTGGCCCTTCAGGGAAGGCTTCTGGGGTAGAGAGCATCCACTTACCTCAGCTCTCATAGAAGCCACCATCACAACCACCACATAACACTCTTAGGTGGTAGGCCAGTACCACCCTAGAGAATATGGGAAATTCTCATACACAACTGATAGAAAAGGAACCAAATACATATTTGGAATTTAATTTGGTAGTATCAAAAATATTAACACTGATATTCTTTGAACCAACAATTCTTTTTTTTTCTCTACTCCCATTCTATTTATTTTTAAAATGTCTTATTGGTTTTATTTGTTACAAATGTTTCTTTTTCCCCCATTAACACCCTCCTCCCAATCCTTGCTCCCTCCTCCCCCACTGCTGTCTATGTCCATTGGGAACCAACAATTCTATTTCTAGAAATTTATCCTATAAAATATTGGTACAAGTATACCCAAAAATGTGTATGTTTAATGCAGCACTGTTTGAAAAGAGTAGGGGAAGTTGGAATTAACGCATTATTTCACCAATGAGGGCTGAATAAAATATGTCCATATACCACAATACAGCCTTAAAGGAAAAAGGGGTGAAAGTGCATGAGGTGTGGGGGGATTATAAACAGTGTATACCGCTTCACTTATTTACAAACCTATGACAGCTGCAAATAGTTATAATCAACCTCTTAAAACGTTTTAACATAAACTCAGACTTACAGAAACGTTGTATGAATAGTACAAAGAACGTTCCATATTCCTTTTTTTTTTTTTTTTTTACGTTCCATATTCTTCATGCAGAGTCTGCAAATTATTCTTTCTTTATCCTCACTGGAGGACATTTTTGCATTCATCATCAGATAGAGCGGGAGGGAAAGAGGGAGGAAGAGAGAGAGAGAAACGTCGATGTGAGAGACACATCGACTGGTTGCCACCCACACGACCCCAACCAGGCCGGGGACAAACTGCAACCGAGGTACGTGCCCTTAGCGGGAACCGAACCCGGGATTCTCTGGTCCGCGGGCCGAGCCTCTAACGGCTGAGCCAAACCGGCCAGGGCAGTCTCCAAATTTTAACACTTTCCCTCACTTGCCTTATTGGTCTCTCATCCCTTTACCCCTTAATACAGCAGTGCATCTCCCCAAAGCAAGCATGTTCTGTTATTCACGATTACCAAAATCAGGGAATTGGCACTGATCTGGTACTTCAAACTAAATTCTGCGCGGCCCAGGTGTCACCCACCCAGCCTTTGGGGTTGGGAGTCCTGCTCCGTGCTCCCCAGCACCAGGAGCACCCCTCTAGCTAAGGTGCCGTCTTCCCGAGGCCAGCTTCGTGAAGGCACCGCGGTTCCACCTGCACTCCTCCTCTTCGTAACAGTGCTCAGCGAAGCAGCACTACTGACTGCACGTAGCGATAAGGGCCCCAAGTCTCAGGGACGGGACGTCCTGGCACCAGACCGGAGGCCAGTGACTGGCACGGAGCAGGGATTCTCACCGTCGCCCCTTCCCCTGCTCCGCACACGCTCACTATCAGTAAACCGGGGCGCTTCGAACCGGACCCAGTGCCGGGATTATGTGCATTTCTCACTTCTCTGGGCTGAACTTTCCAAGGCGATGGGCTCCCCGGGTCCCACCCCCAGGCATCCGACGCTTTGTCCGCTGCAGAGTAGTTTAGAAACCTCTCCATTGGACTCGTGGACGATCAGGCCTGGGATCTACCGCCCCCGTCCTGCCCCCAATTAATTCAGCGATGGCAGGGATGCTCTTCTCATTTCACAGAGACCGAGAGGCCGGCTGACTGGCCACAGCCACGCGGCGTAGCAAACCAGGCCTCCCACCCTCCGGTCCGGCGCGCCCCCCGCCCAACACAGAGGCAGCCCGAAGCCCACCGGGTGTCCACCCGGGGCTCCGCCAGGGGCGGGGAGGCCGCGCTGAGGGCGGCGGGAGAGGGAGGTGAGCGAGCGCCCTCCGCCCCAGGCCTCCCCCATTCCCAGTCGGTCTTGACGCAGCTGCGGGGTCCGGAAAGAGAAAAGAGCGCAAAACGGAGCCCCAAACCGTCGCCGCCCACTCACCTCAGCCCTGCGTTTACTTTCGTAGCCGCCTTCCCACCGCAGGCGAAATCCAACTTCCGGCGCCCTCCTCCCGGAACAAGCCAACGATGCTGTCTCTTTATTGGCTGAAAGAGCTGTCCTTTAACCGAGAATGGCCCTAGACCGCTGGCTCGCTATTGCGCATGCGCACACCTTCTCTCTCTCTCTCTCTCTCTCTCTCTCTCTCTCTCTCTCTCTCTCTCTCTCTCTCTCTCTCTCTCTCTCTCTCTCTCTCTCTCTCTCGCTCTCTCGCTCTCTCGCTCTCTCTCTCTCTCTCTCTCCCCCCCCACTCTCCCCCCCATCTGAAAATAAATGCAAAAATGTCCTCAGGTGAGGATAAAATAATAATAATAATAAAAAAAAGACAGACAAAAGCCTTGCATTCTAATGCAGAGACAACATGTAGACAAATGAGAATTTCAGACAGTCAGAAGGGCTATGGAGGAAAAATACAAAATAATGTGATAGTGACTTGGGATGAGCGTAGCTACTTCATAGAGCATGATCAGGGGAGCCTCTCCCAGAAGGTGACTTTGGAGCTAAGACATGAGTGACAAAAAGGAGTCAACTGTGCAAAGACCTGGGAGACAGCAAAGAGCTTCAAACAAAGAGCCGGAGGCTGCCATGATCTTCCTGAGTTAGAGAGATGGAAAGGGAACCTTCGTGCAAAGGGAGAGTGAGAGGAGATGGAACAGGCAGGGAGGGGCACGTGGTAACTGGCATCTTGCCTGTTTTAGGAGCTTGGCACATAAGAAACATCATTCTTTATCATCTGAGCCTAAGTAACAAACAGAAATATTCACACTTTTTCTCCACCCTGTTGATTTTTTTTTTAAAGGATGGGTTTATTGTGGTATAATTTATATATGGTCAAATTAACTTTAGGTGGACAGTTCTATGAATTTTGATAAATGCCATATAACCACCACCATCAGAATTAAGATATAGAATATTTCCATCACCTCAAGCAATTCCTTTTGTGCCCCTCTGTATTCCTTCCCTTCCCTTCAACCCCAGTCCCTAGTAACCACTGATCTGATTGCTGTTCAGATGGTTTTGCCTTTTCCAGAATGTCACATAAATAGAATCAGACAGTATGCAGACTTTCATGCCTGGCTTCTTTCTTTCTCTTAGCATAACACTTTTGAGATCCATCATTGTTGTTGCATGTTTCAATGGCTTGTTCCTATTTACAGATGAGAAGTATTCCATTGTATGGAGGTACCGTAATTCATTTCTTCATTTACCAGTTGATGGACACTTGGGCTATTTTCAGTCCTATAAACATCCATATCTACATCTTTGTATGGACATATGTTTTCATTTCTTTTCAGTAACCACATAGGAATGGAATTGCTGGGCCTTGTAATTGTTACGTTTATATAAGAGTGTCAAGCAGTTTTCTGAAGAGGCTGTATCATATTTTACCTCTACCAGCAAACTATGAGAGTTGCAGTTGCTCTGAATCCTCATCTGCACTTGGTATTTTCCTTTTTATTTTTACTTGTTGCAATTCTGATAGCTGTGGTTGTTTTGATTTACATTTCCCTAGTGTTCAGTATCTTTGTATACTTATTTGCCATATGTATCTTTCTTTGGTGAACTTTATGTTCAAATTTTTTGCCCATTTTTTAATTGGCTTGTTTGTTTCCTTACTATTGAGTTGTAAAAGAGCACACACACACACACACACACACATACACACACACACACGATATGTCCTTTAATGAATATGTATTTTGTAAATATTTTCTCTCAATCTGTGGCTAATCTTTTAATTTTCTTAACAGTGTTTTCTTTTATGGTTCATGTTTTTTTTGTGTCCTAGCCAAGAAATCTTTGCCTAACATACAGTCACAAAGATTTCTCCCTCTGTTTTCTTCTAGAAGTTTTATAACTTTAAATTTTACATTTGGGTCTATGATTTTTTTCAGTTAATTTTTGTATATATTTTGTAAGATGAGTTGAGATTTCTCCTTTTTTTTTTCATTTGGGAGTCCAATGGCTCCAGCACCATTTATCTTGATTTTTATTTTGTTGGTCTTGCTACCTCTGTCATTGGTAGACAGGTTCATAAATAACATCTCTGAGCTCTTATTAGTTAATTACACCATATCATCACTGATTGATCAGCTCAGGCCAAAGAAATGAAAACTATCAAATTATATTTTTCATCCCCAACTCCTGCTTCTTTCTATCATATAATTTAAAAAAAATTTTTTTTAATGTATTGATTTTTGAGAAAGAGGGGAAGGGAGAGAAAGAGAGAGAGAAATGTAGATTTGTTGTTCCACTTATTGATGCATTCATTGGTTGACTCTTGTATGTGCCCTGACTAGGGATGGAACCCCCAACCTTGGCATATGGGGATACTGCTCTAACCAACTGAGCTACCTGGCCAGGGCTCTGTCATATCATTTCTATCAGCTCATATATGCACTTACGTGAGAGTCATCACTAATGCATTGTTCCCTGCTGAACAGTTTCAATTCCTAATCACCATTTCTGCTGTTGTCCCCTGGTTACTAACCACCTCATCACTAACACTCTCAAGAACCGGGAAGTGTGCGAGCTCAGAGCAGATGGGAGGGGAGGATGCGGCATTTCTTGTGCCTGCTATACCTTTCCTTAACAGCAGGGGACAGCAGTACCCCTGGCATATGAGAACTACCCTCAGTTTACACTTTTCTTTTGTAACAAAGATTTGTGTCCCATCTATACGGTCCCACTGAGGACCTGTTAGCTCTTCTTGCAGGTTGAAGAACTTAAAATGGATTTAGAATCCTACAGAAAAGGCTGGTAAACCCTTTTGAATTATTTGTTGTAGCTGTTACTGCGGTTAAAGCCTACATTTAAATCATTATGTGGAATTTCGCCAAAGGAAAAGTAGCTATTCCATTATCATACCTGTTTTTGAATCATCACAAAATCTCTCCATTTTATTGGTTGCTGGGGTGGGAGGTTGGGAGCACTGATTTTTCTGTGAAGTTTGGCTGGAGTAGAGCAGTTACTGTGTTAAAGCTTTCTGCTTCTTTTGGCTGCTCTTTTCCCGGTCCTTTGGCTAGAAAGATAAGGTTTTTGTTAGGACCCCCCCCCCCCCCCCCAGGATTTCCAGCTTCTTCAGCTCCAAGTCTGGATGCATGAGACAAAAAGAAAAACCCAGGGAACTCTCCACCATGTTGCTCCTCATTTCCTATAGTTCCTGGCTGGTCTCTCTGCATCTCTCCACCTTTCAGAGTCTTCTAATGTTTATTTTATATACAATGTCCTAAGTCTCTCTCTCTCTCTCTCTCCCTCTCTCTATATCTTTTCAAATACAAGCAAAGTTTATTTAGAAAGTCACAGAGGTAGAAGAAGTGGGTCGTGGAAGAAGTGGGCCAGCTGGGCTGCGTAGGCTCACCAAACAAGTTTTAGAGGCAAAAGAAGGGCCCTTGGAGCTTAGGAGAAATAAAGCAAGGACATAAAGGCTCAGGTGTGCTCCAGAGGAGGGGTGGTGGAGAAAGGTGTGGGAGAGAGGGAGAGAGAGAGAGAAAACGTGCCTAGCACCAACTCTTTTCACAAGGTTAGTGGAGTCAGAGGAGGTGGCCACAGCACATTAAATTAACACAGTGTTGCAGATTGTGTTCCCCCAAAATAGAATTTTTTTGCTTGTTTACTTTTTAATTTTTTAATATATTATTTTGTATTAGTTTCAGGTGTACAGCATAGTGGTTAGATAATCATACTTTATAAAGTGTTCCCCCGATAATTCAAGTACCCACCTGGCACTATGCATTGTTCTTACAATATTATTGATTATATTCCTTATGCTGCACTTTATATCCCTGGGACTACTTTGTAACTACCAATTTGTACTTCTTAATCCTTTCACCTTTTTCACCCAGTCCCCCTGAACCCACTCCCCTCTGACAAGCATCAGTATGTTTTCTGAACCTATGAATCTGTTTCAATTTTGTTTGTTCATTCATTTTGTTCTGTAGATTCCACATATAAGTGAAATCATATAGTATTTGTCTCTCTCTGGCTGACTTATTCCACTTAGTATAATATCCTCTAGGTCCATCCATGCTGTGGCAAATGGTAAGATTCTTCTTTATGGCCAAGTAATATTCCATTGTATATATGTACCACAGCTTTTTAAAAATCCATTTGTCGATTGATAGGCACTTGGGTTTCTTCCATATCTTGGCTATTGTAAATAACAGATTTTGCAAAGAAACAGATTTTGAGATAGAGTGTTATGAGAAGGATGTTTATTAAGGAGTGCCCTTAGAAACAGCAAAAGATCCCTTTCTCATCTTTTGTATGTAGGTATGTGTGTCAGACTTTAGTGTGGGACACTGGCTAGTAATCAGCCATCCATCTCCTCATTACACTTGCTGCAGCAGAATTGTTACCATGACGATGCATATTGCTGTGAAAAATATTGGCCTTTATCTGATGGGGTGTATTGACTTGATACCTGAACTGATATCTCCGCCCAGAGGAAGAGGCTTGTTGCTTTGAAATACGTAGGTATTTATGCATTCGTCTCTTGATGAATTTTCAAGATAGAAAAGGAAATGCAGAGAAAGTATCTGACAGAGCTCATTGTAGTGGGCAAGTCCCCACCTGCACTTTACTTCAGTGGCATTTGTGTAAATTGTGGGTCTGCTCGGCTAACACCTTGCACGGTGGACAAACTAGGTTTATGTTAAAGAAGCGCTTTGGAGTGTGGGAATGGGAATGCATAAAACAAGACTAAAAGAGGGACACAAGATAAAGCCATGGTCTACAGAATCATGAGATTCAGCCATTTGTAACTAGGATGTATCAGCCTCTGTCATAGAGTAAATTTAATGGCTTTGGAAAGAGTTCCCTTTCTCCCTCTCTATGCCATAACCTCTTGCATTCCCAGGAGGCTACCCAAAGCCCCTCGTAGGTCTTTGAGAGCATGTCCCTTTCTCTGCTTCTGCCTGTATTCACTGCTTCAAGAGTCAACTCCAAGGACCCCTTGATCTATTTGGTGGTCTTTGTATATTAGAAGTCACAAGGTGGGATTTTCCAGTCACCCATCAGAGCAACTGAGAAGGACTTCCACTGATATGCCTAAGCCACCATTTCCCCCCAGAATGTCTCCTTTCTCACCTCTACCTTTGCCACACACATTTGGTCTCCGGAGAAAGTCCCTAAGTTTTACTGGAAACCCAACTTCTGCCCTAGCAGACACTACTGTCATAGAGGAGAATGAGCAAAGAATTGCAAGGCTGGGCAGATGACTCCCACACCCAATACAAACACCCATGTTTCTCAAATTCAACTTTTATCATCTATTGTTAAAACAATGATTTTTATAGACTCATGAAATTTGTTTACAACTTTTTAAAATGGAAAAGACAGTGTAATTTCTTTTATAAAATAGACACCTTAAAAATGCATCATCTTATTTCTAAGGTAGTATGATTTTTGAGTTTTGGGATTGCCTTCCACATGCACACGTAGCTTACAGTGTTCATTAGTTCACAGCATTTTGGATTATTCTGCGAGATATCTAACCCTTTTCCGTGTTCCTGGATTCTGAGTATCTATGTCACTTAGAATTTTTATTTTATATTTATTGAAAGATGTATTTCAGACTTAGATATTTTGTCATCTACCTCTCTTGCCCAAAGGAAAACATAAGTGAAATAAATTGGTTGGTATTTCTAAGGCAGTGACTGCCACCTGGCTGACAGCAATTTAAAACCATGCTGATTTCAGCCCAGCCCGTGTGGTTCAGTGGATTGAGCGTGGTCCCATGGACTGAGAGATCCCGGTTCGAATCCTGGTCAGGGCAAATGCCCGGGGTTGCGGGCTCACTCCCCAGTGGGGGGTGTGCAGGAGGCAGCCGATCAATGTTTCTCTCCCACATCGATGTTTCTATCTCTCTCTCCCTTCCTCTCTCTCTAAAAAATCAATAAAAACATTAAAAAATAAAATAAAACCATGCTGATTTCAGCGATGTTAAAATAAAAAAGATACAATAAATCACCATGGACACGTCCCTTTGCTTAAGAAAACAATCCTCACTCCACTGAAACTCTGTGTGTACCTCTCAGATCATCCCTCCCTCCCTTTCCCCTATAGATATCCACTGTTCTGAATTTTGTGTTTATCATCTCCTTGCTTTTCTCTATACCTTAGCAAATACTTACCCCCAAACATTTTGTTTGATCTTGTTTCTGAACTGTTCTGCAAATGGAACTATATCATATATGTTTTTCTGACTTACTTCTATTAAACTTTCTGTGAGATTCATCTATACCAACATGGACAGCTGCTATTTACTTTTGCTGTTATATTATATGCACTGTAGGCATATACCACCATTGATCAGTTCTTCTGTTTGATGAACATTTGGGGTTTTGCTATTACAAATTGTTTTATTATTAAAAATCTCCTAGTTGTCTCCTAGCAAGCGTATGTGAGAGTTTCTTCACAGTACATACCCGAGAGAAAGGAGAATTGTTAAGATTAGATCCGTGGTGGGAAAGCCTTTTCTGGAAGGTGACAGACAGTTAATAAATTAGACTTTGCAGACAATACTGTCACTGTTGCAAAAGTCAAATTTGTTGTTTCAATGTGAAAGCAGCCATAAACTATATAAATGAGTGGCTGTGGCTATGTTCCAATAAAACTTTATTTACAAAACCAGGCAGTTAGCAAGATATGGTCCTTAGGCCTCCAATTCCTGACCTAGACGATAAACTTTACTATTCTGATTGTCTATACCCCCTCTTTCCTTCCCTATTTATTCCCTGAAGAGACATGAGTCCTATCTTCACTTAGTTGATGGGCTGGACTGAATGTCCACATTCAGGGACCCTTGGGGAGAAGAGGAAGAAGGGATGGGGATTTGGTGGTGGTGGTGCTTCCCAGCCCATAGTCTGTCACTTGCAGCCCTAGTCTTGGGGAAACCAAAGGGAGAAAGGGGTTGAGGCAAGGCAGGAAACTCATATTGGGCGTAGGTGGGAAGTGGGTTTCTGCATGACTGGAGGCTGGGTCTCAGGCTTTAGCACAGTTTACATCACAGAAGCCACTGTGAAGTCATTACTAGGCTAGGGGACCTAGAAAGTCAAACAAAAGAAGCGCATCTTTTGGAGTTGTATGGTTTCCTTTATTAAAGAAAGCTGGCCTTGTTTCTCTAGGGATACTTTCCTGAGGCTGGGTCTCTGTTGCACCTGCCTGCCCTGGCTCCTATTTAAATGGATTTGGCTTCAATGACGATCGTCTCCATCATCTGCGATGTCACGGTACCACAGATCTCCAGATCCTGGCCACCCGGGGCTTTATCTACTGTGGCCTCTATGTTGTGCTTCTCTACCTTCTTAGTCTTGAAGTCCATCTCCCTGTCGTGTGATGAGACCTCAGTTTTTGAGCCACGGGTGACTCTGAAGCTCCTGAAGAAAGAGCCAATCCTACTGGATTTCTTACTTAAAGTACCCGAGCTGGTAGACCTGCTCTTCCCCACTTTGCAAGCTACCCTCGCCTCCTTCGTAGTGGAGCTGCGGCTGGTACTCTTGCGAGTGCTGTGTCTTCTGCCCTTCACGTTGCTCGACCCTTTTTCTTTTTTGTCATCTCTTGTGACTTTATGGCCAGAGGATGACCGGTGGGAGGATGATTTCCGGACTGTCTTGTTCCCTCCTCTCCTGTGGTGATGGGAAGTTTTCCTAGAGACACCTCTTTCCTTCTTTTCCCTCTTTTCTTTTTTTTCCCTCCGAGCTTCTTCTGTGGGCTGGGCGACCTTCTGGCTTCCATCCCGTTCACTGACGTAGCCTTCGCTCTTCAGGGTTGAGACGAGGGGTCCTGCTACTTGGCTTTCAGTTCTTTCTACGTCAGGGTTTTTGGTTGTCACCGCACTGACAAACGTCACGCTGGTGCTGCTCTTCGGGGAGAGACTGGCAGCGCCCGCCGTAGCGATGGAAGTACCTAATGAGGATGAGCTGGCAGCACCCACCAAGAGCACATTCCTACCCTCTGAGGACACATTGGTAGCACCTGCCACAGCCTTGCTGGGTCCACTTTCTCCTGGACCCTTGGTGGTGGCCCCAGCCAGGGCCGAGCCCATCTGGCCTGCTTCTGTATTCTTGGTCGCTGCCAAGCTCAAAGCACCTGCTGTGGGACTTGCTCCCGCTCCTGCCGCTGCCACGTTTGCTGTGGGGCTTTTCACCGCTCCGGCTGCTGCCACTTTCGCTGCGGGGCTTTTTCCTGCTCCTGCTGCTGCCACCTTGGCTTTAGGGCTCGCTAGCACTCCTGCTGCTGCCACATTTGCTGTAGGACTTGTTGCTGCTCCTGCTACTGCCAGGCCTGTGGGCGCCCCCCTCGCTGCTCCTTCGGCAGTCACTGGAGTTTTCTTGACGGTAGTTGAACCAGGCATTCCTTCTCCCCCGGCATAGCCAGAAGAAGTGGCTCTGGACACATCGCAAAGATTGCAAAACCTCGCCTCATTCTGATCTCCTTCTCCTTGGAACTCTGCGGTCTGTGCCAAGGGGAGGAGAAGCAGGGGAGACAGAGATGACAAAGTGAGACCACAACAGTCCGCTCTCTCTCTCATCCTGGAGCTGAGCAACTCCAGGACTTCTAATTAGAAGAACCTTTGAAATCATGAAGTCTAAGCTCCCATGCGATGCAGCATCCCATTTACAGCACCCTGTCTAACAGTCACTCGGTTTTGCTTGAACGATCCCCATGCCAGGGAAAGCACTGATTTAATTCCCAATCCTCATACACTTCTTTTTAAAATTTCTCTGCAGGACAGATTCTTACAAGTGGGACTGCTGGGTCAAGGGTTTCCCACTTTTGACATTTCAGTGGCTGCTAAAAGAAACCGTGCATGTGCAGAAACACAGGTGGGTTGTGCTAATGTGAACCAGCTGTGGTAGTCACAGGGAGACAGAGGAAGGAAGAGACTACCTGGGTTGGGGTAAGTTTCAGGAAGGGATGGGGCAATCAGGATGCATTAGAAGGGATTACAACCCTAAGTAAGAGACCCGAGCGGCTGATACCTAAGGTCTCTCTGAAATTGGCCTAGTGGGACAATTCGGAGAAGCATTTGGAATCTCCCTAGTGTGGTAAGTACCACCGTGGTGGCCTTGAACCTTTTAAAAATGGAATGCAGCCCGGCCAGTGTGGCTTAGTTGGTCGAGCATCATTCCATGCACCAAGAGGTCACCAGTTTGATTCCTGGTCAGGGTACATGCCAAGGTTGTGGGCTCAACCCCCAGTAGGGGGCATGTGGGAGGCAGTCGATCCATGTTTCTCTCTCTCTCTCTCTGTCTCTCTCTCTTTCTCTCCATCTCCCTCTTTCTCTAAAAAATCAATGAAAACAATTTAAGAAAAAGAAAATGAAAATGGAATGCATTTCCCAAGGGAGCTTCAGAGAGCACCAAAGGCTCTGTAGGACCAGCTTTGAGCTGTTCTCCCCAAGCACCCTGCCCCACTAGCCCGAGTCTCTGTAGCTGCTTACCAGCAGGCTCCCTTCATCTCCCCCGGTTTGTTGCGTCGGGGTACTGCTGCAACTCTCCACCGGTGGTCTCAGGAGATAGACAAGTTTTTCCCAATAGCAAAATAGGTCTTCTCGGGCATTTGGAGAGGGACACAGTTGCAGATAAAAAGTACGACCCGTGGCAAGCTTCAGGCGCAGCTGCTGTTTCTCACGATTGTGGATGGAGATCTTGACAAACTTCAAGGGCAGCAGCCTGGTGAGCTCGAGGATCTTCCCGGGCTTGCGACCTCTCCCCTTAGTGGGCCGGGCGTGTCTGGCATGCTCCTCACAGACTTTAGTGGGTCGGGCCAGCAGCATGACGTCAGGTAGTGGGAGGATGGGGCTGGTGGATGCGATGCCCACAGTCACCATTCGGACGCGGTTGTGTACGTCAATCATCTCTCCTTTTTTGCTAATCTGGATAAAGTCGCTCTCAAACATTGGTGCATGCTTGAAGATATCATACTCTCCTCCCTTGTACAGTTGTCGCTGCAGGTCCCCCATGCAGGTATTGAACACGCCCATTGAACGGTAGCTGTGGGCCGTGTAGTAAGGTAACACATATTCACTGCTCATGGTTCTCTAAATTTAAGACAGCTCCACTAGCCATAAATCAAGTCTCCGAGAGAGAGGGAGTGAAGTCCACCGCCCATCTCCCTGCAGGGTTCTGCCTAAATCTCCTGACACCACTGCACTTACCCTTATAGTCCTTTGTGACCTGTCCCTATTACACACCCCTTTGTCCAGCCCCCAAGCAGCCACCCCCTTGGGACAGGGTCACCAGTCTCCCTCCCAAACAAACCACCACCTCTAAGGGCGACAGGCTGACGCTGCCAGGGTGTAGGTGTGGGTCGGCTGGATATTCTTTCTAATCAAAATGTTGGAATGCATAATTGATGAAACCATCCAGCTTTTGTAAATATCCGGGTTGTTTCCAGTTTTGTTGTTGTTGTTACAGACATCCCTGCAACGATCATCTTTCCTGCAGATCTATTTTTGCTTTTTCTGAAAAACTTCCTGGGGATAAAATCCTGGAAGTGGGTTCTGTGCTGACGATCGTTGTCCTCCACGTGCCCAGTGAGTGGCGCGATGCTGGCAGGTGCTCAGAAGTTGAAGTTGTTGAATGAATGGTCCACAGGGGCTTCTGCTGCCTATCACAACGCGAGTCCCAGGCGTACAGTGGTTCCTAGGGCATGGAGATGTTCTCACCCATTTCCTCATTTGAAGGAGGCTAATTTTTAAAACCACAATTTTATGGTTAGGGACTGAGGCTCAGAATTACCTTGCTCAGGGTCAGAATGCAGAGCTAGATTCTATCCCAGGTCTTGGGACTCAGGTCAGGGATCTTTCTCTGGCTCAGGCTGCATGGCTCACCATTAGATTCTGACTTTGCTCCAAATATGGAATTGTTTTCAGTTAGTCATATGCGTGGGGACTTACTGGGAACCACAGGAATTCACAGAGGTCTTGAATTACCATAGGATTTCCCACACTGGTATGCCTGCTGCTTCACTCTTGATGTCTACCTGATAAATCACTGATGTTTGGTTTCTTTGAAAAGCTCTTCAGAGAAATTATGGCAAAGACATCTTTGTGGAGGTTTTTTTTTTTTTCTTTTTTACTTTGCACAAGGCAATAAATCCAAATTTCCCCTCCCTCAGTAAGAAAACTACTTCTGAGATGAAATACATCCGCCAAACTCAGTGATTACTCCGTAAAGGTCTTGAAATAAACTCCAACCCCCAAATGTTCTTTTTTCTATCCCTGGAACCTACTGCAGTACCCGGCACATTGCAACTTGTCAATAAGTATAAACTTGCTTGTGCTCATTCAGATTCATTCTTTCATTTATTCAACAAAATGTATCAAGCAAGTACTATTTTCGGGAAGGATCAGAAAATGCAGATGCAAAGATAGCCTCTACCTCTGAAGCACTAAAATGCTTTTTCTAAAGATGTTAAATGACTTCTCCAAAAAAAAGAACAAAGTGGCTTATATTCTCTTGTAAGGAGATAATCACTTAAAGTTAACACTATTAGGTTTAAAAATAAGAAGTGAGATTTTTCTATATTATACTTGATCATGTTTTCTTCTCATAAGTCCATTTTTTTTCTTTTTTTTAGAGGCTGTTTATTAAAGCTGGGGACAGTGAAACAAGAAAGGGCTGGGGAGCCCTGGCCGGTTTGGCCCAGCAGTTAGAACGTCGGCCCGCGGACCGGAGAGTCCTGGGTTCGGTTCCCGCTAGGGGCACGTGCCTCAGTTGCAGTTCATCCCTGGCCCCTGTTGGGGTCGTGTGGGTGGCAACCAGTCGATGTGTCTCTCTCACATCGATGTTTCTCTCTCTCTCTTCCTCTCTCCCTCCCTCCTGCTCTATCTGAAGATAAATGCAAAAGTGTCCTCGGGTGAGGCTAAAAATAAAAGAAAGAAAGGGCTGGGGAAATGATCCTAGGCTGGTCTGCTTTGGCTCACTAGGAAGTCAGAGAAAAGGGGGCATTCGGGACAGGGTCAGGGGGGTTGTCTGGGACGAACTGCTGCTGCCCATTGCTGCCCAGGTTGTAAGCCTTGTGGGGGGTCCCTTAGAGTTTAGGAGATGTGTGCCTGTGGGGGAAGAGGTAGGGGAGGAGGGGAAAGGTGCCGCCTGCTCCCAGGGAGGAGAGTGCACCGTAAGTCCATTTCTGATGAAGAATTAATAATGAGAGAAATCAATCATATTATTAAAAACTTAGTATAAAGAAGGCATGGTGCTACTCACTTTACATTTTAAAAAAAAATTTAGTGCCCCGGCCAGTTTGGCTCAGCGGTTAGAGCGTCAGCCCGCGGACCAGTGAGTCTCGGGTTCCATTCTGGTCAAGGGCACGTACCTGGGTTGCTATTTGTCCCCGGCCCTGGTTGGGGTCATGCAGGAGGCAGCCACTTGATGTGTCCCTTTCATGTTGATGTTTCTCTCTCTCTCTCTCCCTCCCACTCTATCTGAATAAAAATGGAAGAAAAAAAATGTTTAGCGCTTACAACAGCCCTATAAAATGTAGGTATAACTACCATCTCTCTTTCATAGAGGAAGAAATCAAGGCTCAGAGAAGTTAAGCAACTTCATCAAGGTCCTAAGAGACCAAAAGCATATGGAAATCCCCAGAGCTGGAAATGGGGAAGCTACATTAGACTAGGTCACACAAATAGAACACAAATATACAAGTATAATACTATGCAGCATAAATTCATCCATTCATTCAAATAATATTAAATGCTTACTTTATGCCAGGCCTTGTTCTAGATGCTAGGAATACAGCAATGAACAAAAACCCAAATATCCTTGCTGTCATGAAGCTTGTATCTAGACTATAAATGAATAAAATATATGGTACGTCCAAAGCTGATAAGCACTATGGAGAAAGATGAAGTAGGCAAGTGGGGGTAAGTGCAGGGGATAGGGAGCTAGAAGTGGTGATCAAGGAAGGCTCAGTGAGAGGTGACCTTGAGCAAAGGCCTCAAGGAGTTCAGGGGGGAAGCCATGCAGATGTCGGGGGAGGAGCCTCTCAGTCAGAGGGAATTGCAAGGGCCAAGATTTGGAGGCAGGAACATTCCTGGTGTGTTAGAGTAATACCAAGGAGCCTACTGTGACAAGAGTGAAGTGAGGGAAAGTGGTTAGAGATGAGGCCAAGAGGCAACTGTAGTGATGATGGGGGGGAGGAGCAGATCATCAAGATGAACCTTGTACGACATTATGAGGTCTTTGGCTTTGCTCTAAATGGGAGATGATCAGATATATATATATATATATATATATATATATATATATATATATATATAGAGAGAGAGAGAGAGAGAGAGAGAGAGAGAGAGAGGGAATCATTCAGGCTGCCATGATGGAAAGAGATTGTAGAGAAACAAGGGGGACAGAAGTGGAGACTGAGTGGCTCCCACAAGAGATGATGGTAAGACGTGTAGTAGCAGTGAAAGTAGTTAGAAGTGATCAGCCACTAGACCTGTTCTGATGGAGACAACTATCATGGATACTGATGTTGAACAATTTTCAATAAATATTAGTAAGTAAAAAAGCAAGTTGCAGAATAGCATATGTGGTACGCCAGATATTATTGTTGACAGTATTACAGAGGTCTCCCATGTTCTCCCTTTTTGTCCTCCTCCACCCAACCCCTGCTCCTGCCAAACATTTTTTAATAAAAATTTTTTAAATTGTATGTGTGTTTGTGTGTGCAAAAGGATGCATGAGAAACTAGTAACAGGAACAGCCTTGGGACAACTTTTGGCTGAGAGAAATGGTAGAATGGAGACTTCGCTTTCCAGGACATTCCCGTCTATATCTTTCAGATTTTGTTCCATTGCATATACTACTTACACAAAGGTAAATGATACTTTTAGTTTATAGATTTATAAAAATGGTATATTAATAAAATTATATTCTTAGACTATTCATTGATGCAAGCCTTGAGATAGAAAATAAATTTAAAAATAGCTTTGTTCAAATTTAACTCTCTTTGGCACCAAATTTTAGAATTTGAGAACCAAAATACAAATTGTGATTCAAAATTAATTTTCTGATTTTTCAAAAATTTATTCTCTTTTCCCGAAGTTTAAAACTCTGACATATCCCTTATTTAAAAACTGGAGATCAATTCATCAAGATATATTATTGATTGCCCATCATTGTGCTGAGAGTATTCAAGTTGTCAAAATATAAGTTTCAAATATTTGTAAACATGACTCTTACACAAATATAGAATGAAAACATGTCAATGATTTGAGTAACTTGTCGATAAGGGAACCGGAGGGAGGTAGAGCCGGTTCAAAAGGGAATTAGGAATATGCATTAGCACTGGAGAGGGAATGTTGGCTAACGTTGCCAAGCTAGCTTTTAAAAACTGGTTAAATGTCCACAGGGCAAGAAAAGAATAACTCATGGAGTTATCTTTTCTACTAAACAAAAATCTGTACATTATTACAGAACTTCATGGAGCCTGAGACTTTAATCAATATTAGCTTTCTTGGGGTGCTAAAATGTTCTAAAATTCCATTGTGATAGGGACGCAACTCTGTGAACATACTAAAAACCACTGACTACACACTTATACTGGATACATTTTATGGTGTAAGAAATGTATCTGAATAAAGCTGTTAAAAATAATAGCAATATTTCAGTCTTGATTTATTGATCCAATCTCATTGTCTTTCTTCTCTTAAATAATTAAATAATTCGTGGGCAGCTATGTTAAACAAGCTTTATTTGTTTTTTGTTTGTTTGTTTGTTTGTTTGTGTTAATCCTCACCTGAAGATATTTTTCCATTGATTTTTGTTGTTGTTTGTTTTTAGATATAGTGGAAGGGACGGAGGGAAAGAGAGAGAGAGAGAGAGAGAGAGAGAAACATTGATATGAGAGAGACACATCAATTCGTTCCCTCCCTCACAACCAGAGATCAAATTACCCACAACCCAGGTATGTGCCTTTGGCTGGTAATCGAACCCCCAAGACCCTTTGGTCTAAGGGCCATCGACACTCTAACTGCTGAGCCAAACTGGCCAGGACTGTTAAACAAGTTTTAATATGACATTGAAAGTACATGTTGCCTGCTTTTTAAAAAAATTTTTTTCCTCTATTGATTTTAGAGAGAGAGGAAGGGAGAGGGAGAGAGAGATTGAAACATTGATGAGAGAGAACATCCATTGGCCACCTCCTGCATGCCCACCACTGGGGATCTGGCCCACAACCTGGGCATGTGTCCTGACCAGGAATCGAACCGGTGACCTCTTGGTGCATGGGTCAACACTCAACCACTGAGCCACAGCGGCTGGACACATGTTTCCTGCTTTACAATTTTTTAACTTATAAGCTTTAGGTCATTTTTTCCTATCAAGGAATATATAAGCCGTGACCCTCAATCCAGACAGTTTACAATACAGTAGAAGAACACAGTGAAGAAACAGAACAGGAGGGCAGTTCCATAGATAGAGGGGCACTGAATAAGTTGAATGAATGGGGAGCCTAATAACATTCATCCCAATATTTAAAACCAACAATAACTGTTTTGTAAAAAAAAAAAACAAAAAACCTGCCAAACCCACAATTCTGAGGATAGCTTTCTGTACGTTTTAAATTGACCTAAGATTGAAGAGATCTGCAGCGTGAAAACACAAAACCCTGTTAGGATACACTGAGAATATGTAGACAGGCAAGATTACAGACGGTCCAAGTCTACATATTGATCATAGGAAGAGGTTTCAAGTCAATCACTTTTGTTCCCCCATGTATTATTTTGAAAAAACAGGCAAGCAGACAGCTATAAATAGCTTTTTCAATGAATATGCTCCCTGAGAGGGCACCGTGAGCTAGGCAGGATGTGAGGGTGGGGAGATTTCCATACTGTACACAGTATGTATGTGCTGGGTAAATCCCCTGGCCCAAAATACAATCCACAGTACTTTTATGTTGCTACTGCTAAGCCGAGATGGAGATGGTGTGGGACGAGCTGTGGTTAGCCTTGAGCACCTAGGACTTCAGGAAGCCAGTCTGATTTCTGCCCTACCTTTGGCTGTCAGAAAAAAGACCAGTCATCTGGACTCTTCCCCTGGGGAGACATTATGCAAATCAGTTTGCTTCTGCCTTGGGTTTAAAAAGAAAATGGGCCCCCCAAACAGAAAGAAAATGGGCTGGTATTCATAAGAGAAGCCAGGCAGGTGATTGAAATAATTGTATTTCTCAACCTGCTGATCCACCTAGCTGGGCTGCTCTTCCCCTCCCACTCTGTCTGCTCCCTTCTCCTCGTGGTCCTGCTCAGCCATAGCTAGCCCGACTCAGAGCCAGGTGCTGCTCTGCTCATCAGTCTTATGACTATTTCCCTCTCTCGGCTTCCAATTTCGCTGTGTTTCTAAGCCGTGAGATGTCCCACCGTGGTTTATATATTTACTTCTTGGATATTATACTGAAGAAGTGTGCAGTTAAGTAGGCACACACATAATAAAATAGTTAACATTAAAGTTAAAAATAAAGATGGAAACCTCTACACAGGTGGAGGGAAGTAAGTGATCCAGGAGCTGGGATAAGATGATAATTGCAATTAAATATTAAATTTAACTCTGAAAAAAATATTGGAAGAAGGTAAAATAAATGTTAACATTAATTATCTCTGAGGGGTGAGACTGGAAGTGATTATTATTTTTGTCTATTTGCTGGTCTGCTTTTTCCAGCAAGAATGTATTTCACTTTTATAACAAGAAATAAATAAACAAACAAACAAACATATAAAGCAGCTCTAAGCTTTTTGGCCACCTTGCTTATCACTGTTTTCTAGTAATCAATGATTTCTGACAAAGAACATATTTTTATTCTAAATTGGAAAGTAAAAACTTTTCCCACAATATCACCTTTTTGAATTATGTAAATTAAAAAGTGAAACATCTCTCTACCTCTCCAGTTCTACTTGCGAGAAGTTTGATGTGCAAACTTCCTGACATCGCCCTTTGCATATACATATACATTAACATAAACACAAAATGCTCTTATGTAAAAATGGATCATAGCATCCTTATTGGTCTGTACCTTCTCTGTCTTAACAATATATCTTTTACTTTGTGCAGCTGATACATTGTGGATCTCTGTTGTTTTTCATGATCTTATGGTGTTCCATTGAATGGATACAGCACAGATTATTTAACCAATTTCTCACTGATGCTCATATGTCCATTACAAACAGCACTGCATTGAAACATTTTATACATATATCTTTCTGTGCTCATGCTTTTTTTCTCTCTAGGATTGGTAGCTCTAGAAAGAATAAGGATTTTTGTTTTTGTGTTTTTGTTTTGTGTTTTCAGAAGAAAGAGGCTATGCAATGACCAAATATTCTGGGTATCACTCTCAAACAGATACAAATACACCTGCTCAAGCTTGAGTGAGAACCATAAGGAAAATAAAGGGTTTCATAGCCTCATCCTAAGAGAACAGTTGAAGGATCTCTTTGGCCTGGTCACAGGAGGTCTCTAGAGTTATATGAGAAGCATCTTCACTTATCTAAATGGCTGTTCTTGGACCAGAGGAGAGGACTGGAATTGCAGGGCCTCGGATGATAAAGCAAAGAAGATGGGCTTTAGGTCAGTGTAGGAGTGAGATCATTTATTGATGAGCCAGCACCCATTCCTCTTTCTCCAGTGCCAATACTCTGGTGTCTCTTTGGAGAACCACCTCCCCCAGCTCTCAGTCTATAGGGTTGGGTAGGGTTGACTGCATCCCACCCCCAAATCCAGGAGAGGGTGCAGACCTAGAGATGGACAACGAAATATTCCATTGCCTTGGCTATGACTGAGGTACATGTTTGCATGTCACCCAAGCCAGGGCAATGATTCACAGTTCTGAGACTTTTTCTGGGACTATTAGGAAAAAAGAATCCAGTTCTACTGGTAAAATATCAGCCTACTTTGCTGCCATAGAAGAAAGCCTATCTAAGTATGAAGCCAACACAGAGCTAAGAAGCAAAAACCAAAATTGTAATGTCATTGTATAAGTATCTGTATCTAATAGAGCCAGGTTGAGGTTTTTTTATTATTATTATTATTATTATTATTATTATTAGAAAATTATAGAATGCTATGCAATGTTAAACGAGACCTTACCAACTCAGTTTTAGGAAAAGGCCTAAAATAATAAAATTAAAGGAATCAAGTACCTTCCTGTGCTGAGACTGAGCACTGTATTATCCATGCTTGACACAACAAGACACAAACAGGTTCTGCCGGGGGTAGTGTTCACCCACCTGCAGCCTTTAGAACACACAGGTTTGAAAATCAAGAGAGAGATTTGGGTGCACTGTGCATTTCCTCTCACAACCCACCCAGAGTAAAGGAGAGTGGTTGCTTGCATCCACCGGAAGCCAAGTGACAGGGACTTTAAGGGACCTCCTTGGCATAAGTCTCATAGAGTTCAGGAGACATAAGGACTGGGTCTAAACCCCATTGGGAGGAATGGAATGGTAAGGCTTGAGGAAGAGCTGTGTATTTGGTGTCAAAGGGAGAAGGGGCTGTGCTGGGGAAGAGGTACATCCATTAACAGCAGGCCGACGATGCTCGAATCTTCAAGTAGAGAGAGCCACAGGAGGGAATAAGTGGCGTGCAGCTCATTTTCAAGGAAAATTCACCCAAGAGGATAACCGAGATGGGCAAAGAGATCCTGGCAGAGTTGGGGGGAGCAGGAGGCACCCTGGAAGTGGACCTGTAGAAGCCCAAGGTCTGAGGGTTGGGCTCATCGGCACAGTGGCATCTCCCACATCAAGAGAACTATGGTCAGGGCCCTCTGAAAATAATGACAACAAAACACACAACAGGAGTGTCCTGTGAAAGAAAAAGCAACAATGGTGTATCTACCACATTCAGAGGGCATCAACCCCAGATTATAGCTGTTGCCTCATTGAATGCTGTGCCTTTTTCCCTTCTTCCTTCCCACACCTGAGCCTGAAGGGGTAGGTTGGGAGCCTGGCTAGGGTATGGTGAAGGAGGAGGAGTTAGGACCCAGTGAAAAGGCAACATGCTTCAGAGCTTTAAGCAGAACCATACTTATCTTGAAAAAAAAGCATTAAATTAAATGTGTGTTTGGAGTTTTGATTATTATACTGATTTGGATAGGCCTTTTTTCCCCCTTAACTTTTCATTATGCAAAATTTCAAACATATAGCAATGTAAAAAATATAGAACAAAGTATTCCCACCTACCCATCACTCAGCTTCAATCATCAACTCATGGCTAAACAGTTTTTTTCTCTTCTCCTACCTACTTCTCCCTCTCCACTGGATTATAACAAAGCAAATCTCAGACATTCTATTATTTTAGCAATAGTTTTTTCAGTATGTTTTTGTGCAAAATAAAGACTCCTTTATCATAACAACAGTGCCATGAACACATCTTTAAAGATGAATAACAATTAGATTTTGATTAATAAATAATGATGATTAGTTAATCAGCAAATATGCAATGTCTCATAATGTCTTTATACACTTAATTTGTTTGAGTCTACATTCAAACAAGATCATCCCATGCTTGACATGTCTCTTAAAATCTCTTCCAATGTATAGGTCCTCTCTCTGACTTAACTTGTTGCTGACATGGCTCATTTGTCTTTCACATTTTTCACATTTTGGACTTATTCAGTTGCACCCCCAAGCATTTGTCATGTTCCTCTATCTCCCGTATTTCCTGTAAACTTGGATATAGATCTAGAGGTCTGATGAGATTCATGTTTGATTTTTTTTTTTTTTTTTTTTTTTTTTGGCAAGACCTCTGCGTGGGTGGTTTGTGTGCTTCCTACTGCATCACAGCAGGAAACAGAATGTCTAGTTGTCTCTTTTTTTGTGAGGTAAAGATTGATCGGTGTGTGACAGTGTGATCAGTCTAATACATGCATTATACGTCTTCCTAGTGGCTTTTCACATACTTTTAGTATTCATCGATGACAGTTGCCCAGATCCATTATGTCATTAGGTTTGCAAAGTGGTGATATTCTATCACTTCTTCATGTATTCGCTGGAATTCTTCTCTAAAGGACTTTTCCTTATTAAATATTTGACTACTAAACTGAGATAGAGTTCCTCGGGAAAACAGAAATATAGTTTATTCTTTTTCTTGGTGTCCCAGTTTTCAGAATAATAAATTGGTTCTCCAGCATCTTCCAAAAGTGATCGATGGGTTGAGATTTTTCTTCAAATATCTTATGAACCCATGATTTTAATATGTTGGCTGTTCTTCAGTTCATTTGCTGTTATTGTTCTTTTTCATGCCCAAATTCTTCTAGCTTTGATGAGTGGGGGCTTCTTGAATTTGGCTCCTGTGAACTGAACTTTTTAAACCAAATCAAAGGGATTATTTATCTCCACGTATATTTTCCTGAAAGTAGTCGAGAAAATATTGGGATCTTAAGGTTTAGGTGAGACAAAGACAAATCCCAGTGAGTGGGCTTGAAGGTGCTATGAGAGAAGGAATAAAATTACTTACGACTGCACTCCATAGAGACTTGGCAAATGAAAGGTTCCTATCACAATACCTATTGATGATATTTTGCTTTCCTGCATAATATACTGTGTGAAGTCTGTAAATCTTTCAACCTGAGCAAACCAGATATAAATCTCCCCTTCTCAAAGGAGTTTACAGTCTAGTTTGGAATATAGATAGCACTGTATTAGTTAGAATTAGGTTTGTTGTTTTTGACAGAGCTTCAAAATAACAGGGGATCAGAAAATAGAATTTTATTTCTATTTATGCTTCAAAAACAAAAAGTGCCCCCAGGCTGGCCTGTAGAATCCAAGGTTATCAGGATCCCAAGCTCCTTCTGTCTCTTGTGTCGTTGCCTCAACATATAATTTCTACCTGTTGATATGATAACATAGCTGCTCCAGCTCCAACCATCACATCCACATTCTAGTCATCAAGAAGGAAAAAAAGAATGAAAATGGTCTGATGGGTGCTCTTAAGGACATTTCTTGGAAATCATGCCCATCACTTCTGCTATGTTCCGTTAACTAGAAAACAGCTACATGGCTTAAAAATGGAATCTTTATTCTGGCTGGCCAGATGTTCAGGTAACCTTTTGGGAGTCAGTCACCTGGGAAGAAGGGGAGAGTAGATATCTATAGAAAATAGCAATCACTGCCTCAAGTCCACTTCAGAAGCAAAAAAACAAGCAAACTATCTCTTTTGGGAATATGTCTTAAAACCTTAGAATGGGGGAGGAGGGATCATTTAAAGTGTCTCAATTATGCTGGGGCAGCCAATATATGAGACAACATTAAGCTGTAATCTGCTCATTTAGTTTTTAAAATAAATTTTAGATGATTGCACTCCTATACAGCAATAATGATTATCTTGTTTCATTATTTATCTCTGTCCAATATATGCAATCTCTGCTTACATTGATATTTCTTGGCTGTTCATGCTAGAATTAGGACTCACGTAGTATACTTCAAATATGTACTAATTCTAAGGCAAGATAAATAGCATCCACCATTCACAGAGTTTATGGGATTCTGTTCTCAAAAGGACCCTCACAAGAAAACAAAGGATCAGAGAGGGTAAGTAGCTCACTCAGACATAAACAGCTTACTAAGTGACCGAATTGGGATTCCAACATACTCTTGTCTATCTTCAGAGCCCATGCATGCTTCATGTATCATACCATTCTGAAAGATTTACTTATTTTCTGTTTTTCCACTAAATTTTAGGATAGAAAAGCAATTATCTACCTGTAGCATAGAGAGATTTCTATGGGCTATTATTTAAAATTTAAAATAATAAACTTCAATGTATTTCTCATAAGTCTTTTATGCTCCTTGTCTCTTAATTGTCCCACCCAGTTTGGTGATTATTCACTCAACACATTCTTCCTAAACATCATTTCTATGTGCTAGACACTGCAGTGGTTGCTGAGTATATAGTGATGAGCAGAACCACACATAATCCTGACCATCATGGACCTTCTAGACTAGTGGGGGAGACAAACATTAATTCAGAAATCACCCTCCAAAATGTACAATTACAACTGTCATACGTGGTATGAAGGGAAAGGTATAAGGTGCCATCTGGGTATTATTGGTGGATTTGACTTAGGAAAGCCAGAAAGACTTCTCCGAGGAAGTGACATGTAGGCTGCGACTTGCAGTATACTTTAGAGTTAACCAGGCAAAGTAGGGAGAGAAGGTGTTTTCAGGGAAAATGAACAGGTGCTTGGAGTAGCATAAGGAGCATGCATGAGGGCTGGAGTGTAGGTGCGTGAGCGAGGTGTGAGAGGAGACTGGTAAGGAAGCCAGAGAGCAGCCCTGCAGTGCCTTGTGTAGGGGCACTGTTACCCCCTTTCACAGATGAAAAAAAAAAAGAGGCTCAGAGCTCTTGAGTCATTTGCCTAGTTTCACAGCAAGTAAGGTGGTGGAAACAGAATTCAAGCTGTGGTAGATAGAATAATGGCTCCCCTACAGATACTCATGTCCCAATCCCAGGAATCTGTGAATATGTTAGGTTGCGTGGCAACAGGGAAATAAGATATAAAATGGAACTAAGGTTGCTGATAACTACCGTAAAATAGATGGGTTATTTTAGATTATCCAGGAAGTCCCAGGGTAATCTCAGGGGTCCTTAAGTATGGAATGGGGAGGCCAAAGAAGGGTTTATAGTTGTATGAGACGAGAGAACTTGACCTGTTTGTTGTTGGCTTTGAAGATGGAGGAAAAGGACCACAAGCCAAGGAATGTGGGTGGTCCTAGAAGCTGGAAAGTGTAAGGAAGCAGATTCCACCCTAGAGATCCTCCAAAAAGGATCCCAACCTTGCTGACATCTTGCTTGAAGCCCAGTGAGATCCATTTTGGACTTCTGAACTACAGAATGGTAAAATAACACATCTGTGAGTCACTGAGTTTGTGATAATTTGTTACAGCAGCAACAGGAAACTAATACACAAACTATGTGCATTGGCTTCAAAGCCCATGTTTCTACTCCTTGTGCTCCATGCCTTAACTGCGGGATGGGCTAAACCAGGAACTATTAAGATTAAACTCGAATCCTTCATATCATTGAGTCTAAAGTTGTTCAAATATAATTTTCAAACCATACAGCAAAAAGTATGAGTATTTTTTTTTTTTACATATGCCTCTTAGTTTTGTGAATTTCGAAAGGATGTGGTTATGGCCTTTGACATCAGAGGAGAAGTACAGCAATGTTGACTGAACATTGATAGAAAGATAACGTTGGAGGCAAGTTGCCTTTGAGCAACTCTCTCAAGATCAACTGCCTCCCCAACTTATTCCTTGCCCTGAAGCTGTTTTCTCTGGTTGTGCTCAGGGGTGATGCTGAAGGTACATCACTTTTCAAGAATTGGATCATGAACAACTCTATCCTCCTAGAAGAGCAGCTCATCAAGAAATCCCAACAAAAAAGAAGAACTTCTCCCTCGAACTTTAAAGTCCGCTTCTTTGTTTTAACCAAAACCAGCCTGGCGTACTTTGAGGACCGTCATGGGGTATGTGAGAACTTTGTTTTTTTGTCTTTTTTAAAACAGTATTTTCTCCTTAGACTGGGCTGAATCATGAAGATATACATGGAATACAATAAGGACACAGGGGACACAGACATGCTTGTTATAACAACTTAAAAAATACAGTAAGAGTAATTAGAAGAGAATGTGGAGAATAATCAAGAGATGGAATGATTGTAGTAGGTGATTTTAGTCCTAAAAACTATACAAGAGTAAATTTAATATTCACTAGTTTTTTTTCCCCTTCAAGTTTGAATTTAATGTTTAAATTATAATATTTCATGTGGCAAATATTATGATTGGATAGAATTTAAACTTCATTTGAAACATATTACATTTTATGGGACATAGATTAATAAAATATTAGCATTCATGGGGACCTGAGTGATGACCTTGCTCAGTTTCCTTAATGTATACTGGATGAAAGTGGTACTTGGAATGGTTAAGTGATGGATTTGGTGTCAATATTTTTATGAATTAAATTCTATTTGTCTCAATAGTCATCACTCACCTGATATCTTGGAATAATATTCTCTGGGCATTTAATTGTCTAAAATTTGCAAGGCACAATGGTAAACCTTATTATCCCTTAAAAACTTTTCAGGAGACTGGGATTATCATGCACAAAGTGTTAAGCAGTACAGAATGGCGGTTCTTCCCCAGAAGATTACAGCTGCTTATATATCTAAAGACATTCTTATATTCCATAACATCAATAAAAATAAGAAAAACATGAATTTGCAGTATGTTATAAGCTCGGCACCAGATTTACAACATCCTGTAAAAAAGAGTCCTTCTACCTAGTCAGGGACAAATTCTGCAGTTCTGCAAATTAAGTATGACTTTTTCTAACTTTAAATATCCATGCCTATTGTCATTATAATGTTGATTGGGCCTTTTATTTTAACATGGATTTAGTTCTGGTGTGTTTCCCCAATTGAGATGTGCAAATGTTTTCAGCAGGGCTAGGAAGCTCCTTTGTCCTGCTGGAGCAGTGGGCCAGAAAAGAAAGAAGCATAGAGTTGGCAGGTGGTGGCTCACCTGCAGGTGTGATTTCAGATGCTCCCCTGTGCTTGCCGATTTCTTTGCTAAGTGGTCCCCAATACCTGATATTTTTTTAACAGAAGACAATGAAAGCCATTGTAGTGGTAGTGACAGTAGAGTACTGGGGAAATCTGCTTCACAGTGTTTGCTGCTTTCTCTAGTGTAAATACTCCCATCGTGGCCAATTTCAAACTACTGTTGTGATATCTACTGGCTCACAAAATCCCTGAAAATTTAACAGTCAACTCTCATGGGCCAGTACAAGCCATTTCCTGCACACCACTAGAAGCTAAATACAAATAATCTCTGGAGAGGTAGGCATCAACTGAGAAAAATGCTTAGTTGCACATGACTAGTATCAGATCCTTTTCAGTCAAAGAGAGGGCCTCAGGTACTCTGAGCAAGCATGGGCTGGAGGAGCAGCATAGATGTAAACAAGCTTCACGGTTTGGTGAGGCCACTGTAACCAACTAGACCTGGATTCATATCCTGCTTCTATCACTTTCTTAATGTGGGCAAAATATTTAACCTCTTTAAGCTTCTGTTTCTTATTTGTAAAGTAAGAGCCCCAATACTACCTACCTCAAGTGATGTTGAGTATTTCATGAGAAAAGTATGTTATAAGCTTGGCACTACTATAGTAGTAAAATCTCAATCTTCTGAAAGGCCCTCAGGAGAATTGGAAAGGTTTCCTTGTTTTCATGACTCTGCACCTTAGGAATCAAGCATACTGTGCTTACTAGGGTATGGAAGCCATTACCATTTACATGGGATGGGATGGGATGAATCATCATGGTCACCATTCTAGTCACCATCCGGATAAGGGTCACCATGCCTCATGGACTCTTTCCTTTAGCCTACAGTCTGATCTAGAAGCAGAACCAGCTCTTGTGACATGTATCCATCCTAAATTTAAAATGACAGGTAGGGAGATAGTCCCCTTTTCTCACTTTTATGGTTTTGACCACTACGCAGTGATCAAAACCACAATTTTTGGTGTTAGACAGATCTGTGTCAAAGACCAGCTCACCACTTAAGAGCTGTCTGTCTTTATGTAAGTTGCTTAATGCTATATGACCCTCTAGAGAGCTATTTACATCTTTTAAAACAATTAAACAGTCCTTCTTGATCTTTTTTTTTAATGAAATAGAAGTCACCGTTATTTTAATACTGAGCACTTACGTTTCAGTCACTGTGCTAAATGTGGATTGTTTCGTCTAATCCTTACAACCACCCTGTAAATTAGGAACTATTATCATCCCAATTTACAGATCAGGAAACTGAGGCAAAGAGAGTTTAAATAACTTGTCTGAGGTATGTCTCCAGAGCCTACAAAGCCTCCTTGATTAATGAAGCTTATTACTATTAGCAGTTGTTACTCTTAGGTAATTGGGGACTCCACTTGGTTATGACAAGGTGTGCAATGTCTTCTTGCTCTGAAGTCCTCAAAGTACAGGCAGTCCTGGAAATCAGCAACCCATGCCATAAGGTTCTTTTGCAATAAAGTATGTTATGACCGCTATCATTTCCATATAGACTCCAGAATAAATCCTTGTCTTTATTCACTTTAGGGAGCCCTACTATGTGCCCATAAAGACATGAGAACTGTGGTAAGCTTTGTCTCCTAAGTTCCTCAAGAATCTGTCCACTTCTCTCCATTTCAGTCACCTCCCTGTGAAAGCCACCAGCATCTCTTACCAGGAACTGCTGCCACCTTCTAACTGTCTCCTTGCACCCACTCTACCTCACTCCCCTGCTCTGTTCTCCACACAGTGGCCAGTGTGAACATTTAACATGGTGACAGTGACTATGTCCTGATGCCCTCATCAGAAACTGACTTGTCCCTTCAGCGATTCTCTCCTTTGCCCTGAAAGTGGACACTAGAATCTATGGTTTTCTCTCTGTGTCAGTTCATGTCCCTCTTCCATCTTTCTGGGCTCCAACCACACATGATTTTGTTCAGCTTTAAGGCCTCCACTTTAAATGTCACTTGCTTGAGGACACCTTCCTTGATTTCCCTACACTAGTTCATCTCTTTTTGTTAGGCTCTGCCATAGCAACACATACCCTTTGTTCAGAGCACATGTCAGAGTTGTAGTTAACCACTTATTAATATGACTATTGTACTAATGTCATTCCCTCGCCCCACCCTCTGTTACATAATAAGCTTTATGAGGGCTGGCAAAGATGGCATCACCAATGTCTAGGATAGTGCCTGACACATATTATTTATTCATTCATTATTTATGGAAGGAAGAAAAGGAGGGAGGGGGGAAGGAAGAAAGGCATGAGGTATAGATACAGTTGGAGAGGTTAGAGTTACACAAATGAACCCTAACAGAACCAGGCTCAATGACAAACGAGTAGAGAACAAAGCAAGTGATATAGGACTTGAAACAGGAAATTCCTGAGTGTAAGAGTAAGTAGATAAGACTCCCCAGAGATAGCAGTTTATGGCCTAGCCTTGAACTGAGGAAGAGGAGGATTGGGAGGTTGGAATTTTAAGAGTTGGGTCAGAGAGACACATGTAGGAACCAGGAAGTGGGCCAACCACCCCCACCCTAACTCTTTTTAAGAGAACCAAGCAACTCTGTTCTCTTTTTTCCCTCCACCTTGTCATCCCCTTCCTTCCTTGCTTTTTACAGCTAAACCCTTTGTAGATAATAGTCTTAAAGCTACCTGAGCATTTTTGCTTGAGACTTTCACCAGTCATAGCCTCTCTCCTCCTTCATTCCTACATGATTGAGTTGCCTTCTAGCTAGGCTCTTGCTGACACTTGATGTTCCATACAACCTATTAGCTATACAAAACCTGGAATAAACTTTTAACATGATAAAGCAGATATTTTTCCTTCCATGGCTGTTTAGAGTATTTGAATAAATTTATCACCTACAAGACTCTTCACCTTGTGGTTCCTAACTGCCTTTCCGATTTTATTCACACCACACTTTCTGTATCCATCGTGCTCCTATCCCATCTGCCTTTTTTCTGATCCTTGATCACCCCAAGCTAACTCTCCCTCTAGGGCTTTTATACAGGGTCAGGATTAGGGTGAGCAAGGTAGAAGCACACTTAAGGGGGGCACTCACTCTCAGGCTCCTGCCATTGCAGGGTCTTTGCTTTAGCCCCGCTCACAGTCAGGATCACCCCAGGTTTTTGCAGGACTGGTTCTTTGTTGTTTCCCTCCCATCTCTTTAAATATTTTCCCAGAATTCTCTTCATTTTTTTTCTTCTAAAGCAATAGGTAACTTTAATACATCAGTATCTGCACTTATTTATTGGGTCCGTTGATGTGCTTTCTTGTTATTTTCTGTTTGCACATCAACTAGAAGGTGTTCCATGAGACCAGGGATCTTGATTGCCTTGCTCAATAGTGTAGCATCAACACAAGCTGCAGGGTTGATCAGTAAATACTCAGTAAGTGAATGAAGGTCACATAACTCAAAGTGAATTCAGAAGAGCACATGGGAGCTAAAACTGTGGGCCTTGCCTAGCCAGGCAAAAAAAGCAGTAAGGATCCAAAGCAGAGTGCTTTGTAATTCAAGCCCCTCAAGGCCAAGCATGTACAGTTTCGATGCCTGCCTTAGTGGACTTTCTTCGTGAATTGATTTTTGCCTATGTGATGTGATGTTGATGTTTTATGGAGATAGTCACTGGCTGGAGCTTTTTTGTTTTGGAAGCAAATACTCCCACATTAATATTAGATTGGATCCCTACTGCTCAGGGACTGGTGCATTCATTAATGGGTTTCTGCAGGAAAAATAGGCCACAGAGCGATACTATACACGTGAGGGATTAGTTTCTGACTCAGTCTGGAAGAAAGGTTTAGGTAGAAAGCACAAGAGTCTCTTGAAGTGTGAGGTCCATGGACTGTAAGACATCTTCGTATCTAACTTGGTAATAGACCCCACAGAAAACCATTCCAAAGTTCTTCTTAAATTTCTGTTGGCCAAATAGAAAATTCTCATTCTCCCATTTCCTTAACCAACAAGTTATAAATTCTTCCACTCAACCAAGAGTTATTCGGCCTACTGAAGAAGGGAGATTTTCCAGCACCGAATTTTCATCCAGATGTCAGTCTGGGTTTGCCTTCATGACACTGGGACCTCACTTGTAGCAATCCAGAGGAGGAAACAGAAGCTCTGAAATGGTGTACCATGCATATACAATTCCCTTTTCAAATCAAATGTCTGCTTGGTTCCTTGGAATTCAGTAAAAGTTGTCAGTATGTTAATAGATTAAGAACCTGATCCCAAGTCTTATGTTGCCATATAATCCCCATTAAACTACAGTTATTTATAAGCAGACTTCTCACTATATTTTAGTATTTGTAAATTTATAAATATAAATTTATATCTATTTGTTAAAAAAAAATTCAAATAGTACAATACATTCCCCCCCCCAAAAAAATTACATATATGGTACTAAAGCTTTTTTTTTTCTTTCTTTCTTTCTTTCTTTCTTTCTTTCTTTCTTTCTTTCTTTCTTTCTTTCTTTCTTTCTTTCTACTTATTGTATCAAGGAAATGTTTCTGTTTGGGTATGTTTAGATTTATTCATTTGTTCAGCAAACATTTCTTGAGCACCTACTAAGTCCCGGGCTCTGTGTTAGATGCTAGGGTTACAGTGGTTAATAATCATAAGCTCACCTGCTAGTGGTGGAGACAGACAGCACGCAGGTGTAAATACATGGAGCAGATATAGACGGTGGTATGTTCCGTGAAAAACTAAGCAGTTGCTGGGGCTGATTGGGAAGAAGGTGGTCAGACAAGGAATTTATATCTGACATCTGTGGGGACCACAGTTAATACCAGGGGCAGGAGTAGAAGCCAGGAAGCCAGTTGAGGCATGAGGTGGCCTAGACTGACGACCTCTTCTGATCTGTTGTGTAGTATGCTATGGGTAACTCTGAGTTACCCATCAGTTATTTTATGTTTTAACTTTCTTATACGATCCCTCTTCCTGGAGATACTTGGTCCAGAATCATTCTACTCCACATGTTGGTGGAGAAGCGCTGGTATCTAACGTGCCTCAAGACCAGCACTGAGCTCAGGAGTCTATAGCATCAAGGAGTGAAAACAAGTTAGAATCAGGTTAAATCACTTTGATGAATCTCAAAAGACAGCAGCAAGCCTTCATATATTGTTTTAAAAAATGAACAAAACAATGACATACAAAATGTTCTCCATAACTCTTGTCTGAAGACATCAATTTTAATAATTGAATTGGTTCATTTCAAAGATATACTTATCTATTTCATGTGTCTGAACAAATTGATGAATTTAGCTATCATCTATTGTTTGACATTTATTTCAGGTTGTTTCCAGGTGTAGTAAAAACACTGAAAAATAATAGCATACCTAAAACAGGATTGTCTTCTTTTTAAAATCAGCCCCTTAGTGTAGAGTCCCACACATGAGATAACAGTGTCATAGGATAAGAACATCTATGGCCTCTATTGTTTGTTGCTTCATCCTGTTCCAAAGAGACTGAGGCAATGCACAGGGCCACCAAATTTACCAGAACTAATAAAAACAAAAGAATCCACCCGGCTGGTGTGGCTCAGTGGTTGAGTGTCGGCCCATGCACCAAGAGGTCGCCAGTTCGATTCCCCATCCAGCACGTGCCCAGGTTGTGGGCCAGTCCCCAGTGGGGGGCATGCAGGAGACAGCCAATCCATGTTCTCTCTCACTGATGTTTCTGTCTCTCCCTCTCCCTTCCTCTCTCTTTAAAATCGATAAAGAAAAAAAAATTTAAAAACAAAAAAATCCATTGTTGTGGTAGTTTTCAAGTACAGTTTGTATAGGTTTTTAATGCTATGGTAAGAGAGAGGGGAAATACATAATATTTTATACATGGGTAAGACGATTTAATTTAAAGTCAGTCATATATATGTAGATGAATCCATCACCTATATAGTAAGATTTAAGGGGTACCAAAAAGCCTCCTACTCTGCAAAACATCAGTCTCCCTACTTGATCATCTTAGGGGATCTGAAAGGTTTACATGAATGAGCTCTTTGGGTTAGATCAAGTGTCTTTATTAAGAAGCAAATGAAGTACAGAAAGTTATCCCCTGAGCCGTTTTGACTGTTCTCTAGAGGTCAGCTCTAATTTCAGATAGGGCCTAGCAGACTGAAAGCCTCGGGCACACTGTGATTCTGTAATTCTGAAAAGTGTGACGAGGTGAGGAAGCAACAACCTGGCAGTTGGGTAGGATGAAGACCTGGCACTAATTAACCTGGGTGACCTTGGTCAATTCCTTATTCTACCTGGGATTTCATTTTCTTGTCCATAATGTCAAGGGATTGGACTAGATCAGTGGTTCTCAGACTTCCTACAGCATGAAACCTTCTCTCAGTACAAAGGTATACGTGTCTCTCCCATCCCCTCACAGGAAACAGATAACGGGAAAGGCTCTGTGACAACAGCCGGACCCTGCCCCCCTGGCCTGCCCCTTGACCTGCCATCATCACCAAGGTCCTTCCAATTCCAGGTCCTCAGTCTCCTCAGAGTGTAAATTGAACAGTAGAAACGAAAAGATAAGAGCCAATTTAAAAAGTTGTTTCACCTTCAGGTGAAATATTTAACATAAAAACTTAGATATTAATGAAGTGATTTCTAAAGGACCTTTCGGCACAAAAAAGTGGAAACTGTGTGATTATATCTCTCTCCGACGATATCATGAATTCACAGATAGACATGGAGATTAGCTAAACACACAGACCTTTTGATTTATGGTAAGAGTTTTGCCTTAGCCCTACGAATAATACTTTCTGCTGCACACTTGGTCTTACCTGCTGTTCTCTCACTCAACCAATTAACAAATATTAATTTGACCTCTGTGGAAGAAGTTAATTACTAAAATGCAATAAAGTTGTTATTAATTTATATTCTTTGGCTACCAACTCATCAGTGCTTCAAAAGTACATACAAAAATATATTCTTTCAAACTCATTAAAAATCTCATATTACTATCCTGAAAAGGAGGGCTTTGAAAGAGAACAGAGACACTGAGATACTAAATGAGCAGGACACCTTGATACTTTGTGCTGGCAAATAGCACTGAGTTCTTGCTCTTAGTTTCTGCCGAACTCCTTTTCTCTCTGCCCACTTTTGTAAGCACATTTAAACAAACATGCCTTTTATAGACTAGGATCACTGATATCTTTATCAAATACGAATGAGGCTGGGAATTTATTCCTGAATTATTGCTTCACTTCTCAGATAAATATAGCCACATAAAAGCACACAGAGTTGCTTCATTTGAATCTGTGAAGAAAATGGTTATCACTCAAGAAGGACATGAGGGGGCCTGTCATGAACTTGAACCTCCCTGGATACAAAAGAGCAGGTGACAGGTGCTGCCTGGCTGCTGCCAATTGCTAATGAGGTCATGAGGTTACGAGGGCAGAGCTGCATCCCTTTGCACACCCAGCATTTGGTGTATACCCCTGACCCTTCTCCCCTCGTCATCTACCAAATTTGTATTACAGTATAGTGTTTTGAAAACTCTGACTGCTTTAAAATACTATTTTAATTTTTCTGCTTAGGAAACTTACATGCTCACTGTAAAAACTTCAGATGTTACAGAAATATATCACTTACATTGTGGAAGTCCTCCATACTGCCACCCAGAAGGGACAACCTGTTTTAGCAGTGTTCCTTCTTGTATTATTTCTTTGAGTTTTGCATAAAGTAACACATACTATATTTGATGATTATTTTTTTCCAAAGTGAAATGATGTTGCATCTATTGCTCTAAACCTGCTTTTTACATGTGATGTATATTTTTTCATCCTCCCACACTTACCAATGTTATGGCTTACAGAGCAGATGCAGAATGGATGGATCACAGCTAATTTAACCATTGATTTGTCTTTGGTGGATATTTAAGTTTCTCTAGTTTTTTTAGTGTAGTAAATGATGCCACTATGGACATCCTTTTTTCTACATCTTTATATATTTTAAACAAATGTCTCCATAGGATAAATCCTATAAGGGAGATGTATTTATATAAGAAATACATGTTCGTGATAAAAATGAAATAGTACAGAAAGATATGAGGTGAAAAGAAAAGTCTCTTTCTACTTTCTACTCCCAAACCTCAGGGCCATTGGTACGAGGATCAGCTCGTCACGGTTTCTTGTGAGAAAATACATTCATCGTTTTAACAGAGGATCGCAAATTGCTCTCTGGACACTGAATGAGAGTACATTCCTTTTTCTTTTCTTTCTTTTTTCTTTTCTTCTTCTCTTTATTTTTTGTAAAAGCCTCGCCTTTTTGGGGGGGTAGTCAGGGTACTACTACCGACAAGGTGGCAGACTGCGAGGGACGCTGGAGTGTTTTCCCCACAGCACAACCACCGTGTGGAAAGCTGGGGCCAGGAAGGCAAGCCAGTTGACTGGTTTCTCTCTGACTAAAAGGTCTCATGGAAAAGAGGGAGGAAAAGAAGGCTGGTGTGGGATGGATCATAGTTTCCTGGCTTTAAGTCAGCCCAGGAGCCTCGGAATCAGCTACCTTAGGTCCAGATCTTCCAAAAACTTCAGAGTTTAGCGGAGGTAGGTTCAGGCGAAGATGGGTGGGGAGGGAAGGAACCAGCAACAGCTCATTGCAAATTGTACTTGTGTTTTAGAAGATGCTACTTTTTCTATAGAGACAGTAATAATCACATCTTTCCTGGGTAACGAGTAACTATTAGGTGCCTTTCTGTGGTGCGGGTTCATGAGGACCCTGAGCTGCATCTGTCAGTATCCCCACTCCTGGAAACTAAAAGGACTAAGAAGAGCTAAGAGAACTAAAGTCAGAGAACCGAGACTCAGAATTGCTCCACTCTACCTCGCGTAGGAATCCAAACCCTGGCGTTTTCCCCTCCCTGAGTCTCTGCTTTGCCCCCCTGCAAGATAAGGCTTCCCTGTGTCATTCATAGAAGGCTGAGTGAGGTAGGAGACTGGGAGGGAATGTGTGGATTGCTTCCAGCATGTTTTGCAGAGGGATGAAACTAGAATCCAGGAAGACCTCTAAAACTAATTTTAGAAGCGATATTCTGCATTCTGCTAGGAGCGTGGCAAACGATCGCCAAATCAGTCACTAAGTGTCATCTCATAGGACATCAGTTTTCATTTCAGTTGTATTGTGGGATTTTATATTGGTACAATGGCTATGCTACACCCCAGAAGAAGCAATGAGAAAAACATTCGAAATGCCTTGTTAAAATCATCATCAGAGTCTGGCCAGGTGGCTCAGTTGGTTGTCCCATACACCAAAAGGTTACGGGTTTGATTCCAGGTCAGAGCACATACCTAGTTTGCGGGTTCAATACCCCATCAGGGCACGTATGGGAGGCAACCGATGCACGTGTCTCTCTCACATCAATGTTTCTCTCTCTCTCTCTCTCTCCCCCTTCCTCTCTCTCTAAAATCAATAAACATATCCTCAGGTGAGGATTTAAAAAAAATCATCAGAAAGATTTCCTAATCTTAAAGAAACTCTGATAAAGGCATCATGTGGCTACATTGACAGTGTGATCCAGGAAAGTCTTGAATGCATCCCTCCCCTTTGAAAAACATTCTCTCAGCTGATGCCTGACATCCCATGATCAAAGTTTCCTCTTGGTGTAAGACCTCTAAAACCCATCCTAACCCAAACTCCTCCAAAACACGCTAAACATTAAGCTATGAGTAAGTTAAGCCTTTGGTGAATGACTGTTTGAGGAAGGTTTGGACAGGAGAGTGGGAGAGGAAGCAGAAAGCCAAAGTCCTCACATGGTGACAAAGTAAGGAAGACCAGGAAACAGGTCCCTTTCATTGTTTTGCTCTGTTTTTACAAATAATTAGCAACGTAAACAAATGACTCTACACAGTGGTTCTCAACCTTCCTAATGCCGCCACCGTTTAATACAGTTCTTCATGTTGTGGTGACCCCTAACCATAAAATTATTTTCGTTGCTACTTCATAACTGTAATTTTGTTACTGTTATGTCTTAGGCGATCCCTGTGAAAGGGTCGTTCGACCCCCAAAGGGGTCGCGACCCACAGGTTGAGAACCGCTGCTCTAGAATGTCAAAATCAGCAGTGCCGCTAGTTAAAAATTAATGCTGTCTTCCCAAATGATGTTCCTGGTTACATATTTGCCCGGAAAAAAAAATCCAAAAAGAAAACATGAGCACATAAAGATAAGAGAACAAGGTCTTGTTTTGTGAGCAGCATTTGGAGAAGGAAAGGAAAGTAACACTTGAATGATTGGTTTATCATTTGAATGATTTTATTTTGCTCGTAGGTTTATGACATTCTTTTAAGTCCTCTGAATTAACCCATGATTCAAGAACTGTTATTATTTCCACTTAAAACAACAGCAACAATAACAACAACACAAAGCAACTGAGAAGTTAAGACACTTGTCTCAGGTTACACAGCTGGTCAGGCACATGTGAGTCTTCCTGACCTGAAAGTTCTGTTTCTGTCCCACTCGGCCCCTCCAGAGCAGAAAGCTCAAATTCTGCTGTTTCTAAGAAGGGTAGAGATGTCCTCTTTCATGGGTATCAGACACATGTCTTCTCATTAATGTATCTGCTGGACTAGCTGAGAGCCAAGGAGCCAAGGTTATGGAGCAAAGAGGAGCTATTATGCTGAGAAACCAGGGAAAAACACTCCCTCTTTGAAATCCATATAAGCATTGCACGACCAAAAGGGCAGAAACAAATCTCTATTGGGTCATGGCTTGGAGAAATTGGTCACACAATTGACTGTTCAGCGTTGAGGTTGGGGAATGAAAGTCTCCTGTGGAAAGTCAGGGCAAGTGCAAAGCCATGAAGCCTAGTCAGTCAGTAAGGCTCTGGATTCATAGAGTTGAGCTTGTGTCCTGTTCTTCCACTTATGAATAGACTCGGGCCCCTTGAACCTCAACTTCCTCACCTGTAAAATGGGGACCATAATTAAATAAGATGGCGGTTGAATGCCTGAAGTACAGGAAGTACTCAAAAACATTATCATCTTTTATTTTATTTTTTCCTGCATCTCTCTTTGATAGTCACAATCCAAAATCCTATTTTACACAAAAATGAACATAAAGAGAAAAGAGATATAAAACCACTCACATAAGCTTGCCTTTGTACAAGTACATGGGCATTAACTTCCTGTTGGATTGTGTTGGACACATGTCAGATGTCCCGGGTGGAGCTTTGGAATGTGAGGATAGCTTTGAACATGGTCGAGAAGGAAGACAAGGCCAAGTGAAATTCTGTGACTTTCACCCTAAGGGATGTAGACAGAATAACAAGGAAGAATGAAGGCATGTTTTACTTGGTGTCACTCTCTTTCTGGTGGCTTTTGTGTGGTTTCCTTAGAAGGTTTACCCTGGCATTTTTCAGAAATAGCACAGTTGTTTTGAATGATTACAGGCAATCACCGTTTCCCAGAGAAGGAACTATGTTTAGCTCACTGACCGGCTACTCCCCGGAACTAGGCTGGAGAAAGGTACAGTTGGCCTGTATACCATGTATCAGATCTCGTAAGACCCAAGAAGAATGGCTTGAGGGCCTTTGGAGAAACTGACCAAGAAAGATGCATTGGGAGGGAAGAACCTGAGCGCTCATTTGAGAATCAGAGTGAGTTTTGACAGTGGAACATCAATCCACCCAACAGAAGAACAAACCTGAGAGCAGGCTTACCTGACAGATAGATGAAGGCACAGATGTCTCTTAACATCCATGTTTGAAATCAATGAGTATTAAGAAATCAGCCCTGGCCGGTTTGGCTCAGCGGTTAGAGCGTCGGCCTGCGGTCCAGAGAGACGCGGGTTCGGTTCCCGCTAAGGGCATGTACTTCAGCTGCAGTTTGTCCCCGGCCCTGGTTGGTCGTGCGGGTGGCAGCCACTCGATGTGTCCCTTTCACGTCGATGTTTCTCTCTCTCTCTCTTCCTCTCTCTCCCTCCCACTCTATCTGGACAAAAAATGAAAAAATGTCCTCAGGTGAGGATAGAAAGAAAAAAAAGAAAAAAAAAAAAGAAATCAAAGGAGGTCATCTGAGTTTAGAGAAGACTTTCTTGGAAATCTTGAAGCCACTCTGTCACCAGCCATGTGTAGCTACTGAACACTTGAAATGTGGCGAGTCCAAGTTGAGATATGTTGTAAAATACATGGTTTCAAAGACTTAGTATAAAAAAGTAATATATCTCATTAATTTTTTATGGTAATTACATGTGGAAGTGATAATATTTTAGATATAGGGGTTAAACAAAATATATTCTTAAAATTTGGGGGGAAAGTATGAAAATACTTTACTACAAATAACTTATTATAAATATAACAGTACTCATCATAGATATTTTGAAAAACAGAGACAACTGTAAAGAAAAGAGAAAATTTCCTTTGCATTCCTACAGGCTGAACTAATCTCTATAAATCTTCTGGTCTGTCTTTCCTTTTTTTTAGTGTGGCTGCTAGAAAATTTTAAATGCATATTTGGCTCACATTACGTTCCTATTGAACAGTGTTGCTTTAGAATTTCATATAGAATTTTTATCCCTATTTATGATTCCAGTTACTGTTTACCTCCACTTTATACCCTGGTTACGATGATCTCAGGCTACCGACAACCAACACTTACCCAGAACTTTTCTACCCCGAGGCTTTTGCTCTTGCTGTTCGTTCTCCCTAGGATACTCACTCCCCTGGATCTTCTCATGTCTGATTCTTTTTTCAACTCTCTGATCTTTTCTCAAATGACTCCCTCTGGAGAGGCCTGCTCTGACCACAAGTTGATCACATCAACCTGTTCTATTGTCTTTATAGCACTTGTTGATATTGACTGCCTTCCCAACTAGACTGTGAGCTCCATGAGAAAGTCTACTATGTTCATCTCTCTATTTCCTGCCCTCCGAATGATGCTCAGCTCATAGCTGGCCAGCAATAGTATTTCCTGAATGGCTAAATGAATTACCCTTACAGCTGATTGAAACTGGTCTCTATTCTCAGGGAACACAGGACTTAGGGGGTTCCAAAGACCAAAAATGTCTGCAGATGGAGTCATCATATTACCACCATGAGCCTTTTGTTGCATTTCACTGTGTGTAGTGCTAAGGAAATAACCCAACAGAGGTCGAAAAACAAGATAACCTCAAAGTTTAGACTCACTGTTTACCCATAGCGGCAGATGGTTGATGAAAAGGCTGCTCCTTTGTACTCTTCTGTTTTTTAAAAACAGATTAAACATTCCAAAGACTGTGATTATGGGCAGGATCAGGGCATATATTTCTAGCTGTGGAAGACCATAAGTGAAAAGATAGTTTGAGTCCAAAGGGCACATGTTCTCAGAAGCTTTTAAGGGGAGACTGACCTCTTCATATATCACTAGATTACAGTGTGGTTGTAGACCACTGTGTGGAGCAGACTCTCATTTTCGTTTGTATATAAATGTGTGTGGGAAAGACAAATGTATTCCATATGGTTAATCTTGACTGCTTCAGGGTTGTGGAGAAGGGAAGCATAATAAAACACTATAAATATTTTCTTCATAGACCTCCATATTGTTTTATTTCTTGTAATAACCATGGATAGATTTTTTGTACTTTCAAACATGAATAAAGTAGATTTTAGAAAGAAAATATTTAAAAAGAAATACCAGAAAGCTTCCCTGTACTTGGTAGAAGGTACTTCTCACATCTTGACTTTTTCTTTTTTTTAAATCTCAGTCTGTGCCTCAGCTACTAAAGCACAGACCAACAACCAGCCTGGTATCAAAAAATGGGAGGTAAAGGCTGACCTCACTTTTGGAGAATTTGATGATGTCATGGCTCCCTGAATTGTAACCACGTGCACTCATATATCACAACTCTTGCTATAGGGCTTACTTACCCTCTTTAATTGAGAGGGTACCCTTTATTAAGGGCACCTGTTACAAATGACATAATTTTTTTAAATCAACCCTTAAAAGGTAAGCAATATTATCCTCACTTGTCAGATGTGGAAATTGAAGTTCAGAGAGGTTAGATGAATTGCTCAAGGCCACAGAGCTAGTTAGAGGCAGAGCCCAACTTCGAACCTAGCCCTTTCCAACCTTTTGTCCAATTCACTACCATTTGCTGTCTCTTTCTAAGGGATAAGATGTAACAAAATGTTTTGCAACTGGTTCCACAGATGAATTAGACTCTATTCTCAATGGAAGCCTAATTCTAGACACCTGTGAAAGGCTTCTGCTCACTAAAAGCTTTTCCCTAACTGGCCTTCCATGGAACCTGATAGTCCACTAATAGAATCAGTCCTATTGCGTATCACTCCACTCTCCAAGGACAAGGACCCTTACAAATGGATAACATGTAACATCATTATAAATCTTGAAGACCATCATGTAAATTAGTTATTGAGAAAATATACCTAACAAGCTTCCAAATGAATGAGACATAGGGCCGGTAAGATGTGATGGGGGTATGGTGAAGGGATAGTTATAGAGCAGAGTCAGAAATGTGATACAGGGCTGTCATTGTGGGACTGTGGACAACTAAGGGGCACAGAGAACTCAGCTGTAAAAAAGGAAAGGTGCCACTAAAGGCATATATCACCAACCTGGTCTGGCCTGAGCTCAATTATTAACTTAATAAGGCAATGGATAAGCACAAAGCAGAGAAATCTGGCGCATGTGTGGCTGGTTTCCCATAGACTGCAATACCCATCCCAGGTTCAAGTTCTGCAAATGCTACTATTTTTCACAAGGTCACTGGGATATAAGACACCATGGCTCATTGAATGGAAATCAGTCACCCCATCAAGAAGATGATTCAAAGAACGTATTCTCCTAGGAGTCTTCTCAGAGTGTCTTTCTCAGCCTCAGCCAAGAAGTGGGTTCAGAATATTTGGGGGGGGTTGGTTTACAAAACTAATGGATCTTATCTAGTCATGGATTTCTGGAAGCAACCTGAACAAAGATCTTGTCTTCTTTCTTTTTAAATGGGATGTGCTTTTTCTTCCCACAGAAAAAGCGCACGTTGAAGGGCTCCATTGAACTCTCTAGAATCAAGTGTGTCGAGATTGTGAAAAGTGATATTAGCATCCCTTGCCACTATAAATATCCTTTTCAGGTAAGTCCATCATGCCCGAGAGACTAGTTTCTCATAGCTCATATGATGGTTGAAGTCCTCAGTCATTGTAAGAGAAGGTGAGACAGGAATGACTCTCATCTAGCGTTAGAACTTAAACAAAGACCAGAAGAAAGCTCTGTGTTCCTCCAATCAATTGCACATTCATTCATTCATTCATTCAACGATTAAGCACAAAACCTTGAAAAAGTTGTCATTCCTCACTCCCCTTTCCCTTATGTCTTCCCTACTTCAAATAAAGTCCTAATTACTCTGCTTCTGGGGGGAGAAAGAAACTACTACCAAGGGCCCCAAGCCTAATGTTGTTTAAGTGCAATTTACTTATGACTTGGGGTGATTGATTGCAATTCTTGGTTAGAAATTGCTTGGGGGTTCTGGGGTTAAACATCTTTCATTTTTAGGCCATGACATTGCCTAATCTTATTACCACTCTTGGCATCCATAGCTCTCAGGGAGTGGCCAACTCCTTGCACAGCCTAAGGTATATTCTTGTTTGACAATCTGAGTGGCATAGAAGAGGACTTTTGTCCTACTAGAAAGGTGACTTCCATGGGTTGGAATTTTTAGGGCTGAAAGTAAAAGGAATAACATGTATTTTCCTGTCATTAAAAGTAAGACTCCAATTGCAAATGAATGCATGAAAAAAACTAGTGAAATTCAAAGAAGTTCTGTAGTCTGGTTAACAGTAGTGGACCAGTGTCAGTTTCCTGGTTCTGAAAATGTGCTGTGGTTATGTAAAAGGTTAGCACTGGGGAAAGGTGGGTGCAAAGTACACAGGAAATCTGTACTATTTTTGGAAATTCTTGAGTGTCTTATTTCAAAATGAGAAGTTCTTAAAATCCCAATTAAACATTTGTCATCTAATATCTTTTATATGCCAGAAAGATTTTCTTTTCTGAAAAATGAATATGAGAAATCAAGGTGCTGTCAAGAAAACTCTTTCTTCCACTGTTTTAATTTAGCAAAGGCTTACGGATGACAAGCAGCCTAGGAGGTTCACGCTGTGTCTGCACAGCACCCAAAAATCTGGATGAAAAGGACACTGGTCCTCTAATCATCCAGAGTTTGCCTTTTGACAACAAACACTGAGAACCCCCTCTTGGCCCAGGCAGGCCTGCTGTCAGTCGTGCATCTCCGGGCGCACTGCTCACCCTGAACTCTGTGTGTCTCCAGGTTGTGCATGACAACTACCTCCTGTATGTGTTTGCTCCAGACCGCGAGAGCCGGCAGCGCTGGGTGTTGGCCCTTAAAGAAGGTAACGAATCTCTTGTGTGATGGAGTCCCTGAGATCCCTTGGTCCTCTAGTAGGTTTGGGTTCCACAGTAGAATAAAGGGCAGCTGGTGGTCAAACATTTCTCCCTTTTAGTGCTGCTGGAAGGTCCCAACTTTTCACTCTGGGCCCAAGATGCAAAGACCAGTACAGTGCAGGGTCAGCCAAGTCCAGCCCACCAGTTGTTTTTGTAAGATTCCAAGCTAAGAATGGTTTTTATATATTTTTTTAATGGTTCCATTTTAAAGGGTTATGTAAGTGCCTACATAATATATCGATTTTGCCTCCTGGCGAGCAACCAAAAATATTTACTATCTGGCCCTTTAAGAAAAAGTTTGCTGATCCTAGTATGATGTGAAGAATAAGAGCGTGGAACCTTCAGTTAGATGACGTGGGTTCAAGTCCTGGCTCTGCCACTTACTAGCCATATGTGCTTGGGCAACTTCCTCAACTGCTCTGTGCTTCAGTTTCCCCACCTATTTTTTTTTTTTTTATCCTCACCGGAGGACACTTTTTCATTTTTTGTTCACATAGAGTAGGAGGGAGAGAGAGGAAGAGAGAGAGAGAGAAACATCGATGTGAAAGGGCCACATCGAGTGGCTGCGACCCGTACGACCAACCAGGGCCGGGGACAAACTGCAACCGAAGTACATGCCCTTAGCGGGAACCGAACCCGGGTCTCTCTGGACCGCAGGCCAACGCTCTAACCGCTGAGCCAAACCGGCCAGGGCTCCCCACCTATTTTTAAAAGGGGGTGTAGGAGGGAATGATCATAGTGCCTGCCTCCAGAACTGCTGCGAGTAAAGCCCTTGGAACTAGCCTGGCCCATAGTTGGCACCCAATAAATGTTAACTGGCTTGAAATGTTTTCAGATGATCAGTGAGGGTATTTCTTAGAGCTCGCCTTTCTGAAAGCATAACTAGAACCAGCACAGCGTTAGGTCCGTGGGCTGTGGAGCCGGGTTGCTAAGGTAAAAATCCCAGCTCTGCAAATCATCAGTATGTGACTCTGAGCAAGTTCCTTGACCTTGCGGTGTCTCCATTTCCTCGACTGTGAATTCTGAGTGGTAACACTTGTAGGGTTATTGTGAGACTTAAACGGGTCAGGACACATCAGACACACAGGGCAATGCCAAAAGAAAGCACTCAATCCGTGTTACTATTATTATTATTTAGCCTGAAGCCCTGGATTTGCGGGAGAACTGGGTTTAAGTATTCATCTGTCTCTAAGTAGCTATGAGGACTCAGGGTAAGCAAACCATTTCAAATCTCAGGAGCCACAATGCCCCTATCTGAAAAATGAAAATAAGAATGCAGGGCTTATTTTCTTCCAAGCTTATTGTGAGTCTCAAATGGTACATGAACAGTTGAGTGCTGGGTAAACTGGAACATGCTCTCAAGTACAACAGTCACAGGACACAGAACAAACACTAAAAGTAATCAAAAGGGTTCCAACTAGGATCACTGGCCATTCTCCCTCACTGAGGGGGTGTTACTCATAGAATACTAAAACTAGAAGGAACATTAAAGATAGTCTATCTAGTTCTGGCTTTTATACTTTTTTCAGCAATAGAGTCCCCCCCCACCACCACCATAACCTTACTTTAAAGCCACAAATCTAGAAGGGATGAAAGCCAAGTTGCTGTGGTTGGAGGTGGGAGAGATGGAAAGGGGGAATCCCACCTACTCAGTCTTCCCATTACCCTAAGGCAATTTTGTGGGGCCCCCCAATCCAATCTAACAACCTCATTGCACAGTGGGGAACCTGAGGCTCGGATGAGGGTTTTGCCCAACCTACGGACACACAACTAACCCAAGGCAGAGCCAGAAAAGAACCTGGATCCGTGGAGCCTAAATCCAACATGCACTCCTGCACACACGTGCATGCCTGGGGAAGGGCCATTTTTCTCACTATTCTGAGTACTTTTCACTCAAGCTCACACAGCTGGGTCCAGTGTCAAGGAGTTCTCAAGTTAGTGGCCCTCAATAGACTGATCTGGAAATAACTCTTCTGCTGGTGCCAACCCCTTTCAGAAACGAGGAATAATAACAGTTTGGTGCCCATGTATCATCCTAATTTCTGGATGGATGGGAGGTGGAGGTGCTGTGCTCAGCTGGAGAAGCTTGCAGTGGGCTGTGCCCAGTACGATCCAACCAAGAATGGTAAGACACAGAGAATTCCTATTCTTCTTTGTAAAATGAATGACCTCTCTACTAGGAAGCAAAAGCTCTCAGCTTCTCATCATCAGGAGTGTTGGAAACGGAATGCAAAATTCTACATTTTCAGAATTTTCAGAAGGGAATCATCTGCCTCTATTACCAGTCTGTTTATTTTATTTTATTTTATTTTATTTTATTTTATTTTATTTTATTGTATTTTATTGTATTGTATTGTATTGTGTTGTGTTGTGTTGTGTTGTGTTGTATTGTATTGTATTGTATTGTATTTTTCTTCATCTCTATACCTCCTCACTACTCAAAGTGTGGTCCTTGGACCAGCAACCTCAACATCACCTGAGAACTAGTTAGAAATGCAGATTCTCTGGCCCCATCCCAGGTCTTCTGGATCAGAATTTATATTCTAACAAGATCCCCAGGAGATCTGAAGCACTGCTATGACCTGCAAGTTAGGAAATTTGAACGGTGTGGTCTACTTAAATCTTAAGTTGTAGAGACAGACTTAAGAGGTATATAATATTTATTTTTTCAAGTCATCACATCACACAAGTGTTTAGTTACACACGTTCAACTCTATACACCTGGAGGGGAAATAAAGTAAAAACAACTGCTTATTTTGCTCTGTGGCTTGCCTTACCTCCCCTTTAAACTTGTCCTTGACCTCCACAATCTCAGAGAAAAGGAAGCCACAGCCTACATGCAAGTGAAAACAAAAGAAGTTGGTTCTCGGCCTTTGAGGTCAAGGGTCTAGGTCCTGGGGATTGGAGTGCAACTCGGTTTTACCTTATGTGTTGACTTTGGGACCTGAACCCCCAATGAAGTGCAACTCCACTCTGATGCACTTTTATACGCAATGTGCTCCCATTCCTCTCAAGCATCTGGGGGAGATGATGTGATGTTTAAGAAAGAGAAGATTTGAGCAGTTCAGTATGCTCAAGGTCACACAGCTAGGAAGTGCTCTGCAAAGCCATTGTTGAATAGGGATGATGGATCAATTGTGTGGATGGTTTTGCTCCCATTCCCCCCACCTCTCAACCTCTCTTACCCTAATTACCTTTTCTCATCTGTCAGTTTCTTTTCTTGCACTAAAACCTAATACCTCCGATTGACAACCCACGGCCTAATACCTCCGATTGACAACCCACGGCGGATGTGCTAAATGTAACTCATGGCTGGGTTTTCCGTGGTTTCCTGAGTCAGAGTCCCTTTTAGTACCCCTTTAAAAAACCACTGCTTCTTACCCTCCACCTTGGAAGAGAAAGTTCAAGGTCACCAGTCCCTTGGCACAGAAGAATACTATTTATCTAATTTTAGAAGTCAGTGATCCTCTGCATCAGCCCTGTTGACCATACTCGCAAAGATGAGTATTTAATGAAAAGGAAATGGAAGGTTTTATAGGGGTGGAATCCACCACAGTGAGAGGGTGGCATGGGCTGGCCTCAATGTGTGAAAACCCTTTCCAAAGCCAGAAATCTGGTCTCCAAATTCCTGCCGGCACCTTACTGTGGGTCCTCGGAAGAGTCACTTGGCCATTAAGAACCCTAACATTCTCATCTCTGAAATGGTAAGGGGAGTTTTAGGGGGCCTAGGATGCAATATTAACTAAGCCCCCTTCCAGTTTTGAAATTCTTTGAATCTGTGTTTCCATTTGCTGTTTCCACCATGCATGTCACAGCTATTCCCCTTCGAGGTTCACAGTGTTTCCCCCCACTGCGTAGTGGACACAAGCCTGAGGGGGGAGGACCATCTGAACGACTCACCAGGATGACATTTGGGGAGGCTGGTCGTGCTGAGCTTTCCCCCACATGAACCCAGGGCCTAACCACTGGACAGTCACTTTGCAGTGGTCCTGCTTTTGCATTACCACCGAGCATCACATGCCCCTCTGAGCATGCACTCACTCTACTCTTTCTGACTTGTTTTAAATGACCTCATGCATCGCAGCTTTGACAGAGTTGAGGGCAGAGTATCTGAGAACACACCAGCTGTGCACACAGCACATGATCATGGGCTCTGGGTGAAGGCTCATAGGATTCCAGTGTCGGACACACACACAGGGCAGGGTCCAAGACCACAGAAAAACATGTGGGGGTGACTCCCCGCCCATCCTTGCTATGTGATTTCACATATGTAACTTAACCTATCTGAGTCTCCGAGCCAGTTTCCTCATCTGCAAAATGGGGACGATGATGATAAGCAGCTACTTTGTGGGATTGTTGGGAGACTTGGGTTGTGCAAAGCTCTTAGCATAGCTGCAGGCACTTTCTGAGCTCTCAGTAAATGGCCGTTGTGTCCACCAGTCTTTCTTATCTGCGGGCAGAAGAATGAAGCCGAGATGCAGCAGTATGCATGTGTATGTCTGGGAAGCAGCAAATGTAATTGAGTAAAAATGGACCCTGCTCTACCCAACCCACAGCAACATTTACTTCTGCAACCAGAATTGCCCCTGATCTCACTACATACCAACTTCACACAGAGGGGAGGAAGGAAGGGAAGAGCAAGGCCAGAGGAAGAAAGAGACCAGTCGCAGAATGTTCAGGGTCAGAAGGGGCCCAAGGCCACACAGCTGGTATGTGGTGGCGCTGGGATTAGAATGCCAGTCTCCTGGTTCCAAGTTCAGTGCTGAATAGGAAGCATGCTTCCTATTATGCTGGTTTTCCTCCTCCTCTGTGAATTGCATACCCAATACCCCACCCTGCCCTTGTTCAAGGAGTTCGTTCAAGAGGAGGTGAACCTCCTCTTACCACATCCCTGACCTGGGCTGTCCAACTTCAAGTCAGCCACGTGCAGAGATGAGGAGCTCGCCACCTACATATGCAGCCCAGTCCCTTCTTATCTCTGATTGTTAAAGAAATGTTTGAATTGAGCAGGAGCCTGTGCACTGCCTCCTATGTGACACCCAGACACCCATGCTTGGCCCTTTGATTCCAGGCCTGATTTTTCAGAGTCTCAAAGGAAAAATACTGAGAGGCAGAGGTAAAGAGATGAAAGGAAAGAGAGAGGAAAAGGAGAGAAAGAAGAGAGGAGAAAGGAGGGCAGAAGGGATAGAGAGAGGAGAGACAAAGAGAGAAAAGATAACGAGGTGTTGATGTGTTTGGAGGAGGCAGCAAGAACAATTATTCAGAGGCCTTCAGTAACTGAAAGTGAATTTCAGCCTCACAAACAGCAGCAGCGTGGTGACCGCCCCCTCCCCACCCCCTCCTCAAGCCCACAACAGCATCAGGAAGCCAGTGAGTCACTGTGCCCCTGAGTCACCCATTCCCACTCCTGGGCTTAGCAGGTGCAGGTGCCATTGTGGAAGTCTCCAGGCCTACAGGAAGGACACAAGCCTGATCCCTCTGCCACAACCTTGGGACTAGGCTTTGCCTGGGAACACAGAAAAAGAGGCCCAGAACATTGGCTTCCGGAAGTTCCTGGTGTCTCTTGGAAAATGACATTGGGAACCAGCAGGCTGAAAGAGATACAACAGAGGTTCTAACAGGGTCGATTTCTGTCTCTCTGTGTCTCACCGTCTCCTTTTGGCCCCTTTTCTTCTGCTGTTCTCCTCTGGGCCCCTTTTCTCTGAAAAGCCCCCGACTGCTCACCTCCGGTTGGGGATGTTCAGTTTCAGGCTCATTTTCTTTTTCTGTTTTTCTCGTTTCAGCTTCAAAGAAGCCTCTTCCTCCTACTCCTGAAGACAACAGGGTGAGTGAGAGCTCAAGCACTGGGCGAGGGTGGGCCCACCGTGCCGTGGGCTGCCAGACTGGCATGTGCCCACTGGCATTGTCCCTGCCCGCCCAGATGTCTCCAACCTTCAGCCAATGCAATAGACTGTCATGACTGAGCTGACCTCAGGCCACCAGTGTCCCTGAACCTGAGCGGTCTCATGGGTCTGTCCGTGTGAAGGGATCACTCAGCTGCTAAAGCTTCACCTTACTTTATCCACTCAACATACACTTACTGTATCAAATGGTGTGTCCAGACACCTGATCACTTTGGAGTATAAGAGCTCCCATCTATGTAAAATTGTGTATTTACTCTATGTAAAATGTTCACTCTATGTACAATTGCCTGTTTATTATCCATAAGGCGCCTAGAAGCACACATTTGATAACACTTTATGTTTTTCAAAGCACTTCCACATGTTTACTATTTCAAAACTCTCAGTTCTAGCTGCGTAAGAGAGTTAGAGTTTTGTTCTCCTTTTGAAGCTTGGGAAATCAAATCCCAAGAGAAGTTTTGGGACTCTCCCAAGGCCATTCATCCACTTAGGAGTTAAACCAGTGTTCTGCAGTTTCTGGTGGGGTGGTTTCTAATTCTATTAGTGGTTCTCAAAGTCTGGTCCACGGACCAGCAGCATCAGCATCACCTGGGAGCTTGTTAGAAATTCAATACAGATTCTCAGGCCCCACCCCAGACCTACTGCATTCGCAACTCTGGAGAAGGGGCCCTGCGATCTGCATTTTATTTTATTTATTTCTTATTTTTTTATCCTCACCTGAGGATTTTTGCATTTATCCTCAGATAGAGCGGGAGGGAGAGAGGGAGGAAGAGAGAGAGTGAAACATCAATGTGAGAGAGACACATCAACTGGTTGCCACCCACACGACCCCAACCGGGGCCGGGGACAAACTGCAATTGAGGTACATGCCCTTAGCGGGAACCGAACCCGGGACTCTCCAGTCCGTGGGCCGACGCTCTAACCACTGAGCAAAACCAGCCAGGGCCACAATCTGCATTTTAATAAAGCTCCAGGTGAGTCTGAGGCACACTGAAGTTTAAGAACATGCGCCTAATACGTGACTTGCAAGACTTCGGTGATATCAAGTCAATTCTGGGGAAGCTATTTAGTCAAGAAGACCAAAAACAAAAAACAATAGGAGAAAGATCAGCCCTCCTCTTATGGTCATATCAACACCAAACAGCACATTTTAGTAACTGCCCTTTAATTCCAGAACCTACAGATTCTGCTTCTTCCAGAAGAATGAGCTCTGTTTTCCCTCCAGCCAATATGGTGACATTTCAAAAACTGGCAGCTTCCCCATAAGAGAAGTTCTAAATCACTCAAAACCTCAGGCTGGTTTTTAGATCTGTCATGAGCCTAATCCCTCACAACAGGAAAGAACGTGCTTCAGTTGTAGTAGAAAATCAGTTCTTTACCCCTCCTCTCTTTTTCCCCATTGATCTTCTAAAGAATGTTTCATCATATCTCTTGAAGACATGGTTCAGAATCTCACCACCCTGGCATGCAGATGGTTCTCCCCAAGTCTCATCTAAACCCACACTTCTACACCTTAAACCAGTTTGCCCTTGTTTTATGTTCACTACCAGTGAAGTGAAGGCCAGGAAACACTGCCTGCCCATCTCTCTCTGGGTTCTGCCATTCGGCTCTTGAAGACTTCTCAGAGGAGCAGCGTCCATGCTGTTTCAGCCCTCTGACCACAGGGCCTTTGCAGTCATTGTTCTAGTTTCAATCATATGTCTAACTCCATTGCACTATTTCTCACCTGAGCCTCTTGAATTTATTTCTCCCTTCACTTTCATGCTCTGTCCCCAAATGGGTGACAGCATCTTGAATGGGCATCTAGAGATGCTGTATGTATTTTTAATCCAGTCTGGGCTAGTGGGCCTGATGCTCTGTGTAAGAGAGACTGTGAAACAGTCATATCCCTCTCTTGTCTTCAGGTGCCCTTGAACACAACTCCTCCTTCTTAGGGTGAAAGCTTCAGGCCCATCAACCCTTGTTCATGGAACCCGATATACCACCTCCCAAGTCCACAAACATCTAGGCTTCAAATTCCAATCTGGGCTCAGTTGGGATGACATACTACATCTGTATGGCAAGTGTATTTTATTTTTTTAGCATTAGTATTTTTATGCTGTCAAATGCTCCAAGTACTCAGAGAATTTTGACCTTTATAGCAACAAATCTTGTTCTAGCCAGTAATTCCAATCTCTTCCCTTATTTACTCTCTCACTAAATCTGCCAGCCTATAGCAGGTGTGCCCACCCAGAACTTGTTAGCCCTACAATCTCTTCTTCACATCCTCAATATCTTATCCTAAGAAAGGTACTAAGAAGTAGAGACATAGACAACAGAGCCACAAGAGGAAGAAGGGAGCCCGTGTGCTGTAGTAGAAAGAGCATTAAGACTAATTCAAGGGCTTCACTGAGCCATGTCCATTTCTCTCTCTGGGCCTCAGTTTCCCAATTCTAAACAAAAGAGTGGATTACATGATCTTGCAGAGGAATTCTGTCCTGTGAGTCTACGGATCTGGACAAGTCCACAAATCAAATCAGAAAAGCATGGACTAAATGATTTAGTGTTGACTATATCACCTTCGCCAAGAATGTGATGCTTCCAGCAGAGTGGCTGCGACACATGACATGGTACAAACAGACAAATCAGCAGACTGTTGGGAAACCCATGCGGCTGCTTGGAATTCACTTTGGTCAGAATTTACCTCTTGGAATGGGAGGGGTGATGAATTCCAGGTACTGAATGTCTTTGTGTCATAGTCAGCGCCATAATCCCAAGACATAAAGAAAGGCAATTGTCTAAGAGAATGTCCCCATGGATTGTAGGAACTGGTGTTTGACCTGGCACCCACCCAGGAGCAAGTTCCAGCTCAGGGACTTGCTGACCTCGCTCTGCAGTTTACCTCCCGTCCACATCTTTGCTTGATTTTGTCTCCCTCCTCCAGCGGTCACTTCAGGAACAGGAGGAAACCATGGTCATTGCCTTGTATGACTACCAAACCAATGATCCTCAGGAACTCGCGCTACAGCGCAACGATGAGTACTACCTACTGGACAGTTCTGAAATTCACTGGTGGAGAGTTCAAGACAAGAATGGGTAAGGCATCTTTGTGGTTACTGTCCAGCGTTTGAGGTGAGGTGGCAACAGATACTGGGATGATCGGTCCTGCCTCTTTCAGCATGACCACTGCACTGAGTTAGGGGAGGGGAGCAGAGGCAGAAGGACGAGGAAGGAAGAACTTGTTGAGGGGTATCTTTCCACTTCTCAGAAGTGGCTAGTCCCTAAACCCCATCAAGCACTCCTGGCCCCCAAACTCATCTAAAAATCTCCTGGTTTTTTCTACTGGCATCCACCATTTGGGAGATTGGCAATTTGTTCCACAAAGAAGCACTGTTGTGCCCAGATGGGGAGGCCATATCAGAATCAGGTTCAAGACTGCCTGGCTCTCCAAATACCAGAGGAACTTACTCAGAAATCCATCCCTTCAATCAACTGACATTTATTTAGCATACCTGAGGTATCAGGAAATTTCTTCTCCTAGGTCTCGCTTTCGCAAATGACAGTTTACCCTTTGTTCGGTGGCCTGTGGAAAGGCTCAACTCTGCACCTCAAAGGGCTTTGAATAGGACACCCTAGAGGCCAATCAACATATGGGAATCCCCCCCACACAACCCCCGTTTGCTTTGTAATAGTGCAGTATAGTAGAAAGTTCACAGGATGGCAAGACGGAAGAGTTGGACTTTAGTATCAGCTGCTCTTGCTGCACATGACTTTGGAAAAGTCTCTTAACCTCTGTGAATGCATTTCTTTATCCGTAAAATGCAGATGGTAACATCAGCTTTATTTATTGATTTGAGAGAGAGATCTGTTGTTCCACTTATTTATGCATTCATTGGTTGCTTCTTATATGTGCCCCGATGCGGGGATTGAACCCACAACCTTGGTGTATCAGGACGATGTTCTAACCAACTTAGCTGGTCAGGGCTGATAATATCAGCTTTGACTATCTCAGAATGTTGAGAAAAAATCAGTGAGCTGATGAAAGTGAAAGGGCTTTGTAAATTCTATATCTATATGCAAGTGAAAAGAATGATCATCATTTGTGTAGATAACCCAGCTTTGGTTGGCATATTACAACACAGTTATTCTATTTGAAAGCAAAAATAGTATTTGACCTATTAATATCATTGTAAACATATGGTGTGGCAAAAACAGAGATAATTCAGGGGAATTCCCGAAGAGAGATATGAAAGAAATAGCAAATTTCAGAACCAGTTGACTCCCATCAGTTGGCACTGACTGTCCTGAGGACCGTGTTAAGGAGGATTCTGAGGGTGGATGTCCAATTCTCCATAGAAAGCATGCCATGATTGTCTAGCAGTGTCAGCCATGGGCACAGGGAATGAGATAATCCTCCTGTAATGGACATCCCATTCTTGCTTTCTTCAAACCTTGAAACAACTCTGTGAAATAGATGACACATTGCCCATAAACATAATCGCTAGATTGAAAAATGGCAAAACACAGAATGGCCGCCATCAACAAATCATCACACAACACGTGCTGGTGAGGGTGTGGAGAAAGGAGACTCTAGTACACTGCTGGTGGGACTGCAGACTGGTGCAGCCACTATGGAAAACAATATGGTGTTTCCTAAAACAATTAAAAATTGATCTGCCATTTGACCCAGTGATCCCACTTCTAGGAATATATCCTCAGAAGCCTGAAACACCAATCAGAAAGAATATAGGTACCCCCATGTTCATAGCAGCACTATTTACAATCACTAAGATCTGGAAACAGCCCTAGTGTCCATCAGTAGATGAGTGGATAAAAAAGCTGTGGTACATATATACAATGGAATACTATGCAGCTGTAAGAAAGATCTCTTATCCTTTGAGACGACATGGAGGGACCTGGAGAGCATTATGCTAAGCGAAATAAGCCAATCAGAGAAAGACAAATACCACATGATCTCACTTATTTGTGGAATATAATGAACAATACAAGCTGATGAACAAAATAGACCCACAGACATAGAAAGGAGTACGGTTCAGACTGACAAAACGCAGAGGAGGGGAGTGGGGAGGAGGGGTGCGATAAACCAAAGAACGTATACGCATGTATGCGTAACCATGGACATAGACAACAATGCGGGGGGGGGGGGATCAGGAGGAGCGTGTCTAGGGGGGGAAAAGGAGAAACATCTGTAACAAAAATAAATTAATAAAAATTGCAACAACAAAAAAAGAAAAATGGCAAAACACTGTATGGAGTACAGAGCAAGAAACTGTCAGGCATCTTTAGATAGACTGGCAGCGTCTGGAGGGATTTTATGTGTAATCTAGTTTAGGTCCCGCATTACAGGTACAGAGTCAGAGGCCAGGAGAGTGGAGGGGCTCTGTTCTCACCTTGTGCTATTAAATGCCATAGTGAATGGGAAAGTGCTTTGAAAAGTACAAAGCTGCACACAAATGGGAAGTATTTTGATGAACTTATTAGTCCCTTAATTATGTGTCTTCGTTTGTGCTCAATTATGTATTCCTGATCAAAAGGGACTCCCACCTCGAAATCCAACATGACTTTATCCTTTTTCCTTGTTTTACCATTTATGTCTGAAGGTGCTCAATTAACAAAAATATTAGGGAGACCATGAATTAAAATTTACAGTGCTGACTGGCAGTATCTCTTGGCACCTGTGGTTGGATAGTAATTTTTCATATTTTAATTATTTTGGTTTCCTGACTATAAAATAATAGCATGCAAGTGGAAAAAATACTGATTATCATATGCAGAAAAATGTTTCCTTATAGAAAATAGAGACTGCACATCAGTGGGTTTTTTTGTTTTGTTTTTTTTTTTCCAGCAAAGGAACTTTCACAATGAGGAGAACAGCAAGCAGCACTTTTTAAGTAAAATAGCTGTGTCTTACTTATTATGGTTCATATTTTAGTAGTGAATCTATTGCCTTTAACAGACAGGTAGCTATTTTTTTTTAGCAACACTTTTACTCTAAAACTTGAAATGTCTTATCAGGAATGCCAAATAATGTGAGACTCTCCCATCTCTAGGGGACTTTTAGTGCATTGAACTTATAAAATGGAGATGTGAAAATTGGTCCTATATTAGTTTAAGCACTAATTTCCCTTTTAACAGGCATGAAGGATACGTACCAAGAAGTTACCTGGTGGAAAAGTCTGCAAATAGCCTGGAAACCTATGAGTAAGATATTTTATTTATTTTACAAAAATATGGTACTAAGGAGTCCTCCTTAGATTAGAAATAAATTGTTGGTTGATTATAAAATTACCAGGCATTTTTTTTTCCTGGCCTGCTTTCTTCTCCCCATACTCAGACCCCTATAGAACAGTAGAGGAACACTTTAACTAGGAGAAGGGGGAGAGGCTGTATATCACCTGCCCTTTTATCAAGAGGATGCTTCTCAAATGTCTATGCAGATTGTAGTAAAGAAAAAGGCTCTCCTGGGAATCCTAGGGATACTTGTGTTAATTGAGAAGGAAAAAAACACTATGAACACTGGATCAAATGCAAACTGATTTACAACATGGTTTACTATATCCAATACCAAAATAATAGGCAAATAGGTATTAAATATCTGCTTAGCTTGTGTTGCTTATTTCAAGCTATCATTTAGAAGAGTTCATATGGATATCATTTTAATGGAACTACTTAAAGTTTAATAAATCAAATTGTAGTGTACAGAGTACTCACCATACGTACATAGATTTCCTAGCTCAGCCACTGAAAGGCCCAGAAGCAATAACACCACAGTAGCAGTGTGTACACCTGGATGCTGGGTTCTAAACAATACTTCCCACCATAAAGACCAGAGTTCTTGGACAAATGGCTTGTGGATTCAGGGGTGGAGGCAAAAAGAGAACAAGATGAACTTGGAACATCTTATTGTACCAAAAAGTAAAGAAGCACCTACCCCAAAATTTTTAAATGATGTGGATATGTCAAACTAGCACAGAAGTCAGCTTCAAAATGCTCCTTCTGCCCAAATCTGGCACAATGTGAGTATTAAAATAAATAATGACAGTGATGGACTATGATCCAGTGAATAAAATGAGAATCCACAAGAAATAGATATCTTGATAGATAAGTAAATAAGAATTAAAATAAATACACAAGAAGAGAAAGCTCCTTCTTACCATAGAATTTCAACTACAAAAATGTAGAAAGAATGTTAAAGTTTTAAAAAATCAATATTTTGTGACTCAAAGTATCAACTAATTCAGGCAAGAATCAAAGAATCATCAATGAATGTCACAACTGGGGGGTGAAAGTTTGATAGTCACATAGTCTCAAGGTATCTTCTGACAACTCATTTATTAATAACAATGTGAACATACCTGGTAAACCGCATCTTAACCAAATGTTCCATAATGGGACAAACAGACATCGTGCGTCCCCTAATACTATGCACAGAGGACACAACATACTTTCATAATATTCCTGCCCAAACGTGCATAATCTCAATTTAGTCATGAAGAAATAGACAGATGCAAAGTGAGGGATATTTTACAAAATAATTGGCCTGTGCTCTCAAAAATGTATAAATCATGAAAGATAAGCTGAGAAATTGGTCCACTTTACAGGAAACTAAAGAGATGTGGTAATTCAATGCACTAGTAATCCTGGATTGGATCTTGAATCATTAAAAAAAAATCACAATACACTTTATTGGGATAATTGATGAAAATTGAATTGAATAAAGTCTTAAATTAAATAATAATGTTGTCTCAATGTGAAATTTCCTTAGTTGGATAATTGTATTATGGTTATATAAGTGTATACTCTATTTCTTCAAAATATGTACGGAAGTCCTTAGGAATAAAAATCTATTTTCAAATGGTTTAGAAAATATATATATTTATCTATCCAGAGACACTGGTAAAGCAAATGTAAGCAATTGGTTCATCTGGGTGAAGTGTATATGGGAATTCTTTTATAGAATCTTATAACTTCTCTAAACATTTGAAATTATTTAAAAATAAAATTTTTTAAGTCCTCACCAAATACATGATACCAGGATTGAAGAATACTAGCTATAAGGACTCCTGTTAACTCATGTGTATTCTTATTAGTTCAAAGGTGGTCAAGTTATTTGTTGCTGAAATTTGAATTCACACTATAGTGAAGAGCTATCATTTATTTTCTGAGGAGTCTCTCAAACGGAGGGAGATCCATTTTGTCCAAGAATCCTTCAGCTACAATGAAACATGTATAAAACATGCTCAAATAGAATTCTTTTTCTTTTTTTATAGACAGTACAAAAAAAAAATGACATTTATTTCAAATGCTCACCAGGCTGGGATTATTTGTTTTTACTTTTAATTAGAATCTCTTCATTCATGATAGAGGAGACAAGCCCAAAATTCCAACCAACTATAAGGCAATAGGGAATGGTGGAGCCTGGGGCAAATAAAAAAGTATATGCCCCCTCCTGGAAGTATTTCTGACTTTAATTATCTTTCGTAAGTAAATCATAAAAAAAAAATTTTAATGTCATTGACATATAACATTTTCCTGCTTTCAGGTGGTACAATAAGAGTATCAGCCGAGACAAAGCTGAAAAACTTCTTTTGAACACAGTAAGTCTCCTTAAACTGCCTTTGACTTAAAATAAATTGTGCTGGTTATTTTCAGCCATGCTGCAGTGAAATGATATATTGGATTAACAGTGGTTTTCACCCTGGCCTGTTTGGCTCAGCGGTTAGAGCGTCTGCCCGAGGACTGGAGAGTCCCGGGTTCGGTTCCCGCTAAGGGCGTGTATCTCGTATTTCGTTTGCAGTTTGTCCCTGGCCCCCTTTGGGGTTGTGTAGGTGGCAGCCACTCGATGTGTCTCTCTCACGTCGATGTTTCTCTCTCTCTCTCTTCCTTCCTCTCTCCCTCCCGTCTGAAGATAAATGCAAAAAATGTCCTCGGGTGAGGATAAAAAAAAAAAAAAAACAGTGCTTTTCATGTATGGTAAAAATATTCCAGGGATTTACAGGACAAGCATACACAGGGAGGGTCGAAGGCCTTGGGTTGACACACCGTTGCGGCAGGTGCGGGGGCCTTTCCAGCTGTGCTGCTGACACCAGGGAGCCATGGGGCTGTCCTCCTTGCCTGTTTCTCTGGCTGGGTCGGGGGGGCTGTGACTCAGATTCTGCCTGGTGGGCTGTGGGTGCAGAGGAAATACACCACTGTCAGGACTTATTTTTCACGCAACAGTTCCCGAGAGCATTGCAGTGTGAGTGACAGCACTGATCTTACCCAGGGATGTCAGGGTTAAGGGATGGAGGGATGAGGAGAGAGAAAGCATGGTGCAGTGGGAAAAGTGCTGGATCCTGGTCCCTGCTCTGTCTCTAACTCGGTGTGTGACTTTGGGGACAGCGCATCTTTCTTCTGGGCCTCAGTGAGCATGAGATGAGCATTGGACTAAATCGGGGATGACAATTACCCAGCGCTCACCTTGCTACTCTTTGCTCCTGTCCTATGACTGCCACGGTTCATCACAGCCATGGCTTTGAGGTCCTTTTTAACACAGTGTCCCAACAGCTGCCATTGACTAATTGGCACCCAAGGTGAACACTCTCTTCTTGGACCAGAAGATTATTTGTTATTCTAGGGTACAGCCTCTCAAAATATCTGGGATGGATCACTTTTCGTGGTTTGTTTTTAATTTCCAGTTTGTCACCAAATTTATATTTTCTAAAATACAACAAAAATGAATAACTAGAAAAAATTAAAAAGAAGCAAAGACAAAAATGGAAGTCCGGTTTTTTATTAGTATTATTAGATTCATTTGAAATAACATCACCCTATCTGATTGCTATAAAGAGTTTCGAAATGTTTACTCTCAATTTCTCTTTCTGTCTGGTAGCAGACCAGTGACAATTTGCCAACTGGCACCCACCTGCAGACCACACATTGGGTAGCACAGAGAATTGCATATTATGGCTCTTGCAGAGAAACCAAGAGCATGGAGGTATTGAGAGAAAGTCTCCACAGAGCCATCAATTCATTTACCAGCATATATGCCTAGAGGTTCTCAGGCCTGTCTGCACATTAGAATTGCCTGGGAAACATTTAAAAAATCAGTTCCCAAGCCAAACCCCAGATTCATTAAATCAGCATCTCTAGGATTGGAAGGATCCAGGCATTCGTCATTTAGAGAAAAATCTCTTCAGCTGAGTCTAATATTCAGCCCAGTGCCCAACCCTAGCCTTACCAGGGAGACCAGTAAACAGTCAGTATGAGTTAGTGAAGGCATCAGTCTCCTTGTGCGAAATGGCAACACTATCCCTGCCAGTTCACCGTATACCATTTTCTAGTTATGGTTTGAAAGTATTTTCCATCTTCAAGAGTCTGAAACTGCCAATCTCTCCTGAATGGAATGAAGCTGCAGTGATCATCCTGGCTTGCCCGGGACTATTCTACTTTTAAAACTAAGACTCCTGTGTCCCAGGAGCACCCCAGACCCCGCACAGGTCCCAGGCAAACCAGACAGTTGGCCACCCAAACCATTCATGATTTTGGACAGTGGTTAGGAGTGAGCCTTAGGGAAGGAAACCTGGGAAGATGTCAGGAAGGGCATGAAAGGCTGTGGTGGGAAGGTGGAGGGATGATGAATATTGTCAAAGAATGATTTAAAGACATAGAGTTCATTATTAATGTCTATTTACTTTTGCACAAGAAAACCTGATAATAGATTGATTCATTCTATCAGAGAAAAAATATGTAATATCTGTAAGAGGAAAATGGGAGGGAAGAAGGAAAGTCCACAGTCATATTCAGGAGCAGTGAACTTGGTGCTTCTTCTTTTGATAAGTTGCTATTAACAGGTAGCTAAGCCCTGGCTGGTTTTGCTCAGTGGTTAGAGAGTCGCAGGTTTGATTCTGGCCAAGGGCACGTACCTCAGTTTCGATTCGCCCCCGGCCCTGGTTGGGGTCGTGACAGAGGCAGCCACTCGATGTGTCCCTTTCACGTCGATGTTTCTCTCTCTCTCTCTCTCTCTGTCTCTCTCTCTCTCTCCCTCTGTTCCTCTCTCTCCCTCCCACTCTATCTGAACAAAAAAAATGGAAAAATGTCCTCGGGTGAGGATTAAAAAACAAAACAAAACAGGTAGTTAACAAGAGGACAAGGTGAGATGTTCTGCCCTTGGGCAACTTGTCCTCATCAAAGAGAGCAAGTTTAGCTGTTTGTGGATTCTCCAAGACTCTGCGTTTCCCGTGATGAATGCAATACAGGCAGTCTGTTACGTCCGTTTCAATTCTCACCTGGCTCAGTTAACGTATGTTTGCACCATTTCCTTTATTAGGACTTCTCAGTATAAACTCGGGGACCTTACCATTTTGCTGAGCACAGGACTAAACACTTAGACAAGATTTTTGACCTCAGTGAGCTTTAGGCTCTATTGGAAAACAAAACAAACTCTGAAGAAAGACTTAGAGGATGATCTAAAATAAGCTGTGAGCATATGAGGCAGCCTTTCCGCGGTCTCTGAGTGCACAGAAGATGCTGGCAGATTAACAGACTTCATGAAAGCAGAGCAACTGAGCTGAGTCATTACTGGACTCTGGTTTCTGCTTGGTTTCACACTGACGTAGCATTTAATCTTTTCCTGGGGTTCCCAATAGAACCACTGGGACACTTTTCAAAGTGTAGATCCCCAGGGCCCATCCCAGACCTACAGATCAAAATCTCTAGACTGAGATCATGGGAATCTGTGTTTTTTCAAGTCCAACTTGGGACGTATATGTAGCCAGCTCAGCACCTAGTTCCCCCAACCTGTTATTGGAGAACACAGTACATCTTGGCTAATTGAGAGGAGTGCACACTTACTGAAAAACCTGGATTACACTGAGTTTAAACAAGTGCAGTATCGTTATTTTCAATCACACATTGGTTCGTGAAGTGTTGCCCAGGGGGAACTTATAACAGCCCTCATTAATGACTAACTAATGAGGACTCCCATTTCACAGCAGTTCTTTGGAGGAATTTAAATACAATCTGCTTGCCCTGGCAGGTGAAACATTCCTCCTTGCTAATACTCTGAACTACTTTACCAAAATCCTCTTTGCCTCCTTAGGTAATACAAGGGCAAACTCAGTGGGTCCCGTCTTATATGCTGTTTGAAACGACAGTTAAATTGTTTCAGGAGTGTCTCCGTATCTAACAAGCATAGGACCTTTAAGATGTGGATTGACTCATTTCAATTAACCAATAATGGATTTGTTTCATTTTTATTAACTAAACTCCTGATGTACTGCCCTATATGTATTTCTCCACTAGAGACCCTTAATTGTACCTGCTGTACCTAGGAACCCAGAACTGTACCTATGACAAAGTAGTTGCTCAATAAATGTTTGTTGAATGAGGGAATACATCAAACACCTCATAAATGTTTTCAAATTAACAGCTGTGCTTAAGGAGAGCCTGACTGGTCATGAGCATTCCTGGGGGAGCTTTTTAAAAATACAAATTTCAAGACTCCAGCCCTCCCCAATCAGAACCTCTGGAGGTGGCACCCAGGTGATTCTGGGACTTACCCAAGTTTGGGGACCACAGAAAAGCACCTCCTATGGCGTGCTGTCAGTTCTTCAGATAACACCTCCTGCAGGAAGCTGCTCACATTTTCCCTCTCCCTGGCCAGGAAATGTGGGTTTCCTCTCCTTTGAACCCTTACGGTGCAATGTCATTACTTCTGCAGTGCCCTGTTCTCACTCTGCCTTGGACCTCAGCAGCTTCTCTTATCTAAACCCATTTTGGGAGAGGGTCAATTCCTTGTAAGTACCCGCTCCATACCTTACAGCATCGCACACATGGGGTGGCGTGGATTTCAGGCAGGAGCCTTATCCAACACATTAGTTTATCTTATTTCCATGATTCTACATTGTCATTAAAGATGCAGTATTGACTTAATGATGGGTTTGTTTCAAGAGAAGAAAAGAACCATCTCCAGAATAAAGAGTGGCTATGCGTCAGAACGTCTTAGAGTACAATGTGGCAAGGCTATGAATGATCAGTTCGTCTCTTTTGTAATAACCTGACCTATGTGTCAAGATTATCTTCTGTAAGATCACCTTCAAATCATATGGCCAGAAAGAGAGACATATACTCCTAACCCCATCAACATGTCTTAGACCAAAGCAGACAGTGAGATTAATACTTCCGACGGATGGTACACCGTAGACGTGGTGACAATGGCAATGATGGAGCCAATGCCTCATGCTGGTACCGTATTCCAGGAACTGTTCTATGCACCTTACATTAATTCTCCCAGCAATCTTACAAAGAGCAGTGTACAGCCAAGAAAACGGATGCTCATTCATTTAATCAGGAAACATCTAGAATTCACAGACTCATAGACTGTTGAATGAGAATTCCCTTCAAACACGTCTGGATCATTTCTTTTGTGTTATAGACGAGTAAACGGGAGCCAAGTTCAGAGCGTGAATCGGTGGCCTAGTCTGGACTAGAGCAGGGGTGCTTCTTACACACACATTCCCATATACACACATGCACACACGGTTAATAAGGGCATATATGAGTTAAGTTCTATTCTCCCATCTCTATACTTCCTGTCTGTGTATTTCACCTCTTTGGCATGCTTTTTTCTATTGTTGCCTGTTTCCTTATTTCTTTTTCTAGATAAAATATAAAAAGTAAATTGTGCCCTGGCTGGTTAGAGCATCAGCCCACAGACCAAAGAGTCGTGGGTTTGATTCCAGTCAAGGGCACGTACCTCAGTTGTGGTTCGGTCCCCGGCCCTGGTCGGAGTTGTGCGGGAGGCAACCAATCGATGTGTCTCTTTCACATCAATGTTTCTCTCTCTCTCTCTCTCTCTCTCTCTCTCTCTCTCTCTCTCTCTCTCTCTCTCCATCCCACTGTATCTGAAGATAAATGAAAAAATATCCTAAGGTGAGATCAAAAAAAAAAAAAGGAAATTGAGACCTTGAAAATGTCCCATGGGAGCAAGGGTCCCCGCACCCCACCCAGGGCTGCATTGCCCAGGTCAGTGCCCCATGCATGGCGGGGAGATGAGCAAAGACCCTTCAGGCTCCAGTGTTGGTGGTTGTGACTTCCTCTGAGCCCTTTTCAGGAAGTAGGTGGTACAGCATATACTGGCTGCCTCATTTCCCCCAGAGCTCTGGGCCACCTCAGCCCCCAACCAGAATTTCCTGTCACCGTCACAGACCGTCGCCTAGAGCAACGGCAGTGAAGGACGAGCCCTGGGCCTCCTGTGCTCGGCAGAGGGGACAGCAAACCTTTCCTCGCCTTTTTCTCACGTCTGTGGATTCCTCTTGCTAACAGTTGGGCCCTGCTCTGATGACAGATTTTTGCCCCCCAAAAATAATGACTTCTTCGACAGAATAACAGCAACAAAACGTTCTTAATTAAATAGAGGAGATGCTCACACTCCCCTCTTCACAAGACAGTGGGTAAACTCCTGGGCGTTTTGGTCTGTGCGTCTTCCCCTTTAGAGTAAGTTACACGTGCAGGTCAAGTCAGCCTCTGGTGACGTTTCGCTTCTTCCTGCGCGGTGTTTAACCCGTCACGTTTCAATGAGGCAAGAGCAAAAGCTTTACTACTGGGCGAACGGGGAGACACTTTGAAGACAATCTACACTACTTTATAATGGGTGGGTGAATATCACCAACATGATGTTGAGAGATCGACTAGAACATCGTATAACTTTAAGGTGTACAACGTAACGACTTGATATTCACCACAATTAGTTAACACCCATCACCACACAGTGACAAGTTTTTTTTTTCTTATAACTTTTAAGATCTACTCTCTTAGCAACTTTCAAATACACAGTAGCAACTTTCAAATATATGATTCAGTATCATTGACTGTACATTGCATGCTATACATTGCATCCCCGTGACTTATTTATCTTACAGCTGGAAGTTTGTACCTTTTGACCACCTTCATCCAATTCCCCCACTCTCCATACCCTCCCAAAGTTTAAAATAGACCCTTGAAACTCCCAGCGGAGATAAGAAGCGTTTGGGGAGTTTTCACAAAGTTTACGTGGTAACTATATGCTTGGCAACAACGAACAATATTGTAAGGGCAGATTGCCCCACCCCACCCCCACCCCCGCCCCCACACACACATCCTGCAGGTTTCGGGCCAAGTTAGAAGAAGCAGGTTATGTTCCTGTGCGAGGAGAAGCTGTGTAACTATTGGTGCTGTTTTGTGAGACAGAGACTATTCATCAGGACTGTTCTAAATAAGAGCTGAGGGTTTAGCTGAGTCAGTGGAGATCAAACCTGCATGTCTACCAGAATCACATGGCAAGCTTTTGAAAAGTTCAGGTACCTGGGTCCCCGTCGAAGATTCTAGGGCATGGATATGGGGTGGAGCGTGGTCAGCTGTTTGCCGTTGCAGTTTTGTTTTGTCTCGGGTAATTCTGATCATCGGCAAAGCCTGGGACACAGGGGTTTAGGGAATTAGGCCAGATCAGGGGTTCTCAACCAGAGGTGATTTTGTCTGCCAGGGAACACTTGCTAATGCCTGTCATCCAGTTGTTAGAGGCCAGGGGTGCTGCTAAACGTCCTGTAAAACAAGACAGCCTCCTGCCACGTAGAATTACAGGCCCCAACATGTCAATAGTGCTGAGATTGGGATAACCTTGAACTAGATAACCTTTCTATGGTCCTTTCTAACCCTGAGATTCTAGGATTCAAACAATGATCATGGCCATCTGTGGGTATTCTTTCTATGTCTAGACAACCCACCTTTGGGATTGGGTTTTGAAGGGGCTGTGTTGTTCTAAACTGTATAGACTTTGCTCTCCATGCTGCAAGTGTATGCCCACCACACAAGGCTCCTGTCTCTTTCTGGCCTTCACGTAAGGACTGCACTGTGTGTAAGTTATGTAAATCATAATAATAGGTTTTGCAAATATTACTAGCAGAGATTTACAGCCGGGTGGGAACAGAGCATCAGACATAAAGTACTCAAACAAAGCTAAGGTTTTAAAGTGGCCACCAGGAATAAATAAACTGGTATACCCATTTGCTTATACTGATTTTATCAGCACTAGCAAAATTGTCAGGGGGTGTAAAGGGTACATATGTGGGTCTTTCCCTTCTCCTCGTTTCCCTCATGCAATCAGGAACCTCATTTTTTTCTCCTTTTGCCCTATAGCAAAATCAGCACTTTGGAAAGGGCCTAAAAATGTTTTTTTGTTAAGGAACTGATGAAGCTTCCAGGACAGAAAGCGTATGCCCTTGTGGGGGAATGGAGATGTGGCTTCCAACATCTGTTGAATGGAGGCTTCGTGGAGTCATAGAATGAGCATGGGCTTTGCTCACAGGCCACGGTCAAGGTTCAAATCCCAGGCCTGCCACGTACTGGTTGTGGGCCACGAGACATTCACTTACGCTCTCTGGCACTCAGCATCCCCGTCAGGAAGTCGAAGATAGTAACATCTAGATTGCAGCATTGTGCTGAGGGTTGGACCATGTTTGTAATGAATCTGGTACATGGTGAGCTCCAGGAGGACGTTGCATGTGTCTGTTTGTCTTCATTACTGCTGATATCATCCGTAGAATAGTGCTGACTCATGGTAAGAGCTCAAGAGAGAGCTGTTGAATGAATATATAAAACGGTAGCCACTGTTGTGGGAAGTCTGCTCTACACCCAGCTGGCCTGCAGAATTTCCCCAGTTCACAAGCAAGAGAGTGGAGCTGGGTCCATGAGCCTGGTTTTCCGGGATCACTAACCTTCCATTCTTTCCGACTATTCCAGGGCAAAGAGGGAGCCTTCATGGTACGAGATTCCAGGACTCCAGGAACGTACACCCTGTCGGTCTTCACCAAGGCCATCGTAAGGTGTGGTGCTAACTCGCTCAGCACAGTGAGGAGAGACTGTCCTGAAGGGGGCGTGGGAGGCAGCACCCACCCTGACGTCAGGCAGAGCGAGAAGTGAGGGGCCACTGGGGATGGGGTGTTCTCCCTGACCCCTCTGAGAAAAGCAAGGCCAGAGAGACTAGGGACGTAACTGCAGGCACGTAGCTGGGCAATAACAGAGCTGGGACTGGATGCCAGGATCTTTTCCCGGTTAGCATCCTTGAGTGCAGAGCTCCAAAGAAAGAAAACATCTAGCCCTGTATTTGATGCGTTTATAATTAATTACACCGAATAATGAAAGAGATACTTCTGGCCGGAAGCAAGAAGATATGAATTCTAGTTCCGGCTCTGCTAAGAAAGCGACCTACCATTTACTGAGTCCTTCCTACGTGCCAGGATTTACAGGCCAGGTCCGATCCTAGTAAGCCCTGAAGGCAGGTGTTACTATGCTCCTTTCACAAAGAAGAAACTGAGGCTCAAAGAGCGGCTGGCACCTCCCCGAGGCAATGGAGTTTGAGTGGTCGAGCCCCATCGTGATTTCAACAGCTGCCTGCAAGACCCTCACTGCTTGTCGGCACCTCTCTGGACCTCAGTTTCCATCTCTGTAAAATTGTGTCAAATTCTCTTCTAATTAGATAATTAGGAAGAATAAACAGTTTGGCATTGACCAAAGTAAAGGAAGAATGAAGGGAAGAGAGAAAGATAATTATTAAGGGGCCCGCAGGGAATACTTGTTGGAGGTGGGAGGATGTGAGCAGGACTCGGAGGAAGAGCAGGTGACAAAGGAAGGGTGGTGTCTAGGGATGGGAAAGGACGTGGTGCACATCACAGAGGGGCCGACCTCTGCCCTGCCTGGGGCACGGTGACGAGAGTGACCATAAGGTAGGATGGAGCAGGAGTGAGACCAAAGCTGTGTGGGTCCCCTAGACCACCCCCAGGTTCGGTGATTCACTAGGAAGCCTCACAGGACACAGCGTGTAGTTGTACTCGAGGCTAAGATGATCACAGCAAAAGGATACAAAGCAAAATCAGCAAAGCGAAAAGGCACGTGGGACAAAATCCAGAGAAAACCAAACACAAGCATCCGGGTCCTCTCCTGGTAGAGTCACACAGGACATGCTGAATTCCTCCAGCAGCAACTTGTGACAGTGGGAGGGGGAGGGGTGTCTCCCAGGGGAGCTCATGAGGGGCTCAGTGCCCAAGGTTTTCACTGGGGACTGGCCACGTAGGCAGCTAGCACACAGCAAAATTCCAGGCTCCCAGCGGGAAACCAGGCATCGGGCATAACCACATTGTTTATACAAACCACTTAGGCTCAGGGAGCCACCCTTATTTGTTAGAGAGTGGTGAGAACTCTCCCGAAATCCAGGTTCTTGGATGCCAGCCAGGGCCAACCTTGCACGCGGGCCTTTGTAAGGACATCAGTCAGGGCTGCTGTATTGACTCTGCTGCACACATCAAACTGGCGCGAAGGGGCCGGAGATGCTTCTTTAACATATGCTGATAATTAGTTAATTCTTAGAGCAGGGAAGGCAAACATGTAGCGCATGTGAGACCACTCCCCATTCTGCGGTGGCAGAAGAAACATCACAGCTCTGACGCTAATGGGGTCCAGGTGCAGCCTCTGCGTCCTTAATACAACACCCAGGGCCAACCCGTCAGGACTGACACAGGTTGAACTGTCCCTGCTGTCCCTGTGAGAGGGTGAAAAACAAAGTGAGTAGGAATCCGATACCAGTCGACATGTTTGTGCCTAAACATTGCTTCTTAATCGCTGCATTTGTGTTTCATTTGTTTAAGTGAGAACAATCCCTGTATAAAGCACTATCACATCAAGGAAACAAATGACAACCCCAAGCGATACTATGTGGCCGAAAAGTATGTGTTCGATTCCATCCCTCTCCTCATCAATTATCACCAGCACAATGGAGGAGGTGAGTCCTACAGGACGGGGTGGGGAGTGGGTGGACCCTCACACAGGAACGTGGTTTCTTCGTGTCAAACAAGCTGACCTTAAATAATAATTAGATATACAAATAGAAAAGGATGCCCACTGTTGGATTCTATTACATATTTTCCTTTAGCCAATTCTGAACACCTGCGTTGCTGACTCTTCTCAGAGAGGGTGGAATACAGGAGACTGGGCTTTGGGATTTGTTTTCCAGAATAAAAGTACCTTTTGCACCAGGTTATATTTCTTCCTGGTGATTTATCTTGGATGGTTGGTACAGCAAAGCTCTAACCACGGCCTTTTGCTTTTTGATCAACCCAGGCCTGGTCACTCGACTTCGCTATCCGGTTTGTTCCTGGAGGCAGAAAGCCCCCGTCACAGCAGGGCTGAGATACGGTGAGCGGTGCATCCTGGAATGTTACACATTTGCACTAAAACGCATGTCCCTAAACGTCTGGGACAAATCTGAATGGACTTTCCATGAACCTAGTTCTTCCCCAGACTTAAAATGGCCATTAGAAGAGGCGCACTGTGTATCTGGAGGTGGTGTGCACCAATAAGCACTGGTGTGTGTGAGCAAGAGAGTTACTTATGTGACAACATTGATCTTGGCCAAATCAGTGTCCACTGGTTTTAGTTAAGAGTTCATTGATGCCCTGGCCGGTTTGGCTCAGCAGTTAAAGTGTTGGCCCACGGACCAGAGAGTCCCGGGTTCGGTTCCCACTAAGGACACGTACCTCGGTTACAGTTTGTCCCTAGCCCTGGTTGGGGTTGTGTGGGTGGCAGCCAGTCGATGTGTCTCTCTCACATCGATGTTTCTCTCTCTCTCTTCCTCCCTCTCTCCTTCTTGCTCTGTCTGAAGATGAATGTAAAAATGTCCTCCGGTGAGGATGAAAAAAAAAAAAAAAAGAGTTCATTGATGAAATGTTTATTGAGCACCTACTTTGTACAGAGCACTCTACTAAATGCTATTAGAAAAGGATTAGGAAACAATGCCTTAGTCCCGTGTTCGCACCTTTTCCTAGAATTCTGTGTTATCTAGTTTGTCAGGCACGGGTCCACTGCAAGGCCTGTAAGTTGGCAGCAACCAGAAGTGTTTGTTTGCATAGCACAGTGTTAAAGTTTTTTAACGCCATGAGGTAGGGCATGCATCTCCAGTGCCACAGGCCCTGCTAGTCCTTCTGGTCCTATAGAACTGCTTCACCCACTTGTGATGGTCTGCCTGGAACCCAGAGGCCATGAGTTCGCATCCCCTGTCCAAACTGTGCTGGCTGAGAAGGCTGTGTAATTTTCATTTGGTATCTCCCAGACTGGTGGTTCTCAAACCTCAGTGTGCATCAAAGTCATATGGGATGCTTATTAAAAATGTTGACCCGTGGACTCTCTCCAACACTTACCAAACAATCCCTGATAGAGGAATCTCGGAGTCTACATTTTAAAGACGTGCCCTAGGTGACTTTGACGCAGGTGGTTTGATGGTCCTACACTACTTGCTATGAGCTCCCATCCCCAACAAGCACCGTATCTGATACACAGTAGGTACTCCGTATGGTTTTCCTGTTGAGTCTCTGCCTCAGAGGTAGAAAGCGAGCTGTCTGTGGTACTAGACCAAGTGTCAGGAAAGGAAAATGCCTCTGTAGTCTCCTTATGGAAATAAAGTTATTCTAATAACTGTAGACTCCCAATGTATCCATGCTGGATGGGATCTCAGAGATTATCTTATGAACCCACTCATTTTGTCAGTGTGAAAACTGAGACTCGAATCCCTTTTATTTGTTTTTTGAACATTTATTGAGAGCCTACCATGTGCCAGACACTGCACTGGCTGGCCCCTCGGTCCCAGTTCTCTTAAATCCGATTCCTTAGCCCCCACCCCTGCTAAGGCCTAGTAGAGTGCTATATACATAGTGGGTACTTTTGACAGATGAATGAATGAAGGAACGCTCAGCTCAAATGAAATTTGCCATGTGGGAAATTGACAATAGTACATTTTCAACCAGGTAGAGAAAATGGTTGGACCCTTACAAAAACCCTTCATTTACTTTCTTTACTATCTTGATTACTGGCATTCTCCTTCCTCTTTCCATGGAATCTCCCCCACATATATTTTTCATGGCTTAAAAATACATATCCTATGTTGTTTATATGGAAAAATATAATAATTGTATCTATGACAGTTCTAAATCTAGGGCTTGTAACATTTACCATCTTTGGGTTAAATTGACGATGGGCTGACATTCTACGTAGGGTTATACAGTCTCCTGGCAGCCCTCGAGCTCGTGTCGGCTGCGTGCCATGGAAAACCCTCTGTGTCTCCTCCAGGGAGATGGGTGATCCACCCCTCGGAGCTCACTTTCGTGCAGCAGATCGGCAGCGGGCAGTTCGGGCTGGTGCATCTTGGCTACTGGCTCAACAAGGACAAGGTGGCCATCAAAACCATCCAGGAAGGAGCCATGTCAGAAGAGGACTTCATAGAGGAGGCTGAAATCATGATGTGAGTGGTCCAGACAAGAGTATGCCGAGATGCCTCGGGGAGGGTGTTCTGTGCTGTGTTCCTTAAATACCACCCCGAGGCCATGTTGTGCCAGCTCCCTGCTCCAATCAGCGATGACTTCCCATGACGTGGAGAGTAAAATCACACTGTCACCACGGTCTACAAGGCCTGGCCCAATGGCTCGTGAATCTCCTCTCCTACCCCTCTGTCCTCTGGCCTCCGCTCATCCTCACACACGTCAGCTGACTCTGTGCCGTCCTTCAGGTCTAGGCTCAAATGAAACGTTTTGGGTTTTTTTTTGAGGGGTGCCTTTTTGGGAGACTGAGTTTGGACCATCTCACCCCTTGCCTTTTTCCTCCAGGAAACTCTCTCACCCCAAACTGGTCCAGCTGTATGGGGTGTGCCTGGAGCAGCACCCCATCTGCCTCGTGTTTGAGTTCATGGAGCACGGCTGCCTGTCGGATTACCTGCGCAGCCAGCGGGGCCTCTTCGCTGCAGAGACCCTGCTGGGCATGTGCCTGGATGTGTGTGAGGGCATGGCCTACCTGGAAAAGGCGCATGTCATCCACAGAGACCTGGTAAGACGGTGCAGGGCAACCACCTTCAGATCCAGGAGGAAGGGCCAGTGAAATGGAGAGCTACCGAGACTGGGATTGCATTAGTCAATAACAAGGCGCACACCATCTCCCTTCCCCTCCCGACTTTCTTCCTCTCCCCACTTTGGGAGGTCCTGGTGGGAAAGTGTTTCCTGAGGACTTAGATTGGGGCTCTAATCGCAGCCCCACCTCTGACTTTAACCCTCTGAAAGTCAGTTTACATTCTTCCAAAATGAGGGAAGTGGACAGTTTTTCTCAAAGTGTTATCCCAGGATCTACTAGAATCCCAAGGGGGTGATCCCAGAACTATCCTTGGAACGTCTGGGGGTTGGGCTCAGGAATACTTATTTTAACATGACCCATCTTGGGATTGCAGGCACATTAAAATTTGGGGCTCACTGGAGTCTTTTACGGCTAAGGGCTCTTCCAATGCGACATTCTGGGATACTAATTGTGGACCAGGTACTCTCCCTATTGAGAAACAGTTTTAAGAGGATTAACATCTTCAAAACAGTCTTATTTCACTCAAATGTGCTGACAGTCTCTTCCTAGCCGCCCTAATATTAACATTTCTTTTTGCATCCAGTTACATTAGAGCATATCATCGATTAGACAACACCTTGGATTTCTCTTCTAATTAGTATCCCAGAAATGACCATAAAAGACCAAACTTACTCATCTTCATAAAGGATCTTACACATTCCCTTCTAGCTAACTTCCATCAGGCACTTGTGAAGGTTAACTAACATTTGTAAAGCTCCTCCCTGCCATTGTACAATAGCACCTAAAAAAAAGCGAAGGACCACGCTTATAGGAGACTCCTTAATTACTGATGACCCACCAACCCTTTCTCTTTCCCATTTGTTGGCCCGTCTCCTCTCCAGGCTGCCCGAAATTGTTTGGTGGGAGAAAACCAAGTCATCAAGGTGTCGGACTTTGGGATGACAAGGTAATAAGGGGACGAGATGCTGGCACAGCCGCAGGAGTGGGACTCAGGCCCCCAGAACATGCGGACATCCTCTCTCCACTCTCTTCCCAGGTTTGTCCTTGATGATCAATACACCAGCTCCACGGGCACCAAATTCCCGGTGAAATGGGCATCCCCGGAAGTCTTCTCCTTCAGCCGCTACAGCAGCAAGTCGGATGTGTGGTCCTTCGGTGAGTGCCATCCTGGCCCCATACCCACGTGATCAGGGTCTACTTGCCCTTGACCTCTGGATGGTGAGGGAGTCCCACTGTCAGCCTCTGTGTAATAATAGCTCTAAAAAGTATGAAGGGGCCCTCCTTACTGTGTCTGTTCTTAGAGATCTTTGAAATGGGGGGGAGGGGGTAAAAATGAGAGTGCAAATTTAGGATTCTGGGGATTGCTGTGAGATCCAAAGCTGGAGGAGTCAGGAGATTAGAACATGAGTCCCTTGAGGGCCAGGACCATATTTGTTCAATATTATATTCCCACACTTAATCCTCAGTAACTGTTTACTCATTCATTCAACAACCATTAATAGAGCATATCTACTCTACACCAGAGCCTAATCTAGGTGCTCACAATACAGTGATGGATAGGATAGGAAAGACTCCTATTGGAGCTGAATTTTAGGAGGAGACAGATAACAGTTATGTAAGCCAGCCAATCAACATGTCTATAAGATAAAGTCAGGTAGTGATAAGTATGTGCTATGAATAAAACAAAGTAATGAGATAGAGAGTGACTGGAATAGAGAGAGAGAGAGTCTGTTTTAAATACAAAATCTGGGAAGGCCTCTATGAGGAGGTGACTCTTGGGCAGAAATCTGAATGATGAGCGGGAGCGGTCTCCATTCAAAGATCCAGGGAACAGCGTCCCTGACAGAGGAACCAGCAAGTGCAAAAGCTTGGTGTGCCCAAAGAGAAGGGGGCAAACAGTAGACAATGGAGTTGGCAGGCCATGGTTAGGAATTAGAATTTCTAATAAGTGAAGATGGTCATAAATGAGAGGCAGAATGAGTGATGTTGGTGAGCCAGGTACTAAATGTTCTTGCTCGGTTAGTCACCACACCCTACACCACAGCTGGTGTACACTGAAGTGTGCACGAAACCAGCCTAGGCAACCTCTTTGATCTGGATCCCAAGAAGGGTCATACTTTGGACAGGAACAGGTTGGGGTCTGATTTTCCGTTCTCCATGAAGGGAAGGTTTGCCAAGGGTACTGACCAGTAGTAGAAACCAGGAAGAAGCTGACTCATGAAATCTCTTAGGAGAATAACTAATTTTAAAGTCTTCTCTAGCATTTTAGAATCTCCGTTTCCAGCATCCAAGTAGTTTGAGTACTTCCGAACTGCTCCTTAAAACGGTTCCCTTCTTCAACAGGCCTCGCTGTGATTTTGTTAGCCAAATTTAAGTTACAGAATGAATTTGGGAGAAATAAAATTGCACCAGAGCAATCTCAGAAGATTCTCCTTCCCCCGGCATAACTAGGAAGGGTAGGGCTGGTGTGTGGCCACTCTCTGCGGGTGATGCAGGTCACGCCGCACCACGCCGGATGTCCCAGAGATGTTTGCAACCATGTGGGCACATTCTCCTTCCGACTCTGAGTGCCACAGCTTGTCAGCCTGGGTTGAACTAAAGTCCACTCCTGCCTGGGATGTGTCATCCGCAGTGTACAAAGTTGAGATTAGCTGATAGAAGCAGACTAGAACGGCTGACAAGACTGGGTGATAAGCCTGAGAAACAAAACCCTGGGTGGACTGAGAGCTTGATGCCGGCCTCAGGCCATTGAACTTTGTCATGCATTTTAAGGTTTTGTCCTCATTAGCTGTACTGTTTTAAGTGAGTCAGGTTTGGGCCTCCCTGAACTTTCTCACCAATGCAATACAAGGTTTGCATGAAGCAATTGTTTTCAAATCAGCTTTGAGCCTCCGCCCCCCACTCCCCCCATTTTCCAAGGAAATCTCACTAGAAATCCTGGTATCTTGGGGTGCTGCAGTCTTATTTACAAAGAGATTCTGAATTTCCAAAACTCTTGAGGCACCCCTGAGGATCCCTCAGCAATTCTGATCCAGTGGTCTGGGCTGGGGCCCAGGATCTACCATTTGAACAAACTCCTGAGGTGATATTTATTCAGACGTTTTGGAAATCATACACTGAAAAATCCTGCCCTAAAGTATCTAGAATATGTTTTGAAAACAACTGGGTTAGGTGATCTGCAAGCTGTCTTCCCACTCTGACATCTATGGATGTATTAACACATAAAAAAGCTGGGTGTGACCTTTATACTTTGGGCAGAAGAGGAAAAGGGATTAAATAAGGTTGTCAAAAATGGACATCCTGAAGATGTGTTTTGCTTCGTCTGCACAGTATTTTTAAAAATCAAATTGAGTTTATATTTTAAAACTCTCCATATATGACTTCTTTTGAAAACTCAGAAAATATGAGAATCCTGAGCGATTCCCGTGTGCCCTAGCTTGCTGGAGCTAAATCACAGCTGACCCATTAAGACAGAACTTTTTACCTCCAGTTTTCCACAGTCCTCACTCGTCCCTATTACACACCTCACCCATTTCACTCATTTACATCGTGTATAGACATTTGAGTTTATGGCCGCTGCAAGTTTTAGTAGTTAGCATTTGAGTTAGATATAACAAAGGGCTGAGCTTGACCGTTCTTCACCACTAAGACGGCTGAGAAATCTCTGTTCTTTAGAAATAGTGCACGCCTAATAAGACTCAGGTGGCTTGACACTGTAGTTCTTGGAGGGAGGGACTTGAGTCTCAATGTCAATCACATCTGTGATTTCTAGATGTACGTTTGTTTGTTTGCTATTTGTGAACTTTATCATTAACTGAACTGCACTCACCATTTCTTGTAGGGGTGTTGATGTGGGAAGTCTTCAGTGAAGGCAAAATCCCATATGAAAACCGAAGCAACTCGGAGGTGGTAGAAGACATCACTACCGGATTTCGGTTATACAAGCCCCGGCTTGCCTCCTCACAGATCTACCAGATCATGAGTAATTGCTGGAAAGAGGTCAGTAAAGGAAGTGGTTTCCCCCTGCAATATAACCTACAGCTTCAGGGTCTGCCCCCTTCCCTAGAGAAAGGAATCCTTTTAGAGGGCGAGTCAGCAGGGATGAATGAAATAGATTAACAGGAACGTGACTTTGAGTGTCTATTAACTAGAGAGGTTTCCCACCCTTAAAAGACCTGCTAATGACCTTGAGTATAATTTGATTTGCTACATAATGTCCTAAGCCATCAACATATTGTCAGAGAGAAAGAGGGGGTGAAGCCTATGCCAGTATTTCAGTTTTCCGAGAAAAAAATATTGTGTGTAACATCGTAAAACCATTGCATGTACATGAAGTCAGTTCTATAAATTGGGGATCAGAAGTTTACTTGTGCTGTGAAAATATTGAAATGACTTAGAGTTCATTTCATTCATTCAACAATTCAGAAAGGGAATCCAGTTACTCTGCGCCCTCCCAGATGTCTCAGGCTCCGCCTTCAACCACATCAGCATGAGTCTTAGATGTCCTTTGGTGAGTTAGGAAATTGCACATTTCAACCAAAGTTGAATGTTGCTGAAATAGGGAGTTACTACAAATTCAGATCATTGACGGGTAACAAGGTAGAACTGAAAAACTATGGACTACTTGGGTTTTGTCTCAGCTTTGCCCTGTCTTAGTCATTAATCTTAGACAATTCTCTAATCCTCTTCTTCCTTACTTAGTAGAGAATTAAACAATGCTTGATTTGTAAGTTCATAGATCTTTATAATCAGAACCAAACAAACAAACACAGGCACAAAACAAATCTAGTCCATTTCACAAGGGTTAAATACTCTAATTATGATGGCTGACATTTATTTAGCACTTTTTTGTTTTTTTAACTTAATAAACTTTATTGTTTAGAAGTTTTAGATTTACAGAAAAATTGAGCAAATAGTACAGAGAGTTCCCACATACCCTCCTCCCCTATGAATAATATTTTGCATTAGTGTAGTATATTTATTATAATTAATCAACCACTAGTGATACATTATTAACTGAAGTCCATAGTTTACAATAAATTCCCTCTTTGTGTTGTGCAGTTCTATGAGTTTTGACAAATGTACAATATGTTTCTACCATTATAGTATCATACAGGATAGTTTCAGTGCCCTAAAATCCACTGTGCTTCACCTTTATTTATTTATCCCTTCCCTCCTTCTCCCCAAACCCCTGGCATCTATTGATCTTTTTTATTATCCAAGTTTTACCTTTTCTAGAATGTCATATGGTTGGAATCACACAGGATGTAGCCTTTTCAGATTGAATTCTCCCACTTAGCTCTGTGCATTTAAGATTCCTCCATGTCTTTTTGTGGCTTGGTAGCTCATTTGTTTTAATCACTGAACAATATTCCATTGTATGGATATACCACCGTTCATTTACCCATTCACCTCCTGAAGGGCAACCTGACTGCTTCCAGTTTTTTGGCAATCGTGAATAAGGCTGTTATAAACATTTGTGTGTAGGTTTTTGTATGGACATACGTTTCAGCTCAATTGGGTAAATATCTGGAAGTGTGATTCCTGCATCTATGATAACACTATGGGTAGCTTTGTGAGAAACTGTCAGTCTTCTCTTCCAAGGTGGCTGTACCATTTTGCATTCTCACCAGCAGGGGGAGCTCCTGTGGCTCCACATCTTCCCCTGCATTTAGTATTGTCAGTGTTAATGTTTTGAATTTTAGCCATCCTAATAGGTGTAGAGCGGTATCTCCAAAACAAGTGGCATCTTGTTTTAATTTACAATTCCCTAATGACATATGATGTTAAGCATCTTTTCATGTATTTATTTGCCATTTGTATATCTTCTTCAATGAGGAGTCTGTTTAGATCTTTGGCCCATTTTTAATCAGATTATTTGTTTTCTTGCCTTTAAGTTTTAAGAGGTCTTTGTATATTTTGGATATAAGTCCTTTATCAGATATGTGTTTTGAAAATATTTTCTCCCAGACTATGGCTTGTCTTTTCATTCCCTTAACAGTGTCTTTTACAAAGTGGAAGTTTTTAAATTATAACAAAGTTTACCACCATTTTTTTTCCCTTTATGAATCATTGCTTCTGGTATTGTTATCTAAAAACCCATTTTCTCCTGTTATCTTCTGGAATTTTTATAAGTTTTGCATTTTACATTTAGGTCCTATGATCCTTTGGAGTTAATTTTTGTGAAGAATGTATGGTCGGTGTTTAAAATCATTGTGTTGTATGTGGATGTCCAGTTGGTTCAGGACCATTCTAAAAGCATATTTTAAAATCAGCAGTGGGCATCGCTATTGAATTCTAGTTTGCTTTTGGAATTAGCTACAGCACACAGGTTCAAGGAACTCACAGAGTTCTTTTCTTCCCTCTCTAGAAACCAGAACACCGGCCATCCTTCTCCAGACTCTTCAGACAACTGGGTGAAATTGCAGAGATGGGACTTTAGCAGAGACCACAGATCCTGAGTCGGGGAAGAAGTCCTACCTCCACAGAGAATTAAAAGCTGCCACCAGCCCAGGACTCCCCAGAGGCAGCTGGCCTGTGGCGCCAGTCCCCGAGCTGCCACGGAGGCAGCACCCTGACCGAGGCTGGCGCTCAGCCACAGGCAGGAGGCTCCGCCAACGAACTGGGAGCGGGGCCAGAGCAGCGCCATGTCTCTGCCTTCCCTCCAGCCTCTTATCTTGGGTGGTGCACAAACCTCAATCTGACAGCTTTCAGGCAACATTCCTTGCACTTCTTCTTAGAGAGAGAGAGAGAGAGAGAGAGAGAGAGAGAGAGAGAGAGAGAGAGAGCGGGTAGGACCCTGGATTATTATTTCATTGTCATTTTAAACGTGAATCTAAGGTTAATGGTCAGGGACTTTTTATTTGACCTGACAACAGAAAATCCCAGGGGCTGGGGCAGCAGGACTCCTGATCAAGGAGAACTGTGAGTTAGTCAAGGTCGGAAAGAGTAAGCTCCTCCACCGTGATGCTGTCAGCCGCAGCTTCCTGCCCCAGAGGAGGGAGGCGCAGCTGCTCACATCAGAGGCCAGATATTCTGAGAAGCGGCTTTATGAGGTTTTACTGAGAGTACTCTGCCACCCTTCTCCTTGAAGGGCTCATTATGGATTTGGGTGAGCAATGTCAATCCCACATTTGGAGTGTTGGGTATCTGGTGTCTGGGCAGAAGGAGGGCATCTGATGGTAGGGAACCCACTGGTACAGAGAAAGACCTTAGGCGGTTACCACGCTGATGCTCACCTTTAGTACCAAGCCAGGCAGGGGACTATGCCTCCCCTTCTGCACAGAACGCTCTGCAGGCATCCTGGGAGGAAATGGTTCTTCTGAACGCACACTCTGACTGAGGACTCTGCCATCGAGTCCCCCACCACCCCCACCTCCAGGCATCAGCCCCCTCTTTGCACTCTTCCATCAACAGGGGGCAGCATTGTTTTGGGTAGGGTGGCCTTGCAGAGAAATAGAAGCTTGTTTAAGCCCTAGAGATTTGCAGCTTTAAGGTTGAGACTTGAAATCTCCCAAAGTCCTGCGAGAGGAACAAGGGGGTCCATTCTTGCTGAAATCATCTGGATGGAAACTGAATCAGGCAGAAAGTGGGGTGCTCCTAAGATGCATAGTGATGGCTACTGTTGATTGAGCACCTAAATATGCAAAGTGAATATGTACTGAGCTACAAGCCTTCTCTGCAGTTCACCCTGAGTCCACACCAACCTCGTGAGGTAGTATTTTTCCCATGCTACAGATAGTGAAACTGAGGCTTAAAAAGGCCAGGACACCTGCGAGGAAATATAGAGCCCAGGATTCTAGCCTACATCAGTCTGACTCCATTGCACAGTTTCTTTATTCCTGTTCAACGCAGTCTTTTACCAAGGATGAAAGGGATTGGAGAGGAGAAAAATACAGCAGAGGGGAAAGGCAGAGAGAGAGCCAATAAAAACACCGGCAAAGCACCACCAGAAAGTAAGGTTGCTCCTGCATAGACCACTGTGGTTGGCGCTGTAGCCCTCCAACTTGGAAGAGGATCTTCTCTATCCTCATCCGTAGCCTCCCCTTTGTCAGAGTTAATGAGTTTGGACTTACTCAGTTAATTAACCCTTTGATTCGCTCAACCCTCCAACGTTGACAGCATGAAGCCATTTATAGATGAGCTTCAAAGCAGCTTGGGAAGATTGTCCTGCAGGAGTATAAAGGCTCTTTAACGATTCCAGCATTGAGCTGGCTGCAGTCTTCTTGGACACTTTGTGGGGCAGGGTATTCCCTGATGTAGGAGACAGTTCATTTTCCTGCAGTGTTCAGATAAAACTCTTGGAGTAGTTGTTGCATGGTGTTGCAATCAGCTCTTTCTAAACCACGTGATATTTTGGCCAGCCAGAGATTCAGCTGCATAACTTTTAACTATAATTATTGTGGAACTGGGAGCTCCAAGATAAAGCTCCCTCATTCAGAAGATGATCTTACTCAACTTATCCAAAATCATCCCTGTGTACTCTTTGGTGCATTCTCTTTTGGAAGCCTTAATTAGAGATGATTTCTGGAGCATCCAGCCTTGAAGGAAAACATCAGAGTTGACTGATCTCTGTGGTCTAGTTTAGGAAACCCACCCCCACCCCCATCCCTCCACCCCGAGCTTGCATGGTATTATCTTGTTCAAGTTCAGAGTCATCGGGGCCTTAACTGAATGTGTGTAGATAGTTCACCTCCCACCGTCCTATCCTGCAAAATGGGCCTCCAGCCTGTGTATTTGTTTTTTCTAACATTTTGCAAATGGTGCCATGTGTTCTCAGGGGATTCCCTCATACAAGGTTTCGGTTCTGGATGCATTTTATAGTTTCTGCCTGTTGTACCTTTTGAGACTATGTATTTATATATGCATAGATTAGATATTTATTAGTGTACAGTCATTGCTAGTGTTCACAATAAAAATATTACAAATATCTCTTACCCTTCATAAAGCACACGGAGTTAAAGGTTGGGTCCAGCAAATAAAGCTGTGCATTTTAATAACTGCAGTGTATATGGCCTGGGTTTCTTAGTTGTTCAAATGTCAAACAACCACAGGTTTTCCTTAAATGAAAATGGTTACATGGTTTCACATTCCACAGACAAGTAAAAACTGTATGTCAGTCAACATTTGTTCAACGGGTAAATATCAAATGCTTCCCATGTTCCTATGACATGCTGTGCTGAGCTCTGCGGAAACAGATGGAAAAGGTACAGCCTTTACCTTTAAGAAATGGCAGGTATGGTTTACATATAAACAAGTAAAATGATATATAATAGAGCAATTAGAGCAACAACAGAAATATGGTCAAAGAAGAAAAGAGCTCAGAAGAACTGATGGAATCTATCACTTTTAATAGGGGGAGGGGATGTCACTGCTGCTTAAAGTGTGGTCCCTGGGCCAGCAACAGCAGTATGACCAGCCGGTGAGAAATGCAAATTCTCCGGCTTCGCCCTGAGACCCACTGAATGAGAATCTACATTTTTAACAAGATTCACAGGTGATTCTGTGCACATTAAAGTTTGGGAAGCACTGGCATAGAGGATATCATGTCTGACTCAGTTTTGAAGATGAATTATGGTGTGATTTTTTAAGGCAAGCAGGTGGGAAGAAATAAGAGAAATACTTCCCAGGTAGAGGGATAGAGGAAACAGAATGTACTGGGAAGCTATGATCAGTTTACCATTGGTGGAGCATAAGGGGTGTGTGTGTGTGTGTGTGTGTGTGTGTGTGTGTGTTCTCGGCAAGGGTGAGAATGATAGAAGGAGTAGGTAAATTGACAGTGAGGCTATAAATCGAGGCAAAGATCATGTTACAAAAGACAAAAAAAATAATGGAACTCGACCTATATATAGAAAAGATGTCATTGAGCAAGGAGAGAAGGCCAAAAAAAAATTTTAATATGTTTTTATTGATTTTTTTTTTTTTTTAGAAAGAGAGGGAGGGAGAGAGAAACAACAATGTGAGAGAGAAACATCAATCGACTGCCTCTCGCACGGGCGTGAAACCTGGGCATGTGCCCTGACCGGGAATGGAACTGGCGACCTCTCGGGGCATGGGACGACGATCAACCAACTGAGCCACGTTGACCAGGGCAAGGCTAAATTTGTGTTTAAAAATACATTCTGGAGTAGCATGCTGAGTGGGTTTGAGAGAGGCAAACTGGTTGAAAGGAAAGCAATTTGCAGATGATTTCTGCCTTGCTCGTAGTGCCGGATCACTGTTCATACTCATTCACTGTGTGCTGTGTGGGCGACATGTGGAAATTACAATTCAGTCTTTGGCCACAGTTGGACAGAAATAAATAGGTGTTCCGCTCCCTCTTAGAATCTCAGGGGTACGAAACCTGGGTTATTATGTTTAGAGTGTGTTGCGCTCTCCCTGTACCTTTCAGTCCACCAGATGCCCATGTTCACTGGAGGGGCCAGTTCAGACTCCAGAGGACCACAGGCACAGGTGAGAGCGCCTCCATACCAACTTTCATGGGACTCGCCTCTGGGCTTGACTCCCACGGGCAAATGATCCACATAGGAAACTTCTAAAGGGATTAGGTGAACAGATCTGCTTCTCAGCGCTCTTACCCTGCAGACCTTGCTCTCTCTGGAATCTTCCACCACTCTGAGGAAGAGAAGAATACACTCCATTCAGCAAGGTGGGGTGTGTGTGTGTGTGTGTGTGTGTGTGTGTGTGTGTGTGTTTTCAATGACTTTGAGGTTCTCCCCCAAATCATGGTGTGTAGTTGGCTTGGGAAATAACAGAATCATACAGGTACTGTTAGAAGGAGTTCTAAATAGTTAGCATTCACCTGCTATTAATTGGCATTGTGTTAGATGCATAAGATGAATAAGATATCTTATATCAGTTAGGGACCAAGCACACCCCATTCGCATTAAGATAACTCAAGCAGGGCTCATTTACAAAAAGACTACTTAAACATAGTGTGAGTCAGGTTTAGGATAACCACAGGAAGAGGTACAGAGGAAAATTACAGTCAAGGAGCACCTACCCCCCTTAGGCCTGAAAAGACAGAGGGGGAGTGGTCATTTGAATGTGGAAGCAGAGGGTCACGTGGAGAAGGCTGCCTCTAGAGAAGAGGACCTTTACTGAGGAACAGAGGAAGCCCCGGGCAGCATCCCAAGGAGGAAGCCAGAGGAGCAAATATGCTGACTCCACTCTCCTCCCTTCCCCTATCAGCTGCTGAGGCTTCTTGTTAGCCAAACCAGCTGGAAGACAGAGGGCAAGGAAACCTAGTAGGGTGGTACCCGAGGTCAGTCTCCAGGGGAGACAGCAGGGTGAGAGCAGAGCGGTCTGGAGGAGCAGTAGACACAAACCTGTCTGTCCCCAAATCCCATGCTCCCAACCACCCTGTGGGGCTGACTATAGGGCCACCTATGCTAGCCTGAGAACACAGCAGCACCGACCCCGTTTTATCTCAGCTATGTTTCTGCATCCCAGATCCATTCGGAATATGCTCAGATCCTCCTAATCAGTTCTTAGCCAAATCCACTGCAAACAGCATTTGTTTATGTAAGGAAGAAGCGTTCTTTGCTATCAAGTTATGTGTAAGAGAGCTGACCTTCAAGGGAGGCCAGTCCTCTAGCAATTGTGGGAAATGAGCAAAGTGAGAGGAAGACAACAGAGGAGGGAGGGAATGCAGTTCCAAATGGCCCGGGATGGAGCTGCAAGTTCAACAGCAAAACATCCTTTAATGTTTCATGTATAAGAAACAGACTCAGAGATGCAGAGAACAGAATGATGGTTGCCAGAGGAGAGGGAAGTTGGGGGCTGGGTGAAAAAGTGAAGGGATTAAGAAGTAAAAATTGGCAGTTACAAAATAGTCACAAGGATGTAAGAGTACAGTGTAGGGAATATAGTCAATAACGTGTATGGTGCCAGGGGTGTCACTTTGCAAAGTATCTGTCTAACCATGACACCATACAACTGAAATTAGTACAAAATAATATTGAAAGTCAACTGTAATTGAAAAATAAAAATGTTTAAATAAAGTTAATGTATGAGACCAATACCTTAAAAATATTTCATCTATAAAATAATAGGATGACTTCTAAGGATTTTGTGAGGATGAAATGAGCCCATCCGTATACAGTACTTAGCATAGAGGCTGGCCCCAAATGAACATCCAATACATTTTAGTTTTAAATATATTCTTTAACAATTTTTTCATATTGAATGAAGGAAATCGGCAATCTAGTTTCCTATGGAAAGACGAGTGTCTGGGGCCAGCTGGCCCTGAGCAACCCTTCCCCTTTGTGGGCCTCAGCTCTTTCATTGGTAAAATGAGGCAATTTTGAACAAGTGGTCAAGTTTGATCTAATGGACCATGTAAATTGTGTAACTGACTATTAAGTTTCTCTTTTCCTGATAACTACATGAATGTTAACTACACAGACCAGATGCGTGAGCCTTCTGTAGCAATGTAGAGATTTCTTTTGTATTATTCACATTGTCTCTCCATCTCAAATCCTTTCCCTTCTTTCTCTTTAAAATGTATTACTTATTAAAAATATTTAAAAGCCCTGGCCGGTTGGGTCAGCGGTTGGAGCATTGGCCCACACACCGAAGGGTCGCGTTTTTTATTCCTAGTCAAGGGCACGTACCTGGGTTGCAGGTTCGATCCTTGGCCTGGTAGGGTCATGCAGGAGGCAACCAATCGATGTGTCTTTCTCACATCGATGTTTCTCTCTCTGTCTCTCTCTCTCTCCCCTTCCCTCCTTCCCTCCCTTCCACTCTAAAAATCAGTGGGAAAATATCCTCGGGTGAAGATTAACAAAAATAAATAAATAAACTAAAACATTTAAAAATAATGCATCTCTATAATTTACATTAAGGAAGTTTTTGTAATAAGGTGGCATATTAACGAACACATAGATTCCACCGGGGAGGAGGATGAGGCTGTAGATAATTCTGATTGAAAGCATGAGTTTTGGTTTCGCTACCTGGGCAAGTTATTTAACCTGCCTTAGTTTCTTCAGTTATAAACTAGGGCTAATAATTATATTTTCCTCATAAGATAATTGTGAATATTAAATGAGGTCATGCACTTGGTAAATGTTCATCATTATTTTTTTAAGAGGTTATCTCTGATAATCTCTTAATTTTTTGCAATTTTTATTAATTTATTTTTGCTGCAGATGTTTCTCCTTTTTCTTAACTTTCTTTTCTTTATTGATTTTAGAGAGAGAGGAAGGGAGAGGGAGAAAGAGATAGAAACATCAATGAGAGAGAACATCAATTGGCCGCCTCCTGCATGCCCCCCACTGAGGACCAGGCCCACAACCTGGGCATGTGCCCGGACCAGGAATCAAACCGGTGACCTCTTGGTGCATGGGTCGACGCCCAGCCGCCGAGCCACACCAGCTGGGCCATCATTATTATTAATATTAGTATTTTTTATTTCTCCCTCCAGAACCACTTCTTATGCCCATTACAGATACTCCACTATTGGTTTCTATGAAGCAGGGTCTGCCAAAGGATTTTAAATGGTGACCTAGATGTCCTAAGTAACTCGAGGCTTTTCTAAAAACAAGGCAATATTTCCATACACAGAAATACAATGTGTGGGACACAGCTTTGCACATGGTGAAGCAATTCTCACCTGATAGCTGCCATCCTCTCATTGCTGATGGTGTTGGCAGGTTTGACGCAAAGGAAATTTGAAGGCAGTAGACAGACCGGCTACAAATTACACTGGCAACATGTAAACTAAGATTTCACCTTGGATTATTCATTCAACCCACTTTTACTGAATTCCTGTTATGTATTATACTAGTCTCTGAGGATGCAATGGGGAGCAAGATGGCCACATCCCTTCTCTTGGGTTTCATGTTCTACTGGTGGGATGCAGGTAGGTATGTCAACAATTACAACGCAGCATAACAACCCAGCAGTATGACCGAGGAAGCCCAGGGAGCTACAGACAGCTAACATTAACCTACCCCAGACATGGAGGGATCTTGGAGGAAGTGACATTTATGTGGATACCAGAAGGAGGAATAGAAGTTGGGCAGCAAACTGGGGTGAAGTGTAGAAGGGGGAGGGGAAGGAGGACACATCATTCCAAGCAAAAAGGCCCAGTTTGTGCAACAGCCACAAGAGAGAACACAGCCAGTTTGGGGAACTAAAAGATTCCTTTCAGCTGAAGTAGAGCAAGCTTGTTCAGAGGAGAGGTACACGCGAGGTCACGAAGACCCTTGTAGGCCATAGTAAGGAGCCGGGGTTCCATCCTGAGAGCATGGGGAGCTAGTGAAGTGCTTGAAGCATGGCCAAGGCATGTCCTTTATTTGAACTCAAGCATTTTCCACATTCAGAGGGACTTGGGAGTATATCTAATCTATTTCACTCTACAGAAGGGGAAACAGGGAGGTGGAGTGACTTGCCTAAGAACACTCAGTTGCAAAACGAGGACCAAAAGGCAAGCCTCTGAATTTCCAACAAGGCCATATTGCTTCCCTTTAAGCAAATAGAATTCAAGGGTCAGAAAATTATTTTGCCTAAGATCTAACCAAATATGTATGTAATAGTCTCTCTCTTTTTTAATCCTCACCCAAGGACATTTTTGCATTTATCTTCAGATAGAGCAGGAGGGAGAGAGAGAGAGAAACATCGATGTGAGAGAGACACATCGAGTGGTTGCCACCCACGTGATCCCAACCGGGGCCAGGTACAAACTGCAACCGAGGTACCTGCCCCTAGCGGGAACCGAACCCGGGACTCTCCGGTCCATGGGCCGATGAGCTAACTGCTGAGCCAAAACAGCCAAGCCATGTTTTTAAACAACTTTTTCCTCAAAGGTGAAAAGACAGGGAAGGAACCACAGGGAGAAATGTGTCTTCCAAAAATCAACACCATCCACAACAGTATTCCCTTTAGAATGAAAATCCATTCTCTCATTGTTACATATTTGTCATCACTCGAAATATCAAGGATCACAGTGGAAAATGAAAAAAAAAATGTAAAGAAAGAAACCTCAGCTCCGTTTTTAAAGCCATCCTTCACAAACACCCCCACAGCTTTCTCACATGGCATCAGGGACAGAAACGTATGTGTGTGTATATATATACCATCCTTTCTAAAAATAGCAATTTAAATTAGAGTGATGCAACATCAAACCGCAAAGGATCATGATTTCTGACTGCTTGGGAAACGGTGTGAGATCAGTCAGGACAAAGACTGCCCAGCCCTTGGCTGAAACTTGAGTAATCTGGCCCCTCTATAAATAGCCCCTGATAGGAAGAGCCTGGTGATTTACATATACATTTGTGGGCCCTAAGCAAACATTTCTGAATGGTTCCCTTATAATAGGACTTTATCCCTTAAATCTATACACACCTTAAATTGTCTCAAATGCTGTCAAATTATTGACCTTGTGAAGTAGGTATGGCTCCTTATAGCTGTGGTGTCATCTCAGGAACACCGTGAAGTGACTTACTTGAGGTTAGGATTCGGTGTGGTCTGCCTTCAGTCTGGTCTTTGGAGAGCCCTAAAGGGCAGAGGAAGCCTTGAAGAGAAAGGTGCCTGTCCTCTCGGTTCCTTCCTGGGCTTCGACATAAATCACTTCACTTCATGTCACCGTATCTTTTCCTTTCTGTCCATTAGGCAGTTCTTCCCGAATGAAGTGGAGGCAGGTCCTGCTTAAGAGATGGCAGCTTCAGGGATTCGGCTTTAAGGAATTGAAGGGAAATGCCCGACGTTATTCTTGACAGGGGAGCAGCAGAAGGGACAGACTCAAAAGGCCTCTCTCCCCAACCCCCAGGTGATTTTTCTATCACTTCATCCTGTTCCCTCCCTTCACAGAACTTCTCCCAGCTGAAACTGGACGTGTGTTAGGTACATTTATGTGTGCCCTGTCTCTCCTGGGAGATGATCAGCTCCAAAAGGGCAGGGACCCTGTCTTATGTACACCAGCTTGGAACAAAATAGGTGCTCAATAAATATTCGGTAGATAAATGAGCACTTGGAAATAATGTGAGATCAATGAGATCCGAATGGAGCCCAGCGCTTCTGTCCTCCCACGGCTGCAGGTGTCGTTCGAGGCCTGCAGGGCCTGCGGACAAGTCCTCCCTCTCTTCTCCATCCACGGAGAAGGGAGCGCGGGGTGCAGGTCTGGGATGCGCCAGCGGCCTAGAGGGGCGCACCCGGAGCCCCTCGCCGCAGCCATTTCCTGCTCTTTGTGTGACAGCCGCGCCGGCCAAGGGCCCGGGCACCGGAGGCGGAGGAGGAGCCGCGCCGGGAGGAGGGGCGGGGCCGAGGGCGGGGCCGAGCGCGGTGGCCGGCGGAGCGGAGCCGGGCAGAGCATCCTGCGCCCCGGCGCGGGGCCCGGCGGTATCCTCGGGCCGCTCCCCTGAACCTGCCGCAGACCCAGGTAAGCGGCGTTCGCGGGCCTTGGCGCCGGCGCGGGGACCGGGATGCTGCTGGAGACGGCGAGGTGGCCGTGAGGATGCGCGAGGGGTCGGCGCCCCTTCTCCCAGCCTGCGGGGGGCGCTCAGTGTGGCGCCCCAGCTAGCGCGGCAGAGGGCCCCCGGAAGCCCGGGAGGCTGGGCCCCAGGCTCCGCAAGGCCCCCTTTCCCCTCCGCTCACCCTGGGCCCCGCGGCGTGCACACACGGAGGGGTGGCGCGGACACCCGGAGGGGCTCGGGCGCGGCGGCGGCAGCAGCAGGTGCGCGGCCTGGGCCGGAGCTGCGGGCGGGAGGGGAAGCGGTGCTAACGAACGCCCGAGACACCTGCAGCGGCCGCGAGCCCGCTGGCGGCGACGTCCCGGCGCCCAGGTACTGCAGAGCTCCAGTCTCCGCCTCTGCCGCCGCGGCCACCATCACCACCCCGAGGGCCAGCGAGAGCTGCCTGGGCCCGCCTGGCAGCCGCCTTGGGCATCTAGCGCCCTGTGGTGAACCTGAGATGGGTGGGGCGAGGGGGCGAAGCGGCGCTGTTGGGTGGTGGGGGCTTTAATGAGGGAGGAGGCTCGTCTGACCCGCTTTGAAGCCTCCAGGCCTACCCGAGCAATGCTCTCTCTCCTCCAGGCTAGCTGGGGGCGGGGGAGGAGGAGGGGAAAGGGGATGAGTGGGCTGACTCCTGGGGAAAAGGTTGGCTTTTCTTGAGCTCTGAAGAATCAGGAAGATGCCTACCTGTGTGTTGTGGTTTCACCTTTTCAGGACAGCCCTCCCCTGGATGGATACTCACTGCCTCTGTGTAAAGCAAGAGAAGGGTTGGCTCTCTGTTTGGGATGGGATCGGGAAGCATGATCTGATGAGAGTATGGTTCCCTGTACATGGCTGCCCAGGTGCCCTCTCCAACCTAGGTATTCTGACTTTGAGTTGGAGTTTACCCAGCACAGCAGAAACACCCAGGGCGAATGGCCATCAGCTCCCCTTCCAGCCAGGTCAGGAAGGGAGCAAGGATGTTTTCTTGCTGGCTCCTGGGTGCTTGTGCCCGCATGGAATGAGCAGGGAGATTGGGGTCCAGTGAGTATGAGGGTCAAGTCAGGAGAGTGCTGGTTCCCACACCTCTTTCCCACCTTCTGCCTGTGTCCCCTTTAGCACAGGGGGTCTTACCTTTCTCTTGGGCACAGGCCCTGTTGGAAGATTCTGGCAGCCTTGAAGATCACAGATGTTGGAAGGCAAAAATCTAGGTCCACATCACTGGGCAGGATTATTAAGGCCTCTGCTGTGACCCTCTGTGAGGCTCCCCACCTCCACTTCCACACAGTGCCCTGTGCTTCCCATTCTCCTTGTTTTCAAGAAAGGAGCCAGAGACCATGTTTATCATCAAGAGCTAAATACAAAAGAATTGCCCATTCCACACAGAAAAGGTGCTTTGATGTCATTGGACCAGAAAGGAAACAGAGGACGAGAGGCGTTTTAATGGGAAGCAAAGCTTTAGGTCAAATACTTGATATCTCTAATGGTGGAATTTCAGGCAGTGGGCTGGAAGTTGGAGTGGGGAGCTGGGTAGCAATTTCGAGGAACAGCTTCCTGAAATGACAATCCGTAGCAGCTGTCAGCTCTGTTTGCTGCAAGGGCAGCTTTGGCCCCGAGGGCAAAAATATCATAGGGGTGTATATGTGTAACTTGGTCGGGGGTTACTGTCACCAGAAAGCATTTGTTGAGCACCCAGTGTCCACGTGGGGGAGGGGAAACTTTCCTCTAGAGAGTTACTCATTGACACTGGCTACCATCTGCCAGGATGGCTACGAGGCCACAAGAAGAATGTGTTGTTACTTACAAAGCCAGTGTCTCTGGCTGGTTGTGCATGCTGAGCCTCCGGCTGGGGGCAATAGCTCTGTGCTCACTAAGCTTCTTTATTATATTTCCTGGCCAGTTCTGACCGGTTCTGTAGGCACCCAAGCCTGCCTTGTTCAGTCCCTGCTGGAAATGGAAAAGGAAAAACTTGCATTAGGCATTAGGCCAAGAGTTGGGGTATAAAACCCAGTAGGATCGAAGAGTTTTGCTCAAATCAAATCAGGCTGGCCCAGAGAAGGAAGTTGACATGAATTTAAAAACTGGGAAAAGGCCCGGCCGGTGTGGCTCAGTGGTTGAGCATCGACCCATGCACCAAGAGGTCGCCAGTTCGATTCACCAAGAGGTCGCCGGTTCTATTCCCAGTCAGGACACATGCTCAGGTTGTGGGCCAAATTCCCAGTGCGGGGCATGCAGTAGGCGGCCAATCGATGTTCTTTTTCATCGATGTTTCCATCTCTCTATCCCTCTCCCTTCCTCCCTCTCTAAAATCAATAAAGAAAAAAAAATTAAAAACAGGGAAAAGGCCCCAGGAGAACATGACATGTCCCTTCGATAAATCGTGCCCTCTCAGGGTGTTCAGTGGGCCTCCACTGCTGCCATTGACCAGCGAGCCGAATTAGGTGATGAATAGGCAACAAGCTAATTAACATTGGGAGCAGCGCCCCTGGAAAACAGTGCAGAGCTCCAGTCTCCACGGTTCAGGCTCGGCCTACACGCTCAGACGGCTCTCTCTGGGCCCCTGTTGGCCCCAGGGTTCCACCAAGAGCTTCACAAAATGGCCCTTTGTAGCCTCCATGTGGCCACCATAACAATGAGTCTATTTCTTTCCTGGCAAGTATTAATTATTCACATGTAGTTGACGAAACCAGACATCAGTCACCTCATTGGAGCCTTTGTAAAAAGGCCTTTGGTCTTGTTCTAAGGAGCAAAGCCATGTGTAGGGGCCAGGGGATGGGCCCTGCCATTAGTGGTGGCGTCAGGACATGCTGCTGCCTACTGACTGGTAAGGTGGGAGGCCAGCAGAGGGGTGTAGGAGCTGGTACTTCACTGGATACTCTTATTAACTGAGGGATGCATGAAAGTGTTCAGGAACATGTCTAGCACATAGTACTATTATTTTGATATACTTATTAAATGTATTTGTTGCATAATCATTAAGAATGTGGCTCATGTGTAATTAACCCACAGCTCTTACTAACCCCTCTGCCTCCAGAACCTTCCTGCATTTTGCTTTTCCCAGGGGACTTGGCCTCTGTGACCAGGAAACCCAGACCCAGGTTTACCTGCAAAAAGTAACCAAAGGAAAGAGTGATGAGACGTGGTGTCAGTAAGGGCTTCAGGTAGGAAGTGCTCTGGAGTAGCATACTGAAGGCGGGTATAACTTGAGTAGGCAGAGAGAAGGGGGAGGGAATATGCTGAGCAGAAGCCCAGAGGTAGTTCTCACATTTCAACACAGGTCAGGGGGGACCTCTTCCTCTGTGCATTCAGCATTTTGCAATCAACCAAGCATGTTGAAGGCACATTTGGCTTCCTGGGCAAACAGCAGTACAGTGGACTTAGGACACAGGATGGATCCCTGACTTGCTGCGTTCCTTTCAGTCAGCCACTACCTCTCAGACTTTAAAAACTGGGCAACAGAACGCAGCCTGCCCCGCCTGTTGCCCACCTGTCACCACAGGAGCCCATGGATGAGAGAATGTCTGTAAGTCCCAGTCTAAGAAGAAAAGGCCATGGAAAGAGAGAAGAGAAGGAGGTTCCGGGATATGTGTGGTTCTTTTGGATGGCTGCCCTCCATTCCTAAAGGAATAATTTATTAATTCTATATTGTGTGTCAATTTGAGAAGACAAGTCTGTGGCCTCTCTGTACCATCGTGCCAAAGGGAAACTGAAAGGCATTTTGTGATTCACAGATTCTGTCAAGGCCCCTGGATGGCCTCGTCTGTACAAAGACACTTCAGATTTCAGTCAGTGGGGGTGGGACGCCTCCCAGGATGCAAAGAATTTGGATACTGGCTTCCTAGCCATGGCCTTTGTGCTGAGGGCTGTGTGATGTTCCTCAAAGGACGACCATTCAGGCCATACTTCTGGGACCCTGGTAACAAAGGAGAAAACAAAGAGTGCCAATTCTTAAAAGAAATTGTTTTGAGAAGACAGAGCTTGGGTTCAGGCAGCACTTCTTGCAGGGATCTTTCTGGCTGAGTGGCATGTGTGGCCTTCTGGAGAGACGCCCAAGAAAGACCCAGTGATGACTTCATCAATAGGCCTTTTGATTTTGTGTTTGCATCATCGTTGCGTCACCTTAGAGCAGTGGTGGGATGATTGGTATGTCCATGTTGTCTGGTCCCTGTCTTCTCAATAAGACAGGAGATGAGGTCTTCTGCAGAAACTGAAGGTGGTGGAGTGGTTAGGAAAGTTCAAGAGACTTCCGGAAGTTTGGAGCAGCTGCCTCTGTGGGTGGAATAAGAAATCAATTGGGGATGAATGAGAGGATTGTCTAACTCCACTGAGGGCCCAGCTGAGATCAAAGAGCATCTGTGGGGCTGACCCTCATAGAAGACACTCAGTAACTCAGTATTAAGTGAAGGGATACCTGAGATGATTTTGATTTGTGCTTTTACAATGTGATGATTTACGACCGATTTTGGTCTGTATAACTGGTGAGACAAGAATTCAAAACTGAGGGTCAGCCATCAGCCTCCAAGTATGCTCTTTTCACATGGGAAAGAACAATGAGGTTCTGCTTTTTATGGTTTGAGGTGGAAACTGTATGACAGAAGATTTTCTAGAGGTCTCGTCAGATTCTTTTAATAATAACACTTACTTAGATATGGTACCTTGAGGACCATGATGTTTTAAATTTTACGTTTTGTTTTAATCTTCAATAGCTATATAAGAGCTCATTGCATGGATGCACCCCCATGCAATGAACTCTTTTAATTTTTAATTTAACATTAATTTTTCAATTATAGTTGACATTCAATATTATTTTGTATTAGTTTCAGGTGTACAGCATAGTGGTTAGACAATCACATACTTTACAAAGTGATCCCCCTGATATTTCCGGTACCCATCTGACACCATGCATAGTTATTACGATGTTATTGACTATATTCTCTATGCTGTACTTTATGTTTTTGTTTTTGTTTTGTTTTTTTTGTTTGTTTGTTTTAACTAGAAGGCATGAATTTTGGCCATTGGCTCATACATTCAACAAATCATTCATGAAGTATTGAGCAACTAATCCCTTGTACATGCCCAGCTCTGAGCTAGTTGATATGGGTCAGACTCCCCAAAAGGATGACTTTGGGTGACCCAATTAGTAAAATATAAAGCAGTTTATAATGCAGTAGGAAATGATGGACTGTAGACTGAGTGCTGTAGGAATCCAGAGAAATGAAGGTTGCAGTGGAGTTCGGCTGGTGACACCTTCGTGGAGGCAACCTATCCTGAATTAGGCCTTGACGATAGTCAAGGGAGAAAACAGCCCTGTAGGGAGTGGAGAGAGTTTGAGCAAAGACACAAAGCAAGAATGTCCATGGGCAGGTTCATGGCACCCTAAACACCCTGGCTACAGTGGCTAGTTCGTGTTGGGAAATGTGATCTTTAAGGAAGCCCTTGGGATGGGGTGTCCCATCTATACCAGAGTCATTTGCTTTTGAGTTGGAAAGAGAGGCTCAAGTCCAATGATTCCCACTGGTTGCTTTAGGTTTGCTTTTTTTTAGTACATATGATGGGCAATGTTGACATCATATCCACAGCTAATCCCCTCCCCAAATCTACCCCATTTTCTCCCACTTCAGGAAAGAGATGAGCACACAAGCAATGATGTGGTCAGAGGATGTTGAGCCCTCCTTCACATATAATAAAAAGCACCTTGTTTGCAAAACTCACTACTTAAACTGTTATTAGTGCACAATGCCGCAGCAACCTTCACAGCAGAGCTTTTGAAATCGTAGTTAGCACCACTGCCAGGCCACCCTCCATATTTTGCAGTCAGGGACATTGCCGCTTTGGGGTGAGTGAAAATGTGATCTCAGGACCTCCATCCGTCTTCAGACTGAGCCACACTGGACTCGCAATTTCACATCGAGGGAGCTGAGATCTCTGTGCTCCGATCTGGTGGCCGAACCTGAAGACTTGTTCTTTGTTTCCCTAGCAGGCGCCATGGCTTCCCTTTCTGAGTTTTAGCAGGTGCCTCTGAGAGGCGGCTCCCCTGCCTCTCATGTGGCAGTTTGTCACAGGCCCCAGAGGGAGCAAATCAGCAAGCTGCCTTCGATGGCATGACCTCCCCCCGTCCCAGGAGGCTGGTATCTGCCTGGTTGGGTGATCAACAGAAAGTCCGCCTCAACCCTGACAACACAGGAAGCTACTGAGTGTTTTCTTCACAGTTAACAAAGAGGAGGGCAGGCCTTCTCCAGAGGCCCCACGTCCAGGCTGACAGCCCTCTCTGCTCTGACCTCAGGTCCCCTGTGTGGAGAAAAGCTGCAGGTGCAGTACCTCTGGTCCCAGGAGACCCAAAGTGAGGACCTTACTTAGCAAGGACTGCCTAGAGACAGTGCTGGGGAACTGGCCAGATGTCTGAACCGCTGGAAAGGAGGCTTTGGGTTGTTGTCTTTTAAAATATATTTTAAAGTTTTGGTCAAAACAATTCATGCACATGCTTTAAAAGAATCAAATAGTATTGGGAGACTCATGATGCAAAACAATCGTCCAGTGCCCACCTCCCCCCAAGGCTGCGGCTTTTAACTCGTGTGTTTTTCCAGCAGTTGCCTCCAGATCTCTAAATGATATGCTTACACTGTTGGTTCTTGATTGATCTATTCTGTGCATTGTCTATTTACTTCCTGCTGTGATGGATGAAGATTTTGCTTTCTTACACCATCCCCCGCCTTCCTCTGCCCACATCTCCCTATACAGAAAGAGCTCCATTTTAATCCAATTTTTAAAGTGTCCACATTATTAAGATGTGTAAATGATTATCACGAGAGAGCCAGGTAGTGTCCTTTGATTATATTTCCTTCCTTACAGAGCTTTTTGTTTTACACAGGATTAGAATTCATTCCCCTCACCTCTCATATTTCATAGTCTGCCTTTTCTTTTAGTCTGTCATATGTTATTGCATCGGGACTCCATGTCTTCCCAGGAAGTTGCTGTTAGCCTCTGTGCTGATCCTAACTAGTCAAGTGACCATGTACACAAGTCCTGCCCATCTCTGAGCCTCAGAAAGAGGACTCAGGTAGGAGGAGGAGAGAAACTCATCTTCTCATCAAGCCCATCACCCCACCTCAGAGGTGTTTATTGTCTGAGAAGCCTCTCCTCCCAGGACCTGACCAATGGCAGTGCAACAAAAACAGGCAGGGGAGGGGCCTGCTTTGGGCTCAGCTCCTGGTGGTCCAGCTCACCCTGCAGCCTAGGGGGCTGCCCCTTGGGGTTAGTATGGGCGTATCTGCTGCTCTCTTTTTCTCTCCTACTGTCCCCTTTTGATTTTTATTCAACCCAGTCCCTGCTTGTAGGGACGGCATCAAACTCCTCAAACTCCCCAAACTCCTGCTACGTCTCTCTGTGTATCACTCCTGCTTATGTACCCAAATTTTCCCCAAAGCAGTCATACACATTTAACATTGTTGTTAACAACTTTAGTGAGATGTAGTTCACCGCCTGTACTATCTACCCATTTAAAACATACAGATCAGTAATTTTTAGTATATTCACAGAGTTGTACAATCATCATCACGTTCATCACCCCAGAAAGAAACCTCGTGCCCTTCAGCGGTACCACCTATTTCCCCCAGTCCCCACCCGCAGCCTAGGCAACCACTAATACACTTTATGTCTCTATAGATTTGCCTGTTCTGGACATTTCCTTTACAAAAGCATAGTATGCTTCTTTGACGTAGTGTAATATTTTCAAAGTTCATCTGTGTTGTAGCATATATCCAAACTTCATTCCTTTTCACGGCCGAGTAATATTCTGTTGCATGGCTCTACCATATTTTACTTATCCACTCCTCAGTTGATGGACACGAGCTCTTTCTACTTTCTGGCAGTTACAAATAATGCTGCTGTGAATACTTAGGTGCAAGTTTTGGTATGGGCGTATAGTTTTATTTCTCCTGGGAATACATCTAGGAGTGGAATTGCTGGGCTATTATGGAACTCTATGTTTCAAAATTTGAGCAACTGCCGAACTGTTTTCCAGAGTGGTTGTAGTATTTCACATCCCTGCCGGCAGTGTATGAGGGCTTCAGTGTCACATCCTCACCAACACTGCTGGTAAGCCCAGGGAGTTCCACGGAAGGAGCAATCATGTCAGAGAGGGGAGGGGCCTTGAAGGACGAGTAAGATCAGGACATACCACGATGGAGGAAAGATATTTTATTTTATAGAAAGCTGTTTACAAATTGTGGGGGCTTTTTACATTAAGTGCTTGAATATTAAAATTTGAGCCATTTTGGTGGAGTTCTTTCTAAAATCTAAACAGCTTTCTTGATCTTTCTATTCCTTCTCCTGCCCCACTTTGAAAAACCTGGTGTCTTGGACATAGCAATGCCTCTCTTGGTGTTTTGGGTTCATTGAATTAGACACAGTGCCTGCCCTCAAGGAGTTTGTCGTTTAGGTAAACCGTGACATCGGTGATACTTATGCAGGCTATTGAAATGCGGAGGGTTGTCGCTCCCACGCTCCATGGCCGAGACGCCAACACCTGTGTGTTTCCTCTCCGCCTTGTGTAGCTCTCTCTCCTCTCTCCACGCCACCGTGAGGCTTGCTGCTCTGAGCACGAGGCCTGCTTCTAGCCTCTGGCTGTGTTTTACAGATGAGTACAGGTCATACTCCACAGGTGGCTCCAAGTGGCTCCTGTGGGGGTTGGAGCCATAAGGTCTGACCACTGGATACGAGGAGTATTCCTGTAAAACTCGTCACTGCCAGTCTGCCCAGCATTAGCTGCGTGGTCCGTCTTGGTGCATTCTTTGGAAGTCTGATAAGAGGCACACAAGTGACTATGTCCCTGCTCAGCCCTCCACACCCATGAAGAAGCTCTGACATGTCAAAGGGTCTCAGCTGTAGGGGAACACTATGACCTGTGGAGCCATAACCTGTCACAGCAAACCTGAGTCCCCACACAAACTACAGACACACCCACCTTACACGCGTGGCTCCAGATTTCTCCTTGGGATTTTTTCTTGCTCAGTCAAATGCTGCTTTAAAAGCCATTTTTAAGGGGAATCATCTAAGCCTTCCTTTTAAAATTTTTATATTTATATACATATTTACTTATATAATATTTTATTGTGTATATAAATTTACATATATTTTTAGATTTATGTTTACTTATTTATTTTCGTTGCTTTCCAGCTGGAGAGATTTGCAGACAGGGAAAATGTTTCCTGGCCTCTTGACGTTCATGAAATCCAAAGGGGACATTATCTAATCTTTCCAGCTTGTGAGAGTCTTGTTCTTCTTGAGGAAGGAAGGGTAGCCAAACTGGAGGGGAGAAAAGGAAAGTGCTTGGTAAAGGTAGGTGTGGTCTAGAAGAAAGGGCAGAGAACTGGGAGTCAGGATATCCCCTTTCAACCCTCGCATGTGACCTTGAATGGAAGTTCTCACTTCTCAGTCACACGGGGCCCTCCTTAGTAACACCTGCCCTTTCTCAGACCTACAGGGTGGTTGTGATTGAGGAAGTCGATATGAAAGAGCTACAGAATTGAGATATGAATGTGATAATAATAAGGCCTTCCCTTTTTGTAGAAGGATTGTTGCAGTGTCTAATTCATCCATTCACTCTATTAAAAAGAGGCCACCCGACCGGCTAACATTTCCAGAGCGTTTGCTCTGTTCCTGCTGCCGGCTAAGCATTCCACATGCCATAATGTTCTGTAATTCTCAGAATAAATCACTGCGGGCAGGGACTGTTGTTAATTAGCGCTCTTGTACAGATAAGGAAACTGAGGCTCAGAGAGGTTAAGTACTATGCTTATGGTTATATAGCCAGCAAGTGGCAGGTGACGGATATGAGCCCTTAGCTCAAGCCTACCCATTACAGTATACTTAGCCTAGTATTCCTCGTCAGTAAAAACACCTTGCTTTATTTACTTTCCTTCAAACAGAGAAGGACGGTGCAAATCGTTTGCAGGGTTTGGGGTGTGGGTAGTCAGAAGCTGCATTCCCAAAGCCAGGTTCTTCTCACAGCCGTCCTGCGTTTGGGGGGCCCAGAGCTCTTCTCAGAAGCAAATTGCCTGCAAGCCCAGTGTTATTACTGGTCTCGGTGACTCCAGGCCACTGCCTTTGAGCTCGTTGGGAAGACACTGAATTTAAGTATGCCGTGCACCCCTCACATGGAGAGGTGGCAGCTGTGTCTGGCAAATGACGCTCCCAGAACACTGTTCGTTTTTAACTATTTTATTAATTTCTCTTCCAAAATGACAGAATGGCCATGGGTGCACAGACCGAACATAAAGAAGGCTTCTCATTTGGAAGGTTGCGTAGCAGGCGGGGCACTTGGTCCAGAAAATACCTTAGTTTCCATGTGTACCTCTGTTCAAGTTTCCAGTGCACTTTTTCTTGCTGATTGATGTGGAGTTGGCAGTGACTTTCAGCACTCGAGTTAAAGACGTCTGATTTCCTTCTCCCTTAGGCAGTGAGTGATCTACAAACACTCAGAGAAACCCATTAGAGGAGCTGTATTTACGAGAAGGAAAGAAAGGTTGCCGTAAGGAACTAAAGACTCCTAACTTACTGGCTGTGTAGCTGTTCGCTTAGATTGTCTTCTAGGGAAGTACAGGGTTCTTATTGTGTTAAAGCGGGAAACCCTAAGGATTATTCTGGTCAACGAGTATTTGGGTGTCTGCAAAGCCTAGAAGAAACCCAGGTTATAGGGGAAAAGTCATAGCAAGTAGGAATCAGGGAAGATAAAGGAAGGAACGATAGATTCAGAACTGAGCTGGAGGGCTTTATGGCATATTTCAACACTTATAAAATTGGATACAAAATGTAATAAATCCCTACATAAGCATCAACAGCATTGACAGTTGTTACTGAATGGCCAATTTTGTTCCGTCTAGTCCCTCCCCCATCTGGTATCATTTGGAAGCAAACACCTGTACCCTTTAATCTATATTTTAGTAAGTATTTCTAGAAGATGAGAACTCTTTTAAAACATAACCTTAATGTTATGATCATATCTAAAAACGAACAGTATTTTCTTAATATTATCAAATATCTGAGTCAGTATTAAATTGTCCAATTTTCTTGTAAATGTGATCATTTTATTTTCATGGTGGTTTGTTGGGAACAAGACCCAGATAAGGTCTTACCATCTATAGCTTCCCCCTCCTTCTCTTTTTTTTTTCTTGCAATTTATTTGTCAAAGGCACTGAGTCATTTGTCTAGCAGTTTCCCATAGGTTATATTTTACTGATGACATCACGGTGGCATATTTTAATGTGTCCTTCTGTCTTCTGTATTTCCTGTCGGTTGGTATCAAAGGCTTGGTTAGATTCAAGTTTTTTGTTTTGGTTCCAGCATCCATCATAAAGTGATGGTGTATTTTCCCATCAGGAGACACATAATGTCGGATTCTTTCATTGAGTAACAGTTGATGGTCAGCGCCTACATCCATTTGTTTATTAGGGGCTGGAAAAACAGGAATAGTTTAAATTCAGTCACTATTTCTGGAAATTAAAAAAAGAAAGAAAGAACTTTATAGGGAGAAACATCTCTCTCTTCTGCCATTTGGTTTTCCAATGGTACAGCTTGTATAGGAAAGACAGGTCCCGTGTTTGTTTCTTTCCTCTTATTTGTTGTTGCAGGTATCCTCCAACATAACAAAGTAATAAAACCCATGTCTTCATTCAATATCTTTATGATCTCATGGATGTAAACGTACTTGATATTGTTTCAAGTCCACTGATTTGTGCTAAGTGGTGCTCACATTACTCCTTCTTTGGCCAATGGAAGTTGCCTCAAGTTGGCTCCTTGGTCCCTTTGACACAACCCCGGTAGTTATAGATAGGTAGCTGCTTCTAGGCCTTTTTTATAGGACAAACCTAGGTTCCAGCTACTGCTCCACCACTTGCCAGCACTTGACCTTATGCAATTACTTAAATTCTGAGCTTCTGTGTGCTCATCTGTAAAATGGGAACAGTCATAGTACCGACCTTTATAGGGTTCATGCAAGATTAAAATAGTCAAGTGTTTGGCAGAGTGTCTGACAGAGTAAGGGCTAAAAAGAGTTAGTTCTATTATTGTTATTATTATTATTATTATTTGAATTAATAAAGAGCATTATCAGGGCTTTGGAGCTTGTAAATCATTATGCCCCATAAAATCATTAACCCTTCCTGCAAAATGGATTTAATATTAATATAAGAAAGAAGACCATCTTTTTTGTGGATTGGCAAATGATTTTGTTGTAGAACTGAATGCCACACTTAAAATTCAGGAGAAAGAAGAGAGAACAGGAAGAACCATAGGTGTGGGAGGGCCTGAAACTACCTAGTGAGGCTAGGTGTCTGCAGAGGGCAGAGGGGGAAGTCACTTCTGAGCTCCCTGTGCCCTCATTGGATGTGGCCTTGGCTTTTGCCATAGTGCATGACAGGGGTGTGTGCTGAGAACTCAGTGAAGTGTGAATCATAGTTAGCTGCTCAGCCCCACCTACCCTCCCAACCGTGGGCCTAATGGAGATACTAGTTTAGGGGCAGCAAGCCGTTGGGTACACTCCAGCTGTTTCAGCCCCTGGACACAGTTCTCATGTCCCTGGTCCCCTTCTCCCCATTTCCTAGGGATGGAGGTCAGTTTTCTGACACTCTTAGTAGTCCTACTCTTCAGCATATCTCACCCCTCCCTGTGGTTGGGATGGAAAGGGAGGGTTCCCTAGCAGCACTGTGGGCCTTCTCTTTGTTTCCTTATTCAAATGTGCTAAAGGGTTAGCTAATTATTGATCTTCTTGTAAAACCCATTTTTTAGATTTTTGTTCACCTAGTCTGCTGTTTGTTTTGGTTTGCTTTGTTCTTTGTTTCATTTATGTGTTTTTGTTTTTTCCTTTATTGATTTTAGAGAGAGAGGAAGTGAGAGGGAGAGAGAGATAGAAACATCGAGAGAGAACATCGATTGGCCGCCTCCTGCATGCCCCCCACTGGGGATCGAGCCCACAACCTGGGCATGTGTCCTGACTGGGAATTGAACCAGCGACCCCTTGGTGCATGGGTCAACGCTCAACCACTGAGCCACACCAGCCAGACTATGTCTGCTTTTGTATTACCAACTCCTACATTCTCATTTCTTCTTTCTTTAGATTTGGAATGGAAAATTCAGTTCATTTAGTTCCACTTTCCTATTTTCTACTAAACGCATTTAGGACATTTATTCTTGCCCTCTATCTTTCAGTTCTAAATATTTTGTAATTTCTATATTAATTCCTCTTTAGCTATAAATAACCTTGAATTGTGTTTTTATAAATTTCTATAGGTATGGGGTGTTTTAGGCTGTTATTTGTATTATTGACTTCTGATTTTATTGCACTGTGATCAGTAATGTGACTTCTATGAGATCATGTTTGGGAAACTTGATGGCCTAAATCATGATCAGTTTTTATCAACATTTTGCTTTTGCTTGAAAAAGAAATGCGTATTCTATTTGCTGAGTTAGATAACTACGCTGTTCAGATCTTCGGCCTCACTGCCTGCAAGTCTTCATAGAACCCACTGCACTCTGCCAGCATCCCAGACCCAAAAATGTCCATCCAGGGCTGATTTGTTTGGTGCAGCTCACAAAACACACCCAGCCCCTTCCATTTTTGTAAATAAGGTTAATATTGCTGGAGTCTGAATTATTTTAGTCCCAGTTGAAATAGCTTGTAAAACCTACGCTCTGGTTTCAAGTGGATAATCTTGGCTGTTGCCATCATGGATGTTGGTGCTGTGCAATAATTTAAGTGTGGAACCGATCAATTTTCTCATAAAGAACAAAAGATGGGGGCTGACCAAGGCCTTATTTGATGTCCTTTGCCCTTAGTGACTGTGGTTATGTGGGTGTCACATAACTTCTCTGAGCCTTGCTTCTTCATCAGTTATGTGGATAAAACACCATCTACCATGCTGATCACAGAGGGTTGTGGTGCAGCTGAGCCAAGATAACAGACATAGAAGTACTTTGTTTATGAAGAGATCCTCAAATATCAGCTGTCATTTGAGGGCACCTTGTGAAGAAATAGCAAGTGTGGTTTCAATGCATGTTAACTTCCTTTATTCTCCAGAAGGAGCCTGGACAGGGTGAGATTGAGAGAAGTGTTTGGAGGCCCCTGAAATTCTTCATGGGTCTTCTCTTCCTTTCCCTTAGTGCGGAAATACGGAAACTGCAGCCATGACCACCCACGTCACCCTGGAAGATGCCCTGTCCAATGTGGACCTGCTGGAAGAGCTGCCCCTTCCTGACCAGCAGCCATGCATCGAGCCTCCACCTTCCTCCATCATGTACCAGGTAGATTCTCCCAGGGCTCTGGGGGCTCAGGAACTCTGGGGATCCCCTAAGAGGGTTTGCCCTGAAGGCAGAGGGAAGGGGGAGGTCTGCCTCTGGGAAGTGAAAGGTCATGAGCTGATGGAGTCCCCAGTGCCCCGGTGGAGCTGAGTGTAAGGAATAGATTAGCTAGTAAATGTACACCAGAGCTATTCCTCCTCCCCAGGGAAGGCTTGTTGATCTGCTCTGACCCGAAATACCTTCCCGGCTGTTGTTGCTGCAGCACCAACGGAGGCTTTGGCAGCTCTGACCTCATGAATTAAATATTGCAATTTAGAAACCCCTAGAGCCTGCCTGGGTAATTACTTTTCCTTCATGTATGTGAAAAGAGCTCTTCAACTTCCCACAGCAGCTAATGGCTCGGGGAAGCCCATCTCAATTGTTTGCTTTTGCCCAAGATGGGCGAGCTTGGACTAAACCACGGTCAGATGACTCAAAACCGGGATCACCTGGGCATGGGGGAAGGGCATGGTGCAGCGGGTTCTGCCTATCGAATAGCCCCTGGCCTGGGTGTGCAGGGTGAGTGTGCCGTGCTCAGAAAGAACACGTTGATTTGAAGTTCTTAGCTGTATCCAGCCTTTTGAAAGCCCCTGGACTGCTAAATGAGACTAAAACATAATACATAATAGATTTTTAATTTCATGCAGTGGCTGGATTTATGAAGCACGTGCCTGAAGGTTCAACTCATAGACTTTGTGTATTCACACTTTCTAACCCTGATTAAAACTTTAATTATATAAATATCTTTTTTATTACAAGCAATACAGAAAAGTATAACAAAAATTTCCTTGAAACTGTGTGTGTATATATATGTGTGTGTGTGTATATCTGTATACACACACATATATACACACACACACATTTTTTACCATATATATGTATATATTTTTAATATAACAAGGAAATCATACCATATATATTGCTCTATAATTTGACTTTTTTAACTTAAAATGTATTATGGGTATTTTTCCCTGACAATACTACAATTCTACCACATCGTTTTTAAGCACCACAAAGTTCGTAGAAGCCCATTGTACGGATACACTATGATCTCTTTAGCCTTTCGCTGCTAATGGACATTTGAATGAGTTCCGGTTTCTTCTATCACAAAAAAATGCTGCAGTTACTATCATTATGCATATGTATGTGCGCCCCCAGGGGAGTGTTTTTGCAGCTGCTGGGTGAAAGCAGTGCACAGCCTGACAAATTTTAACAGCTATTAGGTGTGTGAAGCGTCAGGAAGCTTTCCCTTCCGGGGCCCGGCTGGGTGTAATGGGTGCAAAGTGAACGTGGGCCCTGTCACAGGCAGCTCCTGCCCAGTGTGGCCCAGAGTGGCATCTTGTGGGCTGGGGGAGAGGAGAGGGTGCTGTGGACGTAGCTTTCCACAGAGAACAGGTGACATTTGTTGGCAGCGGCGTGTCCCCTGGGCACCCAGCCACCTTGGACCTGTTTCCCCATAACCGAACATTCCTGTCCTCCAATTCCCACAGGCTAACTTCGACACAAACTTCGAGGACAGGAATGCATTCGTCACGGGCATTGCAAGGTACATCGAGCAGGCTACGGTTCACTCCAGCATGGTGAGTCTCTGGGCCCTGCCAGGGCGGGAGGGGCTGTGGGCAGCTGCTCACACGGGGGCACATGCTCAGCTCTTCTAGGCACCCTGGCCTCGGTCAGACCCATCTCCTTAAGCCCATTCCCACACCTGCCCCTTCCCCTCAGTGTCTAGGGTCGCACTGCCCCCCGTATCTTCCAGCTTTGCAGACCCTACTCACCTTTAGGGCTCAACTTTATCCGCTCTCTTCACTTCCCTGAGCTTCTCTAACCTTTGGGTTAACATGTGATCAGATCCTGCCTGTTTATACTTTGTAGATTACTGGCTGTGTGGAATGTTGTCTCTTGAGCAAAACAAAAGGTTTCTCATAAAAGGGACGGTGGCTTTGGAATAACATGTTGTTGACTCAGGAAGCTGGTGGCCTAAATTGTTCACAGGCGGGGCCAGCTGTCTAGTGGGTCAGGTGTCTGACTCATCTGTGAGGGGTCACCCCCTTCCCTCTCGGGCTTTTATGGGTTTTATTCTCATGCAGCACTGAAATTTGAGGAATTCCAGATTCCTCATTCACAGGCCGTGCCTGTGGCTCTGTGGGCCTTTCTCACTGTATCAGCTGTATTCTAAATCCTGGTCTTACCATACCCTGCCCGTTCATTTAATAAATAGTGTGCACCTGGGACCTGCAGAGACTGTGCTAAATGCTGGCGGGGGGGTGGGGGGTGGGGGGGAATGCAAGGATAAATAGGGGCCTGTCTTCATTCTCAATGAGTCAAGTGGGAAAGCTTACCATTTATGAAACACTTTCTGTTCAGATATTTTAAATGCATTGTCTCGTTCCTCACCTCAACCCTGTGAGGTAGGTTCTATTACAATACCCATTTCATGGATGTGAAAACCGAAGTCCAGAGAAGTTAAGTAAATTACCTGGGGTCCTGCCGCTAACAAGGGACAGCTAAATCCAGGTCTGTCTGACTGCAAAACCTGTGCTCTAGACTACACTTCGCAGGCAAATAAAAATGTGCAACATTAAAGATAAATGACATGGTAAAAGTATAGAGTTCTTTGTTTTGGAAGGGGCCTCGAGAGAGTCAGGGAAAGCTTGATGAAGGAAGTAGCTTTTGAGGAAGGCCTAGTATTATATATATGTGTATATAAAATGTGTAAATACAAACACATTGTGTTATAACCATGTATGTAGTACTTTAAAATGTATATGTTATGCTCACACATACTATCATTGGAGCCTTATAACAGCCCTGCAACTTGCAAAGAGATCATTATACCCATTTTAGGGATAAGAAAACTGAGACCTAGAGACGTTAATAAGCAAGTTGGTTGTGATCCCACAACTAGTGAATCACGGGGTTGCACCTGGAATCCAGGACTTTGCTGCCCAGTCCTGACCTCTTTCTGCTGAACTCTGTTGTCCCGCAGAGTAGAATTTTACCTGTCAGAGATGAGAGGCGGGCACATCCAAGCTGGTGGACCAGTGTAAGCAAAGGCACAGAGGCAAACTTTTTCAAAGACTGACTGGGTTTGGACTGTAAGGTACACAGAAAGAAATTCCCTGGGGTATTTATGGACAGTTAGAGAAGGGTTCGTGCATAGAGCGTATATATGTTTGATACACCACAGGCTGGATGACTTAAATAACAAATGTATTCTCTCACAGTTCTGGAGGCTAGAAGTCCAAGATGAAGGTGTGAGCGGGGCTGATTTCTCCTGAGGCCCCTCTCCTGGGCGTGCAGACAGCCACCTCCTCTGTGTCCTCACGTGGCCTTTCTCTGTGCCCATCCTGGTTTCTCTCCCTCTTCCTTTTTTTTTTTTAATCCTCACCTGAGGATATTTTTCCATTTATCTCAGATAGAGTGGGAGGGAGGGAGAGAGAGGGAGTGAGAGAGAGAAACATCGACGTGAGAGGGACACATCGACTGGTTGCCTCCCACATGGGTACGTGCCCTTGGCCAAAATCGAACCCACAACTCATTGGTCCGTGGGCCGATGCTCTAACCGCTGAGCCAAACCGGCCAGGGCTCTCTTCCTCTTCTAATAAGGACACTGGTCCTATTGGATTAGGGCCCACCCTAAGGGCCTCATTTTAACTTAATCACATCTTTAAAGACCCTGTCACCAAATATCCCATTCTGAGGTACTGGGGGTTAGGACTTCAACATAAGAATTTTGGAGTGACACAATTCAGGCCATCATAAAGGGCTTTAATTCATTTAATAAAAAATCCAAAACAATGGAAAATTGTCATCCGTGGGAGAAAGGTGAACAGACCTCTGCGTGGGGAGTAAGTTTCGTTTGTGAGTATATGTAGAATGAGTTGTGAGGCGAACACAGCAGCTGAGGTCAGGGTATCTACATCGGGGGTGTTACAGCCGGGATGAGGGCGGTGGCGTGAGGGCTGGCTAAGGATGTGGATGTGAGAGTCAGTAAGGCTAATCCCCCGGCTGGCGTAACAGTCAGCTGGAGGGAGTGCACGACCCCGCTGCAGTTTCCTAAATGTACCAGGTCGGGGCCACCGATCGATTGGCGAGTCAGAGGGAGGGGCCGCTTTGGAGGGGGATTGTGTTTTCTATTGCTACTGTAATAGAATGTCACAAACCAAGTGGCCTCAAACAACACAAGTTTATTTGCCCACAGTGCTTCCCGACATGGATCTGACAAGGTTAACGTCGAGGTGTTGGCAGGGCTGTGGAGGAGACTGTTTCCCGGCTTTTTCCAGCTCCCAGAGGCGGCCCACCCTGCTGGCTCAGCCCCCTTCCGGCCAGCAGTCCTGGCACTCCAGCCTGTTTCCACCCTCACCTTCCCTCTCCGACTCTCCTGCCTCCCTCTTTCACTTACTGGGACCCTTGTCATTACCGTCAGTCCACCAGATAATCCAGGACAAACTCCTTCCCCATCTCAAGGTTTCCAACTTCAATACACCTGCAAAGACCCTCTTGGCGTGTATTGTATTCACACATTCCGGATATTTGGATTATGGTGTCTTGGTGGGGCCATTATTCTGCCGACACAGGGACCGTGTTGATATGGTTTTAGATGGGTCAAGAATAGGGTGCACCATTGACATTCATGAATAATGCCAAAACGTCACTTCACTCAACAATGTCTACCTTGGATCTTGCTAAATCTCTCTAGAGTACCTACCTTATCAGCAGCAAAGTGGCTTCATTAGATGCTCACCTCCTTGTTCTTCTCCTGCCTGCACTTGGTGAAGCTCTCAAAGGGCAGGGCAGCCGGAGGAAAGAGGAGTGAGAGGAAGTATATAAACCATGTAATTGACCAGCTACGTGGAACAGTCAGAGCTTTGCTGGAGGTGAGAACGGAGCTGAGTGTCTGAAGTAGATGCTGAGAGGTACAGTCCATCACTACCAGTCCCGAAATTTGAGCTGAACTCACACTGGGTTTAAGCCATGGACTTACAGAATCTTACAGAAGTAAAGGACCTTACAGATCCTTAGTCCTGCAGCTGTCAACCGGGGCTGCTCACTGGAGTCACCTGGAGGGCATTAGGAAATACTGATGCCTGGGCACCCTCCCCAGGGATAATGGTTTTGTTCTGGAAGGTCATGGCCTGGGGATAAGTAGTTTTCAAAGTTCCCCAGTCAGGGTTGAGACAGTAATTTAGGCCAACTCTTTACCTCCAAACGAGAAAACCATGACCTTTTTTCAAGGTAAAAGGTGGGCCCGACAGAGCCAAGACCAGAAATCAAGTCTCCCGTGGCCCCACGAAGGGCTCTTTCCACCACCCCATCCTGACCTCTACATCCCAGGTGTAGTTATACAGCAAACCTGGTTGATGGTCAACTGCACTGTCCACAGGGCAGAGTCCATGTCATCTTTGTCCACTGCCCTCTTCCCGGCACATAGCGCAGAGCCTGGGACCCCTCAGTGCTCAAACATTCGCTGGATGAGTGAGTTGAAATCCTCACGCCTACCTGTGGGCAGTTTGGTGCTAATGAGCAGACACACGTCCCTTACTTTTCTGTCACTTCCCTTATTTGACATGTGTTCTGAAGCAGCAGGAGACCCACAGCTTAATCTTGGTTCTCTGTCACCTCAAGGACAACGCGTTACTGATTTTAAAAGTGCTGATTGAAAGTGTGAGTTGTCGGTGAGGTGACATTGCTGTTGAAAACAAAACTATAAGAAGTAATAAACTGAATCTGAGCTTGTACTAGAAAGATATGAAATAGACATGATAAGTGGAATAAAAAATAAATCAGTAAGGGTTCCTTTTTGTGTCAACACAAACATTTACAAAAGAGATAGTCTAGTAATACTCTTTTTTCGCTGTATTTTTTGAGATATCCTTCCTATAACCTAAAATTCACCCTTTAAAGTGTACAGTTCAGTGTTGACATTTTGTGTGTGTTTTTTTTTAATATATTCACCATGTAAGACAATCATCACCACTATCTAATTTCCATCACCACAAAAAGAAACCCCGAAGACATTAGTAGTCACTCCCAATTCCTCTTTCTTCCCACTCCCTGGCAAAAGACTCATCTACCTTCCATTTCTATGGAGTTGTCGATTCCGAACATTTCGTCTAAATGGATTCTATGCTATGTGGCCTTTTGTGTCTGGCCTCTCATGTAGTGCCATGTGTTCAAGGTTCATCCATGTTGTACAATGTATCAGCACTTCATTCCTTTCATAGTGAACACTATTCCATTCTATGGCAATACCACATTTTATTTATCCATTCCTCAGCTGATGGGCATTTGGGTTGATTCCACGTTTGGCTGTTAGGATAATGTATAATAAGTTTCTGTGTGAGCCCATGCTTTCCTCTCTCTCGGGCATTTACCTGGGAATGAAAATGCTGGGTTATATGGTAGCTGTGTGTTTAACTTTTTGAGAAGCTACCAGACTATTTTTTTCCTAGTAATACTTTTCACTCCTTTTACAGCTTACGTAGCTTGTGTGTGTGTGTGTGTGTGTGTGTATGTGTGTGTGTGTGTGTGTGTGTGTGTGTGTGTGTGTTTTCCATTTAATTCTCATAAAACCCTCTGAGGTTGTTCTTGTCGTTGTCCCTAAATGGAGAATCTTAGGTTCAGTGATTTCCTGAAGGCCAAAGGCCAGCGAGTGATGAAGCTGAGATGTGAGCCCAGATGTTTGGACGCTGAGTTCAGGGCTCTTTCCAGAGTAGCATGCTAGGTAAAGTGAGTCATCACGGTATTTTTCATGCTGTTGTTGGTCTCGCTATCTGCTCTGTGTTATTTTTTGAAGTTGACCTGAATGATTTTCCTGCTTATGAAATAGTAGCATAGGCTCTTATAAGAAGTGCAAACATCATGGCCCCGTGTGACAGGAAACGTGAACGCTCTGTTTGCCCGGCCCCACAGAGAGCTTGCTCGTCATAGCTCGGTGCGTACTCCACCAAAGGATCTTTCAGTGTACAGTACGATGCTTCATAATTATTACCCTTTGGCTTTCTTAGCCTATCAGCTGTACATGCTGTGTTGCTGCTTGCTTATTTTCTTGCTAACAGTCTATCTGGGACAATTTTGCTGTTGGAACAAAGAGATCTGCTGCCTTCGTTATAAGGTGGCCATCCGTCTTTGGAAAACGTGGCCTGCTTCCAGAGCCCTTGGTGTCTGATGAGAATAATTGAGGCCGGTGATGCTCAAACCTGTTGTGCCCCTGGGAGGGTGAGTCCCCTGGGAATGTTACTGAAATGCAGATCCTGATTCCGTAAGCCCGGGCAGCCGCCTGAGACTCTGCATTCCCAGTAAGCGCCCCAGGTGATGGTGATGCTGCGGGCCCACAGACCACACTGAGGAGTGAGGACCTGGGGGCTGTTGAGAAGGCTTTTGTAGCACCAGTGTAGTTTCTCCCCGATGAGCATGTTTTGCTTTTCAGAATGAAATGCTGGAGGAAGGGCACGAGTATGCGGTCATGCTGTACACCTGGCGCAGCTGTTCCCGGGCCATCCCCCAGGTGAGACTGGCCTTACCTGGTGGCTCTCCTGCTGCCAGGGGTGCTACTACCCTCCACCTTACCCTGTTCAGAGAGCTGAGCTTCTCCAAGTGGCAGGGAGCAACGCAGGGCCTCTTATCCTAGGGGGCATGCTGAAAACATTCGGAGAGTTTCCCACAAAACTGATGCCAACTTAGAAAAGTATTTGTTCAATATAGTTTATTTGGAAAACAGAATATGCTAACGGTACGGCACCCAAACCATTGCAGAAAGGTATAAAGTAAAAAGCAAGACTTCCCCACCTCCTCACCCCCACCACCCAAACCCACCTCCCAACAGAGCATAATCACTGTGGACACATTGCTACCTGTTCGTCTGGACATTTTCCATTGATTATCGTCAATATTTCTATGATGATTATTTTGTAAATAAGTATTTACAAAAGGGTGTTGCTTCTTACTTACAGTGTTCTGCCACTTGATCTTTTACACCTTTTTCTTTATTATTGACATTTTTTCCCATGTTGACACATATAGTTAATGTGTTACCATCATTATAATCATCATATTAATTCATGAGTCCCATTTTAACAAAGTCAGCGAGGCACAGATGTGTTCCTCCAATCCTAGCCCCCAGGGGTGACTATTTATTACCAGTTTGGTTTGCACCCGTTCAGATTTGCTGTGCCTGTGATATATATGGACACACAAACACACACTTTTGTTTTGTGTTTTGTTGCACACAAATTAGATTAAGTCACACTTCCTGTCCTGTCAGTTTTCACCTGTCCATTTATGGTAGCAATCTCTCCATGTCAGGTGACATAAGTCTGCCTCAGAACTTGCAACAGTTACATAATGATATTGAACGAGAGCATCATATTCGTCCATTCGATCATCGACTCGTGGATATTGAGCCTGTTGCTCCTATTTTGAGAATTTCCAACGACAGTGTGAAGAATGACCTTGTACTTACCCTTCACTCACTCATCAGTTTCGATCACCCTGTTAGCAGTCGCGGGTGTGTATGCTGTGAAAAAAACCTGCCGTGTGATTCTGACGTGTTGAAAACCACTGGGCAGAGAACATGGGTTTCTTGGGGGGCCCGAGTCCGTCCAGGGGGCTCCACCCCAGGTTCCACAGCAGTGAACGGAACATTTTTCTCTGCTGAGGATCTGGCGGGGCCCCTCTGGGGTCAGATGGGGAAAAGGCTAAAGGAGGGAGACCTTACAGATAAATGTAGACATGCGTACGGCTCCTGGTCACGGTACAGACCGACTGTAGGGGGGGACAGTTCTGTTCTTGGGACCAACTGGTTTCTTTCCTGCAGCCAGAGACTAGGGAGCCGTTTTGCCCCCAGTCAGACCTGTCAAACAGGGCTCCTCCAGCCTCCTCTCCCGAGGGTGACCTTGTCATTTACCATCCTAGATGAGGTGCAGTAGAGAGTGAAAAGGGGCCCGTTCATGAGACAGCAGGTGTGAACCAGGACGGCCCGGGCAAATCAGGATATCCGAAATCCCTGTGCCCACAGGTGAAATGCAACGAGCAGCCCAACCGAGTGGAGATTTATGAGAAGACAGTGGAGGTGCTGGAGCCCGAGGTCACCAAGCTCATGAAGTTCATGTACTTCCAGGTGAGGAGGTCCCGTGGATCTGGTCGGGAGGCTGGAGAAGGCCCCCTCTTCCAGACACGTGGGTCTGGGTTTCTGTGCCATGTTGCTTCTTCATTCAGCAAATACTCTCTTAAGTGCCCCTGACACACCCCTGGGTGCCCTGGGTGAGCAAGACAGACAGCCCCTCCCCCAGGTAACTTCCATCTTACTGAGCGCAGAGTGTGTTCTGGGCAGGAGGAGAGACTGGCAGTGAACAAGACAGTAATTCTCAAGGCATAATACACGCTGTGAATAAAATAACATCTTAAAAATCTCTGGGCTGGAGGATGTCTGCGACATGGGTACAGCTTTAGGGACCCCCTCTCAGGAGGTGGCATGTGAGCTGAGAGCTGTGTGATGAGACAGGTGGTGTGATGATCCGAGGAGGAGGGTTTCGGGCAGAAGGAACTGGAAAGGCCACGGCCCTGAGGCCTGAAGGAGCCCAATGTGCGTAAGAAACAGAAGGAAGCCGGGAGGCTGCAGGGTGAGAAGGGGGTGATAAAGGCGAGGCTGGGGCGGTAGCCAGGGCCCCCTCATATAGGACACTGTGGGCCATGGAAAGAATGCGTGGATTTTATTCACGCACCACAGAAGCCACTGCAGATGTCTAGTGACACGATCTGATTTGCAGTTTTACAACATCTGGCTACTGTGTGGGAAACGGATGGGAGGTGGGGGCAGTACAGATGTGAAGGGTGGGAGGGGACAGTGACAGCAGGGAGACCAGCTGGGAAGCCAGGAAGAGGGATCCTTTAAAGGCAGAAAAGAGAAAAGACAGCCAAGGGCTTTCAAGAGGGCAAGGTAGTTAAAAAAAAAAAAAAAAAAAAAAGAGGGCAGCTGGTTAAACAGAAATAACAAAGGGAACATAAGGCAAACAGGTTGATTATTAGGCTTAGGTCAGAAGCTGTTCAGGAATGCAGACTGAGCACTTGAAGACCGGTCTGTACCCCAGGACGTCTGTACCCCAGGGCGGGAGTCAGGCCACTTACTCCGCCCTGCTCAGCCCTGCGCTGGCCTCCTAGGGGGCCAGGGTGTCTGGAAGGTGCCCAGGCTTGCAGCCCAGGGCAGGAACGCTGGCTTCCGGGCAGAGAGACCCAGGTTCCCCCTCACTGTGACTTATTTAGCATGTCTGACACCTTCCATTTTCTCACCTTGAACATAATACCTGTTCCACAGGTTTGTGGCGAGGATAAAAGAGGTCTATTTGTAAAGAGCCAAGTAGAGCCCTAGTTACAAAGTCGGTTTAACACATGGAAGCTGCTGTTATTAGCATCATGCACCTGCCTGCAAGGAGCCTACACTCTCTTTGGAGAGGCAGGTCCCAGAGGGAAGAGCTGTCCAGGAACCAAGAACAGAGGGACTGGGATCACAGAACTGCACTGTTCAGGACAGTTGCCCCGTGTGGCTATTTACATTCATTAAAATGAAGTAAAACGTACAGTCCAGTTCCTCCGTCGCCCTAGCCATCAGGTGCTCAGTAGCCGCGTGTGATGAGCGGCTCTCCCGTTCGCACTGTCGGGACAACACGTTGCTGTCATCACCGCATCACCGACAGGGTCATTGGACATAGGCGCTGGGAGGAGAAAGCGTGGCCTGGCCTGGTCTTCGCAGGACAGGAGCACTGGCTGCTGGGTGTCCGCGCCGCCTCCGTGTCTCTCTCTCTCTCTCTCTCTCTCTCTCTCTCTCTCTCTCTCTCTCTCTCTCTCTCTCGATTTCTACTTTAGCCTCGTTTTTGTGATTGCTGTTCAACTCCTTTTATTGGTAACAGATTTATTGAGATAGAATTCACATGCCATGTAATTTGTCCATTTAAAGTGGACAAGTCCGTGGCGTTTAGTACATTCACGGAGCTGTGTGTCCATTATCAGGGTCAATTCGTAACCGCTTCGTACCCCAAAAAGAAATCCCATACCCTTTCACTACACCCCATTATATCCCCATCCGTCCCAGCTCTAGGCAAGCGCCCTCCCTACCCTCTGGCCCGCTTTATTTTTCTCCATAGCACATATCCTGCTGGAATATGCAGAAGTAGCTTATTTTGTTTTCTGTCTTCCTTCCCTAAAATATAAGCCCCTAAGAGTAGAGAGGTTTTCAGTTTTGTTCCCTTCTTTACTCCAGTGCCTAGAATGGCGTCGGGTACCTAGGAGATACTCAATCAATGCGATTTATTGGATGAATGAACCTCTTTCTCTGAATGTCTCTCGTCCTCAGTCTCTGCCCACTTATCGGGCGGTGCCTGACACTGTCCTAGGTGCTGGCATACAAAAATGAATAACACCTGATGCTTCTCTGCAAAGGCGTGACGACTGAATTCATGGGTTCAACGCACTTGGGCGGTGAGGAAGGGGCCAGGCTTCCCCTGGGAGATCAGTTTTGGATGTAGGGACTCCCCTGAGGAAGACCTCCTGGAGGATTTGCCTTTCTCTAGATGCCCAGGCCCTGCAGGGCCCCAGGGCAGCACGGACCCTGCTCCCCACCTGAGAGCGCAGTGAGCCACCCCCTCCCACCAGGGCTGCCGGTCCTTACTCGGTCCCCCGCCCACAGCGCAAGGCCATCGAGCGCTTCTGCAGCGAGGTGAAGCGGCTGTGCCACGCCGAGCGGAGGAAGGACTTTGTCTCCGAGGCCTACCTCCTGACCCTCGGCAAGTTCATCAACATGTTTGCAGTTCTGGACGAGCTGAAGAACATGAAGTGCAGCGTCAAGAACGACCACTCTGCCTACAAGAGGTCAGCCCGCCCGCCACTTCCTGGGTAGCCCCCACGGGGAGGAGGAGGATGGAGCCCTTCTTACAGGCTCCTCCGGGACCCCGTGAGCCACTCCCCAGGCACACAGGGCTGGGCCGGGTCTGTTTCTGTGGTTGGGGGAACCAGGTGCAGAACTCGCCCGGGAGAACTGGGTCCGTGCAGGGTTTCCTGTCTCCAGCTGGAGTCAGATCCTCATTTCCCCACCTGGGGAGCAGCAGCGTCTTCTCTAGTCCCATGAAGTGCAAGACCAGTAAGAGCGTCATAAACTGGTCACATTAGTCACTGCTGCAAGAACCGGAAGGCCAGTTCGATCTGCTTCTGTGAAAGAAGGGATGAACTGGCTCCCGGATCTGACCAGTCCCTGCGTACCTGAATCCGGGTACACAGCTGATGTCGGTCTGGTCCCCTCCGCCCCTCAGCTCGACTTTCCTCGGCAGGGGCTCATTCCAGGCAGGCTGTGCCCCGTGGTGGCCTCCAGCAGCTGGAAGCCTCCCTTGGCCCAGCATGGCCACCTCAGCTTCCAGGGAAGGGAAGGTTGCTCCTCCTTGCAAATACTTTTGCAAAAGTCCCAGGGAGGGTTACCGTCACTCCAGCTTGGTCGTGTGCGAGGTCCCTCATCTGTCCCTGTGGTGGATGGGGGCTCCGACTGGACAGGTGCTCACTTGGACAGTTGGGGTCACTTGGGGGTCAGTGTCAGCTCAAGAGAGAAGGACTGAGAGTGGTGAAGGGGTTGTTCGTCTCTAGAAACGAAGGTACAGCCACCCAAAAGTGGGGCAGGGAGTCAAAAGCAGCAGTGTTGTGTGGACACATCTCTTGGGAAGGATTTTCTGTGCCCCTGATGGAAGGTCCCTCCTCCTCGAACCACGTTGTCCTGGGGCTCCAGGGTAACTGGAGGAAGCAGACAGACTGATTCTCAAAGTTTTATCCTCCTGAGTGAGCTGTGAAGCCTGGGGGTGCCCATCAGTCGCAGCCCCGTCTCAAGCCTGACTCAGAAATGGCACCTTTCACAAAGGTTTCCAGGTTAGGCTGGAAAAGCTGAGCCGCCGGTTTTCCCCCTTCACGCCTTGCGCGTGTTCCCCGCACCCGTCATCCTTCACCTGCAATCCCGACAGGCTAAATAGACTTTGCTCTGCTGCGTGATCTCTGCTTTAGGAACATCGAGCTTGTCCAACAAAGAACATAGTACACAACACAAATGAAGCATCCTGCCCGTGCTTCTGCTCCGGGACGCACTGTGCAGTTTCACTGCAGGTCACTGTGGGGCCCAGGGGTGCTCGTTTCACTCTTACACCTCTGGCTGGTTGACAGGATGCTAGCCGCCCTTCAACTTGGAGTTTGAGCTTCAGAGCATTCTTGCCTCTTAATTTCAGGCACCCTTATCACAAGGGTGCAAACAACTCCAAATGACTTCAGAACATACTCTCCATTAACATTAGTCCCCTGTGCTGTCAGCTGGTTAGCCTCGGGGATGGTATAACGGGTCAGGTGGGAGCAGGAGCCCATGGGGCCTCTTTAGGCTGGTTGGCTTGAGTGTTCCTCTCTGCGACACCTGTATTTCAGGGCGGCACAGTTCCTGAGGAAGATGGCGGACCCCCAGTCTATCCAGGAGTCTCAGAACCTTTCTATGTTCCTGGCCAACCACAACAGGATCACCCAGGTGACAGCAAACTCCATGTTAGTCCTGGCCTGGTGTCCCAGGACACAGGCAGGGGCCCAGAGGCTGAGCAAAGGAGCTCAGTCCAGACCTGACACCCCCACTGCCCTACTCAAGAATTAGGCTGCAGGCTTAAGTCTCCCCTCCCAGCCACGCCCAGCCCTTTCACCCTCTCCAAATGTTGTCCCCTGAAAACCTCCTCAGCCAGCATCCTGCCCCCACATTCGTGGGAACAAGAGGATGGATTCTGGAGTTAAACAGCTTTGCTTTCTAACCCTAGACCCTTCACAGACACGTTATGAGACTTTGGGCAAGGTCAAAGCCTCAGTTTTCTCTCCTGGAGAACGGGGCTGTTATTTGAGAACATTATGAGAGTCCATCTCATGGGAGATCCTTCTCTTAGGAGAAATGTTCCTATACTGCTGTGTCCTGCCGGGAGAGAGACCCCTGCTGGCCCCGCCCTCCTGCGCTGGGCGGGGTCACCCCCATCAACCGAGGAATTCATGGCTAAGTCCGCACCCTCAAAACCAAACAGAGTACCAAGGCCTTGAACTGCTTTTCAGCTCAGCCCCGGAAAGTCCTTTCTAACCATCAAAACTGCCAGGAAATAAAAAGGAGGGCCCCAAGGGAAGAGAGTTCCCTGCTGGGGGAGATGGGCAGGAGCTCAGACCAGCCACTGTGGGGACATTGAGAGGATGCAGGCTCCCCTCCCCCTGGTGGTCAGCCGTGGCAGGGGTGGGGGTGCACTGTTTCTCTGCCCAGCTGTGGGCCTTCTGGGGTGGTGTGGGTGAGGAGGGTGCAGGAAAGGAGCTAACCAGAGGGGGGCGCTGCTCTTTAGTGTCTCCACCAGCAACTGGAAGTGATCTCAGGCTACGAGGAGCTGCTGGCTGACATTGTCAACATCTGCGTGGATTACTACGAGAACAAGATGTATCTGACCCCCAGCGAGAAGCACATGCTCCTCAAGGTACAGCCCCTGAGGTCACGCACCCCGGGGCCTGGGCTGGCCCTCTCACCTCCTCCGTATCTAAAGTCATTTCTAAAAAACAATATTTATTTTTTCTTACTTAAATATTGATATAGATCTTACTGCACATAATGTTCTATAACCTGGATTTTTCCCCTTAATATGTCATTTACACCTTTCCAGACATCATTAAGTATATTTCTGCGATGTCATTTTTAATGGCTGCCAAGTATTCCGTTGTATGGGGACACTGTTATTTAACAGGTCCCTTTTGGTTGGATATGTGTTTGCTAAATTGCACCGGGCACTCTTAACAGCACAGCCTTTGTGTACATACCCTTGTCAAGTCAAACTTCCTGGAGGAGAAATGACCCACTCAAAGGCAAGGTAGAAGCTTCAAGCATTTGCTCTATTTTGCCAAAATTGGCATATTGGATCCATCGGTTTACAAGTTTAATTTTTAAATTCTCGAGTACTATTTATCATTGTAGAAAATCTGAACTGTACAGAGAAGCACCAAAAAAAAAAAAATTTTTTTTAATCTCTCACAATCTTTCCATCCAGAGATAACACGTTTAGCATTTTGATGTATTTCCTTCCCATTTATAATTTTCATGGCTTTTTATGAAATGTACTGCAGTGTGGATGAGCTTTCCTTTTTTAGCCATTATTCTGTTGTTAGCTGCTCAGGATGTTGCTAACTTCTCACTGACGGCAAAGGCACTGACGTGAACAGCCTCCGCCCTCTGGGTACCCACGGCGTAGCCCCTTTCATTCTTTCTCCCCCAGAGCCTCATCTTCCAAAGCTCTCCTGGGGGGTTTGCCTTTTCCTACTCTTTCTGTCACCCTTGCTATTCTGAGTGTCCCAGACTACTGGCGTGCCCTTGCTTCCGTTTCCGTGGCACCTGGGTGCAGTTTGCCGGGCAGCGTGGCTGTGGGACTCGTTCCCCTGGCTTCCTCTGCACAGTCAGAAACCCAGAGCCGTCACGGGGTCTCAGCCCGGGCTGTGCCCAGGCCATACCATAGCTCTCCCCAGCATGCCTGCTTCTATAAACCAGGGTACCCATTTCCAGTCTCCAAGTCTTACGGGCTTCCATCAACTTCTCAAGCCTTCCTTTTCCCTCACCTGCCTTTAATCCTTAGACACCACGGCTTCTCAGCCTTCCTCTCTCTGTTTTCTGGGTCTTCCATCTGGCCCCAGCTCTGCTGTTTCACAGTTCTGCGGTTTGTTAGTGAACGCAGACGCCATTAGGGGGTGCTGTTCATCCTTAACAATTTAATTAAATTAATGCAATTATTTTAATCTAATTTAATCCAATCTAATTTCATCTAATCTAATTTATGTAATTTTAATTTTAGGGATAGCCTAAAATGATTCGATTAACTAATTAATGGGTAAAACAGGAATCACAAATTCATGTCCTTTGCTGGTCAAGTAGGTGTGACATGAGTTGACACCACCAGCTATTAGAAAAATGACAGCACAGACCATGTGATAAGTGACAAAAGATGCCCAACTTTGGTGTCCAGAGGCCATTGGAATGGCAGGAGCCACCACTGTTGCTGTGCACAAATGTGGTCCCAGTTTTGCCAGGTATTTTGATTTTTTAAGAGAAATTGGACACTGGTTTTTGTGTAAAACCTAGTTTTTAAAACTAGGTTTGAAGAAGGAATTGAAAATTTTTAATTTAATTAATCAATTTAGTTTAATTCAGAAAAATCTGGTACTCACCCTGCAGAACCACAAAATGCAACTAAGGGAGAGGAAGTGACCTTAACAGTCCCCTGGTTCACTGTGTGCCAGAGTGACTTACCCACGGCCACAGCACCTGTGAGCCAACGGAGGCTCCCCGTATGTTTGACGAAAAGAGCAAAACAGGCGAGCATTCGAGAAACTATGAAATGGACTAGAATATCAAGAATTTGCCAATTAGGCATTATCAGGCAAAAAAAAATATATTCTTTTTTTTTTTTTAATGTCTCTAGTGGCTCCTTGGGAATCTTTACATTATTGTTTCCCTGGGGAAAGAGGTGAACAGTCTTACATTCACTCAGCGTTTAGCAAGGATTCCTCAAGGGCCTGAGATGCGCTGGCCCCCAGGGCTGCAAAGTGGCACCACCCAGGGTGTCCCCTCAGGAAGGACTGCTGCCCGACAGGTCTGGGTTCGCGTCCTGTCTCTGCAGCTTACTTGCCGTGTGACCTTGCAAGCGTGCTGACCTCTCTGTGTCTTCGATGCCTCCTCTGTAGAACAAGGTTACTGTGTTGAACTTGACTTATAAGATTGTTGTGAGAACTAAGAATGATGTCTGGGAAAGCCCTAAGCACGGGCCCCGGCCCCCAGGAAGGACTCAGGAAGTGGCCACCACACAATATACTAAGGAACCGACTGCATTTCTTCACAGAAATCAAATTTCAGGTTGAAATGAGACCTCTGTGGTCTTTCGTTATTTGAAGGCACATGGGTTTTGGTAATAGAAAGTGTAGCTACAGTGTGTGTGTGTGTGTGTGTGTGTGTGTGTGTGTGTGTGTGTGTGTGATATACACACGCACAGACCTACTTTGGGGTTTTGTTTTGAAACTTTCCCATCATATGTGACCAGCTTCTGTTCCCTGCCCCTTCTCATTCCAGGTAATGGGTTTTGGTCTCTACCTGATGGATGGAAATGTCAGTAACATTTACAAACTGGATGCCAAGAAGAGAATCAACCTCAGCAAAATCGATAAATTTTTTAAGGTCAGCACCTGGGGCTGGGGCTGGGCAGGGGCCAAGGGGTGGTCTCTCGGAGGGAAAGAAATGAAATCAGCCGGCAAGCAGTGGGGCTTGTTGGTTGGGCTGTAGCTCCAAAGACCCCAGGAGGAGGAAGAGGAGAGAATGGCAGGGCGTCCAGCCGCCCTGGATGAAGGAATCCACACGAGAAGGCGGCCTCGGGGAAGTCAAACATGGTCAAGTCTCAGGATTTAGCTGGGATTTGGCTGGGTCCCCTGTGCATACTGTTTTTTCCCTTCCCTGAAATCCCTTGCTATGTAAAGAAAGAGGTACATCCCTGAAGACAGCACCTGCTTTGTTTTTCAATATAAATGAGACCTCACAGAGATGGAAGGATTAGACTGGATTTTAAACTGATTGACATTTGCAAAATCACAGCCTCCCGCCTGGCCCACCAGAGGCCCCCTTGGCTGGCCCCTGGCTCTGGGCAGAATGCCTCCGAGCATCCATCACGCACTCAGTCTGTTCCAGTGCTCTGGCAATTTCATCTTCTCACCCCAAATCTTTAAAAATGAAATGCTGTGGTTAAGCTAAGCCTTTGAGGTTTTCACGAAGGGATTTCCTACTTTGGAACTGAATTCCATGCTGTCAGCTGATTCTAGCCTTGGGCGCTGCAGGCATGGGGTGGAGCCTCAGAGGTCAGACGGGAAAAGCCAGGCTTAGCTTTCAGAGTGGAACCCCTCACAGGTATGACATGGAGGACACCAGGCTGGGCCTGAGTCCCACCCACTCTTCAAGGTCAAGGGGACATAAGTCACCAAAAGTCATTCTGTGCCTTGGCTTCTTTTCGAGGCTGGAACTTGTACTTTTCTCTGGAATGAGAACTTGGCTCAGCCTGGGAGACCCCTGCAGAGTCTGCCTGTGCCTTCATCAGCTCTGTAAGATGGGGTGCAGCGGAAGAACACGGCGTCACCTCGGACCAGCTGGGCTTCAGTCCGACTCTGCCGCTTAGTAGCTGGACGACTTTGGGAAAGTCACAAAACCTCTCTGAGACCGAGTTCCCCGGCCTCGTACGAATGCTAAGGGTGTCCACTTTATAGGGTTCCCTCGAGGGTTCAGTGGGGTTACATAGGTGAGTCAGAGCCCTGGCTCGTGATCTTGGCTCCCTGAATTCTAGCTGGTCTGACTTTATGAAAAAATCACGTATACTATCTGAGCTTCGGTTTCTTTGTCCCTGAAACGGGAATGATAGCAGTGCTCACAGTTATTGTATGGATTGAGATACTGTATTTTGTTTTGTTTAAAAGACTTGATTTTTTAGGGAAGTTTTAGGTTCCCAGCAAAGTTGAGCAGAAAGTATGAAGACGTCCTTATACCTCCTGCTCCCCCACTCATGCACTGCCTCCCCCTATTATCAATCTCCCCCACTGGAGGAGTGCATCTGTCACTATGAACCTACATTGACCCGTCATTGTCACCCAAAGTCCATAGTTTACATCAGGGCTCACCCTTGACGGACATTCTGTGGGTCTGACAGATGAGAATGACATGGACCCACCACTGTGGTATCATCCAGAGCCGTTCACTGCCCTAAAAACCCTCTGGTTTGGAAGTGCTTGGCCACGTGCCTAGTGCGTCAGAGGCAGACAGTCACTGCCAGCCTCCCCTCCGTTCGTCTCGGTCTCCAGATGGGACATGTCTGCCCTCTGGTGTTAGGTGTTCTGATGTCAGTCACTTCACATTGCGGGTTTCGCAGGAACACCACACCCAGTAGCTGCATCCAGGCACCCACTCCTGTCCAGCGTTCCAAGCAGCAAGGATCATCTAATCTGAGAAAATTAGAGTGGAAAGGCCCTGGGAGGAAGGCCATCTGGCCCTCGTCCTTCACCGGTTCTGCCTGCTGGGTGACCTTGGACGAGTCACGTTGCCTGTCTGGGCTGAGTTGCTGGAACGTATGGTTGGTTGGAGGCAGGCGGCCTGTATGCTGACTGGGGCTCTTTTGGGCTCCAGGGTCACACGGAAGCTTCGTCGAAAGCAGGAATTAGGGGTCAGCCCAGCGGCGCATGGAGGCTGCCCCCCCCCCCAGTGGAAGGCAGCCCCCTGGTTTCCCATCGGCGTCTCACACGCTGTGTTTGCTTCCTTTGCAGCAGCTGCAGGTGGTGCCCCTTTTCGGCGACATGCAGATAGAGCTGGCCAGATACATTAAGACCAGTGCTCACTATGAAGAGAACAAGTCCAAGTGAGTGCCTGCCGTAATGTCTCTCGGCTCCCGTGAGGACGCCCAGCCTGGGCAGGGGGCCGAGGGGCCACTTCAGCCCCTCCTCCCTCCCCAGAGCCCTGGGCAGGTGGATTCCAGAGGGGAGCAGCGGAGGGTGCTCTGAGCCCTTTTGTATCCACCCTTGGCTGCCGGGGTCCAAAAGTGCTGAGAGCACAGCCACGCCCCTTCTCTGTCCCAGCTGCAGTGGGACGGTAGGAGTCCCCCTTCCTTGAGAAGGGGGAGAAACGGCTGGCCTCGGTGGTCAGGTGGAGAAGATGACGTCACTCTCTCTCACCCTGGTTCTCTCTCCAGGTTGCGCCATGCAGTAAGCACACCATGGCGTGTGTGGTTTGCACAGTTCCAACCAAGAAGTGGTTGGTAGGCTCACCTTAGGTCATCCAATAAACCGCCATCCTAGGGAGTCCATGCTGAGATCTGGGGTGTGGGGTGTCATTGCCTGTGGGAGTGGGGGGCATCCAGCCACAGCCTTTATCTCTGGGTATGTGAAGACACTTCTCCTGCCTGTGTCTCATTCCAAAGCTGAGTGATTTTGACCTTTCCATGTGGGGGTGGGGGCTGGGGGTGGGAGCCACAGTCCTCAGTCAGAGCTGAGGCCTTGAAATTAGGTACACGGGGTGTAGCCTGGAGTCCAAGGAAAGCTGGGTTCGTTTCCTCATAACCCACTGGCTGCTCGTGCGGGGGAGGTTTTCTAGGAAAAGCGCAGAGTCGAGAATGCTGAACTAATTTCCTGCCGGTCTCTGTGTGAATTCCCTGGAGTTGGTTGGTTAGGAGCGGTGATGTGCCAGGGTGGGGTCAGCGGTCTGGGTCGAGTTCCCTTCCCTACACTGGTGACTTAAAATAAAACTGAAGCCAAAGGACAAGTATGAGGGCGTGCTTCACCGTCCCGAGCATTCTCTGAAGGTCACGGCAGGGCTCCTTTTGAAATATTAAATTCCTGCTAACATGTTTATCTGCCCTCTTGGGTGGCTGTGCTTTTCATCTGTCTCCCCGGTCACCCAGCACTGGATGGCAGAAGAGGGCAAAGGGGGCCGTCTTTTTTTTCTTGGGGAAGGAGAGTGAAGATTTTCACTCGTTCATTTCCTCTCCAATTTAGGATGGGTTTCCCAATGATATATATTTTTTTAAAAAGAGCTGAGGAGAAATAGGAGGGGGGAGAAGAAGAGGGGTCAGGAGAAAGAGAGTGCCCAGAGCATCCCTCACCGTGGAGCGCTTGCTTGCGTGTTACCAGGTCAGTGTTGAAAAGAGGCACGGTCCCTCTAGGTGTCCTTAGTCCCTCTGCAAAGTCCCCTCCAAAACCAGCTTCCACCACAGGATGTCAGTAGACAGGCTTGGGGAGGTCGCCCGCCTTGCTTTTTCCTTTGTAGCCCTAGAGAGGCTGCAAATCCCTTCTCGCTCGTGTAACTGGTAAGTATGTGGACCCCGGGTATCTGGGAGAGCCTGTGCTTAGGTCGTAGAGAAGGAGGAAGGGCTGGTCCGCTCGGCCTGTGACCCCGATGTGGGATGAACAGGCCGTCCTGCTCCTGTCTGGGTTACCTCTTGGCTCTGTCCCGGGGAGCTGGCCACGTGGCTGGACACCAGGAGCAACGTGTAAGTGGAAGGGGCCTGTCCCACCAGGCGCCTGAGACGGGGGCCCGCTCCGACCCTGTGGTTTTCTGCCCAGGTGGACTTGCACCCAGAGCAGCATCAGCCCCCAGTACAACATCTGCGAGCAGATGGTGCAAATCCGCGACGACCACATCCGCTTCATCTCCGAACTCGCTCGCTACAGCAACAGTGAGGTGAGCTCGCTCCAGCTGCTGGGGCGAAGGCCCGTGTGGGCCCAGGGGAGAGGGGAAGGACCAGGTAGGCCAGAAATGACCACGGAGATCACGGAGAACAGGAGTGAGGGCATACACATCAGAGGCAGGAGGGCAGAGTGGCCAAGAGCGTGGGTTCTAGAGACACACAGAACTGGATTTGATGCTGGTTCTGCTGCTGACCGTCACGAGTTATTCAACATCTCTGTGCCTCCGTTTGCTCCTCTGTAAAATGAGGGTGATCGTATCCAGAAAGGCTCATTGAGAGGATTAAACTCTGTGATGAAAACGCACTGTGCGAGACGAATTGGGAATGGTTAGGAATTGTTAGTTTGTACATGTTCCAAATCGTCTCCACCCCAGGTAGCAAGAGAAACAGAGTTCTGAACACACCTGCTCCTAACACCATCTAAATATTGTAAAACTACACAATAATGAATGATCATTAAACAAGCCAGAAAATACAATGAGGGACAGAATAAATGCTCAGACCTCAGAAAAAATAGAGATATGCCAAAGGAGGGAAAATCAGTCACGTAAAATCCTACCACCCAGAACCAACTATGATTAATATGTGGGCATATATATCCTCCTGAATTTCTTCCCATAGAAACCCTTCCGATGAATGTGTGTCTTGGTTTAGCAGCAGGGTCCCTCATCATCCCGAGCTCCTGGGTGACTGCGAGGTCCCTTGTTTGCTCACTGGTTCCACCATGTGGCTGGCAGCCATACTGCGCATGCTTTCCAAACCCAGACTTGGAAACGTCTGCTGTCAGAGAGGCAATGTATTTGAAACGAGAAGAGTCAGACAAACGCAGATGGTGTGGTCTTTAGGCCAGTGGACCTGGGCCAGGGTCAAGCACAAACCTTTGACTCTCTTAACTGTATGTGCCAGTCAACTGAGCTGAAGCCATGGGACGAATTTAAGTGCAGGGGTCTCCTTTATTCCTTGTCAAGTGGTGCGGTCTAAGAATGAGTCTGGCTCAAAGTTATTTTTTTCAATTTTTTTTTCTTTATTGATTTTAGAGAGGGAAGAAGGGAGAGGGAGAGAGAGAGATGGAAACATCGATGAGAGAGAACATTGGTTGGCCGCCTCCTGCATGCCCCCCACTGGGGATCGGGCCCACAACCTGGGCATGTGCCCTGACCAGGAATCGAACCGGCGACCTCTTGGTGCATGGGTCGAAGCTCAACCACTGAGCCACACCGGCAGGGCCAAAGTTATTTTTTTAACTATACACTTTAAGCATGTGTGTATACGGACAGTTCTCGTTATTTGCTGTAGTTATGTTCTATAAAGTGGACGCGAATGCTGAATTAACAAATACTCAGCCATTACTCCGGGGGAAATACAGGGTTAGGTTCTTATGAGTCTCTGGTCACAGCATTTTCATCATCCGACCAATGCATAACCTTGTTTTATGTGCCTTTTCGGTTTAAAGACACCTCACGTAATAGATGCTGTTGATTCATGAACATTAACTCACAGCCAACAACACTCTAATTTTTGCCTGAAGAAAGCTGATCTAAAACACGTTTTCTCCAAGAGGCACTTCTCAGCCTTCCGGACAGAACCTCAGCCCCAGGCTTGGGGCCACTGTAAATAGTGAAATCATCAGTAATAAAAAGTACAAAAATGTGAAAACCGTGGCACTAAATAAATCATGGGCAGGATACTTGTTTACAGCGTGGAAGCTGAAACCAGAGGCCGAGCCTTGTGCAGCCTCCGCCGGGGACATGCCCCGCGTCGTCGGTCATTTGGCGCATGTCTGTGAATGACCACAAGGGGGCGGCGAGCGTCGATGGGGAGGTTACAGATAAATGTTAGTGAGCAGGCGAATTCCCAAGTACGGAATCCACAAGTAATGAGGACTGGCTCTACATGTATGTGTGTGCGTGCATACATATGTACACATACATGTTATATCTAGGCACATGCCTATCTATATGTTATATTTCATTGTGGAATATTATACATTCAGGTAGGTGCTTGTCTTCCCCAGTGTTTTCAGTCACGTGTCTAATTAATGAGTTGTGAAATCAATTGAGTGGTATGGGATGAGCACTTTTGTGTGAAATAGAATAGAAAGTCAGAGTATTAAGAGTAAAGTTGCTTTGTGACAAATGTGTCTTGTGTATATTTAATATGCCTAGGCAGGCATGTGTTCCGAGCCTGTGGTCTGCATGTCCTCCTGCAAAATGCAGTCAGAAGAGTTTGAGAGCCAGTGCCCTGAGATACGCCAGGGTGGCTGTGAGTGGGGGACTGGCGGCACTCCCCCCGAGTTGGAACCCTCATCCACTCACAAGCCATGTGGCCTTGAGCAGGACACTCTGAGGCTCAGTGTATCTGCCAACGGGATATAATAGCCCCTCCTTGTAGTGTTCTTGGGGGAATCAATGCAACAAGGTATGCAAGTGCCAGGCAGTGGATGGTGAGGGTGATGGCTGATACTCCCCAGGTGGTCACGGGCTCCGGGCTGGACAGCCAGAAGTCAGACGAGGAGTACCGAGAGCTCTTCGACCTGGCCCTGCGGGGCCTGCAGCTGCTGTCCAAGTGGAGCGCCCACGTCATGGAGGTGGTAGGTGTCCCGGGCGGAGGCTGCCCCCCCGACCCCCGCTCCCTTCAACCGACTCTGTTCACCTGGAATCTGCCTGCCTCTCCGCAAGCACTCTTTTTAGCAGCTTTATCAAGATATAATTCACATGCTTTACCATTCACCCATTTAAAATGTAGCTTCGCTGGTTTTCGGTATTTATCCCGAGTTGTGCCACCACACACTCAGAATATTTCATCCCCGCAAAGGTACGCTCGCCCCTCCCATTGCCCGTCTCCGCAGCCCTAAGCAATCTACATCTGTCTCCGTCGATTTTCCAGTTCTGGATGTTTCCTACACGTACAGCCCTGGAATATGTGGTCTTTTGTGGCTGGCTTCTTTTACTTTGTATGTTTTCAAGATCTATCCATGTGGTAGGACAAGTCAGGACTTCATGCCCTTCCGTGGCTGAATAGTCTCCCAGGGCGTGGTCACACCCGTGTTGTCTGTGCATTCCTCCGCTGATGGACATTGGGCTTGTTCCCATCTCCCCAGTACTCCTGGAAGCTGGTTCACCCCACAGACAAGTTCTGTAACAAGGACTGCCCCGGCACGGCGGAGGAGTATGAGAGAGCCACGCGCTACAACTACACCAGCGAGGAGAAGTTCGCCTTTGTGGAGGTGGGTGCTGACCGCCCGGCGTGCCTCCAGCCCCCCAGGAGGTGCTGGGGTCGCTCGCAGTGGGAGGGAGTGGTTCTGAGCGAGACGGGAGCCTTGGTCCCCTCCTGCCACCCGAATCCATCTCTGTCGAGTTATTCACAAGTGATTAGAAACTAATTCTGCTCTTAAAAATCCGAAGGACAGTGCTCATTCTGCTAGAAAAATGGGCAAAAGGAAACCGACAGAAGAAACAAACAAAAACAGCTGAAAGAGATCAGAAAAATGCCCCAAACGATGAGTGTTCAGAGAGAACTGCAGATTGAAAGTAAGATGAGACAGTGTTGACCAGTCAGGATGGTAACACTTAGAAGCTTGGTGATGCCTGTTGCTGGGTGAAGTGTGGGAAACAGACCTTCTCAGGGACTTTGGGGGGGACCCTGGATGTTTTACAGTCTTTCTGTGAGGGCAGTCTGATTGGATGTAGTCAAATGTGTAACGTGCCTACCCTTTGGCCCAGAAGTTCTGGGAATATATTGCAGGGAAATAAGCCAACTTGTCTATCATACGAAATATACAAAACACCTGAAATGTCCCTCAGTATGGGGCCAGGGAAAATAAATGAAGGTACAGCTATGGCATCGAATACTGTGTGGCCCCTAGAACAGATGTACTGATGTGGAAAGATATGCACAGTGTATTATTGTTAGGTTTAAAAAAACAAGTTAAAGAACAGCATATGAAAAATGATCTCATTTATACTAAAATTAATATACTTTTGTATATTTGCTCAAAACTGAAGGATATAAGTATTTATATTTATGTATACCAAACCATTAATAGTGGTGATTTCTGGAGGGGAAACTCTTAGTTCCTGGTTTATAACCTTCTCATTTGTTTTTTGCTTGTTTGTTTGTTTCGTTGTGAAAAGATATTTCTATTTGGGGCAGCGACTCATTCATACTAAGTTGTAAGTGACAGCTACCTCTTTTATGACCATCTAAAACCTAAAAGTCAGAGACCTGGATACTAGGCCTGGGCCCAAGGTCACGTCATCTCTCTGAGCCTCAGCTTTCTCATCCGTAAAATGGAGCCGACAATCTACCCGCTCCATCCCAGGGTTATTCTAACAATAGTCGTCAAAGGAGATAATGATGTCAATGAGCTACAGAGGGTCAGACACATGTAAGGGGTTCACGTTCTTTAGCCCATCTCTGGGCTGCACTTTCTGGACTGGGGCTCTGGGGTGTAATTTCAGGCAGGAGACCAATTGTAATCACACTTGGCTTCGAACTGAGTGCTCCCCAGACCTCCTGGCTAAGGGCCTGGAAGACAGTCTCGCAATCATCATCACTGGAAGAGAAAGTCCTCTGCAAGTCTGTTTAAAATGAGACTTGCGGTCAGAGGGGACATGCAACTTTGTAAGACTGGGCATGCCCTTCTTTCCCTAGTAGAAGGAGTACCTATGCACGTAGGTGGTTTAGAAAATGCTCCTTCCAACCCCACATGAAATCATCCGAGACAACCACCAGTAACATTTTGTTATATCTCCTCTCGTCCTCACTTCACTTTATATGGAGAGGTTTCACCATTTTCATTTTATTAGTAAGACATGTAAAAAAATCTTTTTAAAGAAAAACAGTTCTATTTGGCATTTAACAGTAATAAAACAAGGCAAAAATTAATAACACCACACTCCTCCCCGAATCCCAAAGTAGGAAAATATTCACCTTCTTAAGCTATTTCTTCTGGTATTTATCTCTATTTCTTTTTTTCTTTTTTTTCCTTTTATTGATTTTAGAGAGAGTGGAAGTGAGAGGGAGAGAGAGATAGAAACATCGACGAGAGAGACATCGATTGGCCGCCTCCTGCATGCCCCCCACCGGGGATCAGGCCCACAGCCTGGGCATGTGCCCTGACCGGGAATCGAACCAGCGACCTCTTGGTGCATGGGTCGACGCTCAACCACTGAGCCACACCGGCCGGGCTTATCTCTATTTCTAAGTAATAGGCTTATAGTGCTATTTCTTGGTTTTTCAATTTATGGCATTTTCTATTGATTTCTTACTTTGGTAAATAATTATTTAATTCGTTTATCTCTACCTCCCCATCCCCAACCCAAAGTGGTAATTTCACACTTTTTGGTTAAATTAATAATTGCTCTATATTATTATAAACAAGTAACTACTGTTCATTGCTGTCACATGGTCTAATGTGTTTTTTTGTGTTTTTTTCTTGTACAAGCTTTGTTTTTTTCAGTTAATTGGTGAGAATTCTTTATGTAATATAGATACAAGTTCTCCCCTGGCCAGTTTCGCTCAGCAGTTAGAGTGTCAGCCCTAGCACCGAAGGGTCTTGGGTTCGATTCCCAGTCAAGGGCACGTACCTGGGTTGCAAGTTCAATCCCCAACCCCAATCAGGGTTGTGTGGGAGGAAACCAATTGATGTGTCTCTCTCACATCTATATTTCTCTCTCCCTCTCTCTTCTCTCCTCTCTCTCTCTCTCTCCCCCTCCTTCCTTCCATTCTATCTAATAAAAGAAAAAATATCCTCAAGTGAGGATTAACAAAAATAAATAGATACAAGTCCTCAGTCATATATATGTCACAGATAATTTTTCTAATCGATGATTTTGCCCTTTCATTTTCTTAGTGCTGCGTTTCGAAAAGCAACTGTTTTTAATTTTGATAAAGTCCAACTTATCAATTACTTTATGGTTTGAGATTTTTGTGTTCTAGCTAAAAATCTCTGCCTGGCCCAGAGTTGCTGAGATTTCCCCCCAGGTCTACCAGATCTGTCCACTGTGTTTGGAGTGATTCTGGAACCTCGTCATTGTCTGTTCCTTCCTGCGTTCTATTATGTCCTCGTTTCATCGCTAGCCAGGAGCCCAGATTCTGTTGTGACGTCACGTTCCTTTATCTAGGCTTCTGTCCCATTATAGTATTATAGCATTTCTCTGCACTAAAGCTTCTCCCAGCAAAACCATTACACTTGTTGGTTCCAACGAAAATCCTCACTCACCTCCTGAACTCTGTTCTCATCCTTTCCCCTAACTCACATGGTCTTTTTCGTTCTTTAAGGTTTAGAGGAAGGAAAAGGCTTATTACCTAAGCTGATTCATAAATTGATTCATTCCATTTCAACAAAAGTTACTCAACAGCCCGCATGAGCCCGGGCCCTGGGCACGCACAGCGTGGCTGAGCCTTGGCCCTGAGGGCTTGCAGTCTGGTGCAGGGGGAGGAAGTTGACTACGTCGTGATGGGTGTGATAAGTGTGATGGGTGTCACGAGGCTGGTTTAGCACATGCTTTCTTCTCTGAATTCTAAACCTATGTAGGAATTAGCACTTGAGGCTGATGGGAGTGGGGGGCGGGTTGGCAAAGGATCGGGCTGGTTGCCGGTAAAGTGGGACCAGAGGTTGTGTCTTCCACTCAAGGCCACAACAGACCTCCTATTTCTCTCCCATCCTGTTAAACTCACCCACTGGGAAACAGGCAAAGCAGCTACAAAAAGACATGCCTTCCTTCCTCGGATGGGGAGGGGATGATGAAGAGAAGACAGGAACCCAGGGAGAGAGCACACAGCCTGGAGGCAGGCAGACCCCAAGGGAGAGCGCCAGGTTGGGCTATACCCATCAGACACCTGTCTACCCCCTCCCTCGGACAGATGAGTGAGTTAAGGAGCTGGGGAGGAGGCAGCTAGAGGGGCAGGGGCTTTCCCCCTGAGATTTCTACAGGAACCCTATTTCATGGACTCAAGCAGCAACTGGCCAAATTATTTCAAAAGCAAAGATTGTAAAAAAAAAAATTGTAAACTTGTATGGTAAAAAGTTCTATTCGATATGGTCTGTGGGCGCATCCTCTGTGGAGAGGCCCGTGGAAGTCCGAGTGGTACTCAAAATGTGGACCGTGGACCAGCTGCCATCTGTCACCAGATCGCAGCAAGGTAGGGAGTGGCGCCAGAATGAGATTCAGCAGCTGACATCTTTGCCCGGCAGCGGGACCTCCTGATGAAGGAGGCAGAGTGCTGGTTTCCGTTCTGGGGCACGCTTCTAACCCAGCCGCGAACGGGCGCTTCCCGTAGCCCTGGCCTCGTGCTTTGGGGCGTCTCACTCAGTACCCTCCCTGTGACGGGGTGAAGGGTGCTGGACAGACAGGTGTGCCCGGGTCCCGGGAGCCTGACCTTGCTCTGTGCCTGGCCAGGTGATCGCCATGATCAAAGGCCTGCAGGTGCTCATGGGCAGGATGGAGAGCGTCTTCAACCAGGCCATCAGGAACACCATCTACGCGGCCCTGCAGGACTTCGCCCAGGTGACGCTGCGCGAGCCCCTGAGGCAGGCGGTGCGGAAGAAGAAGAACGTTCTCATCAGGTGGGTCTTCAGATGGCCCTTCTCGGGGGCACATGGAAATCAGGGGTGCGAGGTGCAGAACAGAGGAGGCTCCCTGCTCACTCGGCTTCCGGGGCAGCCTCTGGACACACAGACCCTCCCAGCAAGGTCAAGGAGTCTTCTTAGGAGATGGAAATTTGAGACGAACGGGTCCTCAGTCTCTGGGTTGGAGGCCTTGTCCACTGCTGTCTAGTTACGTGAACTAGGTCACATCACTTACCTTCTCTGAACCTCACTTTCCCTCATTTGTAAGATGCGGGTGACCATGGTTCCTACCTCATAGGCTGTTGGGATGATAAAATGAGATAATTTATGTGTAGACCTAAGCAGCCACATGGAGTAAGTGTGCAACCAATGTAAGCTATGATTAAGATTTTAAATATTCAGAGATGTAATTGGACTGATGAGACTCCTATAACCAAACACGGAAACAGCCATCCTGCCTCACTCAAGTTCTTCACGGTGCACGGGATCACAGCTGGGTCTCAGTTAGCCAGTGGGCCTTAGGATCACCCGGGGCACCTGCAGAAGGCAGACTCGGGACTGCACCTCCGCTCTGAAGCCAGCATCTCTGGGGGCGGGGCCCAGGAGGAGCACCTTTTACAAGCACCCCGGGGATTCTGGGAAGGTGGTCCTGGACACCACAGCCTCTAGAAACAGGCCACAGTGTCTACCTTCTAATGCCTGATCTGAGCCTCAGTCCTTCCTTCCTAGTGTCCTGCAGGCAATTCGGAAAACCATCTGTGACTGGGAGGGGGGCCGAGAGCCCCCCAATGACCCATGCTTGAGAGGGGAGAAGGACCCCAAAGGCGGATTTGACATCAAGGTGCCCCGGCGTGCTGTGGGGCCCTCCAGCACACAGGTAGGTGGCTCCGGGCACAGGCCAGCTCTGCTGGCTCAGAGACCAGCCAGGCCATGGTAGGTCATCCTGGCTGGGCGATGGGCACTGGGGCTGGGTCCTCAGGCAGGAGGGGCAAGGTCAAGGCTCTAGTCTTATTCTACCATCTTGTTTTGATATAGGAGGGAGGACCACTGGCTTAAGATTCAGGAGACCTGGATTCTCGTCCAAATACCTGTGTGACCTTGGGCACGTTATGTAATCTCTTTGTGCCTCAGTTGTCTAATCTGGCAAATGGGGGTAATACCAGGACTGGTTCCAAAGTGTAGGAGGAGTTTAAAGTAGGTTCTAGATGCATCTGCCCCATCCCTCTTTAATGAGCCCTGCCCCTGCAGTGACATCCTAGCTGTGTGATCTTGGAAAAGTGCCTTGACCTCTCTGAGCTGATTTTCTTCTCCGTTAAATGAAAACTTCGGATGAGATCATGTTACTGATCAAATACCTCTTTTTATTCCCCCCGTCCCCCTAAAAGCACGAGTGTCAAAAGTCCTTGACCCCTTGGAGAACGTCTAGTAATCAGAGACGTTCAAAGTTTCCAGTGGCAGCTTCTGCACAACAGGTGCCCGGGGCTTAGGCTGAGTCAAAGCAGCTGTAAGATGACAGCAAACAATGAAAGTCTGGGCAGTTTAGTTAAATCTTTGCCACCTATTTACAGGACACACCGTTTCTGGTCGGCGTTTTGAGGTATTGGGGAAAACACACAGCTCCATTGACGCCCCACAAGCCCCAGGCTGGGGGTCTCCACTTCACCTGACCTTTAGGCCTCTCTCTGCTCTGAAACCCTGAGTCCTTGGATCATCTGATCTGAGCCATCTGAGGCCCACCCCGGACCCTTCCCACTGTGTGTGTCTGTGTCTGGGAGGGGTCGGGGAGGAGGGACGGGCAAGATGTGTTCTCAGCACTCTCGTCGCTAACTTACCCTGGCTTCACCACCCGTGGCCAGTTTGCACTATTCTTGCCTGCTGGCTGTGACCGTCCTGAGGAAGCTTCTACAAAGGTCTGTGTGGTGTTAGTGTCCAGAGACCTTTCCAGCCCAGAATGCCCCAGAGGGGCTGAGCGGGGCTTTGGGTGTTTCTGTAAGTCCTAAGTCATGAGTGAGGGAGACACAGACAAGGCAACAGAGAAGCTGGAAAGGAGGAGGTTGAGAGAGGGGGCCAGCAGGCAGAGAGACAGAGGAGAGAAGGACTGTTTATACAGACAAGAGAAAGTCTCATGTCACCAACACTCAGCACCCCCAGCAGCACCAGGTCTGGGTAGGGGCACAGATGCATTTAATAGGCTCCGAGATCGTCAGAGCTGGAAGAACCCTTAGAGACCAGCTAGTCCCAGTCCCCTCCCCCTATTTTACAGATGGGGAAACTGAGGCCCAGAGAGGGGAAGTGACTTGTCCAAGCCACAAGGTGAGTCACAGGTTGAGGTAGGACAAGAACCAGGTCTCCTGACACCCACCCAGGGCCCTGCCAGAGCCTTCGGAGCACGGCAGACGTGGGCATCCAGCGTAGCTGGGGTGTTGACTGCTGGTGAGTCCAGTCTCTGTTCAATCAGAGTAGGTGGGAAAGAGTTTCCCCTCGGAATGGACAAAACGGATTTTCAAATAGTTAGAATTTGATACAAATCAGTCCACACCCACACGGATGGACCTGAAGAATCCTTTCGTTGAGGCCTCCACAGCCCATCAGAAGAACAGTGCCTCTCAGTTCTTAGGGGTAACAGATACACCCACCGACAGGGTTGCAGAGGGTGGGCGTCTGGTAGACGGCGTCCGCGGTAGCTCCTTACCGTGAAGGGAAGGCTGTGGTAGGGGTGGTGTGCCACTCCTGTCTGTGGCCACGCCGCGCTGCCCCGTGCCAGGCGCGTGGTGGGCGAGGTCCTAGAGAAGGTTCGGAGGCAGCCAGGTCAGACGTGGTGGCAGAGGGAGGTTGGAGCATCTCAGAGGTGGTCGGCAAGTGGCCCCTAGCAGTCGTGATGGCTTTCCCACCGTATACAATACCTCTTGCTTTTCTCTCTCTCTCTCTTTTCTCTCTCTCCCTCTTCCCTGTCTCTCCTGCCCTCCCATTCCCTCCTCCTCTCTCCTATCTATGTCTTAGGCCTGCCAGTGGTCCCCGCGGGCTTTGTTTCACCCCACTGGTGGCACACAGGGCCGAAGAGGCTGCCGATCCCTGGTATAACACCGCCTGGCTGGGTTGGTTTGGGCAGACTTCTCCAGGAGGCAGCAGGAATGGACTAGCCTGGCTCCTCAAGGCCCCTTCCAGCCCTAAGATTCAAAGACAAATGAGGTGGAAAGATCTAGATTAGCGCTTGTGCCCTTTGCACTTACGGTCCTCTGTAAGAGGGAATTAATTTGTCTAGTAGGCTCCCGTGTAAGTACCAACCTTCACCCGCTCGCAGCCCAGGATTTCGGCAGGCTGTGCAATGCAGCTGGTGCCACCAGAGGGCGAACTTCCTCAGTAATGGATCCAAAACGCTGAGGGTCCGAAACCTGAGGTGGTGGTGGGGGCGGGGGGGACTTGTTCTGATCACATCCCATTTCACAGTTCCTCAGAATGTTAGAGCTAAAAGGAACTGGTCTGAGAAAGCATCTGGTACAACCCCCTCGTGTTAGCAGATAAGAACACTGAGGCCCAGAGTGGGACTTTGTTGCCCAAGGTCACACAGCAAGTCAGTGGCAATGCCTGGCCTTGACACCCAAGTCTTCTGATTGTCAGTCCAGTGCTGCACCACGGTGCCATTGCGGCCATCCAGGAAAGCAGGGAGTGACTCCAGGGTGACATGGAATGAGGTTCTCCTCTGATGTCCGTACCCTTGGCCGAGCAGAGCAGACGGGAGCCTGGGCCCTTGAACTCCCTGGTTTCACCAGGTCCACCCGGGATGCTGCAGGCCCCGGAGAGCACTGCCTTCCCGGGCTGGCTAGTCTCCTCTTGAAAGTTTACACGCTCCAAATTCACTTCTCCAACCCCAGAATGGGTGCTTCCTAAGACAAAGCTTTGTAAAGGCAGGCACCTGCAGAAAAAGATGCGTATAAACGGAGCACAAGCAGCCTTCCCCCTGTGGAGGGCCAGCCCCTGACACGCCGTCTCTCTTTTTCAAGCTGTACATGGTGCGGACCATGCTGGAATCCCTCATCGCAGACAAGAGCGGCTCCAAGAAGACGCTGAGGAGCAGCCTCGACGGCCCCATTGTCCTCGCCATCGAGGACTTCCACAAACAGTCCTTCTTCTTCACACACCTGCTCAACATCAGTGGTGAGCCGCGGTGTCTGGGGGGACATGGGGGCTCCCTGGTCCCAGAGCCACTAAGCTGTCAGGCCAGAAGTTGCAGAGAAGCACGATCACTGACCCCAAGGGGTACCTTTTGCCACCAAGGAATGGACTCTGGGAGCTTGGGAAGGCCAGGCTTGGTCCAGCTATTCGGACTTAGCTGGAAATATGTGTCCGGTAGGCATTTGTGGCGAATGTGCCATGACGTCCTTAGTAGAGGGGGCTCAGAAACAGCAATACGCACAGGCACACCGAGGACTAGGTCAGTGTTTTGTGTCCAAGCAGCAGTTCTGACCAGTTAGTGCTCGTTGCTCCTAGCAGCGGAGGTTCCCGGGCTGCAGCCCCATCCTGTGTCCCCCACTCCTCTCCTGTTAGTGGGATGTGTGGGCAGATGCGACAGGGCAAACAGAGGAAGAGCAGCATCCCAGGGCTATGGGAGTGCTAGCACATCTACTGAAGAGAGATCTTAACCAACAGTCCAGACTTCTTTCTTCGACAGCAGCCTGGGGAGGGCCTGCAAGGCCTCTGAGCAGTGAGTTCAGAATTATCACGTGCAAGGGGTCACAGAGCTGCAGTCCAGTTACAAGCGGACACCCGGAGACCTGCCTTGACACTTTGTTTAGCAAGCATTTCCAGGATGGCTTTGTAGGGGGTTGATGGAAACGGTGAGGGCACCAGAAGCTCTAAAATATTGCCGCCCCTCCCCCATGCACTGTCACTGTCTCTGAAGCTTAACAAGCCCTGTCTTCCGAGGAGACGTTAGCCTGGCATTCAAGTTCAAGAGAGCAGGCTCTCCCAAGCAAGTCGTACTTATGAGGACCTGCTGTGTACCCAGCACGGTCACAAGAGTAACAGTAAAAATTCCTAAGAACAGTAAGCTCTCAGATCCTTGGGTGCTTCCTCGGTAACCCAAGGCTCTTTCCTCCCTGCTTTCCAGAAGCCCTGCAGCAGTGCTGTGACCTGTCGCAGCTCTGGTTCCGAGAGTTCTTCCTGGAGCTGACCATGGGCCGGCGCATCCAGTTCCCTATTGAGATGTCCATGCCTTGGATCCTGACAGACCACATCCTAGAAACCAAAGAACCTTCCATGATGGAGTAAGAGGCAGGATGGGTGGGCAAGGAGGTTCCTGGGGTGCAGGTGGAGGCTGGATTGCCAGCGAGCTCTGTTTTTTTCCAGAACTTTCCAGATGAGGCATTATGCCGGGTCAAGGTCACACCAGATTTGACTCAGCCTTGCAGATAGGTTCAGAAGTCTGCTAGCCCCTCTGCCCTTCCTATGTCAGCCTCCTAACAGGCATGCCAGGAAAATGATCGTCTCTGGGGATCAGGAAGCTAGCTCATTTTTTTCAGGACCTGGGTTTATTAGCATCATGGACTTTTGATTTCTATGGGCGGATTGTAAAGTAAGTCATCCCTAAGAGGAGGCTGGGAGCACAGAGTGCTGAAAGGTTTTCTTTCCCCGTCTTTGAACTTGCTCCCTCCACCCAAACCTTCCTGTTTCCCGAGCGGATGTAGTCTGCCTGCCGGAAGAGAGCTGATCAGTAAGCCGCTGGCCGTTGTTTTTCCCTCTTCAGGTACGTCCTCTACCCATTGGACCTGTACAATGACAGCGCCTACTACGCCCTGACCAAGTTCAAAAAGCAGTTCCTGTACGATGAGATAGAAGCCGAGGCAAGTGGCCCGTTCTCCTTCCGCTCGCGTAGCCTTGCTCCGAGAGGCTGGACTTCTCACGTCGCTAGCTATTGGCACAAGGGGGGTGTCGTAGTCCATTCAAGTTGTGACAGAGTATCACAGACATTTGTCTCTCACTGGTCTGGAGGCCGGAAGATCAGACTTCTCAGTGTCCTCACGAGGTGGAAGGGACGAGGGAACTCTTAGGGCCTCTTGTAAGAGCTATAATCCCATCCATGAGGGCTCCACCCTCCTGCCCTCATCACCCCCGAAAGGCCCACTTCCTAATACTTCATCACCTCTGGGGTGAGGTTCTCGACATATGAATGGGGAGCGGGGAGGATACCATGGGATCAATGACTGGTTCCGGAGAGTGCTCTTTATAAACATCGTGCTCCTCCAAAGGACCTCCACCGGGATGATGGTCTTTCGTTTTCAAATGTTTAAGGGATGGCAAATGATAGGACTGCTTGGGTAAAATTAATTTCCAGTGGGTCTTTTATGGTTTGATTACTTGGCTAATAATAACAACAGTAATATACCCATCAATTATTATATATTTACCATTTGTCAGATACAGTGCTCAGTACTACATAAACATTTTAAATAGTCTTTACCACCATTTAAAGAAGTCTGTGCTACTACATAAACATTTTAAATAGTCTTTACCACCATTTAAAGAAGTCTGTGCTACTACATAAACATTTTAAATAGTCTTTACCACCATTTAAAGAAGTCTGTGCTACTATCTATTTGACAGATGATAAATCTAAGACTTCAAGTAGTCAAGTGTCATTAGCTCAAGGTTCCAGAGTCTCTGTCTAGTACTGATAGGACTGAAATAGCCATCCTCTCAACTGTTATTCTGTTTGCTAAAGAGTCACTCACTCAGTGGCTTTATTTCTGTAATAGTCAGGATAAGCTAGGTTATGATGCAGTAACAACCAACCCCAAATTCTTAGAACCTTGACACTAAAGGTTTATTTCTCCATTATGGATTGGCTGGGGGCTCTGTTCTATGTAGTCTTCAATCTGGGACCCATCTGGAATATTTACTAGTTGCCACAGCAGCGGGAAGGGTTAGGGTGAATCCCACTCTGATATTTAAAGCGTGTACCTGAAAGTGACACATGTCATTGGTCAAAGCAAGTCACGTGGCTGTACCTTCTTTCAAAGAGGAGTGAGGAAGGACAGTCCTACCTACCATGGGCCAACAAGAAACAGAAACATGACTTCATTTTGCCTGCTGGAAACTGGAATGATAGTCTCTGTTCTACTTAAGCACATGGGTTACATAAACATAGAACGAGGCCAATTTGGTAAAACTGTCATACAAGTATAAGGCATTCTTATTTATAAAAGGAAGATGAATGTTTTAGGGTATGCATTACCACCAAGTTTGTTTGAAAGTTTTTGAATTCCAAAGAAAAGCTTTCTTTCTAGGTCCTGTGATTTCTATGGGGGTTGAAATGCAATGCACACCTATCCTCTGTCTCCTGTCCCCTTTCTCTTCCCATCCCCAAACCCTGTTTCCCACCATGACATACCCAAGCTTTGTCTACCACCTTGTCCAGAAAATACGGCCAGTCCTAGGGGTGCACGTAAACCTAGGCAGAAGAGCACCCAGGGCCTGGAAGGGGTTGGGCCATTTGGGCAAGGGTACTCAAAGCTGGTTCTAGAAGAGGATCATGGGGTATGAGTGGGTACCCTAACCTGGACCCTGCAAACCCTTTGCCTGGAGGAGACCCATTGCCCTTGAAGTTCCAAGTCCAGCATGAGGCCAGCACTGCACACGCCACTGTGTTTTTGTGTCCAGAATCACACCTGGGGTACAAAAGACATGAAAGCCCTTTGAATAAAGAGTTAACCTTATAGAGCTGAGAAGTTGGTAAAAAAGAAAAAAAAAGAATCGAAGATTAATCACTTAAATATGATCTGTGTCCTTTGATGTGATGCCACCACCCTGCCCCGTCTCTTCAAGCCTCACCCTTGGCCACTTCCTGCTCTGGCCACATTGGAGGATTGGGATTTGAGCCTCTGTGTCTGATGTGAACTTTATTCCCACCCGAGCATCAAGACAGTCCCTCGTTGACTGAAAATCAGAGATTTTTAAGCAATATGTATTTTTAAATGCTTAAATTTCTAACCACCATCTACCTCCTTATTTGCAAAGCAAGGTGAAGTACAATGAAAGGAAAAGACGAGAAAGTCTACCATGAGAGGTGGCCCGGGGAGGCTGACGTGAGCAATCACAGGATCCGCAGGCCTCTGTGTTGCGTCCCCCGAGCAGGCCCCTTGTGACATCCAGGAGGAGACCGGAGGGGAGGGCGGGTCCTCAGCAGCCTTCTGAGCTTTGCCTTCTCTGTGCCTCACTGAGGACCTTGAGAGCAAGGGACCGATTTCCCAAAGTTCACTTGGCCAGAGACTCTTTTTTTCCTTTTCCTTCAAGCCTCTTGCCCCACGGCACCCTTTGGGCAGCCCTACCCAACTGCCCTGTTTGAGTTGCCCAAGCGTCTGTGATGAGGCTGCCAGACACCACTGACGTTTCCTGCTTCCTCTTCGCCAGGTGAACCTGTGTTTCGATCAGTTTGTCTACAAGCTGGCGGACCAGATCTTTGCTTACTACAAAGCCATGGCCGGCAGGTAGGAGAGCCAGGGGTCTGCTGCTGCAGAACCTCCCTTCCTTAGCACCTAAGGAAACCCGAGGGAGTCCATGGGCCCGGACTAGGTGCTGGGATATAGGAGCGGAAAATAGACACGGTGCTGAACCTCCTGGGGAAGACCGACATGAATAAAAACGAATGAATGCTCAGTGACAAGGGAGGTGACATGCTCCCTGTGAATGAAAAGTTCATGGGGGTATATGACAGTGAAACCTGGACTGGTCTTTGGGGTGGGGAACTGGAAAGGCTGTCCTGAGAAAGGAACACTGGAGTTCATTCCTGAAGGTGGTAGGAGCTAAGAAAAATCAGATGAAGGAGGGGACAGGAAAATGTAGGGAAAGGGAACTACTTGTGCAAAGTCCCTGTGGCAGAAGTATAATAATAACAGCATCCCAGATAACACACGATGTCACTTACGTGTGAATCTGGAAAACAAAGCGCACGAACAAAACAAAAACAGACACAGATTCATAGACAATAGAGAACAAACTAATGGTTGCCAGAGGGGAGGGATGGATGGATGGGTGAAAAGGGTCAGGTTTAATAAGAGGTACAAAATTTCCATTTATAAAAGAAATAAGCCACAGAGATGTAGTGCACAGCACAGGGAATATAGTCAGTAAGATAACAGCTTTGTATGGTGACGTGATTACTAGACTTACAATGATGATCATTTCTGACGGGATAGAAATGTCAAATCACTATTTGCACACCTGAAACTAATATATTGTGTGTGTTACTTGAAATGTTCAAAAAATAATAATAGCATGCCTACGTCTTGGGGCTGTTGAGAGAGGATTAGCGTGAATTCGTGCATGTAGAGGTCTCCGCAGACCACAAGAGGGGGCAGGCTGCGGGACAGCTGGAGAGAGGCTGGAGGAGCTGGAAAACACGGGAGGGAGGGAGTGATAGTGATCCGCCCCGCCCAGGGGAAATAGAAGGCAATTATACGTGTGAGCCACAAATGCAATTTAAAAGGTTTTAGTCGCTATATTTACAAAAAGGAAAAATAAACAGGTGACATGAACGTGAACAATATGTTTTATGTAATATGTAATCCAGTATATCTAAAATACTATCATTGCCACATGTAACAATTACAAATATTAGTTTTCTTTTCTTTCTTTCTTTTTTTTTTTTAATCTAAGTCTTCAAAATCTAGTATGTAGCCCTGGCCGGTTTGGCTCAGCGGTTAGAGTGTTGGCCTGCTGTCCAGAGAGACACGGGTTCGGTTCCTGCTAGGGGCACGTACCTCGGTTGCAGTTTGTCCCCGGCCCTGGTTGGTCGTGCGGGTGGCAGCCACTCGATGTGTCCCTTTCACGTCGATGTTTCTCTCTCTCTTCCTCTCTCTCCTTCCCACTCTATCTGAACAAAAAATGAAAAAATGTCCTCGGGTGAGGATAAAAAAAAAAAAAATCTAGTATGTATGTTATAGTTATAGAGCATTGGACCAGCACGTGTCCAGTGCTCAGGAGGCTCGGGGGTGGGTGGCTGCTCTCTCACTGGAGAGTGTGGATTTAGTCACTTTCCTGCTTAACGACGTCCAGTGACATCTAGAGAACGTCTCCCCTCTTTGCGGTGGCTGACGTAATCCCACACGACCTGGCCCTCAGACTGACTGTCTAAGTTCATTTGTGCACACGATCTCCATCGCGCCATCTGCCTGTTCTCAGACATCCCAAGCTCACTGTGCCTGAGATTCTGCCCCTGGGTCTCGCCATCTTTAACATTTAGGTCTCTGTCCAACCAAACCTCTCCAGAGAGCCTTTCCTTAACCTTCTAATACCAAATGGTCCTGCTTTCTTATTCTCAGAGCACTTCTTCCTCTGCAGTCTGTGCCTCGGTGTGAAAAATAATAAGGGTACATCTAACTCCAAGTGGTTGTGAGATGAAAAGCAACTCCATGGGTGTGTGTGCGCACCTGATAAATAGCAAATACCATGTAGGTGTACACTGTTTGAAAGTATTTTATTCTTCTGCTTACTTTTTGAGTACCAGTCGCTCTTCACTAGAACGTAGGCTTCACGAGGACAGGAGCTCTGTATTCCTAGTACTTAGAATGTTTTCCTATTGGAAACATTCTGTCCCAAGAAAGGATATGGGATATGCCAAGCATGCACTCCATTTTTTAAAAAATTTTATTTACTTTTTATTTATTTTTCATCCTCACCCAAGGATATTTTTTCCATTGATTTTTTTTGGGGGGACAGCAATGTGAGAGAGACACATCGATTGGTTGCCTCCCGCATGCACCCCAACCAGGGCTAGGGATTGAACCTGCAACCCAGGTACATGCCCTTGACCAGGAATCGAACCCAAATCCCTTTGGTTTGAGCACTGATGCTCTGAGCACTGAGCATACTGGCCAGGGTAATTCATCTTTATTTTATTTTATTTATTCTTGTTGTTGTTGTTAATCCTCACCCAAGGACACTTTTCCCTTGATTTTTAGAGAGAGTGGAAGGGAGGGAGGGAAGGAGAGAGGAAGAGAGAAAGATCAATGTGAGCAAGACACATCCATTGGTTGCTTCCTGCACAACCCCAGCTGGGGCCAGGGATCAAACTTGCAACCAGAGGTACATGCCCTTCACTGGAATTGAACCCGGTACCCTTCAGTTGCAGGCCGGCGCTCTAACCACTGAGCAAAATTGGCCAAGGCTGTTTTTATTTTTATTGTTTTGTTTTTTTGGTAAATGAATAAAAGAGGAAAGCAGCTCAACTTCTGTGTTGCCAGTCTTTAACTCAGAAACTGTTTCACATATTGAGCTCTTGTGGTTGAAAAGAAATGTGAAGAACCTTGCTCTCGAACAGAAAAATCGTGTATCTAAAATACGTAAGATAGCGCTTCCTGAGTCGATCCCATGGTCTAAAACAGGTGGCCGGGCCGCTGGAGGCTGTTCACTGCCGTGTTGGCCTGATGTAACTTTTCTCCCTTCCAGTGTCCTATTGGATAAACGTTTCAGAGCCGAATGTAAGAACTACGGAGTCATCATTCCGTACCCGCCGTCCAACCGCTACGAAACGCTGCTGAAACAGAGACACGTGCAGGTAACAGCGAGAGGCAGACACAGGGGAGCTAGAACGGGCGGGAGACTAGCTGTGACGTTCGCGTGGAGATTAGGAATGAGGACTGTGTGGTCTGGCCTGCACATTTCCCCGCGTGGACGTCTAAGCACAGGTGTAACAGCCTCGGAACCTGCGAACAATGAGAAGGCATTGGGCTTCCTCTGGTTCCGGTGCGAGGCTTCCAGCGCACCTGCAGCCCATGGCCTTCAGTCAGGACCGCTGTGCAGAAATGGGTCGATCTACCCCTGCACAGGCTCGGATGCCGGCCCAAGCGAAAGAGTGCTGCAGGGCCTTTGAAACGAAGCATGCCAGGCTAAACCCAGGGTAGAAATTATGGTTTGTTTTTGTGGAGTCAGTTGCTGTTAACATTTGATCCAAGGCGTAGAGGAGGAGGTGCTGCCAGGAGCTCAGAAACAAATTCTTGCTTAAAAACGTAAAGGAACAAGGTGGACCGAGTGAGAGCCGCCCCAGCAGACAGCGCCCTGCCCGCATACCCCGCTGGAAGCCGGGCGGCGGCGAAGCAGCATTCATGCTGTGGCCTCTGCGTGCTTCTCACGGGGTCCCCAGTGTTTGTGGGAAAGTCTCGGGTGAAGGAGGGCAGAGCCTCCCCTGGGAAGATGCTCCAGATGAAGAGGGAAGGGGTTACCTTGGAAACCCCGGACATCCCCATTGCTATGAGAAATCCAAGGGAAATGGAGAATCGTAAGAGGAAAAAGAACATTTTCACCTCTGCCAACAACAGGAGCTCAATGCTCTCCTGTCAGCCTCTCAGGAAATTATGACCGTCACTTATTGATGCCGCCAGAATTGGCCACAGGGCATTCAGTAGTGAGGACTTGATGTGTGCACAAGATGGCTTTAAGGGGCCCTAGTCAGCTGGTGGAAAATTGACCCCGGAAGACAAGTAGAAAAAAATTAAACGGTTAAGAATAATCCCTGGGCACCGAGCAAAGCGCGGTGCACACAGCAGGTAGTCAATAAATGTTTATTGCTCCCTACATAGCATCTGCAGTAATGCCCATGTGTCCCCCAGTGGAAATTATCGTAAGCTACATTTTCCATTCTGTAACCAGCCCTTCATGCTCTTGCTTTTAAATTCATCCCCACAAAGCACACAATAGGCCCTTGCAAAGGGGCGGCTATTCCTGGTGACTGAATTGGGGCACAGGGCAGATTCAGGAAGAACCTCAGGGCTAAATTTAGGAGGTCGGCATTGCACCGGATGCCAGAGCCTGTCCTGAGCCTCTGCCTCCAGTCTGAATAAATTGTATTTTCCCTCAACGTTTTATATTTCAAAACAACAGGAAACTTGAAAGAATAATACAGTGAGCACATATGTACTCAATAGACAGATTCATGATTATCAATGTTTTACCACATTGCTTCTCTTTCTTGTGTATGTGCGTTTTTCTCTCTCACAAATACAATAAGCATATAAAACATTTATATATAAATATAAGTACTATATGGAAATATGTATTTTTAAAGAATATACATTTTTTCTTAGCCATTTGAGAGTAAGTTGCATATATCATGACACTTCCTGCCTGAATACCTCAGCGCCTATCTCCTAAGAGCAAGGACATATTCTCATAATCAAAATAGAATCGTCATACTCAGGAAATTTAACAATACTGTTTTCTACAGAGAGCCCCCGATTGTCCCAGTAATGTCCTTGATACTTTTAATCCAGGTTCCTATCAATGCATTGCATTTAGTTGTCACGTGTCTGTGCAAACCTTGAGTAGCTCTTCTCTCTCTGTCTTCTGTCCAGCTCCTGGGTAGGTCAATTGACCTGAACAGACTCATCACTCAGCGCATCTCTGCCGCCATGTACAAGTCCTTGGACCAGGCCATCAGCCGCTTTGAGAGTGAGGACCTGACCTCCATTGTGGTAAGACACGGGGCACTCTGGAATTCTAGCTGGACGTGGTTGTGAGCCTAGTACTGGTCCAGTTAAAGAGAAGCCGTGAGACTGTTTCCTATCTGAGTGGAGCAGCAAAAATAGACTTAAGAATGAGAATAGTCCGGCTGGTGTGGCTCAGTGGTTGAGTGTCAACCCATTCTTGGTGTGGCACCAAGAATGAGAATAATCTTACCCTCCTGATCGCCTGGAGAGTGGGAGTGGAGAGGGGTCTTGAAATCTCTCGGGAGGACCAACCTGGGGGCACAACTGCTTGTCCTTGAAGATTCTATAGATCCGAGCAAGTAGGTGGGTGGTCCTATGAAGCCAGGGAAGGCTGCACAAGAGGGTCAGCCTCGTGGGTGTGCCGTAGTACAGGGCCCAGAGAGCTCTGTGCTGGGTTTAATGCTCTGCTATCACCGTTTTGAAATTCTTAATAATTTTTTAACAAAGGTCCCCACATTTTGTATTTGCCAGGGGACCTGCAAATTATATAATTGGTCCTGATGCACAAGCATGGACCTTCTCCCTTCTCCTATTAAACAGCATTTGAACATCTCTGTTAACTTTCTCTCTCCAAGAATTAGAATAAACTTGATTGATCAGTCTTTCAAAGGAAGACTTTAAGGCTTTCAAAAGCAGATGAGTAGAAGGAATGAGGGAAATAGAAAGCCACCATTAGATCACTACATGAATGCCAAAATTAGTGGTGAGAATTTTTTATTTTTTAAGATATTTTTATTGATTTTTTTTTATTTTAAAGAGAGAGAGGAAAGGAGGGGGGAAAGAGAGAGAAACATTGATGTGAGAGCAAAACATTGATTGGCTGCCTCCTGCACGCATGCCCCCTACCAGGGATCAAGCCCACAACCTGGGCATGTGCCCTGACTGGGAATTGAACTGGCAACCTTTCAGTGCATGGGACGGCACCCAGCCAACTGAGCCACACCAGCCAGGGAAGTGGGCAGAACTTTATGAAGAATATGTTATTATTTCTATTACTAGGAGATTCCCAGAGTAGCCAAATTCATGGAGAGAGGAAGTGGAATGGTGGTTGTGAGGACGGGGCATTAGTGTTTCATGGGTACAGAGTTTCCATTGAGGAAAATTCAGAAGTTCTGGAGGTGGATGGTGGTGATGGTTGCACAGCAATGTGAGGGTACTTAATGCCATGGAACCGTATGTTTAAAAATGGTTAAAATGGCAAATTTTATTTTGTTATGTATATTTTCCTACAATAAAAAAATTACTCCCCAAAAAAACTTTGGGAAGAAATAGGGTACTTGCATAATAATATCAAATGTTCTCCTTCAAGATATTTATTAACTCTAAATGGAATAATAGTAAGTTTATAATGGGGAAACTTGGCAGACACCCTCTTATCCGGGCATCAAAGGTTGATATCACCAGTAGCAGTAAGATATATGCATGTTTCACCTGGTATGTATTTTCTGTGATATTCTTGCCAAAATGCATAATCTCAGTCTAATCATGAGAAAAAGCACGTAAACCCAAATCAAATGACATTACCAAAAAAAGTGAACAATACTTTTCAACAGCATCCAGATCATAAAAGGCAAAGAAAGCCTGAAAACTATTAGAGGTCAGAAAAGACTAGAAGACAGGACCACTAGGTGCAAGGCGGGGTCCTGAGATGAATCCGAGAGCAGGGAAAAGGGCCTTTGTGGACCAACTGGTGAAATTCAAATAAAGGCCATCATTTAGTTAATAGTATTGGACCAATGTTAGTTTCCTACCTTTGATAATTATAATATGGTTATGTAAGATGTTAACATTGGTTAAACAGGGTCAAGGATATGAAGGAACTCTAAAATTATTTCAAAATAAAAAGGTGGAGTTTTTGTTTGTTTGTTTGTTTAAGCTGACAAAGTCGTGGGGGTTTTTTGGTGTGTGTTTTTAAAGTGATTAAGGCCGGGCAGTGTGGCTCAGTGGACTGAGCGTCGTCCCGTGGACTGAGAGGTCCAAGTTTGATTCCCCGTCAGGGCACATGCCCAGGTTGCAGGCTCAATCCCAGGAGGGGGCGTGCAGGAGGCAGCCGATCGATGTTTCTCTCTCACATCAATGTTTCTATCTCTCTTTCCCTTCCTCTCTCTCTAAAAAAAATCAATAAAAACATTTTTTTTTAAAAAAAAAAAAAGGGGGGGGGGGAATGCGGAAATAGGGCTGTAGAGTCGGAAAGACCTGCGGGCCTGGTCCTGACCCTGCCACTTACTAGCAGGGTGATCTTGGCGAGTTATTTATCTCCTATAAGCCCGTTTCCCTACCTACACGGTGGAGGAAGTATTAGAATTCACCTCACAGCGTTGTTGTAAGGATGGAATGAGATACTGTCTGGAAAGAGCTTTGCATAGTTCATTGCGCTTAATAAATAATAGCCTGTGGGGGAAAACAGATGATAGGAACATGGAAATTTGGAGCTCAGTGAAGTTCTCAGGGTGAATTTTCAGCAATATTCATAAGAGGATTTGACCCAATGGCCCACCTAAGCCCTGGGTCACTTGCTTTAAAAGACTGTAATACAGCACACCTTCTTCTGGGAAATCTATTTTAAGAAATAGATTTTTTTCTTTGTTTATGCCAAAATGTTAGCAGTGATTATCTCCGAGAGGTTGGGACTTGTGTTTTCATCTTTTTTTGTTGATCCGTATCTTCCAGTAATGAATAAGCATATCTTATGGAAAAACTGGTTTGGGGTGTGTGTGGGTGTCCATAGCCTCTCCCCACCCCTGGAAAGGCACTGACTGTTCTTTGAGCTGAGAACAACATCAAAACAAGCAGTGAAAGCCCATGCTTATCAGGTGAGGGTGATGGCCCCCAAGAGAGGAGCCCCTTCCCGTGAAGCCCTCCAAGAGGAGGCCCCAGGGACCGTCAGGAGGCCCCAGGGACCGTCAGGAGGCCCCCACTCACCTCCGCTGAGAAGCTTCTTCCTCTTCTGAAAAACACACCAAGGAATGTGCTCCCCTCAGCCCTTCCCGCCACCTTGGAATCTCCCGTCTGAGATGGGGAGGCAGCCTGATGCTGAGTTGGGGGGCTGCAAAGATTCCTTGCCAGGCACCGTCTCCCTACGCCGCTGGGTCAGTGGATTCTCCGGGAGAGCTGATGCTGAAGCTGAGAGCTGGCCGCCGGTTGTGTCGAGGCTGCAGAGCTCACTTGTTCTTTTTTTTTTTCCTGTTGTCTTTATTTTTTTATGTTTTTTTGTTGAGAGTATTACAGGTGACCTCCCCCCTTTTTTCCCCCCATGACCCCCCTCCACCCAGCAATGCATATATGCATATAAGTTCTTTGGTTAATCAGGCTGCAGAGCATATTTGAAATTTTGAGCCAACATTTAACATTTGGAAGAATTCGAGTCAAAATGCAGAAGCTCTGACAGCAGCAGACAGCCTTCCAGACGGGAACAATGGCTAGCCGTTCCCGGCAGCTGGGCTGGGCTGCCTTTGGTTTGGCGAAAGCCCCCCTGGGACACTTCATTCATGCATCTGACCTAGCAGGTGTCACGGAACCTGAGTTCGAGACCCCCGATCTTATCTCCCTGGAGCCACAGAGCTGCTTAACAGTCACCTGTGGCTGACATTCGCGTTTTCTGGTTGCCCTTGGAGAGCTCTTTCCACTGTTTCACAGAAATTGCCCACTTGGGTATTTTATTTGCTCAGTAAACTGACTTTACTGTGAAATGCTGATATCCTCTCTGATGGTACCTGAACCACTCACGTGGCCTTTTAAACCCTCTGCACCTCGATGCTCTGAGCCCTGCATCCCTCACGCAAGGGCCCTCCTGATTGGAAGGCCGGAAGGACATGGCTGACGCGAGACCACGGAGACACCCCTGTGCTGCACGGCAGGTGGAGTTGACCTCTGCTTCCAGCAGCCCGCTCATCCGCAGAGTGGAAAGCACTCTCCTTCGGTCTCCCTTGGCAACATTGACACGCATCCGTGAGACTGTTAAAAGCACAGAACAGCAGAACGGAAATTGTTCCCTGGGTTCTTATCTGCCGTTGTCTTCCCCATAGCAGGACAACTCATTGATCCTAGAAATAAACTCATTTGCGTTTACTCCTTTTATTATTTTTTTTTAATTTTTTATACCCATACTAAGTGAATGGGAACAAAGACACGGTCCAGCTGGCTGGGGCCCAAGAGACAAGCAGAGAGCAGATCTTGTATTTCTGCCCTCCTCGACTTGATGGTGCATGATGACTGGAATCTCACTCTTCCAGCTGCTACTCCAGAAGTGAAATCTAGATTTTGAACTTCCTTTGAGAAAATGGCAGGATCTGCTGTCACTAAGCCCTGTTCCAACCAGGCAGCAATCAGATGGAGTTAATAGCAGCTCCGCCTTTCTCTGGGCAGGGACGCTCCCATTTGCCACAGACAACCCAGCCCTGTGACTCCCTCCTGCTCAGTTTGCCCCACTTACCTGACCCGTGTGTCCCCTACAGCCGTTTCAGTTTGCAAGCTTCGATCCAGTTCTGTGCCTCCAATTTAGAGCCACAGAATCTGAGTTTCAGAATGGCAAAGCAGTGTGGCCTGGGACCCCCACCTGACCACACTCTGGACCCCAACCAGGGTTAGGGACATCTTATGGCTGATGAGAACGAAATCGAGTCCCTGGTGTGGGGCTGCCTCCCGTGACTGTAAACAACCGAGCTCCTTACCCCAGCTGTTAAGCTGACCCTCTGGTCATCACACCGCCTGGCTACACCCTGGTGAACTGCCCTTCGATGTTGTCCTTGCTTTTACATTGTATAAACATCTCTACTTTTCAGAGGGCTTTCTTAGCCAGTATTTCTCTACTCCAGGCAGCTAGCTGTCACAGGGGCCAAACACATGTGATTTGGGATCAGAAGACCTGGATGCACATCCTAAGCCCTGAAATATATGTCCTGTGTGACCTTGGGCAAGTTAATTAACCCACTGAGCCTCAGTTTCCCCCTCTCCGAAACAGGAGTAGTCATGCCCATCTCAGAAGACGGCTTAACCACAACAGTGTGGGAGTGTCCCAAAGCGTCACGAACAGGGCTGCCTTCTCTCTCTGCACGAGGCTGTGCTCTGAGGCTTTTTAACAGCAATGGGATCAGGGACTAAAGCGAGCCCGAAGGGTTTCACCTCCGTTCACTGCTCAGCAAAGGCAGTGCCCTGTTGCGTCCGGGTAATATCCCCTCTGCTCCCATTCTCTGCCCAGCGGTGGGATTCCTGCAATCAGGGCCCACAGCTCACTCAGGTCCTTGGTCCTCGTGGGCCACCAGCAGACTGCTTATCCACAGCTTGCAGACACACCTCTCCAGTGTGACCAACCTGCACGACTGAGGGGCCTGCCGTCCAAGGAGGGGACGTTCTACTCCCAGCTATGTTCCCGTGTTCTGTAGGTGTTATGCGGCACTCAGAATACGGACTTGGGGCCCAGCTTCCTGGGTGTGAAGCCAAGTTACTTCACTTCTCAAAGCTTCAGTGTCTGTATGTGTCAAGTAAGGGCAGTAGTTATACGGACTTTCTAGGTTTTTTGTGTGTTTGTTTTTTGGTGTGGGTTTGCTTTATGTTTGTGTGGGGTTTTTTTTAGCATTAAATGAGTTAACACATATGACATACTTAAAATACTGCTTGGCACACATGAGGTTGAATCATATGATATGACTCATGTTTATGGTGTTTGACCTAAGACAGCAGTAGTTTCGTGTGATCTGACCTAACAGTAGGCACCTAGTATGATTGCTTAACGCAGGGCAGACTCTGATGTCAGCCAGCCACAGCTTCCTTTGACTTTGCTTGTGATACTGAGGGACAAGCTTTTTCTCCCTCTCTGGAATCTGGAAAGCAAGCAGGCGTGCTCTGTACCCAGAGGGGAGCAGACAGGCATTGGCACGTGGTTTCTGGTCCTCTTCCTGGGCAGGCACGCGGCCTCCCTCAGCCGCGGCTGGCAATTCCTTCCACTGCTCAGAACAAGGGAACGCTGTCACACGCCATGGCCAGGGTCCTGGTCCCTGGCAGCTGGGAGGTCGTGCGAGGGGCTCTCGCCTGCGTGACCGGAACCTGGTTAAGATCAAGTGGTGCCCACCTGTTAGGTGTGGGAGTTAGTCCTCAGCAGCTGCGCTTCTCTCTGCCCAGGAGCTGGAGTGGCTGCTGGAGATCAACCGGCTCACGCACCGGCTGCTGTGCAAACACATGACCCTGGACAGCTTCGACGCCATGTTCCGGGAGGCCAACCACAATGTGTCCGCCCCCTACGGCCGCATCACGCTGCACGTCTTCTGGGAGCTGAACTTCGACTTCCTCCCCAACTACTGCTACAACGGATCCACCAACCGGTAAGGGAGTCCCTGTGCACAGGGGGCTGCGGCGGGGTGGGGCCGGGGAGCAGCCGGCAGCCTCCTCCAAAGCGGGCCCAGCACCGGGGTCAGCTCGTCCCTGCAGCAGGCGTCCCACGGAGCCCCTCCTGGCTGCAGGCTCTGTGCTGGAGGCAGGCAGACACCGCCCTGCCTCTCGGGGCCTTCAGGCTAGGTCACACAATCAGCCACACTATGAGCCAAGGATTTATCACACAGTGAATGCACTGTGATAAGCAGTGAACTGGAGATGGAAGAAAGCCCGCGGAGCCATGCGAGAGAATGGCACCACCTGACCCAGTCTGGAAAGCGATGCAGACCTCAAGAGAGGCTTCCTCCTCTGAGCAAGTGTGCTTGATGCAATGCAGTGAATGAGTAGGCATACATAAAACAAAAAGGCAGGAGAAAAGTATTCCAGGCAGAGTTTCTAAGGAGCCGGGAAGCTGGTAAGAGTGGAGCAGATGGGATGGGAATGGCGTCAGGAAAGATACGCAGGACGCGGGAGGAATCAGGACCAGACTGCGTGCTGCTCCGTAGGCCACATTAGGGTCGAGCACTATGAACCTTGGAAGAGTTTAAGGAAGGGGAGTGACATGATCAGATGGTACTTTTGTGAGGACGTCCACACGGGAACACATGTGTGCAAACAGGTGTACATGTGCAGAGCACACATATGCATGACGAGGTGGAGCATGTCTCCTGCAGGTACACACAGCCCTGGGCCCAGCACCAAGGTAGAAACAGGATCTAATCCCTTATCCCCACAGAGGTTCAAAACCTGGTGGAATCCCTAGCCGGTGTTGCTCAGTGGTTAGAGTGTTGGCCTGTGCACTGAAGGGTCGCGGGTTCAATTCCCAGTCAAGGGCATGTGCCTGGGTTGCAGGTTTGATCCCCGGCCCTGGTGGGGTGCATGCAGAAGGCAACCAATAGATGTGTCTCTTTCACATCGATGTTTCTCTCTCTCCCTTCCTCCCTTCCACTCTCTCTAAAACTCAGCGGAAAAAAATATCCTTGGGTGAGGATTAACAAACTAACAAACCTGGTGGAAGAGATGAGAGGTATTCACGTACAAAACAAGTGCATAAGGATGAGCAGAACTGTTTTACAGGTCCTCGGGACCCTCAAGGCTGGCATTAAATAAGCGTGGATTGAATGAATGGGAGGCCTGGGAGGAATGCACAGATGCTCCTGAACCCACGCACTTAGCAAGACACATGTCCTGTTCTTTAAAGATTTGGGACCTTTAACGTTCTTGAGTCTGCAAACCCTGGCCCACAAGCCACATCTAGCTCCCAACGATGTTCAAAAACAACCCACGAGCTAAGAATGGTATTGACGTTTTTGAACGGTTGGGGGAAGAAATCCAAAGAAGAATGATAATGTGGTGACAAGTGGAAATCATTTGAACTTCACAGAAACTCAGCCCCACACACTCATTTACTATTGTTTACGGGTGCTTTCACGCAACCAGCAGAGCTGAGTATTTGCGACAGAGACCATCTGGCCGGCAAAACTGAAAACGTTTGCCGTCTGGGCCTTTACAGAAAGCGTTTGCGAAGCCCTGCTCTTGAGAGCCAACCTGGGGGTGGAGAGGTGGAGCCCAGTGTCCTGAGCAGCCAAGCCCCAGATCCAGCCTGTGAATCCGGACCACGCTTTTCCCATCGCTGGGGAGGAGGCGGTAGTTAGGGGGACGCCAGGGGACTGTAGTACCTTTGTAGGCAGCCACCTAAGAAGGGGTGTGGTGGCACCTGCTCAGGAAGGGCTCCCACTACATTAGTCCCCTGAAGAATATTAGGACCCAGCTAACTCCTGCCCATCTATTTCCTTCTAGTTTTGTCCGAACTGCCATTCCTTTTACCCAAGAACCGCAAAGAGATAAACCCGCCAATGTCCAGCCTTATTACCTCTATGGGTCCAAGGTGAGTAGCCTTGCCCGGCTCCTACTTCTAAGAGGGCTGTGAGCAAAGGTCAATAGAAAAGTGTTCCCCGAATCAGCAATGCAGGGAGAGGAGATGACGAGGCAGCACTGAGATCCAGGCGGAAACGACTGTGAGTTTATTCATCTTTATTTGTTCACAACTAGCAAGGATGGGGGTGAACTCAGACCAGGGGCTGGATCCTGTGCGGAAACTGTTTGGGGACGTGAGCAGGGTGACGCATGCGTGGGGTTTCTCGTCTTGGTGTTGCCCATCGCCTCCTCCTTCTCAGTCGATTCATTATCGTACCGTCCTGTGAGTCTGGGGTTTGTGCTGGATAGATACACAGGGTTTGCAGACAGGCAGCAGTTGGAGAGGTGAAGCTCTGAGGGAAATCCAGCTGACTGGGGCTAGAGCTGAGAAACCCATCTTCGGTCTCAGCTTCTTTGTTCGCGCATGCACGTCCTGACGCTATTTAACTAAACATTCCCAGTGGTGCCTGCTCTAGACCGTCGGTCCACTGCCCTTCACTGAACAGGCATTTAGGAAGCACCCTCTATAAGCCAGACACTGGGTTAGATTTTACATGCTGGGGATATGATGGAGATTAAAACAGACATCGTCTCTGCCCACCTCGAGTCCCGGTTCCCCCGTGGTGCACAGGAACAACGCTCACGAAGTCTCCCCATCCCCATGACATACGTAGGAGATTCACCTCTTACCCTTGGGGGGGGGGTATGACTAAAGAATGCCACAGAAACGGTGAAGTGTGTCAACAACAAAAAAAGAAGCCAACATTTCTCTCTGTGATGGAATAAAAACGGCCACCCTTGACCCCATTTTCAGATGAACTTAGAAGAGGAACAGACTGGATAAACATAACATCGTTAGGAAAGGTAGTCCTCTGGGTCAGGGAGCCCCAGATTAGGAAGTGTGATGAACCAAGGGGAGGTCCCACCAGTCGGGACTAAGGGTGGGGCTTAGAAGGTTTGGGGTGATGCTGGGAGCATGCAGGTACCTTCTCCAGAACAGCCAGTCTGGTCCAGGCAACGTTCTCAAATCAGGAGGCGCCTACAGGGAGCATTTTAAATAGTTCACAGACACAGTATTAAACCCTAGTGACTCACAAAGTAAAAACACCTCCCTTTTCACTTCTCTTTCAAACCTTGTTGATTCTATCAAGGAGACAGACTTAATGTGGGCGCTAATAGGTCTTTAATACTTCTCCAACGCTTGCTAATCCCCCTTCTTATCAACGAGTAGGAAGTAGGTCTTAAAACTGGAGTCTTTAGTAGGCAATAGTATCTAAGTCACACTTATTTTGTTTCCATTCTATTTATCCTTATGTCTCTTCTCTCCCGGGAGGGTGCTGGTATTCATTTTTGGATTAGTGTACAGCCACCTTTTAAAATAAGTTTAAGTTTAAAAATGAGTCAATTTCAAAATATTTGCTGATAATAGTAAAGATGGTCTATGGCTTAAACGAACGAAAATGATGTCTGAGGTGGTGTGTGATTACCTGAACGTTGGAAAGCACGCTAGGCTGAGCCTTCTCACAACTTTCCAAAACACCCCCACCCCTGGCAGCAGAGACAGCTTTCCTTCCGCCTGAAAGCTGACTGAGGGCATAACCCAGGGCCCGGCTTCAACGCCACAATTTCCCTGAAGTGTTGTGTTTTATTTAAGTCATGCAAATTCCACGTTCTACGTCATAACATGTTTGTGTTTGTTTTCATGTTCATTTTTTAAATGTCTAACTGCCTCCCAGTGGACACCCCTAAGAGCGCCACGGTTCTCCCTTGACACAGCAGGGGGCGTCCTCCAGCTAGAGAAGCTTTGTCACAGGGCACTCACCTGGCCCAGGTGAGGAACACTGACTGATGCTTGTGGGGAGACGCGGGGAGTCTACAGACACATTTTTATAAAGGAGCTACTACTGTGTGGGGGGCTTTGTGCTACAGGATGAGGGCTGCCTGCTCCCCACCTCTCACTCCTCAAAGTGCGGCAGAACGGCAGGTGGGTCACCACCCTCCCTCTGGAGGGCGCCCGCGTCTGGGGCATCCTGGTCGGCTTCGGCTTCGGCTTCGGCTTCGGGTTCCGCTCCAGCTCCGGAATCCTTGCGCGGCATTTCCACCAGGGGGAGCCCCTGCAGGTCTTCCTCCCTCTGACCCAGAGCCGGGGCCTCCTCCGGCCATCTCACCAGCCCGTTGGCTTCCTCCATGTGGCCGGCTCTGTAAGACCAACGAGGCTCATGGCAACGGATGCACCAGAACTGGAGGCAGATGAAAGCTAAGACGGCCGTGAAGCAGGCCAGCAGAATGGCCATCAGGACCCACAGGGAGATTTGGGGGTCCACCAGGGAGCTTCCAGCAGCCAGTGGACTCTTATCCAGGGTGTGGAACATGGTGCAGTAGTGCCTGTAGGGGAAGGTAATCTTCTTGCAGCTGATGCACAGGAAATAGAAAGTGGAAGGGGCGAGGTGCTCCAGCACCACCGAGCTGATTGTGCGGGGCACCTTCTCCTCGTGGTGGAAGCTGTAGCGAAGATAGCCGGAGAAGATGCTGTTCCAGTTGGGCCTGTACATAATATGGTAATAGTCCTCCAGGCAGGGCTCCGAGGACGACCAGGAAATGATGGCTCCCGTGTAAGAAACGTTCCCAACCTCGATGTTCATCCTGATTCTGCAACCAGAAGCAAAGTGAAGAGTGACTTCCCCTTATGTAAGTACTTATTTATGATCGTCACAGCCGCTGTTTATGGAGCATTCGAGAGGGAGACTAGTATTGCCCCCATTTTCCAGACAAGAAGATGGAGGCCAAGAGGCGACGCTACTCAGCTAGGCATCACTAAACAATGGCAGGGCAGACGTTCCCAGCAGGGCTCTCTCATCCCAAAGCTGGTGGCCTCAGACCTAACAAAGATGGGCCCACATCCCCCAGCCTCATCGTGCCCTGGCTCAGATCCTTTAAAGACAACATTGTTCCCAACCCTTGAAAAAAGAAGAAAAAAGGCATTGAAAGGAGGAACCAGGACAACCCAGGAGTCCCTGCATTGGTCACGACAGGTCTGTGACCTCCAAGCCAGGCCAGTGTTTCACCTGCACTTCCCTCCTGGACCTCTTGTGCCTGCTCCAAGTGCTGGTAGCTCAGCCATCTAGAACATTCTGCCTCCCCGTTCTGTTGCCCATGGCGAGAGATTTGTTTCGTCACGCGTTAGCAGCTGCTTCCTCCCCAAAGCTTCCACTCTGGTTTTGTTAGTTTTCCCCAAAGCCAAAGGTACCCAGGAAATGCGTTCCAGAGGTCAATACAATCTGCTCCTAATACCAGCACAACTGCTCCTGTTGACTGCTGGTCCTGTGAAGGTCAATAATGGTAACAGCCACCAGCAGGTAAGCAAGTCTTTGCTGGGTCACAGGTCCTGCTAGGTGTTCAACCTACAATAATAAATGCCTTTATTCGTCATCACACCCCCTGAGCTAGGTCCCCATTTTACAGATGAGCAGTCTGAGGTGACACAGCTAATGAGAACCAGACTCAAAGCCATAACTGCTGGATTTTCAAAGGAAGGCTGCTGGGTTCAGTAACAGAATGTTACTGCGAAACGAGATGCTGGTTCTAAGCCCCGTGGCTGTTTTTCCAGACAAATCAAACGAGCTCTCTTCAGACTGCCAAGCCCGCTCGCTTTGGGAAGGGAGCGCCATCTTCAAGCCTTTCCATTTCTTTTTAATGCCGCGTATTTACCCTTCACTGGATTTCCCCCGATCTAAAATCCCGGGACAGCCATATTCAACCTGTGCATGTTGATGTATGGGTCTCGCCCAGCTCTGCTCTCTGCTCCTCCTCTCCCATGAACTACAGCACGTTTTGTTTGGGATTGCAATGCCATGGTAAAAAAAAACCAACAGTCAACCAGATTTTCACCAGAACTGGGTATTAAGCCAAACTGATTTCTATCCCAAGCTGCTCTCTCTGGTCCCTGCCTCCCTCCGACTTTCTGTGTCCATGTCTGTGTTCCTGGAGGAGGTGAGCTGCAGAAAAATGCACAGCGTTGAGGGATTTTTCTGTTCTCATTTTTCTTCTCTAAGGATGATAGTGAACTAAAATACTCAGGAAAGGGAGTAGTTCCTTTCTATTTGGCCAGAAATTTCCTCCCAGATAAATAGGGAATGAAAGGAGGGATGAGACAGGTGTGCTCAGATCCCTCCAGGGGAGGTCATTGCAAAGGAGACTGAAAATCTGTGCTCCCTCCATAGGTCTCCTTCTCATACACAGCATCCACACCACCCCAGCACCCCACACATCCCTGTAAATACACTTCTGACCACAGTGAAAGAGCTTTCTTCATTACTAAGGAAACAGGCAACAGCCTTCGGAAAACCCTTCCATCGGGGTGGTCAGGAGTCCGCTCCTTGTCATGCATCTTTCTCCTGTTTGCTTCCCCTCTGCTGCTGCCTGTCTTTGCAGACTGAGTTCCCCACAGCAGACATTTTTAAGAGCTTTCTGTCCAGATGCTAGCAGCATCCTCAGCTTTTAGGACCAAATCAGTCTCCCTTATTTATTCTTCTTCCTCTGCTTCTGTTTGGAAATTCCCCCCATTTGTAGCTATTCGTATTCCCATCGCCTGGCCCTCCTCCAAGCTGAGTGTGAAAGGAAAAGCCATTTCTATTTCCAAGAAGAGCCATTTCTGTCCCTTACCTGATGCTTGCGAAGGATCTGGTTAGAGCGTAGCCTTCAGAGGCAGAGTGGACCCAAGCTAAGGGAATCTTGCCTTTTCCCCTCCTCTGCTCTGGGCTCTCCTGATGTCTCTCTCGCCAGCGTCTGAGTAATCCCACTGTCGCCCCCAACGCTCACACTATTCATTTCTTCAGATCGGCATCATTCACCATGGCAACCAGCAGGCATATGTACGCACGATGCTTTCAGGACTAGTCTGGAAAGGTTTTTTTGCCCAGTGAGAGGAGCTCTCGTTTATTTGGCCAAAGAAAGGCAAACAGTCTGCTACAAACTGATCCTCAGAGTGGCATTAATTCTTCCAAGACTCCTAAATTTTCTAATTGACTCGTTATCTTTTTTTTTTTTTTTTTTGCCCCATTTGGATCCTCTTTGGACAATGGTTTTGAATGCAGAGATATCCTTCTCCTTTATCCCACAATTGAAACAGTAATTTCATCTCCATCCTAACCCCACCCCACTCCCACCCCCACCTCTGTGTTCTCTTCTGTATTCTGGTGTCCTGTGGCATTACCTAGGTATATGACACTGGTCAAGAGTCTTTTATTCTCTGGGCTCAGTTCCATCATCTGTGAGCTGTGGGCACAGGCAGATAGAGGACGTGGGTACCACCCCCGTCCAGTCCTGAACCCGTGTCAGGCTGGCTACACCATCATGGTACTTGGACTGGCTTGGTTTGAGTGTCCCCGCAGAATTTAGCTCCACACAGAACCTCAGAATGTGACCTTATTTGGAAGTAGGGTCCTTGTAGAATTAATTAGTTAAGGATCTCAAAATGATCTTACCCTGGATTTAGAGGGAGTCCTAAATCCAGTGGCTGGTGTCTTTATAAGGAAAAGGAGGGGGAGATATACACACAGACACGAAGGGAAGAAGCCGTGCAAAGACTGAGGCAGAGATTGGAGCGATGCTGCCATAAACCAAGAAGCTGGTCGGTGCAGGGACATTTCTGCCCTAGAGCCTTCGGAGGGCGCACAGCCCTGCTGACACCCTGGTTTCAGGCTCTGGCTTCAGACCGTGAGAGACATGAGATTTCTGTTGTTTCAAGCCCCCGCGTTTGTGGTCATTTGTCACAGCAACCCCAGGGACCAATAGAGCACTCCTTCCATTAGGGCCCAGAAACCCAGCCTCAGAGCCCTTCTTCACACGAGCCTCCCAAGAAACTGCTTATCAATCAGTCATGTGGAGTTGACACCAGAAATAGAAACTGTTTACTATTCCTGGGCTGGATGGTCCCCAGAGTTCCTTTTCTTTCAGGAATCCTGACTTTGCTTCCTTGCCCTTTTCCTTTTCCCGCAGTGGTCAATCTGCCTCTGAGCGCCCACCCATTCCGTTCCCCTCCACCTTAAAAGGATACATTGCCACCATTCTGTTGGGGAGATCACAGGGCACGTCTGGAATAGAGACTAAAGTCCTGTCATCTTCAAGCCACCGAGCTTGAGGTCATCTGTTACAGCAGCCTTAGCTCAGATCAATTGAACCCTGAATTATTTTACGCAAGTTATATGTTGTTAAAAGTCAGCTATTTTTCTTCTCGGTTGTCAGTTGAAGTAGCTGAGTGCACGCACTCCCCGAAGGTCTCCTTGTGACTCACACATCAGTGAGAATCAAAAAGTCACAAAGAGTTGCCTGGTGAGTCACAGACCCCCCCTGGCCAAGGGTCTCTGTGAGGCGTGGGGTCGGGATGTCCAGTCTCTCCTGATTAGATGTGCTCCGTGGCTTTCCCGTGGCTTCGGTCTTCCCAGGGGCCTGTCGCAGTCTGCTGTCATTCGTGCTCCCGGTGACTCCCCACCGAGCGTGAAGGCATCCTCTGCACAGAAAGGCCAGTGCGGCAGTTCACGGGTGCCTTTTGAAAAGGTCATTTTGAAGGGAATAAAAATGCCAGTTAGGGAGCCTGTGCAGTGACAAGATAACTCAAGCCTTTGCCACAGAAAAGGGGAATTTAATTTTATTTATTTATTTTTCTTTATTGATTTTTAGAGAAATGAAGGGAGAAGGAGAGAGAGAGAGAAACATCAATGAGAGAGAACATTAATCGGCCGCCTCCTGCATGCCCCCCTCGGGGGATTTGGCCCACAACCTGGGCATGTGCCCTGACCGGGAATCAAACTGGCGACCTCCTGGTGCATGGGTCGATGCTCAGCCACTGAGCCACACCAGCCGGGCAAGGGGAATTTAATGTTAATGCTCCTGGATGCCATTTGCAACACTGAGCATTTTATTTGAGAAGCTGAGACACTCAGAAGTCCTGTGGCCGCACAGACCCCGAGAGGAGGGGTGGCATTCCTCAAGCCGGGGCAGAACCAGGGGTGGAAACTGAGACCTGACCAGGGCTCGTCTTGCTCCTTTGGGCCAGCGCCATTCACCAGCACCCAGCGGAGCCAGTGCAGCACTCGGTGAATGAGATAAGTGATCTGGGGACAGTTGCCCCAGGAGACCACACCCCAGCCACACCTACCCTTCCTCGCTTTCAGGGAGGCCCTTCGGCAGTGTATCCAGGTTGTAGCCTCTGTAGGTGTCGGCCAGGCTGTGTGCACCAGGAGTAATTCACCGCCAGAGGAAATCAGCCAAGAGTGGAGTCCCTGTGCCCTTCCTGAAGGTGGCAGTAAAGGGACCTCATGAGGGCTTACCTGGGCCCCAAAGCTGATTGGCACCCAGGGTTCAGAGTGCAGGCCCTGAACCCCCCAGGCTGGGTTCACATCCTGCCTGTGTGGCCTTGGACAAATTCCCTCACCTCTCATACCTTGGTGAACTCCTGTGTAAAACGCAGATATCAACACTACCTGCCTCGTCGCGTCATTGTAGCAGCGAGAGGAGCCCATCTCTACAAAGCGCAGGATGGGGAGAGGAGCGGCGACGATTAGCAAGGGTCAGTGGGGCAGAGCCCCTTCCTGAGTTGGTCGTAGCGTAGTCCAGGGGCTGTAATGAGCAAGGCTATACCCTGCATGATGCTGACTTTCCTTTTTTTTATATATAGTTTTTTTTTTAATCATATAGGCTTCTTGTGCATAAATTAATATAGAAAAGTTCAAAGATGGCAGTCCTACGCATACAACTCAGAAATAACCATTGAAAACATTTTGGTGCATTTTATATGTGTTTTCTTATTTTACCCATGCAACAACTCTTTGAGGTAGGCTGTCTTATCACCATTGAGCAAAGGGGGAAACTGAGGCTCAGAGGAGTTCATCGACTTGACCGTTATCTCTCGTCAAGGTTGTGGCTGTGCTCTAAGCCTAGGTCTGATGGTCCCCAGAGCCGGAGTCCTAGCTGGCCTCTTCAATGAAGTGCCATTCGACTCGTCCCGTTCTGTAGTCAACAGCAATGAACAATAGCTCTTTGCCTTGTGGTTTGCTTCTCCTGAGAGGTCGACATAGGACTTCACAGCACAGTGGGGTCGAGAATAATGGGAACAGGCGAGAAACTGAAAGGCTTCAGAGAGAACCCAACCACCTGAACGTAGTCCACTTAGAAGCAGGGGAAACATCAAACACGTTGGGAGAAATGCGGTTAGCAAGTATTTCCTCTTCTGGAATCAGGAGTCTGGAGGCCAAGTCCACCGGCCTGAGCCTGAGAAATCTCACTTCAGGTTAGGGCTGATGTTAAAGACTAAGAAACCTTTAACGACTGATTCAGTAATGAAAATTAGTAGATGAGTCCAAACTTTAAAAATATAGTCTCTAAAGTAAATTATATAGAATCGATCCTATACCTGCCTTCCCAGTGATGCAGGCTGTGGCACAAATCGTTCTTTCAATTATACTAATCATTTCCCGATCACTTTTTAATCTTTAGAAAGTGTTGGTATGGTTGTCACTAGCTATATGATGCCCCTAAGGCACGATTTGACCTCAGGGAAATTCATCATACTCCTGCAAAGCCTTTCTTATTAAGTCATCCTCAGGGGCTTTGCTGCAGCAACCTGGGCACATTCCAGCGGGGGCCATACCTGGGCACTGGCTCTTGCCACGTGGCCTGACCAGGGGAGTCTGCGTCAGCCCCACTGACAACACCCGCCATGTCACCCAGTTTGCTGCTGCCACCCCTACGCATGTCTTTGTGGTCCCACTCCCAGGCTACGTTATGTATCCACCATCCAGAGAATTCCGTGATTTTGGCACCTGGTACATATGGCAGAATATCATCTTATGTTCCACCTCGGGCAAGTCACCTCACTTAGATTCCTCCTCTGCTAAATGGGGGTGGTTGCACCTGCCTCACCTGGTGTAGTAGGCTGACAATGGCCCCCAGAGAAATCAGGTCCTAATCCCAGAACCTGGGAATGTGACTTGATTTGGAAAAAGGACTTTGCAGCAGTGATTAAGTGAAGGATCTGACGATAGAAAGATGATCCTGGATTACCAGGCTGGATCCTAAATGCCCTCACAGATGTCCTTATAAGAGGGAGGCAGAGGGAGGTTACGCACGGACAGAGAAGACCAGATCTCAGCAGAGACCTTGGAAGATTGGAGTGATGCAGCCACCACCCAAGGGATGCTGGCTGCCACCAGAAGCTGGAATATGGAAGGGACAAATTCTTCTCTGGAGTCTCTGGAAGAAGTGTGGCCCTGCTGACCTGATTTCAGCCCAGTGGCACTGATTTTGGATTCTGGATTCTAGAACAATGAGAGAATAATTCCTGTTGTTGTAAGCTACCCGGTTGTGGTCATTTGCTCCAGGAGCCCCAGGGATGAATGTACTGGGGCTGTTAGGAAGAAATTATTAGATGAAAACATTCACAAACAGAGAAGCATTATACACTTGTGTGACATCATTATTATATTAGATTGGTTTCCTCCAAAAAGTTAGGGTTCAAGTGTTGATATGGCACCTCTGAATAGGAGGGCTCAGTTTCGGTTCTCCCTCTTGCCTTTTCCAAAGGACTTAATTTGTAAGACAAGAAAGAAGGAGCATCATTTCTTGAGGTCTCTACAGCAGCTGCCTTGAATGTTACAGCCTCTAAGCTAAAACCAACAAGGAACCCAGATGTTGGAGACCCGGCCCTACAGCTCACTAGATGTCAAGAAGCGATGGATAGACACATCCGCAGTTTTCCCCAGGCCCTAGCAATGGGTTTGAACCTGTGCCTCCGGAGTTATCAGTCCTTGACACATCTTACCCTGTGCCCTTTCCTGGTGTTTTATTCATGTGCCTGCAGGGATTTCAGAGTTGAGCAGCTGTCTGCTCTCTGAACCGAGTTAGAGAGCCGTGTTTGTGTTGGTGGGCTGATGGCGTTCAGATTGCTCAAGGAACACTAAAGAAATTGTCACTAAGACAGGAAATTAGAAACAGTTTTAATTCCTCTTGGGATCTCTGAAAACAGCAATTGTGATTCCAGAAAGCAGAGATACAAATTGCTTGCAAATTCAGTTCGCCAAATAAATAGATCTCATTATTCGAAGTGGCTGGCCCTGCTTACCACCTGGTGAAAGGCAGAGGCCTTCCGACTTAAAGCCCATGTACCACACTTCAAGACGGGTTCCATGGGAGCTCGTATGTTATGTATGCTTTATCACAAATTTTAAAAGGTCCATTTACAGATAATATAGTGCCTAGGATCAGCCAGATCAAACTCACTGTATTTTTTTCTCTCCTTAAAATGCTGTTTTGCCTTTTTTTTTTTTAAATGCACATCTGTGTGACACATTATTACGCTGGCTCTAATTCCTGAATCAGAATTACTTATTTCTTAAGGTCTCATAAAACTGTCTGTTCGGGGCAGTGTGGATTGTGCACGCTTCTGTAGCTTGATATTAAAAGTGAGCCACCCCAAACGGCATTCATGTCGAAGGTAGGCCCCTGGGTGAGAACCTGAGTCTGTTAGCAGGACTGGTTCAGGATGGGAGATTTGTAGCAAGTTGCCAATGTCTCAAGTCATGTTGCATTCCTGTTTTTCTTTGCCCAACCTCAGAAAATGCCCAGGCTCCCATATTCCCACATTTTCTCAATAGGGCCCAGCCTCCTATTGAGCCAACAGGTCAGATGGGTGCCCTCCGGGGGTGTGTGTGCATGTACTGTTTAGCATGTACGTGTGTTTCTTCTTGCATGAGTGTGGTGTATTTGGGGGGTGGAGGGGTGCTTGTTCACTTAGAAGGATTTGAATTCTGCTCAATTCATGCCGATCCTTCCTGAGCTGGGGTCATCAGCTGAGGCTGAAACTTCTGGTCTGGACCGGAATCCAAGACTGACGTAGCAATGTCAACAAGAGGCTGCCTGTGTGCGTTAAGCAGGCCTAGGAGGGGGCTTTTTCAAAAGCCCTTGTGTGTGGTAAAACAATTCCAAAATTCTTCTCCTTCTCTGCCTAGAACTGGGGAGGGATGCTGAACCCTACGTGTGTGTGCGTGTATATATATCTTTGTTTGTGCTTGCCAGGAAGTGCTAAGGAAAACCTGGTACTAGAAGCTCCTTGGGTGGGAGTGAGGCTTCAGAAGCCTGCTAGGAAGGATGAGCATCCAGGAAGCCCTCTCTGGAGCTTGCGCCTCTGACGGGAGCATTAATCACATCTCTCCCAACCCTCAGCCCCAGGCAGGTCCCCTTCGAACAACCCTACGCCGTGTTTCTTGGCTCCACCCAAAGGCTCGCAGCTGTGAGAGCCTCTACCCAGCACAGTCTGTTGTCAGCTCCTATTTTCATAATGTTGTAAATATTAAGCAAAATCTGCATTTTGGGGGCACTTGATCAGCTGGTCTCAGCTGTGTCCTCTGTCACATTCCCACGTGGGACATCCACTGTGTTGTGGAGGATTACCCCCCAAGTACGCGCTCTCCTCTTCACACGCAGAGCATCGTGACTGCTGGGGAATTGGACCAGGAAGCCGTGTTTCCCTGGGCTTGACTTACAGGTCATCGAACAAGGCCATAGGAATGGCTGTGATTGAGTGAGTGCTTCCAGGGTGTCAGGCACTGTCCTCGGTGTGTTACATCCATCGTCTCATTTAAACCTGCAACTGCCCTATTGGAGATGGGGATTTTTACTTGGGGAAAACCAAAGCTAAGAGCGGTTAAGTAGTTTGCTCAAGATCATCTAGCTAGTAAAATGTATGGGCCTGGGATTTGAACTCAGGTGTGCCCACCCCAGTTTATAACTAACTATAGACTCAGACAAAGAAAAAAGAAGAAGAAGAAGAAGAAGAAGAAGAAGAAGAAGAAGAAGAAGAAGTCATAGAATCAGACAAGAGATAAAGTAGCTGATTGCTTTTTGTCTCCTCCAGAGATATCCATTGGAAAACACCCTGCTGCTCAGAAATGCCTTTTATAGACTATTTGAAAGGGGACGAAGGAGAAATGCTCAGAGCTGTACTGGGCTCAGAGGTGCGGCCCAGAGTGAGCGGTGTGGGGGGGAAGGACGGGGTATGGCAGCTCTCGTACCCCGCTGAGTGCCCCTTGAGGCTGTGAGCAGAGCCCGGTCACCACTCCCTCATGCCTGTGTGGGCTCCAGCTGCAGCCCTCTTCAGGAGAAAATTAAATACGTTTTTATTTTTTAATCTTTGGAAACAAATGTTGGGAAGTAAATTAGGCTATGATATAGCCCAGTGGGTTTTTTCATTTACTTTTATATTCACACATAGGCGTATATAGTAAAATGCACTTGGTTGAGGCTGCTGTAACAGGAATGCCATCCGCCAGGTGGCTTAAACAACGTGTGTTTATTACCTAGAGGCGGGGAGTTCAAGATCAAGGCGCCCGCGGAGCTGGTGCCCAGTGAAAGCCTGCTTCCTGGTTGCAGATGGCCTTGCTCTCATTTTATCCCACATGGTGCGGGGTTGGGGGAAACTCTGGAGTCTCTTCTTCCAAGGGCACGAATCCCATTCATGAGGGCTCCACCCTTGTGACTTCATGACCTCCCAACGGTCTCACATACAGGGGTTGGGATTTCAACATATGAAGTTGGGGAGCTACAACCACTCGGTCCATAAATGCAGAGATCACAAGGGTACATACAGTTTCATGAGTTTTGACAAATGTACATACATCTGTGTAGTCAACAACCTAAGCAACATTAGGGCATTTCCATCACCTAGAAAGTTCTCTCATGCCCCTTTCTAGTCGGTCGTCTTCCCCCACCAGAGGTAAGCCATGGTTGGTGTGGTGTTTGCCATATACTCCTCATCCCTAGCCGTGGAAACGGGAGAATACAGAATGGGGCTTTGGGAACAGGGCCAGAACCGAGATGCACCCACTGAGGACCGTGAGCCCCCTAACATTTTGTGCTCTGGTTCCTCACTCACCTCACCCTACCCCCAGCCCTGTTTGGCAGGGCAGCCTGTTACACACACACAGAATTATATGGCCTGGCCCCATGGTTGCTTAGATAAAACTCAACAATTCATAGACTTCCAGGATTTGCTGAACATCGACGTTCGTGAACATCATACATTAAGTCCATGATACTTCCCTCCCCACATCAACCATGCCTGCCCCCTAACACTTAGACATCCTTAGGCAGCACATAGGAGATCTCCCCACCCGCCAGGTTAGGCAGAGTTCACTGTGGCAGCGCGTGGGCGCTGGGTTCTGAGCCTCCCCACACGTGGGCATTAGCTCACCGAGCGGATCACCTTCAGCCTGCCCGAGGAGTGGGTGTTCTGCTTCCTCGGGGATCCTTGCTGTCAGTGGGTTTTCCGGTCGTGTTCTTCATGTATCCTTGTTAGTCGAGGGCACTGTAATTGTGATGCTTTTTTGGTAAACTTTAGAAGAATTCGTCTGTACTAAAACATACTTAATGCAAAGCCTAGACTGAACATAATTAAACCTTCCTGCGGAGGCTCCGGGGGAGTTGAGAACCTTGCGGTCCTCCAAAAGCATCGTTACAGTGCCGAGTTCATCTGTGCAGGATTTCCCATTAGCCCACCACTAGAGAATTTCAGCTAGTAGAATGTCAGATGTGGTCTTCTCGTATCTGCGTGGTTTGTGTTCAAGATTTTCATAATTCCAGGCAGGAAAACCACACTCGGAAGTGAAGCCTTATCTGGAAAATGGGTATGGCTTATAATAGAATGCAGTTCCAAAGTCCACCCTTGTAAGTAGAGGGGAAGAATGCGGGCTTTGGAATCTGACCTGCCTGGGTGCAGACCAGGGCTCAGTTATCTGTGAGCTGTGTGACCTTGAGCAAGCTACTGACCGCCCTGAGCCTCAGCTCCCTCCTCTGTGAAACGGAGCTAAGAACCGGCCACATCCGCACGTTTGTCGTGTGGGCTAAGTGAGAATGCACGTGCGGTCTTCACGGAGCCCGGCATGAGTGTCCTGTAAGGGGCAGCATTTCAAAACAAGGTCAGTGACGACTTTGATAACCAAATGAGAGCAACTGAGGGACCTATATTTTGGTCATATATTCTCAGACAGAGATCTTAAAGAGATCCCGCTACTCACCGAAGGTGTCTCACGGAGGTTGTGAGGACGATGGAGGTAGCCAGTCAGTGACCAGGTCCCCCACCCAGCCAGCACCCAGGCAAAACAGCTCTGTTTTGTCTGTTTCACAGATTAGCTCCTGTGACATCTTTCCTTGAGACGGCTGCTCGAGAGGTTGGGACACCCCTGATTTGGTCCAGCCCCCTCATTTCATAGATGAGAACACTGATTGTCCCCAGCACTCAGCGGCAGTCTCAGACCCCACCCTGTCACAGATGGAGACAACTAAAAGTAGGAGAAAGAAGGCAGTGCTGAATCCGCTATTGCGTCTCCACAGGGTCCTTCCAGCCAGTTTCTAGTACCAAAACTGTCTCTAGAGAAAGGAAATCATCAGTTTTGCCCCCACCCCATAGCTCAATTTGTAAAAGTCCTGGTGTGTGTGTGTGGACAGTTGTGGGAGCAGGAATCTCTCTAAAAAAGATACTCACCTGTTCTTTCTCCTTTTCCACCGGGGGCCGCTCCTTCAGTGACCTTTGCTCCATCCTGTGGCCACCAACCACCCCTCTCTCCATGGCCAGCATCTTGCAAACAGACTCCCCGGGGTCCCCAGGGAGAGTGCACAGATAACATCAGGTTGCCATCCCTTCTACCAGCGAATCAGCTCCCCCCAGGACAGGACGCGGGCTGGCGTCCATGAGGTCCTTGGCCGCTTCTGTGATACATCTTCTCTTTTCCAGCCTCTCAACATCGCCTACAGCCACATCTACAGCTCCTACAGGAACTTCGTGGGGCCCCCGCACTTCAAGACCATCTGCAGACTCCTGGGTTACCAGGGCATCGCCGTGGTCATGGAGGAGCTGCTGAAGATCGTCAAGAGCTTGGTAAGGACGGGCCACGGTGAGGCCTGGGACGTGCCCGAGTGGGGTTGACAGGCACAAGATCTGCTGTCACTTGTTACCCGGCCTGTGGAGCCAAGACACTTGTGTCTGTAGGAATGGCCCAGGGAGCCCTCTGCCCTGATCTGCCGCTCTGAGCTCCCCTGACGTGTGGCTGTGCCTCTCCCTTTCCGACCCAGAGCTTACTCTGTGTACTCGATGGCTGAACTCAGCCATCCTGACGCTGACCTGTAGGGCCTGGCAGTGACTGTGCCGTGCTGTCTAACGTCAGCCTGGCAAACCCACGGCCCGTGTACCACCATTGTTGCCTCCCGTGCCCCTGGCAGCATCTCTAATCAATCACAGGCTTCTTCCCCTCAGGGTTTCTTGCTAAGTACTGTTACCAACCCTGCATTGGCCTCACGCAGATTCTGTGTCTCTTCATCCCCGTTTTATCTCCGTACGGTCACCCGCACCTTCATTTAATTCCCCACGACACTGTTGAAGCAAGGCGGAAACACTGAAATGAGATTTTCCTGAAAATGGAGGTGTCAAAAGAGACATAAGAAAGCCATGTGCAGCCCTGTCGGGGACAGCAGACAGGATTCCCTGGCTAACTCCAGTTCTCTGGGAGCAGCTGTGCGGCCCTGGGCTGTGACCTGGGAAGCCAAAGCCGGAGCCGAACGGGAAAGTGGGTCATTGATTAAAGACGTCTGCTTGGACACAGGGGTTTTCCCTGCTTATCTCCGTCTCCCCGTCTCAGTCCCCGCAGCTCCCTGTTCTCATCTCGTTTCAGCTCTGAGTCTGGGTCCTGTGTAATCACCCCACCCCCAGGAAGGACGCCATGCCCAGAGACTTGGCTCCTTAAAGTCTGTAAGCCCAGTGGGTAATGAGAAACCTCCCTTTTCTGTCTCTGAAAAGCCCACTTTCCCTTAGAAAAGGCCCCGGGGCTGCCCCCATCTTTAGGGGAGAGCCCACCCTGTCCGGTCAGGGAACGGAGCCTACCGTCTGTCCGCTCGGATTGCTGTAACAAGTGCACCGGAGCCTGGGCGGCTGAAACAGCTTGCTGATTCCTCACGGCTCCGGAGCCTACACGTCGAAGATCGGGGCAGCGAGGGCAGGCTCTGGTGAGGGCCCACCTCCCAGCTCACACACGGCTGCCTTCTGGCTGTGTCCTCACACGACAGAGAGCTGTCATCTTGTTCTGTTCGAGTCTTTTCTAAAAAGGGCACTAATCCCATCATGAGGGCTCCACCCGCATGACTAACTACTTCCCAAAGGCCCCATCTCCAAATACCATCACATCAGGGATTCGGGCTTCCACCTGTGAATTTTCGGGGGACACATGGCACTTGCCCAGAGGTTTCAGCAGACGCCTCGCGCACCCCAGTAGCCCAGTGTTCAGCCCGCAGAGGCACCTGTGCAGCAAAGGTGGCTCATTTCATCTTGTCCTCTCGTGTTCTCAGCTCCAAGGAACCATTCTCCAGTATGTGAAAACACTGATCGAAGTGATGCCCAAGATCTGCCGCCTGCCCCGGCATGAGTACGGCTCCCCAGGTTGGTCATGGGGAACAAGGGACAGGGGTGCTGAGAGGATGCCAGCCCCTCCTATCGTGGGGAGGAGGCTCCGCCATCTGCCTCGGACTGTCTGCTTCTCTCACATGCCAGCGCACTGGCAGAGCTCTGGGTTGGCACCCTCCCTCTGCCGTTAGCCAGCTAGACAGCCTCGAAGGTCACTGAGGCCTGCTGGGAAGCGCTCCCTTGTAGAGGGCTTCACTAGCTCAGCGCTCCAGGACTCCTTCCTCCGCTGGCCAGGTGGGAGGCTGCTGCCTCAGGTGGCATCTCTCAGGTGAGCCAGGAAGCAGGAGTTTTTGCCATTCATCTTCTGGGCAGAGAAATGACTCTTTCCTTCCCTCGTAGTCAGTGGAGTAGGGTCTGAATTGGGGACCTGGGGAATCCAGAAGGATGGAGACAAGAGTTTGGCACCTGGTGTTTTTTTCTAAAAAGCAGGATGCCAGGGGCTGGGTCCGTGTGATTCAGACTAGGAAAGGCCTGGGACCGAAAGCGCTGGTTTGCAGTCTCAGCTGCCCCACGGACTACGCTGTGTGACTCTGGGCATGCCACTTACCCTCTCTGAGCCTCATCTGAGAACGACAGTAATAGTGCCTAGTTCATGGTTGTTATGAGTTGCAGATAAAGTCCTCAGCACAGCATCTCACACCGATAAATAAATGTTAATTCCTGTCATTATTAGGAATTCAGGTAACTTTTTAGAGGGACTGGGAAAGACCCAGGGCTGCTCATTGTGTGTGTGTGTGTGTGTGTGTGTGTTGTTTTATTCCCAAAAAGATTGGAACCAGCCTCCTGATCCTTCTCTAGTGCTGAGCCTGAAGGACAGCTTACCCTGGGCCCGCAGGTTTGGCTCTTTGCTGTCCCTGAGTCAGGTCTGGGGTGCTGGTCAGCTGGCACTTCCCCTAAACCCTAAACCTGGCTGAGCTGTGTCAAATTCCCGCTGACCACCCCCTGCCTCCCCCAGGGATCCTGGAGTTCTTCCACCACCAGCTGAAGGACATCATTGAGTACGCAGAGCTCAAAACGGACGTGTTCCAGAGCCTGAGGGAAGTGGGCAACGCCATCCTGTTCTGCCTGCTGATCGAGCAAGCTCTGGTGAGTCCTGAGCCCCAGGGAGCGCCCCGGGCTGGGAGGAGCCCCCCACCCCAGCCAGATTCCTGAGGTCCCCCTACCGCACCTGCTCGGGGCCCTGCAGCATTCCAGCGCGGGGGGAACCGGGTCCCACCCCACCACCTTCACTCGCGCAGGACCTTGGTCATCTGGGAGTCTTCATTTTTCCCGTCACTCATTAAACAAATAATGACTCCTTGGTGGCCATAGGATAGGCGCTGCCCTCATGGACGTAGCAGTAGCCAGTCCCCGCCCCGTGTCCCGGACAGTAGTGGGGAGACCCACACTGAGCAGTATTGACACAGAAGTGATGTGATCACAATCATAGTAAGTGCCATGAGGGTCGAGTGCAGGGCTTAATGGGAACATGGAACCGAGCACCTGGTGTGGTCGTAGGGGTGAGGGAGGACTTCCCTGAGGAGGTGACCTGCAGAATGACCAGGAATTCGCCTGGTGGAGAGCTGGGGACGAGCGTTCTAGGCTGAGGGAAGAGCAGGTAACGTTATCTTTATCTGTTGTGATGGGAGATAGCGATTCTTCCCTACGGGGCACTTGAAGGCTGAAAGGAGCTAACGCATGTCAAGTGCATGCCGTTAGAGCTAAATAATTGGTCGGAGTTATTGTAACAAGCAAAGGCCCCGTGTACTTCCACCTCTCGGGAACCCCACAGAACAATCCACTCTTTTCCCACGAGTGTTTGTCCACGTTTGCCAGCCCTCATGGCTTATCACAGACGCTGCATTCTCCACGTTCTGCCCAGCACCCCCCGCTTGTCTCTGCTCTTCTCCATGGCCAGTGGCCACGGGTGAGCCCAGCCTGGTGGCGTGGGGTAACTGGTGTGGCAGAGCCGTGGAAGGAACTGGGGAGAGGTGTTGCTGTGGGGATGTGTGACCCTCAGGACACAGGGGAACGTGGGCGTCCGTTCCCGCGTTTCTCTCTCTGTACACGCATTCAGTGTCGATAGCCTGCTCATTGCCAGGTGCTGTTCTAGGTGGTGGGTAAATGGCCAGGAACAAGAGAGACAGATTTCTACTGTTTTTATTCTGGAGAGGAGGGGATGGAAGAAGTAAATAAGCAGAGGTTGTGAATGCAGATGGCGGTACATGCTGTAAAGCAGTCAACGGGGAAACAGGACAGTGATGGGCGTCAGGAGAGGATAGAGCTCGGTGTCTTTAAGAGAGAGAGAACCCCGGAGTGAGCTGGAGTGAGGAGGGTAAGGGGACAGGTAGGAGCTGAGGTGGGAGAAGCAGGTGGTGGCGGTCCCCGGCCATCGGAGCCTTGTGGGATGGAGAGTGAGGGGGGGGGTCTGGTTTACTTGTTTTAAAGGCCCTTTTGGCCGTTGGGAGAAGAACTGACTGGAAGGTGAATGGAAGATGAGGCTTTTGCATTGTCCAGCCCAGGGGTCATCTTGCAGGCTGGAGGCATGCGGAGAGGGGAGGCAAAAGGAAGGAATTAGGCAGGAGACAGAACAAAGGTAGAGAGAGGTGAGGAGGAAGCCATGATAGCAAGAACGCAGAATGAGCCCCAGAAGGTCTTGCTTCCGACTGTGTCAGCCAGCTCACTGCGTGCCACAGGGTCCCCGTCTCCACGGGAGGGACATGTACTCACCGGAAAGTCTGAAACGCACAGTTTGCCCTTCCTCCAAATTGCCTCCCTGTTCCCCATTAAATGGACTCTCTAGACAGCTAAGTGTTCCTCTTTATAGTAACAGGTTTTTAACATGGTTCAGTGGGCCTGGGTTGCCATGGCAACTTAGCCTTCAGCAGTCACAGGGATGAGATAAGCAGGAAACACTGCTCTGCTCAAGGCCTCAGGAAGCTGAGGAGATGCTCCACGGGCACCCGCAGTAGAGGTGGGGAGGGCAGATCCCCAAAGCCTCAGGTCCTGGGGGTCTCCTGTTCGCCCCTCCTGAGCATCAATTAAGTGTCCCCTGTACAGTCCCCGAGAGGCAAACTATGGATAGGGCTACAAGGAAAGGGAAAATTTTTCTCCGGCATCCCTGCCTGGGTGGTCACTTGCATTTGTCACTGAAGACAACAGGACACTCAGGATCAAAAACCTTCAGAGCTGAGAGAGACCCCAACAGTGTATGTATTCCAACCCCCTCAATTCATAAGTGAGGAAATGGCAAACCAGAGAGGACAGCCACTCACCCAAGGTCACACAGCCCATCAGCAGCAGAGGTGGAAAAATCCCAGTCCTGGGGGGCTGGGAGGTGGGCACATAGTGAAGGTCAGGGCTCCCCAAAGCTGTGCTCTCTGCCTTCAACTTAGACCACTGGGGAAATCCCCAAGCTAAGACACTCCTGAGGTTAGAATGAGGCATGAGCTTTCTGGAGCTTTGTACTTTATGAAGCTGAAATTACATAAATATTTCGATGACACATCATTTGTTCTCATTAAAGAGGGGAACTAATAGCAAAAAACAAAAAGGAAGGGAGGAAGGGAGGAAGGAGTGTGACTTACTGGCCATCCATGGGGCAGGACTAGGCAAACTGGAACATCCGTTCTGTGGGAGAGTGACGCAGTGGGAAAGAACAAGGCTCTGAAGCAGCTTTGTACATACCAGCAGGTCACAGGTTGCCAGTCATAATATTGAGTGGAAAAAGAGCCAGTCCCGGGACAAGACACACATTACGATGCCATACATGTAAAATAAACGGAAATATTAGAGCCCACAAAACGGCATTTAAACAAGAAAACTAGAGAGAAAGCATAATAGTTTAGTCATTTTCTCTTTGTATCAGGGAGGGAGCCAGGATTGAAGATCAATAGGGACTTTACCTTCATTTGGAATGTCTGATGTTTTATAAGGAAAGTGTTTTTGTGTAGTATTATCGAACTAAAAGTAAATATAAAAAAAATAGGAGTCGTGTACAATAGTTTTGAAAACCTGGAAGGATGCTGGAAAGTACAAAGTGAGAAGTCTTGCCCATTTTTCTTTCGTATCCTCTCTTTCTGATAGATTTGCAGAGTTCTTTCTGGTTGTGGGCTCCATGTTGGTATATATTCTGCAAGCACCTTCTCGTTCTGTGGCTTGCCTCTTTGTTTTCGACAGATAATTAATATATCATTAATTTGTAGGTGGAGAGAATATAAATTGGAAAGGTGATTACAAGTCAGGTGCTTATACATTTTCTTAAAATTTGGGGTGCAATATTAGTACAGAACCCCATATACCTATGGAGTGGGGTGTTTGCTTGGTGCTTTTAATTAAGGTCTACTACACGTTAATATACAGAATATGCAGTATTCTCACTGCGTAGATTAATTGAAGTGTCCGTTTTATCTTGGATGGACATTTGAATTATTTACAATTTGATAGTGTGATGAATGAAGATGCCATGAATATCCTTGTACATTTCTTTTGGTGAATATATGCTCTCATTTTAACCAGGTAAATACATAGCAGTGCAATGGCTGAGTCAATGTCTAGACATAGGTTTAGCTTCAGTAGATACTGCCAAGCGATCTTACAAAGTGGTTGTACCAGTTTATTTTCCCCTTCAGCGAAGTATCAGAGTTTTAATTCTTTGCGCCCTCATGAACACTTGATTGGTCTCTTTTCAACAGTCATAGGCATTCTGGTGGATGTGTCATGATATCTCGTTACGATTTTATTTCCCTGGTGGCTAACGATGCTGAGCCTCTTTCGATACGGTATTGCCATTTGGACAGCCTCTGCGAAATGCTGTTTGATATGTTTACCTATTTTTAATTGAATTATCTTTTTCTTATTGATTTGTGGCTGCTATTTATGTATTGTGGATATACGTATTGCAAATATATTCCTTTTGTCTTTTGATGAACAGAGGTTCCTAAGGTTTACTGTATTTTTTTTCCCCTGTATGACTGGTGCTACTGTGACTTATTTAAAAAGTCTTCCCTACTCTAAAGTCATGAAGATGTGCTTTCTTCCAAAAGTTTTAGAGTTTGGCCATAGCTGGTGTGGCTCAGTTAGTTGAGCATCATCCTGTGTATGAAAGGTTGTGGGTTCGATTCCCAGCCAGGGCACATGCCTGGGTTGGGGGCTCCATCCCTGGTAGGGGGCATGCAGGAGGCAGCCGATTGATTTTTGTCTCTGGCATCAATGTCTCTTTCTCTCTCCTCCCCCTCTCTCTAAAAATCAATAAACTAGTCTTAAAAAAAAAAAAGAAAGAAAGAAAATTAAAAGTTTTAGAGTTCAGCCTTTCAAGGTGTAACAGGTCTTTAAGTGTATTATGTATCTGGATACATATGTATGATGTCTGTGTTTACCGGGAGGTAGGAATCCAATTTCCTTTCTTGCAAAGTTGTCCCAGCACCACTGATTGAAAAGACCCTCTCCTGCCCTGCCTGCAGAGGTTGTGCTAAGTCTGTCATTATCTGGTGTCCACAAAGGGCCCGGTTGTGGAAGGCTCTTAAATATTTGAGTCTAATCCGAAATGAGTCAGCATTTCTTAAGTTTCTGTTTATAAGTCTGTTATGTCTTTAAAGGAAATTCTGTTATTAATGACTAGTACTTCCTCTAGTATCTTTTACCCCAAGAAATCACAAGGTGGTCATTAGGGAAATACTCCACAGTCACCGTGTTTGTATTCCAATTTCGTGCGGTTTTCGAGCCATCAGCCCATTGCTTGTTATGCCAACACACACCAGGAGAGGGCCCTGTTCATTCACATGAGTGAAGGAGAGCTGGAGTCCCTTGGGAGGAGACCGCCCTTCCACATCTGCCTTTTACTCCAGGGCCTCCGGCCCAGGACTTGAGACTGTTTGCTGCCTTTGGCCCTGTTTATTTCTTCTCTCCCCCTCACAGTCGAGTGGGCCACAGCCACACTCTGGTCTGTCATGAGAACACTGCTTCTCTTACAGGAGGTAGGAGAGTCTGGGCCCAGACTCACAGAATCGAATGTAGGTCAGATCTGGGAAAGCCATCAGAGACCCTCCAGGGCAGGTGTCTCAACCTCGGCACCACTGATATTCTGGTCCAGATAATGGTTTGTTGTAGGGACCCATCCTGTGCATTGTAGAATCTTGGGCAGCATCTCTGGGGTCTACCCACTAGATGCCAGTAGTACCTTCCCCAGTTGTATCAACCGGAAAGGTCTCCAGATACTGCCTAATATCTGGAGGACAAAACCTCCCCCTGTTGAGAACCACCAATCTAGTGCAACCCCCCGTTTCTCAGAATGGAAACTGAGGCGCCAGGAGGGAGACGACCTTCCCAGGCGTTCAGCTAGGAGCCTGGGGCTGGCACACACAGGGACACAGAGCTGCCCCACTGAGCGGTGCAGACCGCTGTCGGTCTTTGTGTTTTTATTTTTGTTTTCATTCCAGCTTCACATCTGGCCCCTTTATCTCCTGCTTCCACTTTATAGTCCCTTTTCTTTCATTTTGTTTTTCTTGTCGTATAACTGAAATAAATTCACTGCTAGAACGCCCAGAGAAGCAGAAAGAAAGCATAAAACACGTTACCACGCTATGATAGCCGTTGTTCGCATTCCGAAGGATGCCTTCCAGATGTTTTTATGTTTCAGCACATTAATTTTCCTCATATATATGTTTTCACTTTGTTTAGTCATAAAACTAGTATTCACCAAGCAGAGAAGTGCAACCAGGACAGAGAACGCCTGACCTTGAACTACTGTTTCCCAAGCTTAGTCACTGATGTGTGCTTGTCCTAGTTCTTGCTGTACTTGCAGACCACAGGTGCTATTCCTTACATAATATATTTATTTCAATGAGCTTACTTTTTTTTTTTAATCCTCTCCCCCCCGAGGATATTTTTTCCATTGAGAGAGAGTGGAAGGGAGGGGGAGAGAGGGAGAGTGAGAGAGAAAGAGAAACATCGATGTGAGAGAGAAACATCGATTGATTGCCTCCCGCATGTACCCTGACTGGGGCCTGGAGGGAACCCGCAACTCAGGTACATGCCCTAAACCGGGAATCGAACCCACAGCCCTTCGGTGTGCAGACCAACGCTCTAACCACTGACCCACACTGGCCAGGGCTCGTTTCGCTTGCTTTTTAATTTAAACTTAATTACAGGAAACCTTTACATCACTTCCATTAAAAACTCATTATCTCTATCACCATTAGAAAGCAACCAAGAATAATCAATTCAATAAAAAGGAGATAAGGGAGCGTCATGCCAGCCGCTGCCTGGCCGGGCCTCTGCACTGAGGCCTGCTCCCTCCCTCTGTTGGACACAGGGACTGCCACCTGTTAGAGGTGCTGGGATGTGCTCTTCGGAAAGCTCACAGCGGAGACTTTCTCATTAAAGTCGTCAGAAAGGTCCATAGGAAACCGACAAGGCAGCAACCTTCTCCCTGCGTGACTCACTGCCGTGAAATGCCATTTCCCTGCACCCCCAGTTCATACCCTTTGGGAAGTGCCAACTGTGGCAGACACTGACGTGCACCGGGGGTGGGGGCTACTTTCTAGGCCAGTTTCTTGGCTGCAGATCTTTCCCGCTTGACCAAACATGATTCTGATCCAAAATAATAATTCTTCCCCTTGACAGTTCGGGGGGGTAGGGGAAGGAGTAGGCCATAACAATATGTAGCATTATACAAGTGAGGTTCAGATTGGTGGGGAAGACCACACAGAGAGAGAAGCAGATAAGATGAAATAACTGATTTATTTCGCCAGGGCTATAGAGAGCGGGAAGGGAGGACCCCCAGAGCAGGAGCACAAGGAGTATACCTCCACTGAGCTTCCCACTGGACCCGGAGCCCAGATGAGGGGCTGGGAGCTACAGCGTGTACATTCTGTACAAAGGAGGGGTGTGGTGGATGAGGGAAGCCTAATTTCTTGCCTGTTACACAGGCCCTGTATTCTCGGGCTTAGCATCAGTATGCAGGAAAGACGTACACTGACCGTCCGTGTGCACCCATATAAGGCAATGTTTAAAACAGACACTGGGCTCTCTGGTCAGGCCTCATCCCCCCATGCCTTCCTGGCCAGAAAAAAAAAACAGAGGGGATTCCTGTGGGGGCTCGACCTCTAGTTTGCCAGCTCATTTCTCCACACTCACTTGACAAAGATAAAAACATAGGACATTCATATTCATGTCATTTGTCTTTTTGTTGCCCCAAAACTCAGAGCAAAATGTTCTTTAAGAAAATTTTGTTCTGAGATTGCTTCGATGGTTACCTTTAGGAAATCAGCTGAAAGTGGGACGTTGTTTTGCGCCCAGAAACAGAGCCTAAAGTCGAATCCATTGTTCTACATGAACCTGACATGCCTAGGATCACGGTGACCCTGTTTTTGTTTTCGTAATGTGTATTCTGAATTTTCGTGGGATCCTTTAGGCAAGAGAAATCAGTCCCCAGTTAACCTCGTGGAATAAGTTGGGAACGTGAGGTTTTGTGGTATTTGATGGTCTATCAGTTTTAAATTAAGCGGAACAGAAAAGGAAATTTGTAAGACTGAAGGCAGTGCCAAAATTAAATACTCATCCCTTGAAGAATTTTTATGTGGGTTCCTTACAATAAAATATTTTTGCGTTCTGACCAAAAGCCTTCTGGCTTTTACTTGCTCTGTTGGCAAAGAGCAATTTTACATTCAATCTCGGTCCTTATTATGCATGTAATGATTACTTCTGTGATACGCATAATACATTCGTGGCTGTCCCCAGCAGCAGGAATAATAAGCATTACTGTGGCACTTGCGAGGTGCGGAAGGTTGAGCAAACTCATCATAGTTGGATCCCAGTTCAAAAAAAAAAAAAAGAACTGTTTTAAGAACTGAGCAAATTTTGGTATTGACTGCATATTATATGATATTGAGAATATGTTTTAATTTTTTACTTACTGATTAATTTTTGGAAAGAGAGAAACCTTGATTTGTCATTCCACTTATCTATGCGTTCATTGGCTGCTTCTTGGATGTGCCCTGGGGGATCAAGCCCGCAACCGTGGTGTATTCTGATGACGCTCTCACCGACCTAGCGACCTGGCCAGGGCTAAGACTTTATGTTAATGTTGAGATCACGATACTGAGGATGTCCTTGTTTTTAGGAGCTGCATGCTGAAGTGTTTCAGGCCGAGTAATGCAATAGCTTTAACTTAACTGTCAAGCGATTCAGGAAAACATATAGAGTCAAAGCAGATACGGCAAAATGTTCGCTTTGACTCTGTATCAAGGGTATGAGGATGTTCATTGATTGTTCAAGTGTTTTATTTGTGTAACATTTTTCATAACACAAACTTGAGGGAGCAAAAGGGAAACCACATCATGGAATCTGAAAAGTTAAGAAGAAAAAGGGCCACTGTACAGACAAGGTCACAGTGTATAAGAAGGAAGACAAGTGACGGGGTGTTTGTTTTCTCCAGCTGCTCCCGCTAGTTGGTGAGGTTTATTCTCGGTAACATATGCCCTGAGGTACTTCCAGCCTCATTTTTTAAATTTACAGAGGCATCTGCTAGTGCCAAACTCGGCCGCGACGCTCATGCTGCCCATCGATTTGATTTCCCAGCAGGAAACGTCAGGTCAGCATCAGGGAAAGGTAAATGAAGCCAGGGGAGCTGGCCTGTCCAAATTAGAAAGAGGCCCACCTGGCATTTGCCAGCGGCCCTAAGAGCACACCCAGAATACACTGTCAGCTGCTCTCCTCCCTGGATTGTGGTGGAGACTTGCCTGCTACCACTAGGACTCTCAGAGAGAAACATAGTAACAATGCCTTCTCCGTGGGTTCAGTTTAAGAGGAATGTTTCAAAATCAGATTCTCTGCGGGTTCCTGTCTTTCCAGTCTTGCTAAGGGTGGAATTTACTAGTAGGTAAAGCAGTAAGGGATAAAGTGGTAGATTGATTTTTTTCTCCACGTAGCAGCAAAAGGATCTTCATACAGTTATAAATCCAATCATGTTACTCTCCTGTTTAAAACTGACAGGTGGCTTCTCACTGGACTTAAAATTCTAACTCCCAGCTTTGACCCACGAAGCCCAGACAATTCAGCCATGCCTACTCCTCCAACCCTGGGTGACATTATTCTGTCCTCTCTGCTGGATACCATCCCTCTTCCCCCCAAATACACACAGACCCTGACGAGATGGCATCCCTATCGCCAGTAAAAGAGGAGTGGGCGGAGGTCCCTGCAAACTGCCTGGTTGTCCTGGCATTCTACACTGGAGTCCGTCCTGCTTTGGTGTCTGGGAGGTGACTGAAATGCCCACTTCCTCTTAGTTGGACTGTGTGGATAGCAAGGCAGGAGAACAAGGCCTAGGACACGAACTGGGGGTTATTAGCTAGTCAGGTGTTTTGGTTTCAAGGCAACAGGATGGAAGGAAGACCACAGGCCATTGTTCCAATTACAACTCAGACTTAATCCCATTTTTTCCAGTCCATGAATTTGCTGATTTCACGTGCCAGTGATTTGCAATGAATATAGTTCCCTGGGGCCTTTGCTGTGGCACTGGGCACACTGCAGGCCCAGCATCCCTCTCCCACCACCCAGCGTTTTGGGTGTGCAGTCTAGTGATTCAGAAGGAGGCGGGTTCTGTGGGCAGGGTCCGCTGCGCCTAATGCCGGTAAGGGCAACTCAGATGGTGAGGACATCACCACTTGGCAGGGTCTCGTTGGCCATTTAGCATTCTCAGCTTGAACCTTGCTATGGGCACAGGGGAATCCTCAAGACTTTGTCCTTCCCAAGAAAGATCTAGGTCCCATCCAGGACTGGAAAACTCAGTAAGTATTGCAAAATGAACAAGCAGGTAAGGTTGGTTTTAGAAAAGATGACTGTCCTGTAGGCCCCATGGCCACTGATAGATCAAGCCAGAGAATCCTGTGAGGTCTCAGCTCCAGCCTGTCACCCACTTCTTTAGTTAGTCAGTACTACTACTGTTTGCTTATACCCTGCCCATATCCAAATACACACACAATGCCTCACAATTAAAGAAATGGTGTCACTAGGTCTGGACACCACAACACAGAATAAGATCAAGGAGGCATCCAGAGGCAGAGGAGAAGGCAAGGGTGAGCAACATTGGGCTGCCTCAGCCGGGTTTCAGGGTGACTCCCAGGTGTGCTACCGGAAAGGGTGTATCTTTGGATTCAGAAGCCCAGGATTCCAGTCTTGCCTCTCCACTTGATAGCTGTGAGACTCTGGGAAAGGGGTGCAATCCTCTGAACCTTCGTTCTCACACCCAAAAACTGCTGGGGCTAAATGCCTGCTTCATGGGGTCTTTGTGTTAAATGAGGTGATGACTATAAAGTGACCAGAGCTTACCAGGAAAACCTTCAGTCACCAGGAGTCCCCTTCCCTTCTCTTCGGGGCAAGGAGTGTTTGACTCCGCCTGTCCCCGTGTGCCTAGACCCCAGAGCCTGGCTCCTGACTGCGGCAACCCTGGCAGCCGAACTCCCTCACAAGCCTGAGCAAAGGATTTCCTGCTGTCTTGACATCAGTGGTCCTATCTTTGCTCTTATCCCCCCTGTCTGCATTGCACCTCTCCTGCCCATCCTCTCAGGCCCATCGCAAAGCCATCCCTGCGTCATTCCCCAGCTGTGTTCAGCGGTCACTTGACCAGATGCCTGCTCTTTGCAAGGAACTTGATGCCATTCTCCCAGCTCCGAATCTACAGAGCCTTTGGCAAAGTTGTTGGCAACTCCTGTCGCACCTAAAACCCATGCTGTTTTATTTCCCAGTTGCAGATGTCCTTGGCCGTCTTCCCTCTCTAGATTGTAAACTTCATTAAAATCTAGTTTTCCAGCCCTGGCCGGTGTGGCTCAGCGGTTAGAGCGTCGGCCTGCGGTCCAGAGAGACCCGGGTTCGGTTCCCGCTAAGGGCATGTACCTCGGTTGCAGTTTGTCCCCGGCCCTGGTTGGTCGTGCGGGTGGCAGCCACTCGATGTGTCCCTTTCACGTCGATGTTTCTCTCTCTCTCTCTTCCTCTCTCTCCCTCCCACTCTATCTGAACAAGAAATGAAAAAATGTCCTCAGGTGAGGATTAAAAAAAATAAATAAATAAAATCTAGTTTTCCAGTCTCACCTGCCGTCCTGTTTCCTGCAGCGTCCAGGCCACTCTCGTGCCTGTGGAGCACACCTACTCTTGCACTTTGTGTTTGCGTCCCCTGGTCAGTTTCCGTCCTCATGATGATTCCCAGTTCAGATCCACTGCCCAGACTCTGTGGGGCCCCGGACCTTGTGTCTAGCTGCCTTTTAGACATCTCTTGAATGTCCAGACATCATAAAGTCGTGTTGCCCAGATCCGACCTCAGCTTCCTCCCATCTGCCAACCACTGTCTTCTGCCTCCGTGAATGGCACAGAACGGGTATCATTTCCCTCTCTCTGCCCTCACATCCAGTCCGGCACTGGGTCTTGGACGTCTGCTCCCTCCTCTCTGTTTCCTTTGCCACTACTCCAGGCCCCACTGTCTCTTGCTTAGACTAAAAACACCCCCTTTTACTCTCCGCCAATCCTTTCTCTCTCTCTTGCAGCCAAAGGTAAAATTGCAGATCTGATCAGGCCATTTCCTTCATGTCAACCATCAAGATATTGTTCAAACACCTAAGCGAGGCTTACGAGACCCTTTCTGATCTGCCTACTGCTCACCCCTTCTTCCTTGTCTCATATCACCTTCCCCCAGCACTGAAAGCTGCTGTCGGCCCCTCACCCACCCACAAGGTCCCACTCACTTTGGGGTCTTTGCAGATGCTGTTCCCCTTCACCTGTCCAACACTTACCCCTGGTTCTGGTCTCCACTTAGCGTTCTTTCTACGGAAAGCCTTTCCTATCATCTTCCCGGAAGTCTGCACTGGTCGCCCCTCTGATGTATTCCCACGGCCCCGTGCAAACCCTATCAGAGCACTTAGGAGACTTGCCCACGTGCTTGGTGAGGAGCGTGCACAGGTCTGCCTCACTTCCTCTGGTATCTCCAGCACCTTGCAGAGACCTGGGTGTGATAGATGCCTTGTGAATGGCTGAGTGAGTGAATGAATAAATGAATGACTTAATTTCTGCTCAGGCTATATCCTAGTCAGAATTTGACCCCTCCTTGTTTGATCTCTATATAATATTATGCCCATATTCGCTATATTCCTCTCGTTGGCCTCTCACGTCAGATAAAATGCAGGTCCTGAGTATGGCCGGTCCCCCCGAGAAGTCTCTCTCTCAATCAGAAACACTGCTCTGATTCTTTTTTTTTTTTTTTTTTTATCCTCACTCGAGGACATTTTTTCATCTTTTATTCAGATAGAGTAGGAGGGAGAGAGAGAAAGAGAAACATCGACGTGGAAGGGCCACATCGAGTGGCTGCCACCCGCACGACCAACCAGGGCCGGGGTCAAACTGCAACCGAGGTACGTGCCCTTAGCTGGAACCGAACCTGGGTCTCTCTGCACCGCAGGCCGACGCTCTAACCGCTGAGCCAAACTGGCCAGGGCAACACTGCTCTGATTCTCCAAAGAAGCACAGACATCAGAACCCCGGGCGTGGGCTGGATTAGACAGCTCAGCCTGTAGACAGCTTGGTAGAGGACCTGAATGAATAAGGGCTCCCATCAGTTTTTTTTTAAAGAAAACCACTGTAAACTGGCGGGCTTGGACAACTCTCAGGGGGTGAAATTGGAATCAGTCTTTGTGGAATGGATAAGCGTGAGTGGAGAACTTTGCTTTGGGAGGAATTTATAGGTATCAATTTGACCACATGAGTGGTTCGGTCGCTTACCTTGGAATCGCACCAGCAGACCTTCCAAAACGTACTGCCTGCAAAGAAACTACTTACACAAACTCAGCACAGGGGCTACCTTTGGGGGACAGAGGTATCTGTCATTGCCTGTGTCTTTGGCTGGAAGAGGACTCAGGACTCTGCATTCTTCAGACTGCATCTCTATGTCAAAATGTTCCTGAGTTGAAAGAATGTTAGTAGCGATGACCAAACGACCAAGGGCGTGATCCTCTCAGATACGAGTGAGCCCAAAAAGTCTCTCAGGTCCTGAGATTTTAAGTAATTTTCTCCTGTTTCTGTTTTTAATCATTTTACTTTTTTTTTTTCATCATATGTATGTAAAATGGGGGAGGGGGTATTTCAAGCGTCCCAGGGCTATGGCTGCATGGAGTGCTGCAGAAAAGCAATGGGTGTCGAAGTGAGGTGGCCCTGGGTCTCCGTGTCGGCCCCACTGCTTCCTGGTGGCTGTGTGGACCTGGTTTGAGAACATCACCTTCCTGCGAGCCTCCACGTCCTCCCCTGTAGGACGGGGTCAGAAGAGCTGCCTCTCAGGACGTTCTGAGGTGTGAGGCAGTGGGTACAGAGCCCTGGCACATCGTGCTCAGTAAATACTCGTGTCCTCTCGTTCCCTGGACAATGAGGCGATTATGTTGTTACAGACTCTCAGTTCTAGGGAAGGACCCTGAGAGGCCATTCAATCCAGTCTCTTCATTGCGCTCCATTTAAATTGTTCTTAATTGCACCTGAAAACAAATCAAACGCTATCGGTGACCTCGTGATGGAAAACATCCTTCGTGGCTCCGCTGCACCTCTCCCCACCTGCATCCCAGTCTCTAGGCAACCTGTGCTCATCAGTTCTGTTTCAAGTTCTTCTAGTTATCTCCCTAACGCTTAGTAACAGGCTGACCCTTGTTTCTTAATTAGTCACTTTAGACCAGCCTTGTTGACTCACTCGTTGGAAAGATGAGGGTTTAGCTCATTAACCTCTCTCCACACTCTTCCTTTCTATAGAATTATACTACTTATTATTTCTGTTGTTTTCCCTTAGTAATCAGATAATGTAATACACTTACATTATCCCTCTATTGCTTCCTTTAGTACATTATTGAGGATGCTGACTCCTTTCCCTGGAAGGTGAGGGAATTAACACTCCTGATACTCCTACCGCCTCCCTCTTGCCAGCGGCGCTTTTACTCTTATATCATCACAGCTGCGTTTTTGTAACGTTTGTATTTCATCCTGTGCCTGTGATTTATCGAGTCTAGCCTGAAAAACAGAAAATGAAATAAAAACGTATACTATTAACGTTATGAAACCTATGCAAATGTTCCTTGCTGAACCGAGGGGCATGCTAAGATTCCTTCCCTCTGATTCCAGCACCAAAACCCCAAAGGCTCCTTATTTTAGCATTAAGAAGAACTAGTTACTCCCAGAGGTTTTATTCAAATTGATTTTTTTAAAGTAATGTATGTTCAGTGTAGAAAATTGAGTAAATACATACAAGGAGAAAGGAAGAGAGGGATGGAAAATTTTAAATACAACACTTGAAAATCTCACTCCATGTTTCTTAATGAGACAATCCATGGAGCGTCTCTTAGCAGTTCATTCAGAAAAATCAGCAACATCCGAGAGGAAACACTTCCCTTAGTGATGAGGGGAAGCATCCAGGCCTGTGTAGGAACAGGAGAGATTCTGTTCTGCGTCTCAATTCCTGCATATACCAGGCATGTGGCTTTATTCCACATACTTACTGAGCATGTACCATGTGTTAGGCCCTGTGCTCACCACTGGGAATAAACTGGTCGAAATGGACATTGTCTCTACCTTCAGGAAGGTTACCTTCCAGTAGGGGGAGGTAGACATCAGTCACACGGTGACGTGCAGGCATGGACAGTACAGCTTGAGCTCCAGGGCTGCAGCGGAAAAGGAGTGGGCTCTTTGAAGACACAAAACAAAGAACCACCTGGTCAGGGAGGTATTGAGGGAGTCAGGATGTCTTCCTGGAAGGAATGATGCTTGAATGGAGATTTGAAGGAAGAATGGGAATTAACTACGCCAAAGGGGGTGAGGGAAAGAGATAGGGTGAGAGTTCCGTGATGGGTGCCCAGGCAGTGCATTCCGATAACAAAAAGCCACCCAGTCTGCAGCAGAGAGCGCAGGGGGCCGCATGGGGAAGAAACCCACCCTCGGTGGACTTCACAGGCCAGTGCTGGGTGGGCTCCAGGGCAGAGTCGAAGGCCGAGTGTGGATCCTTTAAGACTGAGATTGACAAGAGGGAAGTCAGCTGTTAGCATCGGCGCCCACGGTGGAAGCTGGTTTGGATCCCTGACTCAGGCCTCTGTGTGCTCCGAACTGATCGTTTTTTATCATCGCCACGGCCTCAGCAAACAAATGCCGGACAAACACCTTCCACAAAAGATGTCGAAAGCATGCAGCCACCTCCTGTGCGAACGGCCACGCAGCTCATGCTCTGGAAGCTCCCCGGGAAGTGCTGCCCACCTGTACTAGGAAACCACACCCTTCCTTTTCCTCGCCTTCGTTAACACACGGCATTGCTGGGGAGCATACAGGACGCATGCCAGTATGAAGGCCCCACCACCACCAAGAACCTTTGGAGTCCTGAAGTTTGCAGACTTGGCGAGGTGGTGGGGTTTATGGTGTGTGTGTGTGGGGGGGGGGTAAATGGAACACTCTTGTCTCCCCCAAAGAAATCTGAAGTGGAAGCTCATCGTGTAAAATGAGTAAATCAGCAGCATTGTTGTAGAGGGCCTGAGCCTTCTTCGTCTTCTCCATCCCCTAAGTGTCTCCCATGATCAGTTGTGCTCACATTAACAAAACAGAGAGCTGATAGTCTGTGCAATGGGCATCTTTTCTAATAATAAGACATTTCCAGGAGCAACTGAAATTTTGGAAGGAAACAAGAAAGATAAGAAAACTTGGCAGTGGGGTTATGTGTACCAGTCCTCTGGTTGGAATACTTCAGTAGTTCCTCATGGCCCTTAAAATAAAATCCAGGCTTCATACCATGCCGATGAGGCCCCACATGGACTGGTCCCTCCCTACCATCAGGGCCTCAGACTGTACTATGATTCCTTGCATCACTATACTCTAATTTACTTTCTGCCCCAGGCCCTTTGCACTGGAATGCTCTCACCTCATATCTGCATGGTTGGCTCCCTCACTTCATTCCGTTCTTTATTCGAATGTCTTTCCCTCAAAGAAGATTTTCCTTAACCACCTTCTCTCAAGTGGTCCCTTCCCCATTCCTAGCCACTCTCTAGCTTATTACCCTGTTGTGTTTTATCACTATGTGAGATTTCCTGGTTTATTTACTTGTTTTTATCTGTCTCTGTGAACTAGACTGTAAATTCTATGAGTGCAGAGATCTAGTCTAACTTGTTCAACACCATATCTGCAAAGCCTAGAACAGTGCCTGGTGCTCAATACATCTTTGTTGAATGGATGGATATAATAGCATTCTTGTATTTGGAAGATAGTCATGTGGATCAATACATTCATTTATTCACCTAAGAAACATAAGGGATGACAAATATTCATTCACTTAATAAATAATTATTGAGAAACTATTATGTCCGAGGCAGTGGGAATAAGAAGCAATATGGATAGAGTCAGCATCCCTGCCCTTAAGATCCTAGCACTGTGGTCAGTGTGGGGAGATGTGGAGAGAATCGAGAGACATGAGGGCCAGCCGGTGATGGGAGGTGAGGAAGAGACAGAAAAGGAGCCCCAGGTGTTAGGCTTGGGCAGCTAAGGAGATGCTGGTGCCATTCTTTGAGCAAAGGAACCCAGGCGACAAGGGGAGAAGAAAGTCTGCGTCAGAAAGGTTGAGCTGTGGCCTGTCCAAGTGGAGAGGTCCCACTAGGAGTTGGACACCCGAGTCTGGAGCTTGAGAGAGAAGTCTGGCTGGAAATAGGGTGGATGAATCAAAGGCTTTGCTTGTAGTGATGGGAGTAGGTGAAAGAAACAAGTAGAATAAACTGAGCAGAAAAAAAAATAAATAAAGTGGGACCTTGGAGGAAACCAACACTTAAGGGGTGGATAGAAGTCAAACCTGCCAAAAAGTCTAAAAAGGAGAAACGGAAATGATGGAAAGCCGCATAGCACATTGTCACAGTAGCCAAGGGAGGACAGGGCCTAGTCCATTGGAGGTGTCATGAGAGGAGGATGGAAAGGGATCCATTGAACCTGGCAGATCCTTCTCAGCGACCTTTGCCAGAGTCATTGCCGTGGTGTGATATATACAACCGGGCCTGATATTTCTGTTTGCTGTGGGGCAAAGTAAAGACTGGGAAAGGAGGGAGAGGTAGAAAACTCTTGTTAGATGCTCCGTCTTGAAAGGAGGAGAGAGAGAGAAAGGTGGCTGGAGGTACGCAGCGGTTCTCAACCTGTGGGTCGCGCGACCCCTTTGGGGGTCGAACGACCCTTTCATGGGGGTCACCTAAGACATAACAGTAGCAAAATTACAGTTATGAAGTCGCAACAAAAATAATTTTATGGTTGGGGGTCACCACAACATAAGGAACTGTATTAAAGGGTCGTGGCACTAGGAAGGTTGAGAAGCACTGGTAAAGAAACACCTTCAGTGATACTCTAAAGAGCAGAGGAAGGAGCTTGATTGCAAACTGCTGGGAGGCAGCCTTGGCTTAATACAAACTCTCACCGTTAGAGTGGTTCAGAAATGAAGTGGGCTGCCTCCAGAAGTACTGAGCTCTTGATTACTGGAGGTATCGAAAAATAGCCTGAATGTTATGTTAAAAAAGAACTTATTAAATCAGTATCTAGGCTTCTATCATAAGAAACTAGAGAAAGAAAAGCAATTTAAACCCAAAGCAAGCAGAAGGAAGGACATAATAAAGACAAGAATAGAAATCAGTAACATTGAGACCAAAAACTACAGAGAAATATGAATGAAACTAAAAGCTGATTCTTTAAAAAAAAAAAAAAAAAATCAATGAAATGGATAAACCTCTAGCCAAAATGACCAAGAAAAAAAAAGAAGACACAAATTACCAATACCAGGAACGAAATAAGGGTATCACTACAGATCCCACAGACACCAGAGGGATAATAAAGGTGTACTATAAGCAACTCCGTGTCCGTTAATTAAACTTAGATAAAAGGAGCATGTCCTTGAGACACACAAACCCCCAAAACTCACTCAAAAAAATTGATAACCTGAATAGTCCTGTATCTACTGAAGAAATTTTATACCTAGTTTAAAAAAAAAAGAAAAGAAAAAAAGCTTCCAACAAGGAAACTTTGGATGCAGATGGTTTCACTTGTGAATTCTAACAAACACTGAGAGAAGAGTACTATCAATTCTACACACTCTCTTCCAGAAAATAAAAAAGGGGGGATCTCTTCTCAACTTGTGTTATGAGGTCAGAATCAGCCTGGGTTAGTGAATTGGAGGGTTGGCCCAAGTAGATGCTTTGAACCCACAGGCCTCACAACCAACCAGACAAACACAGTCCGGGGCCCATCATCTCTGCTTGATCCCAATGCCACTCATTCGGATTCTCCAGCAAATTCCTTATAAGATTATAATGAAAATGTGTCGCACACTCATGTGCCAGGGACTTTGCTCCAAAATTTGCATTCTCTCAATTAATCCTCACAGCAGCCCTGAAATAGGTACTGTTCACATCTTCATTTTGCAGATAAATAATTAGGCTCAGAGAGGTTAAGCAACTTGCCTAATATCCCACGGCTAGCAAATAGCAGTGTCAGGATTTGAACCCAGGTCTGCCTGACTTCGGTGCTCAAATTTTTGGGAATGTAAATTCTTCCTGGTTTAAAATGAAAATGTATTTTTCTTTCTTTCTCTCCCTCTCTTTGCAGTCTCAGGAGGAAGTCTGTGATTTACTCCATGCTGCACCCTTCCAAAATATCTTGCCGAGAGTCTACATCAAAGGTAAGATAACCGCTCACAGCGGCTAAATAGCCAACTGGATTTTGAACTTCATGCTCACTTAATCCCAATAAACCCAGATCTCCAATCAGAAAGGGAGAAGGTCGAAGCTTTGGGCAGCTATTGAACGGTTACAGAATGGTAGAATTGGAAATGATACTCCAGGCCTTGTTTCTTCATCCTTCTAGAATGTCCCTAGTCTCTTGCTTTCTAGCCTTATCCATCGAGGGATGGGGGACTCATCAGGAGGTAGATGATTCCATTGTGGGACAGAGAAAATAGAATATTTTTCCTCGTGATGAGTCCTGATTACACTGGCCAGAACCAAGGAGAATAGTTCTACATGCTCCATCCAAGTTTTAGAATGCAAAAACTTCCCCAGGTCCTCTGAGAGTGTCCCTTCCCCACTTCTCCCTGGTGTGACCTGAATCTTGTTCTCTGCCTACTGCTCCTTTGACAGAGGGGGAGCGTCTGGAGGTCCGGATGAAACGCCTGGAAGCCAAGTATGCCCCGCTTCACCTGGTCCCTCTGATAGAGCGGCTGGGGACCCCCCAGGTATGATCCTTGTATCATCAGCTGTGAGAACCAAAAGGGACTTTAGGGGGAGAACATTTGGTCCAGTCCCCTCCTTTCACAGGTGGGCAAACTGAGGCCCAGAGAGAGGAAGGGAATGTGTAACCACAAAGCCTGATGGTGGCAGGGCCAGTCTGAAATGAGATTTGCTGACTCCCAGGCCTGTGTTCTTCCTTCTGCACCCTGTATCTTCTGTCCTGCCAAGAAAGAAGGACGTCAGACAAGTATCTGTGATGCCCTGTTAGGTGTCAAGAATCCTGCTGTTATCTCTCAGAGTTACGACTCCACACCCTCTGTGAGCTGGCAGTCCAGGGCTGCTATCTTTGCTGGAAAAACGCTTGTAGGAACCCAGGTGTTCACTGCGTGTTGTTCAGTAAAGCAAAAACTGGAAACAACCTAAATGTCAATCAGCAGAGGGTTGACTAAACAAAAGGCGGTGAAGTCATTTGAAAACGGAGTGCTTATTATATAATAATGAAAAGGAAAAATCAGATCAGGGTGCGTCGGTGTGAATAGATCCTAAACACAAGGTTAGGCGAGCAAAGCAGGTTACACCACAGTTCGTGTAGTCTGAGGCCATACGTATTTTTTAAAACACTCAAAAGAAACCATAGAATCAAAACTTTTCTACAAAAATGAAACACATCTAGTTCAAACGGTGGCATCCTCTGAGGATGGTGAGAGACAGAGATGGAGGGAATCAGAGAAGACTTCCGCGTCCTCTGTGATGCTCTAACATTGTCAAAGATGAATGAACTCAGGCGTGAATTCTGTAATTAAAACTAATGTTTACAAACCAGGCCTACCAGTGGCTGAGAAGGTGGAGATGAGTAAGACAGGACCCCCTGCCCTCAGAGAACTCCAGACTGTGCAGGGGGTCAGGAGAGAAGGAAAACGGGGAGAAAGAGAGACTGAACAAACACCATGTGCTGTCTCCTTTCAAGTTGATTGAAACAATGTGCATCTTTTGGGGGTGGGGTGGGAACTCAGGAAGAAGAGAAACCGGAACCGTAGGGAGACAAGTCAAGGTGGCTGGTAACTTGCCAAAGCTCACGGTGTAAAGGTTTAGGATTCGGATCCCTCTTGGACTCTCATTCCTGTGCTCCGCTGTCCTGATGTCACAAAAGCTCGAGTCAAGACTCACATCCTCGGCAGAGGGCAGCCCCTTCCCTGGGAAAACATGGCAGGTATTTGGGGCAAGTTGCAGAGCCCGATCTGCCTGGGTGTCACCCTGATGAGCCAGACCCCGGCATGCCACCCACCTCCTCCTGAAAGCATGACCAAGCGCTCAGTGGGCAGGGTGCTTGGAGCCATCCCACAGAGAGTTCGGACACTGTGGAGGGTGCACGCTTTCTGTCCTGGCCTTCAGGGGCTGACCAGAGGAGATCCTCCGAAGATTTCCTTTTAGGGAGAAATCCCCCACGCCAGCAGCATATCAGTGAGTCTGCCCCGCGTCATCCGGCAGGAATCTGGCCCCTCGCACCCAGGCTGTGGCATGTGTTTCCACTTAGAAGGCTGGATTCCTTCGCTGTTCTGGTGAACACCATTTCCTGGGGACCGATAGAAATCTCAAGTTGTCAGATGCTGAGTATTTAATAAACAAAAGCCTAGACAGTCTGCGGGAGAGGAAATGCCAGTTTTATAAATCTGCCGGCCCTCAAGGAATAGTCCAAAACTTTGGTCGTCCTGTAGACCAGAAAAGTTAACCAAATATTAACTTCCAGGCTAGCTGGGGGCCAGGGGGCTCACCTAACACAGGGTGGGGGAAAAGTAGCTTTAGTTGTGAGTAGGCGAAGCACAATGTGTTCTTGTATTATTATTTATTAATCATTGTATTATTTTCCATACAAACAACTGTAAACTGCTTTCGCCCCACCTGTGACAGGGCAATTCGGCTACATATTTGAAGTCAGGAGGTTTTAACCTATTGTATTGTTTGCGTTTGTTTCTGGGACAGATTTAGGTGACCTGACTTGTTGCCCAATGCTGTCATGGAAAGAACACTCTGGAGGGGGTCCTTGTCCTTGCTTCACCCCTGAATTATCACATAGCCTAATGCTAGACTATCTCAGTCTTTGTTTTCCCATCTATAAAATGGGCTAATAGCTGTGTTGTCTTCTTAGCTGAGCTGCCTTATATGACCATTATGATGGACAAATATGTAAAAGACTTCTAAAAGCACAAAGAATTATATATTTTTTAACTTTTTTTTCTTTATTGATTTAGAGAGAGATGAAGGGATTTTAGAGAGAGACACAAACATCAATGAGAGAGAACATCGATTGGCCGCCTCCTATATGCCCCTCACTAGGGATCGGGCTCACAACCTGGGCATGTGCCGTGACTAGGAATCAAACCTGGTGAGCTCTTGGTGCATGGGTCGACGCTTAGCCACTGAGCCACACCGGCTGGGCCAAAGAATTATATTTTTTAAAGGAGTATTGAGATGTCTTTCTCTTCCAAAGGTCATTAGATGTAATCAGAGTTCTCCATGCAGAACTGTATTTCCACATGGTTTCACACATGCTTTTTCTGTTCCCTTGTTAATTCAGAAAAGAATGGCAGAAAGTGAGAGAGAAAAATCCCCCACTGAGTGGAATAGAAAAGAGATGAATAAAAATTATGTTCAACACAATATATATCTCACCAAGCTACAAATTGGGGTTATTTGCAGCAAATAGTCTATAGTATACTTTTTCAGAGCAAAGAGAAAATGACAGGCATACCAAAAGGAAAAAAAGCATGTGAAAGAAAGCTAACAACATGAAAAATACAAATACTAACAAACACCAGAGAAAGTGTTCAGCCTTACCGGTCATCAGTGAAATGTAAATGAAAAGAACAGGGTACTCCAGCTTTTCATCTGTCAGGCTGGCGGAGTGCTTCTCTTACCGATGATAGAGTCCTGGTCCAAGGAGCAGACTCCACACGGGCAGGCATACAGTGGCCCAGCTTGTCTTGACACTGGCCTGCCACCATGTAGCAGACTCCTTTAAAATATTTATACTCTTCGATTGAGTGGTTCTACTTCTAGAATTTTATCCTGAGAAAATAACGAGAGATAAGCTCAAAAAGTGTTCTGTGTATGACTGGTTGTTTAGGAATTGTCTGTAATAGTGAAAATTTGTAAACAATTTAAAATAACCAACAAGAGGAGAGGACTAAATAAACGATGGTGTGTCAATGGCCATTTTATGTAGCCATTAAAAAATCATGTGACTAAAAATATTGAAGGAAATGGTTTTTTGGAGGAAGAAAAGCAATATAGACAGTATGATCCAAATAGTGTTAAATAGGGTGTCTACACACACATACATAAACACAAACTAATGATACATCCGTGTTTTAAGAAATCTCATCTCTGGGTAATGGGGTTTATGGGAAATTTTTATTTTCTTAACAACGTTTTAAGTTTTTTTTCTAGATTTTACCCAGTGACCATGTATTACTTTTGTAGTTCACAGGAAAAATTCTAAGGGTAAACACTTTTTCAAGGAAAGGAACAAAGTCCCTAACCACTTCCATCAAGGCCCCTTTGGTTGGCTATAGTCGGTTGGGGGCGGGGTGGTCACCAGAATTCAGTCTGTCTGCAGATTTACAAACTCCCCTCTAATTTTTTAATTCCCCCACAATTGTCAGACCCTGAGGATTGATCCAGACTAACTAAATGCCCGGGAGACTAATTAGTAATTCAGAACTCTCTATTAACTTACGGAGGAGAAGATTCATGACTCAAGAACCAATATAGCTCCTTTGTTTACTTACTGAGCATCTTCATGTTCCAGGCACTCCCTTTCTCAAGTGGAGAACCACATACCAGCCTGGCAGAAAGTTGCGCGGTGAGAACAGAATCAAGCCCCAGGTTCATGATTCTGTAAGAGCTCTGCCTAGTTAACCACGGCAACTTGAGTGGCCCCTTCTCTGCTCAATAGCTATCTTTCTCTGCCACGGAATCAAGACGAGTCCCCTTGACTCAGGGTTCCCTCTCCTTGTTTAAAACGCCTGTTGTGAAACTCTTCTTCCCCAATTCGTGCTTTTTCCCCCGAGATTTCTTCCAGCCTCTAGTTGTTGTCATGACAACCGCACTCGTGGCCCATAATATCCTAACAGGCTCCAGCAGTGGTGTGTCCTGATTTATTTATTTCCCTCCACAGATTAATTGAGAGGTTGTCCTCTTTCTGGGGGCTCCAGGGTGAGAGCTTGCATCGAGCAATCAGGCAGGCGCCCCACCAGGCTCTCTGTAAAATGAGCTTTCTAGGGAGACCACCCTCTGGGGAGCCGATCCCAGGAGGGCCTGGTGCACCTCTCGGTCTTAGAAGCCACCCTCTTTAGCTCTGTCTCTAGATTTGGAGACCTTGCTTTGACCTTAGATTTTAATATCTATCTAGCTTACTTTGCACATGGCTTTTGAGACCTCTGCCACTAGATATTTTTAATCATCACGCAGACAGTAATGTGTTTTGATGTGTTTGTCTAGCCAGCTGATGATCAGAGATGCAATAACCAGATGCCAGATAAGAAGCCAGTTTACATGATTAATGGAGATAATTTACAATAGGCAGAGGGCTTCCAACTGGAGGAAATAACTCTATGAATTCAGTGGCAAATTTTAAGAGTAACATATGCTTATTGTAACATTCAACTATACAGAAATATTTAAAGTAAAAAGTGAAAATCTCACCCACGTCTCTAAGCCCATCTGCTCCCACACTGCTGTTAATTCTTCTAAAATATTTTTACATACACCCAACACATAGTTGTGTGTGTCCGTCTGTGGGCTTGTGTGTTATTGATATCTTTGATAGGATTATACGTCCTTTTCTGCAACTTGCTCTATTCACTTCCCAGTTTAACCCACAGATCTTTAGTTTCTTCATCTGTAAAATGGGGATAATAATGGCACATCCTTCACAGGGTGGGTGTAGGGAATAAATGGAGTCAATATCCGTCAAGTGCTTAGAACAGGGCCTGGCGTGTCACACACTCAGTGTGAGCTGCTAGTCGCCCTAGCACGGTGGTAGCAATAATACTCTTTGTAGGACCATCTGTCTTTTCAGTGTCCACCTAGCATTTCATTCATTACATGGGTATATCAAAATTCGTTAAAACTGTTCCTCTATCGATGGCTCCTAGACTTTGCTTACCACAAGCCCTCCCTGCTCTGCCCTCTGGTTTATAGAGTTAGCGCCCTGCTCTGGGTAAGACATCAGTTCTGGTGAACGAAGTCCAGGTGTAGCCAGCTCCAGGGTTTGGGACTCTCTGGTGAGAGGTGAGAGACGGAGCCTGAGACGTAGACAGAAGGTTTACATCATCTTCTGTTCCCAGCAAATCGCCATCGCTCGGGAGGGCGACCTGCTGACCAAGGAACGGCTGTGCTGCGGCCTGTCCATGTTCGAGGTCATCCTGACCCGCATCCGCAGCTACCTGCAGGACCCCATCTGGCGGGGCCCGCCGCCCACCAACGGCGTCATGCACGTCGATGAGTGTGTGGAGTTCCACCGGCTGTGGAGTGCCATGCAGTTCGTCTACTGCATCCCCGTGGGGACCAACGAGTTCACCGCCGAGTGAGTATCCCCAGCGAAGGCACAGTCCCCTCCACCCTGCTGGTCCCCCCAAGAGGCATCAGCTGCCAGAGCCAGACAGAAAAGCGGTGGACAGGGGCAAGCTGTCTGAAGACTGTTTACTGAGCACATACTATGTGCTGGTCGCTGGGTGAGGTGCGGGGCTACACCGATACTGAGCAAAATTAGATGGTCCTGGCTTTGCGGGGCTTACGGGGTCCATGGAGAGACGGAAAGCACATGGAATGAAACAGCTGCACAGCGAAGGCAGGAAGGTGGCAGACGCCTGAGGAGAGGGAGAAGCGGGTTGTCAGAATTTAACTGACAGACTAGAACCGAGCCTGGAGCATCACTGGGAGTCCGATCTTGGCGGGGAGAAGGGGCCAGCCCAGGAACGGCAACAAGCGGCTGGAGGCCGAGATGAGGCCTGGGCCGCGAGTGTGCCCGTGGGGACTTCGGACCTCCTGGGGCCTTGTCTTCCTGAGGCTGGGGCTGGGCTGATTGAGTGGGCAGGAGGGAGTCCTGCTGGGGGGTTGGCATTAAGAGCCTCACTGCCTCCTCACCCCCCCCCCCCCACACACACACAAAACCGCAGGGTTCACAGAACGGAGAAAGGCTTCCCGGACAGAGGTCAGGCCCTACCTTGCTCATGGCACCCTGGCTCCCACCTGAAAAATGAAGGCCTTTGAGAGTAGCCCGATCCTGTCCGCAGAGAAGACAAAGCAGAGCCCAGTTCTTCCCCCACTCACCCGCTGCACACCGGGAGAGGGGCGGAGAGAGTGGAAGAGCCAAGAGCTCAGGAGCAAAGGCCGCGGGCCTGAGCAGGCTTCCCCGAGGCAGTGGTGTGGGGCCTGGGGCGGGGGGGGGGGGGGGGGGGCTGTTTCCAGGGCAGCTGCTGGGCCTGCACATTTAGCCACAGCAATGCAAAGGGCCAGCGGAAAACCTGCCTGGGTTGGGCTGCAGCTGCTGCTTGGGGACAAGAAAGACAGCAGAGAGATGACCCCACAGCCTCCCAGATTGCCCGGATTGCCCTTGAGAGGGGGGCCTGCAGGCTGAGCTTTACCAGACCCAAGAGGACTTACTTGCAGCCCCCTCTCCCCACTCCACACGCCAGCAGCATCTGCTCCTGGGCCGGCCCGGCCCTCCCAGGCCGCACTGGCCTGTTGGTCTCCTGGACTGAAAGGGCCCTTCTCCTCACAGATGTTCCCTGCCTCCTTTATGGGGCCAAAACAGATTCTTCTTTGACTTGCTTAAAATAATCAGCCACATAAATCTTAAGGACAGGTTGGGTTTTCTTCTTGCAAATTTGACGTCTCCAAAGGTGATTTTTCTTACATCGGTGGGGCAACAGATGGACACCTCTTTGTGGTTAGAAGGACTTATACTATAACCGCAGTCCCTGGAACAAACAAATCGACAGCTTGCCTCATACCCATTTCACAGATGAAGGAATTGTCCCAGAGACCAGCTGCTCACTAGCAGTGCTCCTGGTCCAAGATGAGGCTCCTCCCCTTCCCTACCCTGCCTCTCACTCCAGCTGCTTCCTCTCCTTGCTTCCAGGCAATGTTTTGGTGATGGTTTGAACTGGGCTGGCTGCTCCATCATCGTCCTGCTGGGCCAGCAGCGTCGCTTCGACCTGTTCGACTTCTGTTACCACCTGCTGAAAGTACAGAGGCAGGACGGGAAGGATGAAATCATTAAGAATGTGGTAAGCAGCTGGGGCCTGGGAGACGGGGCCAGGCCTGACAAGCAGGCTTTAATCTGAAAAGGAGGGCGAGCTGCTTATGGAGCCAACTCCCCACACTGCGGGGAGGTACAGAGACACTCAGCGGAGGGGACCTCCTCTTAGAAAGCCGTGAATCACTTGCTCATAACCCGCTGGGATGAATCAGGTCACCCTGCAGGGCCGGGCCAGGCTCCAAACCTGAAATACACCTTCGCTGTGCCTGCCGGTCTGCTGATGCCGGTTGCTCACTTGCACAGACTTTCACTGAGCATGGGAGCTGTGCAGGCTCGGGGAGGGGACGCGCCGTCGGGGGTAAGTAGGGCTGCTGTGCGAGCGCCCCGAGGGCTGTCTAAACCAGGCCGGGTCGGGGGTGCCAGAGGAGACTTCCTGTGGAGGCGATGCTCGGACCACGTCCAGGATGATCGGCAGCAAACAGCCAGGCAGAAAGTGGGGACAGCTAGAGCCAAGACAAGGGCATGCAGGTGTGTGGCTGGAACAAAGGGTGGGTCTTCAGGACCAGCTGAGCGGAGGACGTGGCAGGAGCCGCCTCAAGAAGGGTGTGGGGTGCTTTTGTTTTGTTTTTGTCTTCGTTTTTCATTGTGGGAGAACATATACAACATAAAATTTACCATTTGTACCATTTTATTTTATTTATTTTTTAATCCTCACCTGGGGATATTTTTACATTTATCTTCAGAGTGGGAGGGAGAGAGAGATAGAAACATCGATGAGAGAGAACATCAATTGGCCGCCTCCTGCACGCCCCCTCACTGGGGATCTGGCCCACAACCTGGGCATGTGCCCTGACCAGGAATCAAACTGGCGACCTCTTGGTGCATGGGTCACCGCTCAACCACTGAGCCACACCGGTCGGACCTATTTGAACCATTTTAAGTGGACAGTTTCACCATTTTTAGGTTTCAGGGCGTTAAGTACACTCACACTGTTGAACAACCATCACCTGTATCTCCAGAACTTTTTCATCCCCCACAGCTGACACTCTGCCCATTAAACACTAACTCCTCGTTCCCCCCAGCCCCAGCCCCAGCCCCTGGCAACCACCCTTCCACATCCTGTCTCTCTGAATCTCACTGCTCTAGGGAATTCACATAGGAGGCATCCTCACTTAGCATAATGTGTTCAAGGTTCAACAGGTTGTAGCACGTTTCAGAATTTCCTTGCTTTTTAAGGCCGAATATACCACATTTTGTTTATCACTTCATCTGTTGATAAACATTTGAATTGCGCCCACCTTTAGGATGTTGTGGAAAATGCTACTGTGATTATGAGTGTACAAATATCTGTACAAGTCCCTGCTTTCTTTTTGGGGGGGTATATACCAAAAGTGGAATTGCTGGATTATATAGGACTTCTATTTTTAATTTTTGAAGAACCGCCATACTGTTTTCCATAGATGACGAGGGTTCCAGTTTCTTTTCATCCTCGCCAGCATTGGTTATTTTCTGAGGTTTTTGGTAATAGCCATCCTAATGAGTGAATTGGTATCTCACTGTGGTTTTGAGTCTCATTTCCTTAATGATTAGTGATGTTCGCATCTTTTTATGTGCTTGTTGGCTATTTGCTTATCTTCTTTGGAGAGTCTATTCCAGCCTTTTGTTAACTTTTTAATTGGGTTGTTTTTTGTTATTAAATTGTAAGGGTTCTTTATATATTCTGGATATTAAGCCTTTATCAGGTATAGGATTTACAAGTATCTTCTCCCATTGCATGGATTGACCTTTCACACTGTGGATAATGTCCTTTGATGCAGATAGGTTTTTAATTTAGATGTAGCCCAATTAATTTTTTTCTTTTATTACCTGTGCTTTTGGTGTCACAGCCAAGAAATCACCAAATCCAATGTCATGAAGCTTTCTTTGTTATCTTTTAAGAGTTTTATAGTTTCAGCTCTTATGTTTAGGCCTTCGATCCACTTTGAGCGAATTATTTGTATAGGGTGTAAAGTAAGGAGCCAACTTCATTCTTTTGTGCGTGGATTTCCAGTTTTCCCAGCACCATCTGTTGAAAAGATGACCCTTTCTCCATTGAGTGGTCTTGGCACCCTTGTCGGAAATCATCTGAACATATATGGAAGAGTTTATTTCTAGGCTATCTATTCCATTGGTCTGTATGTCTGTCTTCATGCCAGTGCCACACTGTTTTGATTGCTGTAGCTTTGTAGTACATTTTGAAATTCACATAGGATTTTATGGCCGAGTTAACATTTGATTACTAAGCTCGGAGAACCCATAGAAGGTCTTTAAGAGAGTGCCATGATCAATGAGGCAGCAGGACCCTAGACCCCAACCTCGCAGAATTTTTCTCTTGCTTGCCCTTTATTTCTCTGTCCCTTCCTCCCACCCCTAACCTCAACAACCCTGTCCTTTGCAGCCCCTGAAGAAAATGGCAGACAGGATCAGAAAGTACCAGATCTTGAACAATGAGGTTTTTGCCATCTTGAATAAGTACATGAAGTCCGTGGAGACAGACAGTTCCACTGTGGAGCATGTGCGCTGCTTCCAGCCACCCATCCACCAGTCCCTGGCCACCACCTGCTAGAGGAAGGTCCTGCGAACCCTCAACCCGGAGAAGACAAAGCAGCAAGAGAGAGAAGCCATGGCCAGCCCTGCAACAGGGTCTAACGGGACAGCATGTGGGGTGGACCTGGAAGCCAATAAGAACTTTCCCAAACACATCTCCCAAGGGCTGGGCCTGTGCATGACCTCCCATGACATCTTCATGGTGGTTTTACCCTAGTATAAATGAAAACAAAAAACAAAATAACAGGACAGTATGTGCTTTTTTTTCCCCCTCAGCTGTGTTAAGAGCCCTAGTTTCACCCTTTCTCCATCTCACGGCCCTACCCCACATCTGTGGTTGCTTCCCAAGATGGTGACCTTCTACCTGGTGCCCGCGTGTGACCCCAGAGCTGAAGTCTCAGAAATGGAGAAAAGAATGTGACCATGGCCAGAGAAATCGGCCTCATCTGGTGGTCATGCCTCCTCTTACTGGCTTCTTCACCTCCTCTGGCTCCCTACCCCCATTTTTCCAGGTGGCATCTCCTCCTGCTTTGGATACCAGGGATTCTGCTGCCAAGAGTACTCCTGGACCAGGCCCCGAGAGCCATGGCGAACAGAGGACAAGGTTCCTGGTGTCAGCACCATGGTAGATGGTGTTAGCTCGGGCCTTCCAGGGACGCCAGACCACATCCTAACTCTCCTCTCGGAGCTCTCCTAGAACTCAGACATGTGTTCACAGCCGTATCCCACTGAGAGAGCTGGGGTAGGAGGATGGTTAGTCCCAGTGTGCGGAAGAGGCATTACGAACACCGCCAAGAATTCCATAGCCCGAAACAGAAAGCGCTTAGAATATTTCATCAGCTTGATGGCGAGATGGTCCCTTTATTCATTAAGCAAGTGCTTAATGATCACCAAGCCGCACAGGGCGATGGACACTGGGAATGCAGCGTGGAACAAGTCAGGTGTGCCCTGCCCACAGCATTAGCCAGTGAGCAAATTAGGGACCACTTCTTTGCACAGACTTTCATCAATATGATGAGAAAGACAAGTCCATAGCAAGAGGTTTCTTTCTCCCACGAGAAAGAAAATATTAAGGGGTTATTTTAGTAGAAGCCAGAAACATGTTGGGGTCAAGGAGGTGAGGAGTTCAAATAAAACCTGTCAATGAGTTTTTAATACCAAGATACACCCACAAAAAGGAGTCGTTTTAGTGAATCAGGACTTTCATTGTCCTAGAAACAGATTCTTGAGACATTTTATCTTTTGCTCTCAACTTCCTTAATGTTCCTTAACTTAGGTTTTGAGGTTTGGGGCATATCTCAGAGGAGCATAACTACTTCCATCTCCCATACTGATCCAAAATTCCGAGCAGAATATCCCCCCAAACATGGGGAGACTGGAAAGATGGAAGCCTTTGGAAGTGAATGTCTCAGTACAGAGCACACCATCTTCAAAGGGGGTCTGTGCCCTGAGCTTGTTAGAAAATATAAAGTGAGACATTTGATGTCCTGCCCCCCAGCCCAGGGAGGAAAAGAAAAGAGAAAAAATAGAACAATAATGATCCCCTCCCGCAAGGCGGATGGATGGAAATAGTCACCATTAATCAGATGGCCCATTTTAACCCCAGGGGAAGAGCAAAGACAAGTCCATAGCAAGAGGTTTGTGTGATACACTGATGCTCACCAGGGAGGAGGGTGCTGGGGCTCGCCAAGTGTGGTCCAAAGGCCTCCGACGTCAGGGCCTGCTGAGATGACCACATTTGATGCCGATCCCTGGGCCCCGCCTCATACACACTAATTTTGCGTCTCTGGGAGTAAGGTGGAGAGATCTGCACTTTCCACAAGCTCTCTGAGCTCTGGTGCACATGGAAGTCCGAGGACCGCTGCTGCAGGGTCCTCTCTACTGCTGACCTTGGCCTCCGAGCTCCCTCTGAGCCATGAACATCAGTCTTCGTAGGGAAGGAAAGTGGTTCAAGGTGGAAGCTGGCAGACCCTCCTGTCTGGAGGTGCCACTTCCTATTCCGATTTCTTATTTTTTCCTCTTGATGACCATAGATTGTCCCAAAGGCAAGAGGGAAAGGTTGCACCCCATGGTTGAACAACACAGAACACGCCTTCAAAACCCACATAAAATCTCTAAGTCCCAGAGCCTTTGGAACCTTCAGTCCTGTCTGGGAACAGTATTCCTTCTGACAGAGGACCAGCTCTTAAGTCCTAGCAATCATTCCAGATCCTTGACTGTTGCTTTTGTGGAGATTTGGATCATCCGTTTGATGAGATTGCAATTTCAACAACCCACCCTTTGGGCCCTGCATTCATAAATCTGAACTTAACCCTCTGGGTAAAATCCCATTATCCTCAAGAGATTCAATCCCGGTAAATCGAGGTCTTAACCTTCAGGAGAGACATCTCATTTCCCCAGCTTGCCAGCAGCGTTTATTTATGAGCATTGAACAGATTTAAAATTCTTTCCTTCTTGATATTACGTCCCCGCCCTTTTGATTTTTTTCTGTGTGTCTAAGAACCAGGAAAAAAAAACAAAACTTAGGTTTTAAAAAGTTAAAAAACAACAATAACCATCTGTTTCAGAAACTGTCAAATGTACCATATTTGTATTAAGAGTTGTTGGGGATTTTTGTACAATGAATTTACATTTATTTATGGTGACTTCTATTTACGCTTGTGATCGAATAATGATGTTAAATTCTTAAATCATATTTGCTATGCAGCTGAAGATGATATTTTGCTTTGTATTTTGGAGTACCTGTGTTGAGTTGATAAACATTTCCATCTTCATTAAAATTGCTTCCAAACTGGTGAAACCAGCGTCTGGGTTGTGATTCCGGGTCATTTTCCGGTCCTTGTCGCCCTGTGGAAGGCCACAGTAAAATGGATGACTAAGAAAACAACCTGAATGGAATGGAAGAAGATAAGGAGCCAGCAGGTCAGGGTGCCCCAAACTAATGGCTTGTTTTGCTTTCTTACTAAGAAATTGCCTCTTTGTGAATTGACTTGTACTGGGCAAGATGTAGGAGATATTTCCTGCCCTTAGGGATGTCATAGCCGCCCTGAGTGTAACTGGCACCCTACATCACTAGTTTTAAGAGGAAGAATGGGAACTAATATTTAATGAGGCCCGATGTGTGTGAACACTAAGCATAGTCACTTCATGTGTTATATCCCACTTTGACGGAGAGGCGGTACTGTGGTTCCATTTTCACAGTGACTAGGTGAGGACAGAGGGAGAAGATGAATGTATATAAGCCACAGAGATCTTAACTGTTCTCACTGCACCAAAAAAAGAAAAAAGGTAACTGTGAGGCGATGGATGAGTTAATAACTTGATTGTGGTGATCATTTTGCAATGCGTATATATATCAAAACATTACACTGAACACCTTAAATACATACAATTTTTATTTGTCAGTTATACCTCAATAAAGCTGGGGGAGGGTGGGATCTTGATTATAAGAACAGAATAATGCTGCTAAAACAAAAGCAAGAAAAATTAAATTTACAGACTAAATACATATTAATTTATGAATTACAGATGTCTTTATTTTATCCATCCAAACATCGCTGGCTCAGCAACGGAACACCCAGAAATATGCGATGATAATTATATTCAGTCATCGTTGGTATTTTTGCCAACTTGCAGTCATATAAAACACATGACATTACATATACTTTATTTTGTGTTATAAATGTACATTTTGTCATCGGGAAGACAGAGCATATTTTATAACAGTTTAACAGCGTGATTTAGAACTTTGGATTATTTAGAGACATATGGTATGTGGTACTTTTGCCCCAGACCCTGCAGACGGTGGGAGGGGCTGGCTCTGATCCTGCCGTCAGTTCCCCCTAAAGAGAATAAGGCTGGAGGTAGAAGGAAACAAAGACACATTTGCTTCCCTCTGGGTGAGGAGGAGAGTAACCAGCCCCCAAAGGCAGTCCCCCCTTCCCCATCTGGTTTGATTTACTCTGATTTCCTCAGTCTGCGCCCCTTCTCAGCCCGTTCCCAGCCGTTCCCAGATGCTGCTTCGTCTGGCTGGCCCGGAGCTTCCGGCAGAATGGGGAAAGCAAGGGTTTCCCTGGGAAAATATGCTGTGAGATGCTATCAGAGCTAAAAATATGTGGCCCCTAAGCTCCACCCTCATTAGAATACAACCCAGGGATTTCTGCCTTCTGGAGTTTCAGACCAACAGGAAAAGGGGAAATCAACGAACCCCTGGTTGGGGCTGAAACACTTTCTGGCGAGGAACCCAGCCCTGAGCTGGAAAAAGCTCATTGGACTCATTGGTGGCTGCAATGGGCGAGGGGCTAACTCTTGGCAGGACAGCCTGGGGGCAGCCTGGGGCAGCCCATCCACACTACTACATCTACTCATCTAATGTACTTCTCCCGTTGTCAGTATCTCCATTTACACTTGACCCAAGCACACAGTGCAATATGCAGACCTTATGTCATAGAAATCTACACCTGAAACCTACATGATCCTATTAACTAATGTCACCCTAATTCATTTTTTTAAATTCTCATCTGAGGATATTTTTCCATTTTTGTTCAGATAGAGTGGGAGGGAGAGAGAGAGAAACATCGACGTGAGAGGGACACATCGACTGGTTGCCTCCTACACGACCCCAACCAGGGCCTGGGATGAACTGCAACCGAGGTACATGCCCTTGACTGGAATCAAACCCGTGACTCATTGGTCCACGGTCCGATGCTCTAACCGCTGAGCCAAAACGATCAGGGCCACCCCAATAAATTTGATTTAAAAAAAATACAGGTTGCCCTGGCCGGTTTGGCTCAGCGGTTAGAGCGTCAGCCTGCAGTCCGGAGAGACCCGGGTTCGGTTTCTGCTAAGGGCACGTACCTCAGTGGCAGTTTGTCCCCGGCCCCAGCTGGGGTTGTGTGGGTGGCAGCCAGTTGATGTGTCTCTCTCACATCGATGTTTCTCTCTCTTCCTCCCTCTCTCCCTCTCACTCTATGAATGCAAAAAGTGTCCTTGGGTGAGGATTAAAAAAAAAAAATACAGGTTAAACAACCACACCACTGGCCTTTTTCAGTTCATCCTAGGACCTCAGGGGCCCCCTTGTCCCCACAGACACTCACACCTGCCCCTGCCGGCAGGGAATGCTCCCCCACCCCACCTCACCCCCCTGTCCACAGATAAGCCTCCCATCATCCTTCAAGTCTCACTTAAAACACCCCTCCTCCTGAAGCCTAGGTCTCAGTTGCTCTGTGAAATACTCTCCACTCATTCTGTCCTTGACCTTCTTGCCATTATCAACATTATAATTCAGCATTGTGTGACCATTTAATGGACATGGGCCATGAGTATAGGGATTGCATCCGTCTGGCTTGCCATCATAGCACCTGTGCCTGTCACAGGAGGTGACATGTCAAAAACGCTCCAGCTATGTCTGCTGAGTGAATCAGTCCCCCTGCCCCCTCCGAAGCGCTTGCCATGTAATTGGTGTTAACAAGCTAGCCTGCCTTAAGACAGCAGCCGTCAGAAAAGAGAGGAGAATAAAGGCCTGATTGTCCAGCGTCGACGAGAAGCATTGCGGTCCTACTATCCTGGGTGGAAGGACCGGAGGCGGGATCGGGACTGGAGAAGGGACAGGGACAAATACAAGAAAGTAACAGAGGAAGGGATGGGCCGAGGTTTGAGGAACAGCGTGGAGGCAGAGCCTGCTGGGAGCAGTCCCTGGCAGGGGTCTCTCTCCTGGGAGCCTCCCCAGCCAAGAACGGGGGCAAAAGCCAGTAACGGGTTAAAAGCGGGCTGCTGAAAACCCAGCTCTGCCCAGAACTAGCAAGTTCTCAATCTCTCTGAACATCAGGACCCTTACTGATAAGAATGGTTCCCAGTGGAATTGCCCATTTCTCAGGTTCCTGCGAGGGTCGAGGGGTAGCATGCACGCACCACCTTAGTGCTGCGCCTGGCACACTCCGGGGGCTCCCCAGCGAGGGCTGGTCCAGGAAAGAGGGCTCAGCCAGCCGGAGGCACTCCAGTGCAGCCAGGTGCCCCGTTTCCTTCTCTCCAGCCTGGGCTTCCACTCAGGGCTCCCCAGGGAAGGTCAAAGTATATCTCGGAAGATCTCGCATCCCATTCAGTCCAAAGCTATTTTCCAACAGATTCAAGAACCAAAAAAGCCTAGATGAAGAAGGAGAGACCAGTGGGAAGGACTGTCACAGAACCCAGGCAGCCAGGAGGTCAGATTGGGTCGTTTCTCAAAAACAGAGGGGAGAAGGTAGGGCCATCTTCCCCATCCTGTCCCTTCCTTGCAGGCTCCCGAGAGGAACCCAGCATTGATTCATAGGAAATGGGGAAGGCCAGTGGTTGATTGGAAAAGAAAACTGGCCTCCCCTGTAACTTGAGGTGTTTCCAAAACCCCCAGCGGACCTAGGAATGCTTCCCCAGCCTTCCTCCTCCCCTGTAGACAGAGGGAGTGCAAAGAGTCAACAGACCTGGCAGTTATGAGACCCGGGTCTGGTGCTAGTTTTCCTACCTCGGCCTCATTTTCTCCGTCATTAAAATGAGCATGGTACCCAGATGACCTTCAAGGACTCTTCCTGCCCTGAAAACTGGAGATTTTCCCCACTGAGACCATGGCTATGAATCTCAGCCTGCCTCTGGGGAGCTGGCAAGGGAAGGGAAACCCAAAGTCTTAAAAGGACACCTCAAAACCTTGCAAGGTCCAAGGACAAGCTTCAGGGATCCATGGTCTCTGAAAAAGTAGACACATACAGATATGCATTTTTTCTTCTTTAGAGAGAGTGATTCATAGAAAGCCTCAGGTTCTCACAGGAATCCCAACAGATTCCTAACTTCTGCCCTAAACTGGCCAACTTTAGAATATATTTACACTGTTTGGAACGATTTGGGGGATCAAGCACCTACTCTTGGTACAAATGCGAGTATGTTTGTCTCCTACAGCTGTTTGTACAAATTACCACCAATTTAGTGACTTAAAGCAACACACATTTATTATCGTACAGCTATGGACATGAGAAGACCAACATCTTGCGACTTAGTCCCCAGGTTGAAGTCTGAGTGTCAGCAGGGCTCATTCCTTCTGGAGACTCCAGGGAACCATCTGCTCCTGGCCTCGTGTAGCCCAGAGGCGGCAGCTCGTGGCCACAGGACTTCAGTCTCTGCTTCCATCCTCACGTGGTTTCCTCTGACTCTGTCCCTCCTGCACCCTCTTATAAGGACCTTTGCATACATCGGGCCCACCCAGATATTCCAGGATAATCTCCCCATCTCAGTGATCACATCTGTAAAGTCCCACGTTCTGCAACGTAAGGTAACATGTTCACAGGTTCCAGGGATTAGAATGTGGTTTTGCTTGTTTGTTTCTTTTGCAGGGGGTTGGGGGTGGCTAATATTCAGGCTACCACAGCCCTTTGGGAAGAATCAACATTTTAAATAATGATACCCTTTAACCCAGCAATCTCACTTCCAGAATCGCTCCTACAGGGGTAACTATACACATGTATAAAGGCATGTGTTCAGAAACATCTGTTACAGTAGAGTTTATCACACTGAGACCTGAAAACAACTTGTCCTGTTGGTAATCTGTAGAAATGCGATTAAATAAATTGTGGAATAGTCATACCTTAGAATATTCTAAAAAGTGACGTATTCTAAACATAAAGTACAGGTATATGTACTCATACGAAAAAGTCTGCAAGATACATTGCAAAGCGAAAGGAGCAGAATGAAATGCAATCTGTATAATGTGATCCCATCTTTTAAAAGAACGGACACTCTCATGGCTCTGTGTGTGATTTCTGGAGGGACACCAGAGGATCTGTTAGTGGCGGTGACTGCCTCTTGGAGGTAGCCAGGGGACTTCTATCCTTCATTATATACTCTTCTGAACTGCAGTTCATGCATTCATTCATTCATTCTTACTAAAAATATGTATGACTTTTATCATTTAAAAGCCATATGTCCCAACTGAGATTCAGCACTTGGACCAGTACTCTGAGGTCATCTTTAGGAAGCTACGATCAGGATGCAGGAGGACCAGTCTCCTCTTCCTGTAACTTCAGTTCCCATCCCTCTCCTCGTCCCCAGCCCCCCCTGGCTAGAGGAGCTGCGAAGGGAGTGGTTAGTGTACAATGTGGAGCTCTGGTGTCACACACACCTGGGTTTGCCTCCAGCTGTCACCACTGACCGGCTCTGTGGTCCTGGGCGAGACTCTGAACCTCAGTAAAACCTCAGTGTGAAATGCGGTAATACCACTCGGCTCATAGGGTTGATGCAAGGACTCAAGTTAGAGGTGTTAAGTCTAGCACAAGGCTTAGCACTCAGCGGCTTTAGGTGTTATTCTGAATAAGGACAACTGAGAGAAACCGACGCGATCCAGAGGGGGAACTTCGGTTTAGTTCAGTGCACACATCTGGGTGCCTCCCGTCGTCAGCATCGGGGTGAAGAGGATTAATATGTCATGACCGGTGGGAGAGGTAGTCAGCAAGTATAACAATCTCGTGTGTGTGGCATGGTGGCCCTGTGGAGGGCAGTTATCTCTGTCTTGGTTACGGTAGGTGTTGTGAAGTCGTCAAAACGTCAACATGTCCCTGGGTCATTGTGAGGGCAGGAGAGAGCTGTATTCTTATCAGAATGGCAGTCGCAGGGTATACACAGACATAATAATATATTGATTTTCACAAAGTATTTTAACATTTGTGCACTGTTCTTTATGAAGTGCTACCCCAATAAAAAGGTACATTCAAAAACTTAGGCACTTTTTTCCCTCTGGCCAAAAGCCAAGAGTTATTCATCCGAGTTTCCCTGTGAGGCAGTGCCAAGTGTATGTGTAGGGAGGCGTGTGCATCATTCTGGAGCAAGCGTTAAAGGGATGTGGGACCTCTAGGAAGCTAAAAATTACCAGTTTAACCCTTCCCTAAACTGAGGACTGCCACTCCATGGTTCTGCTGGCGTCTGACTGAAGGTCAGGCCACGCTGGGCAGGCCAGGCTTTCTGGGAATGCAGAATGTGACATGAAGAGACACAAACATATTTATTGGACCAGTGACAAAACAAACAACATTTTTCTTTGGGGAGCAAAATGCAGATAATTATCACTGGTTGATCTTTGGCTCAGCTTTAAAAAAAAAAAGAAAAAAAGGCGTGGCATTCCATTGGCCCAGGGCCTTGGTCTGCAGCCAATCCCGAGGCGCTCTACCCACGCCCCTTCCCCCTCATCCCCATCTGATCTCCGACCTGCCTGCCTCCACATGGGGAGGCGGCTTCGTCCCCTGCCCCACCTGTCAAACCGGGAAGAAACCTTAACCCACGTTCTGAATTCTTTTGGGGCCCCTCATCCAGGCCCGGCTCGCAAACCAGAATTTCCAGTGTGACTGTGTTGGCAGAAAGTTAATGAGCCGCCCAGGAGAGCTGGGCACCCGCGGCAGCAGATTTGCCCAGGTAGGCAGAGCAAGGTGCCTGGCCCTCCATCTTTCTCCCTGGAACGAGACAGACACACCTGGCAGAAGGGTCCCAGCACAGAGAGAGTGAGCAGCTGGCCCAGGGCCACACAGCTACAAAGTGACTGAGTTGAGATTCACACCTAGGCTGTCTGGTTAGAGCCCACTCTTTTATGTAAAGCTTTTATATGACACAGAGCCTGGCATGCATCCCACAAGTACTCAATATACACAAGTGACAAATATACTTTGGGGTTGGGGTTTCAGTTTCCTGATTCCAACCCCATGGGGCTGTCACTGTTATTGCTGGTGCACTCAGGAATGTGTGAGAATTTCTCCCTGGGACTCAGATCATAGTGCCCACACAGGAGTGTTCAGACCCACTTGGCAACGGTGTGCCTGTGTCCCAGGACCCTGACAAATGGCACGGCATCTGAGAAGATCCTGAGAGCACGGCATCCCTGCAAGAGCGCCCCCCCCCCCCATGCGGTGAAGTCTTGGGTCATTCTTCTGCACCTTGAACTGGCTCTGTGGGACCATCCCACTGGAGGAAGGGCAACGCAAAGGTGTGCCCAGGAGGCCACGCACATCCTCACTATCAACCTGGGATCTTCCCAGTCTTAGCATGAGTGGGGGATGACTCAGCACTGCTGCAGGGGAGGGGGCAACAGGGTCACAGCATGAAGGCCAAGGGGACAAGTTTCAGGCTCCTGCCCTGAATCAATGAAAGAAGCTCTCTTTAAGGAGCATTGTGTGTTGTCCGGCCTTGTAACTTTCCGCTTGAATAAAGCTTTACTGCCTACCCCCATCTCACACAAAAAAAAAAAAAAAAAAAAAAAGAATTTTAAGAAATACTAATCTAGTCCTTCATTTTATTGCATATATTGGGGAAACTGAGACCCAAATGGGAAGGACCTGCCTCAGGTCCCAGGGTGTTAGTAGCAGAATGGTGACTAGAACTCACATCCCCTGACTTTTTAATACCAACCTCTCAGACATCAAAGTTTAAGATGGATTTAGTTTTTTAAATCCCAAAGGGAAAACAGAGCCTAAATTTGTACTTCATTTTCTAGTTGACTCTTCCCACTTTAAAATCAGAGTCTTCCCTCTGGCCACAAATTTCACTGTGCCTCTGTCCTCCCTGTTCCCACATACCAGATGCTACAGGTCCAAAGAGACGCAGGGGACAAGCATCACTACAGTCCCCCCGATCCACCACCCTGGGGTTGCTGCCTGAGCAGGGACTCAGACACATGGGAGAAAAGGAATAAGGAAGAGACCATAGTAAGAGCTTTGAGGACCTGCCAGATCCCAGTTAGCCACTTCATTATCTGCCTGACCTTGAACAAGTCACCAGACCTCCCAGAGACTCACTGTCATCAGCTACAAAACTAGGATAACTTCATGTGCCTGGTGCGACTACTCTAAGGACTCGAGGTTAATACATATAAAGAACCTGCAACACGGCCCTGGCCGGTTTGGCTCAGCGGTTAACGCATCGGCCCTCGGACCAGAGAGTCCCGGGTTCAGTTCCCGCTAAGAGCAGGTACTTCAGTTGCGGTTTGTCCCCGGCCCCGGTTGGGGTCGTGTGGGTGGCAACCAGTCAATGTGTCTCTCTCACATTGATGTTTCTCTCTCTCTCTTCCCCCCTCTCTCCTCCCGCTCTATCTGAAGATACATGCAAAAAAAATGTCCTCGGGTGAGGATTAAAAAAAAAAAGAAAAAGAACCTGCAACACGGAAGTTGTGCAGCAAGTCATAATTCATCTCAGCATCATTGTAATTAGTGCTGGTTGTCAATAAGATCTGAAATTCCTTTCCATCCATTAAGTGCATTAGGCTCTCTGCACACCCACGCCAAGGCCCAGCAATGCTGCGCTTCCACATGTATCCCCTGCAGTGAGCTCTGCCCTCTGTAGGAATTTGGACCGGCTTCCACCTGTAGGCAGATATTCTGATGAGCGAATTCCACAAATGCAGCGTGATCAGTCTGCTGGGTTTCATCTTAGCTCCACTGGTTTTTGGTTTTTAAATAGGTTTTTATTGATTTTTTTAGAGAGAGAGAGAAACATTGATGTGAAAGAGAAACATTGATCGGCTGCCTCCTGCACGCCCCCTACTGGGGATTGAGTCTGCAACCCGGGCATTTGCCCTGACGGGGAATCGAACCTGGACCTCTCAGTCCATGGGACGATGCTCAATCCACACCAGCAGGGCGATGGCTCCACTGTTTAATTGCAGACAAGTTACTTAACCTTCCCAAGCCTTGGTTTTCTCGTCTCTGAAATAGGAATCACAGACCTAACTCTTAGGCTTATTGTGAAGAATAAATGGGATAATGTGTGTAAAATCCTTAGTGCACTGGCTCATCCTTAAAAAGTGGTCAAAAAAATAACTCTTATTACTTGCCTGGAGGTCAGCACTTTCTGCCTAGAACAAAAGCATAGTGGGAAATTAAACTGCTGGACTGACATTCAAGTGCCACCGAATAGCAAGGTGATGTGGGCCTGAACTTGCATCCTCTGTGCCTCAGTTTCCCCATCTGCAAACCAAAAGGGTTGGATTAGCTGAGCCCTTCCAGCTCTAACTCTGAGGGACGGCTGATGAGAAGGTTATATGGCCACCTTGTGGTGTCTGGATGGCCCCAGTGTGCCCAGCCACCCCATACAGAGCAGAACCAAGAAGAGGTCTGAGAAGAGGCTCCAGCCTCAACCAATACCTTGGTTAAGAGAACTGCTCTGGGAACTCACAAGCCCAGCTTGAAGTTCTGTTCCTACTACTGTGTGACCTTGGGAAAGTCACTTCGCCTCTCTGAGCCTCAGTTCCTTCATCTGTAAAATGGAACCTAAAATGGTACCCAGAGTAAGGGATTGTAATGACCACATAAGCCAGTGTCTTCAGGGTGTTTAGCACACAGAGGGAGAAGTCAGTACTAGTGTGTTGTTTTCATCGTTATTGATGCCAGTTGGCGTGGACCCCTTTGCTGGGCAAGGTGCTCTTCGTAGCGCCGATCTGAGTGCACCTGTGTCTATTCCAAACATTATTTTGAATGACAGTAAAGCTCTTTATAAGGATAGCAGCCATTCTGAGGACCTACCTGGAGAAGGGTAGCTGGCCTCTGCATGTCGACTGTCCAGATTCCCATGATTCCAGGTCAGCCTGAAGATAATGACAGCCATCTGTCCTTCCCAACCTGCCCAGAAGACCAGCTCTGCAGGGCTGGAAAGGACTGCAAGCTACATCCTGCACAGCCCTCTTACCTGGGGTAGGAATGCCAGGAGAAGTGACCTATCCAAGTCCCTGGTGTGTTACTAGAGCAGGACCACAAGGCAGTCCGGTAGCAGGGGAAAGAGTATCTGTGTTGGATTCTTGGCTTCGGTGCTGGATTATAGGCTGAGTGTCCTCATTTGAAAAATGGAATACCAACAGAGCCTACTTGTCAGGGATGTTGCAAAGATTACGTGAGCATGCATGTAACACATAGCAAGCCCTCTGTGAATAGTGTTCATATTACTCATGTCTCTGCTCTCTATTCCCCTCCAGCGCTCTGTGGCCACACTGGAAACACACAGTGCATTGATTTTTGGATTTCCTTTCAGCTATGAAGCTGTCTGGAGTAGTAGAGTTGATCTGGGATTCCAGTCTGGAAACCTGATTGAAGCCCGAGGCGGCCTCTCTGTTACTCTAGGATCTTCCGCTGGTCATTTTCCCTCTCTGGCCCTGTTTCTTCCTCTATAATAACACTGTTCAATAGAAATAAAATATGAACCACATATATAACTATAAATCGTTTAGTAGAAATAGAGAAAATTAATTTTAATAATATAATTGACTTAACCCATGTATCCAAGATATTATCATTTCAACATATCATCAATACTAAAGAATTATTTTGCTCTTTTTTTTTTTTTTTTTTTTTACTAAGTTTGAAATCTGGATGGTTTTCAACCTGGGGCCATTCTGGCAACTGTCTGGGATGTTTTTGGCTGTCACAAGGGGGGAGGGGCAGGGAGTGCGGCTGTGGTACTACTGGCATCTAGAGGGCAGAGACCAGGGATGCTGCTGAACACCCTGCAATGCCTAGGACTGCCCCCCACAACAGTGATGTAGCCCAAGACCTAAACAGTGCCTGTTTTACAGGGACAGTCTAGCACAGTTCAGATTAGCCAGGTTCCTAACAGTTCCGTGGAGCTGGTGGCTACCACTTAGACACGCACTTAGAAAAGCCGCCTTCTTAGGAATTGGGGTTTTGGTAAATTTGTTTTTCTGCTCATCCCAAAATAATTGGCCAAATGAAATGTGGCTGGTTCACCAGTGCATGGCTGGCTGAGGACAGAGCCCATCTGCCCCAGGCTGGTGAGACTCTTCAAAGGCACCCACCCTCCCTGGGAGACTGAGCCTGGGACACACAGTGAGCCCTGTTGTTCTTTTCTGGGGAGACAGTGCTGCCGGCCCTGCTACCTGCCTGACAGGGCTATTGTGGCTCTGGGAGAAAAGGGCTTTGTCAGGACCCAGAGAGGAGCCTGCAGTTCAATGGATCCCTTTATGTCTGCACTCCCAGGATGCACTGGATGACAGCCCTGCGGGGGTCCCGCCCCCTCCTAGAACAAAGGAGGACCTTGGGGCCCAGAGAGGGTGTGGAGGGCCCTCCAGGAGATCCCAGCTCCCTCCACCTCAGCCCACTGCTCTAAAACACGAAATTTGCCTCACTCTGAAGAGCCCTGTTTCAAAGCACAGGATGAACTCAGCCCTGCCCTTAACTCTGGGCAAGGGGGCCCAGCCCGGTACCCTGAAATGTAGTGTCTCCTCAAATCACATATACATAATAAATGTATTAACCACACACGTGGGCGTCTGTATCTCAGGATCTGGGCTCAGCGCTGGCACAGGGCACTGGAACCTCACCATGCCCTCTCATGATTTAAAAAGGCTAGGCCAGAGGGACACCCTCTACCTCTCTTGCCCTCGGTTTTTACTATTGCACAGTAGTAACACATGCTTCCCATCACCCTATTTTTTATGTTGATTTGGAAAACACCAGTCTCTAGATTGTTGATCCCATTTTGTGTCGTCGTTCCCCTCCCTCCCCCCACCCCCAGCATAATACATAAGGTTCTAGGAGGGCAGGAACTATGTATGACTCATTTTGGTCTCCAATCACTTCACTTCTTTCATTCAATTCACCAAGTGTCTGTCATCCATTCATTCTACCTGTATACCGACTCTTTACTGGGCACCTACTATGTGCTGTTGTGTACTGGTGCCCAGCACTACCAGACCTATGCTGAATGAATGAACGAGGCAGGGAGGGCGGAAGCCAGGAAGGACGGCAGGAAGGAAAAAACCCAGGGTCTTGGACTGCCCTGGACCAAGAGGGCTCAACTGGCAGCTGTCCCCCCTTCCAACCCCCACGATCCCACTTCCCACTTGCCAGAAAGTTGCCCTCTCTCCCGCCATCCTGGGGCCCATCAACTCTGTCACTGGGGAGGGACTGAGTGCCAGTCCCGACTTCGGGGAGGGGTGGCGCCCGGAGACCCGCCCCCTTGCCGCCTGCCCTGGGCGAGGGGAAGTGACTCCCGCTCGGGGAGCCGGGCAACCTCCGCCCACAGAGGGCGTGCGCCCCTCTGCGGGCAGCTCGCGTGCGGGGGGGACCCCGGCCCACGGAGTTGCTCAAGACACCCGGTGACTCCTCCCCAGGGACCCTCCCCCTCTGGGGCGGGTCATTCTCCCCACCCCTGGGTCCCGACCCCGGCGGCTTCTCGCACGCCAGCTACGCGAGGACAAGTCTTGGGCACCTGCTCCGAGCCCGGGAGCCCGGGGCGCCGTCGGCGCGTCTGCGCGTGCACCCAGGGCCCCATGGAGCTGCCAGCCAGCAATGCCAGCTGCGAGAACGGTGGGTGCGGGCCAGGGGGGGCGGCGGGTACGGGGATCCCAGGGGACTGCGCTCCCTCCTTTCCTGATGCTCCTTTCCTTCCAGTCCTCTCCTGCCAGGCTGCCCAAAACCGAGGGGGAGGGAGTCAGCACGAGTTGTCCCCCACCCGGTCCTCAGGGCTGACTTCCCCCGTGTTGCCGGCTGGGTAGCTGAGGGGACAATGGGAGAAAAGGGGACAAACAGGGTAAGGAGGAGGCAGAAGCAGGCACCGATTGCAGCAGGTCGACCTAGAGTGTGGGGTCCCAGGTTTCTTTTAACTGTATAGTTGCTTCAGATTTTAGTACCTACCCAGGACTGGCTGTTTCCCTAGGGCCCACCAAAGACAGGAGAGGGGGCACCCCCACCCCAAGCCCACACACACCTTTTAGAAAAAGGTGGGAAAGATGGGTTGTTCTTTAGAAAAAGAACAACCCCAGAAACGATAAGGAAAGACCCTTGGCTTTATGTTGACTTCTTACCACGAACTGGGGAGTGGGCTGGGCCCTTTACATTATCTCGTTTAACCCTTAACACAACTCTAGAAGTCAGGAAGATATTACCTTACTGTCTCCATTCTAGAGACAGAGAATCTGAGGCTCTGAAAAGTCTGATGCAGTGGGGGAAATGGACTACAGAACCGGTGCCCTTGGATTCTAAAACCCCCACTCACAGCACTATGCGCAACTCCTTGGTACCTCTCCGCTTTCCTTCCTGTCTTGGAGTTGAGGCCTGTGGGATACCCTGTTGTTCTAACTTCTCTCCAGTGGAGCTTTCAAAGCCGAGCTGCTGGGTGTTGGCTGGCTTTGGCTTCCTGACCAACAGGTAGTTTATTTTCAGCCTCACCTTCCCCTGGGGAAGAAGATGTTCCCCAGTCCTGGCATACGCTAGAAGAGAAGCAAGAATCATCTGGCCCAACAGCCGTTTGTCTGATGACATCCTTCCCAGAACTGGGTTTCCTTTGGCCCTCAGCCTTCTCTCTTTTTCTTTTTATCCCCATGGGAGAACTCGATTCAGTAGAGGGTGCTGTGCCCCATGGGTACTTCTGGCCTCTCCAAAACAGCCAGACCCACAGTGGACCCTTTGGTTCTACTTGCTGGAGAGGCGCCTTCAGGAGGGCAGGGGATGGGCATGGGAATGGGCTTGACCTTCCTCTTGGGAGTCACCTTCCTTGGCCCACATCCTCCCAGGCTCTGGCTCATTTCCTGAGCTCAGGGAACTCCCCAAACTTGACTCTTGTCCCAGAGGAGGAACAGGAGTGAGCAATCAGAACGAGTTTGAGTAGGGGCTGAGATGGTTCTTGTCTCATCTTCTCTCGATTGTGACACAGATGTCAGAAAGAGAGTTCTCCCTCTGTAAAAGACACATAGGTGTCCCCTGGTGGGTTCCACACCCAGCTGCCACTGGATTTTTGTGTGACACACGTTAGTACTTCCCCTCCTTGGAGCCTCAGTTTCCTCAGCTGAAAGAGGGTTAGATGGGTTGCCTTCGAAGGCCTGTTGCAGCTCTGCTGTTCCGTGTATCTGTGCCATGGAAGAAAGGTCAACATTGCACTTAATTCAGTGCCACCGAGATGCCACTCTGCACTGGGTACCTTGGACTTTGGGGCCCTTCTAGTGCAAGCTTGGTCCAAGGAGAAGTGCCTGGCCCAGGTTTACATCCTTGACACAGGAGCCGTGTCTTTATGACACACAGTTAGAAAAAGACCTTCTATCACCAGAGGTTACAAATTCAAATGCCTACAAGGGCCGAGCACATAGCAAAAATGACTGTAGGGAGCTGGGCATGGACTCTGGGGCATTGCAAAGAGCATGTCCTGTCTAGGGGGGCAACGCTGCTCCGTGGCAGCCAATTGTTGCCTTAGGAAGGTGTGCCCCGTAAGGTAACCAAAAGCTGCGTTTTCTTGAGAAATATCCTGATTTTTAAATGTTGGCAAAAAATTCATATTTTCAAATAACCCTCAAGAGGCCAAATGAAACGCCGTCCCCCTTGCTGCCTGTTTTGTGGGGCATGTGAGGTGATTAAAAGCATGGGCTTTGGCATCGGGCAGGCTTGGGGTCCAATTCAATAATTACCAGCAATGCAGCCTTTGGCAGGTTACTGAACTTAGCAGAGTCCCGATCTCTTGAGCTAAAGGCCTGGACATGGTCGCTGATCTGGTTTCATGATGGGGAGGTTCACGGAGAGCCTTGGAGCAGAGGGCCATGTGAGTACTAGCGCTGGACGATTATTGACAATGCTTTGTACTGTTTTCTTGAACTTGGACAGCTTAGGTTTTTGACTGAGGCTCTGCCCCTCAGGCCTGCATTTGTCCTGTTGTCCTTGGTGTTCGTGACAAAGGGGCAAGCAGGGTGGGCTGGCTCTGGGCATGAGGGCTGATTCAGACTCTCACGGATGCCAGGACTTGGAAAGCAAACTAAAGACAGATTCTGAGAGGGACACTGGTCCGACTGAGGCCTGAAGATAGTCCCCAGCTACTGGCCACAAGCACCAGAGGTCTCAGAAGGCAGGCCTGGGGATGGTCAGCTTTAACAAACGGCACGCTCATACTTAATCTTCCTCAGGCTAGGAAGGGCCGTGGACTCTCTGACCTCACTGTCTCGTGTTACCTGTCGGCCTCCACTGTGGCCGGGGTTAGGGCCATGTAAGTGACGAGGCCTCTGGGAGGGAGAATCCCTGTGCCATCCTGAGTTGTTGGAGGCCTAGAGGCTGGGAGGGGAGTCTGTGGAGGGTGGGAGCTTGGGGGGCCCTGCCTGTTGTTCGGGTGTCAGAGGAGCTGAGTGGTTCCATGCTGGAGTCGTTTCTGGTCTTAGGCAAGGTACCTGACCTCTCACGGCTTCCAAATCCGTATCTGTGAAGTGGGATTTAAAGACAGCACTTGCTGACAGGTGATTGTAAGAATTTGATGAGTTCATGCAAGCCCGGCACAAGCACTAGTGAATGTTAACTGTTTGGAGGTGGGGGGCCCAGTGTGCGGATGGAGCCCCGCCATACCGAAGCATGGGGTCTGAAACAATGGTCAATTTTAATATTTTTAAATTAAAAGTGCCGATGTCCCCAGCGTGACTCTCTCACCATGGTCTTCCCATCCAGGTTCCCTGATCACCCTATACTGCTCCTCCCAGCAAGTCCTGTGCCAGATCATCGATGACCTCAATCCCCAGACACCCAGCAATGTCACCTCTAACAGCTGGCGGGAGAGGTTCACTAAGAACTACAGCTTCTACATCGGCCTGGGTCTGGCCTTCCTGTCCAGCTTCCTCATCGGCAGCAGTGTCATCCTCAAGAAGAAAGGCCTCATGCGTCTGGTGGCCTCGGGAGCCACGCGGGCTGGTAGGCTTCTGGGGGAAAGGTAGAGATGGGGCGCTGGGCAGCTGAACCCTCAGCCAGCCCTGTGAACCTTCCTTCACTGCAGCAGGTTGAGAGCTTGGCCTCGAAGGGCATAAAAGGCTCACTGTCAACCCCATTGGGAATCCAGTCCACCAACGGGAGACCTCCCTTTATGACCCAGTATTTCCTGACAGCCTCATGATCAGGTATTGGGGTGAAGAGAGGGAATAGTCACAGGACCAAGAACCAGAAATCCCAGGTCTAGTCCCGGTTTTATTTCTTATCAGCTGCATCATCATAGACAAGTCACAACTTCCCTACAAAATGGGAATAAAGATACCGCCTCCTAGAACAATGTCAGACACTAGGATGCCCTCACTTACTAGTATTAATATATTGAGCTCCCTTATGGGCTACGAAGAATTGCTGAGGGATTTGCTTGTTTGGAGAATAAGATGTATATGCATGAAACAATTCTTGAGAAATGAAATCATGTGTAAAAGAATTTATTCATTTAATCATCATTCATTGTGTACCTGCTATGTGCCAGGTGCCATGTTAGACATGGGACGCAGCGCCCTTGTGGGGGCATTGAATCTATTTGGAGACACAGACAAGTCAGTAGGCAATTGTTCCGTAGTGTGTTGGGTGCTATCATGGGGAAAATGGCAATATTTTGGAGGAGCATATAAAGCCCGGGCTTGGGGGGTTAGGAGAGGTTTTCTGTAGAAGTGATCCAGAAGCTGAGACCTAAATAATGAGGAGGTAGCAAGGTAAGGGGGAAAGAGGAGGACGTGGTGTTTTGGGCAGAAGGAACAGCATGTACAAAGGCCCAGGGGTGAGAGAGCATGAGTGATACTAGAAACTGAATGAAGTTCAGGATGGCTGGAGCATGGCGAGGTAAGAGATGGTGCTGGGGCCAGGTCATGACAGGTCTTGTAAACTGGGCTTCAGGATCTGAGTGTAATTATAAGTGACTGAAAGGCTTTGGGCAGGGAGTGACTTAGTCCAATTTATGATGTGAGAAGATCCCTGATGGCTGGGTAGAGAATGGATTGGGGGCAAGGTGGAAGACCAGTTAGGGGAGAGAGACAACAGAACTTTGGGCCTGGAGACCAGTCGCGGAGTCCAATTTTGAAGGTAGAACTTACTGGGTTTGGTGTTGACTGGCTCCAAGGGGAGGGTAAAAACACACGTCAAGGATGATGCAGCTTTATGATTTGAGCAACTGGGGAGATGAGGGTGCTGTTTTGTGAGATGAATAATGCAGGAGGAGCAGGTTTGTGGGAAAAGGATGTGGTCAAGTTGAGACATGTTCAGTTTTAATTTTCTGCTATTTTAATATCTTATGAGATTTCAAACCTCAGAGTAAAATGCTTTCAGAGCTCTTAACTTTTATGGGAGATTTTAACTCCTTTAGGAACAGAAAGACCTTGTTAGAAGAATGGGAATTCATAAAAAGTGATATGCAGTGTTTGGATTTTCACAGAACTGTCTTTAACCTAGCCATCATCATCATCATCATCAGGGCTGATATTACTGAGTACTGACTATGGACCAGGCTCTGAGAACACCATGTGAACAAAGCAAACACAATTCCTGGCTTCTTGGAGCTTCCATCTTAGTGGGAGAAATGCCAGAAAATAAATAGATTGATTCACATTATAAATGATGAGCGTCAGGAAGAAGAAGAGCTGGGTGAGATGACAGGAAACCCCAGGTGGAAATAACAGCGATAAGGGTTCCGTGAGAAAGGTCTCAGGGGCAGCATCACTCAAGCAGAGACCTGTAGAGAGAGTGCAGATTCCAGCAAATATCATTAAGGAGACTTCCGAACGCAGAAAAGCACATGCAAAGGTCTTAAGGCCGCAAAGAACTCATCAGTTTTGAAGAACTGAAAGAAAGCCTGAGCAGCTAGATTGTAGTAAGAAGAGAGGCAGGAGATGCCTTTGGAGAGGTGAGCAGGGTGAAAACTATGAATGGGCTTGTTAAGGATCCTGGTCTTTATCCTAAGAGTATCTGGAAGCCGTTGGCCAGCTATACGCTGAGAGATGACATAATCATAGACCACTGGCTGCTATGAAGGAAGGGATTATAATGGGACGAGAGAAGAACCAGAGGCTGTTGCCTCAACCCAGACCAGGCGATGAGAGTCCCTCGGAGTTGGGCGGTGGCCGTGCAGTGGACACATGTGAGATGCTCTTTGGAGACAGAATCAGCAGGACGAACTGGATGCAGAAGGTGGAGGGGTGGGAGGAGTCCAGGGTGATTCCCTGGTTCCTGGCCTAAGCAACTAGGTCCATGGAGGTGCCGGTCACTGAGTTTCATTTGGTGGGTGGGTGGGGAGCATTTAAAATCAAGAGTTCCATTTAGGACAGAGTTTGGGATGCCTGTGAGAGAGCCAAGAGATTGATGTCAGATAAGCAATTGGATATGCATCTGGGCTCTGCAGAAAGGATCAGGGCACATAGATGAAATAGGGACACTAGCACATAGGTGGTATTTAAGACGTGGGCAATGGGTGAATTCACCTAGGAGAGGGCCCAGACGCAAGTCTGCAGGACGAACCACAGCTGACATATATTGAAACCTTAGAGACGGTGAGTGAAGGTAGAGATAGAAAAGGTGCCGGAGAAAGTATGGCCAAGCTGTAACTTTGTGTCCATTTCTTTCTACAGTGGATGGAGGCTTTGGTTACCTGAAGGACGTGATGTGGTGGGCTGGATTTCTCACCAGTAAGTGAGGCCCTCGCTACTAATGACCGACCTATGATGGCAGAGGCAGAGCGGAAAGGAAGGTGGAGGGGCATTTCTGTCTCTAGTATGCAAAGTATGAATGTGAGGTCCAGAGTTTTAGGGGCAAACCTGACAGTCTTTGCTGATAAAACATCTTACCTGTAGCTCAGATCACTTTCTCAACCCAAAGTCAGTTTTTCACCCATAAAGCACCTATCCTCAGAGAGGTTTGTACAGAGCTGGTAATGATAAAAGAGCAATTTCTCAACTTCCCCTGAAACAGGGAGCTATCATTGTCCGTTGATGTCTCTTGGACTTCTCCATGGCAGAAGCTGGGACTCCTAAGCCAATTTCCCCGTGCCACAGGCAATCTGTGGGCTCACGTAGAACGTGGCTGGTCTGCCACTTAAGGTTTGCTCAAATTTGCACATTTCCCCTACTTTCCACCCAACCTCTCTGGCTCTCAAACCCTAATTCTTCCCGATGAAAAATGAGCCAGCTTTCCATTTATAATGCCCTCTGTCGGGTTTTATTTCCAGTCTCGGCCAGAGCTATCACATTTATCATCTGCTTTCAAAGGGCAGGCCCAGGTCATTCTCTTCCAGCAGAGAGACAGAAAAGGCGCTTGCAAACTGGAGACTCCAGTGGGGAGAATTGAGCCCTTTGAGAACGTCAGACTTTCTAATCACCAGCCTATCTGTTGTAAACTACCCTCTGGGAAAGATGACTTTATGGACCATTTGGTACCTGGAGAATTGATAACTGTAACTGTTTCTTCATTTGATAAGTGACACTTTTTAGAAGTTACCTTAAAGATACAGACTAAATATTGGCAGTCCCTGAGACACACTTAACCATGCTCGGACCAGAAGAAGCCTAGAGAGCTCAACAACAAGGCGGTGTCTACCCACAGCCATGGCATGTGACCTTGAACTCTGGGCCTAGCTTCCCCGTCTTTGAAATGGAAAGATTTGATCAGAATGGTCTGGGCCTAGCCTTCTGATCAGATTCTCCAGGGAGGGAGCATAGGATCAGGATTGTAAGGAATGCAAGTCTGGGATTCTATGAATGGTCCAACACTGAATGGAGCGTCTCTCTTTGGTCTGGAGATGGGCCACTGGAGCCACACTAGCCTCTCCTCTCCCTTCGTTTCCTAGTGGCTGCTGGAGAAGTTGCCAACTTCGGGGCCTACGCATTTGCTCCTGCGACCGTCATCACACCTCTGGGAGCGCTGAGCGTCCTCATAAGGTTATCGTCACCTCGCTTGCTTTTTCTGGCTCTTTCCTATTTTCAGTTTGTTGAAGTCTGGAACTGACAAGTGGGGTCAACTGCCAGTTGCAGTCAGGGATGGGGGTTGGTCCCTGCTCCCAGAGAGGTGGTGTGCTATCCAGAGCTCTGGCTCCTGAAATTGCTTGCTGCCAGTTGTTCTCGCTTCCCCTCAACTTACCAGGCAATGGAGGGGCAGGCCAAGGCCAAGCCTGTGGGAAGGGCTTCCACTGCCTCCAGTCTGACTATCTCATGTCAGTGCTTGGTGCCCCAACAGGAGAAGCTTACCAGTGAAAAGCACGAACCCTAGACGAGCATTCCTGAGTTCTCACGTTAGCTCTACCACTTAGTAGTAACGTTACTATATATATGCAAGTCACTTAAGCACTCTGAGCCTCAGTTTCCCCATCTGCTAAATGGGGATGCTAATAACACCTGAAGGCAATGCCATAAGGAGTAAATGAGATAATACACAGAAAGTGCATAGTTACACTGGCATTGAAGAATAGCCATAGTTAACATATATGAAGGGCTTACTATGTGCTAAATGTTCTAAATGTATTCTGTATATTAACTCATTTAATCCTGATAGCATTCCTACTAATTAGAGAGGAGGGGAGATCTGAGGCCAAGAGAGGTTCAGCAGCTTGGACAAGGTCACCTCAGTCCTAAGAGGCTAGGCCAGGATTCCCACCCAGCAGTCTAATGTCAGAGTCTGGGTGCTTAGCCACTATGCTGTGTTGCTTTGCAAACGTTAGCTAGTTTTAAAAATAACTGATACTAGCCCTGGCCAGTTTAGCTCAGCGGTTGGAGAGTCAGCCTACAGACCAGAGAGTCCCGGGTTCGGTTCCCGCTAGGGGCATGTACCAAAAAAAAACTGATACTAAATGTGTGTGCTTCCCATTGCCCCATTGCTCCCGACAAACACAGCTCTCTGGGGGGGGTCCTGAAGCCCCATTTGAAGCTGGCTCGAATTGGCTTAACCTTGGAGCCCTGGTAAATCCTAGCCAACCACACCCCGTATCCATAATTTCCTCCGTTTTGTTTTGTATTGTTGATGACAACTTTGCAACATTTATGCAGTCAAAAACCACAACACACAGAGCCGTGACTCATGTTGCACGGTTGGCTGATGTCGGATCGCTTATCTTTTAGTTTACATGTTCCCACCTGTGGGAAGTTGGGAGCGTCGGGAGTCCTCCAGTGTGCGGCCTCTGCTTGTGCAAATGCCACCAGGCTCTCTGGAATGGGCCGCGTGGTAAAATGTGTTTGGTAGCTTCAGAGGAGAGATGGGAGAATCCAGAGGAGCTTGGACATCAATCCCCTGTAATGGGCCCCTAGGTCAGAGAACAGATTTTTACCCTGAACCAATGCTAAAGAAACAAGATGTAAAGAAACAAAAGCATGCCCCAGCAATGATATAGGTCCTGCCCCATTTCCCTCCCCTTCCCTCACCTCTGCTGGCTCATCTGGAAGATGGGAGGGGAATGAAAATTACATCCTCTGGAAACAGCAAGGAAGTGGAGGACCTTTGCCCAGAAAAGAAAGAGCAGACTCAGGGAAGTCATGAGAATTCTCTTCAGTGATGTGTAGGGAAAACCACAGGCTGCATAATGAGACAGAACTGGAGCTCAGATCCCGGCTTGGCTATTAACCAGCCATGTGACCTTGCCAAGTCGTTCTAACTTCTGTAAGACTCGGTTTTCTCATCTATGAAGCGGGGATAGCCTATTTTACTTCTCAAAGAGTTGTGAGATGCTAGTGACATACTAAATAGAAAGTCCCTAGTGTAATACGTGGTATGTAATATAGGCCTGAGACACACTGCCTGTAATTGTCATTGTGGTTGTTTATACTGGTATAAACAAAAGGAAGAAAGAATAGATTTGTTCTGTGTGGCTCAAGGAACAGGAATGTGATAATGAGTACAAATTACCATAATTCGGGTGCGTAATTAAAATGAACCTACAATGGATTCATTCGCCTCGTGAAAGGGGTGAGCTGCTTGCCGTCAGAGGTGTACAAGCCAAGGCCGGAAGCCGTTTGTTTGCAAAGTCAAGAGAAGATGTGCTCGTTGGGTAGGAGGTTAGACAAGAGTGCTTTGAAGGGCTCTTCCAACCCTTCGGTTGTGGAATATTTTCAGTCTCTAAAATGAAAGAACTGCACCTGTGTGTCCTCAGTTCCAGCCTCACATGCGGTAACCCTCCCGCCAGTGAGGGTTTTGGGGGGTCTAGAAAAGCTTCCCTGTGAGAGAGGCATGTGTCCTGCTCTGTGGCTCTCCCTGAGCACTAGCTCAGACCCCAGTTCTCGTCTGGGCCCTGGCACTGGCCTGGCTGCCTCATCTCTTCCTCCCGCCCCCCCCCGCAGCGCCATCCTTTCCTCATACTTCCTGGGGGAGAGCCTGAACCTGCTGGGAAAGCTGGGCTGCGTGATCTGTGTGACCGGCAGCACAGTGATGGTGATACACGCGCCCGAGGAAGAGAAGGTCACCACCGTCGTCGAGATGGCCGCCAAGATGAAAGACACAGGTAGGCTCCAAGCCCCGCGCCCCCGCCCCCGAGCAGGACCGTGGTGGGGGATGAACCAGCGGGAGGGCCGACTGGGTTCGGGGCATCTCAGGGGCTGCCACCGGAGGAGGCAAGCTAAAGAAAGCTGGGCTGGTACTGAGGCCAGCTTATAGGTTTCCCAGCCTCATACGTATCAGTGCCGCTTATGAAGTGTGTAGTATGTGGCGGGCACTGTTCTGAGCACTTTGTCTGCATTGTCTTAGTCAGTTCGGGCTGCTGCGACAAAAGACCACAGACTGGCTGGCTTATAAACAACAGAAATTTATTTCGCGCCGTTCTGGGGGCTGGAAGTGGATGATCAAGGTGCCAGCAGATTGCGTGTCTAGCAAGCGCTCGCTTCCTGATTCATAGATAGCTGTCTTCTCACCGTGTCCCACATGGCGGAGGGGTCGAGGGAGCTCTCTGGGGTCCCTTTTATAAGGGCACTAATCCCATTCACACGGCTCCAACCTCATGACCCAGTCACCTCCCAAACGTCCCCCCTCCAGATACCATCCCACCGGGGATTATGTTTTAACCTATGAGTTTGGGAGGAACACATTCTGTCTTACAGCACACACGATCTCATTCAATCCCGCGGGAAAAAAGCTCCGTGTGGAAGGTGTTATCGTTAGCCTTATTTTACAAATGAGGCAGCTGTGTTCTTGGGGATTTTCTGTCTCCCTCCCCTCCCGAAGGGTACATCGTGTTTGCCGTGCTGCTGCTGGTGTTCTGCCTCATCCTCATCTTCGTCATCGCCCCACGCTACGGGCAGAGGAACATCCTCGTTTACATCGTCATCTGCTCTGTGATCGGGGCCTTCTCGGTGTCTGCCGTCAAGGGTCTGGGCATCACCATCAAGAACTTCTTCCAGGGGCTGCCAGTTGTGCGGCACCCGCTCCCCTACATCCTGTCCCTCATCCTCGCACTTTCGCTAAGCACTCAGGTCAACTTCCTCAACAGGGCGCTGGACATTTTTAATACCTCCCTGGTGTTCCCGATCTACTACGTGTTCTTCACCACGATCGTGGTCACCTCCTCCATCATCCTCTTCAAGGAGTGGCACAGTATGTCTGCCGTGGACATTGTGGGCACCCTGTCTGGCTTTGTCACCATCATCCTGGGCGTGTTCATGCTGCACGCTTTCAGAGACCTGGACATGAGCCAGACAAGGCTGCCCCACATGCACAAAGCCCCCACCCCCGCCCCCGCCCCCGCCCCAGAGCCCACTGTCATTAGACTCGAAGACAAGAATGTCCTCGTGGACAATATAGAACTCTCCAGCACCCCATCGCCGGAAGAGAAGCCCAAAGTATCTATCGTCCATTCTTAAAGCCCGGGCTCCAGGAGGGAGAGGAGGAGCCTATGGTTCAGCCTGGCGTCTCAGTTTTGGAACCTCCTGCTTATTTCCAGCACAACGGTTACCAATGGGCTCTGTTTTCCGAGACATTCGTTTATACCTCATCACTGTTTCCAGGAGAAAAGCCCTGCCCAGTGAGTGGTGGGGACAGCACTTCCTGGAAACACAGCCTCAGTGACCAAACACCCTGCTTACATTGTTGCCAGCAGGTCCCCTGGACCTCCCTTCCCACGTGTCCTCGGCGCCATCCACACGCTCGCTGTTGGGAAGAAGACGGAATTTGACCTGTTGAATGTAGCACAGTCTGAGGACCTCCCCGAGATGTTGGTCATCAGGAAATCCTCAGCACTTGTTCTCCGGAGACTGACTCGCCATTCCTTAGCCCAACGGTGATGTGAAACGGGCTCCCGAGGCTCAGAGAGCCATGGGCCCCGCCTCTCTGTCCACCCGTCCAGAGCCCACAGAGACTCGGCTAACGAAAAACGTCTCGCTGCTTTTGCGCTTCCTCTTTGGAGACAGAAGCAAGACCTCAGCTGACCTTCTTACTGTGAAAGTCACCTGGCATCTCAGGGAAACATTTCCACCAGCCCCACTCCCCAAGCGCTCCCGCCCCGAGGTCAGCGTCTTCGTTCCCACGGACTCCACGCCATGCCCCTTCCCTCTCTCCATACGTCCTCAGGAGACGGTCAGGCAGTTATCTCAGAACTCAGAACAAAGCGACAGCAACCAGGACAGAAGGTGCTCGGCAGCCAGACGCTGCTGGCACACCCAGGGTTTCACTGTGCCTCAGAACAGCAATTGCACTGCTCTTTCAGGTACCCCGTCGAGCTTTGGGGGGAACGCACCTTTCTTTCCCTCAAGAAGTAAACTAAAATACAGTTTGGGGAGACGAGGAGAGTAAAGAGCAAAGTCGGGATTTGGCAGGAAGCAACCACCGCCTCTATGGAAACCAGGAGCTAACGTTTGTGCTCACTCTGGTGCCCAACCATGACCCTGGGCGGAGAGGGCTCTGGGTAATTTCTGGGCTCCAGCATTAGAGGCTTGGCCAGTGGGACCAGCTTTGAACTTCAGTGACCAAGTGGGGTGTAGGTTTGGCACGGGTACCTTCTGGCTGTTGACCAGACTGCCACCAAGCTCCCAGCTCCACCGATGCGCTGCCCACCCTGGGAAGCAGTGTGTCATGCTCCAGCACCACCTGCTTTGGGGACTGCCGTTGGTCCCCTCACATTTGGCCAGAGGCATTCAAAACACAAGAGCAGCTGGAGAGAGAGAGACCTGATCCCCTTCCCTTTGAGTCCCCTTTCCAGCTGCAGGAATGTGGGATTTGGTACAAGGACCGTGGCAAGGAAAGTAAGGGAGCCAAGTGTCTCTATAAAGAGGGAAGATGGATCCTCAGCCCCCAGTTGGGGTGGTGCCTCCCCTGTCTGGCTCCGCACCTGCGCCCTGTGTTTACATACCACACCCTAAGCACAGCCAAGCCCAGGCCAAACTCTTGCTGGCCTTGGAGCTCCAAAGTTTCGGCCAACCGACAGGCTAGCTGCTGCATCGCCAGCCTCAAATCCCCAGTTCATCATGAATGTGGATTTCTGTCCGTAACGAAAATCAATGCAACACGTTGGATCTTGAGAAGAGCAGTCATCTGAGGGCCCTGAGAGTGTGGTCTCCAGGGTCAAGAATAAAGACCTTTGGGTATGTTTACTTTATACTTGTGTCTTAGCCTTCCTTGGACACGGAACAATTACCCTGATTCCTCTAGTGCTGGGAAGCTGGTCCCCGACCTCTGGAGGGTTGTGGCTTCCAAGGAAGTCCCTACAGTGGTTTTCGACAGCCCTCACTAGAGTAGGAAAGGCTGTTATGGAAACAGTCAATTCCAGAAGACGCTCACCCCTTGTTAACGCCCAAGCCCTTACTAAAAGCCTAGCATCGTGCTAAGAGCCTCACGTAAACTCTCTTTAAATCCTCAGAAGTCCCCAAAGCAGATATATTTTTATCCTCATTTTATATATGAGGAAAGGGTCTCAGAGAGGTTAAGTAATCGCCCAAGGCCACACAGCCATGAACAGTCGACGCTGACATCCAGCTCCGAGCCCACAGCCTTAACCACCAGGCAGTCTGATGTTATACTCTGTTCATTTGTTCTGTGACCTGTGCGGTCACCCGATGAGAGCTGTCTGTAGCCTGCTCCCAGAGTACAGGGCAGCCACGAAGGCCCCGGTGGACATCCTAAGCACATAGTTGGCACTCATAAAAACATGTATTGAATGAAGGAGCAGTGCCATTCCAAATAGTCCTTCTTTGCCCAAACTCTCTTGGGGGCCAGCTCTCAACCCAGAACAGAGCCTAACAGAACCCCAGCATCTTAGCAGAACAACTCTAACACTGATGTCGTTTCTGAGCACTTAGCCTGTGCCAGCCTCAGCGGGGCACGTTCCCACAGGGCACTGCACTAATGTTCAGGACACTCTGGGCAGGTGTTGTTCCCACTTGCATTAAAAGGAGATTTACCAGCTCGCACACATCCAATAAGCAGCGGGGGCAGAATGTGAGCCCAGGTCTGTGCAGCCAGGCTGTGTCTGTGACTATCAACAGAGGGACACCGTGGTTGTTTAGATGATGGTGTTAGGGAGGCAGGGGTGTTTGGTGGGGACTAATTTCATGAGCAGGCATTTTAGTAGTTCAGGGCATTTGTGTTGGATGCCTTTGATGTCCTTAGGCAAACTCATCGCTACTCAGGTTAGAAAAGTATGCTTGGATATCAAGGAACCCTCCCAGGGCTTCTGTGAAGATAAAATGAGATAAAGTAGCACTCAGAGCCCATCGTGTGTTAAGTACTCAGTAAATGTTATTTGCTATCATGGTTATTATGATTCTGTTTTGGAGAGCCTCAAAATGGAAGTGGAGATTAAATGAGAACAAGGGTGTGATCCTTTTACGACTGGGAAGCACTAAGGGATGAGCTGTGACCACACAGGGCTCTGGAGTCAGAAGGTGCACCCACCCCCAGCCCCAGCTCTGCACCTGCCCGTCCAGCCCAATGACCTCGGCCAGTCCTCCCTTCTTTGAAGAGCATGACCCCTAGCAATTAAGATGAGAACAGAGGGTCTCCGCTGCCTCTTAAACTTGTATCAGGGAAATCCCAGGATCATTCATGCCTTTAGGACCCAAGACCTAATTAAACTTGACCAGCCTATGTCCAGATTCAAAGAGAAACAGCCCTTTGAACGGCTCCCGGGGAAGCCCAAGGCTTGTGCGTGGCTCAAGGTCTTCCATTATGGCCTGATGCCTGAGGGTCTCTGTGGGCACTCTCCTTCTGAGTCCTCATGCGACAGATCCTCTCCAGGCTGAGCGGTAGGACATTCAAACAAACAAGCAAGCAAAAAAGAGTTGCCAAACCAGACATCATTTCAAATGACAATTTATTTTAATTAAATACAAACAAGGAAAAAAGGCACCACGGCCCATTCAAGTATTTTGCATAGATGTACAACTACTGTAAACAATTAATAGGTGGACAAGAAAGAAGATGATCTGTTTTCCATGAACAGTCTCCCAAATAAAAGAAGATTCACATTGCCCTGGATCCCAGACACATACACACACGCAGTGGATGGTGTGAGAAGATGTGGGAAAGGGTGACTTGGGGGGCGCTTGGCTTGGATTCTGCGGAACCCCTAGCACCTTTCCAGTTGGCATTCCCTTGGCTTTCTCGAGTGTCCAGCAGAGCTGTGGTACACGCAGTTAGCACAGTCACTGACTTTAGAACTGGTCCCCAATATAAATATGCAAGTCTTCCGTCCCCTCTGCCAAATAACCAATTTGGACATAGGGAAGGGGAGGCTTTATTCAAAAGGATTACTGCAAGAGATGGCAAGGAACGACCGCAGTAGGGCTGAGATCTGCAATCCCAGGAGACCTGCACGTGTCTCAGAGCCGGGGCAGAAAGCTTCTCTTTTACAGGGAGAAGTAAACGAGGCTAAAGAGAACCCAGGGCAGGCAGGTAGTTACGACTCGGAGCCGGGCGCCCGGGCTGCAGTTCCCGCTGAGACAGGCAGGGAGCCAGGCGCTATCTCCCTGGAGGTCCCCTGAGGTTTACATTTCAGAGATGGCTCCCAGGCTCTTAAGGAAAATATTTCCAGGGTTGTAAAACTGGCAGAAGGCTAAATTCGCTTTTAAAAAGATTTATATGCATCGCCATCTGAACACAGTGCTGGTTAACTCAGTCCACTGAGCCTTCGTTAAGCTCTCCTCCCCTTAGACTCTGAACCTGGACCCACCCTCAGCCCGAGCCCACATACAGCCCCTCCCCCGAAAGGCGAGCACAAACATGGTCCCTGAATGCACCTCTTTCTGGCCAAGTTCACTCCTCCCTATAAAAGCAAAGGCCTCTTCTGAGCTTTGGGATGCGAGCAGACCTTGCTGCAGTTTGCATTGTCCCTACTGCAGTATTCCCTGTCCCCGCTGCAGTCATCCTTTCTAAGAAAGTCCCTCCGTCCTTAAGTCCGGATTTATCTTTGTCACCTCAAAGCAGCACGTGGGCACAGGGAGGAAAAGGTGCGCATGGGCATGGCCGGTCTTGCCACCTAGGCCTGCCAGAATGGCGACGCCCGGCTCCCTGAACAGAGCCAGGAGCGAAATATAAATGGACCGGCTGCCGAGTCTCTATCAAATTTTAAAAATTCAACCATCTTCCAGTTCACAGTACAATTTTATGGGATGGAGGTGGTATTAAAATAATGGAAAACAAACAAACAAACAAAAGAACAAGAAAGCAACAACCCAGATCTCTTTTGGTTATGGTTCCAGGGAGAGTGGATTTCAGGTTCAAAAGGCTCAAGCAGCCACAATGGCTGTGGCATCTTCCCTTCAGAGCCATCGACCTCCTGATGTGAGAGAGAACAGCTGGACAGGCCACAGGAACGTCTGAGCCCTGGGGGTGACTTTAAGGGTGATTTTTATTTTTGCGGGGGGTGTTTTCACGTTCACTTTTCTGGGACCCAGCACTGAGGCCTGGGACGTTTGCAGTAGCACACTTAGATGGCAAGCTATCCCCCGACTTAACCGACAGCAAGGTAAGTAGAGATTGGCTATGGGGGGGGGGGGGGCAACCAGGGTCCGTGTCAGGGAGACAAGAGCGTGAACATCACGGCTACCTGAGGGAAGAGAACCTCATTTTCCTGAGATCTTTCTAAATCCACCCCATGTGTATCCCTGGGTGCAGATCCCAAATCTCCCACTTGTCTACACAGCCAAGGACATCTATTGAGCACCTGTTGTGTGCACAGACCTGTAAGGGGGGTGGGGGTGGTTGGGGGTGAAAGCTCAAGTCTCTTCCTTGCACTGAGGTTTTCAAGAGCACCTTTCTGGGGGTGGGAGACAGTCCCAGAGAACATTCCAGAGATAAGTCGTCTGATTTAGCAGAGCACCACACAGCCCTCCTTCCCTGCTCCAGGGAGGGCAGGTAAAGGCAGTGGCCAGAGAGAACACAAGGGAGCAGAGAGTATAAACAGCTGGTTGGCCCCAGCTCAGACTGTCCCTTCACCACTGTGGACGGCTGCTGCTCTAGGACCTCCAGAGACAGGTCTGCTCTGCTCTGAGGGCAACAGCACAGCCTCAGGTCAGTGACAGACCTGGGCACAGGCTGGGGTTCCTAGGATGTCTGCTCCCTAGGTCACTGCACCCGCTGCCGTCCCTGGGGACCTTGCTCAGATTTAGGTCGGGGAGTAGTGGGGAGACACTCACCCTGCTGAGGTCACAAAACACAATGGAAAATAAAGCCACGACCCCCACAGCCACGGCCCGAGTCCACTTTGGTCAACACCCTTGAGGCAGGACCTGGTCATGCAGGTCACAAGCACCAGATCCCCAGGAAGTCAGCACTGCTGAGGGTCCACTCTCCGCGGCACCACACACTGAGTGGGTCCAAGCAGGGAAGGAGAGATCAAAGCGTGGGGCACTGGGAAGTGCAGAAGAAAAAACAAGGGCAACCAAGAATTCTAGGGCGTCAAGAGGCAAAACCTTTGGCATTACGGCTCAGAGGAGGCCTGGGGCTCCCCCTGCTGTCTACACTGCCTACTAATAGTACCTGTCTGAGTCAGAGTGACCTGTGAAACGAGGGCGTGGGGGGGTGTGGGCGGGGTGGGGAGGGGACATGTGGCCGCAGAGCCGGAAGCTGTGACCCCAACCGAGCAGGGACACAGCAGTGGCTGGTTTGACCCCTCTCAATCTCAGAGCTACAAAGGGTGGGTTAAGTGCCCAGCCTCGGTCTAGCCTGGGACCTTCGAGGAAGACAGAAGCAATGGAAAGCTCTCATGCATACCCTCCACCACAGGACGAGAATGGATGGCTGCTCCAAGCCGAGTCCTGCCCTGAGGGGACTCTTCCCAGCCAGGCTCCTCAGCTCAGACTGCCTGGGCCATGGGCACCTGAGGTGAGGGGCCAGCTGAAGGGAGGGTGGAGGAGAAGCTGCCATGCATTCTCTCCTGCGTGCCCCCTCCGCCCCGGGCTGTATATTGCACAAAACAACACTTGGATGCCATTGGAGAGTGGTCCCTGTGGCCTCCCGGGAGGCTGGGGAGGCAATGAATCAAGAAGGTTTTCGGAGATGCAGTGGTTCTGGGAGGAGGGAGGAGGGGCTCAGAGGCGGCCAGACAGGCTTCTTCCAGACTGGGGTTCAGAGTCCTTCGGGAAAGGGAGCAGCCCCGTCGACAGGTCTAGATTCTTGAGCTAGTCATCTGCCCAGCCCTCTGCGACCTGTAGTCAGGAAACTGTGGAGAGAGGAGAGGGAGAGACCTCAGCTCCCTGCTGGTCGGCAGGATCACGGGGGCTATCCTCTGGGTTTCGGCAGGTCAGTTGGGGGTCGGCCGGTCAGCGAGAGGAATGGTTTCCGGTGGAAATCAGGGACATCAGCCCCACATAGTGGTGCCCCCACCACGAGCTCACAAGCCATCTCCCTTCTTCCCCCCCAAAGCTGCAGCTCAGATTTCCCAGGGTGTCCCGGGAACACGGAGTCAGCCAGCTTCCTCACCGCCCTGTGCCCGACTCTTAGGACTGGCAGCCGGAGGACACATCAGCCCAGGGAACAGGGAACAGGAGTCCTCTGATCCGTGCACCTCCTGCCATAGGCCAGCAGCTCACACAAGTTAACGGCCTTGAGCCTCACAGCAGCCCGAGGCGGCTGCTTCTCATTGCTCTCCAGGAAAGGAACCGGACTCGGGGGGTGACTTGTGCAGGGCCACCCAGCCAGTCAGTTGCAGATCCCGGTGACAAACCATCATAGCTCAGGCTCCTCTACATCGCCTCTCCCATGAAACAAAAAAACCCTATCAGCCATTTAAGGGACAGTCGTGCAGACACCAAGAAAGGCCACGCTTTAGTCCTTGGCCTTTGTCCGGGAGTTCAGCCCTCCACCAGGAGTGTGGACTCCGCCTGTTTTCTCAACCACAGTCCTGCCTCCGGGAGCCCCCTGGCTTCAGCTTTTCCCTGGAGGGCTACCGCAGACTCACCTTTAGGGCAGATGCGATCAGAGGCCTGGCCTGCTCAGGGCCGGTGGCAGTGGGTGGCAGAATGGCAACACCGGTTGGCCTGGGGAGGTTCTTGCGGCCTGGCACTGGGTTAGCCGGGAGCGCCTTCTGGGGTGGTCGAGGCCTGGAGAAGTCCTGGGGAGAAAGCCACAAGCCTCACTCAAGGCCCAGAGGGGCCTATTCAAAAGAAAACGTTCCCAATATAATTACGGATCAAAATCAGGTGAGAAAAAAAAAAAAAGTGTGCCTATGTGTTTTAATGCTCAGGAAAAAGCCTTTTGTAGAGTAAGTTGGCAGAATCTATTAAAATTAGAAATAATTCTTCTCTGATCTAATAATTCTACGTCCTATTACCCATGTCAGAGAACTATTTGAATAGGGACACAAAAGTGAAATGACAAGGACGTTCCTTTCAGCACTGTGACAGCAAAAGACACTATAAATAACCCTAATTCCCATCAGTAGACAAATGACTAAGTTTATACAGTGACATACGCAGCAGCATTTAAAAAGAATGAAGCAGGTGGGCATGTGCTGATGTGGAGAGACGATCAAGTCACTGCAAGCTGACGGACAAGCTACAGAGGACAGTTCACGGACGATAAGCCACACGGCCCTCTCACCCCGTCCCCAGGGTAAATCTAGCCATACAGAAGGAAGTCGGGAAGGACACAGACCAAACTGATAACAGGGGATAAGGATGGGTGTGAGTGGGGAGGGGGTTCCCCCAGACGAACATGTAATTTTTTTTCAATAAGAGCATATTGGTGTATTACCTGTGCAGATAAAAATAAAACTTAAAAATGACTGGCTGGCTATGGGGGGTGCACAATGAACAGGAATTCTTTCCTCTCTGCGTTTGGATTACCTTCTCACTAAGGCCTTCCCTGACCACCTGATTTAAAGTGACAACACCCCCGCCCCAGCCTACTGCTCAGTGCCTCGGGTAAGGCTCACACCCTCTCATTCAACAAGCCTGTCCAGTGTGGGTGTTTCGGGAACAACGGTCCGATCGGACTGCCCCCGCCGTCTCTTCCCGCACCTGTCTCCCTTCACACCCTTGTCTCCAGCCACTGCTTTCTGCCCTCTTGCTCCCTCTCTCTCCTCCCCCATTCCCCCTCAAATCCTTATGTTGTAGCCCCAACCCCCGGTACCTCAGAATGGGACTGTCTTTGAAGACAGGGCCTTTAAAGAAGTGATCAAGTTAGAAACGAGGCCCAAATCCAATCTGATTGGTGTCCTTCGAAGAGGAAATCTGGACACAGGGAGACACGGGGCACACATGCCTAAGGAAGGACTGTATGAAGACAAGGGCGAAGCCACATCCACTGACACCTTGACCTTGGACTGTGGCCTCCAGACTGTGAGGACATACATCTCTGGGGTTCAGGCCACTCAGTCTGTGGTGTTGGTGTGGCAGCCCGAGCCGACTAACGCGCTCACCCCCTCTCCTCCTCGGGCGCTTGCCCTCTCTCCCGCCCTCTTCCCTCTCGGCAGTCCTTCCCCTCCCTTTCTGCACAGCTTTCCCCATCCCACCTCTGCCCCAGAGGAGAAAAGCGAGGAAGCAGAAGCTTCACCTGATCCGAGAACCAAACCTGACACTCTTGGCTCTGCCAAACTGTGACACTGCCCACGTCCCAGGGGCCCTCCGGGACCTGGTGCCAACACCAGTCCTTAGGTTCAGAGACAGGCTGGGCCCCCGTGGAGCCCTCTGGACGGTGCCCAAGAAAAGCAGTCCCAGGAGGAAAATAAGCAAATCCCCCGCTCCGCGGCAGGGTCACACCCAAACACACAGTTCGACCCCGGCAGGCGCGAGGCCGGCTCCCGCCCTGGAAACGTCTGTGTCTGTGCTGTGGGGACTTGTGCCAGAAGGTACAGTAGAAGCCGTCAGAGCTCAGACACGCTGGTGAACAGGCAGCTGGGCAGGGCTGCTCTACCCAGAGAGCACCAGTGGTGGGGTCCGGCCCAGACCCCACTCACACCCCCAGAGGCCCTGCCCCTGACCGGCCCCAAGGAGCAAGGCACCGCGGTGCATCCGCCACCAGGCCTCCTGACTAGTGGAAGACACCGACAGGCACAGTCTGGTGGGGCAATGACTGAGACGAGGAAGTACGGGGCCACCACCCTCAGGCTTCGGGGGCTCGAGGGGGCTTCTTGGGAGTGGTGGCATCTGAGGGGAGATGTGAGGATGCAGAGGAGCTGGGCATTGGAAAGGAAGAAAGCGTATCAGGCAGAGGAAACAGCATTTACAACGACCCGGAGAAGAGAAGGCCACGGCGAACCGAAAGAAGTTAATTTTGGGAGGAAGGCGGGTAGTGGCTTGTCATAAAAGAGGCCAGCCAGGGAAGAGATCCTCTGTAGTTCAGGGGCTCCCTGGGGGGTACACTCCCCACACTCTGCTCTTCGCCTGCAGTTACCAGTGTGCAGAAAAGACAGCCAGCTCAGGCTCAGCCCCGGACACTGCCCTTGCTGGTGGCCTCAAAAGCAATGTCCCCAGCCAGGGTCGCTGAGCATCCACTTACCTGGGAGAGAATGCAATTTGGTGCAGGGGGCATTGGCCGGCTCGGGGGAGGCCTCCTGGCTGACTCCTTCCTCTCTACTTGGGATCCGGCCCCTGGGGAGTTTCTAGGAGCCCTGATTAGGTGTGCTGACAGTGGCTCGGGTGGGGACCCGCCATGCAGATAGCCTGGAGGGGGCCGAGGAGGAGGCTGGGAGGGCTTCCGTGGAGTTTCAGGGGTGTTGGTCACCTGTATGCATAAGACAAGGAATGTCTAAGACAAAGGAAGCCTCAATGCACTTAAAAACTCAGGGGTGCCCTTGTGAGATGACCAGAGGCCGAGGGAGAACAGGGTGACTTGTTAAATCCCTGGAATCCCAGAGGTCAGATGCAACCTTTAAAGTCACTAGGGGATGTCAGAACCAGTCGAACGTCTCTCATGCCAAGAAAGTGGCTTTTATTATCAATCTCACTGGCCACAGAGGCTCTTAGGAAAATCCAGGGGGTCCTGAGGACAAAGGAAAAGGAGCAAAGTTCAAGGTGCAAAGCCCTTACCTTCCGCTTGCCCTGGGGGGTCTGCAACTTGAACGTTGGGTTGGCATGGCCAGTTCCGCTGCTCTGAGACACTCTGAAGGGACAACTAACAACAAGGAATGGGGCGACCACTGAGGGTCAGTGCCAGCATTCCCGCTGACCCAACCACAGCCAGTAAATAGCTCTGCAGGAACTGAGATCGGTCCTCCTGAACCCCAGCTCCTGCGGTATGAAGACATGTGTGGCCAATGGAGAACTCCCAGGAAAAAAGAGATGGCCTCATCCAAGGCAGAGTTTTCCCCAGCACCTTCCCTTCACCCCTTTAAGACCGTTCTCCCCCAGGGGGACCCAAGGATGCCATCAGCCATCAACTAATCCCCCGTCGGCATCGATTCAGAAGGACCTGGGATTTGGAATCCCCTCCAGGACAAGTGTAATTTAATATGGGACTCAAGAGACTAGGCACCCCCAGTCCTTCGTGGCACCCCATCATACCTGAAATGTTGCCTCAACTTGGAGGGCAGGGCAAAGGGCTTGAGCTGGCCCAGCCTGCTGTTCTGTCTGCAGCAGTGGTACATCAGCACGAGCACCGCCAGCACGAAGAGGGCCGAGAACACTCCGGCCACCACGGGACCTATGCCTTCCAAACACAGAGCCCCGGTGAGAGACTGAGAAGCCATCTGGGCTACCGCGGCAGATCCCCAACAACGTATGCTGATTCTTTGTTGGGTATTTGATTTGCATTTAATGTGTATTACTTATTTTAACTTAAAAATTGTAATAAAAATATTTTTTTAAAAGCTTGGAAGCCAAAGGGCTACGATCCTTGAGATTTCCAGTAAGTTTTTCCAAGTGTCTGGTTCTCCATTTTAAGCTTTGATCATCCAAGAGAATGTAAACCACTAGAACAGGCCCCGGGTTCATGATTGCCTTTACGTGGCGGAGGAGGACTGGTTACCACCCCACCCCACACCCAACAGGATGAGATCATTCAATAACCCACTGTCTGTCATAATCTCTCTCTCTAAGAGGGTTCACTCCCCTCAGTAGAAAACACAGAGGAAGGGCAGCTGAGCTGAGCCCCACACGGGGCTGCCAGCCTCAGCTGCTCCTCCCACTTGGCCCCTCTTTTTCTTGTTGCCTCATTTACAAAATCAGAATAATGAAGCTGATGCATTATCCCTCTGCAACGTGCCACCTGCCCCCATGGTGCCAACCTCTCCTTACCATGGTGGGCAGAGGCCCCAAGCAGGCCAGACACTCACCCTCGGGGGGCATGGGCCCGCTGTCAATGCTGCCCCCAAAGCCGGGTGTGTCACAGAAGGGCGGGGCCCAGCCCGAGAAGCAGTGGCAGTTCTGGTTGTTGTTGCAGACCTGAAGCAAGGGCCGGGCAGAGGCATCAGCACCCTGGAGAGCTCCGGCCTCCCACAGGGCCTGCACCCCGACACTAGCAGAGGATCCCCAGAACCCCGAGCACACGTACCCCGTGGCCATTGCACTTCTTCCCACAGCCTTCTGTTTCAAAGAAGGAGGTGTTCCTGCACTGCCCCTCGAAGCAAATCTGTAGTGAAGAGGAAACTGAACCGTCAGCACAACCAAAGGGACACTCACTCACTGCTTAACAGTCAGAAGCCTGGGGCTTTGCACCCAGAACACAGGGGACTCAGAAAGGCAGCCCGCTTCAGATTATTGTTAGAGTGAAAATTTGGGAACCAAAGATGCCAAGGACTGGACAGTAGTTAACTAAATTCCACTATTGCTTTTATGATTAGTGAGAAAACAGCAAATGAGTGTATTGCTCAAACATTATACCTAATAATATAATAAATATGTTATTATATCCTATATTATTATATGTCAGTTATATGTTAGTTACTCAGTTATATATTAATATGCACTAATTTTAATATTAAATTTAAAAATAATGTTGATGGTGACAGCAGTCTACCCTGTGCCAGGTGCTATACCAAGTGCTTTATATGTTTGTTTGTTATCATTTCATTCTCATAGTTAACTCTGAGATGGGTACCACTATTTTCCCCAGGCTTCTCTGACGCCTAGTCTAGTCCATCTCTTAATTCATATGAAATTAATGACGAGAACAAAAGTGATCATGATAATAGCTAGCCCATCCAGGTGCCGTGATGCTGGGCTAGCTGGGCTTTGAGCCCAGGCACCCTCCCTCCAGAGCTCACGCTTCTCAGTCACTGCCCTCTGCCGCCCAGCCCCTGAGTGCAGCTGGAGGAAGGGACTCACGTGGTTGTAGCCACACTTGGTTCCGGTCATCACCAGGCCTGGGTCCAGCATGTCACCCTCCTCCTCGGGACTTCGGTAGACGTGGGTGCCCCGACATCGGAACTGCTTCCCGTTCATGATGATGGTGGTGTCGATGGGCACTGCGTTGGACTCCAGGGGCCGGGACTCAGAACTCTGACACTGGATCTTCCCACACTTGGCATCTCTGGGCCCGAGAGAGAGGGAGAAAAGGAGGTGGAATCAGAGACAGGGGAAGAACTGGGGCACCGTAAAGCTTTGTTTTTCTTGACCAGGACAGCAGGCTTCCAAGCCTGGGGAATGGGCAAAGGGGCAATGAGCATGCTCTAGGGACCCACCAGGAGAGACCCCCACGTGGACTTAGACAAAGAGAAGGAAACAGGATCCCTGTCCCCAAGCAGATCCAGGCCAGAGAGATGGCCTTAGGAAGTCCTCTTTACTACAAGGACAACGGTCTGAACTGAGAGACCTGCCCCAAATAGTCCTTGCACCCCATGCACCCAGGTGCTACAACCAGAACCTGGTGTCATCCCAGATTCCCCATGCTTCCTCACTCTTGGGTTCAAGCAATTTTTAGGTCCTGTTAATCCTCCCTCTATGTATTGACCCTAATTCACATCATCATCCTTCCTTATCTGGACACCAGGAAATGGATCTCCCTGCCCCCAGGCTTGCCCCATTGGAATCTAATTTTCAAGCTGCTCTCAAGCCAAAGTCCACACTCTCTCACCCATGCATTCAGCACCTTTATGACCTGGTCCCTGCTTAACTACCCAGTCTCATTTCTAAGTAGCCCCTTCTCCAATGCACCCCAACATTATACTTTACATCAAATTATCAATTCTTCTGACCACCAGCTTTTCTCATCTCTGCCTGGGACACTCTCCCATGTACCATCACCATTCCCCGCCCTATTCAACTAGATAATCTGTCCAGATCTCAGCTCACGCATAACGTCCTTTGGGAAACCACCTCCATCCACTAAGATCATGTCCATTATCACACTGTGTTGTTAATTAAAATTCCATATACTCAGCATAGTATCTGGCACATGGTAAATCCTCTAAAGAACAATGGATAGGTGAACATATGGATGGGTAGATGGATGGGTGGATGGGTGGTTGGAATGAATGAATGAATGAATGAGTGAATGAACGATGGGCTATTCAGATGAGGGTATAATTAGCACCCTGCAGAAATGACCCAAGAAGGCTGATTCCCTGCCCTACTGTAAGAAGGTCCCAAAAGGAAGTCTGATCAGCTTTCTAGGAAGCATTGCCATCCACACCCTCCCTCTGATTTCCTTAGGGCTGAAGGGGGCATTGTCCAACAACAGTCCTGGAGGAGATGAGTGGCTCCGAACCATTTGTTGAAAGGCCCAGCTCCAGGGTGAGCCAAGCTGCTGAGCTGGGTGGGAGTGAGGAGTGAGGACACAACAGGGATTGGTTTGTTACCCCTCGTCTCATAGGGTCTGCCCTACGGTCATCACCTCATGCTGCACTTCTTGTATTCCCCATTCATGTCCTTCCCACAGTTTCCAAAGGTGTCCCCTGCCACATTCACCTTCTCGAAGCAGAGATCAGGGGCAGGCCGGGCTCCTGAGTGGGCAAGAAACATTCATCAGTACAGCAGCCAGCTTGGGTGGAAGTCAGAAGCCTCCAAAGGGCAAAGCTAGTCCTTGGTAATGTATCAAGGTTAAGAAAGCTTTTTGGGAGAGAATACCCAGCCTTTTCTTCCTGTACGCCCTAGCAGGTTATTCCATTCCTACTCATAGAAAAAGCTTTTATATCAGTTCTTTATACTTCATTGAGGTTTTATATCTGTGGGTTTGCATATTAAGCCTTCTCTCTAGTAAAGAAGCCCTGTCCTTTCTTGGGATTTTTAAAAATAGGTAATACATGTGCAAAATTTTAAAGAAAAAAAGTACATCTTGGGACTTTCTTTAACTAGCCATTCCAGTTCTTACTTCCCTACACCCTGGAAAAATAATCACAATTGTATCTTCTACAATGTATCTTCTACAAAGTAATACAATGTATCTTCTACAGATAACTATGTATCATCTAGGTATAATTCTTGTATATATTTAGAAACGATGTATCTCATAAAGAATGACAGCATGTCCTACTTGCTGTTCTGCATCTTGCAATGTTCACTCAAGTCACTGTGGGAGATGATTTGATTCAGAACATACTGCGCTGCCTCCTTTTATTCAGCTGCACTGTGTTACACTATATGGAGGTACCAGAATTAATTTAACTGCTCCCTATGACGGATGTATAGGTTGTTATTGCTACAACTAACAATGCTGCAGTGATTGTCCTTGTAAATTTATCTTCACATACATGTTCAAGTACACTGGAAGATACATTCCTAAGTAGTGGAATGGATGGATCCAATGATTAGTGCACTTAAAATTTACATATCTCCAAACTGCTCTCCATAGGGGTTGTACCTATCTGTTTCCCCACACTCTCCACATCACTATATTATTATTGTTCTTGTTGTGGTCATTATAGTATTATTATTATTATTATTATTATTATTATTATTATTACTATTACATTATATTAACTCTTTAGTCTCTGCCAATCTCATATGAAAAATCCCATCTTACAGTAGTTATAATTTGCTTTCACTTAATATGAGTGAGGGTAAAACATCTTCTCATAGCTAAGGGCCACCTGCATTTCCTTTTCTGTCTCCATTCTCTGCCCACTTTTCTTTTGGATTACTCTTATCCATTTACCCGCTCTGAGAACTTTCAGCATCAAGGAACTGGAAGGAACACAGTCCACTGCCTCTCCCTGAAAGTCTACCCCGGCCCAAGGGGAGCATCTGAAGATGCTGTTTTGAAGCCAAGATTCTACGCTCAGCAGAGGTGGGTGGGAGGAGGGCTGCTCACCCAGCTCACTTACCAGGACCCCAAAGCTGCCGGCACTGCTCCTGGTAGGTGAGGCACATGCCATTGTAGCAATAGGCCTGGCCACCCTCGCAGGGGGTGCCATCCATCTGGTAGAAGTTGGTGGGACAGTGGGGAGACTTGCCCGTGCAGAACTCTGGGAGGTCGCACTGCCGGGCCTGCTGGCGGCACAACGTGCCAGGGGCCAGGAGCTGAGCCGAGGAAAAGAGGGGAAAACATCAATCTCCTGTCTGTCCTCGGGCCTCCCAGAAAGGGCTCGTGAGCATCACTCTTGTTGGACAGAATTACCATTACCATTATTTCTCACTATGACCTCATCAGTTCAATCCATCAGCAACCTTCCAACATGAACAGTGCCTTAGAGTTCTCCAGGTGTTTTCACAAATGCTAACTCACTTCCTCTCCATAAGAAGTAGGAAAGAAATAATATTTATGCAACCGTTTACAGTTCGCTGAGCACTTCAGTAACAATGGCCACTTGCAGGGAGCGCCCGCTCAAGTGCCCAGGACAAATATTACTTCATCTCGTTTTAATGATAGTTTCATGTAACACAAGGATCCCTGTTTTACAGATTATGAAACCTGAGGCTGAAGAGGTTAAACAATGTCTCCAAAGCCTCATGGTGAGTAAATGGCAAAAAAAAAACAAAAAAAAAAACAGGCCCACTAATATTTACACACACACACACACACACACACGCATATATTAGAAACTCACATATGCAAATATACAGACCTATTCACACATACACATCTAAATTATACATATACACATTTCCCCCTGAACATTACATGTATACCCACATTATGTGTGCTCATTATGTGTTCCAGGGGGTCCCAGCTCCACGTTTCTGCAGTGTTGAGGCCCTCTCATCCCCAAGATGGGGGGTGCGTCCTGTCCACCACCTCCACAGCAGTCCCGCTGGGTCAGAACCCTGGGCAGGGAAAGGGCCACTCACCTTACAGCGGTGACAGCAGGAGCCGTGGGCACACTCCGCCCCCTCTCTCAGGGTGCAGTTAGAGGCATTGCAGCAGGGGTTATCACATTCCTGGGGGAGAGTGGGAGACGGCATGAGCCTCTGGGGAAGCAGGACAGGGCCTTCCCGCCTCTCCCAGCTCCCCACCCTGCCCCGCAGGACCCTGGAGCCCAGCTCCCCAGGAAGCCTTTACCAAAAAATCACTTTATAGCTTAATTGCTAAGGTAATGGGTATTTATCGTAGGAAAAAAAATATTTATACACACACACACACAATCATCAGCAACAACACAACTAAGCCCCAACTCCATTTTGACTGTGGATATTTTTCCAGGAATTTTCCTTAACACATATAGAGATATACACTTATTTTCCAAAACTGAAGTATCCAAACTGCTTTCTAACATAATATGCACACATCTCCTTGTAATCATGTATCCTTCCAAAACATGATTTTCAGGACAGCATCACACTATATGGAAATTCTGTGACTTGTTTTTATCGTTCCCAATAGAAGACCCTGAGGCTCTGTCTTCTGTGCTGCCCTCCCTGCCCCCCGCCCCCTGCCCCCTGCCCCCCGCCCCCAGCCTTACTATCCCACAAACAGAGGCCATTGGGAGCAAGGCATCCGCAACAACCTTGAACACAGTCTGTCAGCCCCTGGCCTGCTTCCTCAGACCTCTGAATCTCCTGCCCCTCCTCAGCCTGCCCAGCCTGGGCCTTCCCAGGACAGACGGTCTCTAGGCTTCCATGCTCTCCTCTCTCCCTTCTGGCCCTACTGGTCCCGATTTGCTGACATGCAGCAGGAGATTTAAAAGGATGACAAGATGGCCAGTGCCTCTGAGTGTCCTTCTAACACGCCAAGTACAGTCCCAGCCTAGCCACAAACTTGTCTTGACAATGTGTCGCTCTCCATACGCAGGACCATCTCAGCCCGTCAGGCAAGATTACTCCCATTTCACAGACGGGGAGACTGTGGCTCAGACAAGTCAGTTGGCTGGTTGAGGCACACACCTGGCAAGTGTTGGAGCGGAATTCAAGCCACGTCTGCCTGGGACCCTCCTCATGCTTCTTAACCGTATCATAACCATAACTGTCCAGGTCCAGCGTATCGGAGAGACACATGCCACTGCGTGACTAGAGATACCCATCCACCCATCTTCCCTAAGAGAAGGAATAAGAACACTTCCCTTCCGTTAATCTCTCACCATCCTGGGCTCCAGGCAGACCCGTGCTCCCCGCTTCTAACACATCATGTCTCTTCCCACCTGGAGGCACAGTTCCTCCCCGAGCTGAAATGTGCATTCCCTCCTTGTGCCCCTAGCTCTCCCCGTATACTACATATACTCCTCGCATTTACCATGGATTGTGTTTAGATGCCTTTGCACCTATTTGGTCAATGTGCGCTCCCCCCACTGTACCATATGCTCCACGAGGACAGGGACCACATCTATTTTGCTATATCTACCCTAGTCCTAGCACCCGACATAGCACCCCACACTCAGTAAGTATCTGTAGAATCAGCAGCTGCTCCAAATATAAGCCAACTAGCTGAGCCCACTCAAGGGCTGCTCCTCCATCCCACGGGGGCCAGCATAACACAACACCTTCCTTTCTGAGGGGTCTGGGCCGATCGTTCTGAACTCATGGTTGTGGGGGTGGCAGAGCCTTTAACTGGGTCTTGTTTTATTATAAAAGTTACATGCTGACATTGAAAAAAAAAAAATCAAATGGAACCAGAGAGGTTATAACATCAAACAGTCTTTCCCCACATATACAGACCCTAGATCTCACCCCCATAGCTAACTGGTACTCATGAATTCTCCCCCAAATTGTTTTCGTATGCTAAGGTACATGTTTTCATCCTTCAAAAAAACTGAGATGAAACTATCCAGTTCTGCTTTTTGCAGAGCAACTGGCATCCGTTATAAGTGGCACAGCTCTGCTGTGTGCCCACCACAATCATTCTGAGGATCAAAACAGCTTGCGCCTCCTTCCTCTTCGCAGCCCTTTTCAGACTTGACCGTATTCTCTACTTCCCCTTTCACTCATCTCTTCTCCAGGCTAAACAGCACGAGCTCATTATTTTAAGCATCCTCCTAAGGCCCAGGTTCAAGTTCATATATCCGGCTGCATGGCCTCCAGAACAAATTCAGTGCAGCTGGAAGGCCAAGAAGGCCATCTGTCATTCCACAGGTGTAGATTGTGGTTTCTGGCCAGATGAGACACTCACAGGAAGAACTCCACCCCACCGTGGACGCAGACAGTGTCAAGCTCCAACTGGGAGAGTCTTCAGAAATGGTCCAGGGTTAAGGCTTACTCTCCACGTCTTATTTGTGATGTTATAGGAAATGCACACGACTAAGGTTTTTCAATTGCATTCTCTTTGACCTGAGCACCACCATGGCACCTTACCTCTTCCTCCCCACAGTCACACTCTTCCCCATCTTCCAGGTACCCATTTCCACATCTCTGGCCTCCGTACAGCGTCCTGGTGTCTGGCATGTTCGAGAGACACATTCCACCGCCTGACTGCAAATACCTGTCCAGCTCCCTCCTGTTGCATCCATTGAACACTTTGGGGAAAGGATGCCTAGAAGAGAATAAGGTTGGAGTTAGTTGGGAGTCTGAGCACCCAGCAGCGAGAACAGGGCTAATTGCACCCAGATGGACCCAGACCCCCGATCGTCCCCTGCACATACATTCTGCCCTCTTGGAATATCACTGATATATTAACTTGTAATTCTTTGTAAGAATTAAGAAATAGTAACCACCCCATAATGTTGTTCCCTCCTTCTGCACAGAGGAAGTATCTGTGTATCAGAAGCAGCAAATTCTGCCTTTTGCATGAAAGGGTTATAATAAATAAAGGGTTATGAGGGTTACAATGGGTCTCTTGAGCCTTAGAGCTGAACAAAATACCAGCCAACCCAAACTCTTCCTGAAGCTGACATTAGATAGAGATTTTTAGGGGAAAGAGGACCAGGATAAAGAGGGCCACGATCATGGATTTAATTTTTTTGTTGGGCCAGGGATCTGATCCCTGTACTAAGGACACAGGCACTGCTCCAAATTCAACCAGCCAACTCACAAATGCATAGTCTTTACCACACAGGTATGAAAGGTCCCGGGTCCCACTGTTGGGAAAAAGAATTAAACGTCATACATTCCCTGGCAGCAGGTCAGTACTACCATTTGGGTCTATAAATAAAGAGTCATCCTGATCCCAAGTCTCTAAACCAACTAAAGGTTAAACACTAGAGGGTTTCTTATCAGGCAGATCACAAGGAATTTGTTACTAAGTGTTAAACCACTAAAATGTATAAGCAGTTTAAAAACAAATTGGAGTCGTGATTCATCTCACTCCCAGCTGTTCGCCTACAAGTATGCTGTTTAGATTGGGAAAGAAAGAGGTGGACTGAACCAGGAGCTCACGGGGCACGAGCGTGACCCATGGAGCTGTAGCCTGCATGTCGACATCATCCTCTGGGTGTCAGAGCTGAGAAGGGACGGGAAAGACACTGGCCGCTGGGGCTCCAAAGAAGCTGCATTTTCTCCTGGCGACACTGACACACCGTTTCTTTAAGGAGCATAAGCAGGTCCTAACGGTTTGGGGTGGTAGCCAAGAGCTCCTGCCGTGATGCCTTCCCAGGAGTGACTCGGGTCCTGGGAGAACCCAACGCTCTCTGCCGAGTGAATCCAGACACCAAAAGTCCTCGGAATAAACTCCAAAATTCTCTTTTAAGGGCTCTGGTTTAAAAAAACCCTCACCACTACGGGGAGAAGCAGCTGCCCGGTCCCGTTCCTCGTGGTAAACGCGGCCTGTGAATTCCCTGAGGGGTCACTGTGGGGTGCACGGACGCTCCTCTTTCTTTCCCTTGACCGGAGGCTACAGCAGCGCTTTCGGTCAAGCCTGGGAAGTAACAGCACTCGCCCAACTCCCTTGCAATGCAGGGACTGAGAATTGGGACTGTTATCAAAATGGATCCTCATAAAAAACTCGTGAAGAGAAAAAGACACGTGGTCGGGCTAATGGTGCAGCTGAAGACCTGAGACAGAAATGAAGTCTATCTGGGGTTTCAGCAGCACCAAACCTCCTGCTGGAAACCGAGTGCTCCTTGCACGTATTCGCTTTCTCTGTCCTCTTCCCATTTCTGTTATCAAAAGGTCATTTCTCTGCAAGGTCTAACAGGGGCTCCCTGGGGCCAGCTCGGAGGGGCACCGGGTCGCACTGGCCTTGCGCGCTCTGTCCTCCGCCCTGTCCCCTTTCTGCCCCACTCACCCGGTGGCGGCTGCCATGATGCACCCGCCGTCGGCCGCGCTGGCTGGGCAACAGTCTGCAGAATCGTGGCTCATGCCAAAGTTGTGGCCCATCTCGTGGGCCATGGTGGCAGCCACGCCGATGGAATTCTCAGAGTGGTCCTGCACAGGGAGAGAGTTCAGGTCAAGAAGACAGCTGTTCCCACCCCAACCCTGCCTTTTCTCTGGCCGAGCCTCGCAGCTTGATAAAAACCCGTACTTTGAACTACAAGCTGCACCTGCCGATCCGGCGGGCTGGATAGATGGACAAATAGATGACAGCAGGCTCCTTGACATCGACTTCACAGGTCAGAAATGAATAGTCAAAGTCATTTAGTAAGCAGTGACAAAGTCAGGAAGAATTTCAGAAGGCAGTAATTTCCTATGCCTTCGAGACAGGCTCTTGTTTCATGATGACATACATAAAAACCTCGAGTAAAAATAAATCCATCTCTTATCTTACTATTCCCCTGGTTTGGAATATATGAAAGACCTAGTGATGTATTAACGTGACTGCTTCCGGGTATTCCTAGCTTGAAAATTGGGGATAAACTACAATCAATTCACCCCTGGGTACCTCCATCCCTTATCACTTGCTGACTTCATTTTAAACAACTGCTCTTTGTGATGTCAAAGCTTTTCATTTTTCTGCAATAACAAGTATCAAGTTATTTTTGATGGAACGGCCTGCTGTCCTGTGAGGCAGTTCTCTGCCTTCTGCAACATCAGTGTCTCAGCTGAGACTCACCATGTTGACTCCTCCAGACTGGTACACGGAGCACATGGCCATGAGGGGGGCCAGGCCGATGGTGATGCCATGGAAGGACACGCCCCTGCAGAAGGGAGGGAGAGAAGGTGACCTAGGGAGGGGACTGAGAGGGCTGTTTCAGTGTGCCCAGGAGCAGGTGGCCATCATGGTGTCCCTTGGCCCCCCTGACATTCCCAGATCATTCCCAAGGGGAGAGGCCCTGCTATTACAGGCCAACTGTACAGTTTCCAGGTGGCCACACCTCTCACTTCCTCTCACCTACTCTCTCACTGCTCTAGAAAAACAGAGTGAAAGGTCACTTTGTCCCACAATATGCCCACGGCCCCGGTCCCTGGAAGGAAAAGGGCAGGGCTTGCAAAGCTGCATCCCATTCCTGCTGCACAGGAAAAAGCCAGAGGGAGGGGTGAGGGGAGAATGGCACAGGGTCTGAGGCTGAAGTGAATCATGCCCACTTCCGCCAGCTGCCGGGGTCCCATGCTGCATCCCTGGCTCTGGGGTATGTGCATGGGGTGGGTGGGGGGAATTCAGGGCAGCAGCTGTCGGGGGCTGATGCTTCATTCCTACATCACGCGGGATCCAAGGAAACAGATGTGTCTCACGAAGTGCAGCTGGGTGCAAGAATGACCTGTTTCTGCCTTTGTTTTGCAATTGTGACCCTAATCTGCCAACAGCCAAGCTCCATTACCCCATTTCATTCATCCCTCTCTCAGCTGTATAAATCCAGGGCAGGGGCCAAGGAATAACCAAAACCCAGTGTTTCCATGCACACCACAAACATGTCATTTGTTTAAAGGATCTATACGGAAACTGGCCGTGTGTGGCTTCTACATCTCCCTGCTGTCTTCTTATCTAGACCCTGCGATCTTTGACAGCGGAGACTATCTGATTTATTTTGGGATCACTAGCACTTAGCATAGACTCTGAAACATAGTGGGTGCTTACTAAATGTCTGATGAGGTCCAGGCAAACTCTTCTTCAGAGAAACAATATGCAAAGGAATATGCAAAATATGTACAAATACACACGAGGTCCTAGTGGCTGTTTTATAAAATTAGACGATGGCTCTGAGGACATCCAACTGGAAACCTAGATTCAAGGTCTTGCCCAAAGCAGGACACCAAGCTTCCAAGTTCAGGCCGAAAGTCTTGGTAACCAGACTCTTCCTAGGTGAATGTACTCATTGCCCAGGCTTTTGGTACAGCTATTTTCTGGGGTGGGGGTGGGGGCTAAATTATTTTTTAAATAAAAAAAAATTTTTTTTTAAATAAGCTCTTGTTTAAAAACTTCTAAATAACTTCTAATAACTTCTAAATAGCTCATGACTTAAAAGGAAACCAAAACGGAAGTGACAAACCACTGAGCAAGGACACTAGAGTGTTGTATTTTACAACCAATGGGATGGGCCAGGCCTTTTAGAAAGAGTAAACAAAGGTTTACATGATTGTGGAATCAGAAAGGTATTTAGGCAACCGACAAACAATGGTTTCATTATGTAAGCACCTTCTGTTTGAACTGCCTCAGAATACCTTTAAAAGTCAACATAATAAACACCAGATGATCACCCCCAGGGGACTGTCACATGCCCCCATCAGTGACTTTTTCTCTCTGTGATGGAAGAAACTCCAACAAAACCCTCTTCCCACCCTCAACATCTCCCTCCCACCAAGCACAGTTCCTACAGGATCCGCTACTTCGACTCTCTTGGGCAGTCAGCCCTGAACCCCTAGGACAGAAGTGAAGGACACCCCAGGGAACCCTCGCCCCCTCCTCCCCCACCTGGGCCTGCTTTGGGAGATTAACTCTGGACTAGAACAAAGAGAGATGAAGATGAGCCCATCAGAAAGTCTGTTTCAAAGCTGCCGTGACCTACAGTCAGTCACTTCCCCAAAACACACCCAATTGTTTCAAACGCTCAGCTGAATATGTGTACGTCTAATGTTCTCATCTAGATTGCAAATACTTCCTGGGATTGTTATGACTCTTGGGCTTTTTAGTATTTTCCAGCATGTGCCAGGTACAGAGCGTATGTCTGAGAAATACTGGATTACCTGGACCAGAGAGTCGGGGTGGCCTGGCGCAGCCAACACGCGGCATCGGGAATGAAGGGGCAGACAGCATGCACTGTGGGCAGGGGCCCTGCAGCCAAGGCCAAGGCAAAGGCAACGCATATGGGAAAAGGCTATTTACGTGATCAGCTGTGCATTGTCGTGCTTCTTCTGACGCAGCAGCTTGCGCCTCCAACGAAGAAATGACCAGAGGGTAGAGTACGGGTTCTCTGTGACTTCACACATATCCCCGTGAGTCCACACTTCCAAGCCCACGAGAGCAATCCGGATGTTGAAGGATCGGTAAAACTGATCGGTGAAACAGAAAAGTCACAGCATCATCTTCATCCGTCAGTGCTAGGGAGGAGCTTATAAATCCCAGGTGGCTAAATAGCATCCCACTGTGTGGGTGTACCCAAGTGTATATGGATATCTCACTGTAAGATTTCTCCACTCATTTTGGAAGTACCTATGTGTAAATGATAGATATGCTTATTCTCAAGTTTCCTTCGCCATCACTGGAGGTGTTCAGCTTTCATCAAGGATACCGTAAACAGACTACATTAGACTGCAAGGGCCCCAGATAATCATCAGGGTTCTGTCCAATCCAAAGATCTGGAAATTCTATAAATGAGACGTGACTCTCAGGATCCTTAAGGCTGTAACTATATCTAACCTTTATGATATACTATATTTTTCATGCCATATACATGTAACAGAGCAAGAGCTTTCTTTAACGCTAACTATTGGAAGGCATGAGAGTAAGAAATTCTTTGACTGGCGTATCCTAGAGACTACTGAGGCAGTGACTTAAAAACAAAAGTTGCATGTGAATCTAGGTCACATGAGCAAGGAGATGCCATTTAATCCAAATCTGGATGACCTTGGGCAGGTACTGCTCCAACTAAAAATAACAATTGGAGCGCTTTCTTTGGACTAAGCTCTGAGGCTGAGAGTTAAGTACTTTGTCCAAAGTCTCAGCAGGAAAAGGGTGGAGCCAGAGTTACAGCCAAAATGATCAGCTCTCAGAGCCTACGCATGGCCCTGCGCTGCTTCAGTGTGGGCATGCCCATATCCATCCCATCCACTTGCCTCCAAGAAACTGGGAGAAGATGGGCTCCAGATTTAGCAAAACATCAGTTGATCTCAATGGAAATTTTGATTGTTCCTGTTTTGTGCCAGGTCGATCATTACAGAAAATAAAAGTTTGGATTCCAATCTGAACTGGCTTCGCTAGGGAAGCTTTTTAAGGACTTAAACTTGGCTTTTTTCACAGTTAAGGAAAAACATTTGGGATGGGGTTCATGATTCAGCAAATTAGTGCAGTTCATTCCAGGTTTTAGTTCAACAACAGTTCAGTTCAAGTAGCTGGGTCAGCAAGCCTCAGAGAAGTGGGTTAGCCTTCCAGCAGGAATGACGAGCATCAGCTGCTGAGGAGAGAACCAAGGCTGCTCAGAGTGGCCCAGCTAGCCAGGCTGGGCTTCAAGGACGGACTGCGCTTTGCTGTCGGCTCTCTTCTCCTTCCACTCTTCATCAGCACCCTTGGTTCTATCACCCAGGCCAGCTGGACAGTTCACAAAGGGGAGACCCAGCCAAGTCTCCCACCTGCCGGGCGTTAGAACAATAGATGTCGCTGGGTGATAACAGAGTCTGCCTCCCGTCTCCCCTCCCAGGGGAACAAGCTCAGTGTTTCCCCAGATGTTGAGTGTTTGGGTTGTAGGATCATTCAGATGTTATTGTGAGTTGAGAGCTAGAGACGACTGGACTGTGTCCCTGGAGTCCTTCCTTCCAGGAAATGCCAGCGTTTGACTTTCACCCTTGACCACTGACCGAATTTCCAGAGCCATCTCAGGCAAAAGAAAAACATATGGCATAGACTTTCCCACCTGATGAGGTCAGAAAACTATGAAATTTGCTTCTAAATCCCTAGAAAATATTTAAGTTCTCTTCTATATACTCCAGTGTTTAGGTAAAAATGATTTCTTCCTTTGACCTGGGGTCCATGAGTCCCTAACAGGCCCAGAGTTAAAGCTTCAGAAGATCTGTGAGTGGCCCGATATTGAACAACAAATGTTATTAGAGTCTCAGAGAACTGTGACCCCAAACATGAAAATCTATACTTTAAAACTACAAGAGGCTAGACTGCCTGTTCTACTGCGTTTTGCACTATAACAAATACAAAAAAATATTTAAAAACAAAAAACCAAAGTATTTCCATGTCCCAGACCAGCCTGTTCTAGCAAAATTGAAGAATTTGGGTTCCTAAGAGCGTGTTTAAAGAGCAGCCCTAGGAAAGTTAACCATCTGCGTGGTCTGAGACAGGAAACAACTTCAGAAACATGTCAGAGAGGGAGACTATATAGATTGGTGCCAAAACCACCCGCTTCCTAATTAAGATTCTGTCCTCGTCCCTTGCTGACCTACCTCCATTCTCTCCTAAGTCAGAGAATTCCTGGGCTTTGTACCTGAAAGGAACTTAAAGAACCTTCAAGCGTCCTTAAACTGAGCTCCTCTATGTCCTCGGCTCCCTAGAGCCACTGCAGGGATGAAGGGAAGGGGTCAGAGGACAATGCCGAGTCCTCACCCCTGCCTTGGCTTAGAGAGGTCTGTCTCATATGACTTTTATATCAGACTGTTTTGTACTGGTCTCAGCCTATTAATAACCAGTGTTATATATGTAGCTGGACCACCCCTGTGGTTCTTATTATCATGGCAAGATTCCCTTCAGCAATAACCATTAGGAAATTGAAAAGATACAGGTTTATTATTTACAAGACATGGAAATTACATAGCACACCTGGGACCGCACAGCGAGTGGGGCTGGGGGGAGAGGAGAGAGAATGGGCCTGGGTTCTGCTTTTACTGGGGTGAAGGGTGAGGACCCAGGTTTTTGAGTACTCACTCTTTATTGGTGAATTTAAAACATAGAGTGGGAATTCAAAGCACAGGAAAAGAAAAAATAAAATAAAATACCATGTAGCTCAAATGGTCACTTACTGAAATCAACCAAGATCTCTGAAACACAGGCTCCTCCGTGGAGGGAGGTGGCCGGGCTCTTTTCCTAGTCCTGTGGTGGCAAAGACAGCCCACTTTGAAGTGGGTGCCTCTTTGTAATGAAGGCCTGGCAATCAAAGCTTAGGCCAGGCACTTGCATTACAAAAAGAAAAACATAAACAATGTCAGGGCTTACACTGCATGGACAGGGGCATAAATTCATTTTAAAAATGGATTCCACCAGAAAAATAAAAATAATCCAAAGCCATTGGTTCAGGCCAACCCCTCTATTTTGTAAATTCAAACAATACAAAAAAAAAAAAAAATCAAGCCGAAGAAAATGAGTCACTTGGCTGAGGTCTCATAGTTGAGCTTGGTGACGATCACCCGAGCCTCTGTGGCATTGCTGTTCTCTCTCAGAACCGGCCAGGCCGGCTAGTCCCTCATAAGTCAGCTCAGGTGCCATGTCATCTGTCCTCTGAGGTGCTGGCACAAAGTACACACCTGGTCTCACCTTATCAACATAATTGGCGATCTCCATGAGCTTGTGTTTGGTGGCATCTGGGTCTCGTCCATTCTTCTGAAACTAAATGGGACAAGCAGAACTAGGTGAGACCCCAGGAACTCTCTCAGGACCCCTACCGTGTACATGACTGTCTTTGAATTGGTTTTTACTTTCTTCTATCTTCAATGAGCAATCATTTTTATACAGTTGTCTCCCCAGGCACACAGACACAGTGTCAGCTCAGGGAGAGCAGAGCCGGGGTCACATCGATCTTGGTATCCCCAACAACCAGCCCGGTGCTGAGCACACAGTAGGCAGGCAGTAGTTGTGTAGTGAATTGAATTAGCTTCCTCCAGCCCTTGAAGTCAACCTTGTTCTCCTGTCCTCCAGATTAGGCCTCCCACAAACTCCCACTGGGCCTTAGACGAGGGAGCGATCCGATCCCTGCCTCGGTCAGCACCCCAACATAAAGCCACCATCGCAGGGACTTTAACAGGCCTCCCTGCATGTGATCAATCAACAGTGGTCAAATTGTTGCTGAATGCCTGGTCCAAGCCTAGAAGAGCTTCAACTAAAACAGAGAGAGGGCCAGAAATAACAACAATGGCAGATTCCGTGTTTAAGGAGTATATAATTAAAATGGACTGAGACACGGACAGGAATAACTGCTATAGGAGGCCACAGGAATGATACAAGATGCTATCGAGGATCATAAGACCTTGGCTTTGTCTGGCACGCCACTCAGATCGAAGAATTCTGAAACTGCGTGGGGCTCGGCGGGAAAGAGCGCTGTGCCCGGTTAGAAATGTCTGCCGTGGGTACCAGGAAGAGGACATTTCAGTCTGTAGCCTCACATCTACCCTTCCTGCTTCAAAAGGATAGATCTCTGTCAGCTGCAAGGATGAAGGAAAGCTTCACGTGCAAAGATAAAATCTGCTACAATTGACCTAACTTTGCAAGTGATGGGCATGTCCTGTGCACTGTCATTGTTACACAGAATCTGGGTACCTATCTGATTTACACAACTATGTATGTTACTTCCATTCCAAACCTTCACGCCCTTCCTCCACCCCATCCAGCAAGAATATCCAAACAAAAAGAACAGCCAAATAAAACTGCCTGGGATATTGGTTGTGATGGGGTGTGTCTCTGCCATGATACAGGGGGAAAAACCACCCTTTCTATTCTTCCACTGCATTTGGACTTTCCTTGGAACTGTCACTCATCAGAACTGTCAATCACCTCACTTTCCCCACTGCTTTCTAAGAGTTCAGTGCAATGTCAGGCATTGTAACTTAGACCTTTTGCAAGGTGCTAATCCTGAAGTTTCTCATTATAGAATCATCCCATTTCTAAATTGGTCTCACTGCTCAGAGAGTGGGGCAGTATTTAGTGAATATTTATTCTAAAATCAGAGTCCTATTTCATTGCCTCGCAAATGTATTACTCCTATCTTCAAGCAACTGCCTGAAATCACTGCAGTTTAAGGAAGAAGAGTCTCAAGCAGGAGTCAGCAAACTTCTTAAATGGACACAATGTAACTGTTTTAGGCTTTGCAGCCATATTCTCTCTGTCCCAACTACTCAGCTCTGCCACCACAGCTCAAAAGCAGCCGCGGACAATACACGCAGCAGTAGGCACGGACGTGTTCCAATAAAACTCTGTTTACAAAAATGTGGTGGGCTGGATTTGACCACGGGCTAGAGCTTGCAGACCCCTGACTTAAAGAAAGGACTGTCTCAACCTTATGCTTTCTAGGGTGATGGAGGAAGTAAGATATGGTGTATCACCTGGCCTTTCCCAACTACCTCACATTCTGTCTGCATCATGAAAGGTCTCTGCATGCCTGTTTTCACAGCTGTCCTGTCCCCTCCTGTCATACCCCATCTTGCTCTTCCGTCTCCTGGATTTCCCATTACACTTGAGGAAGTAAGCGGAGACCCACCTCGGCGCTCCCACCCAGGCCCAGGGGGTGAGCACTGCTGGGTCATGTTTACTGCTGACAGTGCACGCTCTCTCTGGGCAGCACCGCTATCCCTGTCTGCTCCCTGTGCAGAGCCCAGAGGAGGAGCCTGGCCTGTGTAAGCACCGGGGTGTAAATCACAGATAAGGCAGCCTCCCACTCCCTGTCTTCCCATCCTTTCAGATTAATTAATTGGCAGGAATACATTTCTGCCTGCAGAGAAGGAGAGGCTGCTGGAAGAAGAAGTGGGGGAGGGGGGGAGGGGGAGGGACCTGTGAGCCTGAGAACCAGCCTGGCCTACTGTATCCCTCACTCCAGCCAGCCATGACTCATTCAAAGCCGAGGACCCTGAGGAATAAGCAAGTTCCCTGTCTCCAGGCAGCATGAGTCCCCCTCTGAAACAGGATGATGGCTCGAGGCAGAGACAAGAGGCAGAGGCAACACCGTGGTCTGTGGTCCGAGGCACCTGAGCAGCCAGTTTTCCTCGTGGGGGTTTTCTGTGACCCTGTAGGTCAGGAGACTAGAGATGCCCAATCCTTTCCCTGCCCTGCTTCTCCAGAGACTCGCATCCAGTGGGTTTTTAAGACCCTGCACCAAGATTCCACTGGGGAGAGTGCAGGGCTGAAGGGGAGGGTCACCCCACTTCACAATAGAGTGGCTGTGCTTCTACATGCTTAACCACTGGGGTCCCAGGAGCTTCCATCTGAACAAAGGATTCTGTGCTGAAAAAAAAAAAAAATGGCCCAAGAACACTGTATTAGATGATCTTTGATGCAAAGTTGAAACAGAAAAAATGTCCTGGAGTCAGAAGAGCTCAGCTTTCTTCCAGAAACCCTCCTGCCAGGGGCCATTGAGGGTGATCTCCTCCCATGACTGGGGAGCCTTGGCTTTTAAATCTGCTTTGGATTTTGCTCCCCACACTGCTCCCCCATCCTACACACACCCGTCTTTGGAAAGGAAAACAAAAGGGGAAAAAAGGCTGCTAAAAACCAGTACTGACATCAATTAGAAAGCAAACCTCTTCTCAAAGCAGAACATGCTGCTCCCTGGGCCTGGAATGCCCTTCGCCTCCAACTCCCTCGCTTTAAGACAGCTCGAGGGCCACCTCCTCCTGCCACTCACACTCGAAGGCAGATCTCCCCACCCGAAGTCTAATGTTCTTTCCACCATCCCCTGTGGACTAGGTAGAGTGGCCCTGGGATTCAGCAGTTCTGGGGTACAGCCCAAGAATTTGCATTTTCATGAGGTCCGAGTGCTACTGATCATACGGGTCCGGAGCCAGATTTGGGGAACCACAGCCTCAAGTTTTCACTGAACACCAACCTGACTACAAAAATGGACCCATACACGTGCAAGAAAATTGTAAGTCAGATTATTCAAATACATGTATTATCTGTGCAAAAAAAAAAAAAAAAATGTTTTCTTAATGTCTACAGAGAATTCATAGACTCCCCAAGAATAAACACTGAAACCTAAAGGTCTTCAGACCCAATCTAAGAACTGTTCGTCCAAATAATGCAAATTGTACTGATTTTTTTATCTGATTACTGTATCAGACTAGAAGACACCTTTCCTTGTATTTTTTTTCCCCCAGCCATGTTTAAAATAGCAAAAGGAGCCCTCGGTCAGACTGAAGGTCAAAGTCACAGACAAACCGGAGGAAGAGGGCCGCTTTAGCATTCACTCGTCCGAAGCAGTTCGAAGCGTGGGGTGGAACTGTCGCCAGAGCAGTTCAGCTCAGAGCCACCGCCTCCCCCTTACCTCCGCGTAATCGGCCACGAGGTAAACCTCCACGTACTTCATGGAGTTTAAATCTTCCCTTTTCATCTAAGAAGGAGACACAAGCAGGTCAGAGCTGTAGATATGGTGGACTTGGCCTCATTTCAGAAAACGGCTAAGCTGTGGTGCTGGTTTAATTCTGTACTTGGGCACCAGGGCCAGTTCCGGCTGTGGTCGCCACCACCCTCACGGTGCCCTCCGCCTGCCATCTTGGTCACCCCGGCTGCTGCTCTGGGACACTGGGTCCTGTCCTCTAGTCTCAGGAAACAGTGAGCTGGGTGGGCTGGCTAGAACAGGAAGAACAGGCCGACATACTGTGTGGGAACATGCTGACATCAGGTTCCCCAAAACCATTTGCACCACACACCTCTAGTGTCGGGATAAACGAACACAAGCATTTTGGCATAGGGTTGTTTTGGTTTGGTTTTTTCTCACATTTTGAAATTGGCATTACAGAGTATTTTAAATGTAGTAAGTGTTTACCCCAAAGCACTATTCTATCAAATGCAAGGCTATGCCACACTCAACAATGACTTAGAATAGAAGGAAAAGCTACTTCCTCCTTAGCTCCCTTTAATTCAGAATCACTCCTGGATCCAAAGTAAGGGTCCTCACTTTACCGACCCGAGGTCGACGCCCGCGCTGAGAACTCACCCTGCGAGGTCGTTCCTTGACCTGTTTTGTAAACTGAAGGCCCCAGTCCCTGCTGGCGGTTCTGGAGTGCTCGAACCCACAGTTCCCGGGAGGCAGCTTGAGATGTTCAGATCTGTAGATAAGGTGGCGGCCCGCACTGTTGGGGAGGGGCTCGATGATGTAGCTGAGGTTGCTGCTCACCACAATCAGGCCTCTGTCAAAGGGGTAAACACAATCTCTGGTTAAAGATGAGGGCCCTGGAGAAATCCCTAGCTCAGGGCTCAGTTTCCCCACATACAAAATGACACAGTTGGCTCTGATCCCTCGTTCTTAACCTTATTATAGGGTCATGCACCCCCTGGTGAGAAGCTGAGGCGAGCTCAGACTTCCTCTCCGGAGAAATGCACATGTATGTAAATTGGTACACAATTTCAGGTTTTAAAAGCTTATCTCAGAGAAGCTCAAAAGGTTCTAAAAAAGGCTGGACCAGGGACAGTTAACACTCACAAATGACAGGAGGACCAGGATTCCAAAATGCCTCCAAAACCTAAACCTGGCATATGACAAATCACAGGACGGTAATTTATGGCCTCAGAAAAAGATAGTGTGCTGACCAGACGAAGGACACCGGTCTCGGGTGAGAGTCCCGGTCTGAGCTCCAACATGAAATTGTCAAGTGCTCTTCAATACACTGCTTAAATCATTCTGAACCTCAGTTTCCCCGTGTGTAAATGCAAATGATAATTTACTAATTCATGAGGACTCTTGGGATGATTAAATGGGATGACAAGCATCTCTGTCCTTGGAAACCAAAGCTGGAGGCATCACCGATGGCATTCCTGCCAGCCCCGACTTCCCCGCGTCAGCAAGGCAGCCCTTTAGTAGGGTGACATCCACAACCAAACACGTGTGACCACTCTTGGTTATGGACACTAGAGTTGAACGCAGAATAAAGACATGTTTGCTCATTATATTCTTCCCCTCACAAGCCCTTACTCTGCACTAGATGTAATCTAGACATGATCCATGTCCTCAAATAATTCACGGCCCATTGGAGGACAGACACTCATTCGTTCCACAAATGTTTCCCAAGCTCCTGCTGTGAGCCAGGCATTGTGCTAGTTGCTGGAGATGGAGTGGTGAACAAGGCAAGCTGCCTGCCCTCTTGGAGCTTGGAATCCGAACATGGGGATAAATCGCTACAGTGATAACAGAGACAACAAAAAGGCTTCATCACCCAATACGGACGGATTGGACGCAGCTGCCTGAAGGGTTGCATCAGTGAGGTGACAAAGAGTGCTATGACTTATTATCGATCACTATTGCAAATAATCAGTGGAAGGGTGAGTAGCCCTGACCGGTGTAGTTCAGTTGGTTAGAGCACCGTCCTGTACACCAAAATGTCGCCGGTTCAATTCCCAGTCAGGGAATATACCCAGGTTGCAGGTTTGAACCCCGGCTGGGGTGTGTGCAGGAGGCAACCAACTGATGTTTCTCTCTCTCTCTCTCTCTTTCTCTTTCTCTCTCTCTCTCTCTCTCTCTCTCTCTCTCTCTCTCTCTCCCCCTTTCTCTCTCTAAAATCGATAAAAATATATCCTTGGGTGAGGATTAAAAAAATAAAAATAACCAATGGAAGGGTGAGGAGAGGCCCACGTGGCAGGTATTTGCCGTTCCTGATGCAGTGAGGTGAACACGAGGGAATGCACCAGGGCTCTGGGGGAGGAAGACACCCAGCAATGAGTCCCAGGGGCCCCAGCAGCATTTCCTGGGCTCCCAAACCTCAGGCTCTCATCCATCCAGAAAACTCACAGGTTAAATAATCTCCATGCCAGCCTTTGCCACTCCAAACTGAAAGGACCTCTCTCTTCAGCTGTCTGGACTTCCAGCCCCGCCCCAAACTCCTCAGGACCCCCAACCAGGTTTTGCCCTTTGGGAAGAGCCCGTGATGCTCTCAGGAGAGACCACGCCAGGCTCTGATCAGCAGAAGCCCCTCCTGGAATCCATCCCTGGCTGACCTCATCCCGGTGCCGGGGAGCCTGACGGCTTCCAGGCCGCCTCGCCCAGGCTGACGCAGCAGTCCCAGAGCAATGCTCGAGCTGCCAGCTGGCGAGACACCCAAGGTGCTCCCTGGACAGCGAGGGGTGGAAATGGGGCGAAGAGCAAGGGTCACATCCGCTCCTGAATCCAGACAGGAAAGGGCACAGGGCAGAGCTGCTGCAGGCATCCTGTTCCCAAACTATCTCACCTCGGCTGAGCAAGGCGCTTCCCGTCACCTCAGTTTCCCCCGATGGCTACAAACTTGGCACACACAGAGGGCTGGACCACGAACCAGCTAGCTAATGCTTCGTGTGCACCAGGTTGTGGCTGTGGAGATAACACCCAGTGAATGGAAAGTCCCACGTAGGGAATGGGGAAAGTTCCAGTAGCTGACTGGGCAGCACCTGGCTAGACCTCTGGGCCAACAGGACAGAGACCATGCCAGAGCTTAGCGCAGGGTGAACAATGATCATCACGATGGTTAGAAGGGATCGAGACTTTGCTATGGAACAGGCACTGTGCTGAGTATTTTACTACTCACACCGGCTTCCATGATCCTTACAAATATTATCCCCATTGTGCAAATGAGAAAACTAAGGCTCAGTGAGGTTTGCTAACCGACCCAGATTCACACAGGTAACAAGGACCTAAGCAGTCTGGTTCCAGGTCCCACAACCCTAACCAGGACCTTAACATGTCACTCACATGTCTCTGTCACAACAGCGCTGCAAAAGTGTGCCAGAAAGCTATCCCCAGTTTACAGATGGCTACAAATGACGGGCACTAGCAACCCTCCTGAGGTGTGAATGGCCGTAACCCACTGGCCTGCCTGAAGTAAGACACCATCATTACTTCATTCCCACGTCAATGCTCTAAGGCACTATCATGCATCCCATTTTATAGCTCAGTAAACTGAGCCTCAGAGAGATAGATTTATTTATTTATTTATTTATTTATTTATTTATTTATTTATTTATTTATTTTATTATTATTTTTTATCCTCACCCAAGGACATTTTTTTGCATTTATCTTCAGATACAGCAAGAGGGAGAGAGGGAGGAAGAGAGAGAGAGAAACATCGATGCAAGAGAGACACACCGACTGGTTGCCACCCACACGACCCCAACCGGGGCTGCAACCGAGGTACGTGCCCTTAGCAGGAACTGAACCTGGGATTCTCTGGTCCACAGGCCGACTCTCTAACCGCTGAGCCAAACCGGCCAGGGCGCCTCAGAGAGATTTAATAATAAGCTCTCATGAGTCTCTGGGGCCAAAGATTTTAGGTCTGGTAGACTCCAGACACGATGCCCTTATCCTCTCTGCTATCTGTCTCCATCAGTGAGTTCCAAACCTACGGGTCAGACAGCACGAGGAGCAGAGCTCCCAGAGCTATGCAGTGGCGTACTCTGCAGAGCGCCTTAAAAATACAGATGTAGGAGACTTGGACTCCATAGGCCTGGGTATCGGCACTCTTAGTAAGTCCACAGCAATGCTTTGCACAGCCACACGCAGGAACTGTGGCCTGGAGCCCAGGCTGGGCAGTAGGAGCCCCCTCTTCACAAAGCCCCTGGCATTTCTGTTTCAGGGAGTGGGCAGATGACAATTTGAGAAGCACAGGCTCAGGACACTGGAGGCCTCTCAGCAATAGGACTCTGTGGCCCTCCCCTCGTCCCCCTCTGTGGCCCCTGGTAACTCACCCATGTCACAATTGCAATCCTCCCAGACTGCCTGGGGCTTGGGGAGAGGCTGGCACAAGCCCCAGAACTTTACAGTGAACCCCAGCTTTGACAGTTGGGGGGATTTCTGAGACTACAGTCCCTGAGGCCCTGGCCCATTACCACCCCCAAGTCCTGCTAGCTGTCCTCCTGTGAACACTCACCAGTTGTTTATCCTTCTAGCAGCCTCGGTTGATCTAATTTGCTAAATATAAGCACTGGCAGAGCTTCACCGGGGGCATGGGAGGGGGGCCCAGGAGGCTGGGTGGCCGGGACCTCACAAGCTATTCTCCATTCCGCTCTCCATCCTATTCCTCATTGTTAAGAGCTTGAAACAAATGAGATTGTACAGAGGAACCCTGGCAAGCCAGGCTGACAGCGGGCGATTCAGGTTTAACCCCTGAATGACTGCAGGACTGGTCCGCATGCACCCTTCAAGGAACTAGGCAAGGTTGCGTCCTGGGAATCCGTTCACTCAGAGCTAAACCTACAGGAACATACCCTATCTCCCTACATCCACATCGGTCCTAAGAGGTAATCATCCTGTTACCTTTCCTTCCACCCCCTTAAACCCCAATTTGCATCCAAGTGAGGAGTCACAGGGAGCTTCAGAGGCAGCACAGAAGGGAAGAAAGACGGCAGACAAGTGATGTGCTCCCCCTGGAGTGGTACATGTGGAGAGCATGGCCTGAGCGGGGCACAGCTGGATTCCAGCTCTGGCTCTGCTGTCTGCTAGCTGTGGGGTATGTCACTCAACAACGCTGCCCGGCTCACAGAGTTGCTATAACTGATGGAAGTAACAGGCAATGTTTACTAATCATCTAAGTAACATTTAAAAGAACAGCATATCACCCTGGCTGGTTTGGCTCAGTGGTTGGAGCATCAGCCCATGGACCGAAGAGTCACGGCTTCTATACCTCGGTTGCAGTTCGGTCCCCGGCCCTGGTTGGGGTCGGCAGGAGGCAATCAATTATGTGTCTCTCTCACACTGATGTTTTCCTTTCTCTCTCTCTCTCCCTCCCACACTATCTGAAAAATCAATGGAAAAATATCCTCAGGTGAGGATTAAAAAAAAAAGAATAATACATCAAATAGATCACGACTTTGCCAGACTTTCTATGTAATTAAATTTGCCAGAAATTAGTACATAAGAAACTATGCAGCCATTAAAAGAAAGAGACAGTTCTATGTGTGCCTAAGACATAATGTTAAACTGAAAAAAAATGACATGATGGTAGGAGACTCGACTTGGGGTGGTGAACACACAATGATGATGTATTATAGAATTGTACACCTGAAACCTATATAATTGTATTAACCAATGTCACCCCAATGAATTCAATTTAAAAGAAATAAAATAAAATAAAATTTGTTTAAGGAAATTGTTTGACTATAGAGTAGACCTTATGAGGACAAAGATGTGGATAGATATGTATGGAACATTTCAGGTCATTGCATTAATTCTATAGAATTTGATATGTAAAGTTTGTGATTTCAACTTATTTTTAATAATTTTTGTTAAATGAAAAAAAAATTACGGAATGGTAATGAATGGGGTAATCTCATTTGGATTTTTAAAAATCATATATACACACAATTATATATTTCAATTATGCATACCCCAGCAGTGATTACAGGTAGGGAATGGGATTGGCTGAAGGGGTAGACAGAATAAAGAACTTGTACTTTTTTAGTTTTACACTTCTATATTACTTGAATATTTAATACACTAGTTATGTAATGATGATTTTTAAAAATATTTTTATTGATTTTTAGATAGAGGAAAGGAGAGGAAGAGAGAGAAAGAAACATTGATGAGAGAGCAGAATATCAATCGGCTGCCTCCTGCACGCCCCCTACCGGGGATCAAGCCCAAAACCCTGGCATGTGCCTTGACTAGTAATCAAACCGGGAACCTTTTGGGGCACAGGACGCCCAACCAACTGAGCCACACCGGCCAGGGCTAATGATAATTTTTAACAAGCAGTTTTTAAAAAGTAAACTGATCAATCAGATTTTTAAAAATGTTTTGACTGTAATCAATACCTCTCCTGCTGACAGACAGTGAGCTAGAGAGACACACACACACAGCACAGTGTCTCCACACCCCACAGGTTCGATCAAGAACATTTCAGTCCAGCGCTGTCTAGACTTCTTCACGAATAATCATCGCTCTTCACATTTCTACTTTGTGTTAGTTTGTCAAGCATCTGTGTGTGGGAGAAGCCCTGCAGACAATGAGGGAGACAGACACCTGACAACCCTGATGAAACGGTGTGCCACATCTTTTCACTGGTGTAGTTTATTAAGTATCCATAGCTGCCACCCAGTTCTCAAAGGGGCCAGTGGCCCAGATAAGATGATGAAGCACTCTATCACATATCTATGTTTTTTTGCAAGGAATATTTCTAATGGGATACACAAGACACTGATAACAGTGGGGAGGGGAGATTCTGTAAATTCGGGATAAGAGACCTATCTTTTCACTGTACACTCCTGTACTATTTGATTTTTTTTTTTTTTTTTACTATGATCATGTATTACTTCTTCAATTAAAGTAGCTTAAAGAACTGATTTGGAGAGAAGAGGGGGCCTACCCACCATCTAGAAACTCAGCTGAACTTCTCTGTATCTGTATCATCGGCCTGAAGATTCCACTTGGTGTATGTCCTACCTATTTCCTCCAATCACAGGAGCATGTTTCCAGGAGAAGCACAATTGCTAAAAAGATTTTCCATTGCGACATCGGTTTATGAGCCTGCATTGGATGCGCGTTACATGGTTTGGAGGCTGCGGCTGCTGGAGCTGCTCCTTCTCCAGAGTCCGAGAGGAGCCATCTGGCCTAAGTCCCCGGCTCTTAAATCAGTCGAGCCCACAGACACCCTTGGTTTCTTAAGGTGTGTAGTGAGCCAGCTGGGAAAGTAAGCAGGTGGACCCCACCAGAGGGAAGCACGCAAAACAGAAACACATGGACGGCTCAGCCGGTTTCCCCCTGTCAGCGCGGCCGTGGGAATGATTTAGAAGAGGCCAAGCCAAGTTCCCACCACTCCAGACCAAGGGGACAGAGGAAGAGGCGGAGAGATGCAAGTCACACCTGCCATGCTCCCTTTCCTGCTTCGCGGGAAAGACGGTTGTTTACTTGCAGACTGCAGGTGGTCGTGGCTGGGCCTGTAAACACCACGGAGAGGCCAGTTGGCTTGGCTCAACCAAGTCATTTGAATGGAGGATTGGAGGCCACTGTTATGGCCTCCCAGCCAAAGCTTGTTTCCTGCCTAATTCCCTCCGGCTGACTCACCGCGGAGCCTTACAGAGGAGACATGGCCCAACTTATAAACAAACATGTGGGACTTGCAGCCTTGCATCTGCATGTGGGCCTGGGTAAATCTGAGCACGGTTCCACTGTTATAAAAGGGTGTAACACGACTGATGGTGTATGCCTGCAGGGTGCTGCAGAGACCACACAGCACACGTTCTCTACCATGCCTGTCATCGAAGCCCATTTTACAGACGAGGAAACTGAGGGCTCAGGAAAGTACTTTCCAGTGCCTATCTTTCCTCCATCCGTGTAGGCCATAGGCACAGAGTGGGCACCCAATACTCATACACTGAATGAACGAAACAATTACTGAATGAAGCAGGTGACAGAGAAGAAGGCCACACAGTAGAAGCTCCTACTGGCTCATGAGAAGCAGTGTGTGCCTATCTGCCTCCAGTGACACCGTGCCGACAGCTTGACCTGCGCATGGTGGGAATTACACGGCAGATGCTACGAATCAGGGCCTTTTCTTTACTTTCTTTCTTTTCTTTTCATAGAGACAGTTTATCAACACTCTGGGTATAGGTTTCACATTAAAACCCAGGCAATTACTACAGGCAATGAAAATACAGGATTTTCAGATCATCTCTTTTCCAAAAGGAGAAGAGTGTGGCAGAGTCTAAATAAATGGTATTTATTACTTCAACAGACATGCATAGATCACACTATATGCAAAGCACTCGGGTAGGCTGGAGGAGAGAAACAGATATCTGAGATATAATTTATGTGGTCAAGGAACGAACATCCTCAGGGACAAACTGCAGCACGCACAGGAATCCCCGGGGGGTCTTGGTAAAATGCAGACTGTAACCCAGTAGGTTTGAGGTGGGACCAGAGACACTGCATCTGAACAAGCTCCCGGGTGCTGCTGCCTCTCTGCAGGCCACACCTAGGAAGCAAGGATCTAGGAGGTGACTGGGTGCTCCTATGTGACAGCCAGGTGCACACAATCAGTATCTATGAACACATCCAACGCTCACGACACTAGGAATATAGTCCTCTTATCCACATTTTATACACGAGACCATCGAGGCCCAAGGTCACCCAGCAGGTAAACTGCCACTGGCTTGGCTCAGGGAATGAAGAGTCATTCTCTTTCCCACGTACCACCTGGTCGGAACTTTCCAGTTAACTTTCTGTCTTGGAAATTATCCTTGCTTCTCCCTTCTCTTCCCGTCCTCTCTTTTCACTAGCTGCCCATCTCCTTTTTCACCGCCTACCAGTGCTTCTATCAGAGAAGAGCAAAGGAGAAGAGGGAATAAATGCTCAAACTCCTCAGTTTCAGGTCAGGAACCCCATCTTTTATTGTCTATGTTCTGATGCTTTGACGTCTGCTCCCAGGGTTAGCCAGTTCCTAGAGACAGTAAACAACTCGCCAGTGAGCACACCTTTCCAATGTGGCTTTCACCCTCTGAGCCACTGTCCCCCTGCCCTGTTCACCCCAGGCCAGGTACCAGACAACTGGGGACAGCCCCTGAGCCCCAGATCCCACTGGAATGGCTGAAACTAACCAATCCCAAGCTTCACCTGTTCCTTCCTGCACAAACCACAACAAAGACTCTTGCCACATCCCCGCCCCCACCTCCTGATTGACCCCGGTGCTTCCTGCCCCACGCCCCGCAGGCCCTGTCCTCTCGGGATCCTGGGTACACCAAACCACCTCTTCAGGGGCAGTCATCTCCCACTCTGCTGGCTTTGCCATACCTGGGCATCACTAAAACATCAAGTTCCTCAAGTTCCTCCCAAGCTCGGCCCTTCTCAGAACTAGCTTGCGTACACTCTCGATGGACAGCTTCTCAGGGTCCCTGCCCAAGGCCAGCCCTGCTTGTCCTGAAAATCCCATTCCTGGGGAGAGTGCCAAGTGTCCCCCAGCACTGTCAGGGCCTCTTACCTCATTCCCCGGCAGGTGCTGAGCGTGACACTGGACTGTTCCGCCTTCCTCACCGTCCCATGGTAAAAGCAGTGATTCTAGCAAGGAGAAAGGGGTGGTCAGGCCACAGACACTGATAATAAGCACAGCAATGTTAATGTCGCGCGAAGGTCACGGATGATTATATACCTAGCCTAAGCGTGTAACCTGCAGGGAACTTTCCAAGCCTCTGTTTTATTTGATCCTCATCACAGTCCTGGGAGGTGGGACAGGGCAGATGTCATCATCCCCACTGAACAGATGAAGAAGCTGAGGCTCGAGGAGCAGAGAGGTTTGCCGAAGGTCCCTCTGCTAGCTGGAGAACCAAGATTTCAGAGCCAGTTCAGAGCTCTTTCCACGACAAGGATGTTGGCCACAGGAAACACTGGCTTCTGAAAAGACCACCTCCCCACTAGAGTCATCTGTGACCCCCTACAGGGTTGAACAGTGTCCCCCCAAAATGCATGTCTACCCAGAACCTCAGAATGTGATCCTATTTGGAATAGGATCTTCGCAGATGTAGTTAAGATGAAGTCATCATATTGGACTGCTGTCCTTTTAAGAAGAAGAGATCACACACACACACACACACACACACACACACACACACACCTCGAAGCCATGTGATAACAGAGGCAGAGATTCGATCAATGAAGCTACAAGCCATGGACCACCAGGGATGGCCAAGGACCATCAGAAGCTAGCAAGAGGCAAGGAAGGATTCTTCCCTAGACTACAGAGGGAGCTGAGCCTTGCTGACACCTTGATTTTGGACTTCTATGCTACAGAGAATACAATTCTATTGTTTTAAACCTCCAAGTTCATAGTACTTTGCTACAGCAGCCCTAGGAAATGGGGACCCCAGCTTTTCTGCACCTCCCCTGAATCGCTGCATGCCTGACTCGGACTGAATTTGGCACCTACATCCATGGACGCGCAGAGGTCTGAGGCTGCTCTCCAGTCAGTGTGTCTCACGTGGGCTTCCCAGCCCAGCTGGGCTCCTCCGTGACTACAAACAGCTGTGGAGCACTGCTGTGTGCCAGGCCCTGGGCTGGGCCCCAGAGACACAACAACGAGCAAACACATACAGCGCCAGCCTTCGTGGGACTTGCGGTCCGGCGAGAGCCAATCTTCATTAAAAAGCCATACAGAGAGCGGCGCGAAGTCAGGGTTGGAGACGCCGGCAGAGCGGTTTAAAGCAGGGTAGCTGGGGCGTTCAGGAGGCAAACCAGGACACTGCTGAGAGTGCTCAAGTGCAAAACCAGGCACAGGGTGGACAGCGAGGGGTGATAACGAAGGACACGTCCCTACGCGCTCGTTCCCAAATGGTTAAGCGAGAGCAGCTGGTCAGAAGAGGGAGAAGGTCAAACCTCCACGTCAGAGCCAGGCCCTGAACACACGTTCAGAGGGATATAAACTCCGGAGCTGCCGCCATGGACGCTTCCTCCCCCATCCCACCGCAACACGCTGAGGCTGAGCAGGGCCAAACAGAAATCTCTGGCGTTTGCCTGCGCACAGGCCAAGTGATCCTCAGCAGGACCATACTTGTTTATAGATGTTCCTTGGTCCCAGCAGGCAGGAATGTGACCTAGGACACAGCTAACCCACTGTCTACCTTCTCTGGCTCCATCCCCCACCCAGGTCTAGGCACAAGCATTGCCTAACGATGAAGGATTTTGGCATGCCCAGGCCAGGTTTAAATGCAAGCTCCATACTGACCAGCTAAGTAAACAGTTGCACAACCTCTCTCTGACCTCCAGCATCTTCAGTCTCTACCTCAGGGAAGGTTGTGAGAACGCGTACCTCCAGGGGCTAGCGCGGGGCACTTGGCCCGGAGCTCCGACAATAAACATTAGTAATCCTTTGTCAAAAGCAGAATGTGGCCTCGAGGGAGAGGGAAGCCCACCAAGGGGCTGACTCTTTGGCCTTAGCTGTACCAACTCCATGCCCTACCCAGCTGAGCCATGCAGCCAGATCACAGCAGAGGCCTGGCTGGCACTCAGCTCAGGCTCACTCTCAGGCTGGTGGTGCCTTTGCACCTGCTGGCTCCCCCACCCATTCATGCTCAGGCAGTCAGGAGGAGGGACAGGCACCAGCCCCTCTTTCTGCATCAAACTCTGAACTTGAAGCAAGTCAGATCCCGACCTTTAGTGGGGCACACAGGAGAGCCAGCATGCCGGGGACATCCTGCAGCACCTGGGAAAGAAGGGAGGGGGGCACGACCCTCCTTACAGCCGGGATTCCACCCGCTTTCAAATGCAAGCCTGTCACATGGCTTCTCCACCTTCCCTCGGCTCTGGGACCTGGAGGCACGAGGTCAAGCGTTCCAGTTCTGAATCTGATCCTTAGAACTCAGCAACAAGGCCATGAACTCCACAACCCAGGCTCGTTCATGAGTGGAAGAGGGGGCCGGGCCTGGATGGGGTAAATGGGGCTCACAGATACTGGAATGACGGAGAGTCAAGAAGTTCAGAAATGTGGGTCAGTTTCGAAAATCCTGGTTACCTCCACAAAGAAAGAGAATTCAGATCCAGGGATGGGTGTGAAGGGTCCTTGTGCCTCTTCCCTTGTTGGGACTGATGCTGACAGTGATCACTGCCTGGGTGCTCTCTGAAACAGCATCCCAACTGACTTCAATTTCCAAAGGGCTTTCACACACGTTGTCACATGTACAAAAATACCTGCCATTCAGTGTTAGCAACAATAAAAGCTAACATCCATCCAGCTTTTACTACTGGATAAACCGCTAACACAGATTTTAAAAAATTCTGACCAATGCCTGATAAGGTAGATATTATTATTCCCATTTTTTAAAAAAGGTTGGAACCCTGGCCAGTTTGGCTCAGTGGTTAGAGCATCAGCCTGCAGACCAATGAGTCAAGGGTTCGATTCCGGTCAAGGGCACGTACCTCGGTTGCAGTTTGTCCCCGGCCTGGTGGGGTCATGCGGGAGGCAGCCAGTTTATGTGGCTCTCTCACATCGATGTTTCTCTCTCTCTCTCTCTCTCCCCCCCTCCCTCCCACTCTATCTGATAATAAGTAGAAAAATATCCTCAAGTGAGGAATAAAAAAAAAATCTGGAGAGGTTTTGTCATCCCCAGGCCACACAGTAAAGTGGAGATTCAAACCCCAACGGGCTGACTTCAGACTCTATGCTCTGCCTCCCCCAGGAAAAGCAGACCCAGCAAAGTACATGCCAATTAATTCGTCAAAACTATTATCTTCTAGCACCAATGGAGATTTGAGGTCTAGTCTAAGCCTTGCCGTGTACTGGTTATCTGAACGTAAACACGTTACTTTTCCTCTTCTCTCAATTTTCTCATCTGTAAAATGTGACGTTGGAAGAGATGTTTATAAATTCCCATAAAACCAGTGATTCATCTTACGCTTCCATAGCCCTGAGAGTCAGATCTTAACATATCCAATATTCTGAAGAAGAAACTCAACACTAGTGTAGTCAAAAGGGTTGTTTAGGGTCAAACAGCTGAAGCCAAGACTAAAACCCTGGCTTCAGACCCCAAACTCTGTAACTCTTTCTACTGGAACACATCCTCAGATCCATTCCCCCAGCGATCTGACCCAGATTAGGGCTGTAGCCTACAGGCCAGCGGGTGATGAGTTTGATAAGGTTCCCAGAACTCCCGCTGCCCCGGGGCAAGTTTGGTAGTAGAGTACGGTCCTCAACATTTGGGTCAAATGCAGCTAAATTTCTCTTTGGGTCTTCCCCCTGGGGCTGGGTGGGGGCTTTGCTGTCCAGTGGCAGGGGATGTGAGGAAACAATGACTTGTGCCAGACTTGGGTCAACAAGACCTTCAGGAAGGAGGGGCATTCAGGGATTGAGGGAAGTGCTCTGCCTAATGCTGAGAGCACAAAGAACAGTCATGAAGTCACTGCATTCCTTCTGAGCTTCTCGGCCTGAGGGGGCCGCCCGGAGGGGGGCTTTCACAGCAGGAAGCATGAGCTCACAGCCAACTTGTGCACTGAGACCCATTCCTGAGCTGCTGGTATACCCGCGCAGAGCCCAGCTCGAGGAGGGTGCTTGGCGAGGCTGTCCTGGCTAGGGCTTTCCAGGCATGCCCGTTCCCTCCCCGGAGACAGAGAACAGAAATCTCAAGGAAGGAAAGAGTTTGGACCAAGGGGCATTGAAGAACGTGGGAGTGGACACACCACACTGGTCAGCCTCCCCAGACTCACACTCAGGCAGGGATACTTTAAAGAAAGGGCCATGTGGGAGTCGGCGGTGCCACCGTAAGCTGCTGGAGGAACACGGAGGCAGAGGGGCCTGTCCTGCTGTCTTCATGCCATTCCTCCCACATCTACTCGCCACTAAAGTCCATTGTGACCTGCCCCAAAGGCTCCCGCCACAGTCCACTTCTCCTTCAGCCCATGTCATCAGCCCAGGGTCTGAGAAGGGTCACTGCAACCCCGAGTGTCTCCACTTGGGCACTAGTGACATTCGGGGCCAGATAATTCTCTGTGCAGAAACTGTCCTGGGCATTGTAGGTTAGCAGCATCCCTGGCCTCTCCCTTCTAGGCGCCAATGGCATCCACCTCTCAGTCATGACAATCAAAACTGTCTCCAGACATTGCCTAGGGTCCCCTCCTTTGCTGGCTGAAATGGTCAAACAAACAAATAGAACATTTTAGGATCATTGCACTGGATTAAAATTGGTATAAATCATCGTGAATCATATTTTCTTTCCTAATGTTAGTTACCCATATATCGACAAAAGTTTAAGTAAATGAATGATTTTTTTTTTTTATCCTCACTCAAGGACCTTTTTGCATTTATCTTCAGATAGAGCAGGAGAGAGGGAGGGAGGAAGAGAGAGAGAGAAACATCGATGTGAGAGAGACACATCGACTGGCTGCCACCGACACGACCCCAACCGGGGCTGGAGATGAACCGCAACCGAAGAACGTGCCCTTAGTGGGAACCGAAACCTGGACTCTCTGGTCCGTGGGCCGATGCTCTAACTGTTGAGCCAAACTGGCCAGGGCATAAATGAATGATTTAAAACAAAATCCCTCCTGCCTGAGAACCACTGCTCTGAGCCTATGATTCTAGCAGGTCCCCAGGTAGGAAAAGCTAGCGAACCACGGAATGTGTATGATTCACCACCTTCAGTGTCCACCAGTGTCCAGCAGTGTCCAGCAGTGGGCAATCGTGAAGCCAACTAAAATGTATCCATCTGAAAAAGCATTTTTTTAAAAATAACTTTTCTTTATTGATTTTAGAGAGAGAGGAAGGGAGAGAGAAATAGAAACATGGATGAGAGAGAACATCGATTGGCCTCCTCCTGCATGCCCCCCACTGGGGATCAGGCCCACAACCTGGGCATGTGCCCTGACCGGGAATCGAACTGGTGACCTCTTGGTGCATGGGTTGACGCTCAACCACTGAGCCACACTGGCCGGGCATGAAAAATCATTTTTAAAATGACAAATGTTTGTGTGAACATCCATACTCAAAAACGACTTTGAGGGGGAAACAATATCCAATATGGATGTAGCAGCCAAATAAAAAATAAAAAGTCGTCATAACTTAAAGTCACATTAAAAAGGCAGACTACAAAACCTTCCGGCTCCAAATGAAAAAGGAACAATTAGACATCTGACTGGGTGAGATGACAGGATCACCCGTAAATCATTCCTTTTGCTTAGACTTCTGTTAATATGTGAGTACTTAACGTAACGCAAAGAAAATTATGCTTCAGATGCAATTCTCCTAAAATATTTTTTGTTTGACCATTTTAGCCAGCGAAGGAGAGGGCGCACTTAGGAAGCGACAGATTCGCACTTGGCCTGTCCCGCCGTCTCCCTTGGTCTCCAGTCAGGAGAGACCATCGCCCTGGGGGAAGCACCACGTCCATCGCGTCCCACCATCTCACTTCCCGGGGTGGGCCGGAGAAGGGCAGCTGCTCGTTGACCAGAGCTTACCTCCGATTTCAGCATGGTGGTTTGAGGGTTGCCACTCGGAGTATAATGGGTTTCTGTGTAGCTTGGAGCGAAAAGGTGCCTGCAAAGAATAAGAACAGACATTTGTCTCCTGAGGTGCTGGACTCCACCCTGCTGGGAACGATGGCTGGTCATTCTAACCCTGGTCATGCTAACCGAGGCAGGACTGCTTCCCTCGGCTCTGTGCGGAAGAAATGGAGCGGCCATAAGGGCTGAAGAAACCAAAAGAAAACCAGGGGGGCATTTGCTATGAATTTTACATTCGTGGGGCTCATTATGCGTTCAGACAACCAGGTGGAGTCGACCGAACTAAAGCAGTGCCTTAAACTTTTTCTGGGTCCTGGGAACACACACACGCATACACACACTCCAAATTCACCTGGACTGGCTTTTCTACCACGGCGTCCACCAACTTTTAGTATCAGCACACCAATTTTTCTTTAAGGGAATACCTCTCCCCTGTTGCATGTTTTGGTGAGATTGTCAATCAAGGCGTCTTCTCTGGCCCCAGCCAAGGGTGCACGATCCAAGCTAAGCCAATGGAACAATGTCACCAGAGATGAGCAGATTGGAGCAGTTTGCCTGTTCCTTTGTCCCTGCTGGGTGGATTCCTGAGGCTGCCTCGGCATGTCCTTCCTGAGACCTAGTGGTTCAGATTTCCTGAGAACCCGTACATCTATGTGTCACCCTTCCAATGAATTACTTTCCAAGATTAGACATTGGTTTTTCTCTTGCTACAGACCCCTTGAAGCTGAGGTTAAGAATCCCTCACCAAAGGAAAGGCGATACCAAACAAGGTTCCTAGAATTTCTCTAAAAGTAAATAAAGAGCTAAATGGGTGCTTCAGCTAGCTCAGCCACACTGAAAGCAGAATGAACCTATAGAAAGACAAGGTCAAGGGGCAAAAGGGTTTCTCATGGAAGAGAAATTGGAGTCAAACAAAAAAATTAAGTGTATCTATATGGACTAATTGGAAAGAATGTCTAAAATTGAGTTAGATAAAAAACAAATTTCAGGAACGCATACATTTTAAAAATCCCTTTAAATGAAAAACACTAGTCATACACCCTAGTGTATGCACTGAAAACAACTGGGAAAGCGAATGGCCACTGTTAATGGTGGCTGTCTCAGGGGACTGCTGTTCACAACGTCAGTTGCATACGTCAGTTCTGAAAATCAGTTGATTTTTTAAAAACAATGATCACGCATTTATTTTGAAAACTGAAAACCTAATTTGAAACTCCTTCTCAGTAAACGAAAATATAGAAAGCCAAAGGAATCTGCAGGGACCACTCCGATTCTGGAAGAGGTGACAGTTCCCAGAAAGACGAGGTCATTGCAGAGAGTCTCCAGAGTCACTTCCAGCTCTCAGTTCTGGAACTCTGCTCTCTGAGTCCTCTCTAGCCCTAGCGTGCAGTCAGAAGGCAAATGCCACAGGAAAGATCTCTTGTATTATGTCAAGCCCTTCAACATCCAGCCTTGGACAAGAAGAAACTCAACAGGGAAATGTAAAAATAGTGAAGCCCCAAACCCAGCATGTGTAGAGAAACTCTCATCACACGGAAACTGGGGCAGTAGCTAACTTGCCGAGTTCTGTCTCCCTGCCCTTTCTCTTTCTCCCGAGCATCTAAGCAGCCCAGTATCCAGGGAGAAGTCACCCATTTGTCTGAGGGAGATGAACTGTGGGCCCCATGAGGACAGAGGCCAAGCTACTCTGCTCACCAGTATGTATCAGTGTTTAGCATTTACTCAATGAAAGAATGACTTAACTGATTACTGACTGAAGGCATGGGTAAACGAAGGAATAAGTCGTGAATGAGTCGGTCAGCATGCTAGGAGCTGAGAACGTGGTCTCGAGTCCAAGAGACTGAGGTTTCAATGTCAGTTCTGACATTTACTGACTCTACGGCCATGAGCGAGTTACTTTATCCCTCTGAATGTCTGTTTTCTCTTCTTCAGAAACGAAGATAATAGCCTTGCTTGATAGGACTGCCATAAGAGTATAATGATAAAACGCATGAAAAGGGTTTAACACCAAGTGGGTACAGGGTGGAGCTCAGTAAAGGTTAGCGATTATCATTATTGCTTTCAGCAGGAAGTATGAGGGAAGAACCCAGCAAAACTGATGGAATTTACCTATTTCCCTCTAAATCTCCCCAGCTTGTAACTCTCGAGTATCTCACCTGAGAGCAGTGAAAAAGCAATTAGCTCATTCCTGCAGCCCCACTTTCTAGGTCTGGTTTCACAGACTGCCTAATGGACAGCTAGGCAGGGTTCAGAGTTTAATTAATGGTCCATCTGGGTGCCAGTGGGATGCAAAATTTCCCACAGAAAATGTACTCCTGATAAATACATTCTCGGCCTCTTCTCAGTCTTAGGGGGAGACATGATTCATCTGGTGACATTAAGATGCTCCAAAGAGCCCTGGCCAGTTTGGCTCAGCGGTTAGAGCGTCGGCCTGCGGACCAGAGAGTCCCCGGTTCGGTTCCCACTAAGGGCACGTGCCTCGGTTGCGGTTTGTCCCAGGCCCCGGCTGGAGTCGTGTGGGTGGCAACCAGTCGATGTGTCTCTCTCGTATCAATGTTTCTCTCTCTCTCTCTTCCTCCCTCTCTCCCTCCCGCTCTATCTGAAGATAAATGCAAAAATGTCCTCGGGTGAGGATAATAATAATAATAATGCTTCAAAGAAAGCCATCCAGAGCGAACCTCACAGATGACCACATTCTAGTCAGTCCTCGGGCACTCATAGGACACTCAGAGCCTCAGCATTTAAAGGGACTTGAGGAATCATAGCCAAACTCACTAGACTATGGGTTCCCTAAGAGCAGGGGACATGGCTGCCTTGTTCAAGGCTTCTCCCCAGCTTCCAGCTCCTACCAGGCAGGCAATACATGTTTATTTGGTGCATAAGTGGAGGAATGAATAAATGAATGAACCTTCTACCCTGCAGAGGAATCTGCCAGATGGCCATTCAGCCCTGGACGTAGCTAGTGACAGGGAGCTCCTGAGACCACCCACTCCATATTTGACCATATCTAGTAGTTAAAGAAAGTTCTTACATTGAACCAAAAACTACCTCTCAGTAACTGGCGCCCACTGGCCTTAGTTCTGTCTTCTAAATCTACAAGGGCCAATCTGCTTCTTCTTCCACCTTTGGGACCAGCAGCATCAGCATTGCCTAGGAACTAGTTAAAAATGCAAACTGTTGGGCTTCATCCCAGATATACTGAAGCAGAAACTCTGGGGTTGAGGTCTAACCATCTATTGTGACAACTCTGAGTGATTCTGAGCAGAACCACCGCCCTAAACCACAAGATTTCAACATACTTTCAAGGAAGGCAAACTTCAGAAATTAAAGAATCTCACTACCGAGCCCCCATCACCTTCCTGCCTCCACCACATCCTGGATCCTTCTGAGATTGGGAAACCCAGACAAGTTGCCATCAAAATAGTTCACATGCATTTAAGTGTGCAATTATCTCACCTTCGCGACACACCTCTGAGGAAGGTGCTAATCCTTTCCCCATTTTGTAACGGAGGACACTGGGAACTGGGACCTAACTGTCCAAGCTCTCACAGCACAGTGTCAGAGCTGGGTTTCAAACCCAGGTCTGGTGGTCCTGACCAAACTTTTAAAGCAGTTTTCTGCTCTGTCTTTCTTAGAAGGTAGATGCACAAAATTAAAGCATCGCCAGGAACCCGTAGTCCAAACACAATTTGGTGGTGATGACAGCGACCTTGAGGACATATGTGCTGTCACACAAAGGAGATGAGACAAAGTACAGAGAGGAGTAATAGGTATAATAAGCAAAGCACAGGGCAGGAAGAAAATGGACATGTGAGAACTTCAGGGCGAGTTATTTTTCTTTTGTTGAAATAACAAGCCTTTCCCCCAATGGGGTTGCAGATGTTGGCCAGGAAGGTCCTTTCTTCTTGAAGCAAAAGGAAGGGTCGTGTTTCATCACCACCATCTGTGCAATTTTACTGATAGATGAAATGCTGCTTTCGAATGCTCCCCATTGCCCCAAGCCAGGCCCATCTATGCTCATGTGGTCGCCGGCACTGCTCTCAGGACTAAAGACACTGCTGTCCCCTCACAGAGGGGCCACAGGGCTACTGGGCAGCCCCGCTCGGCCCAGCCACCCTTCTCTGACCACATCTTGTTCTCATCTCCTCCCTGACAAGGAGCTGGCTCAGCAGATCGGCAGGAAGCCGTCTCTCACCGCTGCAGTGTATTAGGACTTTCAGGAAACGAGTTGTGAGTGATGTGTGTCCAGGAAGAGAGAAGGGCTATCTAAGATTTCCCACCCCGCCCCCTCCTTTTTCTGGCTTTGATGGAAAAGCAGTTTCTGTGTACCCTCCGGCCCTCCCTAAGAGCCCCCTGCCGGTCACTCTGGGCTCACAAGCCCACAGGCAGGTTGCGCCCACATCCCATCCCATGCTAATAGCAGCCAGCACGGGAATGTCCACTTGGGAGAAACCCAGGCTGCCCAGACCCCCAAAGCCCTTGAGCAAAACCTACATCTTCCGAATCCCACCTGGGAAAATAAGCCCCCAAATACCAGACACAAAACATAAGGTTGCTCTCCAGGGAAGGACAATGGAAATGTCCGTGGCAGCCGGGAACCTGTGTGTACATGCAGCCAGACCCCAAAGGTGCACTGCCCTGACCCACTTTCCTACAGCTCAGAGGCTTTAAACCCAGCACCATCCCTTTAAGGACTATTTACTGTCAGACAAACTTGAAATGCCTCTCTAAGCTTTAACTCAAAGCAAATTTGCAAAATATCTCTACGATCAACCCTCCTTCCTGCTTTCAAGACCAAACTACCTTGAAAAACAGCCTCTGGCTCAGTGGAAGCAAACATTACTCCACTCATCCCAGGGGCTATTTTTACTGATACCTTCTTCCCCCAGCTCTTGGTCCCATCTTGCTCTTTCAAGAGTATCCAGGCACTTAGACACTAGTGATGGTTGGGAGGTGCGGCCTTGCTAGTCCCTCTTATTTTCCCTGGACCTGCCTGCCTGTGTTGGTGATGATGTAAGCCTCTTTCATTTCTTGCTCATACTCTTAATGCCATTATTGTGGGACTGAGCCCAGTAACTGCTCTACATCCGGAAATGCTGTGAAAAAATATAAAATCCCAGGCCCCATCCCAGACCCACTGAGAATTATATCCTCTAGAGAAGGACTCAGAAATCTGTAGTTTTAATAGTTTTTCCAGGTGATACTTTTTCAGGCTCTGAGAATTCTCCTGCTCCATTGAATCAATTTTAACATTTTAGATTCTTTTTCCCATTTCTAGGGTTCAGAAAGCTCTGGTTTGAGTACCAGCCACACTACTCTCTAGATGACTGTCCTTGCAAATCCTGGAAATGAGTCAAAAGATGCCTGAGGTCCCTTGCAATGTCATACAAGGGCACTTGCAGATCACTGACTCTGAGAGGCCAGTTTAAGGTCCTTTGGGAAAGACTATTTACAATTAATTAGGGTGGCTCTATAACTAGAACAAACTAGAATGTAAAGACCTGATAAGATATACTAGACATGCGAATGATTTTCACCCAGTAAAATGGAGAGCTCCAAAGGTAATGTAGGGCTCTACTGCTCCCAGGATAGTAATTCACAAGTTGTGTATCTAATTTAGCAATCTATCTCAACATTCCCTTTTTCCAGTTTTTAAACCAGTTTTTATCATCTTGCTGGTTCCCCCATTCATCAGTGAATAAAACTGACAAGGGCACTGTATGAGAAGTGTTTCACTGGAGCCCCCCATTTCCTAAACTGCCAGTGAACAGAGGAATGATCACTACCTCACAGCATCCTCAAGAAGATCAAATAAGGAAATACATTCAAATGTTAGTTCTGAAGCTTAGTTCTGTGAGTTTGTGCCTCAGTTTCCTCATCTATAAAATGGGAGAAATGCTGCCCTGGCAGATCTGGCTCAGTGGTTAGAGCGTCGGCCCCTGGACTAAGGGATCGCAGGTTCAATTCCGGGTCAAAGGCACATGCCTGGGTTGCAGGTTTGATCCCCATCCCTGTCAAGGAGCCTCTTTCATTTCTTGCTCATAGTCTTAATGCCATTATTGTGGGACTTAGCCCAGTAACTGCACTACATCCGGAAATGCTGTAAAAAAATATAAAATCCCAGGCCTCATCCCAGACACACTGAGAATTATATCCTCTAGAGAAGGACTCAGAAATCTGTGGTTTTAATAGTTTTTCCAGGTGATACTTTTTTCAGGCTCTCACATCGATGTTTCTCTCTCTCTCTGAAAATCAACGGAAAAAATATCCTCAGGTGAGGACTAACTAAAAATAAAAGTAAAATGGGGGAACTGAGACAATCTACTTCCTAGGGTGGCTGTAGAATGTTAGAAGACTGCCTGTTCAAACAGAATGAACAAATGCAAAAGAACTCCTGGAACAGAGTAAAGTATTCGTATTTGACAAATGTCATTGGCATCATTTTTCTCCAGAATGAGCTGTGAAATCTTAGTCATTGTTACATAGAGATAATGAGTTTTTGAGGGTTCGTAATCTAGTTTCTCTCCTCTCGGGTATGTTTGGAAATTTTAATATTAATATTTTTTAACTAGATAGGTGCTACTATGCTAATCACAGGCTACTTGGCCTGTTCCCCTGTCAAGTGAAAATGGTAATGCCCAGGACAGGCGGGCACTGGGAAGGGTCCGAGAGAGCTGTTCTAACACAACAGACAATGCTTGCCCATATTTGGGGCAGTAATACAGCAACTTCAGTAAGTATTGCTTTGTTTTCTTTTGTTTTTGAAGAAGAAGAAGAAGAAGAAGAAGAAGAAGAAGAAGAAGAAGAAAGAAAGGGGGAGAAGAGATGGCTCGAGTTGTTTCAGAACCAAGATTTCCCAACCAGTGCTCATTCCACCTCTGACTCCAGAGGAATGGAAATGAGCAAACGTGCCAAGGCACAGCCTGAAGCCAAATAAGGGACAGACATGTCCAGGGGCCCACGGGCAGAGACATTACTTTCCGAGGGAACAGAAAGGCCATGCAAGGGGGAACGTTAAAGACTGCTCCCAATATAGAGCAGGGATCTCCTCCTGTCCCAAGGGCTGACTTGAGCAAGCACTGTCGCTGCCCGGGGACCAGGTCCAGCAGCCGCACTGTGAAGCAAGATGGCACCACCCGCAAGCCTGGCCGAAAGCCAAAGCTACTTGGCATGTTTTTTATTTAACCTTCTGTTAAGGAAGTTTCCCAACAATGCATTAAATCAACACTCCTTTTCACCAACCACTTCCCATTACATCTTCTCCCAGTCCCCACCAGACCTGGTCCCCTTCTGACCAGCTCCTGATCCCGTGTTTGGCTTTTATGTTAAATACCAAAGGATGTTTGGATAAGTACTGTTTACTCCTTTGGTCAGCGGGGTCTTTATTTAATCCTCTTCAGGCCTCCCTCTTGGCTGCCTCTGCAAAGATGAGCAAGCTCTCTGCGCAAATGGGGTCGACTTCTTGGGATCAGGGAGCTTCACAGGCAGGGGCCTGCGGGGCCCTAAAAATGGCTCACCCAAGTAGAGTTTACAGTTCTGTCTTAGTGTCCTGAACAGCCTATGATGAGTATTTATTGGAAATGGACAAGAACAGTTAAGGGAAATGGGGTAAGATTTTTACTATTTCTGAGAAAGATAAAAAAAGCGAAACATTGCTTTGACAGTAGCCTCCTAGCAACCAGTTATTGACAAATAACCACAAGCTTATCAGATTTACCTGAAAGAAAGAGCCAGTGTACGAGGGAACTGACCACATTGTGGAGATAAACTTTGTGGATAAGACACAGAGGAAGCTAAGAAAATGAACATCTAAGATCATAGGACTTTCGAGAAAATGCTTAGAAAGAAAGGTCCACCTATTGGTGGACCATCCCATGAAAAAAAACCAACCAAACAAAAAGCAGGTGGGTGAAGACCACAAAACAAGTTGCCCTGCAGGTGGGTGCCCGGTCCCGTTCAGGCTCTGATTAAATATCCCAGTAACTTTGACAGGTCTTGCCCAGCGTTTCTTTGCATCCTAAAGCAGAAGCCACAGCCGAAGCACAAGTCAAGAAGGTCAGAACTTGGAAAGCCCTCCTCATTCGCAGTGAACACCTGCTGTCCTGGCCCCCAGCATCCCTGCCACCTTCTTGGGAGAACAGTGCCCTAATTTACACTTAGAGAAATGTTCCCCTTTTGCTACACGCTGACTGGGAGCACTCGGAATCAGTCATGACAAGCCAGGACAATTAGGTCTCATTTAGCTGAATTTCAAGATGAGTGACACCTGGTGAAAATGGCTGGAGTTGAGTTACCCCATTGGTGGCACCTGAGAAGACTGTGAATTCTTAGATCTTGTCCTTTCCAAGCTTCGATGCTTCACCTTTTCCCTCATTCTACGTATTGTCCCGTATCTTTTCCATGAAGTTTTTTTTTGGGGGAAAGGGGTGTTAGTGCAGAAATTACAGAGTCTACAGCAGCAAAAGAATCTTTTGTTTGTTTGTTAATTCTCACCAGAGGATAAGTTTCCATTGATTTTTAGATAGAATGGAAGAGGGAGGGAGGGAGGGAGAGAGAAAGAGAGAAACACTGATGTGAGAGAGACACATAGATTGGTTGCCTCCCACAGGACCCCGACCAGGGCCAGGGATCTAACCTGCAACCCAGGTATGTGCCCCTGACTGGGAATCGAACCCGCAACCCTTCGGTCTGCAGGCCAACACTAACTGCTTAGCCACACCGGCCAGAGCAGCGAAAGAATCTTTATATACCACTCTCTCTGTGCAATGCTTATCCTATTTCACTTTCACAGATGAAGAACTTGAAAATGGGCAAAAAAAAACATATCCAACATCGCACAGTTAGATTTTGCTTCTAAACCCATCAGTCTAAATAAACTAAAGTAAGCTAAATGTCCGTGGTAAATAATCCAAGAGTCAGGCCATCCAGACACTCCCAGAGGGCAGAGAGGAAGGAAGTGCACGCATCTCATCAATAACTACTTAGTAAGCAGCATAACACTATACACACCGCGGGGCACGTGGCATCAGGGAGCCCAAGTTCCTCCTGGCTTGCGTTCATCACCTATTTGCTCTGGGTCTTTGGCCAAGCTGCAGTACCTCTTCTGAGCCTCAGCCTCTGAATCTGAAAGCCCACTCACTCATTCCACAAATACTTATTGAGGCCAATTGTGTGCCAGGCACTGTGCCAGGCAAACACAGGTTTCCTGCCTTCTACCTGGCACCTGAGTTTCCCATCATAAAGCTTAGAGGAGGCTGAAGGGTGGCAGAATATGCTTCCCCAAAGACACCGCTTGAGATAGGATTAATTTGAGCTGAAGGCAATTGAGAAGCAGCAGCTATTACAAGAAAAGCACCTTGCCCTCCTCTATTTGCTTATCTATCATTTATTTACCATGTAGTTACCCACAGCTTACAGCCTTTAGGGACCTAACAGCTCTTTCCTCTGTCCTGTCACTTCTCTACAAATGTGTTGTTCTTTGTTGCAGATGCTACAGAAGCCTGAATTCTGAGTTACTCATTTTACCCTGGGTATGGCCCATGTAGACATGTTAACTTCTGTTTGTTTTTCTCTTACTAATCTGTCTTTTGTCACAGGGTTCCCAGCTGAGAACTTAGACAGGTAGAGGGGAAATTATTTTTTCCTCCCTTATAAGGTCATCTGTGAAAGTCCTTTGCAAACACTAACAGGCCACACAGAAGGCAGCTCTCGCTACCTGGTTCTCAGAAGCCAAGTCACTGTTTCATGGCTCTGCTTCCTTCCTTCCTAGAATTGCTGCAAACCAACTTCCAAATTCCCCTAACAAGCTGCCCACGTGTAGACAGGTATGGCGCAGGGGTGCATACGTGTGCCTAAGTGCATACGTAGGTGCGTGTGTGTAGGGCGCAGAAGAAAGACAGTCAACAGGTTAAGAACTCAGGATGCTTGCTCAACATTGCTGTTCTCCTTGTGCACAGACACATTCCTGTCACGACACAACTGAGAGCCAGTTTAATCTTTACCTTCTTATCCAAACCACAAATCTAACATCAAGAAGTCAAGAGATCACAGAGAACGGACTGACGGGTGTCAGAGGGGAAGGGGCTTGGGGGGACTGGGTGAAAAAGGTGACAGGACTGAGGAGTACAAATTGGCAGTTACAAAACAGTCACGAGGATGTAAAGTACAGCATAGGGGATATAGTCAATACTATTGTAATAACTATGCACGGTGCCAGGTGGGTACTGGAAATATCAGGGGGAACATTTTGTAAAGTATGCGATTGTCTAACCACTATGCTGTGCACTTGGAACTAATAAAACAGAATACTGAATGTAAACTTTAATTGAAAACTAAAATAAAGAAGTCAAGAGATAAAGCACTCCTAGAATACTAGGAGCCTAGCATCTTTGCCAACACTTAGAATCACCTCTTTCCCTGGCACTCCAGTCTCCCTCCAAAGGAATCCCTTTCTGTGACTTGCCCTTCCCTTCCCCAGAAAGGGGGTGCTTGGAAAAAGAAGCCATGCTTGATATAATTCAGCCATTATAGCCCCTCGGCCCCTCAGGACCTCTCTCCAGGGAGACGGACGCAAGAGAAGAAAATGTGGAGGCTGCCAGTTTTCTGCAAACCCGTAACCTCGGGGGAAAAGAAGGAGGGAAAGGGGGCAGTGGGGCACATGGGAGCTATGGAAGGGACTGGAAAAGAGCCATGAGTACAGAAGTCATAAAGCCCCCATTTCTCCTTAAACTGGCTGAGGAAAGCCTGGCCAAGTCCACCCATTCAATGACATCATTGTTTTCAACAAAAGCTGATTTGAGAACCCTCGGAGGGGTCCCCAGTCAGGCCTCAGCTGCTAGAATGGGCAGAGGTCTAACCAGTTCCTAGAATATCAAGTGCTTAGAATTGTAGATAAGGAGGAAAGACTATGTCTGAGCACAAATTACAGAGATAACCAGGATAAGGAGAGACCTTCCTTTGGAGGTCATGGAAAGAAAACAGGAGGCTACTTTTCACATAGATTTCATCACTGGCTCAATCCTACAAAACTGGGACTAGGGATTACTACCTTCATCTAGTGAGAAACCCAAAGATCTGAGGAAAGGAGTGGCTTGTCCGAGGTCCCACCACAAACCAAGGACGAACTGAGGGACTGGCACCATGGCCCTACCACTTACTGAAGCAGGAACCTCAGATTGGTTCTTAAATCCATCCTCTCCCCCAGCCCATATTCAACCCATCTCCAGTCTCCATGACTCCCCCATATAAATATCTTTGGAATCCATGCCCTTCTTTCCATTCACTACCTCTTCCCTAAATTAGATCACCATAATTTCTCACTCAGATTATAATAAAGCTTTTGGATGCATCTCATACTATTGCTGGTCTTGGCCCTTCTAATCCATTCCCTACACTTCAGTGGAAGTAGTCCTGCTCAAATGCATTTTGGCTGCTGTCATCTGGCTTGTAAAATATTCTTCATCAGCTTCTCATTGCCCTGAAGATAAACATCCAAACCCTTTAAGGAGCCTACAAGGCCCTTCAAGGACTCACCCCTGCCCACCATACAAACCTCTTCTTTCTTTTTTTCTTCTTCACGATTTCCATTTTATTATCACTTATAGGGCTTTAGAAATGGGATGTGTTTTTTTTTATTTTTATTTTTTTATTAATTTATTTTTGTTACAGATGTTTCTCCTTTTTTCCCCATTGACACCCTCCTCCCCATCCCCCCACCCCGTCCCCAGCTTCGTTGTCCATGTCCATCAGTTACGCACACATGCGTGTAAGTTCTGTAGTTTATCTCTTCCCTCCCCCCCACCCTCTCCTCTGAGGGTTGTCAGTCAAACCTCTTCTTTCACTATTTCTTTCCTCCCTCCCTCTCACTCTCTGCTCTAGCAGCTCTCTGCCCTAGCTATAAAGAACTTCTTTTCATCTTCAAATGTTATTCTTGCCTCTGGGCCTTTGTTCCTGCTGCTTGGAATCCACCTCCCCTTGTACAAGCCACCCCCCTTTACCACAGCCCTACTTTCTTACTTCACTTCCTTCTAGAAGCATTTGTTGAACCCCAGTCCAGGGCAGGTTCCCCTTCCCCATGCCCCCATAGCATCTCTACTTCCTCCATCACAGCTTGTCCACATTGTTCGCTAATGGTTTAGTTCTCTGTCTCCTCCACTTGGCTCTCAGCCCCAGGATGGCAGAGACTATGTTTTGCTTGCCACTGCTCTCCCAAAAAAACACAGGACCTAGCTCAATGCCTGCTATGTGGTTGGCAGTCACAATATTTGTTGAATGAAGTAAGAGAAGAAAAGAAAGACAGGAAGTTAAGAACTCCCAAAGAATGGTCCAGAGCTCAAGCCCAGTACATTAGAGACTTTCATCAGTAAATCCAGGGATTCTCTGACCCAGTAACCACCCCAGAGCTGAGTTTGAGCAAGACCTGCTCCAGGGTGCCCAAAAGCCTATTCATTTAGCATGTCAGCCAAAGGTCTGTGTATGTCAGTAAGTTCTAAGTAGAGAATGAGTAAATGTACTTTTCTTCAAGTCAGAATATTTCCTGGGTGAATATAAATGCTATTTCCAGTCCAGAGGCCCCAGTATCAGCCTCCTCCATACATTTTCCCCCAGGATAGTCATGCTCCATTGCTCAAGCACAAAGGTTGGAGAGACGAACATCTCCCAACTTCCAGGGAATCTGGATGAAGAACCTAGGCACATCCTTGAAGCTAGGGAGAGAATATAGATTTGGAAAGTAAGATTTTCATTGCATCTCCCAAACCCAAATGTATATCCATCCATCCATCCTCACCCACCCCCATGCCCTGCTTCTCTGGAGACTCCTGACCTCAAGTTGTGAAGAAGCCATGTCTGCCTAGCAGTCCATAACTCCAACCACCAGGTACACCTCTGTCTACTCAGCTCAGCCCAAACTCCCCATCAGTGGGGAGGAGTGGAAGAAGAGCTTCTTCCCAACCAAGATGTAGAAAATACAGTCTAGCTTTAAAGTGCACCTCAAGCATCTTTCCTAGAAGTACCCCACCTACCCTGACCACATGGTGGTTTTACCTCAAGCATCAGAGACCCAATTCAAAGTCAAAAACAGGAGAGAAAAAAAGTTGAGCTCTAAGCCGTTCAAATCCTCTGGTAGCCCAGCTGTGGAAGAAAAGAAGCCCCTTTCCCATTCCCCACATACCACCTTTTGGAATTACAATCACTTGGCTGGTTGGAATACTGAATTCCTAAGAGATTATTAGCACTACAGCTTTGATTCCCCTTGATCCAGACCAAATATTTATACAATTATTTCTCGGTCTGAATTCCTTTTCACCCTTCCTCTCCTCTCTTCCCTCCCTCCTTCATCCAAAGACTCTCCTCCTTATTCCTTCAAGACAGAGCTCCAAACAATCCTCCTTAGGGAAGCTTTCTTTATCCCCCAGTGAGAAATTCTCTCTTCCCTCCTGCTTCCCCAGCAGTGCACTTTCAACCCTATTATGTAAAACTGTAATCTGCCTTGGATTTGGTTGACCAGTTCTCTCTCAGAGAGAGTAAACAGCCAGAGGGCAAGGATGGTGTGTTTGCTCCTACTCCCTGCCGCACCTGGCATAGGGCTTTATACAAAGGTGCTCGATCAATATTTGCCGGAATCAACCTTGTAGAGTGGAGACAAGTGAGCTGTGGCTGAAAAGACAGGAGATCCATCAATGGATGGATGGATAAACAAAATGTGGTCAATCCATACAATGGAACAACAAAAAAGCACTGAAGTACTGATACATACTATTCAAAAAGGATAAATCTCACAAACATTACACTAAGTGAAAGAAGCCAGTCACAAAAGACCACATATAGTATAATCCTTTTTTTAAAAAAAATCCTCACCTGAGGATATTTTTCCCATTGATTTTTACATAGAGTGGAAGAGACCAGGGCTGGGGCTGGGAATCCAACCTGCAACCCAGGTATGGTGCCCTTGACTGAGAATCAAACCGGAGACCCTTCCGTCTATGGGCCAACGCTCTAACCACTGAGTTCATCGGCCAGGGCTCTATACTCCTTTTCTATGAAATGTCCAAAATAGGCAAATCCATAGAGACAGAAAGCAGATTAGTGGTTGCCTAGGGCTGAACAGGATGGGGAGTGACTGGTTTATATGAGTTTGCTGGGGCTGCCTTAACAAAGTGCTACAAACTGAGTGGTTTGAAAAACAAATTTATTCTCTCACAGTTCTGGAAGCTAGAAGTCTAAGATCAAGGTGTTGGCAGGGCCATGCTGTCTCTGAAGGCATTAGGGAAGGATCTGTTCTGGGCCCCTCTCCTAGTTTCTGGGAGTTCCGTGGCTTGTGGCAGCATAACACTGATCTTCCCTGGGTGCACGTCCATGCCTAAATCCCCCTTTTCATAAGAACATCAGTCATACTGAATTAGGGGCCACCTTTCTCCAGTATGAGCTCATCTTAACTAATTATATCCACAATAACTCTGTTTCCAAATAAGGTCACTCTGAGGTACTAGTGGTTAGGACTTCGACATATGAATTTGGAGGGGACACATTCAACCCATAACACTGCTCATGGCTTCTTTTTTGGAGTGTTGAAAATGTTCAAAAATCAGATTATGAATAAAAAAAAAAAAAAAAATCAGATTATGGTGGGGTGGCACAACTCTGTAAACATACTAAAAAAATACTGAATTGTATATTTTAAATGGGTGAACTATATGATATCTAAGTTATAGCTCAATAAAGCTGTTTAAAAAAAAAAAAAAGGCAGGCCGGAGAGCTTGGGTTTGAAGAATCTGCCACCATCAACCACTGATAAGAGTATGTGAAAACAAGGGTGACAAGATGTCATTTAGAGAGAAGCCAAAGGCAATATGCCTTAATCTATCTGTGTGTTCCATGTAAATTCCCTTTGACCCAGCTATTCACATCTAGGAGGTGATGGGCTGGAAGTATCTTCCAAAGAATACAAGGTTGTTCACTCCAGCACTGCTTATAAATGAAGGGGAAAAGGCGGGGGGGGGGGGGGGGGGGGGGGGAGATAGCTTGAATGCCCATCAATATAGGGTGATTAAATTAATCACAGCATCTTGATTGTTGCTGAATCTGGATGATGGGTATATGGGAATTCATTATATTGTTCTCTTTACTTCCATGTGCATTTGGTAATTTTTCATTATAAGAAATTTTAAAATGTACACATTCAATGTAACATCATACAGCCATGACAAATGATCCAATAACCCTGGCCAGGTAGCTCAGTCAGTTGGAGCGTCGTCCTCTACACCAAAAGGTTTCAGGTTTGATTCCTGGTCAGGGCACAAACCTAGGATGCGGGTTCAATCCCCAGTCTAGGCGCATATGGGAAGCAACCAATCGATGTTTCTCTCTCACATCTCTCTCTCTCCCCCCTCTTCTTCTCTCTCTAAAAAAAAAAATCAATGAAAAAACATATCCTTGGGTGAGAATTTAAAAAAAAAAAGATCCAGTACATTTACATGGAAATGTATCTATAATATACTCTCATTGTCTTCTGTATATAAAATAGTATAGCCTTTGGTGAGGAATCTGTGGAGTGGGAGGTCTAACTTGTCAAAATTGAACGTACATGCTGTTTGGTCCTGCAATTCTACCTCTAGGTACCAAGTATACCTCAACATCAAGTATATTCTACAGATATACTTGCAAATGTGCTTAAAGATTACGTATAAGCCTATTCCTGCAGTATTATTTGTAATAGCAAGAAACTGGAAGCCTAACTGTCCATGAAAGAGAAATTAATACATTTGGTCCGTCCAGTCAATGGATGCTATGTTGCCATTAAAAAGAATAAAACAGGCCTATAAATGTGCTACATAAAAAGATGAATTAAAGACAAATAATGAAAAAGCAAGTTACAGAATAGTATATAAAGTATGATCTAATTTATCTTAAAACTCTATTATTTGTGCAATTTTTTCCCAGACTTTTACTCTCAGAGTCTTCAAACATTCAAAAGTTCTCGTGTGATTTTTTTTTAATGATTTGGGATTGCCCATGCTATATTTCGAAGTGGAAAAAAAAAAGGTTATAAAACCGAGGATACCGTATGACTCTACTTGGGTAAACATATGTAGGGTTTTAAAAAATCTCTGTAGCCCATTGACTGAGAGGTTCTGGTTCAATTCCCAGTCAAGGCACATGCCACAATTTCGGGCTTGATCCCCAGTAGGGGGCGTGCAGAAGGCAGCCGATGGATGTTTCTCTCTCACATCGATGTTTCTAGCTCTCTTTCTCTCTCTCTCTAAAAAAAAAAAATCAATAAAAACATATTTTTAAAAATCTATGTAGCCCAGCTGGTGTGGCTCAGTGGTTGAGTGTCAACCCATACACCAAGAGGTCTCCAGTTCGGATTCCCAGTCAGGGCACATGCCTAGGTTGTGGGCCCGATCCCCAGTAGGGGGCATGCAGGAGGTGGCCAATTGATGTTCTCTCTCATCGATGTTTCTATCTCTCTCTCCCTCTCCCTTCTTCTCTCTCTAAAATCAATAAAGAAAAAAGAATTTTTTTTAATCTATGTAAAATAGTATGTTCATGGTAAATGCTCACTCATTGGCTGCCAGCTATCATTTCGTTAAGGTAAACAGCCTGATGGTATAGGAATCCTTAGACTCAAGAATCAACTCCCAGCTTCCTCCAAGTGCACAGCTTCCCTGCGCTGTGACAGGGGTCCATCTAAGGCCAACAGGGCACCTGACAGCTTCCTCCCATTCATTTTACCCTGTGCTCCTGCTGTAGGGCCGCCAGGAGAAATAAGCTTGAGACAAAAGAAAACCGTGGACATCCTTCCTGGCTACACAGGCAGCCCTGGCTGTGGGTCCCTGGAAGGAGAGAGAGCCGGAACCGGTGAACAAATCCTGACCTCCTTATCGGACAGTTCAGGGACTTGCCAAGGGAGGGGCTGGGCACTGATTCTGCAGGCAGACAAGAGATACAGTTTGGCCGACCGGAGAACCTTACAATGCTGAATGCTGGAGATACAGTAAGGTCAAACTGGGCATTGGCTGGAGAGCAGAAGTGAGCTTCCTCCCTGGGGCAATGGGTTTTAAGGTCAAGTCTTCTTAATTACATTTGGAAACCAACCCAGGGGAATTCCCTCTTACTTCATTCTTAAATGTTTTTCCAACCCCACAAAATACAAACGATAGTGACTATTTATTGGGCTCTCACAGTGCACCAGGCATGATAAAAGTCCTTTAAGATCATAACATTATCAAATTCACATGACATCCGACAAAATGGCCACTATCATTAGCCCCATCATGCAGATAAGGAAACCGAGACGCAAAGGTGAAGCGACTTGCCAAAGCGTGTATCGCCAGTGGGCACAAGGAGCCAGACTCTGGGACCCAGCCTGCCTGGATTACACCGTTACAGGACACGGAAAGCAAAATTCCAACCAGGGCCTAGGGAAGGAAGAAGGAAAGAAAAGAGGGAGGGCAGAATAACAGAGACGTAATGCTGGTGCTAACGGAAGAGGGGCATACTGTTCGAGGACAGGGTATCTGAGAGGCAATATAAAGCCATGGCTAAGAGCCTGGCTCTCTCCTTCTCACCCAGGTGATCTTGAGCAAGTCACATGGCTCCATGCCTCAGGGTCCCCATCTGCCAAATAGGGCTAATACAGACACCTACACTCCATGTGATGATTCAATTAGATGGACCACGTAGAGACTGCAGGACAGAGCCTGCTGGAGAGGCATCTCCTATAGCTATTGCCATGACTGTTGACATCGTTATTCATATCCGACCCTCATTCCTCAGCCAGAATTCGAAGGCAGACTGAGCATCAGAGTACATGACCCTGAACTTAGGAAATGCTGATAAACGATAACCACATATACTATTTGTCATTTTCATGTGAAGACAGTCACAGGGGCCACACACGATGCTCTGCATCACCAAGACACTTCAGAAAACTTACGTTCTTGACTTGGCATTAATGAATGTTAGCGTGTACTGAAAACCTGCTTGTTATGTGCCAGGCACTGTACGATGCACATCGTAATACATTATCTCTAAACCTCACACACCCATGTATTCGTTTCCTGTGTCTGCTACATAACAAAGTACCGCACACTAGGTGGTTTAAAACAACAGAGTGTTATTCTCTCTCAGTTCTGGAGACCGGAAGAATGAGATCAGTATTACCAAGCCGAAATCTCCCTGAGGCCTATGGGTGATTCCATTCCTTGCCTCTTCCAGCTTCTAGTGACTCCCTGCATTTCTTGGCTTGTGGCTTTATCACTCCAATTTCTGCCTCCGAGGTCAACAGTGCGTTCTTCTCTTCAACTATGATCAGACCTCCCCCTGCTTCCCTCTCACAGATACACTTGCAAGAGCACGTAGAGGTGACCCAGGCAGCCCATGGTAATCACCCCTTCTCAGGACTCTTGATTTATCACACTTACAAAGACTCAGTTTTGCCATATAAGGCAGCCTAGGCTCACATTCCAGGGATCAGAATGTGGGTGTCTCAGGACGAGGGGGTGGGGCATTTTTCAGCCTACCCCACTCTGCAATGACGCTATTAATGTCTATTTCCTAGGAGGCAGTAGAATACAGTAAGAGGCAGGAAGACCTGAGTTTGGCTCTTGGCTCTGCCTGACATTGGGTAAATTACATGAATTCCTCACACTTGAGTTTCTTCCTTTATAAAAGGCTGCTATGGGGCCCTGGCCGGTTTGGCTCAGCGGTTGGAGCGTCGGCCGGGGACCGGAGAGTCCCGGGTTCAGTTCCCGTTAAGGGCACGTACCTTGGTTGTGGTTTGTCCCCGGCCCTAGCTGGGGTCGTGTGGGTGGCAGTCACTCGATGTGTCTCTCTCATATTGATGTTCCTCTCTCTCTTCCTCCCTGTCTCCCTCCTGCTCTATCTGAAGATAAATGCAAAAATGTCCTCGGGTGAGCATAAAAAATAAATAAATAAATAAATAAATAAATAAATAAATAAATAAAAGGCTGCCGTGAGGATTAGATAAGACAGTACGTGAGGTGCCTTTGCACAGTGACTGGCTTTCAGTGAATGCTCACAAACGAGTATTATCGTGAACAGAGGTGAAGAAATAACACTCAGAAGGCAAGCGACTTGCTGAAGGCCACCTAACCAGGAAGTGCCAGTGACTGGAACTCAATCTGGGTCTCTCTGGCACCAAAGCCCAAGCCTGTTTTGCTCTATGGATCATGATGTTTCGGGTTTATGTGCTCACAGCCTTCAGAATCAACACACCTAGGTTATTTCCACCCTGGATGCTCCTTCAGCCTCTCTCCCGGTAACTGTAGCCGCACCCCTGCAGATCATCACTCCTAATTACAGAGACTGAGCTTATGCAATGGGCCCTGAGACAGCAACATCATGTTTCCAATGATTTAGAAATAATGGAGACCCTGCTTATTCAGGAGCAGGGTTTGGTTGAGAACTTGGCTTGTACCAGGAGCACATCAGATCGGCTGGCAATCCATTTGGTCTGCGACTCCACGAGCACTGCAGGGAAATCAATCTCTATCTGCAAAGCTACCACTGGAAGCGACAACTCAAACAAGACCACAAGGCCTCTCAGGGGCAAGGTGCCAACCAAGCACAGCCCTCGGAATTTAAATTCACTTATGTATTTTGCTGCCTCTGAGTCAACGCAGCAGGGTTAATTCAGTTGCTGATACTTAAAAAAATGTTTGAAAAAAATGTCCAACACTCACAGGCAGCTCCCATCAAATCTTGGTGTCCCCACCCATCCATCCAACTGTTTCCTCGGCACCGGTCTCCGTGGGTTGGACAATCTCAGCTGTGGGGAATGGGGAGCCCAGCTGCGTGCTGAGTTTGGAAAAACATTTTGAATACTTGAGATCTGCCAAGTACTTGGTTAAAGAATGATATCCTCTAATTTCTTAAGCCATGTGTATTTTAAGTGAAATGTAATCCATATGTGTGCGACTCATTTAAATGCAACTCAGTGAAACAAGGTTTCCCAAAAGCATTGGGATATTGTCTTAAGCCGTTCTTAAGCTCCTCTTTGATCCAGGACACTGAATTTTGCCAACAACAAATGAAGCTCCTGACAAGAGAGGGACAAAGAGAGTTGTCCTTTTTCCTAGTCCTAGATAAGATGCTGACATGCACTCCTGATGTAAGAGGAAGCTGGAAGGTGGGGGCAGGGGAGAGCTCCGAGGTCTGGGCGGTATGCAGGGTTTTGCTCGGGATCAGCTACACATTTCTACCAGGCCTCCTTGGAAGAGAAGTGCAGCAGTAAGAGGTGATAACTAATCTATCCTGTCTAGTACTGAGAAACTCCTTTCCTGCCTGCTAGTTCTCCCCTTCTGGAGTCTTCTGGTATTATACAACTCAAATAGGGTTGAGGGGAAAATTAGGGAGCTAAATCACGAATGACTTAATTTTCCAGGTTGTAGCCTGATTTCCAAGCCAACAAAAGCAGTCTCCTTCCCTATGCTATCTCTGAGGGACTGATCGAAAGTCAGAGATATGAAGAGGGACTCAAGTCAGAGAAAATGGTGAGTACTATGATCAGCAAACCTCTCAATGCCCCAATTCTGCTTTGATAATTACTGCTCCTCATGAGGTCTGGAGGTAGATACACACACACAAAAGAAAATACATATCCATTCTTATTAACTGGACTTGTGCCAACAGGATCTGTCTTTAGCCAGGGCTGAAGCACAATGAGTGGGGTGAGACCATTTTCCAAGCCACAACCCAAATCGTATCATCATTCGCACTCAAGAGGGGCAGTATAGTGAAGAGATGAGAGTTCCAGAATGTGCTCAAGAGACGAGCAGAGAGAAGCATGTGGTCAAAGGTCCTCTGGGCACAGTGCCCACTAGTTAACCTGCTCATTTGCTTTGAAAGGTGACCTTGGAATGTAGTGATCCTGCCCTTTAGTAATGCAACCCAAGGAGCAACCTGCAGACTGGTTCAACAGCTCAGTGTGCCCTCCTCTTGGGGAAAAAATGAGGAAAGGAGCTGGGAAGAGAGACAAGGCCTATATTCCCTGGAGGTGTGCCTTTCCCCAGATGCCTACAGCCCAGGGAAGATTCCATTTCATTTCAGCAAGCAAGTTGTTTTGCTTTTGGGGGTTTTTTTTTTTTTTTTTTGGTCCAATATGGTCTCTGGGCTGATGAGGCAGTCCTCAGAGCATGGAGGAAATTACATGGAGAAAAAATATTATGGATTATGTCTCAAAATTGCGACTTGTGGAAATGGCACTATAATTTCTTCTCTGTAATTTCCCTTCTCATGTTTATGTTGCCTAAACGGTGGGTCCTGAACTAGCAGTTCATCCTCAGCTTCAAGGTCCATGGTTTTGGAGTCTATTTGCCTTTATCCCACTGTCTCCTATTTCCAGGGATGTCGCCACAACTGGAGGGCAAACTGCTTCTTTACCATGTTTCTGCTTGCACGGTATGCTTTAAATAGGTGGTACAGGAGAAGCTCTTATAGCCCAACGGGGACAAAATCCCCACTTTACAGACGAGAAAGCTGAGGCCCAGGAGGGCCAAATGGCTTCTTGACCAATTCCACATGTCTCTCTCAGAGCTCAGTACTCTCTCCACTGCATCACACTGCCCCGACCACAAGTAAGGTTCTCCTAACAACAGCTATACACCAACATTTGCAAATTATGGGCATATGTGTGAATAAATATAAAGCAATGTAATATATACTCTATTAGAGCAGTGTACTAACTTCAGGACATACGGTTGAGTCTAAAAAAACAAGTGTGGGACAATATGTGTAGTATAATTTCATTGCTGCTCCTCCCTTCCCAGAGAAATAGCAGCCTGTATGCGTGCTTCTGTGCAACTGTGTCTATGAGTATCTACATGCATGTTCTCACATGCATAGAAAAGAAAGGTTCAGAGTATGCCCACCAAACTGTTTACAGCAGAATCTTCTTGTGGGTTAGGAGATTTTTATTCTTTTACTTATTATGCTTTGGTATTGCTACATGTTTTATAATGAGCATGTTGCAATTTACAAAGACACCAGTGGCCCTGGCTGGTTTGGTGCAGGGGTGGGGAACCTTTTTTCTGCCAAGGGCCATTGGATATTTATAACATCATTCCCAGACCATACAAAATTATCAACTTAAAAATTGGCCTGCTATATTTGGTCAGGCTAATTTGGTGAGGTGTGTGATGTTAGCTGGTATTGCTTTTGCGGGCTTTATATGGCCAGCGGGCGGATGTTCCCCACCCCTGGCAGAGTGTCAGCCCTCAGACCAAAGGATTGCAGGTTTAATTTCCAGTCAAGGGCATGTACCTGGGTTGCAGGTTCAATCCCCGGCCGCGGTCGGGGTCGTGCAGGAGGAAACCGATCAATGTGTTCTCTCGAATCGATGTTTCTCTCTCTCTCTCCACCATCCATTCCACTCTCTCTAAAAATCATCCTCGGGTGAGGATTAACAAAAACAAGACATGAGAAATAACAGTAGCTGCCACACTGAGTATAGAACACAAGCTGAGCACTATGCTGGGTTCTTTTTTTTAAAAAAATTTTTTTTCTTTATTGATTTTTAGAAAGAGAGGAAGGGAGAAGGAGAGAGAGATAGAAACACTGATGAGAGAGAACATCGACTGGCCGCCTCCTGCATGCCCCGCACTGGGGATTTGACCCACAACCTGGACATGTGCTCTGACCGGGAATTGAATGGGCGACCTCTTGGTGCACGGGTCAACGTTCAACCACTGAGCCACACCGGCTGTAGGCTGGGTTCTTTACAGGCACCGTGTCCTTCCATCTTCCCCGTGGTTCTAGACTATCACTATACTCACATAGGGAAACCGAGGCTTAAAGAGGACATCCTGCTAGTCAGTGGGAGAACTGGGATCCGAACCCAGGACTATCCGCCATGAAAGCCCTATGCAGATGAGCTCTATAATGCACGTGCACTCAGTAGAGGAAAGGGTGTGTGTCTCCCATGGGAATGTCATCCGTTTGTGGAGTTGCTTCACAGCAGAAAAAGGCTGCCGGCTGCCATGCTACTGAACCAAGGCATCTCGGGGTATCTGCTGCCTGAGCTAAAGTCCCCTGTCTCCTGGCCCATCCCCCATGCCCCTCCATCCTCACCATTCTTGGCAATCTCTCCATGTGTGAATTCCATTAAAGGCCTGCTCACTGCTATTTTGGGCTGTGCATTAGCACGTGGGCTTTGATTTTATGGGAGAAGTCCAGACACCTCAGGATGATGAAAAAGATATTAGAAATGTCCTTTCTCCCCTCAGAGTTCCAGAAGCTCTTGCTCACAGCTCCTGGGGGACGGGGTGGGAGGATGGGGAGCGGGGGGGCACTGAGAATCCAATGTTTGGGAAAATGCACAGGGGTTGGGGAGGGGGAGTAAAAACCTTCATAATCTATTAGGGCCTTTGAATTTGGCTGTTCCTTCTCCTTGGAACTGCCATCGCCTAGCCATCCACAAGGATCATTTTCTCATCTCCTTCAGGTCTTGACTCACATATCAGTTCACCACCAAGCCCTTCTCTGACCACTATTCTGAAGCAGCACCTCCCTCCCCATGCCTGCTCTGGGAGCCCTTATGTTCCTTTGTTTCCATAGCACTTGTCACCAGACATGCTACACATTCACTTGTTTGTTTACTGTTCCCACCAGTAGAGTATAAGCTCCATAAGGCCGAACTGTTTTATTCACAGCTATATCCCTAGCACCAACACCGGTGCCTGGAATGCTACGGATGCATGGGAGATGAAAAAATGAATGAAACACATTGAGGAACTTAAAAAATGGAGCCTGAGAGTCACTTAGCACAGGGCCCAGTTTCCCCTCAAATATCGTAGGATTACAAAAACTTTAACAGAGAGATTTGAAAAATCTCAGAAAAACATCATCCCCACCCCCAGAGCTGTTTTGCATCCGGCCTTGCACGCACCATGAATGAGAAGGCTTTGGGAAATAAACACACTGGGAAGTCGTGTGCAGTTGGGAGTTCCGCTTGCTAACACGTGTTCAAAAACAAAAAGCCCAATTTAGACGAAAATAGCAGGAAGCTGTCCCCCAGGGATACCTGATGAGGTCATAGTGCTTGACGCTGCTGTTTCCATTTCTGTCAAGTCTCCTGCCTCCCGCCAACTCAAGGAGGCCAGGAACCACATCCAGTCACTGGGAAGCCGGAGAGCAGCACACAAAGAACCACAACCGTGGGCTCTCCTTGACTTCAGATCCAAGCCAAGAGCACAAATGATCCTAGTCTCACCTCTTTCACTTACCTGCTGTGTGACCTTAGACAAGTGCCTATCCCTCTCTGAGTTGAAGTTTCTACATCTACACATAAGACCGTTGCACTCAGTATTTTGTAAAGTGTCTCCCCACTACAACTTCTTATGACCTCTTACAAAGGTTCCTCAACAGGAGGGAAGGATGAGTGTTGGGATCCCTACCTGGCCAGTCCAACTCCTAAGGATTTTCCCATGACAGCAACCCCACCACTTGGGCTGCCCAGAGGAAGCTGAAGGGTCAAATACTCACTCCACTTGGAGGCACAACAGGGCAGATTAGACTGAGTGGCAACAGGGGCATCTAGGGTAGAGCTACAGGGCTGGGGCCATGATAAAGTAAAGCCACCCCCTGAGAGAGACTGTCAGGAAGAGACGCTCCAATGGCCTTTTCCTGCAGGACAAAAGGAAGACTACGCAGGGAAAAATCCCAGGCATGCAGAGCCTGCACCCTCTGGGGACAGAGCCAGCCAGGTCTGTTCCAGGGAAATGGGACAGAAAGAACACATTCTTGGGCTGGTTTGACTCTCAAAAGTAAAGTAGCAAAAATGATTGAGCGGCCCATCTTTCTGTAGGCAGAGGAAAGACATGGATGAAGCCCCATTACTGCGCATGCTGAAGTCATGCTTCTACCACACTTCGGAGTCCACTCACCCTCCTTTGCAAGGGTCCAAAAGCCCAAATTTGGAATAATTTATCTTCTTGCTTTCCACCCAAGCTTAGCAGCCATTCCTATCCTTCTGGATACGGGAAGGTCCCCATCCATCCCTTTCTTGGCAGTAATGTGTTTGATTACTCATCTGCTTCCAGGGAGGCTGCCAAGAGGAGATGGGCAGTTCTCCGAGCCATGCAGCCTTATCTGCAAGGTCTGTGTGGCAGAATCAAAGTGGGGCTGTTGGTGGGGAAATACCGAAGCCCTTCAGGGTCTCCAGTGGCCAAGCAGATTGGGAATGGCCCAAGAACAGGCAACAGTCACGGCTATGCATTATCTATTCACCTGCTCGATAACATGAATCAAGACATAACTGCGCTTGATGGCAAATCAATGTGGAAATATTTCTGACTCAGGCCGCCACCCAAGATGAATGAGGTTAGAAAGATGGAAGAACCAGCCGGTGAAGCCAGGGGACCGCTGACCAAGCCCTTATTGGCAGAATTTCAGATTTAGCCGACCCAGAACAGATGGAGCAGCCAGGGTTGGAGGCGCGAATCCCAGAACACTCCTCCTTGCCTCTCTCCTCTCGGCTGTTTTCCTCTAATCTTCGCTTCCTGCCATGCCCTGTGCTGCAGCTAGTGAGACAGCTGCTGGAGTCCTTCAGCCCATCCCTCCCTCGGCGCGCGCGCACACACACACACACACACACACACACACACACACACACACAGTGAACTCTAAGAAGCCCCGGAAATACAGCCTGTTAAACAGTCCAGCAATTTCACAGCAAGTCAAGAGACTGTGGAAATGCTGTCTTTGCAAGAGGCCCTGCACAAAGAAACCAAGGACCGAGAGCTCAGGTCACTTCACTAACTGCTTTCTTACCAAACAGCGGCACCTGTGTCCGGCAATGACATGGAAGGGAATTGTTTCATTTTAGACAAAGGAGTCCACTTACTCATTCTTCTCCAGGTCCAGGATCAGCTCACGCCCCTCAGCCATTACCCTGAGCTCAGCTTTGAGTGGATGCTAAAAGCAACAACAAAAGAATGTCAGTTCCTACAAGCAGGGCGGAGGCTCCCAGGAACAGACGGAGCATCTAGCACAGTGCTCTGACATTGATCTGCAGGAAGTGAATGAGAAAGGGTCAACTGCATTTCCAGCCCAAACATAAAATAGCTTCAGTCCCAGCAGGACCAATTCCCCTCCCCCCTCTGCCTTCTCCTGAAAAACAAAGGAAAGAAACTCCGAGCTGAAATGTGGTGGAAGTGCTTGCATGCAGGTCTGGTAAAGGCAAATGCTGGAAAACATGATCTTCAGCAGCCAGTTCTGTGTGGAGTCAGATCTGAGTTGCGGTGCGGACTCTCATTGCCGTGATGTGGACTGTGGGCATGTTACTGGACCTCCCTACAGCTCAGTTTCCTCATTTATAAAACACATAATAACAGTCAAACTTATGGGGCTCTCATAAGGAATAAGTGACATAGTGAATGTAGAGAATTTATCTGCATATGGGAAGCCCCCAGTGCATGGTGGCTATTATCTAAAATACCAGGGAAAGCCCCTTCATAGTGGGTTCTCATTTTATAGTATCTTGTTTGGGCTCTTAGTTTAAATATCCCCAGTTATCTCAGGGGAGACAACTAGGAGCGTTTCAAACTAAGGTTTTACAAGTCCCAAAGAAGATACATTTTACATACTACAACTAGGAGCGTTTCAAACTAAGGTTTTATAAGTCCCAAAGAAGATACATTTTACATACAAGAGAAAATGTGTTGATGCCCAAAGTTGCTACACACCCAGCACAGATCATTTAAGATGTCATACAAATGACCAACAAGCAAGAAAAATATATTCAACATCACTAGTAACTCCCCCTCCAATGTTTTTTCAAGAAACCTTTAAAAATAATCGAAGTGACAATGATTTTTTGAAACCGTGAATCACAGTGCACAGAGCACACTGTGAAATGGGCATTCTCACCCCCTACCAGCGAGAACTTAAACTGATAGCACCAGCTCTCTGGGAAATGATTTGACAGTAAGGACTGAGAGTGTTTAAGTGTTTAGACCTCTGACCCAGCAATATAAGACTATGTCTGAAAGGAACAAATGGAAGAATGGGCAAAGGTTTATTATCCAGGAGGATGTTCATGACTTACAATCCTGAATAATAAAATATAACCTAAATGTCCAAAATAGGAGAATGGTTAAATAAACGATGATTCATTCATATGACAAAACACTAGACAGTCATTAAAAACAATGACTTTAAATAATTTCTAAATTATTAAGACATTATAGCTGATAATTATTAAGCAAAAAGACTCAAAATACAACACTATATGTTTTATTTAAATATACTTTTGTAAAAGGAAAAAGTAGAAGAGAAAAAAACCTAAACCAATAACTTACCTTTGTTACCTCCAGGCAGTGGGATCATTGGTTACTTTTACTTTCTTTTCAACTTACCACGTTTTTTATAATTGCTTAATAAATGGGCTTAACTCTTTACCTCATTATTGTGGAAAATTTCAAAGAAATTAAAAATCGAAGTCAAAGTAAACTTCCATGCTTCAACAATCTGAAACAGGGTGGTTAAACCATTTTTGAAGGAAAAAAATTATTTATTTAAAACAGGGTATTTACATATTTAAACCCATTTAAAACAGCATTGACTCTCTGGGGTATTTTAGATATGTGCTCTCTAACTTGATACCAAGAAACTGATAAACTCTTGAAGTCTCTGTCAATCCACAGAAGCTCTTGCTAGAGTGACATTTCCTGCCCTTGGAAGGTGCACCTGAAAACTCTGCTTTGGTGTGTCTGTGAGAGTAGGTCACCTGCTTAGTCACCCACCTCTGGTTGGGGCCTGCCTCTTCCAAGCGTATTTCCTCCTCTTATTTGCCTCAAACTTCACTTCCCATCAGAGTCCTGGGCAACCCTGAGCACTTTCAGGGCTCTGATGAGATCTGAACTTTCTGATCCAGGATGCTTGAGCAACCTTGTTCTTTGCTTTTTTTTTTTTGCTAATTTGTCCTACTGACTTCTCTTAAGAAGAACATTTCAAAACCATGGGGAGAGGAAGTTAGGTGGATGTTTGCCCAATAACTTTCACTAAGGGATTCACTTCTCTGTTTCGGATGCCCTGCTTCAGCTCTGCCAACACCTATTCTGGTGGCTGGTCCTTTGCCACTTTACTCTGGGGAGTTCTGGAGCAAGGGCCCTGCGCAATCACACTACGCTTCAGAGACACAGTCTCAAGTGGCCATCTGAGAAAAAGCACATGGCTACAGAGCTGTAGCAATTCTCATATTCAAGAGGTAGGTGGCCATGTGACAACCCATATGAAAAAGGAACGCTGACACAATCCAAGCACCGCCACCTCTCCCCTAGAGAGACACGAGCTGCAACATGAGAACAAATATTTATTTTTAAGTGGATCATCCAAATATATTTCTTTCTGGTCTGGAAGACGCTCAGGCACCGATATTTTTAAAATATGATGCTCCTTTTTTCCAGGGGACATTTCAAGCAAAACAATGAAACAGCATTGCAAGGATCCATGCAGCGTCCCTGCCTGGCTTTACTCAGCTTTTCTCTTGCAACTCCACTCTGCGCTTGGAATGGGCGACATCACCTCTCCTAGCAAGCTGACCCACTATTATATGTGGGTCATATATAATAGGGTCATATTTTAACCCTCAGAGAAGGGTTAAAATTCCTTTCACTTTAGGGCTGGATTGAATAGATCTTCAGCTCCACAGGGTACTGGAAATCTGTCCTATGTATTGCATCCTGCTAAGATCTAGTATGGTATTTAGTATACAGTGAATGCTCAATTGATGTTTGATGAATGAATGAATGGTGTAAATGAGAATAAGAGGCTGAGTGAGACCCACCTCTCTCTCTCTCTCTCTCTCTCTCTCTCTCTCTCTCTCTCTCTCTCTCTCTGATATTCCTTCATTAGTTTATTCAACAAATACTTATGGTGCCAGGCACTGTGCTGACTATTCGTACAAAACGCAGAGACCCAGATTCTGGGCAGACAATGGCTGGGAACAAAGACAGGATCTGCGCTCCACTGTGTTTCTCAAACCCTTCCTGAGGATGCATGGCATCTCACATCTGGAAGGAACAGAGAGGCCTCCACAGAGAGTATCAGAGACATTCCTCAGCAATAATGGATAGGTTGGACTATCTAAGATCTTGATTTTTAAAAATAACCAGCTCAAGGATGGCCATCCATTAATTTGTCTAGACTTTTCCTGAAGCTATTTTCAGCCTTTCTTACTTTTTGATGAAATGAATTCCATGCATTTATTGTCTTCAGGGTAAAATGTTACTTGCTTTCATTTGTCCTGAAATGTTCTCTGTAAGTTCTCTTAGTGAATCCAAATTGAAGCATTTTTAGACATGTCTATATTACTCTAACCCTAACTTTAAGAATTCTAGGCATTTTCCCTCTCTGTTTACCTTTCTAAACTCAAAAGCCACAAAGTCTGAAATCTTATCTGACATAAGTCTCTCCTCTCTCTCCTACTATAATCTCGCCCTTATATGTTGCCCAATAAATCACTGACCCTCTCAACCCACAGGGATCGTATTCACTACCCCCTCTCCCCAGCCCTCCTTCTTATTCCCTCTAAGCCCTATTTTATAAATGAGGAAACTGAAGTTCAGAAAGTGGAAGGTCAGCAATCCTTTCTAGCTCTCCCATGTAAAACCAGAGCCACAAAGAATATCCTAGAGGCAGAGGCCCTCTCTGCAGGAACAGGACAGTGTTTTCAGTCCTGTTCCCTAGCTGCTTGATAAAGCCTGTGCGTCTGCTGGTGTCGTGGCCTAAGATGCCTGTTGGATTTTCAGATATGTGCTCCCCAGTATCACGCCCCTACCTGGCGTCTTATTTAAAAAATAGTTTGGATTAGCATTTTCTCTCCATGTACATTATCTCATCCATAAAATAAAGCATGTATGATGCAGAGCAAAAATAACAATGACGATATTTAATCAATTCCAGTTGACAGTCGGTGATTTGAGGGACACATATTTGCACTTAGCTTGTGTCAGCATTAGCATGGATTTTCATTTCCTCAACTAATAGCATTTGAAAGTATTCTAGAAGATTGTCACACGATAAAGGAAAGTCCCATCTGAGATTACGAAAATGACAGACAGGATAGAGTGGGTCACAAACAGAACTAACTGTGATGACAAGGCTTCCAGCGAAGTTGAGGAGGTGGCCCCAACCCTCACAGAATGAAGTTGCCAACTCTTGCCTCTGAAAATGAGAGCTTTTGGTCTTACCTTTTCTCCCATAGGGCTTTCCGCAGTCTTCCACTGAGGTATTATTTGTTCATGCTGCAGCTGGGGGCTGGCTTGCCCACTTCCTCCTGCCAATACAGGATGAACAACCACTGGAATCCCAGACCTCTGCACCCTAGCTAAGCCAGGCATGCACTGCCAACTGGGAAGAACCCCATATTGGGACATTAAAAGACCTGCTGGATTCCAAGCCCTTGGCACTTAGTATGGGCCAGGCACTCTGCTAGGTGTTGGCCATACAGTGCTAAACAGGGGTAGCAAGGTCTCTGTACTCCTCACAGAGTTTATCTTTTAGAGGTGGGAGATGGACAACACACAAATATTCTTAAATGGTACAATAAGGTCATGGAATAAAGAGGCACTGGAGAAGGGGTCCCTATTTTAGACAGCAAGGTCAACAAAGGTGGCATTTAATTGAGACTGGAGGAATCAGAACAAGGCAGCTGTGCAAAGGTCTGGAAGAAGAGGGCCCCGAGTAGAGGAACCAGCAGGTGTGATGGGCCTGCGTGAGCAGACGTAGACTTGGTCTATTCAAGGAAGCAGCAGAAGGTAAAGGTAACTAGAATCTAGCAAATGAGGGAGGAAATTGGTAAGAGATGTGGTCAGCAAGACAGCCATAGGTCTATCACGGAGGCCACGGAAAGTGTCTGGATTTTATTATAAATAGACTTGGAAAGCACTGGAGGGTTTAAACACAGAGCAATACGATCTGTATTCAGTTTTTAAAAGACTGTTCGGTCTCCTGGGTGGGGGAGGAGGAAGGGAAGGAGAGTAGAAGCAGAAGGCAAGGCTGGAGAGGTACAGGAGCCCTGTTGAGAAATGATGGTGCCTCAGACTAGAATTACATCAGTCAAAAGGAATGAAGTGGTTGGATTCTGGGCATGTTCTGGAGGTCAAGGCCTCAAGTAGTATTTCAATTGAGCTTCAGTTTTCTCATCTGTAAGATGAAAACAATGACACCTGCCTGCCCACCTCACAGAATTACTGGGAATTGTCACTGTGAAACTGCTTCTCAATCCACAAAGCATCAGAGCATGAACCTGAGCTTCCTCATGGGAAGTCTGCATTTGGATGTCACTTGCTACTTTCCAAATCAGTCTCACCACCCAGTTCTCCTTCATCCTCACGACAACCCTGGGAGACAGGCTGCAGGATTCCTATTTTTTAAGAAAGGCAAATTTAAACGTGTTTGAGGAGAAACTTGTTCTAGGCAGTGGCAACCTCAAACACTGGCTGCAGGCAATCTTAATAAAGTGGTCATTTCTCAAAACCTAGGCAAATTACTCTCCATAAGAATAAGCCAAATCTGCCCTGGCCGGTATGGCTCAGCGGTTAAAGCGTCAGCCTGCGGACCAGAGGGGCCGGGGTTCAGTTCCCGCTAAGGGCATGAACTTCGGTTGCAGTTTGTCCCCAGCCCCGGTTGGGGTCGTGTGGGTGGCAACCACTCGATGTGCCTCTCTCACATCGATGTTTCTCTCTCTCTCTCTTCCTCCCCCTCTCCCTCCCGCTCTATCTGAAGGTAAATGCAAATGCTCGGGTGAGAATTAAAAAAAAAAAAAAGAATAAGCCAAATCCACAGTACTCCTGGGGGTGAGGATGAGGACTTCAAAATGTCTAAAACAACCACATCACCCTGGCTGGCGGTTAGAGCGTCGGCCTGCGGTCCAGAGAGACCCGGGTTCGGTTCCCACCTCGGTTGCAGTTTGTCCCCGGCCCTGGGTGGTCATGCGGGAGGCAGCCACTTGATGTGTCCCTTTCACGTCGATGTTTCTCTCTCTCTCTTCTTCTCTCTCCCTCCCACTCTATCTGAACAAAAAAATGGAAAAATGTCCTCAGGTGAGGATAAAAAATAAAAATAAAAAAAATAAAACAACCACATCAATCACATAGAATGTAGTGAGTGATAGAAAAGATAGCCACAGCTGTTTGGTTAGAGTGGCGGGACTATGAGTAGTTAACTTTCCTTTCAGATTAGTGATATAATGTATTCTCAATCAAAATATACCCTAAAAATAATCTCAATAGACTTCCATCAGTTTCATCATATTTCTAAAAATCAGAAGCAATGCACTCATTTATCCATTACATGTTTTCCGAGTACTAAACTATGTGCCAAGCACTGTGCTAGGTGCTTGATATTCATGGGGGCATCAGAGAGGCATAGTCCCTGCTCTAGTGGCTCTGATTAAGTCTAGATTCTTTGTAAAAACAACAACAAAGGGATTATATGATATTTAATGGAATGTCTTAAAAATGAAATGATCCTTATGGTGCAAAAAAATACTGAAAGCAATCTAAAAAAAGGACCACAGTACATCTTTTAAAAAAAATTGTCCAAAACTTGGAAATAAGGCAAAGAGAAAGCAGGATGTCCTTTCAATGTCACACTGTAGCATTCTTTAACAGGGGGAATGTACCTTTGTCTGACTTTTATTTACTATTAATTAAAAGACTATATATACTCTGTTATGTGTTAACTGTAGACTTCTGACCCAGGCGCAGAGATGCAAATGACCTCAGCATACTAGAAAGATAACTGAGAATGCTGGTCCTTTGGCCCCATGGGGCACTGGCTACCTTTGTATCTGTCCCAGCACAAGATTTCAACACTCTTCCAGTGCCTTGTACCACCCCTGTTCTTCTAAGGCTCTGAACCAGCTTTACATTTCCATCCACTGCCTCATTAATGAACCCAACGGATCTCTGCCACTCATTCATCCTATATTTGTATGAGAGTCGTGTTTTTAACTTTTTGAAGATTATACTTCTGCGATTTCTTGCTGGAATTTATAGTCATTAAAATCATGTTTTGGAGAATTTAACGATGTGGGAAATGCTCATTATGCGAAGTGGAAAATGCAGGACAGAAATCTGTGCATATGGTATGTTTCCAATTTTATCAGTATATATTTATAGGAACACACACACAAAGACTGGAGAAAAGAGGAGAGACTAGGAAAGCAGCGGAAAGAGAAGCCGAAAGCAGGGGAGAGAAAAAAAAAAAAAAAAACAGAGGAAAAAGAAAGAGAGGGAAGGAAGCCAGGGAGGAGACCCGCTGTTTTCTGCTTGCTCAGAACCTCCACCACCTCCCAGGGGGTACAACGTGGGAACAAAGCCGGGGCTCCCGGGCTGGGGGACGGCGGGGGCGCAGCCCCGCGGAGTTGCAGGGGGCAACTCCCAGGTCCCTGGTCCACCTAGCCCACTCGCCTCCATCCCCACCCACGCTCTCCCGTGCCCGGCCACTTACTTCTGGTCCATGCCGGCAGGGCGAGCGCCAGCAGGCAGAGCCGGGCGGCGCCCACACCCCCGGGCATGGTGGCAGCGGCCCCTCGCGCGCTCCGCGCTCACAAGCACGCGGCCATGGCAGCACTCCGGCCAGGCGGCGACGCGTCTGGAACCCACTGATGGTCCAGCGCCTCCCAGCCCGGCTCTTAGCCATCGGCCGAGACGCTCCGCCCTCCGCTCCGCAGGGCTCAGCCACCGGGTGGAGGAGGGGACGCGCCCGCCCGGAGGGGGTGGGAGGGGCCGCCAGGGGAGGAGCCGGAGGGACCCCCAGGGAGTCCGGCCGGCTCAGGTGACCCAGAGCTGCGGGAGGACAGTCCGAGCCCTCGGAAGGGCAAGGATTCACTCAAGGTGGGCGCGGCCTGGGGACAGTCCTGGGCTCGGGCTTGCAGGAGTTAAACGGGACCCCTCTGTGGACAGCGGCCCGTTCCTGTCCCGCGCTGTGCTAGACTCCCTGGGTGACACTCAGAGGCCACTCACCCAGCAGGCTTCGAAAGAGTTAACGGAACCACCAGGCACAAAGAACTAAGTGCTATATGGAGTTGTTTCCTTAGCAGGACACAAATCAAGGAGCCATTCCCTCCGACTGGGATGGGGGGTGGAGAAGAGAGGATTCCCAGAGGAGAAGACATCTGAGCTAGGGAGGAGGCTTGGAGCACCACAGAGAAAATGGCCTAGAAAAACGTACTAGGACGGGAAAGCCCATGAGCTGTATTGAGGGAAAATTAGGATTTGGGATGGTTAGAATTTAAGGCTTTGGAGGGCTTACTATCTGCTAGAATCAGAAAATAACCATAACTGAGACTGACATAGCCCTTATTAAGTGCTGGAGACTGTCCTCAGCACTTTACATCCATTAACTTATTTAATGAATTAATCTAGGAAAAGAACTACCTTTTATTGTCCTTTGATATGTGCCAGGAACTCTGCATACATCATCTCTTTTAATTAGCCCAATAATCTCCTAGGGCAGGTACTAATAGTATCCTGTTTTACAGATAAGAAAACCAGACCTGAGAGGCTAATTTGCCCAAGGTCAATTACCTCTTTAAAGGTTTTTTTTATCCAAATACTGAAGAGTAGCCCATGCTGGGGGTTAGGGCTTCAACATAGGAGTGGGGGGGGGGGGGGGGCGAGGGGACACAATTCAGTCCATAATATTCCATCCTCTGCCCCCAAAAATGCATGTCCTTCTTGCATGCAAAAATACATTCACAGCATCCCAATCGCCCCCAAAGTCTTAATCTATTCCAGCATCAACTCCAAGTCAAACGTCTCACCTAAATCACATAGGGGTGAAATTCTAGGTGTGATTCATCCTGAGGCAAAATTTCTCTGTCTGTGAACCTGTAAAATCAGACAAGTTACTGCTTACAAAATAGAGATATAGGATAGACATTCCCATTCCAAAAGGGAGAAATCAGAACGAAAAGGTGGCCGGGTTCAGAGCAAATCCAAAACCTAGCAAAGCAAATTCCACTAAATTAAAGCTCTAGAATAGTGCTCTGGCTGGATGCTCTGCCCTCCAGGTCCACTGGGGCAGCAGTGTCATCCCCAGGCCCTAGGCAGTGGCCCTGCCTCCTAGGCTCTACAGCAGCCCCACCCCTGTTGCTTTTTGCTGCAGCCCTGCCCCTCCAGGCACTAGGCTGGGGCAGCCTGGCTCCCAGAAACCAGGAGGAGGGCCCACCCTCTGAAACAAGAAAGAAAGAGCCTGCCCTCTAGGCCTGTATGCTCTAGGCATGTAGTGGGAATGGCAGCCTGATGATCTCTGAATCATCTTCAGGGTCATTCTTCCTTTCCTTGAGGGATAAGGCATACCCAGTAGCTCTATTGTTCTGTTCTGTAGAATCCCAGAAGTCCAAACACCTTTCTTTGTTTCATCCTGACTCTGTTCCCTCTGGTCCAAACGGGCAGTGTCTCTGCTGGTATAATCACATCTCTATTCCTGGCTTCTGTTAAAATGGCTGATTCACTGCATGGATCATCATATAGTGACAGCCTTGGTGTCCTATAGGCACTATCTGCAAATACAGTCACATTGAGGGTTAAGGCTCCAACATATGGATGGGAGTAGGGAACATAATTCAGTCCATAACAGGGGTTTTACCTCTAGAGCCATGAAAGTAGAATTCTAATCCCAGCTCTCTCCAACCAGCACTGTGACTTTGGATAAGTCATTTCTTTCTGGGTCTGAGTGTCCGACCAATGACCTGGGAATGGCAATGGCTACCCCAATCCATCTCACCCGACAGTTGTGAGAAGCTGTTGAGCTAATGGTGGTGATAGTGCTATACCAGGTAAAAAATGCTGAAGTGCCAAGTCTAACCAATTCTATGGACCATCTACTTGCAAAAGGCATACAAGCTCCATACTTGAAAGTTGCTTCCATTTGCTGGCACTCAGCGGATCAATATTTAATCAGCATGTACCCCTGAAAATTGAGAAGTAGCTCACAAGAGAAAAAATCTAGTGGTTATCGAACTTTGACCAAGGAGTGAGAAAGTTTCTATTCTGTTTCTCATCCACCTCCCTCACACTTATACACAGGAGCAAACATATACACAACTTTTGACCCCCTGGAAGCCTTCCCATTTATTTGTAAAGAATGTATTTGTTGTTTATAAAAAAATACTACATCTCTACATAATCTTTAAGATATTCGTGACATTTAACCTACTAATTACATTTCTGGGAAACTATCCTAAAAAAATAATCTGCAATGCATACAAAGATTTATGGACTAGAATGTTCATGGTGGTGTTATTTATAATAGTGAAAATACTGGAAACAACCTAAATATAGAATTGTGAAGGAATAGTTAATAAATTACAGAATATCCATATGATGGATTACTATGCAACCATTTAAAATAACATTTACAAAGAGTTTATGCTCTGATATTAAATGAAAAAAGACAGGGTCCAAAATTACATTTAGGTATGACCTCAGCTATGTAAATAAAAGACATTTTTTTTAACGATTAGAAGGAAATGTGCCAAAATGTTTGCAGTGGTTATCTCTGGGTGGTGAGACTATGGATGAATGAAAGTTTTTGGTTTGATTTGTTTTTGTTTTGTTTTATGGGTTTTCTCTTCCCCCTCCCTTTATTTTCTACAATACTTAGGCATGACTTTAGTAATGGGGGTGGGTAGGTAAATGGTAAAGACAGGAAAAGAACTCAGAAGGAGTAATGGCTTATCCTGGTGGCTTAGAAAGTTTTGCATACTTGACCTCTCTCCTCGCCTGTCAGGGAAACTGAGGCAGGGTTAGAGCAACCAGTTCCAAACTTTAGGAGTCCAGGTGACTCAGGTCACTGTATCCTTCTACAGTATACTGTCATGGTTAGGAGGTGGCCATCCTGCCACGGTTTAAATCCCTTTGCTGTCCTTAAGCAGTTGCAGGACCAGGGGCAAAAAAAAAACTTTCCTGTGACTTTGTTCCCTCATCTGTAAAGGATGCTGATAATGGTAGTTCCTAGCTGAGGAAAGAGCGATGATGGGGAATATATAAAATGAAGTCACTTTAACCAAGCTGCTAAAATTATTAACATTACGAAGGTTGAGACGTGAGGAAAGAGTCCATTCTTGTTCTAACTAGCCCAGGACTTAAATTTTTTTTAAGTTTTTGGTCCTGCGTCAATGCCTGGGTAAATATCTCACTTCCAGGTAACCTTCTAATTACCCTCTGAAGGAGTTATATACCCAGGTCATCTGATTACCACCTGAAGGACTCAATGGATATAGCCCCTAGACATCCGTTATCCGGACATCCTGGACTGACCAGAGCTCCTGGCTCTCATCATCCTGACTGCCTGACATCTGACTAATAACCTTCCTGGAGCCATCCTAGAGCCAAGCATGCAGGACTGATAATTCTAGAGAACATACTTTTTGCTATAATAACTTTTAACTTGTCTTTCTTCTTTGGAACACTTCTGGAGTTTTGCCTAGCTGTGTTCCTAGTTTGCAAACACCAAGACCCTTGAATAAATCTTTACCATTTTTTTTTTTTGAAATCCGCACCAGAGGACATTTTTCCATTGATTTTCAGATAGAGTGGAAGGGAGAGAGGGAGAGAGAGAGAGAAACATCAATGTGAGAGAGACACAATGACTGGTTGCCTCCCACATGACCCCAACCAGGGCCGGGGATCTAAGCGCAACCAGAGTACATGCCCTTGACTGGAATCGAACCTGCGACTCTTTGGTCTGTGGGACGATGCTCCAGCCGCTGAGCCAAACTGACCAGGATATAAATCTTTATCACTTATTTCTAGCAAAGCCTCCAGACTTTTTGAGTTCATTCAACGTAGCTCATAGAGTTTTTGCGAGGCTTAAATGGGTGCTTAGCATAGTACCTCTCACATAGTAAACAATCAAATACTAGCTTTTATTATCTTTGTTCTTCTGCTAATAAGTATAAGGGTGGGGAGCATTTTTACAATGCTTAGTTTGTGCTTCTAGTTGTGTAATGTGCAAAGAGTCTAATTATATACTGATTCTTTCATTATTATCAAAGATAAGGATCATTATACTGCAATTGTCTTTTTCTTACCCCATTCCCACTACATTGTTAGCCCCCTTGTGAATAGGAGCTGGACCTTGTTCTTGTCTCATCCTCCCAGCATTTGAAAGGCACAATAAATAAATTATTTATTAAGTTATTAATAATAGTTATTTTATTCTGGCTCTGCACAAACTTCCAAGTTACTCATGGGAGAATTGTCTTCATTGGCCCATACTATGAGAATAATGTTGGCCCTGTGATAACTTTGCTATCATTTTCCCAGCAACTAGCACTTTTTAAACTTCAGTTTGTTCAAGAATAATTTACCTACATTAACATTCTCCTTTTTTTCTTTTTTTTTCTTTTTTTTTTTAGCATACATGGCTATGAGTTTTAGCAAATGCATACGATCAAATAACCACTTCCACAATCAAGATCACCCCAATAACTTCCCTCCTGTCTCCTGTCACTCCCAAACCCTGGCAATCACTGATCTGCTCTATGTTCTTACAGTGTTGCCTTTAACAGAATGTCATACACTATACGGAACCATAAAATATGTAGCCTTTTGAGTCTGGTGCCTTTCATTCAGCATAACACATTGAAGATTCATCCATGTTGTCCCACGTATCAATAGTTCCTTTTTATTGTTCAGTAGCATTCTATGGTGCACAGTAGTTAGTTTATCCACTCACCAGTTGAAGATCATTTGGGTGTTTCCAGTTTTTGACAATTATGAATAAAGTCACTATAAATACTCAAGTTTTATATGAACATAGGTTTTTATTTCTCTAGGGTAAAAAAAGTTAAGAGTGGACTATCTACATCTTATGGTTACATATATGTTTAACGTTGTAAGAAACTGTAAACAGTATTTTCTAAAGTGGCTATATGATTTTGCATTCCCACCAGCAATATATGAGAGTTCCCGTTGTTTTGTATCCTCGCCAGGACTTAATATTGTTGGTTCTCTTGATTTTAGCCATTCTTAATAGATATGTAATTTCTCAGCAACTCTCTTGCTCTCCATGAAGGAGCCAGGTTAGGATTATTGAATACATTTTGATAGAAGGAATTAAAGCCTAAAGAGGGTCTTTTACTCAAGTATCTTGATTATGTTCAAGATTTTAGTCTTTAGTTCTATTTTATTTTTTCCTAAAAAAACAACAAAGAAAAAACAAATCCCACCAACCCCTGGGCAACACATAAAGCTCTTGGAATTATTTATCCAATAGCATTTATTGAGCACGTCTTATGTGCTTGACATTTTCTGGAATCTACAAATACAGAGATTCCTAAGACAAAGTCACCACTATAACAATTAGGGTAGAGGGAGGTGAGAGAAAAGAGAGGCACAGGTAGGAACTGACAAGAAAATTATATGGCCAGTTACAGAGGGTGATCTTTTTTAGCCTGTTTAATGTGAAAGATTACATTAAATGGTTTTTGAATGTTGAACCAGTCTTGCATACTGGGACAAATCCCACTTGGTCATGGTATATAATTCTTTTTATACATCGTTGGATTAGATTTGCTAATATTTTGTTGAGACATTTCGCCTCTATATTCATGAGAGATTTTGGTCTGTAGTCTCCTTTTCTGGTAATGTCTTTACCTGGTTTTGGTATTTAGGGTAATGCTAGCCTCATATAATGAGTTAAGAAGTATTCCTTCTGCCGGGCCGGTGTGGCTCAGTGGTTGAGTGTTGACCCATGCACCAAGAGGTCACCAGTTTAATTCCCAGTCAGGGCACATGCCCAGGTTGTGGGCCAAATCCCCAGTGGGAGGCATGCAGGAGGTGGCCAATTGATGTTCTCTCTCATCGATGTTTCTATCTCTCCCTCTCCCGTCCTCTCTCTCTAAAATCAATAAAGAAAAAAATTTGAAAAAAAGTATTTCTTCTGCTTCTATCCTCTGGAACAGACTGTAGAAAACTGGTATAATTTCTTCATAAAATATTAGGTAATTCACCAGTGAACCCATCTGGGCTTGGTGTTTTCTGTTTTGGATGGTTATTAATTATTGATTCAATTTTTTAAATGGATATAGGCCTATTCAATTTCTCTGTTTCTTCTTGTGTCACTTTGGCAAATGGGGTATTTTCAAGGAATTGGTCTATTTCATCTAGGTTATCAAATTTGTGGGCATGAAGTTATTCATAGTATTCCTTCATTATCTTTTTGATGTCCATGGGACCTGTAGCAATGTTCTCTCTTTCATTTCTGATATTAATACTGTAATTTGTGTCTTCTCTCTTCTTAGTTAGCGTAGCTAGAGGTTTATTTATTTTATTGATCTTTTCAGAGAACCAGCTTCTGGTTTAATTGAGTTTCTTTAATTTCTTGTTTAAAATTTCATTGATTTCTGGTCTAATTTTTATTATTTATTTTCTCCTGCTTACTTTGGATTGAATTTGCTCTTCATTTTCTAGATTCCTAAGGTGGAAGCTTAGATTATTGACTTTAGATCATTCTTCTTTTCTAATATATACATTCAATGCTATAAATTTCCCTTCAAGCACTGCTTGCACTGTATCTCACCTATTTGATAAGTTGTGTTTTCATTTTCATTTATTTAAGAATATTTTCTTCTCTTGAGATTTCTTCTTTGTCTCGTGTGCTATTTAGAAGTGTACTGTTTTATCTTCATGTATTTTGAAGTTTTTTAGTTATCTTTTTGTTACTGATTTCAAGTTTAATTCCACTGTGGTCTGAGAGCCAACACTGTGTGATTTCTATTCTTTTGAATTTGTTAAGGAATGTTTTATGGCTCTGAATGTGGTCTATAGTGGTGAGTGTTCCGTGCAATTTTGAGGAGAATGTGTATTCTGTTGTTGATGAAGTCGTCTATATATGTCAATTACATCCAGTTGATTGATGGTGTCGTTGAGTTCAACTATGTCATGCCTGATTTTCTGCCTGCTGGATCTGTACATTTGTGATAGAGGGATTGAAGTCTCCACCTATGATAGTGAATTCATCTTTTTCTCTGTAATTCTAAGCTTGTGCCTCACATAGTTTGATGTTCTATTGCTAGATGCAGACACATTAAGGATTGTTAGGTCTTTTTGGAATATTGACCCCTGTATCATTATGTAATGCCCTTCTTTATCCCTGATAACTTTTCTTGGTTTGATGTCTGCTCTGTCCAAAATTAATATAGCTGCTCCTGCTTCCTTTTGAATAGTGTTAGCATGGTATATTTTTTCCATTATTTACTTTTAATCTACATATGTCTTTATATTAAAAGGGGATTTCTTGTGCACAAGATATAATTGGATCTTGTTTTTTGATCCTCTCTCATAATCTCTTTTTTAATTGGTACATTTAGACAATGGACATTCAAAGTGATTATTGATATATTTGGATTAATATCTGTCATGTTTGTTACTTTTTTCTATTTGTTGCCCTTCTTCTTATTTTTGTCTTCCATTCTCTTTCTGCCTTTTGTGGTTTTGTTTGAACATCTTATAGAATTCCATTTATCTCTTAGCATATCAGCTGCACTTTTTAAAAAACGGTTTTAATGGTTGTCCTAGAGTTTACAATATACACTTATAGCTAATCCAAGTCCACTTTTAAATAACACTATACCACTTCAAGGGTAGCGTGTGTACTTTATAATAACAAAATAACCCTAATTCCTCCTTCTTGTCCCTTGTATTATTGTTTCCGTATATATATGAAATATATGTATATATATGTGCATATATGCTTTTCCATGTACATTGGTGCTTTGTTCTCAGGAGCTACCAATGCTGTTGATAAGGGAGCACATTTGGAGAATCACTGCTCTTGGATGCCATTGAAAGGAATTGCGGTCATCCTTTGCCTCATTTTCAAACTTTGGATGATCTTCCTCAGCAGTTACCAACATTGAAAAAATCAGGAAATGTATTATTTTTTAAAGCAATCCTTATCCTGGCTTCTCTTGAAAAAGCAGAAGGTCGGGCAATAGTAAGCCTAAATTTTCCCGTGGTGACAATGGGCTAGAGATCCATCCGTATGAGCTGCTCCTTTAAGGTAGGACATTTGTTCTCCATTTTGTCACGGTCACCAACCACTCCTTTACTTTCTAGGCGTTGTTTTGCTGTCCCTGCAAAGATGTGGAGACACAGTACAGAACTCTGAGGAGGGGCACGAGCAAAGCTGCTGCTCCCGTCTGATCGTTCAGGCACCCGGAGCTGGCTTCCCAGGGTGCAACCCAGGCAGCTGCACAGGACCCCGCTCTTACAAAGGCCCCACTCAGCTTAATGTTCTGCTACTGTTATCTTGAAATTCTTTTTTAAATTAATTTATTTTTATTTTTTACAGATGTCCCTCCTTTTTCCCCCATTGACACCCTCCTCCCTGCTCCCCGCACACACACCTTCTTTACCGCACTGTTGTCTGTGTCCATTGGTTATGTATATAGTTATCTTGAAATATCTTGAAATTCTTTTTTGTTTTTTAATCCTCACCCAAGGATATTTTTCCATTTATCTGCAGATAGAGTGGGAGGGAGATAGAGGGAGAAAGGGAGAGAGAGAGAAACATTGACGTGAGAGGGACACATTGACTGGTTGCCTCCCACACGACCCTGACCAGGGCCAGGGATGAACCACAACCGAGGTATGTGCCCTTGGCCAGAATTGAACCCGCGACTCATTGGTCTGCGGGCTGATACTCTACCGCTGAGCCAAACCAGCCAGGGCTCTTGAAATTATTAATAATTTTTTAACAAGAGGACCACATTCTCATTTTGTTTGGAGACTGACAGTTCATGTGGCTGGTCCTGCAGCCACCCCACACTGAATGGTATCCTTCTCATCACCGGATTGCTAAGGAGGAGGAAAGATAATTCCAGGATCAAAGATCTGGAGGGAGATTCAGAAACCGTCTTGTTCCGCAGAAAAGGTAATTCTTTCAATTTTACAGCTAGAGCTACCAAGGTCCAGAAAGAGAGAATTGACTTCCTCAAGGTCATGGACAAATCCTGGACAAGGAGCCAAATTGGAAGGCTAAAGTGATGAGTCTGCAAGGCAGTTAATACGGAGGCTGTCAGTGAGTTTGCGTGTCTGATGTAACTCAGCATACCAATGAGAAAATTCATGTTTGTCACTTAGCTCAGTCACCTTCGGTTGATCTGATTGAGGCAGAAGGAAGTGAATAAAACGGAATGCGGTGGCGGTGACCTTTAAACAGGTCAAGAAAACTGTATGAAAAACACCAATTTAGGACAAGGATTGTGATGGAGGAAAATGTCATATATGAACTCCACCCCTGTGTTTGTTTCAAAAGGCAGGTCTCCACCTAAACCCCAACTAAACTGCAAAAGGCAAAGGCATTATACTGCCTGATTAAAAATGGCAATCAAGGTCCAAGGAAGCGCTCCATTTCAGCCAGCCCCACTTAGCTGGAAAATAGCTCAATTACTTGTAGGTCTCAGTTGCTGGTTTTAGGCTAATGGCTGTACACACCCAGTGAGAGAGCTGAGTTCCTGCAGCTGGCTGAGTAGTAAGTTGGACTAGAACCTAGACAAATAAGTCAACTCCAGGTGGCCTTGCACCTGTTCACATCTGCGCTTGTGGTTTGGGTGGGGTGGAGCTTCCTCTCCACCCATCCAGCCCTCAGAGATAGTCAGGGAACCATGGCCTGGGCATAGAACTCCATCCTCACACCTGCTGTGCTTGGCTCAGTGATGGGTATGTGGCCCTAAGATGGACCAATGAACATCCTCCCCTAGACTGTGACAGCCCTATCAAAAAGTTGCTTCCTTTTCTTCTGAGATGGTGAACAGTGTAAATTTGGAGCTGTGAGCTGTCCTTCGGTACCATTACAGGAAAGAACCTGTCTGAAAGTTAAGTCAAATAGTGGCAAGAGATAGAAAGAGAGATAGGATCTAATAATATTGTTTGAACCTGTCGATCTAGCCATGTCTGAAGTGAACTTCTCAATAACATGAGACCCCTCCCCACCAACTTTTTTTTTTTCCCTTAAGCTTGTCTGGGTTAGGAATCCATCCCTTGTTGCTGAAAATTTCTCACTGATATAAAGGGCATCTCCATCCTAGGCACTGTGTCAGGTGCTGGGATTACAACAGTGGACAAGACATAGGTCACTCCTATCTTCGTGGCACTTAGAGTCCAGTGGAAGGATGGCAATAAGCAAGCAACTAACTCCACACATCAATAAGATAGAATAATTCAACACTGGGACTTGTAAACAAGAGGAGCTAAGGAAGAAAATAAGAAAGGAGGACTACTTTAGACAAGTATGGTGGGGAAAGCCTCTCAGTTGAGTGTCTTTTAAGCTGAGAGTCAGCCGTACAAAGAACAGGGAAGAGAGTTCCAGGCAGAGCAAACAGGAACTGCTCTTAGGCTTAAAAGGGCCTGATTCATTCAAGAATTGAAAGAAGGCCTTCATTTATCCATCCGTTCGTCTATGCACCAAACATCTATTAGGCAGTGGCGTAGTGCTAGTCACACAGAGACAAAGATAAATAAAAGCAATCCTGACAAGTTAGCAAGATGCACCGAAATCCATAAAATGTTCACAGCATTTGACTCAGCAATTCCACTTCTAGGAATTTAGTCAAAAGAAAAACACACAAAGAGGTATGGCTACAAAGATACAGCTACAAGGATGTTTACTGCAGCATTATTTGTATTTTCAACTGAAATGCAACATGCATATAAGTATTGAGTGCATATATCATAAGTATACAGCTCAACCATTTTCACTATTTAAATACACCCACATAATTGATACCCAGATCAAGAAGAGAACATGACCAGCAATCCAGAAACTCCCTTTCCCCACTTCTAGTCACAAATTCCCCTCTCAAGAAGGATAACTGTTAGCCCGGCTTCTAACAGTATCGATTAATTTCACCTCTTTTTGTACTTTGTATAAATGAAATCACACCGTATGTGATTTACAGGGGTAGGGGCTGAGGGAGTTGAAATGTCCTGGCTTCTTTTGCTTAATGTTATGTTTATGAGATTTCACTATATCATTTATGTAGTTATAGATTGCTTATTCTGTAGGGTATTCTATTAGTGGCATGTACCACAAGTTATTTATCTATTCTGCAAATTAAAGACATTGGGTAGTTTCCAGACTGAGACTATTATAAGTAGTGCTGTTGTAAACATTCTTTTGGTTAACATATATCTGCATTTCTCTGGGGTATGTGCCTAGGAATGACATTGCTGGGTCATAGTATATGATCTACTTTAGCAGATATTGCTAAGCAGTTTAACAAAATGATTCCATTAAAGTACACCCCACCAGCTTTCTAAGAGAGTTCTGGTTTCTTCACATCCTTGGTAACACTTGGTATTTTCCAATTTTTAAAAAATTTTAGACATCTGGTGGGTGCGCTGATATCAAATTGGGTTTTAATTTTCTTTTCCTTAATGATTAATGAGGTTGAAAACTTCTTTATATGATTATTGGACATTGGAAACCCTTTTTAAAAATATGTTTTTATTGAATTTTTAGAGAGAGAGGAAGGGAGAGATAGAAACATCAATATGAGAGAGAAACATCCATCGGCTGCCTCCTGCACGCCCCCTACTGGGGATTGAGCCTGAAACCCGGGCATGTGCCCTGACCTGGAATCGAACCGGCTGGATACCCTCTTTTCTGAAGAGTCTGTTCAAGTCTATTTCCTATCTTTTTTTACTGATTGGTCTATTTTGTTCTTATTGGTTTGTAGGAGTTCTTTAAACATCCCGGCTACAGGCCCTTGGTCAGATATTTGTACACAAATATCTTCTTCCACTTCCTGAGGTGCCTGTTCACTCACTTTGATGAAAAGAAATTCTTGTGGGAGCGGGGTGGAGGGGGTCAATGGGGAAAAGGGGGGGCATTTGTAATACTTTCAACAATAAATATTAATTTTTTTAAAAGACAAGAAATTCTTAATAGTAATATAGTCAAATTTATCAATTTTTTTTTTTTTTACGATTAGTACTTTTTGACTCCCCATTCAAGAAATTGTGCCCTACTCCAGGATCAGAAAAACGTTTTATGTTTTTCTCTAAAAGCTTTACAGTTTTCATTTTACATTTAGATCTACAAGCTATCTTAACTGACTTTGTTTATGGTGTGAGGTGAAAGGGACATCTGAGGAGGGGGACGAGGTATGAACAGCCGTGGAGGGAGATAGAGAGAGAGAGAGACCGTCCACCAGTGGCTTCGGTATCAGGCTAAGGTGCTGAGTCTACGTCCCGAGGGTAACGGGAGCCCCAAAAGGATCAAAGGCCAGGACTGATGTGCTTGATCACCTCTGCGTCCCCCGTGAGGCACAAGGTCTGACGAATACCATTACAAGCAGGAATGGTGATAATAGTTTCTGTCTCCTGCGCTAGACTCCACGAGCTCTCCAGTGGCTGAGGCTGGTCTGAGGAATCTTTCGTGATAGCCTCCACAGTGTGTTTTGTCCATGTTTTTGACCGTCATCCTCAGTAAGAAATAACTTTTACAACACAATTCAACTGAATTTCACTGAATTGTGTTTAAAAACAACACCAACAGCAACACACTGCCCTAGACTGCCAGCCCCATGACGGTGGTGACCAGGACTGTACAACTATGCGGATTAGCCTGTGTCTGGCACAACACTTGCCCCGTGGTGGGCTCATGACATCACTATTACTACTATGTATGTATTCACTGAATGAATGAATAGATGGATGGATAGATAAATGACTCAAAATGCCTTGCAGCCCTGGCCGGTTTGGCTCAGCAGTTAGAGCGTCAGCCCGCGGACCAGAGAGTCCCGGGGTCGGTTCCCGCTAAGGGCACGTACTTCAGTTGCAGTTTGTCCCCGTCCCCGGTTGGGGTCATGTGGGTGGCAACCAATCGATGTGTCTCTCTCACATCGATGTTTCTCTGTCTCTCTCTTCTGCTCTATCTGAAATGCGAAAATGTCCTTGGGTGAGGATAAAAAAAAATGCCTTGCAAACTACAGAGTTATATAGATGCAAACAAGTGCTGTTAACAACCAACTCAGAGCTATATTTATGAGACTGTATGTTGCCAAATCACCAGAGCAGGCAGTGGGTGTGGATGCTGAAGGAAGAGCAGAATTGGGGTTTAATACCAACTGTGGGTGGTGCCCCGTACACCACATTGGAGTGATGCACACCCCTTCCTGGGCCAGGGTCCTATTCCATAGCCCCACTTCCTCTTTTACAGACCTTGAGTGATTTCAGTAGCATAAGGGAAGCATTAGTCAGAGTCTGGAGACCAGAGGGTTTTCTTTGATTGTATCTCACAGAGAGTGTAACAAATGTACAAGGTAATCTTTTCCTCTGAAGAGGGACCTGGGTTTGGAAAGACACTGCTGTAGATATCTTGAAAGTGCATTTGGCTCAGGGAGGTTCACCAGGGACCACTTAAGCCCATCATTTCCTCCCTGCCTCTTGAGGTTTATCGATCAGTATCAATTGCAAAGCCCCTCCCACTAGTTCTCAGTCACCAAAGTTCTCTATGTAAAAAGCCAAGCCAAGGAACCAACTGGAAAAGGAGCAGTTTGCCCAAAGGTTAGCAGTGCCAACTGGGGCTGAGCAATGACTTCCTCCCTGGGTCAATATTCCTATAAGGTTTAAGAATTAAGATCCCATTTGAAGGAGAGCTTGTCAGAAGAAGTAATTGTCTTTTTCAAAGAGCCAGAAACCTTGGTGATGGACGAAGTCATCACTGAAGATCTTTAGTTCAGGACTGCACTCACAGTTGAATAGTTTTAGATGACCAGGGAAATTTCCAATACCAATCACATGCAGCCTTTTTCATTCAACAAGCAAGCCGAGGGTTAAGGCCAAGTTCTAAAGAAGTCTTGGGGTTCAAGAGGAAGGGAACTTGGGAGCAGGCAGACCTGTGTCGGATTCCAGTCTCCCCTTCTTACATGCTTTTTAAGTAATCACTTTGATCAAGTTAAAGAACACACCTCCCTGCGCTTCATATTCCTCGTCTATAAAATTTCAAAGGTGCTCTGAGGATTAAAAAAAAAAGTATGGAAAATAATTTAGCAGGCACGTCGTGCTATACCTGGCACGTCGTAAGTGTTGCTGGTGGTGGTAGTGATGGTGATAATCTTTGTTATTATTTTGTTCCAAATCAACATGAAGAAATATGAGATCAGAATCATGCTCTGAATCCAGCTAGGAAGACGAGTTGGATTCCCAAATAAGCACAGTGCCAAGCGGTATTTGAGAATGACCAGCACATCTCTATTCCCTTGCCTTTATACAAGGTGTTCTAGCTACCGGAAAAGACCTTTCACACCATGTTCACCTTGCCAAAACAGCCAGACTGCATTTTAAATGCTGTTTTTCTAGGACGCTCTCCTTGGTCACTCAAGTGAAGCAAGCCCCCCTGTGTCCCCACCCTCCGTTTGTGTGAATGGCCCTGCAGCCTTTCGATGACGATTGCTCTCTACCTGAGCTGATTTGAATGAGTTTCTGCTTCTTGCCACCAAAAGAGCTTTGATTCAGATAACTGCCGTGAATGTGGTTTCAGAAATATTGAGTGTGGGGGTGTTGGAGACACAAGGGAGGATGGAAGCAAGCCAGACAGAGGATGGAATGTGGGAGCCACGGGCTGATCATCAACCCTGGTTCCGAACCCATGAGATCTCTGTGGAGGGAAAGAGAAAGAAAAGACTGGAAACCTTAATTTCAAGAAGAACTTAGATAAATTCTTGTCCCACTATATGAAATTACACCACCATGGAGCACCTAGTGTGTACATGTGGCCAGGCCCCATCTAGGTACTGGGAGAGAATGCAAAGAAGGGCAGCATTTACCTTTCAGGAAATTACAATGTTTACTGAGTACAGGTGAAGTGCAAGGGTGACTGTCTTGCAGCTCTTTCTGCCAGGGGTCTTAGAGCCTGAGATGGAGTAGGACAAGATCTACCAAATAATATATTCAAAAGTACTTTGTAAATGGAAAATAGCGTTGTAAATATAGTTGACGTTAGTATTCAAACCCGGAATAATAACAGTTCAGAGTTATGTAGGACCTACTATGTCAAGCACAGTGACAAATCTTTTATACATATTTAGTCTCTGAAGGAAAAAAGTACCCTGGAAAGAAGTAGGTATTAGTATCCCATTTTACAGATAAAGAAATGGAGCCTACGACAGACCAAGCCTTTATCCCAGGTCGTGAAGCTAGTGAGTAGTAGAACCAGAAATAAACCCACATTTATGTTTAGCAGATTTTTGACAGAAGTGCTAACATAATTCAATGGAAAAAGGATCATCTTTTCAATAAATGGTGATGGAAAACTGGATATCCATATGGAAAAAAAAAAAAAGGAATCTTGACCTTTACTTCACATCCTACACAAATAAATACCTGGAAATAAATCATAGAGCTAAAAGTAAAAGCTAAACTACAGAGTGCTAAAAGAAATCATAGGAGAAAATAATCACAACCTCGAGGGAGGTAAAGATTTCATAAAAGCATAAGCCACAGATAAAAACTGATAAATTAGATGTCATCAAAATAACCGGAACAGAAAATTTCTGCATTTTATTTTATTTTAAATTTTTTTATTAATTTATTTTTATTATATATGTTTCTCCTTTTTCCCCCATTGACACCGTCCTCCTCCGGATCCCTGCCCCCCCACCCCCACGCTGTCCTCAGCATTGTTTTCTATGTCCATGGTTACAAACTTCTGCATTTTAAAAGACACTATTAAGAAACCAGAACAGCAAGCCACCGTCTGGAAGAAAATCTTTGCAATGCAAATACCGGATAAAGGATCTTTGATCAGAGTATATAAGGATCTCTGAAAAGTCAATAAAAAGAAGATAACGCAAATAACATGGACATAAGATTGGAACAGACCCTTCAAAAGAATATATATAAATGACCAACAAGCACATGAAAAGATGTTCAACATGTCAGGGAAATGCAAATTAAAGCCACTGTGAGAAAACAAAACAAAACACTATGAAATACCACTTTACACCACTGAGAATGACTCAACTTAAAACGACTGACAATACCAGGTGTTGGAGGGGATGGGAGAGAACTGGAACTTTCAGATAGCAGTCCACTGTGGCAAACAGTTTGGCAGTTTCTTCTTAAGTTAAACATACACTTACTCTAAAACCCAACAATTCCACACCTAGGTATTTGCCCAAGAGAAATGAATGCATATGCCCACAAAAAGATTTCTACAGGGATGTTCACAGAACTTCATTCATAATAATCAAAAACTGGCAAACTCAAATGGCTGGATAGATTGTGGCACATCCGTACAATAGTATATTACTCGGCAGTGAAAAAGGACTGTTAATATATGCGTCAACGCTGATGAAGCTCAAAAACATCTTTGCTGAGTAAGGGAAGTCAGAAACAAAATACTATGTCTTTTATGATTCATGTCTATGACATTCTGGAAATTGCAAAACGAAACTGTAGTGACAGAAAGTAGATGGGTGGTGGCAGGGGAGAGGGACGGGAGGGGGGATTGGCAGGAAGGGGCAGGTAAGAATTTCTTGAGATGATCGAAGTGTTCTCAATCTTGACTGTGGTGGCAGTTGTGTGGGTGCTCACATTTGTCAGTACATTGGCATGTACACTTGAAGTGCGTGCATATTATTATACCTCCAAAAAAATGATGGTTAAAAAAAAAGAGCCTTGAAACATGGTGAATTGTCCCCCAGGCTCTGCGGCAGGGAGGGGCCTCCATGGAGACACACGCGGTGGAAGAAACTTGGGGATAGGCAAGGGCAGAAATCTTCAGAGAACATATTCCTTTATAAAATCACTCTCTGCCCTGGCTGGTTTGGCTCAGCGGTTAGAGCGTCAGCCTAAGGACCAATGAGTCGTGGGTTCGATTCCGGCCAAGGGCACGTACCTTGGTTGCGGTTTGTCCCCGGCCCTGGTTGGGGGGGTCTTGCGGGAGGCAGCCACTCGATGTGTCCCTTTCACGTCGATGTCTCTCTCTCTCTCTCTCTCTCTCTCTCTTCCTCTCTCTCCTTCCCACTCTGTCTGAACAAAAAAATGGAAAAATGTCCTTGGGTGAGGATAAAAAAATAAATAAAAATAAAATCACCCTCTGCTTTGGAGACATGGCACGCTGGCCTGGCAGGAGCAGAGTTGCCCAAAGCACAGCAACGTGGAGAAAGGAGCCCATTTTTTCCACTCAGCTCCCTGGAATCTAGGACAGATAACCTGACTTAGTTCCGAGTTCTTCATAAAAACCCTCATGGCCTCTCTCTCCTGCCTCACATGCCTGCCTCGCTTCCTTAGGAGAATGTCTGTTTCTCTGGCTCCCACTCAGCTGCCAGGGCCCTCCATCAGGTCCCTGGGCCGCACACAAACTGTGATAGCCATCAACTCCTGAGCCTTCTGCCTTCCCCTTCAGGGCATCCACAGGAAACACTAGATACAACCTACAATCACAAGCATGCATTCTCATAAGTACTGTTCTTTTAAAAAGCTGGAAAGTTGGGTTGAGGAGTTTGGGACTATTATTAGCACCAAACACTATAAAAAGGAAATGCCACTGATAATCTTAGATGGCTATATTTTTGTATGGGATAATTCAAGCTTCCTTCTTAGAGTTCCCAGTCATAAGAAATACTTAATAAAAATACCATCTCAGGTCATATCCTCAAACCCAGCTTAACATTGCTGAAATCCATTGGGGCTATTCGAGTCAGGACTGACTGCAAGAACTAAGACGGCATTTTTAGCCCATTTTTATGGCTGCTCCCTTCTGAGTTGCTCAGGTCTGTCCATCCAGAGGAAAACAAGCAATTATTCAAACTATGTACAAATTTTTATATGTTGGGACTATGTGGAGACAGCATGGCAAAGGGGTTGGTATACAGGCTCTTGTCAGACTCACCCAAGCTTGGTCCCTGTGTGGTATCAGACAAGTTGCTCAACCCCTCTGAGCTTCTCCTGCAAAATGGTTGCTGTGAACCCTGTGAGCTAATGCCTCATGTCTGGCACTTGGTAAACTTTCAGTACATGTTAACTCATTATTAGTTTGCTCTCACCATGGGGAATGCAACAGTCTGGTTTTGCCTGTGGGAATTCTATATACTCATGATACACAAAGCATACAGACTGGAGAATAAAAGAACAACAGAAATGATGAGATCTTGAGTTGGTAAAATTGCTAAAAAACATGTACTTTAGTTTTTCAGGCACTGCTGGGCCCCTGCTCCAAGATTTATTGGAGAGCAATTTGTCAATGTGTCAAAAGCCTTTAAAAATGTGTTCGCCCTTAAGAAAACAATGAAGCTTGTGGGCAAAGAGTTAGCTGGGATATACCTAGAGTAGCAAAAATTTGGTAACAGACTAAATGTCTAACAACAGAAGTCAAATGCATATTTAGACATTATTATAACTGATGGACCTTTACACAAAGCAGGTCACAAAACAATATGTAGAATACGGGTCCATTTTGAGGGTATAACCTGAAGTAGTGTTTCTGTTAAGAATTTCTTATATGCCCTGGCCGGTTTGGGTCAGTGGTTAGAGCGTCAGCCCACAGACCAATGAGTTGTGGGTTCAATACCAGTCAAGGGCACATACCTCGGTTACAGTTTGGCTCCAGCCCCGGTCGGGATCGTGTGGGAGGCAACCTGTCTATGTGTCCCTCTCATGTCAGTGTTTCTCTTTCTCTCTCCCTCCCTCCCACTCTATCTGAAGATAAATAGAAAAATACCCTCCGATGAGGATTAAAAAAAAAAACCAAAAAACTAAAAAGCTTCTGCACAGCAAAAAAAAAAAAAAATAATAATAATAAAATAAAAGAATTTCTTGTAACCAGCAACTCTAAAAAGGAAGCTTGATTTTTCCCTTATAAAAATAGGTATATATAGTCTATGGTCCTTGGCTTAACACAATGGTTTCATGTGTGGGTGGTACTTTTTTTTTTTAATTGATTTTTAGAGAGAGAGGAAGGAAAGGGAGAGAGAGAAACATTGATTGGCTGCCTCCTGCACACCCCCTACTGGGGATTGAGCCCTCAACCCAGGCCTGTGCCTTGACCAGGAATCAAAACAGGGAACTCTCAGTGCACGCAAGGATGCTCAACCAACTGAGCCACACCGGGCAGGGCTATGGATGGCACTTTTAAGTGGGTTTTTATGTTTCATTCATAATTTATTTCTATGGAGATATATTGCTTTTATATAAGAAAAACACACAACAAAAGTAGTAAAAACAGTTTGATCAATCTTGAAAACAGGAAGAGAGAACAAACACAGCACAATAAGTAAATAAGCAGTGACCTATTTTTTACTTGACATGTCTAAGAATTCTGGGCCCTTCATTTTGCTTCCTACAAATTCACTTGTCCACTGCATAACTTTGGCATGTTGTCCAGCTCCCTGGCCCTCCGTTTTCCTTCTCTAAAATGCATGAGTTGGACTAGGTCAGGGATGCACTTTTATCTTGAGTGTCAACTCCATAGCATTGCTAGGGGCTACCTGGACCACCTCTGTGAAAGAAGGCAAGAGCTCTGTGACTAACAATGCCCGCCATGGGTATAAGAATGAGGAACAACACAGGATGTTATACTGTTCCCATGCGTAGACTAGATAACTTTATGGTCTCTTAGAACTCAATGAGTCTGGGGCATCTTTTCTTTATTCCTCACCTGAGGATATTTTTCCATTTATCATTAGATAGAGTGGGAGGGAGAGAGAGTGAGACAGAGAGAAACATCGATGCGATAGAGCCACATCGACTGGTTGCCTCCCACACGACCCGACCAGGGCCGGGGACGAACCGCAACCGAGGTACATGCCCCTGACTGGAATCAAACCCGAAACTCATTGGTCCACAGGCTGATGTGCTAACCACTGAGCCAAACTGGCCAGGGCTCTGGGACATCTTTTAGCAAAGATATTAACCCGAATTTGGGAAGTTATGGGGGTTGATTGTATTCATTTTGGTTAGGTTGCAGCAGGTCACTAATTTTCCATCTTACTTCACATAACGGGATTTAATGAAAGAGAAAACAGTCACGGCAGTTGTGTCTCTATTGTATTTTCACTCATCACCTCCCGTCCCAAGAACAAAGAATAAATCTGCAGCTGTTCTTCAACTTCTTCAATCTGAAACTGTTTGAACACCACAGCTGTTAGAGGCCTAAACCTGATTTCGGTTTTGTTGTTGGTCCATGTCTCATGTTTCATGGAAGTCTCTAAAAGCCACACTTCTGGGGGTTGAGTCAGAGAGGCCACTTCTCTTAATCACCATCCTCCCAGGAAGCAGAAGGGCTGGGCGCTCATTCCCGAGGGGACTTTCCAGTATGAAGTCGAGCCCTTTCTATTCTTGATTCGATGGAACAAGGCCCCGGAGAGGGGTGCTGGCATTCCTAAAGTCATACAAGTTCAACTACCACCCAGCTCTGCCCACTGGCAAGCAGACAGGGATACTTTGGCAAACACTTCGGCTCTCAGCAGCTTGGCTATTTGGAGGAAGGGGCAGTCTGGAGGGCTTTCCTCTATATCAAGTTCAGCACGCTAATCTACCCTAGCTTCCACAGAGAACAGTGGGCTGTATTCAGGGATCTCAGGAACAGCTGTGCCTTCCAAACCAAGACGTTGTTCAGAAAGATGATCTGAGTGTGGGCTGTGTGTTTCAGCAGGATTGGTGGGACTTTCCTACTCAAATGGTCCTTTGTGTGCCTCAAAAAGATGAGGCATTAACCTCACGCGTGGCTAAAGCATGATGGATGATTTGGAGTTCTCAATTTACATTTGGCTGGTGCTCAGAGCTGAACCGTCAAAATTGCCTGGGTATCTGAGGGACAGTGCCCGGCTTGTTCAGGCTTGTCTCTGATGGAGTGGGTGGATCCCAGGGCTTTAGCTCCATCCAGGTTTGATAAGCTAACCAAAGCTGGACTGTTACAAAGGCTGACTCCAGAGTTCCTCTCAGGGCTGCAGAATTGTGTCCTGAATCAGTAGCCTCTATTATAATCTTCATTTATATTGGGCATCTTTACCTACTTTTGGGTCTTCTCTGACATCTACCCATTCGGTACAAGGTGTGGCCTTGCCTAAGACTGGGGCATCAGAAGCAGAGGTCTAGTGTTCAAGTCACTCCTACCCAGATCCAGAAAGTCATGTGCTTGGTCCTGCTGCCTCCTCAGTAAGATACTTTGCAAGTGCAGAGTGCTTCTGGTTTCATCGGTGCTCTGGACTATCTCCTGGGCCAGAGAGTCTGTACTCCTGCCTCTCACATAAAATACCAGACACAGTGGTACTTAGTAGGTGCTCAATAAAGTATAACTCCTATCTATTAATTAATCCAACAAATATTATCAAACGTGTAATATATTACAGGCACAGTGCTAGGTGTTAAGGATAATGCATCAAGCAAGAAAGACACTGCTCTCTTGGAGCTTTAAGCAGAGGGGGTTGGTGGGGAGAAAATAATCAAGGAAACAAACAAGGTAATTACAGATGGTGATAAGTGCTTTGAAAAGGAAATTATTTCTGTGCTTATATTTATATCAGTGTAAAGATATTCCTGTTCAAGCTCTCTCCATTCTCTTATGTATGTATTGGGAGCCTCTTTCAAGTTAAAGAGAGTTTAACAATTGCATTACGAGTTTGGAAAGGCATTGAACTACTAGCTCTTAACGTGACATGGGAGAGAGAGAGAGAAAACGAATGAGAATGGGGTGTTGGTGGAAAGAAACTCTTGACATAGTGCCATAGCTCCCAAATACCATTTTGTGAATCGTTGCCTGGTGGGCTTGAGAATCACCTGGGGAACCTTAAAAGATGCAGACTCCCAGCTCCCATCCTTAAATATTTGAATTCTGAAGGTCCAGAATTTTTTTTTTTTTTTAAGTTTCCTGGTAATTCTGATGGCCAATCAGACATGAGAAGCACTGCTTGTCAGCCAACCTGTGACTTCCACTGAGGCTGTTGATCACTGAGGCTGAGACTGCAGGACTGTGCCTGTTATTCTATTGGTCACCATGTATTTAGTTTTCTAGTTTCTAGGATATCTGCCCTAGCTGGCCCTCCAGGAGCTTAGATTCCAGCAGGTGATATACATGAAAATGATGTGGGAATTTAAAGCAGGAACAACTAACTTAGTGTTTGAGTTTAAGAGAAAGCTTTCTGGAGGGGAAGAATTCTGGATGAGTTAGAATTTGGAATTTGGTTCAGCTGCATGTAACAGAAAACACTAAATTAAACCAGATAGAAATTAATGTTTTCCCATATAAAAGTCTTAAGGAAAGTAAGCCATGCTGGTTTGTGCTTTAGATTCCTTTCTGGTTTTTTATCCACCCTCAGCATGGGCCTATGTGGTCCCAGATGGTTGCTCAGATTCCAGCCATCACTTCCATACTCCTGCCAGTAGGAAGGACAAAGGAACAAAGAAAGACATAACTTCTCTCTTGAAGGGTATTTTCTGGAAGTTGCACATGAAACTCCCATTAACATTTATAGTCTGGAACTTAGGTACTTGGCCACACCTTGCTTCAGATGAAGTACGGCTAAAAATATAGGGTTCTATTACTGAAAAAAGAATAGAAACACAGCCGTTGGGAGACAGCTGGCAGAGCTCTAAGATGAGACATGAAGAATAAGTAGCACTAGGCAAGGGAAGTTACAAAGCAAAGACTGTCCAGAAAGTGGGACTGGTGTCCCGCTGAAGGGACAAGAAGTACTCTTCTTCCACACGCTCTATTCCTCATCCTTCATATTGTGACTCATAGTTCCACCTAGAATGAGCCTGCCTCCCTAGCCAATCAGTGCTCAAGTCTAAAATGACCTCTCAAATGACATAAAAACCCATCATGTCACTGGAATAACGGCTGCTGGGAATATCCTCTTCCTTCTGGTCTATAAAGGAGTTCACTCTGAAGTCTCATCATTAAAATTTACTAGGACAAATTACTGAAACTGATTTCATCTGGAAAAACTACGATCCTACCCCTTTCGTAGGATTAATTATGGCACATCTGCCTGAAGTAATATTATGCAAACATGAAAGTGATCGTTTGTAAAGCTCTAGAGTATGACAAACGGCTCACGATAAAATATTGAGGAAATGCAAAGTTGTGTATGTGCATGTGTTGTGGTTATAATTGTGTGAAAACAGGTGTATATGTACAAATGTTAGAAAGAATAGCATAAAAATAATTATTGGATTAATTAAAGGTTTTTTTTCGTCTCTGAAAATTCCCTTTAGTTATATTGTTTTCATAGCAAATAAAATTTGAATTAAGTTTTGCAAACTTTACAGAGTGTCAAAGGTAGGAATGCTTAAGAATCACATGAGGAGCTTATTTAATTGCAGATTCCCAGGCTCTAGCCAGAGAGATTCCGATTTTACAGGTTTGGGAAATGGCTGCATTTTCAACAAGCACCCCAGGCTCTTTTGTTGGGAGTGGGGCAATGAGCACATTTGAAAAACACTGCTGTAGCTGGTGTCTCAGAGACACCTAATGAAGTATAGAGTTGGGACATTATCTACACCAAGGCAGCCCAGCTTATGTTGTGCTAAAGACTCTAGGCCAGGCCATGGCCGGGTGGCTCAGTTGGTAGGAGCATCATTCCAATATCCCAAGGTTGTGGGTTCCATCTCTGATCAGGGCACATACAAGAATCAACCAATGAATGCATAAATAAGTGGAACAACAAATCGATGTTTCTTTCTTTTTCTTTTTCTCTCCTTTTCTTTCTTTCTTTCTTTCTTTCTTTCTTTCTTTCTTTCTTTCTTTCTTTCTTTCTTTCTTTCTCTCTCTCTCTCTCTCTCTCTCTCTCTCTCTCTCTCTCTCTCTCTCTCTCTCTTCTCCACCCCCATTCCCCCTTCCTCTCTCTCTAAAATCAATCATCAATCAATAAGTCCTGGCTGGGTGACTCAGCTGGTTGGAGCGTCATATCATACACCAAAATGTTGTGGGTTCAATTCCTGGTCAGGGCATGTATAGGAGGCAACCAATCAATGTTTCTCTCTCACACTGATATTTCTCTCTCTTCTATCTCTCTCTCTCCCCTCTCTCTCTCTCCCTGAAATCAATAAAAACATATCCTCAGATGAGGATTATAAAATCAATAAATAAAAATTAAAACAAACAGCTCTCCCCATCTTCCCATGTTTCCTACAAGCATTCATCACTTAATGAAAAGTTTACCAAGATTTGTGTGTGTTTTAACATCAGAAAGGAGACATGTAAGGTTGGACCGGGCAATTAGAATGCAGAACATAAAAATAAAAGTAAATCTGTCTAGAAGACATGGCATTTTTCATCAAGTAGAATTAGATAGAAAATAACTTCCTGCCCTGGCTGGCGTGACTCAATTGGTTGGATGACCCGTGCACTGAAAGGTTGCCAGTTTGATGCCTGGTCAGGGCACATGCCTGAGTTTGGGCTCGATCCTTGGTGGGGGTGGGGGTGGGGGGCGCTGGGACGTGCATAAGGCAACTGATCAATGTTTCCCTCTCTCATCAATGTTTCTCTCTCTCTCCCTCCCCCTTCCTCTCTCTCTAAATATTAATAAAAATATTTTTTTAAAAGTAACTTCCTTCTACACTTAATTTTAGTTTTATTGTAAAGCCTTTGGAATTTCTCTAAAGTCCTGAACAGATGATTCAGAAAGCTAAAAAAGGATGTGTCTCAGCAGTCTGTTTCAAAAAGTACAACAGAAGTGTTTCAGAATTACCCTGCCCACATTAAAATTATACTTCTTTAAAATATTGTAATTCAGCCCTGGCCGGTTTGGCTCAGCTATTAGAGTGCCAGCCCGCTGTCCAGAGAGACCCGGGTTCGGTTTCCGCTAAGGGCACGTACCTTGGTTGCAGTTTGTCCCTGGCCCCAGCTGGGGTCGCGTGGGTGGCAACCACTCTGTGTGTCTCTTTCACATCGATGTTTCTCTCTCTCTCTTCCTCCCTCTCTCCCTCTCGCTCTATCTGAAGATGAATGCAAAAAAGTGTCCTCGGGTGAGGATTAAAATAAATAAATAAACAAATATTGTAATTCATAGAATCCCCAGGATTTCATTTCAAAATCAGTTCCAAACTTCAACTTGCAAAAATAGCTTATATTTTTAGCTCAGGAGTAATCATACTGACAGGTAGTTTACACTTTGAAAAATATGCTTGTTTGGGAACTTAGTACATTTGCCTAGTTGAAATTCTGGGGAGCAATATCAACTTTCATGAAAAAGTCAATTTAGTAAACAATGACAATTTACAACTATTAGTTTCAGCTCTTCATTTTTTTTCAGACCATCAGATACTTAGTGCAGACAACATTTTATTTGGCCACCAGCTTCTCTCAGTAAAAGATTTAAGGAGATCAATACAGAAAACCATATGTGAAGTCAACAGCTAAAAAGCAAAGCCACCAAATTTAATTGTAATTAGTTTTTGCCAAAGTGGACTCTGTGAGATGTCAACAATGTTCTAACGAAAAAAGCGGGGGGGGGGGGGTCTCAAATTAAATAAGTTTGGGAGCACTGTGACAACAGAATTCAACATATTTCTTCACTGCAAGACTTCTAAGAACCTTAACAATGATAATTGACACTGTCCAAGGTGGGGCCTGGCATGTGTTTCCCAAACTTATTTGACCAAATATTGTCAGAATACCTAAAAAGCTTGGGTTCCAACTAATACACTTAGAAACACATTGCTCTTTCCTTCCTAAATTTGATAAGTCAGCTACTACTCAAAAGTTGGAACTAAGTCTATTTCCAGTCTATTTGCAGTGAAAACAGTTTTTATTTGCAAATAGCCAGATCATGGGAACAGTTTGATACTCTAAACATAATGACACTTCAACACACTTTTAAAGGAAGTTATTCTTATTATAAAGATCATTAGTTTCCAGTTTATAATAAGAACAAACAAGGCAATGAGACCTATTAGAAAGTGGTTGTGGCTTCTTAGAGAATTCCACTTTGATGACTTGGAGAGGCAGATGAATTAGTGCCAACGGGGCAGGGCTTTGTTTAGTCTGTAGATCTCTAGTCAGAGCCAACGGTGGTTTGAGGAACTATAGATGAGCAGATATAAGCATTTGTAGTTAGGCTTGTTTATCTGCAATTGGGTACTTTTCAACATAACAGCTACCCATATTTCCCAGCCCAAATTATACAGTGGATCTATAAACAATCTAAACTTCTGACTTCTGATCCCAGCACTGAGGAAGAGGAGGAAAAAAGATTAAAGAGTTGCCAAACGATCACAGCCATTAAAAAGAAAGTTGGGGTTGGAATTGGTGGTGTAGGGCTAGCCTGAAACAGGCAGTTAGGAAATACTGAACCATACTCTCCACCATTCTGTACACAAGGATGCCCCTAACCAAATTGTCTTAAGAATAAGGTCTGTGACCAAATGCCAATTAGTCACTAAAGTGTTATTAAAATGAGTCAAATTGCTGAATACATTTTTCCTTCATGGTGAAGACAATCAAATGTCGCTTTAGTTCTGACGTGAAGTTACAGTTGCTCTCTACCAAAAAAATTCAAGTTTGCTCTTTAACCACATTGAAATGACATTGCACACAGTTAAGAATATAAAATATGAAAATAAGTTTTTATTGGGAAGAGGAAATTTTATGTACAATTAAGTATAGGGTTGATGAAATGTATTTCATTAACAACTTTTGCTTAAGGAACAAATACAGAATTAGCAAAGGAAGAAGTTAAAAGCTTAGAACAGGTTTCCATAAACAATTTCCAAGCAGATCTAAGTAACAAGATCCCAATTTGCATAAATTATACAGATCATTGAGGGAAAAGCTATTGGTTTGTGGCTATTTCTGATCATCAATTCACTCTGTGTCTTGTAGATCTCTTTTACCATGATCCCATCTCTGGTGATCCTGATCCCATTCTAAAAAGGTTCTCTCCATCCATAAGTGGGCACTTACCAAGAGGTCACATTGCAAGTAGGATTTTTCTTTTTTGCTCTTTGTGAATTAAACAAATTCCAGTGTGCGCTTACATGAACATGGCCATGGTTTTAAAGACAGCCACTTGAACCAAATCTGGATGAGTCCTTCCACTCTGAGGAGTGTTTAAGTCACAGGTATAAGGGTGTAAAGATTTTGGAAATGGTACTGGAATATGTGCACAACATCTTCGTTAATAGAGTTTCAGGTGTCATGTAAGCTAATAGAATCTGTAATTCTGGAGGGATTAAGTAAAAATAAACATCTGTATGTGGTATGGAAACCATCCTCATTTGAAGAGTACACATTTTGCTTATTTCTATCCCCCAAACAGAAAACATCCAACAAGAACAATTTTATCTATATTTCTTTAATTATAACAAAAGTAGAACAATGAATACCAAATGGAAAAAGATATCCAAAAAGGATGATGAAAATGTTTAGAAACAGAAATGACTAATTTAGCTGAAGGAATTAGCCAGGTGACATTAAAACACATTTGCAACTTATAATTGGTTATCAGTATAAATGAAATTTAGTAACTGAGTCCCAATTCATTAATAAAAGTTATCAAAATATTTTCAAAATGTTACATAAAAATTGACATCCATAAGTATTACATAAAGACCAAACAAAAAATCATATAAGAAAAATAAATAAGTGTATCCTGAAATAAAATACAAATCACACTTGTCATGCCAGATATATACTCCCTTATCCCTCACATATAATTGTGAGGATTCGGTATTTTGCACGTTCCAAGATAAGTGATGAAAATATATGTTGATGCAAATTTCTGCCATAAAAATAAACTACTTTGTATCTTAAATAGTCCTACGATGAAACATCAGGACTCCAGTTTCACTAATAAAAACTTTATGAAGGCATACATTGCATTTGGTTTGACTCCTCAAATCATGGCTGAAAACTCTCAGCAAAGCATTCTAGGCTTTTTTTTTTTTCTCACACCAATTGACCCAGAATATATTTTAAGAAATGTTTATTTTCTGTGCATATTTGTCTTAAAATTATAAATTCCTGAGCACTTTTTCTTCTTTCTCCTCATCACTATCCGTGACATTGACTTGCTGGATGCTAGAGGGAGTTGATGTAGGCGCTGTTAAGACGTTCTCCAAGACTCCGATGTCCAGCTGAGGCATGGGATTTAGGTATTCTTCCCCACTGTGGCTATGACTGTTATAGTAAGAGGTCCCATCCGTGCTCTCACAGCTCCGAGAATCTTCACTGTGTGTGCGTTCATCTGGATAGTCTCTGAAAGGATAGTCTCTATTTAAGGCTGAAAACATAGCCTCATGTTTTTGGTACCTGTCTTCATAATAACCAAGGCATTCTGGCATTGAACTTGGAAAATTTCCATAGCCAAAGGGAGGCCGACTATAAGGGCACGTGCTGCAGCAGAAAGACAAAAAAGGAATTAGATCATACCTTGCCTACACGTTGCCTTGCATACAGACTAATTGATCAGGTTTAACTGCATCTTGATTGGAGCCTGAAAAGTTCCCAAGATAACTTTCTGCTACCACATCATATATTCTCTTGCTCTTTTACTCCTGCTTAGCCCTAACATAAAATAAATGGCAAAGTAAGCTCGTGACTGACATATTCACTAGACTATTATCTATTATAAGCCTTTGGCTTCTTTTTGACAGCCTTGATAAAGAAAAATGCTTATCTGGGCCTTCTCTCGTGATACCTGACACCATGTAAGGTTTTGGACATGCAGGCACCTGTTGTGCTCTTTTGAAAACTGACACTTAGTAGGCAGTGCAACAATTGTCCTTCTGAATATCTGAAACAAAACTTCTGGGGGAAAAATGTATAATCGGGTTGAACTCAAGAGCTCTTGGGGAAACCCTGAAACAGAGGATAACAACTTAACTTTTTAATTGACATTCAATAATAAAGTAGATTAAAAACAGTTAATACCAGAAAGATTTAGAACTGATATTAAACTGTGGCTTTTAAAGATCTTTTCCAAAAACATTTTTGGAGGGCTAGAATGTGAAGAATTGAAAAAGTCATTTTGATGATTTTTTTAAAAGGCAAAAACACTGATAATTTTTTAAAAGGCAAATCTAAAAATTCTGACATTCAAATTCATTTATCAAAAAAATTATTTTTTTTTATTTTAAAGCATTACTTCTTCCCTTCAAAAGCACAGTACAGGAACCAGTAGAAAGAGGTATATAGAAAACTCCAAACAAGACTTCCCTGGGCTCATGGACTCCATCTAGCGACAGATAATGCAAACATAATGATCACTCTCATTAGCAAAACCCACAACAAGGTAGGTGTTTCATTTCATGCTTCCACGTTAAAGAAAAAAGTCAATTTTGTTTCCTTCCCTTTAAAACCATGAGCATGATCAACATACTAGACTATCATCTCAAACTCTTTTAAAATATGGTTATATTCAGTGGTTTGCTGTCTCACCCCCAAATCTCCAAGTGCTAGGGATCTTGACCATGTTAAATATCACAAATATGAGGCAAAGTTTCTCAAATGTTTCAGGTTCCTATTCCTACTGCCACAGCCTCATTCAGGCATTTTTAATTTAATACCTACGTCCTGAACAGCTGTGCTTCCGGCGACTATGACTTAGCTGCTGTACTTGTTCTACCTTCGGGTCTCTCCATGCACTGAATTCTACAGATACTTCAAGGGGGTGCTCAAAGCTGCTCTTCCACCAAGCATTCACGTTCGAAAACAACTCAATCACTATTTTTTTTTTCTGGACTGAATGTAGGCAAGATACTATGAAAAGGCTTGGTGGAGAATTTGTTTAAAAAAGGTCTGAAATCTAGGTATATACTAGGCTTGTGCTAAAGTCTAAAATGCAAACATCACATGGCTATATTGGTGTATTAAAAAAAATTAGTGCTACATCTAGAGGACAAAAAAGATCAAATAAGACAAGGGTAATCCTAGAAGGTTATATTGATGAAAATGATTAACTATAAAAGCATCATAGTGTAGTGGGGAAAGCATCAAATAGAGTTATCATAATAATAATATTAGCCAGCAGGTAATAAGCATTTATTGTTTTCTAGATAGTGGCTGAGGAGTATATATGTTATCTTAAATATTCCTTAGAATCACTCTATGAAATAGATACTATAATACTTCCACTTTACAGATGAGGACACGGAGCCTTTAAGAGATTAAGCAACTTGCTCAAAGTCATATAGTTAGTAAGGAGTAGAACAGAATCAGGCAATCTGACTCCAGAACTTGTTCTCCTACCCATCACGGAACGCTGCCTGGGCACTAGTTCCAGCTGTGCCACTTACAAACCCAGTACTCTTAAGTAAATCTTAAGTTATTTGAGCCTTAGGGCCTCCTGATATAAAATGGGGATAATATTGCCTGTTCTGCCAACTTAAAAGGTTTGTCATAAGGAACTTGGGAGAGGATGTATATTGAGTACTTTGGAAACTAGAAACACTTTCAATGTATGATTTAGTTAGCCTTACAAGACATTACATTTAATAATGTATTGGTAAATACACACATACATGTACATTTTGCTTTTATTTTCAAAAAGAAAGACTATAAAGCTAAAATGAAATCTATTTAAAATGGTTACCTACAGGCGGAGAGAAGGACAAGGAAAGGGGAAAGGAAGGGAAGCTAGACTTCTCAAAATGTACCTTGTATTATGGTTTAAAAGGCCAAAAAACTGATGATTTTTTTAAAAAGGCAAATCTAAAAATTTTGACTTTGAAACCATATAAATATTTTATATTTATATTTTTAGAAAGTAATCTCTAAAAATTGACAGCAAATAAACTGAAGTTTATATCAAGTTGTAGGTATCTTAAATACAGAGAAAAAATTATTTCAAGGTTATTTAAATCTGATATTTTTATTGTACCTTCCTGGTAAGATATAACTTACGAAGAAAGAGAAAACAAATAAATGTTCAGCAATTTTATTGTTATTGCAGCTTTAAATCTATTGATATTGTTTTGAAATACATTCTCTTCATGTACATATGTGTATGTATATCAGAGAAAAAAAAGTTTGGTAGGATAAAGCAAGTAAGTTATGAATTTATTACCATTATGAACCAATATATTTAGGGGAAAAAGATACTAGGCACATAAAATCAAAGAACTTCATTTGAAACTCTACAATATTATATTTATTCTGAAATAGCAATATAAACTCAAATTTTCTCACAAAAATACGTATTTTCATTGAACAGACCTAGAGACCCTGTCAATTCAGTAGCAATAAGTATCCTTATTATTCAAATTGATATTTCTAAATATCATTTTTAGTAAAAGAAACTTAGACATTTGGGTAAAATGGTTGATTCCAGTTCTGGTATAAATAAGGTACAAGATGAGTCTGGGACATACTGTGCCAGAGATCAAAAAAGCTATCAAATCAAAGATCAAGGACACAGGAGCAAAATTGTAGCCAACTGGACCAAAAAAAACCCCGGAAAATTTGGGCATCAAAAGATATAATAATGACTGCAAGGTATTATAACAAATATATAAAACCCCACTTGTTCATAACGATATTCCCAAAACAAAACAAGATTGATTGATATATGGAAAGAATCAAGAGTTGATCTTTCCCTTCTGAATTTCCGAGTAATCAAATAGTTGATGAGGGAAAGTTTTTCTTCCTAAAAGAATTCCAGCTATTGAAGGAAGGAATACCAAATCAGAAAATCACCATTTTGCAGTCTCATGGATCTAGGTAACAATCATCATAGCTACTAAAATAATTACACTGGTATTTCTCAACCTTAGGCGACCATTAGAATTTCTTGGGAAAACTTTTAAAGAATACTGCTGCATAGGTTCGAACCCCCATAGGTTCTGATTATTTGGTCAGATATCTTCAAGTGATACTACTGTACAGAAGAGAACTGAGAAGCACTGCTTTAGGTAGGGAAACATGATCAGATTGATAATACCTGAATCTATAGATCATTCTAACATCACTCATGAAAAAGACTTTATGTACCTCTTGATGTGATATAACACAAAGTACAAAGCACCACCTATGAGATATGATTGCAAAAAAAGAAAAACAAATTGAACCTGAAGCTAATCCAGTTACAAGATCCAACTATCATTCTACAGGAAAAATGGGTGATAGGGAGACATGTTAAACAATACCCAAGGATATAATAAGCCAAATTCAGAATGTGAGTAATTTCTTGTTTCTTCAATAAATACATGGTATTTTTTAAAAACGTAAGTACTATTGTAGCATAAAAGAGGCTTAAGAGACATAATCACATTTAATGTGTACTCCTTGTTTGGATCCTGTTTTAGACAAACCAACTGTGAAAAGACAGTTCTGAGACAATGGAGGAAAATTAAACAATAAGGAATTATTAATTTTTAGGTATAAAAATAGTAGGAGGTCATTTTTTCAAATACTTAACTCATAAATATACATACTGATGTATTTACAGGTGAAATTATATGACATCTATAATTTGCTGTAAAATACTTAAGATAGCCCTGGCCAGTTTGGCTCAGCGGTTAGAGCATCAGCCTGCGGTCCAGAGAGAACTGGGTTCAGTTCCCGCTAAGGGCACATACCTCGGTTCCAGTTTGTCCCCGGCCCCGGATGGGGTCGTGGGGGTGGCAGCCAGTCTATGTGTCTCTCTCACATCGATGTTTCTCTCTCTCTCTCTTCTCCCCTCTCTCCCTCTCGCTCTATCTGAAGATGAATGCAAAAATGTCCTCGAGTGAGGATTAAAAAAATAAATAAAATAAATAAATAAAATAAAATATTTAAGACACTTTTCCCAAAAAGGTAGGGGAAATGAATGAAGAATAGCCAAAATGTTGATAACTGTTGAAGTTGGGTGATGGGTACATGTAGAATATTCCATCTGTTTTGCATATAAAAATTTCTATAACAAAATGGTAAATAAGGCAAAATAAAATATTATTTATGGCTTCTCTGACTTAGTAAGATGCATGTAAGCATGTAAGCTCCCTCCTTGTCTTTTCGTGGCTTGATAGTTCATTTCTTTTTCGCATTGAATAATATTCCATTGTTTAGATGCACTACAGTTTATTTACTTACCTTATGAATAAAGCTGCTATAAACATTCATATGCAAGTTTTTGTGTAGACATAAGTTTCCAATTCATCTGAATAAATACTAAGAAGAGTGACTGCTGGATCGTATGGTAAGAGCATTCTTAGTTCTGTGAGAAACCACCAAACTGTCTTCCAAAGTGGTTGAACCATTGTGCATTTCCACCTGCAATGAATTAAGAGTTTTCTTTGCACCACATCCTCATCAGCATTTAGTGTTGTCAATGTTTTGGATTTTGGCAATTCTGATACATATATATTTAAATTTGCAATTCTCTAATGATATAATATGTGGAGCATCTTTTCATATGCTTAATTTGCCATCTGTATATCTTCTTTGTGAGATCTCCATTCAAGTATTTTGTCCATTTTTAATCAGGTTGTTCATTTTCTTACTGTAGAGTTTTAAGAGCTCCTTATTTATAAATTTTGGATAACAGTCCTTGGTCAGATACATCTTTCACAAATATTGTCTCCCAATCTGTGGCTTGTTTTCTCATTCTTTGATACCACATTGTTTGATATTGTAGCTACGTTTGAAATCAGAAATTGTGAATCCTCCAATTTTGTTCTCCTTTTTCAAGATTATTTTAACTATTGTGGGAAACTTACAATTGCATATGAATTTTAGGATCAACTTTTCCATTTCTGCAAAAAAGCCATTGGAATTTTAAGAGAGATTGTATTGATTCTGTAAATCACTTTGGGAAGTATTGCCATCTTAACAATATTAAGTCTCCAATGCATGAACACGGACACCTTTCCATTTATTTAGATCTTCTTTAATTTCTTTCAGCAATGTTTTATAGTTTTCAGTTTACAAGCCTTGCAACTCCTTGGTTAGATTTATTCCTAAGTATTTTATTCTTTTTGATGCTATTGTAAATGAAATTGTTTTCTTAACATCCCTTTTGAATTTTGCCCATTGCTCATTGTTCATGTATAGAAATACAAGTGGGCATCCTTGTTTTGTTCCCAATCTTGTAGGGGAAAGCTTTGGTTCTTCATCATTAAGTATGAATTTAAGTGTGAGCTTTTGATAAATGTCCTTTATAATGTTGAGGAAGTTCCCTTCTATTCCTAATTTGCTGAATGAGTTTGAAATTAGGAGTTGATTTTTTATCATGAAAAGGTGTTGATTTTATCAATTTTTTTCTCTGCATCAATTGAAATGATCCGGTGATTTTGTTTCTTCATTCTGTTAATGAAGTCTGTTACGCTGATTGATTTTCAGATGTTGAACCACACATCCATTCCTGGTGGGAAATCCCACTTGTTCTTGGTATTTAATCCTTTTACTATGCTGCTAGATTTAAAGTACTAGTATTTTTTTTTAGTATATTTTACATATATATTCGTAAGATATATTGGTCTGCAATTTTCTTTGCTGTGATATATTTGGCTTTGGTAACAGGGTAATGTTGGCCTTAGAAGTGTACCCACTTACACTTTTTTTTTCTTTATTGATTTTAGATAGAGAGGAAGGAAGAGGGAGAGATAGAAACATCGATGAGAGAGAACATCAATTGGCCGTCTTCTGCATGCCCCCCACTGGGGATCGGGCCCACAACCTGGGCACGTGCCCTGACCAGGAATCGAACCGGCAACCTCTTGGTGTATGGGTCGACACTCAACGTGCAACCACTGAGCCACACCGACTGGGCCACTTACACTTTTTATAAGAGTTTGAGAGCAATGATATTAATTCCTCTTTAAATGTTTGTTAGAATTCAGCAGTGAAGCTATCTAGTTCAGGGCTTTTCTTTTTTGATTACTGGTTGAATATCTTGATACAGGTCTGTTCAGTTTTCTGTTTCTTCTTAAATCAGTTTTGATAATTCACATATTTGTCCATTTCATCTATGCTACCTAACTAGTTGGTGTACAATTATTCATTCATTTTTATTCCTGTAAGGTCAAAGTAATATAACCAACTTTATATCTGATTTTCATATTTTTATGTCTTTTTTTCTCAGTCTAGCTAAAGGTTTTGCCAATTTTGTTGATCTTTTCAAAAGACAAACTTTTGTTGACTTTTCTCTATTTCATTAAATTCTCTATTATTTTTCTATCCTTTATTTCATTTATCTCTAATCATTATTATTTCCTTCCTTCTGCTAGCTTGGATTTTCTTTGCTCTTCTTTTTTCAGTTCCTTAAGGTGTAAAGTTAGGTTGTTGATTTGAGATCTTTCTTTTTAAATATAGGCCATCACAGCTATAATCTTCTCTATCAGCACTGCTTTCACTATAAAATCCCTTAAGTTGTTGTATGTTGTATTTTTATTTTCATTCACCTCAAAAGTATTTTCTGCCCTGGCCAGTTTGGCTCAGCGGTTAGAGTGTCGGCCTGTGGTCCAGAGAGACCTGGGTTCGGTTCCCACTAAGGGCACGTACCTCGGTTGCAGTTTGTCCCCGGCCCTGGTTGGGTCGTGCGGGAGGCGGCCTCTTGATGTGTCCCTTTCACATCGATGTTTCTCTCTCTCTCTCTCTCTTCCTCTCTCCCTCCCACTCTATCTGAACAAAAATGGAAAAATGTCTTCCGGTGAGGATTAAAAAAAAAAAAAAGTATTTTCTAATTTCCTTCAAGATGTCTTATTTGACCACTGGTTGTTTAAGAGTATGTTGTTTAATTTCTATATATTTTTTGATTTTTCAGTTTTCTTCCTGTTGATTACTAGTTTCATTCCATCATAATTGGAGAAGAAACTTTGTATGATTTCAATCTTCGAAAGTTTTTGAGACTTATTGTGTGATCTAACATATGGTCTATCTTACAGACTATATCATGTGCACTTGAGAAGAATCTATATTTTGTTGTTGGATGGAGTACATTATATGTATATATTTAGAACTAGTTGGTTTACAGTGTTGTACAGTCTTTTATTTGCTTACTGATGTTCATCCCATCTTTGGATGTGTGGTCTTCTATCCATTATTTAGAGTTAAGTATTCACAGATAACATTGAAAAGCTGAAACAAGATAAGGATTCCCACTCTTGCCACTTTTATTCAACATAGTATTAGAAGGCCTAGCCAGAGCAATTAGGCAAGAAAAAGAAATAAAAGACATCCAAATTGGAAAGAAGTAAAACTGTCTCTATTAGTAGATGACATATTATATATAGAAAACTCCAAAGACTCCACCAAAAAAACTTAAAACTAATCAATGAATTCAATAAATTTACAGGATACAAAATCAATATACAAAAACCAGTTGTGTTTCTATGTACTAACAACAAACTACTAGAAAAATTAAGAAAACAATTCCATTTACAATTGCATCAAAAAGGATAAAATATCTAAGAATAAATTTAACCAAGGAGGTAAAAGACCTATACACAGAAAACTATTAAAGAAATGGAAGAAAACACAGATAAATGGACAAATATTCCATGTTAATAGATTGGAATAAATAATATCGTTAAAATTTCCACATTATCCAAAGCAATCTACAGATTCAATGCAATGACTATCAGAGTTCCAATGGCATTTTTTCAGAGATATAGAACAAACAATTCTAAAATTTTTATGTAACCATAAAAGATCCCAAATAGCCACAGCAATCTTGAGAAAGAAGAACAAATCTGGAGGCATTACACTACCTGATTTCAAACTATATTACAAAGCTACATTAATCAAAACAGTATGGTATTGGCATGAAAACAGACACATAGGTCAATGGAATAAAACATAGCCCAGATATAAGCCCACATGTATATGACCAATTAATTTATGACAAAGGAGCCAAGAATATATAGGGGAAAACAATATCTTCAATAAAAGGAAAACTAGATTGCCACATGCAAAAGAATGAAACTGAACCCCTCTATTATCCCATAACACACAAACCAACTCAAAATGGATTAAAGACTTGAACATAAGAACATAAAACTCTAAGAAGAAAACATAGGCACTAAGCTTCTTCACGTAGGTCTTGGCGATGATATTTTAGATTTGACACCAAAAGCAAAAATAAGCACCTGGGACTATATCAAACTAAAAAGCTTCCACATAGAAAAGGAAATGATGAGTTCAGCTAGGTATTAAATTGTTCACATTTAAATTTAATTTTTCTAGATAGTTACAGTAGAAAGTATTCCATGTTAGCTAAGTCAATCATGTTTGTTCAGGCCTTTAAGTTCCCTCCTCCATAAGATTTAGGCAAAACATTGTATATGTCTGTAGATGTGCATTATTATGGGAAGTAGGTCCACAACTTCAATCAAATTCTTAAATAGGCCTACAACTCAAACGAAGGTAAAGGATAATTGCTTTTAACCTTTGATATGTTACCTGAAATTTTACAGTTAAGATGCTATATAGTCTCACAAATCTGGGAATTCTTTGGGCTTACCTTCTCATATATGCTTATGGATATATGTATGTGTATACATTATATATACATAAATATATTTTTCTATATATTTCAAGCTAACAAACTCCCATGTCTTTCATATCCTTTCTATATACATAATTTTAATAGACTTTTAAACACACGTGTTTACTCAATGGCCAACAGAATAAAGATCCTAGATATCTCTGTTTATAAAAGTATAAATACTGCAAAGAGGAGAAACAAAAGACAAAGGGTGGGTGGGGGGAGAGAAGAACTAACCTAAGAAATTAATGTAGTACAGAAAGAGAGTGTTCCAATTAGCACAGTATGAAGATGGTTAAGATTTGAAAGAAGAAAGAAGATGTTAGCCCTCAGAGTTAGGAATCAGCACTTCTGAGTCCAGCTGTTTTATAAAATGACTCCTTGATTAAACTGGCTAATCTCTTTGATTTTTACTCTAGATATAAAGGGGAATATGGACTGCTTGAAAAATATGTATATTTGATATATATTTATATAGTGTATGAAATGGCATTTCAATTATGGTATTTAAATGATGGAATAATTCCACACATGAATGGATTAGATTAGGGGAGAATACTCTTTATAGAAGATTTTGTTATCAGCTGAGAGAACAGACAATAGAAAAACTGAGAGAGAATCACTTAATTTGTTATTTAGCCAAGCTGGATTTTACTGAAATATACTATCTAAACAAGCATAAATAATAATATCCATTTCCTTGGGGAAATTACCATCATATACATACAGGTAGAAGTTAGAAAAGCAATCAAACAATATTATATTTATAAGCTTGGTCTTCTGTTTTGGAAAACCATAAGCAGCTTAATGTTTTTAGCTGACATACTGCTTTCACATTCTTAAATGAAATAGAATTCAGTATTATACTACTAATTCACTTCATTTGGTTCCTCCAATAGCATCATTATTTAAATTAGCAATATGGCATTAAGGATAAAGATACAGTTTCTGTCTTCTAAGGTCTTACTTTCCAGAGCTTCCTCTTAAAATGTTCTTTAAATTATCAGATATTTTGCACATTAACAGCCAACTCCTATGAGCCTTGTCATGAATAAGAAATATAAACTTCCTATGAATTTATCTTTATTATATAAGGAAACATTACCCGCCCAGAAGTCCACTTGACTACACGAGTTTTCCATTCAGAAGTACATATTTTCACTGAATCTTTGCTAGCAACTAACAGCTACCAATCAAGAAGAGCCATTAACTTGAGAAGCCTTACTAATATAATAAAAACAACAAACATGGAATTCAAAATCAGACAGACAAACTAAGTTTGACTACTGGCTCTGCCATTGACTAGTTGTATGACCTTAACAAAGATATTTATCATCTAATAATTTATCTGAAAAACTGGGGAGTATTATACTCAAGTCACAGGATTATTTTAAGAATTACATGTAAAAATGCCTAGCTCTCAAAATGCTAAAAAGAAAACCACAACAAATGAGTGAGATGTGGGCACAGCCTCTTCCAGATGCCTGTTTTCCTCCTTTCCTGTGAGTACACAGGTCCAAGTCTTTCCTGTATTACAAAATAAATTGTGTAACAGATAAAATTTCTGCAGTTTTAGTTTGTGGACCTTGAAATTCTAAGACTGATCTCAAACCTGCTCATTTATTAAATTCCAGCTATATCCTTGGCACTCTTCTTATATCTAGAAAACACTGTAAAATTCTCTACAATTCCTATAAAATATCCAATTCTGGCAGATAGCAATGAGGAGAAACTATCAACCCCTGGCCTTAGGAGTCTCTTGAGATTTGATTCCTTGAACTAAAAGACACTGAAAGCTGCTAAAGACAAAAAGAACCTACACGAAAAGCAAAACAAACCTCAGGTAGCAAAATCTCCCTTTGTCCTGATCTGATCCCCTAGTTCCACTTTCTCCCAGTTCGGGCTAAGTATGGATTTGAAAGCAAGCAATCCCTTTATGAATTGAAGCAACGTAATACTGTATACACCTCGAAATTTCTTTCCTTGAGGCACTGGTATACCTAAGTGGGGAGCAGTTTTACTTTCTAAAGTAACAATAGAAGACTGGTGTTAGACACATAATACTCCAATCTCAACAGAAACTGTCTACACACTTAACAGCAATGGAAAGTTAGAGCTTAATACCACTCTATTAGAATGTTGACAAGGGAGTTAAATTCTATCACTCCAAAATGAAAAGTGACAAATTTGTTTTCGCTAGATAATTCCCTATGATAATGAGTTCCTTGGCTGGTAATTTATATGGGAAATTTGGGAATTAAAAGGGGCACTGAGAGGGAGTGTAACTCTGAACACATCATCTAGCCTCTCAGACCAAGTGTTCTCCTCTATAACCTTGCTCTTCAAAGTGTGGTCCACAAACCAGAAGAATTGGCATCACTTGGGAGCTTGTTAGAAATGCAGAATATCAGGCCTACTACATCCTGTTACAGAATACTACCATACACCAGGACCTACTGACTCAGAATCCACACTTTAACAAGATCACATGTGATTCATACACATATAAAATTTGAGAAACACAGCTCTATACAATAAGGGGGGTTGACTAAATGATCTCAAGGTCCCTTATAACTAATTTCTCATGAAAAGTCACATCTGGCAACATTGGCACCCATATTTCATGTGGCAACAGTTAGCTGGAACTGAATAGCAGTTGCCCCATTACATGGAGCATGTACTCTCTTTGACTCCTCGAGTCCTCATCCAGACTCCTTCTTGTATTTATGTTAACTGCTTGGCCCTTGTTCAGTCTCTAACCTAAATTAGATTCCAAGCAGAATTGAGGAAGTCCCATTTTCCATAAAAAACAGATACCATCAGAGGTAAAAATTCATTAGATACATGTATATTTAGGTGAAAGAAAATAAGTGTTCATTTACCTTGATGGGAAGTAGTGAGGTCCAGGTAGGAAGTAAGGATGATGAAAAGAGAATCGAGGTGGTGTCCCAAACAGTGTGGCTGGATGGCCAAGGGGAGGGGTCTGGTAGACATGTGAGTGTGGAAGAGGAGGAGCCTGGGGGATTGGAGCACTTCTGGGACAAGTGGAAACGCTGGGATACTCCTTAGGAGGTTGGATGGTCGAGGTTGCAAATCTGGCATGGGCAGTACTTGGACTAGTTGGAATCCTGTTGGTGCTCTCCGGAGAGACAGGTGTGGGTCTCTTTACAGAGTGATTGGCTCCAGAATGCAGCTGAGTGTCCGTTTGGGAGGGCCCAGCAAAGCGCTGGGGTGAGAGTGCTGGGCGGAGGGGCAGACTTGGAGCCTGGACGGCCACCTGGGCAGTACTGGAGACAGTGGGCTGAAAAAGTGTGATGGGGCTTAGGCGCTGGACTGCAGGTGTGGGCAGCTGGATGGCAGGTGGAGCTTCACCTTCAGAAATAAAAAGAGCATAGGTTAGGCATTAATTGAGTCACTCCATGTTTTTCTTTTTTCAGTTGAATTTAATAAACTGTACAACCAGAAGCCTTCAGTAGCTACCACCTTACCTAACAGCATCACCATATCTAACCACTACATTTCCTTTATAGCATTTTGAACTAACTGAAGTCATCTTGTTCACTTATATTTTTTGGTTTCTCTTTCTCACCTAGATTCTAAGTGCCATGAGAGGAGAGACCTTTTCTGTTTTGTTCACTGCTCTTATCTCCAGGGCTCCAAATTCTGCTTGACATTGACTAAGTGCTCAACATTTTTTTATGAATAAATGAATAAAATTATTGAATGATGGAATACAAGACAAATACACACAATGCTGGTATGTATGTATAAACGTTTCTAAAAGAAATGAAACTACGGACAGTGGTTACTTCTAAGGAGTGGTCATCTGGGAGAGGAGGCAGGCCAGTGGAGCAGTATTATCTAAATATATTTATTTTATTTTTCATATTAATAGAGGTTTCAGTGTAGTGGCATGGGTCATTTTTATTTTATTTTGTATACTTCTGTATACTAAACTAAATTGTGAATGACATTTAATTTTTTAATTAAAAAAAAACTAAAGAAACAATTAATAAAATTATTTCACTTTATTGTATTCAATGTAAATACAGCAGGAAATTCCCAAGTGAGAACAGGACTTGCCACACAAGTTAATTTGTGACAGGTATGAAAGGAATATCATTGCAGCAGGGCATGACGGATATGGCAGAATTTTTAAAGACAGGTGAAACAACTCTGTATTTGATCTTTCTGCTCCTGAAGAAGCAAAGACTGCTGATTGAGTTACTAAATTACCCAAACAACACCCTTAACCTAAATCTAACTAATCTTTTCCAAAGAAACATAGAAAGAAGCCATAGCAATAGTCATGATCTAGTTCATTCCAATGCAGTTAGGTCTCTGTTAGTATAGAATATGAAGTCCAAAACCAGACTCAATGGTTAGAAATGTCTCTGTCAGAGGCTCAAAGGAATGTGGATCTCCTCTCAGCCTTGACCAGGTAAGAACTTTCCCTCCTTCCTTTTCTCCAGATAAGGCAGATAATACCCATCTTGAACCTGGAGGTAGAGAATTAAGGGATATATTCATCTGTTTCAAGATTGCCTCTGACTCAGTGAAGTAGAGGCAACACAGGATGAAGGGTATAAATGAAGCTGTCCTGATTCTCAGTTGATGGGGTTATATGGGCACAGGCCTTAGTCAAGCCTTTCCTGATTAATCAAGAATAAAGTAATTTCTCTCCTCCTTGTTCCCTCAGAACTTGTAAATCTATCCATTATTAGAAAATATTATAAATCTTTATTACATATCTCCCACCCCAACCACAGTCATGAAACTGGGAGCTTGAGAGCAGAAACTGTTTTATTTATGTTTATGTCTCCACTATCTAGCACTGAACCTGGTTCATAATAGCTAAGAAATGTTTGACTTGATGAAAGAAAGAACAAACTAACAAGTGAGCCTATAGATGCTAGCCCTTCTACCATTGATCTGGTATAAGGTCTAAATCTCCTCTAAACAACTATGAAACTAGGCTGACATAAAATCTCACAAAGTTGTATTAATTGAATAATCACTGCACTCAAGACATCAGCTCCTAAAAGCTACCTTTGATTCAGATTTCTTTTCTCTGTACCCATTACAAGAAACTCTTAGTCCACCATAAAGTAGAACAGTCTAGGCAAAGGAAAGATTAAAAAGTACCTGTACAGACCACTGCTTTTATCTCAGTTACTGAAGAAGGAAGGGACTCATCTTTTAGCTGGTAACAAATGTTCTTTTCTACCAAAGGTATTTCTATAACAGAATGGGTACCAATGAGACATGGAATGTTAGATCGCTCATTTACTTCAACAAATATTCACTAAGTAACTAACATGTGTCAGGCTCTGTTTTGGTCTCAGGTAAAACATTACATAGATAGAGAGTTATATGGAAGTATAATGAAGATGTCCTATATGTCAAATTTCAGGTTATTAAGTAGGAGGAAGTTAACATCTGCAACATTCAGTAATCTCTGATAAACTGTTAGTGAATAGAAAAGACTTATAGAAAAGGCAGAACTCTAATTATAGAACTGTAGATAAGGTATGAAAAAGACTAGCCAGTCACCTGTTTTTTCATCTTCTAGCACAAACTAGATTACATTTCCCAGCCTCCCTTGCAGTTAAGAGTGGCCATGTGTCTAAGGGCTACCCAAAGGAATGTTAGTAGAAGTGAGGTGCACCACCTCTGAGACTGGCTCATAAAAAAAGCTCTCAAACATCTGTATACCTAAAACAAACACAGTGTTATATGTCAATTACATCTCAATAAAAAATAAAGATTCTCACTCATGATTCCCCATGCTCTTTCCCTTCTGCAGGTTCATGTATACTATGTACAGTGGCCTTGGATGCCACATATTAATGTAGGCAGAATTACAGGGTAGAAGAAGCCTGAGTCCCTAAACCACCCCTTGGAAAAGAGCTATCTACCAACCAGAAATACCCATTTTGTACTATACATGGATAAAAAATAGCCCATAATTGTGTTTAAGCCATTATGCTTTTGGTGCTTGTGAAAACAGCTAGCATTATCTAATCACTACATGAGGCAAAGAGATGAATTTTAGATGTATAGTACAGTATAAGGACAAAAGAAAAATTAAAATTAATAGTTTTCAATAATCCATGCAAATCTCCTGCTACCCACTCCCAAAGAGGAAGAGCCCATTGCCTGTGTGGAATGGATGAGGGATGCAACTAGGCTTTTGTTGTGTGACTGGGATGCACAAGGAAGGAGTGAAGAATGGCAGAAACTGAGGACAGACTAAATTTCTCCACAAGAAAAAGCTGTATAGAGGTTAGTAAGAAGGAGAGGAGGACCAGAATGTGGCTGTGGAGAAACAGAAGTAGAGAGAGAAGGAGAGGAGAGAGAGAGAAAGAGATGAAGATATAGTGACAAAGATGGGGAATGGAGAACTGGAAAGAATAGTTAGGCAACTGCCAAGAAAAGCAGGACTTTGGGAGAGACAAAGGAAATAAGGAGCCATACAAGACTCACTATATATTGAACCATGTGATTCCTCCTTCCCTACCCTCTCAAGAAAACCCATTCAAGGAATTTTCAAGCCAAATAATGTGTTTCTTATGGACATAACACTTTGCTGGAATGGATTTATGGCAGGGACAAGACCAGATTTTTTAGATGAGTAGAAAATAGATTACCTTCCGTTGCTTTTCTAGAGCAACAAGAGAACAGTCTTAACAGATCAGTCATTACTAAATTCCAGGACAGAGTGCCTCATACCCCATTAGTAAGGCATTCTTTTATGCTGGTAGTAAAATGCACTCCTATTTCCCACTGAATTACCTGTCATTTCCTGCATTATCTGCCTCATCTATGGGCTCATCCTGATTTGCTTAAAAGGTCTGAGGTTTTACACATGGTATATTTGCTACTCTGACAAACCAAGTTCTTTGACATCTACTGAAAATTTTCCTTCTCCAATTTAAAGTTTTTACTTAAAAAAAATTTTTTTTTAACCTCACCCGAGGACATTTTTGCATTTACCTTTCAGATAGAGTGGGAAGGAGAGAAGAAGGAAGAGAGAGAGAGAAACATTGCTGCGAGAGACACATCGAATGGTTGCCACCCACACGACTCCAACCGGGGCTGGGGACAAACTGCAACTGAGGTACGTGCCCTTAGCGGGAACTGAACCCGGGACTCTCTGGTCCGCAGGCTGACGCTCTAACCGCTGAGCCAAACCAGCCAGGGCTAATGTTTTTACTTTATCCATTTTCCCCCTTAAAATTATTTTTCTAAATCCTTAAGCTAACAGGAACAAAATTTCAACTTGAGTTAAAATTTTCACACAGCTATTTAAAAACTCATAATCTACAGTAAAACCAACTCACCAACTGGATGAATGATGGTGTTCTGTAGGCTGGGAATTACCACAGAGTAGGCAGGTGAGCGATAAGGATAAATTGTTGTAGGATTTGTAGATGTGATATTCTGTGTGGTACCAGAAAATACATTGGAAACACTTAGAGGGAAGCGTTTTCGCTTCCCTGGCCGAGGCTGATAAACCCAACCTATAGAAGAAGATAAACTATTTTTAATTTGAACATATAGACCCTATTTAGCCTTTAAATAGTTCTTTGCATACAGGGTGGGGCAAAAGAGGTTTATAGTTGTTAGAATGGAAAATAATAATAAATAGTAATACAAGAATAAACTGTTTCGCGTACTCACAACTGTAAACCTACTTTTGCCCCAGCCTGTATTAAAAGTCCATAACACTTTTAAGTTTAAAAAAAAGTTATAAAGTATCTTTTCCTGCTCTATGATACTATTTCTATGCATTGTAGCATATATATCCATATAGCTTCTAACTAGTGGCCAGTGTTGTAACCCAAAATTCAAAGGAAAAGCAAAGTAAAATGTTGTATACCCAAAAATACATTGAATCGTAGTAATACTAATCAACATTAAAGATACTGAGTTTGACTCGGAAAGCTTTTCCTATACCTATAAAACAATGCCCCAGTAAGACAATATTTGTCTCCTCCTGTTTCATTACTTTCTGTAAGATAGATAGATACAACTGTCTATATCTTACACTGATTGGTCACTAATGAGCAATCACTATTTTTATGCCTAGTTTAGGAAGAGTAACTCACCTAGACTCAGCAGTCTCCAAGTCCACAAACAACTGAATTGCCTTCCAAAGTCAGAAGAGTGGAGTTTGGCAGTTATAGCCACAGTGTAACCAGGAGACGCTCTGGTTCCCTATAATCACTGCCTCTGACTCCCTGCCCCAGAACCTCATACTTGAGAAAAAAATAATTATTTTTCTACCATGCACAGTCATGATGGCTGCTATCCACTGTGCATTTACCCAAGCTTAACCTTACTGACCTCACTGCTGGGGAAGAAATCAGAATTCATTTCAAATTACATCATGGTGAAGATAAATCTATCCATCAGAAGGCAGGACTATGTTCTGGTAACAATATAATATTAAAATAGAACATGATGTTAATCCCTGCATTCTTGTTGTCTTTAAGTGTGCATACATTTTTTCCTATTGCTATAATTTTACAAACTTTGTTTTCTAGTATGTTTATAAAATTATGGCCTAAATCTTGGAGCTTTTACCTTCGTAAGTTTATATCAATATATTAATCAAAAACACAGTAAAATTATATGTCCTCTAGTCTGCATTAGTTAGCAAATAAGAGACCAGATAGCTCTCTAATTGGTTCTGTTTAAGGAAACTTATCAATTCAATCATTAGTATAATATTAGCCATTGTTCTTTATTGTACATATCAGGTTTGAAAAAAACATTACACATTTTGTCTTTCAACCTCAGCCCAACCTAATCTTTACCTAAATAAATTAATTTTTAAAAATTAGCTTTGTTCATTTGATTACCAGGAAATTCCTCTCTGTGCTTTTCTTTAATCTTTTGAGCTTCATCATAATAAGGTTTCTTTTGTTCTTCACTAAGTTTATTCCACTCTAACCCGAGCTGGACACTGATTTCTGCATTGTTGGCTGCTGGGTTAGCTTTGGCTAGTGCTGGCCGGTGGATCCTTGCCCAAACCATAAATGCATTCATGGGTCGCTTCACATGACCATTTCTGTCCTTACTGAAGGGAGTATCTGGTATTCCTACATGATAAAAATTGAGACTAAATTAACATGTTACACACACACACAATTTTAAAGTGAAATGCACCTCCATTTATATTTATTTTTTTTAAATATCTGGAGAAAATATACACTTGAATATAGCCAAAGAACTGCCAGCATTCTAGAACTCCTCATTACCCCTGAACTCAGCATTCTAAACTGTAGTTTAGAATGACTCTTTTCCTCAAAATAATAATATTGTTTAAGATATTGTGGAATAATGTTGAAGACAGTGAACTGGGGGCTTATTACTTCTTTGAGCTTTATCAATACCTGTCACAATCATTAACATTTAGTTTATTTCCCATATTAACGGGGAACAAGAACTGTAACTTACTGCCCTGGCTGGTGTGAGTTGGTTAGTTGGGCGTTGTGCTGTGCACCGAAAGTTTGCTGGTTCTATTCCCTGTCAGGGCACATGCCTGGGTTTTGGGCTCCATCCCCGGTAGGGGGTGAGCATGAGGCAGCTGATCGATGTTTTGTTCTCACATCAATGTTTCTCTCTCTCTCCCCCTCTCTCTCTCCTTTCCTCTCTCTCTAAAAATCTTTAAAAAAAAGAACTGCATTAAAAAAAAAAAGAATTGATTTATTGATGACGATAATCCTAGCACTAGGTTAGGTGTTTGAAAAAATGTTTAAAGGAACTTATTTACATGTTGCTGTAGTGCCCACTCAAGCAAAATATTTATAATATTATAATACTATATTCATTGTATTTCATTATGAAGGTGAAGCTCTTGCCAAAATGAGTCATCAACACTAGTCCCATGTCCTGAGAGAAAAATAAGTGACTTTTGAAGAGTCACAGAACCAGTTGAAATTACAATAAAGTAAGTGGACTAAATTCACTTCTCTTATATAATTCATCAAAAATTACTATCTATAAACATCTTATATTGTTTTTCTTTAGGTTTACTTGATATATTAAAAAAATTTTAAATGCACAAAGGATGAAATAAGTATTATAAAGAAAGCTTGCCCTTTCTTTTCTTTAGAAAAAAGAAAAACGTTTAAAAACTACTGAAGATAAAAGCAAGATGGAAAGAAAATAAAAACAATAAATATAAAAGTTAATGAAAATATGAAGATTAATATGACTTCCCATGACATTAATTGGCATAGTGCTTTGTCTGAATTAAACCTTAAAATAAGAATTTTTAAAAACTGTATGTTTGGAAATAATGGATAGAATAAATACTATACTTGTAGTTAGATAAATACTTGTAGTTGTTACCACTGTAACTATAGTAATTTCTTTGAACACAATTCTTCTAGCTTATTCTATTTTCATTTTTCTCTAAGTCCTTAGCTTTTATATTAAAATGTTACCTTTAATCATGTACTGTTTTCTCCCACAAAAACGTTTACTATTCATTTTTAAAGAAGAAAAATCACCTCTAAATTCAGTAAAACTTTCCTGTTTAATAAGCATTTTTTCATTAAATACCATTTCTTCTGCTTCTTGATACATGTAAAAATAGTTACTATACTTTAAAATGTTATCTGTAGCATATAAACCGAGGGCTTTGTATTACATAGCAAAAATATTTCTATTTTTGTGTGTAAACATTAGTCACATAGAAATCTCAACTTCATTGGGCCTTAAAATAGATATTTTTGAAAATGTTTGATAATCTTGAACGTGTTAGTGTATTTTACTGGTATACGTACAAGTCAATCAGAAGTGATACCTGTGCAGACTTTGCCCTGAAAAGAATCAGTTCCATGATTTTATTTTTCTAGTTTAGGCTTCTGAACTGCTGACATGTCAGCTATGGGGCAACAAAGACGAAATCGGAAAACCAGATTCCCTGCCGTCTAATACCTGCATCTGAGGGAAGCACGGTGAGCGGGACATCTTTGGTTTCAATTTTTACAGACGGCTCCAGTAAGGATTGCATTTTAATAGGCACTGGTGTCAAGGGGACCTTGGTCAATCGTATCAGCTCTGAAGCTGGAGGTCCCTGAAATTGGATCTGGGCCCCAGGGGAGACGGTGTGGAGAGTCAAAGGGATCCTGAGGTCTTGCTGGTGCGTCCCAAAGGCGCTGGACGACTGGGCCAAGACCACCTCCTTGCTGCCATGGCCCAGCCCATTAGACGCAGGCTCCCTGTCGAGTCTGCAGTCCTCGCGGAGTCTCTCGGGCTCTTCGGTTTTGATGATTCCTTCTCTGACGGCCATCAGGCTTTTGCCTTCCCCGCCTTTCTCCGAGTCCCTCATGACCTCCTCCGCCTCCAACTTGCCCTTCTTCTGGTCCCCTCGGCGACTCTCCAGGGCCGACCCAGGGCCTTCCACCTTGGCCATCCTGGAGGCCCTCGGGCTCACCTCGACAGCCCTCCGAGGCCCCAGCGAGGGATCCAAACTGGGCCCCAGCTCCTGCTTCTCCTCCTTGATCTGCAGCGCCCGGGTCGGCACCGGCTGCAACTCGGGCCTGCAGGGGGCGCCCTCGGATGTGGGCGGTGGCGGCGGCAGCAGCAGCAGCTCGGGCCTCAGTTGCAACAGCCGCGCCTGCGCGGGCGAGGTGGCGGCGTCTTCGTCCCTGGCCTGAGGCAGTGGTGGCCCTGGCGGTAGCAGCAACACCTGCTCCGGCTTCACCTGTAGCAGCCGCCGTGCCGAGGGCTGTACGCCCGACGCCGGTACCTCCCCGCACGGCGAGGCCACTGTCGCAATGGCGGCCGCACACGGGGCTGGGGGCGACGGAGGGGGCTCCGCGGCCGCCGCCCGAAAGGGGGTGCCCTCGACCGGCAGCTGGGGCGGAGCGGGGCGCAGTGGACGCGGCGGGGTCGCCCGCGGCAGTTGGCGTGGCTGAGGCGGCGGTTCTGGCCTGGCTCTCTCCATGGGCGCAGGGGAACGCCCCGGACGGGTCCCGGACCGGATTGTGAGCTCAGCCGTTTGTTGGCGACCTTCCCCCTCCCTCTTTCGGTTAAGACCCTTCCAAGGCCTTTGCTACCCAGAACCCTACGCGGTTCAAAAAGCAGACCTCTGTGTGGCCTCGCCCAATCACAAGCGTCCCAGCACCTCCGTACCGCCAATCACAGGCGCGTTCTCCGGCCCCTCCCGCCCTCCACTCTCGCCTTGTGAGGAGCCCTCGAATCACCCGCGATGGCGGTGGCCGCGGCACGTGCTGCCCATTTTCCCCATTTTTCTCTGACTCTCCCTTTCTCCCGGAGTTCTCTTGTGGCCGTTGTCCTTAGTTACCCCTCCCCCGCCCAGAGCGCCCGACAATGGTGTTGCCCAGGAAACTGTGTGGTTCTGCGCCGCTGACATCCAGGTGATAAACTCGCGTGAGTCCCTTACGCGGTCTGGGGAACCCAGCCTCGTACGTGCGGTTTGTTTGCGCTGCCAGGATACACGATAGACCCTGAGGATCACAGGGCCTTTGAATCTATGCCAAGAAGAAAGGGAGGAATTTTGCAACTTCTCAATAACCCCATTTGATTTCCTTGCTGGGAAGGGTGTTCGACTTTGTGCGATTGTGCTAGTTAAGTTTTAATCAGCAGTCCTGTGAGCCTGACTTGCACAATACATCTCAAATTCATCCACTTGGTTCGGTTTCCTCGCCATTGCTCTGTTCCAAGGTTCCATCCTCTTTCACCCGGATACAGCTGTAGCCCTGTAAAGTTTCCCTGCTTTTCATTCTTGTGCCCTACACTCCAGCTGCCATGGATCTTACAAAAATACAAATCTAATTCTGTCACATCCCACTCTTCTAAATCTTTCCATGGCTCCACTTTGGCCACCTGATAAAGGTCTAATGTGCTTGACAAAGTCTGTAGAGCCCCAAATAGCTTGGGCTCTCGCACTACTACTAGCCACCATTGTAGCCCTGGCCCTGTGGGGTCCAGCCACACAGGCTTCTCATCATTCTCTCTCCTACCTCAAAGGCCTTTGGATATGTCCCCAGTGCTGGTCCACCCTTAACTCCTTCAGGTGATCTTTCATATTGAGCTCAACTGGCACATCCTCAGAGAAGTATTCTCTGACTCTGAAAATCAGGTCAAATCTCCTTTATGTAGTCATACTTCCATCACTTCTTTTAAAGCTCTTACCACAATTTGTAATCACACACACACATACACACACATATTATATATATACATATATAAATTATATGTATAAAATATCACCAAGGGAAAGAAAAAATCTTGTATTAACATTTGCTACATTTCTAAATGATGTCCTAAGTAAAAGCTATACATTTATCTTGAAGCCGATGATATTTTTAACCAAGACAAGTTAACTCTGAAAGAAGACCTGCCCCAGTTCTGTTTCTAATCCCTGTTATTAAATGTGGCAAACAGGAGTTCTTACACCTAGCAGGTATACAAAGGCCGTGGCTCTCAAACTTTTTTTATCTCAGGAAACTTTTATACCTACAAAAATGATGGAAGAGTACAAAGAGCTTTTATTTATATGGTTCTATCTATCAATATTTGCCACATTATAAATAAAAACTGAGAACTTTTAAAAGTATTTAGTTATCAATTAGTTTAAGATATCAATACTAAACCCATTACATGTTAACATAACATATTTTCATGATAAAACTATATTTTCCCCAAAATTAGAAGAGTGGCATTGTGACTCTAATGTCTGGCTTAATTAAAAAAACACACACTTGTATTCTCATGTCTGCTTCTGCTTTCAATCTGTTGATTCACATGTCATATGGGCTCTAGAAAGCTTCATTGTACATTCATGAGAGATTATAGTGTAAAAGGCAAGTATTGTCTTAGAATTTTATTAGGAAAATTGTATTAACCTAGCAGATTCTCTGAGTCAGTCCCTGAACCACACTTTGAGAACTGCGAAACTAGGGTTTAACTTACAAAGCCAAGTATGGGCATAAACAAAGGCTGATGAAAGAGACAGAGGAAAATCGCCCGACCAGTGTGGCTCAGTGGTTGAGCATCAACCCATGTACCAAGAGGTTGCCGGTTTGATTCCCGGTCAGGGCACATGCCCAGGTTGTAGGCCAAATCCCCAGTGGGGGGGCATGCAGGAGGCGGCCAATGGATGTTCTCTCTCATCGATGTTTCTCTTTCCCTCTCTCTTCCTCTCTCTCTAAAAATCGATGAAGAAAAAAATTTTTCTTTAAAGAGAGAAATAGATCAAGTTAGTGTTGATTTCATGCAAAACCAGTTACTCCAATCTGAATTAGTAATTCAAAAAAAATGATATGACAGTCCTCTGTGAGATCAATGCAAACAGTATATGGGGAGTGTGTTTTCAGCAGAAAGCAATCTTTTAAAAATCAAAAATAGCTTTATTGAAGTATAATTTATACATCATAAATATACAATTAAATGTAAAGTTCAGTGAATTTTAATAAATTTATAAAGTTGTATAACCATCACTACAGTCCAGTTCCAGAACACTGTCTTTTTCTTGACAATGTTTTATAATTCCTATTGCACGGTTCTGTACTTTCTTTTGTTAAATTTATTCCTGAATATTTTTGATGCTGTTGTGAATGTAATTGTTTTTTTTTAACTGCATTTCTAGTTGGTTGTATATTGATTTTAAATTCATATTTTTGTGCCTTATTGCACTGGATAGAAGCTCCAGTTCAGTGTTGAATGGAAGTGGTGAGAGTGAACATCCTTGTTTTGTACCCAATGTTAGGGGGAAAGCATTGTCTTTGATCTTGAAGTTTGATGATAGTTTTAGGTTTTATGTAGAAGTTTCCTTCTATTCCTAATTTGTGGAGATCTTGATCATGTATGTTTGTTGAATTTTTATCAAATGCTTTTTCTACATCTCTTGAGATGATCATATGGTTTTCTACTTTATTCCAAGGGTCAGCAGCATTTTCCAGAAAGGGCCATATAATAAATTTTTTGGTTTTGTGAGCTCTATGATCTCTGTTGCAACCAATCAACTCTATTGTAACATGAAAGCAATTATAGACAACATGTAAATGAATGGGCATGATGTGTTTCAATAAAACTTAATTTACAAAAACAAAAGGCATGCCACATTTGACCTAATGGGCCTTAGTTTGCTGACCACTGCTTTAGTCTATTAATATGTTTATTACATTAATTGACATTCAGATGATGTTAAGCTAACCTACATTCCTGTATAAACTTCACTTGGTTATGATGTAGAATCCTTTCTATACATTACTGGATTCTATTGCTATTCCTTTAAGAAAGTTAGCATTTATATTCATGAAGGGTATTGGTCTCTAGTTTCTTGTGATATCTTTGTCTGCAGCTTTGGAATCAGGGTAAAATAAGCTTGAAAATGTTCCTTTCTCTTCTGTTTTTGAAAGGGTTTGTGTTTGATTGGTATTACCAATTCCTTAAATGTTGATAGAATTCACTAGTAAAGAAGGTCATCTGGGCTTTCCTTTGTAGGAAGATTTTTTAATATCTAAATTAACTAATTTAATGTTTTTATTTGATAAAGGTCTATTCAGATTTTATATTTAGCCTTGAGTCAGTCTTATCATTTCTGTCTATGAATTTGCCCATTTCAACCAAGTTGTCAAATTGTTGGCATGACATTGTTCATAATATTCCTTTATAATCCTTTTGATTTTGGTAGGATTCAGAATGTTTCCTCTTTTGTTCCTAATTTTGGTAATTTGTTTCTTTTTTTCTTGGTCATTTTACTAAAATTTCATCAACTGCATAGATCTTTACAAAGAATCATCAGTTTCCCTGATTTTTTAAATTGTTTTTAAAAACTGATTTCTGCTATGATCTTTGAACTTGAATTACGAAGTAATTCTTCCCAAGCAAATTTTTACTACCAACTTTGGCCATTCAGGGCCAAATTATTATGGGGTGCTCAATATAATAACTCCTGTAAATAACTCCTAGAGAGTTATGTGGTGAACATGACTCTGTCTTTGTATCAATAATAATATCTACATTATTTCAAGATCTCTTAATGCCTTACTTGTTTAAAAAAGGGTTAAAGCTTTTTGTGATTTAGAACCTCAAAACATTTTTTGAATACCAAATTCTTTGTTTTTCTTTTTATTTTCATCTACCTCTTCCTTCTAATCAGCACTGCATATCTGAAATACTGAAGTAGATTCTCAGTTGGCTATCTGCCTCCAGGTTTTCTTCACTTTCATTCACCCTTCACACCATAGCCAGATTAATTTTCCATCTCTTTGTGGGTCTTCACATGTCCCTCAATCTACCTTGCATATATTACTCGCATTCCTGAATTTCTCCAAAATGTCAAGCTCATCTCATCTATATGAATTGCTTATTGATCCAACTCAAACCTGATACACAAGATGTTGAGTGGGATTTTTCTTCTTGTTCTGAAATTATACCTAAGGCCCAAAACTGAGAACATAAGATGTGAAGTAGCCCACTTCTTTTTTGTTTTGTTTTGTTAATCTTCACCTGAGGATATTTTTCCACTGATTTTTAGATAGAGTGGAAGGGAGGGAGGGAGAGAGAGAGAGAGAGAAACATCGATGTGAGAGACACATTGATTGGTTGCCTCCCACATGAACCCCACTGGGGCTGGGGATCAAAGCTGCAACCCAGGTACATGCCCTTGACCGGGAATCGAACCCGAGACCTCTTGGTCTATAGTCCGACGCTCTAACCGCTGAGCCAAACTGGCCAGGGTGAAGTAGCCCACTTGTAAGTTCAAAGAGCCCCCACAAGTTTAGGGCCAGCTACCTCCCTGAAAGATTTGTTTAAAAAGTTGGAACCAGATCTGTTATATGAATCACCTTTCTACCCTGAGTTGATACAGGCAAGAATAGGACTGAGAGGGAGAAAGTTGGCTGCATTCAGGGCCAGCTACCTCCCTGGGAGCATAGTGCTCTAGACCAACATTTGAATACCAACACTAATACATTTTACTAATTGGCAAGTTAGGGATCTGGCCAAGATTCTTTACAGGAATTGCTAACCAGCAAGAAAGGAGAACATGAGAGAGCAGTTATTGGGGAAAATGAAGTTATTTATTTTTACCCCAATGAATTGAGACTTCTAAAATCCCAATTTTATATACAAAAAAGGAATTTATTGTCATAATCTCTCAGCTAATATTTATTGATTGCTTCCCACGTGCCAGGCACTATGCTAGGCATGGGGAATACATACAGCTTTGAAAAATATTGAGTGAGGTCCCTACCCTCCTGGAACTTGTAAGAGTCTAGGAGTAGTGCTGGCTCCAGGCTGATGCTCATTGTCATCAGAAATATTTTTCTCCATCTCTCAGATTTTTTTCCTTTGCATAAGCCGAATTGATGAGCAGGTTCTTCCCTCTTGAAGACAATGTATCCACCAGTGTAGCATTTCTAATAGGAAGAGAGACTGTTTTTCCTAGTCATTCTAGCAGAGTGCCAAACTGTCTCATTGACCTGGCTTGGATCAGGGGCACATCTCTGAACCAGACTGGCCGACTCTTGGTTATTGGGAGGCCACCACAAATATTTGTGCAAGTGTTCAATGCAAAGAGGACAAACAGAGGCTGAAATCCAGTGTAGGGCACACTTACCAACCCTTTGACTGGTTCATGACTATCTGCTGGAGAGAGGGTCCTTTTTGTAACTCGCACTGAGCCACTACAGTGGTCTTGGTCATGTGCTCACCTCAGAGCAAAGGTGAGATGGAGATTATCCCACATGAACCAAATGATGTGAGGGATGGGGGGAAAGGACAATTGGGGTGCCATTGCCAGAAGACAGAAAAAGGGATGCTGGGCAGGCAAACCTACAACTTCAAAACTATGACAGAACTAGGCAGTCCATTCCTGAAATTAATACTGTACATTACTTCCAGCCAGAAATTTGATTAGAGTGGTTTAGAGTGGGAAAGGAGACTTTAGAGACAAATGATTCCTTCTTCTTATCCCTTCCACCATGAATTTCATTTACATAATGCAGCTCTTAGTACAAATGAAATGAGTCAGCATCAGCGAAGACAAGCGGAAATATGACTTCCATACCAAAGGTAATTACTTTTTGTTCTGTCAGCCTCAGTGAGTAAGTGATCTCCTAAGTAATAGAAATTTTTTAAAAATAGAGGTCATTGTCCAGTTAGGTCATAAATATCTGTTGTGTTCAGGATTTAAAAAAAAAATTAAGTGTGGTAAAATGCATATAACATACAATTTACCATCTTAACCATTTAAAGTGTACAGTTCAGTAGTGTAAAGTACATTTATATTGTGCAACTGATCTCTAGAACTCTTTTCATCTTTTACAAAATTGAAATTCCACACCCATTAACAATTCACTTTTCCCCATTTTCCTTACCCCCTAGCAACCATTATTCTACTTTCTTTCTCTATGAATTTGACTACTCTAAGCACTTCATTGCGTATCCAGAGTCATACAGTATTCGTCTTTTTGTGATAAGTATCGTTACTCCCTCCCCTCTCCCTGGCCCCAGCACAGGCCAGGCTTATTACAAAAGGGACTGGGAGTGGGAGGCCCTGGGTTTGCTCTTTCACTCTGCCCCCACGCCAACAACTTGGAATGGATGTGGGAGGCATGGTCTGGTTCTGAGATCCTCTGGATCATTCCCCTCTTTTCAAGGCTTAATTCTCATCCCACTGAGGGGTGGACTGGGGTGTAGGGGAGGCAGAGGCCTCCTTATGTAATTGGCCTTCAACCTGGTGGTGGAAAGTCTTCTCTCTTCACGCTTTGGCAGGGTGCATGGTTGTGCTGAGGCCATTCTTAGTTAACATCAGCCAGATCCTTCTAGGATCCCTTGAAGAGGAGTAACCATAGCTCCCTTTGGCTCTTCCAGCTCTGTCTTCAAACCCTCTTTAGGAGGGGTGACTTCATAGGCAACTCCCAGCTCCTGCCTCCCCCTGTAACCTCCGAGCTCCTTCTTATGAGGCTGATGGTGATGATCTTTGCCAGGCCTAAAGGCTGGGGAAAACTGCAGCAAAGTATCCCTATCCTTTCCTCAGTACATCACATTGCTGTTCCTTCTCATCTACTGGCCTAGACTGCTCCAGAAACCTCCAGTGTGATGTAGTCAGCGGTCTCTATTCCCATACACCTATAAACTTGAAGGGAGCAGGAGAGATGACACCTATCAGGGTCTTACAATGACTCTCTTGGTGCCCTCCTACAGTGGCAGCACCAGGAAAATTCTGCAGCTTCCCAGCTGGCAAGTGAGAAAACAGTCCTCCCTTCTTGCCTGCCCCTGAAGGCTCCCCCCACCTGCCACTACTTGTCCTGGGGTCAGGGTGGGTGTTTGAGGCAGGTGGTAGAAGAGGGACCTATGGGGAGGGAGGGAAGTAACACCCTGTTGCTTTGACATTATAGCCAGATAGATAGATAGATAGATAGATAGATAGATAGATAGATAGATAGATACGCACATATATAATATGTACTTACCTATATAATCTATATATCTATATCCCTCCCTGGATGGACATACAAGAAAGTAGTCAGAATAATTGCATAAAGTAGGGAGTTAGGAGTTAGCAAGAGACTTATTTTTCCACCATATATCCTTTTATATTGTTTAAATCATTTTCTTGAGGATAAAAACAATAATGTAAGTAATAAATTCCAAAGAGCTTTATACATCATAAAGCATAATACAAATACTAGGGTTTTATTGTTACTATTATCTATCTACTAGCAACAAGAAATAAAATATTGGGTCTTTGATTATTTAATTATGAAAAAGTTGAATAAGTTAATTTAGTATGTCCATATGTTGGAATAAGAGTCCATTTTTCTTTGAATATGTAATGACATTTGAAAATACTCAAGGTGAGTGGAAAATATAAAAAATTGTATAGGTGTATGATTACAATTCTGTGTGTTCCCTGTGTAAACATACAAAGAGAAAAGTGACTGGAAGGAAGCTCCAATACTTTGACATGGAGATGGGAGATATGAAGTATTAATTTTCTTAATTATATTTCTCTGTATATTTTACATTTTCTACAATTAATAAATGCTATTAGAAAGAAGAAAATCACAAAACGTCAAACTTAGAAGGAAATTTTTTAAAACTTCGTCAGAGTGATTTGTTGTATCACAGGAGGAAAGCCAGCAACTGTGTCACGCGAAGGGAAGACTGGAAACCGTTCTTTCCAGGCCCGGAAGTGGATTGAGGACTACAAGGAGAGGCGAGAAAGATGTCGACCTCCCCTAAGGCTAGAGCGTCCACGGAAAGACATAGGGGCTTCCGGGGCGGGGCTCTCTGCTCCTCCACCTTCCGCGTGGCGGGGTGGGGGCGGGAATGTGGGCGGCTTGCACTGTGAAGATTCGCGATTGCTTGGCTCCTACTTCCGTCACTCTGAAACGGTGCTTGAAATTGGGGGCGACCATGGCCAAGAGCAAGTTTGAGTACGTGCGGGACTTCGAGACTGACGACACCTGCCTGGCCCACTGCTGGGTGGTGGTCCGGCTGGATGGCAGGAATTTCCACCGGTGAGTGAGGTCAGCTCTGGGCCGCGCGGTCCTCCGGCGCTTCCTGGGAAATCCGACCCCTCCGATCGCAGGCCCCGGCTCATTGTCACCAGGGTAACGCGGCAGCCAATGAGCGCGCGGTATTGAGCATCGTTCTACGCGTAGGCTACAAGGCTACGACGTACTTGGACACAAGCTGGTCTGGGTAGTTAAATGGATCGAGTGGTACCCCGGTGAGAAGCCGGGCTGGGTTATCTGCAAGCAGAGAGCTGTTAGCAAGGACCTTGTGGAAAAAGTCACTCTCCGGCGTAGTACTTCAGCTCTTCAGCCTGTTGCCCAGCTATTTTGTTAGAGTACTGATTGTTCAGAGGCCCGTTTAGGCCTTGCTGTGGGCTACACTTTACAGTATGTTCTTGTTTCATTGTCAGTAACAGGCCACGTGGGCTGGGCTCACGAAGAAAAAAAGCAGAAAAAAGTGTAATAGAAAGATGGGAATTTAATTTTTTTAAGTGCTATTTTAATAATAATGATTGTTATAACTAACATTGAACACTTGTAGGGAGCCAAGCATAATTACATTTGTTAGCGACCCTAATCTTCAGGAAAATTCTATCAAGTAAATACTTTATTCCTATTTTATAGAAAAGGGAATTTAGGCTTAGAAATTATGTCCCCTTTTCTCAGTTGGTCAAGACAAGAAAAACCTGAATTCTTAAGGGAATGTATTAGGTTGTGACTAGTGGAATGTTTGGACTTACGGCACTATTACAGTACCCTCCTCTTTAAACAACTTATTTGATCCGTGGGCATTAATGACAAGCTCTCTTGCATTCATATCCTTTTCCCTCTTCTCTTTCTCTAATGAAGGTTTTCTGAGAAGCACAACTTTGCAAAACCTAATGACAGCCGTGCTCTCCACCTTATGACCAAATGTGCCCAGACTGTAATGGAAGAACTAGAGGACATTGTGATTGCATATGGACAGAGTGATGAGTACAGCTTTGTGTTCAAGCGGAAAAGCAACTGGTTTAAAAGAAGAGCCAGGTAATTCCGTAGCCCAGCTCCTTCAGAATTTTTCCTATCAGCATCTGGTTTCTGCTTTATTTAATTTTATTTCGGAGAGAGGAAGGGAGAGGGAGAGAGATAGACACTTCCATGAGAGAGAAACATTGATCAGCTGCCTCCTGCATACCGCCTACTGGGGATCGAGCCTGAAACCCGGGCATGTTCCCTGGCTGAGAATCGAACCAGCGACCTCTTGGTGCATGGGAAGACGCTCAATCCACTGAGCCACACCAGCCGGGCTGGTTTTTGCTTTTCTTAAATACAGACTCACAAACCACAGATGATGTCTGCAGTATTTGCAACTGTAGAATGTTAGTATATTCCTGTTTGGACTGTTGTACTTACATCTGATATCAGAGCATTCTGTATCCATCTTTATCTGATTTTTTCCGCTCCATTTCCCATCACCTTAGCTTCTAGACTAATTTGGGATTACACATTAAGTCTAGAAAAATAGACCATGGTATGTAATATTAATGATTCATAGGTTGGCTTTAGCCAGTGACAGGAATTTATACAGGCATTGCAGTATTGCTTAAACCTTTAATGAAGGAGAATTTCAGTTTTTTCCGTACAAAATAGACAAATACCATATTTGAGTATTTTGAAACTCTTGTAGGAAAGAAATCATATAATAAATGGTTCCCCTTGTTTCAAGGCTTAAAAAAGCATACCTCTTGAACTATAAATTCACATTACATCCTACAGGGAAAAAATTAGTATTAGTAAATTATGTATAGGACCAGACAGAGGCAGGCTATATTTCAAATATGTACTGAAATATTAAAATAGTTTTTCTAGGCCTAACATATTTTATCTCTAGGTTTGCTGGCCAGTTTGTGTAATCTCTCTTTTGCACCCACAGGCCCTATCACGGTGTTGAGTTAATGTCATGTATTTTCTCTTTTCTTGCTCCACCCAATGTGCTTTACACTTGGAAGTAAGTTCATGACTCACGTGGCCTCCCAGTTTGCCTCCAGCTATGTGTTTTATTGGCGGGATTACTTTGAGGACCAGCCCCTTCTGTACCCCCCAGGCTTTGATGGAAGAGTCGTGGTGTATCCTAACAACCAGATCTTAAAGGACTACCTCAGCTGGCGGCAAGCAGATTGTAAGTGAAAGGAATTAAATAGATGTAATTAAACCACCAGTTCCATACTTTGGAGGTGGTGATCTGGTACAGGTTTGGCTCACATGTATTTTGTTTGAAATGAAATATTTCAAAAAATTTTAAGTTAGTTGAAAGTAGTTGAAAAATTGGGAAATTTCATGGAAATACTCCCTATTTACAGCTTTTTTTTTTTTTTTTTTTTAAATCAGAAGATTTGGCAGTACTAGGTCTGTATTCCCACTTAGTATAAGGAAGAACCTGTGCAGTGACTGCTGCCTTTACACACACACACAAAGGAGCCAGTGTGCCACAGTCTCTATCATTCCCTGTTCCCTGGGGGGGCGGAACGGAGGGATTTGTGTTGTGACTCCTGCCTTACATGAGTATGATGAAATGTTTGTGAGACTTTTTCTCACTTGGTATATCTTGATTTTGCCAGAACTGGAAAAGAGAGGTAGGAATAATATCAGTCATAACTTTGAAAGTATTCCTAAGCCCAGTGCACAAGTTAACAGATGAGTATACCTAAAATTACAGGATAAAAAACTGTTACAAAATAAGTTTGTTTCTGGTTGCCCAGTTCCCCCCATGTTTCTGTGTATGGTTTGGGGCAGGTCAGTAAATATCTCTGAGATCTCTTTACTTTAAAGAGGAGAGAGGTAGGGCTCTCATATTCTTTGAAGCATGAATATTAAGTAAAGATATTGTATGTATAAACGGTGCTGCTTTGTTCTCACAGGTCACATCAATAATCTTTATAATACAGTTTTCTGGGCACTCGTACAGCAATCTGGACTTACACCAGTACAAGCCCAAGGGAGGTTACAGGTATAAAGATTTTACTGCATTAATGCCTGACGGGGGACAGTTTTCTGTAGGCTCTCTCATGATATTTTGCATTCTTTTCAAGCTCTCTTTGTTTTGAAAGCATATAAAATCATACTCGTAGGAGCTCTGCTGCTTGCTTGCTTGCTCTGTGATACTATATGAGTTACTACTTCTCCCTGAGCCTCGTGTCCTCAGCTGGAAAATGGGATCAGTACATTGGCTCTGCATTCCCACATGGTAGCGCTTGGCTGTAGCTGAGTATTGGCTGCCCTCTTTAGACAGGGCATGTGCTTTTCTTTCCTGTCAGTCCCACCTGGCCTGTTTCCTCACTGCCATTTCCTGCTGCGTACCTGTAGTTTCTCAGGTCTATGACCCCTATGTATTGTAAAGAGTCTAGGCTCCAGGAGTCAAATAATGGTGCTCAGATCATGCTTCTGTTTAATTTTATCCTCTCTGTCTTAGTTTTTCATAGGTAAAATGTAGAAAGTAATGGTTCCTACCTCATAGGTTTACATTGAGAATTAAATGGCATGACGCATGTAAAACATAGGATAGTGCAAAACACATTGTAAGTACTATTTAGTAAATGGTTGTCGTTACTAACCATGTTGATGAAGATTTACATATAGCAGTAATAAGAATATGAATAGGTCTATCCAATTTGGAAGAGCTAAGTTTAGATTTTGGTTCTTAGAAGGCTAAGAGCCGCCTATAGTCTTAGGCAATGTATATAAACTTTCTAAGCTTCAGAGTTCTCATCTCCAAAATGGAGATGGTTATCAGAGTCAAATAAGAAAATATAAGGTATCTAGTACAGAATAGGCAGTCACCCCATCACATTTGAGACTTGTGAAGCCATTGTTTTTTACAGAAGATAAATTTTTTTACATTCAATATTATTCTGTATTAGTTTCAGGTATATAGCATAGAGGTTAGCAGAAGAGAATTTTATGAATTTGCACATCTAAAGATTTGAACTGCTCTTAAAATTATGCAAATATTTTAGTATCAAAAGATGTTTGATAAAACGCTTCTACTTGATTTGTTTGTGGAAGTTTAGGTAGAGGGTGGAATGGTAGTGTTAAGGGAGAGAGAAGACTTACAAAGCTCTGTATATCTGTTTTTATTTTCTCAGGGAACTCTTGCAGCAGACAAGAATGAGATTTTGTTTTCTGAATTCAACATCAACTATAATAATGAGCCGCTGATGTACAGGAAAGGGACAGTATTGATATGGCAAAAGGTAATGCTGTTGTGTCTCAGGAAAAATGGAGGTCAGCAAAGAAGAGTCTGTGCCATCCCAAGTTTGTCTTGCCTGCTCCCTGTATGCTGATATGACTGCAGTTGCTAACATGAAATACATCCTTTCCAAAACGAGATGCTATAGGTTACTATTTCGATGCTTTCTTTTTTTTTGGTCAGTCCATGCTCATTACATCAGTCTGTCAGTGAACCTTGTGATCTTAAATCTCCCCTGTAAGTAGAAACACAGAATTTTAGAACTATTACACTTATTTTTCTGTGTCATTAGCTCTCCTCAAATCAAGTAAAACCCTGTTAAAGGGTTACAGTGCAGGTATAAGGATTTTTGCATTCACAGAACACTTAAAGAATACTTTCTCCCACACTGGATAATACTGTTAAATGGTCCATCCATCCTGTGACAACTGTAATATGGTGTGAGGGTTCTGACACTTGCAGCATATTCACGAGATTCCCTACACATTCATACTTACCTTAATATTCTGTAATGAGTCTGTACATTTACCTAAATCCTTAATTCTACCAGTGTTTTCTCTCTGTATCAGCTCCTGGGTATAATAACTTCTCTAAATTTCTTTCCTTCCGTCCAAAGTAGTTTTTCTGAAATGAGCACTTTAAGTATTAAGGGGAACCTTGAGAGCTAGTCATTCCAGTAGCAACTTCAGCTCTTTTATTAGTATTTTTAAAGCACATTTGTTCTTTGGCACAGACTTGGATACTTAATGCAGGTGGGAGAGCAAAAATACCATTAATTCTATAGTTATTGCTAACAAGGAACAAGAAATTTCCTTTGTTCCTAAGATGTTCTTTTAGAATATAGCAACATAACTCTTTTTAAAAGTATTTTTATTGGTAAAGAAATTCATGTGTGTTGAGATATGTGTGTATCTGTGTATCTCCTGATAAATATATATATGTCAGAAGTATATAGAGTAAAAAACAAACCTCCCTCATATCCTCCCCTTTCTCTCCTAAACCCTGTTTCTCTCGAGTTAACAGTGTCAATATTTTAACTTACCTGTAGGTGGATGAAGTCATGACAAAAGAAGTTAAGCTGCCAGCAGAAATGGAAGGGAAAAAGATGGCAGTGACCCGAACCAGGACTAAGCCAGTGCCCTTGCACTGCGATATCATCGGAGATGCTTTCTGGAAGGAACATCCAGAGATCCTAGATGAAGACAGCTGACCCTTTGTTTTACTGTCCTGCTGTGCTTAACCATGGAAGGCCTCCCAAGTCTTCTGGCCTTAGGTGGCCCTAGCATCTCTGCCACCCAGAACAGTGGCCCAGGAGTGACGTGACTCTGGTAGGGAGGGGAACAGGGAAGGAAGGTATGGATGGGGTGAGGTATCTTGTTCTGCTTTAAGTAGAACACTTTTTTTTTTGCAGTGTTGGAACATGGTTCCTTTGGTAAAAGCGCATTTAAAAAAAAATTATGGTACTATTTTTATAAAGTGAGAATTATTTTATGCCTTGCAGAATGAATCATTTTTAGATTGTGGTATAAGTCTTACAAAAACCTGCCAAGCTCTTTTCACCTATGATAGAAGATGAGCCCAAAGTTTACTCTTGTGCACCTGTTCTTAACTAGAGAATCCAGTGACCTTAAATTTCACCTTTCCCACCTATGTACTTGCATTCATCTTTGGCAGACCTGGAGATAAATATAGCTTGATGCCTGCAGGATGTCTCTGAATTCAGGAATTCCAGGGAAAACGCAATCTCCAAGTTGGCAACCTTGGCTGAACAAATGAGTAGTTTGGATGTCCTTCTTAAACATTCCACAGATTGATTTTGTAGAGTTAATTTGCATGATCATCATCCTCTTGCCAGGGGCATTGTTTGCAAGGCCAATTATCTCTTTCTAAGAAGAATTATGTGTATATTTGAGAGAAAGGAAATGTGTAAGAATGAGTGAACAAGAAGGGAGAAATATTCACTGCATGTCCTTTATTTATTTTTTAATCTTCACCTGAGGATATTTTTCCATCCATTTTCAGACAGAGTGGGAGGGAGGGAGGGAGAGAGAGACACACATTGACTGGTTGCCTCACACATGACCCCCCACAACCGAAGTACATGCCCTTGACTGGAATTGAACCCAAGACTCCTTGGTCTGAGGGCTGATGCTCCAACCACTGAGCCAAACCGGCCAGGGCCACTCCATGACCTTTAGATACTTAAAAGTCACCTTGTCACCTGTTGGACTTCCTGAAAAAGATTTTCAGCTAGCTTCTGTATAATCAGAACAATGACATTTGAAATAGCAGTGGGGTCAACACTGCCCTTGGGGTTACAGGTGTTAAAGGAGTCCTAATCGTTCCACCTGCTGATGACCAGTAGAGATGGGTTGGATGAGGTACCCAGAGAGCTGCAGCAGTTATTTCATGTTGCCAAGATCTTGGCCTCTGAAAAGGTGGAGGTAGTGGGGACAGGTGGTGAGAGAACTCACATTGCCTCTTGTCCTCATTTCATATTTTAGAGGAAAGATGTTTTTGGCTTTATTAAGAATTAAGAGACAGCCGATGTCCCAGTGCCTGGTCTTGCATTGCAGAATTTACAGCCAAGAAGAAAATGTCTTTTTAAAAGAGTGACGGCTGGTCTCATCCCTCACCAATTGATACCCCATCTGTTGATGCCATGTTTTCCCTTCCTGTTCTCACTCCACAGGAATAGGAGATACTTAGTAATTGATAAAATCTCTTTGAGAAGAAAAATAAAGGTTTCAACTCCCTTGGCCTAATTTTTCATTTATTTTCCTCATATAAATGCAGTGTATGAATCCAATTTTTGTATGTGTTTGTGTGTCTGCAAAGCCAGAATACATACACTTTTCATCACAGCAGCTGTTTAGACTTCTGGATACAAAAATTTACTTGGAATGCTTGTTTAAAATGCTGATTCCGCCCTGGCCAGTTTGGCTCAGCGGTTAGAGCATCGGCCTGCGGTCCAGAGAGACCCGGGTTCGGTTCCCGCTAAGGGCATGTGCTTCGGTTGTAGTTTGTCCCCGGCCCTGGTTGGTCGTGCGGGTGGCAGCCACTCGATGTGTCACTTTCACATCGATGTTTCTCTCTCTCTCTTCCTCTCTCTCCCTCCTACTCTATCTGAACAAAAAATGAAAAAAATGTCCTCAGGTGAGGATAAAAAAATAAAAAATAAATAAAAAATGCTGATTCCATATTCCCCCATAAGGATTTGGGGTTCAGTAATGTTTTTTAACCCCAAAGCTTTCTGATGCCTATGGTCATTGAAATACCGCATTTTGGGTTACAAGGTGTGCTGTGATAGGCCAAATGAGGCAATAAGATAATGTAGCTCTTGACTGGCAAATATAAGTGGTAAGGAAATTTATAGCATTTCATATAAAAATAAACACACATATATAGGCACTGAAGTACAAGTTTTCAAGACAAAACCATCCAAAGAAGTGTGCTTTTTGTGGATGCTGTGTAATACTACAAATGCTATCACTTGATTTTGTCATAAGATACGGGGACAAGCACTTGTTCCTTGAATTGCCAGCAGTTTGCAGCTTTGAGTTTTATTTGGTACAGGGTTTTGAGCAAATGAATATCCTACGCTTAATACTCATGCCAGAACTAAATCTGTAGTGCTATTACTTAGAAGCTCCATGCTTGATGGTTTTTGTTGTATGTATTCATTCCTGTGTATATTGCAGTTGTGTATTCACTTTCATCTTGCTTTCTAAGACAGAGAATAGTATTCTTTTGGGTTTCTTTTCTGAATGTAAAGAAACTTTAAGATATACACAGAAGCAGCTGGTAGTTAATACTAGTTGATAGTCTCAGGGTGGTGGCAGTTCTATTTTTGTGACTTGTAAGTGACTGGAATATCTTACTTCTACTGGATGAGGGAATAATTAATACCTGGGCCTTTGGTGGAGACTATTTTAATTAAAAAAAAAATGTTTTGCTAAGCAGAGGCTATAAAGTACAACCAGTCTAGTGAATCCTCTATCATCCTGTTTTACAAGAGCTGGATCATTTCCTCCAGTTGCTTAGCAATGCTTAGCAAAATCACTGATATAATGAATTTTCTTTAATACTAAGGTTTCTGGTGTTAGTGAAAATTACTTTTTGAATAGGATGTAGGAAATGGAGGACTCGGATCCACCCACTAAGTTATTTCATTGTGCACTTAGCCAATATTAGCTAACATAGAGCATTAATTGTGCACTCTACATGCACTATATCTTCATTCTTAATACAATTCTAGAACGTAGGTACTATTTCTGTCATATTTCAGATGAGAATGTAAAGACCCAGAAAAGCTAAGTAATTTGAGTCCAAGTAGGCTAATCTCCAGGGGTACTCAGTATGAGAGTAAACTGGGATATTCCATGCCCTCTTCCCGCCAGCTCATTGTAGACCCAGAGAGCCGAGAAACGCCTGGGGTAGTTTGTTAACATGCTGGTCCGGGCTCGACCCCGGGGAATCTGGAGTATTAACAAACACCCTAAGTGATAATGAAATAGATGGGGAAACACTGCATGGAAGCAGATTAACGTGTCACCCGCGCCCCGAGGCCGTGGTGGGGAGGTGGAGCTGGCGAGCTACGCGCCACGCCCCTGGGGGACCTGACTACAGACAGGTGCTGCCCTCCGGTGGCCGCGCCGGCGCAGTGCGACCCCGCTCCGCGGCTGCGCAGTGCCGCCCTCTGGCGGCTCCGCTCCTTCTTCCCATCGGCCTCAGCTTGCGGGCCTTTCAAACATGGAGGAGCGGGAGCGGGAGTGGGGGGCGAGGTCGCCCGGCGCCGGGAGCCCCGCGCGCCCGCCCAGCCCGCGCCTGGATGTCAACTCTGACAGCTTCGACCCGCTGCTGGCCCTGTACGCGCCCCGCCTGCCGCCCATCCCCTACCCCAACGCGCCCTGCTTCAACAACGTGGCCGCGTACGAGACCTTCCTCAGGACCGGGTGCCGGGGCGGCGGGCGCGGGCGGGCGCGGGGCGCGGACCCGGCCTCAGGGGCCCCCGCCGCCGCTGGGCCGTCGGGCAGGACCCGCCGCCGTGCGGACGCCCCCGCCCCGGACCCCGAGCGCATCGAGCGCCTCCGCCGCCTCATGGTGGTCAAGAAGGAAGGGGACGAGGCCGACGGGGAGAGCCGCCGGGCGCCGGGCCGGAGCAGGAAGGCGCCGCGCAACGTGCTCACGCGAATGCCCCGTGAGTCGGGGGCGGGGGCGCCCAGGGGCTTGGCGGGGTGGTCGGGCTTGGCCGTCAGGGCGGTCTCGGCGAAGGTTTGCGGAGGCAGTGAGCCGGCGACCGCGGGCAGGCTGGGCTCGAGTACGAAGGGTCTGCAGGAGCCGGGGGAGCACGGCGGGAAGGCTGTGCAGGTCAGGGGGAGCCCCGGGCAGGGTCTGCGAAGGTGCTGGGGTCCGGGAAGTGGCTACAGGGGAGGGGTGATGAGGAACCTGCAGAGAGGATCCGCAGGAGTGGTGGGGGTCTGGAGAGGCGGTGGCGCCTGGACATCATACGGAGGGTTTGCAGAGGTGGTAAGAGGTCTTGGCGACCACAGACGGAGGACGTGGTGCACAGCCAGTATTAGGGGAATGAGTGTTTGGTCAGTGGGATTTGGGGATGATGGGCTGGAGTGTGGGGAGGTTTGTTCAGATAGCATCTTCAGTAACAGCTCCTTCTCGGGTGCTCTCTAAGCAGGAGAAGGGTGCAGGGTCTTGATACAAACATGTTTACATTGCAAAATCACAGGTGCTAGAATGCAGCAGGCACAAAATGCCACTAAGACACTGACACTGTTTTACAGCCACTCTGCCAGGCTGGGTGCAGGACTGTGTCTGTCAGGCTCATATTACCATATGCACAGGTTATTTTAAGTTCTGAAGGTGTAAATGGCTCAGGGGAATTTCTCAGAGCCTCCTAATAGATCCTTAGAGTAAAAGCTGTAAACAGTAGAGGTTGCTGATGTGCGAGTGAGGTCTTGTATAAAAGAAAAAAAACAGCCCAAGGTTATATCTTTTGTCATCTGGGAAGCAGGTCTGACACCTGCCAGTGACCTACTTAGCCATTCAGAGCATCTGTATCCCGATAACTAAATTGTGACATTGTTAAATCACTGCCTTTGGAATGGAGGGTTGTGCTAAGCAAGGGTATATTTTGTTTTATTCCTCGAATGTGTTTGTTAAGAGGGAAACATCCTGAAAAGCTGAGTGCTGTTAGGCGTGCCTTTGTCAGATGATTCGCCATGCCAGAACATCCCTGTCCAAGCTTAGAGTTCACCCCAGCTTGCTTGTCCAGCAGTAACACAAAGATGGAATATCATGTTCCTAAACTAAGAGCAGTTGGTGGACCTGATTTTGCCTCTGCTTTTTGCCACATCAGATCTTTGAAATGCACTCCCAAATCTCAAAACATAACATTTGTTTCCATTTTGCCAGTTATTGCTTTGCTACCGAGATTGCCCAGGAAAGGAAATATTTCTGTGGTGGGTAGCTTTGCCTCTACCTATAGAGCACCTTGCTGTATTGTTCTAAAATAGAGTGTGAAGACCAGCTCTGTTGACGTCCCACAATGAAATATATGCCTGGAATCAAGGTCTCAGAGAATGTGCCCTAGACACTGAAAATTTTAGTTATGCCACTGGAAACAGTGGAGTGTACATAATAGAGATGAGTATTTATCACAAACAGTTGCTGACTTTCAGAAAGCAAAGCAAAACAAAACAAAAACCCCAGCATGGGTGAGGATTAGATTCATTCAAGAAAAAGTTCGTATAAGAGGTAAGCTTTAGGTCTTGAAATTAAGGAAGAGCATGATTGTGGATAACAGTAATTATTTGAAAATCAGACTATTAAGGTATAATTTACATATAGCAGAATACACCCTTTTAAAGTGAGTTTTGAAATCGCTGCCACAATCAAGATACAGAACAATACCATCACCCAAAAAGTTTCCTCAAGTCAGGTGATAATTTTGTTGCTAATCATAGATACTATTATTGAGCACATATGTGCTGTACACTTTGCTAAGCCCTTTAGATGCATTATATCTCATTTTATCCTTAGATACATCTTTATAGATGAAGAAACTGAAGCTCAGTTATTACCTGTTATTGCCCAGGGTCACATAACTGGTTAGTTTGCAGCTGAGAATCTGGGCTCATCCAACTCCAGGACCTGTGTGCTTACCCATTATACTAGTCTCAGGAGAGGGAAGAGGAGATGACATTGTAATGCTTGCTTGTTTTTGGTGTGTGGAGGGTGCTGCATGTGTGAGGCAGAGGGTTGTGTCCAAAGCAGTGAGAACGGAATTTGGGTCCAGAGGGATTTGTAGCCAGAATGTGTTAAAGAGCCAAACCAAAGAGTTTCTGTTTGACTTTGTGATGATAGAGAGTGGTAACCATGGTATATATTCTTAAGCAAAAGCACTTTTAGGGCAAATGTTTCTAGGAGCCAAGTTTCTAGTTGTAAAATGTATTTAGGGGTAGAGTAGAACACAGTTTGAATATTGGCTCCTCCACTGTCTAGCTGTTTTAGTTTAGGTAAGTTACTTAAACTCTTTAGGGCCTCAATTTCCTCATCTGTGAAATGAGGACAATGATAGAATCTACCTGTTGTGAGGTTTAAATTAGTTAACACATTTAAAGCATTTAAACAGTAATCTTCCTTAGCATATAGAGAAATTCTTGGTGAATGTTAAATGTCACTGTTAGGCTGTCATAATTAAAAGCTCTAGGTCAGGCCCTGGCCAGCTTGGCTCAGCGGTTAGAGCGTTGGCCTGCGGTCCAGAGAGACCCGGGTTCAGTTCGCGCTAAGGGCACGTACCTCGGTTGCAGTTTGTCCCCGGCCTGGGGCCGTGTGGGTGGCAACCACTCGATGTGTCTCTCTCACATTGATGTTTCTCTCTCTCTCTCTTCCCACCTCTCTCCCTCCCGCTCTATCTAAAGATAAATGCAAAAATGTCCTCGGGTGAGGATAAAAATAAAAAAAAAAGCTCTAGGTCAGGACGCTTGTAAGCTGCCTGTATTGACTATTGGCTCAGCTGTTTACTGGGTAAGTAACTTTGAGAAAATTATTTAAACTTTTCTGAGCTTTGGTTTCCTCATCTATAGAATGAGGGGGAATAAAAGTACCTATGTGTTAGTTGTGAGGATTAAGTAAAATAATGTACATCAAGTTAAACTTACCACAGGGCTTGACCCATACTGAGAGCTCAGTAATTGGTGATGATGATGGTGACACTGATGATGATGATATGGTTGGTTGTGGAAGGAGAAAATTTGAGATTGCCATGAGCAGAGAGAAGTAAGAGTGGAGTTAAAAGGGACCTGGATTTGGAAAGGTGTTGCCCAAGCACAGTGGCAATGGAAAAGGGGATTTGGAAGAAAAACTTTCTGCAAAGATGAGCCCGCACCCCCCCCCCCCCGCCCCCCGGTCATAATAAGTTTTATGAGCTTAGCTCATATCTGTTTGGAATTTGTCACAGACTGCTGGAAAGAGATTCAGAATGTGCATTCTGATTCAGAATGCAGAGCTCATTTTTGCCTTGGCAATTTGCTCTAATAGGTGGTGCTAGTGTTGTTTGTATCTTTGATCACAGAAAGAGATAAATGCTCCCTGAAATTACACCTTATTTAATTTTTGGAAGAAAAAAAATCAAGGGAAAGACACAGATGTGAGAGTCAAAAGACCTGAGTTTGCCATTTGTTTAATTAGAATAAGAGACTGTTGTTAAGATACATGCTTGTCCTTTCTCTTTGATTTGAGGGTGTGGGGGAAGAAGTGGTACCTTGTTTTTTTCCCAAGTTAGAAAAAGAATGGTCTTTCCATTTTTTGTGGAAACAGATATGTGTATGGGGGTGAGGTGGGGGCAGAGTATGTATATAGGCAAAGAGAGTAATTCAGGCATTGTGATCAGTTTCTAAGACATTGAATTATAGAGTTTTATTCCTGAATCTAGATGCTAACTAGTCATCTAACTTCATGTTATAAATGAGGAAACTCGGACTTGTAGAGAGAAGGTTACTCACCAAGGTCACACAACCAGTGATAATAACCTAAATGTTGTTTATAGTGCTGGATTTAAGACAGTCTGTAACACATATTCAGATACATGTACACATTTTAGAATATTGCTAGAGGAAGGGTAGATAGATAATGAAGGTCAGACCAAGGTTCTCATGTTCCTTTCCAAGGCTGCTGTTCTGCCACTCTGCTCCACCTGTGCCTTCTTGCTGAATCTTCAGTCTGACATAAGCTCCTGTTTCTCATCTGTTAAGTCACTTTCTTCCAAGAGTATGTTCTTTTATTAATTTATCACTGCCATCATTTATAAGCCCATCCATGAATGAAGAATAAGGAGGCTAAGAGTAACCAACTTAGTTATCCAAACTGAAATGCAGGACTGTTGTTCTGTTTTATGCCACTAGAAAGAAAACATTAATCTCCAAAGAATTGCATTAATCTCCAAAGAATTTGTTTTGCAAACTCTAGGGAGAGGGGGAAAGACGGATTGTGTATGCCTGAGTGTGAGAGAGTGTGTGTTTATGTGTGAGAGAGTATGTGTATGTGTGTGATTTTCTTTTGGGATGTTTTATATATATATTTTATATATATTTTATATATATATATGGTATAGCCAACATATTGTGAAGGGTAAGTTGACATGAAGTAATACAAATAAAATTCATCTTGCTCCTAATCTCTGAAAAAAAGAATCCATCATAGTAAAAGCTGAAATGGCCCTGGCCAGTTTGGCTCAGCTGTTAGAGCATCGGCCTGCGGACCAGAGAGTCCCGGGTTTGGTTCGCGCTAAGGGCACGTACCTCGGTTGCAGTTTGTCCCCGGCCCCGGTTGTGGTCCTGTGAATGGCAACCAGTTGATGTGTCTCTCTCGCATCAATGTTTCTCTCTCTCTTCCCCCCCCACCCCCGCTCTGTCTGAAGATAAATGCAGAAAAAAAAAAGCTGAAATGATAATCTCAGCATTCTTCTTATGAATTGTCTTACTGTTCTTTTTACATGATGCTCATCAACAGTCTCATAGGAGCTAGATGCTCAGCAGGTGCCTTTACCCCAGCAAGGCTTGGAATACAAGCCGGTCTCTGAGTGCTAGTGTGAAGGTGATGTACATTGAAACACTAGTGGTTCCAGAGAGCTTGTGCATGTAGTAGCTGAGACTGGGGGGCCTACAGGCCATTCTCTCTTGTAGGATTACATGTGTTTAAGGGCAGATGTGTTATACATTTTATTTTCTTTAAACATGTGAACAAGATTTTTGGTTCTTTGAAAGGCTCAAGCTGGATATGTGGTTCATGAGAATTTTTCTGGAAAAAGTTGTCTTAATAAGACACAGAACTGAGAAGAATCTAGCTGCTCTGTACCTTTAATGTGGTATTTCTTTTTTGCCCAAAAAAGGTTTTAAATGATGATGCATCTTAGAATCAATGACATAGACTGTGGGATATACAGAGGTGAAACTTTTGGATGATAGCCATTCATAAGGCTTATCCATATTATGATAGAATCTTGTCTCATTTCACTATGTGTTGCCTGTTAACAGCCGTATTGCCCATTGGACCTTCCTGTTCCCACAGTTGCCACTGCATCGTGTTGCCTTGTATTGCTAGAGATGGATGGGTCGGCTTGATTGTTAATTTTGGGAATGAGAGTAGATGTTCGGCTATGTGACTGTTCTTCTCTTGTTTCAGTGCACGAAGGCAGCCCTCTGGGTGAACTCCATCGTTGTATCCGGGAGGGGGTGAAGGTGAATGTTCACATCCGCACTTTCAAGGGACTTCGTGGCGTCTGTACAGGCTTCCTCGTTGCATTTGACAAGTTCTGGAATATGGTAATTAAGCCTTCCTCAAGGGGCTGGAGAACCTCTTGGGGGTTAAATCTTTTATAAGTCTAAAGGTCCCAAGTAACCTTATTCAGCAAAACCTACAAAATAACCTCCCAAAAGAACTAGAATCTTTACACTCTCTTAAGAAACAACAAACAAGTTTCTTCTGTTGCTTCCTTTTCCTTAAGGCAATGGCGTTCAGCCAGGGTGATTTTGCCCTTCTCTCCCTCCCAGGGACATTTGGCAAGTCTGGGGACTTTTTTTTAAAATCACAACTATGGGTGTTACTGGCATCTAGTGGGTAAAGGCCACAGATTCTGCTGCATGTCCTACAATACACAGACAGCCCCCCAACAACAAAAAATTATTTAGTATAGTTTTTAATTCCAAAGTTGAGAAACCCAGCCTCAACGAATAATTACTTATTTCATCTGTTTAGTAATTTTATATTGATTTCCTATTAAAAATATTTATTGACATCCTACTTTGGCTGGGCACAGTGCTAAGTACAAATGTTTCAGAAAGGAACACTACTGTTTTTGAAAAGACAGATATGGATAGAGGGGGAGCAGACATATTAATACACAAGCTAGTTTGCATGGTGTTTCCTTATGAAGAAGTGAGTGTACCACACACCCTGAGCTTTCTAGAGCCTTACTGTTTACTAGATATTTAAAGAAAAGAAGAGATATATTATAGCACTATAATGTGGGACAGTTAAATAGGGGCCACCAGGGCTTTCTAGTGTTTCTTTTCCATATAGTCATTCATCTCCAACTTTCCTTTTCTCTGTGCTTTATCTCCATCCATGTATTCCCCTGGATAATAATAATAATAGTTGCTAATATTTAGTAAGCACTTGTTATGTGCCAGGTACTATACTAAGGACTTGATATATATTATCTCAATGAATGAGTTGTAGGTCTATTACTGTTCCATTTCACAAATGAATGAATTGAGGCTACAGATTTTGGAAGATTGGTCCAGATCACATTCTAGTAAGTGGAAGCACCAGGACTTTATTACAGGTCTTTCTGACTTCTAAAATCATGTTTTCAGCCATTATGTAATCAGAAAACCTAGATTTGAATCCTAGCTTTACCACTTGGTAACTGTGCGACTCTAGGCAAGGTCATTTCTCTGAGGCTCAGTTTTTCCACCTCTAAAATATAAGAAAAAATCTTTTATTATAATTTTGTCTTTGAAGGAAAAGGATTTAAGATAGCATATGTAATGACAGTGCTGGTAATAATAAACTGTCAGCTTATACTTGTATGGTGATTTACACTTTTCAGAGTAATTTCTCATACATGATCTTGTTTGATCCTAACAGCTGTCCTGTGAGGTTGATCTCTCAATAACGAGAATTCACCAGTAATTCAGTGTGTAACTCTGGTCCATCTCTATTAATTACTGTCACAAAACATAGAAACTGGAAAGGGAAAAGAAGCAGTAGAGTAGTGTTTCTCAAAGTGTGGTCTAAGGCATTCCTGCATCAAAACCATCTGGGGTTTCTGGTTAAAACAGAAAGTCCCTGGGCTTCGTCCTAGACCTACTGAATCCGAATCTCTGGGAGGTAGTAGCCATTGAATTCATACTTTAATAAGCTTCCTAGATATTTATGCACAGTGAAATTTAAGAACCTCGGTACAGTTGTATAGGCCCCTTACCACAGAAGAACTCATCTTATATTGTCATAGCCACCTGGAAATCCTGCTCAAAGGATGCCAGGTATTACCTTTTTTTTCCTGCCCAATAACTGAGTCACCTGTTAAGTTTAATTCTGCTACAATTTGATATTATTCTGCCTTTTAACATTTTTTTCTGAAAGCTATAAAAAGAAAATTTTTAACTCCACCTCATTTTCTCCCCTTTGGGCTGTTTCTCTAGGCACTTACTGATGTGGATGAGACCTACCGAAAGCCTGTTCTAGGCAAAGCATATGAGCGGGATTCTTCATTGACTCTCACAAGGGTAGGCGATTTCTCCTGACTTCCTGAGTACCCAGCATGCTTTCAGGCTTAGCAATTAAGATACGGAGTCCAGTGATCAGGGTTTCCTGTGGGAAAGCTCTAGTGCTATCAGCCAAGTATGCCTGGACCAAGGTCTTCATTAGTCTCTCTTCTCATGCATCCAGCAAATCTCAAATGAGTTCCTGCTTCGGGCCTGCATATCATTTGAGCAACAAGTTACCTCTTGTAAGGCTTAAAAGTCTTTCTGTTTTACCCAGGAGAAACAAGTGGATTCCTTTTATCTTGACACACTTAACTGATTTATCTGAGTTATGGGTAGAAATAGAAAATTCATTATTAACTTTTAAAAAATTGTGAATCAAGTTGTCCACAGAGCATAATTGAGGAATTTGGTCTTTTCCCCTGTATGTTGAAAGGGGGATATTAAAGGCTAATATTTGTCATTGCTTTCCTTATAGCTATTTGATCGACTAAAACTTCAAGATTCCTCCAAGAAGGAGGCAGATTCTAAGTCTGCAGTTGAAGACTCCACTCTGTCCAGATACTCCCAGACATCCACTTGGAAGGTAGCTTCAGTGTGGGGAAGAGGAGACACTGACCGGGGTTCACGCAAACATTCCCGCTCCGCCCCTTCTTCCCTACAGGCCTCTACAAGGGAGGAGTCCAGGTCAGAGCTGTCAGGGAGGACTATGCGGACAGAAATGTCTAGTGCAGGAGGTACCTTTTCCAGAGCTACTACCCTTTCTAGGGGCCAGTCCCGTAAGAAAAAGAGAAAGCCCAAAGTAGATTATCAGCAGGTATTCACTAGACACATAAATCAGATTTTCATTCGAGGCGAGAATGTCCTGCTGGTTCATCTTGCACAGTGACCAGCTCAGCCTCACTTGAGCTTTGGTTTTTAGAAATAAAATGCATGAATTGCTGCTATGCTGTATCCTAGTATTCCAGTGAAACCCTGAGTTGGAAAGATTCCCTCTGGTATTGCATGTGTTGAGGAGAGTGGCAGGCTTGGGCCCTCTGGGAGATGAGCTCCCTCAAGGGGAAACAAGCGTTGGGTGGGTGGGTGTTTCCATTAATGTCAAGGCAAAAGCTGCACATGAGTACACACATCTAATTTGGTATGCTCTACTTCAGACCCTCAGATCAAATATAAGATCTTCCATTTGAGTCAGGGGTCATGTATGAATTAAATTCACTCTGTGGACTCTAGCATGGGGGAGAGAAACTCATCTCAAAAAGAATGATCTCATTTTAAAAGCTAGTGCCCTGAGTACTCATGAATTTGATTCCAAGAGTGGCAATATAAATTGCCCTGGAGCCTTGCACCTATATCTTGTAACTGACTGTTGAATTTCGCTCTATGCCATTCTCTCTTAATCAAGAAATGTAATCTGTTATTTTTGGATATCTATAAGATCTAAGAAAATGATCAGCTTTTGTAAGGGTAAAATTTGAATAGTTGGTATGCTCAAAGCAGCCAGCAATGAATGCCCTGTTTTTATCCCTCTCCTTATGGGAAGGAATATGGGACCTCAGCAGTCTTCCCTTATCAGAGGTAACTTCTATGAATGGCATACCAGATGGGACTATAAGATGCTCGTGTGGTGGCTTCTTGTCCTTCTCTCTAACTTCTGTGGCATGATGCTAGTGCATGTACCCTGAGTATTGCCCCTCTGTGACCTGTCCTGTGAGCTTTATGGCAAGAGACTGTGACCTTCATATCTGGCTTCAAAGAGTGCTGCATGAACTCAGTAATATACCTGCATCATACAGCTGAGAATCCCCTTTCCAGGCAGGGCTGGCCCTGTGTAGAGTATCTTTCAGAATGGTTTTCATGAGACAGCGGTGGTAGTTTTATTCCCTTGTGTCAGGCCAAAGAGATTCTCACAAACTACAGTGGGTGGTGTCTGTAAAGGACACTTGACTCACAGCCTGGCTTCAATAACAGCAATACCACAGCACTCTCCAGTACTACTTGAATCATATTATAAGCTTTTTCAGTCACCAGTGCAGAATAGGCTATATCTTGATACAGACTGTTAGGCTATACTGATTTCTTTTTTATTAGTTTATATTTGGTTTTATTGTAGATAACTCATGTTTAAAGTATGAATAAAAAATAGCTAACCAGTTAAAATGCTTGAAAAGAAAAACTTCCCCTGGTGTATTTGTTGTGTGACTTAGATAAGCCTTCTGAGAAGCAGGGTGAATGAAGTGGATGGAGCTAGAGTGCCTGGTCCTTCTGCTAGCTGGGTCAGTGGCTCATCATATAATGAAAAGAGAGCAGACTTAACCCCTCTGTGCCTCAGTTTTCCCCATCAGACACCTACCTCACAGGAGAACTGAGACAAAGAATTTTAGGAAGACATTTTAAAGTCTTAAACATGTTTAAGTGCCATGAGTAATTTTTACTAACTCTATTTCATAGTTTGGTTTGAATTCTTAAGAGCAAAGCAGGTGAACTCTGTAGGTGTCATAATTATGATCTTGCTGTGATCAGAAGGCACTGATATCTTCAGGAACTATTTTCCATATTCCATTCCTTTCTCCTAAGGGACAGTGGAAGTTTCAGAAGAATATCTTCAGTAAGAGGAGAGTAACATTTCTTTGCTGCTCCCCTACATCCTAGCCCCCACTGAATCATTATCAGAAAGAATTCCCCTGAACTTCTCAGTGGCTTATTTGATAATACCAAAGGGAGAATGAGCATCTAAAAATGATACATCCCTAAAATGGAATTTGTAGAAATGTTTTTTTTGTCTGTTTGTTGTTTTTCATTTTAAAATGCATTTTAAATATGCTTTTTTAGAGCCAGAGCAAATATACTAAACATTTAGAGAGGTTCCAGGTCACAAACTTGAACAATCATCTTTGGAATCTGACAATCTAATCATTTCTAAATAGTGTGTCCAAAATCTCAGTTCCCCAATTAATAGTTGTCTTGTTTAATCACCAGGCACCCCTGCCTCTGCCTCTTTACCAGTCTCCCCTGTTTGGGTATCCCATCTGTCTGCCCTCTTGTTTCTCAGCTAGAAACTGTAATGGATGCTAGATTTTCTCAGTAAAGTAGAAATTTGGAATCAAAAGGAATATAATCAATTTCTATATCAGTCTAGTGCCTGATTAAATCTAACCTGATTTATTTGAAACAATGCTGGTTTTCATATTTGTATATAATTTTCATATATCCATATAAGGATTGATTTACTGCTTTTCTGCCCAACTTAATAATTCTGGCTCTGAAAATTATTTTTAAACTGTGTGATCGTCTTATGTGTCCATTTATTTGTTTGGTTTGGACAGTGATCCTGGAATGAATGAACTATCTAGTATTGTGCTATTTTGTACAAAGCATAATAACTTTTTTAGAGAAGTCAATTTTTAAAAACCATTGCCTTTTTCTTTGTTATTGGAGAATTTTTTATAAGAAAGAAAAAATTGGCCCTAACAATGTATATGCTGCAAAAAATGTGATCATCTAGGACATTATTGTAAGTTGCTATGGAAGCAACTGAAGTCTTCCTCAGGAGGAGAGAAAGGGGGGCAGCTAGAATGGTAGAGTCCTGGATGCCCCTACCAGCTCACTTGAAGGGGGGCTGTAAGCCACTGCAATGCAGCAAAACTGGTTTCTAGTATTCTCCAGAGATTTAGATTTGGGAAACTTGGTAGGAATAGTACTTATTTTTGAACATCCAACTTTGGTTCTTCAAAGTAATCTCTAAACATGGGAATGTGTTTTTCCAGATATTTCACAGGGCATATTCGGGTATTTGTTGAGGTCCTCTCAGAAGTTTCCAGTTTTGTTATATAAGAACAAGGGCTTGAGAAATGGAAGATATGGTTTCTCACACAGGATGACTTCGTGTGCCATTCTTTGTACATAGAAGTGATTCTGCTGCTCTACCACAAGGAGAACTTGCACTTTAAGTTGTTCAATTGAGTATCTGGGAAGCAATTATGCTTCTTTTCAGAGATCATCTTATGATAGGTGGGCCATTGGTGAGATGGGTAGCCAGAGTTAGCAGTGTCTAATCAGTACCCTGCTCTCTGTGCGTGGTGCATGTCAAGTCAGAAAGCCTAGAAACCATTAGCATAGGAATCCTTGCTATGAATTGTTAGTGGATCAAGAGGGGCTTTATCTATTTTCATGGTGAAATAGTCCAGAAGCATCTGTAGAGATTGTCAGGTCATGAGCTATGAGCTCCCCTTAATCCTCAGAAACCTTACAGAAAGTAAGAGTAGATACTTCTTGTATTCCTGTTTGCTCTATTCCTGTAGCAGCTGACATGGGTAAAGTCATGAAATAGAATAGGTTCTGTAAATTACTTCTTTAAATTTTGTCTAAATTTTACCTTTAGGAAAAATTTTAAGTTAATCTAAGATAGCTAGCTGTCACTGGTGCTGTTCTAAAGTTTTCCAATTCTTTTGTGTATTTTTTTATGAATGAAATGATTGCCATGAGCAGGTCAAGGTTTATGTAAGTGTATCATGGTATACATATAATGGTTTCGCAACTGTTTTAATTTTTCTTTTCCTGTACCAGATACAGAATGCAGTCGCCCTTTTTCAGTAACTTCTGTTCATCAGGCTGTGTTTCTCTGGGCAGTAACTCCCAGAGGCTTTTCTTAGTGATTGTAAAGCAAGAATATCTTATCTGGGCCTGTGTTGCAAAGGTGGGTGGTCTGTCATTGCTTTCTGGCAAATTGAGTGATGGATTTAAGATAAGCCTTTGTTGGTTTCTGTAAGTTCTCTTGCACTCCTCTAATAAAAAAGAAAGCTCTCTGTCAAGAAATGGCTTTGGATGGTTTGGAGATCTAGGGGGGGAAATAAGCACACCTGAGACCTTCAGTTGGTCTTTTATTTATTTAGAATAAAAAGTAGTTTGATAAGCAACCAGAGTTAGTGCTTCTTTAAAAACATTCTCTGAAAAGATGGGTACTATCCCTCAGGAAAGCTATAAAAGCTATTCCCAATACATTGCAATTGCTTTTGATTTTTAGTCCTTTGAGCAAATGTCTGATGTTGTATTTTTAGAGCTGTGGGGGGAAAATGTCTAAAAAATTTTAAGGGATATTATTTAAACAATGATCATCTGGCTGAATTATGTGTGAGTTAGGTTCTAGGGCAGCTGTTCAGTTCTTTTTCTGTTGTCCTGACAGTAAAGCAGATAGTAAGTGATGTCTTGAAAAGTGATTTACTTCTTTCATATTGGCATCTAAAGACATTACCCTTTTGGGCTACCCTGAGGATACCCCTCTGTACCGTGACTTATTAATGTTTTTTTTTTTTAGACAAGGCTAACCCTGGATGACTCTGAATTTATAGTTCTTCTATTCATATATCAGCTGCTAAAAGAAAAAACATGACTTGTAATCTTGTCTTGAAATTACTCCTAATTGTTAAGTTCACTTAACTCCTTCCTGTTTAGGGAGGATTGCTGCTAGTAACATCAGTTTGCAATGTTCTTTAGATATATGTCATATGGGAGTCTGGAAACTGTAATAAATATGATTGTATTAATGTACTGGCTGCTTTGTCTCTGCTGATTTTGGGGGAGGGGAGAGGAGGCAGGGAAGTCTATTATCAAATGAAGATACAGACTTAGAAAGTTAAAACATTTCCAGCAATGTCATTGTTGTAACCTTACGCCTTTTTTTTTTTTCTTTTTTAACCAAAGCACATACATCTAGATTTCTATCCTTGAGGTAGCTTTATTCTTCCAAGTTTATTTGAAGTTCATGCTTAGAAAAGAAACTTGGCCCACATTGCGAATTACCTCTAAACCCCAAGCAATGGTAATTGCCCTGTGAATTCATTCCACCTAATAGCTCACGAGCATTAATCCACTGTCTTCATGATCTGTTGAGGTCACCATTGACTGCTCCCCTCTGACTGTTTTACCACATCTGACTAATCAATCCTCACTGCTTCCAGAAATGTCTGAATTTGCCACCAGCTTTTCTCTGTGCATATATAGAAAGTTGAACTGCGCAAAGATTTGCTACATTGATTACTTGATCTCCTTGGTGTGCTTCCAGAACTGAGTCACCTTGGGAAGGTAGACAAACAAAAATCATATTGATTCTTAGAGAGGGAAACCTCTAGTTAACTGTCAAGACCCAGTTCCCCACTTTCAAAGCATATGTCATTAAGTTGGGCTCAGCTGACATACTATTTCTAACCACCGAAGAAGTGGAAGAAAGAGAGGCAAGATCCAAATGCTCCAGTTCTGGCCTTTGCTTATTTGTTTTGTATCTCAAAGATTTCTGATTAAATGGGAAATGTCCTCATTTGATCAAAATAAAGGCAGAAGAATCAGCTAGCTTGACATCTAAAATATACAGTGACAGTTAAATATTGGCAGGAGAATGGAGGCCAGTGGGGTGAGATATATTCATCCCACTGCTTTCTGGATAGGAGTGTCAAGGAAAGAAAAAATTTCTTGCCCAGCTATATTCTCTCCTTGGATAAAAGTGAACCTTTTTCCAGTTTTCTAAGTTACCACTAGGTGGCAGTGGGTTAAAGAGAACTGCTTAAATAGAGGTCCCAGAAGGACCTGCCTCTCCAGATCTCCAGTCAGTGCTACAATTAATTGTTAAATGCTCACAAGTCTGGACTGAGATAATCAAGGAGAACCAAGCGATAATCAACTCAAGTAACAACATAAACGTTTCTTACCAATATTGAATTTACTGAACTTAAAGCTTAGGAAGCCTGACTGATGGCAATCAGCCCGTGAATGTGCCTGGGGAACAGTGTTTGAGAGAGAGATTGCCCAGTGTCCACTGTTTTAGGGAGTCTGTCGCTATTCTCACGTCATGGGTTTCCTCATTTCATCTTGGAATACTGTCAACACCAGACCCAGCCTCTTTCTACCTGCTGGCCAAGGATCACCCCGGAAAACTGTCTTGATGCCCCTATTTCTCAGTGGCTGTTTCAGTTTGGGAAACAATTCAGTTCCACCCCATGCTGATGCCTGAGAGCCCATTTGTGAGAAAGGTGGCAGCTCTTGTGATTTCACGACCAGAATTGAGCCTCCAGTGCTGCAAGCAGATATGCTCTCGAGTCAGAGGAAAATTTATAACAGACACAGAAAAGTCTGTAGTTTTAAGCTGGGCACCAGGGCAGAAGGAGTGGGTGGACGGTGCTAGGAAGTCTCAGTACTTCATGCCAAGGCCTTCAAAAGGCCTTCCCCTCTCTACCTCAAGAAATAATTTCCCAGCAGCAGCCTTGGGTGAAGAGGAATTCAATATGTGAAATAATAAATAGATACTGTCTTCAAATGAATAACTAAAAATAAGATTACAATAAAGAGCTTTGTCTCATGCATTTTTTGGACCTTTTTTTGTACTTTTACTACACTTCACTCAATCACACTGTGTGACAGGAAAGAGGACAGAATGTACAATAAGAAATACTACCATTTTTGCCCTGGCAGGTTTGGCTCAGCGGTTAGAGCATTGGCCCCTGGACCAAAGAGTCGTGGGTTCAATTCCAGTCAAGGGCATGTACCTCGATTGTGGTTCAATCCCCGGCCTGGTTGGGGTTGTGCATGAGGCGACCAATCAATGTGTCTCTCTCACATAGATGTTTCTCTCTCTCCCTCCCTTCGTCCCTTCCACTCTATCTGAAAATCAATGGGAAAATATCCTCGGGTGAGGATTGAAAAAAAAAGGATGGAGTGACTCGTGGTCTTTCCCAGCTCTTCAGTATGCATTTAGAAAGTCTGCCATCCCTTTCTTTCCACTATTCTCCAGCACTTGAGAAGAATGCTTTCTCTCAGTCTTGACTACACATTTATCTTATTTAAAAATCTCTTCTGAAGGCTAAATTATAGATATGATAAAGCTACAGAAAAATAAAGAACCCCATAGTCTTTCTCCTGAGACCTAAAAGGGGGCACAAGCAGGAAGGTTTGGCAAGTTGTCTGTCCATCTTGTAAAATTTCCCATCCCCTTGATGATGTGTTAATTTCTAGAACATGGCAGTCCTGGGAAGAGCAGCCCACTATCCTAGACTCTTCACTAGTTATTTCAGAGTCTCAGTTTCTGGATCTCTAAAATAGGGATAATAACACTTGCCTCATGGGGTTGGCGATAGATTGTGTTTTGTCCAGACAGCAAAGACTTAATGTCATTCCTGCCGTGATGAGCTTGCTGTGTGATGCTCAGCATCTCTCTTCACTTCCCTGTGTTTGCATTTCATGTCCTGAGACCAGGCCAGGCAAACAAATGGACACAGCAGCATGTTGTCATCCTCCAGTCTTGCACATAGGTGTTTGAAAGATTATTTCCAGCCTGCCTGAGTTCTCCCCACTTCCTCAGTTGGCTCTCTCCGGGTTAAAACTTCAGATTATCATCAACTTCCCCACTGCTGGGAGAGCTGTGTGCTCCCCCAGGAATGACATTAGGCTCCACGGGACATTCATTAGTTGAGGTTAGGAAAGGACCATAGGGCACTGGAATGGTAATTTCCTACATGGGACCCCAGTGACCCAGAGCGAGCTAGCTCAGCTGGTCTGAGCATGTGGCTAATGAGGGAAGGGTCATTGTTTCACTCCGGTGTGGGCCAATTAGTGTCACATGGAAAAGCATGCTCCTGGGGCCTCGGAGAGCAGCCTTATATGTGTGTGGCACCGCACACCAGGATGGCTCAGTGTAGCCATCATCACTATGGAAAACCCAATCCAAAGCCTACATTTTCTTTCTTATGATTACATAGCCTGTTGTTTCCATAACCTGGGTCATTTTTGGAGCACCTTTATGATTTTTGCCTTATCCTAAGTAGACCACTGCATTTTTATTTATTCAGTGTTTTTCTATAAATCGACTCACTTTTTAGCTTACACTTAAAAGTGATGGTGCATCACTACCATCAATGGAAAATCGGGAAGTTTACCATAAATTTAAAGTACACATTAAAATAAGTAGACAACTATTGAAATTAAAATGTTTATCTTCATACCATCTGCAGACACCTCCTGAGCCACAAGTGATCAATGTATTGTGTGTTAATAAATGTTGCAGGTATATAAGCTGTGTGTGTTCTGCAATAAAATGGTCACATCAGCAAAAACAATATTATAAAGCAATTGCTTTAGTGGGAAGAGTTGGTATCAGTGACTAGGGAGTTTCACACTTGAAGCGATGAAATTATTCTTGCAGGAATTTTAACACAGACGTCTTCCTAATAGCCGTAAATATGTAGCTGTAAAACCTAAACTCTGAGCACATCTAGGGTTTAATTTACATCTTGCTTTAACTCAAAAGTTGTGGCTTTTGTTCCTACTGTTCGCTGGTATTATCATTAATACTGTGCTTCTTACACATGCTTGTCATTATCATCCATTTATGATAAAGCACAAACATGCAAAGCAGATGTGTTGTCTCCACAACATCCTCGTTCCCCTCCAGTTATAAACCAGTTTATGCTAATCTCCCAGGTTGGCTAGTTCCTTATGGAGATCAAGATATAACCAATAGTGGTGTTGGTAATAAAAATGTATTCCCTAATTAATTGAGTATGTTACCTCTAGTCCAGTTATGAAAATGTGCACTAGAGGACAAATACACATAAAAAAGACACACACACACACACACACACACGCACGCCTCTTCAGGGTGGAGAGAAAGCTCAACCACTTCCATTTTTGAGGTTCCCAATACATTAAAAAAAATGACAAAATGTCAAAGCAGGGTATATTTTACAAATTCAGGTTGAATGATGGACAGCTTTCAATCCTCTCTGTACCTATGAGTGGGTGTTTAGCCTCATTTGGAGGTCGATGTGAGGTCTTTGTGAATGTGAGGTCCAAAGGGTCCTCCCTTCCTGCCCCCAGGTCAGGAGATGAGCCCCACCAGAAGCATTGACTTATATAGAGATCTGGGTTCTATTATACCATATGGCAGAGCATGACATTTTAGCAATGTGGAAACACAAAGTCGTCTGGGCTGTAGAAGAGTGAGAAGGTGACTAGTTTTCACTTTTCTTTTCGTGTTCCCCTTACCTTGTGGATTCTTGCTTCAGTCACTCCCGTTATTTCAGTGCTGCTTGGGTTATCTCACTTTTATGGCTTTCTCATCATCCTTAGAAAGTCATTAATTGGTAGCAAGAGGGCCAGACCATTTTATAAGTGCCAAAAGACTTGCTTAGACCAGAAAATCAAAATATTAAGAGGCAGAAATGCAATTACAGCTTTCTTCCATTGCACGTGGACCTGATGAGTAACCACAAGAACTACTTTGAGTGACTGCTCTCTCTCTCTCTCTCTCTCTCTCTCTCTCTCACACACACACACACACACACACACTCACACACACTCACACACTTACACACACACATGCACACACACACACATACACACACATACACACACATGGTAAAGAGCAAGGAAAGGACTCCATGCTGTTAACATCTACATTTTTTTCATTGTACAATACTTGCTGGAACAATAAGATTGTGTAATTGGGGACTGTGGTGTACGTATTTATATAAAATAGTACAAAAATCATATTTACTTAAGAATGATCTATTAGGATTCTGTTCCTATGGCCTTGTTGTAAGACTGATGCATACTTGTGATCTTTGCCCCTGAGGGCAGAAAGTGATTAGTTAATTTGGCATTCTGTGTAAGGAATCTGAGGCTTGTGTTAGGGCCTCTTCCCTACCCTTGCCAAGTCCAGTTATGCCTCAGCAAGGCCTCTCATCCCCTCCTCCCCTGTCCCCAGAGTTCATCTGAGCACATCTGTTGCTCCACGAAAAGTATTTTGGCAAAAGCTGCCTTCCTCTGTGCTGGGAGTCATCTCTCCTGACTGGCTCAGAACTGTTTTTACTGTGTGTGTGTGTGTGTGTGTGTGTGTGTGTGTGTGTGTGTGTGGTGAGAAAGAGACACACACGTTTATCTACCTTTATATTTTAATATATGTCATTTTAATAAAGAGGTCAATGTCATGACATCAAACCAAAAGTGATATAGAGATTTCAATTCCAAAATGGTTGAGAGAAACTGGTTTGAACCCTCATGTGCCAGAGGAAGAGCCCAGAATTCTGAATGTTTCCTTCCTACTCTGCCTTTCATGTCAGTCCTTCCCAGATAAAACCCTCGGTGATCATACCTTAAGTCTAGGCTCTCTTGCACTGAGTGGATATTCAAAAGTTAATACTGACTCTTCATTTTGAAAGCTATTACCAGTGACCTACTAGACTTACCTTCAGTCACAGAAATCTTACCAGAATGTAACATACCTGGGAACTCATCCTGCACAGGACTTCCAAATGGCAAGCCATGGCATCTTGAATTATATAACTGATGCCTCAGTTCTTGGGATAACTGGAACCTCTGGGCCAGTCACCTCTAACCACAAGTATGAATGACTTCCTTGGGGTCATCAGGGGTGGCTGAATGGAACAAGCTAGGAAGGTGTGGCCCATGGTCATGTGAATATCAAACCTGACAAGCCTGATGACATCCCAATTGTTTGCTCCAAGTTGAGGAGCTGAGTACAGTGGCTAAGTAGTTGCTTCACATCTCAAAGCAAGTGGTAACATATGCCTGGGCCCATCGTGGGCAAGGGCACAGGGTAGCTACCAAAGGTGTTCGTGTTCCAGGTGCCCCAGATGTCAGTACCACCTACATAATTTGTAGGGCCCAGTGAAAAATGAAAATGCAGGGCCACTTGTTCAAAAATCATTTCAAGATGACAGCAAAGCATTAAACCAGGCATGGGGTCCTTCTGAGCATCCATGAAGCCAGCCCTGCAAGAAACACAGCACCAGGCCAAAGTGGAGCCAGTCGGAAGTTCAGCAGGGGCAGGGGGCTTCTTGGCAGGCACAGCGCCAAGTCTGTCTTCACAACATATTGGATTTTTCCTTCTGTTTGTGACTGACATGCCCTTTCAGTGGTGTCCAAGCTGGCTGTGCTTAGCAAGTACTCGAACTATGCATGAGTAGTCTACGGATTAAAGCATTACCATTATTTTGAAATACTTTGAGAAAGTTTCCAAAGATTTGTGGGGTTTTTTTGTTTTTTTCCCTTTATTGATTTTAGAGAGAAAGGAAGAGAGAGGGAGAGAGAGATAGAAATATCGATGAGAGAGAACATCGATTGGTCGTCTCCTGCATGTCCCCCACTGGGGATCAGGCCCACAACCTGGGCATGTGCCCTGACCGGGAATTGAACTGGCGACCTCTTGGTGCATGGGTTGACGCTCAACTACTGAGCCACACCAGCCAGACACCAAAGATTTGAAATCCATTCACACAATCTCAAAAAATGTCAACAGTGCAATTGTCAATGAAAGAAAAGGAAGAACTGTTAGATTCTATAAAATTGACCCAAAATGTTGTAAAATTTGGAATGGTTTCAAAAATGTGATTTTTTTTCATATCACTTACTTGTGTGAACAAAGTTTATAGTTAATGATGACTATCAAGAATTTGAAGTGACCATCATTAAAAAGTCTTGATTGGGTTTAAAAGTCTTCATCAAGAATTGCTATTTCAAGCATAAAATCTGACATTTAAAAGCTACATTCATAAAAAGCAAATGCAAATTTCTCGTTAAAAATTAAAGAGATTATTTTTTAGAATTTTTATACAAATTTTGTATTTAATATCTTTCCTAAATTCTGAACTTTACTTCTTATAATTATATAATATAAAGAAAGAATAATGAAGGCTTTTTCTAAGTTCCTTTTAGATGCCCCATTTCCCCTCCAGTTTACCCCAGTGTGGACCTTAAACTGTTACTATTTTTTATGTGTGTTACAAAGTGAAAAACGTCAGAAGCAGCAGTCTGGCCAGCAGCTTTCTGAAGGAATCTGAGGTGACTCTTCTGCTTTTGCCCACTGGTGGTGGCAGAGACTGTTGACTTTGACTTAGGAAATCAGGCATGACTGAAACAGGATTCAGTCGTGGTAACAATTAATAGTACTTCATAGAGCTGCTGGAATGATTACATGAGGTACTGTGTGTAAAATGCTCAGAACAGAGTATAGGGAATATTCAGGGAATGGCAGTTACTATTACCTGGCCTTGATAATCAATGAGTTAACAAATTCTGTTGACTCTGTCTATAAGGCCTCAGCTCTGTTCTTGACCTTACTTTCTATTCCTCCTATTCCACTCACCACAATTTAGCATTTTATTACTGCTCCTCTGGCAGTTATTTAAGCCTCTTAATTTGTATTTCAGGTTCCAGCGTCTTTATTTTAAACTCATCTGGTTCAGTGAAGACACTTTAGGTGGCAAGTAACAGAATATCCAACTTAAATTTATTCTTTCATACATTAGACATTCGAAGTTTCCAGAGTTGTTCAGCAGTTCAACAGTGTCAGGGCTCAGGTTCAGGGAGTGTGTGTGTGCTGTTTTGTTGGTTTTCCTCCCCCCTCACGGTCTCAATATGGCTGCTGTAGCTCCAAGTATCCCCTTCACTCATGATGACATCTAAAAGCATGGAAGAAAGGGGTGTTCTCCTTGTGTATCTTCCTTTATCAGAGTGGAAAATTCTTCCAGAAAGCCTCTTAGTCTCTCAGAACACATCTACCTTTAACCAGTCATAGGCAAAGAGCAATGGGGTCACAATAATTGGTTTAGATGTCTCATCATTTATGCTGGGGCCTGGGCCTAACATCCCCTGAGCATGGTTCTAGTCCTATACCCAAACAGAATTGGGATTCCACTAGCCAGGAAAGAGTGATGGCTGTTGGGTAAACAACCAACAATTTCAGCCAGTCCTTCCTACACACCATCAACAGATTCATCAAGCATTTCTCTCTTGAACAAGAATTCAGTCTAGCCCTGGCTGGTTTGTCTCAGTGGTTACTGTCGGCCCAAGGACCAAAGGATCATGGGTTCAATTCCTGGTCAAGGGCACATACCTGGGTTGCAGGTTTGATCTCAGGCCCCGGTCGGGGTCATGTGGGAGGCAACCAATTGATGTGTCTCTCTCACATTGATGTTTCTCTCTCCCTCCCTCCCTTCTACTCTATCTAAAAATATCTATGGAAAAACATCTTTGTGTGAGGATTAACAAAACAAAAAATGAAAAAAAAAAAGAAAAGAATTCAGTCTACTGTGCACCTGGAATGAAGTGTTTGGTCCCTAATCTGGCAGATGAAGTCAGATTCCATGAGGAAAATCCTCTTAAAGATCCTATACTTTTGTTTCATAATTCCTTATCAAACTTTGTAATTATACATGGATTTAGAGAAGTACATGACTAGTATCTCTACCCAACTAACTCCAGAATGTAAACCCATTAGGATCATGTCTCTTGTTCATCATTATACTCAACCCTTAACACTGTAGGTGTTCATAAATTTTGTTCAGTGACTGATGTCTATACCTGTCGAGGGAAGCAAGCAGAATTTCAACAGTTAGATATTTAATCTGGTAAAAGCAGGTTTCTATGTAGCTAACAAAAAAGGTTGAAAGAATTTGGTACCTCAACATCACCAACATTTTGTTAAAGAACTAATTGCCAAGCCCTGTGTGCACATGAGACCATTAGTAATTCTGTAGCTATGCAAATTAAAACAGTGATGTATGATTTATAGCTTTAATAACATTCTGAAGGCTCTTAAATTTTAATCACTTGCAACATCCTTTTTAATATTCAATTACTTTATTAACTAATTAGGTCACTTGCTGAAAAAGCACATAAGGCTGGTGCTATTTTAATATCAGCTGAGCCTCACAAAATACCTTTGAAATGGTGCAAATGGTTTATTTATTTTAAACAGATCATTAAGATGCTATAATTAATAAACCAATTATGAAAAAAAGGCCCAATAGTGATAGATGCACAAATACAATAGCAGTGTCCGATGGATTTGTCATTTTTATACACATACATCAAGGGGCAAAACTTAAATGAAAACCCACTGTAAAAAGTGCTTTCCTAAATAATTAATTTGTGTGATGACTGATAACCCTATCACGCAAACCTAACTTGAGGCTTGTTCATTATGCAAACCTGTAATATGTACTTTCGTTTCATCTAATGACACTCAGGATGGAAAATCCACGGCACGCTCAACTCGGCATTCCTTGATTACTTACAAGAGCCTTAATTTGCAGACTGAGTTGGGCACTTCACGACTTATCAGTGCGTTGGAGTGAGCTGAGCCTCCCAGAGGAGAATGAGGGAGACACATGCAAGGTCAGCAGCAACCTTACTTATTGATTTCCCAGCTCCTCGTTAAGGTCTTCAAAGTGAACAAGGAAAGCTAAGACCAAGCCTGTGGGGATTTTTCACCCAATATCCTCAAAGGAGACTGTGGATCAGAGCATTAAGCCGGCATTGCTAATACACAGAGATTTTGGGACTAGGGCTGAGGGTGGATAGAGTGCACTTCTTAGGCTTGGAATAGAATTTTATTTCTAGGATCAGGGTGAGGCAAGAGGAACCCAATCATTTTGCTGGGCTAGGAAAGAGCACCATCAAATCCTAGAGGCCAAGTAATTTTTCTGGCCAAAAATAATGTAATAAAAACATAATAGCCACCATTTATTGAGTGTTTACTACCACTAGGCACTGTTGACTGCCAGAGTTATCTTCTCAGATAGTTCAGGGTATTTGTTTAGCTGACATTTATTTACTGAGTACCTCTGAAACCAGGCACTATTCTAGGTACTGGAGATACTGGAGATGAACTAGACAGACAAGTTTCTTGCTCTCATGGGGTTTACATTCTACTGGGGGAGGGGGACAAAAATCATACATTGCATGGATACAAAATCTAAGCAACAGCTTTAGGCAATGCAAAGTGCCATGAAAAAATTCAAACATGAGAACGGAAGACTGATGGATGGTGACTGGGGCAGCTCTCTGTGATTGTGTCATGGTCAGAGAAGGCTTCTCAGAGAAAAGTAACGACATTTGCAAATGGACAGGAGGGTCTTGATCAATGTAGAGTTTGTTCTTCCCCCAGTGTCACCAGTTGTTTTCTGCTTTGTGTCCTTTTGAAGTTAGTGGAGGTAAATGGGGAAGGCAACTAGGGAGAGAGACAGGGAGGCCAGGATGGGGGTGAGAGTGGCAGGGAAGGGAGAGACTGAAGGAAAATGGAGGTGGCATCATTATGTTGCCATCATTGTTATTCTTTTGCAAGTGCGGCCACTTTTTTGCAGTCAGACTCCAATACGAACTTGTGTACAATTTGGTTATTCATGTGTGTGTTGGTGGGTTCAAAACTGCAGAGAGAGCTGTGTCTCATCCCTGCTTCTTCTTGCCACTGCCATGTTCTACAAGTGGTTACAGCTATGTTTTATGTATTTCCAGTTTGCTTTAGCACCTTCATGATGTGTTGATGAAACTTTAAAATATTTATGAATTCCCATGGATGCTGAGTGCTTTGGAAAGAGCAACCTAGCCCCAACAAGAAATCTGATGTGGGTGCTACTCAAATACGTGGGGAAAAAATACCATTCTGCCTAATGGAAAACATCAGAAAGGGCCCCCATTATCTCTGTCAATTGTGAAACAAACAGCGGTCCAGCAAAGTGTACCCCTCCCTTCCTGGGCCCCTTATCTGGTGGACTGCTGGGACTTTTTTTTTTTTTTACATTCGTGTGTCCGCAATATATACCCAACTCCCAGCCCAAGCTGAATTATCTCCGAGAGGTATGTTAAGAACATTATTTTCAAATGAGACAAGAAAAAGTTAAATATAAGCAGAGCCCTATATTAATGGATAACTACTTTGGTGGGTGAAGTTCCATCAGAGTCAAGTGCATATTTGTCCTTTCTCTCTTCACCAACCCAGAGGGGATCCCGATCAGGAATGTAAGTGAAAGGAGTGCACTCGAGAATTAGGGGTGAGAAGTGAGGTTTGCACTGAACTTGGACAAGAAAAAGCTAGTTCTGTGCATCTCTCAGGTCGTCGAAGCAGACTAGGAGGTTTTTTCAGTCTTCACAAAAGTATTTCTGTCTCGTGGCTTTCTCTGTCTAAATAAGTTTTTCTAACAAAATAAATTATTCGTACTCAATTTTTGTTCCATTTAATCACTAGCATTGTCCCAGCATTTTAATCTGTAAATTGTCATCGCACATGTCTGTTTCTGCCACATTGAGTATTAAGTAGATTTTTTTCTAAGAAATGAATTATTGTAAACCATTTTTCTAGAAAAATTAATAAGGCTAACAGATTTGGGAACACAGTCCATTTGTGGCCTGGGTCTTCTTCCCTTTTTAAAATTTGGAACTGGATCAAGATGTTTGGGTTTTGTGGTCTGCAAAGGACTGTAAAACAGCCTATGAACCTTCACACGTGTGGGTGAGCTCTGGAGCACACATCTTTTACTCAGGAGTGGATTCTTCAGGGTCCTCTGCCCTCTCTCAAGGATAGATAGGGTGAGAGCAAGTGTGCCCAGAGCACATGGTTCGCAGACACACCGGTAGTGCATGTCCTGGGACTTAATCACTCCTTTCTCACACCTAGTAGTAATCAAACCTTTTTCATTGAGCATCCTATCTATAAAATGTTGTTAAGTGTTCTACCACAAATGTGTATATTTATTTATTTTTTTTTTTTTTTTTTTTTTTTTTTTTATCCTCACCTGAGGACAGTTTTTTTTTTCATTTTTTGTTCAGATAGAGTGGGAGGGAGAGAGAGGAAGAGAGAGAGAGAGAGAAACATCGACGTGAAAGGGACACATCGAGTGGCTGCCACCTGCACGACCAACCAGGGCCGGGGACAAACTGCAACCGAGGTACATGCCCTTAGCGGGAACCGAACCCGGGCCTCTCTGTACCGCAGGCCGAAGCTCTAACCGCTGAGCCAAACCGGCCAGGGCAAATGTGTATATTTATAAAATACCTATTCCATGGTCATTCTGTGTATTAATCATTAGTAAAATTTATCTTTCTATGTTTTAGATAAATACAATAGATATTTCATCTTTGTCATGCCATGGTGGATCCTCTGGCATTCTTCCAGGGCCTGTGTGACCCAGCCATTGAAGATCACTGCTCTGAGCAATCACAGTACCCTGAGGTAAACATGGTTTCTTGCAGAAACCTTCTCTGTGTTGATGGGGAACAGATTTACTGCTAGGGGCACCTTAACAGCATTTTGGGCATTTCTTGTATGAGACTCTGGATGGAAAATGCATTAAACAGAACATTCAGGCCTTTGACCTTCCCTGCAGCTGCTCTTGGGGTCACTGGTCCCAGCTTTCACAGAGATGTGCAGTCATTGAAACACCCGTGCTTCCCCCAGTGCTGCCTTTGTCATGTTACCACCACAGTTTCTGCCCTGTCAGAGTACTGTAGTGCTGTCATTTTGGAAGTAATTAATATATTTAAATTATTAATTTAAATTAATTAAATTAATTTAAATTAATAATTGAAATGCCATAAGTGGAATGCCAACCTCACTTACTGTAAATAGAAAGAAAATTTTTTTTTATCCTCACCTGAGGACATTTTTGCATTTATCTTCAGATACAGTGGGAGGGAGAGAGGGAGGAAGAGAGAGAGAGAGAGAAACATCGATGTGAGAGAGACACATCGACTGGTTGCCACCCACATGACTCCAGCTGGGGCCAGGGACAAACTGCAACCGAAGTACGTGCCCTTAGTGGGAACTGAACCCAGGTCTCTCTGGTCCACGGGCCGACGCTCTAACCGCTGAGCCAAACCAGCCAGGGCAGAAAGAAATTTTTAAAATTAAGTGTGTAATTATTAAATTTTAAAAAACTACAATGAGCTATCACCTCACATCTGTTAGAATGACTATCATAAAAAAGATAAGAGATAACAAGTGTTTGTGAGGATGGTATTGGTGGAGAAAAGGGAACCTTGTGCTCTGTTGGTGTGAATATAAACTGGTGCAGCCATCTTTTCAAAAGTTTTGAAGTGTTTTTTTTTTTTTACCTTTTAACAATGAATTAAAAATCCTTTTCAAATATAAAGTATGGAATTGTGAAGCTACAACTAACAGGAATTTAAATAATGACTTAATATTATTGAAGAATTTTATGAACCTCAGCATTGATTGCTGAATTCTGAGGATGTACCTCCTTGGGAAAATCCCCAATGTGGGGCCTGAGCCCCACCTGTACTTGCCTATATAATAATAAAAATATAACATATAACCTTGACAGAAAAAAACAGCATAATCTCAGATTGCATTCCCAACTCAAACCAACTGAACCTATCATCTTCCCCAAATAGTTTTGGAAAGTGGTGAGGTAAAGGGAAAAAAAGAATTGAGTAACAAAAGGAAGTTGTTATGAGGGGTGAATGAGTATTATTATTTACATCACTTGAGGTTAAGCCATTTATTTGCTAGCATCTAAGATATGTAGGTGTATATACAAGATGCATCACAATTGGAATTTTTTTCTAAAAAAGATTTATTTTTTCATCATATTTGTACTGAAAATGATGCAAATATGATTGCATCTGCCTGATAGTGCCTACCTGAGTATGGCATTGGAATTCCTTCAAACGTTTCCCCATACAATCAAGGTTAGAGTATATTATTGCATCTTCAAGTGTATGATTTCCTACTGGATTGTGGTATACAATATTGTCATAGTTACCTGAACAATACAGCATGTCCTTGCCTACAAAACCACTTCCTCTGTCACTGAGCCAATCCATCATTTGAAGTTTTTGGTTTTGGTTTTTATCTGTAATGTTAGGTGAAGTAGTAGTTGTGGTGTTAATTTTTATATAGTTTTTTGGGGAAATGGATCTTACACCCCCACAAATAAGGTAATAATCTCTGTGTAGGAATTCGAGGTGATGTTTTATTTAATAAAGGAGTCATACAACTGAGATTACAGGGTTTTACATATGTATTTAATGCTAAGGGTTCTTTCAAAAACAACCATAATTCTCAGCTTGTGATAGAATACCACATTTATTTAAAAAAAAAAAAATCAGTTTCTTGTTGTGGGAAGTAGGTGGGACTTAATTCCCATTTTTAATAAAACGTATTCCCATGGTGCGCATGGGAATACAACCAAAGAATTCCTTGAAAAGGCCAAGGGGAGAACATGGAGTCTGATCAAGGGCCCTGTGTCTAACTTACTTGAGGGTCTCATTTGGACCAGTTATCAGTGCCTGAATCACTGCCTGCATAAGGCGTCGGGGGTTCCCAGGAAGGACCCAACAGTTCCCAAGTTACCGCAGACACATAGAAGTTTCATTCTAAATATTTCCCCATCCACTGGAAGTCCATCTTATACCAATTTGATCCTGATATTTTCTGCCTTTCCCATCTGGAGATGACTCCTTTGTTTTAAAGAGTCTTGGCAAACATATGGTTTAGTGGAACAAAATGGAAGACATTTTGAAACACAGACGTTGTAAGCCTCAAATCAGGTGATCAAGAAAAGAAGTTGTACATCAGAAATGTGACCGACCACCCGTTTGGAAAGAGTGTTAGCAGAAGTGTAGAGCTACAAAGACACAGTAGATAACAGTTGATTGTTAACCTCCCCAACTCGATTCAATGTGACAGTGACACTTCACAGCACATTGCATCCAATCTCATTTGAAGCTGACAGAGATTGTTTCTGCTTTACATCTATTGGTTTATTAATGGTCTACAGCCTCTTAAGCAGATGCATATTCATTAGGTAGCCAGCTGTTAGGAGGTTCCCAGATGTCGAATGTAACTCTGTCTTGGAACATTTTTTTTTTTCCTTATCATGAAACAAAGTAATTGAGGCCTTATTAAAGAACCAGTTAATTACTAAAAAGCGGTACCTTATGGCACCCTTTTAATCATTTAAATCTCAGAACTCTTGGGACATCTAAAATTTTTGGTAAAGAGACAGTATTTAAGAGCCAACCTTTACTATATATATATGTTTATATAGAGAAACAGATAGTGTTATGTATGGGAACATCCATGTTGGAAGAATTAAAAGTATGTGAAAAGTTCTTAACAACTGAAAACTTTTCAGCTACAATATCCTTTCCTTGGTTCATTATAGGAATTAAGTCCAAAGGGTAACACTGATAAACCTAGTAAGTTAGTTAAAAGTAAAAATACTTTAGTATTTCTTTTATCTAATCTTATCACTTTTCTATAAAAGATGACTTGAAAAATGGTTCTTTTTGTAATTTATGCCTCAAACTTCATTTTATATTTTTCACTGAAGTTAGTATTTTTTCCTTTCAAAAATAAGACAGTTTAACTGTTGGCCATCAAACTAGGGTTTTCAGATTGCCAGGTATTTCTAAATGCCCTTTAAAACCCCATTCTAAAGATTTCAATTCAAATATTCGCTTGAGAACAACTTAAATCTAAAAATTCCATTTCTACTTTTGTTTGGTGGCTGGACATTGCAAATCTGTTTCTGAAATGCAAGAATCACAGAATCAAATAAAAAGTTACCAGGAGCGCACAGTCTTTAGAAAGCATTGCAGTGCACTTTTTGAAATGGATTCCTTAAGCAAGCAATCCAAGGCCATCCACCTTTACTATAGCTTACTCTTAACATGTATCTGATCCCTGGAGGAGCCTTTGCGTTGTACTTTTCCAAAGCTGGTGAAATTTTTTGCTTTTGAGATTTGGTTAATATCTTATTCTAAACTATATCACCATTTCTACAAAGCAAACAAAAGGTTTACTCTTCAGAAGAGATCCGTTTTTATTTGCACTGTGGCTCATCTCCTGTTGGTGACCTTTAGAAAATGCAAATAGAGCCCTGGCCGGTTTGGCTCAGCAGTTAGAGCATCGGCCCTTGACCAAAGAGTCCCGGTTCGGTTCCTGCTAAGGGCACGTACCTCGGTTGCAGTTTGTCCCCACCCCGTGGGTGGCAACCAGTTGATGTGTCTCTCTCACGTTGATGTTTCTCTCTCTCTTCCTCCCTCTCTCCCTCCCACTCTATCTGAAGATAAGTGCAAAAATGTCCTCAGGTGAGGATTAAAAAAAAGAAAATGCAAATAGAGTTCATAAACATTCAGTGCTTATTTAAAAAGTATATTTAACAACCATTTACTAGCTGTCTACTATGTGTGGAGTGATACACGGCATCTGGGACAACATGGTCAGAGATCAGGGATAAGCAAAAAAAAGCTGACAATTTATCTGAATGGCATGTATAATCTTTAAATGAAAAGATCTGAAGTATTACTAGAGGAGTAATAAGGGATAGTGTAATGAACTGATTTGGATTCCAAAAGTCTGTCCTAAGAGCCCCTACTTCACTAACTACTTTGATCTTCTGGAGCCTGTTTGCTCATCTATGACTAAGGGAAAGTAACTGTTCTGCCTTCTTAGCTTAGGGCTGTTGTGAAGATTGGGAGGAAATAAATGACTGAATTCACTCTGTAAACTACAGTATGCAAATGCATGCTATCACTGTTTGAAATACTCAATTAGTATTTATAAATGGCCTCTTAGATATAAAAATTTATCTTTTATATATAAATGAACTATTAATGTATTTCAGTATTAATTGACAGTTAAATAACTATTATCATGCAATTTTCCATTCAAGTTTTTAAAAGTCTACTTTTCAAAGGGAGTGCTGTGACACCATGGCAATGAAAGCAAATGGGACTTCAGAATATACTGTCTCTGGTGCTCATAGTCCCCTCTGAGGAACTTTTTGAGGAGAGTGAAGTATGTACTTATCTCAGCCACCCCAGACTCCAATTATGTTATCATCATCTTGCCTGTCTCCTCAGTGCTGCACTTTCACATCAAGCTCTAGCCACACCCACTAAACTTCATAAGCTTCTTTCTCCATTTGGTCTTCACATGTATAGTTCACATGGCTGGCTCCTCTTCATCCTTCTTCAGCTGTCTGCATAAAAGCTCTCTTCTTGAGTTACCTTGTCTAGGCCTCTCCTGTTCTGTGTAACAGCACCTTGATTATCTCCTTCAGAGCACTTACACACATGCACACTTCCATGTGGTGATCTTAGGGTTTCTGCTTCAGTCACTGAGGTACATAACTCGAAGTAGTGCAGGCAGTAGGCACGTGGTAAGTATGAGTAAACACATGGAAGAATGCTGGATATTGGTCCAATGGTTAGTGGCCCATTGCCATATGGCAGTCTCATTTCCTAGCTGGGAGGGTTTGGATTTTCTACATTTTTTCATGACTGTTTTAGTATTGTTTTCCTTGATTTAATTTTTGATGATTGACAAGTGGAAATATCATGAAAAAAATCAAAAGAAATACTGGAACCCAGTCCACAATCTAATATTTTAGCTGCATTTAAAAAAATACAGTTTAATAAAACTGGTGGATAAATTACCAGACACAAAAGGTCACATTCATTAACAAAAGTTGATTCTGTGCCTATGATATGTGCTAGTTTTCAAAACGAAGCTCTTCTGGGATGAGAGGGAATTCTGCCTAGTATTTCCTTCCTCTTTCTACAGTAAAACTCTGCCAAACATTCTTAGTGACATCTGTGGTCAGTTTCTGGAAGTCAACAAAGTCTCCAGTTTGGGGACCCTGCACAACAATCTTCTCAAGCCACATTTGGCTATTTCATTTGTGACATGCCTGTTCTGTGTCTATCAGAGGGAGGTCATTGTTCCATAGGCTATGAGAATGACGAGAGCTGATGTAGGTAAGGTGCCCAGCAGAGTTGGCTACTGCCATTGCACGAAAGGATGAAAACCTTACTGGATTCTTCCAGTCTTGGGGATCACATTTATCTAGGATTTATAAGGAACATTATGAATGTGGGTGTACTCTTTCTATAACCATACCCTCTGTGAAGTGTTTGCCAGAGAACACAGTATACAAAGTTGCCCAAGAGGCCTTCAGGTTTGACCCATTTTACTCCCTCTTCCCAAAGGACAGAAAGGGAGGTTCACCAAGCATTCAATACCCAGTCTCTCAGTCTAAGCTCTTCTGAAAAACTCAAAGCGGGTAAGAAATTTATGTATTTACTAGTTTTTAAATATGCACTATGTATCAGAAGAAATAATCTCAAAAACTGAGCAAAAGCTATGGTGTCACCAGTTTTTAATATTCAGTATCCAGAGAGCAATTTCATGTGACAGGCCTTTTGCTTGTGACTGAAGTGAAAGGGAAAACTAAATTCTTTGTATATTAATAGATTACCTTATAAACAGAATAAATCAAGCAAATGGATACATAGTTACTAGGAAATAATCTTATCTGTTAATTCCCAATAGCCACAATTCCCCAAGTGGGGCCAGAGGGCCACTGAGGAGCATGAGACCCATTCAGGGCACCTGCAAGGTTCCAACCACATATCCCTGGGGCTGGACTTTTCCCATCTACTTCCACAAAACATAGCACAGTAGATTAAGTGCAGAAACAGGTAAGAGAATCCAGCTATATTGTATTACGCCAGGTAATGAAGAGACTTCCAAAAATGTAAAAACAATGCCACTCTTTTCACAGATCTTTATTCTGGAAAATAGTTTTTCATAAAATTGTAATTTGACAGGTATGGGTTACTGTAAAATTAATATTTTTAAGTTTCAAAATTTTTATTTTGAATATCGACAGATTGATATGACCCATATAAACAATTATATAATAATTTTTAAGGGTGTAAAGTGAGTTCTGTTACCAAGCTGCTCCATATGCCAACTGTGAGCCCTCTTATCTCATTACAAAGAGTGTGCTTGGAGCCTTTAAAGAACACACAGCTGTAAGATACATGGTTAAGAAAAATGAAATAGCCCTGGCTGGTTTGGCTCAGTGGTTGGAGCGTTGGCCTGCAGACCAAAGAGTTGCGGGTTCAATTCCAGTCAAGGGCATGTACCTCCTCGGTTGTGGTTCGTCCCTGGTCCGGTCGGGGTCGTGCAGGAGGCAACCAGTCAATGTGTCTCTCATGTTGATGTTTCTCTCTCTCTCCCTCCCTCCCACTCTATCTGAGATAAATGGAAAAATATCCTCAGGTGAAGATTAAAAAAGAAAGAAAAATAGTCAGAGGTAGGGTTTCATAGTCCAGGACTATTTAAAGTAACGACAATTGTTTTCAAGAGTCATAAATGACACTTGTTTGCCCATCAGAAATTTCAAATCTGCCCCCCCCCAACACACACACACACACACACCCTCATCCCTGGGAAGCTAAGCATCTGAGTTGGCTTCATGCTGATCTCCCCCCCCCCCCCCCCCCACAAGCAGCACAGGGTAAAGGGTGCCAGGAGCTACTGATGTCTGAAAGGAACACTGCATTAGCAAGGCTGCCAGTATTAAAGAAGGAAGACACACAGAATTAAGGTCATAACAAGTTAAAGGTAAAGCAGAAATCCTTTCATGGATAGAATTTTCTCTTTCAGTCTTTTATATCTGATTGCTTATCTGGGTATTAGAAGAATAGTAAGATCTTATTAACAAAACTGCAAGAAGTCAATAGAAAAATTGAACTCTCTACTGCTTCCAAAAGCTGAGACTATTCGGAGGGTTATTTGTGTGGCAAATCTCACACCAAGAGCTCACTTTCATAGTTCTCTCCCTCACATCTGCACTAACGTGGTAAGTAGAAGTGAGTCAGTACATTCACAAAACAGCTAATTTACAATTGACTTTTCTATTAAAAAAAAGAAAGTGGAATTAAAATTCAGGCATATAGGAAAATCCTCAATTAGAAATCGATTTAGTAGAACAGTCTCTCAGGCTTTCTTCACTACATACTGCTTTAAAAATAAAACAGGAATATGAATTTTTGGGTTTGCTGTGTAGATTAAATGACACGCACATGAAGTTTTTAGTACAGTGACTGGTACATAGCAAGTTTTTGATATGGAAGCACATCTACACACAAAAAAAATGGGAGGCAGAGAAACATTTAAAGCATATATATGTCAATGCTGGAGATTTCACTCATTTTATTTAATTATCCAATACTTTCAGATTTTAAGTTCATAGACAAAATATGTATTAGGGTCCAAAGAGGTCAGGTAAATTGATCAGGTGTCACCCAGTGAGTAGTTGAAATGGGATTAGATCTGTCTGCTTCCAAGTTCAAGCTCTTTCCACAATGCAATGCTGTCTTCCTAGAGAGCTGAAACACAAAGCCAGCTTATTTCAGAAGCCCATTTACCACAAGGTGTGCTCAGAAGGACAGCTTTATTTTACTAATCTGTTTCATAAATATTTGAGAACAAAAATAAGTACTAAGCCTTCCCTCCAAATATAAGTAATTGTATGTCTCAACTTATTAGTGACTACTGCAAAACCAATAGCATTATGGGTATCATTCAGGCAGTTTGTTAAACAATAAAGGAAACATTCAAAATACCTTACAAGAACACTGTATACGTTTATGGTTCCTGAAGACTGTATCAGAGAAGTAAAAATGAATCTGGAGTGGCAGTGGGGACTCACTCCTCATATGTAAATTGCTAGAACAATAACTTTCACCCTCCACCCCCCAAAATATTAGGCAGAATGAAAAATAGAAAAAACAGAGAAAGAAGCTGATGAAAAGGAAACAGGGTATAGGATGGGCAAAAGGAAGCCCAATAGATTATTTTTAAAAAGCATTTTCTTGCCAACTCCAAATGATTTTGGGGTTTTAGAACCTTCTTGTGAAGTATCAGTAACCCCTTCAGAGACAAATCATTCAATTGGATGGACCTCCAATGAGGCAAGTCTTATGTTTTCCTCTTCATGGGCTCTGAAACAAAACATACTGGTAAGATATCAAACTATATGTTAAGGTGCAATAACTCAGATGGGAGCTTCCTTCTGTCCACAGGCACAACATAGGAAGAAGGCATAGCACAGAAAATGCTTTACAGATAAATCTTAATTTTATTAGAAAAAAAATTTAAACACAAGTTTAGAAACAAAATATTTATTTCCTCCAAGAACCATATAAAGATGATGCTGTAACTCTCAATTAATAAAAAAATTCATTTGAAATTATGGGTTTTAAATATCAGTGAAGATATTCTCCATACTGCCACGAGAGCCTGGCTTGACTGCTCTTAAGTAACAACACTTGAAAGCTCCTATTCTTTGAAACTAATTTAAACACATTGAATTGTTGAAAGATTAAAAACTGCAGTCAGCTAATTACACTCTCTCTCATCTCTTATTCAGCAAATGAATCACTTTTCATTACCACTTAGCAGAAGTACATGAATTTCTGCCTAATTAGAAATGTTGTAGATGGAACATTAGCAAGAATGGAGCGGGTCAGAGTATCTTTGCTGCTTCATTTTTAATTCCTAACAGTAGAGTCTGATAAGAAAAATAGAGAAGTCATTAAATAATTTTAAATTATTTATAAAAATTACTTTGCCCAAATTATAATTATTTTCCCCCAGTCTCCAATGCCTAACAGAATGAAAGAAAAAGCAGTTCAACATTGATTTTAATGAACATTTTAATGTTATATATAACAGAACATTATGAATACAATGGAAACAAAGTTTTATCAATTTAATAAAAAAAAAAATCTCAACACAAAGTGGGAGGTAATAATTTGATACCTATATTATAGTTATATTTAAAAAATATTCCCAGCTTGAGGGGTGAAACAATTTTGCATTCCAAACTCTAAAATCATGATTTCTCATGTGAGCTTAATGCAGAATTACAGCAGGAAAACAAAAACACTTTAATTAATTTCCTTTATTTGCCATTAAATCAATAAAATCTTTGACTGCTACAGGTCTCCTTTAATAATATATATTTAACTTCTCTCTATTGGAACCATATTGCTAATGCCATATTATATACAATCAAAACCAAAACAAACCAAATACTGTATAAAATCTAAAAGCCAACATTGTTGAGTTCTAGCATTTATATTTAACTTAAGGTCTTAATGGATTTTTTATCTTTTCAATTTTTTGAAGAGACCAAAAAAATAAAAATAAATATTTTTCTCTTTTGACTGTTGCTAACTGTTAAATGATAGCTACAGGGACAAACACTGGAAGGAAGCCTTGCCAAGTCAATCACTGCAAATTGTAAATCATGACTGCTAAAAACAAGCAAAAATACTGGAGTTTTTTTTTTTTTCTTTCTTTTAAAGGAAACCATAGAGCAGTCCTGAAAAAAAAACATTTTCCTAGTTCTGCACAGGATAATTATAGCAGAAGATATGGGAAAAGTCCCATAGCTATCACCAATTACTTAAAGAGGTTTTGTTACAATAAAAATTTGGATAGTGTAATAGCAGTGTTGCTGGAACATTAGCAAAAGTATATACATTCCAGTTACCTTTGATTTAGCCATAATCACATATGTATGCCTTTTTTGGATAAAAATATATTTTTTTTTATAAAAAACTGATCATCCAACTTTAATGATTTCATATATGCACTCAAGAGTGGTAGTAAAAGGAACAGATCCAATTATGATAAGGTGATTCAGGGACAGAAAAATCAAGTTCCTCAGGAAAGGAAAAGTATAAAATTAGAGATTCAAACATATTTATTCAGCTCTATAGCAGTCCTCCCACAAATTATGTTAAAATGGGCTCTTCAATTTATAAAGGCTTTCTTTCAATGGTCTCATTACCCCATTGATCAGTTCTCACTGGGAAAAATGATTTTGACTGCCTCATCTGAAATGCCCTTGCCTGGCCATCTGAAATACTAGATATTTCACTATTATAAAACAGCCTTTTTGGTTCTTTACATAGGTTTATTTTAATTAACTGATGAGGGGAATTGATTAGCATTTTCCATCCCAACATCACCTATCCGCACCACTAAAAATCCTTCATTCAATCTGCTCCTCTACAATCTCTTATTTGCTAAAGTTGGCAAAATTTGCAAAGGCATCTTGCTTGGGTTGCACAGTTCCAGAAGTCATGGCTAAGTTGGGCATGCCCATTCCCACTGTGCCCGTCAGGCCCATCCCAGCAGCTGACATCCCTAAGTTCATGTTCATGCTCATCATGCTCTGGCTCATCATGGGACTATTTCCAAGAGGTGCCATTCCCATGGTGCCAGTCATCACATTGGGCATGCTCATAGGCATGGGTCCTCCCATCAGAGGGTTAGTTTGGGGTCGGACAGGAAGTATGTTTGATGGGGAACTGAGGTTCACAGCTCCAAAACTTTGGGTCATCACATTCATAGGCTGTTGCATATCTATCAGAAGAAAAGAAACAAAGGAACGTTACCACAATGAATTCTTAGATTCATAGAGCAGAAAAATAATAGTCTTCTTAACCATCATTACCTGTGAGCCCCAATAAAATTCTTTTAGTGATTTTGCAAGAAAAGTCAATTAACTTGCATTGATTATTCTTGAGAAACATTCAGTGGTGGTTCTGGTTTCCCAAAGATGTGGAAACAGTAAGACTGAGCTGGGGAACACATGAGGCACTTTAAAATCATTGCCACAAAATCTATTGTGGAATCTAACAAGTTGTCAAGAGCTACTGTGTATCAAAAGCCTTAAAAAAGTTTAAATCCTTTGATTCACTCTATTTTTAGAATATTAAGGAAAAAATCACAAGCACAAAGATTTATACAAACAAAACCATGGAGTTCTTTTAATAGCAAAAAGCTGGAAACAACTGAAATAACCAACAATAGAGGAAATGTACAATGATATGATGGATAACTATAAAGATCTAAAAATAATTTTTTCTTAAGAATATTGAACACAGAAAAAATGATAATGTAGAATGAGAAATGCAAGGAACAAAACAGTCAGAAGCCCTGGCTGGTTTGGCTCAGTAGTAGAGTGTCAGCCTGTGGACCAAAGAGTTGCAGGTTTGATTCCAGCCAAGGGCACGTACCTCAGTTGTGGTTCATCCCCAGCCCTGGGCGGGGTCGGCAGGAGGCAACCAGTCGATGTGTCCCTCTCACATCCATGTTTCTCTCTCTCTCCGTACCTCCCATTGTATCTGAAGGTATTTGAGAAAATATCTTCAGGTGAGGATTAAAAAAAAAAATTATATATATATATATTATATATATATATATATATATATATATATATATATATATACACACACACATATATATATACACACACACACACACACACATACATATAGTCAGAAAAGATGGAAAAAAATGTGAATTAATGGTGATTATCCCTGGATTATGGAGTACAGATGATTTTTGTATCCTTGTCATATCTGCCTATATTAAAATCTTTTTCTACAACAAATATTTTTATTTTAGGGATAAGGCCCCCCAAACACCACAATACAATAAATGTTATCATGCCAAAAGTAGAAGACAAAGTAATTCAAGGTGCCAGGAGGAATAACAAGTATTATTTGAAAAAATCTTAAGTGAACACAAAGTTACCTTCAGTACAATTTGTGTTATGTATTTTTATTCATGGCTTGAAGCAATCCTGGCATCAGGGCAAAAGATTACATGTACACAAAGAAATGGGAATTCTCTCGGCAACTTACTCTGTTGTTGAATCATTGTATTGAGCGATGGCTGCTGGGGTTTGGAAGGCTGCATACCAGGTAGTAAGTTGTCCAGGCTGATGTTTACGCTGGGATCAGACCAAGTAGAGGGCAGGGTTTTGCTGACTGACTTCTGGACCATATCTGTATTCTGATTATAGAGAGGATTAGGCTTCTGCAGCACTGTGCTAACATTTTGCAAAGGCTGGAAAATAGAAAAACGCTCTAAAAACTAAGCATCCACTCTATAAAGATTATCAGGTGGCAGTTTGATCACAGTAACTCCAAATATTATATTAAACTCTGTAGTAAACTCTTGAAACAAAAAAGAACCACAAATGTTCTATGCTAAGGTCTTTAATATCCTGAATCACTAACTTCCCCAAAAGTTAGAAGTCCTAAACATGTTTGGGGTGGAGACAAACAACATATTTACACTAATAATTACCATCCCAGGGCAACTACCAATTTCAGGTTAGTATAGCTTTAAGGAAATATACAAGCAGAATATTTATTCTTGCAAAATGGAATTCAGGACATGATTTTTCATGTTATAAAAAGCAAAACAATCAAAACAGCAAATTATATTTCATATATCCTGATATTTCCCTGCTACATATATAGGTCTATTGACTAAAGTGAGCAACACTAGTGGAGCTTGATATATGTGGACCAATTTAGGAGAAAAGAGAAATTTGGGAGAAAGAAGCAGAGGTGCCTGGTAGTTACTAAGAATAACTGTGAAAAGAACAGAACAAAGAAAAGGAATAGCAATAGGAAGAATAATTAAAATGTACCAATGCGAAGAATCACAACACAGTTGCAACTAAGGTTGCAAGTAAGAAAACTGGCTTCATGCTTAGATCATATAAAAGAAACTAAAAAATAAACTGGCTTGGGCTTGTTCAGTGGTGCACAGTTCAATTTAATGGTATTGGTGTGGCTTTCATGTCCATTTTCTTAATGTTAGATCTAATTTGTCATAAACAGCAGTCACCTTCTGCTTCTTTCTCCTCTTCCTTCATCCTAACACCCCAAAAGAGGAGAATCTACACATTAAAATGAGTAATTAGCATCATACACAAATATTCTGAATAGGTTCAAGCAAAAATAGTAAGTTCCTGGTACAACTCAGACATATATATTCCAACCCTACAGTTGTTCAAATTTTAAGCTAGTGTTAGGTAATTTAGATTTAACTATAAAAAAGTGAATTTAAAAGCTCCCACTTTTAATTTTCCTTTATGAAAATGAGAGTTGAAAGAAGAGCCTATATAAGCATTATATAACATAGAGCAGGCCCAGAACACACAACATTGATCATTCCCTAAGAATGACTTTCTTTATTAGCAATGATTGTTTACAACCAATAAGTGACACATCTTAAAGAACATGACCAAGATTTTACTGAGTGAATACTGGCCATGCATGGGTGAAGCCAATACAGGTATACCTCTTTTTATTGCACTTTGCAGATACTGCGTTTTCATCAACACTGAGGCAAGACCCTCTGCCAGGAAAAAAGATGATGACTCATTGAATGAAGGCTCAGGCGACGGTTAGCATTTTTAGCAATAAAGTCTTTTTAGAGTAAGGTATATACATTGTTTTTTTTAGACATTATGCTATTGCACACTTAATAGACTACAATACAGTGCAAACATAACTTTTTTTTTTTTTTGCGCAAACATAACTTTTAAGTGCATTGGAAAACCAAAAATTCATATGACTTGCTTTACTGTGATACTTATTTTATTGTGGTGGTCTGGAACTGAACCTGCAGTATCTATGAGGTATGCTAGTATCTATTCCTTCTTCTTAAAAACAATTTTTAAAAACTATTAAATACTGCCCTGGCTGGTTTGGCTCAGCAGTTAGAGCGTCGGCCCGTGGACTGAAGGGTCCCGGGTTTGATTCCTGGTCAAGGGCTTGTACTTGGGTTGCAGGCTCGATCCCTGGCCCCGGTTGGGGTCATGAGGGAGGCAACCAATCAATGTGTCTCTCTCACACTGATGATATCGATGTTTATCTCTCTCTCTCTCTCCCTCTCCCTCCCTTGCACTCTATCTTAAAAAAAAAAAAAAAAAAAAAAAAAAATCAATGGAAAAATATCCTCGGGTGAGGATTAACAAAAAATAAAACAAAACAGCTGTGGCCGGTATATAGAGCGTCAGCCTGTGGACCAATGAATTGTGGGTTCGATTACCAGTCAAGGGCACGTACCTCGGTCCCCGGCCCTGGTCGGGTTGTGCAGGAGGCAACCAGTCGATGCGGCTCTATCACATCAATGTTTCTCTCTGTCTCTCTCTCTCCCTCCCACTCTATCTGATGAAAAAATATCCTCGGTGAAGAATAAAAACAAAAAACAAACAAATAATAAAAACCTATTAAATACCATTTTTTAAAATTTATTTAATAAATTTTCAGCAAGTGCCACAGCTGTGCAAGGCACCATGCTCGGCTTTGCACGGACTACAAGATGAGAAGGCTTGCCCTCTAGAACTCAAATGACTCTTCTGGAGGAAAGAGTATAAGATAAATGCAATGTGCAAAAACTATCTACACATTACTTGCTTGTTTTTGTTTTATGCTAATCTACCATTAGATTAGTTAGAGCATCTCAAAGATTATGAATCACAATTTCCAAGGGAGGCAGACAACTCACCTGTGATCTTGACATGGGCAAACCCAGCCCTACAGTATTAGCGCTCATCATAGAGAAATTCATACTTTGGGAAGATGTCATGGTTGCCTGGGACGAGCCCATAAGATCAAATAGGTCTGAAGAATTTGAGGCAGCTGGAGATGGGCCTAAAGCTGGTTGTGAGCCACTGACAAGTTCTACAGCTGGCTGTGAGGCACTGCCAAAGAGCTCACCACTGGAAGCAACAGGGCCTGATGGGGCTTGGTTGAAGGCACTCCAGTCACCAAACTCTCCGTTCCCACTAACTGCAGTTACTGAGAAAGAAAGAACGATAAGGGTAAGAAATTTTCTGAAGTGCACAGTACAAATAACAATCTACGAACTGAAACAAATTAGAGCTGATCTGTGTCCATCCAGATTAACATCTGCGCGTACTATCTCCATCTGGATATCATTCTTTCTTGTGAATATTCCACGAGTGTTAACAAGGAGACAAAGAAAAAATAAAAATCCCACAAAGTAAAATCCATCTCTTAGCAGGTCTGAGATGACACTTGAAAGTATAATCACAACTTCTCTTCAACCTAAGTTTGCATATCAAATATGATTCCAGCTAGACAAATATGAACTAACCTGAGACCCCAAAAAGCAAAAAGAAAACTCTAAACTGGTTAAACATTTTGCTGGGAGATCCGGAATCCTCATGCAAGGAGATACTCAGTAGAATCAGAGAATTCAACTCATTTCATTCATTCATTATTTGGAAAGGTTCAAAAGAAATGAAACTATAATTTATACCACCTCATATAAATAAAACCCAAATTCATGAGATTGAATTTATGAAACAAAAGCATGGAGAAAAAAGACCAATAAAATTAAGAGTAGGGTTAGTAAATTTCTATAAGAAGTTCTCACCTATTTGGCCATGCTCCATTGATAATACAGGAGCTGTAGAGAGCCATGATATATATATATAATAATCTCAGTACATTGCTTGCTTCAAATAGGACTGTTCAATCTACTTAAAATAAAATGTGGGGTATAGTCTTAAGGGGGGGAACTCATGCTGATATTTTAAAAAAGAACTATCACTACACTTCAAAGTACAATTACAAAAAGTTTAAGATTTAATACATTCAGTAATATAAAAATGGATAATAGGTTAATAAAAGACTGGTGTTTGAGAGTATGGATTTTATATCTTAACAGGGGAGAGCCAAGACATCACTCTCTTTCCTTCAAGTATGTCATGTACAAGTGTAAGTCAAGCTTTATTAACTTTTCATACATAATATTAACTATTTTGAACACAATAAATATAAAGGCAAGCAATACTTAAAAAAGTTTTTAACCAGGTTATACACAATTCTAAGTAAATAAACCTTTCTTTAATAAAGGGATAAATAGCCCTGGCCAGTTTGGCTCAGTGGTTAGAGCGTTGGCCCGCGGACCAGAGTCCCAGGTTGGGTTTCCGCTAAGGGCACATACCTCGGTTGCAGTTTGTCCCTGGCCCCGGTTGGGGTCATGTGGGTAGCAACCACTCGATGTGTGTCTCTCACATCGATGTTTCTCTCTCTTCCTCCCGCTCTATCTGAAGATAAGTGCAAAAATGTCCTCAGGTGAGGATTTAAAAAAAAAGGGATAAATAGATAAATATGAATTAATGGAAGCTGAAAAACAAAAGTGAAGAAAGAGCTACATATAAACTGTCATCTGAAAGGAAATAGTATGTATTTCCAAGTTAATTAACATCATCTCTTTGCACTCCATGTTCACTTACAACTTGGAAATACAGTCTGTCTAGGTCAGTGGTTCTCAACCTTCCTAATGCCGCGACCCTTTAATACAGTTCCTCATGTTGTGGTGACCCCCAATCATAAAATTATTTTTGTTGCTACTTCATTAACTGTAATTTTGCTACTGTTATGTCTTAGGCGACCCCGTGAAAGGGTCATTTGACCCCCAAAGGGGTCGCGACCCACAGGTTGAGAACAGCTGTAGGTGAAAAGGTAACCAACCACTGCAATATTGTGTGTCGTTATGCTAAATATCAAGAGAACAATATTAAGTCTTTAAAATTATGTTCATTAGTTTCATATTAAAATGTAAGCACCCTCAAAGGAGAAAATAATTCATTCAGAAACCCTAAGCTGTACCAACAATTTAATACAAGAACTGGGCTAATATTTGTTACCTCCAGGTTTTACTAAAACATGTCTTTGATCTTCTTTACAAAACAGACTCAAGAGTTTACAATTAGTTCTATATATTAAACAACTTAAACTAATTTAAGGAAGACTGTTGGATAAAGGTACACTTTATGCTTATTTTCTATGTGCTTGATATATAAAACAGAAATAGAATGGAAACTAGGGCAAAATGTGTTGTCCCACATGAAAACTTTATCTGAGATGATTAATCATGTGAGGAAGATATTTCTAACGGGGCATATATTGTTCAGAAGTGATTAATCATTGTTGCAGCCATTTCAGCCCCTTGCGTAATGTAATGGTGATCAAGTTATATTAATCACATTCATACAGATGAAGAGATAGATGTATCATGTAAAAACATTAACATATTTGAATTATTGGCATAGTAGGCAACTTTATATACATAAGAACTTTAAGAATTACACAGGCAGTCTGTAAAATTAGGGTAATGTTTATCTTCTACTTTGATTTGCCTAAAGTAAGATATGAACCCTTAGAAGGCATAACCACACTTCTAAAAGAAGCCGTTAAATTACTCCACAATTCTGGTTTCTGGGAAATACTTGAAATTTACACAAGTAGGCTATCAAAATAAAACCAAACCACATTAAAACCTATGCCTCTTTCTTCCTAAATCCTTACAAACCTAAACCAGACATCACTAAAGACAAATTTTAACCCACTTAATACTACAATAGATAACTCTACTTGAAATGAGTAATAAGACTAATCCAGTTAAATGGCATCTTTCCTCCCTGCCTCACCTCATGTTTAAGATTTTTATAGCTATTTTTTTTTGTGTCAATTATACCTCAATTTTTTAAAAAGTTAAAAAAAAAACAAAAAACCCAACATCCAAGCAGAACATAGGCTTAAACATCAAGGATTAAGGCAAATGGCTTGTCATTTTTTTCCTTTTTTTAAATTAATATTTTTATCTTACTACCTCTGCCATATACTGTGGTAGCTGTTTAACTTTGGGAAAGCCTTGGAGCCTCTAACTTTCTAACACTGTGACTCATGCTTTCCCAAAGTTAAACAGTTATCACAGTACATGGCAGAGTAGTAAGATAAAAGTATATTTTTTTAAAAAAAGGGAAAAAAGACAAGCCATTCATTCACCTTAATCCTTGATGTTTAAGCCTATATTCTGCTTGGATGCTGGGTGTTTTTTTTTGTTTGTTTGTTTTTTTGGCCTTTTAAAAAATTGAGGTATAATTGACATATAACATTATATTTGTTTTAAGTATATAACATAATGATTTGATATTTGTATATATTGTGAAATGATCACCACAGTAAGTCTAGGGCATTTTTTTTTTACTTCTAACCTAACATGGAGTGAGGAAGTTTTGCCTGATGTTCAATTGCTCACTATTTAAAGATGTGTCAAAATGAAGTTCAGTTATTTTTCATAGACATCCTCTTAAGATACCTAAATTACAAAGAAGTGAATTTTAGAAAGATAGTCTGCCCAAACCCAAGGTCCCTGAATTTCATTCATGAAAATCATAAGCTAAACATAAACCACAATACCCTTGCTGCTAAAATGAGATTATTTATGCTATTCACACTGCCTACCCACACCCTACCAAAAATAAATAAATAAATAGCTAAATAGGAGTTACTTACGAATAAGAACTATTTTATTTAGGTGTACCTGAGTGGTCTGTAACCAAGTTAATTCATTTAACACAATTAAGACACTGGCCCAATAATATGCCTTTGAATAAATTCATTAGGAATTGTAAGTACTAGGGGGGGGGGGGATGCCAAAAAGAAACTGTTGTGGAGAGGGAGGGAGTTGTTTTGTTTTGATAACCTTTCACCATTCCTAGATTTCTGGCCAATCAAATCGGGTCATACCTTGGGAAGGGAAATTGCCTGATGCAGCAGCTGAGCCAAAGTCAGCAAATCCGCCAAATAAATCAGCTGATCCTCCTAGAAATTAAGTATGAGGGAAAGTTAAACTATTAGAACCACAGAACAATTATAGTAATTTCAGGAAGCCATTTTAGCACCACACTTAAAAAATTGCCACTATTAGAGGGCCCAGACCCATCATAAAAGCTAGTTTGTTGATCTCGGTTTTCATGTTACCATGTTCCCTTTAAGCAACCACAGACTATTCCATTCCTTAGTTCTGTGTCTAGTAGGATAACTGACACCACAACTGTGGTTAAAATTATCCCTCACTTATATTTCATGAACGTAATGTGGGCACGCAGTTTATCCAGCCAATTATGCTCTTTACACGAATCTTCAATGGATGCTAAAACCTGGGTGAAATGTTGCTGGGAAATAAGATAGTCACATAATCTTGAAACATCACCCCAGATTATTTAGTAAATACAAAGAGGTGAAGCTACTTTTACAATGGAGAAACTGAATGGATAACAAATTAAACAAATGATCAAACTTAATAATTGGACAAAATAGTCTTCATGGGCCCATTAATGTAAGGAACTGAAGAGGCAATCATCAGCCATATAGAAATTCCTACCCCAAAAAATCTAATGATGAGGAATGAATCAGACAAATACAAATTGAGGACATTCTGCAAAACCACCTTTAAGACTTTAGAAAATGTCAACATCATAAAAGATAAAAAAAGACTGGGACTGCTCTAAATTAAAGGAGCCTAAAGAAACATGACAAGTCAATGAAATGCATGATTCTTGATTGGACTCTGAATTTTTAAAAAAGTGCCATCCTGAAATGACATAATTGAAACACCAGGGGAATTTGAATATAGTCTTTATATTATTAGACAATAATACTGTTTTATTAATGTTAAATTTCCCAAGTATGATAATTATATTGTGATTATAAAGGAGAATTCCCTTGTTTTAAGAAGATATGTGCTGAAGTATTTTAGGGGCAAAATGTCATGATGTTTGCAATTTTCTCTCAAAGCGTACACAGTGAACAAATGGTACACAATAAAACAACAACAAAAAGAACTAGAGAGAGAGAGAAGGAAAATATGGCAAATTTTATGTAGGTTTGAAATTAAAAAAAACAACTTTGTTTACTCCATGACCAAGCAAATATTGGCATTTTTATTACATGAAAAAAATAACAGCTTTTTGCTACTTCTAAATTGGTGTTTTTAAAGAGTTGAGAGCCAAATAATAAGGCTGTAAATCAATCTCTGTGCGCATAACATCACATTCTCATACAAATTCTTATTTGTAAACACTACAAGGGTAAGAATATTTACTTTTATCTACAATTTGAACAGTAACATTACATTAAATTTTAATATTAAATTTCTCTCCAATTATCAATTAAATAGCAATGGCCAAAGGATCTAAAACCTTAAATAGTTGTCCTTATTTTTGTTTGTCCTTAACTATTTCACCTCTTAAGAGTCACAGCCTTAGAAGTTTAGAGCGGCAGTTCAATTACAGTGCTTTTAGTGTTATGTGAACATTATATAGGTTACGTCACAGCTGCTTAGCCTGCAGTGCTTAGAAATTATCCAGGTGGGACTGGAACATCTGGGCTGCACTCAAACACCACCAGGGACAGCTTCCAACATCTGGTGCCATTTCTGAATTGTCTTATCGCTACAAGACATTCTGCCCCATCTGCTATACTCAACTGGGTTAATTAAACTAGAACCATCTCCCTTCTTAACAAATGGCCAGCAGTAATAAAAGAAACAAATAAGTTTCTGATACATGTGTATTTAGTATTTCTTTTTAATGCACATTTACTGTAGTCAACTATCAGAAGGCATGACTAATTCTTCATTCTTTCACCTCATAACAGATGCATATATTCACATATATCCTGACTCAGCATGAACTAACTCTCATCCCACCAAGGCCAAGGTTCTCCACTCCTATCAACACTACAGTTTATACATCTACTTTACTTGATCCAAAGGATAATCACAGTGATTTGTATTTCTCTTCTTTATAGGTACATACATAATAATAAAACGTGACAAGGGGCACAAAAGATCAATGACCTATATTTTTAAACTACTAAAACAAGCACATATATTAATACAAAATAGAAGGGAAATGCATGCTGCAAACAGTTGTTATTTAATATTCATAAGTTGTCTTCTGTAATGTTCCTTCATGTTAAAAATATTGATTATAGTACACTGGTAGGTAACAAAATGATAGTTAATCATTTACTATAATATGAAGGGATTTGAAAATTGGGGATTACACTATGTTCATAACTCACCTATAGAAATTCATGTTACAGATAAAAGCACTGAGTACTGTAGATTACAACTTCAAACTGGGTAAGGTATTTATTTTTGTCATATCCTGAATATAATATCTCAGATAATTACCTACCTTGGTTATTCTACTTTCTAACACCTAAACTGAAATTATACTATGTTCATAACTCACCTATAGCAAATATTATTCCTCTTCATCCATACTATAAGGGAGTTTGATTTCAACATGACTAATTTAAGAACAGTGGGAGTAAAGAATGGAAACACGGCCTAGCCAGGTGGCTCAGGTTGGTTAGAGTGTTGTCCCAATACACCAAGGTTGTGGGTTCGATTCCCGATCAGGGCACATACAAAAATCAACCAATGAATGAATAGTGATACAACTCCATGTTTTTCCTCTCTCTCCCTCCCTTCTTCCTTCCCTTTCTCCCTTCCCCTCTCTCTCTAAAATCAATTAAAAAAAAAAAGGAAGCACATATCTAAGTATTTTACAAACAAAAGCCTCCAGCCAGTGTGGCTTAGTGGTTGAGAGTCGACCCATGCACCAGATGGTCGCAGGTTCGATTCCCAGTCAGGGCACATGCCCAGGTTGTGGGCCCAATCCCCAGTGGGGGGCATGCAGGAGGTGGCCAATCGATGTTCTCTCTCATCAATGTTTCTATCTCTCTCTCCTTCTCCCTTCCTTTCTCTCTAAAAATCAATAAAGAAAAAAAAAAAAAGCCACCCTTCCTTGAAAAGTATTTAACTTTTCTCTCATCTTCTGAAGTGCCATAGATTATGCTTTTATTTGTGTTTTACACAATGTAATTTTCAACTCTGAAAACTACATGAAAATTTAAAAATCTGTTTCATTTAGGAAAAGTCTTTCTCCTAGGAGGGACTATCCATACCTATATGCATGGTGTTATTCATACCAATGCCTTAAATTCAACAGAAATTTTTTATATGTAAGCATTTCCCCAAATAACTTCTATCTAAGGGAATTTAAATAAAAGAGTCTACCAAAAATTGCTGCATGTGGAAGACTGCTAAATTTCACAGCAAGAGCTATCCTTCAAGATTCCCACTTGAGAGCTGTCATTATAAATGAACCATTTCCATCTGCCTTTTCAGGGCAGCAAGGAGGTTATTTACAATCACCAGCTGGGAACAAGTATTTTCCAAAGCAATACTGTGAACAGGAAAAATATAGCTGAACTACAAACAGAAATTTCCTTCAACAAAAAAATTAATCTAGATTACATTATAAAAACAAACTTTTGCATAAAGAATTCTAACACAATTTTTTAAATGACAAAATGTAAATATATGACAAATAATATATATAAGAAGTTCTTTAAAAAATCAATAAGGATAAACACCTCAATTTAAAAAATGGGCAAAGGACATGAACAGACAAGTTATGATTAATCTTTAGGGAAATGGTCATGAGATCTTGGTTGAAAAACAGTTTACAAAAAAATATATATATATATCCTTATACAAAATCCTGAAAATCATTTGCCACACAATAAACACTAAAATATATTGACTGAATATACAGACAATGTATTTTTAAAAACAGTATTTACCAACATTCATAGTTAACTTTATGCTTGCAAGTTATGGTGAATCACCTGTTTTCCATCAAATTTCTAGAATGAGCATTACTTTGATAGTGAAAAGAGAATATATTAAAAATTTTTATTTTTGTAAACTTGGCTGAAACTAGAGACAACTGCCAGGAAATTCTAATATATAAGTTGATGTATTAAGATGTAACAAAATGGTTCATATTCATGTAAATATCCTCAACAAACTTTAGTGATTACTGGTTACAGGCAATAGGTTCAGATATAAATGTAATGAAAAATTTGGATTTGATATACCTTAATCGTTAAATTTTTTTAACTTAAAAAAAAGGAAAGGAAATCAAACCAAGTCATGTAATGTCTTTCTATTTGTACTGACTATGGTGTATTTTCTTTTCAACATCATTTATTGTACTAGAAATAACTTATTTAATAGTATGTTAACCATGACCTAAATTCCTTAATTACAAAGGGACAAAGGAGACAACATGGACTTTTAAAGTGAGATATATTTAATGAAATGGAATGGTTCTGGGCATTCTATTTCTAATTGGTTTCTAGTCTAAAAACTTTAAATTGTTATTAATTTTTAAATGTTTACTTAGAAATTTCCTATATGCAAAAGCATCAAAATATCATTTGAGTACAGATTTTAAAAGAACATCACCACAGTGGAACATCAAGATAGTCTCAAGTAAATCTTGATAGATGGGTTTCACATGTATATTTTTAAACCTACAATGATTTTACCACACATATATTTTTGAAGTTGCTAACAAAAAGGATATAGTAACATATATAAAAGAGTCCCTGCCCGGCCGGTGTGGCTCAGTGGTTGAGCATCGACCCATGCACCAAGAGGTTGCCGGTTCGATTCCTGGTCAGGGCACATGCCCAGGTTGTGGGCCAAATCCCCATTGGGGGACATGCAGGAGGCGGCCAATCGATGTTATCTCTCATCGATGTTTCTATCTCTCTCTCTCTCCCTCTCTTCCCTTCCTCTCACTCTAAAAATTAATAAAGTAAAAAAAAAAAAAAAGAGTCCTGGCCGGTTTGGCTCAGTGGTAGAGCGTCGGCCCGCGGACCGATGAGTCGTGTGTTTGATTCTGGCCAAGGGCACGTACCTCGGTTGTGTTTTTTCCCGGCCCTGGTCCAGGTAGTGTAGGAGGCAACCAGTCAATGTGTCTCTCTCACATAGATGTTTCTCTCTCTCCCTTTCTCTCCCTCCCACTCTATCTGAAGATAAATAGAAAAATATACTCGGGTGAGGATTAAAAAAAAGAAAGAAAATGTAAACATTTTCTCAGAGGAGAAACTTATCTGTTGAGCGGTTCAGATGCCATATCTGCTTGAGTTTATAGTTTGTGTCCATATTACGTGCATGATGGTACTATTATAAGTATAGGCACAGCTGGTAAGTGACACGCAATAGTACATCAGATAGCAATGCTAACATGGTAGATTCTTAGACTTTCTCATGGGTAGGTGCTAAAGGTTTAATGTCCAATTTTTTTTTCACTGCTGAATTCAATTTCAAATATATAACTAAAATATTTAAATAGAGGTTTTGGGTAACAGAATTTATATTCTGATTGGGAGAGTCTCCACAAACTGGTTAAACATACTGTTTTGAATAGGAGATGACTTTAAAAAATAATTCTGCACCCACATTGAGTTATTTTTTAAAGAGGATATTAAGATAAACATTAAGGCAAGAAACTTTCCCAGTTTCATTTGTCTCAATTACTATATTAATATTAATTGCTTTTTCTATTTAATTAATCAATCTGCTGTTTGCACTGGAGAAGAAAAACCACTCAAAGGTTTCTTGCCTAGCAAATGAAGCATGTTGGTATTTAATAATTCTCTCTGTTCAAAGCAATCTTGATATCACGGAGGAAAAAAGTTACATCTCCTCATCTGACCTTCCTAGTTATTTCTTCTCTGATTGCTCCATTAAAACTTTTCACAGATGCATGAAAGGGGTTCTTAATATTTCATGCCAGGAAGTCCAAAAGTTGATAGTCTATGACATTATGTCTTTATGATATGACTACATGCTAACTGCCAGTACCACAGTTAAAATCTTGAACATACAAAAAGCACATAAATTGTTCAAAAACTAATGTAGTTGTTTGTAACCTTGGGCATGACAGTTCAATAGATTTTAAAGAGTAATTTTAGGAACATTTTACAGTTACAGAAAAAAAGAGGATGGGAATGAAAAAAATTTCAGAAACTAGGTTGAACCAGATACCCTATGAAGTTCACTCCCAGTCCAAGAATTTTATGATAGTAGGCAAGGAGAAGAAGAAAATAACAGGAGGCTTTACTTTGTGTATTACTTATATACCAATTCTACCATGTACAATTTAATATGAAATGAACTTTAAACAGGTTGGGAAAGCCTGTCTCTAAAGAGAAATTTTATTTCTTAAGCTGTTTTGACTTGTAGCACAGGAGTTTATTGGAATTCCATAATCACAAATGCAACCTAAAATATCACTTTTCTTGAAAATAACTTACAGGAAATTATTCAAAATCTAGCACATAGTGATAATCAAATTGAAGAAATCATTAATCCTATCTTGAGAATATCTTGGTAAGCAAACTATTCTTTTGCCACAGCCCTCTTAACATATGTCAGGTAGGCAGTTACACACTATCTTTCCTCAAAAGCACTCTGCTTGTTTGTAACTAAGTAACTACTTGTGACTCCCGATTAACGATTACTGTACTTCCACCACTTGACCTTCCTATAAGGGCAAGAACTGTTTTACTAAGCATTATACCTCTAGCACCCACACCTGTTCTGGTTCAACAAATGCCTGCTGAATAAATGAATGAACTCTAGGCATGGCTGATGCTGAGAGCCAGAATTAAGATTCAGCAAGACAGTAACACAATCAGAACAGTGGTTTTGCTTATAGAGAAAGAAAGGACCCCAAATACTCATGCTAAAGAAAGTAAGGAGAGAGAGAGTACTGAATTACTGGTCAAATATTTAAGCACCATTCTTCCCTATTTTAGGCAACTGGACAATCCCCCTCCCTCCACCCCCCCCCCCTGCCAATAATGCTCAAGGCTCACTAATTTCATATTAAAAATAAATCCACAGCAAAAAAGTTTATTTTTCATTCCACCTTTTATTTGACATTTTAAAAAATTGATTTTAAAACAAATTTACTAAAAAATAAAAAGCCAACATGGAAGCTTACCTGTGGATTGGCTGGGGCCATCAAACAGATCAACAAGGTCACCAGATGACTTGCTGCTAGGCACTGAAGTCTGAAAACACACAAAGAACTAATACACTTAGAAAATAAATTTCTACTAATTTTTAAAAATCTGCTCTACTCTAATTTCAACTCAGACACAAATACCTGTAATTATCTTAATAGGGGTAGATTTAGTCAGTATGGCACATTGGATTGAGAGGTCCCTGTTTGATTCCCAGTCAGTCACATGCCTGGGTTGCAGGCTTGATCCCCAGTGGAGGGTATGCAGGAGGCAGCTGATCTATGTGTCTCTCTCATCAATGTTCCTATCTCTCCCTTCCTCTCTCTAAAATATCAACAAAAACATATTAAAAACAACAACAATAGAAGTGACTCTGAAATCCTTTTGGAGAGATAGTAGTTTAAAGTAATTCTATTCCCAGCACTGTAAAAGTCTGTTACATCCACGTTCCTCTTTTCCCTAATTTTTTCTTACTGCATTTCATGCTGGAACACATATGGTCCACTCAAATCTTAATGTTATGTATCAGAATCATGAGAAGCATAAAAAAATACACATGCCCAGCCTCATCTCAACATATTGAGTCATAACTAACTGCCCAGGGTGGAATCTTGGCCTGCACAGTCTAACAAAGCTTCCTTGATAATTCCAATGCTTAAGAAGGTCCGAGATCCCCTGGATTAGAGGCCAAGATACTATTCAACTCTAAAATTCTGATTCTGTGAACTTGAGCAACACTTACTGTTTGCATACCATCTAACTCAGTATAATTTTATGTTGTTTGATATACCTTGACATCTAATTATTTCATATTTAGTTCCCCAAGTAAATTTTGGGGCTGGAGTTGTAATATGATTTTTCTCTTCCCCACAGTGCCAGGCACTATGAAGTATATGGTGTATAGTCAATACATACCCACTAATGAGAACAGAACTGCTAGGCAATAGGGAAAACACTGTGAGTTCCTAGACTTGTTAGTTTAAACTCTGAAGATTAAAATACTGTACCATGGTTTAAAAAGGCCTCGAGATTAAAAGAGATCTGCAGTAGTTGAGAAACTTTTCAAGAACTTTGACCTTCAAAACATTTTTTTTTGTAGTAAAAACAAATAAAAAAGCTTACACTAAAAATATAAAATATTTATGGCAGAGTGACATATTGATATTTAAAATCCTATAAAATATAAAAGTCTCAACTTATTGTTAAAAAAGTATACAGTTGGGATAATTCTCTTCATGCAACCTTAAATGAATTCTCCACATAGCAGCCACCATGTATTTGGGTATTAATTATGATTATTCACCAGATCCTGTGAAGCCATCACCAGTAAAGTAACTATATCCATAACAGGGAATCTGAGACTAGAAAGAGAACAGCCATTTCTCCTCTTTAACTACAACTAAAGTTGAATTATAATTTTGAGGTTTTTATCAAAACTTAAAAAGGGCAAATATGGGTGAAATTATACACCAGATGATATTTGGCAAAAGTGACATAGTACTTGTTCTTGACAATATATAAGACTAGCTTTATTTTTTGAGTCACCTATATGCAAGATACATTAGAAAAATATTTTCCCTAGCTTTTAGCTACTTCTCATGCAAAGATATAATATGAGTAAACACTAGTGGGGGGAAAATGACAAAACAATTTAGCCTTTTGGACAAATCTTCCTCTTTGGCAGATTTCTGTCCACAAGTCTAGCTTGTGGCCAGGTATCTAGTAGATAGACTTCCATTTCTGTGGTGAATGAAAAACAAACGAGGAAGGTAAAATAGTCAGTGCTGCTACGGATCAGCAGTGACCACCAAGCAAATAAGCCTCCCTTTATAGGCACCATCTCTGTATTTTTTTTTTTTATCCTAACCCAAGGACATTTTTGCATTTTATCTTCAGATAGAGCGAGAGGGAGTGAGGGAGGAAGAGAGAGAAACACTGATGTGAGAGAGACACATCGACTGGTTGCCACCCACACGACCCCAACCGGGGCCGAGGACAAACTGCCACTGAGGTACGTGCCCTTAGCAGGTACTGAACCTAGGACTCTCTGTTCCGCGGGCCGACGCTCTAACCGCTGAGCCAAACCGGCCAGGGCCCATCTCTGTATTAAATGTGACCATTTCCTCTATGTATCTAGTTGGTCTCCTTTTGTCATTTCTTTTCTTTTTTTAATTTTTTTTTTCTTTATTGATTTTTAGAGAGAGAAAGGGGAAGGGAGAGGGAGAGAGAGAGAGAAACATCGATGAGAGAGAACATCGACTGGCCGCCTTCTGTATGCCCCCACTGGGGATCAGGCCCACAACCTGGGCATGTGCCCTGACCAGGAATCGAACCAGCGACCTCTTGGTGCATGGGTCGACACTCAACCACTGAGCCACACCGGCCGGGTTTTGTCATTTCTTACAACTTCCAAATACTCTCATGTTTTCCTTAGGCAACCTTGCTGTACTTGGTAACCAGAGGTGTGTCTAGAAGGAAAGAGATGTACTATATTCTGATTCACAACCTTTCCCAAATGAACCAAGAGTGCCATTTCTGCTTTCACAGAAAGTAAAGACAATCATTCAGGAATTGGATAGATTCTCTCCCCACCTACCCCCACCCCCTGAGATTTCTTATTATCAATGACTCTGAGTAATATATGCCAGATGATCTATAATTAATATGATACCCGGAAATACCCAAGCCTACTAAGGCGGTAATTCTAAAAGTAATTTATAACAATAAAACTGTGTATAATGTGTAAATTCGTGCCATTCCCACCTTAATTGAAGACTGAGGCATATGAGTTGAAGCATTCTGATCTGGACTTGCTTTGTCTCCTGTGTAATGTGCTGCTGCTCCAAGATCAATGGTTTTGGAAGGGTTTGCTGTGCGCTTGTGCCTGGTTGTAGTGGTCTCTGTGGCTTGTGTGATATGGATATGCTTTGTCGTCACAGTCTCCTCTTCATCTTTGAATTCACCTTTGGGAGATCTACCTCTTCTCGCTTTCTTTTCCTCATCACTGTCGCTAAAAGATATTAAAAATAAAGCAAAATAATAAGACGAAGGATTATTTTAAGATGGAGTCCTCAGTGATTTGAGCTAGAGAATTTCAAATACAGTAACTCTAAAATTCCACACTTTGACTATTTGACAGGGATCAACAGAATGTTATCTAAGCTATCTGAATAATGACATGTGTGAGGAGGTAAAGTAGGAACCTGAAAAATTCCCTAGGTAAGTCTAAAACACTGCTACAAAAAAGTATTTACATAAATGTGTACAAAAAATGTCTGAAATAATTCAAGTCCTTATTTATTGTAGATTTAGAGCTTAATTAAAAAATAAAATAACAGACTTATCATATCAGAATCAAAGGAGGAAACCCTAGAAACTCCAACATCTGCATTTGATGACCATTTTCTTGAAATGGATTGTGTGAAATTACAGTTCCATTTAAATCATAATTCTGTCACTGACTCATATACTAATGCAATACATAACAAAGTATTTCAATTTCAATGGATACCTTTAAAATATTATCTTATTTGAATTTAAATGATTAAACACTAATCTGTAAATGCAGAAAATTATAAGGTAATACAGTTTACAACAACTGTGCTCTTTTTTACTATGGTCTCAGCAAATCAAACTTTAACATTGCTTTACAGAAAACTTAAAAATATTTAAAATGTTCTGAAATAATTTTTCAGGCACATTAAAACTTTTTTCTTTTTTTTTTTCACAGTGCCAAAGAAAAAATACATAACAAGTAAAAAACTGGGGTTTTCATATGTCATGAATTTAAAAATGCCAGCGTTAGTTTGTTCTCTAGTAATAAGGCATTAGTTTTTTGTTTGGTTATTTTTTTTGGTGCAAGTAGGACACAGAGAGATATTACCTGAAATATGTTCCATTACCTATATTATTTAGTGTTAGAGTAGGTGGTTTATAAATATTAATTTATAAATATTCTGAAATAAAATTCTCTTTAAAACTGACTATTATTACTGATGCAATTGAACTCAGACCAATCTATAGCAGTTTCTACTTAAATATATAAACACAATTGGAATTGTTTCATTCCAAATCTGTATAAATCAAGGATCAAGAAGAATGGCTTCCCACATACAGCAGGGGATTAAATTTATTTTTATCTGTAAGCATTTTAGGGAATCTACAAATTCTGATTAAATGTTTAAAAGTCCTTGTCACTTACTATGTTATTTCTCAGCACAAATGACCTAAAGATTCCCAGTCCTATAAATAAAGCAGAAATTTCTTACCTTTTTGACGTCCAATTTTATTTCAATACAGGGCAATTTCTTTACAAGTTGATAATATAAACCTGACTAGCACACAATGAAATGGAAGCCTCATATATGATCTATGTTCAATAATTCCTGAATCTAATAATGAACTAAGAAGTCTGAAATCCTGGTAATATGCCAAAGTCACATGAAACTTTGTCTAAAAATCTACTCCTCTTTCACAAATACTGCAAGATGTCAAGTCCCCAGGGTGCCCTTTACTTACTACAATAAATAATACACACTATATTTTCACTCTTAAAATTGAATACTCTACATAAAAGATTTAGGAACTCTAGCAAATACTGTCTTAGAGCCAACACAGGAAAAAAAAAAAATTAAGGTAGAAAAAGAAAAAAAAAAGAATAGGAAGACAAAAGCATAGAAAGAAAAACTGAGGGTGGAAGGGCAAGGGAAAGTAACAACACAAGAATGTACATAGTTAGATGTCTAAGCAGCCTATCTACCTGATTCCCGCAGTTCTTCAGGAAATAGTTACAGAATATATGGCCACTATGTTTTATAAACTAAGAACAAAAATGTAACACAGGCCACAAGAACATTAATGAGGGGAAAATTGCACAGAATACCTGAGGTAGGCACCATTTCCCAAAGTTTAGTATACTATTATTATGCATACTATTTCAGTATAAAAGAGCTAGAAATGTAGTTATAAAGTAGATATACGTATTCAAAGTACTGAAAATAAATTCTAGCTCTTCAAAGATCGTATTCCAGAAATAGTCTTGAAAGAGACAGGAATTCCAGGGATTTTATATGGAAACACACTAAAAAGACACTAAACCAATAACCAATATTTTAAAATCTGAATAGTCTCAACATTTTATTTTTATTTTTACTTTATTTTTTCAAGGACCCCTAACTCTGAACTATTAATATTTTTTAAAGGAAAAAAAGAGGTAGTACTCAGTTATAAGAACTCACTTGAAGGATTCCATCACGAATTGTTATTTCACGCAAGTTCCCCACAGCCTAAAAGGGCCTCAGGTTTTACTTCTAAACAGTAAGGGTAAAATCCTTTCTCTGTCCTATCTAATGAGATACTGTGAGGCACAGATGACAAAAATCTTGTAAAACTTGCTCTGCAAATGAAGTGCTACATACACTGCCCTTTTAACTGGCAGAATAACTAGGTTATAGCTATATTGGTAGGTAGAACAAAAATGAATGCTATTCCAAGTATCGTTCTATATAAAGCTCAATAAAAATGCCCTACTATTAGAAAATGTAGTTTATGAAAATACAGGTTTATACTAAAAAACATTTAGTCCAAAAATCCATTTGGATTTTTTTTTCCTGGTGCACACTGGCACAGAATCATAATGAAAAGTCACAGGAGGAGTTAAATTTCAAACCCTTTAACTTTTGTTTAAATTTATTATAATAAACTTTGTTATCCATCAGCAATAACTTAGGTCTCTGGATAACCTGATGCCTAAATGAAAAATAAGCTTTGGAAGTTCTTATTGGGCAAAAATACTTCCAATAAATAGCCTGAATAAAAACATATAGGAAATGTGATAACTTTAGAAATAAATGGACATAGACAACATGGAAAGTGTGTCAGTACTAATTTCAAATAACGTTTAACCTAGCATCTTAAAACAGATGCACAACCATCAGCAACAAACCTACTAATACTGGAACAATACTGAGAAGATTAGCATGACCCATGTGCAAAGATAACATACAAATTCATAAATCATTCCACAATTTTGCACAGGGCATTTTTAGGGCAGTGTAACTATTCTATATGGTTCTATAATGGTGGATGTTATGTATTTATCAACTATACAACACAGTGAAACCTAATGCAAACAACAGATTTACTTAGTAACAATATATCAATATTGGTTATCAACTGTTAATAACGGAACCATATTAATGCAAGATGTTAATAACAGGAGAAATATTGTGTCTGTTAATATTGCAACTCTGTACTTTATGCACAATTTTTCTGGAAACCTAAAAAATAAAATCTATTAGGGAAAAAAATCAATAATGATAACACCCAAAACAAAATAAAACCAAAACCAGCTGCATACGTTTAGCACCCTCTTCAAGAGACCCAGAATACAGTGTTAAATACCTGCATCTTTCCGGAGAGTCTTCTCTGTCTTTCCTCCGGAACTTGCTGATGGTGTCATCAATTGTGCTTCCAATTTTATCACTCAGTTCACCTAATTTATCACTGAATGGAAAAGCACTTTTGTTTTTATCCCACTCCTCATCCCATTTTGATTTGGGCTCAGGATCATATCTTTCACCTATATAGAGCATTAAAAAGAGAAGCAACTCTAAGGACATTAAATTCAAAAGGTGTCCACAGTTCTTATTTCTGAAGCCTTTCCTCATAATAAAATAGTTTTCAAAGGAAAACAGAAAGCTCCCACAATGCTGACTCAACACAATTACAGCAAGGCAGAGCATGTAGTGCCAGTCATTAAGTGGCAAGAATGCAGATCCCAAAGCTTTTATTTACAAAAACTTACACAACCTTAATGCATAGCAAAGCATTATCAGAAGTTCTTAAAGGCTGTTGAAAGGAGTAGAGGAAAACACAAGAACCACCACAGGCTATATAAGCAAAGGAGAAATGGAAATATTTTTGTTTCTTACAAAATTCACTTAATTTGTCTCCTAATGATTTTTAAATTATTAGGAAAGTATTGGACAGCAAAGTCTCTTAGAACACAAACTATGGGAAACATCATTCTGAATGCTACATGTCCCAATGTGCTCTAAAGAGCATTCCTTAGTATCAAACTACACAAATAACTCAATGGATTTCACGACATGAGAAAACACCTTTTAATTATGGTAAAAAGAAAAGAATATTCTAATTACCAAAAGCTGTACAGACTAGAATCATGAAATATGCTCAAGCAGTTCAAAATAAAACGCTGGGACTGGCAAAACCTAGGGACTTCAGTGTGAATTTGAGAGTGAAGGGAATAGATCATGGCAATGAACAAAAAAACCAAAATGTCAAGATTTGTTCTAGTTCTTGACCTTGGGGATCCAAAGGAAAGGAAAGAATTATAGGCATTAAAGGGAATGTTTCCATTTCCATATCCACGTCCAAACTCAACTTAAGAGGCAAGTGTAGAAGGTACAGGGAAATCACATGAGGTTAAAGAGAAGAAAACATTGAAAACTAAGGCAGGTTGGAGAGAAAAGGGAAAGGCAATGAGAAATAACAAAATAATCCAAAGGTGGCGAGGAGAGCTTTTGTTTTGAACTTTGGTTAACAAATTCTGATGGCATACAATTCCTTTGGAGATTGAATAAAACCATTTTACTGAATTGCCTGCTAAAACTGTAGTCAAAATTTTCTGTAAGAGCTTGAGGATTTTTTTAAAAGTTTTTATTGATTTTAAAGAGAGGAAGGGAGAGGGTGAGAGAAACATCGATTGGCTGCCTCCTGCACGTCCCCTACTGGGGATCGAGCCCGAAACCCAGGCATGTGCCCTGACTGGGAATTGAACTGGTGACCTCTCGGTGCATGGAAAGACAATCAACCAACTGAGCCACACCAGCCAGGGAAGAGCTTGAGAATTTAAAAATATGTCTACTAAATCTGAAAGTGACCACCAACTTGAACAGAATGTGAAAAAATAAAGTTTATTAGATAAAATTTAAACCAGAATGGTTTTATTAAGATGGTGGTTTTCTAATAATGTACATTTCAATGACAATGTGATAAACTAGACTTTGAATAAAAACTTTACCAGAAAAATGAAAGTAGATGAAAACTAAACTGATTAGTGTGGTAGATATCATACTAAAAGTGTGCCAAAGATACCAGATGTTGGCAGGACATTATCTAATGTCAAAATGAAAAAATATATAAATAGTTGAAGTTGATTAGTTAAGTCTCTGAATCATGTGTGTAACACTAAAAATAATTTATGAAAGAATGTCATGCAAATACACAGGACATCCTGTTCAACTCTATCTCTATTGCAGATACTGTATTTAGTTCACTATGATTGATTCTCAAAACTTGTTCAATTTTCTAAATTTATGTAATTATATATTGTGCTGGTAAAAAAGAGAATTATAAGCAAGTAGAATGAAGAAAGGAGTTGCAAATAGCAATATCTACTCAAAAACACATTAAATTGCTAAAGCTACTTTGAAAAAGTTAAAGAATAACTATTTGGGCAAATTATCCAAAAACTTCTTATCCCCCTAAACAAATAAAAACTCCAAAAGATATTTATATTATTGATTTAAGATAATTATTTTTGCCCAATTCAAGAATTCACTTTTATGTGATGCTGAGACATAAAAGAACGAAATTTTTCTGCTGTTAGAAACATCCTCTAACAGCTAATTAAGTGCAGTATTTTTTCTTTGTGGGCCGGAAAGCAGAGAAGCAAAGTGAAAACATAGTTCCAATGATGAATTATGAGTTCTCAGCATAATACAAATATAAACAAACTCATTATTGGTTGAGGGAGTCGGAGAGCCCCAAAATGCAGCTGCTATGTATACACAGCACTAGCCTGTCTGTGTATACGCAAAATGACCAGGGGAAGGTCAGAGCTCCAGAAGATATGAGTCCAAAGAGATGTGCTATGAAAGAGAGCTATTTTCTGTAACTGTTTCAAGCACCTAGTGATCTATTTTATGCAAACTATACTTTTACATTAAAAATAAACATGGGAGCCTTGGCCAGGTGGGTAAGTTGGTTGAAGCGTCATCCTGTACACCCAAAATGTTTCGGGTTCGATTCCCAGTCAGGGCACATACCTAGGTTTCAGTTCGAACTCTGGTTGAGGCATGTACAGGAGGCAACAGATTGATGTTTCTATCTTACATCGACATTTCTCTCTCTTTCCCCATCCCCTCTCTCTAAAGTCAATAAACATCCTTGGGCAAGGATAAAAAATTAATTAATTAATTAAAAACGTGAGATGAATGTTCTAGCTGCTCTGAAATGTGTTAGGAACAATAAAGCGATAGGTCTAAATGAAAAACCGATGGTGTTGTCAGTCACCTTTTTCTATGTCAAATTAATGCACTGCTTAATGAAGGGAAAAGACTGAGGCTGAACTAACTTATAGGAAGCTTAGTATCTATTTTTGGCCTCAAACAGCTAAATTGGTTTCGAATTAGGAAGATCAATCTCTTGACCAAACTTCATATTTTCATGCTCTAAATGGTGAGTTACAGAAATCTATTTTTTTTTAGAATGGCAACCCCAAGAGGGAAGGGTATATATGTTTTATTCTCTGTATATCATGTCAAGTCAAAGTTTGCAGTCATTTAAGTAAAAATTAATGGTTAAAATCATATTCTTAACCCACCAAAGTAAAAAATAAAGACAAAGATTACTAAAATACATGTAATAGAAGCCAAAATTACTATTGCATATATTTTAGTATTCTACGTATTCTGGAAAAATAAAATAGCACTTTGGTCTTTCATATTTCAGTTGAGTCTTAAAATACACCCAACAAACTGATGGTTAGGTGCCAGTCTGTTTTGATACTCACTGTATCTGAATCCTCCAACACTGTCTGAGGAAACCCCAACATATTTGTCTTTGTTCTTCTTTGCTTTCTTTCGCTCTTCACGAAGCCTGTCGTCATCCTGGGCAAACTCAACCAATTCTTTTACTTTCTGGCGAATATTTATACCTTGATCCTTGCCATGTTCATCTGTGAGGATGGTAAGGGAGAAATAAAACCTTAAGAACTCAGTGAATCTATATCAAACCCTTCAATACAAAAAACAGGCATGAAAATTTCAACATAAGAAACCAACTTCAGCCCGGCCAGTGTGGCTCAGTAGCTGAGTGTTGACCTATGCACCAAGAGGTTGCTGGTTTCAAATCCTGGTCAGGGCACATGCCCAGGTTATGGACCAAATCCCCAGTGGGGGGCATGCAGGAGGCGGCTGATCAATGTTCTCTCTCATTGATGTTTCTCTCTCTCCCTCTCCCTTCCTCTTTCTTTAAAATCAATAAAGAAAGAAAGAAAAAAAGGATTACTAATGATGACCATATGAAATGGACTTATACCCATAAATGTTATTTTCTTTTTCAATGGTATTTTAACAAAACAAAAAGCAAAACTCACTTCAGTCATTAAAACTCACATTTAATGACTGAAAATCACCCAAATGTCTTGGTTTTCCCAATACAAGTTTGGAAACACTAATTACCAGAATTTAGTATAGCTGAAAAACTGAATTTTAAAAGTGCTTTCAACTGTGGTACACTACAAAATGAAATGTGGTTCATTCTGTATCCTCTTTTACATTCAAAACACACTCTGGCCTTGCTGCCTTTGCACAGTAAATATTATTTGGTGGGAGGAAAAAAAAAACCCTAGCTTCAAACAGATGTGTGTGTTTTGGAGCTCTAACCTTTTCTTCCCATATGATTAAAGCTATTCCTTTATGGACACCACAGGGGACCAGTCTCCAGTGCATATTTTAATATAAACCCGAACACTCATGTTGTGTTGGTTCTGTTGTTATTAGCCAGTCTTTTCTGCAAGTTCTTGTCTTCACTAATTAATACTCTAGGGCCCCACGTCTTGGATTCTGCACTCGTCACACAACCAGCAACAGTCACGTTCTAATTAGAGCGAAGAAGCTTCTAAGCTGGTTCAGGTGACTGACAACTCCAACTACTGTTTTAATTTGCTTATAAGGTTTTTCTATTGCTCACCTACAAAGTGGTAATTTTCCAGGGATCGCAAATCATAAATGTGTTCTCTGGCACTTGTAACAACACGCTCTGATCCATTCCTTATGAGGTAAGCTAGGAGCAGCAATGACTGTAAAAATACAAAGCACCAAACGATTTAACAAAATAAATACTGATAGAGCTTTGGTAAATGGTTTAAAAAAATAATTCCAACTTTAGCAAATAAATAATCTTCATGTGGGGGGGGGAACTCTTTACTATATATTAAACTACATACAATCTAAAACTTACATTATTAATTTGAAGTTCCTCTTACACCAAGCACAGTAAATAAACTGTCCACTGAATACTGTGTCAGAAGATTAAAAATATAGTTCTGATGTTAATAAGTATTTGAATATTATGATATAAATGAACACTAAGCTTTTAGAAAGCTAGATCAGTTTTTGCTTTTCATCTAGACATCTAGACATTACGGAACTGTGAATTGTTAAGAGTATAAATTTACAGAGAATAATTATTTGGTAATTATAAGATCCCACAGCATTTTCCACAGGTAAAATTTAATTTTGGGGATTAATGATGTGGTTTTTCTTTCAAACTCTTGCTGCCAACAAATAAAGAGAAAAAAATGTTGTTGAGGTTTCTTTTTCAGGTGATGACAATGTTCTGGTATTAGATAGTGTTGAATGCTGCACAATTTTGATTACACTGAAAACCAGTGAAGTATATGCATTTTGAACCTAACTTTGCTTAGAACAAACCTCAAATAAAGATGATCAGATCTATAAAAATTTAGTTAAATTGGCAAAACTGAGTGGTAAAAACCCTCACCCTATCAGGAACTAGTCTTTTAAACTACTTTTGAAAAGTAGTTTACCCAAGGATTATTTTTTCAACTCTAATTTTTAAAAAATTTAACTTATAGAAATGTCAACTATTTCATCACAACTATTATGCACGCTGAGGAAATGACAGTGAATGTTTTCAGAAACAAACAACATAAAAAAAAAGTAACTACATAAAGCGTTGATTTTCAATCCTGAAAGCCAGAAATGTTGTTTTCAAAGTTTCAAATATAAATATTATACATCATTTTGGAAAGCATAGAACTTATTCTGAGTAGCAAAAAAATATGGTGGGAACGGAAGAAGAGATGACTATCTTGTTTTAAAATTTTACATTATATGAGGAGATCAGAACAGATTCTAATTTTATTTTAAACTAACACTTTGGTGCATAATACTGTAATAATAGTTATAAATTAGGCACATTTTTATGTAGAGCTGACAAACCATGTTAGACTATAGTTTTCATCTTAATTGCTCATACACTAAATATGCATGGAACTATAGATTCATTACTTATGATATGCATAAATATGTTTTAGTTGGAAAATTTTCAACCAATAAAATAAAAATATTCAACATTCAGCTATAAGAATAGTTGCTTATGGTAACTAGAAAACAGAACACAAATAGCAAATCTACTTTTTTTAAACCTGTTTTAGGATATTCTAAGATTTAATGTCCTTCATAATCACTTATATATACCTTAAAATTTCAAGCATTTCTTTTAACATTTTAAATAATAAAAACAGATTTAATGCCCATACCTTATAAACTCTTCTCCAATTTTTTTTGTTGTCTTTCAACATTCGTGACCATAGCATATTCATAAGTTCTGGAAACTGTTCATACATAAATGTAGCCCTGAAAAGAGAAGAATTTCCCTTGCAATATGTTAATTTTGACAGTAGATGGCGGGTTTGTTCTAAGTTACTGTGTTTTCCTAAAAAGCTTTAAAAAATTAAGCTTAATTAAAAAAAAATCTAATGATATGCTTCCTTAAAAATGCTTTTCCTATATTTTGTATAATATCTAGCACTTCTATAAGCCCCACTAATTAATATTATACTTTACAAGTCTTTAAATTTTTAAAAATTTATTTCAAGTCATTTTATACATATCTGTCAAAATTTTATATGGTAAGCTACAGTAAGCCCTGAACTTCATTGAAAAAAAATTTTGTTTTACTTTTATTTGAGCTGGTTTTTAAGGGGAATGGACCCTGCATAAAACTTCCTCCATTAATATTTGAATGATTATGCAAAATTTCTATCTGGCAGCTAAATGATTTAAAACTGAAAGCAAATTTCACATTTCTGTGTAAAGATACTTGGATTCTTTCTGCACTGCTGAGTCAAATTATCACTTACTTGGCAATCTCTCCCATGAGTTGCCCAGAAGGTCCCCAAGGATCATCATTCGTTGCTTCTCGAACCTTAGACTCGATCTCTGAATAATTCATAACCACATTGGTGCTGCAAAGGAAAAAAATGCACGAACACACGCACAAAGATTAGCATCAAAACTGAAAAACACATGAAAACTTAATAATGACACTACTGGGTGTCCTAATGAGATACCTCTATAGGGCAGAAAAGAAAATATCTTCTGTGCACAAGCTACCCTGAGGACACTATATAACACATTTAAGTTATCTTTAAGAAGATTTTACTATTTCATTACTCTTCAAGAATACTGATAATAAATTATATTAGAGCTGGTACAAGTCCAGTAAAAAGTGGTTTTGGGACAAATTAAAAAGAAAATTGAACATGCTAGAGTTTATTATAAATTAAAATTGTCAGTTTCCTGACCAGACCTGGTTTACATGCAGTCTTAAATTTTCTGCTTACAGAAATTCTGTAAACTAATTGACAAAATTATGTAACAGCTATTATTTACATTTTTAAAAAAGCAATGAAAATAAAAGATAACACTCTTAAAATGTTTAGAACCACTATGAACATTTAACTGTAATCCCTTAGTCTTTTTCCCTTATTATATCATATACATGTTTAACCTCACTATATAGTTACTGTAACCCTCACTTTTAATGGCTACATGCTATTCCATCAGGAGATTGTATGATTATGTATGTAACTTTCACTTAAGACTTCAGCGGTGCTTCATGAACATGGCTTCTAGGAGTTAGAAAGGTCTGACTCCAATCACTTACTTTGTAACCTTTGACAAAACCACTTAATTCTTTTTTTTTGTACATGCCCCTAGCGGGAACCGAACCCGGGACTCTCTGGTCCGCAGGCCGACGCTCCAACCACTGAGCCAAACCAGCCAGGGCACCACTTAATTCTTTTAATCTCAGCTTCCTCAAAGGCAAAATGAGAATAAGAATATGAACTCGAAGGATAGCATATCAAATGGTACTTAATTATTACCACATATAGGAAGTGCTCCATAGGTTAGCTATTACTTATTTTTTTATTCTTAGAGATAATATTCACCTATTAGAATTTTAAAATATTAAAAAAAAATTTTAATCCTCACCCAAGGATATTTTTCCATCTATCTTCAGATAGAGTGAGAGAAAGGGAGGGAGAGGGAAGGGGAGAGAGAGAAACATTGATGTGAGAGAGATACATCGATTGGTTGTCTCCTGCATGACCCCGACCAGGGCCAGGGACCAAACTACAATCGAGGTACATGCCCTTGACTGGAATTGAACTTGTGACTCTTTGGTCAGTGGGCCAACGCTCTAACCGCTGAGCCAAACCGGTCAGGGCAAAATATTAAATATTTTTTATAAAAAAAAGATTAGCTTTAAAAAGAGTACCTTAAATTTAAAAGATGAGATGGCAAAATTTTTTAATTTTTTTAAAGCAATTTCATATGCTTATGTGTATTTAAGAATTCAAAGACATTCCGAGGAATAAAGAAATACTTTGAAAATGTGACATACTATATACTAGCATTAATTGAACATCTAAAGCTTCAATTGTTACTAAACAATTATTACAACAGATGCCAATGAATATGGTAATTCAAATCTCCCACTTAAAATTAAGTTTTAGGAATAGTGAAAAATCAGAACTTGGTAACTATTACTTAAATATACTCAACTTTTGCTGTACAGTTAGTTTTTTCATTCATCAAAAAATTTTCCTTTTAAAATAAGGATTGGTTAAAATTGGCACTCAAATCTCCTTCTCACACATAAAAAAATATAAAGTTCAGATTTATGGCAAACACTTCAGTTTCTTTACCTTAAAGGAACAGACTAGCTATAAACAGTTTTGGGTCAAATTTTAAAGGAACCATTATGCACATAATTATGACTTGCAATAATAAATCTGACTTCTATATTTACATTTAGAATACTGTTCAACAAAGGAAGAAAAGCAAAACACTATTATTTTCTTTTAAATCTTGGAGAAAGCTGTCTCCTAAAATATCAACTAGTTTGATAAATATAAATTGTTTCCTTGGGATTAAAATAAATATGTAATCTCCACTGCCTCCTTTAAAATTTAAGACTATTAATGAGTAAATTTTCATTAAAATCCACTAATGATTCTATTGACAATAATTTTATGTATAAAGATAAAGGAATAATCATATTTTTTCCAAATTTTGTCAACAATGGAATCACAATAAAATCAAAGCAGCCAATGACATTTGCAATTTAAGATGCCACAAAACGATGGATTTCAGAATGCTTTTGTTTGTCCTAGTGGCTGAAGAATGTGTGGCTTAGGCAGTTAAGTGTCAAAATGCAGCTGTGGGAATGAACAACAGCAATTAGGATTATAATTCATCCAAGCATTTCATTACCAAGAATGCACTTGAAATCTGTTTGCATTGTTTAATTTGTTGGAGAACAGATGAAAGAAGTTAATCTCTTGGTCCATACGCGTGAAATATTTTCACTAGAGCCTTCATAAATGCTGTTGCTTTCAGAACACTACTTTCCTTGTTTAAGCTACAAAAGCCCATGGGTCAAATGAGAAAGGTCCTGTTTCCGTAACCCTTCACAAAATTCTTAGCTGAAGGCCTGTGTGTTTGAATACTGTGTGTTTAGAGGGAGAGGTGGCAGAGAGCCAATAATTTAAGTCTCCTTATTTTCTTGGTTTGAAAAACAATGGGAACTATGTAAAATGACAACTTGCCATTAGAAAAGACTCACAATATTGTTATAAAGTATATCCACAGAAAGATATGGCAATGATAATAACAAGAAATAACAGTCAGAACACTTCCACAAAGACAATCAGGCTCTATTTTAAAGTCATTTTCCAGTAAAACTGTTGTTTTCAGAAACTGAAAAGAACTCTCTAAAGATGAGATCTGATCGCATAAAGAATTCCAAAACAAAGTATTTTTAAGCTGCACTAAATTCAGAAACAAATGTAAACTAAAACAAAACAACACTGTATTGTTTGGCCTTATTCCAGGTCATTCAAAAATAACTATATTTCTAAAAAGGTAGAAATGGCATTTTGATCTTTCCTTTCCCATGTTTTCTACTGCCTTCAATCCACACCCTACCCATAATTCTGGTGACTTTTTAGAAAAGGGGGAAAACCCTCCCTCCCTCCAAAAAAGAAAAGTAAAAAAAAATTATGTCCAGATGTCAAAGGAAAAAGCAGCTAATTTAATTCCTGAACTTCCCATGATTGACACAAATCGTTTAAAATGGATATTTCAGACACTAGAGGGGGCTCTCTCATCAGTTTTTTAAAACACAAAATTCAGACAAAGGTCTAGGATCTATTCAGCAAACAAAATTATAGGAAATTACCAGTAAAGAATAGAAGAAGCTGATCATGTTCTGAAGATTTGACCTTAAGGCAACATTGAACAATTGCTTCTTACAAGGATAAAATCCACAATTTAAATCATTATTGCTTATATTTGTAAAACTGTTCATTGCTTCCACAGTTCTTATACAATTTCACATTTGCTCCTCACAACACCCCAGTACATAGGTAGGACAAAACTAAGAGTCCCTGGGACAGTTGAGTGTACTTAACTCTAGATAACCTAGCACCACTTACTCACTGGATCTTTAACGTCAACTGCTAAAACTTACCATCCTCAAGCTCAAAACACATGCTTCCATGGCTGTGTGAACACAGACAATATTCAATTAGTTGAGACCTGATTATTCAATTTGTAAATTATTAATGTTCACTTTGGCCCTCCTCTTTATTCCCCATTTTCTGCTTATTTCACCATTCACTAATGATAAAACATCAAGTTATTTTACTTGATAGCAGTTTGAGTCCAGGTTTTAGAGGCAAAAATTGGTTGAAAGTAAAAGCTAAAATGGGCTTTTACTTCAGATGGTCAATGCTTCTAATATGCATTAAGAATAATCAGTAAAATGATTGACAAGAAAAAAACTTGTATAGTCACATCTTTTTTCCTGTCAAAAGTTCAAGAATATGCTTTACTAAAACAGAACTATACACCAAGAGGAAAGGTAAAGTATAAGTGTAATCCAGTACTAACTGCTAACAAAGGAATAAAGAAATGGAAATAGAATGATGTAGTAAAATGTATTTTTACTAGCTTGCCTTTTTTAAAAGATGGAGTCAAATGGGTCTGTATTTTTAATATGGTTTCTTCTTTTTGTTTTAAACGTCTAAATACTTCATTAACTCCAAGGTCAGGAAAATATTTAGCAGTACTTTCTTTTAGATCTTTAAACTTACCGTACGCATGCACACTTACATCCACACTTACAGACACAGAGGGTCAGAGAAACAGAAAACCGAGGCAGCAAAAGACAGAGACAGTTCAAAGTAACGGTTTTAAATAACAGTATGTTTTTCTTATAACTCTGCTGAAATTTTCCAAAATTTCCCCCATGAACATTATATTGCGATCAACAAAAAATGATTGTCATTAAAAAGTAAATCAAGTACTATCATCATTAGCTACACTTTAACTATGTAAAGGGAAATAAGCATCATGATAGACCACATGAGTATTATTTATACTTCCACTGTTTTGTTTTGTCAGGCTAATAAGTGCAGCAAACTAGTAACTAAAATATATGTATATATATTAAAATATGTATGCCAACCAAGTACTATGTGTGTAAAACTACAGGGAATAATTTAAGTACCTAATATTGAAATTAAAATGATTTTTAAAAACTATACATTAGGGAAGAATGATTCCTGACAATAAAACCTATATTTAAAAGTTACCTTTTAATTTCAATGTCATAAGATTTCAGATGATACTTTTACGATTTAGGTAAAATTAGTATGTTTCCTGTAAAGTATCAATCTTTTAAAATACCTTTTAAAGAATAAAACATCCATAAAATGAACAATGAAGAAAGTTTTCTGAGGTAACAAGTCACTCCAGCCAGGAAAATCTGTTATAGTGTAAAAAAAAAAAAAAAAAAAAATCTTTCTAGCCAAAACATTAGGGAAGTAGTTTTAAGAATACCTGCTCTAAAAGCTTGATAATGGACCACGTGATATTCATTTTTCACCAGGAAATGGTCTTCACCATGTTACTCTTATTTGCAAGCTGAACATTTTATAGATTTAATACTCATATTTTAAAACCAAGTTATATGTTATTATAGTTCTGTGAACAGTATCAAATTTATGGTCAACAACTAAGAACCCCAGTATTTCCAAATTCAACAAACATAATTTTTGTTGTTAGCAGAAAATCTGAGGCTGTATAGAAATGGTGTGAGGGAGGTGGAAAAACTGATTCATCCTCTTGGCTGGTATTTGCTACCCATAAAAAAAGAAAAAAGTATTTTCCTGATCTGAAAATGAAACACAAAGCAATGGAAAATGCCTTAATACAGCAGTGGTTCAGGAGAAAAATTAATGCTACTAAAAGCAAATGTTATTATCATATTTGATTATATAGTAGCTTAGTTATAAAATAGCTACTGTGCTCAGACAAGGAATAAACTACAATGCTTCCTCAGCCCCCTCTACTAAAAGAGTGAGGAAAGAGGGAAAATATATTTAATAGCAATTCTTTAGTAAAGTAAACTCACTCAGAATCACGATTGGTAAATGGCAATAGAAGTTCAAACTTTGTTAGGTTTTCTAATTACAAAGCCCATTTTCTATTATGTCACTGTGCCCTAAAATCAGAGAATTAGTAATATCAGATGACCTAAATGAAAAAGCCTATTAATTAATATATAAGATGACATCACAAACTGTGCTACTAAAAGAACTAAATGCTGACTTAATGTTTAAAAAGACCTTAAAAATCAAATATATTTTCAGTCATGGAAATTATATTTTCGTTGATTTTAGTAAATATTAAACACAAACTATCCAACTGAAAAAGAAGAAACCAATGTAACTCCTCCCTCTTAAAAGCAGAGTAAATAAAAACAGTTTGGATAGGGAAAAACTGAAATTAAAGATATCTAAAGCCTGAGGCTGTCTTATCCACTCTTCTGCAGTAACGATTTCAGAAAAGAGTAACTTGAATACTTAAAAATCATCTCTCCTATATGTGGGATACTCATGTGCGTATTATTTATTTACACAGAGGATTATGCACCTTGTTTTCCTCTTTACTTTTCAAAAGGGAACATTAAAATGCTAAATGCTGAAACATGAAACTTCTGCTTTTTAAAATAACTACCAAGAATTTGCACTGAAATATCATATCTCATCCTTTAGCTACCAATCAAACAAAATAAAATACAAATAAATGCTGTAGCCCTGGCCGTTTTGGCTCAGTGGTTAGAGTGTCGGCCTGTGGTCCAGAGAGACCTGGGTTCGGTTCCCGCTAAGGGCACGTACCTTGGTTGCAGTTTGTCCCCAGCCCTAGTTGGGTCGTGTGGGTGGCAACCAGTTGATGTGTCTCTCTCACATCGATGTTTCTCTCTCTCTCTCTTCCTCTCTCTCCCTCCCACTCTATCTGAACAAAAAAATAAATAAATAAAAATAAATAAATAAATAAATAAATAAATAAATAAATAAATAAATAAATACTGTACAGCAGTTTACTGTCAGGTTTTGTTGAGGGAACAGGGGAGTCCCATAAGCCCTTTTTAAAGATCAAGACTAAGTCTAGATACTCAAAGATCAAGTTAGACACTATAATTGGACACCTAAAACATTTAAAAAACATGGTACAGACAGAAAAACTGCCTAAATCCAAACTCAAGCTGCCTGTCTACTGACATTAAAACCACAGAAAATATATTAATGTTCAAAACACCACTTCAGCTGTTCCCTCTCGACATGATATAAGACAATAGAAAACTACTCCTAGCTGATGTTAACCATTTTTGAAATACCCAATTGTTTTAAACTGTAAAAAAATGAAGGACTGTATACTCTTTTCTAAGCCAAAAGCCATTCTCACATTAGTTCTACTACCAAATTCTTTGATCCATTCAGACCAATGATGGCCTTCAACTTCAGTGATAGTTCAGTTCAGTATTATCATGGGGGTGGAGAAGTGCTACAGAATTTTAATCATTCCTTATGTTTTCCTATTACTGAACATTGTTGACTAATATGGCTCAATATTCCTGTAATTGTAACTCAAAATTTTAGACTGCACTTGTGTTACTTACATATAAAGTGGAAACATACATTCTATAAAACTGTTTTCTATGAAAGTACTTATTTTTCAGGGTTTTTTGGAGGGGAGGGACAGGGAGCAAATTAAACACCAAACACTACTCTGCGGGTAGAAAAAACTATAAATATAAGCCCCTAACATTCTTGAAAGACTAGCTAAACACCTTTGTGTATCTTCAAAATTATGAAAATGAAAATGTTTGTACAGACTCCAATCTCCCAGATTCAATCAAAAGTTAAAGTATCCTGTGCATACTAGACTTACTCAGCACACGGTAACCAACATTTAGATTACCAAGTTTTATTTTTCAGCTAAGAACTTTTGCATGGCAGAATACTTTTCATATTTTTTTTTACTAACTTTGTATAGATTTGATTGTGTCATTAACCCAAGGTACCACCAAACCCGGTGCTCCCAAGTATATGCAAAGCTTCCGTTTTCTGTGAATCATCACTTTCTTAGGCTCTGCTAGGTTCACTACCAATACTGGAGGTTGGCTTTCTTTGAGTTGTTTTTCACAAAGAAGTTCAATTCTCCCCATGGCCCCAGAGACTGAGCACAACAGAAGCTGTGAGGTGGACACCAGTGATTGGCTTAGCTAGGCAGCCGGTCTTCACACGTGCCAGTCAGATTTGGATTATAACAAAATTATATATTATTTTCCTTAATAAATCTTCTAGATCTATTTTTAAAGGTCAAAACTTTGAACAGAAAAATCTATGAAGGCCCTGGCCAGTTTGGCTCAGCGGTTAGAGCGTCGGCCCACGGATCAGAGAGTCCCAGGCTCGGTTCCTGCCTAAGGGCACATACCTTGGTTACAGTTTGTCCCCAGCCCCGGCTGGGGTTGTGTGGGTGGCAACCACTTGGTGTGTCTCTCTCACATTGATGTTTTCTCTCTTCCTCCCTCTCTCCCTCCTGCTGTATCTGAAGATAAATGCAAAAATGTCCTTGGGTGAGGATTAAAAATAATAATAATAAATAAATCTATGAAGAATCTATGTATTTGAGAATTGAGAACGGTTTCATAGGAAACGTAACATAAAAAATTAACCGATTTATAGCATACTTTCTCTTCTAATGTCTAAAAATACCCATTATAGATTATCAGTATTCCAAATGATATCTTTATCTACATATTTCAACCTTAAAAACCAACATTCCAAATCCCCACAATTTCAAATTGTGTGTTAAAGAAATACTTAATCCCCTGCTTATAGGAGTTCACCTAACATTCTAGGACAATTTCTAGTACTAATTCAATATCAGTTTTCATGGGCCCAAACTAACCAGACACATCTAAAATTTCTGAATTCACAAAAACCGGTATGTTTGTTATTTAAATATAAAGGTGTCCTAAAATATAACTAACAGAATAAATCTTATGAATTTCTTTCCGAAGAAAACACAGAAAATCATTATTTTATGGTTTATGTAGAATTCAAGGTCAGGAAGGATTACATAAAATGAATAATCATTAAATAAGTCAACACCCCAAATTTAGTTTCAAATGGCAAACTATGTACCAGACTAGAACATATATGTAAATTGATCACTGAAAAGATAAAAACTTATAGAAGTAGTGACTAAAATACCTCATTTTACATAAGAGGTCATTAAATGTTTATAGTCCAACATAAAGTCTTTTGGGAAACACTAGAAACCACATATGATTATTCCAATGCCTCGAAAAATATTAAGAATTGATCCAAAACAAAACAAAAAAATACTTAAACCAGGATGGTGGCTGGATTCCTGCCCCTCAAAGTCTGTCATTTAATTCTTTTTTCCAAAAGGTATTGACCTCTTGATCACTATTAAGTGTGACTTAAACCGGCAACTTTTCAAGGAAATACTCGTTTTATAATTTATGTAACAGATGTGCAAGGAAAACTATATGAATGAGATAAGCCAAGAGAAACATCCTGATGTCCACAACTAAATTATGACCTGTGGGAGGAAGAAACTATACAACTACTTCCCTTTCCTTACAACTTCAGTGGTTAGCAATACCAAGTAAAATAACCCATTTGATAGGAGCCCATTTTCAGAAATTAAAATGGGCCTTGAATCCAGGCACTGTTCTAAAACCCAAGGCCACACCAGAGAAAAATAGTGCACATTTATATATTTTCATAATCTGCTTCATCTTTTATGGCTAATTTATATAAAAGCAAATTAATATACATATTATTGATCAATAATTTATTAAAAAATTAATAGGGTGTGAATCTTATCTCTGATCCCTGGACAAATCAACCACTTTGTGTCTCAGTTTCTTCTGAAAGGGAGTTCCTATGTATTACTATAGAGATTAAATGAAATATGTGTAAAGCATTTACCACATATGGTCACATATGGTTATTTTTCCGGCAGTATTTATTATTTAGTTTGAAGATATTCTTTATATGGCCCCTTAGAATAGACTGGCATAATACTTACTACTCATTCACAGCTCATTCATTGTTACAGAACTTTACAGTTACAGTAACTAGCAGCCTATCTGACTCACAGTGTAGAAACCAAAATGAAGATTTTGAAGACAAAACTATACAGCAAGGCAGAAATGACTTTAGTACTAAGAAACAGCTGGAAATGAGTATCACTAAGAGATAGGACAAGCATCTATTAATACAAGCCCCAGCACAGAACCACAATTTTATGCTTAATAGAGTTTGTATTCTGAAGTTCACTCTACTCAATCTTAGCACAGACTGTGAGCTAGGATTTTATTTTACATTAAGTAGCAGTTTCTGTTTTAGTGGTAATCTGATATCATCTGATAAAACAGTCTCTAACTTTTTTGTTGTTGATAGCAACACTACTGGGGGTCACACATACCAAAGCAAATTATGCCAAAAACAAAGACTAAAGCTATTGTAAGAAGGGAAATTATCTAGCATTAATTTTATATTTACAATTTAGGAATATCCAAAGGAGAATTCTGAACTTTCAAAATGCCCCAAGTAAGGTCTATATAACTCTCTCCATGAGGTATCTGGCTGAACAAAAGATTTCAGAAGGGCCACGATACCCAATTTCTGTACTGTTTCATCTGCAAGAACACAAATCATTATACCAAGAAATGTCGGATGTCCAAGGGTCTTGATGGTTTATATGGAAGTCCTTCCACTTCCCTCTAGCACAGGTCCTGCTGCTATCATGACCTGGACAGCAGATGACAGGCTCACAAAGAAGCTGTCCCATGATGTTAAGCAGAGAGGCACTCTGGTGGCAATACGATTGGGGGAGAAGACAGAGTGTTTTATGGCTGGCAAAAGAGAAGATGTGTTGAGTGGTTCAGGGAAGCAAGGTGAAGCTGCTTCCAAAATGTGGCAGGAATGGTGCTTGGAACACTGCTGCAAGAGAACAGGTAGAGGCAGTCACCACTAGAAATTCTTTTCCTTTCATGGTCACAGAAAAAGAGTTCTCACAACACAAAATTGTATGAACACTAACCACTATCAACTATATAAAAACACATGTGCATATGGACGAAGTCTAAAAGGAATATAAACAATAAAACATGTGGGGGGCACATTTGTTTAAAATTTTGTTTATACAATGGAAAAATTGATCTTTTTTTTTCTTTAAAGAAAAGAAAAACAGCACTTGTATATAAAACTTTTCTTGACTTGCTAGGGAAGTATCCCATGGCTGGGCTGATTTAATTCTGCTGAGGATCAGCTTCTACTCCCTGGCTCAGCAGCCTGTGTGTTATATCAGTGCCCTGCCTGCACAGATAAAAGCTTTCTGAAAAGACAACTTTGGATGGAGAGCCAGAAGGTAGTGTCAAGTTGCTCTCTGCCCCTTGACTAGCAGCAGAACAGTGCTGCCTCAACAGAAGACTATTCCCCAGGAATGCCAGCCCCAAGCCAAAACTGTTCTCTATTTCCAACTGATTTTTTTTCTCTATTTCCAACTGATTTTGTATCTCTATAACTTTTAAGATTTTCATTCTTTTCTTCTGAAACAGTGAAAAATACGTTAGGAGATATTAACAGGTGTCATGGGAAAAAAGGATTCCATGGTGAGATTTGGGAAATGTTACAGAAAAATAAAGGCAACTTTATTTCTGCAACACTTCTCAGAGACTTTACTATTTTAACTTGCATTGTGAGTCTCCAACAGGAGACAAAGCAAAACATTTCTAAAACTTTGGGGACAACACACCTTTTCCCTGGAGCTTTTTATAAGTGTCCCGAGAAAACCACTTTGGTTATATATACTTATTTTAAAAAATTGCCCCCTCCCTTTTTCAAACTTTGAAAAAGGTCAGTTTATACCTTTCATCTCACTATTTTTGTTTTTAGCATTCTGTATGTTCTTTCTTTTTCTCTTTTTCTTTTACCTAATAGCTTTTCCTTTAATCTTTTTTTATGTCTTTAAACTCTTATCTGTTGGCTGGCTTTCCGTTTATTTTCCTTTACATCTTGTTTATTTTTATCATATTAAAAAATTTTTTTCCTTTATTGATTTTAGAGAGAGAGGAAGGGAGAGATGGAAACATCGATGATGAGAGAGAACACTGACTGGCCACCTCCTGCATGCCCCCCACTGGGGATTTGGCCTACAACCTGGGCATGTGCCCTGACCAGGAATTGAACCGGCGACCTCTTGGTGCATGGGTCGGCGCTCAACCGCTGAGCAACACCCGTTGGGCAATTTTTATCATATCTTTAAAAAAACCTCTTTGATCTTTACTGTTGATCTCAGTTTTCTATCTTAAGTCTCATCTGTTTTACTTTTTGTACTTTTTCCATTGGGTTTAAAAAATGATAAACTTTATTGCATATTTGCAAGTTTGCTTGCTCACTAAAGTGTATTTGCAACCCCAAATTAATATTCAGAGTGCTTTCAGGGTCCCTGTGAACATGTGTAGAGCAGTGAAAACTTTGAGTCATTCTTCATGCACATTCCCCACTGAGGTAGAATCACAAAAGTGATGCTCTGCCTTCTTTCAGTTCTCGTATTGTAAACAAGTGTCCTTTCCCTGATCTATTTAGTGCCTTGTCTGCATTGTACTTTTGTGTGTGTGTGTGTGTGTATGTGTGTGTGTGTGTGTGTGTGATTTCACTGTTTAATATGGCCCCAACCCTAGGGTGAAGTACTGTCTAGTGTTCCTAAGCATAAGAAAGCTGTAATGTGCCTTACAGAGAAAATACCTGTTAGATAAACTTTGTTTAGACATGGGGAATCATCATTTGTAACCATTACAGTAAAGATTAGCTCAAGCAACAAACATTAGTAGATACTAAATCTAGGGGAGATTTTGATTAGGAGAGGTCTCAGAGTATCTCCCCACAGATTGCTTATCAGCTGCAATGAGAGAAACAGTAAGTAAACAGTGGAGGAACCATATAACACCTTGAATGAGGGGTCAAAATTAATATTACTAAGAAGGGACATACGGACATTGTTTTCCTACTGAAAAGGACACACTATTATTTAATGTAATATTCCAGGTCAGAATACATAAGCTGAGGAAATTCAGTTAAACCTAAATTGAGGAATATTCTATAAAATAACTGGCCTGTAATCTTAAAAAAATACCAATGTTATGAAAGATTTTTTTTAAAGGTTAAGGAACTCTTCATTAAAAGAGACTAAATAATCATGACAATTAAAGAGAATACATGACCCTAGACAAAATCCTGTAGTAGAGCGGAACAAGTGACAAAATCAGAACATGGACTACAGAGACAAAATCATTGTTTCAATGTTAAATTTTCTGAATCTGATAACTATACTGTGGCTATGGTAAGGGACTAATCCTTGTTCTTAGCAAGTGCACATACAAGTCTTGAGGCAAAGAGGGTAGGTATGTAACCAACTTTCAAATGGATCAGAGAAGTGTGTGTGTGTGTGTGTAGACAAAGATAAAGAGTGGGGGAGAAAAAGAGAATGACAAATACAGCAAAATCTTAAAAATTGGTGAAACTAGATAAAGGGTATACAGGTGTTCTCTTTACTATTTTTACAACTTTAATTTCAAATAAAAAGTTATTTTAAAATCTCACTGCATCAATGCCACTGAATTCAACATTTTAAAATGATTAATTTTATGCTATGTGACTCTTACCTCAATAATTTTTTTAAAAAAATCTGTTTAAGAAATACATATAGCCCGGCTGGTGTGGCTCCGTGGTTGAGTGTTGACCCATGCACCAGGAGGTTGCTGGTTCGATTCCCAGTGAGGGCACATGCCCAGGTTGTGGGCCTGATCCCCAGTGGGGGGCATGCAGGAGGTGGCCAATCGATGTTCTCTCTCATCGATGTTTCTAGCTCTCTCTCCCTCTCCCTTCCTCTCTCTCTAAAATCAATAAAGAAAGAAAAGAAAGAAAGAAATACATATAGCCCTGGCCAATTTTGCTCAGCGGTTAGAGCATCGGCCCATGAACCAAAGAGTCTCAGGTTCGATTCCAGTCAAAGGTGACGTACCTCGGTTGCAGTTCGGTCCTTGGCCCTGGTTGGGGTGTCTCTCTCACATCGATGTTTCTCTCTCTCCCTCCCTCCCTCCCTCCCACTCTATCTGAACATAAGTGGAAAAATATCCTCGGGTCAGGATTTAAAAAAGAAAGAAAGAAAGAAACACATATAACTTGGAACAAAGTCAAACTTCATGAAAAGAACTAGTTGGTTTATTTCCATTTCATTTTGAACTGTCATTTTCTTGCTTCTACAATTTGGAGAACATTTATTTTAGTGTCAAATTAGGCAACAACTAACTTTCTCAAGTGCAATCATTCCTCCATTAAAGCATCGGAGAGTTTAGACACAGAGTGAACATTATGCTTTGAAATACAGAATGCATAAGTTTTAATATAAAGGAAATTTACCACAGTTGAAGCAATTATGAAATTTAGGCTTACCTGATTTTAATAATTTCATTTCATTTTACATTTAAGGTATAGTTAAAGAACAATTAGTAATAAAGCAGTCCTCCTTATCCACAGCTTTGCTTTCTGTGTTTTCAGTTACCTGTGGTCAACCATGGTCCGAAAATATTAAATGGGTAACTCCAGAAATAAACATTTCATAAGTTTTAAATTGCACACTGTTCTGAGTAATGTGATGAAATCTTGCGCTGTCCAGCTCTATCCAGCCTGGGAAATGAATCATCCCTTTGTCCAGTGTCTCCACACTATACCCTTCCTACCCATTAATCACTTAGTAGCCATCTCAGTTATCAGTGCTTGTGTTCAAGTAACCCTTATAGTAGCCTAATGCTACGTCACAATGTCTGCATCACTCATCTCATGTCATCTCATCATGTAGGCCTTGTGTCATCACAAGAAAAAGAAAGGTGAGTACTGTACAAAGGTACTTTTACTGCATTTTGCACATAGTATATAAGGGTTGGGTACTTCATGGTTTCAAGCATCCACTCAGGGTCTTGGAACATATACCCCACAGATAAGGGGGGACTACTGGATAAATTATGCAAATCTTATTGTTCTGGGATACCAACAACCACACACCTCAAACCATATTCACATGTCAAGTAGTCCTAAGTATTTATGAGTAAAAAAATCACAAAGGTTAAGCATTTTATTCAACTAACAGACCAAAAACATCCTCAATGAAGCTCTCAGGACTGTTCTAGTTACAAAGTTTTCATGTAACACAGTAACCTATTACCATATTTAATGACAACTTAATAAGAGCTAGCAAAATATTATATTTAGATATAATAGTAACAGCATATTTATTATTCTACACAACTAGGACACCAATTTCCACTTGCTAGAAAAACTTTTAGCCAAATATTTAGAGTAAAATATTTATTTAAAAGTTGTTTTGCAACTTTCAGTCATAACAAATTCAACTGTATATCCTGTGATGCACATTATCAATTCAAGTGCAAGTTCCTCAAATATAATTTCTAACAAATTTTAAAAGCCTAAGCTCCCAAGGTCTATTTTTGTTTTTAAATGGTAATAAATTCAACAACACAAAACACTTGTACTCTGTACTTAAAGCAGCTTCAAAATGTGTAATATTAATTCTGAAACAAACTTTCCCATTGCTGACAGTTAGCTGTTTAGGGCCACTAGCACAGGTTAATTTTTTTTTTTTTTTAAGTAAATCCATTTTTCTTTTCTTTTCTTTTTTTTAAAGAAAGGACAGTGTAATGTTTTTCTTGTCAAGAGGTATCCTATGTTAAACTGGCTCCACAAGCAGATCAGATATCCAAGGGACAAGCAGATCAAATATCCAAGGTATTAAAAAGTGAGTACAGCATAAGAGTTTTGTCTGCATTATAGATCCCAATTCTAGTTTTTACAGGTATGATAAAATAGCCACTAAAATTAGAACTAATCTAAGGAATAACAACAATCTTTGTTCATCTATATCTTTTAATTTTGGGTTACAGCTTTTTAAAGCTATCTCACAATGACAAAACAAAATAACCAAAACAAAAGCAAAGAACAAGAATTTGTTGAGAACACAGTGGTAAACATTTTCACAATACATTAACTCATTAATTCTCTTAACAGTCTTGGTGGGTAGACCCTATCCCTACTTTGTGCAGCAGAAGTGGACCACGTCTCTTTACTTATGTCTCCTCCCTCCAATTTCCCTCCCCCACCCTTCACTGAAAAATAAAATTGAAACCCAAAGAAATTTGCTCAGCTTGGGCATACTCATGACAAATTATCTTTTTAAATATGTGACACTCTATTTAAATTACCCTATTAAAGTAGTTTTATTAAATGATTCCTTCAAGGAAAAACATCTAAAAGAAAGTACTAAAACTGGTTAACCTAAAAAAATAAATAAAAAAGCATAAAATCCTTTTAAGAGAATGATAAACTGATGACATATCCTGCACTATGACAATATATGAAAATTAGATCTTTGTAGATACAAATACTTGATATTGTACAGTTTGATTATATCACTTAAAGATTTTTCTCAATTCTGATTAAATTCAGAGGCACAGCCAAATATCAAACACTTAACTGAAAGTGTGTAACTAAAAATCTTATCAACAGAATGATATAAATGACAAATCCTGCACTTTAATAGTGGTAAGTTTGTAAAACGACCTCTATGTAAGTTCAAATACTGGATATTTTGTTTAAATTAAAACAGTAATAGTTTTTGTTTTTGTTTTTCATTTTTCACCTGTGATTGATTAAATTTAGATTTACACAGATGTATTTACAAATCCCCAAAACTAGACTCAACTTTTCTGACATGAAAAAAAAATTGTTTCCAGCCCTGACCGGTTAGGCTTAGGGGTTAGAGTGTCGGCCTGAGGGTCTCGGGTCACAGGTTCAATTCCGGTCAAGGGCATGTACCTGGGTTGCAGGTGTGATCCCCATCCCTGGTTGGGGTAGAGTGGGAGGCAACCAATCAGTGTCTCTGTCCATCTGTCTCTCTCTCTCTCTCTCTCTCTCTCTCCCTCCCTCCCTCCCTCTCTTCACTATAACTAAAAAAAAAAAAAAAAAACAATGGAAAATATCCTCGGATGAGGATTAACCAAAAAAAAATTGTTTCCAGAAACTCCTAAAATTTTCAAACCTTTATAACATATTTCCTCTCAAGCTCTAAAACAAACAAAAACAAAAACAAACATAAAAAAATCCAACAAACATCTATACTTCAAATTATTTAATTTGAACGATCTGATTGGTATAGAAGGGGAACTTCCTTTTGCAACAGAACAGCTTTTAAGAAAGTATTCACTGATGTTATCCTGCTGCTGGGAACCATTTGGGAACAGGTTCTTATCACTGAGCCTACATCATTTGACCTGTTTCAAATTTTTCACTCCATGTTTGATACTTTACTTGGCCTCACCTTCCTTTCAGCAAGTATGCATTTTTTAAATTCCAGGATCTATCTCCTTCATGAAGCTTTTGCTCAGTCTTAATTCTTTCCATTCTCTAAATTTTATAGTATGTACACCCTTTACCCTGAATTCAGATACCATACCATCTCATAGCACTCTCTCTTGTTCAAGTGCTTTTCATGTGCTTGACAGCATCACAAGCTGCCACTGGAACCATAGCATAGATCTGTCTCTCATTTGACAGTGTTCTACAGGGCTCACGGTAAGTATTTAATAAGCACTCACTGAAGGGCCCTTATAAGGTATGGCCAAGATTAGTAAGGATGTCAGTAATATATTTTCAGCTACTGTACAACATTTAAATATTTACAATCTATGCCAAAAATATACTACTCAGGTACATAAAGGAAAATTATTCCTAAATCATCCAATTTGAACGTAAGTAAAATTGGGAAAAGTTGTATATAAATCACAGATTACTAAGACATAGCATTACAGGCACAGTAAACTAACCACCATATAAAGATCATAGGATTATATGAAACTTATTAATGTTATGAAAGCTGGTTACAGAGGACTACTAATTCTGAAGCAAGTAATACAGCTCATGAATGTCACAACATTTTTAAAGGATTAATTACAGTGAATACCTTTGTTACAATAGCTAAGATTTTCTTTTTCACCTACAGAAACATGTTTGCTTCCTTTTTGTTGAGGGCTTTCAACTTACAAACATTATTCAGAGTACTGCAAAAGGCCAGAAAACTTCTTTTATGGCAGATACATAAAAGGGGAAAAAAAGAATAAACATTCTCACTGAATTTGGTTCAGAAACTTAAGTATCATAATTTCTTTTCCAAGTAATTTTTTAAACATTGAGATACTTTCCACATTTATTTTTGTTGTTAATCCTCACCCAAGGATATTTTTCCATTGATTTTTTTTTAGAGAGTGGAAGGGAAGGAGGGAGGGAGGGAAGGAGAGAGAGAAACATCAATGTGAGAGAGTCACCAAGGCTAGGGATCAAACCTGCAACCCAGGTACGTGCCCTTGACCAGAAATCAAACCTGAGACCCTTGGGTCCACTGGCCAACACTCTGACTACTGAGCCAAACCAGCCAGGGCTCAAGTAATTTTTAACTTATATAAGGTATACACTAGAAATTCACCTTTACTACAGTGAAATACAACATATTTTTGTTTTGTTTAAATAATGTCCTTTAGCCCTGGCCGGTTTGGCTCAGTGGTTAGAATGTCAGCCCGCGGACCAAGGAGGCGTGGGTTTGATTCCGGTCAAGGGCATGTACCTCAGTTGCAGTTTGGTCCCCGACCCTGGCTGAGGTCGTATGTGAGGCAACCAGTCGATGTGTCTCTCTCACATTGATGTTTCTCTCTCTCTCCCTCTCCCACTCTATCTGAAGATAAATGGAAAAAATATCCTTGGGTGAGGATTTAAAAAAAATGTCCTTTAAAAGTTAGCTAAAATCATGACTATATATATGTTCTGAAAGCAGATCATCTATATTTAAATCTAGATTCTATTCTCTAGATGAGTTACTCTGGGCAAGTTCTTAGACTTCTCTGTGGCCAGTTTCCTCATTAATAAACTGAAGATAATAATGTTGTCACCACTGTTCTTGGCACATGGCAAATGCTCAGTAACTATTAGCTTTCATTAGAAATATCTGGGCTTAAAAGACTTTCTTGGTAATATAAATCAACTTACCAAATTTAACATACTCATTAAAAAATATTTATTGAGCCCTTACTATATATGTCATACACTATTCTAGGAGTTAGTAATATAGCAATAACAAAACAAAGTCTCTGCCCTTTACAAGCTTAGGTCCCAGAGGCAGATGACTATATGTAAATAAATAAAGCAGGGGGAAAAGAATAGTGCGCGAACGCATGGTATCTTACAGAGGAATAGAATACTCGAAGAAGGAGGGAATGGTGGTAGATGAGGTCAGAGTGGGCAGCAGAGAGCCAGATCATGGGGAGGCTGATAGAGATGAGAAGAGACTGGGAGCGTTCTGAGCAGATCTGACAATATTTTTAAATCACTCTTGTTACTGTGTGGAGAGCAGAATATAGGGTCAAAATTTTTATTCAGCTTCATGAAAAATGAGTCATACCTCAAAAGCCCATTCAGTACCAAACTTATAATTGTAAGTCGAAACATCAAATTAAGGATATGATTTAACCATGGCAATTAAATTGCAAATAAAAACACAGTTTTAATAATACAACTTTAAGTCACTTTATTTATTTTTTCTTTATTGATTTTAGAGAGAGAGGGAGAGGGGGAGAGAGATAGAAACATCAAAGAGAGAGAACATCAATTGGCTGCCTCCTACATGCCCCCCACTGGGGATTTGGCCCACAACCTGGGCATGTGCCCTGACCAGGAATCAAACCGGTGACCTCTTGGTGCATGGGTTGATGCTCAATCACTGAGCCGCACCGGCCAGGCAACTTTAAGTCACTTTAAAAAATGACAACTGAAGAATGAATATGAGAAAAATAGAAAACAAGTTCAGTATGTTTATTTGCATTGTTCTTTAATGATTTGCTTAAAAATGCATGAAAACAAATGGCAAAGAAAATAAATTGAATTTTCAGTGCATGACATTTTTCTACTATAAAACTATAAGGCTATTTGGATGAGAATTTTTGAGTGAAATATTTCAAAGGCATGCATACACATTTACAACATAATGGTGAGTTTGTATGGAAATTATAAAAAGTATTTATATTAGAATTGAAGACTCTCCTAAGAATTTAGAAACTAAACAAAATTAATATGCCAAAAGGAGATAGTCTAAAATAACTAGACTTTTCTTCAGTATAAAACATGCCTATATTGCTGTACAGTAACAAAATCACTCATATTTAATAATTCATTAGCTAAATCTATCCACAACTCATAAATAGCTATAAATTGGTTCCAACATAGGAATATGCTATGTTCTTTTACCTGTATTTAATTTTCAGGCTAAAGGGCTCTGATAAACCAAAAGAATTTCTTGCCAGTGGAAAGACTGGGGTGAATAATTGGAAAGCCCTTTCTGCAATGTGCTTTCCTTATATATACTGCTCATCTATTGTCAGAGATCATGAAGCTGGTATCATATTTTAGAGGGTCTGTTTCTTGATACTGTTCACTCTCTTTAAGGATAAAATGTCAACTTCAATTTCCCTTCAAAAAATAAATCTTTACATTTTAAAATGTTTACATTAGCAGTATCTTTAAAATCTTGAGAAAACACAAAACTAACTGAATATGAGCAGATGGAGCAATATGTCTTTCCAAAGACTATTCCTCAACATGTCTTTCAAAAGAGTTATTTCTGTAATATGCTTTATAGTGTTAAAGTAAAAGCATTTACAATTTGGTAAATACAACCACAAGGCACACACAATAGAGATATTTCTGTGAGTTTTCCTATATGTAGGTTAAGATGTCTACTCAAGTGAAGAGTTTCAGGAGAGAGTATCCACTGAAAATAATGATACATGGATTAAGACAGAGTTATTACATATGTCTAGTACTATGCCAAGTGTTTCACATGCATTTAATCCTCACAAGAACTCTGTAAAATAAATATTTCCATTTTATAAAGATATTTAGAGCCCTGGCCGGTTTGGCTCAGCAGTTAGAGCATCAGCCCGCGGACCAAAGAGTCGTGGGTTCGATTTCAGTCAAGGGCACATAACTCGGATGTGGTTGGTCCCCGGCCCTGGTTGGGTCATGCGGGAGGCAACCAGTCGATGTGTCCCTCTCACATCGATGTTTCTCTCTCTCTCCCCCTCCCTCCCACTCTATCTGATGATAAATAGAAAAAATATCCTCAGGTGAGGATTAAAGAAAAAAAAAAAATTTAGAGATACTGTTCTAATGCCCAAGATCACTGTTTCTTAGTAGGGGATCTACGATTTTAATCCAGTTCTGATCTCTGAATCACAAACCACTTCTCACATCTATTAAATACCACTGGGAGATGCCTATGTATAGTAGAAGACTATGTATTACTATAAAAATACACAGATGGACAAATACATAATTAGGCTAAACAAGGAAAGTCACATCTTAAAAAATAAATAAATAAAAGAATAAACAGTTAAATATGTTGTCCCAGAATGTTAAATAATGTCAGCTGAGACTGAAAAGAGTTAACTTCGTACATAAGACCCATTACAAGTACTAAAAATGTACTTTGAATCTATGAGGTAGTTTTGCTCTCCAAACATCAGAACTTGAAGTTGATCGAAGTGACTAGATACAATTACCAATTTACAGGAAATACTGAGGTTAGAGAAACATTTAAATAAACCCATGGCGGGGTCCATTTAGCAAAATCCAAACTGAGAGAAATGCAAATTATGTTTCTTCAACAAATAAATTGCAAGAGGGAAGAAAAGTATAGGTTGAACCTACAGATCAAAAGAGCCAAGAGATATATTCACTAGCCAGAAACATCAGAAAGGAATTATGAAGCAATTAAGAAATGAATACTGACTGGACATTTGATATTAAGTAATCATCATTTTTTAAGATTTTATAATGGTATTGTGGTTAAGATTTTTAAAAAGATGACTCCTTACCTTTTAGATATTGATCTATTTATAGATGAAATGGTGTCTGGGATTTGCTTCACAATAATATGAAGTAGGGGTGTTAGGTAGAAGTACAAATGAAGCAAGATGGGCCAAACTGTTGAAGCTATTCACGTGTACACAGATAGTCCCTCCATTTTCTGATATTTAAAAAATTTTGCATAATAAAAGCTAACAAGTATATAAATTTCAACTAGATATGAAATCTAGATCTAAATATAAAAGATAAAATAGCCCGGCCGATGTGGCTCAGTGGCTGAACATCGACCCATGCACCAAGAGGTCACCTGTTCAATTCTCGGTCAGGGCACATGTCTGGATTGGAAGCAGAACCCCCAGTGGGGGTGTGCAGGAGGCAGCCAATCAATGTTCTCTCTCATGGATGTTTCTATCTCTCTCTCCCTCTCCCTATCCCTTCCTCTCTCTCCAAAATTAACACAGAAATATATATATATATATATATATATATATATATATATATATATATGTGTGTGTGTATGTATATATATATAAAGATAAAACAATAAAATTTCTTTAAGATTAAAAAAATTTATTTAAGCTGCCTATATTCTTCTTAAAGAAAATATCAGCCCTGGCTGGTCTGGCTCAGTGGTTGGAGCGTCAGCCCACGGACCAGAGAGTTCCGGGTTCGGTTCCCGCTAAGGGCACGTGCCTCGGTTGCAGTTTGTTCCCGGCCCCAGTTGGGGTTGTGTGGGTGGCAACCACTCGATGTGTCTCTCTCACATCGATGTCTCTCTCTCTCTCTCTCTCCCCCTCCCTCTCTCCCTCCCGCTCTGTCTGAGGATGAATGCAAAAATGTCCTTGGGGGAGGGAGGGAGGGAGGGACGAAATTAAGAAAGAGAGAGAGAGAGAAAGAAAGAAAGAAAATATTAAATATTGGAAATAAGAAAATAACACATTAAAAAATGTTTCAACTGTAGAGCTATACTGTAAAAACTAGGTGCACTAGTAAGAAGTACTTAAGAAGGCCAAGTACTTTCAGTGGATGTATCAGTAAACATATGAAAAACTACTTGTAGTCCGGCCGGTGTGGCTCAGCGGCTGAGCGTCAACCCATTCACCAAGAGGTCGCCGGTTAGATTCCTGGTCAGGACACATGCCCAGGTTGTGGGCCCGATCCCCAGTGGGGGCATGCAGGAGGTGGCCAATCGATGTTATCTCTCATCGATGTTTCTATCACTCTCTACCTCTCACTTCCTCTCTCTCTAAAATCAATAAAGGAAAAAAACAAAAACTACTTGTAACACTAAAGAGTTCAAGAAGCCCTGGCCAGTCTGGCTCAGTGGTTAGAGCATCGGCCTGCGGTCCGGAGAGACCCGGGTTCAGTTCCCGCTAAGGGCATGTACCTAGGTTGCAGTTTGTCCCCGGCCCTGGTTGGTCGTGCGAGTGGCAGCCACTTGATGTGGCCCTTTCACGTTGATGTTTCTCTCTCTCTCTCTCTCTTCCTCTCTCTCCCTCTTACTCTATCTGAACAAAAAATGTCCTCAGGTGAGGATAAAAAAAAAAAAAAAAAAAAAAAAAGAGTTCAAGAAAACACAAGGCAGTTAAGTGCTTTTTAAACTACAGAAAATCACCCCTAAGAAAGGCTGGCAGAAGATAAATTAAACTCATCTTTCTTTGGAATTAAATTCTTATCTACTTCTGTCCAGTTACTAGAGAGGAAGGATATAATTTATTGTTTTAGCAGTAACAATTTTTACACTAGTTCAAAAAAAAGTTGATATGGGAAGACAGAAAGCTGACAATCAGCTTTGCTTTCAAGTTCTAAGAGGCAAACTGAACAGAGATTTATTGGTAAGATAGGAAAAATAAGAGGAAAAACTGAAAGAAAAGCAAAACCAATGATAAGTTCAAGGTGTGGCATATTTGTAGTGGCAAGTTTCTTTAAGGAAGATATTTTACTTTGCAAGTTTACAAATACAGTACTAATCCAATAAATAGTAAATGTACTATCTGTTGAAGTAATTTCTATGGAATTATAGAAATGAACTATTTTCTATAGAAGCAAAAGGTTCTCCCTCAGGGGTCAGCCTGATGAGAACAGTAGTTTCTACAGCTCTGTTACATTATTTAACATTTAGGAACTGAAAACATGCATATAACACCAACAAAAATCAACTTACTGGGGGAAAATGCAAACTATGCTTAAGAGAATAATTTAAAATGGACTATGTGTAGCAGTTGCCTTAGGACCTTGGCCAGAACTGTTTGAATCTCCATCATAAAAAATAAGAGCTATTGATGAAATAGATTTACCACTAATATTACTCTCTGAGATGAAAGAGGATTAGGCAAGCTTGAACAATAAGCAGCAGTTTTGATCTACCACTTCCACCACATCATCCTGTTTCCAAAATTTGGAGGAAAAAATATAACAGAACTGCAACAACTTTCAATTTATATCATGTATGATGTGACAAATATAAAAGTATCCAATTTTATTACAGCCTCAAATAACAGGAGGCAGGTCATAGGATAGCAGTGGTCAAGCTGGTCCTAGTTGGTAGGAGTGGTGCCACTTATCCTTTCCTGCCACAGCTGCCTTTTGTGCAACTTGAGTACAAGTGGGAGGAAACTGGTACTCTAAGCTCTGGCTGGCCTATGGCTTTATCTGCTTTTCCTCAGTTCCACAATGTTCTACAAAACAGAGCTATTCAATACCACCAGGAGGTGCCACAATTGTGGAAAATATCTCCCCACCATCTGTAAGTCTTAAAGGTCTCAAAAGCCAACATTTGAAATATACCATTATACTTAAGAACTGCCACCATACTGGATCAAACAGTAGCTCCAGGGAACACATTTTCAGAGTACGTTTTTCTTTCTGAAGTAAACCTCACTGGGTAGGGATAAACACTAAATAAAACTCCTACTTTTCCTGAATCATGGGTTCTACTTATTTACTGCATAAAGCATTTAAATAGAACCTTCATTGATTACCACTCTTAAAAAAAAAAAAGTCCTTTTTTAGCCTAAACTGTCTCTGGAGGATAATGACTTTCAAAAATTTATCTGCTATTACGAAATACTAGTTCTAATTTTTTCCCCTGGTGGAAATTCATGTCTCTAAATAGCCAGTGAAGTTGGAAAAAGTCGTACTCTAGCCCAATCCCTCATTTTACAGATAAGGAAACCAAGGTCTGGAGATTCATGTGATTCTGCCTCAAATCATACATATGGCTAGTCTAAAAGGCATCGTCAGAATCTGAACCGAGTACCAAAAACCCCAAACCAATGCCCTTTCTATCATATAAGCCCTCCTTCTATTAATCTAAGTTCTCAGAGCAGTCCATAATCACTTCATTGTTTCCTCATTTGCAAGTTTCCTGATCACCTTATCCCCTTGCTAAGAGCAGCCATTCTATGGATCCACTTCACCACCATTAACAGCATTTTAAAGTGAACAGTCTACCTGGACACAGTGCCACAGGTACTGGTTCTGCAAGATGCTTACATTTCTGGGGAAGTCTCCTGCCAGTGAAAGATGAAAATTAAATCCCGAGTATTCATCAGTAAAATAACCTCATGTTCTAATCTTTTTTTTTTTCCATTTTTTTTTTTTTGTTGTTCAGATAGAGTGGGAGGGAGAGAGAGAGAGAGAGAAACATCGATGCGAAAGGGATACATCGAGTGGCCGCCTCCCGCACGACCCAACCCGGGGCCGTGGACAAACTGCAACCGAGGCACGCGCCCCCAGCAGGAACCAAACCCAGGTCTATCTGGACCCCAGGCCGACGCTCCAACCGCTGAGCCAAACCGGCCAGGGCTCATGTTCTAATCTTAATATCATGTCAGACACCCGCGAAAGCTTTCAAAAGTCCTTGGTGGCAACATTCTTACAAATTCTTGAATAACGTGGTTCAAGGCTCCATTCTAAATTGGGTAGTACAAAGGTAGAAGTTATTTTTCAACAACAGCTCTTCTATGAGATGACTTGGTAACTACTTATGTGGCAAATTTAACCTAAAGCACTATAAGATTAGTAACATAGGTGATAAAGACAAGCAATGAAAGAACACCAGCAGCAGGAATATTGCCTTAATTTCTGTCTCATGAAAAATGTACAGCCTCTTTAAATTTTTTGAGTATCATAAGTTTAGTCCTCTCAGATAACATGGTGTTTCTTAGTGGTTTTCTTTTGCTGTCATCCTGCTTAGAAACTTTTGGACTTTTAAAAACTGTTTAAGCTAGTACCCTAGTCTTTACACTACATATGAAAAAACAATCATTGGATCTGGAAAAGAAGCAGTATTTTATCTTTGGAAAGCAAAAGCAGAGTGTATAAATAGCAAAATTACTCCCAAATAAGTGTCTCAGGGTTTAATGGTCAAATAAATAGTTAATAAAGGAAAATTATTAAAGCAAATCACTTTTCAAACATGGGGCTTCTCTCTCAATGATGTTTATCTCTCAACGCAGAACAGTTGCCATAGTTATCAAAAGTATACTGATCTAAACATACTGTCACCTAAGCTCTTAACCCTTAATTCTAGCATTCTAAGGTAAGTATCTACCATTATTTTCATACTGCACCTGAGAACACTGGGGCACTTGAGGTGAATTAACTTGTCACAGCTACAGTGCTTGAACCAGCTCTTGAAACCTATGTTCCTTAGGAGCTCTACTGCCTTCTTGGTAGCATAGAAAATTTGAAAATATGGCCAAAGTCTAAGTTCTGTATGATGCATTGTCCAAGCCAATGTGAATGATTTTTTTTTCTGGAGTCAAGAAAGCCTAACAGTTTGCCACCTACACTTCCTAATTTCATGTGGGATGGGTGGCACAAAAGAACTGTTTCTGTCACCATACTTATTGCATACTCACTAAAACCCAAAAGGAAGAGACTGGTTAAATTCTTAAACTTTATTTCCTGTCTAGAAGACCTTACTTAATCACTGTTATATGTGATATAATCGTTTTAGGTGTTCAAGTTTTCTTAGTGTAGTAAGATACTAAAGTTAACACTTAAGTCTTAAAGGAAATCAACTACGTATTAGTCACTTTACCTGTCAGGGAAGTTAAAGTAGATCAACAGGATATAAACCTGGGTCGTTTTCTTCTTTAGGGGAAATTTCTTAACGACTTGTTAATTAAACTTAATGAAACAAGTGGCCGTCCAAAAACGAAGTGTAGTGTTAAAGGCAACAGGAAAAGAATCACAAGAAGTTATGTGGTGATCTACTTTCACTACTGATAGAAAAGCAAAGGATGAGTCTCCTCTTGATTAACTTCAGCCTGACCACAATGGCCACTTGTTACACCTACCACCCACTCCAACACTTCAGTCTCATTAGGAATAAGAGAGACCCAGCAAGATGCAGATCTATCCCGACCAGGTTTAAGGGCTCTGCACCACACCCCGAGGGGCACCGGGCCAGTGCACAGCGTCCCACCTCCAGGCCCTCGCCGCTGCCCAGGAGGCAAAGCACACAGCCTGGGGCCAAGACAGTCGGTCCTCCGCCAGGGCAGTGACCCAGCTCTGCACAACCCCGTCCCCTTCCCTGACCGAAGGGTTCGTGCCTGCGGGGCTGAGGGAAGGAGCTGAGTGAGGAAGGCCGGAGAGCAGCGAAGGAGGCTCAGAGGATGTTCTGAAACAAGGAAGAGTGCCTTCCCAGCCTCGCCGATCGGGACGAGGATCGGGGCCGGGGAAGAGCCGGCCGCCGCCATGATGGGCTGGCCGGGCCGGGGGGCGTGCCGCGGGCCGCCCGGTGCGCAGGGCCAGCTCCCCGTACCCCTCTCCGCTCCCCAGCGTGGGCCTTGGCCACAACTGCCCCCCGATACTCACGCTTTGTCCACCAGCTCCCGCACCTTCCACATGTTCAACATCGTGCCCGCGCGGGCCGGGCCGCCGCCTCCCTCTCCTGCTCCCCACGGATCCCGGAACACCTCCGCGCCGGGGCACACCAAGGCCGGTCGCTGCCGCTGCCCGCCGCCTCGAACTCCCCCAGTCGGCTCCTTCTCCAGGCACAGCCGCGGCGCTGCCGGTGACACGTCGAGACGTGGGGGCAGAGGCGCTGCGTGGAGCGGAAGTGCCCGAGGTTCCGCCCGCTGCGCGCGGGGCATGCCGGGACTAGTAGTTCTCTGCGCGCCACGCGGAGCCCTTTAAGAGTTGGAGTGTTCAGGTTGGTACGATTTCTCTTAAACTGCCCGGGTGCTTCGGGGCCATCCCTATCCCTCCCGCCTACAGAACCAGAAACTCTGTGGGTGGGGCGCAGCAATCTGTGCTTTAACACATCCTCCACGCTCAAGTTGAGAACCACTGGTTCAATCGCGAAGTATTGCTGTGCTATTAATCATGATTGAACGGAAGTGTGAGTGGCGTATGTTTTCCACGCTGTCAAGCAGCACTGTGTTAGGTTCCAAGTGTCCAAATGTGCTTCCTTCTCTGAGCCTTAGTTTCCATCCCTGTAAATTGAAGAGGTTGTATTCTAAACGATTCCACTCTAATTCTATGATACGGTGGTTTCATATTTAGACAGCTACCTGATATCCTTGTTAGATACTTTATTATAAAGCTCAGAAACTCAGTTTACACTCCATGGCAAATGGTAGAAAGACAGCAAGCACTATGACAGCCCGAGAACTTGGCAGGTTTACATTCTTAAAGCACAAGTATACGCACACACTGCATTCAGTGTTTTATTGCAGTGGTTGTTGTCACTTCATTTTTCACTAATATATTTTTGACAATGTTCATCTTAAAGCTGTAAACAACCTTAAAGTTCATTTGGTCCAACTGCTTAAATTTTACAGTTCTTTTCATTGTACACATATTTACTGAGCATCTTCTGTGGTGTCAGGAGTAGAGAATACAGCTGGGGACAGGACAGACAAGCATCAGCTCTCTTGGGTCCTAAAGGTCTTTGGAGGAAACAAAATAATCAAGGAAACATTAAGACAGTTGCAGATAGAGAATGCTTGAAGAAGTCATGGTAATGTTACAGAGAATGTTAGAGGAAAATAACATTTAGGAATATTTGGGGCCTCTTTGAGGACATTATATTTAAGCTGAAGCTTGAATGATGAAAAGGAACTGTCCATAAAAGACAGATCTGCAATAAAAGAATTCCTGGTGAAGGGAACAAAGACTGATTCACAAAGGAGAAGTGAAGTGCTGCTAGTCAGAAAGCTAGGTAACAAGGATCCCAAATCAAGAACCCAGAACCTTTGGCCCCTAGTTCCTCAGGTCAAGTCGCCTCTTCTTGTTGCGTCCACTTAATTACTGGAAGCAGCTTAGAAAAGGGTTTCAGTAAGGCTTTGGGATTAAGGCCTGAGAGAAGCAAGTTAAAAGAATTGCCAGGCAGAAAATCACAAAAAGCAGAAATCAGGACAAAGCTATCTCAGAGCTTTGTCAAGATAAGAGTGCTTGGGCAGACATGAAGTGAGTTGGAGAGCTGGGTTAGAGGGGCAGGTTAAAGATGAGCAGAGATAGGTAGAGAAACTGGACTTTCAAATGAGAAGTTTGTGTTTCCTGTTGAAAGGACTGTCCAGCCCAAGATTCAAAGAGTAGAATGTGGCAGGAGGAGATAAGAGAAACTACTTTGCATAAATAAGAGCTCAGCAAGTTAACCTTCAAACAAGTGGGTCCAGGGTACACCAACAGAATTGGCAGGGCATAAAAATAATCACATTCCCAGCTCTGAGCCAGTTTTCATCTTCATAGCACTTTGAGGTCAGCTTCACCAGATTTACCCATACAGCATAATGTCGTTGTCTACTTTACTTGTTCCAACACCACGTTTGGAAGTGTCTAGACTTATTCCAGGGTTGTCACTTGTGGTATTTTCACAGTTGTCCAGGGCCATCTAGCATGTAACACCAAAAAACTTGCCTATCCACTTTTTTTTTTTTTGGTTAATCCTCACCTAAGGATATTTTTCCATTGATTTTTAGATAGAGTGGAAGGGAGGGAGGGAAGGGGAGAGAGAGAGAGAGAGAGAGAGAGAGAGAGAGAGAGAGAGAGAGAGAGAGACATCGATCGGTTCCCTCCCTCACGGCCCCAGGGTCAGGGATCAAACCTGCAACCCAGGTACGAGCCTTTGACTGGGAATCAAACCCAGACCCTTCAGTCCTCAGGCCGAGGCTCTAACAGCTGAGCCAAACTGACCAGGGTGCCTGTCTACTTTTGATTCAAGAGAGCCCCTAATGGACTCAGAAGAACCATACAAACAGAGTTTGTTTAAAAAAAAAAAAAAAGTGGTCACAAAACTAATCATTTGTATGTCAACAAAGTGTTCCATTTTTACCTTTATCTTGCAAGTTTGGGAGCAGTTTCCATAGTAACTTCTTTGTGGCAATTTAAATGTGTCTGTGGCAGAAAAATAAATAAGAAAACACCCCCACCTCCCCAACCCCTGCCCATCCGTCTTCAGGAAAACAGTTTTCACTCAATGAACTGACACTTTTAGTAAGGCCAAACCAATGCAAGATTTTAAAGCAAATGTATTCGGCTGTGTTATTTATATATGAGGGTCAGTTATAGACACTGACTGCTGATCTCATGTGTTTGGCTCCTTGGTGTTTTCTTCGGGGGAGTTAAATTCACAGCACACAGGTGTGGCAGCCCTGGGAAGGCACCACCCAGGTTGCTTTTCAAGAGAACCAGTGTGAGGAGTGTGGATGGCCAACAGCTCCCAGCAGCCACTCCTTGAGAATCAACCACAGCACCTACACCAAGGCCATGCTTTCACTGGGCTACTCCCAGGCAGTGACTAAGCAAGGTGTGTTGGAGCTGGACCATTTCTGCTGAAGGCCGGACTCCTCTTAAGCAAGCATTGTCCTGGACTCCCCATCAACCTGGCCAGATTTCCTCAGAGCTTCCCTGCAATTGGAGAGCCCCCTTTCCTACCCAGTCTTCTTACCTTCCCTTTCTCCCTTGACAGGTGTTAGAACTTCCTTCTGGTCTGAGGCTCTTCCTACCTACTCTTGTTCCCTTTTTCCTTTATGCTTCATCCGTGTTTCCCTCAATAAATCTCTTATACTTCTACTTCCATCTTGGCTTCTGCTTCCTGCAGTGCCCAAACTGACACAACAGGCAAGCAGTTGTAACTTGGTTTCAGTATTTGGCTCATTGAGTCTTGTTGTTGTTGTGGTGTTTTTTTTTTTTTTATCACACCTGACTGCTCCTCTTGCTAACCTAAAAATAAAAAGACCTCTCAAAGTGAAAGGCAAACAAGTGTTTATTTGGGATCAGAGAATAGCTAACTGGGAATCATTTATTCAGGCAGAAGTCCAAACAATGTTCTGATTAGTAGACAAAGGCAATGGTTACTTATAAGAAGGGAAACGGGAACAATTACATCAGTAGAAGGAAGGCATTTCTATTGGTGCACATAAGATAACATAGTGATATTAACTCTAAACAATGTTTTTAATTTTCAGTCCAGTAGTGACAATAACTGCTTTCTGGTTAAATTTGCAAATAGTTCTTCGGGAAACAAGTTTGCTTAGGCCCAGTCCAAAGGTGATTTTTTGCCCTGTTTTTAACATTCCAAGGTTTGAGATACGAGAGGTCCAAGGCAGTTCCTCTGGGATGGCAGCTCCGGCTCCATTTTAAAGTGGCTCCATTTATATTATTGTTTATATTCTCTAAAAGTCAGGACACAATTTTTAATCATAATAAGAGGGTTGCCACAAGATACCAGCAGATTATATATTTCATAACCCTAGGGGAAGTACCATGAACTGCCAGACAGTTAATCCCAGGGAGGAAGTATACGGTAATGGTTAATGAGTGCAGTTTCTGGACTCAGACCAACCTAGGCCCAAATTCTGCATCTGCTACTCAGTATCTTGGTCATCCTGGATGAGGTAATTAAACTAGCAAAGCATAGCGGTTGTGAACTAGGACTCTGCAGCCAGATCCTGGGTTTGAATTTTAATTTTGCTACTTACTAGTTGCGTGACCTTGGGAAAATTATTCAACTTCTCTGTGGCTCAGTTTTCTCATCATAATGGGGGTTACTAGAAACCTACCTTAAAGGCTTTTTCAGGCAATTAAATAAAGTAATTCTTAAAATAAACTTAGAACAGTACCTAAGACAAAATAAACACCCAGTAAGTGATAGCAATACTGCTCCTACTACTCTTATTCTTTCTCTTCCTCCTCCTCCTCCTCCTCCTCCTCCTAATAATAATAATAATTGTATCAATCTGTAAAATGTATTCCGTAGTCAACAAGTATTCAGTAGGCTCTTACTATGTTCCAGGTACTGTGCTAGGTGGTGGATATACAATGTATAGATGAAATTTACAATATAGATACAACAGATAATAAACAAGGAAACATAGTAAACTCAAAGTGATATGTTGAGGATCAAATGAAATAATATATATAATTCCGTTCACATTGGGTCTTGCATGTAGTAAATGCTTACTAAGTTCTACCTCATTATTAATATCAAACCTCTTATCTTATGTGGATCTTAGCTTTTTTCCTTATAAACTGAGAGGTTTGGTCTTTTAGAGTATCCTAGACCCCACCATACAACAGAAATTCCTGGACACCCTTAAAAATTTCAGATGGTCATGTCCTAAACCCTGAGTTCTTGATTCAGTCAGTAGGTGTATTATCTCCTACACTTTTGGTCACAAGTGACTGAAATAAAAACTAGTTTTAAGCAGATGTAGGGAGTTTATTGATAAAGGGGAATGGGGAGAGTTCAGACATAGAATTTGCCTCAGGAAGTTAGCAAATGTCTGAACTCTCTATTCTCATTTTTCCTTATTGCAGATAGGTTTCTCTCAGTTGGCAGGTGATAGGGACACCACCTTGTGGGGAAGAGTTACCATTTTTCCAATTTGGCAACCATGTGGGAAGAGATACTTTGTCTTTCATCCACTGAGTTGACTATCACAGGAAATGACTCTGATTGGCCTAGTTTTGGTCACGTGCCTACCTACCAGCCAGTCACCTCTAGGGAGGCATGCATTACAGATTTGGTAGCTTTAGGAGAACCACATGGAGTGGGGAAAGACTGGTTCTCTGAAGAAATTCTGGAGAAATCCACACCCTGGCAGAAAAGGCAACAGTTCTTGCTACTGTAGGTCCCAGGTTGGGGCTAGGGATCTGTATTTTTTTTTTTCTTGTTAATCCTCACCTGAGGATATTTTTCCATTGATTTTTTTTTTATTTATTTTTATTTTTTTTAGGTAGAGTAGAAGGGAGTGAGCAAGAGAGAGAGAGAGAAACATCAGTGTAAGAGAGACACATCGATAGGTTGCCTCCCACACGACCCTGACCCAGTGTTGGGGGGGGGCGGGTGAACCTGCAACCGAGGCACTTGACCGGGAATCAAACCCACGACCTTTGGCCCTCAGGCCGATGCTCTAACCGCTGAGCCAAACCAGCCTGGGCAGGAATCTGTATTTTTTAAAAAAACCTCTTAACTGATTTTGCCAGGGTTGGGGATGCTCTGGATTGGATGACACAAGGTCCTTTTTGCTCTAACACTATACTTTTTATTTTAAGGTCCAAATTCCACAAAAGTTGGGTTGGAGAGAGCAAAAGAGAAAAGATTACCACGGGGATAGCAGAAAAGAAGAGGAAGCAACCAAGAAGGAAGGCACTGAATGGCGGCGTTGCGGCCTTGTGCAGCAGGTAGGCTGGTAGCAGGGCATGCCCTCACTAACTGTTCTGCTGACAGTTTGGTTCTTCTTGGCTGCACTTCGTTCTCCTTTCAGGGCTGGCAGCAGGCCTCAGGTGGACCCATTCCGAAAGCCTGGTAGGTGCTCTAAAGGGCTAACACATTTGCAGTCCTTCTGCAAAAATGTGCAGGTGCTGGCAGGAGGTGAGATGGAGGCAGAAGTGCTCTTGGGATCATTTCCCTGCATCCTGGGATGCTCTCTCCTTCTGTCTCCCGGCCACAGGCGAGTCCAGAGTGGATGCGCTGCTCCTAGCGTCTAGGCCTCTGAAAACTCGCTTCACACAAAGCCAAGGTGCCATCAGTGAAGCAACTAGGCAACGTGCGACTGCGGGGATTGATCCTGTATTGTCAGCTCAGATTCAGGAGTGGATGGGGTGGATGTCAGAAAGGATGGGCTGGCTGGTTTCTGAGGCAGGGTCTTTCTAGATAAGGTCCGGTGTCCTGGGGAAGCCCCCAGGTGTCCAGGCTTCACATGGAGGCTCTGCTGGTCTTTGAATTCTATCAGTTCACTGAAAGAATTGTGCTCTACAGGGAAAGTTCACTGCAATGGGCATCAGAAGATTCTGATGGACAGACCTCTGCTCTTTAATAAACACAATGAATATGGCTAAAGATGTGGGAGATCAGTCAGCACAAGGAATGATTTCCTGGTGGGAAGGAGTCAACATTCAATGTTTACTGGCCTTTGCAGTGTGCAGTAGAGTTAAGTGGATGACCAAAATCTATTGTTACCCAAGAAGCTTACAGTCTGCTATGGAAGATTGACATATAAATAGGCAAACAAAATCCACAGCAAGATATTTAAGGAGGCAGTATAGCATGGGGGAGAGGTCAGAGCATTGGATGTCTTATCATCAGGACCTTGGTTCACACCATATAGCTGTGTGGCCTTGACTAAGCTACTTGATCTCTCAGGCCTTTGCACCTTTTTTGAGAAAATGAGGGTAATAAGAGTCCCTGACTCATAGGGTTGTCTTGAGGAGTAAATGAGATGATGTGCATTAAATGTCTAGCACAGTGCTTGACATGTAGCAGGGACTAATTAAATAAGATCCACTATCATATCCAGAGATCATGGGCAATGTGAGAGAGGGTGTTAGATCAGCTACATCAAATCTTTCAATTAATATGTATTTAGGCACTTGCCCCATTGTCAAAAAGTATACTGTGAAAAACAGACCCCATTCCTGTTCTCGTGAAGTTTACAGCCTGAGGGAGGAGAAGGATTTTCAGCAAATAACACCTTGATAAATCCATCCCCGCAAATAGGATGAATGCAGTGGAAGAAAAGAACAGGATGCTACGAGAGAATAGAACAGTGGTGTTTCATTTCGGTTAGGTAGGAGCAAGGGCCAGGACAGGCCTCCTGGGAAAGTGACATTTAAGGTAAAGGCGGAAAGATAATTTTGAGTTAATGAGGTAGAGAAAGCACATTCCAGATAGAGAGGACAGTCTGTTCCAGGCCTGAGATAGGATATAGCTCAGCATGTTCCAGGATATGAAAGGAGGCCCAGGGAGGCTGGAGGCAGAGGGAGTGAGCCTCTATGGACTCCATTACCAGCATTCTCATGGCTTCTGGCTTCCTGTTGGGTTCAGTCAATGTTGTGAGGTGGGATCAGAAAGTGGAGGAGAGACAAATTTGATATTTCTTTCCCCTGCCTCCCTGCTTTAAGAACATGGTTCTGGCAGCAGCCAAATCCCTCTGTGGCCACTGCTGGTATCAGGAGGTCTGCCTTCCATTACTCGAGCCCTCCCCACCCTGATGCTAACCCCCCGGGCACTTCCCCAAACGTGGTTAGTTTCCTCGCCCCGCCTGCCCTGCTGTATCTTGTCCTTTTGTCACGCTCTGAACCCTGAGTGTGCCAGTGTCTGCTGCTGGGACCCTGATTGAGACGAGGAGTCCTACAACCTGGGGGACTGTATGTCAAGTTAAGGACTGGCCTTTAGATTTTTACCTGAAGTGCAACAAGAAGCTACAAACATGCTGTGGTCACTTCCTTGTCCTTCATGTTCTTCCAGCTGAGCCCCCTTTCTCTGCTCTCCTTGCAGAAGGCGGCCTTCTTCATCAACAGTCCCCTCTTCACTACTTCTTGAGCACAGTTGATTACTTCTTTCTTATCAAAACTCCCTACTCTCTTAGCTTTCATGACCCCCCCCACCCCCAAATCTTCAGAAACCTGTGTGGCTTGTAGATGTTGAGGGGACTGACTTCTCTCCTTCATTGTCAACCATAATCACCTCTCATCTGAAGTACTGCAGATGCTTCCTAATTGCTTCCTCCCAGATCCCTCTGAATCGTAAATGGGACCATGTTACTACTCGCACAAAGTACTTTGGTGGCTTCCCATGGCACTGAGAAGCCAGACTTGACCGATCAGGGTCCATCCCTGGCCCAAAGAGTTGTGTACTAGAAGGAAGACTAATACTGTTGTCCTCCTGTGAGTTAGGACTCAAGGCCCGTTCTGAGAAAAAGGGTGGTGGTGGGCCATGGACCTAGAAGGTATTCCTAACATCTCTTATTGACAGCATGGCAATATATTTTTTTAACAATTAAAAATATATGAATATTTCTACCCGGGCCAGTGTGGCTCAGTTTGTTGAAGCATTGTCCTGTGCACTGAAGGGCTGTGGGTTTGATTCCTGGTCAGGGCACATACCTAGGTTGTGGGTTATATCCCCAGTCAGAGCACATATAAGAGGCAACCGATCGATGTTTCTCTCTCTCTCCCTCTCTCTCTAAAATCAATAAAAACATATCCTCAGGTGAGGATTAAGATAAATAAGTAAATAAATAAATAAAATAAAAATATATGTATATTCCAGCCAATCTTTGCTAAGAATAGGTCTTTATGTTATTGATTGGATTTTCACAGCATCTTGAACTTTCAGTTTATATTTGGAATTTACCAAGATTTGCTTCACGATTTATTTATAAACCTTCATTGCGGTGAGGTTACTTTTGCTACTTTTTTTGACTTGTTGATTTGACTACTTTCAGAACCTACTCTTTTCTTCTTTTTAATGCTAAATATCTACTCCGGTGACAGCTTGTTATTACAGAAAAAGAGTGTCATGAGTTTTGTTCACAAGTAGTTTCTGTCTGTGGAAGGTTTTTCTGTGTGTTAGCAGTTCTCTTAAATTATCACTTGAGTCTACAGTTTCTGGTGGGTGTTATCTAAATCTAGTTCCTCTTGGGAAGGTATAACATTAGAATTTCCCCATCTTTGATGACTCACCCTGAAAAGTAGTGGGCCGCTGACTTGGCCTGGGAAGCCTAAGATCTGACAGACCCAAATACCTATTGAGAGAGGAAGGACTGCAGAAAAAGAAAGCAAATATTATTATCTTCTTAAATACAGATTCATTCTCTTTCTTCAAAGTTATTTTTTGGAATGTTTTTGTTAGTTTTTTATTACAAAAGTAAAATATGCACATATATCCTCACATATCTAAATGCATTTGGAAATCTGTGTCAAAATTCTTGTATCAGAATGTTCACAGCACCTTTATTTACAATAGCCCAAATCTAGAAATAACCCAAATGTCCATCAACAGGATGTGGTCAAACAAATTGTGGTACATCATTTGAATGAAATACGTCTCAGAGATAAAAAGGAATGAAGTAGTAATGTAAGCAACAATCTGGATGAGTCCCATAGACATAATAGTGAACAAAATAAGCCAGACACAAAAAGTTATGACTCCATTTACATATCATTCTACAACAGGAAAAATTAATGAAGGTGAAATAAATTAGAACCGTTGTTGCCTGAGGTGGAAGGAGGGGTGGGAACTGGAGAATTAAAAGTTAAAGTACTATGCGTTCATTTTAACAAGTAAACAGTCCAAAAATACATTTAAAAAAGTGAACCCTTCTTAATGTATTTTCACCGCACTATGGTAATCCTGTTAAAAGCGTGGTGTGTACTTTTCCACACTCTCTCCATGCTCATATAAATATAAAACAACACGTGCACTTCTGTAGGTTTTGCTTTAGGATCATGCTGTACATGATGGTTGCTTTTTAAAATGTCTGCGTAATAGTATATCATGGATAGCCCTCCAGTTCAGTAAATACAGATCTAATTCATTCTTTTTAATATTGGTGCAATTCCTTAATATAAATGCACCATCATTTATGGAATCACTTTTGCATTGATGTGTAGTCAGGTTGTTCCTAGTTTTTGCTTTCGCTCCTGCAAAGAGTGTTGTAATAAAATTGATCTTTGTGCATCTATCTTGACATACGGTGTTTAGATTCTCAAAAGTAGGAACAGGGAAGGATGTGTGTTTTTTATGTAATCGGATACTGGCAGATTGTATACCAAAGAGATCATAGCAGTTCTCACTCTCACCCAGCAACAAATTGAAAAGCCCATTTTGTCACATCCTCACCAGCACTGGAAGCTGGTGCCCTTTTGAATTTTTGCCGACTGGATTGAAAAACAAAATGTGTTTCCTTAATCTCCAAGTACTTCTAAGGTAAACCTATGCTTTCATACCTTCTACCAAAGTCTCTTCTAACATCTCTCCTGTCTCTCAGTCCTGTTTCTTCTCAGTCAGCAAGGCTCACCCCCCTCAGAGTTGCACTTTTAAGTACTATATTGGGAGATGCAAAGCAGGCATGGCAGGGAGGGAGCTATTCTCATAGTTTTTCTTTGACTTCAAATATTCAGCCTTGATAGGAAGAATTCTCTATTCTGTCATTCCCTATTATAGCAGCCTGCTCATTTTCATCATGGTACCGACAAGAATCTGTGATTGCCTTATTTATTTACTTGTTATATTGAGCAGAACTTAGAACAGAAGACAGCACTCAAAAGGGTTTAAATGAAGGTCAGGGTTAAATATATTGATAAGGCCGTCGAGGCAACTGGGGCTAGCAGTGATGAGGAACCTTTACTATCAGTTTCCGTTGTCTGTGGTTGTGTAACAAACGCCCAAAACTTAGTGACTTAGAAAAACAGCTCCCATTTGTTTGTTCACAGTTCTTCAGTTTGATCAGGGCTTGGTGGAATGGCTCATCTCCGCTCTGTGCTTGGTGGAGTAGGCTGTGGCAACTCAGCGGGAGCTGGATGAGGGTCCAGAATGGGGTCACTCACACATGTGGTGCCCCTGCTGGGGTGGCTGATAGCGAGGGGCAGGGTAGACTTCTCTCTCTTTCTCTCCAGGTGGTCTGTCATTATTTAACCATTTAACTTGAGCGCTTCATAGGTGTCTAGACCCCAAGAAAATCAAAGCAGAAGCAGCTGGACCTCTTAAGGACTTGTCACAGAACTGATAGAGCACCACAACTGCCATAGTCTGCTGGTAAAAGCAAGGCCCAAGGCAAGTCCAGCTTCCAGGGGGATTGAAATAGATACTACCTTTCAAGGGGAGGAGCAGCATGTGCAGATAGAGTTGAGATGAATCATTTGTAGCAGTCTTGGCAGATAATCTACCACACATGCCTCAGTATCAAAAGACAGTGGGAGGAAATAGAATTTCCAATGAGATCTGGTGCTATGGAGGAAGGTCTGTCCTACAGGAGGTGCAGTATTTGAAATCCACTTCCAGAACTGTGGTGCTGAGGCAGGGAGAGAAGAAATACCCTGATTTCTCTTTTCCTGCTGCCTAATTTCCTGCCGTTACAAGAGAGCCCGGGTGATGCAATTCATGGAGGCTAACCCCACCTCTCCAGAATGCAAAGCAGTCAGAAAAGTCCATTGAATGGATTGGGGATGGATTGGCCATCGAAGAAGAACGAGCATATTTTTTATTATCCATTTGTCATATTAGATGATAAGTTTCATCTGGGGAGGGGAATGTCCATCCTAATCACAGCTAATTCCCTGGGTCTAGCAAGTACCTGGCATATCCCAAGTACTCATTAAAATGTGTTGAATTGAACTGAGTTTAATTCTCTGAGAACCAGTTATAAGCTTGACTTTCGTTCTTTCTGATACCACAGAGGAAGCACCTGAAAGATGGCACGATGGAGGTTAGTTAGAACAAGACCAGCCTGGTCCTGAGGCCACAGTTTCACTTTGGGTCTAGTCGTGGTATAGAGCACGAATGCATATTCTGTGGAGACTTTCATGGAGCACTACTAGAATTCTTTAGAGTCATAACAACCAAGCTGAGCGCCCTGGTGCTCTGAGCATTGTTCTTTTCTCACTTGGCTCCCCGATGGTGGGTTTAGGGCACTGAATTAAGTGATTCATTTGTTTTCCTTAATGTAGCACCTGTGAGATGCTGGGGGTTATTCTTTTTTTTTTTTAAGAGATATAATACACATACCATAATAGTCTCTCTTTTATAGAGTGAATTCAGTAATTTTTAGTATATTCACAAGGTATAAAAAAACATCCCACTAATGCCAGGACATTATCATCATCTCCCCCAAAACCCCAATTCATTAGCAGTTACTTTCCTTTCTCCTCTCCTCCCATCCCCTGGCAACATCTAATGTACTTTCTGTCTCTATGGATTTGCCTATTGTGGACATTTCACATAAATGGAATCCTGCAATATGTGGCCTTTGTGTCTGGCTTCTTACAGTTGGCATGATGTTTTCAAGGTTCATCTATTTGTAGCACATATCAGTAACTCATTTCTCTTTTATGGCTGAGTATTATTCCATTATATGGATTTACCATATTTTGTTTATCCATGCATCAGTTGATGTACATTTGAATGATGTACATTCCTTCTACTTTTCGGCAACTTAGAATAATGCTGCTATGAACATTTGTGTACAAATTTTTGTGTGGACAAACATTTTCAATTCTGTTGAGTGTATATCCAGGAATGGAATTACTGGGTCATATGGTAATTCTATGGTTAACTTTTAGAGGAACTGCCAGACTGTTTTCCAAGGGGGCTGCACCATTTCACATTTCTACCAGCAGTGTACAAAGGCTCCAATCTCTCCACATCCTTGTTAGCACTTGATCACAGCCATCTGTGTCGGTATGAAGTGGCACCTCATTGTGGTTTTGATTTGTATTTCTCTGGTAGTTAATGATGGTGAGCATCTTTTCATGTGCTTACAGTGTTTGCCCTTTGTGTACTTTGTTTTTGGAGAATTGTCTGTCTATTCAAGTCCTTTGTTCATATTGTAATTGGATCATTTGTCTCTATTGTTGAGTTGTAAGAGTTCTTTATATATTCTAGATAAAAGTCCTCTGTCAGATATATGATTTGCAAGTATTTTCTCCTATTCTGTGGGTTGTCTTTTCACTTTCTTGATGATATCCTTGGAAGCACAATTAAAAAACATTTTAGAGGAAGTGTATCTATTTTTTCTTTGGTTACTTGTGCTTTTGGTGTTTTATCTAAGAAACTGTTGCCTAATCCAAGGTCACAAAGATTTATCTCTATATTTTCTTCTAGTAGTTTTGTAATTTCAGCTCTTACTTTCAGATCTTTGATCCACTTGGAGTTAATTTTTATATGTGGTGTTAGGTAGAGGCCCAACTTTATTCTTTGCATGTGGATATTCAGTTATCCCAGCTCCATTTGTTGAAAAAATTATTCTTTCCCCCAATGAACTGCTTTGGTACCTTGTTGAAAATCAATTGGTGATAACTCTCAGAAGTTATTCCTAATGTCAGTAATGATGATTAGAACTATTGCTGGCACCTGCTGACATGAAGAACCTTGGTCTCCTCCCATTTAAGTACTTTTGTTTCAGAGGTCATTCCAGGATCTCAAATTTGTATCCTTAATACAGCACTGAACCCACCAAGGGAGGTGGCAGAGGATATGGTGGAAGTTCCCGTCCAAGTCCAAAGGCCGGAGAACCAGGAGTGCTGTTGTCTGAGAGCAGAAGATGGATGTCCCAGCTCATAGGGAGAGAGAGTGAATTCACCCTTTCCCTACTCTTTGTTCTATTCAGGCCCTTCACTGATTGGATGATGCCCACTTATATGGGGGAAGGCCATCTGCTTTATCCAGTTCACCAGTTCAAATGATAATTTCTTCGGGAAACACCCTCACAAACACACCCCAAAACAGTGTTTTACCAGCTATCTGGGCATCAGTTAGCCCAGTCACGTTGACACATAAAGTTAACCACCACAGTGATTAAACTATAGAACTGCACATTAGGGGAAATAATTGTGAAATGCTTTACAGATATAAAGAAGTCAAACTTCAGTGCTTTGGCAAGAGTTGGAGTAGGATGTCAAAAAGCATGCTTTACTCTGTGATTAATTAGCTAGCTGGGTGACCTTGACCAATCACTTAAACTCTCCAAGTCTCAGTTTCCTGGCCTCTTGAATGCAGGTAATAATGCCAAGTCTCATGACCTTTCTGTGTTATAGTGAGATTGAAACAATTTGATATGCATAAAAGTACTTTGGAAAACTTAACTTGTTATTCTGAGCATTACTAGCAATTCATAGAACTTTCATTCTAAAAACTGCCTTTGAATTGTTTATAGTACCAATCTATCCCTCTGCTTGAGGCCAGCCCCAAGTAATGTTTACCATAATAAAACATTAACATAAGATTTCCCATCACTTAGCTGGGTAAGGGCCAGGCCATCTTACTTGGCTCAAGGAAAGTAGTTATACAGTGTTTAATGACAACCAGGCCCTCAGGGAACTCTCGATAAGTACTTTTGGTGCTGGGGTAAGATGTGACCAAAGAATATCAACCACAGTCCTTTACTGATCACTTAGAAGGTAGAGGAAGTGTGTTTTCAAAAATAGTCCCTGACGACCTTATTTACATTGTTGAAAGCTGGAATCCAAGCCTTCAGACCCTTACCCACCCACCTCCTGCTCACGGTGGCAGTTACTGGGAGGACGGTGGTCTGCCCAAAGGAACCTAATCTGAGGGGAGGGAGACAGTGGGCCAAATAAACAAACCATAGTAATCCAAAGCACTCGATTCATTGTTGGGAAGGATACATTTGCAAATCATGAAGCATTAAGGGATGATTCTCTACATCCCTATGAGTTGGTCTAGACTTCACTTCTTCTGACAACATTAATCTTTGGAAGACACAAGTAGATGCAACAGTCATTGACAGGCTGAGATGGAATAAAGATGTTAACGTTCACCAACCGTGTCAGAGAGACACCGAAGAGGACCAGACACCTGGACTGCCAGCAGCCCCTTCCCCCACTACCCACCCTCCCCCAAAGTTTCTGAGTGCTGTTCTAGGCTAAGTACCTCAGACTCTGAGATTTTTCACCTATAGTGAACACACCACCTGGTTCGGGGAGAGGAATGCCTGGCACAAGAGCAGCCCTTGGAAGGGTGGAATTTTCTAGAGAGTGGTAGAGAGGAAGGTGCTACTGTCATGTGAGAATATGAGGATCCAGAAGCCAGGTTAGGAAGGAAGGAAGCCCACTTTGTGAGGGCTTAACCTCTTAGGCGCTTTTCCCTTTAACCACAAAGTTTTCAAAGAGTTTTTTACTATTTCCCTCACACTCTAATTTCCTTTTGCTTCTTCCAACCCTTCAGTAAAGTTTGACACACAGTTGCTTATCAACTGTGCCTCAATTTCCTTACCTACCTCATAGGTGAGAATTAAATGAATTAGTACATGTTAATCAGTGTGCTAATTAATGAGAATTAAATTAGGACACTTAGCAGTGTCTAGCATAAAAACAGTGCTCAGTGTATGTTATCTGTTGCTGTGACTGTTGTTACCACACCTTCTCCTCCTCTTCCTCTTCCCAAGGCCTTTCAGACAGCAAGAGAGGCCGGGGCCACTTCCAGTTTTTGAGGCTACTAGCATATAAAAAAAAAATAAGGAAACTACAAAATATGATCACACAGTATTGTAGTATGCTTAAACATTTGCATATAGCAAATTGATGCTTTGTAACACACACAGAAACACAAGCAATAAAAGTATGCTCTTCACAGCGTTATTCCACAGTCTGCAAAGTGCGTGCTACAGACACGAGCTCAGGGATAGGACACAGGCCTGAGCTGCAAGGCAGACACCACTGTCTTCCAGTCCTGTCAGCCTGACTTCCTATCTTTCTTTTTCCTTTTTTAAAATATGTTTTTATTGACTTTTTAAAGACAGAGGAAGGGAGAGAGATAGAAACATCGATGTCAGAAAGAAACATCAATTGACTGCCTCCTGCTTGTCCCCCACTGGGGATCGAGCCCACAACCTGGGCATGTGCCCTGACTGGGAACCGAACCGGGACCCCTCAGTCCCTGGGACGATGCTCAATCCACTGAGCCACACCGACTGGGCAGTCTTTCTATCTTTCTATATAAACTCATTTGGAAATCACTTTAAAGGCAAACTTTAGTCCTTTCATGAATGAGGCCAGACCAAAAGGCCCTTTTGCACCCCTCTACCCAGAATTCTTTGGACCCTGGCAAAGAGGGGAGTGGTCAGGGAACAGCAGCTTGGGGGCTGTGTGAAGAGTCTGATTCTGGAGGGGACATGTCATTAACGCCCACCTCCACCTCACCTCTTTCCTCGATGTTCACGAGGGAGGTGAAAATCTGGGCGGACAGAGAAGCGGACGTTCCCGGAGCTTGAGTGATGCCTGTAGCATCGCAGGCCAGCCAGGCTTCTGCTTCATGGGCCGAAACTTTCATTTCTATCTGTCTCGATGGAAATCTTTCTAAAATGGAGTCTGCTTCCCCCATGTTATTAACAAGAGCGTAGTGAAAATGAAAAAACAGAACCCAAACATACTCTCTGAATGAAAAAGGCAGATGCCCTTTAATTTGAGATACCTTGTTCATGGGAATCACATAGGAGGAGTTTCATCTTACCAAGGAGGATTGCCTGGGAACTCAGAGCAGAAGGTAAAGAGTGCACACCCGTTTCCCACACTATCTGTCTCTTCCATGCTCTCATGGCAGCCTCAGCTCAGCCCAGGACATCGCGGGGAGAGAGGGAAGGCTTGGTATCCATCACCGCAAAGGCGAACCGCAGGAGGAATGGGACTGCAAGCACTTCTGTTGGGTAAGGACCATGTCAAGTGCTTTTTTTAAAAAAAAGTAGCACTAATAGAGGACAAAGCAAGGTAAACTCCTAGTACAAGTTTCCTTATGAACAAAGAAAGAACACCAAAGGTTTATTTCCAGATTGAGGTTACTCTCCCTTGACTTAAGTTTCTGCCTTTATTTCTTTCCCTTTTGACCCCAGAGTCAGAGTGAGCTCGTGGAAAGGGCATACCAGCTGTAGACCAAAGTCCTGGGTGCTGGTTTGTCTCAGGTCCTTAGCAGCCTGTGGTGTCAGACATCTCTGAGTCTTGGATTCCCTATTTGTAAAGTGACCCAATTTCCCCACTCCTCCAGGAATGTTAGAAAGATGAAAAGCAGTCGAGATTTGTGATGTACATACGGATGGATAATGTTGCCTAGTGCCTGTCCTGGGGCCTAGTTGGTGCTGTACGGGGGTAGGTGCGATGACCTGTTAGACACGTTTGCTTTCCAGTTACGCCCCTTGTACATCAGTCTCACCTATTTTCATCTCAGCAGTTCTGCCCTTGCCTAGTGGGATGCATGGCATGACCACCCCACATTCATCCATTCATTATATATTTATAAGCTTTTTATTAAGGAAAACTTCAAACATACCCCAAAAGTAGAGAGGATGATATAATAAAGCCCAATGTCCCCATCACCCAGATACGATCATTAATTCATTGCCACTCTTGTTTCGTCTATACCCTCTCTGCCTTCTTCCCCACAGCATTATTTCAAAACAAATCCCTGATGTCATTCCACCCACCCGTCAACATTTCAATATGTATCTCTAAAGGATAGGACCGCCTTATAAGCATAACCACAAAATTTCTTAAAATTGTAAAAAAAATTCAGAATTTTAGTCAATGTTTAGATTTCTCAATGTCTCATAAATATGTCTCCAGAACTATGAGAAAATAAATTTCTGTTGTCTCAGCCATCAGTCGGTGGTACTGTGTTTTGGCAACCCCAGGAAACTAACACAGGTGGTATTGGGGTTCTCAGGAGGAGGCACGTAGTCGGGTTGTCTCCATGGTAATATTAGCTGCCATTATGGTTATTGCCCAGATTTATTATTTCATTTGGGGTTTGCAAAAAGGGCCTTGTTCTAATTTTATTATTTTTCCTTCATTCAACTGGGTACGTGCCCTGACAGGGAATTGAACTGGGACCTCTCAGTCCATGGGATGACGCTCAATCCACTAAGCCACACCGGCTGGGCCAGGTTTTTTTTTTTAATGAACTCATGGAGTTTAATACATTTGACTTGTTTGACTCAGTTAGAGTTGTTATTGTTATTGTTTGTTTGTTAATCCTCACCCCAGGATATTTTTCCATTGATTCTTAGAAAGAGTGGAAGGGAGGGAGGGAGGGGCAGAGAGAGAGAGAGAGAGAGAGAGAGAGACATGGATGTAAGAGAGACACATTGATTGCTTGCTTCCTGCAGTACCCCGAGGGGGGCTGGGGATCAAACCTGCAACCCAGGTACGTGCACTTGACCAGGAATTGAGCCTGTGACCCTTCTCAGTCTGAGGGCCGACGCTCTAACCCCTGAGCCAAACTGGCCAGGGCAGAGTTGTTATTCTTATTAATGTCCAAATTATCCCAGCTTTGGCCAGGGAGAGGTTTTTTATTATGGCTCCTTTTGACACAATACTTAACATTGTTGGCTGTGAAAGTCAGCAAATATTGATTATCTGATACATAATAGGGAATGTATTAAGGGCTGGGGATTACAAAAAATCCTATATCTCTTTCTCTCTTCCTTCCTTCCTTCCTTCCTTCCTTCCTTCCTTCCTTCCTTCCTTCCTTCCTTCCTAAAATAGCTCCTGTTTTTGAAGGGGGCTCAAAGCCTAGTAGGAAGCTAAATAAACAGGAAATACAGTACTACAATGCAATATGGTAAGGACAGTGCTAGACAGTACCTAGGTGCTAGTGGACAACAGAGAAGGACACAAACGCAGCCCAGGGAGAGGACTGGGAAAGGTTCCTTAGAAAGCTCACATCTCAGCTGATTTGTATGAGATGGATGAGCAAATGGAGTGGGGAGCAGGTGATCCTAGCGGAGGGACCCCTATGAACTAAGGCTCTGAGGAATAAAACAGCAAGGTGTGTTCAGGGAATTTAAGTTCTTTGATGGACCTGAAATGCAAGGTATAGCAGTACATAAGTCTGGAGAGGTCAGTAGGGGCTAGATCATGGAGGCCTTAGTAAGCCATTCTTGGGCATTTCCTGTATGTGGTAGAAAGACTACATATAAAGGTTCAAAGCTTGGGCTTTCAAGTCCAGACTATGTGTTCTTGACTCTAGTTCTTATACATATTAGCTGGTGATGGACAGTTAATGTTTCTGAGCTTTAATATTCACAGAAAATGGGGATAATGATGCCTACTTCTGTGCATTGTTCTGAGGATAAAGTGAGGTAATGCATGTACAGCTCTTGACTTAGTGCTTATTACAAAATAAGCTCCCAATAAATGGTGATATAAGATAATGATGATGACGATAATTATTGTTAGAAGAGCTCATTGTAAATAACTGCCTCGTGTGCACCACATTGTAATTATATTGAAAAGTAGGCACTTGGTGATGACTCCCTGGGAATTTACTGTCTTAGGGAACCACACTCTCTTGGACAAAGAAAGCATGAACAAGTTGTATAAGCGACGTTGCACTTTTATGCCTATCCATAAAAGTTCATTGTTATTTACCAAAAGTGGGAGGGCAGAGAAATGACCACCGTTCAGAATCAGGCAGGCTGTCACTAATAATTATCTAGCTTATGCTTTGTTGTATTCATGTGGTAGACTCAGAGCCACAGAGGGAGTAGGTAAAATTTCCATTCATAGCCAAAGAAGGACAAGCAACCTTGAGTTTTGGGTTCTTTCCCCTGCTCCACCACTGGAATGACAACCTTCTGCAAAGCGAGACAGAGAGAGGATGCCATACCAGTGACAGATGTTAGTCTTCTCACTGACCTCATTGCATGGTGTAGAAATATAAAAACATGTGACCTTGCTCAAATCTGGAGTATTGAGTCACAATTTCTACTCATTAAAATAACTTTCAAACAGGCTTCAATTCATTGCAAGTATTGGCAAGTGTCAACTCACCCGGCATAGAAATAACCTTCCCCACCCTACTGCCCCAGCTGGAACACCTGATTTCAGGGGCATCGACTTCTCCCTTCCTCCTCTACTCTCAGTCTCTAGTACCCACAGAACCCAATATGCTGGCACAGTCCCAGGAATAGAAGAACATGCATCAGTCTTTGATGGGTGGGTGCTTTGGAAAGACGGTGACGCTGGTGTATTGTATTTCCTGACGGTGGTCAGGATGTTTTAGCAGGCACTCTATCTTTTTCTATAAATGGCCAACTAGATTTTGGACTGCTGTCATTGCTGCTGCTGCTGCTGCTGCAGTCACACCAGAGTCTTGGCAAGAGAAGGTCACACCACCCTTTCTACGCCCCCATTCACTGGCCACACCTCTTTCTCCTTGAAAACCTCCAAGGGCTCCAAGGAAGGAGCAAGTTGCCACCTGCTGCACTGCCTTCCACCAGCTGAACTGGTTTTTCCTGCTACAACAGCCCAATCTCTCTGCTTCTGAGGCCTTGGTGACCCAGGAAGACCTATGCGGTTAGCAGCCATGGGGCAAAAAACTCAGCTTCGAGAGGCAGACAGAGAAATTGGTCTTTTAGAATGGTTCCGAGGACCTGAAGAGTGACTTTGTTGTGAAACCTGTGATTTTTCCTTTCCGCTCTCCAATGACTTGGATTTTTGAACTATACTTAGTATTCAGAACTCAAAGTACTCTGTGTTCTCATTGCCTGAGAATGTATTACAAAGTGAACCCTTTCTCAGCGAGGGGCACAGGGTTTTTGAAGAGCCCTGCGGCTGTCCTCCAGATGATAATTATATTCGAGACACTTCAACTGGCCGCCATCTCACCAGGCTTTTAGTACATTTCTGATCGAGGAAGAGGGAAAATCTATTCTGCTATTCTTAACAAGAAATGTGCAAAAATTACTAATTTCATTCAAGCCTTACCTAGATAGAAACTGATTACCCTAGGAAGTGAGGCAGGAAACTAACATCTACTGTAACACCTGCTATGTGCTGGAGACTCAGTACACGTCCTCTTGTTCAACCCTCCAGCAGGCTAGTGTGGCCGGCCGTCAGTCCTCAGTTAACATGGCAGCAGGTCCAGGAGAGCCGCACCAGAAGCTGCCAGGCCTATTGAGTTGCCCAGGGTCATTTATTCTGTTGGTTCAAGCAAGTGATGAGGCTAAACCAAACTCAGGAGGTGAGGAAACAGACTCTACCTCTTGTTGGGAATTGCTATAAAAGGCTATGGAATTATGGAGACCAGCTCTGCAGATCAACTACCACCCTGGGCCGGAAAAAGAAAAAAGGAGTAATGACAGGTGACTTGTACCCAGCTCCGAAGGCATAATAGTAAATGGAGCAACATTCACCAAGTGTTTTGAATCCCTTGGTAGAAGAGCGCAGTGTACAAAGTTTGGGAGCCAGTATCCACTGTAAATAAACAGAAGTAGTTTCCATTCATCACTGTGACCCGCAAAATCCACTGGGTAGATGTGATCAGACTTGGAGGGTGTGTTTGCAACGATCAGACAACATATAGGCAATATTTACTTGGCAAACATGTGATTCTCTTGTGAGGAGCTCTGGAGCAGTCATTCTCCAGAGCGTTTGAAATAGAGCTGAGGCCTGCAGACTGCTGTCTGCCAGAGGCATGCCAAAGGATTTGAAAGGCTCAAGCTGGTGGTGCAGTGTTGTGCTGGGCTCGGGCATGCCAAGTAGCAATCTCAGACGGTGAATAAAGAAACATTGGATTGCCAGGCCAGTGTGGCGCAGTGGATTGAGCACTGTCCCATGGACTGAGAGGTCCCAGTTCGATTCCCGGTTAGGGCACATGCCTGGGTTCAGGGCTCGATCCCTAGTCGGGGGCATGCAGGAGGCAACCCATCAGTATTTCTCTCTCTCTCCCTTCCTCTCTCTGTAAAAAAATCAATAAAAACATATTTTTAAAAAATGTTAAGAAAAATTGGATTTATTTAAAGAAAAGGGGGTGGGGGATATCCAAAGGGAAGGGCTACACAGCACCGAGCCATGGGGTGGGTATTGGGTTGATGATGGCAGCCCCTGGGAGCTGGAGTTTGGTCCTTAAATGCATCCACTGGTGGGAAGCTTTTGTCAGTGGGTTTTGGGGTCTTGGTTGGTGGGTTTGGGCAGGGGGTGGGGTCTGCAGGAATTGGATGTGCTATTGGGTGCTGCTTCGGCAGTTTTAGTTCCTTATACGGTTTGATTCCTGGTGTCCAGCATTTCTTGTCCGGCCAGTTCCTCCCGGTCTTTGTTCTCCAGTGGTGGGAAGTTTGCGAAATGGCCGTTAGGAATTATATTGCTCTGTGAGTCCTAACAGGATTAAGGTGCTGTGGGCAGAGAAAACAAACTGGTTTCAGATATGAGCCCTACCTCGAAAGTCGAAAGGGTGGATGCTCCTAACAGCAGGTGCTGATGTGCAGCTGAGCTGCTTTTCACATGAACGACCCAGAGAAACATGCTCCCGGATAAGCAGCAGCCGTGATTTCTGTATCTCAGCATAGTTAATGATTCTCCAAGCCACTCCAGGTAGATGTGCTAGTCATTAGGGTCTATTGTTATTTCCGCATCTCTAAAGGCTTTCTGTTGCTGACAGTTAGCTGTGATAAGCAAGGCTTCCTATCTCAATGAGGTTTACTTCTTAGAATGGCCTTGGTGCCCGTGTTGAATGGTGATGGATTCAGAAAGCAGCCAAGGAAACACTGAAACTTGGTAGGGGAGGGGTGGAAAATCCCTGATCTTAAAATACTGTACCCGGGGGAAGAATGGTAATAACATCAGATTGGGATGTGGAAGACCTGGCTTTAATCTTAGCTCGGATGCTCAAGCGATGAAACCTTAGATGTTAGATGCTTCCCTCTCTTTCACCCCAATAGGTAGTAGTTATCTCTTGTGCAATTCATCTCTCCTGCCCTCATCTAAGCCTTTGTCAAATCTTTTGGGTTAAAGGAACACCTTCCTAGAGGTCATATCTGACTGTGTCACTCTCCCATGGCTCTCCGTTGCCTCTCCAGGCACTGCTTGGAAAATAAGACTATGTCTGGGACCTGTTATCTTTGCAGGTTTACTTCTTTTACTTATTTTTTTATTTTTTTTTATTTTTTATTTTTATTTTAGAGAGAGAAACATCAATGGAAGAGAAACACATCGACTGGTTGCCACCCACACGACCCCAACCGGGGCTGGGGACAAACTGCAACCGAGGTACATGCCCTTAGCAGGAACCGAACCCGGGTCTCTCTGGTCTGTGGACCGACGCTCTAACCGCTGAGCCAAACCGGCCAGGGCTGCAGGTTTACTTCTTGCCACTGCTCTCCCTCAGTGGCAAGTTGATTATATATATATAAAAAAAGTCTAAATTCTTCTTCCCTGTATCCACATGCTTTGCAAAAGGATTGTGCAGCTTCTCCCATCAAGAGGTGGAGTAAATTTCCTCACTTCTTGACTCTGGGCTGTCCTTGTGACTGGCTTTGGCTTACTGAATGCACTGGAAGTGGCACTGTGTCAATGCTGAGGCCTGGGGTGCTTCTGCTCTCTCTGTTGGAACCCTGCCACCGCCATGTGGATAAGGCCAGGCTAGCCTGCTGGAGGACGAGAGACTATTTGGAGGAAAGCCCAGCTGTCACGCCAGGGCTGTCCTAAACCAGTCTACAGCCAGCGAATGCCCAGACATGCAAGAGAGAGCTACCTGCGCAGCTCTCAGCTGGCTGTCGATATGTGAATGAGCCTAGCAGAGACTAGAACTGCTCAGCTGACCCATAGACTCATGAGCAATAGTAATGCTGTTATTGCTTTAAGCCACTGAGTTTTGGAGTAGTTTGTTACACAGCAATCGCTAATTGATACACCCTTAATTCTGTCTCTCTGCACTGTGGGCTCCAGTCAGGCTAAATTTCTTGCAGTTTTCTGTATGTCATCCTCATTTTTACCTTTTGGTCTTTGCACAGGCTGGTTCTTCTGCCTGAAATGTTCTCATTTTCCAGCTTCCTTCTTTGCTTGACTAAAGTCTGTTCATTTTTCATGACTAGCATAGATGGTTCTTCCTCCAGCAAGATTTGCCTAACCCTCATCAAGACTCGCTTAGCTGTCTATGCCATGTTCTTCTACAGCATCCTGTCCTTACTGCTTTCATAGCACTTGTCACACTGTATCATAATCACCTGCCTTCTCATCTGAGTCCCCTCTCTCCCTTAAGTTCCTGAAGGCAGGCCTGTGTCTTGTTTGAAGTAACATTGTCTGAGCGTAACATAATATATAGTATACAGTGGGGGAAAAATATAACTTTGTCAATGAATGAATGAAGTTATTCTACTTCCCTAACTTTCAGTTTCCTTGTCTATAAAATGTAAGGGGTGGAAAACATCATGGGTGAAAATAGTTTTGTTTTGTGTGTTGACTGATCCATTGGTCCTGATTGCCTGCAGTCTAGACTGAGAAGGATTGTGAGGCTGTGACTGGAGTTATAGGGAAGAGTGTCATGATTCATTAGCCACATCTGCCATGGTTGGGAAATAACAAGTGACAGCAAACCCGCCAAAGAAGTGCCAGCTAGGGAAAGATGATGTTTCTGGCTCATGTGAAATTTTTTTTAATTGATTTTTTTAGAGAGAGAAAGGGAGAGGGAGAGAGAGATAGAAACATCGATGAGAGAGAACATCAATTGGCCGCCTCCTGCATGCCCCCCAACTGGGGATCTGGCCCACAACCTGGGCATGTGCCCTGACCGGGAACCAAACTGGTGACCTCTTGGTGCATGGGTCAACGCTCAACCACTGTGCCCCACCGGCCGGGCTGACATGTATGAATTTGAGTCTTGCTCAACCCAGCCATATCTGCATTATGTACAGGGTGGGCAAAGGTGGGTTTGCAGTTGAGAGTACGCGGAACACAGAGTTTATTCTTGTATTATTACTCACTAATTATTATATTATTTTTCCATAAGAATGAAGGGAAAGCCAAATGTGAAACTGGCTAAATGCTAAAATTAACGTCACTTGCTGTGGTAGAAACTAGTTGCTTGCCAGTCCATTTTCTCCTCAGCACACACTGGACTGTGTTTCTCTGGCTCCGTGCATGAAGTCTGGGCCACGTGACCAATTCCCACCAGTGTAATGTAACTCGGAGTGATAGGAGTCGTCTCTGGGCTGGGCTGGTTAAGCCCGGGAAAGCCTTTTCTGTGCTCCTTCCTTCCCCTATCTTGACCAAAGAGAATCCACTAGAAGGACCTCGATACCTGAGCAACTTCATCCTACATTGGACTGTGATGGGGATGAGAAATAAAACTTTCTCTCTCAAATCGTGGAGATTTGGTGGGAGAGGGTTGTTATCCTAGTGTATCTGCCTGTCCTTTCTCCTCTTTCTTTTTATTTCAGGTGTGCAGGCATGGGCGAGTCAGATGCCGAATGTTCCACGGCAGTCAATAAAAATTACACCTGATACTTCAAGTTCTCAGGTAACCTAAAGTAATGGCTTTATAAACTGAAATACTTTGGCAGTCTGTGCCGTTTCGGCCTGCATTTATTATTGCTCTTTCTGCCCTTTGGTTCTTTCCCCACACAAAGTGGCCCATCACAGGGACATGATAGAAGCCCCACATGGAGCACCCTCCCCGCACCCCCCCCTTGGTATCAGTTACTCAATAGACCCTGCAAACGAAGGTTTATTGTGCTATAAGCCTAAGAAGGTAATGATTTCTCCCCTCAAACTTCCTGCCTTCCATCATTTGATTGCAAGAGTTTCCGAGCTCATTGCAGAAAGAGAAACGTAGATGTAGAGTGTCCATGCCTTTCTGTCTGCTGCAGTGCAGGTGCTCGAATATGATGTCCAGCCAGCTGTCGCCTCTGGTTCGCCTTCTTGGGCCACAAGAGGGGAAGTGGGAGAAGTTGACCTTCCCTATAGATCTCTGCCCTACCGTCCTGGGCACCTTACCTTCTAAGTTCCAGATATCCAGCCCTCATTCTTCCCCCAATAATCGTGTTACACAGAGCTGCCTGCTTTTCCTGCAGTAAACTGCTTTCTCCCTACGATCCCATCAAAACCTCCCCATCCTGTGGCCCCGCTCTCTCAGCTGGCTCCCTTCTCAACACACTAATCTGATCAACTTGGTGAACTAATGACTTACTGGGCACCTGGTAAGGGAAGAGGCGTTCCTTCACCTCCCATGTAATAAGTGAACATCTGTGGAGTAGCCCATGTGGGGACGATGTTGCCTAAGCTGGGTTTCACACTGGACACTGTAGGCCGTACGGACAAAGGGAAGGCTCTGTGGCAGACCAGTGCGGGGAGGTTCTCGGATAAGCCTGGTTTCCGGGCAGTCCTCAGATCACCCTTTGAAGGTAGCTGAGAGACCTGCCAGTGCCCAGGGCTGGTCCAGGGTGTGTGCTGTGATGGCAAAGGAGAGTGGGGCAACAGAGATAGCGGGCATTTTGATGGCGTGGGCAACAGGATTTTAGTGTGTGCCAGGGTACACGTGGGAGTGCTGTCCGAGTAAAGGTCAGTGGGGTAGTGTAGATTTCTGGCAAATACAGGGCAGGAGGAGGGCCCTGGGACTCTGTGGAGATCGAGGGAGGTTTTAGAATGCAACAAAGGGCAAACAAAAGGAAGAGGCAACTTGGAGTTTGTGTTTTTTTCCATGATATTTCTTTTTTCTTTCTTTATTTTTGTGGGTGTTACAGAGTGAGCCTGAAAGCTTGAATTTGCCCATGACTTTGATTGACAGGGGAAGCCCACACTACCAGCACCACCATCATACGTGGTCATAATTATTTACCTTGAGCCAGTGGTTTTCGGTCTCAGTATCATTATCTCACATTTATAGATGAGGAAACTGCAGTTAAGAAATAACTTGTGTGCCCGGCCGGTGTGGCTCACTGGTTGAGTGTTGACCCATGCACCAAGAGGTCGCCGGTTCTATTTCTGGTCAGGGCACATACCCAGGTTGTGGGCCAAATACCCAGTGGGAGGCATGTAGGAGGCGGCCAATAGATGCTCTCTCTCATCGATATTTCTATCTCTCTCTCCCCCTCCCTTCCTCTCTCTCTAAAATCAATAAAGAAAAAATATTAAAAAAAAAAAAAAAAAAAAAGAGCCCTGGCCAGTTTGGCTCAGCGGTTAAAGCATCGGCCTGCGGACCAGAGAGTCCCAGGTTCAGTTCCTGCTAAGGGCACGTACCTTGGTTGCAGTTTGTCCCCACTCCAGTTGGGGTCCTGTGGGTGTCAACCAGTTAATGTGTTTCTCTCACATCAATGTTTCTCTCTCTCTCTTCCTTTCTCTCTCCCTCCCGCTCTGTCTGAAGATAAATGCAAAAATGTCCTTGGGTGAGGGTAAAAAAATAATAAATAAAAAGAAAGAACTTGTGTAAGGTTACAAAGCTAGTAAAATGGCAGAGGCTTGAGCCCTGTGCTTAACCACCACAAGCACCCCAGAGAGATAAAGGGGGCAGGGCAGAAACCCCTGTAGGACCCGGACCTCCTGTTTGTTGTGAACCCTGCCTTTTCCACGAAAGGTCAGTGGAAAGCCAAAAGGGCGAGGAAGCCGTGCTGAGCTGCTCAGCTGGGAGTGCATCCCGCCCCCAAGGGCTCCTTCCACCGGCCTCTTTGGCTGGCTGGCCACACTCTCTCTGGCACGTCTCTTTGACCAGTGTCCTTTGCTGATTTGAGAAAGCAGGCTGCCAGCTTGCATAACGTAAAGCCCTCATCAGTGCCAGAGGAAGGAAAACATCAAGGTGAAAGCCCAAGAGGGTCTGGGTTGTCACACACCTCACCTGGCAGGCGGCGTCTCCCAGTGGAGGACCCCCCGCCATCACACGGCCCTGAAGGAAGCTCTGTGCTGCCCTTCAGAGGGGAGGCCATGACAGAAGACATGCAGACATAACTGCACATCTGTGAGCAGAAAATCCGTTGTGACAGCAGGCTGCATTAGAATCACCGAATGGACTCGGCCACCTGGTTGGATCGAGACCTCCACAGCACTTCCAGAGAAGTCAGCCTTGGCTCCAGTCCTGGCCACTGATGGGAGGGAAGCGGTTCCACAATCAGATCTTTCAAAATCAATTTAGCTCATGTTCCAAAGTCCTTGCTATAATTGACAGCAACTTCCTCCCTGGTTTCCTTAGGTATCAGATAAAAGTATTGAACTATTTTAAACCCTTCTGAGGCCAGCACTCACCTCCAAGGGGAATTTTAAGAGGCGCCTGCATAGAGATTTGACTTAATTCCAGATCTTTCCTTCCTGCTAGAATGAGTAATTAGCAGAGCAATCCCAACCTTCGGCACCGGAGTTTACGTGTAGTGATCCAAAGTGGGAAATATTAAAGCAGCTTGTGCCTTGTGGTGGTGGAGTGAAAAGGTTTCTCCCACCTTCTGTGTTCTGTGAAATGGGGATGACCATCGTGAACTCTGCCGGGTGGGTGCATGTCAGTGAGTCCCGGTTGATAAAGCTCACAGTCCTGTTTCAGCCTCTGTGCTGTGGAGAGCAGGCAGGACCTTCCAGTGACTTTGCATGGGAAGCTAATTGCCCTGGAAATGTCGGGAATTTGATCTTCCATCAAATCCTTCAGCCCTTCAGATCTCTTGACAGTCTTTGGCTATTTGCATCTCAAGGTTAAAGGAGGCTGTTGCTTTCTGGGTGCTAATCAGTTGCAAAAACTTTTGATCTCTGAAAACTAAAACCCACTGCAATCGCCCCTTCTAAGCGCGGTGGGAGCTGAGCCAGGGAGGGGCAGACAGGCTGGCTTTACTGGAATGAGCAGTGTTCAGCAGTTGAGAGTTTTAATTCTGTTTTCCGTAGGGCTCTGTGAGATTGCAGAAAATCACTTAATACTTCTGAGTATTTTTCCCCAAAATGCGATTTGAATTTTGTCACATCTCCCCAGGGAGAAATTGGAGAAATTACCCTTATGGAACTGCAGATCATTATAACTTGTAGATTTAAAAGAAAGAAACTTTGCAAACAAGTTTTCTGGGGGAAAATATCCATGCTTACACATAGACACGTGTACTGGTTTCCTACTGTGCGATTTTAGCCATACTAGGTACTTTTTAGAGAGATAAATTATTCTTCGACATCAGGGCTTCTCAGCAGTGGCGTTGTAACATTTGGGCCAGGTCATTCTTTGCTGTGGGAGGACAGTCCTGAGCACTGTAGAATGTTTAGCAGCATCCCTGGCCTCTGCCTACTAGATGCCAGTAGCACCCTATTAAATTAATTCAAGAAGGAGGTCAGTAGACTAAGATGGTTCTAGTGTCTTAGCAACCGACATAAGTAAACCAAACCTAAGCCTGTAAATGCCTCAAGGTTAAGAAATCCAAACCAAAGGGCAACTGCCCTGGTCAGTGTGGCTCAGTTGGTGGAGCGTCACTCCATGCACCGAGAAGTCACCGGTTCCATTCCTGGTCAGGGCACGTGCCAGGGTTGCAGGCTCAATCTTCAGTAGTGGCTGTGCAGGAGGCAGCCAATTGATGTTCCTCTCATCGATGTTTCTCTCTCCCCCTCTCCTTTCCTTTCTCTCTAAAAAAAAAATCAATAAAAAACATATTCAAACAAACAAACAAAAAACCCCAAAGAACAACTGATCACAAACAACTAATTAGGCTTTTCCAGATAAGGCAACTGTTTATGCTTTAGCTGATCAAATAGTTTCCTTGCATTGCTTCTGTGTCTTCTCTATACAAGTCTTGCCCTAGCTCTGGTGGGAGGAGCACTCCTAAACACTTCCTATTTGGTGCTGCCCAATTTGAATAGATTTTTGCTCAAATAGACTCTTAAACTTTTTAACATGCCCCAGTTTACCTTTAAATAACCCCCAAATTGTGACAATCAAAATGTCTCTAGCCCTGAGCGGTGTGGCTCAGTTGGTTGAGTGTTGTCCCGTGCACCAAAAGGTTCCATTCCGGGTCAGGGCACATGCCCAGGTTGCAGGTTCGGTCCAGGTCAGGTTGGGGTGGGTACGGGACACAGTCAATCAGTGTTTCTCTCTCACATTGATGCTTCTCTCTCTCTCTCTCTCTCTCTCTCTCTCTCCTCTCCCTTCCTCATTCTCTCAAAATCAATAGAAACTTATTTTTTAAAGTGCCTCCAGACATTGCCACATGTTCCCTGGGACAGGATTGCTGTATTTAGTAGATAAAAATACAGGATGCCTATTTAAGGTAGAATTTCAGAGAAATAATGAATACATTTTAGAATGTGTAAATTTAACTGGGTGTACTATATTTAATGTGGCAACCTACCTGGGGGACGGAACCCCCCCTAGTTAAGAACCCCTCTTTTAGATAAAGATTTGCTTTTATCAGAGAACTCACATTATCACCCACCTCAACCACCTTCTCTTACTCCTGCCCCTCTTTTCTTTCTTTCCCATCTCTTTCCCTAATTCCAGCCTTCATGATAGAAGAGAAAATAAATTACATTGTGGGCATCGCTATGGATTGTTTCTAGTCTTAGGCAGGAGAGCAAATAGAAATAAATTGCTACTATGATAAAATGGGATTCATTCAAAAAACAAAAGCAGTGTAGGTAATGCAAAAGCATGCCTCTCCAGGCAGAAACCTTCCGTGGACAGTAAAGCACCCACTCAGGCCTTTGAGGTAAAGAAACTCCGTGTGCTTCCAAGCACTCCACGGACCCTTTGAAAGTCAAGCCCAGAAGTTACCGTGAGTTTTTCTTTCTGACATTTAACCCACGGATATTTTGTGAGCAATGATGTGTCAACCAGGTGCTGGATGGCACACAAATCAGGAAAAGGCACAATTTGTGCTCGGTGGAGAAGAAGCAGGTTGTCCTTCCATGGAGAGGAACTTGCTGATAACAGCTGGGACATTCCCAGGGCCTAATCAAGATGCAGATGGTAATAAGCAAGAGGAGAAATGGGTAACTGAGCAGGTAGGAGTCAAGGAAGCCTTTGTAGAGGAGGTGAGATGAAGGGTGGGTAGACTTCGGGGTGGGGTAAATGAAGCTAGCTGGAGACATGTGATTGCATCCCGAGGGTCAATGGTTTGGTGCTCAAAGCAGACAATAATATGGTGATCCTTTATTTATTTATTTATTTTTAATTTTGTTTTTCTTTATTGATTTTAGAGAGAGGGGAAGGGAAAGGGAGAGAGAGAGAAACATCGATGAGAGAGAACATCGATTGGCCGCCTCCTGCATGCCCTGCACTGGGGATCGGGCCCACAACCTGGGCATGTGCCCTGACTGGGAATCGAACTGGCGACCTCTTGGTGCATGGGTCGACGCTCAACCACTGAGCCACACCGGCCGGACAATAGGGTGATCCTGTAAATTGATGGTCCTAAGATATTTGTTCAGTATTAGTTTGGAGGAGTATGCTCGGGGGGACAGAGAAGGAGGCTAGCTCTTGTTAGCCTTTGGTCTTTCCTTTCTCGTCCCCAAGGATTTGTTATTGTTCAGCCCCGGAAAGCTAATATTAATCACCATCAGCTTAGAGACCCTCTGTTGGTACTGAGCCTGCTCCTTGCGGGCACCCTTGCTCCCCACTCCCCCACACATGGCTGATTGATAGTTCATGCCATTTCAGAGGAGCTCTTGCTGAGACAAGTTCTCCACTCTCCGACTTCTGTCATTGTGTTTCAGGGCCCCTTGTAGATTGCTGATTGCCCAACTAGTCCCCTTCTTAGCCCAGCTCTAAGCCTTAAGGATCTTATTGACACAGATGTTGTGATTAAACCACAGATATGTTCTCTGTGAAAGGGTCTTCACCAAATGCTTCATGAAAGGCTTCCTCTGGCGGTGGCGGAGGAGGCAGGACACAGTGGTGCATGGAAGGAGCATTCGATTGGGGTGCAGGAGGCTAGTTCTGAGCTCTAATTTTGCAACGAACTTGCTGCATATTCTTGTGTAAGCCACACTCCCACCCTGGGCCATCATTGCTTTCTTTAAAAATGGAAGGTTGGACTAGAACCCCGGTGACAAAACAGGTTTTGTCTTATACACAAATTCTGATTGATTGGTAGCAGCTCCCTGGAATGTGGCATAGAGAAAGCCCTTTAGAGCACATCTGGGCTCTGGAGGAAAGAGTGCTCAGTGAGTCGTCTACCATGGTGCACGGGGATGGTGGTGTGATGATAGCATGTGTGCCCCGTTTTTACAATCCCTTGTTTGAACAGGCGCTAAGAAATTCCAATCAGAGTTCTGAGACAATGGGAATGTTGGTTAAACATTCAAAGAGAGTTTGTGTATTCAGAATTAGGATTCTGTGTGTTTTCAAAAAAATAAAAGAGAGAGTTGGGTTGTTTACAGTAGAAGAGTAGCTATAATTCTTTGCTTCATTTAGGATAGCTTTGCTTCTGACCTGCCATCAATAGGATCTACGCAGAAGTGGGAAATGCTCACACTGATAGTCACTGTGGCTAACTAAGTCCACCAGCACACATCGAAATGTTTTCTTATGAGTTGATATGGCCCTCACCAAGACATAATAAAGCAAAAGCCAAGCACTACAAACCTAATTAAAAGGCAAACTCCAGGCGGAGTGAAAATATTTGCAAATATTTACTTAAAGTGCACCCAGAAGATAAAGAGCTCCTAAAATTAACAGGAAAAAGACAAACAACTCTACAGTAAAAGGACAAAGAATATGTAAACAGGGAACTCAGAGAAGACACATAAACCTATTAGACGTATAAAAGATGTGAACAATTCAATAATTTTAATAAAGATTTGCAAAATGAAGCAGGGTACTGTATCCCTTTATCATATTGGTAAATAATATTCAGTGTTGATAAGGAAGTGAGACAGAAAAGGGTGTCAATTGGCACAACTCTTGGAGGACAGTGTGGACTGTTCTATAAACACTTGAGATGCATATATCCTTTGACCTAACAATTTCACTTCTAAGAATTTATTTAAAAAAAAAATGCTGGTGCAAATATATGTATATATATATTTTTTTATACATATAAAAAGGACTTTTATTGCAGATTCAGCCAAATTGATTGGTTTGGGTCACAAGGCAGAACTTTTGCATTTAATGTGGGGTGGAATCCAGGAAGTACTGGACCCGCTGCGAGATGGACCTAAGTCGTACATCAGTCACTTTTCTAAGTGGTGGAGCACAGTGATGTCATGCACTTCCAGGAGTTAGTGTTAATTCAGTAATCTCCAAAACAATACACTTTCAGTTTTCCCCAGAAGTGGTAAAGAAACCTATCATGTTTGTACACACACACACTTCATGTTAGTTTGTTCCTGGAAAAAAGCTTGGAAAGCCCCACACCAAGTGTGGATGATGGTTAATTTGAGGTTGGGATTTGATGGTGGTGGGTGATGGTGATGAGTAGATTTTTGCCTTAAAAAAATTAAAAAAAAAAAAATCCTCACCAGAGGACATGCTTAGAGAGAGGAAGAGGGGAGAGAGAGAGAGAGAAAGAGAAACATCAATCAGTTGCCTTTAGGTATGTGCCCCAACCTGTGATCGAACCCCCAACCCAGGTAACCCAGGTATGTGCCCTGACGGGGAATGGCACCGGCAACCTTTTGGTGCACGGGACAGTGTTCAACTAACTGAGCCACTCCGGCTGGGCAGAATTGTGCCCTTTGTTTGTTTGTTTATTTATTTATTTATTCATTCATTTATTTGTGTTAATCCTCACCCAAGGATATTTTTCCATTGGTTTTTAGATAGAGTGGAAGGGAGGGAGGGAGTGGGGGAGGGGAGAGAGAGAGAGAAAGAGAGAGAGAAACATCGATGGGAGAGAGGCATATGGATTGGTTGCCTCCTGCATGACCCCGACCAGGGCCGGGGATCAAACCTGCAACCCAGGTATATGCCCTTGACCAGAATTGACCCCGAAACCCTTCGGTCCAAGGGCCAAAGCTCTAACTGCTGAACCAAACTGGCCAGGGGGGGTTTTGCCTTTTAAACTTCTTTATTATATAACCTTGTCCTAATGAGCAAATATGATGGTATATTTGAGAAAAAATAAAAATACTTCAAAAGTAATAAATATCACAATTCTGGAAATACAAACAGGGCAAAGGAAAATGTATGTTATCTGTCTCTTTTAGTAAAATATAATGTAAATAATTTTAAAAATGTTCAATTATGGTTGACATTTAATATTATATTAATTTACAACATAGTGATTAGACATTCATATAATTTATGAAGTGATTCCCCCCTCATAAATCATTACAATACTATTGACTATATTCCCTATGTCGTACTTTATGTTCGAGTGACTATTTTTATAACTGGCAATTTGTGCTTTTCTATCCCTTCATCTTTTTCACGCAGCCTCACAACCTCCTTCCCATCTAGCAACTATCAGTTTGTTCTCTGTATCTATGAGTTTGTTTGTTTTGTTTTTTAGAGTCTACATATAAGTTAAATCATATGTTATTTCTCTTTCTCTGTCTGACTTATTTCACTTAGCATGATACTCTCTAGGTCCACCCATATTGTTGCTAATGGGAAGATTTCATTCTTTTTTATGGCCAGGTAATATTCCATTGTACATATGTACTGTTATCCATTTGTCTATCAGTGGACATTTCGGTTGCTTCCATATCTTGGCTGTTGTAAATAATGCTGCGGTAAGTGGAATCCAAAAGAGATTTTTCTAGGAGAAACATAAATGTTGAAGCAAGGCTGCAATGAATGAGAAAAAGTTTTGTTGAGAGAAGTGTTTTGGATTTGAGAGCTTGGAAATCACTGGTGACTTACAGTATACAGATTACAAACTTGTATCACCTCACACTTAGATTATGGGAACCTGTAAAATGCAGATGATAAAGTGCAGATGATAAAATAAGGGTTCAGTGGTATAATCTGTAAACAGTGGTTAAGTACTTAGCCCAAGCCCTCATTCATTCATTAAATTAATATTTAATGAGTGTTTATTATGGACCAGGTGTGGTTGTAATATTTGCACATAGAACAGTGAATGAAACAGATAAGGTTTTTGCTTTCACAGGCCTTATCGTCAACCTGGGGTAGGGACAGTTAATAAAGCCATTTGAGAGTGACAGATACTTTACAGAAATTAAAGGATGATGATCTGAGGGAGAGTAATGGGATGGCTACTTTAGGTAGGTTGCGTAGGAAAGGCCTCCCTGAGCAAGTGATATAAGCCAAGAGCTGAATGACAAGAACAGCCAATATTGACTATTATTGTTATTGTTGTTATTATTATTTCCTTTTTCCTCTTTTTCTTTCCAGTTCTTCCTCTTTCCACTTCAACTGTTCACCTGCCTTACACACTGCTCCATCTCATCACATAACTTTCTTTTCTTTTATTGTTCTTTCATTTAATATTATTTATAGACACATTATACAGAAGCAGGAATGAAGAAGGCCCACAGATAGGGTAAATCCCCCATATTTTACAGATGAGAAAACTAAGGTTTGCTGGACACGCCTGATGGAAAGCAGTGGCCAGGAACATACGCGAGTTCCAGTCCCGCTCCTCGTTGGCCGCGAGACCCACAGAAGAGATCTCCAAATGCAGATAAAGCATCCGAGTGCTTGTAAAACATGTCGTTTCCAGGACCCCCCCCCATCACTGAGTCAGCCTCCCCACTGATGGGACAGACGCATTTGCAAGTTTGACAAATACTTTGATGATTCCTAAGTGTATTAAAATTTGAGAACCACCGTTTTGAAGAGCTTAAGTCAAAGAAGACATACAGACACATGTTCAGCTCTACCAACTAAGGCTTCTGAGCTGGGCTAGACCGCCACAGACTTTGCCAAGACCACAGGCTGGATGAGCAGCCCGGCCCTTTCAGGCCTGTCCTACCACGGCAAAACCAACAGAAATAACTGTGTGTGTCCACGTGGCTTTTATAAGCAGTCCTGTGGTTTCTAGGTTTGGTCCTCACCTCACTTTCCTGCTGGAAACCCTTCTGTGCTCCCCTGAGTGACTGCAGGTTGTTGTCTGGACGGAGGCAGAGGGGAGTGTGGCTCCTGTTAAAGCTGGCTGGCGGCTCGCGGTGCTGCGGAAAAGGCATCCTTGCCCCAGGCAAAGGCATTCACACCTTCCAGGGAGACACATGATTAGAGGCAGCAGGGAGGTGCAGATGCAGACCCAGGAGGAGGGGTGGGTAGGGAGCTAACTGGAACTTAATCTATTAGAAGAGGAAAGGCCTTTGAAAAGTGAATTAACGATATTTATAGCTGCATCAGGTAAGTAGCTGGGAGAGCTCGCTGATAATGAGGCCAAGGTTGAATTCCCACGTGGACCAGAGTGCTTTACATGGAGAAACTTGCTGTTCTCTCCCTGGTTCTGAGACTTAGGCAAACACATCTGTCTCTGAACCTCAGTTCCCCAGTCTAAAACAGGTACACACATCCCACCTTCCCGACCCACATGTCATAAGGAATAAATGAAAATAAAGTGCTTTTTAAAATCAAATTTTAAAAGCAGGAGGAGGATGAGAGCGGGGAGGAGGGGGGTCAATGGGGGAAAAGGGGGGACATCTGTAATATTTTCAACAATAATAAAATAAAATAAAAATTTAAATATGATCTCTTGTTACTGCTTACATTATTCTTTTCATGGCCTAGGTACCCCTCCCCTACTTTCTTTACTTTATTTTATTTTTTGTTTTTACTTTTTTATTTTAAAATGGTCTCCTCCTGCATGCCCCCCACTGGGGATTTGGCTCACAACCTGGGCATGTGCCCTGACTGGGAATCGAACCGGTGACCTCTTGGTGCATGGGTCGATGCTCAACCAGTGAGCCACACCAGCCGGGCTAATTAAAAAAAAAATGTTTTTATTGATTTTAGAGAGAGTGGAAGGGAGAGGGAGAGATAGGAAGATCAATGTGGATTGATCTTTCAGTTGCTGACTGGGAATCCAGCAAGCAACCTCTTGGTGCATGGGACGACACCCAACCAAATGAGCCACACGGCCTGGCTGTTTTTAATTTTTTTAATTTAAATTTTATTTTTAAATTATAGTTTACACTTAATATTATTTTGTGTTAGTTTCAGGTGTACAGCATAGTGGGTGAGACGATCATATACTTTACAAGGTGTTTCCTCGATATTTCCAGTACCCACCTGGCACCATGCATAATTATTACAGGTTATTGACTCTATTCCCTGTGCTGTACTTTACATCCCCGTGACTGTTGTGTAACTACCAAGCCGTACTTCTCACTCCCTCCACCTTCCCCACTTCTGTGCTGTGTATCAGCTGGCCGTCTCTCAGAGTGCAGTCAGCCACACTGTGAATGAGCCTTACAGACTAATCAATAGTCCTTCAATAGGCCCATTATACTGGCCCTGAGTCAAGAAGATTATTTTCATAGAATGAATACAGAATATATTCTCAAGTGTTGGTTCTTGGCCTGTTCTACCCACTTCTGGCCTCATCTTTTTTATTTTTTACTTATTTTAACTTTTGCTCTACGTGGTTGCAGGACTTCTAACCACTAAGTAGAGTGGATTTCCTGTTTCCTCCACCTCTGTTTTTCGTTCTTTTGTTTGATCTCCAAAGAACTAGAATTTAGGTCATTTGCCATCCACTACCCACTGAGGACAGCCGTGTAACATATGAGCCTGCCCTCCAACTCCCTGCTCAGTGTGGACACCGCTGATGATTGCACAATCTCCCATTGATGTGGCTTAACACCTCTGTCTAGTGTGGGTAACTACTGGCCACACGTGGTCAGAGAGCATGTGAAATGTGGTTATCACGAAGACCTCACAAAAGAAAGTAAATGTAAAGTATCTCAATCTTTTTTATATTGGTTACAAGTGGAAAGGATAATATTTTGCATATATTGGGTTACATTACATATGCTATTAAAATTTAATTTACCTGCTTCTTTTGACTTTTTTTAAGTGGTTACTAGAAAATGTAAAACTCTTTTATGTATCTCACATTTGTGGCTCGTGTGCTATTTTTACTCTACAGTGCTGCCTTCAAATCGTCCTTAAGACAGTTCTCTAGGCAGTCAACTATCAAACCAGAAATTAAAGAGTAGGATTTAATGTGAGTGGGAGAGAAGTTGACATATTTTGAGTTTTCAATCTTACAATGGAAAAGAAGGACCTTCCACTCTATCAGTTCAGTGGTTCCCAAACATGGTGCATTAGAAAGCCCTGGACCCCAAATTGTAAAATAATAGATTTCCAGGTTCCACCCCTGGAGATTCTGATTCAGTAGGTTTGGGATAGGCCCGGGTTGTGTGTTTTACAAGCAGCCCGAGAGATCCAGGTTTGAGAATCCCCGAGCTAGGACTTTTTTACATTTTGATGAAGAGACTTTCCCGGGGTGACAAGTTGTCATTGGCAGAGCTGGGACCAGAGCACATGTTCCTCATGGATTGTATTTTGTGCTGCAGACCCTTAGAGTATTGTGTATCACTGTGACCTAAGAGCCTTAGCGGAACTCCGGATGGAATGAGGAACTCGTCTCCGCAGGCAGGCCCCCTTCTCTTCTTATTTGGGAAAGCCTGGTTTGGCTCAGCAGCCCCCTCTGCTGTCTCAAATGCCGAGCGCAGCCTGGCACAGCTGGCTTTGGGGAAGGGAACACAGAAGGATGTAGCATAAAGGACAATGCCGTGGGGGAACCTCTCTGCAATCAGGCAGTGGTCAGAGGGAAGCGTTGCAGTCTGAGACCCTTAGAGCCAGAAGGGCCTGCAGAGGTCATTCACCTGACTGCCCCCTGGTTGGAGGAGGGAATTTGGACAAATCATTTTTCTTCTCGGGGCCTCAGTTTCCTCATCTGAACAAGGGGAATAATGACATGCTCTATACCCTTCCCTCAACAGAGACTATTATAATAGTCTAATACAATAATGATAATTTTGTTGCCAATGTCTTGGTCCAAAGACACACAGCTAATTAGAGAGAGAACCAGACTTTGGACTCCGGTCTCCCAGTTGAAGTATATCATATATTTCAGCCAACAAAGGAGAGATGTGTTCAGAGGGACAGAGACAGGAACATCTTACAAGGGCGGTTGAGGCTGGCCTCATGCCTACGTGTAGTAAAACCAGGTCGCTACCCTCTTATTGAACACATTCATTCATTACTCATTTATTCAGCTTATGTTTACTGAACACCTCTTATGTGATTGAAACTGCAGGACGTGTGACACTAAGTTAAATGAGGCATGGTCCTTGCTATGTCTATGGTGTTTGCTATGTCCCCCTCAGTATTTCTTTTGTCAGAAATACCCTCACAGTGACTAGTGTCACAGTGCACAAGTCACGTGACTGGGAGCTACGTGCCAGGCACAGTGCTAGGCACTTCTCATGCATGACCTTCAAATGCAGAAGAAGAAATAAATCCAGGTGGTAGAGCCGGACTCATGCTCACTCGTTAAGCTACAATGCCACGCTGCCTTGAAAAGCACTTCCTTTTGGTAAAAGCTTTGGGTGTCTATCAAGCCCTAGGCAAAATGTTCACCTGTCATTTACAGCACTGGAAATAACCTACAATATTCAACACATGTTTAAATAATTTACAATACACTATTTTTGAAGAATATTTAATGATCTGGGAAAGTACCATTGATAAAAGGCTATAATAGCAAGATAAAAATCTGTTTGGTACTAATTTTGTGAAACGCCCACCTATAAATGTGAAAAAAGGGATGGAAAGCAGTTTACTACTGTTTTTAATATTACTGTCAAACAGTAGTGTTTGGGAGAGTCTTATTTTTCTTTGAACTTTTGGAGTTTTTCATATTTTCTACATTTTTTAAAAAACTTTTTAGCCATTCTGATGGGTGTACAGTAGTATCTCATTGTGGACCACATTGATTGGCCGCCTCCTGCATGCCCCCCACTGGGGATTTGGCCCACAACCTGGGCATGTGCCCTGACCGGGAATTGAACCGGCAACCTCTTGGTTCGTGGGTCAACGCTCAACCACTGAGCCACACCGGCTGGGCCCACATACTATTTTTATAATCAGAAAAAAGTAAATCTTATTAGAAAATAAATAAAATTGAAGTGATGCCAAGTAAAAGAAAGAGAAACAAAAACCACTGGGAGTAAGTTGGATAAAATTAACGTGCTGTCCTCCGCGTGAGTTATGAATGGATTTTCCTTGCCCTACTTTGCTTTAGTTTCCAAATCGTTCAAAATAAACTTGTATTCTTTTTATTGTAGAAGAAAACGTTTTATTTTAATTACACGTGAGAGTTCCTACATTAATCAAAGATAATTAAGTGATATTTTAATGGTCAGTGACTTTATGTGATAACTGAAAAAGTGGTGGGTTTTAAACCCTGGCCAGGCAGCTCAGTTGGTTAGAATGTCCTCTCAATACTCCAAGGTTTTGGGTTGGATCCCTGGTCAGGGCACATACAAGAAGCACTAATGAATGCATAAATAAATGGAGTAACAAGTTGATCTCTCTCTCTCTCTCCTTTCGTTAAAATCAATCAATGACAGTTTTTTTAAACAGAAAACGTGGTGGTGTTCGATGAGCTCTGTTTGGGTCTTACCTACATGTACTCTGAGCTTGGGCACGCTGCCTTCTCTGAGTCTGGCTTCTTCCCTTTTTTAAATAAGTGGATTGTAATTTGTACTAAGTCCTCTATCAGAAGGCAAATGTATTAAAAACCGATAGGCACCTGAGGCAATGAGAGACAGGACAAGTGAGTTTTGATGGGGAGTAGGGACTCACTCTTTGGGGGTTTCAAGCGGAGAACAAGAGCCGTTTGCCCTGGGATTCATAGAGGAGATACAGGCCCACAGGCAGACTGCAGGGTGTTACGAGGAGAATGTGAACTTCAGCGTGAGAGGGGCCCGGGTTCAAATACAGCCATGACCCTCTTCTTGATCTTTGATTTTGGCAAGTACTTTACTCTCTCTGAGTCTCAGTTTCTGAATCTGCTAAAAAAAGGTATTAGTACCTTTATCCGCTTGGCTTTGTGTTTGTGTTTTAAACCAGATAATATTTATAGACGTTGTCATTTACAGAAGTATATATGACCGCCTTTTGCCTTAGAATGTAGTAGGCAGGTGACAAAACTGGGGGAGAGGGACTTGAAATGGAGGGAAGTTAAAGAGACCAGAGACAAATTTAGAAATCCAGGTTGTGACGGCTTAAATGAGTGCTAGCGATGACCTAAGCAAAGCCCTCATTTTGCAAAGGATAAAAATAAAGCCTAGGATTGGTTCCCCGTGGCGATGGCGGCAGGGCCAGGGTGCAGACGGGTGGTTTATTTCCCAGCCATACCACAAGGCTTCAGCTGACCTCACAATTTCACCCTCGCCTGCTGTCAGTCAGGTGAAATGGAATTTTCCTGGCACATCCCACGAGGACCACTAGGCTTGGGGGTTTCCAGTGCTGTAACCAGCAAGAGAACAGAACAGAAACAAGTTCTCCAGGAGACATTTCAGGAGAAGATCTAACCCTTCTCTTGAACTCTTTACATTGTCCAAGCTCAGGCCCTAGGTGCCGAATCCATGCTGTTGACCAGCTTGGTTGCATTTAACTCTGATTCTTGTCAAGCCCGGGCATTATCTTCCCTGGAGAGTACACACTGTCCACCAAGGGATTTTTCTGTGTATTAATTTCACCCATGAGCAGTTTCCTCCATTGTCCTGGGCTGCGGCTAGAGACTTACTGTCTGACCACTGTGATTTTCTGTTGCTTTCAAAGGAGAACAGATACTCTTCTGCACTCATTTGCTCCATCAGTTTCTTTCAAGGTTGTTGACCACTGGTTGGTGGCATTAGCGTGCTTCCCTGCTTAACTTCAGGGAAAAAGATTTCTTTTTACAAAGCCCAAAATGAAGATCTTAGGATCTCTTCTTTCAAGCTTTCTGTTTTTTTTTTTTTTTCGGCTGTAGAAGGATTTCAGCAATCTCTTGGGTGGTTTTATTGGCTGAGAAAAAAAGAAAAGAAAAATCAAGACCCAGCTTGAATCATCCCTTGCTTCTTGACCAGAATCTCTATAAAAAATCTTCTCTCTCCCCACACCCCTCCCTGACTTTGCAAAAGGGTGCTCCTGAGTCAACATTCTCAGCCCTGGAGATCCTGAGACAGGAAATAACATTAAGCTGGGAAGGCTGTTTTCACAGGAGGATTTTTACTCCAGCCTAGTTCAAAACATAATGAACCTCTTGTGAGCAAATCTCTTAAGAACTACCTCGCTTGGTTTTCTAAGATGTTTTTGGATGGTGGTTAAAGGAGTGAGAGGACTTTGTGACGTTGTGAAGACCAACTCTGGATCCATCTGTTCCTATCTCTCTCTCAGGGTCAGGGTTACCTTCATGCTGGAAGGAATGGTTTCTACCAAGCTCCTTCAACCCAGGCCATGGAGAACACAGAAGACATGTGGATGCATTCTTGTGCTTTCCAACACAAATGTATTTCATAGAGTCCTTGCTGCTATAAAGAAATTCTTTGAAAGCAGCATGTAAGAGGGCACTGTTTGTAGAAAAGCCCTTTCTTCCCTTGGCTAAGGGCTCCTTGATGTTTTGCTGTCTCCACTCCCTCCCTGGCCTGCTTTGTTTATATGACAAATCAATGTTTTACTCCACTTACTGACATTCACGAAGGTAGGGAAGATGGAGTCATGCCCCCAAGGCAATGTGGTGGGCTAGAAAGACCTGCAACTCAGTCTGGCGGCATAAATTCAGGCTCTGGTTTTGCTAATGACTCCTCAGACCTCAGCGTCACCTCTCATATCTAAGGAAAAGATTTTCCATGTCAGCAATGCATGTAAGGCACTTAACCCAGGTCCCGCCCCAGAGTAAGCACCCTGCACATTCTAGCCGTACGACTGGCACAAAAGTTTGTTCCACATCGTGCTTTCTTCCTTAGGAGGTGTGTGTGATGGGGACTGGACTTCCCTGAGAGCACGACAGAGATGGCTGCCGAAAGGGGGCAGGATATAGGAAGAACCGCCTGATATTTGTTGAGGACTCAGGGCTGACCCAGTGCGTGATGTAGCAGAGATGTGGTAGACTTTGAGTAAGACAGTTTTGGGCTCCCGGTCCCATTGTACTGATTTTTGTTGTGCAATACTGTGTAAGTTACTTAAAAAGAGCTCTCTTCCAGGTTTCGTAGAGTGACCCACGTTGTCTGTGCTCTCCTCCTCCTTCCACACCTGATGCCGAGAGAACTAGACTAGAGCAATGGAAATGACTCCATTCTCCGTGTGAAACCAGCCCTGAAGAAGCAATTAAAGCCGCCGGAAGGTGTTGGCAGAAGCCTAATAAACCTTACGGGTGTGTTATTTGGGGTTGCTAACCTTCCTCACAATTGGGCTCGTCTGTTCACAGATTAGCACCAGTAATAAGCCCAATGGAAGAGAATGGCCCTAATTGGTTCCTAGCTGTTACTTTGGGATAAAAGTTGACCATCTATTCTGAGAATGGTCTGTTTAAAGCTGCGTGTACCGTTTTCCCAAGTGAACAGATAAATAAGTGCAAAATTCACTCTACGCACCGATTGCGGAGTCTGTGGAAAGCTCGTTCAAGCAATCTGACCGGTTTTCATCTGTGAACTCATAGAGTATTTTCACGTAATGTAGATACTGACTTCGTGTCCAGGTATGTGCATTTGTGTACGTGTGTGTATAAATATGTTTGTGTGTGTGTTAGAAAGAAAGAGAGAGAGCGTGTGTGAGTTTAGAACCGTGATGCAGACAAATGAGCATAGACACCAAGAAATAAACCAGCCGAAGGTCCCGGTAGAAGTCTGCTTGCTCGATTGAGCTCCCCTGTGTCAGTGTAACTTAAAAAGCATAATGAAAACATTTTGGCTTAATGAACATGACCTGTGATCAATTCTAATGCTTTATTTAGGAGGAAAACAAATAATGAGAAGAACATTCAGCCCCAGGACTGAGGCTGTTCCAAACCATTCTTTTCAGGGAATTATTACAAGGAGGATGTCAATTTAAGTTAGAAGTTATTGTTTGGTCAAGGGCCATTGTGATATTTTTTTCTTGACTTACAGACTCTTTCAATTAGTCCTTCATATTCCTTTATTGTGGTAAAATATACATAACATAACATTTACCATTTTTAAATGCACAATTCATTGACATTAAGTCTATTTATATTGTGCAGCCATCACCACCATCCATCTCCAGAACTGTGTCATCTTCCCAAACTGGAACTTGGTACCCATCAATCCTTCATTTTCAGAAGACAGCAAATTACAGATTTTGGAATCGTCCATACCTTATTCACACGGGGACTGATCACAGGAAGTGGCACACCTTTTATATTTGCATATCCATTTACTCAGTTGTTCAGCAGGTGCTGCCTGAGCACCGATGGTGAGCCAGGTGCTGTGCTGGGATGATGTTGACCAAACCCGACAGAGTCTTGCCCTCAGATCTCAGACTGTTCTCTTCTTGTTGGGGTAGGCAGAATGATGCCCCCACACCCCATGCCCTAATCCTGGAATTTGTGACTCTTACCTTACATGGCAGAATGGGACGTTGAGATGTGACTACATTTAAGGATTTTGAAGTGGGGAGATTTTCCTGGATTTTCTGGGTGGGCCCAATGTACTTACACGGGAAAGAGGGAGGCAGGAGGGTCAAAAAAGGAGATGAGATAACACAGAGTGATAGGAAGTGGGGCGTGAGCCAAGGAAGGCGGGAAGCTGGAAAAGGCCAATGGATCCTCCCCAAGAGTCTCCAGAAGGAATGCAGCCTTCTCGACCCCTCGGCTTTAGCCTGTAACACTCATCTTGGACTTCTGATCTCTAGAACTCTAAGATAATAGGTTTTCATAGTTTTAAGCCACTCAGTCTGTTAAGTGATTTGTTATAGTGGCTACTTGTCTTTATGCTTAGTCAGTTTTAAATTCAGAGGTTTCTTTATTGTGAGTTTTGCCCTGGGGGGGTCAAGGACGTGTGACGTTTTTTTCCAGGACACAGAATTGTGTTTACTCCTGAAGCCGGCCAGCTGCAGGCCATCAGGCTGTGCCTGGACGCCCAGGGTAACTTACATTTAATTTGTCTCTACTTTCGCACCCATAGCACCATGCCAGGTATACCACACTTCTAGCATTCAGTCTAGGAGACGTCCTGCCCTTGGTCCAGCCCTCTGCAAGCAGGCAACGTTCAGGAGAGCTGCTCATTCCGTCACTGAGTAAACTTACAGATGTGGAACCGCTGTGTCTACAGCAACACTGGCTGCTACCAAGTAAGGGTAGTGGACTCGTGTGCTGTGTACTAAACTATAAGAGACATGGTTTTTCCTGAGACTCAGATAAAAGGCAAATATATATGTTTTTTTTAATCCTCACCCGAGGACATTTTTTCATTTTTTGTTCAGATAGAGTGGGAGGGAGAGAGAGGAAGAGAGAGAGAGAGAGAGAGAGAGAGAGAAACATCGACGTGAAAGGGACACATCGAGTGGCTGCCTCCCGCACGACCAACCAGGGCCGGGGACAAACTGCAACGGAGGTACGTGCCCTTAGCGGGAACCGAACCCGGGTGTCTCTGGACCGCAGGCCGACGCTCTAACCGCTGAGCCAAACCGGCCAGGGCTAAAAGGCATATATTTTCTACATAGGAAGGAGTCTTTCTTACATTCAAAAGAAAATCTTTGCCATTTCTAAACTCTCACTATTTACCTACTCTTGGGCTTGTCAGAAACAGTAATTCTTGTACTTCTTGCTGGAAAGTTTTCTCTTGAGAATGGAGGCTGCTCTTTCCCAAGCTTTCAGACTCTATTCTGTGGCCTCCCTCTCTGATCTGCTGGGCACAGAGAGGTAGAGGAGTAACAGCTACTGATTGGTCCTTGGAAGACAAAAATGTGAGCATGAGAGTGGGAACTCCATATTCCCTTCCTTCCTGACCTAAGACCAGAGAAGAACTGATTCTCTCATTTACATGATTTTTAGAGATCCTCATAAAAGTGAATCTCTTAAAAAAATTTTTTTAAGGTGCCAGCTTAACATATCTGTTTTGTGTTAGAAATGAAATCCGAGGAATTGAAAGTTGAACCTCTTTAAAATGGCATATAAGGCTCTCCATGACCGGGCCGACTCTTTTCCTTACCTGTCTATCCTCGTCTCTCATCATTTGACCTCCCAATCTTCTAACCATTCTGAATTTTTTTGTTTTGTTCTAACATTCTGAGTCGCTAATGTGTCTTAGCTTGTACCTGGCTCAGCCTGAACCATGCTTCCCTTTCCCCTTGCGCTCCCATCCCTGCTGACTCCTACACAGCCCTCGGCGTGGGGGTTGCTTCCTCTGGTTAGCTCTCCCTGATGCACACCCTCTGAGCCGCTGCCCTGCAACGCAGCTCTCACACACGGGGTTACTGTTGGCCACTCGCTTGTCTTTCTCCCCCACCAGACCATGAGCTCCTAGGGAGGTATGTTGCTTGGGGGCTTGAGTCTTTTCTGTTCATTGTTTTCTCCACCACGCCTGGCACTTCCTTCCAACAGCCTGGCACTCTGCCCGCGGGCCGAATCTGCCTCCGTCAGCCTTTCATGTGCCACCATTTGTTTTAATTGCACAGTTGTACATGACCGAGCAAACGGCGGGCCGGGGTACCTGTAATCAAACAGTCCGGAGGTTTTAAGCACTTCTGTTCATTCCTGGAGCAGTCACTGAGCCTTGGCAATAGGCCATTTAAATTCCAGACGACGAGTTTTTAAGCCGCTTCAATGGCTACATTTTGAGACGAGTGGAAAAACCCCGACCCTATGATAATTAGACTGAACCAGTTTTCATAATTCTACTTTGTTCACTAGAATGGTTAGCAAACTTCATTATCAGCAGCCTGATGAGAAAACGTTTAGCTTCTAATATGGATCTTGTGAGTCGTTTCGTTTTGCAACCAAACTGTGGCCACTCTGCAGAGCAGTGACTCTTGGACAAGACGATCTTCTAGTTTCACCATTATAAATAATTTCAAAGCAGGCCCAGGAAAAGCATACAATTAGCATCTTGTCCATGGATGTTTAATCCGCAGAAAGGACAGGTGACAGCCACAACCGAAAGCAGCCACCATAAACCCTGGTAACCCAGGAAGCCTGCATCAGCTGAACTTGCAAACTGATCTCTCCCCCCTCCCCTCTGTATATCTGGCACATGGCCAGAATCTAAAAGACTTTTATCAATGAAGGAGAATGTATCTTTAAGAAATTTCCAGAAAAGACATGTGACTTAGCACGTGACAAAGCGCTCTGGGCTTTCCCTTTTGCAACATGCATGAATCACCCCTCCAGCGTGGAACCCACAGTGGCCTGAAAGCGCCATCAAGGCAGAGATCACTTCTGTCTTTGCCACCGAATCCCCAGCACCCAAAGTAGACTCTTCATAAATATGGGTTGGTGGGAGAGATGAATGACTCGGATGAATCAGCTTCCATAGTGATATATTGGTGTATACACATTTTCATCTTTGGCAGCCCGGCCTAACTCTGTTCTCGGTTAGAACTCTATAGCTTATTTGGACAATTGCTTTGCATCCTGTTTCAGTGATGATGGTTGCATAATAAATCACCCCAAAACTTACGACTTGCCCCTCGACATTTATGTTGCTCACAAGTCTGTGTTTTGACTAGGGCTCGGTGGAGAAAACTCATTTCTGCTCTACTTGGTGCAGCTGGGGCGGCCTGGAGGCCTGAAGTGAGCGCATCTGAGCTGCTCCCAGCCCGGGCCAGGCTCTCCCACACGGGCTCACAGCCTCCACAGGCCCTCTCCAGCCCTGCGGGACACCTCTCTCCCGCTCCACGCTGCCGTCTAAGGAGAGAGAAAAGGCCAAGCAGGGTCAACTGACTGCAGTTCAAAAATATTACATGGAAAATTCCAGAAATAAACAGTTCCTAGGTTTTAAATGGGGCACGGGTCTGAGCAGAATGATGAAGTCTCGCACAGCCTCGCGTGAACCATCCCTTCCTGCCCCACTGCACGTTGCAGAGACGCGGGCCATGCTGGTTGCAGGCCGGCTGCTGTGGCGTCTGGTGCTTGTGTTCAGGTCACCCCTACAGTCGCCCAACGCTACGTCTCGGTGCCTGCGGCATGCACCTCACTCCACGTCGTCATGTCCGCATCGTGTCACCTCACGTCGTCACCAGAAGGGTGAGTCCAGTTGTTTTCAGAAGCAGGAATAAAATTGGGGGAGCCAGTGTCAAAAAGCCTGAGTGGGCGCCTGGTAGATACCCTTCTGGTTTGACTCTTGTCACCATGGGGAAGCTGTCCAAGTGTATTTGGGTTTGTTCCTCCCTCCTTCCCTCTGTCCATTCTGTTCAACAAAATGCCTGTGTTAGAGTCACCTTGGGCTGTCTGCTTAGCTCACAATGATTCTCCCTTCTCTTGTGTCCCCTTTTCAGTGTCCCCACTAATTGCATTTAAACCACATAGCCCCTTGTACACCTTAAACTAATATAATATTGAATATTAACTGCATAAAAAAAAGACATTATTCCCCCCTCCCATAAGCCTCATAGCCCTCACGGTCTGAACTGAGCAAATTGGATAACAGTGGACACCTGACCCGGCAATCAGTTCCTTCCCGGGAATTTGGAATTGGCACCAAAGAGGAGACAACGAGGGGTTCTTCTTGCATGAAATCCTGCCCCACAGGCACAAACAGTGGTGTGGGACTGAGTCCTTCCACCACCACCCTCCACTCGTGCTGTGTAGACTGATCACAAGTCAGTCTGCAGTGATTCATGAGCAAACGAGACGTAGAGATGAATTGGTGATGGAACATGGAGACGTTGACCTTGGATTCCAGATGGCTTCCCACCTCGTTCTTGGTCTCTTCCTGGGTCTTGGCTTGGATTCCATGAGCTTCTCATGTGCTTCTCACATGGACTCCACCTCCCCACCCTTTTAAATGTAAGCCAGCTCCCGTAGGTTTCTGTGACTTGATTATTAGTACAATTCAGGTAGTGTGGCTATACCCTTCGCCTGGGGAGCTCAGACACGGGAAGAGAAGAGTCTTGCTGAGGACCACCTGTAGAACAATAGCTGCATAGACGTAGGTGGTGGGAGCACCCAGGAGGGGTTTCTCACTCCACCTGGGAGTGCTGGCAAAGGTTTCACAGAGCAGGTGATATTTGAGCTGGTCTTTGAAGGATGGTAGGATTTGATGAGGAATGACAAGGGTCTCAGTCCGGTGTGGCCAGGCTGGTGTGTGAAGGCATCAGGGAGAACAACCACAGAAACCGGAGGTGTAATTGGATGCCAGAAAAGTCAAGGGCTTCTTGTGCCAGGCTAAAAATAACAAGGCATATTTTAAAAAGAGAAATGAAGATAATCTAAAAGCATAATTTGGAAACAATTGGTCTGGAATATCTTCTCATTACGGATTCATTTGCTATGCACGGTAATGGAGCTGGTCCTTGAAAATGCATTTAGAATTTAAATGACTCTCACATATATCTTCTATAAGGTTTGGCCTCTGTTTTACAGGAAGCTGTTGTAAAACATCCATAATCTTTCATTCTGGTTACACTAGTTCTGTGGCATGGGAAAGGCATTAAAAAGGAAGACTTTCACATATCATGTTTGACTTGGGCAGATGTTAATTAGAAACAAAGCAATTTGTGTTTAATTTAATGGTAGTGAGAGATTCATTATACTGCTCTGGTCAGACAGTGCAAAGAAGGTAGATTTCTGTGTTATTTTCCCTCTCTATCCTTTCGTCTTTCACAGCCACAGTTTACTGTGTTTCCTGGGGATTCTGACTCTCCATTTTTTCTCCCATTTGATATTTTTCTATATTGTCACTATTACATTTGAAAACTAATTCTTTTCTGCTTCTACGCTTTTGGGTGTTTTTGCATCCTGTAACTACACATTTTTAATTTTCTTTTTTTTTTTTTATCCTCACCCGAGGACATTTTTTCATTTTTTGTTCAGATAGAGTGGGAGGGAGAGAGAGGAAGAGAGAGAGAGAGAGAGAAACATCGATGTGAAAGTGACACATCGAGTGGCTGCCACCCGCACGACCAACCAGGGCCGGGGACAAACTGCAACCGAAGTACATGCCCTTAGCGGGAACCGAACCCGGGTCTCTCTGGACCGCAGGCCGACGCTCTAACCGCTGAGCCAAACCGGCCAGGGCCATTTTTAATTTTCTTTATGGTGGGCAGATTCACCTGTGGGTGATGCAGGGGTTGGCAGCCCGATCGCTAGGTCATGTATGTGGACTGTTAATTGTTCACCTTCTTCTTCCTGTTGAGGATAGTATTACCTCGCCCTGCCCTGCCGATCACATACTCATTACCGAGGGATGAAGGAGGAAAAAGAACTCAAACAATTAAAATTTGGTGATTTAAAAAAAAAGTTTTTTTTTTTTCCTTTATTGATTTTAGTGAGAGAGGAAGTGAGAGGGAGAGAGATATAGAAACATCGATTGGCCACCTCCTGCATGTCCCCCACTGGGGATCGGGCTCACAACCTGGGCATGTGTCCTAACCAGGAATCGAACTGGCGACCTCTTGGTGCATGGGTCGATGCTCAACCACTGAGCCACACCGGCCAGGCAAAATTTGGTGATTTTTGAACAAATTTGATGAAAGATTAGTTGGGGAAGGATTTGAAACTCCTGGCTATAACCAGGAGCTTTGATTATCAGGAAAGCTGATTTCCCTGGAAATACTGATTTTCCTGCATTAGAATAATAGGCCGTGGAGGGAAAGGTCAGAGTATTCTGAGGACAAACCCAGTTTTTGGTAGTACCGTTTTGTTTGTTTGTTTTGGAAGTAATTAAAAGAGTGCAAGGCCCCCGGGTTCTTTTCTGAAGTTTTAGAAAGCTGCAAGAAAACGTTTTCTTTTAGCCCTGGCCAGGTGGCTCAGTTGGTTGGAGCATCGTCCTGTACACAAAACAGCTGCAGGTTCGGTTCCCAGTCAGGGCCTGCACCTAGGTTGTGAGTATGATCCTCAGTTGGGGCATGTATGGAAGGCAACCTATCACTGTCCCCCCCGCCCTTTTTCCTCTCTCTCTAAAAATCATTGAGAAAGCATGTCCTCCGGTGAGGAGTAAAATAAAATTTAAAAAGTTTCCTTTTAGGAAGATGGGTCTAACGGAGACCTCTAGACTACTTCATGGGGTAGCCTGTTTCTCCTTTGGGAAGGCAGAACAGCCGGACCCCGCTCTCTTTACTGGAAGACGGAGTGGGCAGTCTGGCTTTCCGGCCGACGGGTGTGCGTTCCAGTCCCCCTTTTGCTAGTCACTCGCTCTGTGATGACAGCAGCAACACAAAGAATGAAAACGTATCGGCAGTTTATTGTGCTGCGGTTATTTGCCAAACATTTAACTGATCTCACAGTTTGTTCTTACAGAAACATTATAACATGGGAAAATTATCACCTCTGTTTTATATACGGGGAAACCGAGTCAGAGAGCGATTATGTAGCTGGCCCAAGGCTACCTGGTTGGTGACTGGCAGGAATCTAACTCTGGGGGCTTTGTTCTCCACCCCGTTAATACTTTCTCCCAGCTCTCAGTTGCCCAGTCTCTCTGGCCTCTTTGTTCTTACAAAAGGGAAGCTCGTAATTGCTCTGACACCCTCCTCCTGTTGGAGAGGATCAAATGAGAGAGTGGAAGGGAAAATGTTTTGAAGACTGTAAAGTGGCAGAAAAGTTATTAAGATGGACATGCTGAAAGAGAGAAGGAGAGAAGGACATCTCCCTGGAGCAAGAATTAGAGTTTGACCTTCAGCAAAAGGGCTTCTGTCACATGCCCTGACAGCCCAAGCTGGTGGGAACCCGGAGCCCTTCTTCCACAGCTGTCAGAATGGCAGGGGCAGGGGACAGACGCCAGGCCTGGGCATCCAGGCGTGAGTGGCAAGGCCCCCTTCTCCGGGGGCTCTGGGAAGATTCAATCAGAGCTTGACCTTTTGAATGTAAAACACTTGTCAGGTTGCCAAGTGCCAAGCAGCCAGGGGGTAGGCTCCGCCAGGAGAAGAATATTCCTGTGGCTTTTCAGGGATGTGCTCTCTCGGCCTGGACCCTCACCTCAGGGTCTTCTTCGGAAGAGCAATAGCTTCCGCTGAGCCCAGGGTATACCTGAAACCAGAATGTTTTCCGTATTTGGTTGGTGTTTCTCAAGGTTTAAAAACCATGTTTCCATTTTATAAGTGCGATGTGCTCTGGAATTTGTACGATAAGAAATAGTTCCATGTATTTCATTTTTCTAACTGTGAAATTGTGTGGTTTATATGAATGTTTTCAAATTCTACATGCCTACCTATGTCCGGTGTGTTTCTCCGGGTGCGGTTCGGGGCAGAGGGAATGCTTGTGTTCTTGGGAAGCACTGACATAAATACAATGTTTATAGAAATGTTTCAGTTGACCCATTTGGACAAGAGATTTGCACAGGAGAGCTCTGTGAAAAGCAGAATCGTCGCCTCTTCTCTCAACTTGTTATTGGTGGGAATGCTTTCCTTTAAGAATCAGACCACAGAGCGCTAACGTGAGGTTAGTGATTTAAGTCATATAGTTAGTCACTTAGAGGTTCCTTCCGGCAAACCTGAAACAAGGATGTCTCCATGACAGACTTGAAGGAGAACTCGCTGAAGAAGCCCCAGTGGCCCAGCGCTGGCTGTGGCTGTGGCCAGAGGGAGAGGCTGGGGTCTCACTGGGGCAAACATCTGGCCCCACATCTGTTGGAGCCGCCCAGTGTGTATGGAGTTTCCTGTGAATACACCCTGGGGGAAATCGGGTCCATCTGGGGTCCCAGCACTGCTCCTGATGCTGTGGACGGAGGAGGAGGCCACAGGGACACACTGGGGGCCTGTGCTGGGCTGTAGCGTCTTACAGTTAACCTCCATGAGGTGCAGCCCAGAGGCCTGGCAGGACTACACCGAGGCCATCTTGGATTCCTAGTGCTGGTGGGGAAAAGCCAGGGCGATTGCAGCAGAAGCAGAAGCCTGGGAGGCCGTGGACCCTGGCATGATTAGGCTGTCTTTGTCCTGCCTGGAGGCCTGGCCAAGGTCGGCTCTCTCCCAAAGTGGGGATTTCCTGCTCTGATTTGTGCTGGTGAAGAGGTTGCTGTTTGCAGAGGGGCCAGGGATGGTCCTCTTCTTCTGTAGGCAGGCTAGGGGGCTTGTCGGCATGCTGGCGGTGCTGCTGGCCTTCTGTCCTTCTGTCTCCTGATCCTCCTCACGATCTGCCTTGCTCCTCTGAGTATTCTCAGGGTAGCAGTTGCTATGAGCTGAATCGTGTCCACCCCAAATTCATATGTCAAAGCCCTAGCCCCCAAGGTTGGATGTATTTGGAGATAAGGCTGTTAATGAAGTGATAAAGTTCAAATGAAGTCATAAGGATGGGGCCCTAGTTGGATAGGACTGGTGTCCTTATAAGAGGAAGAGACATTAGGGAGGCAAGAGCGCAGAGAAAAGACCATGCGAGGACACAGCAAAAAGGCGTTGTTTGCAAGCCAGGAAGAGAGACCCAACTGGAAACCAGCCCTAACAGCACCTTGATCGTTCATGTCCAGCCTCCAGAATTGTGAGAAACTAAATTTCTGTTTAAGCTACCCAGTGCATAGTATGTTGTTAAGGTAGCCCAAGCAAACTAATACAGCAATTGAAGGTGGGAATGGCAGGCTTGCTGAAACTTCAGGGGCTGGCAGAGACCCTATGCTGTCCCTTGTGATATGGGGAGGGAGGGCTGCTGTTGGTCAGACCTGCTGAAGGCTGGGGCTTCCGGGTGAGGCTGTAGACCTGCAGCTCGGATCTCTGGTAGCCCAGGAGCAGATAGGTGGTCATCCCCTTATTGTATCTCTGGCCTGTCAGCGAGTCCTGGATCTCTTCCTGTGTATAACCCACGAATGCATCCACCCAGTCTGGGGTCCTTGTAGTCAGAGTGGCTGTGCATGAGGCTTGAGTTTCTCATATCCATGACCCACACCATCCTCGGCTCCTTCATGATTTGCTCTAACGTGCTTCTCTTGCTGGGATTGAGAATGAGAACTTTCTTGAGCAGGTTTTCATAGTCCATGCACACGTCTAAGGGAATATGGTTACCCAGCATTCCCTCCCACTGCCCCTCCAAGTTCTGTCCATCAGAGGCAGGGATCCACTGACCAGTGTGTAAAGGATGACTCCCAGCCTCCATATAGCCATGGCTTTTGGCCCTGGGAGACTGCCCCAGAGGGTATCCAGCTTATTGCCAAAGGTGAATTTGTTGCTGAAGCCAAACTCTACAATCTTGATGTTCTTGTCAGTATCCAAGAGCTGGTTTTCTGTCTTCAAGTCTCCATGGATGACAAACCTATGCTGTTACAGTATAGCACTCTCTGGCAGAGTGGGACTTGGATCTCTTTTTCTTGCGAACTGCCATGACCCACTAGGTGCCCTTCATGACAAGCAGTCTTGTCCTCTGTCTCTATCACTTCAAATAATCTCATTGTGTTGGGATGATTCAAAGTCTTCATGGCTGTTACTTTGCAGGATGGTCTGTAGAGGCAGGAGGAACTCTGTTGAGTCTTGTCAGTGATCTTCATGGCTACCTCTTCCCAACCAGGATGTGTCAGGCCAACTCCACATGGCAAAGCTGCCCCTGCTGATGGTCTCAAGGAGCTGGGTGATGCCAACATGGGTCTCCTCCTCAGCGGAGATGGCAGAGAGGCCCTGCAGCATGTTGGAGTAATAGCTGGGCTTGAAGGCAATGGATCCTAAGGTCCCTTAAACCTGGGGAAAGCTGGTCAGAAGCTTGGTCCAGGCCACCTCAAAAGAAAATCACTTCCAAACACCACCCGATGAATTGATCTTCATGAAAGAATCAAAACACAATGGCAGACTAAATAAATGAGTAAAGTCACTAAGTAAAAATGAAACGAAAATAATAAATAAAAACAAAAAAAAAGAGAAAGAGAAAAAAAAGTATAAAGAAAAAAGAAAAGAAGAAAAAAGTATGAAAAAAAATAAACAAGGAAAAATGAGAAAAAAAGTAAAGGAGCTCTGGCTGGTTTTCTCAGTGGTTAGAGCATCGGCCCACAGACCAATGAGTCATGGGTTTGATTCCAGTCAAAGGCAGTACCTTGGTTGTGGTTCATCCCCGGCCCTGGTTGGGGTCATGCGGGAGGCCACCAGTTGATGTGTCCCTCTCACATGGATGTTTCTCTCTCTCTCCCTTTCTTTCTCTCTCTCTCCCTCCCACTCTATCTGAAGATAAATAGAAAAATATCCTCAGGTGAGGATTAAAAAAAAAAAAAAGTAAAGAAAAATCCTTTGTTATTCAGATTGTATACTTGAATCAGGATCCCAAAAAAGTCCACGTGTTGTGATTGGTTGACATGTCTTTTAAAGCTCTTTTAACCTATCAGTTTCCACTCCATCTCCTTTTCTTCCTCTTACAATTTTTTTCTTTTGAGGGAGTCAGGTGTTTTAGTTTCCTACTCTTTGGATTTAGCTTGTTGTATTCCTGTTGTGCACATTACTGTGTTCCTCCGCATTTCCTGTAACTGATAGTGGAATCTCGAGGTTTGATCATAATTGAGATGTGATCTTTATTTTTTATTTTATTTTTAAGTTTATTCTTTTAAATCCTCACCCGAGGATATTTTTCCATTTATCTTCAGATAGAGTGGGAGGGAGGGAGGGTAGTGGAGGGAGAGAGAGAGAGAGAGAGAGAGAGAGAGAGAGAGAGAGAGAGAGAGAAACATCGATGTGAGAGAGACACATCGACTGGTTGCCTCCTGCACAACCCTGACCAGGGCCAGGGACCAAACTGCAACTGAGGTACGTGCCCTTGACCGAAATCAAACCCAAGACTCTTTGGTCCGAGGGCCAACACTCTAACTGCTGAGCCAAACCGGCCAGGGCTGAGATGTGATCTTTAGGCGAGACTCCTTCACAGGTGGTGGTATGTTCCTTTATCAGAAGGCACATGACATCCGTTGCTCTCTGTAATGGTAGTCGGCTTCCGTGCTCGATGCCTAGATCCATTAAATCATGAAAAGCAGCAAAAGATGAACTCTGTCTTCCCTTCAACGATTAGCTGGACTGCTTACTTCTACAAAGAGAAATGTCTCCTCCTCTATCGTTTATAAACTTCTAACTCAGTTAATGTTCGGTCAGAGACGACGGTCTTTATGATTCCTGTTCTTGAAATTTGTTGGAGGCTTTTTTGATGATCTAATAACACGTGTACTTTATATCCAGTTGTTTTTCATATAGGGCTTCCAGGTGAAATTTCACTTGAACAGATGTTCTGTAAGCAAAAAATTATTTTGAAAGATTCTGAACTAAGCCAAAGGAATAAATAGCTAACACGGGAATTTTGGCATCAGAAACATCATTTTGGATATTTGAGATTTGGAGAATATTTGATATCTTGTTAGGGCTGAAAAAATAAAAAGTCAACCCTTTATCTACAGTGCTACCCACAGCCCTTAGCGTGTGCCCAACATGCAACACGGTCGATGTATGTAGCCATTGTTAGTGTCGTATAACCTAACCATCTCGTTTTCTATGTGGGAAACGGGGGCTCGTTCGTTTGTTCATTCATCAAGTGTTTCCTGAGCCCTTGTGCTGGGTAAACTGCAGCACAGAGACCCCGAGTTTGCTGTGCTTTGTTGTGGGATGGGGAAAAACACACTAACAAATTAACCGACGGGCTGAGAGACTGTTAAATGGTATGAAGGAAACAAACAGTGTGCTGGGTGGCACACTGTGTTAGACGGGGCACTAACATTTGACATGAGACCTCCTCGACAGGAAGGAGCCACACATGTAAAGACCTAGGAAAAGGACCTTCCAAGCAGAGGGTACCAAAGCGCAAACACTGACGTAGGAACCAGCTTGGCATGATCGAGTTGCAGAAAGGCCATCCGTGTGGCTGATTCTTAGTGAGCAGACAGGAGGGTGGTGGGCGTGAGGAGGGGGCAGAGTCGAGGATTCAGGTTTTCTGGTCGATTCACACTGGTGCATTTCGTGTCTCACTTTGCACAATTCTGGGACCCTGGTAGCTGTGTTTGTTCAGCAGGACATGTGCAGCTGCAGAATAGTGTTTTAAAAATCACTTCCCTCGCTTCGTCTGCTCCTGCTCCAAAGTCTAGCCTGTCCCTTAGGAAGCCAGTGCGAAAGGAAACATGGTCACTTGCTGCAGCCTGGGTTTTTTTCCTGACAGCGGCAGCCTCCTGTTCCCAGGGACTGCTAGCGTGCCTTGGCGGCTTGAGCAGGGTCGCAGAGCTGGCTCCTGGACCTTTCCTGCTCGGTGCTCTGCCCTGACCTCTGGTGGACTCAGCTTGTTAAGACATAGACCAAGCTAGACTCTGGAAGACTTTGCTCCTCTCCCCACCTGCTCATATCTGGTTCCTTGTGCGCCGTGAGTTATGAAGACCTTCAGGACCTCAGACACTGCCACGGGGAGGCTGGATGGCTTTGACCATCCAACACCATTTACATGGTACAAGAACCATTCTTTTGAGTTTGGGTAGCATCAATCCTGCCCACTCCCCAGGCATAATGGTGGGGGCCTAGGACCCAGCCTGACCCTTGGAAGCACTTCATTTTTTTGGCCTCAAGGATTGGTTCAGCAAGAGCACCTGACCCAAACTGGGCACATCAGATTTTCTCTAAGCGTTGGGAGAGGACACTTTCTTTCTGCGGGATCTAGAATTGCTTAGGTCCTTCTATGCCTGGTTTATCAGTAGCCATCGTTTTGGCCACATGGAGACAGGCTGCCTGAGAATCAAATCAACACTGGAGAGGAAGGTGGGGTCTGGAAATTCAAAGGGAGACACATCATTTAAGCTCCTGCTTCTGGGTGTGCCTGGAGTGAGCCAGTAAACTCCTTGTTTTCTCTTAACCTAGTTCCAGTTGGGTTTCTGTCCCTTGTGACTGGAAACCCAATTAATACAATAATCAGTGCTAGCCATTGTTGTTAGTAGTAGTAGATGATCAGAGTAAGTTCCAAGTAAACCCGCGGTGGCATTTTCCTTTGTGACGCGCACCACATTTGTGATTGTATGTAGCCATCAGTGTGATTGTGTTAAAATGTCAGTCGTTCACTCTGTGAGCAGGGGCCGTATTTGATCACCACGTTTGCTCACTGACTGGTGGATAGTAAGTCCTCAATAAATATTTGTGTGATAAATAAATAGTTACGTGGCAGTGTTACTGGTGCGGTGTGAGAAGGTAATTGCCATTATCTTATAGTATTGTGGTTATTTAGGAGCGTGCTCTTATTCTATTAAAAAAAAATAAAAACAGCCATGGCCAGTTTGGCTCAGCGGTTAGAGCGTCGGCCCACGGACCAGTGAGTCCTGGGTTTGATTCCAGTCAAGGGCACGTACCTCGGTTGCAGTTCAGTCCCTGGCACTGGTCAGGGTTGTGCGGGAGGCAACCAGTCAATGTATCTCTCTCACATCAATGTCCCTCTCTCTCTCTCTCTCCCCCCCTCCCTCCCTCCCTCCCACTCTCTCTGAAGATAAATGGGAAAATATCCTTGGGTGAGGATTAAAAAAAAATTATCAAAAATAAAAAATAAAACCAATTTGAGAGCATTTATTGTCCTCTGGTAACAACATAAGAGTGATGAAAGCAATATGAACACATGTTTAAGAACTATGCTCCCCACAGAGGACACCTAAGAGCAAGCTGCATTGCTGCTCAACAATTCTCACTTCATTCGTTGTTTCTAGTTGGAGACACTCTGGAGCAGAGTAATATTATCTCCCTTTAGCATGATCTGACCTAGTTGCTTTCTTGACTTTGTTTTAGGATGAACGTCTTCTGCAGCATCACGCTGACGTGTGTAGGGGCAAAGCAGGGGGATGCTTGCAACTTGAATTTGTTCAGCAAAGAAAAAGAAGAAAAAGTAGATCTGTGTGTTTTAGAGAGAGAAAGCAAACATGGCAAGATGCTAATTATTATCGAAACAAAGTGGCAGCTGCAGAGGGGTTCATACTATTTTTTCAACTTTTGTATGTTTAAAAATCATCAAAATTAAAGTGAGGAAAAGAAAACAGATTACTGCTATCTAGATGGGCACTCATGTTTTGTCCTGCCTTTGAGAAACTTCCAGTCCCCAAGTATAGGACAATACTCCGGAGACAGACTATTTGTATTACAAAAGAACTTTTTATTTCCCAGGAAAAAATTCCCCTTGAGTCTTTTTCAAATAATAGCAATTAAAATGATCCAATAAAGGCGCGGAATTCAGCTGTAGGGGAAACTGGAATTAGCTCTAGAAAGCAAGTCTTCTCCCTCCTTCCCTCCCTTTCTCTCTCCATTTCTCTTTCTTTTCTTTTTAAATATGTTTTTATGGACTTTTTTTAGAGAGAGATAGAAACATCGATGTGGGAGAGAAACATCAGTCAGCTGCCTCCTACATGCCCCCTGCTGGGGATCAAGCCCTCCACCCGGGCATGTGCCCTGACTGGGAATTGAACTGGGATCTCTCAGTCCGTGGGACGACACTCAATCCACCGAGCCACAGTGGCCAGGCTCCATTTCTCTTTCTTTATTTTACTAAAATAAAAAAGTGTTTTTTCCTTCAGATTATAAAGTCACTAAAAAAAACTTTTGGACAACAAGGAAAAATGTAAAGGAGAGAGTAAAACTTACTCACGATGTTACTAAAAATAAAAACAATGCAAGACATTGTTCTAAGCACTTTACATATATTAATATATTGAGGCTTCATTAATAACCATAGGAGGTAGTTCCTACTATCATTCCCATGTTATGGATGGGGAAGTTGAGGAACATAGGGGTTAAATAAATGTCCCAAGATCAAATTCCAGTTTCGCCTAAAAGGGGGAAGAGTTTGGATTTGAAACTCAGGTAGCTTGACTCTAAAAGCCTGTGCTCTTCATCGCTGTTCTACATGGCCTTGAGGCGAAGAGGCATTCTGGACCCTTTGTAAGTACCCTTTTGTACATATGTGTGCACTCACAGGCATGCATACATGTGCACAGAGATATATGCACACATATGCCACAATCACATGGGTGAGCACACACATTTTACAAAACTAACATTTTATTCTTGGTGCTTTATGACTTGCTTTTAAAGTATAGACGAAAGTAGGCACGAGAGTATAATGAACCCTCACGTACTCATCATCCAGATTCAACAACGATCAACTCATGGCCAATCTTGTTTCATTGCTCCTATTACTTTTCCCACCCTACAGATTTAAAAAAAAAAAATTATTTACTTAGAAATCATTTCAAACTGAGAGGAAAGTTGCTAGTATAGGTAATACCCAAATACCCTTTATTTAAATTCACTACTCTAACATTTTGTCGTATTTCATTCTCTCTCTTGTTCTCTCTGTGTGTATATATGTACACGTATACATAAAAATGATTACTTTGTGGATCACGTGACAGTAGGCTGTATAGCTTAGGCCCCTTCTTTGTACTTCAATGTCCATTTGCTAAAAACAAAGATATTCCCTTACGTAGTCCCAGTCCAGTTACCACATTCAGGAAAGTTAATGGATATATTACTTAAATCTCTAGTCCATATTCCGGATTTGTCAATTGTCCCAATAATGTCTTTTATAATCCTTTCTTTTGCCCCTAATCCAGGATCTACTCTAGGATCACATAGAGCAATGAGTTGTCATGCTTCTTCGGCGTCTAACCTGGAACTGTTCTTTAGCCTTCATGACCTGGACATTTGGAAAGATTAAAGCCATTTATTTTATAGACTGTCTCTCAGTTTGGGTTTATCTGATGTTGTCTCTTGACTGTACCCAGGTTATGTTTTTCTGGCCAGAATTCTACTTGAACGGGTTGTCTGTCTCTCAGCGTGTCGTTGGGAGTGCTCATTTTCATCACTGGCTTACAGTGTTGTCATTTCTCCACTGTGTGACCGACTTCAAACAATCTAGTCACATATGTTAGTTTTACATTTGAAGCATGAACCATCACAATCACGACCGTCTTTGTCACCATCGTCGTGGAAGGCTTGCTGTGCCAGGGGCTGTGCTAAGTGCTTTCCCTGCTTTCATCCCCACAAGTCCCCTCGAACAAGAGGAACGCGGGCTGAGAGTTGGACTTGCCAGAGCGGAGGGCGGCCTCGAACCTGGCTGGCTGCCTCCGGAGCCTGTGCTCACCATCGCGCACTGTTGTTTCTCATTCAGTCCCAACTTTCTGTGCTTTCGTTATTTTTCTTTTTAAAAAATATATTTTTTATTTTCCAGTTACAGTCGATGTACATATTATATTAGTTTCAGGTGTATGACCCAGTGATTAGACATTTATATAACGTACGAAGTGATCATCCTGATAAATCTAGTACCCATCTGACATCATACATAGTTATTACAATATTATTGATTATATTCCCTATGCTGTACTTTACCTCCCCATGACTGTTCTGTAACCACCAATTTGTACTTCCTAATCCCCTCACCTTTTTCACCTATTCCCCTACCCACCTCCCATCGCTTTCGTTATTTTTCAGTCTTAACTTTTTATCAACAATGCTGCCATAAAATCTCAGCATAAACATTTTTATGAGTCTTCGAAATCTCAGCCCTTAGACCCCTGGAATTTATTTCTCCCTGAAATATTTACGAGGCAGATGTTCTTATTAAGTAAACATTAGGGAAACATACTCAGCGGTGGGTCTTCCTATGATGTCAGGCCAGCTGAGAGTTGGAAGGGAATTTTCTGAGCAACAAGAATCTTCTCTAACAATGGCTTCGATGTGATTGCAGTAGTAAAACACCTCTGAACACCTTGCTCTGTGTCAGGCCACACCTTTTTCCTTTGTGATTTTCTTCATCTTTACAGTAACCCTGGGACGTAGGTGACATCCCCCTAATTTCAGATGACAGCAAACATGCTGTGGCATCCCTGACAGATGGACACAGCCCCTGCTGACACATAGGTACGGAGGGGAACTCCGTTTCGAAAAGCAGACCGGACCACTATGTCTCATCCTACTTGCATTAGTTACTACTATAAGTAAGAGTTTACTTAAAGTCAGTACAGAATCCACAACAGAATTTATTCAAGCTCTTTTCATACAACAGAGCTTGCACTGTTTAAATAAGAACAGTGACCATAGCTACCACTGTTGGGACTTGCACGGGGCCAGCATTTGTTTCGAGTGCATTTCTCACAGGGGTGACCTCATTACGCACAAGGACCTTGGGAGCAGGTGTGTCCTCTTTTCTCCAGCTTGTGTATGACATGACTGAGGCCTGGAGCTATTCAGTAGTGAGGCCAAGCCAGTGCCCTCTCCCCTGCTTGTACTTACCTGGTAACTTTAGCACCTGATCTGTAGAAAGATGCCCGAGGGCAGAAGAGCAAAGCTGGTCCGTGGATCACCACAGAAAAGGTCAGTCTAGAAAGACAGAAAGCAGCCTCCAAGTTTCTTCTCAAAACTTTCCAAGTTTCCAGAGTTTCCTACAGTATATATATGGGTTGGGACAAGGAAAACTTAAATGGAAGCGTAGCAGACATTAATTATATCAACAAACACGTCTATTAACAGCTACTGATGTTGCAGGGGTTTACTGTTAACGCGAATGGCGGACACTTTGCTGTGTGCACAGTTACTTTAGAATCTGTGTTAAGGTTGAATTGTGTGCTCCAGGAAGATCTGTTGAAGTCTTACCTCTCAGTGCCAGTGAATGTGATCTTACTTGGAAATAGGCTCTTGGCAGATATAACCAACTTAAGCTGCAGTTATTAGGATGGGCCCTTATCCAATGTGACTGGCATCCTTATAAGAAAAGGACAGTGCCATATGAAGACGGACACACAGGGAGAGTGCCATATGTGTCTCCATCCAGTATCAGAGAGAGCATGGCCTTGCTGACACCTTGATTTCAGACGCCTGTATCCAGAACTGGGGGGAAATACATTTCTGTTGTTTTGAACCCCTTAGTTTGTGGTGCTTGGTTCCAGCAGCCCTAGGAAACTGAGACGCCCTCCCATTCACTTCTAGGAATTGATAAATCATCCTAAAGATTGGAAGCCCATTTGGTGGCATAGACGCTTTCCATGTGTTCATTCCCTTCGACGTTTTCAAGCTTCAGCGTGTATAAGGAAAAGTACTTATGTATGTACTCTACAGGTGGTTTAGAGTTTTTTTGGTGTGGATAACTTTGACTGTCTGCAGTTTTCTTCTTATTGTGTTTCTCTTTGCATTCCTCCCCTCCCCCAGTAAAATCCTTCCAGTTTTTCTTAGAATATTTTCTTAGACCCCTTGCCAACCTAATATGTTCTCCTTTGAATAATATATTACAGTGGATCAGTGTCTCTCTTAAAATATGGCATTCAGTACAATGATTACAGAGGGACTGTTACCTTCCTTTCTTCAGACGTGGGCACTGCACTCTATCAATGAATTTTTTTTTTTTTTTTAGCAGCCACATAGCACTTATTTAATTTAAACCCTACATATTGTTTTTTAAAATTTATTTTTTAGAGAGAGAGGAAGGGAGAGAGAGATAAAAACATTGATGTGAGAGAGAAACATCCATCGGCTGCCTCCTGCATGACCCCTACTGGGGACCAAGCCCAAAATCTGGACATATGACCTGACCCAGAATGGAACCTGGACCTCTCAGTCCATGGAACGACGCTCAATCCACTGAGCCACACCGGTTGGGCACCCTACGTATTTTTTTTTTTAAATGCATAGCTCTTAACCCCATTTTACCCCATTCTATACCTTTTTAAAAACCACCTAAATATAAACATTGCTCCTATTACATTTTATTTTGTGCAGCTAGTAGATAAACAAGTCTTGGAGACCTAATATACAGTATAGTGATTATAGACCCCACAACTCTGTTATAAAATTAAACTTGCTAAGAAACTAGATCTTAATTGTTTCCAACACTAGAAGAAATGATATATGTAACACAGTAAAAGGTATTAACTAATGCCAGAGTCAATCACATGACAACATTAATATATCACATCTATATGTTCTACATCTTAAACTTACAAAACGTTGTATGTAAATATATCTCAATATAAAAAATTATTTTTATTTCTCTCAATCTCTCTTTCTCTCCTCCAGCTTGTTGAACTAGTCTTGGTCCCATGAGAGCAATTTCTCCATTGTGGGCATCTCCAGATTTAATAAATGAGTTTGCCTTTAGAAAGTATTTATTCATATTGGCTTTATTCCTTTAGGTTTGTGCCCTGTTTTTGCATTCAGGTTTGGCTGGGTGGTCCCACTACCAGCTGTTTGTGTGGCTCCTGTGGGAGTTGTGTGTGTTGTTAAATATATTGCCTCCTTAAGATGCTGCCTTCTCTTTCCTTCTCTTGTGGAGAATCTCTGATTTATTTATTTATTTTTAGTCAGAATGTTATTAAGACAGACTTAATGCTTTTGGATTGTACAAATCATTTAAGAATAACAATGTAATAATAATATATTTATGTAGAGGGAGCTGGTAATAAAATTTACTAATAATTATTGGGTTTCTTCCTACGTACTCGGCATTCTCATGTAAGAAAAATAACTTATTGACGTGAGAGTCAAATCTCATAAAATTAACCTTTTTAAAGCGAACACTTCTTTGGCATTAAGTACGTTTATAATGTTGTACAACTGCCACCAGTCTAGTTCCCAAACATTATCATCACCCCAAAGTGAAACCCTTTACCTCTCTCCCCTCCCCTCAGCCTCTGGCAAGCATCAGTCTGCATTCTGACTCTATGGCTTTACCTGTTCTGAATATTTCATATAAATGAAATAATACAACAGGTGACTTTTTGTATCTGGCTTCTTTCACTTAGCATGGTTTGAAGGTTTGTCCATGTGTAGCATCTATTAGCACTTTATTCCCTTTATGGCCAAATAATATCATGTTGAGTGTTTGTCCTTTCATCTGTTGATTGTGTTTTCTACTTTTGGCTATTGTGAGGTGCTGAACATGCCTGTATATGTACTTGTTTTAGAATTATCTGATAAACTGTGCCTTGGAATGGGAACAAAGGACAACCATTTTCCTAGCTAGCCTTTATTTTGGGTGGCTGTGTAATTCAGAAATGAAAGATCCTCGTACAGGAAGTTGTTGCATTTTGTAGGGCTTGCTCTCCCCTGGATTATGTTCCCATTTCTGGGACATTTTTCAAGATGAGTGAGTACATCACCATCCTCCTCCTCCTCCTGATGTTGGTGATGGTAGCTATCATTTGAGAGCCTAATATACATAATAGATACTATTATTATCCCCATTTCACAGATGGAGAACTTGAGGCTTATAAAACTTAAGCATTCTTCCCAAGTTATACGCTAATGACAGAGCTGGGACTAAAACCCAGGTCTTTGTGACTGAAACTTGAGGTACGTATGTGATAATTATGTGCCCGCGTTTTCCGTCTTTGACGAAGGCGATTTTTTTTCCTGATTTCAGTGGATAGCTGCTGACCATTAGTGATGATAAACCATGAACCAGTGAGTCCTGAAATCAATTTAGTGGGTCACAAACCTCATTAAAAACTGTAATGGAATGGACTGGGATAGGAAATACTACGTTGCAATGGTATTATTTAATGAAATGTTCACTTTAGTTGTGTGTCTGCATGTATTTGTGAGTCTGCGCTGGGTCACGGTGTAAATGTATTTCTCATATTGTGGGTTGCAGCCAAACAGGTTTGAAAAACACTGCTCTAAGCTGCTCACAGGTTTCATTTCTCTCCCCTTAACGCTTGAACTTTTGTATCCCAAGCGACCTTTGCTAGTTTCGGTATTGTTAAATAAGGAGAGGTTCCTCTCGTGCTCCAAGTTCACAAATGACCAGTTTTCTGAAGTTCAACATCTTTTGCCCCCTCGCAGCCATCACGGACTTGCTTTTCGCACAGTTTGGTTGGGGAGTGCCATATCTGTGCTGCACTCTTTTGAAGGTCTGTTCACAAGCTGCAAGTACACAGTTCCCCTTGGTTATTAAATGACCCCCCAAAAAGGAAAAAAGTGCACATTTAATAAGCACTTTACTAGGTAATAGCCTGTGTTGATCCCATTCAACACAAACAGACTGTTTGTGCTCATTTGTCATTCACTGGCACCCACATCAGAGCGTCCCGCCTCTGGAGGAGACAGGGAAGAAGACGATTCCCTGGTGTTGGTCACAGAGAGAGTGCAGTGCGGGCGCTGGTCCCCAGGCGGCCTCTGGGAAGGGTCCCTGCGGGTGTGCACACGATAATTCTACGTGGTGAATGTTGGGTTTTCCTCACGTCAGTAGCTATCCATAGCATTTCTCTGGGGACCCTTTCAAAAGGCAGTTTGAAAATTTGTTCCTTTATACACAGATTTTTATTAATAATGAGAACATATTAGAAATGCCAAGTTGCTGGTGGAAAAGCCCCACAGCAGCCTTTTAATAAACCGGAGTGAATTATAACTTAAATCTACAAAGTAGAATTAGGGTTTTAAATGTTTATATATTTATTTTTTCAGAACTTACAAATTTAACTCTTTATTGGTATTATTTGATGGTTATACTGATCATCATATACATTTATATCTAACTACTAGTTCTTTTTGATTCATTAAAATTACTCCACTTTAATAAATTATTTGGAAGTTGTTAGCATTCAATTCAGACAAGTTTATATATTTAAACTTAAGAATTTAGTCTCTCATTGAGACATTAAAAAAATAATCATGCTGAAAGTCCACGGGTTCTTGATCAGGTAGGAGGCTTCTGGAGACTGATTATTGAGTCAATGTTGTTGAAACATGCATTGTGTGTAAAATTCCATGCCAAGTGTTGAGGAGAAAAAAGGAAGAAGCATGACACAGCAGGTTACTTCGGGGAAACTGTGTGTGTGTTCGTGGGATACAGTTAAAGGATGTTCAGCAAGATCTCATATGTACATAATGAATGGTAGCAACTTAGAACCTTACTGTCTGTCAGAAAGGGAGACGTTAAATACATTACGGTACAAGTATACAATGTGATGGCAGAAAGCCATTTAAAAGAGACATGCAGATCTTCAAGAAGAAAACAGTAACACTTTATTGTGAACAAAGCATGCTTTGGAAGAACCTGTCCCATTCACTGTTTTATTTCTAGCTCCTAGCATATAGAAAGCATTTGGTAAATATTTATTGGTTGAGTGAATGAGTGAGCACTTTAATAAACATAAATATGGGGGTGTCCACATACACAAACTGTAGAGTGGTTACCCCTTCTGGGCACAAGGTAGGCTTATACTTTTGTTCCCTTTATGGTTGGATGGGTCATATGACTATTTCTGTGGATGTGATATGTGTAACATCTAGACTAAGCATTTAGTTATTAAGAAGTCTTCTCTCTTTCCTAATTTTTATGTCCCATGAGAAAATTCATCTATGCTCCCTCACCTCCCTGCAGTTGCCTATAGTCTTTTGCTCTAATGCCCTGGTGATAGGCACAATACTGAAAAACTGTAGTCTTCCAGGATTCCGGGCACAAAGTGGGGTGTAGGTATTTTCTGCTCCCAAATTTCTGGACTTATCTTGTGTGTGTATGTGTATGTCTATATCTATCATTTCCTCATTTTTGGACTATACTGGGAGGTGCCAAATGCAGGGCTCCTTCCCAGAGAGGAGAAAACTGAGGCTTATAAAACTTAATCCCTCCCTCAAATCATACACCAGTAACTGACAGAACTGGGCGTAAAACCTCTTCAGAAGCATCTCGTGCATCCCTTATAACTCTTCTCCATGCCGAGTGTCCAGAGAAGTTTTCCCTGTCATTAGGTCAATAAAAGAGTAGCTAAGCAGTCCCCCCCTCCCCACTGCAAAACACTTGTTTAAGTTAGGACTCTTTTGGAAACTTAAAGGTGACATTTTTTTTTCTCTTTGTGTTTCTTGTGTGTCCATCTTCCCCAAGAGAATGAAGATCAAGGTCTTGTTCAAACAAAAGAAGGGTCCTGAAAGGGAAAACATCACTCTCTGACAAAGAGAAACAAATGTAAAGCAAAACATTTCCACTGCTTGTGTTCAAAGTTTTATTTTGCCTTAGAAGAACGAACAGAATGGGTTGTCCTGCTTGGTCGGATCATGGCTCTCCTACCTCACTGGTTGCTCTACAGTTTCTTGGTGGTTCTCCCCAACCTCTTATTGAGGTGCCTCAAACTCAGTTTTTGATATCCTTATCAATCTCCATTCCTCCTCTAGGGACTCTTGTCCAATCTCATGGCTTTAAGCATCTCCAAATGCTGTTAATGCTCACATTTATCTCTCTCTAGCTCAGTATCCCGTCTTTGAACTCCTGTACCTGGAAGCTTCACCTCACTGTCTGAGAGACATCTCAGACCCAACATGTTTACAATGAACTCTTGATCTTTCTCCCACAAACGTGCTCCACTCACATCTTCCCCAGTCTTCCAGTTGCTTTGGTATCATCCTTGATTTCTACTTTTATCTCATGCCCCACATCCAAATCTTGTTGGCACTACTTTCAAAACATATCCAGAACCTGACCACTTCTGCTGCTACCCTTAGTCAAAGCTACTGTCACCTCTGATCTGCACTGTTGAAGAAACCTGTCAGCTGGTCTCCATGCTTCCATTGTTGCTACCCCAGTTGTCTATTTTTATTTATTTATTAAAAAAATTTTTTTTTCTTCATTAATTTTAGAGAGAGAGGAAGGGAGAGGGAGAGAGAGATAGAAACATCGATGAGAGAGAACATCGATTGGCTGCCTCCTGCATGCTCCCCACTGGGGATCGGGCCCACATCCTGGGCATGTGCCCTGACTGGGAATCGAACAGGCGACCTCTTGGTGCATGGGTCAACGCTCAACCACTGAGTCACACCAGCCAGGCAAGTAATATATTTTTAAATAACAACCAGAGCCCCGACCAGTGTGGCTCAGCAGTTAGAGCATCAGCCCATGGACCTAAAGGTCTTGGGTTTGATTCCTGGTTAAGGGCATGTACTTGAGTTACAGGTTCAATCCCCAGCCCCAGTCGAGGTTATGCGGGAGGCAACTGGTAGATGTGTCTCTCTTACATCAATATTTCTCTCTCTTTCTCCCTCCATCCCTCCCACTCTATCTAAAAATCAGTAGGGAAAAAATATCCGCAGGTGAGGATTAACAGCAACAAAAAATAGCAGCCAGAGTCATCCTGTTGAAACATGTAAGTTAGATAACGCCTCTCTTTTGTTAAAAAACTTCCCATCTGACACAGAGTAAAAGCTTAAGTTTTTACGATAGTTTAGAAAGCTTTACTTAATTCACGCCCCTATTACCTGGCTGACTTTATTTTCCTTTGCTCTTCTGCTTGATCATTCTGCTCCTGACACATGAACTTCCTCTCTTTTCCTCAAAATGTCAGTCATACCTGGGATGCCCCCCTCTCAGAAATCTGCATGTCTGACTCCTCCCTTTCCTACACGTCTTTGCTCAAAGGAGACCTACCTTGACCTTCCCACTTAAAATTGTAAACCCTTCCCATTGCCCCCTCCCGCCCCGTTAACACTTACCACCATCTAAAACACAATATGATTTTTAAAATTATGTTTATTATTCATTGTCTCTCTCCCCTGAGTAGAATGTAAGCTCCGTGAAAGCAGGTAACTTTGTCTGTTTTGTTAAGTGATAGCACTTAGAACCCTGCTTGTCACATAGCAGATGGCCAATAACTATTGTAGAATGAATGAATGAATCAGATTTATCTGGGCTTCTCATTATTCTTCTCTGATGCTTATTGTTATTACTTAAAACCCTTTTGGTTGGGAGGGGGAGAGGTAGGTTCAAAATGGAGATTATGCTGGGGACTCAAAACAGTGGGCAAAGGATGATTCGTTTGGACTCTTCCAAGTGTCCTCAGATGAGACCATGCTTACTCTCTGCATCTTCATGAAAGGAAGGTGATGCTATGCATGATGGAGAGAAAGAGAACTCTTACCTGTGCTTTGTTGCATGACTGTGGTTCTCCACTCTCTGGACACTCTTGGGTCTATGACACTAACTAGAATATAGGAAAAGGTGATATTTAAAATATTGAATAGCTGGTACCATAGACACTGACCAGTCAGATTGGCCACCAGCTGTAAAAAGCTGGTGTGGTTCTGCTGGTAGGTGTCACTGAGCATCCGCCCTGAACTTAAGCAGAGAGAGTATCTGCTTTGCTCACTGTTTTATCAGTTTTTCTTGCAAGATATGGAGAGGGCTTGCTAACAAAGGCAGCGTCTCTGAGCCTCACTCATTGTTCCTTAAAAGAACAAGAAGATCCAATTCGACATGAGCTTTGAGGTATTTTCTCATGGAGACCCTATATTTTCATGATTTCAATTTTGAAAAATCTATTTAAAATTTTAGTTTTTAGTATCTATTGCAATGATAAGAGAGATGGGTACACTAGCCTAGATTTAAAAGCAGTAGAACTGAAAACGTCATGGAAAAGGACAAAGTAGCCAATAAAACACAGATTTTTATGTCACATTTCAACTTGCAAGTACTTCGACTGGAAGACTAGGCGTGTCCAGAGTACAGGTGGAAAGGGACATTGAAAATAAGTTGTCCAAGTCACCACATTGTCCAGTGGACTCTGTCTCTAAATTCATGAACAAGAGGTGCTGTAACATATTGAGAAAAAAAAATTAAAACCTTTCTTCTTTTCTTAACCTTTTCTGCTAGGTTTATTCTAGCCAAACTGTAAGAACTGGCCCTCCCTCCTCAGGAGACTTTTGTTTCCTCCAACCCCCCTGAGCTGGAGCAGCGCTTCTCCAGCCTCCGTGTGCTGCACCACATCGTCTGCCTCTGTTAAGTGCAGAGTCCGACTCGTGTGTCTGGGGAAAGCCTGCGATGTCGCATCCTGTTCAGCGCTCACCGACACCATGCTGCTTGCTGCTCTGTGGACCCCACCTTTTGAGTAGCAAGGGGAGGACTGTTTAAGATCTCTGTCTTGGGGCTTTTTCTTCTCATTTTTTCTAGAAGCCAGGCTTGAAAGCGGAGGGCTCTCGCCCCCAGTCATATCCATGGCCTCAAACGTTGTCTTTATTATCTTTTCCCTCCCTGTTTAGAGATGACTTATGCTTTTGGTTCTTCCTCCTCCCTGTTGCTCTTCTGGCTGTCAGAGCTGGGACTGTGCCACTGAAAAGAAGGCGGCACATGTAATACATTGTGACAATGGACTCTTTCATTGTAATGCAATTAGCAGTGGACATATCTGGCTTTTCTTTGGGGCACCAGCATGGAAGGAGCTATTTAAATCAGTGAGAAAGAATTAACAATGAAAAATATAATTAACGCAGGGTTGCTCTGTTGAATAAAATTTCACTTTGTGTGTGTTATGCCAGACAGTGACAACTGTCACAGTTGTCCCCAGTGTTGACTTGCTGGCTGTCACCCAGGCTGATTTCTGTCAGCTAGTGAAGTGGGTGTGTTAGGAGGAGTAACGAGAATCATTATACTCCTCAAAGATCCATTTTTCTGTAGTGCTGAGAGAGGTCTTGGAAGTCCGAGCAGGGATCGAAGCTAAACGTAGTAGCTGGGACCTCAAGTTGATCATGAAAGCTCCCATTAGTGCGAGAAGTAGAGCGTTCCTTAATCAAAGTTACTGTAAATGGACATAGGAGTCATGGGGGCAATCAAGTAACCAAGGCGTAAGCATGTTTGTGGAAAGGAAAAGCCACAAAACAATATGCCTTCCCCCATTATCCCTAAACAGAAGTGAGTGGCAATTGCTGGCAATCCATCTTGGACCAAGAGGAGAGCTCATTAGGATGTCAAATTGCATGGAAAGTGTAACGAGGATGCGAATGCTCATGGAATCTGGGAGACCGTGTCTTTTATGAGTTGGGTTCTTTTCCAAGAAATCATGTTTTGCTGATCTTGAACCTTCTGTAGTTGAGCTTCCTTGATGATGGTGGGAAGCTGTCTTCTAGGACGCCTTGGAGAATACCGTGGTCTTCTTTCTACTGCTGGGTTTGAAATGTGACTCCACTTGACAGCCTGGGATTTTAAAATGTAAGCAATAGTGCCACCCAATGGTGTCTCAGCAGCCTGCTTTGGAGAGGAAAATGGAATTTACTTTTACGAAATCAGCTTCATGAAGCTCCGTGCTCAGAGGTGGCTCGCAGGCCCTACAGGGGATGTTTCTCTCTCAGTGGAGGGCCAGGCTCTCTGATTCTTGTCATAATTGGGAAAAATGACCTTAGCGGGGTTCTCTAGTCTTGCTAGAGTCACATCTCTCCTGAAAAGGGGGAAATCATCATATCTACTGTATTCCCCTGGTTCTGAGGATCAGGCATATTCATTTTTGGAAATAAGGGACCTGGTTTTGAATACAAAACATGGATTTGGCCTGCCTCAACAAAACACTGTATTTTGAATACCCACAACAAAACCTGTCTTCAAACCTTAACCCTGCATTAAGCAGCAGGCTCCAGGCATTGGGCCCTGTACAACTCAAGTTCTTTAAATATTTATAATTGGAACTCAGATGTGGCAGACCCCTTGTGGATAGCTGGTGCTTATGCTATTCCCTAAGGGTTTTGGTGACCCCCCCCTGCTCCAGAACACAGTAACCAGAGTGGACTTCTTACTGGAGATTTCATGAGGAAACAGGAAGATGATTTGCATCATAGACCACGCAGAGAACTAATAAAACACTCATCCTGGTTCTGTCTTCTGCCAGCGACCTTGTCATCCCCCCTTTCTGACTCCAAACAGCCTCTGATGACTCCTTTATTATCCAGGCTATTTAGCTTGTGTTGATAATTTATAGACCCCCCTCAGCAAAATCAAACCCTAGAATTAGCCGAATAGTGGTCATCAAGCACCTCTTGGAGGCCTCTTTCCCCATCGAGGCTTTTAATTGAGTTATTCATCCAATTAAACCATTTTTGGGTGGGTGAGTTCTTCTGCTGAGTAAAGGAGCTTTTCCTCATGTTATTACCTAAGGTATACATACCCTGCCTACTTCCAAAAATGACTGTGAACGATTAAGAGGTTCAGCTATATGAGAAAATATACATGAGTAATTAGTTACATAGTCCAGTACCAGACACCATTCACTGTGCTCCTGACGATTCTGTTGCCTTCTGGGCTCTTCTTCAAGAGAGTCTTTCGACAGCACCAAGCGGAAGTTCCGTGTTCACTTCATTTTTTCAGCCTCTTGGGAACCCCTCGCCGTACCCCAGCCTTGTTCTTCCTGGAAGCACTGCCTTAGACCGCCTCCCTGTCCAGGATTTCTTCACCCTCCCTGTTGCTGTAACACTCGAAAGGTGTTAATGAATGACAGTGACTGTAATGTGTGATGTAGTGTGTGATGCCTATATTTGAGGCTGGTTTAAAGCGGAGCCAAGTCTTTCGGGGCAGTATGAGATGATTTCTTTCTCCTAAAGGGAAGGGACATTTGGAAGACGAGTCTTAAAGAGCACCTTCAAAGCTTCGCCTTCTGAAGGACCAGTGAGCTATCCCTGAACAGCGAGAGCCTGTGGTGGTTCTCAGCCGGTAAAAATGATGCCTCTTTTTGGAAAGCATTGAAAAAGAAGTTCCACCACCACTTCTGACCCAGTGATGCTGTTAGGCTCCAGGGGAATCATATCCTTTTAAAGAGGAGCTTCATTTTCGCTGTATCTCCCCCAACCAAGACGATGGTGTTGAGCCTTACAGTCAGGAATGTGTCTCAGTGGTGGTCCAGTCCTAGCTGCAGATCTTGACTGTGGGGAAGAAATGGAGCCCAGAGACACATGATGCATGTAAAATGCTTAGTACAGCCTCTGGTACAAAGTAAGCATTTAGAAATTTAAGCAAATTTATAAAGTGTGAACATTAGGCTATATTAGGCACCTGCAATAGAGATCAAACTTTAATGGCTCGAAGAAAAATTGATTTCTCACTCATGTTACAGTATCAGGTGAATGTTCCAAGTGTTAAAGGAAACTTTCAGACAATTTAGCTTCAAGCATGTATCAAAGTTATTAGGATCAGGCACAGAAGGGAAATGGACTCTAGGAGACCACTTCCCAAATCCACTTTTGACAGGAACATTTGGTAGGAGAGAATTCGGTTAATCATTGTTAGACTAGACACAGAAAGAAAAGAAAGTCTGGTTAAAGGTCACTAGACCCTTGATTGACAGTTGGCAACTGAATGTGTGGGTAATTGGGCCTGTGGATAATTGGTTTCCTAGAGAAACCTTAATCCCATTAAAGTTCACAGAAAATTGCCTAAGCATTTTATCAGGAATGCTAACTTCTCAGAAAGAGGTTGCGAAAGCAAAAATGTTCTCCCCAGACCAGGATTGGGATCATTTCTCTTAGGTGTGAAATGGTGGGCCACTCTGCCACATCCAGCCATTCAGGGTCTCTGGCTGATGGTAGTTTATTTTCAGTATATGGCTTTAATATCATTCTGGTCCTTGTCATCAGCTAATGAGAAGAGGGAAAAGAACAAAGATTTCTTCTTAAGAAATCTTGCATCAGCAAATGAGCCAGAGGTTGGAAACAGAACTTCTGCTCACATCATGAGACCGTAGTCACATGGCCACCAAACTGCAAAGGAGGGCTGAAGAATGCAGTCCCTGGTTGGGCATCTGAGTCCCGGCTGTAGATCTTGTATTATGGGGAAGAAATGGAGTTTGGGGACAGCAGTAGTCTCTGCCACAGTGAGGGTGTCCTGCCTTCTTGCTCCTACTGCCTCCTGGTGCAGGAGATGGCAAAGTATGACCCACAGGCCAAATCTCACCCACAGCTGTTTTGTAAATATAGTTTCATTGGAACAGCCATACTTACTTATTTGACGTCCATGGCTGACTTCACACCCCAGCAACAGAACTGAGTTGTTGAGACAAAGACCACGTGGGCCAGAGACGCAATATTTGCTATTGGGCCCTTTATAGAAACCGTTTGCTGACTTCAGTTCTAGAGAATGGGTTCTGAATGGCCACAGAAGTGGAGTTTCTGGATCAAAGGGTGTGTGCATTTAAAATGTCAGTAGATACTGCCCTTCACTAGTGATGGACGAGATCGTCTGTTCCCCAGTATCCTCACCAACACAGAATGATAGCAAACTGATTCATGTGGCCAGTTTGAGAGGTAAAAATGGTATTTCACTATAATTTTAGTTACACTTATCATTAGTAAGATTTAATATTAGGTATTGGGCATAATAAAATATATATTTGGTTTTTATCTCTGATTCCTGGCACAAAGCTCCTAAAACCAGCGAAATTTCCTGAGTGATAGGTCTTTTGATATTCATAACAAACCCTTTCAACCACACCCGAATTTATGTTGACAAGGTCACTTTTGGGAAGCCCCTAAGGATGGGACCCGTTGCCAGGAAAAACAATCAGGATTAGAGGATGAGAATTTTCAGTCTCCCCCAGCCCCGCCTTGGAGTAGAGAGGGAAAGGAGGTTGAATCAATCAATCATACCTACCTAATAATGCCTTAATAAGATGCCAAAGTGGGTTTGGAGAGCTGGGCAGGTGAACACATGGGGGTGCTGGGAGAGACAGCGTGAAGCTCCACACTCCCTTGTTTTCTACTTTGGACCACGCATCTCTTCCCTCTGGCTGTTCCCGAGTCATATCCTTGGATAATAAAGTGGTAATCTAGAAAGTAAACAGTTATACTGAATTCCGCAAGCCTCTCTAGCAAATTAATCGAACCCAAGGTGAGGGTCACGAGAGCCTCTGATTTACAGCCAGTAGGTCAGAAGCCCAGATGAGAACCTGGACTTGAGATTGGTATCCGAAGTGGTGAAGTGGTGCCTGACGTCCTGTAGGACTGAGCCCTTACTCTGGGATCTGATGCTATCTCAGGTAGATCGTGGTAGAATTGAGTTATTTTGTAGGACACTCAGCTGGGGCAGAGGAATTGCTTGATGTGTGGAAAACAAACACATTTGATATCAGAAGTTAAGTGTATTAGAGGATTGTGAGAGTAAAGGAGAGACATACAGGTATGTTTTTTTTTCTTTAAACTCACTGTGATTGAAATAAATCCTATTTGAAGATTTGTATTTCCTTTTCTATGGTCTGTCTACTTGAATCCTTTGCAAATCAATTGAAAAATATTGAGTTGTTCATTTGGCAGAATAATTTCAAGGAGCTTTTTATATGCCAGGGTCTGAGCCATATCTGAGCTATGATATTAATTGTACAAATATACCCCATTTTTAATGTATTTTTTACTTTGCTCATGGAGGTTTCTGCTGTGCAAAAGTTTTTTATTTTTGTAGAGTCAACTTTAACAATTTTCTCTTCCATGACTTCTGATTTACAGAGCATGCTTAGAAGGTCTTCCCTACTCTGAGATTGTACAAAATGTCTTCCATTTTTCCTAATAATTTTGTGGTTTTCAGTTTTTATATTAAAGCCTTTGCTCCATCTGTAATTTATTTTGTTTTAAGCTTAGAGGACTGGGATCCATTTTTTTTTTTTTCCAAATGGCTGCCCATTGTATGCACACCATTTCTTTAATAATACATCTTTATAATATATTAATTTCCTTTATGTTTCTGGGTCTATTACTGGAATATTCCATTGAAATGTCTATTTATGGGGCAGTGCTATGTTGTTTTAATTAATGTAGCTTTATATCATATTTTAATATCTGACAGGGCTAATTTTCCCTCATTACTTTTTTTTTTTTGTAGGATTTTTCTGGCTACTTTTGTTTGTTTTTCCATATGAAAATAGATAAAAACTACTGCTGATAATTTTTATTTGGACTGCATTAAATTTATATGTTAACTTGGCAGAACTGACATCTTTATGATGTTGATGTTGAGTTCGTAGGCATGGACAGAGTCTATCTTTCCATTTGTAGCACTTGTGTTGTTTTTAAATTATTTTTTTGGTTGTTGACTGTGTTTTACTGACTATGACAGATTTCTGAGACTGGCCCACGCAGTTCATTTCCTAGGCTGTTATACATGATTGTTTCTATTGCTGAGACAACCGGCTCCACAAGTTCAGAGGATCTAAGAGCTAACCACTTACTTGTGTAATGATCCACAGAGCAAGCACACCTTGCTGTAGGAAATGATTGAGTCGTGGATTTTGTCATTGTCTTGCTGTGATTGCTTCATAGAATAGGAGCAATGATACCACGAGAGGGAGAAGAACACAACCTGGAGCATGGATCTGGAGAAAGTGTTAGTTCAGCTCTTACTTGGGAAAATGCTGCGTTGTTGAGCGGCTCTGTGAGCAGCTGTGGACCTCTGGGGAGAAGGGTAAAGCATGCTTCAGGCTTATCCCACCTAAGGGCCATATTTCCCACCTCCCATTTGTCATTGATTGCTGCTTCTGGTGCCATGAACTCCAGGCTCCTCTGGCTTGACTTCGTGTGCACCTGTGAGCGACAAAAGCCCCAGCTGCAGAGTCACAGGTGCCTGTGGTTGAAGCGGTCAGCTGCACAGCACCAGTGGAGGAGAGGCTCTAATGCAACTGTCTTAAAAATATTTACATTCCTGACACCCGCTCCCCCCTCCTTCCATTGGGAGAGGAGTAGGGCAGTTAATATTTTGGGTTATTTGTACCATCTACACTCCTTTCTTAGGAAATTCTGCTCACCCTCACCTGAGTGCGCATGTCTGTGTTCTATGCCTGGAACGCTCTCCTTCCATTCTCACTCCTACCATACTGATTGGACCAGAGTCCAAACTTGTCTCAAAGTTAGCATCGTCGATAGGCTTGTCAGTAACCTATGCCTCATTATTGGAGTTTGTCCCAGTTCAAACAAACAGGGCAGGTCAGATTCCTCATTTGGGGATATGGAATTGAGAAACACAGAGCCAGTTCCCCATCAGCGGTAGGAGATCGAATTAAAATGTTAAAGTACAAAGAGAAGAAACACGAACAAGCTGGTTGTTAGAGAGAGGGGATGGAAAGTGAGGGGCGGGGGTGGGGGAGTGCGTTAAGAGGCCAAACCCCAAAGATGCCTTGTTTCTTGTCTTCCCTGCGTCCTGGTTGTTCAGATTTTCCAGCTTTCTCATGAGGCATTTCTTTATCCTCACAATAACCACCCTTTACTTGAGTCAGTATGAGTGAGTTACTGTTATTTACCTTGACCAAAACCCATTGGCAGGATATTGGAGAATGGTCCCCTCAGAGTGACTCATGCTCTCCTCCATTTCTGCCACCCCTCCTCCCCCCGCTGGTGTCTGGGGGCAGCCGATCTGCCACCCCCTCCCCATGGCTGTTTCCTGCAGCTGCGAAAGGCTCCAGGAAACGAAAACCCAGCAAAAATGCTGATCATTAAGTGGGATAGGCTTGTCCTTCCCAGAACAGGCAGTGATAACATCATGCAGCTTACTGCCTAAGGAAGCTAAATTTTCATCCTGTCAAGAAAAGAGGAAACCTGATTACATCTGTTATAGTGGTAACCCGGAGCTTTATAAATGGGCCCTGGCAGTAAGGAGGTTCCAGGGAGGGAGGACGTTTTAGCGAATTTCCTTGAATGAAACTTGATGAGATCCTCTCACCTGAGTTTTTACTGACTCAAGCTTGTTTGAGAGACAGCCTCACCTACCATCCACAGAAGAAGCTTTGTCGACCAAGTTAAGTACAAAACGTAAAAAGAAGCCAGGAGGCCTAATTCAGTGCATTCATGGTAAACGAATGCTGCGTTCAGTACCAGCTGTGACGACACATGTGACAGATATGTATTCAGCACCTTCTTTGCGCAGGCTTCGTGGTAGGTGCCGGCAGCAGAGAAGTGAGTAAGACACCGTTCCTGCATGCGGAACACAGAGCCTGCGGGGAAGACGGTCACCGAGTACATGTTTGTGAGGGAGAGTGTGACCAAAGGGAAGGCATGGGAGCAGCTCAGGGAAGGCCTCCCCAGCAAACTGTTGTTGTTATTTTTTAAAAAGCGGAGACCTGAAGAATGAGCACGGGGAAGAGCCTTCTAGGAATAAGAGTACTCTTTGAGGAAGGGGTCAGCCTCCCACTGGGTTTCATATAGTTTCTTTGTGCTGCTAAAATTCCACCTCCAAGCCCTCCAACACAGGGCTTTCTCGAGAGTAGGCCATTCTTTGGATGGAATAACGGTAGTTTCTGATTACCTGTTTGCTCTCCGCAGCAGGTGCTGCTGGTACCTGTTGTGGGGGACATCCCAGCAGCTGTGTTACAGGCTGAGGGTCCCACCTCTTCCTGTGCTGGCTCTCCGCTGCAAAGACGAGGGGGCCTGTGGGGCAGGCCAGGAGCGCAGGACAGTTAACATCTCTTACTGGGTTTCTGCTGACGTGGAACGGCCATTGGAGGTCGGATACCCAAGCTCCTCATCCTTCAGTGGGACCTTCTGAGGTGTGTTTGCACAGCCTCTCAGGGGCTCCTGAGGGGAGCCTCTTCCTCCCTCGGTCCCCCACACTGCCCCCAGCTCACCTTCCTGAATGCATCCTGAAATCCTTATTTTGGAGTCTGCTTTTGAGAGGAAGCCACATGAAGACCATCTCTAAACTCTACGTGTTTGCTTTCAAGCTGGTTGTCACGAGTGTGTCTCCAGTTTGTGGGGGTAAAATGGAGCGGAGGGACATTCGGGACCAGAAGCTCCTGATCCTCACCCAAAAAGAAGGCTTGGGGGTTGTGTTTGAGATGAAAAGTGAATCCTCATTAGGAAACTGTTGACAACATCTGTCTCAAGTTATTCTTCTCCAGAAGGCTTACGTTAAAATGCAAGGAACAGGACAGCAAACCATGGGGGGTCGACCACTGGCCCGAGAGTCAAGGGACCTGAGTCAGATTCTGTCACAGAGTCACTCACTGTGTGACCTTGGGCAGGGACGTCCCCACTCTGAGCCTCAGTTTCCTCATCTATGAAGTGGTGAGGTGGGACGAAGTGGTTTGCAGGGTCAGCATTCTAGGGCACTCTGAATATATTTCATTAACTCTGCTCCGAGGACCTCCCAGGATCTGCTGGGGGAGGGCAAGGATGAAGAAGCAGCATGGGCCCTTATTCATTCCTCAGATAGCTCTCAAAGCCTGGGTGCCAGGCACTGTTCCAGCATTGGGAATAGGGGTGAACACTCTGATTCAACCAAAGATGGTCTTGAATGAAGAGAGGGTTTGGAGGTTAAAAAGGCAGAAAACAGGTTTCCTCCTCACTTTATTATCCAGTTGGCACCTATTGATACATGAATGCAGGTATTTTTGTTGTTAATCCTCACCTGAGGATATTTTTCCATTGATTTTTAGATAGAATGGAAGGGTGGGGGAGAGGGAGAGAGAGAGAGGAAAAACATTGATGTGAGAGAGACACATTGATTGGTTGCCTCCTACACATACCCCAAACCGGCTAGGGCGAATACATGTATTTAAAAAAAAAAAAATTAGTTTACTCATTTGCTCTTTAGTGGGAAACAGAGCCCCATGGGAAAATGACATTCAGGATAGGGATATATTAATGGGAACAACTTGGGACTGTGGTGCTAGCCTGGAGAGTGAGATTGGCTGGGTAATTACAGCAGGGGACTTAGGGCAGCCCAAGAATGTGGGTACCTGGCTGTGGGCGGGAAGAGGCATCAGTTCAGAGGTGGAGGAGGGGCCCCATCTTGGGCCTCCTAGTCTTGCCATTGGCTTGTCCTAAAGTTATTGGTCAGGTCACAATGCTGTTTCCTACAAAAAAGGGAATGGAGATGGGGAGGGGGTTAGCATAGAAGTACTTTATCGTCCAAAAGCACAGATCTGGGCACAGGCCCAGTGCTACTGAAAGGGTCCTTTTCATGGTGCGTGGGCAACTCTCTTGGCTTCCTAAGTCATCAGAGGGGCGATTAGAATGACTTTTAAACATGGACCCTGTCAAGTGATGCAAAAGTCCCATGATTTACAACCCAAAAAAGTTTATCTTGCTCTGGGAAAAAAGAAGACCTTGGAACCAAAGCTTCACATTTAGAAGCCAATAAAAACATCTTAAAATAACGCCTCCTCCTCCCTCCTGTTTTATAATGAGGAATGGAGGATTTAGCAAGAGGTGGGGTGCTGTGGGCAGGACTATTGCAATCACCAGTGATTGAGCTTCAAGGTCCAAGAACTTTGTTGTGGGCACTGGAATCCTAATGATTTATAATTAACTTCCAACAAGAAAAACTAAATGCCATGCACTTTCCTAACTGAGCTACAAAAATAAGCACATTCACAGTGTTTGCAAAATTGGAAACAAATGTCCCAAGGAACATAAGAGCTCCATGCTGTCCTACCCAAGCTTTGGAGGAAGAAAAACACTGGCTCTCAGTCACGACCACAAATGATGAGCCAGTATCGTTTGTCATGGGAAATGCATCCAGGCAAAATCGGATTGCGCCATTAGTCCTCGGCGACTCTGAGAAATAACCATACTGAAATGCCTCACACTAAAATCAGCCCAGGGCTGGGTCTAACATCCTCTCCCCTCCTAGCTGCTGAGTCTTGTTTTTTATTCCCTCTATATAACAGGGAAGAGCCGAAAGGTGGAAAATAATCAATGCCTAATTGTAGCCTTGTTCCTGAAAGGACTCAGACCCATGTGGTTCTTTTCAAAAAGTGGGTACAGACAAGGACAGTGACCATGAAAAATATTGGGGGTCTCTGAGGTGGTGAATAAGGGCCTGGTGACCTTAGTTCTGGTGACCTGGCTACCGATTTAATAACCTATAACTTTAGTTTACAAAAAAGTTTTTTTTCTTCTTTAGGGTATATGACTCCATGAATAACCTTAGTTTTTGTGCTAATGTGGAACATGAAAGGTTTGGTTATGGAAGTTCACTTAGTTCTGAGAAATTCTTTTTTTTAATTCTCGAGGACATTTTTGCATTTTTTAAAATCTTCAGATAGAGCAGGAGGCAGAGAGGGAGGAAGAGAGAGAGAGAAACATCGATGAGAGAGAGACACATTGACTGGTTGCCACTCACATGACTCCAACCCAGGCCGGGGACAAACTGCAACTTAGGTATGTGTCCTTAGCGGGAACCGAACCCGGGTCTCTCTGGTCCGTGGGCCGACGCTCTAACCGTTGAGCCAAACCGGCCGGGGCAGGTCTGAGAAATTCCTTATCTCTAGGACCCTTTTGATGCTATTGAACATCAGTGATGCAGCAAAAGACTTAGTTCATTATGAATTAATGATTCTAAAACAATAATGAATGAAACCTAAACATTACAGTAAACCCTTTACAGGCGTGTCCTTTACTTTACAAAACACTATGAAAGAGTCTTTAATATAATCCACATTTTACAGATGAGAAAATAAAACCTCCAAAGTTCCAATAACTTGCCAAGTCTTCGGGAGAAACAGCTGGGTCAGGGACCACTGCTGTTTGGTTCCCAGCCTCTAACTCTTAGGTGTGTTTTGTGCATTTCCCCTCTTTGGGTCAGCTCTGAGAGGTCATAGGAAAAGTTCAGATGACCTTGCCATCATGTCCCTAATTCTGTATGTCAGAGAAGTACAGAACAAACCCTTTCAACTCTCACATCTCATACTCCTACCTCCGAATTCAGTAATGTGCCTCCCTCCCCTCAGGGACCCAAGACAGTAATATCAGCTGAGTAAGAAGGTCTGAATGAACGTTCAAACTGATTAACTTAAAGGCAGCAACAATAAAATGTGAACTTGAGAATCAACTGGGTAGACCTTGTTAGTTTATGTAAACTTGGCGCAATGAATATGCAAATTTCCTACATAGTTTCATGCTTATATACTTCTAACAGACCTGCATATGGCCTCCTGGGAAAATGCTGGTTTAAGCCTTTCTGCAAAAGTCACCTATGAAACTGAGAATTTCCATTGCCTCTGTCCACAATATGGGATTAATTGAAGAAATTCTCCCTCTTTGTTTTTCGCTTGAGAGAAATTACTTCTTCCTATGGGAAACTTTTTTAATGTCCTAAAACTATCTGAACTTGAAGAACTTGAGCCTTGCATTGCAGCTGCCTTCTGTCCCTAAGGAATACAATCTATCCAAGCTGTTAAATTGCTGCGAACACCAATAATAGGACATTTTTATAGTGCTCAGGATATGAAGCTAAAGCATATTAGACTGCTGTGTGTCTGAGTGTTAGCTCACGTTGAAAAACTAGTTAAACGTTTCAAACCTCTTTAGATTTATACAGGGTTATTTATTACAGGGCTCCTGAACTCTCAAGGGCAGCAGTCTTCCGGTGATCTTTATCAAGCTGTTCTCTGTCCTCCTACATGGCTGCTTGTTTGGTTCTTTCTTTTCTCTCTCTCTCTCTTTTATTTTATTTTTTTAATCGAGCTTAGCCCTTAACAGGGAAATAAACTGTCAAATGCATCTGAAAAAATCCGGTGGTAAAATTTTCAAATGGGAATACAATTTGAAGGCAATGTCAATTTTATTTTCTTATTTTTCTCTGCTAACTAGGCTGCAGGTTTTCAGTCTTAAACGTGCTGATTAGTGAGGGATCTTGTAGAGAGAGGCTTAATTCCAGCCGTTCTTGGTAGCTGAGCATTCAGTATTGCGATGCTCACGATAGACACCATCAACAACTCATTGTTTTGAGTGCCTTCTGCACAAAGGCAGTATGGAAGGAAGAATCAGAGAGAGTTAGAGCTGGCCTGAAGTCTGATGTTATCTATCTCAGCAGTTTCCAATTTTTTTTTAAGGCCAAAAAACAACTAAGATCTTACCTAGAAGCCTGATATGGAAAGCAGATAGCCTCAAGCTGCTTAGTGTGTGCATGTTGGTACATGTATGAAGGAGTGTGTGCACATGTGGGTGCATGTGTGTGCTTCATATTCCTCTGTTAGGACCAAGCATATGTCTGCTGGGAGTGAGTACTTCTCATTTTTTTGAGGGAGAACCCAAGTTCAAGGAAGCTGAGCTGAGTTGTTCAAGGTCACACCTCGAGGAAGAGGTAGAGGAAGCACTTGAACTGGATCTTATGTTCCTCAGCACTCTGCTCTTTTCTCTCACCTGTTGAATTTATCATACTTCTTTTACTTCACACTGTCATGCATATTTTTTATACGGTTTCATTGATTTTATAGAAAAAGGAAGGGAATGGGAGATAGAAACATTGATGAGGGAGAAACAATTGGCTGCCTCCTGTACCATAACCCCCACTGGGGATCAAGCCCACAACCCAAGTATGTGCCCTGACTGGGAATCGAACTGGCAACCTCTTGGTGCATGGGTCAATGCTCAACCACTGAGCCACACTGGCCGGGCTGTCATGCATATTTTTAAAAAAATTTTTTTATCCTCGCCTGAGGACACTTTTGCATTCATCTTCAGATAGAGCGAGAGGGAGAGAGGGAGGAAGAGAGAGAGAGAAACATCTATGTGAGAAAGACACATCAACTGGCTGCCACCCACATGACCCCAGCTGGGGCTGGGGACAAACTGCAACTGAGGTACGTGCCCTTAGTGGGAACCAAACCCGGGTCTCTCTGGACCACGGGCTGATGCTCTAACCACTGAACCAAACCGGCCAGGGCTGTCATGCATATTTTTACAAGTAAGTCCACACTTGCTTTCCTGTTAGTTTCTTAGGAAACCACACGTATTAGTTTAATTATATTTTCTTCTCATTCTAAGGAAGGACTACAAAGATATTACTTGAATGTTTGCCTGTTTGTTTATTTGTCTGTTTTTCTTAGTTTTATTGAGATATGATCAACATATAATTGCCCTTTGTTTTTCTACTACAATGCACTACTATTTCATGGACCACAGAGAAACTACCTATGCTTGCTGCTGAGAAATCCAATGAGATATATGTGTAAAAATAATGTTAGTGTACATGTAAGGATATGGTGGAATACTTTGTAAAGGCTGATTAAGGTGATCATTAAAAATATACATATAGCTGTTGAATTAGGAGTGTGAGAAAGGACTGTGAAAGATGGGTGTGACAATGTCCTCGGGTGAGGATAAAAAAAAAAAAAAAGAAAAAAGAAAAATCTCATCTTATATTATTACCATTTGGTTGGACTTTTGTGTTTTCTTTGTCACGAGGAAATATTCATCGTGTGGATATAGGGATGTTTTTGGAGTTGTCCTGGCTTTCCCACCAAGCAGATACCTAAGGTTTGGGCAGGCTCAAGTCCAGTGGGATTTGGTCAGCCAAGATGGAGTGAAGTAGTCAGGAAGTAAAAGTAGACTGGAATTCAAGAAATCAAGTTGTTGGCAAGAGGAGCACAGCAGAGACTCCCACTCTGTCCTGTCTGATCCCTTTGGCTGAGATGGTGGTGGGTGTCCCAGGTCTTATTTCTTTAGGCAGAAGGGAATCAAGGGGTTCCAGGCTGGGGAACTCCTTCCCATGATTAAGCCAGGGGCAGAGATGTTAAGATTTCCTGATTACTTCCAACCCAAGTCATTCTTGCAAGGGACTGTCTAATACCATAGAGTCAAAATATTCATTTATAGGCCAGATTTGGTCCCCACGTTGCCTTTGTGTGTGTGTGTGAACAACGAGAAACTAGGTTTCCCAGTTCTTCAGAGCTTGGGTAGTCCAATCACCAATGCTTTGTTGGAAGTTCTGCAGCAGGTTGGCAACGGCCATGAAGTCCCAGCACTCGTGCACACCTCTCCAGGCCCTCGAGGATATGCAGGTTTCAGTGTGCATGCCTAAAGGCACACCCTTCCCCACTTCCTCGGTTCCTCTTGCAAAATGAGGGTGAAGCTTCATTCCAGCAAAATAAATGGATAGAGTATGGCCTTGAGTATTTAATAGGTTCTGAGAAGCTGCCTCCTTCACCCTAACAAATATCACTTTTTCTTCTGTTTTCTCAGGCCTCTATTCCATCATTAAAGATTCATCACCCTGGTGATTCTATAAAAAGCATTTTGTTTTTCTTCAAAATGGAGAAATCATCCTTTAACTGGATTACCACCGTCATAGGAATTACTTCCTTTCTTTGATTCTAAGATGCATTTCCTCCCACATTTTAATACTTCTGAAATGCTCAATTAGTGTACAGTGTATGTGCTTCATGGGATGTTTCATTTTTATTTCTTGGAAAGTTGTTATTGATGATTCATTTTAAAGGGATGACATCATAGAATCAGGAGAATACCATTGCTTCTTTAGCCAATTTCTAGTTTCACTCAGAATGAAATTGTGTAACCACAGATCATGGTGGTGGTGATGGAAGAGGAGGAAATGTAGGAGAGTGGGGGCAGATGCTTGAAATGGGAGAGGAAATATGCTAGAGAAATTTTTGCTGTTTTATTTTCATCTAGGATTATGCTTTTGATCTCCATTCAGTTGCCTTTAACTGGGCATTTTCCCCAACAACGGGCGTGGGGAAACATAGATCTGTTACATCATTACTACCGAGAGCCATTTGTACATTGCCTACTTGATAAAATTACAAAGAGATAGAAAGCACAGTCTTCGAACCTCAGGATATGTTGGTTATTGGAAACCGAGAGGTTTTTGTGACTTCATTGGTATAGCAGGATGGGAAAAGCCTTCCATTAAAAATATTATTTTTTGGTAACAGCTTTATTATGATATAAACCACATACTATACAATCCATCCATTTAAAGTATACAATCCAATGGGTTTTAGTATATTCACAGAGTTGGGCAAACATTGCTACAATCAATTTTAGAACATTTTCACCCCCCGCAAAGAAATCTCATATTTAGCACTTATGCTTATTCCCTCCATCTCTCCCAACTCTGGAGACCACTATTTCACTTATATTTGAAGACGAAAACCCAGCCTGGTGGAGGGGCTTCACTAGGGCAATGAAGTTTCAAGCAGATTTCAAGTTTTCTTAGAGTTATTTAATTTCTTTGAGTCACATTTCTTCCTCTGTAAAGTTGGTAAAATGACCCCCACATCAAGGTAACTGTTTTTAATGTGGTGGTCATGAGGATTAACTAAGGTCGCTTACATGAAAACACCAACATAAGAGCATGTCACAGAGTAGCTTCAGCTTGTTCTTTCCTCATCCTTTCATCTCTCTTCATGATGGAGCCCTGAGTTGGATTGCTGAAGGATGACTGGTCTTCTCCTCCCTTTATGTGAAGACTGAGCCCATTGTAGGTGCCAACTCAATGTTCCCTCCCAGAAATCATCTTTTGGAAATGGTTAAAGCCCAGTAGTCTTGCTGGTGACACCTCACCTCAGAGGTTGAACTGATGACATGAAACAGAGTCTTATTTCCATTTTCTTGGAAAAGAAAAAAAAAAAAAACCCACATCATCCACTTTATTCAGATACTGGGAAGTCAGCCTAAAGTCTCAAACTTTCTACCACCTGGGTGGTTTCAGAGGGATACAGAGTCCAAGGAACTAAAGTGGTGAGCATCAGCAAGGGTGATGGATGTGGAACAAACCTGTGATCCTGTCAGTGCCCCCACGTGAACGGCCATGCAGTGTAAGGGAAAAGGGATGAGGGTAACTGGACTCCAAAAATCAACCCCATTGGTTTTAGCTCTGCAAAAGCCCACTGAGCAGTGCCAAGATTGTGCCCGGAAATCTCAGAGAGTTCTGCTTGTCTTTATTTGTCCATCCTCGGGGAATATGGAGGTGAGGGGTGTTTTGTTCTAAAGTAACAGATGGTGGGCTTGAAGTGAAGGGTACTTTCCATGGTCTCAGGCCCCGCAGTCTTCCACGGAGAACGTTTATGATGATCTTATGATTCTAAGCCCCCTACTCCTGCTTCTGCCAGACTCAGGATGCCCGAGAGCTCTGGCTCTTCCTACGTCTCTGTTGACTTCTGCCAAAACCAGCTCCAGGTTATTTAACTGAAAACAATTTAGCCAAAAATAAATTGGTCAACATAACTATTTAGTACAAGAACAAACAAAAACATAAGATGAATGTTTTTCAGACTCTAATGCCAAAACCTTGATGATTTTGGTCCATGATTATGACTGCTTTGTTCCTTTTATTTATCTTGAAGGATTTTTGCCATTTAAAATTTAACGTCTCAATTTTTTCCTATATCTTTACTATTATATTGTAATTTCATTTCCAGCCCATTATTCCTATTCTTTTGTTGAAGTGGAAAGTTGGAACAATAGGATTTAGTTGAAGCATCCAAAGCATCTAACAATTCACGATGAGATAAAATAAACACGCAGGTTCAAACAGTACATATGGTATAATCCTAAATTTATAGAGTCACGATAATGTATAGAAAAATATTTGGGCAACTGTACATTAAGGTCTGAATAGTGTTTGCCTTGGGTGGGTGGAATTATTTTGCTTATTTGTATTTTGTTAATCCATTCAGCAGTACTTTATTACACCAAATGGCAGCCATATCCTTTATTTTGGAGATACAGCAATAAAGAAAAAAGAAAAATTTGCCCCTATGAAGGTACACACTAGTGAGGAGAGGGAGTAGACAAATGAATTAAGGAAAATATATCATACGTTAGACAGTGACAAGAACTACAGAGAACAATAAAGCCAGGGAAGTGGGATAGAGTGCTGGGGAGGGGTTCCAATTTTAAATAAGGTCATCAGGGAGGTCTCACTGTCAAGGTAACTTGAGTAAAGACCTAAAGGAGATGAGGGTGTGAGCCAGTTGGATAGCTGGGGAAAATGCATGCCAGCAGAAGGAATAGAAAGTGCAGATGTCCTGCCAGGGGAGGGAGGGAGTGTGTGTGTGTGTGTGTGTGTGTGTGTAGGCAAGGAGGCCAGAATGACTGGCGCAGTCATCCACGGGGAAGAGTGGGAGAGGGTGAATCAGAGAGGTCATGGGAGAGCCAGCTCGTGTGGAGCCTTTGTGGGTCTTTGTGGAGACTTAGTCTTTCACTCTGAGTGAGATGGAAAGCCGCCAGGGGGTTCTGAGCAGAGCTGTGACAGAATCTGATTTATGTTTTAGATGCATCACTGTGATTGCCCTTTGGAGAATCATGTGTAGCAGGGACAATGGTGGAAGCAGGAGACCACTGATGAGAGATGATGGCGGTTTGGACCAAGGTGATTATCGTGGAAGTGGTGAAAAGTGGTTGAATTATTGATGTGTTTAGAAATTAGAGTGTGGAGGATTTGTGTATACATGCAGGATATGGAATATGAGCTAGAGAGTAGTCAGGAATGAATCCAAACTGTTCGGCCTGGGTGAGTGAAGGATGGAACTGCATTCGTGGAGAGGAGGCAGTCTGCAGGGAGGTGGAGTTTGGGAGCTCAGTTTTGGACATGTTAAATTTGATATGTTTATTAGCTATCCAAGATATTCCTCTAAGTACAATGCATTATTTTTGAAATTTGGCAAAAGCAGTAAATGACATTTTAAAAAACATGCTATTGTGGGACTAGGTTGTTCCAACGCCTAAATTGCTCAGTTGAATAAATTTCTGTCAAACTATTGTTTTCAGTCAAATCATCTGCAGGGGGCAACTCTGGGTAATGACAAAACATACTTGCTCCTAGGACCACCTTGAGGAGAAGAAAGCTGAACGCAGGCTCAGCCTTGCTCTGCTGTCTTGGCTTTCAGGGCCACCGACTCAACTGACTTCCTAGAGGCTTGTTTTAACGACCGAATCTCCTAATCCCATAAACCCGGCCTGACTTCCGGGACCTTTGACTCTTCTATCAGCTTCCCTGACTTCAGATACTTACTTGAGGTTTCAGGGTCCCAGAGCCCCTGGACCCTTAGTTCTTCCTGTCCCCTCACGGTCCCCGCCTATTCACACCCAACTTGTGGCCACCATGCTCTCAGACCAGTTCACGTTATATTCCTTGAACACCTGTTCTGTGCAAAGCTCTGGACTGAGCCTTTCTGGGAGGATGAAGCTGTGATGTGGCCCTCTAGGAGGTTCCAGTGTTGGGGACTGTGAGTATCTATAATGAGGCAGTGACTTACCGATGTGGAAGGGATCGAGGGCTCTGAGTGTTGTGGCAACGACCCACTTGGTAGCTATCAGCATTTTACAGATTTTTCTCAGAAACGCTTTTATATTTTCAATATTTAGCCTTTGTTCCCCCCTACCCCCGATTATAAAGTAACATACTCATTGTAGAAAACATGGGAAAAACAGAAAAACATGAAGGAAAAAAAGCTACTCATAATTTTATCATCTAGAGAGAGAATGTTACTTTTCATGTTTGAGCATATTTCTTCTCATTCTTAAAAAAAGGTTTTATTGTTGGTATTTTTCCACATCATTAGTATTCTTTGGAAGAATCCCTTTTTAATAGCGGAATGGAACGGATATCTCACCATTTATTTACTGGCCCCCTAATATTGAGTCTTTTCATAGCCCAGTTCCTCCTTGCATGGGCTGCCTAGGCTTGGGGTTGAGGCTGTGCTAGGACACCTGGGGAAGAGCGGGGGCTCATGAAAGTGGGGTGTGCCTATATGGAACGCACTTGGGTGAGATGGGTGCATCGTCTTTGGGCATGAGTAGCAGCACTTAATTAATGCCTTTCCCCAAGCTCGCACACGCGTGAGCATAGTAACACACCACATCTGAAAAGTCAAAGGGGGCCTTTGTTCTGTATTTTAAAAGCTGCTTATCATTGATCGGCCGAGGAACTTTGAGATCATATGATTTTACATACTGTACCTTTTTAATGATAAACATCCGTAGTTATATTTGTCAGGGTGGCCATTAAATAGAAATGACACAGGACACTTCTTTCAAAAAGTAGAGAATGAGCAAAGTAAGATGGAAGAAAGTGGCCTAACAGCTCCTCTAATAACGTAGATGAGTGTTCCTACTTCTGTGAAATTGCTCCAGGAGAGAAAAGAAATTTAAAAAAAAATTAGAAAGACAATATTATATTGTTTAAGGATTTGAAAACCAACAATGCTTTCCAAGGCTGGTATGTGAAACGTGCCCGTCTCCTCGGGCTCTTCCAGCCACAGAGCAGTGTTTCCATGCCAACTGTAACATTCTTGAGGTGTTTTCCTTTTCTTCACGTGATGTTGGTTGTGATCCCATGCTTGTCGTTACTTATAAATTAATTTCTGGCATTGCAGTAAATTCTAGGAAAACCAATAAAACCACAAGTGTGCAGTTAAATTCTTCTGTGTTTTTTTTTTCCTATTTGTCTTTTTGTTTTTGGGTTTTAGTTTTTCTTTTTTTTTCCTGTGGGAAAGACAAGAAAGTAAAAGAGAAAATGTTTTCAGGAGTGGATGGGGGGTTTATAGAGGATACTTCTACTCGCCATCGTTCTTCAGTCTTTTCACTGATGTGAATGTGTTCTCCTGGTTGCTTAAGGCTATTCGATCCCCTTCCTGGATAGGAATAGTAAAGAAATTATTCACGAAAACCTAGGTTGCTGGAAAAGAATTGATGGAATACCTTTTCCTTTTGACAAGAAATGCCAGTGCTGATAATCAATACTTTAAATATGCCAAAACAGCCCTGGCCGGTTTGGCTCAGCGGTTAGAGCGTCAGCCCGCGGACCAAAGAGTCGGGGTTCGATTCTGGCCAAGGGCACGGGCCTCGGTTGTGGTCTTGTCCCCGGCCCTGGTCCGGGTCGTGCAGGAGGCAACCAATCGATGTGTCTCTCTCACATCGATGTTTCTCTCCCTCTCTCTCTTTTCTCCCACCCCTCCCACTCTATCTAAAGATAAATGGGAAAAAAAATCCTCGGGTGAGGATATAAAAGTGAATAAATAAACAAATAAGCCAAAACCAGGAAGCCAAGTGGACAACTGGTGACGCCACTGAAATGGCCATGCATGGAGGGTATATGAGGATGATGTGAAGCTGTCAGAGAGACTCGACCCTTTTGAAAGTGCACTTCCAGCCTTCTCCGGGAAAGGCCTTCTCAGGGATTCTGCAGGAAGTGCTGGTAGAGGCTGTAGAACAGCATCTCCCCAACTGAGTTCTAGAATGTTAAAGAGCAGAGTGGACATCTGTTACTTGTGCCTGCCCTGAAGCCATTTCTTTCTGCTGGAAGCCACACCCTGACTGGCCTTTGAGGAGCCACCCTCTCCACCCTGGTTTAGGTGTGACTCGGTCCAGAGGAGGACACATGGCCCAGGGTGGTTCAGTCAGCACATTCCATTTTATCCGTCTCAGGAATCATGGCAGGGATGACCATGTACCAAAGACAGTCCAGTGAGGTACATTTTTGACTCCTTTTTTGGGGAACTATTGACAGGGATAAGCCCTTTTTTCACTGAGGTTGCTGTAAAGAGAGGATGTAAGCTCAGTGCTGATGGCCATTTCTCTGCCCTGTGGAAATAGCCTTCTCCAGTGAAGCCAACGCAAAGAAATGTAGAGCCCAGAAATGGAGATGGAGAGAATCACCACGACTTTGTCCAAGGCTCTGAGTTCTGCCAGGCCGAGAGCCAGGCTGTCCCTGGACTTAAATAAGTTAAATTTTCTGTTTGAGCTAGTTAGTGTTGGGCTTCTCTCACTTGCCACCAAACGAGTCGTGGCTAATAGAAAAAGTGTTATGTGAAGACCGATCTGTCATCAAACCCTGGGCGTTTTTGTTTCGGTCCTCCAACAGGATTTGTGTGCAAGTTGTTTATTTGGGAGGTGGGGAGTGGGGAAGTAAAATAGTGAAGGGAAGGCATCCACTGAATGGCACCTCATCAAGCCAGCAACCATGTGGGTGCCTAGAACTTAATCCCATGGGAGACAGTTTAAAGCACATGCCTCAGAGTTATCCCAACCAAGCAGCAAGGGAGCTGGGATAGCTACACCCCAGCTCTCATCAGTTACTGGTTGAGGGCTGCTCTTGGGGTGTGTGTTATTTTCCGGGACTTGCCCTGCTCTACAAGCAGGCAGAACAGCCTTTCGAGGAGACAAGGGGGTTGGGGGTGGGGGAGGCGGGAGAGAGAGAGAGAGAGATTAGAGATTACAAATATAACTCAGACCAAAAAGCCGATACTAACAGTTGGAAGTCTGCAGGACTCAAGGGATATGGGCTAAACAAAGCAAAGTTTTTTCATTTGTTTTTTTGCTTTAGGACTTTTTAGAGTCTTTAATATGTTGATATAGATACTGAATCCAAAAGTGAGGTTATGGTGTGCCATGTTTTCCAAATTTATTTTACCATGGAAGCTTTTCTTCGGGGATTGTCTTTTGACCTTGAATTCTACAACATTTGCTGTGAGAAATGCTGTCTCAGAATATCCTAGAGTTAAGGCATAACTGAACTAAGAAAACGCAAAGGACTCAATAGCATCCACGTCAAAAATGCGAAGGAATTTATGAGTAAAATTGTCAAACCTTTGGCCAGTGTTATAGACGGAATGTTTATGTTCCCCCCACATTCACATGTTGAAATCCTAACCCCACTGTGATTGTATTAGGAGGTGGGCCTTTGGGAGGTCATGGCAGTGGAGTCTTCATGAACGGAACTGCTGCATTTTTAAGGAGAAACATGAGAGAGCTTGCCTCTTTCTCTCTGCTCTCTGCCATGTGAGGACACTCCCAAAAGACTGCCATCTGTAAGCCAGGAATACGGCTCTCTCCAGACTATGGATCTGCCAGCGCCTTGATCTTGGAATTCTCAGCCTCTGGAACTGTAAGAAATAAATTTCTGTTGTTATTAAGCCACCCAGTCTATGGTATTTTTGTTATATCAGCTCTAACTAAGATAGCCAACAAGTGTAATTGTTATATTTTTTAAATTTAGCAAATGACTACTATAGATGTTTCTGTAGTCTCATCATTAATTGATGGTGAATCAACAAAGGCCCAGAGAGTTTCAGGCACTTGCTTAAGGCTGTTAACTAGTTTTTGCAGAGTCAGGACTAGAGTCTAAACTTGGTTTCTCTCTCTCTGTGTGAATCAAGCATTTTAAATCCAACTCAAGGCTATGTTGGAATCACATTCTAGTTTATTAAGGTGACTAAATAGAAGTTGCAGAAAAACATCTGCATTAAAATATTATTTATATTTTAAACCACACAAAATTAAAATTTTTAAGTTATTATTTTTTAATTTTTATTTTTCATTGTTGAAAGTAATACAGATGTCTTCCTTTTTTCCCCATTGACCCCCTCCTTCCTGCTCCCACCCCCCTCCTGCCTTCCCCAACCTAATGCCTGTGTCCATTGGTTGTGCATATATGCATATACATTCTTTGTTTTATCTCTTCCCACCCCTCCCACCCCCCATCCCTCTGAGGTTTGTTAGTCTGCTCCCTACTTCCATGACTCTGGATCTCTTTTGGTTGACAGCTTATTTTGTTCCATGAATAAGTGAGATCATTTGGTACTTGTCTTTCTCTGACTGGCTTATTTCGCTCAGGATAATACTCTCCAGGTCTCTCCATGTTGTCTCAAAGGGTAAGAGATCTCTCTTTCTTACAGCTGCATGGTATTCCATTGTGTAAATGTACCACAGCTTTTTTATCCACTTATCTACTGATGGCCACTTGGGCTGTTTCCAGATCTTAGCTATTGTAAATAGCGCTGCTATGAACATGGGGGTACATATATTCTTCTTGATTGGTGTTTCAGTCTTCTTAGGATATATTCCAAGAAGTGGGATCACTGGGTCAAAAGGTAGTTCCATTTTTAATTTTTTGAGGAAACACTATATTGTTTTCCATAGTGGCTGCACCAGTCTGCATTTCCACCTGTAGTGTCCTAGAGTCCCCTTTTCTCCACATCCTTGCCAGCACTTGTTTGAGAATTTGTTGATGGCTGATATTCTGGCAGGTGTGAGATGATATCTCATAGTCGTTTTGATTTGCATCTCTCTGATGATTAAAGATGTTGAGCATTTTTTCATATGTCTCCTGGTCATTTGTATGTCCTGTTTGGAGACGTGTCTATTCAGGTCCTCTGCTCATTTTTAATTGGATTGTTTGTCTTCCTTTTGTTGAGTTGTATGAGTACACTATATATTTTGAATATTAACCCTTATCCCATGTATCGTTGGCAAATATGTTCTGCCAGAGAGTGGGTTCCCTTTTCATTTTGGTGCTAGTTTCTTTTGCCGTGCAGAAGCTTTTTAGTTTGATGTAGTTCCATTTATTAATTTTTTCCTTTGTTTCTCTCGCCCCAAGTGATCAGGGAAAATTTCGCTATGTATGATGTCAGAGATTTTTGTGCCTACATTTTCTTCTAGATTTTTTATGGTTTCACGGGTTACATTTAAGTCTTTTATCTATTTTGAGTTTATTCTTGTGTATGGTGTAAGTTGGTGGTCTAGTTTCCTTTTTTTGCATATAGCTGTCTGATTTTCCCAGCACCATTTATTGAAGAGACTGTCTTTTCTCCACTGTACACTCTTGCCTCCTTTGTCAAATATTAATTATGCATACTCTCTTGGGTCGATATCTGGGTTCTCTGTTCTGTTCCATTGATCTATATGCCACTTTGTAGTATAACTTGATATCTGGTATTGCGATCCTTCCCATTTTGTTATTCTTTTTCAAGATTGCTATGGCTGTTTGGGATCTTTTAAGGTTCCATATGAACTTTTGGAATATTTGTTCTAGATCTGTGAAATATGCCGTTGGTGCTTTAATAGGGATTGCACTGAATCTGTAGATTGCTTTGGATAGTGTGGACATTTTAATGATGTTGATTTTTCCAATCCATGAACATGGTATATGTTTCCACTTTTTTATATCTTCTATTTCTTTTTTCAATGTCCTGTAGTTTTCTGAGAACAGGTCTTTTACCTCCTTGGTTATGTTTATTCCTAGGTATTTTATTTTGTTTTTGTTGCAATGGTAAATGGGATTGTTTTTTTAGTTTCCCTTTCTGTGTGTTCATTGTTGGTGTATAAGAATGCCATCGGCCCTGGCCGGTTTGGCTCAGAGGTTAGAGTGTCGGCCTGTGGACCAGAGAGTCCTGGGTTCAGTTCCCACTAAGGACACGTACCTCAGTTTCAGTTTGTCCCCAGCCCCGGTTGGTTGGTGTCATGTGGGTGGCACCCACTCGATATGTCTCTCTCACATTGATGTTTTTCTCTCTCTCTCCTCCTCCCTCTCTCCCTCCCACTCTGTCTGAAGATAAATGCAAAAATGTCCTTGGGCGAGGAAAAAAAAATGCCATTGATTTCTGGATGTTAATTTTGTATCCTGCTACTTTGCCAAATACATTTGTTAAATCTAGTGGATTTTTGATGGAGTCTTCAGGGTTTTCTATGTACAATATCATGTCATCTGCAAATAATGACAGTTTCACTTCCTCCTTTCCAATTTGGATCCCTTTTATTTTTTCTTCTTTACTAATTGCTGTGGCTAAGACTTCTAGTATTATGTTAAGAGTGGTGAAAGTGGGCATCCCTGTCTTGTTCCTGTTCTTTTTTTTTTTTTTTAATCCTCACCTGAGGACATTTTTGCATTTATCTTCAGATAGAGTGGGAGGGAGAGAGGTAGGAAGAGAGAGAGAAACATTGATGTGAGAGAGACACATTGAGTGGTTGTCACCCACACGATCCCAACCGGAGCCGGGGACAAACTGCAACCGAGGTATATGCCTTTAGCGGGAACCGAACCCAAGACTCTCCAGTCTGAGGGCTGATGCTCTAACCGCTGAGCCAAACTGGCCAGGGCTTATTTCTGTTCTTTAAGGAAATACTTTTAGTTTTTGCCCATTGAGTATGATGTTGGCTGTAGGTTTTTCAAATATGGCCTTTATTATCTTTAGATATGATCCCTCTATTCCTGCTTTGCTGAGCATTTTTATCAGAAATGTGTGCTGGATTTTGTCAAATGCTTTTTCGGCATCTATTGATATGATCATATGGTTTTTATCTTTCATTTTGTTTATGTGGTGTATCACAGGTATTGATTTGCGAGTATTGTACCAGGCTTGCATCCCTGGGATGAATCCCACTTGGTCATGGTGAATACTTTTTTAAATGTATTGCTGGATCTGATTTGCTAATATTTTGTTAAGGATTTTGTCATCTATGTTTATCAGAGATATTGGCCTGTAGTTTTCTTTCTTTGTAGTGTCTTTATCTGGTTTTAGAATTAGAATTATGCTGGCCTCAAAAAGAGCTTGGAAGTCTTCCTTCTTGAGTTTTTTGGAATATGGAAAATGGGTGTTAGTTCTTCTTTGAATGTTTGGTGAAACTCCCCCGTGAAGCCGTCTGGGCCTGGGCTTTTGTTTGCTGGGAGCTTATTGATTACATCTTCAATTTCTTTAGTTGTTATTAGTCTGTTCAAGTTTTCTGTCTCTTCCCAGTTCAGTTTTGGAAGACTGTGTGATTCTAGAAATTTGTCCATTTCACCTAGGTTGTCCAATTTGTTGGTGTATAATTGTTCATAGTATTTGTTAACAATCCTTTGTATTTCTGTGGTGTTGGTTGTTACTTCCCCTCTTTTGTTTCTGATTTTGTTTATTTGGGTCCTCTCTTTGTTTCTTGCTGAATCTGGCTAAAGGTTCATCAATGTTGTTTACCTTTTCAAAGAACCAGCTCTTTTGAATTTTTTTTTTTTTAGTCTCTATGTCATTTATTTCCGCTCTGACTTTTACTATTTCTTTCCTTCTACTTGCTCTGGGTGTTTCTTTTTGTTTACTTTTTAGTTCTTTAAGTTGTAGGGTTAGATAGCCTATTAGAAAATTTTCTTGTTTCTTGAGGTAGGCCTGTATGGCTATGAACTTCCCTCTTAGGACTGCTTTCGCTGCGTCCCATAGATATTGTGTTTTTGTGTGTTCATTTTAATTGATTTCCAGGAAGTTTTAAATTTCCTCCTTGATCTCCTTGTTAACCTATTCATTGTTTAATAACATGCTATTTAGCCTCCACGTGTTTGGATGTTTTTGAATGTTTTTATTGTAATTTCTAGTTTCATGCCATTGTGATCTGAGAAGATGCTTGATATGATTTCAATCTTCTTGAATTTGTAGAGACTTAGTTTGTATCCTAACATGTGGTCTATCTTTGAGAATGTCCTGTGTGCACTTGAGAAGAATGTGAATTATTCAGTTTTGGGGTGTAATTTTCTGTAAATATCTATTAAATCCATTTGATCTAGTGCACCATTTAGAGTCTCTGTTTCCTTGTTAATTTTTTGTCCAGAGAATCTATCCAGTGATGTCAGCTGGATGTTGAAGTTCCCTGCTATGATTGTATTGCTGTCAATTTCTCCTTTGAAGTCCTGCAAAAGTTTTAAAATATATTTTGGTGTTCCTATATTGGATGAATATATGTTTACCAAGGTTATATCCTTCTGTTGAATAGAGCCTTTCAATATTATGTAGTGGCCTTCTTTGTCTCTTGTTATGGCCTTCATTTTAAAGTCTATTTTATCAGGTATGAGTGTTGCGACCCCAGCTTTTTTTTTTCATTTCCATTTGGTTGGAAAATTTTTCCATCCCTTCAGTTTCAACCTATGTGAGTCTTTTGTTGTGAGGTGTGTCTCTTGTAAACAGCATACATATGAGTCATGCTTTCTTAACCATTCAGCTACTCTGTGTCTTTTGATTGGAACATTTAATCCCTTTACATTTAAGGTTATTATTTATATGTACTTATTTATTGCCATTTTAATTTATTATGGCTATGTTTCTCTCTCTATTTCTTCTGCTTATTACAGCAGACCTTTTAAATTGTCTTGCAGTGCTGGTTTGATGCTAATATATTCCCTTAGCCTTTTTTTTTTTGGTCTGGGAAGCTCTTTATTTAATCTTCTATTTTGAATGATAGCCTTGCTGGATAGAATGGCCTTAGATTCAGATCATTGGTTCATTACCTTGAATATTTCATGCCTTTCCTTTCTGTTGAGAAGTCAGCTGATAGTCTTATGGGGGCTCCTTTGTAAGTAACCTGCTGCTTTTATCTTGCTGCCTTTAAGATTCTCTCTTTGTCTTTAATTTTTGGCATTTTAATTATGATGTGTCTTGGTGTGGGCCTCTTTGGGTTCTTCTTACTTGAGGCTCTCTGTGCTTCCTGAACTTGCATGCCTTTTTCCTTCAAGTTAGAGAAGTTTTCTGCCACTATTTCTTCAAATATATTCTCTAACCCTTGCTCATTTTCTCCTTCTTCTGGAACTCCTATGATGCGGATGTTGTTATGTTTCATATTGTCCCACAGCTCTCTTAAACTGTCCTCCTGTTTTTTAATTGTTTTTTTTTTTTTGGTTGTCTAATTGGATGTTTTTTTTTCTACCCTGTTTTCTAGTTCACTGATCCAATCCTCGGCTTCCTCTAATCTGCTGGTTATTCCTTCCATTGTGTTCTTTATTTCTGCTATGTCATTCTTCATTTCCGCTTGGTGGTTTTTCATTTCCAATTGGTTTATTTTCATTGTTTCTGTATCTTTACTCATGCTATTGAGCTTCCCCATAATCATTACTCTGAATTCTACCTCTGATAACTTGCTTAATTCCATTTCATTTATCCCTTCTTCTGTAGACTTCTCTTGTTCTTTCATTTGGGATTTGTTTCTTTGTTTCACCATTTTGGTTGTCTCAGCAGTTTTAGAGCCTGCCAAATTTTTCCTGTGAGTCGACATTCTGTCTTGTAATCAGCCAGTTGTGCCATCAATCCTCTCCAAGCAATTTTTTTTTTTTTTTTTATCTGTAAATATTTGCTTCAATAGGTAGCAGAATCTTGAGGTTATTTTTCAGGTCAGTTTTGAAATAAAGGTCTTGGGCACTGTGTACCATTTCCCTGGGGATGGCTGGCAGGCAGCCTTCATTGTCTCTAGGCTTGGGATTTATTCTGGTTTTGTCAAGAAGTCTGTTTTCTCCCACATGCATTTTTAGATCACGATCATAAATGTGCCCAAGCTTACAACTACAACTGAGTCAAGGGACTAGTTAGGTCAAGAATTACAGTAATGGATCAGCTTGTGGATGATTCCTTATTCTATTGAGCATGATTTTTAATGTATAGCTGTATCTATTATGCAATTATAGGCATTCTCACAGTCTTGACAAATGTGCATACAACAGACACGCACCTCCACAAAGGCTTAGCATACTGACTTCTGATTGCTCAGGATGTGCTGCCCACGTAAGTGGCTTTTTGTGTCCAGGGACATGGCCTTGGCTCTCAGACTGAGAGAGATAATGGGGAGGTATTTTTGCAGAAGATAAAGAGTAGGGAGTTTTTATTTGTTCTTATTCTGTGTTCCCAGGGTGATAAATGGTAATGAATGGGGTTTTCAGGTGGCTCTTCCTGCCCATCAATCTTTTAATGCTGTCAACTACTTTATGTTCTTATATGTTGATGCTCACGAAGTTGAGGTGTGAATCACTGGAGGTCTCTATGGTAAAGGCAGTAGTAAACAATCTTCCAATAATCAGTTGTATCATTGTCAGGCATGGCCTTTCCTATCTATTTCTGCTTATCCTCCAAAACAAAGGAAAGGACGTATACAGTTTATTAAGTAATGGAGTTGTGGAAATAGTTCCATTTTTTTCTTCAAGTAGTAATACAGATTTAGAGGCTTGTTTTCATTAAAACTCTTGGGTGGAAATATCTATAATGTATCTTTATTATGATTTTTATCTTTATATGCACTGTGTATAAGTATCAAATATTTACCCAGCCATCTGTATCTCTCATTTCTGAGATTTCAAAACTTAGAAGATTTAAAATGATATTACCTACACAAATGTAGGGAAACTGTCTTAAACATATCTCTTTAGTATGTAGCTCTGGCTACATAATATTTGATATGTGTCAAATTATGCACACTGAAATTTAACTTTAAAGAACAAAAATCTCAACACATAGGTGGTTAGTTTTATCTTACAACATTAGTATTTTAGTGGAATGGCTAGAAATATCTTTCAAGTTTTAGTCATCATTCATGTGGACCCAGAATTGTGCCCATCACCTGGTAGAAACAAAAGTGAAAGCGAGATGTGGTCTCTACTTTGCAGAAGTCAAATGGCTGGATATGTATTTGTGATACATAGAAGAGAGTAAATACCAGCTATCATGAGGCACTAGATTGTGTGATATAGAGAATGTGCGAGAAGTTCACATTTGCAAGAAGGAAGAACCACTATGGCATGAGGAAGTTGGAAAGGAATTCCTGGAGGAGGGAGGGAGACTTTATCTAGTAGTTCATACCTCCGGGCCTTGAAATTTATTGCCGAGTTTACTATTTTCTCAATGCCTGTGGATTCTCCATCTAATACATACGTTCTCTTAGGTGGACACATGGAGCTGGTTCTTGTATGAACATTCTATTCTCTCTACCAAAGGAAGGACTTAGTAATTGTCCATCTACTGACCCCCACTCCACTTCTTCAACATGACTATTTAGACAGTATTTTGTTTCATCTATCTTTTTTTTTTTTTTTTATGTTACTTTGGGTTGACTCTACTAAAGAGTGTGAAGACATGCTTTAAATTTAATGTTTTGGTTCATTCCACTCTGTTGAAATGAAAGGACATTGCATGGGTTCTTTAAAAAATAGATTAGTCTGACATACTTGAGCAATGAGATTGGGAGTCAGGAGATCTAGATTTGAGTCCTGGCCCCAACATTTCCTAGAGATGTTGATCAAGTAACCTCACTTCTCTTAGCGTTAGTTTCCTCATCTCTAAAATGGAAAAATATGACATACTTTGCCTATCTCCAATGTTAGTTTAAGTATCAAATGAGATAATGCAAGTAAAAATATTTTTATAACCTGTAATATCTGACACAAATATGAGGTATTAGTAATGCAACCTTAAACTAAAACATCATTGTCCTCAACTGTTGAATAGAGACAGGCCTCATATCTACCTCACTGGATTATTCTGAGGAATAAATGGAATAAAACATGGAAAGTTTCTAGAATAGTTTGTGGCAAATAGTAAGCATACAGTAAATCTAGAGATTAAAGGATAAATAACTTAAGAGATAAAAAGGCTCTTTCATCTTAAAGGCAAAAAAAAATGTTTTTGCTTGTAATATTTTCATATTCAACATTTTTAAACTAGTGAACACATTTGTCACCATTTGTTACTGGTCATGTGGTTCTGCCTGGATGGGGCCAGTTGGGAGTGGGAATCAATTATATTAGAGATTCTCAAAGTGTGGTTCGAGGTCTGGTCTCTTCTATTATTTATGCTGCAATATGACAGCATTCATACTTTAGTTTCTGGCATTAATTAATAATTTGATATTGAATTAATAATTATCCTATTGAATACAAACCAGACATCACCTCATTGGCGTCTCATTGGAAGCAGTGAGTTCCCCCCAAGCACTTTGGGAAGGTTTTCTGAGGATGAAGTGGATGGACTTGGATCATCAGTGGCGAATGCCTTGATAAAGTGATCCCTGGATCAAAGAGTTTTGGCAGTCCTTGGATTAGTCCCCCTCTGACTGTGGTTTTCTGTGAAGTGGCCAACCAAAGAGAAATGCTATGGGGCCACATAAGAAAAAGCTACTCAAACTCAGACAGTGTGGAGCGGAGTTTCCAGAGGTCTGGGTATCTTTCAAGTTGCATACTGTTCTCAGACCTTGTGTAGCCATGGATATATTTTTTAGGGAGTGGAGCAGAAAATTCCTAACGGGTAAAACTATTATTTTTTTCTGGAAAGGTGAAAGATCCTGAGTATACTTTTTCCAGAAGAATCCATCATAATTCAGAGTATCTAATGCTTCAGCCTTTATCTTCTCAAGGGTCATGCTTTCTTTCAGCCTGTTAAAGAAAACAATATGCAGTGACACTTGTTAAAGATGGTAAGGCAGGCTTTATTCAGGACCATCACAATAGGTCTGGGGACCACTGCAATAGGATTTGATAGTGGGTGAGGGAGATTGGGCTCACTCTGAATACAGCGTGGGCGAGTAGGAATTTGTAGCCAAGGAGCAGGGCTGGGGCAGTGGATGGAAAATTACTGAGAAGAAACATCAGGGATAAGGTGGTTCTGGCTCAAGTGACCTAGCGAGATTCTTGCTGAAGACAGGCCAGGTGATCGGATGTCACCTTGGGGATGGTGGAGGATAAAGAACCTGATCAGATATGACAGGTGGGAGTTCTGGTTAAACTGACTTAGCAGAGTTTTTGCTGAAACTAAGTTACAAAGACATGCACAGATGGGCCTAGGAGAAGGGTCAGGAGCCTGGTTAAAGTCTGGTCAAGCAAAGCGTCTTTGACAGGTCTCACAAACTGAAACCCACAGAGGAAGCAGTTAGAAAAGACCGAGTCTGGTCAGATGCAGTGTGCTGTAGCTGTGGGTCTGTAATGGGCCTGTGTGGAGTGAGCGGACAGTTATCAGCCCTCTGTGTTTCGGGGTGGGGCAGATACTGTTCACTATACTGTGACTTTGTCACCACGCACACAGCTAAACTACATTTCCCAGCCGCCTCTGCAGTTAGGTGGGCATGTGACTGAGTTCCGGTCACTAGTATAGGGGTTGAGGTATTGTTGCCACTTCAGGCCTGGCTGCAAGACCTCCCTTTGATTCCGTGTTCTGTATTCTCTGTGCCCCTGGCTCAGAGGTGCAGCCCAGGGAAATTTGTCAGCTATGGATTGCAGATGGCAGAGCCCCAAATAGAAGGAGCCTGGGTTTCCGATACCTTTGTTGGAGGAGAGCTGCTTGAATGACAACATGAAACAGATCTATACTGTGCTAAGGCCCTCAGATTTTGGTGGTGTTTGTTACCATGATTAGCCTGCCTCTGGAACCTGCAGGGGGAGGTGGCCATCATTCAGCAGAGCTTCTTCTTCTTCCTAAAGGGAAATGATGTCTAGACTCGATCCAACAGTGCCTTCTAGAGCTGACACAGTCATCAGCTCGTAGCAAACATCAGCTGAGCACTGGAGTCTTCTGGAGCAAGAACTACTAGTTGTTTTATAGGAGAAACATTTCATGCAAACTCCCAGAACCTATTTGGATGAACTCAGGAGAGGACCAGCCCTATAAATAAGTGAGTTCCAATGGCTTGCCGGGAGTATTTCCTCAAATTCCTTCACACATTTTCCAGGGTATTTAAAAACTCTCATTATTAGAATCCCTGACCAGAAGGCTAGAATATAATCTCAGGAGGTTCCTGTGAAAATGCATCTAGGTTACCTGGGAGAGGTACCTGGTTAACCAGTTGTACCCACTGAGAGCATTTAGCATCTCAGCTTCTGAGCAGAGCACCTGATGTTAAAGGGATGATACACTGGTCAGATGAGTTTTTGATGGGGGCACAGTGAGTGGGGAGAGATGGAAATGTTTAGAATGAGGGGTGCCTACCCTGGATGAGGAAGAACCTGTTGGATGACTACAATTCAGGGACCCCCAAAGTGCCTGGGAGTGTCTTTGCCCCGTCATGAAGTTTGGCTTAGTAAAAATTAAAAAAGTTCAGAATGCTTTTCATGAAAGATCTACTGGGCTTTATTTCAGAGTAGAGGTAGAACCAACCTCGCATACTTTCTACATACTTTCTGTTACTTACTAGCAAGGAAGAGTTCTATTTTTTTTTTTCTTTACAGAGGAGACAAGTAAGGTATATCTTTCTCTCCTCTTAAATTGATCATACTTTTTTTCCTGATGGGATTAAGAGATATTTAAAATTCTGTTTTGGGGAAGGCCTAGAACTAACTGATGACATTGGTTGGCTCATCTCAGCTCAATAATAATAATAATAATAAAAAAGATGGATCAGAAAAAAAAATCACATAAAAATTTTTTTCCAAAATAATATCTGTGTTGTAGCCAAATATTCCTCCTTATTATTCTCCTCTTCACCTGGCACCTCCAACTTTGGCAGCTTTAGAAGTTGAAAATCAAGCTTCAGCTGCTGGAAAATCTCTGCCTCAGCTAAAGATAAAAAGAAGAAAAAGTTACAACCTATTCCCTCAACACACAACTGCTGATTTCAGGCTCCCGTGCTGGTTGTGAACCAGTTAGCAATCTGTTTTGTAGATTTGAGGTTGGTGATAATCTGTCTCACTTACCTAGTTATTGAGGCTTTTATTTTTACATCAGCCTCTTCAAGAAACCGACAATCAGCTTTTTGTTAGGTACCTGCCGAGTAGGAGGTCTTTGAAGACAGAGGCATCTTCTGTTCCATTGTCCTGGCTCACAGTGTCTACACGTGGCCGGCAGTGAGAACATGTTTACTTAGTGAGCCGATCGGTTATGAATCCTCACCTTCTATTTTTCTTCTTCAGCCCGAGAGAGCCAAGCAACTACCTTCGCTAAATGCTATTTCCCCACAGACTGTTCTGAAAGACAAATTCAGTGAAGCTGAGAGTTGAGACTGATATTCTTCCCAGCTTGATTTTCACTGGGGTGTCAATTGATCTCCATTCGGATTTTTTTGAGGGCTTTGGCATAGATAAATGTGTATTTTTCTGGCCAATGTACATATTCCTTTTGTGTCTTCCATGGAAAAGACCCCACCGAATCTCCGGGGTACAAGGACTCGCTCAGTTATGTGGAAGTACTTACATGTCCTCAGGATTTTCGAATCGGCACCCTGAGCTTCTGTGCTGACTGTCCTCACCTCCTTCAAGGCAGGCTTTCCTTGTCCATGTTTCCTGAGGCAGGTTAAGGGAGTGTGTCAGGCCGGAGGCTGTTAGCTGTAAGGGGAAAGAAACCCAATGCAAAGTGGTGGAAACAATCTGGACACTTTTACGGTGTCAAATAAGAAGGATTTTGAAGATAGGGCTGTTGCAGGGTTGGTTCATTTGGAGGCTTGGCCAAGTGAAATCCCCAGGTTATTTCCATCCTTCCGCTCTGCCATTCTGGGCGTATCTACTTTGGTCCTCAGACTGACACCCGTTCGTGATTTCCATAGGCTGCCGCCGTTGCAGGCGTCACCCACTCGGCAGCCATCCTGAGAGGGGAAAGAGGGGCCTCTGTCTTCGTGCACATTTGATTTTAGGAGCAAGAAAACCTTTCTCAGAAATCCCTCTACAGATTATTTCTTAATCTTATTGGTTTGGACGGAGCCACATGCCCACTCTTACATCAATTACTGGAAGAGAATTGGAATTACCACGACTAGTTTAGGTTAATTAAGATTCACCCTTGGGACTGGGGAGGGGGCCCTGCCTTCTTTGAAGCATAAAATTAGAGTTAGGCTTTTAAGGAAGAAGGGGAAAAGGGCTGTCACAAGAAGTGAAGGGACATGACTCCAGGCTCCCTAGGAAATCTTTGACTTCAAAAATGGAAGTGGTGATCATTCAGCCGGAGAGTTGTCTGGGAAGCTCCCAGTGGGACCCCCATGCCTTATCCCACCATTGCAACCGCTGTCCCTTGGACCCAATGACATTGTGCAAATCTGTTTGAGGGATGACTTGTTTCAACAGTGGACATGAGCTCCCACCCTGAATCCCAGGATTCCCTAGTGGGAAGTTACGAGATTTTTTTGACCAAAACTTTATTAAATATTCAAAAAAGAAACAAATACTAAACAAAGGAGTCTTGCTCTTTCCCTATGCCAGTCCCGCTTTTGAGAGATGCTCTGATAAAATCTTACTGTTTGTTCTTCTAGACTTTATACTGGCAGTTTTTTAAAAAACAACAACAACACACAATCAGGACATGTTTAAGGGAAGAAGTGACATCTTTGTAATGAAAGCTACAGCGTGGACCCTTCTGAAAGATGTTTCTCTGGATGTTAATCCCACACTGTGCACTACCCAGGGCCAGCCTAGACCTTGGCGGTGCCCAGAACCGGACCAGAGGGTGTCTCTCTTGGACATGGTATAGCGGTTATTCAACTTCAGAGCACCAGACAATGATGAATTTTTCCATGACATTGCACCCAGTTTTTTTATAAAACATATTAGTGTTGTTATAAATCAATGAACATGGTTCATAATAGCAATAATGCCCTTGAAATCTGTTAATCCTGCCATCAGAGAACGGTATGCCAGAGCGTTTGCTGCCCTTGCCTTCACCTTGGGCTATTAACTAACAAATCAGTTATTAGCTGGTGGTAATGACCAATTTTCGAGAGATGATTGCTTAAATATCACCCACCTTGAAAAGAGAATTATTATTCAACCGAGAACTGAACCCTTATTTTCGATTCAGTAGAGCTAACGATATCATCTCACTCCACAGTGTCTCCCTCCCCCAGCACCCCCCACTGCACCCCCTCACCTCATCTTCTCTCCTCCTGGCTATGAGGTGTGTGGACATCATATGGTTGCATAACTGCCTCCCTCTCGGCCTCAGTGACCAGAGTCCAGGAAAAGTCCCGTGTTTAATATTTATTCACCGAGCAGCGGTGGATGAAGACAGATGGTAATGAAATCAGTCTTGCTGAAAGTGGCCACAATGATAATAGATTCTTTATGATGTCCAGGAATTCTGGACTCTCAGTCTCTGCTTAAATGCATGTTGGCGCCAACTCTGTCGTCTCAAGCTTTAGTATTCTTGTCATCCTCCTGACCTCTCCTTAGACCGGAGCAGGCAGGCTGTGCTAAAGGCATCAATCTGTCTTTCTCCTCATATAAATGCTTTAAACACCTATAGCCACAAGTGACTCACAGCAGAGATTTTTCCGCACAGGAAACACGAGCAGATAAAACCAAGGAGCCCCTCCCAGCGCTGGTGGGACTGCTGGCCCTTGTGTCCGGGCTGGTTTTGCTTGTGCTGCCCATTGCCTGGAACTGGTTCTTCTGCACACCCAGGGCTGCCCAGCCGAGCTCGCTGGGAGAGAGGGTGGAGCAAAGGGGAGGAAGGGGGAAAGGAGATCTGTGAAACGAAGCCGGGTTGGCAAAGAATCAGTGCTCCTGTCGAATGCGGAAACTCCGACTGCTGATTGCACTGGTGACAGCCATGTCCTGGGTCAGGCAGAGCTTTCCGAAGCAATCTGGCAGCCCTGCTTAGTAGTAAGAGGTAAATCATGCCGCTGTCCCCGCTGTTCAGCGCATTAATCATGCTGAATTCCTTTGTTATTCTGGGGTCTGGATCAAGTGTGATTCTATAGGAATTCCATTGTAATCTAGTATTAATTAATCTCCGTTTGATGGTGCCAAAAACCTCTCTCTGCATTTGTTGACTTGTACATTGGTTATTAGCTTTGTTAGTACCTAACTCTGGCTGTGGAACCGTTACTCCCTCCCCTCTTTTTTTTTTCATCTCAGTCTTGGAAATAGTCATTTTTGTCTTGGATGGGGACTAGGCAGCTCCCATCTTAAGAACTTTGTTACACTAAAATGTTTTGAGAGGTGGAGGTAGGAATGATGGGAGGGCTGGTTGCAGTCCCCTTGAGGAGCCAGAAAAACTGGGGTTCAAGCTTCAGCTCCACCCCTTACTGGCCGTGTTACTGTTAGCGAGTGAAATGACCCCAGTTTCCTTTTCTGTGAAGCAGACATGAAAATGGTCCCTATTTTAGGGGATTGTTGTGAAAATGAAACAACAGCCAGTGTGTTGTTGTGACAGTCGTGATGGAGGCTGCCCAGGGAGGGGCTCAACTCCCTGCCCTGCGATGGCGTGGTTCCCAGTCAGCAACCCTGCAGGGGGCTCTCTTCCCGGATGCAAGATGTCGGGGTACATCACTGCGAGTGTCACTCGCAACTTGAAGATTTGGAGTGTTTGCCTAGAAACCATGTGTTACTGGCTCCAGGAAACACCTGCCTGCCTCTCAGCTCTTCCCAGAAGATGCCTGAGCAACAATGGAGGGTCAGAGGCTGAGTCTTGGCTTTCGAGTGGTAAATAATGAATGTTGCACCAGCTGCTGGCAGGCTCTGAAACCTTCTGTTTTGAGATGCAGAAGGAGAGAGAGAGAGAGAGAGAGAGAGAGAGAGAGAGAGAGAGAGAGAGAGAGGAGAGAGAGAGAGAGGATACCCAATATGCATTTATCTGGCCCATCATCTTTAAATAGCTCTCTTCTGATTTCAAAAAAGGTGACTCTGTCCTCTTTCCTGGCTGGCTCTCTGCATCCTGCCACAAAACAGGACTCCTGGCCCTAGATTTTGACCTGGTATAAAAAAGCAATATGTTTTTATGACCTGGTAACAGCCACATTTCTCCACCATAAAATATTAAAGCCGGCATGACAGTGCCTTTAAGATCTTTGAGGCAGGTGCTATCAAAATGTGCCCCTTGATTATTTATTTATTTGACTCTTTCTGTAGTGCAGCTTAAATGCTTTTCAGGCCAAATAATTAAATTCCATTATGGAAAGAGGGATTGTTGGCAAAATGTGCTCACTCTGGCTATTAGACCCTTGAGTCCCCAGGGGAACTCCATGGTGGGGAATAAAAAAAATCTGGCTTATGTTTGTATGGAAGATATGTGGTGTGACATATATGGGGCCCACAGGAGTGACGCCACCTAAGAAACCAAATGGGGAGGGGCTGGTAGAGATCCTGAGCCTCTAGCCAGCATCCTCTCAGAGCAGGGGACTGCGTAGGGTGGCCCGGGCCAAACTCTGCCTGTTTTTGTACATCCTATGAGCTGAGTGTGGTTTTTACATTTTTAAATGGTTGGAAAAAAATCAAAAGAAGAAGAAGAATATTTTGTGGCATAGGAAAATTATATTAAATTAAAATCTCATTTTCCCATAATTTTTTTTTTTTTTTTTTTGTCGGACACAGCCTTACCCATTTGGTTATGCAGCATCTGTGGCTGTGTTTGCCGTCTACCAGCTGAGTGGTTGCGGCAGAAACCACGTGGCTACAACACTCAAAATACTAGCTGGCCATTTATAGGAAGATTTTGCCAACCCCTGTCCGAGAGGAGTTTGGCCTTGGGCTCTGTAAAGGACAGCGCTGGAACTAGGACAGTTGATGTTCCTTCACTGCCGTTGGTACCTTTGGATATTGACTCTCGATGTTGATGAACGTGATGATTTCCTGAAATGGACAGATAGGCAGGAAGAGGACAGGCATATCCTAAAGTAGTTTTTAGATCCCACAACCTTCTCCCCAGATGGAGCTCCCACTGGTCTCACACCAGGTGACATGCTTTCCCTGCCTGTCCGATGCCTCCTTATCTTCCACCCTCATCATCCCCATGGCTTCCATCCAAGTCTGAACCGCGACCATCTCCCTTGGTTTTGGAGAAAAGCCTCTTAACTTGTCTATTGCCATACGTGTCTAGTCGTAGTTCATTTTCCATATAACGAACATAGTGATCCTTTATTTATTTTTATCTTTATTGTTGAAAGTATTACAGAGGCTCCCCCCTCCCCCCATTGACCTCCTCCTCCTCAGTCCTAACCTCCTCCTGCCTTCCCTGCACTATTGTCTGTGTCCCCTGGTTATGCACATATGCTTATAAGTTCTTTGGTTGGATCTTTTAAAAACCTAAACCAGATCATATAATTTCCCTCAGATTGATCTTAGACTTCCCAGCTTCCAGAACCATGAGAAACAAATATTTCTTGGCTAAGCCACCTAGTCTAGTCTATGTTTTTTTTTTTTAAACATATGAAACATATGAAATGTCTTTTACCAGATTAGGTAAAATTGCATTGTATTCATAGCCTCAACATGGCCTCTTCTTTATATCCTTAGTTCAGCTACTCTTCAGGTGGTTCTGCAGGTTGACTGTTCCCTAATTGAGTTGTAATTTTTATGTGGCCGTGGAAGGAAGTGAGCACAGCACTTACCTGCTCCATTTTGACCAGCAGCCGCACTGAATTCTATGATATTTAAAAAAAAAATATCATTTAAGTACAGCTGGCATACAATGTTACATTAATTTCAGGTGTACAACAGTGATTCAGACAGCGAAAGACAAGTGTGGTCTGTGACATTTTTGTTATAGCAGCCTAAACGAACCGAGACAGGCACGTGTAGTCGGTTTGGACAGGTGCGAGGAGTCAGTGGCATCATGGGAAGTACTGACCGTGAGGTTACACAGGGGGGAGAGAGCAACTCGCAGAGGAGTCGGGACCTAAGTAGGGTCTTAAGCCTTGGATAGGTGGAGGCATAACAAAGGGCGTTTCCAGAAGAAATAATTATAGGAAAAGTGACAAGGAAAGGTCTCTGAGGCTCTGGTACAGGGTGGTATACCAGAAGGCGATGGAAAGAGCAGGGAGAGAGGAAACAACAGAATCTGGGTAGAACTGGCTCTGACTGTAATTCAAAACAGCATCATCACTTCCTCGTCATGCTTCTCCTGTATAATGCTGACGTAATTCCCCTCACTGAGTCCTCAAAACAGTGTTCTCAAAAGTCACACAGCTATGTATGAAATTTTACTTTTTTTGTTCTCAATATCAGTTCCAAAACACGAGCAGGGTAATAACATGATTCTAGAGCACTTTTTGTTTGAGAAGCACTTTATATTTTTGTGAGAGCTTCCAAATATGCATGCTGACCCGTACTGCTACCCCACTTTATGGATGATGTATCAGAGGTCCAGCGACAGAGGGACAAAGGGTCTCCCGCACGAGGAGTGGCACGAGAAGGCTGAGAAACAAGGGCCCCCACGGAGCTGGGTAACGATGGAGACCAAGGCATGGTGTTAGGAGCTAAGGCTTGGCTCCTGGCTTTAAAACTTGCTGTGAGATGGAGGCAAATTAATTAACCCATCTGAGCCTCAGTTACATCATCTGGAAAGTGGAGCTAAAAATAGCTCATCACGGTCCCTATGGAAACCAAATCAAGCAGGATTGATAAAGTGCTGGCTGCAGTGCTTGGCACAGGTTAACTGCTCAGTACCTCGTAGTTATAAATCTGATCACCGAGTTTCTTGGCGGCCTTTTGATAGTCACGGGTCTCCCTCACTGGACATATTTTTATGTCACCTAATTTTCAAGTGCAAGAATTTTCCCAAGCATTAGTGTCCTGAGAGAAGATTCTAGATATTTGGCCCCAAAGAGTCGTGTGGTCAAGTAAATCAAGAGGGTTCAACAGTTCAGTCAGTTTCTTCAAGAGGAGCTCATGCTCCGTGGATTTCCAAGTTTCCTAACCTTCACACCTGCAGAACCCTTTTCCACGATCAGCTGCTAAGAGCTCACGAAGCTTCCGTGTTCCTTGCGATGGGCATTGGGACGTCCCAGTCTGCTCAGTCCTCATTTTACCAAAGAGGAAGCTGAGATGGAGAGAGGAAAATGGCTTGTCCAAAGTCACAGTGAGTTCACAGGGGGCCAGGACTAGAACCCCACCTTGACCGAGTGCTGTGCCCTCTGTCCTTGTTTTCTCCCTCACCTCGCACTGCTCAGTGGCTGTTCCCATGGATGTGTGTTGTCTATGGGGATGTTTTCGTGTCCCTCCCCCTCCCTTCCACACCACATCCTGTCCTTCAGCACCCAGTGTTCTTGAATGCACACCCCTCGCAGAGCCCCTCTCTTACTCAGAAGCACCCACCCACTTCTTGTCATATACCTTTCCTGCCGTCTGCACCCTTCCTACTGGGTCCTGTTCTCTTCTGTTGCCAACCTGCCTATTTTGCACTAAACCACAGAAGGCTGGGAAAATCTTCCTGTGTGTAGCATGCTTCATCCAGCCCCCCCCCCCCCCCCCCCCCCCCCCCGGATCTCTTTCACATACCTACCTCTGCCTGCTTTTGCTTCTCTGGCCTTCTGCTGTGACACTCTTTGAAGGCCTTTCTTCGGCTACTGGAGTAGCTTTGCCCGAATTCTCAGGGAGGTGGAAATGCCTGGGGTTTACTTGCCCAGGGGCCGCTCTTAGCCAGCAACTAACTGACGTGTGCAGGAGTATGAAGGCCCAGCTCCCTTGCCTCAAAGTGAGACAAACCGAGGTAAATTACTCATACTTCAGTGTTCCCTCTGGGATTGGGATGAGCCCGCTCTCCACAGGGACTCGCCAGCAATCAGGCCTTAGCTTCTGTCTCTCCCCAATCCTGCTTCTCCCTCATTCCTGGGAACATTTCTTCCACAAATCACTTGCCCATGAATCCTGCTCCCAGGGTCTGCTTCTGAGGAGCCCCACCTAACACGATGTCCCCGCATCTTAGAGAGACACACATTTAATACAAAGGAAGGATACACCAGGAACGTCAGCCACTGTGGCAAAGCCAGAGTTCAGTACACTTTTTGGTGGGTTGGTGGTACAGGGGGGTAAGACAGGAGGACTTTAAAGGTCCTTAATAGGACTTTAAAGGGCTTTAATTGAGCCAAGTAGATGACTCACATTTTGATGTGTTAGGCTTGTTCTTAATAAAGGAAAGAAAAGAGGAAGCCAGGAATGCCCTTATTTGGGCAATGGATGTGAAAAAAGAATGTAAGCATATATATTTGGTTCTATGGACCAGAGCAGGGGTCGTGGAGGGGAAAAGGCTGATTCTGCATTTAGGAAGTTCTCTTCCACGGTCCATTCCGGCAGATGTGCTAGGTTCCCCTGTAGCTGTTGCCACCAGTCTTTTTTATCCTATACCTGCTGGCAGCTTCTTTAGCACCATCATGCCCCACATGACATGGCTTTTGTCCTTCACCAGATGGTTCAATTAGTCAAGATTCTGAAGAAGCCAACTGGAACATTCTTTTAGCCTCATCTGTTCCAGTCAGCCAACCCTTCAGAGCTGGGTGGGGATTCTGAGAGCAGCAGATTTACCCAGCCCCAAGGCCTCGGGGTTATTACTTTTTGATGGGCTCCTGGAGGATTGCAGGAGGCTGCCAGTGTGGCTCATAGATCGGACAATGCCAACACTAGAAGCCAACGCAGAGAAGAGCTTTCTTCTCTGTTTGGCGTGAACAGAGCTGTGATGGAAGAACCCGTTTCCTGTCTTCCCGCCACGGCACACCCAGTCAGTGCAGCCATGAGCTCTGGCTCTCCAGGATCTTGTGTTACCTGGATGCCCTTACTTGAGTGATATCTGGCATTAGTTCCACCCACCTTCCCTCACAATTAGCATATTAATGTGGAAGATTGAAAATGCTAGAAGGATGGATGCGTGAACACACAGGCTGCCTCCTTCTGCACCAGCTAGCAGCTGCTGTTTTCAGAATGAACCTCAGTGGATTGACACCACGTCGCAGGGTTTAAAATGTGAAAGGCATCATCTAGTTCAACCTCTTCATTTTACCTGGAGGGAAACTAGGGCTTAAATAGATGACATGGTCTGATTCAACAGAAGCTTGTTGGGTCCATAGACCAGAGACTGATGGAATGAAACAGTATTCTATTACAATCTGTTATTTTAAAATGTATTATTGATTTTCTAGAGCAAGAAAGGGAGAGAGAGAGAGAGAGAGAGAAAGAAACATCGATTTGTTGTTCCATTTATTTATGCATTCATTTGTTGACTCTTGTATTTGTTGCCCAGACTGGGAATCAAACCCGCAACCTTGGCATATCAGGGTGATGTCTAACCAACTGAGCTACCTGGCCACAACCAAGTCATGTCCTTAAAAAAATCTCTTATTTTAAGGAGGTGACTTGGTTGTGGTGAGAAACATGAGAAGAATTTGTGCTTTCTAGTCAGTAGAGCTGTATTCAAATATTGATTTCACTACTAGGTATAACTTAGGTGAAATACTCAAACTCCCTGAGTTTTACTTTTTTTACTCTTACAACTGGGATAGAAATAGCTTCTTGGCACGGGAATTAAATTGAACAAATCTGTAGAAAGTGTTTAGCACAGAATTGGCCCATAGCAAAGGCTACACAAATGTTCTCCTTGCATTTCTTTCTTTCCACAGATACATAGCTGATTAATGGCAGATCTGGTCTCTAGATCTCCTGACTCCTGTTTGGTGTTTCTCCCGCTCCCACCTTTGCTCATTCTGTGACTCTCATTTAGTTGGAACAGTTTTCTTCTTGTGACTGGGTTGGTGAATAGCTTTGTCTGACTGTAAATTTTGGAAAACGACCAACTGTAAAATGGGGATTAAAAATTATTCCAAAACCAGATTCACAGAATGGAATGGTTTATTCCAGATATAGAGGATCAAGAATGGTTCATAATGGTTCATAATCAATTGATATTGATTGATCAATTAATGAATCCAATCAGTAATTATTGAGCACCTGCAATGATTGAGGCACCGGAGGTAATTCACAAGTGAGTATCGCAGATGTGGTTCCTATGTTCACCAAGTTACTTGGCATGGGGTCAAGGAAGATTTGGTCTTTAAGTGGACCCCAACTGACTGTTGCTCTCTTAGAGTTTGTGAAAGATACAGTTAAGTATAGCTTGAATAAAAGGAAACCTTAGTAGACAGCTTAAAAAAATTTTTTTTCTTTATTGATTTTAGAGAGAGAGGAAGGGAGAAAGAGAGAGAGAGGGAGAGAGAGAAAGAAATATCGATGAGAGAGAATGTCGATTGGCTGCCTCCTGCATGCCTCCCACTGGGGAGTGGGCCCACAACCTGGGCATGTGCCCTAACTGGGAATCAAATTGGCGACCTTCTGGTGCATGGGTCGATGCTCAACCACTGAGCCACACCGACCAGGCAAGTAGTAGGCAGCTTTTGATCAGAATAGGGGACGCAGAAGAGATAGCAAAAGCTGAAAATGTAGCTTTTGAAAGTATTTAGGAAAAAACTTTGATGAAGAAGGATAACTGGTGATGAGGGAAAGAAGGACATTTTGAGGATATTCTCCAATATCTTTGGGGTCGATGCAAAGGAGACATAACTGTTTCAATACCTCATTCTTTTAGTGGCAGGATGGAGTCATGGTAACTTCCATCAGTGGGCACGTATTAAGCACCAGGCATTGTTCTGGGTGCTCAAAATGCATTATCCTACTTAAACTTTTCCGAACAGGTGGGAGGTTTTCATACCGTCCCCACTTTCATAGATAAGGAAATTGGGATGCTAGGAGAGGGTGATACAGCCCAGGGTTCAGACTGAGGCAGTCCGACTCTGGAGCTCAAGGCATTAAGCCACTTCTCGCCCAGCTGTGGAGCGGGGGGCACATCTGGCAGGCTCAGCCGTGCAGTACCCAGCCCTGCACACGCTAGCGATTGCTGAATAGCTCTGCGATTCAGTTTCCTTGTCTGTCAAATGGGTTCTGTCCCTGGGTTGTGCTGAGGGTCAAGGGAGAGAATATTAGTGAAAGCATATGGTTAATCTGTCAGAAAGGTAGGGTGACCAACTGCCCTGGTTTTCTCAGGATTTTCCCATTTTTAGCGGTGGAACTCCTATATCCTCAGGAATTTCTCAGTTCCAGGCACATCGGGACATTTGGTTACCCCTATGCAAGTCCCGTTCCAATCTGCAAACTATTTGGGCAACGTGCTAACTGGTTTTGGAGAACAGAAAGCAGTACAAGGGGACAGATGAATTTCAGCTGCTGTTTTGAGACACTGTCAACTCTTGTGGACTGAAAGGCTTCAGGCAAAGTCTCCGTGACACAGCCTATGAGAAAAGTGGGGGAGTTGGAGCAGAGTTTGGAAAACAGGATGCTTGCCAAGCCGTGGTGCCTGTGTTTTGAATATGTAAGCCTTAGATGCACAGCCTGGTGAGCGATGTTCAGAGCTTGGGGATAAGTTACTGATTACAAGGGAAGCAGGAAGGGGGTGGAAAGGGGTCCTGGTGGCAAACTCAGCCACCTTTGGCATCTCCAGATATGGCTTCCCTTTCCCCTTTTATAGAACATGGGTCTTGGTGGATTTCAATCTAACTTTGCCAGTGACTAACTATATGATATTGGGAAAGCTGTTTCGCCTCTGTAGTCCTTCATCACTGCATCAGTAAATTGGGAAAAACTGTAATCATTCCTAACCTCCTGGAATGTGTGGCTAGGACTGAATAAGAAACTGTGCCCGATGAAGGACGCACTCAGGAATGGTTAGTTAGTGCTATTGCTACTACTATTCCTATATTATTAACTATTATATTAGGGTAGGGTGACCAGATTTTGCAAATATAAATACGGGATGTCCAGTTAAATCTGAGTTTCAGACAAACAATAAACATTTCTCAGGACATACTTATACTAAACGTTATATGTTGTTGGTCTGAAATTGAAACGTAACTGGGCATTTGGATTTTGTCTGGCAATCCCAAATTAGTATGCCCAACCATCCTGGTTTTTCCTGGTCTGAGGGATTTCCTGGGACAGGGCCTCCAATCTAAAATCAAGACAGTCACGTGGGCATAATTGGTTACCCCGTGAAGGTAGCAATCTGGCTGTGTTCTAGCTTATATTGGAAACTCAAATGTTGGTTACAGGTACTTTTCCCCTAAAAAAAAAAAAATCCACATGAATTTGCATACATTTTCAGGAGTTTGTTGGATGCTTTGCAGACTGTGCACACATTCCTGGTTCAGCATACAGACTCTGAATAAAGAATCACCAGGTTCCAAGGTACTTTCCTTATTCTTTTTCAGCAAAATTTGTGAACATCTTTTGAGAAGACACAGGAAATGGGGTGAGGGGCGGGGGTGGGGGGAGATAGGACCCTCTAACCACTCCCCAAGTGAGTTTTCAGTGGATAAGTACATTGATCAATAGAATAAAAGTGAGTACATGCATCTCTGTAGCATGACATGAGGTGGTCTCTGTGCTGAAATTCATCCACTTAGTTAAGCCAGGCCTTTAGTCTAAATCCGCTGTGAGGTCACAGTGATCTGTTTTTGATGGCTCACATTGATTGATTGACCAGCAGAAGTCCTGTAATCTGATATGACAGGAGCAGTTGCAAGTTAATGAAAAAAAAAAAGGAGGTTAAATCAGGATATCATTTAAAAACACATTGATACATTTTATTTTAACGTAAGACATATAAAGCGTGTGCTCATTTACTCATCATTTGATGTCTGGCCAAGGCCTTTGTTTCCTGGCCAAGTGTCTGCCCTTGGAGTTCCTGGCCTTTCTTACATCAGGTACTCCAAATGCATCATGTGTGAATTCTCGTTTTTATGATTTTAAGTTGGGTCATTAACTTGAAAGAAACTTGGGAGGTAATTTCAGTGCTGATTCCTTTCAGGGGTTTACTCTTTCCCCCCATCTTTTATAGTGATCTTTCCTCAAAGATCGAATCTGATAGTAATTTCTCTATTAGTGCACTCTTACCCAGTCTATCCAAAGCATTTAGCTTAGGTTTAATAGGAACAAGAGCTGCATTTTCATACTTACATCTTGTCTGTTATACTGAATGAAGTTCTGCCGTCCCCACAGCAGCACAACTGCCGCAGACAAGGTTGGGGATAGCCGTGCTTGGCGTCAGCTGCGAGCTGTGTGGAGGGCACGGGGCTTGGAGCCATCCAGGACGGTCAGGTGGAGGTCACCTAATGTGGCTGCTAATGTAGCTCGCCGGAGGCCACACGCTATCTTTTTTTTTTCTGAAATCTTTAGAAAAATCCTCATGGTTCACCCCCAGCTCTCTGTGACCTGAGGAGGCGTGGAGCTTCACCTCGGGGCCCCTTCAGTGGAAAGCAGCTGACCCCCTGATCATGGGAATCAGGGGGAAAGGAGCAACAGAGTCAGTCTGAGGAAATTACGGGAGTCTCGGGGAGCGATGGAGGGCTTCCCCAACACTGCAGAATCGGAATTGGGATTTTGAGGCCCGAGAAGTCCCAGGTGACATGATAAAGAAATGAATGCATTCAAGGAGCTTAGATGTTAATTCAAAAGGAAATTATCTTTCTGTAGATGTTTTGTATTTTTGTTTTTTAAATCCTCACCCAAGGATATCCCCCCCCCCATTTATCTTCAGATAGAGTGGTGGGGGGAGAGAGAGAGACAGACAGACAGACATCGATGTGAGAGAGACACATCGATTGGTTGCCTCCTGCACGACCCCGACCAGGGCTGGGGACGGAACCGCAACCGAGGTACGTGCCCTTGACCGGAGTCGAACCTGCGACTCTTTGGTCCCTGGGCCGATGCTCTAACAGCTGAGCCACACCGGCCAGGGCCAGACATTTTGTATGTTATAAGAGAACCAGAGAGGTGACATTACACGTGGCATTTTCTGTGGGTCATGAATTCTCTCCACAGGCTGGTGTGCCTGTTAGGCCCCCTTTGCCTTCTTCGCCGCTTGGGTGCCCGGGGCTCAGGCTGGCTCAGAGGGCTGGGGTGGGAGGAAGCAAGGAGAGGGGTATCACCATCCTGCCTTGGTATGTGAAGCAGTGTCTCTCTCAGTGACGCTCACCCCTCGTCATGTTTATGGAGCACCCCACACTTCATAGCGGAACCCAGTTCCAGTCCTCTCTGGCTACTCCATGCCACTTCTCAGTCACTCCAAAGCTGAGCCCGTGCTTGCTCTTGGGGTATTGGAAGCCTGGTAAAAATGTAGATTTGACAGAAGCTGTAATGGAGGAAACCTCCATCTACCCACAACACGTTAGAATAAATTACTTTTTCAGATCAGTGAAAAGAGGTCTCAAGGGCGGGTTTTGACTAGGGGGTGTGTACCCGAAGGCTCAGCATACAGGAGGGTACTAGAGAGAGAGCCTCAGCGACCTTTGAGATGCCGCTCATCTAAAGGGCAGCCTGAAGCATTGGGTGTCTCATTGGGAGGATACGTTCTAATACACACAAAAAGAAAAGAAAAAAAAAAAGAGCATAACAAAGAACTGGACAAAACCTTGATCTTCTTCCCAGTTTTGTCTGATGGCTCCAGCCCTGACGGGCTCCGCTGGCCGACCTTGCCTTCTTCCCGATCGCTGGAACAGCTGACAGCCGGCCTGGCGAAGCTCCCTCCTTGTGTGCGTTGCATGTGTTGGCTTCCATGGTCCTGCAGCACAGGGAGGGTCTGTTCTCCCTTATTGATAGCGAGGGGCGAATACGTATTTATATTGGTTTCAGAAGAGGCTGGAATGGCCATGTGCTGGCGCTGTGTCCTGTGATTTCTTTAATGTATGTTCCATGGGTGAAGTCACTGGGCAGAGGTTCTGAATTCTCAGAAGGCCTGGGCTGTTTTCCACTAATAATAATAATTATTATTTTAATAGTTAAACCCTTATTTGAGTTCTTACTATGAACAGATGTTGAACTAGACACTTTCTATGCATTAGCTCATTGAATCTTCCCAATGAAACGGTGAGATCGCTACTATTATTTTGAGGCTGCCGAAGGTTTAAAAAAAAACAACAAAAAAAAAACGCTGGTAAGTGGCCGAGCCAAGGTCTGAACTTTGTCTGATTTTAAAGCTGGACTTCTTAAGGGCCATGTGGAAATGCTGCCTCCCGAGCCACCAGAGAGGGCTGTGCTTTCCCTCGGTGCAGGGAGACCACAGGGAGTGTCCTGTTACCCCATCCTGCAGCCTTGCCTGAGCTGAACTCTATTGTCAGCGAAGAAGCCATCCACTGGGCTTCTGCCAGTATGTGCGGAATGTGGGCTTGCTGCTCCGTCTCGGGATCACAGCGTCCAGGTCAGAGTGACAGAGAGAGACTTCCAAACGTTCTGGGACTAACGACACTGTAAAACCCAGGCCTCTGCAGGCCAAGGCCACAGCACCCACAGGGGCAGTGCAAACAGAAACGACCACCTGAGAAAACCCACCCAGATGCATGAAAACATTCAAAACAAAACCGAGGGAGAAAGAAGGTTTTTTTTGTTGTTGTTTTTTTTGTTTTGGTGGGGGGGTGATGTAGGGTAATTTTGTGACTTCCTGGAGCACTTGCAAATTGTAACAGTTCAATGTCAAATGCTCAAGAAATACTGTACGTCTCTTTCCTTTAAAACAACCCGGTCCCCATTTCACTGGTGGGCTGGAAATTCAACCCAGAGGGGCTAAGGGGGGCTACAGCAGAGTCAGGAGAGCGGGGAGGGCCCAGGTCCTCACCATCAAGGGTGCCTTGGTTGCTGAGATTCCCACGGACCCAGGCCGCAGGGTGGAACAAGAGCGTCATTGTCAGAGTAGAGAACCTCACAGTCAGCCCTTGCTGCAGTCTTGCTACTTACTTCTCCAGAGCACTGCCAGTCAGCCCCTCCAGTCCCTGTCACTCACCGGGAGAATGTGGCCCTCTGGCTTCTCCTGCAGCTTTTGGAAGTCTCCTTCATTTTGAGAGAATTTGTTTCTCATCTTGCTTCTATCAGAGGAATCCCCTCTCATTTCCATCCCCGTTCTGCTACCCTTCCTGGAGTCCCGGCATACTCCTCTCAGGAGGGTTAGGCCAAGAATTGCAAATTCAAATGAATACAGAGGCTGGGCAGGAATGGAAGTAGTGGAGCAGCTTGGCAGGGGCTCGGCACATGGTCTGTCGAAAAGGGGGCTGCTCCTGTGTTGTCTTGTTGTCCTGTGTTGCTGGATCTTCTGAGTTTCCAAGAAAATCAAGAAATCCAGGTCCTGGCGAGCCATCGCCTTTGTGTGAGCCGTTGTCTCAAGCGTTTCAAACCCCTCTGCCTGCGCCAAAGGGAAATGTCGTCGGCCATCAGGTTGCCATCACCAGCACAGGCTTCTGAGAACAGACGCCAGGGAAGAAAGTGTCTCACAGTTAGAGACCTTCCCTCCGGCAGGGGAGCACAGAGCCTGGTACCTGGCTGGATACCAGGACAAGGAAAGAGGAAAAGACCGGAAGGAAAAACACACGCGTGACTCTCTGAAACAGCTGTGTGGGAGGGTGAGGGAAACCACTGGTGACTGGAAAGAACCCAAAGACCCTCTTTCCTTCTTTAATTAATTTCCCCCACCAGGAGTGTCTCTGCAGAGTCCCAACGCCAAGGCCTCCCTAACCCATGCGAACGAGTCCTGCAGTTAGACCAGAGCCCTTCATAAATGCTCTGGCTTCAGACATCGAGGTGGCGACCCACATATGGCTCGTCTCTGACCCGTGATCGTCGACGCTGGATGCCACTGGCTGTCAAGCCCTCCATCTCTGTCATGGGCAGACCGCGGGGATGCCACTGAGCACTTACGTAGTTCTTACTCAGTTCTGAGCACTGTTCTAAGCACTGTACAAATATTATCTGGTTTAATTTTCTCAAGAACCCCTTGAGGTAGACCATCACCTGTGTTTTCATTCTGAGTGCGAAATACACAGGCACTTACAGAGTGTTCGCTCCGTGTGGACACTGTTCTAGGTGCTCCAGATACCCGGGGCTACCTTATTGAATCCTCACGCAGCCCCACGAGGTAGACACCGTTATCTTCTTCTCTCTTGTGCAGGTAAGGAGACTGGAGTGTGAGAAGATGGCATCTGTTCAAGGTCACACAGTTGGTCACAGATGGCTCTGGAATTTGAACCCAGGCAGACTGGCCTCAGAAAGCAGCTTATCTGTTAACTACCCTAGGCAGTCACCTCCCATTCCCCTATTGCTTAAAAAGAGTTAACTCTTTTTTTTTTTTTTTTTTTTGGTCAGGTGAAACTTTAAGAAAATAAACACAGTAGCTTTGTCTAATCTAAACATTGTTGATTCTCAGCTGAAACTCATCAATGGAATTTTCTAGAATATTTAGCTTAGATAATTAGAGAAGCAGGAAGCAATGAAGGTTGTTGACCTTGGACTTAGACATAAATGAGCCATTTATTGGCTGTATGACCTTGGACAAGTCACTTTAGTTCTTTGAACCTCAGTTTATTCTTCAATGAAATGGGAGTAACAATATGCCTACCTATGGGATGTAGTGACTCTCCACTGAGAAAGCCGTATAAAGACCTCATAGAGTGCCTGGCATGAGGAAAGGCTCCAGGAAGTGGTAGATATTTTTATGATTATAGACAAATATTTTGCCACGGCAGAGATGGTCTGAGTGTAGATAGCCTATTAAACACGCCCTATGAACACCATTTAAAAAACTCTCCTTCCCTTTGTAATTAGTCCCCTGACTGTGTTATCTGATGAATGTTAGTCTCTTTCCTTGAACTGTAAACCCCACTAGACTGTGATCTCTGATAGCCTGTGAATGCCATGTCTGTGCTTATGTTGTCCAGTCTCGATGCATGGCCTTATCTGGGACCTGGGTATGCAGAAGGAATATCTTGTGTCCATGGTCTTGAACACAGTTTGGATATTTTAGAATACAAAGCATTTAAAGGACGACTCTGGATACAGGGACTTTAGTTTACAAAACCTAATTGAGGATTTATTCTGCGCCATTTGGGGCCAGCATCACCTAATGGGCAGTTTTCTGTTCCAAGTTTGGTTTACGACTCTACGCAGGTTTGGGGTTAGGTCGGTGTCCCCTGGAGCGCATCCTCTATATACTGGCATGTGGCCTTTCTCTTTGTCTGGGAATCCCGCACTGTAGCACCCTACCTACAATACTCTTCCCCAAGTGGCCCATCCTCTATTTCACCAAAAAATTATCTGTTTGAAGAAAAAACATTTAAACGTTGATGGTGGTTCTCTGAGGGTATAAAGTGCTTAGCACAGAGCTGCACACACTTATTTATGTATTTGTTAATGAAAGAGAAGCAACAAAGGGAGAAGAAACCTGAAGAAAGAGCTAGACTTCTCCATGAAACTGTAAAGATCTCTTCTCCCACTCTTGCTCTCATAAACGTTTAACATTTTTTTTTTTTATGGTGACATTTTTAGCCCGTTCTGAAATGTATTGATTTGTGTCCTGTGAGTCATTGTCTGTTTCTTCTTTCTATGTTAAAAAAACACATTAAATATCAATGTGATTATATAAATATATATGTGTGGGTGGATGAGAGGGTGAAGGGAATTTTCTTTTAAATTCCACGAAGGGAAGTAGCCTTCTCATAGGTTCCCACATCATCAATCAACTCATCACATCCTCAGTCTACTTCATTTTCTCCCTGGAAACAAAACTGAGTCGTCACTTCTGGTTTTAAAGCTTGAGAAAGAAACATTTCAGAAACTTCTAGAGATAGCTCATCATTCGGGGGTCCGTCCACTTTCTCGTAGCTCTAAGTCTGGACTGAAGGCCGCCCAGCCGCTGTTTCCATTGTGAGCAGTAGAGGGCAGACGTCTCCACTCCTGCCGGCCCAAGATTACCCCGGCAACATTATGTTTATGCAAACAGCCTTTGACATAATAGCTTTGAAACAGCTGAAAATTGAATTGTGCCTTGAGGCCAAACATCTAGACCACCACCTTTGTTATATTCATCTGCCACAGTAAATTGGGTTCACCATTGGCTCCAGAGCTGCTTTTTCCTAGATTCTGGCCTCACAATAACTTTGCGTAGGAGAAAGACAAATGGGACTTCCTCGCACCAAACGTTGGCAGGGTTTCATGTCACAGCCTCTTATCGGAGGGGCTGGAGATGGCAGGGTGGATTTCTCCAGCCAGCTGAAGAAAATAAAATAAAAGGAAAACTGGAAACCTAAACCAAATCCATCCAATTCTGGAATCTCTGTGTGCTTCCATAGCTTTTTAGCTTCTCTGCTTAATCTAATTAGGACTTCGCCTCCCGAAATAAATACCTAATAAAGAATGAACCTATTAAAAGACTAAATTTACTACACACCCGTTTGCGCAAACCCTCTGCGTGTTTCCTTGGAGCCGTAATGCCGATGAAATTGAACGTTGTTTGACTGGATAATGGTCTCCTGCTGTAAGACGGATTAAGGAAAATGAACGTCGGGGGGTGGGGGGCGGTTGCTTTATTGAATCCCATCGATGATAATGCCATCACCTGAAATCGCTGCCTGGAAAGAGTGCAAATGGCGGGAGCATCCAGGGCCGATTTGCAACTGGGGAACAGTTCGCTTTCTTGGAAGTAATTTTATTCTGTTTTGGGTTCATTGCCCTCCCTGGTTTGGGGGGTGGGGGGTTGACATAAAGTGGATTTTTAAAAAGATCTCTGTGGGCATCCCGGGTGCTTTTCACAGGAGGACATTTAGGCATTGATTACTTGCTTCATTCATTGATCAGTGAATATTTAATGAGGGCCTACTCAGTGCTAGGCACTGTTTGGGCGCAGAGGATATAATAAGCAAAACAGGTGATTTGTTACTGTCGTGAAACTTATAGTCTAGTGGAGGAGTTAGAATTCATTCATTAGCAAATATATATTAAAGACCTATTTTGGGTCAGGCCCATAATCACAAAATCACTACAAAATTGCAACCCGGCTGAGTACTGTGAAGGCAAGGTAGTGAGGTATCTAGACCGGGACACATGCTGTTCCTTTGAAGAACAGGTCTAAGACTAACACGTGATATAAAAAGGACTGCCAGGTCAGGATGGTGATTGGCCTATTAGAGAGTTTAGTAGCATGCTTGTGAGTTCACCTAAGCAGTTCCAATCCAGTCACCAAACTTTTCTGGGACTGTTTTCTTGTCTTGATAGAAGTCTCCAGTGTTTTCTGTCCAATTTGCCTATTAGTATGGATGCTTGAGTAAAATGAGAGAATAGGCATAAAAGTGCTTTGCAGTTGTTGAAAATAATAGGGATTATTATGATGGGCTGGTGCTTTCCTAGGGCCTACCTACAAAGATCTTATAGAGTTCTTGGCTAGGTAAGAGGAATATATCAACAGTGAGCAATTCAGTTTTTGAATAAGTGATAAAGTATATGGCACAGATGATATAATATGTTGGATGAGGTTGGGGAGGCTTTGAGGAATTGATGGCATTTTGAAAGAGAAGAGCAGGAGTCCCAGGCTAGTCTATATTGGGGGATTGTGGGGATGCTGGTGTATACGCAGGCAGCTGGAGAATACTGGGGCAGGGAAGATTGACCTAGTGGATGCAGCTCAAGTTCAAGGTGGACCCATCTGTGAGGCTGACATCAGATGTTGTGTTGGATGGTACTTCAGTGGCCTTTTCTAAGGCCCTGCTCTGCTCGTTGGTGCCCACCCTTCTCTTACTCGGTGCCCTCTTCTTGTGTCTCACACCTGGCTACTGCTGGCTGCACCGCTCCTCCAAGTCTGCCCTGGTCCTCAGGACCCTGCTTCCCAAAGTCATGACTGGTTGTTACCAGTGCTCACACACTGACGGGAGGGAGTGCCTGGGAACATGCACATTGTGTTCCATTTTCCTGGAAAGACAATGCTTAAAACCAGGGCTTCTTAAACTGGTATGATGTATTGTCCCTTCCAATGGAAAAAATTCTCTCAGCTCCAGAGAAGACAACGCCCATTTGGAAAACACTGACTTATACTTTCAATCGCAAATTGTCACTGCTAAAGAGACGTTTTGGCTGCTAAAACATTTTTTTTCTTTTAAAATTATCACTGAAATGAAAACACACAATTAAAAAATGCTTTTGGAACTCTTAGGCCCTTGAGAAAAGGAGTCTTTCATTGCCCATTGAATGAGCACTCAGGGGACTCCCTGTACCCCCAGGGTCTCCATTCTCCATTCACTTTCCCTATTTTTTCATTATGTTTCTTCAGACAGGCAAGTCGCATTTCTTTGTTGATTAATGATGCTGGAGTCTCTCACTAGTCCCCTTACTCTTCCCTTGTGATGACCCAGAAAGGATCAGTTCCTTGGCCTCATGTTCAAGTGCACTGTTGTATCCACGCCTGTTCCACAGGTCAGTCTACACTCTGCTGGAAGAGAACTCGCCCTGTCTAGAAGCCTCCTGTGAAATCTCAGGGTCAACTCCACCGTGTGCCTCGGTGTTGACGTCTTTCTGAGCCTCATGGGGAAATCCGGCCAGAAGATGCAGCCATTTGGAAAAAAGTTGCTTAGATTTGGGGCATGGATTCTGTAAACTCAAGAGAGCATCTTCATTCTTGAGGGATTCTGGTCATGCCTCATCACCTTGCTCGTGCCTTTGCTATGTCTGCTTGGGCAGCAGGAAAGGAAGAAGAGATAGAAAAAGGCAAAGGTAAGAGAGTATCAGAAACAAAGGAAGATTTGAGGGATAAAACATGGTAGAAAAGAGAGGAAAAAAAGATGTTTCCACATGTTGCCATCGACAAAGACATTGAGCAGTGGCATTAATAGACTGAGTGTCTGCTGTACACCAGCTGATTTACAGTGTACCCTGCTATAAACTAGGGAGGAATCTCCACCCACAAAATCAGCTACGTAACAAATCAACTTAAATCCAGCTATAAGCCCTGCATTGTGATGGCTGGAGGAAAACCCACCTTCAATCATTATGGGGGTTCCTTTAAACCTTTCCCGCTGCCCCGCCACCCCCACCCAGAGATTTGTCAAGGTCCTAGGCTTTTCTAATGCTAGACAGAGGTGGCCCCAATGGTCCATATAGGTTAGCTCTCAGTGCTTCCACAGGCCCTTTAGTTACTGGCTCTTGGGGGTTAGGACTCTATGATGAGCCTGGTAGCTCCTGTGTCCTGGGCAGAGACCCCTAGCCCACCAACTAGCCATCCCTAGGAGCTTAACTGTCGGTGTTGTCAGAACTTCACCTTCTGATTGCAGAAACTTTCTTTTTCCCTCTCCGCTTCCTTATTACCTTCAGAAGCACACCTTCTCCTTCCCCTTTGGGCGTTCTGCTACAATCTCTTCAAAGTGGGGGGGCTTTTACAAAAGATGGAAAGAACCAGTAGCTTCTACTTTCTACCCTGTAGAACTCCCTAAGGCAACGAATTAGTAAGGGTATGGAATACGTGTTTGGGAAGGGGGAGGAGGGAAAACGAAAGCAGAATTATAATTAATATCACAAAGAAATTTCCTGCCTGATGATCATACTCAAATTATGCAGGTAAAAAACCTGACTTCAGGACCCTTTTAGAATGCGATGAGAGAGTTTGAGTATATGTCTAATTTTCTTGCAGCTCTTTAAAAAATATCTTTTGACTAGGTAGTACTTGCCCATGGTTCCGAATTCAAAAGATCCCAAAAAGATATACTGTATAGTGAAAAGTTACTGGTCCTTATTCCCCAACCACCCAGTTCTCCCCAGAGGCAACCAGTTATCTATTTGTTGTGTTTTCTGCTAGAAATATTCTGTGCACGTATAATTATATATGAATACAGTATGTTATTCTGTACCTTTTTTGCAAAATATATATCTATTTGACTTTATTAACATAATTATACAAAGCTACCTCTTTAATTTTAGTAGCTTCATACTATATTCTCTTTTATATATTTACCATAATTCCTTTTACCAGCCCTCTGTTGATGGACATTCAGGATGTTTTAATTTTTTGCTAATATAAACATTAATATAGTAACAACCTTGGTTATTATACACAGGCTAATTGTACACAGGTAGATTTCAGGATGGATCAATAGAACTTTAATTGAAGGATATGTGTATTTTAAATTTTTATAAATGTTGCCAAATTGACTTTCTCAGAGGTTAAATCCATTAACATTCCCCCAAATAAGGCATTAAAAGTGTCTGTTTTCCCACTTTCAGCACAAGTTGCTATAAATTTTTTAAATCTTTGTCAATCTGATAGGAGAAAAGTGGAATCTCAGTATAGTTTTAAATGTTCATTTCTCTTATTGTGAGGAAGTTGAATAAACTTAATATGCTTATAAATCATTTTAGTTAATTTTCTGTGAAGTTTCTATGTTCTTGCCAATTATTGCTTTAATAGTTGAATTTTTCTTATTGATTTCTAAGGACTCTTTTCTTATTGATTTCTAAGGACTCATATTAATGAAATATAGCCTCCGGTCTGTGATATGCACTGTAGCGGGTTTTACTTCATTTTATTCATCTTGAATTTCCTTTTCTGCTATTTTCTTTCATGTAGAATTTTGTGGAGTAAAATTCATCTATACTTCATTTTGGCATTTCAATCTTGTGTTACATACAGAAATACTTTCTCCATTGTAGGATTATAACATTTCTCTCAGTGTTTTCTTCTGGAATCTTTTTGGTTTTATGTGTTACACTTTAATTTTTGGTTCATCAGGAATGCCTTTTGGTGTAGGGAGTGATTTAGGAATCAAACATCATTTATTTTCCCAAATGATTATTCAGTTTTCCCAGTACCATTTTCCTAATTTTACAGTTATTTAAAAAAAATAAATAAGAATTATTTGGAATGTATGCTGTTTCTGAATTCTGCTTCCAGAATCTGAGTGGGAATAGTTGGAAGGTAGCTTGAGTGTCCCATGTACACATGTCATGAATGACCACCATTGAGAAGTCAGGAAATGAGTCTGAGAGGCAGCAGTGGGGGAAGAGTCTTCATTTTGTAACTCCTTTCATGAACATTTACCTTCTTGAGAAGAAAGGATTGATTTTAGACTTAACACTCTTGGGGTCCAACCTTGGCAGCAAACGAAAACCTAGTTAGAATTGATGGAAAGTAAGGTACAATAAGCCCATGTTAAACATATACTTTGCTATGGTGTAGAAAGGCTGTTTGGCTTATGATGGCTCCCCCTCCCCTACTATAAATTATTTTCCAATATTTGTAAAGAAAATTTTTTTTTCCACAAAAAATATCTCAGAGAGGTGATTTTTATCTCTAAAGGCACTCATTCTGAACTGTTTCCTTTTTGTTTTTCCCCATAGAGTGATTTACTGTACTGGTTGCATTTTTTCCATAGTCAACTCTGTTATACTGAAATTCTTTGTCCTATGTCACAGTCACAAATCATTTATCTTGGTTATTTTGGGGTAAAGATACTTTCCAATAAGATGTAGTAATCCCGTCACATATTTCTCCCCCTGACTGTCTTTATCTCTCTCTGGGCCTATGTCTCCATGAGACTCTTGGGTCATCAATCAATATTTTGACTGGCCAGTTCATGAAGCCGAGCTTTATCTATTGCTTTTGACTGGGTTGGCCAGGCTCTCGGCATTGTGTGGACACAGTAAAGTACCTCTCAGCAGATAGTACTCAATCTTCAGTGAGAATGCTTGGATCTTAAAATCTTTACGTGGAAATATGTGTGACAAGGGCCCTATCTGAGATAACTATTTATTAGGAGTTCTCATTTGGGAAGGAGCATGTTCTCCAGGTCCATGGTTCTAAAAACCAGTGGGTATAAAAATCCCTGGGAAGCTTCTTAACCAATGCAGGCTCCTAGACCCCACCCCTAGAGTTCATGACTTTCTGAACGTAATTACATGATTCTGACGTAAGTTGCCCACAAACAACACTTTGAGGTTCTTCACTAAAATACATTTATTAGACAGTGTTGATTTTCAGCAAAGTAGGTAGACCAGATTTGACTTTGGACTTCCTCTTTCACGTTCTCTTTATTTTTATTTTTTATTAATTTGTTTTTGTTACAGATGTTTCTCCTTTTCCCCCCATTGACTCCCTCCTCCCCATCCCCCCACCCCATCCCCAGCTTTGTTGTCCATGTCCATCAGTTATGCATACATGCATATAAGTTCTGTGGTTTATCTCTTCCCTCCACCCACCCCCTCTTCTGAGGGTTGTCAGTCTGTACCCTACTTCCACATCTCTGGGTCTACCCTGTTCCTCAGACTGTTACGTTTATTATATTCCACAAATAAGTGAGATCACGTGATATTTGTCTTTCTCTGCTTGGCTTGTTTCGCTTAGGATAATACTCTCTAGGTCCCTCCATGTCGTCTCAAAGGATAAGAGATCTTTCTTTCTTACAGCTGCATAGTACTCCATTGTGTATATGTACCACAGCTTTTTTATCCATTCCTCTACTGATGGACACTTGGGCTGTTTCCAGATCTTAGAAATTGTTAATAGTGCTGCTATGAACATAGGGGTACATATATTCTTTCTAGTTGGTGTTTCAGGTTTCTTAGGGTATATTCCTAGAAGTGGGATCACTGGGTCAAATGGCAGTTCAATTTTTAACTTTTTGAGGTAACACCATAGTGTTTTCCACAGTGGCTGCCCCAGTCTGCATTCCCACCAGCAGTGTACTAGAGCCCCCTTTTCTCCACACCCTCGCCAACACTTGTTGTTTGATCTTTCATGTTCTCTTAACACTCTTCTCCTCTTGGTGGGCACCCTCCTATCCTGCCCCCACCCCAGTTCCACCCCCCCCAAGTGCTCTAGTTCCCTACTTGGCAGTTTGTCTTGGGGGCTCGACTGCTTGCCCACAGCCCTCCTTATGAAAGTAGATTGTCTTGTTTTCTGTCACCCGAGAGTCCTGACAAGAAACAGAATGGCTAATTCTGGTGACCTCATGATTTCATTTTTAGAATCCCCAACATGTGTTCTTTCAGTTAACATTTATCAAATGCCTGCTCTTTGCAAGGTGCAGGGGATAAGAAGATGAAGCATACAGCCTCTACCTTCAAGGAGCTCACGTCCTAGAGCAGGAGTTGGCAAATTTTTATTTTGTAAATGACCAAATAGTAAATATTTTAGGCTTTGTGTGCCATATGACCTCTGTTACAACGACTAAACTCTGCCATTGTAGTGTGAATGCAGCCACAGATGATGTACAAACAAATGAATGTGGCTGTGTTCCAGTGTACTTTTATTTATAAATATAGGTGGTGGATCCGGGGCCTAGAGGGCGTGGGCCAGCAATTACATACATTATGAAAATGCTTCAGTAAAGGCTAGGGCTAGATTTACAATTGTGCTTTCTTTCAAGAGCCAGCTCTGGTCAGTTAGTAGTGAGTGCTTGGAGCACTCTGTTCATTCATTCACTCATTCACTCACTCCCTCACTCACTCTCTCTCTCTCTCAACAAATACTTACTATTTAGTGCCTCCTATGTGCCAGGTTTAGTGGATCAAACTCCTGTCATTGATTAGCTTTGTTTTCCATGGGTAGGGAGTTGAAGCATTAGGGCTGTGTGTTTGCCTTCGATGAGCTATGTCTTAAGGATACACAAACGAATAGGGAATATTCCACAAGATCAGCCCATATATTCCAGGGACCTACCATTTTGTACTAACCTAGTAAAGGAGATTCTATTATGTACCTTTTACAGATGTTAAAAAATATACTAAAGATCACTAAGCTAGTGAGCTACCAGCATGTTAGGCCATGTCTTCCGCTCATAAACGCAAGACCTTTCTACTGTACCCAAACTGCTTTTAATAGTAATGATTTGTAGTACAGAGTTCATGGTTTGAACTGCAGTGCAAACCGGAGATCAGTGACCTTTAAAAAATAACTTGCCAAAATTCCAGTCCCTTTCTTCTGAAAAGCCTGGACAAGGTCTAGGAGCATTGGAGCCGATCATGGCAATCTTGTTCTCATGGGGTGTGAGAAACAGGGTGTTGAGCCTTTGCCATTGGCGAGTGAGTGAGTGTGTGTGTGTGTGTGTGTGTGTGTGTGTAACCCTATGGAAGCCAGGACTCACACAGTCCAGTCTCAGAGCTGTGTTGCAACCACAACACGTAGTTAAAAGAATAAAAATGTCAACCCAGACAGCTCAAGCTTTTTATTTAAACTGGTCAAACATAAAGAAAGGGATTTCTATGCTTCAAAATCTCTTTTAAAAATACCCCTCTTATCTAATCATCGAATTCCCTCATACCTTGCGGTTTCTCCTTTTCTACAATCTTATAAAATTCCCGGAAAAACTTCACCTCCGGTTCTAGCTTTTGTGCCCTTTGTCCATCTACCCTTCTGTACTTCTCTCACTAGTCTGAGGATAGCAGAGCCTCGCTCAAAGATCTGGGGAGAGGAACAAACCAAGTGAGCAAAGCTAGAATCTTTTGGGAGAAGGAGGATAGAAAAGCCTGGAAAGAAATACACACACACACACACACACACACACACACACACACACACACCTACCTTCCTGTCATCTGTATCTTTCCTGATCTCTGCTTCCCTCTCTCTCTCTCTCTCTCTCTCTCTCTCTCTCTACTGAGGAGGACACAGTTGAAAATGAAAGGAAAACAGAAATAGAGCCCTGATGGTATCGTATTCAAATCCTGCATTACTTCTGAGTTTCTACCTGTGTAAGCCAGTACAATTTTTTATTGTTTAAGTCATCTTGAGTCAGGTGTGTGTTCCTTGCAGCTGAAAAGATTCTAACTATTCCAAGGTATAATCAAACGTCAGGTCTGGCCTTTTAGCTCTCTTTCCTACCCATCTTTCTCAGCCTCTCTCCCTATTTGTAACTCCCCTGTGGTTGTCTCCTCCTTTCTCTCTCTGCTGTAGCTTCGTTTCTGGACTTGGTTTCTTCCTATTTTTAGAAGCTGCCTTCATCTGAGAAAAAATGTGACATGCAGATTCAATGAGCATTTCTATGACTTGACATGAAATGTCTGTCCTCACCTGTTTCAGTATGGCTGGCTTACACTTACCAGGCAGGTCTGCAGGAGGCCTCCTGGAGCACTCCAGGTAAAGCTGTCTTCCCCAGGCCGTTCTGTTCCCTTTGTTTTCTTTTCTTCATCACGCTCATCTTGAAGCAAATTCAGCACTAATTAGTTTACACTCTCTTGTCCATCTCTCTGCCCATCTTCTACACAATAGACTGAGTTCAAAGAGGACTGTCTTGTTTACCCCACCTCCTGGAACATAGTCTGTACTCAATAAGTGTTTGTCGAAAGTGAATGACACACACTGAATGTGTTACATTTCTTGGGGTTGCTTGCAGTTTTATAGGTAGTAATGCCTTGATTCAAAGGCATTCCTCATAGTGAAATATTAGACACCAGTATCAGGACTGCTATAGGGAACATACTGTTGGCCCTGGGACCTTCGTGGTATTTAATCTAATACCTTCTTGCCCTTAATCAAATAAGTAGATAGTGAAGGATCTTGTTAGTGGTACACCATGAGCATTAATATGATACCTCGACAAATCTCGGGGGGTTTAGGTCCGCCCTGCCACAGTCTGCAGCCATTTCATATGTGCTCTGTCCCCGGGAGGAAGGGCCACAGCTTTCATCAGATGCTTAGTGACACCCATGACCTTTCAAATATTAAGAACTCCAGCTTTCCAGAGCGGCTGCACTTGTATCCACGACCCTTTATTCACATTCTGCAGGAGTCAAACCTCCCCGAGTTTTTAGAAGAATTAGAGCAATGATAACTGGAGTGGTAGGAGGAGGAGCCCTTTTCCCTCTCTTTTCTGTCTTTGCAACTGGTTTATCACGTGCTCATGGTACTCGTATTTCGGTTTTCTCCAAATAAAAATCTTTAGAAACCTCATACTAATGATATATATATATTTGTTATTGAATAAAACCTCGTAGTATTGCAAGTATAGGGAAATTCTCCCAATCCCACACTTCAGCAATGGACATCTAATACTTTTGTGTATATACTTTCCAACACTGACAACATATTAATAAACTTGTATTACTCATCATTTTTAAAATGGAAAATAATTTAAATGGGTAAGGGAGAAAATGCCTGTTGAACCACTGAATGACAGAATGCTTATTTATTTTTAATTTTTAAAATTTGAAAAATCATTTTCTTTGGTGACTGCATTGCACGGAACACGGGTTTGCGTCAATTTCAGGGGCGGAGCATCTGGATATTCATGTAGTGAATATCTACATGAGTGTCCCTCCGAGGACGCCCGTGCCCGCCTGGCACCATGCTCACTGCAGCATTGTTGACTGTATTCCCTATGCTCCACCTTGTTTCCCATGGCTATTCTGTAGCTGCCAATTTGTACTTCTTAATCCCATCGCCCGAAGGAAAGCATCCACCCTCTCAGTTTCTTACTCCACCTCTGTCAGGCACCCAAACAATACAGGAGTAGTGTTTGAGGAGAGGAGCACAGCATTCGCCCTCCCTGGGCTCTCTCCTGCTGTAAGGTCGTGGAGGGTAGTCCTCTTAGCCTCTGCCTTGTCCCCATCCCCTGTCACTGGAAGAAGGAATGAATTGGACTCAATGTGAATTATATTAATCCAGCTTCCTCAAAATGAGGGTCCAGAAAAACTCAGAAGAGGGTATAAAAATTGAATGGTGCATCACTGAAATTCTCATATAAAATTCCTTTAAAGAAAGCTGTATTAATGCCTCCCACGGCCCAGGAACTTTCCAGGCAGGAATGGGACCTGCAGCCAGTTCAGGGAGAAGGAAGTTAGTGGCGTGAGGCGGTAGCCGGTGGAAGCCGGGGGGACTTCTCCTCTGGTTCTTTCTTTTTTTTTTTTTTTTATCCTCACCCGAGGACATTTTTTCATTTTTTGTTCAGATAGAGTGGGAGGGAGAGAGAGGAAGAGAGAGAGAGAGAGAAACATCGATGTGAAAGGGACACATCGACTGGCTGCCTCCCGTACAACCCAACCAGGGCCGGGGACAAACTGCAACCGAGGTACGTGCCCTTAGCGGGAGCCGAACCCGGGTCTCTCTGGACCACAGGCCGACGCTCTAACCGCTGAGCCAAACCAGCCAGGGCTCTCCTCTGGTTCTTAATGACAGTAATGATGATGATAAATGAAGTATGTTTCCTGGATCTCAGCAAAGTTTTAATGACAAGAGGGACACAAAGGAAGACACCCCTTTCTAACAGACGTTGGTGTACGGATGGTGATCACTGACTACTTGTGGAGGCAGCTTCTCTGCTTCTGCTCTAGGAAGCTGCAGAGCAGGCCCGTTCCAGGCTGTGAATCTTACCAGTAAGGGGCACTGCTTTAAAATGCCACTCTTACGCAGCGAAAGCCTGCGGGGCTTAAGTATCATGAATCTGAGAATTTCATAACATGTAGGACCCTTGGACGGTATCTTGTCCAGGTCCTTCATCTACAGGTTAGTAATCTGAGGCCAAAAGGGAGAAATTACTTGCCCAGGCTCATACAATTGCAGGGTCAAGACTCCAAATTTCCACACCTCCACTGATTACGGACCTTTCATCTGTTCAGTGTGACCTCCCTAGGATTTTGACTATAAATGGCCTTGGACCAGTGTTTCAGTGAAAAACTATGCATTGTTCAGGTGTTTGGTTCTAGCCTTTCACGGTTCTTGGACTATTTTATGACTCTGATATTACAGATAATAGATAGTAAAGCAGAATCATTCTTGTTTCTTGATATGCAAATGAATTCTGTCCAGTGGAGGGACAACCCTTCTCCTGGTGCCAAAGTCAGTTTTGTGTCCATTTCCACATTTATTTCAATATTCTTCTAAAGAATATAAATTTGCGCTTCTTCCATTTCTCCTTCGAATTGGTTATATCATTTGCCTGGTTTCCTCATTTCAGTAATGGATTAGTCAAATAATAAGATTGCTAACATGTGTTACTTCATGTGTGCATGCATCATGATTTTACTTTTTGTGTGTGTGTGTTTGTAATTTACCTGTTCACCCTACCATCTTCATCTTTTTGGGACATATCCGAGAACCATCTTTTACTTAATTAATTTCTTGAAATTGATTCATTAAAAAAAACCTCTATTTTAGAAGGGCATTTAGTATCCATGCTATAAAATGGAAACCATTGGTCATAAATAGAAGTTAAGTATACAAATAAGTACAATGAAAATAAAACACTGTTATTGAGTTCTGATTAGAAACTGGTTTGTGGGAGACTCTGAACCCAAGGCCTGATTTATTTCTGCTGTAAAGGAATATCAGGGGCAATTAAGGACACACTAGCATCAGAGTGTGTGTTTCTCCTTGAAAGAAAATGGAAAACGAAATAAACTTTCTTACAGTGAGAGTCCATGTTATTTGGTGCCATCCAAAATCATCTTCCATATCATATAACAACGTCTTACGTGCACAGGGAAGGGTGTGTGTCCACATTCTAGGAATCCCTCTTTTAGATAATTAGCTTTTGGCTAATCTTGTGTAAGATGGAGACAAACAGTGCTTGGATTAACCACAATAGCACGTGATAAAAAAAGTCGTGGATAGTTAAGAACTAGAATGCATTTCATAGTCGCATCCTTTCATCTGAAACCTTAACTAGCAAGAATATATCCATAAAAGTGAAAATGGAGAAGGTCTCCGAGTTGCTATGGCAAAGGTCCATTATTTTATTCTTTATGACTAGCTACTGTCTTGCCTTCACATGGATACAGTAAAGGTAAAATAAAGGCATATTAAAGGCAGGTTCTATTAACATCAGTGTGACAACAGAAGTCAAAGGGAAGAACCCCGCAAAAGCGGAGCGGTCTGGACCATTGAGTGTAGACAGCACTACACACATCAGTTAATCCCTTAGACTCTACCTGTGTTACTACAGTAACTGAATAGAAGGACCCCCAGATCTGTCACTCCAGTTAAGGTCTTTGGTCAGTTCCTGCTCTGCACTCCATAACCTGGGAGACACCCTCCCTCAGGGCACCCCATAGATGTCTAGAGGTCCAGAAACCGAATGTTTATCTTCTACCTCAGTTGAGTTCTTCCTCTTGAGTTCCTTCGCTCAGTGAATGGCATATCTATCCTTCCAATTGCCCGAGCCAGGAAACTGAGGTCATTTTCTGACTCCTCCTTCCCTTCCATCATATTCAACTGGTAACAGGTCTGTTGGAGGACATTACTTAAAAATTCCAAATTTACCCACTTCTTTTATTCCTAGTATCATTATCTTCTCTTATCTACACATCTTCAGCATCTTCCTAATTGATCTCTCTATCTTTAGGTTACCTTTCTATGTTAAATCTATTCAACATAGTCCTGTGAATAAATTTTATACAGTAAAATCTGCCTAAAAGTTTAATGTTGCTATATATTGCATGGGATGAAATCTGGATCACTTATGGGGGTTTATGTAGTCCTTCACAGTCCGACGTTGCTTCTTTACTAGTCTTTATTTGTTGACAATCCCTCTCCCAAACACCTGACCCCATCCACGAGTATGTGCATGCATGTATCTGTGTGGGGCCTGTTATAATAAATGAATTACTCATGTTTCTGTCTAAGGCTAATCCTTCACTTGTGCCCTAGACCCCATCCTTCCTTGCCTGCCCAGGGACATCATTTTAGCAATCCTCCCTCTTCTACAGCCTCAATCTCTTCCTTTTGACTGGACCATTCCCATCAACATTTAAACATGCTGTTATTTCTCACATCTTAAAAACATCTTCTCTTGATTTCATCTTTTATGCTAATGGTGACCTCCATATTGCTTCATTTAGTGGTCATTTTTCAGAACTCATGTTATGTGACCTATCAGAACTTTTTAAATTAGCTGGACACTTCCTCCTTCTTGATACACGTTCTTTCCTGGGCTTCTAGAACATCACACACTTGCTTGGTTCTCCTCCTACCTCACTGGTTGCTCCTTTCAAATCTCCTTTCCTGGTTTCTCCTCTTCCTGACCTCTGAATGTTGGAGTGCCCCAGGGCTCTGTCCCTAATCCCCTGTCCCCGCTTTTTCTTTTCTATCTGTATTCACTGCCTGTTGGGTTTGGCTTAGTTGCCTGGCTTTAAATGCCATCTATATGCTTTGATAACTTTTAAATTTATATCTTTAGCCAAACTTCTCTCCTGAACCTCAGACTCATACATTCTATAGCCTACTAGGCATCTTCATTTGGCTATCTGCTAGACATCTCAAACTCAACATGTCCAAAATAGAATTCCCGATATTCCCCCCTCCCCCAAATCTCCTTCATTCACAGCCTCACCCTTCTCAGTTGATAGCATCTCCGTTTTTCCATGTTCTCACGTCCAAAGCTTGGAGACATGCTTGAGTACTTTGGCTCTCACATTCCACAACCAATCTGTCGGGAAATACTATGAAGTTGGCCTTCAAAATATGTCCAGAATTCAGCCACTTCTACCACCTCCATTGCTACCACGCTAGCCACTATCATCTCCAGCTTGGATTACTGCAATAACCTCCTGACAGGGAGCTGTCCGTTCTCCTTGGGGCCTTTGCAGCATGCGGTTTCCTCTGCCTGGAATGCCTGTTCCTAAGATATCTCCATGGCAGTGTCCTTCATCTCCTTCATGTCTTTGCTCAGATGTCACCTTCTCTCACCCTGACCACACTAGTTAAAACTGTAACCTCTTCCCCTCTATCTGCACAGGTGGCTTTCCCTATCTGCTTTACTTTACTTTTTTTATTTTTAGCACTTAGTACCTTCTTACATATTATACATTAACATAATCAATTATATTTCTTTTTTATTCTTAGTCTTCCCCCATCAGGGGGAATTGCCCACATGGGGCACTATGTAGGATATGCATGCCCTCCTTGGGCTCACCCCGACTCATGGATCGGATGCCATGCTCAAGTGGACAATGGATAGTGGGCTTGGGCTTGGCTTCCTCTTACCTTCCAGACCATGGTCCCAGGATAATGGGGGTTCCAGATCCCTGAAAATGGGTCAGGATGGTAAGGCATGTTCTGAGGAACCTGTATTCTGAGCACTATTTGTCTCCCACTTCACTGGGTGGCCTTGGACAAATTTGACTTATCAGGTCTTATTTTTCCAGCTCAAGAATTCTCTTTTTTAGGTAAGTCTCTCAGAACTCTGCAAAGCTAAACTTTCCTTCAGTTCTGATGTTGATAATCAAATTACAGAAATATAGCATAACCAGAAGTATATGTAACACAGTGTTGGCTCTGGAATCAGGCCGCTGGGCTTCTGATCCTGGCACTACCACTTCCCAGTTGTCTGGCATTGAACTTCATCCCTTCTGTCTCCGTTTTCCTGTCTGTAAAATAAGCACAAACACTATACTCATTGCCAAAGATAGGTCACCTTATTTTGGTGTATAGGGGTTGGGAGTGGAAGAATATGGGTGGAGACATTGAGGGAAGACCCTAAGAAGGGTCCCTTTCCTTACCAAAAGGGTCTGTATTTGTGGGAAAGTAAGGGGAGCACTGCCATCCATTGATGAAATGAGTTAGGTTGGGATTGATTAATTGGCAGAACCTGTTTAGTACATGCTACTTGAATAAATAAATGAATGAATCTATCTGGAAAATAATGCTGTACCCAAAGCCTAGGACCCTGTGAAGTTGAATTAGATGTCTAGGTAGGAGAGCAATTTGAATTTATATAGCCCCTTTTTCTCTAACTATATCAAAGCACATTCAGTCAATGCTGGTTTATATGTGTGGCAGGTTTTTAATGCCCTGCTGTCTTTGCAATGCATGTCAATTTGGTTTGGGGCTACCCCTCTTTGTTCTCAGGTTGGGGTAGGGGTGAAGGCACAGTAAGGCAAGGCAAACTCATTTTAGTAGCAGTTTAGAAATAATGGTGAAGATAAAACAGGGTTTGAAAATGCATACTGAGTGTTTCAAAGCAGAATGAAAATGAGTATATATATATATATATATTCTTTTACATTGTTTACATAACTTCCCTTCCAGAGTGTGAATAATTGCTGTGGGGAAGTGGAAAAAAACATGGGGATTTGGACTTAGATACATTGAGGTTTGAGCCCAAGTTCTTCTACTTTATAGCTGTATGCCCTTGGCAAGTCCGTGAACTCCCCTGAACCCCAGTTTCCTTATTTTTAAATATAGAAGCTATGGACTGAAATTCATAGGTTTAAGTTCTAACCCTTAATATGACTGTATTTCACGATAGGGCCTGTAAGGAGGTACTTAAGATTAAATGAGATTGTAGGGAAGGGACCTTGTCCAGTAGGACTGGTGTCCTTATAAGAAGAGGAAGAGATGCTGGGGTGTGCATGCTGTGAGGAGTTTCACATGTGTCGTGTAGAATTGCAGAAGGCAGCAGTCTGCGAGCCGAGGAGAGAGACCTCATCAGATACTAACTTTGATGTCACCTTGATCTTACACCTCGAGCTTCCAGAACGAAGAAAAAATTTCTGTTGTTTAAGCCACCAAGTCTGTTTTATTCTGTCTTGAAGACCTAACCAAACGAATGCAACAGGCGATAATGCTGTTGCTGCTGTTGTTGATCGTGGTGGGTCATAACAATACCGTACGGGGTGAGAGGGAAGCTTCTGAAGTCTGACTTAGCTGGGCTCATCATAGCTCTGCCACTTCCTGGCCCTGTAATTAGATTTTTAACCTATCCAAGCCTCAGTTTCCTTATTCATACAATAGGCATCATAATGAAACACTTATCTCATAGTGATGTCCTGAGACATCATTGAATGAGTCATTGTGTGTGAACGGTTTAGCACACTGTGTATGCCATGGAGCAGGATATATACTTCATATATACAAGTATTTTTTTAAAATATGTTTTTATTGATTTCAGAGTGAGAGGAAAGGAGAGGGAGAGAGTAACATCGATGAGAGAGTGATAGAAACATTGATGAGTGAGAGAGAAACATCAGAAACATCAATCGGATGCCTCTTACTCACCCCTACTGGGGGTTGGGCCCACAACCCGGGCATGTGTCCTGACCAGGAATTGAACCCATGACCTCTTGGTGCATGGGTCGATGCTCAACCACCTGAGTCACACCGGCTGGGCCATGCAAGTATTTAAAAAATCACACTTGTGCTACTTACTTTATAGTTTTTGTGACGATGGAGGGAGGCATTGCATGTGAAGGTGCTATGTAAAATTAAGTAGTTTTATTGTCATAATTAAGACATGACAGTTTTTTACCTGTTGTAAGCATTATTCACTTAACCAAACACTTAATGTTTTTATTATATGTAAACTTTCATTCTGTGGCATTTATCTTTAAGCTTCTCAGCTGAGTCAAAATATTTTTGAATAGTTAGGTGTCTGTGTTGTCGGTCAGAGCTACAGCCGTCTTCGAACCTGCATTATATTGCTCTCCATGATCCAAGGCTGGGAAGGGCTGGTTGTTAATGAAGCAAAATCATAATATCTAGATGGAGAATTCACCAAGAATAAAAATGAATGGCAAGAGATAGTTCAGATCCACAAGCCCTTAATCTCATCATGCATGTAAGCTTCAAATTGCTGGATGCTTTTCAATCATGTCTGGGTTTATTTTAAACATTTCAAAAAATATACATCTTGATCTGTTTCTGTCAAGTTATTCTTAGGAATTTTACATTTTTCCCTATGTAAATAAGATATTCCTTCAATATGAAAGTTTCCAATATATTTTAGCTGGCATATAAGAAAGCTATTAATTTTTGTTTATTTATCTTCTATCTTACCCCACATTGAACTCCCCTATTAAATACTTTCTCAGTAGATTTTTTTGGGATTTTCTAGGAAGATAATTATGATAGAAAATAATAATAATTTCCTTTTCCAATATTTATTCAGAAAATTTTTTTCTTGTCCTACTGCATTGGCTAAGACCTCCAGAACAAATCTCAATGATAGCAGTGATAGTGGCATCTTTGCCTGTCCCTAATTTTAATAGTTATCCTTAGTGTTTCACCATTATATATGTTCGCTGTTAGTATCTGATATATACTTTAAATATAATATTAAGAAAGTTTCCTTTGGTTCCTAGCTTACTAAGAATTCATAGTTTGATTTGTTTATTCCCTTTATTAGAAGTCAGTGTTCTAATTTATTTAGACTGGGGCCATCTTTTCATTCCCCTTTGTGCTCATAAACCCGGGCCTAGGAGGGAGTACTCAGAAGGTGTGGATGACTTCTAAGCAACCACAGTGCCTCACTGTATAGATTCTTCTGGGTTAGGATAACTACAGGAACTTGAACTTGAACTGATTAAATGAATCACTGAAAGAAAATGAGTACTAATTTTTTGAATTCTCAAACCAAACACAAATGTTATTTTTCAATTGAGTGACAAGTCAAAGAAAAGCGCTTTTAAAACTCCCTAGGAAATTAGTTCAAAGCAGCAGCAAAGCCATATATTTTTTAATACTGTTGACATGGAACAAAAGGAGAATTTCAAATGTCTCTAAATCCAATCTGCCAGGGACAAATGCTTACTCCATGCAAAGTCCCTAGTAACAGGAGGCATAGTGCTTGGGGGCTGGGGTTGGGGTTGGGATGGCCCAATAAATATTGAATGAATGGATGGATGGTTGGATGGATGGCCTGGAGGCCCACAGTGGGAGAACTCTGCTATTGCATTTGCTATAGCAGTGGTTGCCAAGCTTTTTGAATATGACCATAACCTGCTGTCTTTCTTTTTCAATATTCCTCAATTTATGATGTCCCCTGTCCTACTTTAACTATAATTGTAACCATACTGGATTCACTTTTGGGTTCCATACCCCTTGTTATTAATTCGGAATGCCAAATGTGGAGGTCAAGTGGTCTAACAGATGAAGTGCAACCCTTTTCTAAAGTTTCATTTCAAGCCCCATCCACAATCTGGTTTCATTCTTATAGCTCACTCTTTCCCTGAGGTAAGAACACACTTTGTACTTCCTGCTCCTTTGCCTTTGCCCAAGTCGTTTTGCTCTGAAAAGCTCTGTGCTTTCTCAACTATATAATGCTAACCATCATTCCAGACCCAGTTTAAATCTCACTTTCTCCAGAAATTCTCCTCTTACTACTCCATTCCTTTCTCTTTGCAAAGAGTCCCCTTCGTATTTACTCCCGGATACTCTTACTTGATAGATAGCTTTCTTAGTGTTGTATTTAGCTCTGTCACAGGTTGCCTTCTCTAAGAAGCACACTCAGAGAGGTAGTTGAGTGGGATATTAGGCTTAATAAAGGTTTATTAGGGAGTACCCTTTGGATCAGCATCTGTGGAAGATAGAAAAATGAAGGAGTGTGCAAAGGGGAAAATTGACCTGACTTGTAGACCTTGCTAGAACTCCACTGATGAGGGGAGCAGTGACTGGTCAGAGCTGTCTGGCATTGACTGAAATGGCCAGGCTTCTATACCCATACTGCAGTCAGTCATTGAGTGTGGCCACCTGGGCAGAGAGTGACCTTGGGCGAGGCAGCCCTCTGCAGTTGATGTAATCCCTGGGGCAGCAGACAATTCAAGGTTCTCTGCAGATGGCACTCCCAACAAGTAGGACAAATTCTTTCTTGAGAGGCAATCTCTGTCTACCACAAGCTTCTTGAGACACAGACCATGTCTTGCTTATCTATAAAGGCCCCTTAGTGCCTACCCCTGTGCTTGCTGCATAATGAATGCTCAGTGTATATCAATAGATGTTAAATGAATTGCCAGTTGTTTTTGGTCTAGATGCTTATTTCTGGCCATAGAATGAGTTCTTTTGGGTCAAGAACATTTGCTTCTCCAGAACTTAATACTAGGCTCCCCCCATAATAGGGATGGTTAATTTGGCTACCTCTTAGAGCCAATGTACTGGTGTGTTTTTCATAGTTGGGCATACATCTGGTTGGGGTTGGCTGTGCAGTCATCCGCTGCTTAACAATGGGAATACAGTCTGAGAAATGCTTTGTTAGATGATTTCGTTATTGTGCAAACACCACAGAGTGTACTTACCCAAACCTAGATGATATAGCTTACTGTACACCTAGACTATGTGGCAAACCACTGTCATATACGTGCTTCGTTGTTGACTGAAATGTCCTTATGCGATGCATGACTGTATATATCAAGGTAGCTAGGTCATGGGTGTATGTGTGTTGTGGTTGGTGTGGGGTGTGGTTGAAGGAATGAGGGTATTATTTGATATAACTGAAGGTTTATGTTGCTGCAACTGGTTGTGTATGCTGAGTTTTTGTGGTGCCTGTCTTGGTTGGCGCATGTCTTGTCATGATTTTGTATACCTACATTGTGATTAGAAGTGTTTGTGGATCATGGATGGTATAGGTGTTTGTGGGTTGAACTTGGGCATGATGGTCAAGGGAAGAGGGAGGTGAAGTTGTGTGTGTGTATGTGTGTGTACGTATGAGCAGGCATGTTCATGCGTGGGTATGAGTTTGTCGTGGCCAGTGTCTGTCTCCCTGGGTGTGGTGTGGTGTGTGCTGTTTGTCATTCGTTGTGGTTAGGAGCCCAGATTCGAAGCTGTAGGCCCCTCTCCTTGGCCTGTCAAAGGCTGAGCAGGCCCATCCCTAGCCCTAGCAGTGTGAAGTCCCTCCACTTTCAACAGACAGCAGTATCAGCCATAATTAAAGCTAATTATTCCATGGTGCCCTGCAATGAGCGGGGAGGCAGCAGGGCTGTTTTTCTTCATAAAAACTTATGAGGAGCGCTGAGCAGATTAACAGCTTTAATGACAAAAATTACCGCTTACAACACTGACTTCAAATCAAAGAACAATATCCGCAGACAGATATTTTCATGGTTTTCATAACAATTCATTATAGGTGGCACCAAGGGATTACATTTTTATTTCCCCTGTGTCATCTTTCTCAGACTCAGGTTCATTTCTCTTAATGAGGCGGCAGAAGATAAAGGGCAGAGACAGAGCCTCTATGGCGGCTGCCAGGCGAGAGGCATTTAGGGTCACAGATCCGTCAGGGCTCAGAGGGGAGGGGCTGAGGAGAGAGAGTGATGGGAGCAAGAGGCTCCCTGCCATAATGAACCAAAATTAAGACATAAATTCCCCCACCTTTGTTCAGACAGCTCCAACTCAGGGATTCAGCTTTTTAATGAGGAATGGATCAGAAGCAAAAATTATTAGCTAATTAATTGTACAGAGAACAAAAACAAAAAAAAAGTTGCAGGAAGGATTGGGAATGGGGAGCTGTCCCATCGCAGCGGCGACCCTTTGGAAGCAGGGTGGCCGGGGAAGTTTCCACGTCTGCACACGGCCCTGGGGAAGTAGGAGATGGGTGTGTGGGGCTGGTCCCAGTGCGCCAGGCCCAGCTCGGGGAAGGTGGGAAGTGGTGGAGAGGAGGAGGAGCCTCTGATCATTCCTGCTTGCTGCCTTCCTGTAGACTCTTCACAAAGTGGCATTCTGGCTAAGTCAAATAGAGCAGAACCATTTGGAGAGCCTGGCACAGTGTTTCTCGCCATGTGGCTTCTGACCCCTGACCGTTGGATCAGTGGCACTCAACTGTAAGTGTCCACAAGAGTCACCTGGGAAGCCCAGAAAGCTCAGCATCAATACCACCTCCCGAGTCTTATTCGCCAGGTCTTGGCTGGGGCCGAGGGATCTGCATTGAGTACAAGTGTGCCAGGTGACTTTTCTGCCCACTAAAGGTTGAGAGCCCAGGGTCTGTGCTCGGCATTCTACTCCATTTCCTCTCCTCAGACTCTGCTCGTGACTTCGGACTGTGCTTCTCTATTCGGTGTCTTGGTTCCCTTGTCAATGTACCGAGGGCGATAATAACAGTTGAGAAATCACTCTGAGATGAACGCCTCATTTGCTTTCACTGCTTGTAAAACCCAAATTAAATCTCGAAATCCTGGCACACCCTACAATCCGCTCAGATCTCTAACAGGTAACAAGTTTTAAAATAAAATAATGAAAATAGAAAAATGTATTGCTTGTCGTCAGCGTTCCTTTTGAGTTTGGTCTTCACTTTCTTTGTGGCTATTTTTCTGGGCATCGGTAGGGTAGAGGTGTAAAAACGATGACTGTGGGGTTCCAGAAACAGAGATAACAAAATGGTTTCGGCAGGGATATGAGAAAAGGCAGATGCGTCTATATCGAGAGTGCAGCCGACATCTGAGTGTCTTGATGAGAATTTGTCAGACGACGCATCTCCTCCTATCAATTGTAACAGGTCAAGGAACATGAACACCGCAACCGTCTGTGAGGGGCGAATGTGGTTATCTTCGTACCCGAGGCGGTAAAGGAATCCTGCACCATAGGGTTCTGACTGCAGCGTGTGTGCTGGGCATTGTGCTAAGCATTGATAGTGTGGACATAGACAAGACACATTCCTAGGAAAACAGGTAGAGGATCAGATCATTATAACATCACGGTCGTCCACCTGGGCGCCATGGAGGTGCAGGCCAAGGACACATCGTTCTTGGCGGGAGGGTTTGGGAGGCATTGAAAGGCAATGAAGGGAAATTCTTACTGGCCAGAACAGCACTCGGCACAGTAATCAGACACGTCAAGGCCGTCTCTGGCACATCCTCCGTGTCCAGTTTCAGCAATTTTCGCTCTACTTCAGGTGTCTCCCTGGGGAGCCCAGTGACTTAGATGCCCAGGCATTGCTCAGAGCTCGACACCACCGGGACATGCCCCTCGCAACACACCTGTGTGAGGAAATGCTTTTTCTTTCTTTCTTTATTTTTATCCTCACCTGAGGACATTTTTCCATTTTTTTGGTCAGATAGAGTAGGAGGGAGAGAGAGGAAGAGAGAGAGAGAGAGAAACATCGATGTGAAAGGGACACATCGAGTGGCTGCCTCCTGCACGACCAACCAGGGCCAGGGACAAATTGCAACCGAGGTACGTGCCCTTAGCGGGAACTGAACCCAGGTCTCTCTGGACCACAGGCCGACGCTCTAACCACTGAGCCAAACCAGCCAGGGCAGGAAACGCTTTCTAAGCGCCAGCATTTCACTGTGCTGGGCTCCCAGCTCATGGCTTCTATCTCTGAAACGTCTCTCAATGCCATTCTTCCTCTTGAATTTCCCATCTCCCTACTTTTTTGGTTGTTGCTAATCCTCACCCGAGGATATTTTTCCATTGATTTTTTAGATAGAGTGGAAGGGAGGGAGGGAGGGAGAGAGAGAGGTAGAAACATTGATATGAGAGAGACACATTGATTGGTTGCCTCCCGCACAACCCTGAGCAGGGCCGGGGGCCAAGCCCACAACCCCTGCATGTGCCCTGACCGGGAATCAAACCAGGACCTCTCCGTCCAGGGGACGATGCTCAGTCCACTGAGCCACGCTGGCCGGGCTCACCTAGATTCTTAATAACGACCTTAATGTAGCCTTTTTTCCTCTAATTTTTCTGCCATTTGGAACATTCTTTACGTGGCCACATATAATATTATTTAAGATAGAACTATGAAGAGTTACCCTTTTCCTAACATTTGTTGGCTAAGTGCAGTCACTTCTATGTGGCGTCAGCAGCCCTGCGTATTTTGATCCGATTCCAATTTTTCTAGGATCAGCTTCTTCTAGGTTCTGGCTTCAACCACCAGGAAGACTGCAGTGTCATCTCCAGTGAGCCATTTGTCATCCTCTGAGCACCCGCTGTACTTCCACGGTTTCGTGCTTGACGATAGGATCCCCTGTGCCTGGGATGCCTCTCGGAGAAATGCACACCCCGGCCCTGCCTGGAAGAGTTAGAACTAAGACTGGGTGATTGAAACGATTGGATGATTGAAGTAATAAGTAGTATCTGCTCTACCGTGAGTCCACGTGATAGACAAAGGGAAGTCCACATGGCTTGGTCTAGCCCTCAGTCTCAACAGTTCAACCATCACGCAATGCTCCACTACTGTATTCCAACCGCGTCCACCCCCCCACCCCGGAATAATATGTTAAGGAATTTTGAATATTTGCTGTTGATTTTGTAAAGTATTTGATTCCTTTTGGACTTCTTCTATGATGCTGTTAGAATTGGATGAGTTTTTAAACATTTAAGTGCTCAACTTTATTTTTCATCTGTTACAAATGAGAATGATAAACATTTATTGAGTGCTTACCATGTCCCAGGCATAGTTCTAAGTTACTTATGTGAAACTAACTCGTGAAGTTCTCATACCAGTCCTATGAGGTGGGTTCTGTTTTTATCACTATTTTAGAGCTGAGGATACTGGAGCCACAGAGAGGTATAATGACTGGTCTAGGACGTAGTGGCCCTCTGGCTCCGGAACTGCACTCATGTGCACTGGGCCATTACTTATGTGCATGTGGACACAGAAGTGTCCAGTGGAGGTAGGCATCCAAATTCTGTCTGGCCTCAGCCACTCCTCCCCAATTCCAGTGAGATTCTGCAAAAGGGGTGTGCCAGATAAAGAGACACTTTATAGCCAGTTCGGGCTTAGCCTCCTACCTTAGTGTAGAACCCCTAGGCCACATGGAAGACACAGTTTTCCTAAATCAAAAGGAGACCAGGGCTTGGAATCTGCGCTGGCCAAGTGGCCTCCTTTGCCCCTTTTCCTGAGCTCTTGATTCACTTTATCTTATCACCCTATTGATGAGCAAAGGTCAGTTGTGGGAGGAATAAGTTAGATAGCAAAACTAGTGAGAACAGGCATTAGTCTTGCTGCCTACAGCAGAGCTGAGTCAGGCCACCTGGAGATGGGGTCACCCAGGGAGCATTTGTATATTGCACAGTGAATATTCTTATTCTTAAAAACATTACTATGCACATCGTATGGATCTTTGGTGTTGTAGTAGATTGTAGACTAGAGAGCAATGCTGGGTTTATAAGAGGTCTCGTTGAATTCTTTTCTTAAAAGTTTATTTTGAGCACTGACCCATGCACCAAGAGGTTGCCGGTTGGATTCCCGGTTGGATTCCCGGTCAGGGCACATGCCCAGGTCTGTGGGCCCAGTCCCCAGTGTGGGGCATGCAGGAGGCAGCCAATCGATGTTCTCTCTCATTGATGTTTCTATCTTTCTCCCTCTCCCTTCTTCTCTCTAAAATAAATAAAGAAAAAAATTGTATTTATTGGGGTAACAGGGCTTAGAAACATTATATAAGTTTAGGTGTACAACTTTGCAATAAGACAACTGTGTATTGTATGCTCACCACCAGAAGTCTAGTTTCCTTCTATCACCGTATATTTGACCACTTTACCCTTTTCTTCCTCCCCCCATCCCCTTCTTCTCTGGTAACCAACATTCTGGTGTCCGTATCTATGAGTCTGTCTGTTTCGTTTGTGTGTATGTTTGTTTCGTTGGTTCATTCGTTGCTTTTTGTTTTGTATCCCACCTATGAGTGAAGTCATATGGTTCTTGTCCTTTTCCGTCTGACTTTCGGTAAATTCTTATAGAAATGAATGCAAGATTCTACAGACAGAGGAACACCGCAAGGCTTTATGCATAATGTTCACTGAAGCCATTCCAAGTTACTAAAATAGCCTAAATATTCATAATTCGGTAATGTCTATGTAAATTATGGTTTGCTCACATAGTGGAATGTTTTGCAGTCATTAAAATGTTTTTCTTTGATTTTTACAAAAAACTTAAGTGAGGTAAGAATTTTTAATGATGTAATATTAAGTGAAAAAACAGGATGCAAGATTATTATACAATGTGGTCTCAATTATGTAAAAATAGGCATTAGTAGTCATTAAGAAAGAATAAAGATTATCTATACTTCCTACTTTTAAATGATAAAGCAAAGAGCAGAATAGAGTCTATAGAATTATATCATTTTATGTTATATATATATATATATATATATATATATATATATATATATATATATATACGTTTCTTGAAGTCCGCACAAAAAAACTGTTACTCTAGGGAATTAAACGGGGGTGGTAGCAGTTAGAGGGAGACTAGCAATTTTTATTATATATTTTTTATGCCTTGGATTTTTTTTTTTTTTACCATGTCCATACATTTTCTTTTCAATAATAAAATTTTCCTTTTTATAATGTTATATACATATAAATGTACCAGTTAGCAATAATGGGAGTATGAGTTTGTGGGCAATTTTTCTTCTTTTATCTTCTTCTGAGTTTCTAAAGTTCTACAATGAGTATATCTTATTTTTATAATTAAAAATGTTAAACATGGTTTGGGAGAAGCTGAAAACCTGGTATAGAGACCAGGGATGGAATTACCAGAGAAGTCTCTGTGCTGTTCTTCTGGAGAACTCAAGCACCCCTCAGGCAGATGCTTAGAGATGACCTCCTCAGGGAGGCTTTATCCTGGGCACTGATACTAGGTGAGCCCCTCTCTTATTCTCTCCATAGTATCCTTTTTTTTTTTTTTGGTTAATTCTCACCCGAGGATATTTTTTCATTGATTTCTATATAGAGTGGAAGGGATGGGGGGAGAGAGAGAGAGAGAGAGAGAGAGAGGGAGAGAGAGAGAGAGAGAGAGAGACATCAATGTGAGAGAGACACATCGATTGGTTGCCTCCCACAAGGCCCTGATGAGGGCCAGGGATTGAACCTGCAACCCAGCTATGTGCCCTTGACCTGGAATCAAACCTGCGACACTTTGGCCCCCAGGCTTACGTTGTAACCGCTGAGCCACACCAACCAGGGCCTAGTATCCTTTTTGGTTTCCTTCACTGCATTTTCACCACCATTTTATTTGTTGGGGTGTTTGCCTGTTTGGTATTTGTCTCCTTTTGGACTATAGGTTCTGATCTTGAACCACATCTAGTGATTCACTTTCCTCCTGCACACAGTCCAGTGCCTGTTGCATAGTAGTTGCTCAATAAATATTTCTTGAGTTACTAAATAAATGAAAATAAATAAACTCATCTTCTTCATGACCCTTATATCCTAAAATTCAGTGATAAGAGTCTTTGTTAAGAAGAAGAGAAACATTCACAGTGGACTTATGGTTTAGCATGATGGCTAAGCATGGTCCCAGCAGGGTAGCAAAAGGGCAAGGAATAAGTGGGAGGAAGAGAGGGGTGCCTTATACTTAGGACAGCTATGTGGTGCTGGCAAGTGGGCATTCTCATTGCCATGGTGGCAGGTGTCATCTTGTCAGATGTATGGTGAAGGCTTCCCTATTGTCACATGGGCACATGCATTGGGAATGGGGTTCGGAAGGTGAACTACCAACTGTTATCATTAACCCTGGTGAAAGCCCATGTTTCACTTGCAAGGAAGACTATGACATTAGCGGTGACAAAGCATGAAATGGTAGGAAGGAATTAGGAAAACTGGATTCTTCTAAGACTTATCTGGGTTGGGAGCTGGCTGGGTGTTTTTGTTGTGGTCACTTTACCTCTCTGATTCTTATATTCTCATTTGTAAAGGGAGGACATTGAGTGATGATCTCTGAGGGTCTTTGGGATGTTTCATTGAATGATTGTATAAAATAGGGGATCATCTGGGCTTGGCTGGATAAACACTTCAGTATGATTCCCAGCCATCGTCCCAACTTAAGGCGTGGCACAAATGTGGGATATGAGTCTGGTCATGGATAAAGGGCTAATGTGATGTGAAGAAACGTCATCCCAACATCTCTTCATACAAAAGAGGTAAAGTCTTCAGTGACTCCAACCAATAAGGTGCATGGAGTGGATCGTGTATGTGCACAGGAAAATTCTACCGTCTGAGTGATTAGGGGGAAGTTTCTAAGTCTCAGTTTTCTAGAAAATGAGCATGGTACTTATTATCATAAGGGTTTCTCTAAGGGTCAAATAAGAGGCTGCATGTAAAACACCTAGAATGGTGCCTGGTCCATAATACTGCTCAATAACCATCAGCTTTCACAATACAACACAGTATCAGCTACAATTAGAGTGCAGACCATGTGCAAGGGTTACACTGGTTCTCCATGGCCCTGGATAAATAACGACTCTTATGTGGTCAGTCTTTCTCTCCCCTGTGTGGCTGAGGTTCAGCAAGTTCCCCTGCCCGAGTGAGGGGCAGTGCCAGGATGGGAACCAAGGTCTGTCTGACTGCAGAGCCCCTGCGTTTAACCCCTGGGCTACACAGCCTTGTGTGACTGTTATTTGTGCTTTCTCTGAGTTCTGTATTCCTGCAGCCAAAGGTCACTCTGGTCCCTCCTCTTCTGTTACAGGCTCGTGGGTCACAGCGGGTGTTAGTCTTCTGCATCCCCCACAGGCTTCCTGGGCCCATCTTCCATCTGTTCCAGCATTAGCAGCTAACCGTGTGCAGGGTCTTCAACCCTAAGTCCTCCTGATGCTTCCAAATGAGAGAAGGTGACCCCAAGTTCAGGCCAGCGTGGGCTGCCCACAAAGCATGGGAAAATTATCAGCAGAGACAAAAAAAAGTTTCTCCCTTAAGAACTGTTTTTGTAGGGTTGCATTTTCCGATGTGAAGAGCACATTTTTTGTTAATCAGCTCTCGGAGGCAGAATCAGGGAGAGTGGGAACGGGGCTATTTTATCTATCCAAAACAATTCATCAAACGAACTCAGGGGATCTGAGATAGTCTCGAACAAATAAAAGTCAACAGTGCGCCCTTTGTCTTGGGCCACACACACCAACCATTTCTTTTAAAGGTAGGAGAGGTCATCTCGACGTTCTGTGGATGTCAGCAGGCACCACATGCTTTCCTTCACCCCTTCCTGCCCGCCAGGGTGACCTGGAGATCTCAGAGCTGCTTGGGAGGGGGAGTGGGGGATAAAGGAATGTCAAGGAATGGCAGGACTTGGTCATTGTAGAATTTGGACCCCCGTGGGGAAGAACTGGCTCTCTGGGAAAGCGCTGAAGGGCCGAGATGTGGTTCCCACATGGAGCACCCTCCGCCCCCATCAAGAACATGTTTGCTTTCCCTCTGCGTTGGGACAGGAAAATAATAATAATGACTCCAGTTAATGTCCAAGAGCACTTTCAGAGTGTGGGCATGAGGTTAAAGGCCTACACAGACTGTCTTATTTTATCTTCACAGCTGTCCTGGGAGGCAGGGACAATAATTATTTCCAACTTCTGAATTGGTATCAGGCTCAGAGAGGGAAAGTCACTGGTCCGAGGTCACACAGCTAGAAAGCAGAGGAGGCGGGATTTGGATGTGGGAAATCTGATTCTAGTTCCACACTTTGAGGCCCAGGGAAGCTGTGACTTGCTCCTCATCTCAAGCTAGTTGGGGGCAGAACTAAGGTTAGAATTTAGGTCTTCTGATTTTTAGTTTTTCTGATCAGATCACATTGACTTTCGATTTAAACTGTCATAGGCATGCTCTTTCAAAGGACAAATTCAAGGCAGCATTCAGTTCATTCAAAGTAGTCTCCCAAATGAGTGGACAAGTTGGTGGGCTCTCTGTTTTTTTTAAAAGGTATGTTTTTATTATCTTAGAGAAGAAGAGAGAGAGAGAAACATCGATTGTCTGCCTCCCCTGCACACCCCAACGCAGGACCTGCAACCTGGGTGGGGGACCCACAACCTGGGAATTTGCCCTGACTGGGAATCGAACTGGCAACCTTTCTGTGCACCGGACAGTGCTCAACCAACTGAGTCACGTCGGCCAGGGTGCTGGTCTCTCTTAGACAGTGTCAAAGACCAATTGAGGTGATTTTTTTTTTTTTTGGTTTAACTCTATTAAAATTTTTTTTTTCTGAGTATAAAAGTAACTCCAGTTGTAGAAAATTTGGAAAATACAGAAAAAAAAAGAGCCATAATTCTACCCACCAGAGATAATCTAAGCATTTTAGCATGTTCAAAAAGCATAGTTATAGCATGCTATATATGTATATATGCTATTTTATATCCAGCTGAGAATTGTGATGACAGGTGGATTGAAGTCTGTTGCCCTCCCGACTGACAGCCGTTCAGAAGAGCTGTGTGGCCCGTGGATTCTTGGTGTTGTGATGGACTGATGGTGGTCGCTGCGGGCTCACAGGCAGGACTGCAGCAGGGGAAGCGCTTTGCTGGCACCCGGTCAAGGACTGCGGCGTGGCTGCGTTCTGTCTGAACACATTGGGATGTCACTTTTATTTCCAGAACACTACTGTTGGGGCACGCTGAGGGCTTACTCCCTTGTATTGATGATGTTTACCTGGTAGCCTGGATTAGAGCCAGGATTTCCCTTGCTGCCAACACTCCATGAGCCAGAAAGATGTGGGTCGTCCCTTGATAGGTATGTGGGGACAGAGCGACGGGAGGCAGGGGAAGCTGCTGCTTTCATAAACTCAACCCAGGACCCTGCCATCCTGGGGACTGAATGGCATGTCCTGTAGAGTTTGTCAATGACAACTTACCCAGTCCCTTGTTTTCCTGGATGGTTCTTTGTCATCTTGCATGTGGCTTCCGCATAGCCAAGAGTGGAGATAAATTACGGTCTGGCGTTGGCGTCCTCTGCTGCTCTTTGAGTCTTATTGAGTCACTAAAGTAGTGACCACTGGAACCTTAGGGCTGGAAGGGATCTTCAGGTACCTTCCAAAGCCCTTGCTTGCAGAAGAGGCCCCCAGCTTTCACAGAGAACGTGACACGGGCAGGTTACCTGGCGAGCGGCAGAGCCAGGCCTGGGGCCGGCTTCTCCTGATCTGTGTTCAGTTCTTCTCTCTCCTTGTTGATTTGTTTTAGACTCTGTGGCGTTACATTGTTTATGTGGAGAAAAAGGCTGGTGGATAGTACAGAAATGATGCACTTAGAGAAGAGAGCGTTGTGGAGTAACTTACATTTTACATATTGATTCTGCTAGTTATTTGTGTCTACGGTGGCCGGTTTCCAAACTGAAAATTGGATCACGTGGTTAGACAAAGAGTTGTTTCATTTGTGAATTTATTTTTAATCATGGTCTTATGAAGACTTAACAATAAAATGATATTTACTTACATAATAACAGCTAATTTTTTTTGAGTGAAAACTGTTTTAAGATTTTTACATGACTTTTCCCCTTTGATTTTCCCACAGTCCTGTCAGGTAAACATTAGGAACAGGTTTATTCTACAGACGAGGAAACCAACCAAGGCCTAGAGAAGTTAATAGACTTATCCAGGGTCAAAACTCATAAGCGACACTTGTCTTTCTGGCGCACAGATTTGCGGTCTTATTCACTGTACCCTTCTCCCCAGTTCACGTTCGCACACACACGAGAAATAATTTGGGAATCCACCGATTTACTGTGAACAATAGAACTAGAGGAAATCAGATGAATCTGGGGTAAGAGGTCACCATCCTCATGGCCAAAGATATTTAACTATTTGTCCCGATTTGCTCGCACCTGGTGGCAGGTTCTTCAAGATCAGATTTAACTATAATTAGGAGTCTTTTAAAAAATATATTTTTATTGATTTTGAGAGAGAGAGAGAGAGGGAGAGAGAGAGAGAAATATCAATGAGAGAGAACATCAATGGGCCGCCTCCTGCATGCCCCCCCTGGGGATCGGGCCCACAACCTGGGCATGTGCCCTGACTGCGAATTGAACCGGTGACCTCTTGGTGCCTGGATTGACGCTCAACCACTGAGCCACACCGGCCAGGCTATAATTAGGAGCCATTTAGGTCTATCATAATGGACTGACCAGGTCAGCATTTCGGATTTCCAGTGTCCAGAGCCTCTAATCCAAACCACAGGCTCCATGTGGTGGGCAGTGGGCTTTGGAATTGGCCTGTTTCATGGAGGAGAAAGGGTGAAGGTTAGCAGAGAACGGGGCTAATCTGTTTCGAAATCCTGCTTATGAATTTGGACCATGGTCCTCTTGAGGTCCTGGCTGCCTCTCATCAGAGCCTTGGTGACTTTATTATTAAAGTGCACTCACTCACCCTTTAAAAGATAGCGTTTTTATCTCGTTACTTTTAGGCTGTCTGTGCCAAGTGACTGGATGTCTGGGTTGTGTCATAACAAGGCCAATTAAAAAGAAGAAAGTGCAAAAAGCCAAGGCACATCGCCTGCCCTCCAAGCCGGTTCATATCCCTCTTAGGGTTTGTAAATCCCCTGCTCTTCTGGAGCTCAGGGCTGTCCTCGGAACCAGCTGTGCAGTTCGATGGCCTGCATCGACCTCATGATGTCACCTGATCATCAGAGAAGGCGGTATGGAGTTAAGAAAGACTACCTGCTAGGAAGCAGGCCCGAGGCCCGGGGGTGCGGTGGGGTGGGGTGGGCGAGAGGCATCCTAGAAACAGCTGCAGGGAGCCGAGGAGAGGAGCCGGGGAGGTGTCGTCAGGCAGGATTTCTGCTGCTGGCAGCGAGAACCTCCTCACTGCACTTGGACAGGTAGACAAGGCGGCTCTCCCTCGGTCAGCTGTGTGTTCCTGAACACGGGGGCTCCAAGGCCCTCTCAGGCTGCAGGGGTGGGGGGAGCAAAATAAACACAGAAGCACCGATGCGGGCCAGTAGGCTGTTATAAAGCAGCACTTAACCAATGTCTGCTCCCATTTTGCACATTCGTATCTATAACATAGGGCGATGGACCAAAGGGGTATCTCTGGTCTGTACATGCTGGGACATTTATTTGGCTTAGGGCCCCACTTATTATTTTTATTTTTGTTGTTTCTTTAAAAATAATACTAATACTAAAAAGAACTCCATCAGGCTCATTTCCCCAGGGAGTCTGGAATTCTAGAGGGAAAAGACAGAGACCAGGAGCACCAGCAGACAAGTGATTGCCTGTGGAAAGAGCACTGGCTGCGAGTCTGAACACCTGAGTTCTTAACGCTGGCTCAGCGGTGTAATCGTGGGAGCCACTGGGAAGATCCTTTACCCACTGGGCTCCACTTGCTCCCTCTAGATGTGAGGTTTGGGTTAGCTAATTCTTCAAGTTCCACGTGGCTTGCAGATACCAAGCATCGATTTCTTTAGAGTCTTTATGATGTAATTAAACGACCCTTTTCAACTCTTGAGACCACTGGGAAATGCTCTTAGAAAATATGTATTTATCCAGCCCCTAAGTCACTGAATCACTGTGAGCTGGGCTGAAAAGACTCCAGGGGTCACTGGGAACCATGTTTGCAGATGAGCACTAACAGAGATCTGGAGGCGGAAAGGAATAGGGTGAGGGGAACACCCAATAATAATGCAGGCTGGAAGTAGGAGACTTGAGTCATTTGTTGATAATAAATGGACCTTTCCGAACAGCTTCATCCTTATGATATTTTCATTTGTGCATATTATTTACTTCTTTAATCAATGGAACCTGGCCAAAGTTTGTTAAAAACAAAGTTGTTTAAAATATTTTGTAACCTTTGAAAATCATCTCTAACACAACTGAAAAGCTGCATGCAGTATAGACAGAGAGGGGCGTCCTTTTGGGGAGCACCGCACTGAATTTGCAAACCTGTTTACAGGTCTTCAAGCTAGAAAACCAAATCAAATAAAACCAAAGCAAACCAAATAAACACAACAACACAAAAGTACTTTACCCAATCGATGTTCTCTCTCATTAATGTTTCTATCTCTCTCCCTTCCTCCCTCTCTCTAAAAAAAAATAATAAAAAAATAAAAATAAAAAAAGAGCCCAGCTGGTGTGGCTCAATGGTTGAGTGTCAACCCATGCACCAAGGGGTCAGCAGTTCGATTCCCAGTCAGGGCACATGCCCAGGTTGTGGGCCCGATCCCAGTGGGGGGCATGCAGGAGGCGGCCAGTCGATGTTCTCTCTCATCGATGTTTCTCCCTCTCTCTCTCTCCCTCTCCCTTCCTCTCTCTAAAAAAAAAAAAATCAATAAAGAAAAAATTTTTTTTTCTAAAGTACTTTACCTCCGCCTCCCTCCTAAACCCCTGCTTTCTCCCCTTTGTTTCCAGATGCTCTCCAGAAGAATAGATGTTAAGCATGACCTGTCTTCTAGTCTTGCCTTATGTCCAGGGAGACTTGGAGTCTGCCCCAGGACAGAGAGGGGGTTCCATGCACACAGGGCCTTGTAGACGGTGCTAGGGATTTGGGACTTTATTCTGAATGCAACGAGAAGACGAGGAGGGAGTTTAGCAGGGTCAAGAGAAGATCATATGTGTGTTTTGGGAAGATTACTATGACTACAGTGTGGAGGCCAGACTGAGGACGGGAGACCAGTTAAGTAGCCACGCAGAAAACTGTTCCTGCTTGTTCTCAATACCCTTCTCACGTTGTATTTCCCTCCTTTGGCATATTCTCCTTTTTCCTAGGTCCGTCCAAACTCTACCCCTTGTTCAAGCAGCTTGAAGGGTGCAGCTGTTCAAACCCTTCTTGACTTCCCTCGCCCCAAAGTTTCACTCAGTCCATGGGGCCACCTTTTACCAGCTGTCCGTGGGTGGAGCCCCCAGTGGCACCGAACCAGGGCGATCTCGTGGAGCTGAGCATAAAGCCTTGTTCTTCGCCTCCCCATCATTCCTTGCGTTACTCTTGAAGGATCCTATCAGCCCGGATAGACTAATTAATACTAAAATGTAAATGAACCTGATCCTAGTAATCCCTCCCAGGGCAATAGCTTCTTTAAAAACCTCAAACCTATGCAGAGGTGGAGAGAATAGTATGTTGAGTTTCTGAATACCACCAGCCAGCCTCCCTGGTAAATAACTCAAGGCAAATCTTGTTTCTTTTGCACTCCCAACTACTCCATTCTACCTCAGACATCGTCTGTGGGCAATGGCATTGTACTAGATACAATAATTAATCCAAATGAATGCATTTTTAAGGGGGAGCTATTGGCATTTTACCAGATAGCTAGGGAAGAACAATTTCCTTAGGTGCTCTTTTGAACAACCATGTAGCATATAAGGGAATTCATTTCTTGCGTTGAGTGACTGGGATATGTAGATAAAAGAACGTGAGACACAGAATCCTTTGGGGAAGGGAAATGTTGCCATAAAGTCTAGCACACTTTCCTGGGGGATTTGAAATAGTGTGTTAAATAAAGAAGCAACTGCCCTTTTGAGGAAAGGTGCCTGGCAGAGGGGAACATGCCAGAGAGAAAGACCCTTCACCCTCAAAGGGATCTGAGGCCGGGAAGCATGCTGGAGGAGTCAGCTTCCTGAAGGACCCAGGTGCCCAGAAAGCTTAGGATGGTGCTGGAGGGCAGTGCTGGAAAAGGCAGTCTTTATTATTATTTTTTTTTAGGCAACATAATTAAATGATAATAGTACCATGTAGCACAGTTTTATGAAGCAATAATCCAGTTCCCAAATGGGTAAACAATAAACCTGATGGCCAAGTCATTTATCCCAACGAGGGAACCCGATTATTGCAGAGGAAAGCAGGGGATGGCTCTGTTATAATGATTTTGCTACGCAAGCTTAAATAGGTCTCAGACACGGATGTGGATGCTTACCCTGGATAGGTAAGCCAACGCTTTGAATCTGGGAGAACAAGGAAGGCAAGCGGGGATGGGCTGGGGGCTAGGGGATGTGTTTGACGAGAGCCCAGGGAGGGTGAGACTTTGCAGAGGGAGGTATGAGTCACCTGGCAGGAGTGGGTGAATTCAGTCAAGTTACAGTTTCAGAAAAAAAATCAGACTGCAATTCTGTACACATCCTTTTCAGAAGGCAGGAAACACCCAGCCGATGTGGCTCAGTGGATTGAGCATCACCCCGTGGACCGAGAGGTCCCGGTTCAATTCCCGGTCAGGGCACATGCCCGGGTTGCAGGCTCGATCCCCAGTGGGAGGCATGCAGGAGGTGGCCAATCAATGTTTCTATCTCTCTCTCCCTTTCTCTCGCTCTAGAAAAATCAATAAAAACATATAAAAAAATAAACAGAAAGCAAGAAACTATGTTAGAAGGGAAAGGAACTATGAATGTTGGGGCTCCAACACTATGTGCCACCATTCTTACAGATCTTATCTCATTTGATCCTCGCTGCGACCCTGGGAAAGGGTTATCCTCCGTACTCTCTCACAGGAAAATGGGGCTCACATGTTGAAGCCAAGATGCAAACCTTCTCCTGTGACCACTGCAGCAGGTCTCACCAGGGTACGGGAAGAGCTTCCACTGCAATTTGACCTGGGGCTGGATGTATGCTCTCCAGGGTCCACTTAGTGGTTCCTGATTACAAAATGTTCTTATACTCTGGGCAGTAAAGAAAGAATGCTGAACACATTTTTTCCCCCCTAATGGGATCTTTGGAGCCAGGAAGGCAGCCTCCTGTTCCTCACAGAACCCAGGTCTGTCCTCTTCCCCGGCCATTTACATTTTCCCTGCAAAGCCCTTATTTTAGTATGCCAAGCCCCCAGCAGATTGCCAGGCACATGATAAGACATCAGTAAATACTGTGCAATAAATACACTAATGAATGGAAACATTATCTGCACATGTATGGCCGCCTACAGAGAGCAGTGGTCTGTCGTATTAATTACCACATCCTTTAGGGACAGGTTCACATATTCACTTCTCTTTACTTCTCCATCTTACTGAAGTCCACAGTCATTTTTCTGCCTCCCTAGAGCACTTACTGTCCCCACCCTCATGTCACTAAGAACTCACGTACTGTCCTTTCTGTTCTTGGTTTGGGATGGCAGGATCATGCCTCTCCTTTAAGAGTAAAGCAATGTAAGGCTATGGACTGCGTCTTATTACTCTTGTGTCCCTCACAGCACCTACTGCAACATTGCATGAAAAGAAAGGTGCCCAGCCAGTTGGTTGAATTGAAGAGTCTAAATGAATTTGAGGATGCAGAAGCCATAGTGGTTAAGAGAACGGTTCCGAGAGAAACAAATGTGGACTAGAAACCTGGCTCTGCTACTCGCTAGCCGTGGAAAAAGTTATTCTCCCTCTGAATGTCATCTCCCTCATCTGTAAAACGTGGACACCATTGGCAGCTGCTCATAGGCCGGTGTAAAGGTTAAGTGAGGCAGAGCTTGGCAGATGCTCGATGCTCCGATGAGTGGTAGAAAAAGGAAAAGAGGAATGTGGACGGCAAGGAAGTTGACGTTAATTTTTGTACAACAGAAAGGGTGTGGCTGGGGAGGAGAGGGCGCAGGGAATCCCTTAACCAGATCCAGCAGTGATAACCCTGGAGATGTGTGTGGGTCACCTGCAAAGGCCAACTGGTCTTAGAGGTTATAGCCACTGTCATTTACTCTCTTCCATGACTTCCAGATGCTGCTAATCACCTCTGTCTTCTGTCCCCCATTTGAGGGTAACAGGTCAGAGCCACGCCTGGTATATCTCTGAGAAACAAGAACTAGTTCTTCCCTGCGGTGATCAAGGAATCCCAGGTCAGAACATCCCTCTCCAACCCCAAAACAAACAAGAAGAGCACAGTGCAGGAAAGAAAGAGAGGGAGGGAGAAAGGGGGAGGAGAGAGAGAGAGAGGGAGAAAACCAATATTGTTAGGTGTCTCCTATACACTAAACATTCATTGAGAATGTACTATACTGCATTTTGTGAACAAGAGGTGAGAAAAGCAGACAATGCAGATGTAAGTGTTCTATGTAATGTCAGGTAGAGCAGTACCGTAAAGAGCAATGTGTAAGAGAATGGCAAGTGATAAAAGAGCGTTAGATAATGCAGCCGGGAGGTCTCCTGGATAAGGTGACGTTTGAGCAGAGACGTGGTCCTTAGGGAGGGAGTTGTGCCAATATCTAGAGGAAGGACATTCCAGTTGGAGATAGCAAACCCATGGCTGCTGGGATCAAGGCACTGCAAAAAGCAAATCTCGTCGGGTTGGCGTGATGCAGGAAGAGAGTGACCGGAGATGGGATGCAGAGGTCCCCAGAAGCCAGATCCCATAGGACCTTGCAGGCAGTAGTGTCCTTACCCCCAGGCGAGAGCATCCCCACAATCACAGTGAGCATGTGTTATTAATAAACACATAGGTCTCTATTCCTGGTGGTTCCGCGCTCAGTGCTAACGCAGAGCAACCCAAACCCTGCACACCCGCTCCTGCATCTACCAGGGTTCGGGCCCCAGAGGAGCACTCCCCACAAGCGTCTCTTGTCTGCATCCTCCAAACTAAAGGTTTGACGGGAGCTGGTGCTGCTGCTGACCTTGGAAGCAGACACGGATTTCGAGTATGGGAAGGATGTGAGTTCAAGTATTTAGGTAAAAGAAAAGACAAACTGATTTGATAAATCCTTTCTCTCAGATATCAAAAAATGTGTGCATAAGGAAGGGCAAAACTATTTCCCAGCAGCGGCAGGATCCACTTCCTCACGCACGTCTTCCCAAATGTACTTCTGAAAGTCCTCACGAGCACAGGTGCTGAGGAATGTTTTGCAATAGTAGAAAAGGTCATATTACCCTTCCATCTGTCTGTATGTTTTACCACTATATATAAACAGAGTGAAGATGAATGACTTGGTCAAGGTCATACGGCTAATGAATTGTCAAGTCCACTTAAAACTAGAGATTTCTCTGTGAGAGGGGTGTGCAGAGAGCCTTTGAGGGCGGCTGGACCAGGACCAGAGTTGGTGTTTGCCAAGTGTGGTCTGGGAAGCCGGAATTTGAACGTTGGTATCTGCAGGTATGTTTTTGAAAGAGGAGCAGGTACAAATGCCTCTTCCTGGAGGCAGGGGTCCGGGCTTCTTCATCCCCGGAGGAATGAATCAGCGATGAGGCCAGGGAACCAGGGGCCTTTCTCAGAGTCAGCTCAGATGCGTGCTGTGTCCCTCCCACACCTACTCACCCCACGAGTTACCGTCATTTAATAGCAGTTCACAGCAGCAGCACCCAGTGTCTGCTGATCGTACATTCCAGGCACCGTTCTAGGCCTCTCCCTATTATTTCCCTTTAGCCGTCACCCTCACAGCCCTGTGAGAGAAGTATAGTTAACCCCTGTTCACAAGTCGGGAACAGAGGCACTCTCTGGTGAAGTAAGCTTCCTAAGTTCACAGCCAGTAAGTGGAGCCAGGCTTCAAAACCAAGCCCAGAACTCACCCCCTTCCGAGTTAAACCCACTCATATTGCAGAGATTTGAAACTGAAGCTCAGACAGGTCAGGCCCCCTGTCCACGCTCACAGGGCTAGTGGAAGTCAGAACCTGAACCCCAGCTAGCCCCCCTCTCCCACTGTCCCGGGCTGGAGGAGCTTTGGCTCGCCTAGTGGAGGATTTGGCTTGTGGGTCCGTCTGCAGGTGGACCCCAGATCCGGGCACAGTGCCTGGTTTTGACTTGGTGGTTTGGAAGTTACAGCTTCTTATATCTTTTTCAATCTTGTTTTCTGAACCCTGTTGGGGGGACTTGTTCACAGCTCTCTGCTTGGCTTCCTTCTGCATGTAATCAACAGCAGACTCCTGCGACAGAGTCAGCTCCAAAGTCTGTATACGCCAGAATGGCGACGGATTTGGGGTGGAACCCGGACTTGTCTCGCCCTTTCCTCCTTCGCACTGTAGAACTGTAAGAGAAAGGGATTACCAGCACAAGGAAAAACGAGTAAGTCCGTTTCAAATCTGCTTCTCAGAATTAAGTCCAAGAACTCAGCCTTGACCCCGTGGGCGTAGGAAGACCATGTCAACTGCTGAGAGGCCAGGAGAACGAGGCGGACAGGTGCCTTAGAAAGAGGAGAACTAGCCTGGGGCAGAACAGGGAGGACACACCTCCGAGGGTCGTGATCTCTCACCTGCAGTGAATTTACAAATTCCCCGCCTCCATTTCTTCACACGCAGAGTTCTTGCAAGGATCAATGAGTTATTTCTAAGTATTATTTCTAAATAACTCATTAGTTGTTTAGAAGGAAAACAAACATTTGCTTCCTTCAGTACCACCCCACTCCAAACTACTGTAGAGTGAGTGGTCCCCCTTATCCACCAGGGGTACGTTCCAAGACCCCCAGTGGATGCCTGAAACTGCAGAGAGCACTGAACCCTGTATGGAACTCTGTTACCTTGGAACTGTGTTTTTTTCCTGTACACGCACACCTATGATAAAGTTTAACTCATGAGTTAAGTACAGTGAGAGAGTAACAATAACTAATAATAAAATAGAGCGGTTATAACTACATACTGTAATAAATGTTACGTGCCTACGGTCTTTCTCCCTCAAAATATCTGATAACTGATCTGATCACCAAGGTGGCTCCTAAGTGACTGACGGGTGGGTGGTGGATGCTCTGGACGAAGGGACCATTCATAGCCAGAGCAGGACGGAGCGGGATGGTGTGAGATTTCATCACACCACTCAGAGCAGGGCACAATTTAAAACGTATGAAGTGAAGTGTTTATTTCTGGAATTTCCCATTTAATATTTTTGGACCTCGATTGTTCTGTGGGTACCTGAAGCCACAGAAAGCAAAACCATGGAGGAGGGGGATTCCTATAGTTTCTTACTGAGCCCTCTTGCCGTTCTTTGCTTTGACAGTAGTGGCTCAGTGGTTGAGCGTCGACCCATGCACCAAATAGTCGCCGGTTCGATTCCCGGTCAGGGCACATGCCCAGGTTGTAGGCCTGATCCCCAGTGAGGGGGCGTGCAGGAGGCAGCCAGTTGATGTTCTCTCTCATCGATGTTTCTCTCTCTCTCTCCCTCTCCCTTCCTCTCTCTAAAAAATCAATAAAGAAAAAAAAATTAACCCCCCCCCCCAAAAAAAAAACAAAAAAACAAAACAGTAGTGAGATTCAAGAAGCCAATCTTTGGTATAAACTCATCATCTCTGTAAAATATTTTGCACTTGCTCAGGATTTCCAGAATGCCAAATGGGATTACAAACAAAAGATCTGTGTGTCAAACAAGAGAACACGTAGCCCTAACAGAGTTCCCAGCGAAGGGTGCACTCCCGGAGCCTTGCCCTCGACGAGCCCGGTCAAGCTGGTGCTGTGTCTTCTTTAGGTATAAGGCAGGCTTTGTCCAATTAGAAATTTAATTTTAAATAAAAATGGTAGAGCTTCAGATTAGCTTTCTGAAGCCCTAGTGGGTGTGATTGCATCCTGGGGACATAAGATGGGGCTAAAAACTCTCCAAAGCTGCTATTCTAGGTGTCTGAATTCACTAGCTAAGATCACAGCAGGGACCACAGACGTCACACCTGGAATCTGGAATGAGCATTATAAAATTGGCAAGGCTGAAAAGGCATTAGTAAACATTATTAAGAATTCCTTGCAGGCAATTAGACTCCAACAATATCTTGGGAGAGGGTGTTTTTTTTTCCTTTTATTTCTTCCCTTTTTTTTTTTTGCATCTTTATTTCTATCTTGCTAATGAGAGAGTAATGAGCCACAGACTTGTTACCTAGAAGGAATATCTCTGCAAAGCTCTAGTGAACTTAAAAACAGTATTTACAAACTGATTATTGTTCGCATTCATTATAAATTTTAAATTAGAAGGAACTGGAATAAAGAGAGCCAGAGGGACGTTGCTCCTCACGCAGAGGTTTCGCGGGCCCTTAAGTGGTGACATACGGATGCTGGCCATCGACGAAGTGGCAACGCGGTGTCCTTGGACTCGGCCGAGGATGTGTGTCGCAGCTCTGGTTCGGTGTGCGTGGCACAGTCGTCCTCACAGCTTCAAGGCGATGGTGGGCATCTGGTCCGTGCGGCTGAGAGCTCTGTTTTCTACTCAAGGCACATCAGATTTTTTGCCCACTCGCCACGGACTCCCTCCACTCCATCCCTTGCTCTGTTTCTTTCTTTCTTTCCCGAGCTCCTTCCTCCAAAAGGAGGGAGAAGATTTGGTTAATAAGACGGGCTCTTGATCCTGGCTGCAACACGTCCCTCCTTGCCTGAAGGGCTTATACTTCCCGCTGGCCTGCAGGGACCCGGCCCCTCCACACCCCAAGAAGTTCCACCTTGAACCCCAGTGTCATCTAGAAGGGCCAGGGAAGAGGAGCTTCATATCCCTCCTCACGTCTCTGCCCTCGACTGTCACTTGCATGCACTTCCCTTTGGCTGTGACGGAGAAGTCGGAGAAGTGCAGCCCTGCCATCGTTCTGGTGTGGCATCTGACGGTTCCTCTTACCTCCCTGTGGAGGCCAGTCTAGGTGATGTCATTTACTTGCATTATTTCATTTGATACTCATGACAGCCAGGGAAACTGAGGCTTTGAGAGGTTAAAAAAAAACGGTTGAGGCAGGGATTTTAATCTAGGAAGTCAGACTTCAGAACACCTGCTCAAGTGTTGAATTGAAGCAAACACTCTCTCTTTTTTTTTTAAAGGATTAAAAAAATATGCTTTTATTGATATTTATTTTATTTGTATTTTTTGTAGATTCATTTAAAAATTAATTTATTTTTGTTACAGATGTATTGATTTTTAAATAGAGGAAAGGAGAGGGAGAGATAGAAACATCGATCAGCTGCCTCCTGCACGCCCCCTACTGAGGATCAAGCCCACAACCCAGGCATGTGCCCTGACTAGGAATTGAACCCGTGACCTCTTGGTGCATGGGGCAGTGCTCAATCCACTGAGCCATGCTTGCTGGGCTGAAGCAACACTCTTAAATGCAAATACTGTATATCATTCTTCTGACATGAGTGCGTGTATTCAAGTACTTTCCACCACTCAGGGAAGGTACTGATGGACACAGGAGTCTAGAATGGGAGACACTGGCTCTAAATATTGGGTTCTATCCAAAAAACAGATGAGCCCTATTGACTGACAACAAAGAACCAAAGCCCCTGACAGCATGACTTTTCCTTAGTACAGAAGATAACTTGCTCTTAGTTTCCTCCTTCGAGGTAGGCTAAGGTGCCCTCCTGTTCTGTAGTCTCTGACAGTCACTGTGTGTCAACACCCATGGGTGGGTCGGTCATCAGGGAATAGCCATTTTGCAGGACCTTGGGCCAAGTCGCCAGTTGACGTAAAGCGTGGGCATAGGCTGTTGTATGTGTAGTTCCCCACCGGGAATATGCCTGGCCAGGGAGTCAGGAACCTGTTTCCCGATGAATTGAAGAGTTGCAAAGCCTTAATTCATTTCAGAGGATAAAAGAAAGGCTCTCTTGTATTGTGGAGTATCGCATACTAATCAAGAGCGGAAGGCTTTGGAGACACGCGTAAGACCTGATTTAAACCTTGGCTTGGCCTCTTGGCACGTGTGATCTTGGGCACGGTCTTGAGTTTCGTTCTACCATCCATTAATAGACACAACAATTGTATATATCTCACAGAGATATTGTGAGGATTAAATGAGATAATGTATGTAAGATGGTTAGCCCAGTGCTAGGAATATAGCAAATGCGCAAATAGTGTTAGCTACGGTTATATGGCTGTTTTCATTGGACACAATAGAAATTTTTTGGCGGTGATGTAAGGATATGTATGATAAGAAAGAGTATTTCAAGCTTTAAAGGGGGTACATATGGGACCAATCTGAAGGGCAATAGGTGTCAGTGGGAGGGGCACAAGGACAAATGACGGAACCATAGCTGCTGGGGGAGAGGATGCTTCATAAGGAATTTCTGTGAGCAAGGCAGCACCTTGCCCTTGGTCCAGCACAGAAATGGCCACAGGTCGTTTCCAAATTTGAAAGGAACTAGGGCTGGGAGCACCACACATGTTGCAGATGTGAGGGGATTAGGCTAGGAGATGGGATTACTCTGGCCAGGGAGTCTGAATTTCAGGTGAACGCATCCAGGGAAACAGTACCGCAAACAAGTCAGAAACCAGACAGAAGCAGAAATGAGTGTAACACACACATGCGTACACTCACACACTCCAGTGAGACTCCACATTCGTGCGGCTCATTATGGTTTACAAAACACTTTCACATTCAACACTGTTCTGCAGATCATGACAAGCCATGGGTCATGATCTGGACGAATAGAAACCTGGCAGGCTGCAGAGAGAGCCATGGTCTCAGGGACTAGGAGATCTGTAAGAACAAAGGGCAAGGATGGAAGGCAGGCCAGATGTGAAACATCAGCATCAACGAGGTTACCTTTAATCAAATTATATAGTTTTGCTGAGCCTCAGTTTTCATATCTGTTAAATGGGAATAATTATGGTGTCTGTCTTACCAGCTTGTCATTAGGATTAGAGGAAACAATGAAAGCAAAGTGCTTAAGGCCAAGTCAGTATGTACATGGTTGCGAGCTAGTCAATGGTAAGGAATGTCTGAGATGTTTAGTGAGGAAGGGTGCCTGGAAACAGATTCTGAGAACGAAGAGAAGAAAAAGTGGGGAAGGAAGGCGAACAAAAAGAATGGTTCTATTTGGTCTTTATGGCCTAATTAGCAAAGCTAGACATGGTACTCCCTGTCCAGTGTTTTTTCTCTTGTGTCAGACCCACTCTCTAACTATTGGGCTAAATAAGAGACCTCTGCCCCCCCATTGACTGTGCCTGGCACACCAGACATCCATCTGGCCTTACTTTGTCTCGGCGAATTCCTAACGCAAGACACCATGTTCTTGGTGTGAGATCTCAGGGCTCCGCAGAGGATTAAGCTGAAACATCCTGTCCCTCTCGTTCAGACAGGAGATCTTTCTGTACATTTCTAAGGAAGTTGGCAGTGTGTTTTGGAAATACTGCTGAGTGGCCAAAGTTTGGCCAGGCCTAGGAACTCTCTTTGAAAGTTCCCTTGGGGAATAAGAGCTTGTCCATGATTCTAGGGCTTACTAGTTCTTTGGTAAGGTACCTTTGTCCCTTAGTTAGGGGACAGCATTCACTAGCAATGGTCGTAGCAAATTCTCATCGTGATCAGTGTCCGGGTGCCTAGGGCTCCCTCTTTACCATTCCTACCTCTAAGACTAACTTTTTTTTATTTTTAAAGAAGGCTCCGGAGGAAGCACTGTTTTGTTTTTAAATTAAAAAAATATATTTTTAGAGAGGGAGGAAGGAAGAGAGAGAAAAATATCAATGTGAGAGAGAGACACCAATCGGTTGCCTTCCATAGGCACCCCTATCAGGGATCGAACCCGCAACCTAGGTATGTACCCTGACTGGGAATTGAACCTGCAAACTTCTAGTGCACAGGACGATGCTCCAACCAACTGAGCCACACAAGCCAGGTCTGTAGGACTTTCTTGAGATCAGATCTCGTCAACTGTTATCATTGACTTTCCTTCCATCCATCCATCCATCCATCCATCCACCCACCCATCCACCCACCCCTTCATTCAACATGAATGCTTTCTTCATATTAGATTTTGTGTTTGCAACTGAAAAACTCTCACTTGTGGTTTCCATTGCTAGCCTATTTGGACTTGTCAACTTCCCTGATCCTTTCATTTCTTCCAGCCTCTTTCCACTTAGATTTCTGGATCCCATCAATTTGGTCTTCTCATGTCTCATGGTTATCTAGGCTGATAGTCTAACACTGACACCCTTCCTTTTTGGGGATGAGGCTTGATTGAAGTGCTGAATTTTGGAAATATCACTTTAGGTGAGGGAAACAAGCAGCTTGGTTGCCCAGTCTTGAGAATGACGTGGTCTTTGCTAGCAATTGACAGGGAAGACAAAAAAATACTGAAAACTTCTTCCTGATCCCACATTTCTGAGCCCCTTCCCACAATCACCAAACTACAACACCCTCTTCAAAGGGGCTAGTTTTCTTTGTGAGGAAAGCAAATTGATCAGCCAAGATGCTGAAAATACATCTTGGTTCTAGCTGATCAATTTGTTTTTCTGTCTGTGGAATAGATGCTACAGAATTTTCATATCCACGGTTCTCAGATCATCAGATGCTGTCATGAGGAACCAGGGAAGAAACCTGATCTCATTCAAACCACGTGTTCTTTTCTTTGTGTAAATTGTAACATATAAATTTGATTTGTGTCCTGTTCATATGTAGGTAGAGATAAGATTGTAGCTTTATCCCTCAGGACCCTATATTTAAAAAATCCCTATTGTGCGGTCACCATGAAATGTCTAGTGTTGGGAATCTTTCCGTTTTGGCATGTACCTTGCATCACCGCTGACTCTTGGCAACACTCGGGCCTCCGTAGAGTGTCAAGTCTCTTACAATTCAGGTTACCCAGGTCTAGTCTGATCACCACCTCTTGACGGGGCTTGGACCCAAACTCCAGTGTGGCCTTCCCACCTGTTCCCTGCGTTTGCTGCTCCATTTGTGGTTCTCATAAAGATGGTAAGCAATTAGGCTGTTCAGTTGTGGCACATGGTAGTGTAAAATTATGGAATTTAGGATTTTAATGAGTTCAGGTGCCATACAAAAGAACTCCCCGTCCTCCTCCCCCTACCCTTTGTCCATAAAATTATATGGCTTTAGAATTGGGGCTTTATGCAGCCTGGACCTAGCCATTTTATTTAAAGAAAAAATTTGACCAGGAAAAAAAAAAATCAACACAATTATATGCAGATTTGTTCATAAATCAGGCCCTGCAGCAGCTGGGCAGCACATGTTGGCAATCCCTAGTTTGTTGCTGGAACTTGAAAGATAAACATGAACCTGTTTGCACAGAGGAAAATCTGTTCACAGCAAGGAGCTGACCCTGCTCTTTAAACAGGGACGATGGTGTGGCAGCCTGCTGTGCCCTGCTCTGTGTTGCTGTTCAGCGGTGAGGGTCACATAAAGAAGAGACCAACGCATGAGAAGCGATTTACCTAGAGCAGAGGAATCAGTAACAGACCCCAAACAGTAGGCAGAACTCGACTCTTCCACCTAACATTCTAGGGCCCAATTAACTAGGTCACTGGAGCAGGCCAGATTTTTCATATGTGTTTTCAGAGGTGAAAGATCTTTTGACTGAGAGCTAAATAATGTGGATAAAAGAATGCCGTTTACCACGAATGCACAGTTCTGAGACTTATGTTCTTTTAAATATATGTGCATATCCCCAGAGCTCCTGCCAAGCCCTGTGCATGCCCGAGATGTGCGGAGAAGGGAAGGACGGACAGTGGTGGTCCATCTGTTTCTGGATTCACTATAGGGCTAATTGCTTTGGCTCTGACCTAGTGCTAACAGTGACTCATGGCAAGGCCCAGCTATTTCCAGCCGTTTCTTTGGTCCAGGTATTCCTGGGGGAATGGAGTGTAGTGCAATATATTTCTTAGCTGGCTTTTTGGGGGAATGGGTACCCTGAGTCGACCTGTGTCTGTCTGTCTGCTTCAGATGGAGGGAGAGGCACCCTAGGTAATGGTGAGGGTGTCTTTGTGACGATATAGTGGAGATTGGTACTTAATCTGTGGGATCACTTAATTAACAGGGACCAATGGTGATGTAAAGTGCCAGAGGCAGACATGGTTAACCTCCTTTCTCCTCCTAAGTAAAAGGAGAGAGTTTTGGAGAGAGTCTGGTTGTCCTCTTTTTTCTCCACTTTTCCCCTAGAACTCGGTCTTGGTGCTCCACTGAGAAGAGTTAATCATCAGGGGCCCTTTCGCGACTCTCGGGCCAAAGGCGTTGGGTGCTCTGTGCCTCTGAGGGACTTGATCTCAGCATGGTGCTGTGTCAGGCACTAGCCAAGTGGAAAGGCCTGTCAGCACTAGAACATTTCCTTAACCTGGAAACATGTCACTGATCCCAGAGGCATGCCTTTTTGTCCTTTCTAATGACTGCTGTTCAATCTGTCACCCTAATAGTCTAAAAGAAAACTCATATATACTCAAGATACACACATGCACATATGTGCACGCACACACACACACTCACACATAAGTGATGCATCATTATTAATAAATGAGTGGAGCTATTTGTTATTTATTATTTAAACCTTCAATACTGCTGGCCTGAGTGATACATGAAATATAGGCAAGTAATTTATTTATTAGGGAAAATAACGATCCCCACCCCCCCACAGCATAACCTCCTCTGACCCAAAACAGCAAGAGCTTTATCAAATACAAATACGATGGCTTGTAATTTTAGAGTCTTCCAGAGCATTGTAACTGACAACCTTTTTAACATAAGTACATTGAACAAATAATTTATAGACGTATTCTGGGAATATTTTAGGGTATTTTATTACTACTTCTGAAAGCTATGGCATGTTATCGATTTTGGTATATTAATATAACCTGAAAGGGAGGGCACATGCTCAGCTCTAATCCACATCAGCTTTGATGGCAAACAATATATTTTACTGAAGGGAGCCTTGAACCAAAGCAGCAGAGGTTAACAATTACACATCATAGCCAAAAGTTTAAGATAATGAATTTCACTCATTACAGAATTTCCACTTTGGGGACTGAAACAGATTTCCCCGTACTTAGGGTTTCATCCAAATTTCTTGACCATCATTCATCAGCACGAACTTCCCTTTCTATAAGCCCGTTCCTCTCCTGCCACCTCCCTGGGAGTCAGGAAGGCTGCTTCCCCGCGGAAGGGACCACCGTTACCCCTTTTCCAAAAACAGGTCTATAGTGGGTTTTGGGGACTTGTTTAAAAGAGGTATGGCGTCCCTCCTGTTTTACTCGCTTGTTTTTTTTTTTTTAGGTGGTTTCTGGATAATTAATGCTTGCATTATCAACATCTTGTTCATATTTGATATTTTAAAATCACTCATCTCTTTGTTTTGTTTAGACTCCGTAACTTTATTACACGGACATGATTGTCCAAGTTTCTAACCCTAGTACTTAGGCTTTTCCCCGAATCACTCTCACTACCGACAGTTCAGCCCTTGGTAAGAATTCAGTGTTCAAGCCAAGCTCCTCTCTTATCCCCGAAGCGCACCCCACCGCTCCTGCCTTTATGCCTCCGAGGCCCCCGTCCTTCCTTTCTTCTCCAGCCCATCATTTTGTGCGTGAAGACTGTCCTGACCCCTCCAACGCGTAATTATCTTCTCCTCCTCTGAACCTCTCCGTGACCCCACAGCTCTCTCATGATTTAGCGCTTTGCCAGGAGTGGCCTTCACTTAGTCCGAGCTTCTCTTCCACGTGTATCCTGTATCCTGCACTGACTAAGAGTAACTTGAGGAAAGGAATACATGCGTTACATTTTCATTGTAGCCCCACGCTGCCTAGGATGTGGCTCAGTGGGTAGCGGCAGCTCAGTGCACCCTCAGTTTAATAGACACCACATCTGAATTGTGCTAAAATCTAAGGAGTATCAAGAATAATTTTCAAAGTATAGCTTAGCCCATCTTCCTGTAATGATGAACAAATTGCAGTATGATCAGAAATTCGATAAATTATTATTTTTAAATGTAAATATTTCTCATTATAGATAGAATAAATGCTCCTTATTAGCAAGATCTGGAAATTTGGAAAAGCAAAAGGAAGAAAATAAAATAATCTCCCAGATCCCTTCCCCCATAGCCAGTACCATGAATACCTTGGCACATACCCTTCCAGGCTATTTAGTGTGCATGTGTGTAGGTTATGGAGGCACATAAACACACTTTTACATAGTGGGTGGGACGAAAGTAGGTTTACAGATGTTCATATGAAAACAATGCAATAATTAATAAATAATAACGAGAATAAACTCACACGTGTAAACCTACTTTTGCCAACCCTGTATGTCACTAGTGCGGCTTTCATTAATTCCTTAGGATAAATTAGCTGAAAGAATTTGCTGGGACAAAAGGGCATGTATAACATATAAATACGCGTGTGTGTGTGTGTGCGTGTCTTGTCACACACTATGTGTGCTTTTGTGACTTGTTTGTCCACGCGTCAATAATGTGGCTTTAATGACTGTGTCATTAGTCATTGTACCTTAATTTACTTAACCAGTTCGTTCATTGTTATTGAACATTTAGGGTCTTCAACTTTTCACTCCTATAAACGGTGCCCCAAATGAGCTTTCTTATAGGTAAATATTTGTGCACATTTTCCATAACTTCCTCAGGAGAGAGCCCGGGCCGGGGAATTTCCAGAGCACGGGGCGCGCATGACCCAAGGCACCTGGGGCGCGGTGGCAGCGCGCCTTCCAGAGGCGGCGTTCATTTATAGTCCTGCCGCTGGCAGTGAGCTGGCCTTCTCCCCATCCCGATCCTGCGAGAATCATTCTGCTTCAACCTGAAAAACCAAGGCCGGGAGAGCCTCATAGAGTTCCCGGCGAGGGACGAGAGCGACCCTGAGGCGCCCCGTCGTGTTCTTCCCGAAGGACAGGGCGGACCTGCCTGCTTCAAGCCCCTCTTTGCCTCCGACGCCCGCGGAGTGAATTCCTGCTACTCGGCTGGGCTTTTTGTAACCTGTCCTCACCCGTGGCTGAGCTCCCCTGGCCCTCATCCCTCCCCGTCCACGCACTTGAAGATCCTCGCGTGCGGAGAATCTCCCTGCGGCCGGGCACGCCTGCCCGCTCCTTGCGCCCGGGCAGTGCCCATCCGCTCGGGCACCGCCCATCCGCTCGGGCACCGCGTGCAGCTGCGGGTCCGTCCGAGTTCAAAGGCAGTGCATCTGCCAAATCAGGAGAATAACTCCGAGCCAGGGGAAGCTCTGTGCTATAAAGTCTCGTTTGCTCATTGTGACATAAATAAAATTGTAGCTCACTTTCCCCTAAATCATGTGTCATGTGCTTTCCTTGGGTTCTCATTGGTAGGTACGGCATTATCCCTATAGTATAGGTGAGGAAACCAAGATTCAGAAGACTTAAGTAACTTGTCCAAGGGCATGACTAGAAAGTGGAAGACTTGAGATTTGAAACCAGGAAATATAGATATTAATACTCTTAACCACACCATCCCATCTACCAGAGATACTTCACTGGGTCTCTTGGGAGCCTGCTGGGTCCATGCCAGGAACTCTCCACAGAATGAAGTGTCTGCTCACTTAATAAAAGGCAAGGGGTCCGATGCGTTTCTGAACTCCAAGATTAAGATGTATAGGGCAGGCTTTTACATGAAAACTTAAAGAGTCTATTTGCGTCTGTAGGTTCACCTTATTCATGCAGATCAGAGTTTCTCAGTCGCAGCACTGTTGACATTTTGGGCTAGAGCATTCCTAGCTGCAGGGGGCCGTCCTGTGAACCCCCTGCTCCCAGTTCGGACAACCAGTTATGCCTCCAGATATTGTAAATGTTCCTGAGTCGGGTCAGGCAAAATCATTCCCAGAGAACCACTGGTCTCACTGAAAAATACTCCTGTCATTATTTTTGGCCGGTGGCAGCTGAACCCTTTCCTGTTATTTTGGAGTCCCCACCTTGTTGAGACATTTCTGGTTGTCACATGGGGGGCAGGGAGGTGCTACTGGCGTCCAGTGGGCAGAGGCCAGGGATTCTGCTGCACACCCTGTGGTGTGCAGGGCAGCCCCGTGACGAGGGATGCTCCGGTCCTAACTGCCAAGAGTTCCTTTGGCTTTGTGAGTTACCCCAGTGCCCTCCGACAGATCCCTTTATTTCCGACTAGGCTAGTTCAGTAACTGGAAACTAACAAAGGCTGTCTTGGCATGGATATCTTCAGAGTCTGATCATATCCATAGCCCTGCAAGAGTTGTTTTCATCTGGCAATGTTTAATCATGTACTAAATAGTTATTAAGCATCCGTTACGTGCCAGGCACTGTGCTGGGTGCTGGGAATGTAGTAGCCAGCTTGACAGAGTTGCCACTCTCCTGTGCTTTCAGCTAGCAGGTCTGGCAGCCTAGCGTGTGTGGGGAGCACAGAGCATGAGGGGCATGGTATTGGGACCACCTTACGTAGTTTGGGGGAGTGTTCAGGTCAGTATCTCTGGAGGAAAAGATGTTTAGACTGAAGAGGAGAAGGAGTAATCCAGGAAAGAGGATGAGGAGGTGTCCTGTGCAGAGACAACAAAATTGCGAGGAGGGAGGGGGGATAGGAAGGAGAGAGTGGGCTTGGTGGGGGGTTTCGGGGGGAGAGAGAGAGCTCTAAGCAAAGAATTGAAATCTGTCTGGAGTAGCTGGAGCTGGTTTCAGCGCCTTCTCTGTAGCTTCAGAACCAGCTGGGGGAGGTCTCTGAGTGACAGTTCCCATAGAGTACACTTAGGACCCTCAAGCAGCCTGCCTTGGGGGCCACCAGTCTCCTGCTGTGACAGTGCCACTTGCAAATAATGTCTGGTGCTCAGGATTGAGAAGGGAGGGAGGAGATTAAAATAGACATTTATTTATTTTTCGTTTTGCATTTAGCTTGGTGTGGGCTGACTGCTTTTCAGGATCTGATTATTCCCTCCCCAGGGTCCTGTGGTCAGACGCCAGCTGTGAGGATCTGTTACCATGGGTGACATTTTCATCCAATGGGGGACCTGCTGCTTGTTTGCAGAGTGGCAGATGGAGCAGCTAATCGATACAGTCTGGGAGGTGGGCGTCCCTCCAGTGGCCCTGCCACACAATGAGAGCTGGGCCCCTGGGGCTGGTGGAACACAGGCCAGTGCCTGGGCCTTTGATTGGAAAAGACCTGCTCACTAGGGGTTCTGGCTCCAAACAATGCCCTGTTCTTTTACTAAGGTGGCCTTGCACTTCCAGGATTTTTACAGCCCCTGCCTCAGGCAGCACTCCTGGGAAAAGCTGCTGCCAAACCCTTCTCGGCTCTGTGTGCATGATACTGAGTGTTCTATTCCAGTAAAACGCAGCATCATCTGTGTTAGAGCAATATAGTGAGTGGGGGAGGAGAACAAGGTAATGCGCTGCCCTCGAGGACCTTATGATGTAATTAGGGGCTTTCAGGCTGGTCACGGAACAGCCAAAAGCCACTCAGTCATCCTTCCAGCTCACTTACGGAATAACCTGCCTTGTGTTAGGGGTTGGGGAGATGAGGAGGACTAAGGTGTGGTTAGTACCCAGCACGGTATTTAACTCCCTATGACACTGAACAAGGAATAGCTAGGGTTTACTGTGTTCTTTCTCTGCAGTATCTCAGTAAACGATGATAACTTTAAGAGATGGGTAGCAACATTGTTTCCATTTTGGATGAGGAAACGGTCGTGGAGAGTGGAACAGTGACTTGTGCTTATCTTCAGCTCCGTACTCTTTCCACTGATGTCTCAAGTGGTGTAGCATTTGAAATTCATATACGCAGGTGTGTGTGTGTGTAAATTGTCTTTTGGTAAGATATACTAAATGCCCACTAACATGTTTATTATGTTACAAGACAAAATTCAATGGTAAATTTTAAAGATCTTATTGGCTATATTCAAAGATTCATGAATCGGGTGGCATCCAATCTAGCACATAAGGAGCTGTACAAAATGGAAAGATTTTTACAGGCAGAAGGGAGTAGGAATAAGGAAGTTGTGTTCGGCTAAAAGGCGAATTGGTTATTGTAACTTTCCTTTGGGATGTCGGGGTCTATCAGGCAGATTACCTAACTAGTCCTGACCAGGTGAATCCTGATTGACTGGTTCATTTCTGGGAGAGGAAAAGTATAATTAAGTTAAGTCTCAGTTTGGTGACCTGTGGCTCAGCATAAGGGACTTGATTTTGGGCCTCTTGTCTTATTTTTAACAATAATTTTCCATTGCTTAAGATCCATTGCTGAGAAAAAATTTATTCCTTGATTTCTTAACTCCAAGAGCCAGGAAACCTGGGACCTCATACTTGCGTGTGGTGTGGGACTAGCCTGTTCATCCAACTGAACCTCAACTTTCTTATCCTCAAGGAGGAATACTAAGGTTGGCTTTGTGCCTATCTCACAGAGGTTTTATAATAACCGAATGGAGATCATACAGAGATTTAATCCATGCACCTGATATGAGGTAGCACAGTCCATTCTCTTCCGGGCTTTATGGAGCTGTGGCGTTTTCCTAGCCCCTGTGGCATTACTGCTTCTGCTATTTCAGTGGAGGAGGCTCGCAGATAAGAAGTTCCTAGATTTGGGAGGGTAGTTCACGAAGTAAACAAGGAGACCGATCTTCCTTCTTGCGCCTGCAAGAAAAACATGAAATAAAACACAGCCAAATTCTCATCATCTCCTTCCTTTCTCTCTTCTTCAATTTAGGTTTCTCCTGTCTTATCCTATGCCCACTCCCTCCTTCCCTCCCCAAACTGGTAATTTATTTCTTTTAAGCCACTACATATATAAGCATCACTGTTTTAATTAGCAAGAAGCAAACAGAAGTAAGAAACTAGAAGGCGCAGCAAGAGAGCCCGCCACGTGTGTGCTTTAATTATTCATCGAGGTAAATAAAATTAAACATTTCCCCAGCAATCCAGAGCGGGATCTGAAGTAATTACACTGTCAAATTCATCAGAAATTCTCTCATCAAAATAAGAACCTTGATGTCATTTAATAATTTATAATACAAATACACAGAAATTGTAAAATATTATAAATAGAAAACTGCAGGGTAAGTGAACATGAATTAGTTAGGGGTTATGTTCTAGAAAGAGGCTGTCATGAGCGGTATGAATTTTTAATCAGAAATATTTTTGAGGCCTAATTTAGAGCAGGGAATATGCCAAGAACTTTAGAACACAACAGAACAACAAATCCCTGCTGCCTGGACATTCGTAAACAGTGCTCTTCGAGAAACATTGGGCTCGAGATGCTCTCAGGCAGAAGAAAGGAATGTTGTCTTTGAAGCTATGTATGTTCGAGATCACCTGTGACACTGTTGACGCTGTCTGCACAGGTAAAAAAAATGAATTAATTAACCTGAAGGTAATGATCCCCAAATAGCAAATGGGGTAAGTCTGGTTCATTTCCATCAAGAGAGAAAGGCGGCCCCAGCCACTGAGCCTTGTACAAACTTTCATCCCAGTTTGAAATGGTTGGTATCTGTTGAGTTTCTCTATGGAAAAAGCCCAAGGCCAAGAGAGGAAACCAGGTTTCTCTTTTCCTCATTCTCTGGGAAGTTTTCTCATACATATGTGTCCTGCCTTGCTTTAGGAAACACCTCTGAGGGCTTACCTACCGCAGGACAGGTGAGGACTGGGCAGGCGTTGTTTCACAAGAATGAATGGGGTAGCAGTTGCCCCGCTGACCTGGAAGGGAGTTCAGAAATGAACAGTGGGCTTCCAAGATGGCCAATTAGAAAAGAAGATCCATTAAAAACATTTTTTTTTCTTTATTGATGTATTAGAGAGACAGAGGAAGGGAGAGGGAGAGATGGAAACATCGATGAGAGAGAACATCGATTGGGCGCCTCCTGCATGCCCCCCACTGGGGATCAGGCCCACAACCTGGGCATGTGCCCTGACCAGGAATTGAACCAGAGACCTCTCAGTGCATGGGTCGATGCTCAACCACTGAGGCACACCAGCTGGGTGAAGGAGGTCCGTTTTTAAAAGATATGTTTACTTTATTGCACCATTTTAAGGATCTGAAAGGTTAGCACGGATGATGACATGGTAATCTTTTTACAACAACAAAAAAAGGTAAGACAGATTATTTTTATGCTTAAAACCTTTCCCGAGCTTCCCTTCTGCTCAGGATGAAGTTGAAGGCCCTTAACGTGCACTGAGGGCGCTGGTTCCTGTCGGCTTTTCCAGGCTGGCATCTCTCATCTGCTCTTTGATCTCTGGACTACCCGAAATAGCTCTTCTCAGCCTCTCCAGCTTCCTCAAACACACCCTGTTACTCCGCTTGGCACTTTCTTCTCCCCTTCTCTGCAGGGAAAACTCTAGCCCTGCAGGGCTCAGCTTAGATGCCCTCTCTTCTAGGAATCCTCCTGTGATTACCAGATACCACGAAGTTGTCCTGTTTTGTCTTCCACAGCACCTTTATAAATGTGGCACCTTTGTTACGCTTATGTAAATTACTTGCAATAATGTCCTTACTGATTGTCTTCCATGATACATTGAACCCCATCGAAGGCAGAGACCCTCTATGTGAGTGATCCTTCTTTTGACCCCCACGATGACACCTTTTATAATCAGTAACTCCACCCCTGCCTCATATCTACCCCCTTCCTTCAGGGGTTTCGTCTGTGTTGTTCGCTGCTATATTCTATGTCTGGCACATAGCAGGCACTCAGTAAGTATTTGTTGAAATAATGAATGGAAGTAACTACCTCTAGGTGGGGGTGAATACAGACAAAGAGCTAATATTTCAATGGGAAACCCTTTTATAAGAATGTGGGGGCTTGGAGGAGTGGATGCTATGGGGGGTATGGGGGGTAGGGAGCCCTGGAAGGAGTCGATTCGCCTTCCCCCACTTCCGAGTGTGGGCCGATCATGTCCCAATGCCTATGGCTTTTTCTGAGAGAGGCTTGTGGTTGGTGAAGTAACAGGTGGGGGAGAATGCCTGGCGAGGAAATGACTAATCTCTTGCTATAAATCAGGGATGACAAATGGGCTTCAGTGCCAACGCCAGTTCCATTTGATTGGAAGTGGTTACGTAGGGAGCTGCGTTGAAAATGATTCTGGGGCTGTTTTTAGGTCTAGTGAAAAAAAGTGTGATCAGAGCTGTCTTGGGCTTGGAAGGGGGATGTGGGTGGCAGTATTTGTAGCATCCATTTGCATCCTGACCCCTGTGCTTGGAGTTGGTTCTGGTCTTTTCCATGGAAATCCAGGCTCAGAGAGGGACTGACTATATACCCCCACCAGTCTATTTGTTTTAAGATTCTAGTGAAAGCTGAAGGTTAAGGTATTCAGGACAACCCTTGGAATCTAGACCCTTTAGAGATTTGGTTATATCCTTTGGGTTGATTTATTTATTTTTTCTACAGGGGATGAAATGGCTGAGCTATGTTGGTGGTTTATAGCTTAGGGACTCTAATAAAGAGGGCAGAACTCTTCTTGTCTTTCTTTCTAGTGGCCATTCAGACCAATTCCCTGTTGCTAAGACAGTTTGCAGAAAATGACCCAAGACAGTTATGTAAAATCTTGGCCTGAAGAAGAGACTCCGACCCTAATGGGATTAGCTCAGCACATTTACCCTGTGAGCTCACTAGCCCGTCAAAGCTCTCTCTCCTGCCTGCACCCTGCCCCAACAGTGCTGCCATCAACCCATCTGCAACCGCCCCCTTCCCGGATTCAGCTCCCCATCTGCCAATTGTAATTCATTACATTGCTTTTTTTTTTTTTTTTTTTTGCACTTATCTTCAGATAGAGCGGGAGGGAGAGAAGGATGAAGAGAGAGAGAGAGAAACATCGACATGAGAGAGACACATTGAGCGGTTGCCAACCACATGACCCCAACTGGGGCCGGGGACAAACTGCAACCGAGGTACGTGCCCTTAGCGGGAACCAAACCCCGGACTCTCTGGTCTGTGGGCCGACACTCCAACCGCTGAGCCAAACCGGCCAGGGCTACATTGCTTTTTTTTTAAATCCTCACCCAAAGATATTTTTTCATTGATTTTTTTTTTTTTTTTTTTAAGATAGAGTGGGAGGAAGGGAGAGAGGAGGGCGGGAGAGAGGGAGAAAAAAAGAAAGAGAGAAACATTGATGTGAGAGAGACACATCAGTTGGTTGCCTCTCCCATGACCCTGATGAGGGCAGGGGATAAAACCCAAAACTGAGGTACATGTCCATGACCTGGAATCAAACCTGAGACTCTTTGGTCCATGGGCCAATACTCTAACCACTGGGCAAAACTGGACAGGGCACATTGCTGCTTTTTAATAAGGCTCCCCTGGCTCTACAATGACACCCTTTTCTGACTGACATTCCCTTAGCATATCTGCTTCCTTATAGCTGTCTCCACATTTGCCTGATCCAGTTTCTCTCACTAAATATTTATGTATTTTTAGTACCTTCCTGTGTTTCTTTTCTCTTCCTCACTAGATTTAAGCTCATTGAGGAGAGGGGCCATTGTAACAATGTCCAGTATCTTTTTTTACCAATTATGTATAAAGATCTCAGCACATATTTTTGTCTAAAAAGACCACTACCTAATACACTGTTGAATGGATTCAAAGGGCCCACCAGCTTAAAAGAATAATGGGTATAATCTTTTTCAGAGGCCCATTTGTCAATATCTATCAAATTTTTGAATGTGTATGCCTTTCCCCCTACCAATTCCACTTCTTGGAATTTGTCCTACAGAGATACTCATAGAAGTTTGAAAACATTTATATGTAAAAGGATGATCAGAATTATTTGTGATGGTGAAAATGAGAATAACTACATGTCCATCCCAAGATAAATTGTAACATAAATTATGGTACATACAAACAGTGGAATACTATGTAATCATTAAAAAGAAAATCAATTCATTATATATTGATGTGCAAAAGTGTCCGCAATATTATGTGTAATTGTGTCAAATGGTATTTTATTTGCAGTAAGCCACAAATATATGTATAAATAGACACATGTATACAGACATATGATTAGGAATAGAAAAAGACCAGAGGACATACACCAAATTATTAGAGATTTATCTATGTTGGGTAAGATTGGGAAAGCAAGGAATTTTATTTATTTTTAACCTTTTACTGATGTGGAATTTTTAAAATTCTTTCTCTCCCCTCTCCCCCGGCTTTTGAGATATAATGACATATAACGTTTACATATGGCAAAATGATGACTACCATATCATTGGCTAATATCCTCATTCCATCCTAGAAGTAGCATTTCTTTTTTTGTGGTAAGAACATTTAAGATCTACATTCTTAGCAACATGCAAATGTGTAATACAGTATGGAAATATATTTCAATGGATATATAATTATTCTAAGATGAAAATACATTTTAAAGAAGAGTTTATTATAAAAAGTCCATGACTGTTGAGTTTCCTAAAAATATCCTCAAGTTTAGAGATGTTTTCAAAACAATTTCATAGTCATTTTAGTTACCCCTAGGGTGCTTAGCTATTTCTTGGAAGCATTAAATACAAACTAAATGTGGTGTTTACTGAAGAAATTGTTCTTTTTTCCCTTCCTCATTGAGATCCAGCTGGTCTATGTGACTTGCTCTGGTTAATGAAATGTGAGTGAAAGTGATATGTGTAATTTTGGAACAGAAATTTTAAGAGCCAGTTCATGGTTTGCTATGCCTTCTTTTTCTCTTTGTCACATAACCAACAATATTTCAGAAAAGAATGTCTTCATTAGCCTGGGTCCGTGGAGCAGAACCCTGATGGACATGGTATACAAACAGGAAGTAGAACCTTGCTGCTATAAGCCACGGAGATTTGGGGGTTGTTCCTTATTGCAGCATAACTTAGACTGACACAGATGCTCATAGACTTCACCGGTCCCTCAAATAGAGGCCCTCAGTGGCTTGGAAATCATGACATCTTGTTCTAACCACAGTTCTACCACAAACTTTCATAGCTAGGATGCTTTAGCTTGAAAGAAAATGAAAGTACAGCAAAAAGTAGCTTAAACGTCAAAGATATTTACTATTGTGCATAACAGGAAGTCCTGAGTTGCAGCTTTATGACATCATCGAGGACTTAGGATCTGTCATCTTTCTTCTTGGCCTTCCTGTCATGGTTGTATGGTGGTTATAGAACTTACAGGTGTCATATGCAGACATTATGGTATCCCATGAAGAGGAAGAGTGTTTTTTTCCTGTGTGTTTCTTTCTTGTTTTTTATTTAAGGAAAGCATTTCCTGGAAATTCCCCAGCAGACTATTCCCAGATCCCATTGGCCAGGACTGGGTTACATCTTTGCCTAATCAATCACTGCTAAGGACAGCTCTGTTGGCCTTGACCAGCCATAGTTTATTCCCTCTGGGGTTAGCAGTGGACCCCTTTTCTGAGTACATGGGTGTATGGCAGGTGGTTCCCCAAACAAAATTGGGTCTGTGTCATTCAGGAAGAAGGGGAGGATGGAATTAGTGTTCAATTCAATGACCTTAAGCAAGGTCCTCCTTGCACCTTAATTCCCCCATCCATAAACTGAGGGTATTAGACAAACTGGCTTCTAAGGCAGGGATTATTATCACAGAGTCCATGGACCTTGTCCACGGAAGTAATGGAGTCCAAACTTCCTTACAGGGCCTTGGGTGGGGCAAAGCTATTGTCTGTGCCTCAGGGTGCCACTGGCTTAGGTAATCAAAAGTCTTATTTCATCAGCTTCCTGACAGGCAGACACATTATGGGTTCCAGTTCCCATAAAACCTTGCATCTTGGATTTTACATGCCCAGTGTGAATGGGGGCTACCAGAGGGATATATATGTGCAGTTTCGTTAGCTTTTAGTTACATATCAGGTTGACTTTAAAAGTGCTTTGAAGACTTATAAAGTTCTTTGTGCTTGGAGATTTTTTCCCCCAATAGCTCCCTCTCCTCCCATGCTCCATGCTCCCAAATCTCTGCATCCCCTCACAATTTGCTTTCACTGAAGGCACTTTATTGGCCAATTTAATATAAGCCAGTCCCCAAAGCTCTTGAGCCATGAACTTCAAAAATACTCGATCATCATCATTATTAAAACTAATAGAAATGATTGTAGGGCAGGAGCTACAAAGCCAAGTGGGCAGACCTTGTGGGATTGAAGCTGAAGTCTTCACTTTTCCTTTCAGTGAACCAGTTCTCTTATATCCAGACCTTGGCTGCAAAGTGCCTGCGAATGAGATGGGCTCATCTGAGGAAAGTGCCAGAGCTCTTATTTTATTGGGCCAGGTGGACACATATGCAGCCAAGGTCTACTTAGGCAGTGGAAGGGGGCTGGATAGGGATCTGTAAAAACTGATACAGTTGAAGTCATCATGTCTCCCCTGTCCTTTGGGATACTTTTAGCAACAAACTCCCCCACTCTCCTACATGCCCTGGAAGGCTTTTATGAACTGTTTGTAGTTTTGCCACTTGGTTATAACTGAGAGCAGGAATTTTAAATGGTTTGTAATTTCTTGACTACCTTTGATTAGATTATTTTTCATCTTGATGATGCACTGGGATGCTGAAGTCACCCTCCTTTTCCCAATAGACACACTGCCACCACACTTTGGTCAACGTGAGGGATGACTATTAAAGAGAATGACTTCGGCCATCTCAAAATACCAGGCCTATTTGTCACCATGAAGATATAAAATCTACTAAATCTCCTGGTTGGGTCTGTATTCCTGGAGGGCCTCTTAGAAATGTTGCTTTTAGGTCAGAGTAGCCCCAAGAGGTGTCAATCAAGGACAGATCCAAATCACCAGATTATAATGGACATAGCCTATCATGTAGTTGTTCCAAAATATCTTGACATTGGGCAGTGATTGAATGATTGGCTGAATCTGTTGGAGGGTAGGAAGTCTTCCACAGGTCCAGGTATCCATTAAAACAAAACCAAAGAGGAAGCGTAGATTACTCATTCTTCAAACCTTTGCATTATGATATCAAATGCAAATAGGAAAAGTCACACAGTATAGTTGTGGAGCTTAATGAGTTATAAGGCAAAACCCTCTGACAACCATTGAGGTCAAGAGATAAAACTTTGTCCATCACCTGAGAAGTTTCTCTACATGCCCCATTCAGTCTCATCCCTGCCCTTCCCCAAAAGTAAACCACTATCCTAACTTTTATAGCAATCACTTCCTTGCGTTCTTTACAGCTTTATCATCCAAGTGAGTATCACTAGACACTCTAGTTTAGTCTTGCCCACTAAAAAAATTGACATGTCTTCCAAGTCCCCTTTAATGTACAGACTGCTCATACATTCCTTTTTTCCCTTACATTTACCTTTTGACCTGTAGACTTTTCCCACAATATGGATGTTGCTGATTATACACTCATTGTAGAGTTCAATATGTTCTTCTGCCCTCTGTATTTTTTGCAAGTTGGGAATTGTATTCAAAGACCTGATTAGATTCAAGTTCAATCCATTTGGTAGGTGGCATTGAGTTTTTATCGGTAGGCACAGCTTGTCTGATTTTTGCTCTTTTTTTGGATGTTAACATCATCCAGTGCTCAATTCCTGGATCCATTAGTTCACTGGGAATTGCTAAATGGTGATGTCTAATTCTATCATTTCCCTTTCATTTATTAGCTAGAAAACTTATAAATAGGTGCTTCCCTTCAGCTGCTCTTTCATTACCCAGTGGTGCGGTTCACATAGGAGATGCTTGGTTCTTCCTCTTTATTTACCATACAGATAATGCATTAGCTCCTATCATCCTCTGAAGGCAACCAGTTAAGTTCTTTTTCTTTAAATAGCATAATAAACTTAAGGACTTGAACATAAATTGATGGGTTCCTAGATTGTATTTGTAATCTATACCTCTGGTGTTTTTAATGGTCTGAATACATGGGTCAGTGCTCATGCTTGTGAACTTGGCGCTCTCCCTGCCTCCAAATCACCCAGAAAGGAAGCAGCCAGACTCTCCATGGACTGCTCAAAGACTAGCAGAAGATGGACTTTAGTTTTATGTCTCTTAATTTTTGGTTCCAAAGGCACGTTATGGCTAGTGTGGAGATGAATGTGAAGAAGTTCTGGCTGAAGGACTTTGAACATTTATAGTCCAATTGGTGAGATCTTTGTCACTTGTAGATGGATGCCATTAAAGATCCCATTTAGCCAGGCTTTTCCCTTCTGATTCCACAGGCTTCAAGCCCCTTCTGATTCTCATGTCTGACTTCTCGTGAGGTTTGATAGCAGGAAGAGACTGCCCCGATCATACCAGCACAAATATGTTCTTTTTGCTCAGTGGTTAGGTTTATCACTAGAAATGAATACACTGGCATTGTGTTGTGAAAATTATATTTTGTATTATTTTCCAAGGAAATGTGAGCCCTGGAAATGCTCTCCTTATAACCCTGCTTCTTTTAAATGGGCTCTGTCCAGTTTTAGGGTGACCCTGGACTAGAATGTTCTTTTTTTTTTTAAGGGAGAGACTTGCAGTCATTCTAGGTACCTGAAGAGAAGCACATTCTTTTCAAGCTGGGTCCACTCACCCACATGGCCCTGAGGCAGGCCATTGATTCCTCTCATTCTCTCACTCCAACTGGCAATGAGGTACCACTGTTAGAAACCAGGTACCTTTCCTTGGCAACAGCAGCTGCTAACGAACAAGTAGGCCATTAACTAAGGGTAATGATGGATAGAACCAGATTGCCTTGCTGGCCTTTAAAAAAAAAATCACTCCTTACCACACCCCCTCCCCACACCCCCCAGATTGAAAGAGAATGTCATTTTGATACTCAGGCTGTAAATAGGCATTTAGAATCCACAGATGAACTAAAGCACATTTTTTATCCCATCTCTCCACAGGTGGAAAAAGCCAAAATTTGTGTTTCACTTTCTTCTTCTTTCTTTGTTCGTTTGCTCTGGACATTCTTAGGCCCGTGTTACAAAATTGCTCACTCCTGATAGCAAATCTAATGCTGTTATCTATGGGGAATCGGTTTGTAAACTTTCAAAGTCTTGTTCTCCGTGACTGGCCGAGTCATATGGAAAATAAAAATTAATGAAAAATAGTAATAAATACTGATTTTCTATAGCCAACTAAGCAAAGTCTGAATTAAATGGCTTCACTTAAAGCTGTAGTGGCAGAGACCTAATTAATGAAAACCACCAGGCTTAAACAATTGGCCATCCATCTTTAAGCATAAGTGAAAGACAGAATCCATATGACATTCCACAGAGGATGAAAAATGAACAATTGCATGGGCCTTGGATGATCCTGATTTGACAGGGCACCCTGGATGGAGACTTTTAAAATGCCACCGCCCCTTTTTTTTTCTGACACATATGGGCTGTACACCATTGTCATATTTAGTCTGAGAATCTGGGTTCCCATGCACTCCGTTTGTTTGTTTCCTTGCTCGAGGCCTGGGGCCCCGGCCTCCTGAGTTGGTAGCAATTGGAGTCAGCTTTTGTTCAGCCTTTAAGATGAAATAAGACAAAACCATAAACATGCTACAAAACAGCAGAATATAAAGGGGATTACTGGTGCCATAATTAGAGAAGTAGGAGGTCGTTATTCCCCGTTGTCCCTCCACCCTCGCAACCACATGCCTCTCCGCTAGTGCAGGACAAAAGAGATTTAAAAATCAGACAGCCCTGAGTTTATTTTAATGGGGGCCCTCTTAGGTCTGGGCACAGTTGGAGGGCGTTTAGTTGACAAATGAAGAATGTTTGTTCTGTCTTGGAGCCTCAGAAATCAGAGAAGCATCAAAATAAATCAGTCCAGATAACCAAAGAATCTGAGCATCTTGTTATGCAAACCTGTAAAATAAGGAAGAAAACACATTAACCTATGTGCATATCCCTCAGTTATTTCCAGGTCTCCCTTCAACTCTCATTTCAGGAGACTGACGGTGGAGGGAACTGCTTTCTTTGGAGAAAGTGAGTTGTCCGTCACTGGAGGGGTTTAACCAGAGACCAGAGGGCCATCTGTCAGGGACAGTGCACCCAGGATTCATTCACAGAGGGCAGATGTTTGAAAAAGATAAGTCTAGACGCTTTCCAACTCTAAGTTACGTGGTAGAGTGCAAACATGTAAATTTAAAGGGAAGTTAACTTTTGAAAACCATAGCAAGCACCCTTCTAGGAAGTATTTTTCTAAGAGAGCGACAACCAAGTAACTGCTTTTAGAGACTGGAATAAAACATAAGACTTGCATCAATTGTGGTCTCCTTGGGCATCAGTTGACCATCAAATTAAATTTTAATATTTCTGTGCACCTCCTGTTCCTACTAGTTTCTCCTACTGTGCAGTGTGGTCATTTGACCAAGCAGCCTCTTTTGAACTTTAATGAAAATGAACTGAGAGATACATATGAGGAAATCTGTATTACTGAGTCCTGATTCCTGGCGAAAAGGGAGACAGGAAATGCAAGTATGCATTATCTAGCCAAATGTTGATTTTAAATAACCCTTTTAAATCCTTTTTGCTTAATTATTCAGAGAGATGTGATATCTTTTGAAGACATCCAGTGTTCTTTCAGGACACTGCAGTATCTCACAAATTGCTTTCTATGGTGCACTGGAAACTGATTTAAAACTCTCCAACGAAGATATAGGATTTAATAAAACACCCTTTTCTATTCAAGAACATCTGGATGTTGAAAACCAGGAGTTTACTGAAACCATATTAAGTTGACTGTTAATGAGTATCCCCAAAAGGTGGTAGCATAAACAGGTGTATAGAGAATGTGGGACGAGCCAGTCTATATCCTGGAGCAAGAACAGTAAATCTGTGTCATACTCACCACCATTTCCATCTCTTACACTCACGGCAGACATCACTAATTGAGCATAGCACTCTGAACTTGGGCTTGCCTTCTGAGCATTAGCACAGAACTCCCTGCAATTCCATCCTCTGACGAGTTCCTTTCTTGCCATTCTTTCATATTCTCTTCTATTGTAGGCTTTCATCCCCACTACTGACAAAAACAACTCTTGTCAAAGTTGCTGGTAACTCAGTTCCATATTTCCAAGTCCGAACCTTCTAACTGGTCTTCTATTTCCACTCTTGCCCTGTGCCCCAATCTATTTGTTATATAACAGCCAAGAAACTCATTTAAAAACATCATATAACTTGTTTTCCCCTTCTCTTATTCTGGCCAGCCATTCGGGCTTTCTCACTGTCCTGCAAATGCACCAAGCGTGCCTCGTCCTCAGGGCCTTTGCACTTGCTCTTCCCTCTGCCCGAAATACTCTTCTCTCAGAGGCTGAGACATGCTTCCTCCCTTCAGGCCTCTGCTCAGATGCCCCTGACCAAGGAGGCCTACTCTGACGAGACAGTCGAAACAGTACCCACTCCATTTTCTAATCTTCTTACTGTTTCATTTGTCTTCATAGCTTTTATCACTACCTGACCTGTGATGCTTTTATTTGTTTCTCACCCCAACCCCTCCCCAGCCCTAGAAAGTAAGTTCCATGAGAATTCTGTTTTGTTCACTGCTGTATCTCTGGCCCCTAAAATGATTCTGTCTTGGGCCAGATTTCCTGGGAATGGACTCTGATTTGTGTGCAGCAGATTTCCTGGGGCCTGTGCGCAGGAGCGACAGGGAGGGAGTGAGGACGTAGGACCAGGTGGAGGGAGGTGTAGAACTGGCCGGTAATTGCTGCAGAGTCTGCATCCTCAGAGCTGGCATAGTCTTTGGGTTGCAAGGGGGCCCGACCTTTGTACCCCAGAAATGAGCAGTCGCTGGATGCGGGCTGCTCCCAGAGAAGGAGCAACATCTCGGGCAAGGCAGCCCCCTCCTCTGAGAGCAGTTCTCAGAGAAGCACGTAGTTTAGAGCCTTCCGTAGCCAGTGTTCCCAGCGACCATGGGAATGAGTGTGTCGATCCTGAAGGAGTGTGGTGTGTTCCACAGCACCCTCTGCACATGCTTGACATGTGGTTGATGTTCCAAAATACTCGCTGAGTGCCCGGATGTTGAAAGCCTGAATACCACGCTGGCTCTGTCACTGCTCCTTGGCCGGAGGTGTTCCTCTTCCTATCCCATTGCTCCTGACCCTGAGGACTCAGTGCACCCTACGGTTCTGCTCACTACCAGCCAACCACATGCAGTAGCTTCCCACCGTCAGGAGACAGCAAGGGGCAGTGCAGAGGTCATGGGCAGGGTCAGCTGAGGCCTAGTCCCCGAAGTCAGAGCTGGCTTTGCGGCTTTGGAGAGCTGGTACCCGGCACCGAAGTGGGAGGCATCTCTGCTCTGTGTCCTTGTCAACAAGACCAAGAATAGAATGTCCCCTAAGAAGGCAACACATTGCTTTTGGGCAAGTCTTCCCTACAGATTTTTAAAAATGGATAAGGAATCATTAAACTTGATACAAAGCAGCAGAAAAGTCTGTGATTTTTAAAAATTATATTATACCACAAGTTAATTTTCAGTATCTCAAGCCTCCACGATTTATTCCTCCTGGAACACTCAAAGCAGTGTAGGCAAAGTTGTAATTCATTCATCCATTCACTCACTAATATATTCATTCATTCATATATTCATTCATTCATTCATTCATTCATTCATTCACTCACTAATTCATTCTTCATACATTCACTCATTCAGTCACTCATTCAACAGTGTTTTTTTTTTTAATTAAATGTCAATATGTATTCTAGGTAGGTGGTAAATATATAAAACTAATGCTATTAACTGCCTTAAAAAATTCTTACTTTGTGCCAGGTACTTTGCGAAATGGCTTACTACATGGATTATCTCAGTTCATCTTATAACAAGTCTATAAAGTAGGTATATTGTACTCGCTTTCTTACTATTTATTTATTTATTTTAGTTAAAGTGGTCAAATCACTTGCTGAAGGTCACACAATTAGTAACTGGCTCTGTCTGGATCCCAGTCAAGATGTTTGAGTTCGTAAAAGACTCTGGTACATTCTCTCTCCAAACAAAGAATAATTTGACATCCTCACTACCCTCAAGAGGCCTACAGTCCCGTAGGAAGATGGATACATTAATCAATGCAGGTGCACTACTGAGCCAGCCGAGATGTGCACCTCGGTCTACGTGTCAAGTCCATGTTCTTTCTTTTCTACCTACTTGTATACTTTGAGGATGTAATATCGTAACATCTCTAGTTATTTAATCAGGGTGCTTTGGTGGCACGTAACAGAATATCCAGCCGAAGGTGGTTTAAGCAGTGGAATTATTGCCTGTGAGAAGAGCTGGTTTGGTAGCTCAGTGAGGTTGGGGCCATGGGTCAGCTTTCCCGTGATACTTGCCCCATTCTGTACTCAGCCATTCTGAAGGACAGGTCTCCACAGACCAGGGTGAGTTCCATGAGGGGACCTTAGAGCGCAGGATAAAGATATGCAAAGGAATTGAATGGGACCAGCTGTCTCAGTTCCCTTTACCTTTGACCTGAAACTTCCTCTCCTGAAAAATATTGACTGAACCTCAGCCCAGACAGTTGGGGACCTGGGGGCGTTAGGCCCAGGCTCAGGTTCCCAGGGGGTGGGTTGGGAGTGGCCCAAGGGCTGCAGAGCTGTCCTAAGGTGCGTAGCTGTGGTAAAGCCAGACTGAGGGCCAAGCAGAGAAGCTGACCAAGCTACAACCTATGGGCTGGGGAGCAACCCAGAAATCGGAGAGGAATTGGGGAGACTGAGGCTGAGCCAGGATGAGTGGAGCTGGGGAGCAAGGAGTGCCTGGGGTCATTCCCAGAAGTGCACAGTTTAACCTAGACAGGCCTTTCTACGGGACCTCTTTGAGAAAGAAAACAGGGATGTCTTCCTTTCTCCCGTCTCCAAACAGCTGTTCTCAGGGGCTGGAGACACATTTCTTTAAAATGTTCAGACATATAACAGAGTATCCACTGCTGAGGCACACGGCTTTTAATAAAAAAATAGCTGTGGCTGAAATCTGCGGGGTACATAGCTGAAATCTGGAGGGTCTTCACGGAGGATGCGAAGCACTCGCCCGTTAGTCCTGTGATCACACACCACACCTCGATTCTAGTTCTTACCGAAGGAAGTTGCCCTGTGTTTCTTCTTTCTGGAATAAAGTGTTTCTCACCACAGTGAACATCTTTCACTGGGTCCATGAACAATGTAGTGGAACTGAGTAATAAACAGAATGCTGTCAAATATATATCTTCCCATAATAGATCCTATACCTTAAAATGCCTACAGGGAATCACTTTTTAAAGTCTACAATATGCAGTAGTTTCGATACGACTGGTTGAGCCATGCAGAAATGATTAAAAAAAGAGTAATAAATTCAGATTTTACACCAGGCACCAAGCATTAAGCCAAAATGAAACTACCCTACTCAAATCTTCTACAGCTTAGAGCTAATTAGACCTACATTTCCGAATGGCGTGAGCATCATGCAATGCGGCGATTGTTGTAATAACTATATTCTCATTGAGTACCAGGTGGTGATTTACCAGCAATGCCTGCCAGGGCTAATGGACATTGTAGGAAGAAATCTCTGGGGCTCAGGAACGAGAATGGGAATTTTGCCCCTGGGCATCTGTCCCCATTGGATTCCTGGTGATTGTGCTGAGTGTTTGGCAGGGCAGAGATATAGCTCAGGGGGTAGTAATGTCCCTGTGCATTTTAATTACCACTGAAACACAACATTGCAGATAATGACTGGGTTTTATATAGATATGAGGAGAAGCAGTCGTTTGATGCCTCCTGGGGTTGTTGGGAGGATAAAGTATGACTATGTCTAGTAAGTTCTTAGCATCACGCCTAGTACATAGTAAGCAGTCAATAAATGATAGCTCTGTAAAAAAAATAAATACTCCAGAGGCATAGAGACATGGAACAGACTGACAGGTGTCAGAAGGGAGGTGAGTTGGGGGCTGGATGAAAGAAGGTGAAGGGATTAAGCAAAATAACATATACATATAACAAATAGACACAGACAACAGTGTGATGATAGCCAGAGGGAAAGGGGGTGGAGGTTGGTGGAGGTGGGTGAAGGGGGGGAATGGGGACAGAAAGAGACTTTGCTTGGGGTGATGGGCACGTGATGCAGTGTGCAGATGATGTTTTGTTGAGTTGTGCACTGGAAACCTGTTTGGTTTTGTGAACCAATGTCACCCCAATAAATTCAGAAATAAATAAATAAATAAATAAATAAATAAATAAATAAATAAATAAATAAATGTTCCATCACTGGGTTGGAATGTATGGTTTATCCTAGATTGACTTTTGGCTTTAAAAGGAGGTACTATTTCAACTGATGTCGGTGGTTAGTGATTTTAATGCTCTGGATTTCCCCAGAAAATTACATAAGCAAGAGTAATCCAGGGTCTCTGTTGATCCTGGCTGATGTTCCGTACCTCTAAGTGTGCTCAGCTCCTGCCTGGGACATACAGGCTTGATTCAGTGGGAAGAGTGTCTGCACTCTCCAGCTCCCTCCTACTTTACAAAGAGAGCCTGTTGTGCCGGTGGGAAGAGCTCCAAGTTACCTGTGAAGGGGGTGGCTAGACTGTAGAACGTACCCTGGTGGATCGTTCTAGAGGCAAAGTGGGAAGAAAGGAGGGGATCCCTCACAAATGCCACCCAAAGGCATGCCCCAAGGAGGAGGTGTGGACTATTTTCCTGGGAAGCCAGATTGCCATGTAACAGTGATGATGACAGTTATGTTATTACTACTTTCTGGATTTTTTCAGCTTAGTTAGTATCATAAGATGAAACTCAGATAGACTGAATGCTTATTCTCAGCCCAGAACTGGGCCAAGACTTCCATATGTGTGATCTTTTCTAATCCTCTCAATGGCCCTGCAAAGTGGATATGGTTAGCCCCATTCTTCTGGGCAGGAAACTTAGATTTGGTGTGGTTAGGTGATTGGGCCATTAGGCCACCCAGTTAATAGACGGACTGGCGTATAACTCAGTGTTGTCTGACTCCAAGAGCCATGATCTCGCCACTGTCCCCATGTTCCCGGCTGGGAAAGTTGTGGGATTGTGTTTGCTCATTGTCCCCAGATGCTCTGAGTTTGTAGTACATGACCTCATGCTTTTTGGCTACCAGTCAAGGAATGAATTAATCCTCCTACTAGCCTTGATTGATCTCCTGCCTGGTGCTCAGCACCTCACCAGTCAGAGTGGACATAAATAAAAAGTGTGAGGCGGTCCCTGATTTCCAGGGAAGAGCACAGAACAACACACTGTACAATCAAATACTAACAAGCAGGCACCACAACCACGTGCCAGGTAACTTGCCACACCTGCTCCTTGTACCTCATGCCTGAGACTGTAATTCTGTATGGCACTCTTTGCTGCTGATTCTGGACATGGTCCCAATCTCAGAATCTTCCTCAACATAGCACTCCAGGAGGCCACACCCATTGGATGTAGTCACCGTATCTGCCCTACGGGTTGTTGTCCCTCAGCGGAACAGGAGGTTGGGGGAATCTGGATGGGTCAGTGGAGGCTTAATGGGAGCTGTGGGTTGAAGCCCAGCCATGAAGAAGGGGGGAATTTTGGAGTGGGACTGCAAGAAAGGAGGATATTTCAGGTGGAAAGCACATTAGCAAACCCCCTGAGTTGAGAGTGAGGGAGTAGCCTCCTGGGATTGGGGCCATGAGTGACTTTCCTGATGTGTATGCTCTGGGGACAGAAAGAATGAGATTGAATAGGACTTTTTTTGACTAGATATTGACCTATTTATGAACATTATAGTCTATCTGAGAGATAATAAGATAGTAAGAATATTCACTCCTATTTATTGAGGTTATTGTGCCAATCTTACTGTTAGTGCATACATGTATTATCTTATGTTATCCATAGAGCAACCCTGGTATGTATTATCATTCCCACTGCATACAGGAGAGTAACTAGAACTTAGAAATAACAGGTTACATAGCTAGTAGGGAATGTTACTAGAATTCAAAAACATCTTAAAGACTTTACTAAAAAAACAGAAGAACATCTGTAATGCTTTCAACAATAAAGATATATATAAAAGACTTTACCAAAAGTATCTGATACTATGGACTTTATCTTCCTAGCATATTCCTTTCCTGCATAGGTGCACAGACATATAAACACAATACACATACACACTTACATATAATCTCACATATATAGACTCATACACATGCCATATACAGATGTAGCTACACATATATGCATATCCACATACATGCCATACACATACAATACATATCCAAGCACAGTTACACCACATACATACATATTTACACATATGTATGCACCTCATACACCATTCGTCTGGGAGTCACTGCTCATTGATCCCGGGAGTAAGTATATGACCCAGAACAGTCCATTCAGCTTTTTCCCAGCACTTGAATCTTGAGCAGAGATACATAGAGACAGAAGGAAGCTGAGTCATCTGATAGCAGTGCTCTTAAGAAAACATCATGAGTGACTGATGTATCTGAGCTGCCTGCTTCTTTTCTCTCGTGCTTGGTTAACCAGCTCTTCCTTTTATTCTGCAAGCTGCACAGTAGACTAACAATAATTGCTTTTTTTATCCCCATAAGTCAATTTCTGTTGTTTGCCACCAAAGAGTCCTAATTGATATAAATCGTCTTTTTAGTTTAGCCAATACCAGTGATGGGGTCTATTCCAGTGAGAATTGTGGCCAGTGAAATGCTGAAGGCAAGGAAGGAGCGTTTCGTTGCTTTGTTATAACACTGTCCATGGGGTAGGGTCATGATGTAAATGAGATTGATATATGAGTGCCTTCTAGAATTTACAGTAATAAACCATTTACAGATGGGGGCCAAGATAGAGTACCCTTATTCTGAATCCATGAATTATGAAGTCAAGATCTGACGTTAATTTTCTTGGTTGTAGCTTGCCTCATGTTTTCCCCACCCCTTCCTTTCTGGTACTAATATGATGGCTAGGTAATAGATTGCTTCTTGACCCTTCAATCCTTTAGCAGATATTTACTGGAGCACTCCATATAATGGTAGATACTCAGGAATACGTAAGTAGTTCAAAATACAGAAACAAATTTAGAGCTGGAAGGTACATGTACAATGGTGTAGTCCAAACCTTATTCTTATGGAAAAGAAAACAGAGGCTCAGGATGGTTCAGTGCCTGGAGGAGGATCACAGAGCATCATGGGATCTGTGACCTAGATCTTGTCTCCTCGGTCAGTGATAGTTATGGTTTCTGAGAAGACTCTTGGAATCCAGATGGGGAGATAGAGCTTGCAAACAGGAAGCAATGGTCAAACTCGGCCCTAAATGAAGCAATCCTCCTCTTTCTCAACTGACTGGCTCTGCAGAAACCGAGTAACCCAAAACATAAAATTAACAGTGGTCTTCAGCTGAAGCTGGAAACAGTTTGAAAGTCCTTCTGTAGCACCACTAGTTACCCCCCTCTTTCATCCCCAAATTGGGATTTTAAAGGTGCTATCACCCAAAGGGAGAGTGGGATCTGTTATGCCAATGGTACCCCAATGAGCTACATAAAGCATAGAGCTCTGCTTTTACCCCATAGGCAAAGAGAACCCCAATAGTTGAGAAAAGGAGATAGGTGCCATGTACTCAATGCCTTTTGATGTATTAATTCTACCCAGGAGAGAAATGTGGACCAATGGATGTCAGAATCTCTCCTCAATCAAATAAAGACCCCAGCTTTTAATTACTATCTTAGGCTACCTTGATCTCTGTCTGCAGCATAAAATAGAATGGACCATTTGTTCTTCCTTGAAGTTCAATTTTTTCTTTTTACTTTAGTGACACCCCAATGTCTTGATTCTTATCTCCAGTTGCTCCTCAATATATGCTCTATGGGTTCTTTTTCATTCACCTTTCCTTTAAGTGCTGGTGTCCTGCAAGGTTTTATCTTGGATATATTTATTTCTCTTTCTGGTTTATGAACCCTTCCTGGTCAACAGTGGCCATCTGCTATTTTGGCCCTCCCAGTCTCCATCCCACCCTTCCTTTGGTAAAAGCCAATTGATTTGTTTGGCTGGAACCAGCAAACCTCTACTACTCTCAGTATATGTGATTCTGGCAAATGTTTAACAATCAGCACTCGGGGGGAAAACAGCCACGATGTGTAGCATGTCATTGGTGTAAATACTTCCACCATGGTCAGAGCCTATGAATTCAACACACATTTATTGTGCATCTAACACGTGCCAGGAGGTACTGTTGTAGAGACTGGGAATCCAAAGGTGAATAGAACCGAAATAGTCTCTATGCTCGTGGGGTTTCTATTCTTGTGACAATAGATAACAAACAAACAGTTAAATGCACAGTTAATCAACAAGATAATACCAGGTAGTGCAGTGCTATGAAATAAAGCAGAATAAAGGTGAAATGAGGGAGCGAGTAGGGCGCTGTCTCAGGCAGTGTGGTCCAGGAAGTCTTCACCAGAAACTGACGTTCGAGCAGAGATCCGAATGAGAAGTGAACCGTGTAGGAACTGGAGAAACTTGCAGCCCTGGGACTTTCGCTGAATCTATTTGGAAAGAAGATTAAAAAAAATTTTTTTTTTAATGGAGGCTACTAAACTTGTAGGCTGTCAGCCTGGAGGAGCTGATGTTCATTTTCCCACCCTAAAGGGAAACACTGAGATAAGAGATAGAAAGAGATGGATACCTGGTGGTAACATTTGGACATTTGGAAACTTGAACATTTTGACATCTTTACCCAGCTGTATTTAATGCCAGCATATTCTTGCAATTTTTTAGACATATGAGTCAATAAATGCATCCCCCTCTCTCTTTTTTAGTCCGGACAGTTTGTGTCTTAACAAATGTTTTAACTAGTGTATATGTATATCTACCCCCATGTCTTCAATGCTACTTATATGTGAATGACTCCAAGATCTCTCTCTCCCTTGAGTGGGTCTGATGCTAAATTCTGGGTACATGTACGCAGGTACCTACCAGGCATCTTCACCTCCAGGTTTTTGCAAACATCACAAATGTAATAGGTATAAATTTCAGTTCATCATCTTTTCTCCCCAACCTGCTCACTCTATTTTCTATTTCTATTCACGGAGCCAAGCCAAAACCCTGGGTGTTACTCTGTACTCCTTCCTCTCCTTCAACCCCCTTAACAAATTAACCATAAATTCCCAGGGAATAGGGCTCATAAATGTCCCGGGAACACGCCCCCTCCTCGCTATTCCCACTACCCAAGCTCAGGTGCTTGTTTCTCACTTAGATTACGAGTCTCTTACGGTGTCTCTCTGAATCCACTCTTCCTCCCTTTTAGTTTTGTTTCCACTATGTGGCTAGAGTAAACATTCTCTTTTTATATTAAGGTGTTTGTTTAGTAGTAAATGTGGCTTTAGACCTTGTGTTAGCTAGTATTCTCCAGAGAAGCAGAAACACTAGGAGAAACCAATAGAAGCTCGCGCGCGCTCTCTCTCTCTCTCTCTCTCTCTCTCTCTCTGCACACACACACACACACACACACACACACACACTCACAAATATATGCATATCTATACAATATATACAAAAGAGATCTATTTGAAGGAGTTGACATGGAATTGTGAGGAGGGCTGGCAAGTCCGTACTATGTAGGGCAGGCAGGCTGGCCGCTCACACAGGATTTCTGTTAACAATCTTGAGGCAAAATTTCTTTTTTGGGAAACCTCAGTCTTCTCAGTCTTTGCTCTTAATACCCTCATTTGATTGGACGAGGCCCACCCACATTATGGAGTATAATCAGCTTCACTTAAAGCCAACTGATTGTAAAAGTGAATCACACCTACAAAATACCTTCACAGCAATGTCTAGACTAGCGTGTGACCAAACAGCTGGGCACCGTAACCTAGCCAAGGTGACGCATCAAGTTAACCATCACAGGCTTAGGCCAGGCATTGTGGAGCTGGCCACCTCCAGACACTGAGAATTCCTGGATGGTTTCAGTAGTTCCTTGAGAAGGCAAGTTGAGGCAGCCGAGGGTCCGAGGCATAGTTTAGTGTGCAAGAGAATCATCGGGGTGCTAGTTGTAAAAAATGTTGGTTCCCTCCCTTCAGAGGATTCTTATTCCTGAGGCCTAAAGTGGGTGTGAAGTTAATTTTGTGTGTCTTCACTAAGATTTGAAAAAACAGCAGCATTGAGAGACTATAGAAAGTCCCCGAGGGCGTCCACGAGGTAGAAGTGTGTGTGCGTGGGAAGACCGGGGCGTGTTGTCAAGGGTATGTCTAACTGTGGGTCATGGTCAAAGTCAAAAAAAGTTCAAAAGCCCCCAAACCCCCAGTGATGGACATGGTCAGCATTCACCCTTGTGACGTGATGCGGCAAGGGACTCTTCTCTTATTAAATGGACTTTTATGCCATCGACAGCCCCATCTGTTTTCTCCTTGGGCAATTTCATCATCTTCTGGTCTTGCTGAATCTGGTGGTTATGGAGTAGTGAAAGGTTAAGGCAGAGAGGGTCTGAAACAGAGAACAAAATCCCCATTTCAACAAGCCCCTGCATCCTCCTTCTCCCCTCCAGTTCCTCCTCACCCATCCCTGGAGTCCTTGCAATTTGTACGACTTCCTGTTGCCCGTATTGCAGGGACAGCAGCAGCCTGAAGTCAGATGTAGGGTCGAGCACCCCACAGAGCAGGTAGCGATAGCAAAGTGGACTTTAATAACTCTTAGCTCCCGAGCAGCTCTGGGAACCATGCTTGAGATTCCCAGTGCCGTTGCTCCTCGGCTCCCTGGCCCCGGGGAAGGCCTGACTGATGGCTTTGAATATCCGTCAACAAATAATAAATAATAATAATAACCTGCCTGCTGCGGGCTCGTCGGAGCCAGGGAGGCTGGGTTAGCTGCTGCCTTCTCACTTAATCCAACCTCAGAGTCAGTTTTGAGCAGAAACCAAAGCAGCTTTGCACTGCAGGGGTTTCTCCTGTCGCTGTCCCCAAGTCTGGTTCCCAGGGTCGGGACCCGTCTGGGTGCAATTGTGAAATAAGTGGTGTGTCTGTGGTGACCTGGGATGCTCAGATCTGCAGTTTCTTTCTCTCTTTAGATGTGCCCTGTGTTCTCAAATGTCCCCACTTTCCCCTCTTCTTCCAGGTTATGGGTTGGAAAAGACCCAGGTTAAGTAAATGAGCCCTGGGGTATGAGGGGGTATCCCCTCCGGCAGACTTGCCCTCCATAATGATTGAGACCTTGGGCTTTGGGGGGTAAGATTCCCGGGTTTGACATACATTTTTTTCCCTCAGAGAGAGAGAGAGAGAGAGAGAGAGAGAGAGAGAGAGAGAGAGAGAGAGCGTGAGCATATTATTTAACTTTTCTGAGCCTCAATTCCTCATCCATCAAGCGAGGATAATATTAGAAACAGTAATTATAATAGGTAACATTTATCATTTATTTAGTGCTTATGTTCTGGGTAGTGTTTTAAATGCTTTACTTGAATTATCTCTTTGAGCATTATGGGGGAGGTAATTCAGTTGTCTTTGGCTTATCGGTGGGGACACTGAGGCAGAGAGCATTTAAGGAACGTGCCCCAGGCCACGCATGCTAAGTGGGGGGCCGGGGTTGTTCACAGGACCTGGCCTCTGCTCCGGGTCTCCCAGATGCCAAGCGGCAGTAGGCATGGCCAGGCTTACTTAACATCTAGGCTGTGGGGCAGGGTGCTTCTCTTCAGGGTTTTGATTAGCCCAGAGTAAACATTTTAATTCCACACTTTTAGGTCCAGGGAGGCTGTTGGTGTCGATAATTATCTCTACTCCACTCACCCTCCAGACCAGCCCTGCACCCGAAAGCCAGGTGCGGGCTTTGCCTGTCCCAAATGTCTGCTCGTCGACAAGAGAGACCTTGCATTTCAGAATGCTCACAGCACCCGGCATTTTGAAAAGCTCATCCTCAGTGTCTTTAGAGTTTGCAAGTCCGCATGGGCTCTGGGTGTGCTAGTTCTGGCTCCCAAGCCCTTCTCCCATGTGTGACACGTGGCCTACCCATGGAATTCACGTTTACACGGCAAATACTCTTGGTTGGAGAAAACTTTGAGACATCAACTCCTTAGGGTGCCTTCATTTATCAGATGACTTTCTTCTCACTGTGAGGAGCCAGGCCCGCCCTGCAGGCAGGGGGAGGGTGAGTGGGAGTTAGGCACTGACCCTCTGAGTCTGCATTGGGCTGGCTACCCTGGGCTGGCCTGGACCACGGACTCCACGTGGAAGACTGTTCTGGGCTCTTGTAGGAGATGATATTTCTTTTTTTTTTTTTTTACCCATGGTCAAAGGCTGAGGGACCCCTCTATGTTTTCTCCCAGCTGGGATCAGGCCTGGGGACCTTGCTGCGGCTGCATTCCACACGGTCTTCTGCCCCAGGCTTACTTCTGAGCCTCCCGGAGGTGAATCATTTAGCTGGTGTAGGAATACTAGTCCCGGCATCTCATCTCACCTCATTTAGGACCCACAGTAGGCAGCTAGAGGCAGAAGGGGACAGGGAGAGTGACCGAGAGAGACTGTAAGCCTGTGGCGTGCCTCAGCTTTCTGGCTTTCCTCAAGAAGGAAGCTGGCCAGTCCCAGGCACGGAGTGGCCCGAACCCCAGCCGTGGGAGCGCATTCCAGAGGGCTCCTGGAAAACCATTCAGCCGCACTCACTCCTAATCCGATTTAATGATCTTATTTTGATAGCATTACGTATTTATTTGCTGGTTAGGAGAAAAACCACCACCTCGCAAGGTCTCCCTGCAGGTGTTCTGAAAACAGGGCTACCGGAGGGGACACCCTTCCCCGCTCCGTGCCAGGGGCTCGGGGCTTTAACCGAGAATGTGGCCTTCGGGCAGGACGGGGTGTTTGAGAGGGCAGGGACCAGGAGAGGGGGTGGCAGCACCTCCAGTTCTAAACAAGCCAGCTGGGGCGGGAACGTGGTCGCGAGGCAACATTATCTGGTGCGATCCTTTGTTGTCACGGCATCACCTCCTATGCCTCAGACCGACAGAATGGCCAAGCTGTAAACGGCACACCTTACAAATCAGGGCTCCCTGACGTGGCTGCGGCGTTCATTACCAGCTGTAAAGGTGCGCCGGCGAGAGGTTTCTGCTCTGCAGCCCAGTTTTCCATCGCAGTAACCCAATTAACTGGTGCGTGTGTTTGTTTTACAAAGCTCCGAGCTACAATAAACCATACAGAGATGCGGGCTGCAGAAAGCTCTGTAATTAGGACAAGGTGTACAAATTAAACTACTCTTTTTAAACTTCAAACCAGCTAACTTCTGACATACTGTACTGCTGGGGCTTCTGGGACTGAACCCAATTAACATCTTAGTATTTTATAAGCATCGTTTTAATTGCATTTGTATGCAATCTTCTCTCCAAGTGCCTTTCAAGGTGCTAGTCCTTGTTCGGCTTTTATTACTTTGGTGATTTAAATCTTCTCTCTCAGAGGTTCCCGTTAATAATGACTACTGCTACTTCAAATGCTGGTCCAACGTAAAACGTGTCTCTCACAAGAATTATGCTTTAAAAGAGTTACGTTGAACTTTATGATGACATTTTTTAATTTTTTTCCTCTGTTTCAATATTATGCCTTGAAACGTTTTATCAACCTGTCAGCTCTTGTAACAGCTGGAAAAGAGATTCTTTTTAGGAGCTTCGAGGATGGTTCCCCCTCCCCCCCTTTGCTTACCTTTAGTCTGGAGTCAAGGTGTTTGGTGCCTTTGGATGCTATGGTGATGGAGGGGTATTTAAATGAGTAAATTTGTGGGTTTGAAGTTTCCTTGTGGGTTTTGGAGCATCTTGGTGCACATTTTTGGGCTGAGGCTAGGGTGAGGCGAGCGAGGCATTCTCCTCCTGTGTGAAATTTTAAAGGGCACCAAATAAACCACACCTCCAAACCATGCAGGAGCAAGATAAATAATATTTTAATGCAATATTAAAAAATGAAATTAGTAAAATAGGCTTTGTAGGCCAGCGGTCTGTTTTTGTAAATAAATCTCATTTGGAGCTGGGGCCAGGGCTACAGGCTGAGGCAAGCGAGGCCGTGTTGTAAAAGTGCAGGCTTGGTTCCTGCTTTTATTTAAAACTCGGATATTTTCTTCGCCGTGGGTTTCTTGGCACTCGTTTCTATTTCTGAGAAAGTATTATTTATTTCGATTCCTGAGTTTTCGGTGACCCCTTAAATTTGCACCTGGAAGAGTGTGTCATTCGCCTCCCCCATCCAGACCCTGCTATAAATCTGAGTGCAAGGAAGACTTTAAAAGGGATTTAAACATATGAAAAAAAGTCTCCCGGAGGAAAGTTTTTAACCAGTGAATCAAAAGTATAGGAAAAACTCAGCCCTATGTATGTTTCTAAAGTCTTCACTTTCTACTAGAAGCACCCAAACAAATGGCGATGCCTGAGTTTATGGGAACAGCCAAATAGCAAACCCTTCTTCTTTATTACCGAGCCCACAAAAGCAAAGTGTTTCCATACTTTTCCTCTGGTGCTTCTTATTGCAAGAAGGAGTTAGGAAAAATGAGTACTAATATTGTGCTCAATTAGGATTTCTGTTATCCGGATAAAAATATCCAGGCTTGAGCAGGCAGTGAGATCCTCCTGGAATATTTTAAACCTTTTTGCTTGATTGAGTGTCTTGTCAAACAAAACTGGCAGCCTCTCTCCCAGGGCTGCCTGAATCTATGCAGATATGATTTCTATCATGCCTTTATTATGTGTAGTCTGTAATAAGGATGAACACATATAAATCATCTCTGCATGGCAGTTAGGATGCAATACTCAAAGGAGAAAGACATTTCTGCTTTCAAATGTCTAGTGATTTCAGATATTATATAGCAAGTCTCCCCTGAACTGCACAATCTTCAATTCTGCTCAAGCTCCTTCTGTGGAAGAATCAGACTTTCATATCTTTCTTTGCAAGAATCACTGGCGAGATGAGAATTGTGTCACTAAGACCAGAGCACTGTATCTTTTGGGCTAGTCTGATATCAAAGTTGCTTTTGAAAAGAGGCTCCTTCTGTAATTTGATTCAAGAGGCTGGTCTTGAGAGCTTGTGGGGAGACCTCAGGTTTCGGGACTGCTTTGCTCTGGCAGGGCAGAGCCTTGGAGTGGAGTGGTATCAGACTGTTGATCTGAATTCACAGCAAGAACAAAGTTCACTTTTGATGACGTTTCCAAGGGTCATTCTTTTCCTTGAATCAGGAGCTCAGTCGTAAATATCTCAAACTCCTCTTGATGACACAAAGGGCAATTTGGTATAGAAAAACAAAACAAAACAAAACAAAACAAAACAAAACAGAACAAAACAACAAAAATCCTATCACAAATCCAAAGGCAATGGCTCCAGACCCAAATGCTAGTATTATTAAAATATACTGAGCACTTATTATGTGCCAAGTATTAAGCATGACCTTATGTTATGTCATTTAATTGCCACTGCAACAATGTAGGTGCTATTAAAATACCCATTTTGTACATAAGAGCAGGCTAGGCAAGCTATATAATGAGCCTATGGTCACAGGTTGAGTAGGTGATGGGCCAGGATTCAAATCCAGGCATGTAGTACCTGATACATCTTCTTATCCACTGTATTTTCATGTACTGGGTGGTCTTGGCCACTGTACCTCACAGAACTCGGGAGAACCAGGACAGAGTGAAACAGCTGACTTGGAAATCCCGGCATGCAGGTGTCGGAGGGTCTCAGGATCCCACTTCGGTCACTGCTACAAGGCAGCCCATAGGCGTTCTTTGGTTGGGTTGTGGTATATGTGTGTATGGATTTGGGGTGGCAGTAGTGACAGGGAGTGGGGTACATGCCAGACACAGTGTGAAGTAGCATTTGTTTTTGGGAACCCCAGTTCTCTGGTCTTGACTTTTGGTTTCCTTTTAATGCCTTCCCTTCCTCTCTCCAGGAGCCGTGGATTTGACTGCTAGAGGTCCAGCAGACCAGTGTTGCAGCTTTCCAAGGGTGCAGTGCACACAGAAAATCACAAATGAGAACTTGATGGTGGGGAGGGGTATCCAGCTGCCCTGCGTCTGCCACCCAGCTGCCCAGGGGGCTGAGATTTTAGGACCGTACACTCCTGTAGCAGAGCTGGGAAAGCCCATGTATGTCTGTGTTAGCACAGTTGTTGACTGGACACGTCATTAGGTCCACTCCTGGTATGAAGAGAGACATTATGATATAATAATTCCCACAACGTTTCTAGAGAGTTACCAGTCAATAAACACATACCATGCATTTGGGGCACATGAGTTCTTGAGAGTGGGAGATCTTTGGGGGCAAGGGACTTTTCCTTCTCCCAGCACCTGTCATTATTTGGAGTGACTTCTTTGCCCTGGAATGAGAGGTGAGAGGTGAGGACTAGCATGTGTCAGGGGCAGGGAGCAGTAAGATAAGGAAGGAGGCTTGGGGAGAGAGCAAAGAACAGAGAGAGAAGACAAAAAGACAGGAAGAGAAGAGCATTTCACAACTGGAGTCTTTTTTAATGGGACTGAGGGGGAATGCTTGATCACAAACCCAGGAAGTGGCTGTGAACCGCACTATTTTCTACCTTATCTGCAGGCAGCTCCGGCCAGATAAGGGGTGTCACTGTGATTTCTCACTCTTGGCTGCTGCGGCTGTGCTGTCCAACCCCAGCCCCTAGTGTCTGTGGACAGGCTTCCCTAGGCTTTCTCAGAAATCGAAACGGTTGGTGCAAGGATTCAGACCTTGGGAATTGGGCTGCTGAGAGTTGAGATTTCGCCTGGTAAGATTCATGGTTCTCCATAGCTCGGTGAAAAAAGCACCGCCTTTTAAGGGTCCCAAGATCTTATTCTTCATCTATAAACCGGAGATGGTAATTTCTTCCCAGACTACCTTCCAGAATTGTCAAAGACGATCCAATCTCTATTAAGTGCTTTGAATACTGTAATGTCTAGGCATAAGACATTACAATGATTTAAGTGGCAACATAATTTCAAATTGGGGAGGGAGGTGCATGTAGCGGTTAGCTGGTCTACCTCCTTATCTCCATGCAAGGTGATTTGCCCTTAAGCGATTTGATACTAGGGATTGCACTCCACAGCCTCATTCAGTCCTGCAGTTGGGAAGTCCTTAGCCACACTCAACCTGAAATTTGTCTGTTGCAGTAGGAACTCTTACCTTTCTTTACCTCTGATATAGATGGAGAAAAGCAAGTTTCAGTCATCCATAGTAGCGTGTCCCTTTATGTCTTAAAGACCAGTCAGTGTTTCCCACTGACTTCTCTTCCTTTGAGCAGGGGTTCCTGCCCTGAGGTCCTTTTAACTCACTTTCCAATCTCATTTTCTTTCCTTCAGTCATTTAGACTATTCTTTGTGGAAGTTGAGGTTCCAGGCCCTCAACTTCTGTCATGCCCTGTGGCCCAGGTGTGGGGACATACCTAGCCCGCTCTTGGGAGAGAAGAGGTGTGGTGGATACGTTCCTGTGGCCAGCAGTTGGTGATGGGGGAAGGGTGAGGCATTTTGGGCCACTGTGTTGCTGATTGTTGACTTAAGAGAGTCCTAGTGGCAGTGCCTGGCCAGAGTTAGCCCAGCCTTTGCTAGCTGGAAGCCTGTGGCAGGTGATCCTTGATGAGCAGCTTTACGTCTCTAACTTGATGCAGACAGACCCTGGGCCATGACTCAGATGGGCTAACCTCAGAGAATGCTGACATCTGCCTATGGAAGGCATGTAATATGTGCTTCAGTAATTGCTCAGGTGGCAGCCTGAGGTCAGCTAGAGAAAGCTAGAGAAACAGAATTCCAGGGTGCTAGTTCTGGACTTGGACAGACAGTGTAACTTGGTCAAGTTACTTGGCCTCTCGGAGCCTCAACTTCCTGACCTGTAAAATGAGGACAGTATCTATTTCACTGGATGACATACGAGGAAGACTAGAAGAGCATGTGAAAACGTGGAGGACAGCTTAACTTGCAAATTATATAAGCGATGATGATGATGATTTTATTTATATCATCATTCACCTCACTGAAAAAATTTCTCTATCTCCTCGGGCAGAAACAAAAGGAGGCATAAATTCTCAGAACTCTAAGTGGCCAAAATATCATTGTGTCAGATTTCCCATTCAGTGCCTGGAACCCCCACCAAGCAGGGACATTGCCTTTCCATGGTGGGGACCCTGGAACTTGGTGTAGTTTTCTTGTCTGGCTGGGCCTGGAAAGGTCAGGCTGGTTGAGGGGCTCATGCCAGAGGGGAACTGAGCAAACATTCATCAACTAGCATTTTGAGTGTTATGTCAGGCTGTTTGAGGAACCATTGTCTTGAAAATTCCCCAAGGCTCCAGAAAGAGATCTAACACTCACCCTGTACTCAACAACCATCCAGGGTTTAATCATTCCTTCTTCAACAGGCATTTATTGTGCTGCTCTCTGTCAGGCCCTGTGCTAGTATTCATGCTACCATGATAACAAGACAGATACTGTCTCTGCTCTCAGGGAAACTACACTCTAAATGACTGTGGATGGACTTTAGGGCATCCGCGAATTTCCTGAAATTGGATATGAAATTACATGTGTTTGTACAGTTGTTTTCCCCCTTTGGGGAATGTGTTTGTATCTTTGATAGTATTTTAAAAGGGCCCCAGGACTCTTCCGAAGAGGTTAAGAACGATGGTCTGGTGGGAAAGATAGGCTATTCACATGAAACAGTAACTACAAGGCAGGAAGTGTCTTGTAGAGAGTGCACTGTAGGTATACAAAAGAGGGAGTGATTCCTGTCAGCTGGGCTGTTTGGGGAAGACTGAGTGGAGAAAGATAGATTTGACCTGATTCTGAAAAGATTGGAGAGCACAGTTCAGTGCCTCTTTATTGCATAACTCCTGGAGAAACCATTCACATCGTAGTCTGTGTGAAGAGTGCCCCCGGGATTTGAGCAGTGCACAGCCTGTGTGGCTACACTGACTCGGTTGGGGGAGAGAAACCATCCTTATGTTGGTGAATTATGGCTGTCTTGACCAAGTTATCCCAATTGCTCCTTTGTCATACGATGCCAATGGAATAGAAAGACCAATAAGAGAAACACCAAGAAAAACTCAATAATATCACTGCTTCTGGAGCAACCTCAGTGTGCAAATAGCATCAATTTTCTTATTTTTCCTTTTAATTGCTTGAAATCCTCAGATGCCTTATTAAAGGAAGCTCAGAGTCTTTCATCACCCCCTGAATTATTCCACACCCCAGGGCTTGCTTACTTAGCCCAAAGGATGGTCTGTCTTTATTGGAGACTCGCTGAGGAGGGAATTGGAGTATGGTCAGTCTTCTAGTGATGTGGTTTCTCACTGGCCTGTGGTGTGACTGGGAGGGCATAGTTCTGCTCCATTCTTGGGCGAGGCTTCAGCTCAAGTCTGGTCATTTTTGCACCAGGACCTCAGGCTCTCTTCACTCACCCTCACTTTCTCATGTCTTCCAGGAATGAAGTTGTCAACAGCATCCATCATTGACTAAGGTCTGGCTTCAAAGTCCACCCCTTCACCAGCCTAGAACATTGATCCTGCTTTCTCCTCTCTGACCCCCTCCCCTGGAGTAGGGCTGCTTCTTTCTCAAACCCTCAGAAGGCAGAAGGTTTTCTTATATCTCTGTCTCCCTTTTGAAGAAAGTCCCCCTCAGGGATTTATACTATGACACAGCTGGTGACTTCTTTTGCTGAAGGAAAAGAAACAGCCCAAGTGCGGTGTCTGGTAGGCAGTCTTCTGATAGCTCCCTGTCTGCAGACAGGCTTCACAGGCAAGGTAGTGCAACGGGAAGACCGTGAGCTTTAGAGTAAGAAGTTGGATGTGGATGCTGCATTAGCTCTGTGACCTTGGACAGTTCATTTAACCTTCTCTGAACTCCAGTTTCTTCTTCTCTGAAATCTTTCTATATTGCCTACCTCAGACTAAATAAGATGATACATATAAAGCACTTAGTGCTGTTCCTGACATAGAGGAAGCACTCAATAAACATGATCTAGAAGTAGTAGTAAGAGAAGAGGGGCAACAGGAGGAGGAAAGGGGAAGAAAATGGGACAGATAACTAGAATGGAGGGAACTGTAGCAGGTAGACAGCGAGCACCCAGGATCACCCTACTGTCCTCCTGTTTTATGCATCAGGAGTCATTCCTTATTTTCCCCCAAAGCAGAAAAAAATTGTAACTAGGGCTTTCCCCTAGCTCTAGACAACATGGGTGCCATCTTTTCATTGGGAGCTTTTACTTCCCAGCTTTCTCAGTGGATGGGATTCCTTTGAAACCCTGAGCTAGCCCTCCCCAGCTGTCAGACCTCAATTATCCCCAGCCTCCAGGCAGCCTAGATGCATCCCTTACATTCTCCCGGCTAGACCTGCCCTTGGAGTCTCAGCCAGCCTCCCACTCAGCTTCTCATAGCTGGTCTTCCTACCTGAACCTTGGAGGAACTGGTGACCCTCAGCCCACTTTCCCTTAGCCCTATTCTACCAAAGCTCATTGCAGGGGTCAAGGGAGTTCTTTCAGCAGCCTTGGGTCCTCCAGTGGGGTGTCCTGTCAGGCCAAGGGATGGCCCAGGAATTTAGCAACAGTAGTCAGGCATGTGTTCAATGCTGTGGTCACCCCTAATCCAGGCAGTGACCGGGGATGTGCTTCAATGAAACTTGACATTTGCGTAGTGAGCTCTTCTTGGCATCCACTGGACAAAGAAAGAGTAAGGTTCTCTAGCTATGATCTCCTCAGTAAAGACAGAGGGACTGAAAATGCTCTGTGCCCCTCTAGGGGCTGGCAAGCTGGACTCAAGCATTGTCTTGCACCCTGAATCCAGTTCTGGTGACGGCATTGCTTGGTGCCTTCATTTCTCATGCTGTCTAGCCAGACCCTCTGATAATTAGAAAGTAATTCCAGCATGTCTAGGGAGGAGAGGAGCAACACCATCCCTTTCTCTCCCTTACACATCAACATTAGGTCTACCACCTATGAGTTGTGTTACCTTGAGCAAGTTACCTTACCTCCAGTAGGTTTTCTCAACTGTCAAGTGGCAACAGTAATGGTTATTGTGGTAACACGATGCTTGTAAGCCCTTGACACAGTGCCTGGCAGGTAGTAAGTGCTCAGTAAACATTTGTTACTGTTGTTATTGTTTACCTCCTGCTTTTTTCATTTCCCAAAGCTTTCACATACCTCTTACTTAAAAATTTAAACCTTATGTAACCTTTTTCTGGGAAATTAATCCCATTTGATGGTTGAAGAAACTGAAGCACAGAGGAGTAGGGTTACTTGACTGAGGTGACTCCATGAGCTAGGGTCAGTCAAATTTTCTGACTTCCAGGGGTTCTCCTTCCTGGAACAAAGAATAAATCCAGGGACTGTTACCATCTCCAGGCACAGCCCACACTGAAGTTCCCCACAGCAGGCTTTGCTCCTCTGGGCATATGTTGATTCCTTGGTGAGGACTTGAGGTTAAATCTTATTCTTTCCTCCAGGTCCTACTCAAAAGTTATCGACTATGTAAAGGAAATTCTTCAGCTCCCCAGGCTGAATTAATTCTTCTTGCCTTATATTTTGGACAGATACCTAATTTGGCAGTTGATAACATACTGTAACTGAACCGTAATCGACCAGGAACTTTGTGAAGTAAGAAACTATGTCTTATACATCTTTGTATCCCAAGCAGTTCAGCATACATGCTCCCTAAATAACAGTTGGATTAATAATACTAATAATAGCACAGGTAACTGCAATCCAATTTAATCCTTATAACAACCCTCTGAACTAGATTCTGTTATTGTCCCTATTTTTTGGATCGGAATACTGATGTTTGGAGGAGTTAAGTAACTTGTCTGAGGTCACATAGCTAGAATGTGGCAGGACTGTGATTTGAAACTAGGTCTTATCATCTTCCCCAGACCTGAGCTCTTCACGAGTTCTGGGTTCTCTCACACCTACTCACATGGAGCTTTTTCCTGCAGATGATGAATACCTGTCCCAAAGGTTCCCAGAAGCTGGTCCACCTGCCAAGAGGAAGAAGTAAGAGGGAATTGGGGAGCAGTGAGCTGCACTGGAAGAGAAGAACATGAATACAGCTCATTGCCTCTGTATGAAGTCAAAGGGCAAATGCCTTCAACCCCTTCCATGTGCCTTTCCCTGTGCAGCCACGGGTCAGCCACATACAAGGCTGTGGCATGTTGGAGAGCCTTTGAGAACTAGAATCTGTTCTCTTGTAGTTGACCTTTTCCAGGGCCCATAGCCATCTGACCTTTGACATGCCCCTTGTCACTTGCATCAGATAAATGAAAGTTGCCACTGTTCAGCCAGGACCCAGAGTTAGGGCTCAGCAGCTGACTCCAGAGGAAAACTTCTACATGGAGAAATACCAGTGATGACTTCAGTGGGACCGGGACTGTGGATGCGTATATTAGGGGTAGCTGGAGCGTCTGGGTCAGGAGGCTGCAAAGAAGTGGCCTTTTCTGGAAGAAACCCATGGCTCCTGCTCAAGGCTGTCATTGCAGAGTCTTAGGACTAGATGAGGCTTGAGAGATCATCTAACCCAGAAAATATATCAGATTCATCTTTCCACTCCCCAGTCCTGTCCCCGCAGCGATGGCAGATATCACTAACTGATGGCAGTGTTCTCTCTGGACAGACCTAGATGCAGCCTCGGAATCCTTTAATGCCTGGTGATCCACGCAATCATGGAGTTGGCTATAGATGCCAACTACGACTTTTAACTTTTAGCCTAGTTCTCTTCACATGGTTCCTTCTTGTGTCGTGGGGATGGGGGCACTTCTGGATCCTGCCTGGGAAAAATAGGAGCTTCCATCTTTATTTGGATGTCACTAGTAGCAACCTGAGGTCTTGGAAAGGACACTAGATCAAAGACGTGAAGCCAGGGTCTAGTCTTGATGTTGGTATAAAGGAGCTTAGTGATCTAAGGCCAGGCATAGTCTCCCTGGATCCCAGTTTGCCTTACCTGTAAAATGAAGGGCTTGAGAGGACCACACAGTTGCCCTGGGCCTTCTTTCAGAAATGTGGCTTTGGAATGTTGAGGAATGTCATGGTGTTATGTGTTCCTTGCTAAAAGGAAGCAGTCTTTATATGCCCTTCATCACCGAGGGCAGGCCTGTGGCAGTCACACGGCCCTGTAGCAGACATTGGCATGTAGACCCCACGTGGACTCTGAGATAGCATCTTTCTCAGCCTTTTGGGGAGGGCATCTACCAGCCACTGCCTATTAATCGAGGCTTGCAGGGGGAATAAGAACAATTTGCCATCTGTTACGGGCTGAATTGTGTTCCTCCAAAAAGCTTATGAGGAGGTGCCCACCCCCAGTACTTCAGAATGTGATCGTGTTTGGAGGTAGGTTCTTTTCAGAGGTGGTTAAGTTAAAATGAGGCCTTTAGGATGGGCCCTGATCCAATATGACTGGTGTCCTCATAAGAAGAAGGAATTGGACAGAAACATGTGCAGAACAAAGATGTGAAGATACAGGGTGACGAGGGTCATCTACGAGCCAAGGAGAGAGGACTGGAATAGATCCTTTAGTGCTGGCATTCAAAAGAAAGTCACCCTGCAGACACCTTGATCTTGGACTTCTAGCCTCCAGAGCTGTGAGAAATTACATCTTTGTTGTTGAAGTCATCCGGTGTGTGGAATTTGGTTACGGCATCCCTAGCAGGCTTGTGTGCCATCTCTTACCTACATGGAATCTGGCAGGAGAGAGCAAATTAGAATATAAAGTAATCACAGCAGTTCCCTTTGCCCTCATTCCCACTGTAGAAGCCTGACCTTGAAGACGGAGCGAAGTTGGGGTTTTATTGTCGAGGAGCTAGGAAAGTAGAACCTGGCGAGGTAGTCCCTTAATTCTGTCTTCTTGGGTAAGCCCTTGAACTTCTCTCGATCCTGTGTCCTCATCTGTAGAGTGACATTTTATATTGAAGCAGGTGTTTTCAAACTTCTGATGCTTCCAAATGCTTTAGTCAAACAAAATCTTAGGCAGAAATTTAATAAGTAAAACGTAGACAATCAGGACACTGTTCTGATAGAGGTAGAAGTGGGGGTTCTTGGTTCTGTCTTCTATCCTCTATTCCCCAGACCCTCAGCACAGCTAGACCCCATTCGAGGCCAAACATTCTGCACATCTAAGTCCATTGGAATATGGGACCCTGGAGAGAGAATCTCTCTCTTCATTACCTTAGCCTAGTGCCAGGTATACAGGAGGCACTCAATAAAGAAGGAAGGAAGAAGGAAGAAACAATAGATAAAGAAAAGAGGAGCAAATACTGCTACAGAATTCCAGAGGGGAGGAGGAGCTGAACCATTCAGATAGCTTTCGGATGTTCAATGGTTTTGCTTCGGACAAGTCACCTGGAACTCAGCATCAGCCTGTTGCCTCACCTAGAACTTTCTCGCCTTTCCAGAAACTAAGGCCACACACTGAAATGAAATCAGACAGTGGAGAAATAGATGGATGCATGGAAATGGACTTACATCTCCAACAAGGCCAAAGGGTTAAAATCATTCTTTCAGACCAGTTGGGGTCTGAGTGGCCGAGTTAGTGAAAAAGAGCAGCTGGGAGCCCAGGGGCTGGGGAGGTTTTCTTCTGGGCTCTTAGCTAAGGATGTAGCATTTCACCGGCTAGATGGCGCTGTCCTCCAAGGAAAGACGTCAGCTCTGCTCCACCGGGCTCAGTCCAGGAGGCAGGAGCGACCGAAGTTGGAAAGAACAGGGGCAAGAGGCAGAGGGGATGGATGGAAGACAGCCCTTCCCCAGCAGCAGCGTCTCTTTTTGTGGGGGTTCTGGATCCCATTATAGTTCTTATCTTGCAGTGTGGGAGTTTCATACACTACATCTCAAAAGTCACAGGGCCTTTTGCTCTGAACACAAGTGCACAAGAAATCCGTGTGTGTGCATGTGCGTGTGCGTGTGTGTTTGCGTGTGTGTGTATTGTGAGAAGGGGGCAGGGATGGTCACTGAGGTCCTGCCCCAAGGCTGCAACTTACAAATGACATGTCCCATCCCTGGACTTTGGCCTTGACTTACAAGAGATCAGTGGGAAAAAGAAACAGTCCGTCCTTTCCTCAGACTGCCTGCCAGGCTGGATGCCTCAGACCCCTGGTGGCTTCACTCGAAGCCTCCTAGCTCCGCTCCTAACTGCAGAGGCAGACTGTAGGGACCAAGACTCCCTTCCCCGGGCAGCGGTAGTGTGAGGCTGACACGCTGGCTCCAGGTCCGCATGTGGGATGAGGGACGCAGCCTGCAACTACTTCTACTCTATCGGCAGGCAGAAGGAAGGAAAACAAAGATAAGGGGGGAGGGAGTTGGAAACCAGGAGGGGACCGAAGAGGAGGGAGGGGAGGGCTGAGGAAGTACAGGAGACAAGGGAACAAAGAACAGAGGTGAAAGGGTAAGGCGTGAGGGAGGGCCAGGGGAACACGTGGGACCAGGTGTCCAGAAAGAAAGGAAAGGGCCGCAGAGAGGAGCACCGCGGAGGAGAGAGGAGGGACGGGAGAACTGGGGAGACTGGAAGCTGGAGTGCAGCTTTCAAGTCTGTGCTAAGCTGAGAAACTTAAAAGGCAGGGAAGGAGGCTCTGCCAGGCAAGCAGGAAAGCAGAGGGAGAGGAAGTCGAATAATTACAGAAAACCTGACCAAGAGCCCGAACAGGGAAAACCACTGAGATGCAGAAGGTGCAGAAAAGCAAGCAGGAGAGAGAGTGGCAAGGAGGCATGGAAGCCGGGAGTGGAAGCAAGGGGGGCAGAGAGCAGATCTGGGCTAAGAAGGGGGTGGCGGGGGGGGAGCCAGGAGATGGACCCAGCAAAACACCACACAATCAGGGAAAGAGCCATTAAAATGCTTACCGTATAGTCGTAAAAACTGGAATGTGTGTGTTTTGGCCTGCGGCCATTGCCCAGGAAACACAGTGTGGCTTTTAAGCAAATTGTGGAGTGGTTGGGTCCACATGTTAGTAGCTTGCCCTGGTCTGCAGCTTCGAATCGCAGCTGCTCGGAGCTGCCTGCCTGTTGGCTGGCAGCTTGCTGTTGGGGACATCGGATGGAGCCTGCTGTCCCTACTGAGGGTCATCCCTGCTCAGTTTGTGCTGCTCCCAGTTCAGAAGCACTGCTTCTCTCCCAGGGCAACTGCTGCTTTTTGCGGGGGCCCTGCTCGCTGTTTCTTGAGTCAGGGGTCCTCCTGAGGATGTTTCTTGGTGGGATTGGTGCAGAGGCTCTGGGAGGACAGTGCAGGATGGAGGGTAGGGGAAGGGCCCCTGGAGTATGATAGTCACAGTTTAGTTCCTAGTTTTACCATTGTTTCTGTGTAAACTGACATGTTCCCCAGTGTCTCTGAGCCTCAGCTACTCATCTGTAAAACTGGGCTCATAATCACACCTACCGGATAGGGTTCTCAGGAGGCTTAAGTGAGATGATCCAGGTGGCTGGCAGAGTGATCAGCTCATATTACTACATTACTACTCCACCAAATATTAGTTGTTGTTTTGTATTATTATTATTAAAGACCGTGTATGTGTGTGTGTGTGTGTGTGTGTGTGTCTTGGGGGATCAGTCCTTAAATGCAGAGTAAGGGGCTTAGGTTTGAAGGTATTTCAGCAGGGAGTGATCTGTGCAAATCCTTGTTTGGGAAGATGGATCGGGCAGGGACATGTGTCCTGCTTTGGGGAGCAGAGGACACCGTTTTAGTGGCCAGATGAGTGACATGGTGGGTGCTGGACTAGGAGTGGGGATAGCTAAAACATTTTAGAGTATTTTGAAAGGCAGCCCAAACACAAAGAACTTTATGATTGGATGGACAGGTGGGAGAGGGACATTTTAGCATGACGCCAAGATTTGGGGGCCTAGAAAGGGGACAGAGGGAGCTTTCAAGCTAAGAATGATCTTTTACATTCTTAAAAGACTGTAAAACCAACCAACCAACAAACAAAACACAAAGAAGAACATGTGACAGAGACTGAATGTGATCTGTAAAGCCTAAAATATTTGCTGTTTGCCTGGCCCTTTACCTCTGGGCCAGCTTAGGGCATCAGAAGAAGACTCTGTCCCAGAAATCGGGAAGCTCGGAGGGGTTTTGGACAGAGTGCCCTGTCCCCCAGAAGATCGGAGCATTGGGCCTGACGCAGGAGCGAGGTCTGTGTGAACACCAGGCCAGCTGCAGAGTTACACTCGTTCCGCAGGTTGTTTTTAACGTGGGCTCCGAACACAGACCTGGCTCCATCTTCCTACCTGGGACCCTCACCAAGTTGTCAACCTTTTTGTGTCTCATTTTTTCTACTCGTAAAATGGAGGTGCTAATTGTCTTAGGGTTTTTTTTTTTTAATATTAAATATGGTAAGACATGTAAAGTATTTAAACAGTGTCTGGTGCACAACACACAATAAATATTGGCTTTTATTGTTATTGAGACCCTAGAAGCCCAGAGATGGGGATGACCCTGGTGCGTGCTAAACAACAGGAAGAGAGTGGACAGGTTTGGTAAACACCAGTGAGAAATATCACTTGCCATAATTATCACATCAACATCAACACTCTATTGCAGTTATTACAACTTGAGATCTGGTCTTAGAGACCCAGTGTTCCCACCTGTAAGGCATGAGGTTTGCCACGATCCCTTCCAACTCTGTCTTTTTAGAATTTTTGTCAATTTCTTTCTCCTTCCTCGTTTTCCTTCTTCCTTTCCCTCTGCGTAGTTACAAACACCCTTAATTCTCTTTGACGGTTCTGACAGCCGGGTCATCTCTTCCCCATCCTCTTTAAAAACCTTGATCGTATATACGAACGGATTCTGTTTTTCCTTTCATCATCCCCAGTGATCTCTCCTCCGTTTGGAGCCCCTCCCCCTCCAGGCGCTTCCAACAAGAGAGTCAGGTCGTTTTTCATGTGGTATCAGCCGAATGTCAGCCTCCGAAGCATTTGTCCTTGTTTCTCTGAGTGTCGGAAGTTCTCCGTCTTCCCACTAGGACTTTCTGAGAGCATGGAGTGGATCCCAGAATTTCTAATCCTCCCTGCTGCCACCGAGCCTCTTCCCACACTCTGTTTGAGAAAAACGATTGGAAAAAAAAAAGCCCAGCGGAGGAGCAGGCCTGGCCGGCTGCAGCCGCCCGTTGTGCTGGCGGACACGCTGCGCCCTGCCGGTGACTTACGCCGCCGCTGCCGTGAGAGGCCAGGGGGGAGAGAGATTAGGGTCATCAAGATAAGGCAGAGAATATTCAAACTGGAAGCAAAAAGGGGCTGTTTTTCCAATAGTAAGTAATCAGGGAACAGGAGGATGTAATTTGCAGATTAGGAAAGTGAACAAAGAACATAAAATTAACTTTATAGCAAAGAGGAGCACAGTCTGTTTGAAGAAATAAACCTCCATAAAGCATTAGTGTTGATAACATCAGACTGTTGATTTAAACTAAATAGGAAATATGACCAAATCAGGGAGAGGAGGAGGGCTCAGTGGAAGTTGAGGTTGAAACTTCAGCGGGGGATGGAGGGCTGTGACCAGCCTGAGAGACCTGATGGGGCGGGTGTGTGCGTGTGTGTGTGTGTGTGTGTGTGTGTGTGAGAGAGAGAGAGAGAGAGAGAGAGAGAGAGAGAGAGAGAGAGAGAGAGAGAGGCTAAACTACTGCCTTCATTTGGGAATTGTCTTTATTTAAAAAGTGGCATTGACTTCCAGGAACTGGTAGACAGCAAACATGCCCAGTCCCTGCAACTCCCCTCCCCTGTTAATTCTCACAGGCCCACCACAGCTCATCGGCAACACCAGCAGCTCTCTGCCTGAACACCCGTGGTGACCTGTGTACCAGAGCAGAGGAGTCCCAAAGCCATGCCTTTGATCCCCGGTGATGAGAACAGGCTCTGTCCCCTTTTGTCGCAGGCAGGTTGACCGGAGGACAACACTGCTGCAGTGGGCAGTGAGCATCCGGCTCTGTGCTGTGAGCTGCCCTTCCTTTCCCCAGGCCAGGCCTTCTTGGCCCCATGTTAACGAAGATGGGAGACTTTTGTTGTTTTTGTTGTCTTTGACCTGCTGAGGCAGGACTGTGCCCGAGGACTGAGGTTCAGAGAAGCACCCCTGTGTAGCCGTGTGCTCAGAAGTCTGCATTGGGCCCTCCAGCTCCATTCTCCTCCCTTCTCCGTCCTGCTGCTGACCCTGGAAGCTGCGCCCTGGGAATCCCTCACCTCCCAGCTTATGGGAGGCCCCCATTAGAGGCCATCATGCTGGAGGGGAGAGAGAGGGCAGGGTATTACTGTCTGCATCCGCTCCTGCCAGGCTCCAGGCTGGCGGTAGCTTTCTCTAATGAACTTCAGAGCTCTCCTATAGCTGCAGCTTCAGCCTTAGCCACAGCTCCCTCTGGGGTCAGGGTCCTGGCCTTGCCCTTCCAGCACTGGGGTGGTCACGGCCCCTCCTCCAGCTGCTACACCTGGAGCATTCCACCACCCTTTGCTGGCTTCCTTTAAATGTGCCTTTGCATTTAATAGTCACTTCATTAAGCTCCCCACCAGTGTCCCCACCTGAGTGTGCGGTTCTTGCAGGACTCTGGTGGGTACAAGTGATGAGAGCTCCTATCTGGAGATCACAAGGCCTGGGCTGCAGTGAGGACCTTCTCAAGGTGACCGTGTGAGCCTGGGCGAGTTGCTTCTCCTTTCTGGCATCGGTTTTGTCATCTGTGAAGGGGGACTGATTTGAGGTCATCTTGCAGCTAAAACATGTTATGATTCTGTTTCCACTAGTGCTGTAGTACACAGGGCTTTGGAGGAAAATAAACATGGGTTTGCATCCTCGTTTTGCCATTTACTAGGTATGTGGCCCTAGCCAAGACTCTTAATCTCTTTGAACCTTGATTTGCATCATCAGTTAAACAGGGAAAATGACACTTTTCTTGCAAGCTGAGGGGGAGGAGTAAATAAAATGTATCTTTGAAAGCAGCTAGAACAGTTCTCATGACACAGGAGGCATCCAATCCATGTCAGAGCCTTTCTTTTCTCCCTGGCTTCTTGGAGGGACACGAGGAAAGGGAAGTCTATTGGCCCTGGAGATTCCCATTCCTTCCACCTCTGATCCTTTTTATTTACGTTTGCTGATCTCTCAGCTCACAGACTCCTCCTATTTATTTATCCTTTCCAATATGTCTGGTCCTTGAAGATTTCTCCCTAGACACATTCCTTCAAAAGGAGGCAGGCCCGTGGTTAGTGGGAAGGAGGGAACCAGAAGTGGGCCGCGGACAGTGTGCACTCGGCTGGCCTGGTGTTCTGACCAAGGCAGGGATTCCTTCCGGCTCAGGACTCTCTGGGACAGCTGACACTTCAGGGACCCTATGTTCTCTTCTTTGGGCAGATGTCACCTTTATAGCAGAAAGACTAGGCCTTTAATTTTTCATGGTAATTGCTAATATCTAGATTTTAGGCCAAAAAGAGCTCTCACCCAACTGAATCCGTAGTCCTGCCCTCCCACCCCCAAACTTGCCATAAGTGATCTTGCATAGAGTTTTTTTTTTTTTAAGTATATAGAATGGGACTCTTGAAATTTCTGAATTTAAGCGTGTGACCTGCCACAGATAGGTCCGGACTTGGGAAAAGCTGTGAGTGGAAGGAGGTTCATCAGTACTTTCTTCCATTCATCTGCAGTGTCCTCTTTTTAGGTTTTATTTTTGCATCCAATTTTCAGATACTCAACATTTGAAAATGCTCATAGTTGACCTGAGACCTCTTTGCAGTGACTTCACCAGGATCAAATAGACCCCAATAATTCTGCCCCATTGAACATAAACTTACATGTCTGTGTCTGTCAGTACCCACCAAATGCTCTCAAATATATGATAATTTGATCCATTCTTCTTTCTGTCCATCCATCCATCCACCCATTCCCTCTAACTAGTCAATGGACAATATTGATCGGGAGCCTTACACGCACAAAATGTGGTGATAGGCTTTCTTTGATAATTTTTATAAAGTGTCAGTCACAGTTCCAGACTTAAGAAATATAGAGTATATTTGCAGACCCCAAACAAATAAAAAGTTCTCTCACCAATACCAATGGAAGCTAGACTGAAGTTCCAGTAGTGACAATAGGCATTGCTGAAGTTCAGAGGGAGGAGAAAGCACATGGAGCAGAGTAACAAGGACTGACTTAAAGAAGAACTGAGAATAGAGCGAGGCCTTCGAGGATGAGTAGAATGTATGTGAGTAGAAAGAAAGGGGAAAGCTACCAGAGAGGGTGTGGGTGGGTGGGGGCAATGAGAACAGATGGAGATAGAGTTCTAAAAGTACCCCGGTTTGGCTGGAGGAGTGTTTGAGGAAGCAGCCGGGGTAAGGCTGGAAAGGTTGGCTGGGACCGGTTTCTGGAGAAGAGGCTGGAATGTGAGGCCGAGGAGCAGAAGCATTTCCTTCAGGTAGTAGAGGGTTCCTGAAGACTCTTCTGGCCAGCGAGAGGCATCTGGTAAAAGTATGCAGAATGATTTAGAGAATGGAGTGCTCGCCTCATCTGTCTACTCACTGACTCACAGCTTCATGCAACAAGAGTTTAATGAGCTCTCCCATGTGCTTAATTCAGTAATCATGGCTGGACACTAGTTATTATGTCCTGGTTCCTTTAGAAATCAAAGAAGTCAAAGGAGCCCTTGTTTTAGGAGAGCTGATTGTTCATCAAGACCCAATAGCTAACCTGGAGATGAAGAACTCAAATAACCCTTGCAGTTAACTCTTAAAAACATTTTTTTTAATTATAAAATTAAACACAGATACAGAAAACCAAACCAAAAAACATGTAGTTTACTGAATGATTATATACAGTGAATACATTTTCATTGTCACCAAATCAAGGAATAGAATTGTCCGCCACCCCTGCAACTCTTCCGTGTGCCTCATTCCAACACAATCTCTCCCTGCCTCCAAAAGGAACTGTTATCCTGACTTCTATAGTAATAACTTTCTTGCATTGACTTATGGTTTTATCACTCAAGTGTGCAACCCTAAACTCTATAATTTAGTCTTGCCCATATATTTTTTAACTTGATATGCCTTTTAGGTCTCTCTTAATCTATGGTTTCTCCCTCTACCTCTTTCTTTTCCTTATAATTTATCTGTTGACAAATCTGGGCCATTTGACTTGTCAAGTTTTCTACAGTCAGATTTGCTGACTGCTCACTTATGGCGCAGTTCAATGTGTTTCTCTGTCTTCTGTATTTCCTGCAAATTGGTAGCTGGATCAAGAGGCTTGATCCCTTTAATAAGGTTATAGTGTTATGTCTTGTACCTGGTTTATGCTGTATTTTGATATTAGTCAAAGAAGATGCTTAATGTCTACATTCATTAATTCATTGGGAGTTGAAAAATAGTTAAATTTTATTTCTATATTTTCCTTTTATTTATTGCCTGAGACACTTTTTGTAAAGAGATGCTTCTCTTCATCTACTATTTTGTTACACATATTACAGTTCATATGGGATAGGTAGGATAAGGTTTGATTATTTCTTCCTATTTACCCAGTTTTCAAGATAACAATTGGATCATTATTGCCTCAAAAGGTGACCAATTATTATTTTTTAAATATATGTCATGAAGTCTTGGATTTATATATATTTGATGAGATATTCAATCTATCACAAATCTCAAATCTTTGGCCAGTGGAAAACTATTCAAGGTACTTCCTGAGATCTTTTGAAATGACCCTGGTAGTGTTTGACAACTTCCAGGCCAGTGTGGCTCAGTGGGTTGGGCGTTGTCCCATGCACCAAAGGGTCAGCGGTTTGACTCCTGGTCAGGGCATATGCCTGGGTTGTGGGCTTGATCCTGGGTAGGGGGTGTGCAGGAGGCGGCCGACAGCTTTCTTCTAACTGCCTGTCAAGATGTTCCAAAATCATCAGGGACATTTCTTGCCTCAGGCCTGGAAAGAGCCATTTCTCCAAGAAATCCTGGTTTAGTTCAATGGGATATATCATTTGCAGATCAAATCTGAGTGCCAGAGAGGTTGACTTACTGCTATTAGGTTGACTTTTGTTTCCAAGTCTTTTTCATGAAAATAGCAGGAATAAACAAATACCTCATGAGTTCATACTAATATTTCTAATTCATTTCATATCCACAGGGTGTTTACTTAGCATCTTCTGTATTACCTCAGTAGCTCCTTTCTTTTACCAGAAAGTCCTTAAAGGCATGGGGGATGGTAGAATTAGACTATCCCGTAATTAGCATTTGCTTCTTTCTACTTTACATATATGACAGTCACAGAATAATACTTGTACTATCACTGACATTATTATTACTGAAAGCAGATAAAACATTTTTTGCATATGCTAATCATCTCTCCATTTTTTGTAGTTGTAGTGTATTTGCATTTTAAATCATATAGCCATTACATACTAGAGTCTGTACCTTTTAACCCTCATTTAATCTTTTATCTACAAGTAACTATATATCTGATATTCACCCGTAATACCTGTCTGAAACTTGTTCTTTAGTAGACTTTGTAGGAAGGACTCATGGGAATAATATTCTCTGAGTCTTTGCATGTTATTAGCAGTTTGTGATTTCCTGGATAAAAAATCCTTAGTTCACATTTTCTCTCCTTGAATATCTTAAATACATTACTCTAATTTCTTCCTGCAAAAAGCTTTGCTGTCAAGAAAAAAAATCTGAGGATAATTTAATTTGATTTCTTTTATAAGTTATATGCTCCTTTTGCCCAGATATGTTTTCTTTTAAATACAATACTTTTTCTAGAATATGTCCTAGTTTTGGTTGTTCTGGGTCAATATTTTCAGGTACACGGTATGTCCTTTCGATATATAGTTCAAATCCCTTTTTCTATTGGGAAAACTTTTTTGAACTACAGTTTTGTTTTTGTTTTGTTGTTTTATTCTCCTGAGAGCCCTCTGCTCCCTTGCTCTTTGTTCTACAGGGTCTCCTCTTGGTCATGTATTGGCTCCTCTTTGCTTATCATCCAGTCAGGTCTTTTAAATGTAAGTTCCAGTTGTTAGATTTTATGTTCATTTCATAAGAGGGCTGGGCAAAGTGTGTGCCTATTTTATCTTCTTTTTAATCCTCACCCAAGGATATTTTTCCATTTTTGTTCAGATAGAGTGGGAGGGAGAGAGAGGAAGAGAGAGAGAGAAACATCGACGTGAGAGGGACACATCGACTGGTTGCCTCCTGCATGACCCCAATCAAGGCCGGGGAAGAACCAAATCCGAGGTTCGTGCCCCCTGACTAGAATCGAACCCGTGACTCATTGGTCTGCGGGCCAACGCTCTAACCTCTAAGCCAAACCGGCCAGGTCTGTGTTCCTATTTTAAAACTGATTTATGATTTTGGGGTGATGACTGACAAATGTTTAAAAAAAAATTTTTTTTCTTTAGTGATTTTGGAGAGAGAGGAAGGGAGAGGGAGAGAGAGATAGAAACATTGATGACACAGAACATCGATTGGCCGCCTCCTGCATGCCCCCCACTGGGGATCGGGTCCACAACCCGGGCATGTGCCCTGACCGGGAATCAAACGGGTGACCTCTTGGTGCATGGGTTGACGTTCAACCAGTGAGTTACACCGGCCGGGCCTGACAAATGTTTTTAATGTTATTTTCATTTTCTTAGGGGGCACTGGAGAAACTAGACTATAATTCCCAATGAATAGTGTGAATTTACAGCTCAGTAGCAGGCCAGTTTGGGGTCCTAAGTCATCTTCTACCCCTCTGATCATACAGTCTAAAAATCTGAGACTGGCACTGGACAAAAAAACCTCCTCCCTTTATGGGATTAGAAATCCTTTCTTTGTCTTTTCCAAATATGAAACCTTCTTAGGAATAGAAAACCCCATCAAACATATAGATTTAGGGAGATTTCATTTATTTGTTTCACCATAGAACCTAAAATAGTAAGGTTGAGGATGACTTTGGGGGCAGGGAGAATGGTATGAGTAATGCATTGAAGCCATTCTGAGCAGAACGTGTTTTGTGGCTTAATAGACTACGTATATACTTTATATGTATAATATATATAAATGGAGAAGGGATACAGTAATTATCTCTCAACATCCTATGTTCTGTAAAGTTCAAAGCAAAACCATTCATTCTAATGGCATGAAGTTGTTGATCCACATGAACTGGACTTTTATTTTTGAGATGTATTAGTTTCCTCTTCTTGCTATAATGAATTATTACAAATTTAGTGGCTTAAAACAATACAAATCTATTTTCTTTTTAATTTTTTTTTTATTGATTCTAGAGAGAGAGGAAGGGAGAGGGAGAGATAGAAACATCGATGAGAGAGAACATTGATTGGCCGCCTCCTGCATGCCCCCCACTGGGGATCTGGCCCACAACTTGGGCATGTGCCCTGACCAGGAATCGAACCGGCGACCTCTTGGTGCATGGGTCGACGCTCAACCACTGAGCCACACTGGCCAGGCACAAATCTATTTTCTTACAGTTCTGGAGGTCAGAAGACCAAAATGGGTTAAAATCAAAGTGAGTTAAAATCGAGTGTTGGCAGGGCTCCTTTGAAAGGCTCTGAGGGCAGCACTGTCCTCCTTACCCTTTTTCAGTTCCTAGTAGCCATCTGTACTCCTTTGCTTGTGGCCCTTTTCTCCATCTTCAAACCACATCGCTCCCGCCTCTGCCTTCATCATCACATCACCTTCTCCCCTGTGTAGCATGTCTCTTATAAGCACACTTGTAACTACATATAGGGCCCAACTAGGCTAATCTCTCTATCTCAAGATCCTTCACTTAATCACACCCGCGGAGCCGCTTTTTGCCATAAGGTAAGAGTCACAGGTTCTGGGGACTAGGACATGGATGTCTTTGGGGGACCACTACTTAGCCTACCATGTGCATAAGCATTTTGCACCAAAGAATCCCTAATAACAGAGGAAAGTAAACTCATTTCCTGGTTGGCGATGGGGCTGACGCTCAAAGTCGTCTTCTGGAAGCCTGCAATTTCTTTGAAAACTAACACGTTACCTTAAAAAATGTTTGAATTTTCTGACTTACACTATATTAATGTTTGCTCCTTGATAGGAAGGATAATCTCCGTACCCACCTCTTCTGCAGCAGAAGGAAATGGGTCTGGGAAGATGTGCCATGATTCCTCTGTGGCTATTGGGACCGAGAATACTGTATCACACTCCCTAGTAACTGTATCTGATTTGGAAGCCATGGTATCACATCATAGGAAAGAGTGCAAGTTAAGAAGTGTCAGTTTCAACTATAGCCACCTCAGGGATAGCCCAATAATTTGGAGGAGAGGAGTTCCAATAGATTCTGTTTATCTCTTGCTTAGAATCCCTATTCACGCTGGAGTCCCATGAGTGAGGTAAGAAGTCTCAGTGGGGCATGAGATAAAGCCAACCAGTAGGACCAGCTCTCTTCAGTTAGAAAGCGAATCCCCGGAGGTCACAGATACCATCTCCTCCTCAGTGTGGCATCAAGAGCTGGTCCTTACGGATGCTCATCTGTTACAGAATGAACCTGCCCCTCCTCCCTGACCCGGGGCTCATGGATGCTCTCTTTCCTGTCTGAGGGCTTGTTGTGTACAGAGTCAGCACCCTGGGCTTGCCTTCTACCGAAGGAGGAGTGAGGAGCCATGGTTTTGCCCTGCATCTCTCTGCACGACAGGCCATGCGTAGTTATTATGCATGCTTTCTCTGAATCCCTCCTCCCCCCTGCCTCTAGCCCCTTCTGCTCTGTAACTACTCAGAGTCCCAGGACAGTTAAGATCTGACCCGCCAGGGTGCTATTTTTAACTTCTCCACGCATCACAGCTGAGGACTGGCCCCCACACAGGTGCGCCCACAACCTGGTTCTTCCTCTCTGAGGATGCAGACAGAAAGCCCATGCTGTGCCTGGAGTGAAGGGGCAGGGGGGTGCGAGACCCCCGATTGCTGTCCCTCAGCCTCCTGGTCTACCCAGCTCTGCTCATTGCCACAGGCAGCGTAGCAATATGGTAATTCATAAAGTGTGACATTCATGTGTGCGGCACGCCGCCATGAGCCTGTTTTATTCCACGGTAAAGACGACATCTGTCAGGACCTATCTGCTCCTGTTCAGGCCAGGAAGAGAATTATATTGCCCAGAATTGCTCTCCCCTTCTCTCTTTCTAGTGCCAGACTTCTTGTCCCTCCCTCCAGAGCCAGCTGAGGGGTCTTCTCTCCGAGGAGGGGCGGGATGGGCAGAAATCCACGTCAGATCTCCCAGTGTCAGGAAAAAGATAGATCAACTTCAAATTATTTCTCTCTTTAAGGGACATGCCCTAGAATGTCAGAGAATCTCTGTGACTTGTTAAAAACTGATCACACACACACACACACACACACACAATATGATACTATATGTTACGTATTACAATAACACACATATGTGAGATACCTGTATATATATTTAAACAATTTTTAACTGAGTTTAGTTTTGAAACTTTTCACCAGGCATTTTTGTTTCAGTTAATCACGTTTCTATTGCAGCCTGGGGACTTTTTAAAACATTTCTAGAACCTTCTATCTTGTTCCCAAAGGCTTAAGCATTATTTGATAATTAGCCTCCACAATTATGTTATACGTTTTGGAGAGGAGAAGTGTGGGCTAGGGGTAGGTGGGAGGAAGAAAGTTGTGTGTGTTAGTTAATGCGGGAGGAATGAGGGGTATTATCTGGGGACTGGAGGAACGCTTAGGAGAGAAGAAACTTCACTCTGCAGAGTCGTGCTGGCTGCCAGTTCTCTGCGACACCCTTGCGTGGACACAGGGAAGGGCAGCGGGGGGACACGACAGGCTTTCTCACCTGTCCTCATTAAAATGATGCCAGAAAACAGGATCCACATAGAGGCCAGTGACACGCCATTTAAAAAGAACTAGGCTTCATCACATGTCTCTTCATTTCCCAGAGCTCAGTGGGAACAAGAGAAAGGAAGAACACTTGTTAAAATTTTGGACATAATATTTTGGTACTTACCCAACCGTAAGCTTGATATCACTGTAAAAAAAACAAACACCTTGCTAAATTGACAGTTTTTCCTCCTTTTTTTCCCTTGCCTTGTGTTCATATTCCTTCTGCCTCAGTGTCCACTGGCTTCCTGCTTTGAATTATTTATAAGGACCGTCTCTCCCCCCCCCCCCCGGGTGCTCACATAAGCAAAGTGCAGTCTCCTGTACCCTTGGGGTCTATTCCTTTGGCTTACGCTGTCACTGACTCTCTAGAGGAAACCATCACATTTTCATCTTCACAGAGGTGTATTTGCTGTGTGTTTTCATTTTATGAAAATTATTTTATTTTCTTCCTTTTTAAGGGGAAATTTTTGTTTTTGTTGATTGAATCAGATTTCAACAAAGTTGGGTATGTGGCTGATTCTGAGAGTGAGTGAGAAAAAGACAAGAGGTAGGGCTGTATATTGTGCTGTGTAGTGTGTGTGTGTGCGTGCGTGCATGTGTGTGCGCACGTGCATGTATGTGTGTGCGTGTGGGTGCACACACATGCAGAGTGTCTAAGGCTTCTTACAGTCAAGGATGGACCTCAGCCAAGATATAAAGTAGATGAAGTTGTGTTCTAGGGACCACTTTTTTCTTAAATATGTTTTTATTGGTTTTAAAGAGTAAGGGAGAAGGGGAGAGATAGAAACATCAGTGAGAGAGAAACATTGATTGGCTTCCTCCTGCACGCCCCCTACTGGGGGTCAGGCCTGTATCCCGGGCATGTGCCCTGACTGGGCATCGAACCAGCGACCTCTTGGTGCATGGGATGACACCCAACCAACTGAGCCACACTGGCTGGGCAGGGGCCACGTTTTTCTTTATCACTTCTCTTTCAAATCCAAGATGTGAGAGGACCAGAGTACTTAATCCAAGCTACAGTGGAATGTCAGGCAGTATCTGACAATGGGAAAGGCTTTCTCCTGGAATTTATTAATATTATTATTAGTTTTTGGTGGTGGGGGGTGGCAAGAAGAATTACCAAATTTCTCAGTGCTTCTCGAATCACATTGCATATAGAGCTGCTTAAGGCTAGTCATGCTAAGTGGTTTTTCTTGGCCTGGGCAGGAAGTTTGCTGGAGAGCACAGCTTACCAGTTTAAAGGCTTATAGGGGCCATGACTGATGGAGCCGATTGAGCCCAGCTAGGCGTGAGACATCTGGGGGTGAGGGGGACTGTGCAAACAGGGGCTGCAGCTACCCAGCTCCAGCTGTTGCTGCTGGCCAGAATGTGAGCCCAGTATTGAAGACCATTTATTTTTTTCCTGGATTATTATGTGAAGTTTTCTTATTTTAAAATGTTGATTATGCCTTGACTGATTTGGCTCAGTGGTTGGAGCGTCGGCGCGTGGACCAAAGAGTCTTGGGTTTGATTCCAGTCAAGGGCATGTACCTCGGTTGTGGTTCGGTCCCCAGCCCTGGTCAGGGTCTTGGAGAGACAAGCAATCAATGTGTCTCTCTCACACTAATGTTTCTCTCTCTCTCACTCTATCTGAAGATAAATGGAAAAATATCCTTGGGTGAGGATTTAAAAATAAAATAAAATGTTGATTACTGATTCAAAATAAGAGGAAGAAAAAAAAAACAACCACTCTACAGGCCAAATAGAACTCATCGGAGGTCTGGATCTCTCTGCCACAGAAGAGTGGTGAGGGCATTATGGCCCATTCGCATGTTGCATGACCTTGGAAAGGTCTATACTCCTTTATGAACCAGGGAAGTAGGGTAGGTGAGCTCCAGAATGTTTTCTTGCTTGAGCCCTTTGAGATTTTATGACTCCTGAATTCCGTGTTCAGACCTTCACGATCCCTTCATCTTCTAGTATTTCTTAAAGAGCTGGGCAGGTGCCCCAAATGAAAACAGACCCGACAAGGCCTATGTAGATGAGGGTCAGAAGGACTGGGTGACAGGAAAGACTGCCTGCTCCTGTGACACTACTTGCCTTTGCAGAAAAGACTTCCTGCTTTGAATTCTGTACCAGGACCATCTCTTCCTCCCCCGAACACCCATAGTTCTTTTCCAGCCCTCTCCTTCAACGAATATGTTCATTCAATATATTTATCAATTGCCTGCCTGAGGCACGGAATCATCATGGCTTCCATCCCTTTCCCACTAATGTTATAATTATGTGAATAAAAAGATGAAGAAAATTTATTCCCCAAATGTCCAGGATGCCAGGGAAGGAAGACTGGCCTGGGATGTGCTCACTGTGAGAGAAGCAGGATGGGCTTACATGTCACAGAACAATGTGCACCACGAGGCGACTCACCTCTTGCTGAGTTCGGGCTTTGGGAGCCACTGGGGAGCCACCAAGGTGGTGAAAGGCCTTGTGGCACGTGATGCCACCCTTCTCTGCTCACCTCAGTTCTACAGAGTTACCAAAGCCATGAGGTGCTGGTGCCTGGTCATGGCAGCAGGCTCAGGTGTGCAACAGAGAAGGAAGGCCAGGGCTTTGCAGAAGTCATGGGGTGAGCTGTGGGTTCCAACAAGCCATCACATTGGCTGCATGCAGCCAGCACTGTGCGCTTTGCACGGAGCAGATGCTTAGTAAATACTTGCAGAATGAATGAACAAATGAACGAACGAATGAATGAACGGGAAAGCTGCTTATTGCCAGTCCATGAATACAGAACTGAGGCATTGCATGAATAGATAGACTAGAAATAAACCAGTCTGGAGAATGTTAATTTCTGCCTTCAGCCTTCACAGGAAGGACAATGTATGCGGGGGAAGGAAAGTAGGAGTCTCTCTCCCTTTTGAAACTCCCAAAAAGATTTGTCTGAAGCATGTATTTAAAAGGGCAGCATACAGGTGTTTTCAGAGCTGCTCCAGCCCCGGAGAAGGCCTGAGGGCAAACCAGAGAAGACGGTACTTGGTAACGAGGAACACTCCTCCGCTACTCGGCATGCTTCAGTGGGAAAATGCAAATCAACTAATTTCCGCTTTTGAGGACAACTTCAGATAAAGGGGTCCCCGGGCAAAGTAACCCCTTCAATGTGCCTGGCTGTCTTTCCCCATTGCTATCTTTTCCTGCACTACCTGCAGAGTGAGCTGTGGGAGGTGGGGAGGGGCTGTGGACTGGCTGCACAGATGAGGGGACATGCATAGTAATCAGGAGCTCGGGGATGACAGAGAAGGAAAGGGCATTTGTGTGTGGGTACGACTGCGGAAAAGGCCTTGAACTAGGAAGTGGAATTCCCTCTAGTTCTGTCTCTGTGGCCACCAGCTGTGGGTGACCTTGGGCAAGAGAAGAGGTAGGATTCATAGGCAGTCAAAGCTCAAGCGATTGTTGGAAATCATGCCAATTCCACCATCTTGGTCTTTATTATTATTATTTTTTACATTGGGAAGCTGGGATCTGAACAAGGTATCCGTGCGGAGTAAGGGGAAGGGGAGGATTGGAGTGCAGGTCCCCTGCAGCTGGAACACAGCCCATTCTGCCATCTCAGGTGTCCTACTAAGGGGTATCAAAGGCATGGGTTTTCATGTGTTGTAATTTGGATGTGAATGTTTGGGTCTGCCTCAGGGCTCAATTTAGGTTTTAAAATCCGGGCCGGTGTGGTTTTTAAAATCTGGTTGAGCATCGACCCATGCACCAAGAGGTTGCTGGTTTAATTCCTGGTCATGGCACATGCCCAGGTTGTGGGCCTGATCCCCAATGGGGGGCATGTAGGAGGCAGACAGTCAATGTTCTCTCTCATCGATGTTTCTATCTCTCCCTTTCCCTTCCTCTCTCTCTAAAATCAATAAAGAAAAAATATTAATAATAAAAAAAGAGATTTTAAAAGAGCTGACTATCTCAAAAAAGTTATGGCGACCTCCTCTGACCTTCAAAATAAGCAATGGGAAATCAAAACAATGCAAACTTGTAAAGAAACTGTAAGGAAGTAGAATAAAGAATGAATTTTCCCCATGATGACTACTCTGATGATTTTCAAGTAGCAGATTCTACTTGAAGTTTTTATGTTGGGTGCTCCTGTTTTACCAATGTGTTTCAGGCACATGCTTTTTATGATAATTGGGGAATCCAGCGTATGACTCTGAGTGCCATCAGGTACTTATTTTTGAGTGAGTGCATGCGAGGGTTGTGTGAAGATGCATTTGCGCAGTTGTTACTTTTGTATTTATGTGGGTTTCTATGGTATTAAGTGCATGTGTTTTTTGGAGGTGAATATGTATGTATACAAATGCAGGCTTCTGTTTCCTTTCTCTACAGAGCGAGGCAATCAAATGATTGCTAAAACTGGCAGATTCTCGTTTGCTAAATAAGATGACATGTAAGAAGAGCCTTTTACATGGCCGATACCCAGTTCATGGAGGTGACTTTTATCATCAAGTAAAAGATAGAGCTTTTCCAAACGAATCTTGATCTAAGCTTGAAATAGTCTGGGTTAGAAAAGCATCTGGGACTTGGATTTTTAGAGAAAGTCACGTGTCTTAGGAGTCAAAGAATGGGTAGGTCGGTTTTAGTCTTTATTGATTTTCATAATTGGCTTTTTATGGGTAAGGGCTAAGTAACTTTTAATTTTCCCTCAACCAGCTGAGAGTGTACTGTAGTTTTTTGGTGTGCTTATGTATCAGAAACTTATATGTGTGATATCTCTATATATCTATATCTACACACACACATGCACACACACACACACACACACACACACACACACAATTGCATATTGGTGCCTTTGTTTTGGGCTTGGGTTGGTTCTCTAGGAGCTGGATGTGAGATGGTTCCCACACATCTTGGTGTGTAATCCATAACCCGGAGTCAGCATGGCTCCAGTCAAATGTTCCCTGTCTGCCCAGGAGACTTTGGTCTCCTCTGGAACGAAGTTTCTTCATGTCAGTGGGAGACACTCACTCAATCCCAGCTCTAGAATTATTCTCAGTGACCATAACATGGGCTGGAGGCATTCACAGTAGAACACCCTACATTTTCCCCGCCAAGTGGTTTTGTCCTCTGTCCTTCTAATTGATTCTCAGAAAAGATCATCGTAACAATAAACTAGTGTTTATTGAGTCTGTAGTGTAGGCCAGTGGTTTTCAGGGGCGGCGATTTCGCCTGCTGAATGCATCCTTCCCTTCCTGGGGGTGTTTGGGAATATCTGGGGACAGTTCTGGTTGCCACAGCTCGGAGGGACGAGTGCTGTGGGCACGTCATGGCTCGAAGCAGAGATGCTGCTGAACAGAGTCCAATGTAAACAGCTCCCTGACCCAACAAAGAATTATCGCCCCATAATGACAATTGTGCTGAGGCTGAGAAACCCTGGTGAATACCAAGCTCCTTGTCCCTTCCTTATAGGCATGTCCCCCTCAATCTTCTCACGGATCCAGTGGAGTAGTACTCTTGTCCACCCCCCATCTTAGCCGCGAAAGGCAGTATGGTGCATGGAGAAGAATGACGAGACTGAGGCCACCAAGTCCCAGGTGCAGAACTGCGTGTGAGCCGGATCCGTCTGCTTCCAGGCGCTCAGTTTTAAGCATCACTCTGAGCTGCAGGCATCCTTAGTCCTGTCTGATTAACATCCCAGAGAGTGAGCTGCTTCCACTCAATACCCCAGCACCCCTTGTAGATATCGGTGAACTGTTCCTGCCCAGGGGAGCCCAGTCCAGAGCCTGTCTTCGCCCACCGGGGCCGTTCCGTTCCTGCAGTGTCAAATCTGTCCTTGTTCAGCCCTGGTTTCTTTCTTTCCTTCATCTCACCCATTTGGTTTTGCTTTTTTGGTCTCACAATAATCAGTTCTCCTTCTAAATTATAGCCCCTTTCTTGAAGAGCCCTCCAGTAGCTTGAAGGCCAGCTTCATGGCTGGACGGTTGTCCCGAGGGCGAGGGTGTGGATTATTGCCACCACGTGGGAGAAGAGGGCAGTTTCCCCTGGAACTGGACAGCCCCTGACCTTCACTTTTAAATCCTTTCGATGAAATCCTCTGGCTGTTCAGAGACCAGGAGAGCAAATAGTCAATCTGAATCTGGGTTTCAGATTGTGCCAAGATTTCACAGAAAAGCCTTTTCTTCCACAAAAGCCTTCTGAGGAATTCCTTTATCAGGAGAGAAAAGCATTCCTGGAGATCTCATTAGTTAAATTACTCTCAGATTAACATATTTTATTAATTACCTATTATGAGACCCAAAGCTAAAGCATCATAAAAACAACAAAAAGAAGTAAATATACGTCCCAGTGACTGAGATGCCACGAAAGACATAATCAGTAAAATCAATTATATACATTATTATCACGAAAGGTACAGTTAGTTCTTTAAAAAATAATTAGGTTATTGGCTGAGAGGAAACCGGGCCCCCTCCATTACCCCTGGAGCAAGCCCTGGAGGCTTCACTCAAAGGCTTTTACTATAGAAATCATTGGTTTTATTGGCCAGGCAAATTAGTGACTCCATTAGCTTCGCCAGTGGGGGACCCTGGTTTTCCTAAGTCACCAGGTGCTTTTGATCTGGTTGTGCATTTTCTCGAGTGGAAAAAAATACAGGGTTGGAACAATGCATTGAGATGTGTACAGAAAATCTGCCCGTCTGATGTGTGGCAAGGATGGAAACCGAGGTAAACGAGGTAACATCAGGGGTGATGGTTTAGCTGCGTGTGTAGAGTGCGCGGTTTGTGTTGTGAATGTGGTTTGTGCACCATGTGTGTGCCCGTCCAGTGCACACATATGTGCAGCTGGAGAGTTGATGAACAGCATTTCCAGACCTCCGTCCAGAGCTCAACTTGCCTGTCTTGCTTTGTATGTAAAAATATTCCACTTATACCTGTAGCAAAGCTACCTCCAAAGTGCCAATAAATAATATATGCAACTTTTTTTCCCCTTCTTCTTATCAGTATAAAGAAATGTGGAGTTGTGAGGCAGGTGAAAACTCGCATTAGACAATGCAATGAGGCAGGAATTAGAACAGCGTAGCTCCTCTGGCCATTATAAATGAGGACGGCAGCTACCTGGAGAATGGGAAAACTGATGAGTACAGTCTGTTGGGGAGAGCAGGAGGAAAATTTCCCTCAGGAACACATTTCAAATTACTTATTTATGAACTGATGAACTGGGAGACCACCTATGGAGACATCGGCGTAAGCAGCCTGCTGCAGACAGCTACAGAACTCCAGCTAATTGTGTGGCTGTTTTCTGTTAGAACTCCTGCTATCCAGCTGGGCTTTGGAGGCAGGAAATTTAGGCTCTGACTAGAAGTTACGCTCTTCCTCTTTCTTGTCCGCATAAATATATACATACATATTTTAATCCACTTGAAGCATTTGGCAAGAGCCTGGGAAAAAGCTGCTCCAGTCGGCCCTGGAGGGTCTGGGGCAGAGAGGAGGTTTTGGTGTTGAAAGGTTTGCAGCCCTACCCCACAGGCCAGGAGGGAGACTGGATTCTGGGCTCCTGTGTCAGCTCTCAAAAGGCTATTGCATCAGGCCACGGAGAGCACATCTTCTTCCTCTCCTTCTTGGTCAGCATCCTCCTCCCCCTTCTCAACACCTTTATTGCCATGGCGACAGGATATTGAGTGCTTCCTCAGTGCTGGGCTTTCTGGTTGATTTACATGAGTGAGCTCACTTTCCCCTCACAAGCACCCGTGAAGGAGGCACCGTTGTTATCCTGGTCGCGTAGGTGGATAAACTGAGGGATGAGTAGAGTGACTTGGCCACGGCCACAAGTCAAGCTCCTCTGACCCTGGAACTCAGATCCCTAATTACCTGCTGGATGATTGTCAATGCTCATGGGAAGGAAACAGCATCTTCTGTGGGAACATTACGGACTTATTCTCTGTGCTGCAGGCAGTGTGGTGAGGGAAAAGGAATCTGACAGCCAGCGGGGGCATGGGTATTGTTGGGAGACAGGATAGCCAACTGGGTGAGAAAGAGGTCAGCAAGCCCCTGAGGGATTTGCGTCATTACCTCCACTTTAGAGATGGGGTAACAGAGAGCAGTCAGAGTGTACCCAAGTCGTCCCAAGTCACATACGTAAGTTGCTGATGTAGGGGTTTGAACGAGGGTAGGGCTGGGAGCCTCCCGCTAGGTCGGCAGTGGGCTAATTTAGAATTAGCCCTTGAGGGCGGGGTCTAAATCTTATTCACCTTTAATTCCCGGTACCTGGGAAAATTTATCTGTGGAAATGGACCCTCAATAGCTATTTGCTGAATCGAATTTTCAACCTCAAATTCAGTATGGAGCTCTTGGGAAGATCCACATTCCTTGGCCAGTACTGCAATGAGAAGAGCATATATTTATTGACCCTCTAACTGTGTGCCAGGCCCTCCCTCTACCACACCACTACACGGCCATCTCATTCAATCCTCGGGACCTGGCACAGCAGATATTTTCATCACCGTCTCCACGTTACAGCCGAGAGCACTGAGCTCAGAGCGGCTAAGTCAGTGGCTGTGAACGGAGGATTTTGCTTCCCCCAACTCCTCCCCACCCTACTCCACCCCAAGGAGACAGTTAGCTGTCTGGGGACATTTTTGGTTGTAGCAGCTGGAGAAGTTGTTCTTCTGGCATCTAGTGGGTAGGTGCTAGGGTTGCTGTAGACATTTTGCAAAACACAGGATACATTCCCACAACAAATAATCATTTGGGCCAAAATGCCAATAGTGATGCAATCTGGGCTAAGTGCTTGTCTAAACGATTAAGTGGCAGAGCCCGGATTCACATTTCCTTGTCCTACTCTAGGGCCTGTGTGCTGCTCTCCCACTGGGTGATTCTCCTTGTCCTTCCCTTGGGTAGCCTATGGTTTGCTCAGAGGACACAGTTGCATTATAATTTGAGTCAGGGGGAATGAATCAGAGCCTCTGGTGCAGATCTATGCAAATGAAGTCTTTATTCTCAGCCTTATAGTTGAGTCCTGACTATACCAAATAGGTCAGTGCTGTCTGCATGGCAAATCTGCAGGGCCAGATGAAGCTGGAGATAGGAAGACATGGTAGAAAGACTACAGGGCTGGGGGATCCAAGATTCCAAGCTTACCGTGTGGCCTCTGGAAAGCTCCAAACACTCTCTGAGCTTCTATTTCTTTAGCCGTGGGACAGAGAAGGCTATTTATGAAAATCACTTGAGAAAGTGGTTGCCCTTGCCCAGTTTTGAAAAGGGCAACACATCGCCTGGGATTCCCTTCATTACTTCAGCAAACATGTAATAGCAGCAGTGACAGCTTACACCACTACTATTGAGTAGATACTCTTCATCAGGCATTGCTTTAAGGACTGGGAATGCTAATCTCATTTATTTTTCAAAACAATTGCATGAAGAAGGGACTAACTCAGAATGGCCTCATGCTTGGTCCAATGCTGTGATGTAACTGTAACTCTGATGTAAATTCTGAATCATATTTGAACAAGGGGCTCTGTATTTTTATTTTGTACTGGGCCCTGTAATTTATGTAGTGGGTTATTCCCTTTAGACATGTCTGCTTCCAGCCTAAGTGTATAATAACGCCTCAGTAGTGAGTCTATCAGAAATGGTCTGTACCCTCTCTGGGTTCAGAAGAATAAAAGTGATTAAAGTTGATCTTTTCCCTATGAAAAGAAGCAGTGATGTTTCCTGGGCTTATCAATCAGTTCTATCTACACATTGATCAGGTAGAAAGGACGGGAAACTGGACCAGAGGCAGCAGCACAATAATAAAGAACTGCTGCCCGCCCGGTGTGGCTCAGTGGTTGAGCGTCGACCCATGCACCAAGAGGTCGCCGGTTCGATTCCTGGTCAGGGCACATGCCCAGGTTGTGGGCCCGATCCTCAGTGGGGGGCATGCAGGAGGCGGCCAGTCGATATTCCCTCTCATCGATGTTTCTATCTCTCTCTCCCTCTCCCTTCCTCTCTCTAAAATCAATAAAGAAAAAAAAAAAAGAACTGGTGAAGTAGTCAGGCCCTGGGTTCAGATAGTCACAACAACAGCCATGCTAATAATGACAACAGAAGTAGTTTTATCCACTACAAAACCTTCTTGAGTTTCCCGCGTACAAAGCCTTGTGCTAAGTGCTTTGACATGCATGGTCTCATCTAATTGTCACAGTAGTCCTTGTGGTATGCATTATTATTATTCCCATCTTTCAGATGCAGAACCCACGGCTGACTGGAGTTTAATGCCTTACCCACCACATCGTAAAGCCTGAGTTGGAATCCCAGCTCTACTTGCTGGCTTTAATGCCTTGGGCAAGTAATACAACCATTCTATAGCTCACTTCCCTGGTGTGTAAATGGGGATATAGCTTTCTTTATAAAGTTGTTATAAATTTTGAATTAGGTAAAGTAATTTGGAATGAAAGAGCAAGGGCCTTGCACATTTTGTTTATTGCTGTATACCATTGTTTCAGAACATTGCTTGGGATACAGTTGGTATATCAGTCATCTATTGCCATAATGCCGTGTAACCACAATTCACAAAACTTTAATAGTGTACAGTAATAAGCAATAAAATGTGAATTCATTGCTTACATGTCAAGAGTCCGTTGGATGTTGGTTAGGTAGGTCTGGTCTTTTCCGAGCTTGCCCAGGGGCCTGAGGGTCAGCTGTTGTTGTCTAGGGTGCCTGGGACAACTTGGTTCTGCCCCACACGTCTCTCCCCTGCAGAGGACTAGCTCACACGCATTCTTATGGTGATGGCAGAGGTTTCAGGATGCAGGCGGCCATGCGGGAGTGGGAATGCTTTCTCAAGCCTCTGCTAGTTTCACTTACGCGAACATCCCACTAACCAAAGCAAGTTGCCTGGCTGAGCCCAGAGTCAAGGGGTGAGATAGGTCACCTTGCCCAAGGTGGGAGGGGTGAAGAATTGGGCCCAATGCAACAATCATTCACAACAGTTGACTCTCAATAAATACTGAAGACAGGATTTGAAAGTGCTTAGCACATAATAAAGGATCAAAAAATGGCAGTTCACAGTGTAATAATTATCCACTGAATTATGGAATTCATAAAAGAGTTAACCCAGGGGAGGGATTTCACCACACCCGCCTTTGACCAGTGCGCCTATTCATTGTGGTCATTGTTTACGTCTCATTTACGTTTCCAAAGTAGTTTGAGGTGTCAGCTGGCTATAGTTTCACTTTTTTTCCTGTTAGAAAGGACTAGAATTTCACAGGTCACAAAACTAACTGATGAAACAGTTTCTTCAGAACCAAAGTAACCACAGGGCTCTTTGAATTTGTCAAAATGAATCCCATTCTCGGCAAATTTCCCGACACCTTTTCATATCATGGCTCCATTCCTTTATTTTAATCCAGCAGGGCACGGACCTGGGTATTGAGCGCAGTGATTGCTTAAACATTCCTTTTGACGACTGGCAGCCCCCAGGACAGGAGCAGCTCACCCCAAGCCTGGACTTGGCCCAGTGCCTCTTGGCACGCCCTGTCTGCCCCCTCACATTCTGATGTCTTCTAAGGGGTCGGAGAGTCTGCTTCTGAGAGCGCGTGTGTCTCTCTGTGAGCTGCCGCTGTGTGCAGCGACAATGATGACAGGTTGGTTTAATGCAGCTCTTGCCAAGATTAAGGGGTTGTCAGACGAGTATCATGGGAGACCGACAGAGGGATTGCTCTGAAAAGCTCTGAATTGCTAACTAACCAGAACTGGCACTCAGGTGGGGGTGGGCTTCCTTTTGGAGGAGCTGCGGAGAGGCTCTCAGCAGAGCTGAGGGCAGAGCAGGTGGGCCCCTGAGATGCCTCCCACCTGGGGTCATGGGTCTCAGGAGGGCCCAGGATTGGACATTAGAAGCTCCATCCACCTTGTAAAACAGCATGAGAAAGTATTTCCTCACAATCATGTGATTATTATTATTTTTTTCCTGGGGACAGGGGACCATAGCTTTCATCAGAGTCTCAAGGGTTTGTGACCCCCAAATAGTGGCCTATCTGTTTAGCATCCCAGGCAGTCCTCTGTAGTTAACTTTAAGGAATTTTGTCTGGACACCAAAGTAATAAGCAGCTATTAAAGTGTTTAAAGAAGTAAGGCAATAGGAGTAGACCTGCTTTTCAAAAGCTTGCTCTAGGTGTAACATTTAGCTATAGAATTGCTACAAAATGGCTAGAGCTCTTTTCCTCCCGTTTATGTATTCTGTAAATGCATATGTTGAGTGTCTGCTCTGTGCCAGAGACTGGGCAGGAGGACGATGCTCATGGAGATTCTGGCACTTAGAGTCCCTGCCCTCATACAGATGAAAATCTAGGCAGAGAGCTGAATGAGTCTAATACAGCTGGAAATTCTCATGTAGTGTGAGAAGTGCTATTTGATCATCTATTCATTCACTAATTCCATAATTATTTATTGATCCCTTACTGTGTGCCAGGCCCTGTGCTAGGTCTTGGGGGACACTAGTGAGTTTCAGACAGGCATAGCCTCTGCCCTCTTTGAATTCATAGTCAAGTGGGGGGATCCAGACAGGTGAACCAGCCATTACAGCACACCGTGACAAATCCTAAGAGATGGAGTGTGCAAGGGCAATGAGGACACAGGAGTGATATACCCCACTTAGCCCCTGGGACTCAGGGACATGAAGGCTCACATGAGATGCAGGGAACACAGTCGCAGACTCTTTCTGTTGATTTTATCTGCATTTATACCCTCTTCACAGGGTGGTCCCCGGCTGCCCCAAGCTTGTGTTCTACCAGCTAGGAAGGGTAACAGAAATCTGGGACTACTTCTTCACGATTGGTCCTGGCAAATCTCCAGGCAGTGCTTTTGTGGCCCGGCTTGGGTCCCCTACCCATCCCTGAACTGGTCAGGCACTATGTGGTCATTTGACCAGGTGTGCATCATAGACTCAACCTTGGAGACCGGAGATGGTGCCAGTTTGCATTGCCAACCACGTGGGTTGTTAATGGTATAGAACTGTTCCTCAAGAGAAAACGGGACTGTTAGTACTCAAGGGGATAATAGATGTGACTCTAGTCAAATTATAATAATTGAAGCTAGTAATTAGTAAGTGATAAGCACTTTCTATATATTATTTTATTTATACCTTCCAACAACCCTAGGAGATGGATTTTGCTGTCTGTGGAGTAGTAACAGCGAAACCACTGATTACTTTCCATAATGTAAATTTGATGTGAACTGATACATATTTTTTACTGCTAACACGATTGTAGCAGTGACTGTACCCATTGATAACCTAATTTCTCTTGCAGTAAAGGAACAATGGAATTCCGAAGGGAAGAATTGTCTGGCCTAAGAATGTTCTTGCTTTAGTGATTCAGGCCAGTCTAAGAAACAACAAGAAATATGGGGCTTACATTGTATTTATTCGTGAAAAGATATTCATGTAACACTGTTCCAGTGTCATCAATACAACCGTAATTCATGATCCTGACAACACAGCAATGCATTTTGTGTGGTCTCACCATCGAGGAAACCTGAATTTGAAGCTGAAGCTGCCAAAACAAAAATAAAAGCCGTAAATCACGGATATTCAGATTCTCCCTTCCGTTCTGAGCACACAGCTTTAGCATTTAAGGCCCTGGGAGGTGAAGAGAACCTCTTGTTTCCTATCTCCTAAATTTTTGCCTCCAGTTGGACTTAGGCTATCAAATGTTTGGGCTCACTTTGAAGCTGATACTGGAGGGAGGAAAGGGGATGGGAAAAGGGTCACAGCTGGGTCAATCAGCAAACCTGATGAGAGATGGGGACAGTTGGAGGGCCCTGTAATGAATGCATGAGAAGAAACAGAATGGGGCAGCTTTGTCTCATCCACAGGCAAGGAGACATTCTCTCCTTGGCTGTGAAGGGCATTTCATCCTTAGATTTTTGCTGTGAATTTACCCTCTGATTTCCTGTTTGGAGAATTGAGTTCAGTGACACTTTGATTAATGCTGTTCCTATTTTCACTGACAGAGCAGTAGCTTTTATTTGGGGCCCTGTATTAGGTGCCTTCCCTGGCTCCACTTTAAAATTACAGCGGAAGGCCAATGCTGGTTGTGGCAAAGATGGATAGCTGTCCACCAGAAATGTGTTATATCCTCTTTCCATAGTGTGCAGTTATCACTGGGAGGTAGTTGCTTAGCCAGGGACTACATTTCCCAGCACCCATTGCATCTAACTCTGGCCACATGACTAGTTTTCTAATGGAATGTGAGAGCAACCCTTTCTTGGGTTTTCCCAAGAATTCAATGTGACATTTCTGCTTCCTCTCTTCCTATTGACTACTTATACACAGAAACCTCTGAGGTCCTAGGGGATGCTCTGGAGTTACAAGATGGATGGTGGCTAGGTCCTGAATCACCAAATGGAGGGGAAAAAAATGCCCTCCAACAGAAAACTCCCAGCAAACCTATAAGAGAATGGCAGCACGTCAGAGAGTCTGACCTCAGAGCCCTACACCTGATAGACCCTGGATTCTAAGATCTCTTTTCATGGTCTGCTCACCCTGGAAGCACCCCAAATTCTATACCTGTGCTGTCCAAAATGGTAGGCATTGGCTGCATGTGGTTATTTAGGTTTAAATTTAAATAAAATAAAATAAAAATTTAGTTTCATGGTTAAAATAAAAAATGTAGCCACATATCTACTCAATATGTGATAACTGGCTACCATATTGAGAACACATGCGGAACATTTACATCACTGCAGAAAGGTCTGTTGGGCAATGCTCTAGACCAGTGGGAGTGTAGAAAGTGAATTAATTTAGAAGGACTAGCAGGGGGTCTATGAGCAGTAATAGGGCTTCAGCAATTTATTCATTTTTATTCACTCAACAATTTATTTTTCACTTGTCTCTCTTCTTGCTAGAGGGAGTGAGGTCTTTTGAGCTGGGATTACCCCATGTATATTTGTATTTCTAACATGTAATGTATATAGTAGCCACTCAGACATGTTTTTTGATCAAATGAAGGGAGCTCAGTTATCAGGATAATTTGGGAGGGAATTCCAAAGAGTTGGAGGCTGGCATTGCTTAGATCCTTCCTATCCATGTATGGTGAGGACTGATCCTAGAGATGGAGCTGAACCAAATGGTTTCAGGGGCGAAGGGAGACACAGAGAGACCAGAAATTATATAGGGCTTGGCACTATTTGACTTTCTTTGAGGTTATTAGATGACTGGCTGGTTAATACGATAAATTAAATTATTCTAAGTGACCTCCTGGGTAAACTCTCTCAGGACTTGCGTCGACTTAGCACATAATAGGCACTTAATTGATAATTGTTGAAGGAAGGCATTTTAATAATATTATATTTATTTGTTTATTTCCCATCTCGTAGTCGTACCATCCATCTATGCTTCTATTCCTCAGTGGAATGAAGGTTCCATGAGGGTAAGGTCTTTGTCTGTTTTGCTTACAGCTGCATCTTCAGTACCTAGAACAGTGCCTATACGTCGGAGCTCAACAGAGAGTTCTGGAATACATGAGGGAAGAGCTTTAATAACCTAACCCAAAGAACTGCATCAAGGTGGGCATTTTAGAGACTCTGATGAGACAGTGAGAGACATTATTTTGGGGGGACGATAGAGATATTTTTGAGGGCTCTCAAATAACCTCCTAAATAGAGCTGCTACTTTGCCTGTGTACAGGGCTAGGCCAGCCCTCAGAAATGATGTGCCTCAATTTGAAATTTAAATCCCCACAGGACTCTAGGTGCATACAAGGCATAATAATACTAAATGGCTGATAACTTATGACATTTATTTCCCCACATGAAGAACCACAGGGCAGCATCTCTTGTCAGGAAGGAAACAGATTTGTCAGAAAGGAAACCAGCCATCATATGCTCTTTGTATTTTTATGATTTATGTATTTATTGGATGCACCCACCACTTAACAATCTCTGGGTGCTTTTATATGTCTCATAGACAAAAGGCAGACACTGCCATTGTGGATTATGAGGTGGAGAGGTACCTACAAAATAACATCCATAAATCCCAAAGCACATCATAAAATCATCAAATGCTACAGAAGCTGTATGTAGACTCCCCTGAGTAAGCAGACACCTAAATGGAAGATTCAGAAGACCTGAGATTTAGTCCCAACTCTGGCACTTACTAGGTTCCATGGCCTAGAGTAAGTTTCTTAATCTCTTGAAGCCTCATTTGTTTATCTCTAAAATGGGCATAGTAGTAACAGTAATTGCCTGATTTATCTCCCAGGGTTAGGGAATCACATGCTCATAGTCGTGCTTTGTGAATCACAGAAAGTCCCCAGATGTAATGGACTAGCGTTTTTCACAAAAGAGTTAACTCCTCCTCTGTGCACATTTGAACTTCCTTTTGCCTCTCAGTGATGCGAGCCCCCGGATGGTGTGCTGTCATTTCTTGGTGTTGCAGTCTTCTCCAGATGTGCTTTGTGATCCCCACCTTGATGACTTTGGTTATGATCTTTTCTCTGCTTGGAATTTCTCTTCCCGGTCATTCTTAATTGTTAAGTTTCTCCAGCGAAATTTGAGTTTAGCTTTTGGATAAATACAGAGATAAAAGACAGAGAATCACATCGATAGCTATCATTTATTTATTAAGTCCTTCCTGTATGTCTGGCATCATGATTTTATGTATATCTGCTCAGTTTATCCTCATAAAAATCCCACGAGGCAGGTGCTCTTATTATCCTTATTTTATGAATGAAGAAATTGAGGTTTAGGGAAAGCGAGTAATTTAACCAAGGTGAAGTAGATAATAACTGGTCAAGTCAGAACTGGAGCATGAAACCCATATTTTTAACCTTTGCTTAAATATGCCTGCCTCCATGAAACAAAAATCTCTCCCTCTTGACTCTGGTTCAGTGGGGTTTTGATGAGCTGTAGTTTCCCATATGAGGAACATGTGTAGTATATGGAGAGAGTATTAAACTGGGCATTCCAGTTTCCAGTTTTGTTTCTGCACAAATAAGGTTTTCATCTTTGGACACCTGATTTTTCCTCTTTAGCTTTAGTTTTTCTATCTGGAAAATGGCAGATGAGTGGCAATTGAGGCTGATTAGATTCAAGTTCTCTGTATTTCTAATATTCCTACTTCTGTCTTTAAAAACAAAAGAGCATGCACCAGCTCCTCCATTATGCGAGAATATTGGCAACATAACAATTTTACATCTGAGAGGTCAACTGCTTCTATCACTTACACGATTTTAATAGCCTCTAACTGGTCTTCCTGCTTCGGCTCTTGCCCTTTATGGTCAATTAACCACACACATAGCTTTTTCCCTTTACGCTCAAGACATCACAGAAGAGTTTACTATATTGTATATATTGTATCTACTGTTCTCTCCTTTCTCTGTAATCATGCCTTCATCTTCACCACTCCACTGAGATTTTCAAGCCAATGGCACAATGACTGCCATCTCGCTAAATTCAGTGACTAATCAGCAGGCCTCCTCTTACTCATCCTGTCAGCAGCATTTGTCCCAGTTGACCCCTCCTCCTTCGTGAACACTTTCTTCTCGGGTGGGGCAGTCTCCTGATGTTCCCCCACTTCACTGGCTGCCTCTTCTTAGTCGGGTTAGCTGCCTCTGGGACTCTTTCTTCAGCCTTCTTGTCTTTTCTCTTCATTCTCACTCCCTTGGTAATCTGACCCAGTCCCGTGGCTTTATTTTATTTATTTAAACTTATCTTTATTGTTGAATGTATAATATTACAGATGTCCTTCCTTTTCCCCCTATTGACCTCCTCCCTGCTCCTGACCCCCTCCTGCCTTTCCCACAATATTATTGTCTGTGTCCTTTGGTAATGTATATATGCATAGAAGGTCTTCGGTTTATCTCTTCCCACCCCCCCTCCTTTTGATGTTTGTCAGTCTAACAACCAATTTGTACTTCTTAATCCCTTCACCTTTTTCACCCATCCCCCCAACCCCCCTCCCATCTGGCAACCAACAAAAAGTTCTCTGTATCTATGAGTCTGTTACTGTTCTGCTTGTTCATTTTGTTTGTAGATTCAATTAAGGATAGCTATGTGTTTATTGCTTCTTTTTCTTCAAGAAGACCCTTTAACATTTCATATGATACTGGTTTGGTGGTGATGAACTCCTTTAGCTTTTTCTTATTTGGGAAACTCTTTATATGTCCATCAATTCTAAATTATGGCTTTGCAGGATAGAGTAGTCTTGGTTGTAGGTTCTTGCTTTTCATCACTTTGACTATTTCTTACCATTCCCTTCTGGCCTGCAAAGTTTCTTTTGAGAAATCAGCTGACAGTCTTATGGGAGCTCCCTTGTAGGTAACTAACTGCTTTTCTCTTGCTGCTTTTAAGATTCTCTCTTTGTCTTGAACCTTTGGCATTTTGATGATGATGTGTCTTGGTGTGGGCCTCTTGGGGTTCATCTTGTTTGGGACTCTCTGTACTTCCTGGACTTGTACATCTGTGTCCTTCACGAAGTTAGGGAAATTTTCTGTCATTATTTTTTCAAATAGGTTTTCAATTTCTTGCTCTCTCTCTTCTCCTTCTGGCACCTCCATGATGCGAATATTGGTTTGCTTGAAATTGTCCCAGAGGTTCCTTACACTATCCTTATTTTTTTTTAAAATCCTCACCTGAGGACATTTTTCTATTTATCTTCAGATAGAGTGGGAGGGACAGAAAGAGAGGGAGAGACAGAAACATTGATGTGAGAGAGATACATCGACTGGTTGCCTCCTACACTATCCTGACCACAGCTGGGGATGAACTGCTGCCAAGGTACGTGTCCTTGACAGGAATTGAACCTGCGACTCATTGGTCTGTGGGCCGATGCTCTAACCACTGAGCAAACCAGCCAGGGCTATCCTCATTTTCTGGGGATTCTTTTTTCTTTTTGCTGTTCTGATTTGGTGTTTTTCCTCCTTTATATTCCAAATTGATGGTTTGCTTCTTGGCTTCTACCTACTCTACTATTGATTCTCTGTAAATTATTCTTTATTTCAGTTAGTGCCTCCTTCATTTCTGACTGCTCCTTTTTTATGCTCTTGAGGTCCTCACTAAGTTCCTTGATCATCCTTATACAGTCGTCCCTTGTTTATCGCGGTTAATCTGTTCCAGACTTTAGCGGTTGCACCTGGCATTGAAGGATTCCCGGGGTGCTCGAATACATAGGCCTACAGTCCATATGTACAGTAATTTTAATTTTAATTGTAATACAGGGGTGTATAATTGACTCAGACAACTGAGCGCGTGCTGTATCATTTTCACTGTCTCTATCAACTTTTTAATGAATATATTTCAAAAAACCATGATAGAGTGAAGCTGCGAAAGTCGAAGCTCGAAGTGGTGAGGGACGACTGTAACCAGTGTTTTGAACTGCACATCTGTTAGATTGTTTATCTCCATTTTGTTTAGGTCTTTTCCTGGAGTTTTGTTCTGTTCTTTCATTTGGGACATATTTCTTTGTCTCCTCATTTTGTCTGCTTCCCTGTGTTTGTTTCTATGTATTAGGTAGAGTTGCTATGTCTCCTAGGCTTCCTAGGGTGGCCTAATGCAGTAGGTGTCCTGTAGGGTCCAGTGGCACAGCCTCCCTGGTCACCCCAGCTGTGCCCTCAAGGTGCACCCCTCGTGTGGACTGTACACCCTTCTGTTGTAATTGAGTCTTGATTGCTGTTGGCATGTCAATGGGAGGGATTTACTCAGGCTGATCAGCTGCAAGGACTGGCTGTACCCACTGACCACTGACCTCTGACTACCTTGGAGGACCAGCTGTGCAGGGCCCACCACACAGAGCAAGACTTACTTCAGCAGGGCTCTGGTACCCACTGAGGCCACTCCTTGAGTGTGTGGCTTGTGGAAGTGGTTGGGTGGTGGTGCTTCGATGTGATCTGAAGCTGTCCACTGGGTGTGCTGGCTCTGGGGCAAGGTCAGCCACTGCCTGTGTTCTACCTGGGACCACGAGGCATAAGCTACAAAGCAGTCTGCAGATAGCTGCTTCTTGTGCTGGGCTTGGAGGTGCCCAGCCAAAGCCAAGCTGTGAACCAAGGCTGGCTGCTCCTAGTGCCGGGCCTGAGGCCACTTAGTGAGAGGTATGGGACTCACTGAGGCCGGATGCTGCTTGTTTGAGAGAATTCAGGAAAATCTGAAACAGGAGCCAAGACAGGACATTCCTATGGTAAAGCCACTGGAAACAGCTTGGGTGGGCCTGAAAGTTGGGTTGGGGCAGGGCCTCAGGGAATCACCAGGGTAGAGCAAACAGTATGAGCCAGCTTGCTGGAGTCCCAGATATGGCAGCTGTCTGTCAGTCTCGTGGGGGAAGGCCTCAGCAAAGGAACAATGGCTTCTGCCAGCAGGTCTGTCTGGGAGCAAGCTGCCCTCCAGCTCTCACCCCGATGCCAAACAACTCAGTTCTTTCCCGTATGTCTTTGATGCCTTTCAAGCTGCCTCCCCCATGCTGGAGCCTGGAGGGTGCGAGTCCGAGTAAGTCCATGTGCGGGCCCTTTAAGAGGAGCTGCCGGGGACTCCAGCAGCCTCAGCCTCCCTCAGCCTCAGTTCCTGCTGCTTTTCCAGCCAGAAGTGATGGGGACTTCTCTTCCTGGCACTGGAACCCTGAGCTGGGTGCCTGGTGTGGGATGGGGACCCCTCAGTCCTCAGGGAGGACCTTCCCAGCAGGTGTCCTCCTGATTTTTATCTGCCACGCGTGGGTGTGGGACCAGCCCGTCCCCTCCGCCCTCCTACCAGTCTCAGTGTGGCTGCTGCTGTAATTCCGTAGTTGCAGGACTTCCCTTCAGTTCGATGTCAGGCGGTTCTGAATGATGGTTGTTCTGCAGTTTAGCTGTAACTTTGATGTGGTTGTGGAGGAGGTGATCCCGCCTTTACCTAACTGCCATCCTGACCGTAAGTCCAGTCCCGTGGCTTTAAGCATCATTTCTACACTAATGACTTGCAAACTTGTATTTCAAACTTCGTCTCTCTTGCTGCGTGCCAGACTCATACAGTCGCCTTCTTCTGGGTCCACTGGGTGTCTGATAGGTGCCTCTAATTTAACTCGGTCAGAACGCTCCATTTCCCTTTTGCTCCCAAGGAACCCCACGTCTCCCTGAGTGTCCCCTGTCCCGCACAAGAGGACCCCTTCACTCCGCTGTGTGATCTCGGCCCAGGAATCCTGGGTTGTCCCTCCATTCGCATCCCCGAGCCCCATTGGCTCTCCTCTCACTGTGTTTATCCTCCGTCAGAGATAAAAGAAGAAAACCTTTAAGATCCTTCCATTTTATCACGTCAGGATCAGCAGCCCCAGTGACTGGGGAGCAGACGACATTAACTGCTGGTGAAAGAATTTACTGCAGGGAATTCTGAGGTGAAAATGCCTTGAAGGCTTTGGGCAGTGTGACGCCTCCCTGTCATATCACACAGATCCAGATGTGAGGGCAGGAGGAACAGCTGGGCGTTCTTCCTTCTCTCTGCCACTCCGGTCGCCGCGCTCGAGTGCAGCAGTAGCGTTTCCACCGCGTCGTCTGGCTGGCTTGGAAACGTCCACCGCCCCCAGGTTGGACGCCAGAGGCTGGGAGCTCATGCTGTGCTTGGCGGGGTTGGGGACGGCCTTGTGGGAACAGTGGAATTTGAATGAAGTCTTACTGTATGGGTTAGAGTCCATTAAACACAGAGGAAAAAGGAGAGTATTCCAGTGAGAGAGGAATTCTGGGGACAAAATGACAAACTGTGGGGATACATACGTTGGATTTGGGTAGTCCATGGGAGGAACGTAAAAACTAAAGTGAAAGGTTTAAGCAAGTTTTAGATGAAAAGTTACACATGGTGGATTTCATATTTTAACTGAATAGTTATGGAATGTGTTATATAAGCAAGAATTCTACTAAGTGCTTCCATGCATTAATTATTGCAACCACCCTGTGACATGGGTACTAATCTCATTTTGCACAAGAGGTGTGTGCGTAAAGGGAGGTAAAGAGACTTGCCTAAGATCATGTAGCAAGGGCTGGGACGGGCGCTCACATCCAGCCGTCTGGATTCCGGAGGCCCCGCTCATCACCATTCTGCTAAGCTTTCTCACGAAGCCATGTTACCCCACGGTGGTGGGGATGAGAGCAAGCAGAGCTTTGAGAAGTGCAGAAGGCACATATTTTTCTCTTTAATACTTCTGAAAAGAGATAAGCTTAGAGTATCTTCAGAAATAGGAGTTGATTGCGAAGTGTAGTGACCCTCAGTGGACAGGACAGTCCGGATCCTGGTACTTTCAAGACTGGGGTATATGGCAGGTCTCATGGAAAATTGACAGCTAGCTCAAGCTGCCTCACGGCTGCATCACACTTCCCATGAAAGATTTAAACGAGCCAGTTTGTCAACACCAAGCATGAGGTGTCTGTTGTGTGGGGTTTCATGCTAAGCCTGTTGGAGATAGCTTGGACTTCATTCACATTCAGTCCATACCATAGATTCTGGGCCAGGACCAGGGGCTCAGAATTGATTTCTGTCTATATAGCCTCCAGAGTTACTCCATGGCTGAAGTTGCAAAGTCAGTGCGTATAGAGGCCAGCAGTTAACATAAATGTGTCAAGGAGCCCAGATGGAGACCATGGGGACTGTTTGAAGAGGTGACTGCTACCCAGCTTCAGCTGGTTCTCTCTATGTGGAAACAGTGTCAGATGATCTTCCACAGATGCAACATCTCAATGAAATATCCTGATTTTAAAATATTGACAAATAATTAAAATGAAAACAACAACCGAGCGTTCTTTGGGCCAAAGAAAATGGACCAGTTTGCTACTGCTGACTTCAGTATGCCTCTTATTCTAAAAAATGTTTTACTGCCCTGGCCGGTTTGGCTCAGTGGTTAGAGCATCAGCCTGCGGACCAATGAGTCACGGGTTTGATTCCAGTCAAGGACACGTACCTCGGTTACGGTTTGTCCCTGGCCCTGGTCGGGTCGTGCAGGAGGCAACGAGTCGATGTGGCGCTAGCACATTGATGTTTCTCTCTGTCTCTCTCTCTCTCTCCCTCCCTCTCCCTCTCCCTCCCACTCTATCTAATGATAAATGGAAAAATATCCTTGGGTGAGGAATAAAAAATAATAATAAGTTTAAAAAAATGTTTTTACTGAATTTTTAGAGAGAGAGATAGAAACATCTATGTGAGAGAGAAACATCCATTGGCTGCCTCCTGCATGCTCCCTACTGGCGATCGAGCCTTCAACCAGGACATGTGCCCTGACCTGGAATTCAACCGGGACTTCTCAGTCCATGGGATGACACTCAATCCACTGAGCCACACCAGCCGGGCACCTTTTCATTTTTAAAGGCCACCAATTCTCCTGCATTCTTCAGCCCAGATGAACTCCAGACGATCGTGCTGTGGAAGTTTGGGGAACTCTAGAATCGATGACCTAGCAGTGTGTATTAGGAGCACCACGTCCAGAATGAATCACCCTTCATTCCTTTTAACAGATCAGTCATTAGGGGAAGCTGATTGCTCCCCTATCCATATCAAACTTTGATTCATTTACATGTAAGAGATGAAAGTGGTTTTATTTTTCTCTCTCTTTAAATGGATGCGAACCCAGGAGGGCTTGGGGAGTTGTAAAGGGGAGCGTTGACTCCTTGGACGCGCTGTTGGTCGCATTCTCAAATGGCCCACTCAATTAGGGGTAATATTTCATTGACTTGTGTGTATGACGGCTCCCTCGCCAGCAGTGTTTTCTAAATGGTCCTGAGGCAAGACTCTGGGCTTTGAAAACAGCCCTTCATCACCTTTATGCCTGGAGCTGCGTTGGCACAGCATGGACTGAAGCAGTTCCTTCCATCAGGGGGAGCAGCCACAGGGTCTGGCTGCAATGTCCTGGCTTGGCTGGCTTCACTTGTCAAAGGAATGGGTGTTCTGACACTATCTCTGGCTGGGTTCGTGCAGCTTCATTATCTACATGTTGAATCTGAGCACTCAGGTACCTGTCTGGATTTCCTGTAAGGACAAAAAAATGGTTAGATTAAAAAAAAAAAAAAAACAGGTTTTTTTTTTTTAGATCTTTTCCTGGGGCTGCACAGATAGATGTGTACAGATAACTGGTGTAGATGTGTGCAGATAGCTGGTGTTCTTCCTATGGAAGGCTCCATGTCAGAGCGTGCTCTACACTGGCTTCGGGGTCAAAGGATAGGGGAGCAATGAGCTTCCCCTAATGACTGATCTGTTCAAGGGAATGGAGGGTGATTCATGCTGGACGTGGTGTAGCATTGAGTTGCTCTGTTTGATATTTACACTATTGACACAACTTTCAATAAAGAAACTTCACACAATGGGAAGGGGTGTGCGTGTGTGTGTGTGTGTGTGTGTGTGTGTGTGTGTGATGTTTCTGTTCCCCATTCCCTAGGTGTAGAAGATGATGGTAAAAATGTTCCTAGTGACTGGCAGAGTGCATGACGCAGATGTAGGTGACCTTCTACTCCATCTAATTATAAAACTGGCTGGATCTCAACCTATATGAAGTAATTGACTGGGCTCAGTGATACAATGTTCTCAGGAGATAACCCTTCCACATCCCTCTACGGCTTTCCCTTTGTCTCTGAATTAGTGGCTGGGTACAATTTGTGGCAAATACCAGGTTTGGAAATCAGCTTCCCATTTTAGGGATGCAGAAGACTGCACAGGGTGGGGCAAAGGTAGGTTTCCAGTTGTTTGTATGGAAAATGATACAGTAATGAATAAATAATGATACAGAATAAACTCTGTGTTTTGCATACTCACAGCTGTAAACCTGATTTTGCCCACCCTGTATGGTAGTCTTGTGAAGGCAAGAGCTGCAACAATGAAACCTAGAGCAAAACATAACTCTGTACAGATAGCTTTTGGATAATGTTGGTGTACTTTACATCCGTGGACCCATTTAATCCTCACAGCAACCCTACAAGGTGGTGGTTATCATTCTCCCTGTTTTACTGTTGAGAAAATTGAGTCCAGAAAGATAAGTCACTTACCCAAAGGCCACACAACTAGAAGTAGGAAAGTTTGGACTTGAAAACTGGCAACTTGAATCTAGAGTCTGCCTCCTTACACTACCGCCCCTGCAGTCCTGCGTTTCGCGTCCCATAGTTGAATCCCCGGGTCTTACACCGCACTCGGCACCCAGTAGATGGGTTGGATAAATGCTGATGGTTGGGTAAAAGGCCTTTAAAAGACACGAGTCTGCACAGAAATGTCCATTTGTATCGTTACTGTTGATGCTACTGCTATTGTTAATAATAATAACGACCGCACATTCAGCTCTTTATATGTGTCAGGCACTGAGCTAGCACTTTGCACGGGTTATTTGATCTCCTCCTCATACCAGTTTCATTCGCAGCCTGAAGCACCGAGACACTGAGCATGTACGTATTTACATGTAGTTCCCCTGCTGGAAAGTAACAGTGCCAGCATGAAAGCTGAGGTCCGCTCTGGCTCCCGAGCTGTCAGGAGGTTCCCTGGAAGGGTGGCAGGGTTAGGGAGGAGAGCTGAGGTGGCACCCGGGTGCAGAGGAGCCCCGCTTCCTGCCCGCCTGTCCTTCCACTCTGTCCCCCTCCGCCCGGTGCGCGGCGCTGACCCAGAGTCACGAAGCAGACCCGAATTCAGGTCTTCGGGGCCAAGGGGTCGCCTTTCAGGTCATCTCACCGCCCTGTTACACCGAAACTGATCTTTTTCACTTTCTCTGTGTGTTTATTTTTAAGTTTATAGCGTGTACCATCTGTTTTCAATTTTGTGAAGAGTCATGAAAAAAAAAATCCAATTCAGTTTTTCAAAACACTTAATTTTTAAAGGAAAAAGAGTATTTTTTCCTCTCGTTTAATTCCTCAGTGCTTAACAAATGGTGTTTACTTAATAACACACAGTCTCTGACATTTCCCACCGAGATAGCGCGTCTGCGTTTCTCTTGTCCGTTCGAACACGCACTGTCGTCTCGGGCTAGCTGTTAGAGACAGAGCGGGGTTACAGACGGAAGCCAAAGCAGGTGATTCCTGAAGAGAAGAAATGTACCTTGCATAATTTCTCTTTGTCCGATCTTGCTATTTTCCTTTCATTTGGCTCTTTATGAGAAACAAAAAATAAAAAGGGGGAGAAATGGGTGACAAATGTCTTTTGGATTCAAAGAAGCGACAGGAACCCTCTGAAAGCAGAGTTGGAGAAATTAATTTCCTAGAAGCGGAGTTGGAGCTGGCCTTTCAGCGCCGTTGCACACTCATGCCGCTCCCTGCCCGCTGGGAAGCGGAGGCCCGAGTGGCAGTCATTACTGCCAACAGCGCCGTTACCCAGTGGATTCCTGGAAAGGCTCACTTAAGAGATTCGGCCAGATCCTCTCCAGGGGCTTGCAGTTCCCATCATCCCAGGAATGAAATATTCAGTATCATCTTTCTGCACCTGAGGCTGCCATGGATTAAATTCTTGCTGCCTCCATTACTAGGGCAGCCAAGAGCTCCGGCTGTAGCGATGGGATGTGAAGGGCTTAATGGTTGTACTTGGCTGAGAAAGGGAGAGGAAATGAACTGGCCAGAACCACAGTCACTAGCAGTGAGCACAGGCTGGGGAACAGACCTTCCAGAGATGCTGTGGCTCAAGAAGAATCTATTTGAATCCCTCCCCTCACCCCCGCCACCAGACAGCGTGTTTTGAAATCACATTCCCGACTTATAATCCCCTGTAGCCAGTCACCCGGACAATGAAAACAAACCTGTGCAAAATGGTGCCACCTAAAAGCTCTTAACCTGGATGCGTTCACATTCGTTCCCCTTTTCCTGTCTGTCCCAGCAATGTGTAGATTTCCCCCAAATGCTGTCTTCAGTTCTTTGCTTTTCACTCCCTTCGCATAAACTGCAATCAACTATGAGCCAAGGGGATGCATCCCCAGTCAGCTCTTACGGTGTGATGATCCCCTTGGCACACAGGACCTGCTTGATACATGCGTATTGAATGGTTGCATGAAAGCAGGAATGAACTTCCCCCAAGTTCTAGACTTACCATGTAACGGTGTGTAGAACATCTCTTCCTGAGTATCTGTGGTAGGCTGAATTGTGGCTCTTCAATATGTCCACGTCCTGGTCTCCGGAACCTGTGGCTGTTCCCTTAGATGGCAAAAAGCGCTTTGAATATGTGATTTAGTTCAGGACCCCGAGGTGGGGAAATTATCCAGGATTATGTCAGTGGGACTGATGTAATTACAAGTGTGGTTAGAAGAAGAAAACAGAAGGACAGAGAACTATGTGACAAAAGAAGCAGAGATTGGATTGATGTGGTCAGGCGCTGAGAGATGCCAGCGGCTTCTGGAATCTGGAGGAGGCCAGGAAGGAACGGATTCTTGCCTGAAGCCTTTAGACGAAACCAACCCGGCGAACACCTTGATTTTTATTCCTCTAAGACTCATTTTGGAGTTCTGATCTCTAGAACTGGAAGAAATTAAGTCTGTGTTGTTTAAAGCCACAGAGTTTGCGGTAATTTGTTACAGCAGCAACAGGAAACCAATGTAATGTCTTATGACAACTCTAACTTACCATACTTGAAAACAAACTCACTACTTCTTCTCCAAATTCTGTCCTTTAATTTCAACGAATGGCTTGCTCGGCCTCGTAGCCTCTTGCACTAGGGAAATATGAGTCTCCTTTGCTCTCTCTGTGTTCCTTACCCTTTTAGTCAAGACTAGCAGATTCTATCCATTCTCTCCCTGGGATGTTTCCCAAACCTACTACCTTTATTTGGGGCGGTGGCAATATCTCTAGTTTGTGGCTGTCTGGCAAGTAGCAACTCCTCACCGATAACGAATGGGAGTTGTTATTTCTCTGTTCTGATTCCTTTAAAGTGTTCTTTCCATTGTGTATAATTTCCATTATGAAATCTCTGAGGGTAGGGGCAGTGTCTTTTCCCAGAAGTCCATATGGATCTGAAACATATTGTCATCCAAACACGGTGAGCTAATCAGTGGACATACTCCTCATCACCATCTGATTATTGAACATTGATAGACAGTGGTGAAGGGCACCAGTTTGGGAGTGAGATGGAATTTGGTTTATATCCGTGCTCTATAATTATCTAGTTGAGTAATTCTTTCTGGTAAGGTATTAACCTTTTTAAACTGCAGTTTTCTCAATTATAAAATGGGGAAAAGGATAGCACTCACTTTCTGAATTGTTCTAAGGAAAGCACTGGCGTCTTAAATGGTCAATAAGTACGAACTCTTTTCATTATTTCTCTGTAGACATGGGAGCACCCACATTAAGTCTCTTCGTCAGCCGGAGGCTGGAATGTGGGTTGCATATGCATGTGTGGGGGTGCAAGGACATTGGCAGAAAAGGAGGGCAAAGAATGGGGATGCAGAAGGCAGGGAGGCAGGCATTTTGCATTCAATAATTGAGTACAATTTGGAAATACTTGCCTTCTGTAGCCCTCAGCTGCCTGTGAAATTCATCTGAATCTTGTTCTGTTGGCCTATGGGGTATTTTCAAATACAAATTAGGTTGGCCAGAATTTCTTTTCTGTAGCAACTCTCCTGGGTACAACTTAGAGGTTATTAAGATGCCTAATAAAAGGAGAGAGCACATTTAATAACATTACCATCAGCTCGACGGAGCTGAGCTATGGGGGCCCACGGTGCCCCAGAGCCCTCAGCCTCCTGCCACTGGTGCACTTGCTTAGAAGAGGCCCTATAATTGCCCACATTTAAAAAGCACCATTAAATCCATTGAGGCAGTCATGTCCCATTTGCAGAGCCTTTCTGCCCACATTACTCGGGAGACCCAGGGCCTGGCTTCTTGGGGTGGGACGTGAGAGGGAGTAGTTGGAAGTTCCTGGGCTAAAGGGATGGCTGGTTAAAGTCACAAAATGGCACATCTGCTAAGTGCCATTGTCATCCCTAGGAGCTTCCCTCCCCCTTTATTTTATGCATTCATTTCTCAAACCTTTGTGGAGCACTTGCCGCGTTGCCGCGTTGGACCGCCGCTTCTCATCAGGGTTCCGCGGACTCCTCACAACTCGTGCAGGAGACCATGGCTCTCCAAGGGCAGTGATTCGGCCCCCAGGAGACGTTTGGCAATGTCTAGAGACATTTGTGGTTGTCACAGCTGTGGCGGGGGGTGCTACTGGCCTCTAGGGGTAGAGACCAGGGGTGCTGTTCAACACCCCGCAGAACCCAAAGCAGGCCCTCGCAGCAGACAGTGCTGAAGTCCAGCAGTTCCTTGGGAGAGGCTGCCCCTTTCCGCATTTACAGTAAGGAGACTGAGGCCCAGGGTGGTTACAGGGGAGTCTGTTGTCACACAGCTGGAAGTGGTGAAGCCTGCAGAACCTGCGCTCTTACCGCTGTGCGAGACTGCTCCCCAACATCCCCTGCCGCACCCATTCTTGGCTGCTGAGCTCCCTCCCTGCCTCTGCTCCAGGCCAGCTGCCTGCCCTCACAAAAGTCAATTGCAATTATACTTATTGGGAGTAATCTGATGTTTGCTTTGATGGGAGTTATTTCCGACAAAGAAGATTCCTTTGAGCACATATAAGATCGTTGCACATTTTAAACGAATCAGTAACAAGAGTGGAGTCTACATTTAGCTTTAATGTGCGTGAACCATGAACAACGGTACTCTTTTCTAAGTACCTGATGTCTGCGTCTGATTTGAGAGCTATGTAGAGCCTCTAGTGGTTTTAGAGGCATTGTGATTTGTGTGAGGAAAATTGGGGGCCTGGAGCACAGAAGGTGCCCTGCACTGGAAATGATAGCGATCTGAATCCAGGCGCCCTTCTCTGCTCTGCCTCCGGGCCTTTGCACAAGCCAGTCCCTGTGTCAGGAACACCCTTCCTTCCTCTCTTCTCTTGGCTCAGTCCTTCTCTTCCTTTTGGTCTCACTGTAGAAATCATCTCTCGGGAAGCTTTCCCAGATGGACTATGGTGAACCGCATCTGTAATCAAAAACTTTCTACTAGCCATGTTAAAAAAAAATTAGAGACAGGTGAAATTAATTATAATCATCTCTTTTATTCAACCCTCTATATCCACAATATTAATGTTTCAAAATATAATCAACACAAAAATTATTAATGAGATATTTTACATTTTTTTGAACCGAGTCTTTAAAAGTTGGTGCGTATTTTTACCCTTACAGCTCAACTCCATTGGGAGGCTACATTCTCAATGGTTGGAGTGAAATACAGCCCTGCCAAAACAACAAGGCTGCACTTAATATCAAAATTATTTTAAACGGCTTTTGTTTTTAAATTTAAATTTATTAAACTTAAATTAAATTTAAAAATTCAGTTTCTCAATTTCAGAAGCCACACTGTACATGTCTAATAGCCACATGTTCTACATTATTACAAGTTACATGAAAGTTGAAATTGCCTGTGGATTTATCTTTTCCTCCCACTGTTCCTTCCAGGGGTTATGTCTTGTTTACTGTACTTGCCAGTGTCTGGCACGGAGTTTGGCACACAGCAGGCACTCTGTGAGGAATGGCTTGAGACAGTACGTCTAATCCTGGCTTTGTCATTGACTTAATGCATAACCTCCATAAACTAGGTTCTTCTCTGAGGCAGTGACAGGTTCGAGACATTTCGAAAGTCTCTTCTACTGCGTGGTAATACATGTTATGTGATCAAAGAGATCTGTGGTCAGATGCAGGGTTCAGCAAAAGGAGAAAGCTTCCTTACTGCAGGACTTCTCTGGGCCTTGAAGGTTTCAGTGAGCAGTGACTTGCCAGGAGGATTAACTTTTAAATTTAATTTGATTTAAATACATTTTAAGCTAAAGAGAGTGTCCTGTTCCCCCAGCACATGCGCCCATGGACTTTTTCTTTATGGAGCATTTGCAGGGCCCGTGCTCCCTGCAACACGACCCACAGGTGGCTGGTTGCCGTGAGGCTCTGGAGCGGCGACATTCCTCCAGATTTAACCTGTGTTTAGTGAGGTGACCTCAAGGGCTTGTGACAATGCACACTAATTTCCTTTCAGTTTTGTTGAGTCTATCTTTTAACAAAAAGGGTTGGTGGAGGAACAACTCACTCTTCACCATCAAGCAACTCGGAATCAACGCCTTTACCTTCTTAAAGAAAAGGTCATTTCCCCATTGGAAAGGAGGGGTCCTTCAAATGATTGCACATTTTCAGAGGGGCGGTGAAACGGTCTCCAGGTACTTCCTCCCCCATTCTACCTAAAAAGGTGCACGGTACAAATGTGTGAGTGCCTTTTTCTGAATGGCCAGCGCAGGGTTTGAAATGGAAAGGCGGAATCTGGTTCAAGTTAGGGATGGATTACTAGCTTGAACTGTGTGAATTTACTGATAATTGACCACTTTTGACCCACAAATGCAACAATTTCGTATGGTTCAACCTACTACTTAGACGTCTCTCTCATACCAGTTAGTGGGACTCTAAGGTGGAACCACCATTCTGGAGAAAAAACAGTTTGGAAATATGTAGCAAAGCTTTTTGTTTTTGTGTGTGCCAATACTTTATTTAAATCCTCTCAAGGGTAAATGTTGAGAACTGTGTGTCCGTGTCATTAAGCCATGTGCCCATCATGGATTCCAACTACAGCCCCACAGAATAAATCTTCATGTACCTTAAAGTTATTACCAAATTACTACCCAGACCTGTTTTCTTCATGCTATGAAAGCCTACGTTTTTCATCCCTTCTCTCCAGGTCTGGTATCTGTCCTCCAAGCCTGTCCAAGTTCCCAGCTTCCTACATCCGTGTTCCCCCTGTTCAAGCCTGGACCTAGCGTTCTTGGGAGGATCCAGTTTGGTGCATTTAGTTACCTGGCTTCATCACTGCTGACAGTGTTGCTGGAACCAGGTCAGTTAATAACCTCGCAGAGTCTTTAACTTGTTCATACTGGCCCCAGTCTTCTCATTGTGCAATTTTGTACTCGACATGCCAAATGCCAGGCCCTGAATCGTGGGCCAACAAGCCATGAGGAGGCCCAGCAAGAGCAGAAAGGACATGTGCTTCGGTGTCCGACAGACTTGTTTTCCATGCTAGCCCTGCACTTGACTGGCGGCAGAGCTTATTCACATTATTTAGTTTTCTCATCCCCATGACTACCAGCTTGTTCTAAAGGATGCAGATGAGCAGCTAGGCCAAGAAGTACCTCGAGTGAGGTCTGGAGGGGTCTCTAGAGCAGGAGCTTGTGTCCCCATGGAACTGGGTTATACCACCCTCCCAGCACATGGATGCGTTCACCAACCTGGGGGCTCTTATAGCAAAGTTTTAAATGTGCATATCTGTGACCCTACAATTCCCTATCTAGGAGTTATCCGAAGACCTTCACGGTAAGCACACAAAGATGTATGTACAGGGATTTTTGTTACAGTGCTGTTTATAGTAGCAAAACCTGGAAGCTATTTAAATCTCTAAATGGTCGATCATAGTATATAGCTATACGGTGGAGTATTGTGAAGGCATTAAAATGATGATGTGTATCTGAACTTATTGGCATGGAATGATATCTAGGCATATTTTAAGGAAAAAAATGGATTTCAATTTTAGCATGATCTCATTAAAATAAATATTATTTGTGAGTATATGTGTATATGTATAGAAATATATCTAAAAGGATTTGCATAAACGTATTAATAGAAATTCTATCTGGATGATACATATGAAAGAGTTTAGTTTTCACATGGGATAATGCTTAAATCTTCCTTCATCTATCATGCCCTAACATATAATAGAGATTTCCTGTTGTAGGAATTTCAAGGCTTTCGACCCAAGCAGTTGAGGTGTGTGGGAGAGGGACACACGTTTGTTTGTTTGTCTTAACTCTGTGGACTTTTGACTCATGCTCTCTGTGAGTTTAATTTAGGGAAGAAATTTCTGGATTATTTTCTAATTTTGGAAGGAATTCTATGTTACTCTAATATGTAATCTTACTTTATATGACAAATAACGTCTTTCTTCCCACTAGCATTCTGGCGTGCTCCCACACTCTATCGCTTCTGCTTGCTGAGCACTTGACAAGTGACCACACACATCTCTGTTTTGACGCTATCTCTACAAGGAAGGAATAATTTCCCCATTTTGCTGATGAGGAGACTGAGCCTCCAGGAGACAAGTGGTACAGATCCCACTGCTCGTGAGGACAAACCTGGGCTGGTGTTCTTTCCATTGTACCATGTTTTTATTTTGCATGATTTTGTCCTAAGTCACCTCCACATCTGACTTCCCCAGAACACTGTAGGAGCCCTCTACCCGACACACCTCCGGACTTTTCAACCGGGTATGGAGAGGCACCGTGAATATAGTGTTGCAGTGAGACACTGTCAATCAGCCTTCTTGAGATTGAAGCTTACTCCGCCACAACTGGCTCTTTAACCTTGGGCAAGTTACTTAAGCTTTTATGACACCATTTTCCCTTTTGCAAAACGTAGGTAATGCTAGTCATCCCTATGTAATAGGCTTGTGAGAGGACTGATCGAGACAATCCAGGTAAAGTAGCATGACCCAGTGTCTGGTTCCTTGTAAGTGGTAGATAAATGTTGGGCACTGAGATTAATCTTCTCTTCCTCATCTTACTTTACAAAAACCACACATGGGCCAAGAAAAGGAGACAGAGATTAGGTGCCTTGTCTAAGGTCACACAGCGGATAAAAGATGGAGTCGCTCTTTCTCAGCCATCCCGCTCAGCGGAAGGCACATTGCGTGTTGTTCTGGGAGAGAGTAGATGCAGCAGGGGCTCAGGGCAGAATGGTGTTTTCTCCTGGTGCTACATGCAGTAGGTGGATGGAATGAAACAGCAACTAATCCAACCCAGCCCCAAACCACAAATGTCAACAGATATTTTATGGCAGGGAAGGTGCCAACGAACATGTCACACGCTCTTTTGAAAATAAATGAAGCCACATAGGGACTCTAAAGTAAAAAATAAGAACTGGGCTGTTTATGGATCTCCTCTGGCTCCAGTTTATGGTGTTTCAAATGCCACGGCAGGAAGAGGCACTGTGGGCGGAGCCCCGCGATGTGACTGCGGGGTCACCAGGCTCTGCTGTTATCTCACTGCAGCACACTGAGCAAGTCACACAGGGCCTTGGCCGCCGCGGCGTTGCCCGAGTGGTAATCAGCTCCTGCTTGTGGCTTAGTTAGGAAGATGATTTCAAGATTGAGGTCTTGCTTTTGTTTCTCTAAGTTGGAGTTCAAATGAAATTAACGCAGTGGTCAGTTCCCCAGAGGCGTTGGCATCTGCTTCCCTTGGGAAAGCATGCGGGAGGTGCCTTGTGCAGTCGGAACAGGAAGGCTCCTTGGACCTTATCTAGTGATTTTAGCCCACTGATTTTTATATTTTTCCCCCATTGGTAGAACCCTTTTTACAGAGAAAATTGAACGTATAACCTCAGTCTATAAACATAAAAAGAGAGCTGCCCTCGTTGAAACGCGAGGGACACCTTTGCCAAGTCTTCCCTCCCCCAGAGGCCATCCCCGCGGGTCCTGCGCAGAACTGAGGACCCTGGAGGGCATGATTTGCAAACGGGCTCTTTGAGTTTGGCAATCACGGAATCAGCGCTGGTTACCAAGCAGATGCCTGGGCCCCACTCACAATGGGGACTCAGAGTCCACATTTTGAACAAGATTCCTGAAGTTTGAGAATGATTGACCTCTTCCAATACTTTCATTTTACAGACGAGGAAACGGATGCCCCGAGTCGGGAGGTTACTTATCAGTGGCTCGCGTGGGCTCCTCAGTGCAGGCAGCAGAAACTCTGGCTGACATAGGCAGAACTCACCGGAAGGCTATTTCATGGTTCGTAAAATGGGAGAGAAAACACGGTCCCCAGGACCAGGGCAGCTCCATTGCGCTAGAGGGCAGGCGCCAACAGGGTCTCTCCAGGGCACCGCTGCCGGGATAAGTTGGCTGCCACCAGTTTTAGTCCTTGTGGCACTTTATCAGTAGTCAATCTCAGCAGGGACAGTCTGATTGCTTCAGCGTGTACAAGGAGGCCTGGACCACCGGGAACCTTGACCCGCAGTCCAGGAAGGCCTCACGTAGAGGGTGCGGCAGAGCTCACTGAGGTGATGCTACCAGCAGACAGGGAAAATGGACATCAGGAGGCAAAAAATGACGTCTGCCCATCCACTCGTCCACCTTTCCATCGCACTGTGCTGTCCTCCCCCCGCCCCCGTTTCACAGAAAAAAATACAATTGAATTGAAGGGGTTAAGGTGAATTCTGTGGCTTAACTATCAGCCAAATGACATTTTAACAGCCTTTTTAGCATAGCCTGGCTGGGCTGAGACCTTCCCTGTGAAATGCCTTAATCCTTGGCCTCTAAATAGAGAGTTATTTTCAATTTCTCCAGTTCCTAATGTTTTAAATGGAACTACTGTTCCCCTTAGAGCACCCAGTGGCTGGCTGGAGACCTTTATTGATATATATATAAATTACCCCAATCCCCTCTGCTGCCTACAGATCCAATCATATTGAACTAATGCGCATATAAATAAAAACCTGGAAGTGTGGTTTATGGCAATAAGTAGTGCAGCCGAAGTTTATACCGTTCTGCAAAGACACCTTGATACATTGCTGATAATCTTCATAATGTGTTTAAAGAGGCAGTGTGTCAGCTCCGGCCGGAGCACCCTGGGACTCGATGGGAAATCTGATTCCCAAGCTTCTGCTCAACCAAGAGAAGAATCTGTCCTGCCAGGAGGAGGCTCAGATCAGGCTATAAGGGGCCCAGATGCTGGAAATTTTTTCCCAAAGTCACCGGGCTCTAAAGAGATGGTCTGGTCTACAAGGGTGCAGGGGTTGGACCAGGGCTTCTGTCTTTTGCAGTCTGTGTTCTATGGCTAGTCTTGATGGTGGGCTGGCTCCAGAGTGGCTGAGGAATAGGCTAGAAGTGCTGTGCAGAGCGAGGTGTTGGATCCCCCAAGGTTTCCCAGAGGAGAAAGTGTCTGGGTGACGGACCCTCCCTTACCTGCCTTCCTTCGGTCCACTCTGTATGCTGTGGCCAGCACAGTCTGTTCTGAAGGTGAATCTGCACACTTTCCGCTCCGTGACTGCAGTCCCCTGCGAGCCTCTCGGGTGCGAGCCCTGCCGTCACTCTGGCCTCGTGGAGCTCGGCACTCCCTAGACTGCCTGCCCCAGCCCCTCTGGTCTGTTTGCCTTCTTTACTCGGTTGTGGACATTGCTGTTTCTGCCTGGACTGCACAGTCCCCGTAACACAGGACCGACTCTGCCTGTTGGATCATTATCTTGCTTGCGTCCTCTGTTTCACGTAGACAGAAAGTTCTTCTACCTCTTTGCCTTTCCTCCCACTGCCCCTGAGCCTGCAGTGCGCTCCTGCCATTTCTGGGTCCTGCCCACGCTCATGGTCTCCTTATTCACACACATTCCCCTGATCCTCCCACCTAGAAACCATCTCTCTCATGTCTCTTTTAGTGAACTTTCACTTTCACCTTAATAGTGTATCAATTTATGTGTGTGCATTAGTTCCCCCCCTGGTCTGGATAGGCCTGGGACTGGTTCACCTTTAGATTCTTCAAGCTCCTACAGTGCCTGCCGACATGACATGACATGATGGGGCTCAGCAGGTGTCTGCTGGTGGTAAGAATGAATGAAGGGGTGGGTATCAGCCATAGCAGGAGATGCCAGTCCTGGACAGAACCCCAAGGGGGGACTTTGGGCAGTGGTATGAAAGGCATGAAGGTGCCTGTGGGCCTGGGGGCCTGGGAAAGAGGGGCGTGGAGCATCCGGTGGAGGGTGGGGAGAGGAAGTAGTCCTGTTCTTGGACATTTTGCCTAGGGCAAGCCTTGAACCTGAGTCCAGAGAGGAAACAGGCAAAATAAGGAAAATACATCATTTTCGCTCTGTGTTACGGAAAGTGGCTATGGGTGTCCCAGTGACTGCGCACAAAGTCTCTTGGAGGTTTGGATAGAAAATATTCCAGTTTGTGTTAATATAGAGTTCTCATTAATTAAAATTTTTTGATATGTTTTAGTATGTATCTAATACATTAGTATTATATGTATGCAATTTGAAAATAAATACACACATATGTAAATAGATATCTATATATTGGATTGGATGACACAATTTATTTATTTTTAACTAATGGAGTGTGCAATTAAAAAGTTTACAGCCCAGCCAGTGTGGCTCAGTGGTTGAGTGTCGACCCATGCACCAAGAGGTTGCCGGTTTGATTCCCGGTCAGGGCACATGCCCAGGTTGTGGGCCCAATCCCCAGTGGGGGGCATGCAGGAGGCGGCCAATCGATGTTCTCTCTCATTGATGTTTCTATCTCTTTCTACCTCTCCCTTCCTCTCTCTCTAAAAATCAATAAAGAAAAAAATAAAAATAAAAGGCTTATAGCCTGCTGCTGTAGAGGTTCAATTCCTACGATAAGCCTGAGGCTGCCAGTAACCTTGAGGTGATGTTAATATTTTCATCTGTTATTCAGGAAAAATGTAAGGCAGTTCCTTTGGTTTACCTGTTCATATGCCATCTTAAGGTCCCAGCTAAAGTTCGGTGTCACGTTGCAATGAAGTGTACTGGCCTTGGGATCTCTCAGCCTTCGTTTCTGATTCTGGTGACACATCCTAGCAGTGTGATTTTGGGCAGGTCAGCCTCTCTGGGTCTCAGTTTACTCGTTTGTAAAATGGAATTAATAATAGCGCCTACTCCAAGACTGAGATAATCCCTGTGAAACCCTTAGTAAAATTCCTGGCACATAATTGTGGTTCATACATTGTAGCTACCAAAGGACCTCGTCTAGGAATGTCCGTCAGCTGGTGACCACCCCTTCGTCCCCTGCCCATAGCAGACATCACTGATGGATTACAGCTCCGTTCCTTCTGGACTGAGACCAGACCTCAACATTAGGACATGCACGTTCTTTTTCCTGGGGGCAGTTGCAATCTCTGAAAAGCCCTGGCTGTGAGAAGCTGCTGAGGTACAGAAACAGCCTTGTGGATTCCCGGCAGCAGGAGAGATCCCAGCGAGACTTGAGGGAGAGCTCTTCCTGTTTCGGATCCCAGGGGGATGTTATCAAGCAGGTCTTTGAACACTTTTCTCTAAGGGTTCTTGGGGCTATGGCCAAACAAGGAGGACAATGCCCCTCGTTTCCCTAGTGCCTTATAGTCCCCAGCACTGTCATGCACATTTTCTAACTTCATCTTCATAGCGACGCTGCCTGGCAAAGTAGATCAGGCATTAGAATCAGAAAAATGGCAATTTTTTTGAAAAGTGAAAAGCGCCCTAGAGACTTTGTCCAAGCTCCTCATTTTATAGAAAAGAAATTGACACCAGAGAGGGTGACTTCTTCCAGGTAACGTACTTGAAGCCCAGACACTGGTGTCTGCCTCTTGGTATCACCTACTGTGCCTAGTCAATGCTTAATAAACATTAGTTGGAAAAGGAATGAAGAAATAAGTGAATGGCTCTATTAACAAATGAATGCAGACTCTTAGTGGCTGAATTTGGTCCATAGAACCTTCTATCTGTGACTGGAGTGGGGGTACATTTTCTCTGAAGCCCCCCTTTAACTATTAATTGCTATTTCCTGTATGTTCACCTGGACGTACCAGCAGGTTTCAGGTATAAAAAATGGCCCAGCACAGGTTTTGGCTCTGACTAGAAGCCGTAGTAAACTCTTGGGGAGGAAATACCATCATTTTGGGGGAAAAAAAGTGAAGGTGGAGGGGGGGTCCTGAAATTCCACAGTGTTTGAGTCAGGGATGGAGGAGGAGCATTTGTTGGTGATGATTTTGGAATATTAGGCTCCTAAAGATGACTGACCTCATGATATTGAAGTTTGCTTTACCTGCAGTTATAGCAGAATCTGGGCCCCCTCTTTGAGGCTCACACCTGTCCTCCCCTACCTCCAGGTCTAAGGGGATCCCACCCCGTCCATCTTGAGTATTTCCATAAGTCCCCCTTAGTGGCTGATTTGTGGGAAAGCCCAATTTGGGTTGGATCTATGATGTCAGAGGGTCACAGGGAAGGAATAAGAGTGAGGTTTCTTGGTGTATGGAAAGACTAGAAAAATAGCATGAGTGATTTTTCTAGGAGCTAATGTGAATTAATTCCTTCCTTTCTTCCTTTTGAATTGAATGCTGACTCTCTCCTAGACACTCCAAAGAAGTACAGAATTTAACACCATCAGGAACCAACAAGTGGGAGATGAGGCAAGACTTCTACAGGTGAGGCAGTTAGGTGATCATTTGTAGATCTGACCAGGGTTGACATGGGTCACAATGACAGCATCAGGAGCTCCGTGAAGGAGTTCACTCTGGGCTGTAGTATGGAAATAGAACTGGATGTAGAAGAATCATATCTGTATTATTTAACAAATACTATAGTAGCACGTTACATGGCAAGCTCTAGTCTTACTAATTTATAACAGTTGATTCATTTAATTCTCATAACAAGCTCATAAAGTAGACACCGTTGTCACCATTTTGTAGATGAGGAAATCAAGGTAGACAGTGCTTAAATAACTAGCTAAACGTTGAGATGGGATTTGAAGCCAGGCAATTGCAGAGTCCAAAATCTTAGCTACTATGCTGTGCTATTTCTCTGGAATTTGGAGGGCAGAGGACAGCGGCAAGGTGTGTGCCACATGAGGAAAGAGTTGGTGTTTACAGTGGGTGCAGGGTGTTCCAGAGAACCAGATGGGTTGCAGGATAGGCGTTAATACTGGGACGACCAGCAAAGAGATGAAAATATGGGGTAGGGTCTAATTATAGATAGTGGTGATTATAACATGATGTATGATATGAAATGATACAATATGATGTATATGTAAGATATAATATAATGATTATATATTTGTGGTGGTTTTAGGTTAAGTCCATGAACTCTTTGTATTCCTCTCTTCAGGAGGTGGAGCTTAACTTGCCCTCTGTTAAGCATAAGCTGGATTAGTGACTCACTTCTGATAGAAGAGAGAGAAGTGATGGTGTGTGACTTCCAAGACGAAGTCATGAAGGCACTGTGACTTCCTCCTCCTCCTCGGTCTCTCGGGTGTCACTCCTGGGGAAGCCAGCTGTGGGTTGTGAGCACACTCAGAAAGTCCTATGGAGAAACCCAGGTGGTGAAGTCCCGCCCAAAGCCACGAGAACGAACCTTCTTGAAAGAGGACCCTCCAGCTTGGGTCAGGCTTTCAGATAGCTAATGCCCCGGCTGGTAACTTGACTGCTAGGCTCCTCCTGGATTCCCGACCTGCAGAAGCCGAAAGATGATGCTCATTTATTGTTTTAAGCTGCCAAGTTTTGGAGTGCCTTGCTATACAGCAGTAAAGAACCCATCCATCCCCAAGTGCTATGTTGAGGAGTGCAGACTTTATCTTAGAACCCTAGCCTTATGCCTAATAAGGAGACCTGGTTGATAAACGGGTCTTAAAATGCATTATGGGTGATAGGGAGCCAGTGGAGGTTTTGAGTAGGTGGACAGCATGATGGTGGTAATCTTTTAGGAAAATGAATGCAGAGTAGGGGGGCAAGATGACCAGAGGGTGGAGGACCTTAGGGTAGGGAGGCGGTTCTGGCTGTTGAAATGGCTTAAGCATGTAATGGTCAGGCCCAGGTGTAGGGTGAGGGTGAGGAGAAGGAACAAGCCAATACAGGTTCCATGAGAGCAAGGCCCGACCACAGAGCCCCGGAGCCTGGCCCAGTCCCTGGCACACAGTAGGCACACAATCATATTTATTGGATGAATGATTGAATAAGTAAGTAGGTAGGTGAGTGAATAGAAGAGGTAGGATTGTGGTGCCCCAGGAAACTTTTCGCTACTTTCCTTTAGAAATAAAAACTCTCACAAGATTCCATAGGTGATGTCCAGAGTAGATCTCAGTGACCTCAAACTCTATTTTCTGTTTCTCTGATTCTGTGATGGGGGCCGGCCTGTTTTCAAAGCCCATTTCCATCCTGAAGTGGAAGAAGAAAACTGTCCTTTTCTCTTCACATCACTCATGCCACAAACATGTACTGGGCATCTATAATGTGCTTGGCATCGCGACGGGCCCCAAGGGGAGGCGATGAGTGAAGGCTGGTCCTGGGGTGCTTCAGTGTTTCTCCTCTGCTTTCATCTCCAGTCATCTCAGAAGTTTATTTTTGAAATAAAGGCTCATTTTCTTAGTGGAATTCTTAAGTGGGGAATGATGAGATGAATTCGGGCTTTTAGGAGCTGCTTTTAGAACTTGTGCACGACTTCCACTGTGTGCTGCTCACCCTTGCTGATGCGCCCTATTAATATTCAAAAGCTGTCACTTTATTTTATCTTTGTTCTTTCGTCGACTAGACTGCTGGCTGGGAGAACCTGGGGTGTCTGGTTTAGCCTTGTCACGCTGTGGGGTAGGACAAAAAGAGGCATGGCCCAAGGTTGTTAGTTTAGAAATCTGTGTGTGTGTGTGTGTGTATGGGGGGGGGTTTGCATATTTCTCTTAGTATCACATTCTATGTAATTGACTTCTGTTCCTTTTTCTTGTAAGTGAAATTCAGCCCCATCAGGAACATCCAGGCAAGGCCTGCTGTTAGGTGGACAGTTGCTGGGGGCACACATGAAGGCAGTGTGAAACGTCTGGGGTGGCGCTTATGGATCAGTGGCACGGTCTGGTTTAATGGCAGTGACTGTGCGGTGTGTTAGAAGGGATTCTGCTGTGTGCCTGGGTAAGGTAGGCAGGAGCTCTGGGTTAGGTGAGTGACGACTGCCCAGGGGCATGGGTATGGGGACCGTGGCACGTAGTTGAAAGGCTGGGTCTCAGCTTAAGTGGTCAGGGTCAGGAACCCGGTGGATAGAGGCTGAGACAATGTTTATTTTCCTTTGGCCACCTCTTTATCTCCTTTATCATTGCCTTCTTTCCTCCCTTTTCCTGCTTCCCAGCTCTTTCTTCTCATGCTCCGTTGTTTCTCTCTTTCTTCTCCCTCTGCCTCACGTACCTCCCTTTCAGCTCATCTAGAAGCACCTCCCCACACCCACGCTGGCTGCACACGTGTGACCTAACTATGGCTCTTCTCTGCAGGTCTGGATGCAGTTCAGACCTACCTGGTGGTTCAGGTGCTGATGTCAACAGCTTTCCCGACCCCCAGGCTGCATGTCGCCTCCAGTCCCTCTGGCCCTCTTGATATGCTGACGGAGGCACTCAAGAGGCCCCAGGATTTGCAAGCCCACAGCCAAGCACTCGGCCAAGAAGCGGCTCTCAACACGAGGACGGCAGGCACATGTGGGCCCCTCTGCTTCCCTCTCCACACTGCACGCACACGTGAGCCTCCCCGGAGCGGCTCTGGTGCTTCTCACCAGGATTAAACTCGCTTAACATTAAAAGGAAAAGTATCTGAAAATATCCACACAATTGACTCTAAAGGACAACCGTCTTTCATTCCTGCTTGCTTTCCACTGGAGTCAAGGCCGGCACACTCCATGCTGCGTTCCCTACCGGAGGCAGACTCGACTGTTGTCACAATGCGTGCTTTCTCCTTCTCCCTTCTCCCCATCTGAGAACCACGTTTTACTCTTAAATATTTAGTTTTCTTTTATTCAGTCTTTCAGGTTACACTATTGGTACAGAAGGGAGGGGGGAGATAGTCTTTTTTTCTCATGCCAGTTGATATTCATCTGTCTGCCTAAAAAAAATTTTTTTTTCCTTTTTCTCATTTTGTCATTTACCACCATTTTGGCTGGTGGGTAGAGGGCTCTTTTTTTTTTTAACCTCTAAGCACATCGAATGTCTTTAGTCTTGCACATTAGACAGGAGACTGATAGGATAATGATGATGGAATTTTAAATGCTATCTATGTAAATCAGCTCCATCAATGGGTACAAGATTTAGCTACTTTAGGCTTTTTTTTTTTCTTTTTGACATACATTTTCATTTTCTTAAGGAGAATAATATTGGATTGTTAGTAACCTACTTTACAGAAATCTTTGCATTCCCAGACACATTGCTGTTTTGCAGAAGGCCATATTAAATTTTGGTAGGATGTATAACAGCGTTTTCTCCTGAATGCCGCTTTCAACCTCCAAGTAGTTTCTTTTGTGTGTCTGGTGGGTGATTGGTTGCTAATAGCCAGATCCAGATGGGGAAGTAGGAAGGAAGACATGAAGATCTTTGCATGCTCTCTGCAGGCAGGCGGAAGGAACTTACACTTCCCCACATATTAGAAGTATGGGAATCGGCTGGGTAGAGTCTAACAGTGGTTATGTTTTGAGGTGATCAGTGAAACCTCTGGTTTATCTTTGGGTTCTAGAACACAGCTGTTGAGAGCCAAGTTTGCAATAGTATTGGATTTGATTAAGGGCACTAGAGGGCTGTCACTCGTAGTTGCAAACGATAGGATCCTGGTTATAAACTAGAATGCACAAGAACGCAAGTGGCCTCAGGGTGGCCTAGACGCAGGACCTCAAGAGATGTGCTCAGGTTCTGTCTTCTCTCCTTTGTCTCTTGTTTCTCCCCTACCACCTCCCATCTCTCCTCCCCAGGTCTTTCTCTCTCACCTCCATCCTTACTTCCCGCCCTCCCTCATTTCTCTCTCTCCTCCACTTCTCCAGATTTTTCTCTCCCCCATTTTTCTCTCTCCCATCTCTCTTTCGTGTTGCACTCTCTCCATTTTCTCCCCTTTACCTTTCTCTCCCCCATTTCTACCTGTACCTACCCTTTCTGTCCTCAATGCTCTGCCATCCCCCATCTCTCTCTATTCTTCTTTCTCTCTCCCCTCATCTTTCTCCCTAACCTGTCTCCCATCTTCTTTCCCTGGTATCTCTCCTCTAGCTCGTGTTCCCTCTGCCCCATCTCTGTTGCTCTGCTCCACACCTTTCCCGTCTGCAAGCTTTCTTCACAGACTGTGCAGAGCTTCCTCCGCAGAGCTGGGACGAGGCACAGGCAGCTCCAGTTCACCGTGTTCCCAGCTTGGTGACTCCAGAGGAAAAGGAATGCTTTCTGTCCTAGACCCCAGTTCCATATAATTCTCAGAGAAGGGTTTCATGGACCTGGCTTGGATTACATGCCCACTTTTAGGGATTAATTCACTTATGCCAGAAAAGTGAGAAACTGTCTCACCTACTTGGGTTGGGTGATGGGGGTATGGGGCAAGGTATTAGGATTGGCAGACCCATCACAATCATTTTGAATCGGAAAGAAACCTTCCATTAAGGAAATGGGAGTGTTATTAACAGAAGAAACAGGAAACAGACTCTGGGCAGACAAACAGCAAATGTCTCCCATAACCACTGAGTCAGGTCATGGAAAGAAACAGTCTTCCACACCTCTATCTTGTTCTGGCCAGGTAGTGTATACTGGTAAGGGGTAGGAGGGGCATACTTCTTGCTAGTGGATGTAGCTGGTCTTTTCTTTTTTGGTCTTAGGGATCCTTCTAGTTGGTTGAAAAGACCCATTTCTAATCCCTTTAGTGACTTTTCCTTCTTGATGTCTTTTTACCTCCCAGCTTATTGTGAGGGGATGCCCCAGGGGAGCCAAAACAGCCACACACCTGCTGGTCTCCTTCTCTTGGCTACTTCTCATTCTAACTGTACTAACTCCATCCAGTTCTTTGGGGTTTTTTAATTTCCATAGCAGTCGTGGGCTAAGCCCTCTTTCTCCAAGATTCAATCTGAAACGGGTGGGGGCTTTTTAAACAAGCAAGCAAAAAAGAATACAATATTCACACGAAGGAAGGGTGTGTTAAATTCAGGGATGCTCAGTGTTGCAACGGGCAGCGTGGGGGACTGATGTGGAGGACCGTGTTCAGTAGCCTCACAGTGCATCAATAGTGTGAGCTGATGTACAGAGACGGGGTCTACAGTGCGGAGAACAGAAACACCAGGCCAGGAGGCTGCTGACGCTCCCCTCGCTCTTTTCACACTAGGCTGGAGGTGAATGTTCTCCAGTCCGTATAAACAAGCCAGGGTTTGGGAGCTTGGGTGGGGAGAATGACGCACACCTTCAATTAGGATGGAAAGCATTTGGTTGGATTTACTTGCTTCAAAATGCCTGAACTGAAGAGCGCCAACCCCAAAGACGAGTTGAGGCCAATTCTGCGTCTCCCTGATAAATACCGCCAGGAGTGTTGACAAAATGTGTCAAAGGAGAAACCAACCTCGTGGGTCCTTCTCAACACGTCTGTGGAGGAGGCGGTGGGACAAGAGGGGAGATTGGGCTCGAAGGGTGGTGCTGAGAGTTCTGTTTCCTCCACCGGGAGGTTCATAGCAGTTTCTGGCCCAGCCTGCGGCTTGAGCTGCCCATTTCGGATTTGGCTGGCGACTCCTCTGGGCAGGATTTTGCCTCTGCCTGTTTGTGCTAGAATGTGACACATGGACCCAGCAGTCAGCCAGGTGCCAACCATGTAATCCGACACCATATGTTCCCAAGTTAGGAGAGAATAGAGTTGTGTTGTTTTTTTTTAAATTTTGGAAGTAGGTTAATTACATTCATCTATGTTTCAGCTCTAAGGGTCACAAATGCGAAATTATTTCCGACATATTTAGGTACCTGGTCATTTGTGACCCACATTATTAAGTGTGAACTTGACCATCTATAATATGGGGCCATGAGCATATTCTCAGAATAAGACCACAGCTCAAAAAGATATTCCCTTCGTAGAAATGTTCCTTCTCAGCACTACTTTAAAAAATGTTTTTAGTGTGTTGTTTTGAGAGGAAATCGATGTTGCGCGTTTTACCGGCATCCTCCTCTGCCCAGATGTTGGTTAGTTTGTAATATTTAACCAGTTTTCCAGGGATATTGATAAATGGGGCCAGCTGTGTCATTTCTCTGCTGCTCTTTATTCTTAAATTTTAAGTATAAAAGCCAAACTTTTGACTAGAAAATAGTCTGTTTGATTCAGGGCATCTCACCAATGAAAGGTCGTGGCAGTCTTTCACACGGCTAATATCTGTTCAGTTTGACCCGTGCCAAGAAGGTGCTGAGATGCTTACATGCAATATCTTATTCAAGCCTTGAACATCTTATGTGGCAGGAACTCCAGATGTGTGCCTTACACTTCTCCCCCCTGTTTTGTCCCCGGGGGAATGAATCACGTTCCTGCTCCCCTGCCCTCTGGCTCACTTTTGGGTTTGGCCAGTGAAGATCCCTGCTAAGGACATTAGAAGCAGAGAGGAGAGAGTTAACTAGACGGTTTGGGTATACACCGAACCCAACCTCTTCACTCTCAGGAAGCTGCTAAGCATCTCTGCTCCTCACATTTTTGTCTGTGAAATAGAGATTGCCCTGGTCTGGTGGCTCAGTTGGTTGCAGCATCATGTCATGTACCAAAAGGTTGTGGGTTCAATTCCCTGTCAGGGTACTTACCTAGATTGAGTGGTGGATCCCCAGTTGGGGCACGTACAGGAGGCAGTGGATCGATGTTTCTCTCTCTTTTTCTCTAAAATCAATGAAAAACATATCCTCGGGTGAGGATTTAAAAAAAGGAATAAAAAGAAATAGAGATGATTCCACTTATTTCTTGGATGGTGGTGAGGAGGGTTAAATTAGATGATGCATGTAAAAATATCTAGCCATATTTCCCATTGCAAAGGTATCTTTTTCCTTTTCCTTTGCATTTTGCAAGTAGTCTGAGGGGTGATACTTTGCACCATAGTCTGTTTTCCAATGCAGCAGCTGCCTTTAACCCGCCCAGATCCCGTAGGCTCACCTGAGAGGTCACCTGCGTCCAGTGAGGTCACTGCAATGGCGACTTTTGTCTCTGCCTGGGGGATTGCTTTGTCTTCAGGAGGAGCAGGCCAGGAATGCCAATGGTTTTTATCAATTCCTGTCTTATAAAAGCATTTTTTCTTCACAGTCTTGCAAATTTCACAAAAATTTGAATTTTGTCAAGTGCCTTCTCAGTGTCCATGGTTCATATGCTTTTCCCCTCTGATTTATTAGCATGGGGAATTTTATTAACAAGTCTTCCCATGCTGCCCTCTCCTTGCAGGGCTGAAACATTATTATAATGGGCTATTTGATTGTATGTGCTAAAATTTTATTTATTTTTGTACCCATTTTTACAAGTGAGATTGATCTGTAGTTTTGGAGTACACTCTTTACCAGATCCAGTTATCGGTGTTATACTTGCCTTAGGAGAGCGGTCGGGAAGTTTCCTTTCGTTCTGTATTCTCTGGAACAGGTTAGGGAACATTGGGGTTAGGTCTTCTTAAAGGTCCAGGTTCTGTATGAAGTCATTGAGGCCTGCTGCTTTGTGTGTTTGTTGTTTTGTTTTGTGGTAGGGCTTTGATAATTTTCTTTGTTTCTTCTAGGATATTGGTCTGTTCAAACTTTATCTACTGGAATCAATTTGGTGAGTTGTACTTTCTTAAAATTATTCATCAATTTCGGTTTTCAAATTTTTGCACAGAATTATACAAAATATTTCCTAATGCTGTTTTCAGTTTACCGTTTACCATTGCTTATTTTGTGTATTTGTGCTTTTTTTTTTCCCAAAGTGAGCTAGTGGTTTGTCTATTTTGTTGATTTCTTGAATGACCCAGCTTTTTATTTGTTTATTAGTTTTACCTTTTTCTTTCTTCTAAAGCATTAGATTTTGCTATTTATGTCTTTCCTTCTGCTTTGTTTTGGTTTATTTTTGTTCTTTTTCAAACTTTTGATCTGGTTGTTTAATCTCTTTTCATCTTGACTGCTGATTTCTGCTTTAGTTGTACCCTTCAGATTGTGGTATTGTTTCTAAAAATGACCACTCTGATGTTTTCTTTATCGCATGTTAAATTTTCATGCATATTTGAGTCTCTTTATATGCTATCTTATCTGTATCATTCATCTAGTTTTTAACATCAAAACTTTGAATTTGCAGCTTTGTAACACATTTGATCTATATAACACATATTATAAGACAAATCACTCCTCATTACTGCATTTTTTCTCCAGATTTTCTGGGCTATTTTCACTTGTTTGTAAATAGCCTCTTCAAAAGTGACTTTTGTCATCATTTGTCAAATTTTACTGGGATTGCATTGATTTTTACAGATTTCTTGGGAAGAATGGTATTTTTACAATATTGATTTCACATGCACTGGTTGGCACTTTTAAAACAATATTAAATAACAAATAGACAAGACTGTCCCCATGTCATATTGCTGACTTCAATGGGGATTCTTCTAGCCTTTCGCTAGATAGCATGATTCTTAATTTGTGGGAATAAGTATGTCCTTTTTCAAAAAGTAAAAGTTTTTTTTCTTTGAACAATGAAGTGGATTTGAATTTTATCAAATACTTTTTGACAGTTTTCTTGGTAATCCTATTTTTTCTCCTTTGACCTATTTATATGATGAATTTTATTAATGGGCTTTTAAGATTGAAATACTTTTGAATTCCTGGAACGAATCAATTTGCATAATGTACTGTGGATTCCCATTGTTAACATTTTATTTAGGGTGTTTTACATTATTATTTTTAAAGTTAGGTTGGTTTGCAAGTTTTTAAATCTTCGTAATATTTTGGCATCAAAAGGGTGATTCTTAATGGATTTCTAATAGTCTGTCCTGTGGATATGCAGCAACTGATCCCTTTATATAGTGATTTCTATTGTTTCCAGTTTTTCAGCATTGTAAATAAAGCCACAGTGAATCCTCTTCCTTACTCTCAGCTCATTTACCACTTCCTAAGAGAACCTTTCCTGACCCACTGACTACACCAAATCTTCCAATTACATGGAGATGTCCTTTCTTCACAGCACTGGTTATACTTGTAATGGACATTGACTGTGTGTTTAGCTGATTGCTGTCTATCTTAGATGGCAAGTGCCATGTCATGAAGTCAGGGACTGTGTCTGAAATTGCAGATCACTGTATCATTCAAGGTGCTCAGTGTCTGGCCCATAGCATGTGCTCAATATATATTTTCTGAATACTGATCACCATTTCTGTACATGCATTTACTTCTAAGAAGGGTAGGCTTGTTACATAAGAGGAAATTTTAAATTTTATTTTATTTTCTGACTATGTGTATTGAGATAACACATTTGTTGGTCGGAGCTAGAGATGAGAGAGAAATTTGGTTCGAGTTGGGATGGTGGAAAAAGGGCAGATGGACTTGAGTTATGGAGGCTGGGATCTATGAGAGAAAAGCCAAGGTATAGACCCCAGAGCTGGTGGTGAGGGGAGTAAGGAGCTTCAGAGAAGAGATTTTTCATATGAAATGCTATATTATGGGATCCTGCTTTATAACTCTGAAGTCTTCAGCAAAAACTACTCAACTCATGAAATGCTTAGTCTTAATAGATTTCTTACAAAAATCATTTTTGTAAAGTTAAAACTGGGTTGGTTATTCAACAAGTGCAAAGATGCCATCTGAGTTTCACCAAGATTAAATTTAACAGAAGCCAATGGAAAGCTCTACATGTAATTAAAGAACAACAACAACAGTTGCCCAAGTAGAGATTTGGGAGAGAATTGACTTTGATAACGTTGTCTTTGAAAATGTGAGCAAATATCTAAGTGCAACATGAGCCAAGTATGTGTGTTCGGTATTAAAGCTAAAATCATGAATGCAGTAACTGATAGGAGTACAGGATCCTCTTCAAGGCAGATCATAGTTCTACTTAACCTTGTTGGTCAGACTACATTTAAAGAATTCTTTCTAGTGTTTTACTTTAGTCACTGGCAAACTCAGTAGCACCCAGCATGCTATCTAGGATGGAAGAATTTAGGAAGCCATGGCCTAAGATAATATTTGATGGGAAGAGGAGAAATTTAGTCTCAAAAAGAGAAAATGCAAGGGTCACTTGAAGCTGTCCTCAATCATGTCGAAGGTCTGCGATGTTGAAGAGGGTAGGTCCTGCTCTGTGGGCTGCAGAGGACATATTTGGAACAATGTTGAAGGTGTGTACTCAGTATATGGAAAAGCTTTATGATTAAACTAGAATGTACTGCTGTTGCAAGAGGGAGCTTTTTGGACTTGAGGATTCCAGTAGAGGCTGCATGACTACCTGTAGGAGAGATTGTAGAGGAGATTTCTGCATTGGGTGGGCCAGACTACATGACTTCTTCAATGTCTTCCAATGGAGAGTCTGTGAACAATGCTAGCTGCCTCATCGCCTTCACTCTCATTGTTACTGGCTTCGTATCTGCTTTACCATTCAGCTAGAAGCTCTGTGAGGAGGAAGGCTATGCCTGTCTTGTTCACACTGAATTACCAGGGCCTGGCATAGAGCTTTGTGCTCAGTAATTACTCAGTGAAGTGAACTGAACAGTTGCCATCCTGGGTAGCCAAGGCCAGTGGAGCTAGGTTAGTAGCCAAGGGATGGAGTAGAGGAAATTAATCAAGGGGACTGGGTCAGTTGATGTTGTCTCTTCCTGGGCTCTATCCCTTCTTGAGCCAGTAGGAGATCTGGTCTTATTGCCAACTTTCTCTTTTAGATGTAGACTTTCATTTCTCCATTCGTGCATTGATAGAGAAGCAGTGTGGCGGAGTGATTAAAAGCACAGTTCCTGGAGTCAGACTCCCTTGCATTACTTTCACAGGGTTAATATGAGGATTGAATTAGAGAGAGAGAGAGAGAGAGAGAGAGAGAGAGAGAGAGAGAGAGAGAGAGTAAGCTGCTATTACAAATTGATATGCATAGTTTTTTTTTTTTTTAAATCAAGCTATTGGAAAATCTAGGACACACAGTAGGGCTTTGAAGGGTGTGCATGGTGATGGATTCTCTCCCTATACAGAGGAGCTTATGCATCATCATTTGTGCACACATTCAAGAGGTGGAAGGCTGGATCTGAGTCCAGCTTTGTCACAAGCCATGATCTTAGGCACATCATTCTCCTCTCTGGAATGTCAGAAACACAGGGCTGAAAATATTCGTCTTGACCACCTCGAGAGTGAAATGAGCTGAATGAAATATGTGGCAGGGTCTTAATAACTGTGTAGAATAAAATGCACCCCTTCAGTTCTGTGATTGTTTATATCTTTGGTTTCCCCCTCCCCTTTCCTACACACACTTTGTAATGGGGACCTGGCTCAGCTGCCCGTTTGCAGGGAAAGCGTTTTCCTGGTCTTCCAGATTTAGCTCCTCCTCTTCTCATAGCCCCTTCTCGGGAGGGGGAGGGCAGGGAATACTTCCTTTTTGTTTTAGAGCTGATCAGGATGCTCAGGTGTAAGGTTTTAGATCAGGAAGAAAAATGGCTGTTTTTATTTCCACCCTGTTCTACCATGCCGTTTCTTTCTCAGCTGCTCTTGAAATTTCCCTAGTTCTCCTGTGGCATAAAGTGAGTCAGAATGGCAAATGAAACATGCAGAAGACATAAATTCAGGCATAAAATATATATCAAATATACATCTATCAATTGGCTTTATGCTATCTGAGCTGCCCCCAGGGTATCAGTGGATCAGGTGAATGGATTTCTGCCACTGTGGGTAATTCCATAAGGTAATAGGGCGGGCCCTAATGCAGTGGAGAGGCAATATTCTCCTAGTTATATATCATAGTTTAAAAGGGGAATTTGTATATTTTGATTTTGTGAGTCAATGAAGTTGGGTCCCCAAGGCACTGTCGGAGCTTAGGCGTTCCGAGGCTGTGGAGGGAACTGGCTCAAAGCCAGGAAAGCAGCCAAAGAAAATGAAGCCACTTTGACTCCAGAGGCCGGTTCAGAAAGGTCAGTCCTGTGACCCCTGAGAAAGCTAGGCATGGAGAGAATTACCATATAGATATTATACGTTTTTTCATTTTATTTTAATTGGCCAAGTTCACTATTATACCAACTAGTGAATGTGTTTAACCAAATAGGAAAAAAACAATTAAAGCTATTTGATTGACGGACAACACCCAACTAGAAAAGCCAGTCAATTAGCTCTGCTAATGGTGACGATGTAGCTTGTGATGATGCAATGAGAGAGAGAGAGGAAAGATGGAAATGAAGAGCGAAACATAGGAACAGCTAATACTGACTGAGAGAACATTTTATTTCCCAGGGACTGTGCTCAGCTCTTTCCAGGCACTGACGAATTTAATACGTTCACAACCCTATGGGCAGGAGCTATGCTTATCGTTCACATTTTATGGTTGAGGACATGAAGGCATGGAGAGGTTAAGCACCTTCTCCCAGGACCCCCCAGTTAGGGTTGAGCATGGATTTGAACCCCGTCTTAAGCACTATATCATACTGCCTCCAAAGGAGAAAAGCTCTTTCCAGTTTGGGGAATGGTTCTCTAGGCTCCAAGAAGTCGGATGACTCGGGTTCAGAAAAGTTCGATGGGAAATGAGAATATTTGAGATGTGCCTGGAAGCAAGTTAGTCCCCCTGAATATGCCAGTGTGCTTACAGATTGTTTCTGCAGCTCTGCAATTGGTGGGCGGTCGGAATAAACCTGCTCCGACCTTACTTCAGATAAGATCTCTGTTAGCAAAATCCACATTTGGACCCAAGCCCAAGTAGGGTTGTTAGAAAGCTGATGACTTGGCTTAGTTTTAAGAGATTTTGAGATCCCAAAAATAGGGCCCTGAAGAAGGATACAGATTTTGATGATTGAAGTAGAACTGTTCTACACATTTCCTGTCACTGGGGAGTCCCAAGTCTAGTACACGTTGTGTATACGGTAACATGCAGGACGCATGTCTAATCTCCAACCCCGTCCTCCTACCAGCACTCAGCTTTATTCAGGCAATCACCCCTCTTCCATGCAGCCAGTTACCTCCGACACAGATGATCCCAGCCCCAGATCCCAGGGGTGGGCCTGATTGTATTCAGGGTAATTCAATCCCTCTAGCCAGTGATTAGTTCAACGGCGGGCATATAACCTGCTCCTGACCAATTAGAATTGAGAGGAAGTAGGAGGAGGAGGGAGAGAGGCTGAGATAGCTGGGAAATTTTAAAATTTTATTTTAAGGGAAATTCTCAGAGAGAAATTGTCTCCCCTCCCCCCTCCAGTAGGTGCGTTTGTGTAGTGATAACTGTATGTATCTTAACAGCACTTCACAACTTTCTCAGAGACGCAACTAAAATCAGCTTAAAGAATACGGGTTTATTTTATAATTTATCACATAGCAGGAAGCCCAGGGTAGGCCAGTTCCAAGGTTGATTAATCCCAGGGGCAAAAGATACCTTGCATCTCCCTCTACTGTGTTGGCAGCTTTCTATGTGGTGACAAGACAGCTATGGAATCATCTCACACGGGAATCATCTCACACAGGAGAGACAAGAGTGTCCAGAAGCAGAAGGGGCAAGTTCCTGACTCGTGTGCCTTTAGATGAGTGTAGAAAACATCTCCAGAAGGGCCAACGTTGACCTCCCCTAGCATTGCCAGGACCCGTGCTTGCTTCAAACACTGTAGGAAGGCAAGGAATGATCACAACTGGCTTAGGTAATTACCATCTACGTTCCGGAGGGGTTAACGACGTGCACTGATACCTGAACTAAACTGGGCTTCTGTGAGAAAGGAAGATGGGCGAGAGTGTGGCTGTGAGACAGGCCAATAGGACTGGCCACAGCCGACAACAGTTACAGTCTTCAGGCTACCGGTTTGAATGAGGTCAACACCGAGGATGACAGAGTTTGCAGATGAAAGAATCTGGGTCCTTGATGACATAGTGAGTGGCTGAATCAAACCAAACAGGAAGCCTGTGGACTTCCTGTCACGTGCCAAGCGTTCTCTTATTACAAAATCTGTTAGACCGAGGTTTCTGTTATTTACAACTGGAATCAGTAAACACAGACACAAGGTGCTTAATAAACACAGTTGTTTCCTCTATGTTTTAAGGATCTAGACTGAAAGATCTCCAACAGATCTTAAATCGGTAGAGGACAATTAGTGACAGTTTTGTTTTACTAAAAATCACACTAATTGATTATGTATTATCTGCTGGTTCTTATGAAGAGTAAAATAATGTAAAAATAATAATATGAAATAATAGTATTAATAAATACCTACCACTGATTGAGGACTTACTATGTGTCAGCGTCTGAAGCCACAGATCAGTTTTGCCCATTTTTGACCGTAACACAAGTAGAATCACACAGCATGTACCCCCTTGTGTTTGGCTTCATTTTGTCAACATAAAGTTTGTGAGATTTATCCATGTTGTTGTATGAGGCTATAGTTTGTTCAGACTCATTGCTGTGTAGTTTTTCATTTATGAACATACCACAATTTATCCATTCTTCTGTTGATGAACAATTGGGTTATTCCCAGCTTGGTCTGTTAATGACGGTGCCACCGTGAACGTACATTTCTAGTACATGTCTTGGTGAAGTTCATATACCTGTGGGTATATGCCCAGGACTGAAATTACAGGGTCATTGGTACGCATGGTTTGTCTTCAGCTGATGCTGCCAAACAATTTTCCAGTGTGGTTTCCCAGTCTAGAAAGATTCACTTTAACTTTTGGAAAGATAAGACCCAGTGGGAAACGTAGGCTGTCCCACTGTAAGGGATGCTACACCTGGACCTGAAGCGTCAGAAGCATCTGGTTAATAAATTCATTTGCTCAACATACCTTGATTAAGTACCTACTGTGTGCTGGGCACTGTGCTGCTGGCTCTCAGGCTTTGGGGACCTTATGGACTAATGGAAAGAGAGGATTGAAACATAATCCCATTGATAACTCTGTTTATAAACTGTGATAAGTGCTATGACGGGAAAGTACAGGATGGGATAAGCCTAACAGACCAGTGCTCGCTGCCCCCCCCCCCCTCCATTTCTCCCTAAGGAAAGGAAAAAAGAAAAAAGCAACCTGCCTCGAACTGTAATAGCCTTAATTGTGAACCAGCTTCTAAGCTGTCAGAGTGGGACCTAATTAATCACCGAGGGTGGTATGGAATTGATGAATTGCTTTGGCGTTCTTTTACTAGTATAAATCTTTGATTTAATGACTGCTGCTCTCTGATTCATACCATACTACCCCGGTGATCAATATGCATGACGAATGGCTGGTTTTCAAGAACCACCCACTTGGTAATGCTCCTTTACATATACAAGGTATGTATATATGAATTAGTATGAAAGACAGATTTCTGACAGAGGCAGAGGGTGAGGTAATATGAGTTAGGAGGAGGAGGGGCAGAGATGCGGGAGAGGAACAGAATTTGCTAATAGAAGTTGGGAGGAAATTTTCAGGAAGAGCAAATAAAGCACTCAGTGGGGTAATCCCTCGTCTTCGTTTGCTTTTCACCTGTCTCCGCAGCTTAAGTCCTTCAGTTCGAGGATCTGACATTGCTTCAGAGGAGACGTGCTACTCACAGCTCCTTCAGAAGGAGAAATGTGTTGGGGACGAGGGTGGGAAGCCGACCGTGGTTTGTTGTGGTTCAGGAAGGCCTGTTTGGTGGCTTGTTCATTAAATCCAGAACTGTTATTGAGTGCCTGCCATTTTCCAAGTCCCAAGCTAGACACTGGAAATACACTGGTGAGAGGAAATACAGGTATAAACTCTGCCTTCGGGGAACTTGTTATCTCGACAGCTCTGTGGGGCTACTGGAGTCTTCTGGTCCAGTGGACAGATACATGCTTTCTTCACTCAGGCGTTGTTGAGATACCCGGTTTCTAGTTTCAGAGAATTATCTTCAGTCCTCTCTCTTTCTCTCTTTTATGCACACATGCATTTTTTATTTTTTTTATCCTCACCCAAGGACATTTTTGCATTTATCTTCAGATAGAGTGGGAGGGAGAGAGGGAGGAAGAGAGAGAGAGAAACATTGATGTGAGAGAGACACATTGACTGGCTGCCACCCACACGAACCCAACTGGGGCCGGGGACAAACTGCAACCGAGGTCTGTGCCCTTAGTGGGAACCGAACCCAGGACTCTCTGGTCCGCGGGCCGATGCTCTAACTGCTGAGCCAAACCGGCCAGGGCAGTACACACATGTATTTTGTAATTCAGTTTCCTCATCTGTCAAACCTTGCTCTCTCAAATTTGTTAGGGAAAGCCAGCCAGATGCAATGTTTTTTTGTTGTTGTTGTTCAGATAGAGTGGGAGGGAGAGAGGAAGAGAGAGAGAGAGAGAGAGAGAAACATCGACGTGAAAGGGACACATCGAGTGGCCGCCACCCGCACGACCAACCAGGGCCGGGGACAAACTGCAACCGAGGTACATGCCCTTAGCGGGAACCGAACCCGGGTCTCTCTGGACCGCAGGCTGACGCTCTAACCGCTGAACCAAACCGGCTAGGGCCAGATCCAATGTTAACTGTGACGCAGTGAGACCAATTCTGAGGTGAGTTTTCCAGAAACCAGTCTCTTTATTGTCATGCCGTCAACAGGATGCCAACTAGAATAGTGAAGTATTGTATAAATGGAAGGAGTTCTGAACTCCTGGTGACCGTCATCTGGAAGACATCATCAAAGAGATGTCACAGGCTTCTTGTCGCAGCATTGTTTTTGATGGCAAGAAGTTGCAAAAAACATAAAGGTCCATCACTGGAATTATGGTCATACATGATCACCTAGATCGCTATTGATATGCAAATAAGTACACATCATTTTATTGAATTTAGAAAAGTTTGAAGAATAGCATGTGTAATTACGATCACTGGTATATAGTAGGTATTCAGTAAGTATGTGTTCAGTAAACTGATAACTGGCTTCTGTAGCTGTTCATACTTCCTTATAAGCAAAAAGAGATGCATGGAATGATTCTTCCTAAAATGTTAACAGTGGTTATCTTGTAATAGTGAAATTTCAAGTAAAAAAAAAAAAAAGCATTTTGAAAAAGATGTGTTTGAGTTTGATATTTTTATAATGAATGTGATTTATTTATATGCCTAGAAAATACAAGCTATTTTCATTTTTTCGAGAACAGTGCTCTGAGTAAGAACACTTTCCATCTGTTCAAAGGGAGGCTAGAAACCTCCCTTCCCAGGGATTTGATCTTCCGCAGTATGTGAGAGAATTAAGAAAAGCAACTCCTGGGCCAGCAGTGGAGTCTCTTTTTTACAAGGCCTGGAGGGCTGATTTCGTCAAGGCCCCCCTGGAGAAATCTCAGCGATTCTGCGTCTCTCCTCCTGGGAGCTGGTTTGCTCTCCTCTGCTGAAACGAGGGGATTCTCACATTTATTACTACGGTGGCTTCTCCTCCCCGCTCACCGTCTCACCCGGGCAGCTTTCTTGTTTTATCTGGTACCCAGTAGAGCTCTGCTGAGCTGAGGACCTGTCTTTCCCACCAATCCTCATCCAATTAATTGATAAAAAATTAATAATTTAATTTTAGTGATGGGAATTACACACCATTCTCTGAGCTCCCTCTTCACCAGGCGTCCCAGAGTTGCCTCGAACAGATAAGCACCTGAAGCGAGAGGAAGGCACATTTTCTATATTTTAAGTGGATTCAGCCACTTGAGCATCTTTGATTGGAGGGCAGGCAGAAGAACAGGAGGCACAAAGCAAAGACGGTCCCTCTAGAAATCAGGAGGTTAAAAGGAAATTGGAAAAAAAAAATCGCATTTGTTCCCTCTGTGCTTGTGGATATTTTTGGGATTTTTGCCAACCTACTTACTTATTTTAACCCCGAACTGCATAAATGTGACACAACTCCATTGATTTTGGATTCATTTAAAAGTAGGAGCTGTGAATTCAGACAGTCTGCACCAGCTATGGGACCTTTGGCTTCAGTGTTTTCATCTGTAAAATAGAACTAATAAGACGACCTACCCTATAGGGTTGTTATGACAATCAATGAGATAATTTCCTTATAGCACTTGGCCCGATATCTGGCATTTTGCAAGGGCTCAAAAACGTTCAGGTATAGTAATGTCTGCTAATTTCTGCCATTCCGTATTAGTGATTATTTAAATAGAGACTGAGTAAAAATGGATCAGTGTTGGAAGAGGATGTTTCTTCGTAAATTAATGTTAGTCTAGGAAGGAAGATTTCTTTGAAAAGAATTTGCTATTTAGGATGATGTAACGATTGCAATGGTTAAACAACTCAGTTTCCAGGTCACCTCAGGTGTCTTAGAAACCCTGCTTACAAGCGACTGACATGGAAACCACTTGTGATATTTAGTTAGTTCTCCAAGGGCACCCTCTGCTAAACATCCTGTCAACTGTCATTTGAGTTACTATATGCTTTAAAATACTACTTTATTAAGTGTGTTTTCTAGATGAGCTGTTCACTTAAATCTAAGGGATCTTTATGTATTTCAAACAAATTTGTGGGGTTTCAGTGTACAATAGACTAGGTAGTTTAGACTGTATTAAAATGGTATGAAGATATGAATTAAACTCTTTTGGGTCTTATTCAAGTAAATTTCATGGTATGAGCAGCCATGAAATTCTTTGTAAGTGTCTTATATCTCCTTTAGCCTACAGTAAACCCACAGAGATTAGTAATTGCTCACTCATCGTTTTATCTCTCTCTCTCTCTCTCTCTCTCTCTTTCACACACACACACACACACACACACACACACACACACACTCTGCTGTGTAGTGTAGAGTAGGTAACACATGTTGAATGAGTGATGGGCAAGAGTTTGTGTAAACAGGTAGTGTAAGAGGAAGGTGGACTTAAACATGAGCATATCATGTTGACCTGCTTTTATCTCCTACAGATGAAAAACCCTGGTGCTCACTGTGTTTGTGTGTTTTCTGACAGCATCTAGAATGGCAGAGATTCAGCATATACTTATTGAATTGGACCAAAGTAAGCAGAGGGAGGCAATAGTGAAACAGGCTACTCTTGACCTTAGCCCGGGGCCGCCATGGCTCTGATTTCAGCCCCCCCCCCCCCCCCCCGTGGAAATTTTGTGAGCCTTCCCAGCTTTCCGGTGCATGGGGACAAAAACTGAACGCCCATGGAAGACTGGTCATATCAAGAAGAGGGTCTTATCTCCCCAACTTTTTGCACAAAAAAATTGTGACTTATTTAAGTAGGTCAACTGTTGGCACACAGTTGGAACTTTACAGCTGGCTGTTCTATCTCCTCAGAGCCTGTTTTCAGCTGTGGAAGGCCCCTGGGGCAGTTCCCTGGGTAATGACACTCACCAAACTTCTCCTGCAACGGAGATAGAGGACAGCTTCAGGGAAACTTCTGCCCTTCCAAACGGAGGCTCCTCTGCCTGTCAAGCAGAAGGAAGCTACCAGCTCTACCTCAGACCCGGCTGACACTGCCTCTGGCATTGGACGGGCACCTAACTTTCCCTCCCACCTCTGGGCGATACCTTGGCTCACCTAGGCATCTCAAAGCTTGTAGCTAGGAAGACCGGATCTGAGCAACTGCTAGGAGGACTCGAAGGAGGATTGATGGGAGTGGGTTCATTGCCTAGCTGATGAGAATGGTTCATCCTCACTGGTTACGGGGTGGGAAACCACCCCAAATCCCATAATAAAAACCACATTCTGTGTAGCAGGGAGAGGCCATTTTATTGATGGAAAGTAGCTGAGAATAGAGAGTGGGAATAAAGAACCGTGGAAGCTAGGCGTCCAGGATGCTTTCACGTCCCCACTCCTAGAGAGGAGAGAGTGTGGAAGAGTTAGGTAAGAGTGGAAAGACTATCAGACTGGATACCAGCCGCTGAGTGTATCCAGCCCCTTAAGCAGTACAAAGCTCACCAGCCAGGGGAGCCTTCATGACAGCTGCAAAAGCAATGGCTACATAAACTTTCTCAAGGGGGGAGAGAGCGGAATGTGAGAGACGCTCTTGCAGTAAGAAAAACATAATAAATCCAAGAGCTACACATAGCCTGGGGGTTTTTATGACCATAGCCAGGCATGAAGGAATGACTGAACTTAACCAAAGCTGTTAATTACCTGGGTGAGATCAAAAGCCCAAGTAAGGGAATATATTTATGATGCACCTTACAGGATATGCTTCAACTTCTTACTTTTTTTTATTAATTGGTTTGATTAAATAGATTTAAAGAGCCCAGGCAGAGCCTTTTAAATCATATTCCATATTGATCTAATGAAATAGTCAATAAATTTACTAACATAGCCCCTTTCCTTTGTACAGTCTGGAGGGAAATGCTTCACTGAATGGTTATAACTCAACTCCAAGCCTCACTGCTATTCCCCACAGTGACTCATAGAGAGCAGGAGGATGCTGGGAAAATCTTCCAGGCCATTTGTGTGAGTGCCTGAATAAGTGCTTTACCACCTGTTTACAGACGACTCGCCGCCATCCGTCCTGCCCACACCCCCGAGCCCGTTGGTGCTTCAGGATGGACTTGACTTGAGCTGGCCAGTGTTGGGTGCCTTGCAAATGCTATGCATAATGTACTCAACTACTAATGTATCCCACTGGGCATTACACCCCTGACTCTGGGGCTTCGAGACTCCAGTCATATTTCAACGTCTTTGATTTCATTCATTCGTCCACCTACCTCTGGGGAAGTTCCCTGGGTAATCTGTCAATACTGGCAAAATGAACCTCATAAATACAATAAAATGTGCCCAGGTACATAAGAAATCTATAATGAAGATTCCTTAGCCTCTCCATAAATCTGGGCTAAATTGTGGGAAACTTGATTAAAGTAGCTTTTTGTGTCCCTTTTCCAACTCTGACAGCAAAGGAAACCTAGACGCTAGAGAGCACATGGAGAGGGGTATTTTGTGGGATTTTCTGGGACACTGGCATTTCATGAATTTCTTCCAGTGAGTGTGTAATGGAGCAAGATTTTACACTTGCCTTACAGTCATTAATCCCAAAGGTAGGCCCACGGCCATGTTCTGGGGGCACAGGTTCCTTGGGCGTGTGGTGTGAGTCAGCACAAGGTGACAAAATCAACTTTGAAAATCCTTTAATGCATGCATACAGGACAGCGTTTTGTGCCCAGAGCTCTGTGAGTAATTCTTTCGTACCCTCAAGGACAAGAAGGGAGCAGGAGCAGGGTGGACATGCGACTCAGGAATTCAAGCCATCCTACCTTTAAAATCACCATCAACTTCTTAGGATGACTGAGGGATGGGTAGGAGTTCCCAAAGTGGTCCTACAGGCTTTAATCAACCCTGTTTTATTTTCATTTTGTTTTTGTTTTTGTTTTTTAATCCTCACCCGAGGACATTTTTCCATTTTTTGTTCAGAAAGAGTGAGAGGGAGAGAGAGGAAGAGAGGGAGAGAGAAACATCGATGTGAAAGGGACACATCGAGTGGCTGCCTCCCGCACGACCAAGCAGGGCCAGGGACAAACTGCAACCGAGGTATGCGCCCCTAGCGGGAACCGAACCCGGGTCTCTCTGGACCACAGGCCGACACTCTAACCGCTGAGCCAAACCAGCCAGGGCAATCAACCCTGTTTTAATAGTAAGCTCTCAAACTGTAATGCAGTGTCACAGATTTATCTGGGATTGTGAGGCTTGCACCAGGAAGTGGAATCTTTTGGTCTGGGGAGGGGAGTGCGGGCAGGGGAGGGTGGGGCAGGGGAGTGTGGGCAGGGGAGTGTGAGGCAGTCTCGGCTCTGAGTGTGCAAGCCTCTATTCAGTTAGGCCTCTGTGCAGCTTCATTACACTTGTGAAGTTTAGCAGCGGAATCCCAACATCCAAACAGGGCGGTCTGTGGCTATACCGTGGCTTTAAAAATTAAATTCCACGGTGAATTCAAATGTTGAACTCATTCAGGGTGAAGGAGAAATTTGTGTAATTGAGGCCTGTCTCTCTCTCTCTCTTCACTCCGCCCCTCCCCCTCGTCGTATCTTCAATTATCTGGGTAATTTGGTCCTGAGGGCATAAATTCCTTTATAACTCAAATCCATTATGCAGAGAAGAGGCATCAGGAAATTACTCAGATTGCAGCCCAGACGCGGTGCCCACGGTTTTGGAGCAGATCCGACCTTCCATTAGCGCTGCACTGCTCTGGGTTTTCAGATGTGAGCCCGGAGGCTGGACATCCGCGGCTCTTCCCTTCGTCCCTCTTTGTTTCAGCAAGAGCCGCCTGTCGGGAAGCCCCGTGCTGGTGCTGGCTGGCAGCGGCTTCTCGCCACCCGAGGCCGCCGTGGCTGCCAGCTTCCCTTGGCCAGTGTAGACACTCATTCCAGGCCAGGGGAGCTGCTGCCAGGCGGGGAGGCATATGCTTCCGCCTTGTTTTGCCATTTCCAGGAGCCAGGGACCCAGGCCTTTTAATTTCTCTAAACCTCAGGCCTTCTGGTGGAGAGCTGGTTTTCCTGTCTGCGCCCTGACAGGGGTGGTCTTGGTGCTGTTGATGGTCTGTGAGCCGCCTGCCTTCGGGTTTACAGGCACTCACACCAAACGCGCACATTTTCAATTTAGACTTTGGAAGAGGACGTTTTCGTGTTCTGGCAGCCTCTTGCATCTGGCTTTATTCTTTCTGGATTTCTGGTTTACGGGGGATGCTCAGCTTGGGCTCGTCATTCGCGTGGGTGTGTTTCCCTCTTGTTCTTTTTCGTCCTCACAAAGTGATGACTCAGAGGAAGGCAGCATGTGGAAGGGCCTTGGGTTTTGGCATCAGGCAGACCTGCGTTTATTGCTTTTTATCCGTCTCCCCTCACAATTATGTATGCACCCAAAGAATGGAGCTTTTGCCCGTCTTGTTTTCTGCTGTGTCCCCAGCACCCAGCATTGTCCCAGGCACGTAGTAGGTGTGCAGTAAACCACAGGAGTGAATGAATGAGCAGGCTCAGATTCTGCTCCCTAGTTAGAAGCTTTATGATTTTATGTGAGATTTTGGAAACATCCCATTTCTGTTTGTCATCTGAAAAATGGTCATACAATGTATGAGATCGTATAGAAAGTACCTGGCATAGTCCTATGTTCAATAAATGTTAGAAGCTTCTTCTCCTTCTGTTTCTCAACCACAGGGTGAACTCTTCAAGGACAAGAACCTAATTTATTAATCTCCTTATCCCAGAGCCTAGCAACATCCCTACACATATGAGGCATTCAATACGATGGGATGAATGAATGAATGAATGAATGAATGAGTGAATTTAGTCCTTGGTGGACAGGAGACTCATGTGAATCAATGAAATCAGCTATGGAGCACTGGAGAAGACACCTTTCTGTTGTGTCTTACTCTTATAGTTCAGCTTGCATGCAGGGAAACGAACTGAGCATTCTCCACAGACCCTCTGGATCTGAGGATTGTGTGGACCACCTGAAGTGGAATTTAATGTTGGGGTTTCTTCTTTTTAGCCATAAAAAGACCATTCGTGGGATAAACTCCCAGGCCTTATGGTGATTTGCTGACCATAATTCCTTACATATTCATAAGATTTTATACTTTCCATGGAATTTTGTTTTACATTTGGGATGCTGTGTTGTCTGACCCACCCTGTGAGCTGAGGTACGCTTGCTTCTATTTTACCTGATCGGCAGGTAAGAAAACGGAGGCGGAGCGTGGAGACTTGCCAGAGTCAGACAGTTGCTCAGCGGCATACGAGTTAGAAACTCCATTTCCTGCCCCCAGCTCCCTTCACTGGGTCACGTAGCTCCTGTGATGGGGGGCTGAAAGGTGGGTGCAGGTGGTTCACACTCCTGCTCACTTTGTCAGCCTTGCTCATCTGCAAAATCCCCTTGCCTGCTTCTGATGTCAGGGCCTGGTGTGTGTATCGGCCACCCCATTTACAAATTGCTCCGAACTCTGTTCTTGTTGTTATTTCTGACATACAGTCAATTTCTTAGTTTGCAGCTCAATTAATCATGCTTGAGTAATTTGAAGGCGACTGTGGAGTTGAAATTTGAAGGTGTTGAAGAGTCGGTCTTCTAGCTTTTGGCACAACCTTCTCCAGGTATAACCCAGTGAAGAAACCCCATTGTACCTCCCATGTTGAAGGTGTGTCTGTTTCAGTGTTCAAGAGGGTCACCAGCCCATCATCAGCAATTATATCTCTCTTTTGGGGAAAAAAAGAAAGAGAAGGATCTCGTTGTTCCTATTTCAGCATAAACTTTCCAAAAGAGGTCCCTATGCTGGCAATTTGAAGCTTGTTTTTCTTTTTAAACTCTATGCATGTAAACTGAACACAAATCAAATGCGACGTATGATTTATTTACTGTTGATAGTCCTGGTCCTGACCAAAGCCATGCAGGAGCAAAGGATGACACATTAAGTACTTCTTCACTTAGTACTAGTGATGTTCAGTGCAAACCTTTGAAAAAGTGAGTTGGAACATTTTTATGCAGGGGAATTAATGATATACAATAACCTACTGAAGAGACAATGACCAGAGTGGAGATAAAATAGGGACCTAGTTGATTCTTCTCTAATGTTGCTGTAGATATGGACAGAAAGATGCAGCATGAATTCTCGAACTAGGATTAGCTCGAAACCCCTTGGTTATTTGCTGAAGCAGGGACAATTGTATAATTTGGGTTTACACATTTATTCTTTACTGCATTGGACTAACAGCTTCTATATCAAGAATGTGCAAACCCTCCCGTGATCAGGTGCCCTCACAATCTCATCGCTTCACTCTAGGCCAGCGGTTCTCAACCTTCCTAGTGCTGCGACCCTTTAATACAGTTCCTCATGTTGTGGTGACCCCCAACCATAAAATTATTTTCGTTGCTACTTCATAACTGTAATTTTGCTACTGTTATGTCTTAGGCGACCCCTGTGAAAGGGTCGTTCGACCCCCAAAGTGGCTGCGACGCACAGGTTGAGGACCGCTGCTCCAGGCCTTGCTGACTGCACTCCATCTGCACTGGCCTGCTTCCTTCTCCCCCCAGAACACCAAGTTCATTCCTGTTGCAGGGTTTGCCTATGCTGGTTCTTATCTCTGGGATGATTTCCTCCCAGATCTTCACATGGCTCAGGGGTTCTTTAGCAGGAGTGATTTTATCCCAATGTCTGGAGACACTTTTGATTGTCATGACATGGAGAGGGATTGCTACTGGTATCTAGTGGACAGAGGCCAGGGATGCTACGGAACATCCTATAGTGCACAGGACAATCCCCAGCAACAAAGAGTTATCCAGTCCAAAACATCAGCAACACTGAGACTGAGGAAGTGAAGAAGGCTGAGTTATAGCTGATCTTTCTGCACATCCAAGTGTTAGCTCAGGGCTCACTCCTCCAGCAGGGGCCTTCCCACCACTGTCTCTAAGACAGCCTCACTCTCTCCCATTACTTTGTATTCTTTCTTCTGTAGCTCCAAGCATTATCTGGAGTTTTCTTTCTTTGTGTATTTGTTTACTTGTTTCTTGTTTGCCTTCCCTCTCTAAAATGTAAACCACACTGGAGGAAGCACCTTGCCTGTCTTGTGCAAAACTCTTTCCGAAGCCCAGAACAGTGCCTGGCATTGAGCAGATGCTCAGTGCACATTTCTAGGAAGGAAGGAAGGAAGGAAGGAAGGAAGGAAGGAAGGAAGGAAGGAAGGAAGGAAGGAAGGAAGGAAGATTGGATGTATGGAAGGACCAATAGAAGGACAGATGGGTGATGGATAATGAAGAAAGATTGAAACAACTTATGGACATAAATAATACTTTCCTTTGTAGTGATGGGTGACACAAATTTCTAATAGACAAATGCTGACCATCACATGGAATTTTATGTTGTCATAGAATATTACTGGTAATAGTCCTGTGAATGGTTATCTGTGATACCCAGTTTTCAGAAGATCACTGAGTCCATTAACACTGGTTTCCGGTCTGAAGGATTCATGGGCTTCATTAGTTTGTCAATAGCACAGCTGGAGTCTAGGAGACTGATTCTGGGATCTAGCCATTAATATTAGTATCGATGTTTGTCACTGGGACAATCTGAGATTCTTTTGTATTTGTTCCGAGGATTGTAGGCCCTTCTCCATGATTTTCTCAGTTATGGCGCTTCTTAATTTTCACTGCTTCGTTTTTATTGCTGCTGGTCATTGCTTCTTGACCTCTTTTGGTGATTACTCGTGGAGACTGCGCTTTTGAGCCTGGCCATGTCATTCATAGGAACCTCTTTATTCTTTGGCAGCATTTATCAATAGCTCAACCCATCAAATATTTTACTTAACAGAGAATTAAAATAAAAAATCACCTGGATTATCCATCATGAAATATAAAGTTAATGCAATTAAATGCATTTAGTGCTGTTACTAGACCAAACAGTAACTGAGTCGATGTTTGATCATTGAGAAGACCACTCAGGATAACAGTGGGCTCACAGCAACACAACACATTTGAATTGTCCTTGCCCCACAGGTGGGTGAGAGTCCAAGTCACAGAGATTCCCTGGGGGTAATGGCAAATACGTTTACTCTACCATGGAAAACACATGTTTCATAAAGACGTGACTTTATCGACTTTTCCTCTGGCTTCCTACTGAGCTTTTAAACTCTGGAACTTTCATGATGCTTCCATCCCCCACTCCCAGCCTCTGTCTTTATCCCCTAATTACATGAGCTTAACTTCCCCTGACCTACAGAGAGTCAAGAAAAATTGGCATATAAAGCCCTGTTGTGTTTTGGTCTGACCTATGGGTCCTTTAAATGAAGCCAGGATGCAGTGTGGGGGTTTGAGCTACTAATGTCTGGACGCCCTTAAGAAGCATAAATCTCTCCAAACCCAAGGGGGACTTGAATGTGTTGATTTTCAACCTTCTTGGATTTGTGACACCTCATGGTTTGATTTGCTAACACCTTTTCTCCCCTTTTAAAAGTAACAGGTGTGTCATATGTTTATTTAAAAAATTAAAGCAAATCATTATTTATACATTTTTATTATTATTTAGCTTTATTTTTTAGGGTGTGGGAAGAGGGAAGTACTTTGGAGAATTTTTTATGGCCATCATAGCTGATTCCTTGGGGCTGGCTCAAGTTTAATCCTCTTTTTATTCCTGACCTTATTACCATGATTTTAGCTAATTTTACCTTGCCTTCTTTGACCTGTCATTTGTACTCTCCCGTGTGATACTTGACCCTATGATGTTCTCTGTTGTTCTGTAATTGCATCTAGTGTGCTCTTTATCTCCAGCAATGTTGTTCTCCTCAGATCTGACCCAGTTCTAAGCACAGAATAGATGCACAGTAAAAAAAAAAATCAATTGAGTACTTGGAGACATCCTTGGTTGGGAGTGGGGGCGCAGCCCGTTGGGAACATAAACTCTCAGTGCTCATTGGATAACTTCTCAGAGAAGAGAGAAGCGAATCTTTCCCATGATCCACTAAGGATGCGTGCTCTCCAAATTCTGTGGAAAGAGCAGTGATGGCCATATCATGGGTCACTACAGGTATCTATTCTTTGTGTGCCTGGTTGGAAATCAAATCTTATAAAATAGAATTTTTTAATGCCCTTTAGAAGTGCCGTGATGTAGCCCAGGAACTCTTGGTTATTATAGCAGGTGCTCGTCTCTGCTCCTTGATAACGTAGAAAGAACAACCATGGCCATCCTAGTTGTCTTGATATCTCACCACCCATCATACATGGCCACGGCTTTTGTCCTTCCTCCCCTATTGTGCCGTTCGGATTCCAAACAACAATGGCTTTAGTTTTTCTTATATCTCTCTCAGTATTACAGTTCTATATTCAATTTATTTCTTTAGCTCTTATCTCAAAGGTCTTGGGACGGACTCCTATAAATGAGGTTGAATTGGGACATCTGTCAGAGACATTCCATATGGAACCTGCTAACAGTTCCCTTTACATCTATAATAGATCATCGATCCAGGGTTTAGTCACTGCATCTTCAGTCCTTCTTCCTGCAGGATGAAATTTCTGTCTGGGTGCTCTTCAAATAGAGGCTGGGCATTCCACATGCTCTCATTTGAATCTTAATCCCAACGTTCTGGGAACCTCCCTGTATTAGAAAGCCCAGCTGGTACCTTCCTAACAACAGTGCTTCCCAAGGGAAACTTCCTTACTCTTTGTATCCCCCTGCAGTGGGCTACAAATAGTTAGATGAGGGGTGGCCATCTGACTCAAGGGTGACCAGTTAATAACTTTGCCAGGTACATAGCTTACTGTGATAAATTAGCGGAACAAATGTGATTCTTACTCTTAGGACTCTGAACTGGGAAATTTGGAGAGCCCAAGGCAGTAAGAAGCAGGGACAGAAAAATATCCCAAGTTAGAGTCATGGGCAGACAGAGTTACAACAGAAGCATTCAGTTGATAGATGGGGAGTATGGTACAGAAGTGCAGAGAGAAGCTAAAATAACACGGGAAAGAGACCACGAGACCTATGTGAGAGTTGGGGATAGAATTTAGTCCCTAGATATGACTGTTCTTGATGGCTTCTCATTTCTACTTGACATGTATATTTACAGTAAACTCTCCTTTTCATGAGCTTGCTTGAGTGAGTCTTTCCCTTGATACCAAAAAGCCTGACCCTAACACCACCCAGCACTCATAAACCAAATGATTATTTTCTCTTGGGAAACCCCTTGGCTTCTTATAAGAGTATGACTTCTGGTGGTTGACCCTGGTATGCTAGAGTCCTCCAAAAGTATGAGCTAATCAGGCCCCTGGCTCTAGGTATGTTTTAAAACACATGAAACAATATTTTCATTTGAGTGAGCAATGCCACTTTTTACTTGAGGGCAATATTAAGCCTATTATGAAATTGCTGCAGCCATAGTTACAATTCTCGTCCCTGTTGTCCACTTCTCCACCCATTGACCTGGGGGCCTAGCCTCGTGATTTACTTTGGCCAATGGAAAATGGGCAGCAGTGGTAGAGCACCCGTCTGAGACGAGGACTTCCACATGCACCTGTTGGGCTTCTGCCATGCCTGGGAGAAGAACATGCCCCAGGTAGCTTATGGTCCCAAAGACCAAGAGACATGTGGAGCCCCAGCCAACACGTGGATCTGTAGGCTGAGCAGAGCCATTGTAGCTGAAGTGTAGGCCTGTGATAGGTCAGTAAATAAATGCTTATTGTAGTATGCTGCTGAGGTTCTGTGATTGGCATGTAATCATAACTGATTAATCATCTGCCTTCTGGAACCTTGTCTTTCCTTTCACTATAATTCCTCTGGATTTTACCCTCCTTTTGGGCCACTCCTCAGGTTTTTTTTTTTTTTAAAATAAGCCCCTCCTTTTTTAAAAATAAGCCCCTCCTTTTTTTTTTTTTTTTTTTTTTACCTGCCTGTTAGCTGTTGGTGGTGTTCAAGCTGCTATGTAAGCTCTCCTCTATTTTTTTGACATACATTTTCTTTTTAAAAAAATATATAACAGTATTTAGAGGGAAGTATACTATTTTACTTATTTATTTAATCCTCATCCAAGGATATTTTTCTATTTATCTTCAGATAGAATGGGAGGGAGGGAGGGAGAGGAAGAGAGAGGGAGAGAGAGAGAAACATCAATGTGAGAGAGACACATTGACCTGTTTTCTTCCGCACGACCCCGACCAGGGCCGGGACGAACCACAACCAAGGCCCGCGCCCTTGACCAAAGTTGAACCCACAACTCATTGGTCCACAGGCTGATGCTCCAGCTGCTGCGCCAAACCGGCCAAGGCTATTATTTTATTGATTTTTAGAGAGAGAGAGGAACATCAATTTGTTGTTCTACTTATGCATTCATTGGTTGATTCTTGTATGTGCCCTGACCAGGTATCAAACCCGAAACCTTGGTGTATCAGGACAGCGCTCTAACCAACTGAGCAACCCGGCCAGGGTCCACATCCTTTTTATTTATTTATTTATTTTAAATCCTCACCCGAGGGTATTTTCCCATTTATCTTCAGATAGAGTGTGAGGGAGAGAGAGAGAGAAGCATCCATGTGAGAGAGACACATCGATTGGTTGCCTCCCGCACGAGCCCAACTAGGGCTGGGGACGAAACTGCAACGGAGGTACGTGTCCTTGACCAGAATCGAACCCACAACTCTTTGGTCTGTGGGCCAGTGCTCTAACTGCTGAGCCGAACTAGTCAGGGCTTGACATACATTTTCTCTAAGTGATCAGTAATACTCTTTATAATCTGATGACTCTCAAATTTCACTATTGATTCTAGACTTCTCTTCTTCACTTTCAAATCCAGGTATGTACAGATGCCTAACTGGTCTTCTCTCCTCCTAGATGCTTTGCAGGCTGCTTGAAGTCAGCAAGTCTGCAATGGAAGTAAACATCCTTTCCCCCCAGCTTCAACTTGCTCCTCCTCCTGGATTTCTTCTCAAGAGACTAGCACCATCATTTGCATAGCTGTCCAAGCCCCGAGTTCTTTCTCTCCCAGTCCTTCAGGTTTGTACACAGTTGGCTACAAATTGTATAGATTTTTGCCTCCTAAATGTCCCTCTAAACTGATCCCTGTTCTCCATTCACTGTATTCATGGCTGTGGGACAGTCCTCTGTTCCCTCTCACCTGGACTACAGCGACTACTATCTAACTGATCTCTCTACCTCTAATGTCGTCTGCTTGCCATCATCCCCTTGCTGTCTGGAAGTCCATTCTCTGATATTACTTCCAGAGTGATCTTTCTGAAAGCACATAAGAGCATGTCAGATGTTTCCAATGGCTTCTTTTTATACCCTTCTGGATAAAGTCTAAACTTTTTAGCAAGACACAGCTCTGTCCTCAACCTTCAAGAGACTGACGTAGAAAATACTTGGATTGTAACTATTACAGAAGGAGGAAACAAGCCCAGGGTGCTGTGCACATAGAAGGACCACCTAACCCATGACGGGTGGGGAGGCAGAGGAGGCGTCTCGATCTCCCCACCTCAGCCAAGGCCTTAAGGGAGGGGACGTGTTAACCATGTCAGGGGGAAGTGAGATAGGGAAAGGGAAAGTGTGGCTCAGGCAGACGGACGTGCATGGGCCAAGGTCAGGAAGCAAGCACCATGTGCTTGAAGAACTGAGAAAATCAGTCCAGTGAACCAGAAAGAGCAGTGGTGCCGACTGCACCTGAGGCCACACTGGGTCTTACGAGCTATATTAAGGAATTTGGACTCTACCAAAGCAGCAGCAACTGACAAGCAAGATTAAAATACTGGTTAAGTGCCCTGGGTAGTGTGGCCCAGAGTGTCATTCTGTGCACCAAAAGGTCGCCAGTTCCATTCCTGGCATATGCCCAGGTTGTGGGCTTAATCCCCAGTAGGGGGCGTGCAGGAGGCAACTGATCAATGTTTCTCTCTCTCTCTCCTTCTCCCTTCCTTTCTATCTCTTAAGTCAATAAAAACATATTTAAAAAAAAAATGTCGGTCAAACAAAATAAGCTTTATCATTACCTAGAAGAATATTTATTTTGGGGATTCTTGGAATTGACTTGATTACATATCAGGCCTGTCTTTTTTTTATTTCTATTTTTTAAGAATTGCAGTAAGATTACTGTAAAATGAATTTTTATTGACTCTCAGAGTACAAAGGTGAAAGAAACCTCCAGAGGTCACTGAGATTTTAGCCGTGCCTTTAGGCAGAACCATACATAAATCTTTCCAGACAGATGGGTGTTTGTTGGCAAAAGTATTCAGCCGCAAAGAAGTAATCGCTGCTTTTGTTGACAGATTTAGAGATGTTTTGCCAAACACTCTCTTAAAATACTATGATTAGATGTAATTTTGCAAAAATGAGTCTATAATGGAGGTGATTCACTTGCCGTATCAGCTAAGGAGTATCTTCTATTTACAGTTTATTTAATTTACATTTGATTAATTTACACTGAGTGCAAGCAGTTACTCTGTAATTATCTCTTTGCCTGCATCTGGATACATGCAACATTATGTTTGGGAAATTGTGAAGTCAGTAGATGTTAACATAGAAAACACCCATTAAGTAATCTCTTTCACCTACTTACCATCACAGCAAACGTTTTATGACTTTAGATTCCTGAGGAGTTTTTCAAATGTGTATTTCCCACACATCCTAACACAAAATATTATTTACCTTCCATTTTCACAATTTAATATCTAAGCCCTCACAAACCACAATTTTTGGGGGGTTGTTTTCGTTCCACTAACTCCACCATTACTAGGCAAATCAGTTACTTAAAAATATCTTTCAGGAAATCATATATATGTATACCTTGTGAACTTCTCATGGGCAAGAACTGTGTTCTCTTTAATCGCTTCTTTAATTTTTAAAATATTTATCGTGCCCTCAGAAATCGTGGTGGATAAATTTAAATATTAGCTGTGCACTTCAACATACATTATACTCCAAATATAAGCCAAGGGTCAGCAAACGATAGCCTTTAGGCAGAACTAAACCGGCTGCCAGTATGGCCTTTGAGCGAAGAGTGGTTTTTACAATTTTTAGAAGGTTGAAAAACATGCAAAAGAGGAATATCGCATCATGTGAATACTATATGAAATTCGAATTTCAGTGTTCATCAGCAGTTTTCTGGAACGTAACCGTATGCATTTACACAGGTCTGTGGGTGCTCTCATGCTGTGGGAGCCCACTGAGTAGCTGCAATGAGGACTGTATGGTTCGCTAAGCCTAAAGCATTTGCAATCTGGCTCTTTACAGAAAAGGTTTGCTGATCCCTGGCCTATAGTAATTGTGGTAATCTCATTTCCCCAGTGAATGAATGGTTTGCAGATGAACATAAAACCTAATCCTGGGAAATGGAATATCAGAAATCTGCCGAGGGCTTTCTGGGAAAGGCTTCTGGCTCCTCTAAAGGAAACACAGCAAAAGATCGTTCCTTTCTCCCTTGGTCGCTGTTGCTCCTGGGTAAGGGGCCTGGAGCAGTGGCAGCCATCTTATGCCCATGAAGACTTCTACCTGAAGGCAGGGCTGCCTTGTCTCACTGGGCTAGCAGAGGAAGATGGACAGAGCCCGTTCTTGATGTGGGTCTGGAATCATTGAATGAGCCCTGGATCCCAGCCTGTCTTTGTATTTCACAGTGTATGAGATAACAAACTTCCTCAATGCTAATCCAGTTGGAGGTGTGGCTCTCTGTTCCCTGGTTCCAAAGCTTCCTACCTAGGTCTTTACAGTAGCCCAGCCAGGTTCCCAGGTGTGGGGAATACAGAAACACCTGAGATAAAATAAAACATGGTACCTATTCTCTACCAGCTCAGTTTAGAAACCCAGTCTAGGAAAAATGGGATGAAGAATGTTTAAGGCTGTTTGGGGGCATTGGGGTGAACTTTATAAAACTGTTAATATTTTATCTGGTATTTGGACAATGTTTTGGACTTTATCAGGCCAATTTATAGGAAACCACCATTTCCAGGAAAAGGGGACTATATAAAAAGGCAGAGGAGAGATGAAGCAGTATGGGGTTTGAGGATACCCACACACTATTTGGCATGACTGAAGATACAGCTGAAGAGGGAAGGAGTAGTCGGAATTTCTATAGCCCAGAGAGAACTTGGATGTCCTGTTGTAACAACCACTATTACCACTACTTCCAGTATAAAGACAACGACTATACAAGAAGTGGTATTAACAACAACAGGCATCATTTATTGGGTACATACTAGATAAGGCACTTTAAATATATTCTCTCATTTGCTTCTCATCAGAATTCTATGGGAGGGCCCTGTAGTCATTCACATTTTAAAGATAATTTACCACGGTGCAGTGAAGTTCCGTGACCTGTCCAACGTCACTCAGTGGATACATGTAGAAGTAAGGACAGAACCCTGATCTTTCTGACTTAAAGCTGGTGCCCGGACCAGCACGCATAATGTCTTGGAGGTTGTAGGGGACAGGATGCAGTCAAGTCGTGTTGCGTATTCAGTGGATTCAGGGACTCTGGCACAGCTCGCAAGAGTAGCCTTAGGAGCTCTAATATAGTTGAATTTTAGAGGAATTCTTAATCTTTTTAGAAGTACACGTTTGGAAGTAAACATGGAGATTTCAGATATGAACTTAGACTTATAACTTTAGGTGCTATTCACTGCCGTGCCAACGGACATTCTTGACTGTGTTGTTTGTACAGTAGAGAATTTTAAGGTTTCTTAAAAAAAAAGTCTATGTATTTTAATATCCAGTTGCAATATAAATATATTATTCTACCTAATGGCATTCTCTCTCTATATATATATGCCCTACAATGCAAGTTTCTAATACCCTGCTTTATGAAGCAAAAATTTAAGGTGCAAGGACAAAGAGGACAATTTCGGAATTCAGAGGCAGTGGCAAATAGCTGGATCAAATGAAAAGCAGAGCGAAAGCTGAGTTGTCAAATGCCAGGGTGTCAGAGGCAGTTAAGAGAAGTGGCTTCAGATGACTGGGGCTGATGGAAAAGTGAAAAGGAAACTCGAGAGGCTCTGGGGTCACAGGGGAGTAAAGTGACAAGGAAAGGGGCAGGAAAGGAGGTGGTGGAAAATGCAGGAGGCCACTTGTGGTTGGGTCTGCAAAGAAAGGAGTGAGTCTGCAGATGGCACAGGGTCTGAATGGGAGTGAGGGCAGGATTCTGTGGCCACGTGGAGCTGTCATGGGACACCTGGGCCACAGGCTCAAATGGCCTGCATTCCAGTCCCAGCTCTGCCATTGTACCACCCACCAAGGGTAACTAAATCTTTTAAGCCTTTGTTTCCTCATCTGTAAAATGGGGATAATCATAGCACCTACCTTGTAGGGTGGTTAGGAGGATTAACCAAAATTATCTATGTGAAATGCTTAGCACAGTCAGTCAATAGTAAAGGGTTAAAAAAAAAATCAGCGGCATTGATATTATTATTGTCATATCCGGCTGGATGGAGTTAATTAATCGTCCAAACTCCATGCAGAATCTTTCTGATGAGGATGAATGCTGCTCTCTGTCTAGGATAGGAATTTACAGCCATCTGTTGAATGAATGAATGAATGGCTCTTACCCCTTGAATTGTTATCATTATTATTTTTTGGTTGGATCACTTCTGCAGTTGATTTACCCGTCCTCGCGCAAGGGTATACAGTGGTGAGAATTTTAATGCATGAGTGGTTTGGGCAACAGCCTCAAAATGTCTTATTTTTACTACGTATTATTATAGCATTACATTCATAGTTAGGGGTCAGCTGCCATTTCCTGAGGTTTATAACATGCCTGTTTTAATTAACATCAAGCTAAATTTTGGCATACAGGTGGTCAGCCCAGATGTGAATGTTATTTTTAAAAGTGCCTTATGGCTGTTAAATCTCTTTCTTTAAAATAGCAAAACATATATGTGTGTGTGTGTGTGTGTGTGTGTGTGTGTGTGTGAGTGGTGGGGGAGGGAAGTAGAGAGCAGTAAAAATCTGAAATACTGATTATTTCAGGCCTTCTTTAGACAAGCTTCAATGATGAAAAGATTCCTGCAAAATTATTAAAATATGCTTACATAAGCCACAAACTAGTAAATTGAATAGGAGCCAGGATAACAATAAAAATGAGGTGGCCACACACTGGATAGATAAAAGAAAGTATATGGAGGGTGGCGCACACAGTCTGCAGCCTAGAAAAATAAGCAAAGAGCATGATACTATGTCACAGGGATGCAGTTAATAGAGGTAGGAGACGGGCACAGGATTTCTAACTTTTGTTTAAAGATAAAACAGTGCTCAAATTTTTAGTTTATCTAAATAATAGATCCTACATATGTGTGTATGAACACACAGTATACACACAAATGCCTTTTCTCTCTTATACACACATATCACATATGTATACACAATTATATACACATAAGCATATCTTATAAGCTCCATCACTTAGGGATGTAGATTGATTTCTGGGAAATTAATTTACTCTCCTTAAATAAATTTTCTTTAATTTCTAAACAAGGGTGCTGAGCCCAGGGATTCATGCAAGTCATCACTGATACCCCTTCTTCTTTAGCTCCATGTCTAATCCATTGTCAAGTCCAGTTAATTTGGCCTCCGACCTATTTTTCCAACCTTTCTACTTCTCTTTATCTACCACCAGTTCATCTAAAGCTGCTGCCATCTCAGTCTGGGCCACTGCAGAAGCTTCCAGCCTGGCCTGACTCTCTCTGCTCTTGCCTGCCTCCAAATCTATTTTCCACACTACTTCCAGTTATCTATGTGAAGTGAAATCTGAACATTATTATGACCTTGGCCTTCTAGTCATTGCTCTTTGGATGAAGACGGAACTCTTCACCGTGGCCTTCAAAGGTCTGCAAAATCTTGGCCCTGCCTCTTTCTCCTACCATGCATGACCTTCTGGATTTCTGCTCAGTAAACATCCTGGGTTTTTCAGTCTCTTGCATTTCCCACACTCCATCCTAACACAGAGCCTTCGCACAGGCTGCCATTTCTGCCTGACATGGTCTCCGTCTGTCTTTTTATCATTACATAGTCAGCTGGACCTAAAAATTCCTTAACCTTGGGACAAAGTCTTTCTCCCTACAGTGAAAAGGCATGTGCACTGCAAACACCTTTGGGGCAAGGAGCACACTGATTGTGTGAAGGTGTAAATGGCATCTTCTGGTTTTCTTATAAACATTATGTCTCAATGAAGGGGCTAAAAATCAGCATCAATGGATTTCTAACCGTTTTTCAAGGACATTGACGCCATGAAAATTCCAAGTTATATGTATCTCTCCCTTCTCAGAATCCCATCTGATCTATAGTATGAGGTAAGTATGATCATCATTCCCATTCTCTGGGTGAGGGAGCTGAGGCTGGGAGAATTTGAATAACTAACCTAAAAGTACCTCATTAATAACAGGCTGGCCTGGAATTCAAACACAAGCCCTGTTTGATTCTGGAATTATAGCTCATCCCTGTTATTGCTCAGCTGCCTCCACCTGGAAGAATAACAAGGCACAAGTGTAGGGTTCTAGACGACAATGCTAACAGCTATCAAAATTCAGTACAACTTCTAGTGTCTGGCCTTGTAAATCAATTGTTTATCTGGCGTTAAAGGAAAGTAATCCAATAAAAGCTGACCCAGGGACAGTGCATTGCCATTAGTCTCCAAAATCTTGTGTGTAACTGGAAATTGCTTGTTTCCAATGGAACTTCCCAAAGGAAATATCCCAATCCTTGGATGATACTCTGGGAATAGCAGAGTGAGCAAATCCCACCCACAGAGAGGGTAACTATGGCTCTCATGCCATGTTTATGGCAAACATTCAGTGAGCCTGCTAGAATTAAATGGCAAAATTCATCACAACTAATTTCTATTTGTCATCTATTAAGCTACATTGTTTTGTCCTCAACGTCAGGTTAAATAATGAACCTCTTGCAATGGAGTAAATTAACCTCCACTTTATGTTCATGTCATTGTCAAATGGAAACATCACTTGCACAAATGAATAAGATTCATTAGTAACACGAATGCACAAGCTCCACTCCAGTGAAAGATAAGACCGATGGAGACCTTGTCATAATGTGCTGTCGCAGAGCCCCTTGTTATTTATGACGCCTGCTGTAATCTTTGGAGATTATTTTCAGCAATGGCAGTTAGCCCACAGTGCATCAGGGCAATTATGGGGCAGAGTTTGCCTCTGACAGGTATGCTGCCCTGGCTTCAAGAGGCCGTGATCCTTGAGAAATGTAATCCCATCTGCATGCTGCCAGGAGTTATTCTTTGTCGGGGGAGGCTGGGGAAGTAAGCTCTGCATAGCCGGCTACCTCTAAATGCTCAGCTGCTTGACACGAGGGACCCTCCTGTGCACATTGCTACCTGATTCTGGAAGGTCATGGCCCTTGCTTATAGATGGGATCCACTATAATCCGTCATTTCACCTGGTTTCATTCATTCCTCGTCAGTACAAATATTTCTCAATTGTTCAGATCCTGATGGTCTGAGTGGTAATTTATTTGGGTTCTTTTCTTCTTCTCTTTTCTGTTGCAACTGTTTCTGTGGGCCATTTTAGTGCATGCTCACCGTTTCCTTAGGAAGCAGATAAAAAGAATAAGGATAATGCATTCACATACTACTGGGAATGTAAGTCTGCACCCTCTTTCTGAAAAGTGGGTCAGCAAAGAGGATCAATCTTCAAAAAATGTGAGAACCACATTTAAAAAATATTTTTTTCTTTATTAATTTTAGAAAAAGAGCAGGGGAGAGGGAGAGAGAGAGAGATAGAAACATCGATGAGAGAGAACATTGATTGGCCGCCTCCTGCATGCCCCCCAATGGGGATCAGGCCCACAACCTGGGCATGTGCCCTGACCGGGAATCGAACCTGTGACCCCTTGGTGCATAGGTTGACGCTCGACCACTGAGCCACACCGGCCGGGTGAGAACCACATTTTACCACAAAAGTAGGTGTACCACTTCTAAAAATGTACCCTAAGGAACCAAGTGTGTATGTGCACAAAGATTTAGCTGCACATCATCTTTGTTAGAGGACATGTGTGTACTTGGCTACCTCTGTTTGCTGAGGTGGAAGGTTTCTTGAAGACACAATTGGGGGTCGCTGCTCAGACAACAGTTCCCCTGCTGTTATGCCTTGGCCAGTCCTCTTTTGTGCCTAGTCTTCTCTGCTCCCATTGGCCATGGGGTGACCCATGTGACCCAGGCCTGGCCAATCACAGCATTCATCTGTCCAGCCCCAGCAACTGGTCCAGGTGTGGGCATGCAAACCCACACCCCTCAGTCAGACTTCTGTGTGATTCTTTTTAGGAAACTGAAGCTTAGATAAATACAGTTTCTTCCCATTTCTGTTTATAGAGGTTTAAGGATGTGAGCTGTCAGCAGCCAGCGTGTTTCCAATCTGTGGAGCAGGCATGCCGGCCGGGGACCCCGACACCTGGAGGAGAGCATTCGCAGCTGACATGTGCCTGACGTGGTGTCTCAGTCAGTGGCATGTACAGGGCCCAGATCTAAATGAGCTGCGCCTCCCCTTAATGCTCCCCCGGTACAAAACTGGAAGCACTGACAGGCTCGTCTTTCTCAAAAGGGCCTCAGTTTCTCCGCCTTGTAGAATGAACTCAACAATAGCGATCTGTTCCGCCGAGGGGTGAAGCCAGGCTCTGTGCAGTGGGAGCTCGTCACGTACTCCGAGAGCCTGGCCTGAAAGCACCTGAAGCTCGCAGCGCAATTAGCACTTTCCTCTTTCTTCTTCCTTTTTGGCAGAAAGTTTTGAAAAAGTTACTGTAAGATATTCTATTCAATCGATTTTCAGGATCGCGAATGCTGGGAGATTGACAGCTCTGGGAAGAGCGCCATCTCTCAGGTGAGGCCCTGGAGGCCTCTGATGACAGGATGTGAGCGCCCAGCGCTGGCACGGGAGGAGGTGTCTCTGTGATCCGTGCCGCTCGCGCGCTCCCCGCCACTCCCTCCTACTGACCGTGGTTTTATGGCACATCCTTGTGAGTGTGACGGAAGCACCTCTACCTGGTGCCACCTGGGTCACTGAGTTCGGAAACTGGGAGACTAGGGAAGCTGGTGCAGGTCATCTGCAAGCCCTGCCGTCTGACGTAGGGACAAATTGGCTGCAGAAACCAGAAATGTCGCCCAGTGGCAAAAATGAAGGTGAAAGTGGAGTTTTTTATTGCAATTGGCCACCACATGTCTACCCAGGGAAACAGGACACTTGGGCCCCTCAGAGAAGGCCAGGAACTGAGGGGCCTTTTCATTTCTCAGGGCTCACAGAATCTCTCTTTACTGCTTGTCTCTCTCTTTCAGCTCTGTCAGCTTGCACAAGGTCCGAGTGGACCCCTCAGCTCTACTCAGCCTCCACTCCCCAACCCGTACAGGTACCCTCGGGCATCTAACTGAGTCTCTGTGTGTTTCTTGGTTTAAGGACACACACACACACACACACACACACACACAGCGAGAGAGAGCGAGAGCAAGGGCGCAACTGATGGGTTCGTGAGCCTATACGTTGGTTCTCTTTGGGTCAGATGTCATTCCTACTCCATCATCTGTATCCAGAGACGACCACGCCTGTGTGGAGCTGTAGAGAGGAGCAGCGTGTAAGGGGGTGCTAATGAGTAGGCAAGAACTGGCATTACTGGTCCACCCTTCAGCCGATGCATGGTTTTGTGACCTAGCAACTTGACTAGGCTGAACGTCGTGTCCCAGAACTGCTTCCTGGTATGTTTCCAGTGAGAGGGCCACAGAGAGATTCTTTGTGTGAGATGCGGAGGTTGGAGAAGAAGCAGTAGCCCTTCTGTAGCTCACACACGCGGCACTTTATCTGAAGGCTCGCCTCCTTGGTGTGAGGCAGCAGCAGCCAGGGAGTTCTGTAACTGTTCCTCTTTCCGAGGACCCTCCTTCAGCTCTTCCAGGTCTTGAGTGATGTGTGTGTTTAGCTCTACGAGGGAAGGCCCTGCCTTCTGCAGGAAGTTCATACCATCAAGGTCAGAGGCAATGAGAACTGGCATTCTTATGGGCTCCAGCTCATGCGGTGGCTTCCAGCTTGTCCTGTCTCTTCCCGACTTTACACCCATCTTCCCTTTCCCACTGTCTGCCTTGCAGGCTCCATGATCTGGCATGAGATGTGAAGGCGACCGTCTTACAGACACTACTTAACCGGCTCCCACAGTTGTGTGCAGTCAAATCCCTGCAACAAACCCTAGAACATGCACACACACACACACACACACACACACACACACACACACTCACACACTCTGCATCCCTCCTAGTGGTCCTGTTCCTTTGATTGAATCCTGACTGATACAATTGATCATCAGTGCTCTCACTAGCTGACCGTGATTCCTTTCTTTCTGGTTAGATGCCTTAATGCTTCTGTCTTCTTTTTGGTTTCCAGATCTGTAACCCAAACTGTACTCCTGGGGGGAAATTCCTTGTGCTTTTTGTCTTCTTTATGTTATCTTTTATCCTTCCATGTGGTAAATTAATTTACACTAAGGTGTTAGTTAGAAGGTCATTGAACGATTAGGGACAGTCCCCTGGATTTCCACCTAGACCACATTTATCTCCTGCTACTCCTCTCCTTGATCATCGCAGCGTAATCATAATGATCTCTCTCCGGTTCCTTGAATATGTCAATATCGTTTCATAATTGTCACTTTTTCATGTGCTGTGCCCCTATCTAGAACACTCTTCTTCTGACTCCTCACATGTCTGTCTTCATTTCATCTTTAAAATGGTCTTTGCTTGAAGAGATCTTCCCAAATCACTACGTATTATGTTGAACTTGTTGATGGGTTTGGACCATGGTCCTAAGAAGGAGTCTGAGAGTGAATCTAGGCTTGAAAGGAAAGTGTGCTGTGATCGATTTGTGATGTCTGCCATGGGTGTGGGATGGAGCACTGTGGCATCCTTCCTGTGTGTTTTCCTTCTTTGGCTCAAAGGATGTTGTGTAAACTCAAAACCTGAATTCTGACGGTGCTGCTGACTTGCTGAATGAGTGTTCAGCTAGCCATGTGACCACTACCTCAGCTACTTCCCCATCAGGCATCGACAGTGAGCGCGTAGATCACTGATACATGTGAGCAGAGGTGGTGAGGGTGGCGGTGGGTGTTCAGCAGGTAAATGTGAATATTCAATGACATTTGGAATTTTTGAGGAAGGAAAATTTAATGCCTTATTTTTAGGAATCATAACCCCTCACCTCCATTTCTAAACATATTTATATGAAGAAATGATTAAACTTGGCTTTTAGAAACGTTTTTTTTTTTTTTTTTTAAAAAAGAACAAAGACAGTCTATGTGAAAACATCTTCTGGCTCCTCATTCTCTGAGGGTACTAGACAAACTGGGTATCTCTCGGATCGTGCAGTTACTGACCGGCATCCTGACCTTTGAGCTTCATTAACCTCTCCGGGCACTGGCTTTCTAATTGGTACCAGGCATATTGCACTTCTTCTAAGATTCAATGTCAGACTTCCTATAATAAAAATGTTGGCGAGAGAGACTCTAGAAACTAGTGAAATTAAAGGGCAGGAGAGAGCTAGGTTCTCTGGGGAAAACAGTGGGTCTGCGGGCTGCCAAAGCAGGACTGCGGCGTTGCTTTAGGGAGGGCAGGGAGTCTTCAAATCTCTTTTCCCTGGTGTCTCTATCCTGTTTTGATCTGTGACTTCAAATTAGTGTGTGAATGACAAGACACTACAAAGAAGCATTAGGTGCTTTTGTGGGCAGCCTTCATGTGTCCAGGGAGGGAGTGAGGGCAGGGCTGGGGTTCAGCCTTGGTCCAGAGAGACACCGCTGCCTGCCAACTGCCCCTTGGGGAGCCCAGCAGCAGGTTGGGGAGTTGCATGACTCCAGGCAAGTCTGATCAATAAAGGGCATCCTTACTATAGCAACGCAGCACAGTGGCAGGGCTGCCTGTGATCACGTGCGCCCTCCCCAGACACTGTGCAGTTGGGAGCAGGCAATGAGGAGTTGAGGGCGGCTTCTCCTGGAGGTCGAAGAGCTGACAGATGAGCAAAGAGCTTTCCTGCTCTTCCATCCCATGTAGGCATGGAAGACTTTTGGCTCATTCACCTTTGGTATCAGTCCTTGGATTGTATCGGGAAATCACAGAAAAGGCTTAGGAGTAGAAGCACGGAGAAGTCCACAAAAGGAAGACATTCTCTATTAATAACAACAATCATGACAGCTAATTGTTATTGTTTGTGTTCGTCTTTGATGTTTGTCTCCCCCCTAGATGGTAGCTCCACAAACACAGAGACAGTAAATGTTTTCACACCCCTCTGTGTTCATAGTGTCTTGTGCTCAATATGTATTTACTGAATGGATGAGTCAACTGTTATTGCAACACAGGCACCATATTAGGAGTTTAACACAGATCTTCTTGTTCAGTCTTCACAACTATTGTGTAAGGTATGTACTCTTATTATCCCCATCATTTTGACAAATCAAAAAGAGGCTGTGAGAGTTAAAGCAATTTGCCTAAGGTCAGCAGGAAGTGTCCGTGGTATGACCGGAGGGCACCTTGATTTTATAGTTACTAAAGCAGGATTTCTTAATCGTGACAACATTAAGATTTTGGGTTGGGTAGTTCTTCGTGGTACAATGCAGAATGTTAACAGTGCCCTAGCCTCTACCCACTAGAAGTCAGTAGCATACCTCTTGTGCCTCATTGTGACAATTAAAAATGTCTCTAGATATTGACAAATGTACCATTGGTGGGGGGGGATTCACCCCTAACTGAGAGCCACTGGACTAAAGGAAAGCTCGAGCTGAGCTGAACTCGGAAAGATGGTTTATTTTGCCTGCCCTTCACGGTGTGTTTGAACGATGATGTATATGTTACACCTATTGAAGATGGTGTTGCAAACATGAAGCTTTAATGGGGTGTTTTGTGTACCCATTTGGGTGTATTCATGTGTGTGTGAGCAACGGGAGCTCAGCCAGGAGTCACATCATGTTTGGGCTTTGGGCTCATGGCACCTTGGTTAGAAATGGGGCAGTTCAGCCTGGAACCCGCAAGAAGGGAGAGGACCCCAGAATGTCTGGGAGGTTCCTGCTGGGAAATATATTAGCACTGAGAGGAAATTGCAATTGTCCTAGAACGATTGTTGAAGGCAGCCTAATCCATGGAAAGAGCAAAGGCTTAGGAGACCTTTAAACTGTGATGTGACTGTCCATAGACACGTTGTTTACTTGCTCTGAGCTTGCTTCTCACTTATAACACCAGGGATTCTGAGAAGATAGGCGTGGATGATGGTCAGTTCTGAGGCTCCCAGGTTGACAACGGCTTCTACTTAGAACTACTGGTGTGTGTGCAGACAAAAGGGCTGGGCCAACCCAGGGCTCCCCAGAGATGACATCTTTATTCCCATTACTGTCCGTATAATTCGTAACCTTTATTGGGCACATTCTATGTGCCAGACACTGTTCTAAAAGTTTTATATATATTAACTCATGTAATCCTTATAATCCGGACAATAAACATAGCCATGTAAAAATGCCTGGCTAGCAGACAGCAACTGAATTCCAATGTCTCTCCCTTGTCAACATTGTTTAGAGTAGCCTGTCGAAGTTCTTATTATTAGTGAATTGAAAAAAAAAAGAAATCAATTTTTATTCCTATCTACTCTATATGAAATTTTGGAACCCATGCTATTTTATTCCATATTTCATATATGTGGTAGGATAACTTCACAATTATTCTTAAAGCAAGTTGGGACCTTCATGCTGATGAGAGAAGCAAATAATTTTATGTGATTCTCCCCACAATACAATGCACATTGCATAATTTTCCTATTGAGAAGAATGATGTTTTCCAGATGCACTCATATATAAAGCTAATTATGAAATGTCCACCAGGGTACAATTTAAATTAATCTATTCTGCTTTTTTAAAAAATGCATTCATCCCACACTGAGATATTTTATTTATACTTTAGAAAACCATATAATTTGAATTTTTAACTATCAATCTTAATTCCTCAAAGGAAGGCAATTAGTCTTTGGAACTTCTTTCATTTGTTGTAGTAAATCTTCTGTTCATTTTAAAATTCTGCTCAATTCTCCTATTCTTTGGTTTGGAGGCCTTTTAGCCCAGGTAGGGATAGTAATGTTTATAGATGTGTATTCAAAACGATTCTTCTCTACATTTTGGCTTAAAGCAATTGTTTACAACCTTTTTAATATCACATCACTATCAATAAAATATTTTGAGCATGCATCTCTAATGTATGTGTAATTGTTATAAATTAAGTGCATGTTACTTTCTTGCTATATATTAACATTAGTAAAATTCTACTTATTTCTTTCCTTTAAAACAAAAATAAAGACACATATAACCTGTAGTGTTTTCATATCCATTTGAGTCATTTCACACACATCCCATTTGAGATTCCACTATGACAGAGAAGTAATGCAGTCTATTTCCTTATTTAACACATGGAAGATGTTATCATTCCTGGTTACCCCACAGAATTATAAAGAGCATCAAATGAAATAACAGTGATTATCATAACTGTACCAGTTAGTTATTGCTGTGTAACAAACCAACCCAAACTCTGTGGTTGAAAACAATAATTATTTATTAGCTCATGATTCTGTCGTTCAGCAATTTGGACGGGGTTCTTTTGCTGGTTTTAACTGGGCTCATTCTTGTGGTTACATATCAGCTGGTGGCTCAGGAGTGGCTAGATGATACATGATGGCATCATTTACATATTTGGGGGTTGGTTGGTATTGGCTGTTGGAGGGGGCTCCATGAGATCTCTCATCCCCAAGAAGACTACCTTAGACTCCTTCACATGGTGATGGGATTATGACAAGAGAATGAGAAGAGAAGTGACAAATCTTCTAAGGCCTACACTTAGAATTGAAATGTCACTTCCTCTAGATCCTACCAATCAAAGCAAGTCACAAAGCTAGTTCAGATTCCAGGAGCGGAGAGAAAGGCTGCATCTGTTGATGGGAGCTGCAGAGTGCTTGAATCTGATTTTTAAATTTTATTTATTCATTTTTAAAAATGTATTTAGATTGTTGACAGTATTATGGATGTCTCCCACTTTCTCCCTTTTTGCCCCTCTTCACCCAACCCCTGCCCCACCCCAGGACTTCCCCATACTATTGTCTGTGTCCATGGTTATGCATGTATGCACATATGTTCTTTGGTTAATCCATGCATCCAAGAATCCCGAAACACCAGTTAGAAAGCGTATATGCACCCCTATGTTCATAGCAGTGCTATTCACAATAGCTAAGATCTGGAAACAGCCCAAGTGCCTATAAGTAGATGAGTGGATAGAAAAGCTGTGGTACATTTACAGTATGGAACACTATGCGGCTGTGAAAAAGAAGTAGCTCTTTTCCTTTGAGACAACATGGATGGACCTGGAGAGTATTGTGCTAAGCGAAATAAGCCAGTTAGAGAAAGATAAATATCACATTATCTCACTTATATGTGGAATATCATCAACAAAATAAACTGACAAACAAAATAGGGCCAGAGGTATGGATGCATTGATTCTGGATTATTTCAATGACTCCCCCAAAATAAAGAAGATATTGGTATATTAAGATTTTTGTGTGTGGTGAAAATAGACTTATTTATTCATGTATTTGTTTTACCTTTTTATCTGTTACTGTATTTGCTAAATAATGATATTATCCTAGACCATGTTCCAAGAGTTAGTTACAGAGTTCTCTTTGTTTTATGCCTTATATCTGTGATTTTAAGAAGTATACAGCAGAATCACCTATAGCACTTAAAAATATATACATTTATTTCCCATTCCAATGATATTCTGATTTCACAGACATTGGGAGTTTTTCATGCAACTGTGTTTTTTAACAGATGCACACATAACAAACATGTTCTTCACAGTTTGGTTTTCGCTCTGGGTTGAAAAGCTTCATTTGTAGGGCTCAGCATGAGTTTTCAACTGTGTTTTGCTAGAAGTTTTACTGTTCTTTACACCACACTATTAGAAATTTTAAAGCCATAAATAATCACCCAGTGCAACCTTTTCTTTGACAGATGGTGAAACTGAAGCCTAGGGACATTTAAAAAAAATCTATCCCATGTTGATTTATTTTTTCCTTTTTATTGAATTTATTGGGGTGATATTGGTTAATAAAATTATATGGGTTTCAGGTGTTCAGTTCTATAATACATCATCTATACATTGTATTGTGAGTTCACCACCCCACGTCAAGTCTTCTTCTATCACCATTTATCCCCCTTTACCCTCTTCTACCTGCCCCTCCTTTCCCTCTGTTGTCTGTGTCTATGAGTTGTTTTATTTTATTATTGTTTATGCCTTGCATATTCGTCATGGATCTGAGTAGGCTTATGATAGAAAATACTTATATAAGAGAAGTGAATACATGCATACAAGTTTTTTGTTTTTTTTTAAGGGAAGATGGCAAGATTGAATAAAAAACTCATTGAGTCAGACTTTTCCTAGGCTGAGGAAAACTACTGAGCTTGGAACTAAATATAGGCTCCAAGCTTTTGAGCAGTTAGGACAAAAGTAGAATATGTCTGCATACCTCTTATGAAATCTATCATTATAAGAGACAGACTTTTTTATTTCCTAAATTTGAGTTCAGGGGAGAATTTCCTTGCAATTATATATATCAGGAGCCTCATGGCATGATTGCTATTGTTTTTATGAGATGTTTTACACATGGCTGCTTTTTATGCCAATCTTCCATAGGGAGAATTATGCTGAGAATAATAAAATAGAGAATAATAAAATATAAAATAATAAAATATAAAACTCTTGGGCAGATTTAAAAAAGAAAGGAAATAAAACTTAGAAGAAATAGAATTATTGAAATAAAATATTTAACAGATGGGTCAAATTGCAGATTAGATATGCTTAAAGAGGAAATTGGTGGGTTGGAAGATAACCCTGAAGAAATTACACAGAATGCAACACAGAAATGGAAAATGTAAAGAGAAATGTAGAATAGAGTAAGAGAGTCTAAACTATGTCTGAACAATGTTCCAGAAGAAGAGAGTAAGGGAGGAAGCGACATTCGAAGATATAATGGCTGGTAGAGTTTTCTAGAGTTAATGAAAGGCATGTATTCTCAGATTAAGAAAGCATAATGGTCCGGCCAGTGTGGCTCAGTGGATTGAGCATCATCCCATGGACTGAGAGGTCCCAGTTTGATTCCTGGTCGGGGCACATGCCCGGGTTGCAGGCTCGATCCCTGGCGGGAGGCTAGCAGGAGGCGACTGATCGATGTTTCTCTCTCACGTTGGTTTCTCTCTCTCTTTCCCTTCCTCTCTCTCTAAAAAAAATCAATAAAAACTTATTTTTTTAAAAAAAGAAAGCATAATGAACAGGATAAATGAAAAATCTGTAACAAACACATAATAGCAAAACCTCACAGAAAAAAAAATCTTAAAAGCAAACAGAAAAAAATCCCAGGTTATTTCTACATTTAATTATAATTTCTACAAATGAAAGATAAACAATGAGGAAACATAAACAATGACTTTTAATAACAACAACGGAGTCCAGAATGATATCTTCAAAGAATGAAAGGAGAAATACGTCAACCTAGAATTATAGATCTAATTAAACTATTTTTGAAGACTGGTTAAAAAAAAACCTTGCAGACAAACAACTGAAAGTGTGCTTAAGCTACCAACAATTTCTAATAAGATCACTTCTGTTTTAAAAATTTGTTGTTTTCTTTATTGATTTTAGCGAGGAAAGGAGGAGAGAGAGAGAGAAACATCGATGAGAGAGAATACCGATTGGCCGCCTCCTGCGTGCCCTCCACTGGGGATTTGGCCCACAACCTGGGCATATGCTCTGATTGGGAAACGAACTGATGACCTCTTGGTGCATGGGTTGACACTCAACTACTGAGCCACACTGGCTGGGCTAAAATCACTTTTAAAGGATGGACTTCAGAAGAAAGGAAAATAATCTCAGAAAAAAATAGAATGAGATAATGCAAGCAATTCAAAAGAAGGCAAGAAAGGAGAGAAAAGGAAATCTACAAATATACAAATAGGACAATACAAAGCACAAACTAAGAGAGTAGAAATAAATCCAAATATGATTATAATAGTTGAATACAAAATGGTATGAATAGTCTAATTAAAAAACAAATGTATTAAGCCCTGGCCAAGTAGCTGTCCCAATATGCCGAGGTTGCGGGTTTGATCCCCAGTCAGGGCACATACAAGACTCAACCAATGAATGAGTAAACAAGTAGAACAACAAATCAATGTTTCTCTCTCTCTGTCTCCCTTTCTCTCTAAAAATCAATTTAAAAAATTAAATGACAAATGTTTTAGGGCTTGATTAAAAAAAAAAGCACTAAAAACAAAGTAAAACCCAGTTATATGTTGTTTAAAAGAGACTCACCTAGCCCTGGCTGGTGTGGCTCAGTTGAGCATTGACCCATGCATGCACTGAGAGTCACTGGTTAGATTCCTGGTCAGGGCACATGCCCAGGTTGTGGGCTTGATCCCCAGTGGGGGGCATACAGGAGGCAGCTGATCCATGTTTCTCTCCTCTCCCTTCCTCTTCCTTTAAAATCAATAAAAACATATATATGTTTTTATATATATAAAAAGACCCACCTAAAATTATGGAGACATAGAAAGGTTCAAAATAAAAGGATAAATAAAGACATGTCAGACAAACAAAAGATTGTGTAGCTATATTAATATCTGACAAAATAGGGTTTAAGGCAAAGCATTACTGAATATAGAGTTACCTTTTAGATGAAAATGTTTCAACTAGTCAGGAAAGTTAATATTCTTAAATTTGTATGCACCTAATAGTATAGCTTCAAATTATATAAAGTTAAAAACAGAAAGAATTACGAAGAGAAACTGACAAACATTATAGAGGGAACTTTAACATAACTTTACTCAAAAACGGACAGATCAAGCAGATAAAATGTCAGTAAGAATAGAGAGTATTTGAGTAACAATTAACACATTGATCTAAGTATCACATATACTGTCACCTAACAATGAGAAGATACTCATTGTCAAGGATACATAGAACATTTATGAAAATTGACTCTTTGCTAGACCACAAAGTAAGTCCCAACAAATTTAAAAGAATCAGCATCAAAAAGAAAGCAAAGAAAAAATCGGCATCATATGAGTACTGATTTGTATAGACCCCTTTCTCTTACCATAGTAAAAGATAACAAAATGAATCTGCCTCCCAGAATATCTTTTTGTTGTTATTAATCCTCACCTGAGGATATTTTTCCATTGATTTTTAGATAGAGTGGAAGGGAAGGAGGGAGAGAGAGAGAGAAACATTGATATGAGAGAAACACATCTATTGGTTGACTCCCCAGGACCCCAACCAGGGCCAGGGATTGAGCCTGCAACCCAGGCACATGCCTTTGACTGGGAATCGAACCCAGGACCCTTTGATTTGAGGCCGGGCTAATTCTCTAACCACTGAGCCAGACTGGCCAGAGCATAAAAGAATCATGCTCTTTTAACTTTGCATATAGAAAGTTAAAAGAGCATGATTCTAAATGACTCCTTTGTCAAAAGGTGAATTATAGTGGGGATTAGAAAATTCTTGGATCTGAATAACAACAAAGACGTTACATATTAAAATTTATAGGATATAAGAAAGGCATTGCCAGAGGCAAAGTCAAAGCTATATTTGCATATAATAGAAAAAAAAGGCTAAAAATTAGTAAGCAAACATTCCATTTAAGTTAGAAAAACAGTAACAGAATAAACATAAAATAGAAGCAAGAAACGAGTCAAGAGGATAAAGACATGAATGTAGGAGGAAGCTTTGCACTTTTCACATGCTAGCTGTGGTTGTCACTAGAGCTGGCCACCAAATATCTCTGCTTCTGGGCCAATGGGATAACATTTTCCGGACTCTTGGAGTGATGGGTGCCCATGTTATTTGCTTTGGCTGATAAAATGTGAGTGGGAGGAGCGTGTATCATTTCTGGGTGGTTTCTAGGGCACAATTTACAAAACTCTGTCTTTCCCTCTGCCGTGCTGGACGGCAGTGCTCCAGGTGGTGGCTGCTCCATTAGCCCGACCCTGGAGCAGAGCCCTCAGCCCACCTACAGTGGACATGTAGTATGAGCAAGAAAGAAAGATCACTGGTTGAGATTTGGCAAACGTTTGTTATAACAGCATAACCCAATGCAGTGATTCTCAACCAGGGGGCAATTTGACCCTGAGGAAACATTTGACGATGTCTGGAGATAATTTTGGTTGTCACAACTCAGTGGGGTGTGACATGTAGTGGGTAGAGGCCAGGGATATTGCTGAACATCCTACAATGGACAGGACAGTGCCACGCAACCAGGAATCATCTAGCACAAAATATCTGTAGTGCCAGCGTTGAGAAACACTGATCTAGTGTGTGTGGCTGGATAGGCTCATGGGTATTCTAAAATCACCATTCTGCTCTGTAGAAATGGTAGGCATGGCCTTGACTTGAAGATATTGCGATAGTAATAAGCAAAAGCAGTGGAATCACAGTGATGTTTGGCTTCTGTTCGAGCGGATTCTTCGCTATATCTTCCTGACTCTGTTGAGTATTTTCAGGCCTACTTTTTTTCTTCCCTCCAGTGAAGTTTGGTGAAGATCAAGCACAATGACCATGCCAAGAGTACTAATATGGAGTAGGGTCACTGTGTACACAGACATGTATGCAAAGGTCATGCACCGGAGGGGGGTTCTCTCTTTCTCTCTCTGTCTCGGTTTCTGGTAATTCTCTGCCCTGGAGTCACAAAGCTGTTCTCAAACGTTTGCGGTATCTGCTTCTCTCTCTGTGTCTTTGTCTCTCCCTCTTGCCTTTCCTCTTTCTGCTCCTTCCTTCCATACAGCCAAAGTAGTGGCAATGACCAGAATCTTTGCTTCAGGAGCGAGCTGAGTTCTCTCTCTGCTCTTTCTTTCATGTGGCAGTTAGGTCTGTGGCTACTGCACTGACCACGGCTCACGCCAGCTTGATGCCAGGCTTGCAAGCAAATGTCCTCTCTTTTGTAGTCTGTGGATGTCCGGGTGTATTCATTTTGGTGCTGGCAGGTGTGATAGATTGATTGTCTAACTAGGCAAAAGCAGTGTTCCATATGGTCCAATCCGGTCCACTAGAGTTCTCTGCACGGAGGTTTGGAGCCAAAGTCTCTGCTAATAGTGTTACTTTGATTGCCATCTGCCATTATTCCTTGTGCATATATATTCCCTGGGCTCTCACTTGGGAGGATGCCTGTAGTTTGGGGTAGGATTTGGGTATTTTAAGGCTCTTTGGCCATAATATTACATATAATTGCAGGCCAAATAAACCTCATTTCTAACACTCTTCAGCAGTTTAATTCTCCAGTTTAGCTAGACTAAGCTCATGATTGGTCTCAGTGGGGAATTTTTATCCTCTTGTCCAATACATTCAATGATGAGTTAGTTATCAGCTAACATATTTGGAACACTTACAGTTTGCTAGGTGATAGTATATGAATTTTACATGAATTATATCGTTCACTTCTCAGGAACAGAATTTTAAACAGATACTATTATAATCCTTAGTGTACACAGACAGGGAGAACAGAGAGTGTAAGAGACTTGCTGTTGAGTAGAAAGCTGGCACCACAACACGCCATTCTTGGACTCCAGAGACCGTGCTGGTAACCCTGTCACAGTGCTTGTCCTGTGTCTCGGTTGCAGTCATCCCATTTTTCTTTCAGGTCAGAAGGTGGTGGTCTTTCTAACAGTGGAACATGTGGGTAAAGCAAACACTCACCCTGGGTAGAATTGGGTGCTACCCCCTCACTCAAGCTTGTCCTGCCTGGGCCTTGGGAACAGCAATTTGCAACACCGGACCTCAGTATGTATCATCCATACTCGGAAATCCAAATGGAAATCTGACCTTGTGCAGTAGCAGGACTTGTTTCTCTTACATTGAATACAAAGCCTTTGGTAGAACCTCAGGGGACATCAGATAGAAAAGCAAGTACGTCAGGTTGATTCGGGAAATTGGTGCTGTAAGCTTTTCAGAATCACAAACCTGGTGTTTCCTTAATTAGAAAGGTGGTCTTCCAATCAATATTCTTGCTATTCCTTGCTATGCCATTCCCCTTGCTTCCCAGCCAGCCACTCTGGGGATTTTCAGCTGACGACGGCGCAATCCTCCTGGGGCTGTGCAAGGCACAGAGTGGGAGAGGAAGCATAATTTGTTGGCCTGTTACATGGGGGTTGGTAAAGCGCAGGATTGCATTCATCAAAGCCAGCATAGCTCCCCAATTTGATATTCAGAATGCGTGTTCCAGGGTTCACTTAGGAGTGATGCAGCAGATACACTGAAGCATGTTTGGAAATACCTCAGCATTTTAATTTTTTTTTTTTTCTTTTGCTGCAAGAAGAGAATACCCAAAATTGCGAGCAAGAAACCACACTGTCCAAGACCTGAACTCTGTCCAGGTCTGTTACCTGCTGCTTAGGAAGGTGCAAGTATGTGAGGAAGAAGGATGGAACTTTCCTATCACTATGGGGATCTGAAACTAGTTGGAACTTTGCATGGGTATCTTCTTACCCTTTAAAAGAAACAGGTGAGAAGAAAGAAAATAACAACAACACTTTTTCCTATTATTTATTAAGTACCACATCAGGCACTAAATGATCAATTCATTATCTCACTGAATTTTCATAGCCATCCTGCAAGGCAGGGCTCTAACATCCCCGTCCTACGTGTGAGGAACGGGGGTGGCAGTGGCAGACTAAATCGTCCCTAGTTTCACAGGGCTTCGACTCTGGCCTCATTCACTCCGGAGCGCCTCCTTTGGGTCACTGGTTTGAATTGATTTATTTGTTCACATGAAATTAGAAGTTCCACTCCAGATTTGATTAATCAGGACTCTCTCATAATCCCTGGTGCTAGCATGAAATAAAACTGATTAGTTTTAAGGCATGGTCAAAACAGGTCGCCTAAGCTGTGTTTACAGGGATAATATAATTATAGCAATTTTCAGGAGTATTCAGGCTTCCCCCAAAATAAATATTAGTGAGGAAAGATAAGTTAGGGGTCCCAATTAGCCAGACTGGATCAGTTTCACTGGCTGGATGTGTAAGTCTCCAGTTCACTTTTCTCGTGTAAACACAGCTGTGGTGGGGGAGCACAGGCCTTGGCATGCCAGCATCCAGAGGTAGGATGGAAGCCCTTCAAGAGAGTTCTGGAGACGGTGCTGATCATCTTGTCCCTTGCCACCTTGCCTTAGGACCATGTATTTATTCAGCGTAAAATTGGAAAAGAAAACACACGCTCATCTAAATGGTTCCTTTATAACCTGAAGAAAAGACCTTGAGTTGTGACCTCGAAAGAGTTATATCAATAAATAAAAAAGAGTTCCTTAAAACACTTATCCTTCTGGAATTTGAGCTATTTTTTCTGTTGTTATTGTTAAAGAACGAGTGGCATATTATTTCACTAGGTCCCCACGCTGGGACAGAGAGTAGTCTAATAAAATCTCAGGTTGCTCTCCAAAGAGGCATTGTCCAATGCTGAAGACATACACAGTGCCTGAAACTGGGTCTTCATTTGCGAAGTTAGCTAATGACAAAGAGAATGTCTAGAGAAACAGTGAAGAGAAAAGCAAACAAAGACAGTTACGTTTAAACAGGGGTGAATTTATATGCGCCAGTGTCAGGGTTTGAAACTGTGTGAAATACAACTGCTCTTCATTGAGGACCTCCTCAGTGGAAGGGTTTAACACTGTGCACTGGGGATAAAAACATGTGTTAGCGCTCAGTGACTTTATAACCTGAAGTGAATGGAGGCTTACAACTGAGTAGTTTAGTTTAATGCCTTCTTTTAAAATTTTTTTACACAATTGTCTGATCAAAGAGTGTTCTTTCCTGGGCTAATGTGGGCACAGGCAAAGGGAGGGAACAACCTAAATACGGAATGACAAATAGATTTCCTTTCTTGTGATAGTACTGATTGTTAGAGTCAGCTTTGAGAAGATGACTGAGGCCAGTTCTGGGTTTGATTAGTGATGTCTGTCATGGGTATAGGAGGGGAATATTGGAAGGATATGGTACATTTAATATCTCTGATGTGAATTGTTTGGTTTGAGCTGTAGCAAAGACTGTGTCTGTGCACCCCACCCCCTGCCCAAACCAGGTAACTTCTTCACTGTTTTACTTCAGTACCTGAAACAATGGCCTCTTATTTGCTGCCTGGCCTACATTATTATTTTAAATAAATAATTTAAAAAAAGCTAACATATATCAGGTTCTTAGTACATGCCAGGCTGTACTTGCACCTAGCACATATCTTTAAAAAAAAAAAGATTTTAGAGAGAATGAGGAAGGGGAAGAGAGGGAGGGTGGCGGGAGGGAGGGAGGGAGAGAGAGAGAAAGAGAGAGATTGATTTATTGTTCCACTTATTCATGAGTTCATTGGTTGCTTCTTGTATGTGTCCTGACCAGGGATCGAACCTTCAACCTTGGCATATCGGTACGCCACTCTAACCAACTGAGCTACATGGCCAGGGCTGTACATATCTTATTTAGCCCTATTTGACAGGTGCAGACAGTGAGACTAAGTTTCTAGAAATTGAACCAAGGTCCTTTGGACTCTATGCTTCTGACCACCATCTTTTAATGCCACACTCTTTTGGGTTTGCAGCGAGGCATTCAAACCCCTCTTTATTACTTTGGGAGAACACCTTCCCTGAGCAACCAGGGGAATAGTGGAGAAGCGCATGGCTAACAGAAAATGCAAAACACAGCCCGGGAACAGCTTTGTCATGTGCTGCTGGCCACCATTCCCAAGTCAGGTAAGCAGCTGGCTCTCCAAAAGGCATTGGCCCATTCAGTGAAGGGTCTTCTTAGGGATCTAATGTGTTTCCCAAGGTGAGAAGGTTGTAAATTTTGCTTTTATTAGGAAATAATGTAAAATTTCAGGGGTTACAGAATGGGACTGTATTGATGACAAGGGGAGCTTGGCCATTGGGTTCAGGACATAGGATGCTACAGTGAAGAGAAGACAGAGTGGTTTTTGCAGAGGGAACAGTAATCATTCACTTCTTTATTCAATTGCTCTTTTATCCAACAAAGACGTATTGAGTACCTACTTTGCTCTAGGCATTGTTCCAAATGCTGGGATTAAAGGTTCCTGTGCACTCGGAGGTTTCAGAAGGAGGGGACTGGCTCTGAGAGTTAATGACATACTTACGGCATTTGCCTAGGTTTGCACTGAATGCCACCCTTTCCCTTGCAGAGTCCGCTTTCTTCTGGTTCGAACTCACTAGTCTTACAAGACTCACAACACCATTCTGGTTCTAAACAGCAGAGATGACACTCGAAAACGTGTACACATCATATTAAGTAAAGAAAGGTCAAATGCAATGTCTTATCTACAATATGATCATAGCCATGCAAAAATTATATGAGTGCAACGGGATGACCTAACTGAAAATATGTCTGAGGATTTTGAAACATTTATGAGTCGAAGCTGAAAAAAAAAAAAATCTGGTCATTTAAGAGCTGCAAAGATTTTCTGTCTCCTAAGAAAGTCAGCTTTCTGAAGCCTTCTGAGTCACACTGCTTCTTTGTCTAGGAAAATCACCGAATTGGCTCTGTGTTATCCAAATGTAAAGCAAGATGCCAGCTCTTATTTGTGAAATCATAGAGATACCTTTGACTGAGGAACCAAATGCTCTGTGTTGTGGTCATGCACGTTTCTTGCCTGAGTGTGAGCCAGAGCTCCTGTGTTTCTTTTAGCTGTGTGGGTGGAGATCGCACTGTGCCCTAACTATGGTTACCTGTGTCTGGGGTGCCATGGGGGTTATTATTATTTGAGCTGCTGCCTCCCAGGGAAGTGATTTCCACAAGGATAAGCAGACAAGGTCTTCATTTCATGCTGGGAGGACCAGACTGGGCTGGGCGTTGGGCGGGGGCGCTGAACTAGACTTTTGATGATTCATTAGAGATCTGGTAATCCAGACTTTAAGATGCACTCTGATTCTGGGTTCTTTCCTTACATTAGCTTCAAGCTGGGACCAAAGAGTGGGGCCACATTCCTGTGGGTGAGGGTAGAATTTGCTCTTGGAGGAGATGGTATTGCCTCTGTGGGTCACCGTGGCAAAGAGTGGATCACTGGGAATGGAGATTATGGTCTGGAATGAGAAGACGCTCCTTGGGAGACATGGTTGGGAGACCTGGGCTGTGAGGAAGGGAGATGAGTTTGGCTACACTTTCAGTTGAGGCAAAGCCGAGGGATATCTCCATAAGGGGCCCCCAGAGGAAACATCTGGGCCTCATTCTAGGTCTAGAGGCAAATTTTTCTCTGTTGTAGTTTTCTTCTGTTTTTCTTGGCCTATAAATATAGTCTTGTTAGAAGCTGGAGCCTGGTCTCAATACTGCTGTGGAGAGTCAAGGGAAAGGCTTCTCCACTTTGGGGGTTCAAGACTAACGAGGAGGCTGACATCTCCTCTCCCTCTGAGGCCAGTGTGTGGAACCCAGACGTGGATTCCTGGGACTGCAGGAGAGGAAGGCTGCAGTGAAAGCCATGGACCTGCCAGCTCCCCTTCCCAGTCTCCCCCCGATTCTTCTAGATGCAAAGGGAGAGGGCACCTTGCGAAGGAGGGTTTGCTACCATCTGGCAGTCAGACTAGTAAGGCTTGGAGACCTGGGCAAGTAAACACATTTGTAAAAGACAAAAAAGGCCCTGGCCGGTTAGGCTCAGTGGTTGGAGCCTGCGGACCAGAGAGTCTCAGGTTCAGTTCCTGCTAGGGGCACATACCAAAACAAACAAACAAACAAACAAAAAAACAAACGAACAAATAAACACAGAAAAGAAAGGGATGGTAAATGAAAAGAAAAAGAAGAAAGGGAATTCTAGAGAATTATTTTCATCATTTAATTGCTATAGCTTATTACTGTTTTTGCAATAATGAAGGATGCACAGTGACACTCATTATGACTCTGCCATCTACAGATGTAGTCCCTATACAGCAAGAAGTTAACTTCGGACATATAATTCGATTAACCCATGTCCAAAGTAAAACCGGAGGGTGTCATCTATAACAACTTCTTTCACTTAAACCTGCTAATTGAAGTTTTTCCAAGTCTGAGGTGGGAGTTTCTTTTCATGCTTTAATGTATACTCAGTCCTTTTGTGTAGGTTTGCAGGTCTCAGCAGGGGAGCGTGTTGGTTGGTGAGTGCAGCCAGCCTTCAGAGCTAAAAGTACCCGATTCTTAGTATAGCTCATAAAATAATTTTAGTCTTATTTATTCCTTTAGAATACGAACGTCATATTTAGGGTTCTCAATGAAAGGGCACCAAGGTAAACAGTGGAAGCTCTCCTTTCTTTTGCTTCCCACCTTTCAGTTCTCCTCTTCAGTGACAGTTATTTACCCAGTTCTTATGCACTTTTTTCCAGAGGTAGTTTAGGCATACATGAACGCGTTCCTAAATCTATGCTCTTCTACACATTTAAATTCTCATGTTGAGTTGGGCACTCGGCTGAGCATTTTACCTGCTCTCGGTCATTCAGCCCTTGCAATAGAGCTGTGGGTAGGGATCCAGTATTGTGAACATCCCTACCCTGTTGAGGAGGAATGGGAGCTCGGGGCAGTGATGTGCTGGCCTGTCTGGTACCAGCTTGGGAGAGCCCGTTGTTAAATTGTTCAGAATTTTGTGATCTGGTTGACCATGGGTGGGTAGCTTGATGTTGGCCACAGAGGGAGCATCTGTACCCGTGGGAACTGGCAGACGCTACAAATCACATTCCATCTAATTCCCCAGGACTGGTTGTTAAATGTTTACCCGCCACACCCGGTCTCAGAGAGCTTGAGTGACTTGTTCGAGATCATGAACTAAAGGTGACTGAGTCAGAATTTGACTCCAGACCCCGTGCTCTGATCCAGGATCTCACTGAGAAGTAGAAAATGAACTTGACCTTCTGGTGCCTAGTCTGGTGACTTCCCAACTCCTGTACTCTCCAGATCCAGGCTCTGTGCAGATCTAATCTCTGTCTCTCTCTCTCCCTCCCTCCCTCCCTCTCTCTCTCTCCACTTTCATTTTCATGGTTAGTGTCTTAATAGTTTGTTTCCTTCTCATCATAAACTAACCCATACTTATTGCAGACAAGTTGTGAAATGGAGAAACATGAAGAAGAAAATAGCCACTCCTCTGAAGTCACCGGCGCTAACATTTTGTCACCTTCCACTGACTTTTGACCTTTGTGCTTCTGGTTGCTTGAACTTGATTCCTACCTGGTGCCTCTGCTTTGCCTTCGGACTGTTTTGTCTCCGATTTGCTACCTGATGTTTCTTAGAACCTTTCGCTCTGCCTGTTCCCATGAGAGTCCTCGCTGTGACATGGGCTGCCATTGACCCCATTTTGAAGCACTGCTGTGTAGCATCAGCACATACGGTGAGAAAGGACGTCGTCAGCTCCATCCCCGAATCAGGCTCAGTGCAGCCAGAGGCTGGGAATGGGACAGGCCCTGGGGAACCAACCCAGAGGTGGGGCAACGCCGACGCAGGTGCTGATTCACGTCTCCGGGATACATGTGTCTTCTGAGTGGAATGAAGGACAAAATCATACACACTGTTTAAACAGCTTCCTCCCCTCAGTGTTTTAACACTGCAGTTGAATTTACTTAATTTGAATGTGCAAATGACATGCTTTCTGGGTAAAACAGCAGCCAGCGGAGCTAAAACACTTAGCCTTCTAAAACATTGCAAGTCAGTTGCTCGACATGATTGCATCGTTAACCTGAGCTGTCCCGGCTAACAGAATACCACGAACAGTGCATTTTACCTCTAGACTGCGTCTGTAAGATGATACCTGGTTACATGTTTGTGTGCATGCATGTCTCACTACATACATAGAAGCAGAGTAACTAATTCTGCATCCGGTCAGTGGATTGGGGGTATTGAAGAGGGGCCATTTTCTTCACGATGTTTCAGTCACGAGTAAACGGCAGAGAAAAATACAGGCTGTCCCGGGTGGCAGAGCCTGTCCTTGGCTCTGGGCTATGCAAGCCCTGTGGGTTCTGAGCACCAGTGATACAAATTGTGCCAATCTGTTAGCGCAGACCCAGCTTCCCAGCGGTTTTGTGACTGTCGCCTGCCTCTGCATCTCTTATAATGAAATGGGTCTTGGACAGCTGGGTTATCAGCAAAGAGCTGTGTAGGAAGTGCCCTGCCCAATTAATCAGATGTCATTCTGACCAGATTTCTTCAGCACGCTGCTCCATGGTAATAGCCGAGGACTAATAAACGAAAATCAAAAGGAGACAAAGAAGAAAGGCATCACTTTTATGTGTACTTGTCTGAAGGCATATTTTTCCATTTCTGAAACTTGAAAAATAACCATCTGGAAAGAATCATATTATATAGACAAGGCATGTCATGACATTTACAGCAAATATTTTTGCTGTGGGGATCAGTATTCCCTCATTGGCCCATCAACTGCCATATAATCAGATACCCATAAAGCATTCAATAAATAGAGGGTTCCTGCAATAAATCAGTAGTGCAGGAATAATATGTTCTAAGCGTTCACATTTTCCTTTGTTGATCCTCATTTATTTATTTATTTTTGAACACACACGTTTGCATCCCCAACCTCCTTGAACGTGTGTCTTTGTTTCTGTGCCCCTCAGCCGCACAGTCTCGGGCAAATGACATTAAACTGCACCACCGCAGAGAGATCTCTGGCATAAATAAATGTATCAGGGGGTCAAGAGGTCAAGAGCATAAATGAGGCAAAGATTTCAAAGGAATCACCGACCAAATGATTTATAAATCATGGAAAATACTGCTCCGGCCATAAAAGAGAAATTAAATTTATACATCATGAGCTTCAGGGTGCTTTGGGTTCTGGTGGGTAACTGGGTTAGAAATGGAAGGGCTTATGTCATCCTGGTGGGCCTGGAGCCTCGTGATGGCGGCATTTACCCCGGGCCTCTAAATCAGGAGGCCTGAGACGGAACTCCCCCTCCCTTCTCTTGTGTCTCCAGAAACATTTACTTTTACCTCTGACCTGGGCTTCCCACCACCCCAGGCTGGGCTCCGGAGGGGAGTAAGAAGCAGTTCCCTGTTGGGCAAGAATGACCAAAGCCCGGAGGGAAGACAAGCCGCTGTGTGCTGGGGGAAGGCTGAGGGTCCTACAGGACAGTAAAATGAGCCCGCCTCTGCAGAAATAACAACAATACTTTATGCTGTAATGATCTGTAAAGGGAATCCATCCAGAACTTTTCTCTACAGCCTAAAAATCATCCTTTGTACTTTTTGCCATGTTTTCTTCAAAGCTGACGTTCAATCCTTTCTCTCTCCCGCACCTCCTCCTTTACCTCCCCATTTCTTTTTCTTCTGTATTTGGAAAAATATCAGATTGGAAACGGTGAAGCTTGAAAGTGTCTATTTTAGCTCTTTACGAATTCATGGAATGTGCCCAACGATCTATTCATAAAACTGAAGTCATTTCATGGGGAACCTGCCGAAAACACACTCAGTTGGGAATGTCCCTTCCGAGTCCATGATGTGAAGTGCACATGACCCCGCCAGCGGCCATCTGCGCGGACAGGTCGCTGCCCTCTGTGACCTGCCCGATGAAGGCTGCAACTGGGGGCCAGTTTTAGCGTTTTCCTGGAACAAATTCTGCTAATCCATCTCAGTGGAAACAGTGTGCTGGTTCCTAGTTTGAAATATAGGTTTGTGGTGATGACAGAGAAAAGCAATATATTTGTGTCAAGGTGCCTTGGCTCTCACAGTCCAGCTAGGGTTTCAGTGGAGCTCCAAGTTAGTCGTCTTTTTTCTTTCTTTCCCTCCCCTCCCCTCCCCTCCCCCTCCCCTCCCCTCCCCTCCCCCTCCTCTCCCCTCCTCTCCCCTCCCCTCCCCTCCCCCCTCCCCTCCCCCTCTCCCTCTCTCTTCCTTTCTTTTTTTTCTCCTCAAGCTTCTCTTTTTACCTTGTAGATATTTGCAAGAACAAAATCTGTTTGAGGGGTTAGTAAATTTTTGGTTGTATGTTTTACTGTTAAAATATCTTCAGCCCTGGCCGGTTTGGCTCAGCGGTTAGAGCGTCGGACTGCGGTCCAGAGAGACCCGGGTTCGGTTCCCGCTAAGGGCAAGTACCTCGGTTGTCCCCGGCCCTGGTTGGGTCATGCGGGAGGCAGCCACTCCATGTGTACCTTTCACGTCGATGTTTCTCTCTCTTTCTCTCTTCCTCTCTCTCCCTCCCACTCTATCTGAACAAAAAATGGAAAAATGCCCTCGGGTGAGGATAAAAAAATAAAATAAAGTATCTTCAGATACTTTTTTGCTCAAGCATTTGGGAGAAGAAAATGTAAAGCACATTTCTCTCTTTTTTAAAAAACTGCAGTATAATTGACAAACAACATTATATTAGTTTTAGAAACATAATGATTCCATATTTTTATATATTGTGAAACAATCAACGCAGTAAGTCTAGTCAACATCCATCACCATGCATAGTTACAGATTTTTTTTTCTTGTGGTGAGAACTTTTAAGATTTATTGTCTTAACAACTTTCAAATATGCACTAGTGTGTTAACTATAGTTGTTTTGCTATACATCACATCTCCATGACTTTTTTTTTTTAATAACTGGACGCTCGTACCTTCTGACTCCCTTCATCTATTTTGCCTTCACCCCACCCCCACCTCTGGCAACCACCGATCTGTTCTCTGTACCTATGAGCTTTCTTTCTTTTTTATTTTATTATTGTTTTTTTAGATTCCATAGATAAGTAAGATCATACAGTAAGTAGTATGTCATTCGGCTTGACTTATTTCACTTAACATAATGTCCTCAGGGTCCATCCATGTTTTCACAAATGGCAAGATTTCATTCTTTCTTATGGCTCAATAATATTCCATTGTGTGTATATATACATACACATATATGTATACATACCACATTTTCTTTACCTATTTATACGTTGATGTGTGCTTAGGTTGTTTCCATAGCTTGACTATTGTAAATAATGCCGCAGTGAACATGGGCTGGATAAATCTTTTTGAGTTAGTGTTTGTGTTTTCTTCAGATAAATACTCAGAAGTGGAAATGGCTGCATTATATAGGAGTACTATTTTTAATTTGGGGGGGAAACTTTATACTGTTTTCCACAGTGGTGGCACCAGTTTACATTCCAACCAACAGAGCACAAGGGTCTCTTGTCTACAGATCTTTGCTAATACTTACGTCTTGTCATCTTTATAATAGCCTTTCTAATAGGTATGAGGTGATATTTCACTGCAATTTGATTTACATTTCCCTGATGATTAGTGATATCAAGCATCTTTTCATATACTTGTTGGCCATCTGTGTGTCTTCTTTGGAAAAAAGTCTAATCAGATCTCTGCCCATTTTTCATTTGGATTGTTTCTTTCTTTCTTTTTTTTTTTTTGCTATTAAGTTGTATGAATTCTTTATACATTTTGGATATTAAACTCTCATCAGATGTATCATTGGTGAATATGTTCTCCCATTCAGTGGGTTGTCTTTCCATTTTGTTGATGGCTTCTTTGCTATGAGGAAAGAAGCGTGTTAGTCTAATGTGTTTATTTTTGCTTTTGTTACCTATATTTTTGGTGTCAAATCCAAAAATCATTGCCAAGACCGATGTGAGGGTGCTTAAAATCTATGTTTTCTTTCCTTAGGCATTTTATGGATTCAAGTCTTAAATCCATTTTGGGTTAATGTTTGTGTATTGTGTAAGATAGTGTGACTCAGTTGCACTATTCTGCACATTGCCGCCCAGTTTTCCCAACACCATTTATTGAAGAGACTCCTTTCCTCATCGTATATGCTTGTTTCCTTTGCCGTAAGTTAACTGAGCATACACACACGGGTTTACTGCTGGGCTCTCTCTTCTGTCCCCTTGACCGATGTGTCTGTTCTCATGTCAGTGCTATTGTTTTGATTACTATAGCTTTGTACTATAGCTTGAAATCAGAAACATGATGCCTCCCTCTAGCTTTATTCTTTTTTCTCAAGATTGATTTGGCTATTCAGGGTGTTTTGTAGTTTCATACAAATTTTAGAATTGTTATAGTTCTGTGAAAAAAATGGAATTCTGATAAGGATTGCTTTGACTATGCTTTGGGTAGTATGGACATTTAAAAAATTTTAATTCTTCCAGTCCACGAGCATGAATATCTTTCCACTTATTTGTGTCTTCTTCAGTTTCTTTTGTCAATGTCTTATTTTAACACTTTCTTTTGTTGTTGCTGTTAATCCTCACCTGAGGATATTTTTCCATTTATTTTTTTTAAAAAATATTTTTTTCTTTATTGATTTTAGGGAGAGAGGAAGGGAGAGGGAGAGAGATAGAAACATTGATGAGAGAGAACATCTATTGGCCATCTCCTGCATGCCCCCCACTGGGGATTGGGCCCACAACCTGGGCATGTGCCCTGACTAGGAATCGAACCAGCGACGTCTTGGTGCATGGGTTGATGCTCAACCACTGAACCATATCGGCCAAGTTTCCATTGATTTTTAGAAAGAGTGGAAGTGAGGGAGGGAGAGAGAGAGAAACATCGATGTGAGAGAGACACATTGATTGGTTGCCTCCTGCAGGACACCAACCAGGGCTGAGGATTGAACCTGCAACCCAGGTACATGTCCTTGACCAGGAATTGAGCCTGAGACCCTTTTGTCCTTGGACCGATGCTCTAACCACTGAGTAAAACTGGCCAGGGCAACACTCTTTGATTTAAGAGATATCACACATAATTTCTCAGGGCCTGTTTTAAAGACTAGAACCAAATCTTTTATTATTATTATATTTTATTGATTTTTTAGAAAGAGAGTAAGGGAGAGAGAGATAGAAACATTGATGTGAGAAAGAAACATTCATCGGGTGCCTCCTGCACACTTCCCCACTGAGGATCGAGCCTGCAACCCTGGCATGTGCCTTGACAGGGAATTGAACCAGGACCTCTCAGTCCATGGGACGATGCTCAATCCAGTGAGCCACATAGGCTGGGCAAATCTTTTATATTTAGCCTGTCTTGTACAGAAGACTGATTTAAGATTGCTTGACATTTTTTTTTTCTTTTGTTGTCTAAACATCTACTCCCTCAATTTCCCTTTGTTCTGCTGACCATCTTATTTAATTTGTAGGAGCATGGTCTCTGCAGTTAAGAGTTCAAATCCTGCCTCAGCTACAAGCTACTTGCCCCTCTCTTTGCCTCAGCTCTCTCCTCTGTGAATGATAAAGCCAGTACCACCCACCGCGGAGAGCCATGGTGAGACTGAAGTGCATGGAAAGCAGAAGAGCTCTTGGCACAGGGGTGACACTCATTAAATGTTAGCTGCTGCAGCTCTGATTACTTTTGTTATTTATCAAATTGTTCAGCATACACCTTTTGCATGGATAGTTTAAGGGAAACTAGGCTCACATGATTCCAACCTGGTTATGTGTGCATTGCTAAAATACTCCTGAATTAAGGCTCTGAGACCACCTGAAGGCAAACTGTAAAGTCAGGCATTTGGTTATGTATTGGGTAGTACTGGAGTAAGTACAATTATTTCATGGTTCAGACACGTGGAAATGTGGAGTAAAAATCTGATACTGAGGGAAGAACATGGATTATGAATTGGAAGATGTGCCACCAAAAAAGTGTGACCTTGGGCAAATCACCTGCCCTCCTTGAATCTCATCAGCCAAACGAGAATGGGAGTGATGAGACCCACTCTGCATGTTTCCCAGGGCATGATGGGATCCGAGTAGAACAAGCGTGGGCCCAGGGAAGCACTCTGAAAGATGAATGTGGTGTCCAGGCAGGGGGTGTGCAAGTTGAATGACAGAGCAGAATCCTGCCCATCAATCCTGCCCTTCCGCCAGTGACTACTCCAGTCTGGATGCTGGACGACGGCCCGACTGCAAATTCCAGGGCACACACGTGGCCTGTGGATCACCCTGGCACCTGCCGTGCAAAAGGACCCGGGGTACATTTCTATGTGTCAGTTCCAGACAGACAGTTTTGCTTTGGAAATAAAGAGGCTTTCCTAGGTGAAATGGGACAAATGGATGGACCCCAAATTCTCTGAAAACGGCATCCAAGTGTTGACGCGTTGTGCCCTTTGATGTCTTAATGATACCTAGTAATTTTGTGACAGTCTCTTCCTTACTCGGAGTCGCAGAGTTCAGCAGCCACCCCCTAGAGTCCTGGCAAAGGCAGTTTCTGAAAATGCCAGAGTGGAGAGGAGTTAATATACAGCGTGGAAGAGCAAAGGCCCAGGGAGCCCAGATCCAAGCCAGAAGACCCGTTTCAACAATGTGCGAGCGAAAGAGCATGTGAGACTCAGACAATCAGGGAGGACCAGAAACCAGTCCTCTGCCACCGATCCAGATGCAGAAATAAGAGGAGGGGGCCCGGCTGGGGCCCTAATCCATCACTCAGCCTGGCACGGGCAGGGAAGTCGCAAGCCTGGCACCAGCCGCTGAGCTCCGAGGCTGCCTCCCCGCCTTGGGCGGCAGAAGGGCTGCAGGCTGAACCGTGACGTCCTGGGCCTGTGCTCCTCAACAGATGGCACTGTAAATCTGAAATATTCCGCAGGAGAAAGACAAATGGGAATCAGCCGAGAAGGCTCGGAGCCTGGCATACGGAGTGGAATAAATACAGGCCCAGCATCCTTATGGAGTCGTTTCTTCCTCCTGCTCTTAAATATCACACTTCTGAAGTCATCTCCCACTGGAACTCCCCGCAGCTGAATCGGTTCATAAACACAGCTCTCTCCGGGCAGAGGGAAACCAAGAACCAAGGAGGTTACCCCTGTGATTTCAGACCGCAGTTAGGTGTGGGGATGTTTACTTTGAACTTTTAGTGATTTCATCCCCCATTCACCTCCTGCCGGTGATTCTGTACCCTGATCCTCCCCGCACCTCACCTCATTGAGAAACAAGCCCTTCCCTATTCTCCCCTTCAGACTTTCCCCAACACTTATTAAACTATGCTGTGTACCAGGCAGTATCCTTCATTCATTCCTCGTCACTTATTCCTCTTGCATCGAGCACCTTCTTTACGCCATACAATGCCAGAGACTGAAGCCACGAAGGTTAATTTGATGGTGACTGTGCCCTCAAGAAGTGCAAGTTCAGTGTCGTGGGTGGATATTAAACAGGCTTACAAGCCAAACAGAATGCTTAAAGAGCTCGCTCTGCAGAGTGAGAGAGAAGCTCTGTATGTGCTGATAAGATCTGGAGTCCTGCATTATCCTGCCAGTGGTTTAATGAACCCATTCATGACAACTTTCCACTGGGGTGTTTCAGAATCTCTGGTTTGGGACTGACATATAGTTTTACAAAAGCACATTAAAACGTTTTTACAGTACACATACAGAGAATAAAGTTCACCTCTTACTGGTGCCTCTGCAGCTTGGCCTGCCTCCTGGAATGCCAGCTGCTTCGCTGCCCTAGATCTTCATGCACGCTCTTCCAGTTTCCCGGATGCTCTGTTCCTGCTCCTGGTGTGGGCACCTCATTGCAGGATGCAGGTATCAGCATGAACAGCGCCTCTCCAGGGGGCCGGGTGGTGGAGTGGATGAGTGGAGACTCTGGAATAGGCCTGCCAGGATCAAAAATCGAATCTGCCAATTGCTAGCTATGGGATCGTAGGCAAATTCCTTAACTTCTCTGTTAACCAGTTTCCTCATTTAAAAAACTGTGAGTTGTTATGACATCTATCCCCTAGGATTGTTAGGAGATTTAAATAAGAAAATGTATGTAAAGTATTTAGAACAGTGCTCAATAAAAATCAGTTCTTATTGTTCCCAGACCATCATATCTAAGCCAGTTTGCTCCTGTTGTTCTCTGTTATGCTCTCTTTGGGTTGTCATTGCAGCATTTACCATACTTATGTATGGTACTTATGTAAGGCGATTGTTGTTTATTTACTTGATAACTATCTGTCTTCCCTACTGGAGTGAAGCTACACAAGGCTTTTTTATCTCCTTTTTTTAAAAATACTTTTCTGTATTGATTTTAGAGAGAGGGGAAGGGAGAGATAGAAACATCAATGTGAGAGAGAAACATTGATTGCTCGCCCCCTACTGGGGCTCGAGCTGCAACCTGGGCATGTGCCCTGACCAGGAATTGAACCAGCAACCTCTCGACGCTCAACCACTGAGCCACACTGGCTGGGCAAGGCTCTTTTCTTTACCAAAGTATCCCCAGCACCTAGACTAGTACCTGGATATAGTATATACTCAGTAAATATTTGTTGAACGAGTGAATGAATGAATAAGTAAATGAAAGCTAAATGAAAATATTCTTGAGTAGTGGAGATATACAGAAGATACAATGAGAAAGCTTTGTAGTGGTATGAATTTTTTTTTTTTTTTAAGTTAGGGATTGACCTTTGAAGTATGGAGCTTGAAAAATCATTCTTTCTCAGTTTCCTAATTATAGGGGTTCTGGGTGTCAGACAACATTTTAAAAAATTTCTCATGTTGTAATGGGCTTTGGAGATATTCTTTTGGGACAATCGTGAAATACAGCATATCCCAAAAGGGGAAAAGATAGCTGTATGTTTTTCAGATACTGGGGGGAAGATTCCATTGAATATTCCTAATAAAAATCAATAGCCTAAAAGTTAAATGAAGTTGATAAAATTAACTATTCAATACAACTTGCTTATTAGCAAAAGCACCCCATCTACCGCTGGGATCCCTGTTGCTAAGTTGCCTCAAGAAACAAATTGATTAATGGATTTTCTTTTCCTAAAGTCCTTTGGAGTTAGCAGGTCAAGTAGCTACGATTTCATTAGGGCCCCTGTAGTCAGTGGTAGCTGTGCAATTTGGTTCCAAACACCCACTTTATAGATTGTCTTAAGCCCCAGCGGCATTGATTGTGTTTGAGGGATTTTGAAAGTCTGTGCATTGTTTTTAACTATCTTTCAGGAATTTGGGGTCAGGAGGGGAACAGGAAGCTGTGTTGAGAAGCAAACGCTTTCCTGTTTCATTCGGTGCAACGGGGCACTGCGGCCACCCCAGCCGCCCTTCGCACGACGCTCGCAGCACCCCAATAATGTTACAATTGCTTGTGCACGTCAGGAAGTTTTTAAATGAGAACTTTATAAATGGAGAATTTGGAACCAGCAAAACACATTCATACACTGATGAAGGATTTAGAAATAACAGAGGAGAGACAGTGAAACCCAGAGGTTGAAATTTGATATGGAAAAGTTTATTTTTGATAACTGAGACTTTAAAAAAAAAAAAAAAACTTGGTCGTCTTCAACTGTCTGCTTCGTTTTGGTAGCAGCAGGACTTTAAGGGGTGATAATATTAGGGCAGTAAAACTAAATATCTATATCCATATATCTATACCCATATTTATGTTTATATCTATATCTATATACCATATTTAATTGTGGTTCATATTGTGAACCAATAGAGCAGGTGTGTATTAAATGCACTTGTTTTAGATGTAGCAGTGAAGGACTTGAAACTGGGAAGACAGAAGAGTGGTGGTGGAGAAGGAGGACCAGGCAGGTAAGAGTGGCTGAAAAACCCAAGGCTCCACAGCCAAAGATACCCAAAGGAGGTGACTTCAGGGTCCAGACGAACTTTAATTTATAAGATAAACCAATGTCAGAAACAGTTTCAGAAATTACAGTTTTCCTCTGAATTTCCAGATCTAGTTGAAAGTCAATTTACCAAGGTACTTTTCCTTAAAGGATAGTTTCAAGTGTGTTTTTTAAAAAGCTGGAACAGCCCTGGCCGGTTTGGCTCAGCGTTTAGAGCGTCGACCCGCGGACCAGAGAGTCCCGGGTTCGGTTCCTGCTAAGGGCGCGTACCTCGGTTGCAGTTTGTCCCCGGCCCCGGCTGGGGTCGTGTGGGTGGCAGCAACTCGATGTGTCTCTCTCACATCCATGTTTCTCTCTCTCTGTTCCTCCCTCTCTCCCTCCCATTCTATCTGAAGATAAATGCAAAAAAAAAAAAAAAATGTCCTTGGGTGAGGATAAAATAAAATGAAATAAAAAGCTGGAACAGACCTTAGAAATTCCATTCTAAAGTTTGAAATAAATTCTCAGAATATTTGTTCGTTTTAGATTTATAGAGATGTTGCCAGAATTAACAAGCACTCCTGATAGTCTGCACTCAGCTTCCTGTATTGTTCACAGTTCACAGTATAGTACCTTTGTCACAACAAGTCAGCCAATTAACACAAAATCCCCTTATTTTGCAGATGAGGGAACTGAATCCCCAAAGGTTAAGTGATTTACCCCTGGCCACAGCAAGGGGAGAACCAGAACTCGGAACCCGATTTCCTCAACTGTCAGCCAAGGGCTCTTTCTAGTAAACTGTGTCTCTGTATCTTGTGATTTCATCCTGTTCTCTGTTGTTGCTGATGAATGAAATCTGTTTCAGAAATTCAGGGTGTGAAGCAGATGAAAGCAGAGCTGTTCTGGGTGAAGTACACCCCGCCCTCTCGCACCTCCTCCCTTGTGGACACCTGAGGCATCTTTGAGTAACTCTTAGGGCTCAGAGGAGGATCGTTTGGCAACAGCGCCACAGTCGGAGGGCGCCTCGTTGTAAGTGAACCATCTGGCACCATCTGCCCCGCGAGGCCTGTGGTGGGCTGTAACTAACTGCATCCAGAGCCAGCACGAGAGGGGAGGTGCACCCATCCCCAGGGCACAGGTGGGACAAGCTATTGGAAAAGAAGCATTTTCTTAACCCATGGAGAATACACTGATTAAAGAAAGGGAGAGTCAAATCAGCATATTTGAGTTCATACAAATCTCATAATTGCATCTGTACTATTCTGTTTTCTAGGGATAAAGAGAACATTGGGAAAATTGGCTGAAAGCATACATTTGGGTCCTCTGTAATATAGCCACTTTCTCTGTGTTCCCTATTCCTAGATAAACATTACTTCTTCTCCTTCTTTAATTTTCCCTCTTACCAGTATAGGCCAGAGGAAAAGGGAGTGAATAAGAGGCAGAAAGAAAAAAAAAGAAAGAATGAATGAAAAGGAGACAGTATGACATAGGGCTAATGTTGCAGCCCAGAATCAGAAAACTCTGGCTCTAATGCCTGGTATTGCCATACACTCACTGTGTGAGCTCTCTGTGACTCAGTTTCCTCATCTGTGAAGCAGGAATGATCATCATGGCGGGTACTCTAATATGTTGCTGTGCGAGTGAAATGAGATAATGCATCTAAATAGTTTTGGCCTAAGCCTGGGACGTTGTCAGGACTTGATAATCATTGGTAATTATTATTTTCACTAGTACTACACTATTTATATTATTATCAAGAAAGGAACTGCCTGGCCGGTGTGGCTCAGTGGTTGAGCATAGATCCATGCACCAAGAGGTCGCTGGTTCGATTCCCGGTCAGGGCACATGCCCAGGTGGTGGGCCTGATCCCCAGTGTGGGGCATGCAGGAGGCGGCCAGTCAATGTTCTCTCTCATCGATGTTTCTACTTCTCTCTCCCTCTCCCTTCCCCTCTCTCTAAAATCAATAAAGAAAAAAAAAAAAGGAATAAACGCACGAGAGTGAATAAACAACTTTCCTGGAGGCAAACCTATCAGTCTTTTGCTTTCAGTAGTTTTCCTTGGAATGTGCACCTTTTCCAAAGTGCTTGCTTTATTCTTGGACTCTTTTTGATGATGATTTCATAATAACAATAATATATTTTCTCATTCATACAGCCTGGATAAGTTGCCAAGGTTGATTGACTAATTTTATTTTATAGAGTCTGTTAAGCCATCTCATACTCTACTGCCTGAGCTATTCAGGCTCTAGGGTTTTTTTTTTAAAAAAAAAGAGAAATGTTTGACTTTTAGCAGTTTTCTTGAATCAGTCATTTATTTGGCAATTATTTATTGAGTGCCTACTATGTGCTGGCACTCTTCTGGGCACTTGGGACACACAACACAGAGGTCCATGCTGTGAGGCCTTGCTGCACCTATGATAACACAATAGTAAGTTATGTTGTATATTAGAAGGTGGTAAGTGCAATGGAAAAAGAAAAAGGTAGGGCAGGGTAAAGAGAGCTGGGTGCACAGAGGCTGTGTTTTGTTTTGCTTTGTTCTGAATCACCAGGGACTGTCCTGAGAACTCTGAGCTCCGCAGGGGAGACCCTGGGCTTTGGGGAAGGATAACTAGATGTGGAAAGGGCTGATCTTCCAGCCACTCTTTCCTGATTCTCCGTTCTGTTGCTTTCCAGTCCAGGCAGCCTCTGTCACATACGTAGCTTAATTCCTGCCCTGCTACCCAGCACAGCAGATCCATTTTTTTTTTTTTTGACAGGTCAGAACCAGGCCCATCCAATTACTCCCACCCATAACGCAGCCAGAGGCAGATGAGAAGTGACATTCTCGAGCGTGAGCAATTTCTCTCCTCCCTGTGGTTTTCTAGGATTACGGGCACACGAGGAGACTCCAACTGGATGCTAGGTAGGCCCTCTTGTAGGAATCCCAGCTTTCATCCCCAGGTGAGCTGCCGGCACACTCACGCGCAAGGTAGCATTATCATTAATCTCCCAACCAGGGCTCCTATTAACGTGTCACTGAAACAACCTATTTTCTTATACCAGTTCCCACCCCTTTGATATACTGGACATGTGTCAAAAAAATCAGAGGCCATCCATATCTTATCTGATATTAGGGAGAGTCATGTAGAAATGTCCCTTCATTATCAGGACAGCCATGTCAAAAAGAATCGACTTATTGTCAAGGTTTCTAACCTAACAATGTTAATGGAGCCTTTAGACATCCTCTCTCCTCATTTGTTTCTTAGATGCCTATCAAGGAGACAGTTGCAAGAGGGTTTCCAAGCTCTGGGGAGCTCTATGTATGTGTATTAAATGACAGCACTCTAGGGCTGCTTATTATAAAGGGATACAGGGTAGGTGGGAGGATGGAGATGGTGGGGAGAGAGCATGCTCTTTGGCAGGGTGCCAGGCTGGTGAGAGACCCCCAGCAAGACCTCAGGCCCCAAAGCGAGCTATTGTTTGTCCCCTCCCCTGTCCTCCCTTCCAAAATTTTCTAGCACTGTATAGCAAATATATTTACCGAGTGGAGGTATCCTTTAAGACAGTTCCCAGCAGTGTTAAAGACATCTCTCTCCCTGAATTCATACATCTTGGTTTTTGTTTTTGTTTTTTCCCTTGAGGCACAGGAGGAAATAGGGGAAGAAACTATTGGCCTGAGAATGTTCTAGGCTTTCAGAAAGTACCCGATGCTGGGCAGGAGGATTTCCAGGCCAGGGCTGTTCTTGTCGGAGTCAGCTCCCTGCCAACACGCCGCCAGCCATCCAGCGCTGATCACAGCAACGGGATGACAGGTTGATATTAGTGAATAAAGCAATAAGCCATTTCTCCTGTAGGAGTTACACAAATGCCTTGTCCTAACAGCAGGAAGCTATTGGAATTTTTCTAGGAAATGCCCATGGGCTCTTACAGTAAATCTCTTTTGCGAATGGATAATTCATCCTTCTTTCTTTTAAAGCACAATGAATGTGCTTCTTGGGTCTGCAGTCCTAACCCACCCCACTCATAGACACGTGAACTCCGTCCAGTCAACATTGTTAAAAAAGATATACCTGTCAACTGTGTGCGAAGTACTTTCACAGCCTCAGGGGGTATTTGACATTTGGGGGAATACTTAGCACCCAAACGCCCCTCCTCTGTGGGGGATCCCTGCTGTGTAACTCCTGGAGGAAAGTCAGACTCTGCCTCCCATGGTGGAAGCTGGTAGGATCTAGATTCCTCTCTCACCAATCCCTGACAACGAGAGAGTGGGCTAAGGATCTTGGCTTGGCCAACCAGATGTTCCTGCCTAGGCCTTTGGTTGTGAGCTGGGGATGTAAATCGGGAGGGACTTATCCACGGTGGTGGTACCTTGTGGCAGTGGCTGCAACTTTCCGTGGCAATGGCCCTGCTGTGTAGCAGGGCCCGCGTTCTCCCTGGGCTGTTCCTTTCACAAGTAGATCTCTTGGGTATGGCTTGTTTTCCTGGTTTTCAAGCTTTGGGGACGGTACTTGGAGTCATCAGACAACCTTGTAAGAGCATCTTTCTGCTTAAGTTAACCAGAGTCAGTTTCTGATCATTAGAGCTGCTTTATCTAGAGTCCCATTTCAGCACCAAGAGTATGGGATGTGTCACTTGTTACATTTTATAAGGAGAAAGCAGAGGCTCAGCAACGTGAGTACGTTGCTCATGTCCCACTAGGGAGTGGCCGAGCTGAGACAGGAAGTGAGCCTGTGAGGCCCGCGAAGGCAGGTCCATCTCTTATCTAATGTAACAAATATAACATGTCCAGACTCTCAAGGATGTTCGGACTCCTCATGCAGCCTACAGTGTTATCTCTGTTTGGTGGGAGAAAGACTATGACCTACAGCACGTTCGGGCATTTCTCAAGTAGAAAGGTTTCTTGTTTTTCAGGAGGATTATCTCTCAGGAAAGCTGGAGCACAACCACAACTGTGTCTTTCTTTCTGTCCAATCCAATCCCAATATTCAGCATTCTGGAAGGAAAGCATAGCATGGAAGGGCATTGTGGGATATGAATACTGTAAGGCAGGGAGGGTGGAATGTCGTTAACTTCATGATTTAGTTAGTTTTGAGCAAACATGCATAGAATGGTTACTCTGGGCCAGTACCTGACATATATCTGTCTCATTTCATCCTGACAATATTTAAGGATGTGATGTAGATGCTATTATTGCCCTTATTTTACAAATGAAGGATCTGAGACTTAGAGATGCTGAGTTCCTTGCCCCAGATTCATAGCTGGTAAGCCACAGCACCAAGCATGACTGACATCATGCCCAACTTCTAACCAATATATTATACCAGTGGGGCTTGTTGACATTTGGGTCTGGGGCTTGTTGATGAGGTTGACTGATTTTGAGCACATTTCATAAAAAAATATATACATATATAGAATTGCTTATGTAATTCCAAGATCATTGTCTGGAGAGAGATTATCCCCTCCTCCACCATTTTTACTTTTTGTGGGAGAAAGCTGAAATTTGGAATACTTGGCAAAGAGAGTGTTAATGTGCTAACATCAAATGAATTCCATGGATTTTCTATTCATTAAGGCCCATTTCCCTGCACATAACTCACCTCAGCTTGGTTATACTACTCCAGGGTATGCTAGTAAAACGGGGAAAAATGGGGAAGCCAGCCAGAAAGAGGTGTTTTTGGCTGCAAAAATCAACTTACACCTACCAACAAAGAAAAACAGAAAGGCTTTGCCAAACAGTAAATATCAGGTTCATTGCCTAAGCCCCAGAAGAAAACGTATTAAGCAATTTATGATACCTTTTTGGGTCTATGGTCACCTGATACTACTTGGCTGTGAATTTGGGGAGTTACAATTCAGCAATTGGGAGGTGAATCAAAGCAAAAATTGTGGTCATTTCACAGCTTGGCTAACGTGTGGAGGATAACAAAACGGGAGTCCCCTTTGCAGTAGATAATGAAATGTACATTTATTTATTCATTCACTGAATTAATTTACTATGTTCCTACTATATACTGGGCAGTCTTTTAACACAGGGATGAAGCCATCCCCTAGACTTGCAATATCCCTCTCTTACAGAGCTTACAGTCTAGCCAGGAAAGATGGATACAATTAAGAAAATAAGTAAATGAATAATTTCAGAGAGTAACAAGTGACTTGAAGAAAACAAATCAAGAGCTGTGACAGAGGGTGACAGGTGGAGTGATTGAGATTGGATGGTCTGGAAGGTCTCCTTGTGGCCTGTATGTTAAGAAAAAGCCAGCAATTCAATGGTCTAGAGCAACACATTCTGAGTCAGCAAGTGCAAAGGACCCCATGGAAACGGAACTTGGGGGTGTTCGAGAACCAGAAAGAACTGTGGGCCAGAGCCCCATGAGAGAAGGGAGAGAGAGAAGGGTTGAGGTCAGAGGTCAACAGAGCAGATCATGTAGAGCCTTTGGTCATGCTCAGGAATCTGTTCCTTATCTGAGGAGCACTGAGAGGCACTTGGGAGCATTCGAGTGTCGCTACATCTGATTGACAATGATTGAGGCTCCTTGGGCAGTCTCAGTGGAGGGTGGTCTGCGGTGGCCTAGGAATAAAAGCAGGGAGAAGGGGTAGAGCCTGGTAACCAGACCGCAGAAGTGTCCGTGTTGCAGGACGGGGTATGTCCTAAAGTGTCTTCATAGTGGTTTTCTACCCTGTCCGCACATTCAAGTCACATTTGAAATTTAGAAATGCAGCTACCTGGGATGCATCCCTGCACATTCTGATTAAGCAGGTCTGGAAAAGGCATCTGTTTTTTTCAATCTTCACCTGAGAACATCTTTCTATTTATCTTCAAATAGAGTGGGAGGGAGGGAGAGAGAGAGGGAAAGAGAGGAAGAGAGAGAGAGAGAAATATCGATGTGAGAGGGATACATTGACTGGTTGCCTCCCGCACAACCCCGACCAGGACAGGGCACGAACTGCAACTGAGGTACATACGTGCCCTCGACCAGAATCGAACCCGTGACTCATTGGTCCGTGGGCCGATGCTCTAACTGCTGAGCCAAACCTGCCAGGGCAAAGGCATCTGTTTTTTAAGAAACAAACAACAGGAGATTCTGCAGCCTAGCCAGGGCTGAGAACCACTGGTTTGAAAGTGTTTTCACAGTCACTGTTTTTTTTACTGTCTCATGGCTCTGAGGTAGCTGTTGCTGCTGCCCCTATTTCATGGATGAGGCACTGAAGCTCCCAGAGGGAAAGAAGGTTATTTAAGCTCACAGTGAGCAGAAGTCAGAATCCCATTCTTTATGTGCAAACCCTATGCTCTTCCTCTTCCCCCACCACGTACTCTGGAAGGTAACCAGAAAGTAGGTTACTGTCTTTAAAAAGCCAAGAGAAGACCAGGGTGCTTACTGCTGGTGAGCAACCAGCATAACAGATTTGGAGATGAAGTGTGAGACTGTGGCTGGAGGGTGGAGTATGGAGCGTTCCTACAGGTGTTATTTAGGAAGCTGGATCAGAGGGTATGGAATCTAAGGGGTGATGAAAACAGGTTTGAGGGGCAGCATGGGGGAGAGCTGGAGGTGGTAGAGATGATTGGAGTGGGGAAATGAAGGTACTTCCATGAACCAATACTCTAGTGGGTGTCTGTTGTTGTCTGTTACCATCCATTCCAGTTTCTGTTTGGAGAGGGAGAGGTGGAGATTTCTTTTCTACAGGCTCTTCTACCAAGATGCTTGCAATTGCCTGGACCCTGTTCATGTTAAGACTGGTTTTGCAACATTCTCTTTGATCTCGAGGTACTCTCCATCTTCTAACAAATCCCCTTTTTGCTGCTGTTTTTGTTTTTATTTTCTGCTTTTAACAAATTACTTGTGTTTCTGTTGCTGTTTGGTATGTTGATCGTACAGAGAAGGAGGACTGGGTGTGCAGTTCTCTAAGTCAGCAAGCAGGCTAACGTTCCATTCTCCCGCCCGACTCTTCACACCCACTTCTCTATACCTCTCTGATTTTAGCTCTTCTGAAGATCACTGACTTCTCTGGGATGCATGCCCTCCATTTGTTTATGATGAAATGAGTGTCAGCAAGGAGAGACATTGGATACTCACGAAGGATTATTCCTTTAATCTATTCTTTATTTAGCAGCCAGACTGATTTTTTTTTTTTTTTTGGTCAAAGTGGAAATGTGATCATTGAACTCCCCTGCATAAAACTCTTCAATGGCTTTCTGTTGCAACTAGGATAATGATGAATCCATTGATCTGCCTGCAAGGCCCCAGGAGATGTGACACTACTAGGATTCAACCTCATCTTGCTCTACCTTTGTTGTCTATGCTCCAACCACACATGTTTTTGTAGTTCCATGTAGGTGCTATGCTCTAGCTGCCACAGGGCCTTTGCACATTCTTTATCTTCACTCAAAAGACTCTTTCCAATTTTGCCTTTTAATTCCTTCTTTACACTTCAGAACTCCATCATTTCTTCACACAAGTCTTATCTGACCATCTTGACTAGTTTAAATCCCACCTCTGTCCTCTGCTGCCCCTCCACCCCACCAGTCACAGTGGCAGTCTCACATTAGTCCCCCCGACTAGTCTAAATTTTGTGAAAGCCAGCCCTAACTGTCTTTTACATCATTATGATCCAAGTCCACAGTATAATGCTTAGTACATAATGATGAAAATGATAAGAATAACGATAAGAATAACAATAATAATAGTAGCTACCACTTCCATACTATGAACTGTCTTAAGCCCATTACATGCATTAAATCCTTTAGTCTCCTCAGCAACGTTATGAGGTAGGTTCCACCGTTATCCCCATTTAAATACAGTGGGGAAACAGAGATACAGAGAGGCTATATGATCTGATAAAGGTGACAAGTTCAAGAGTGTGGCAGCCGAGATGAAAACCTGCACAGGTTGGTTCCAAATTTGGTACTTTTAACTGTAGTGCTGTTATTCTTTTGTACATAGTAAGTGTTCAGGAACCATTGGTTGGGTGAAGAAATGATTGAAGATGTGAATGAATGAACACATGATGCCAGAAATCTAGAGTAAGATTCCAGAGGCCTGAATTCAGTCCCAACTCTGTGCCTGACACCTTCGCATGATTTCAGCCTCGAAGACCTCCGCTCCCTTTGTGTGAACAAGGGGAAGTGGGACAGACAAGCGTTCGGCGCAAACAGTCTGTGACTCCAACCCAGCATGACTTAAAAGACCACGTCTTGGGCTTTGAAACCTTGAAACAAAAATGACCCATGTTGAGAGCTTATTCCCTAGATCCTAAGGGAGTCTGGGGCCCCTGGGAGATGAAACAGTAAAAGGAAAGACCATTTGAATGGAACCTACATTCGCATTTCCAGACCTGGCAAACCGAGAGTCGGAGGCTTTCTCTGCCTGTCACTTTAGGTATCGCACATGGTGGGATTTAGGAGATAATGACCAACAGTCACTTCCTTCTTCAGATAGAGTCATTATTAGCAGTTGTGAATGCCTGCTGGAGAAACCAGAGTTAATTTCCCCCTTTCCTAATGTAGTTATACACAAGTCTCCCTGCATTTAATACTTTTGCAATTGTGCTGTAACTGAAGCCACGGAAAACTGCTCACCAGGGATCCTGAGCCTTGCAAACAAGTCTCTTTAAGTCTGCATGGAAAATGCAGACGTGCTCCTCCGCTGCTAGTTAAGCTAGCTGGGATGTTAATGCATGCCTCCTACAGCATTTCAGGCCCAGGCCCCCAGCCCAGGCCCCCACCCCCGCCCCCACAGCTGCCACCAGGGTCCTGTGTGCCTCCTAAACACTTGGCTGCGGCACTTGGGACATTTTATTGAGGCAGCTTTACTGGAAGGATCCAATTACAGGGTATGGCAAGTTAGATTCAGTGCCCCGGTTAACAATGCTATGGAGAACACTGAGGTTCCTTTCGCCCTTCCTGGTGTGAGAGAAGTGAGCAGAGGTAATGGCAAACAGCCCCGCGATGGCTGCTGCTTCTGGACACGAACACTCCACCGGGTTTTAAAAAAAAAAAACTTTATGTTTTTATTCATGTATAAAAAGCAACACATCATAGTTGAGGGAAAAAAGTCAAACAATAGGAAGTAGAAAGAGTAAAAAAGTAAACCTCTCCCCTCCTACCCTTAAAATCCCACATACTTCCCCCGAGGTAAGCAATGTTTTCAGTTTGTTGTATATCCTTCCAGATCTTTCCTTATTGCATTTACAAATGAAATTATATTATACTTTAAAAATTCCTGTCCACATTTTTCTGCAGCTTTACTTTTGCCTTAACAATACATCATGGGCATTTTCCACATCAACACCTACAAATCGACTTCGGCTTTTTTAATGGACGCATTGCAATTTGTAGTATGTCTGTATTTCAGTTCTCTTAACCAGTTCCTCTTGTCGATACACATTTAGATGGTTCTAAAATGGGTCTATTACAAATGATGCTGTAGCGAATATCTCCGTAGTTCCTTTGAGCACGCTGTGCACACATGGAAGGGTTCCTATAGGGTAAATTCCAGAGGGGGTTCAGAGTAGTAAATGAAAAGATTAGTTCTAGAAGGTTCAAGTTCAGGTTTCCCCTAGAGCTCAAATAAGTATTCTAAGTTTGTTTTTAAAAAATTAGTTAAAAACTAAAATAATGCTACAACTGCATAACACATCCACATAATCACTGTCTTATTACCATCCCTCATTCCGCCAATTCAATTGCCAACCCCACAGGAACCACTGTTATTGGTTTCTTAGGTATTCCTCCAAAGCCTTTTACAACAAGCAAATACAAATGTACTTTTGTATTTCTTTCCCCAGTTTTACATAAAAGGCAGCATACTTTGTCTACTATTCTGCCTCTGCTGTTTCCTCTGACCCATGCATCTGATAGGCCTTTCCATATAAGTACACAGAGAGCTTTCTCATTACTTTACATTTTTTAATAGATTTCTTTAAAGAACAGTTTTAGGTTTGCAGAAAATTTGAGTAGAAACTACCAAGATAACAGAGAACACAGAGCTCCCATATACTGCCTCTGTCCTCCCCCACCATTTTCCCTATTATTAAATCTTGCATTAGTGTGGTATATTTGTTACAATTGATGCATTATTATTAACAAAAAGTTTTGTTCTAGTTTACAGAGAAGTGTTGTACGCATCTACGAGTTTGAAAAATGCATAATATCATGTACCCACCCTTATAGTATCATACAGAATTAATTTGATTGCCCTAAAAATCCCCTGTGTTCCACCTCGTTATCCCTTCCTCCCTCCCTGGCAACTACTGATCTTTTTACTGTCTATAATTTTGCCTTTTCCAGAATGTCATATAGTTGGAATCATGTATGTCATCTTTTCAGAATGGCTTCTTTCTTAGCAATATGCATAGAAAATTCATTCATGTTTTTAACGGCTTTTGAAGGTTTCCTCCTCGTCCTCCCCCCCCTTCCCCCTCCCTCCTCTCCCTCCTCCTCCTCCTTCTTTTGGTATTGCTCAATTATTTATTTTTTTTTTATCCTCACCCGAGGACATTTTTTCATTTTTTGTTCAGATAGAGTGGGAGGGAAAGAGAGGGAGAGAGATAGAGAGAGAGAGAGAGAGAGAGAGAGAGAGAGAGAGAGAGAGAGAGACATCAACGTGAAAGGGAAACATTGAGTGGCTGCCACTCGCACGACTCAACCAGGGCCGGGGACAAACTGCAACCGAGGTACATGCCCTCAGCGGGAACCGAACCCGGGTCTCTCTGGACCGCAGGCTGACACTCCAACCACTGAGCCAAACTGGCCAGGGCTCAATTATTTATTTGGATGTACCATAGTTTGTCTCTTCAGACACCTATTTGAAGAAAATCTTGGTTGCTTCCAAGTTTTGGCCACTATGAATAAAATTATAAACATTTATGTGCAAGTTTCTGTGTGGACATCAGTTTCATACCAAGTAATGCAATTGCTGGATCAAGTGGTAAGACTTGTTTAGATTTGTAAGAAATTGCCAAACTGTCTTTTAAAGTGGCTGTACTATTTTGCATTTCTACTAGCAATGAATGAGAGTTCCTGTTGTTCTATATCCTTGTCAGCATTTGGTGTTGTCAGAGTTTTGGATTTTAGCCATTCTAGTAGATGTACAGTAGTATCTCATTGTTTTAATTTTTCATTACCAAATGACATGTGATGTGCAGCATCTTTTCATTTGCTTATTTGCCATCTGTACAGCTCTAGTTAGGTGTCTCTTTAGATCTTCTGCTCATTTTAAAATTTGGTTGTTGTCTTCTTGTAGAACATAAAGAGTTTTTTGTATATGTTGGTTTAAAGTCCTTTATCAGATATGTTTTGCAAATATGTTTTCTCAGTCTTTACCTGGCTTTTTCATTTTCATACATGTCTTTTGCAGAAGTTTTTAATCTTAATAAAGTCCAACTTATCATTTTTTTTCTTTTACGGATTGTGCTTTTGGTTTTGTAACTACAAACTCATCACCAAACTCAGTGTTACCTAGAGTTTCTCCTGTGTTTTCACCTAGAAGTTTTATAGTTTTTCTCTTTACATTTAGGTCTATGATCCATTTTGAGTTAATTTTTGTGTGAAAGGTATAAGGTCTGGGCTTACTGATTTATATGTGGATATACAGTTGTTACAATATTTGTTAAAAAGAGTATCTTCTCATTACTGAACTGCGTTTGCTCCTTTGTCAAAGATCAGTTGACTATATTTGTGTGAGTCTATTTCTGGGCTCTCTATTCTGTTCTATGGTCTATTTATCCATCTTTTGTCAGTACCACACTATCTTTATTACTGTAGCTTTATAGTTAAGTCTTAAATTCAAGTAGTGTCAGTCTTCTGACTTTGTTCTTCAGTGCTGGATAGGCTATTCTGGGTCTTTGCCCTTTTTATATAAACTTCAGAATCTCTTTGTTGCTATCTACAAAGTAACTTGCTAGGATTTTGTTGGGATTGCATTGTATCTCTAGATCAATTTGAGAAGAATTGACATTTTTAACAATATTGAGTCTTTCTATATATGAACATGGAATGTCTCTCCATTTATTTAGATATCTGATTTCTTTCCTCACAGTCTTGTAGATATTTTGTTATATTTATGCCTAAGTATTTCATTTTAATGGGGTGCTAATGTAAATGGTGTTATGTTTGAAATTTTAAATTCCAATTGCTCATTGCTCATATATGGGAAAGTGGTATATGACCTATGTATGAACTTTATGTCCTGAAATCTTGCTATAATCACTTACTAGTTCCAGGAATCTTTAGGTTGATTTTTGGGGATTTTCTATATGAACAATTATGTCATATATGAACAAAGACAGTTTAATTTCTGCCTTTACAATCTGTATACTTTATTCCCTTTTCTTGTCTTATTACATTAGCTAAGTTTTATTGCATTGTGATCGGATTTTTTTTCTCTATAGTTACTATTTGAGGGAATTTATTGAGGGTTTGGGGTCCTAATAAATAGTCATTTTTATGAATGTTCATAGGCATTTGAGAACAAGGTGGTTTGTTTAGGTTTAAGGCAGAGTTTGGTATATATCAATCATATCTATCTTATTTGTTGTCTTATTAAGTTTCTATATCATTATTTTTTATTTTTTTTCTTTATTGGTTTTAGAAAGAGAAGAAGGGAGAAGGTGAGAGAGATAGAAACGTCAATGAGAGAGAACATCGATTGGCGCCTCCTGCATGCTCCCCACTGCGGATCTGGCTCACAACCTGGGCATGTGCCCTGAATGAGAATCGAACCGGCGACCTCTTGGTGCATGGGTCGACGCTCAACCACTGAGCCACACCAGCCAGGCCATTATTAATTTTTCTCAATAGTTTATTAACAAAACTCTCAAATGTTGTAAAAATCAAAGGATTTTACAATAAATATTTCATATTTTCACCATCTGGATTTTATAATTAATATTTTACTGTGTTGGCTTTATCACATACCTATCATTCCGTCCATTGCTTTACCATTCTTCAATCTATCTTATTTTGATGCATTTACAAATAAGTAGTAAATATCAGTACAACCTGTTTGCCAAATACTTCAGCATGCATATTATTAACTAGAGTTTAGTATTTGTTTACAGTTCTTTTTTTTTCTTTTCTTTTGTGGTAGTTTTCATACAATGATGTCATGTATGTATTGCTCACTGCCTCTTGCTGTTAAATACTGAAGTAAAAAATCTGGGAGCATTTTATTCTGCCTTCTAAGTGACTTAATTTTTTTTTTTTTATCCTCACTCGAGGACATTTTTCCATTTTTTGTTCAGATAGAGTGGGAGGGAGAGAGAGGAAGAGAGAGAGAGAGAAACGTCGATGTGAGAGAGACACATCGAGTGGCTGCCACCCACACGACCCAACCAGGGCTGGCGACAAACTGCAACCAAGGTACGTGCCCTTAGTGGGAACCAAACCCGGGTCTCTCTGGACCGCAGGCCGACACTCTAACCGCTGAGCCAAACCAGCCAGGGCTTAATTTTTTTTTTTTTTTTTTTTTTTACTGACTAGAGGATCCCTTTTGGTCTTTAAAATTCAAGAATTTTCCAGATATTGTCATTGCTTATCTCCCAGTATCAATGTCTCCTGGCACATGATACCAGCTTTCAATGGGCAAATTCAAGTCATGCTTTTAAAAATAAAGTGTTCTTAAAATTTATGTTTTTCATTATGTGTTCTGGTCCATTGTTTTTGTTTTATTTAGCATGGACTTTAATTACATGATTGTTATATCTTCTTATTCTTTCTTTCATACCTGTCTTTAGTCATTCATTCTCTTTATCTCTTTATTTCATATTTTTGGCCTTTCTTATTTGCTATCTATTATTTTCTTACTGAACATTATACAGTGTCTATTCTCCCATTGGTTCATTCAATAGTGAATGGTTTTGATGTTTTAAAATTTTCCTTATGGAGGTCTGCCAGCTCATTTTTCATCTCCTACAGTCTTACCATCCATTACCCAAGATCCTACATTTCTGCTTTATAGCGTTCCTTTGTAGGCATGATTACTTCACTGTTATTTTGAAATTCATGATATAAGGTCTGTTCACTTTTTTAAAAAATCTTGTTTCATGATGACACTTTTCTAGTGAATGTTCTCTATTGGTGAATTTTGCTGTTCTTCTCCACAGTATTTTTGCTGTAATTATTCCTTTTATCATTATCATTATTGTTATTATTATTATATTTATTATCAGTGCTGTGCTTATTCATTTAATTCATTATTAAGTCTTTTGGATTTTCTGTGCTAGATATTTGTAGGAGGTTCAGAGTGGGGGTACTAGACAGTCCTCAAAGTCTGGGACCATGGCTTACCCATCTCTGGATCCCTAAAGATCCATAAACAGGAGCAAACCCTGAGCCAGTAATGTTAAAGAGCATTAGGCATGAAGGAAACAAAAAGACACAAAATGATGTTTTCCCTGAATAGATTTACACATGGTGACTTAATAACTGGGTACTGCTTTTGCTGTTGAGAGTAAATATGTCTTTAGTTAACATAAGAAATAAAGGGAATGTTTTTATTACTTTAAACTGCCTGAGGTCTTTTTGTGTACATCTAACACTGTCACTGGCTCCTAGTAGTTGTGCCATAATTGTTTGTAGGATTGAATTCTTGGGTAGAGTGGATTATAATAGAATAAAAAGAGAAAAGGTAAAACTAAAGCTTTTTTCACGTAACCATGCAGATCATCCTGATCACCACGGGAGGGGGGAGCTCTTCTAGGCTAAGGTCCCAGCCTGGCACTTACGTAATTTAACACAAATGACAGAGATCTTGTCCTCCAGCTAGTGACAAAGGACGCGAAATAACACTAGATTGTTCCTGAGCTCCAGAACTCAGGTTCCTTTTTCTATCTTTTAGAATCTCCTCTTATGACCTGGAACCTATTTGTTAGAATGGACAAAGAGTTTACTCTCAGTTTCATAAGCTTTTATTATTGTTCATTATCCTTTTTATAATTGACACATTCTGCAAACACATTTTGTTTTCCATCCAAAAGATTCAGTTGAGGTGAGTAAGCTCATGGGGAACTTTTTGCTCTGCCCCTCACTTTACTGTTTAGCCCTGTAATCATTGTGGTGTGCTTCAAGGTCTCATTTGAGATCTCGGTATTTTTCAATATAGGAGTAAATTCTCTTTTTTATTCTCTTCTCTAGAATGAAGAAGTCTTATCTTTGCAGTATACTTTCATTTGCTTTATTCAAAGGTAGAGAACAGAAGTAAATAACCAGACACCTGCTGTTTTTAGCTTTCCCAAGGTTCAAAATATCACCTGGGGTGTGAAGAAACAGAGTAGTCTCTTGGTCTGTAGATGAGATGATTACAGAAGCTACTGCATGCTGGCACTGTGAGCATCCCGGGTTGGAGCATTTATTGCTGCAAAGAATAAAAAGCCATCCAGGGCAGGCTCGGGTGATCAACAATCTCCCTGGTTCACGGATTGGGGGTGTCAGACATCTCTTTCTTTTAAGGGTACTGCTGTCTGTGGACTAAGGGAGTGTACCTTTTTATTTATATGATGGATGTGGGGTTCTGGGCTGTGTGTGTATTTAACTTTATGATAAGAAGTGGTTGGATAAGAAAAAGCCTTCTTATTATGTTAAAGGCAACACCTGTTTTCCTAGGAAAGGGCAGGAAGGTACAGATGGACCATGTGGCTAATTTGGCTAAGTGGCCAAATCAATGCTCAGTGGCATATTTGAAGGCAACCAGTTTGAAGGTAGAAACTGACTTGTCCATTTAGAAAGGGGTGTGGTGGGAAAAAAAAAAAGGCATTTGGAAATTAAATCTGCTTAATATGGCTTAAAAGCATTAAAGATAATAAAATAACAATGCTGTTTCCACAGACTGACTCTCTTGCTAAACCAACACCAAAGCATCATTCAATTTTCCAGATGCATGGACTAGTTTTCAAAAGATGGATTCATGTTATCCTGGAAAGCTCCCAAACAAATAATGTCTCTTTATTGGATGCAAAAGAAGGAAACAAGAGGATGTGTTGGGGAGTGGGAGCTACATAATTATATTAAAGCATAAACTCAGCAGCTCAGAAAGGGATGCCCTGGCTTTAGGAGGAGAGAAGCTGTGATCAGAACCTCTTGATAGGGTTGTCTTATTTGTGAGTGAGAAGATGATGAGGGAAAACGCAGAGCTCCAACTCCAGAACTCATCCATGATTGGGTCTGAACTAGTTTATCTGAACTCTGGGGACCTGGAAGACCTTGGAGGTTGGTTGTCCAGCTGGGGAGGTAGGAGTTGGACTTGGTGAGATGGGAGAATGTAGCTTCTAACAGTTCAAGCTCTGGAATCCCCCAGCCCTGAATGTGAATTGTGACTGTACTCTTCAGTGGTGCTGTGACTTTGCACAAGCAACCCAACCATCCTGATTTTGTTTTCTTATCTCTAAACGGGGATAAAACCAGCATCTGTTTCATAAGATTTGGGGGGAAATTAAAAATGTTAATATGTACAAAGTATTTAGAAAATTAAAATTAAAATACAGTGTCGGAGGAGAGCTCTATGGACACCCTGCACTATGAGAAAGACAAGCAGGTCCTATAGCAGATTAAGCCTGAAACATCACTGGAGGCAGAAATGACGAAACTGAAGCTGTCCTACTTTGGGCACAGCAGGAGAGGGCAGGTGCTTTGGAAAAGACTATAATGCTGGGAAAAATAGAAGATGGCAGGAAAAGAGGAAGACCAAATATAAGATGGATTAACTTCATAAAAGAAGCTGTAGGCCTGAGTCTACAGGAACTGAGCAGGGCTGTTGAGGACAAGATACTGACTCATTCATAGGGTTGCCAGAAGTTGGAGCCCACTCAATGACACGTAACACATACATTTAGAAAATTACTGAGCATGCAGTTAGGATACATAAATTTAAACTGCTATGATATTATATTGCTAAAAAAAATCACCACCACCACCATCTTTGTCGTCATTGTTGTCGTCATCGTCATCATCATCATCCATCATCCCACAACAGACTTTCCCCACGACATAGGTCCCCTAAGTAGGACCTATGTTGTATTGAGAGCATGCATTATTTATCTGTCTATTACTCATTCATCCGTTCAGCAAGCATTTATATAGAACCTACTTGTGCTCGACCCTATTAGGAGCCCAGAATACAAGTTATATTGACCTGGTGGGAGATAAACATATTAAGCAGACTACTTGGATGACATTCTGGGTGTTTGAAAGGAGAGTGGGGTTTAGGCAATGGCTTTCTGGAAGTAGTATCTAAGTTGAAACCTGGAGGACAAGTAGGAATTACTTAGTTGAAGGGAAGTCAGGAATGACAAGAGCAGGGAGGACTGTTCTGGGAAGGAAGCATAGTATGTGCAAAGCCAACAGTGTGGGAAAGGGAAGGGGGCACTGTCCAGTGTGACTGCTAAGGGGTGCGAAGAGAGGAGGGACCAGAGGTAAGAGGCAGGTTGGAGTTAGATATGGAAGGCTTTGTTAAATACTTTCATAGAGTATTCATTTTGCCCAGAGGGCAGTGAGAATGGAAAAAAAGAAAATCCTAACATGTCAATGAAAACACAGGTCTACAGTTTAAAAAAACATACACATGTTTTTATTGATTTCAGAGAGAGGAAGGGGGGTGGGGAGAGAGAGAGCTAGAAACGTGACATGTGCCCTGACCGGGAATTGAAGGCCTCCTGGAGCACGGGACGATGCTCAACCACCTGAGCCGCGCCGGCCGGGCTTGGGGCTACAGGTTTCTCGTGGCATTTTTATTTTAGCCATGCCATTTCATCCACACAACAAATCTAAGACATAGAGGAGGGCAGACATCTCTCCTTCTGTAGCCAGGGAAACAGTGTCAGAGTCCTGTCCTCTCAGGTCACTGCCAAGTTTCATTTCATAGAGCAGAGTGATGATAAAAAAGCAATCTCTTCCCTTACCTCCCAACACCTGCCTCTTCACATTTAATTGATCGGGATGTTGACACTGAGATACTGTTCAAGGAGGCTAATTTGTAGAAAAAGGCAAGCTCTTTAGGAAGGAAGGTGACCCGATATGGGCCCTTACAGCTCCCAAATCACTTGATTCATGTAGCTTAACAGGCCTTGGCCTGCATTCTCCATTTGGAAGCTTGGACCTTGGGCTGTTCTCGAAACCCATGGAAGAAACTCTGTGAGGTTATCTCCATTGTTCCCTCAAATCTTCCTCCCTTGGCACAGTGAAACTGTTCAAATGAGTGGAAATCTGAAAAAGTCCCAAGTGTAGCAGTGCATGGATCACAGATATCAGAGAGGGTCCAAAAGCACAGAGAGCAAGCCACATTTATTTTTTAATTTATTTTTCTTTATTGATTTGAGAGAGAGAGGAAGGGAGAGGAAGAGAGAGAGAGAAACATTGATGAGAGAGAACATCGATCGGCTGCCTCCTGCATGGCCCCCACTGGGGATCAGGCCCACAACCTGGACATGTGTCCCGACCACCGGGAATCGAACCGGTGACCTCTTGGTGCATGGGTCGATGCTCAATGACTGAGCCACACTAGCCGGGCAAGAGCAAGCCACATATAATCAGAGATTCCTGGTCTTAACAGGCCTAGATGGCCATAAATACATACATGCATACAGACACACACACACACGTGCGCGCGAGAAGAAAAGAAAAGAAGGAAGGAAGGAAGGAGGGAGAGAGGGAAAGAAAGAGAGAAAGAGAAAGAAAGAAGCCCTTTACTCAGCTTGGAATTCTCCCAGCCAACAGACACACTTTATTTTCCTCACCATCTTTATGATTTCTTTCTCCTTTGATTTCTTTAAAAAAATTTTTTTTCCTTTATTGATTCTTAGAGAGAGAGGAAATGAAAAGGAGAGAGAGATAGAAACATCGATGAAAGAAAAAATCAACTGACCACCTCCTGCATGCCCAGTGGGATCAGGCCCACAACCTGAGCATGTGTCCTGACCGGGAATCGAACCAGCAACCTCTTGGTGCATGGGTCGACGCTCAACCACTGAGCCACACCGGCCAGACTCTCCTTTGATTTCTTATCCACATGAAAAGCCAATGGATTCATAAACAAGGGTAAAATCCTGACATCCAGAGAGAGAGAATGAATATGGAATTATTGTTGTAGGAGGCAACTTTTCTTTTCTTTAAATGACAAGCTTTGGGTATGAAGGATGCTACCTTAGTTACCCAGAAGCAGAGAAGAAGGGATTTCATTCCAGATGTAACAGATAACTGTGCTAACCATATAAGCTATTGTTTACTTTTGAAAAATTATTTTCATTTTGACATGATTTTAGACTTACGTAAAAGCTCTAAAAATAGCACCTTTAGTCTTCATGCAATATACATGTATGCTAACAGCTTATGTAACCACGAAGTTAATTTTGGTACAATACTATTAACCAAAGCACTTACTTGAATTTCACTAGTTTTTCCACCAATGTCCTTTTTCTGTCCCAGGATCCCACATTGCATTAACTTTTATGTTTCCTTAGTCATTGCCAGTCAATGACAGTCCCTTTGTCTTCCCTAGACTTTCACGGCCTTGCCTCATTTAAAGAGTACTCGCCGATTATTTAGCACAGTGTTCTGCAATTTGAATTTGTCTGATGTTTTCTCTTGATTATTTTGAGATTATATATTATTGGAAAAAATACAATAGAGGTAATGTGCTCTTCTCCAGGCACTTATTAGGGGTTACATGGTGCTGAGATGTGTTACTGATGATGTTAACCTTGACCACCTGGCTGTCGCCTGGACCTTCCACTGTAAATTTACTATTTCTCCTTTTGAAATTACTAAATATGTTTGAGGAGATACTTTGGGATTATAAAGATATTCTTTTACTGCCTAAACTTTCACTCACCAATTTAAGCATCCACTGGTAGACCTTGCCTGCAGCAATTATTACTGTGATGTTCTAATGGTCATTTTCTATTTTGCTCATTCCTTTTATGTGCATTAGTTGGAATTCTTCTATAAAGAAGAGTTGTCACTTCTTTCTTTCTTTCTTTCTTTCTTTCTTTCTTTCTTTCTTTCTTTCTTTCTTTCTTTCTTTCTTTCTTTCTTTCTTTCTTTCTTTCTTTCTTCAGTATGGACTTGTGGACTTTTTTTGTTCTTTGGATTATAATTCAATATTATGGTTATTTATTTTATTGCTTGATTGTTCCAATTTGGGGCATTGACAGTGTTTCCAGATCGGCTCCTGTGTCATTTCATATTCTCTCTCTCTCTCTCTCTCTTTTTTAACACTTCCTTACTTTCTGACACCACAAGATACTCCAGGCTCATGGTGCGGATTTCCCTGCCCAGCCCAGAAATCACCCAGTTCTCCAAGATGCCTGGTTCCTTTTATGGAGGATGTAATTAAGAAACGTGTATATTGCTACTGAAGTTTCACTGTTTTCAAGTCCTCTTAGTGGATAGAGCTAGGAAATATATGTATGTGTACTAACTCATGCATGTATACACATCTATATCTATCTGTCTGTCTTCTGTCCGTCTGTCCGTCCATGTACCTACCTACCTACCTTCCTACCTACCTACCCACCTATATACCTTCCTACGTAGTTTAACTACCTACCTCTCATCATCTTTCTGTTTCATATTGATACCTCTGCCTTCAGTCCCGCACCATAGGGTTTATTCTAGTCTTCCCTCATTCCTTAATTTTAACTACTTTTACCTCCCGTGGCACAAGGAAACTATTAAAAGAGTAGGAATTTGAAGAAGTCAGGTAAGAATCTTGACTGTCATTATGTACACAATGTATATAGTTATTTGTCTAATCTAATGTGCAAGTATAGTAGTTTCAGAATTCTAGCCCATCGTCCTGTGCTAAACACATTTACCAGCTAGAGTATAGTATTTGTGTATGGTTCTTTCTGTCTTTATCCTAATATTATCCTCTCAAAACATTGCTTTCCAAGGTTACTTAGGCCAGCTATATTCTCCAATCCCTTCAGTGTGGTTATGTGATTTATTGGTAATTCAGTTAAATTGATTTGCCACAAACTATGTTACATCTTTCCCACCACATCCTGGTTTACCTTTTTTTTTTTTTTTTTTTTTTTTTTACATTTACACAAATTATGGTAGTTTTGTATTTAACTTTATAAGAAAACGCCAGACTGTTTCCAAAATGACTTCCGTTACATTCCCACCAGCAATATATAGAGTTGTAGTTACTCCACATTATTGCCTGGACTTGATATTGCTTTTGTTGTTGTTGTTTCTTAAACCATTCCAATATTTATATGGTGATGTATTATTGTGCTTTTAAAATGTACTTCCTTAGTGATTAGTGATTAGGTTGTTTTTTATTGTTGAGTTTTGAGAGCTCTTTACATATTCTGGGTACAGGTCCTTGGTCAGAAATGTGCTTTGAAGACAAGCAGGCCCAGTCTGTGGCTTGTTTTTTTTATTATTTAAAAAACTTCCATCACATAGTAGAAGTTTTTAATTTTAATGAAGCCCAACTTATTTTTTAATTTTATATATTATACTTTTGTTGCTGAATCTAAAGGCTTTTGCCTAACTCAAGGTCACATGTATTTTCTTCTATGTTTTTGTTGTTTTATAGTTTTACAATTTAGATTTAGGTGCATGATCCCTTTTGAGTTAATTTTTGTGTAAGTTGTGAGGTATAGGTCAAAGTTCACTTTTTGCATACGGATATCCAATTATTTAAGCACCATTTGTTGGAAAGACGATCCATACACCATTTATTTGTCTTTGCACCTTTGTCAGAAATCACTTGACTCTACATGTGTGTGTTTATTTCTGGGCTCTCCCTTCTTTTTGTTTATCTATGTATCTATCATTTCACCAATACTACCTGGTCTGGATTTACAGTAGTTTTATGTCTTGAAATGGGTAATGTGAATCTCCAGCTTTATTGATTTTCAAAAATATTTAGCCTATTTTAATTCATTTTTTTCTTACATACATTTTAAAATCATTTTAAAATTTTAGAATCAGCTATTATCTTTTTTTTAGATACTTCTTTAAAAAGTCTGCTTGGATTTTGATAAGGGTTGCAATGAATCTATAGATCAAATTGGAAAGAATTGACATTAAAATCATATTTTCTTTTTCCAGTCAGTTAACATTTTATATTATTTCTTAAGTGTTTGGTAAAAATTGCTAGTGCAATGATCTGGGCCAAGAGTTTTCTTGTTTCTTTTTGAAAGGTCTTAAACTATGACTTAGATTTCTTTAATAAATATAGAACTGAATGAGTTATCTATTTCTTCCTGGGTGAGTTTTGATAATTTATGTATTTTAAGGAATTGATCCATTTGAAATGTACAGATATGAAGTTCTTTATAGTTTTCTCTTGTTTAACATCTGTAGGTTATACTGTGGTATCTTCTCCTTTGTTCCTGAAATTGATAATTTGTGTTTTCTTTTGGTTGGTATGGCTACAGATTTATCAATTTTAGTCAGTCTTTTGAAAGAATGCGCTTTTAGTTTCATTGTTATTTGAGATCTTCTTTCCTTATGTAAGCATTAAATGCTATTAATTGTCCTTTAAGCTCCACTTTAGTTGCATCCCACAAATTTTGACATTTTGTATTTTGATACAGTTAAAAATATTTTAGAAGTTTATTTGAGACCTCTACTTTGGTCCATGGATTATTTAGAAGTACTTTTTTTTTTTAATCCTCACTGGAGGATATTTTTCCATTTATCTTCAGATAGAGTGGGAGGGAGGGAGGAGGAAAGGAGAGAGAGAGAGAGAGAGAGAGAAATATTGATGTGAGAGAGTCACATCAATTTGCTGCCTCCTGGACGACCCCAACCAGGGCCGGACCGAACCGCAACCAAGGTACGTGCCCTTGACCGGAATCGAACCGGTGACTCTTTGGTCCACGGGCCAACGCTTTAACTGCTGAGCCAAACTGGGCAGGGCTAAAATATACATCTTAACTTAGAGTTTATCATCAAATAATACAGTACTTCCTGTGCAGTTTAAGGAACTTATAATAATATATCCCCAATATTTCTCCTTCCCTTCATTTGTACTATTACTTTTATATTTGCTATAAATGCACAATGTATTGCTACTCTTTTTGCTTTAATCAGTTGTCCTTTAGAGCAATGAAAAGTGAGACAACATGAATTCAATGTTACCTTTATTTATTCCATTTCCGGCATTATTTTTTCATCCTTTCTCTCCGTAGGTTCAAGTTTCAGTCTGATATACTTTTTCTGCCTGAAGAACATACTTTTTTCTTCCAGATTTACTGAGGTATAATTGACAGTTGAAGCACTATACATATGCATTTGAAATTTTATAAAATGAGATGTGAGCAAGGTGGTGACTAGGAGGTTCAAACCCTTGTCCCTCTCACAAAAACAACAGAAACCACAGATAACTACAGACCAACAAAAAGAGCTTTGAGGGAGCTCTGGATTGCAGCGAAACAACAAAACCCTGTGGAGTAAGAGAACTGAAGATGGTGGTGTAGAGAAGTAGGATAGGAAGCATTTTACCTGCTTTGCCTAAACCCCAGTCTGGAGTAGCCTGGTGCCAAGAGAGTTCAGAGAGGTTTCATCTCATACGAAAAGGAATAGAGGATGCCCCCAGAAATTCTTGCCACCTTTGAGGACATCGGCAACCTTGCTTCTGAGGACACCTGCAACTTCACTGATGCTGAACTCAACTGACGGGACTACTGGAGTTCCTGCCACTGCATCACCTCCCTGGGGCTGGAGCTGTTGCTGAGCCCAACCCTGCCCCCAGGGCCTGAGCTGCTGCGGTGCCCTACTCTCTGTGATTGATATACCATAGTGCCTTGCCATCTACCACAGTGGAGCTGCCACTGCACTGTTCCTGCCTCCTGGGTCCTAAGTCATAGCTTTGACCCTCCATCACTGGGGCTGTGCAGCTGGCTGGTTGCTCTGTACCCTGTCCTGTGGGTCCTGTTACATACGTGACCCACCGTCACCAAGGCTGTGCTGCTGCTGCTCTGTACCCTGCCCTCTGCAGCCATAAACTGCAGAGACTTAGCCTTAGCAACATGACCAGTCAATTGTGCCCTCTAACAACCCAATTTGGATCTGAGGCTGGAACAGTTCTTTTCTGTGCTATTGTTCCCCTGTCTCTTAGAATCACAGAATCACTGTGTCTCAGGCTTGGAGGAAATCTTAAACACCAAGCATGCAATGGTTCTCAATTTTCATTCTGTCACAACAAAAGGAAGAATAATGTACACAAGGATAAGAATTTCCCATTGATGTAGGTCAGTCAAGTTTACTTACTACAAAGACAATTTGATTTGTGGGTACATGCAATTCTTTTCTTTTAGTTCTCTTAGCTCTTCCATATCTGTCCAATATTTTCTATTGCTTATAATCAAGAAACAGATTATGTTTAATTTACTTATATATTTTAAAAGATATACAATTTATATATAAAAAAGTAACCACCATTCTGTTGTCTGTATCTATGTTTTTTTGTTTGTTTGTTCATTTGTGGCTTTTTGTTTTATATCCTACACCTGAAATTTATATAATGTTATTGACCAATGCTACCATGATACATTTAATAAAAATTTACAAGTAAAAAAAATTAACCACAAATTTATTCTGTGTTAGTAGTAACAAATTACCTGTGATGGACCACATGAGTGATTGTGGCCATAGCAATATACCAGAAAGCAAAGTTGAAAACTTCTACACTAGTCTAACTCTTCACTGGGGTTTTGAGATCGCTTTACATTTCTGCCAAGTAGTTATTCATCCACTGCTTGCTTACTTCCAGTGACAGGGGTCTCACTTCTTCCTGAGGGTACTCCAATTATTAGTAAACTCAGTCCAAATGGAGCTGAAATCTATCTTTCTGAAAATGTTCCCCACTGGTTTTATTGTATATTTCTAGCCATGTAGAAAGTATCTGTGAAGAGGTCTTGGTACATGGCAGGCCTTTGGCTCTTTCCCTGTGGCCTTAATCAAACCTCCAAGGGTATCACTGGACTTGGTCTAGGTTTTCTTTTTTCCTTGATGAGTCAGGCTGACTAACATTCTAGAAGCAGAGATGAAAAAGAGCATTTGGGAGCACATCCAACCCAGAGAAGCATTTAGAACTTGTCCATGGGGAGAACGCAGAGGCGAGGAAGGCACGGGGAAGGTGCCCTTTGCCTTCTCTAAACACGGCCGAATACCAGTCTCACCCAAAGAAGCAGCAGAGTCGAGGGAAGGAAGTCCATCTCTGTGGAAATGCGTCCTGAGCCTCAGCTTCAGGGCAAACAAAATGCTTTCCTGGACTCAGCAAGAGTTTATAGATTCTAGTTCCAGAATCCAGATTTCAGAAAGATACTGCCTGGGGTTGAATCAAAGCTCTACTATGTACTAGTCATGAGATTTGGGACACATTCATTAATCTCTCTAAACAATAACTACTTCATCTGTACATTGGAAGTAATAATAGCATAATGTCATAGTGTTATTACGAGAATTAAATGTGAAAAGTTGTATAAAGGGTCATTAAAGTGTATTATTCTTTATATATTTGAAACTTTACATTCAAAATAAAGTGGTAATATTGGTAAAAAATTATAAGATAAGCAACATATTGTTCAAAATGTATCCAAATTGAGAATCAGACTCATTTAAATCACCTCCTCCTTCTCTTTTTGTTACCCTGTTGACTGGTGTTTAGAAGCAAAAGATAGCTTTGCCAATCTCAGCTGGGCAGCTCTTTTCAAAGGATGTTGATAACTGCTGGTGAACCTTTCTGTACGCAGGGATTCAGATGCATGGGACTTTTCTTCTCTGACGCTGTGCACATAATCGTCACAACATTTGGATTTAACTATTTGAATTAGGAATGCTGTGCAGACATCACCGACACTGTTGCTGGAGGGAAAATATGAAGAGGCCAAAGTAAAAAAAAAAAAAAAAAAAAAAAATCACAGCTTGGAGATAAAAGAATAAAGGGGAAGAACAATTGTCTTCATGAAGAAAATGGCGATCAGCATTTGAACTACCTACAATGTTGCTTATGATCTGGGGGACAACAAAATACGTGTTCCATGATCGCATCTTTCACATTTTCACTGATAGGCCCCACTGGTGTCTTTGGCTTGATCTAACTGAAGTGGAGCACTCTGTCATATATTTATAAGCCAAAGTATTTCTTTTATTGTGAACTTTTTGTTCATGACTTCTGCCCATTTCCTATTGGTTGTGTGTTAGTCTTCTTTATATTAGGTTTTTAACATTGTTATTCTGGTTGCGTTGTTTATTAGCCTTATTCCTATTTGTTTGTAAAAGCTCTTTACATGTCAAAGAAACGGTCCCTTTTATATGAAGACATTTTTATATTTCATACATTTGAAATAATGGCATGACAGTGTCTAGAAACATGGATTAGGGGAGCATCAATAGGTCTTTAAGTTTTGGAAAATGATTGTGTGTGTTTACTTTATAATCTCTATTAGCAATTACGCACATAAAATATCTCCAAATTGGTACTTATTCCTAATTAAAAGAACAAAAACAGAAGTTCAATTTTTATTACTGCTTCTTTAAAAACAGTATTTCTTAATTATGAACGTCTGTTAACAAAGATGCTTGATCCACGTGTATCACTGTTATTCTGAGGCTCTCTAAGAGTTTTAGTGTACATTTTAGTGTTAACTACATGTCGACATTGGGTAAGAATTTAGTTAAGAATGACACAATTTGTATTTTCTTTGTTTTTGTTCTAGATAGAGCATTGAGTGGCAATCGTATCTTGCTTCAGGAAGCCCACTGCGTACAGTTGTTCCCAAGGTACAGTCTTACGCCCTTACACTGTTTGTATATATGTGAGCATAATTTCTGGTTTCTCTTATTTTTACAATAATGTCTAGCACTATTTCAAACTTTGGGTGTTCAGTAATGCTTGGTAACTGGTTAAATTAATGAGTTAATTGGCACATTACTAATATTCATTATAGTAGCAATAGTAGTAGAAGTAGTAGGTAGAGTTGTTTCAGCATTTCTTCTGTGGGATACTTTCCTAATTTGTAAAGTAGATTTCTTTCTTTTTTTTTTTAATCCTCACCTGAGGACAATTTTTTTGCATTTATCTTCAGATAGAGCAGGAGGGAGAGTGGGAGGAAGAGAGAGAGAGAAACATCCATGTGAGAGAGACATATCAACTGGTTGCCACCCACAGGACCCCACCTGGGGCCAGGGACAAACTGCAACCGAGGTACGTGCCCTTAGCGGGAACCGAACCCGGGACTCTCTGGTCCGCAGGCCGACACTCTAACCGCTGAGCCAAACTGGCCAGGGCTGTAAAGTAGATTTCTATGAGGTTGCATTTAAGTTTGAATGAGTTAATACATGTAAAACACTTGGACCCATGCCTAATATATAACAACCTTTCAATAAAAATTAGCTCTTTAAAAAACTATCAACCAATATTAAACCTTAATTTAAGAAACATCGTTTCCACTCCAGTTTCTCTCAGCCACTAAGTTACTTCAGTACTCTGCCTCTTCCAGAGGCGGTCCCGCTCCCAGAGGTAGCGCTGGGACTTGAGCAAAGCACATAGAAGTTGGGTGTTTGCTTCAGGATCAAATTTGTCCGTGAAAAGGGTGTAATTTCTCTCTTTCCAATAATATTTTCAATCAGCAATGCTTGTATTACTCCCCAAATCTGCTAAATTAAGTCCTTTTCTAGGAAAAATTCCCTGTGGGGCGGGAGGAAGTAACTGCCAGCCCCCCAGGACTGTGAGCAGACTGACGACTTGAATTTCCAGGAGCTCCATCTGTGCTTGACCGAGAGAGAAATGCGGTCTGCCTAGCGAGTTGAACACACAGGCATTCGGAGACGGTCATCGTCAACAGTGCTTCAGGAAGTCTCCCCTCCATTGTTGTGGTTCATTATTGGATTATATGATATTCATTTTTTCCATCCCCAGACTCACCACTTAAAATGCTCCCTCCTTTGCAATGAAATGCAATTCTTCAGCCTCATTTAGAAGCAACAATAGTGGTGTTCTATGGAATGGAAAAAGAAAAGGAGGGGAAAAAAATAGAGACACGATCTAATTTACCAGAACACATCTTAAGAAATGAGAAGAAGATAAACCTGTCCCTGGGAACTCACACACTCTGGTGCAGGGCCCAGTGTGGGGTCACGGGCTTTCACAGGCGGATTTCTCGGAAACGGTTCCGTCGGAATGGAAGCCACAGGGTCATGGGCCTGTTGCAAAAGACTGGGGGGCCCCGTTTACATAACAGTCTCTAAAACACTTCCAGGGGTAAGAAATGCTAAAAATAATATCGCTAACTATAACGAAACTCCCTACCTTGGGCACACACTTTAGAAGTGTGAAGGTGGTACAGGAATAAGCATCTGGATATATATATATATTTTTAAATCAATGTTCTCTATAAACCCTGGTTTGCTGCATCCTCCTCTCGGCTCCTCTCTCTGGCCATGCCGAGGGGAGAGCGCTCGGTCAGGAGTCTGAGAACCAGGAGGTCGTAACCACGCGGCAGCCTCCGTTGTCTTTATGAATCCACCGCCTTGAACCTCCGAGGATGGTCTGCAGTCTGTGGCCCCAGCGCCGGGGCCGAGAGGGAAGCTGAATGTGAGCAGATCCTTCCTAAGCAAGTTCGGCTGTTTTGATGAATCCATTTTTTGTGTGAAGTCCTGGGTTTTTTGACCGCACAATCATGAACATTATCACTCTCCCAGCTGCCTCCACCTTCCACCACCCACCCATTTCCCATGCATTTTTAGATTGTTTTAAAACAAGCCCGAGGCACAGCAACAAAATATAAGATTGTTAGACCCTTGCTTGCATTTTTGGATTTTAGAGTGGGCTAGGCCCTCGGGGATTTTCTGGTGCAGTTTCCTTATTTTAGGAAAGAGCAGTAAAATGATTTCTACCCGAAAATCAGATACTGCTGCTGCCCCGCTCCTAACCCCCAGGCCCGACCATTTCAGTGCAGTTGGCCCGACTGCCTGGCAGGTATTTGCATCTCTACCGCAGGGCTTTCCTTGGCCTTTGAAGCCCACTCCGTTCACACACCTGGCAGGCCAGAAATGCCAGGGGAGTTGCTGCCCTATACTCCAGCAACCTTTTGCCTGTGATAGACAGGAATCCATATATAAGTACCCCAGTCCCCCCACCTTTCCTGTTAAATAATTCTGAGGCATATTTTCTACACTGGCTCCCAGAGATCCTAGCAGATTAAGTTCTACTTGCTCTCAGTGGTAACTTGGAGATATAATATTACAGATGATATATTATAGAGTTAATTATATGTAATTATAGTATAACCGTCTCCTTTATACTGGCATCCTTCCCTTCCCTGACTCAATTCTCCCCTCCCCTGCATGGGTTTCCTAGATTGCCTTCCAAATATCTGTTACTTGCATTCAAATCCTAATCTCAGGCTCTGCTTCTGGGGGAATTCAAAGATACCTATGCACCTTGCAAATACTTCTTATTGTTTTTGTTCTTGTTTTTCTAGCACGGGTTTCCTAACGATTTGTTCTCATAGCTGTGGTCTGTGCCAGTTGATAGATTTGTTGTTCATTGTCAATAGCTTTGCAACTTTGCTTTCAGGCCTTAGCACAGTCCTACCACATAGTAAGATGCAGTACGAGAGTGCCCAGGGCTCCTGACTGTGGGTGCCTTCAGGCAGCAGCCTCATCCATCCCTTCTGTGGTGGACCTCTGTGGCTTATGCCCACCCAGCATGCATTCCACCTTGGCCAGTCTCAGTCCCGTGGGGAGGATGGGTCTTTTAATCAATGTCATCCTTATCTCTGACCATAGTGATTTGTTCCGGGATCCCAACTGGTGGAACTGTTGGAGCACTTCTCCTTACTCTTTTCTCCTTCTTCCTTCTTTCCTTCCTTCCCCTCCTTCATTTTCTTTCCTTCCTTCCTTCATTCATTCATTCATTCATTCATTCATTCATTCTTACTAGTTATTGAGCTTGTAGGAATGTAAGCCTAGGGTTTCTTAGTGAGCAGCTGACTACCAAAAGAAGAGAGCCTGCCTAAACTAAAACTAGTAGAAGGGAAGACAGGATTACTGTGCAAGGAAAAGAGAGAGAGAGAAAGAGAGATCTAACCCTGGCTGGTTTGGCTCAGCGGTTAGAGCGTCGGCCGGCGGTCCAGAGAGACCTGGATTCGGTTCCCGCTAAGGGCACGTACCTCGGTTGCAGTGTGTCCCCGGCCCTGACCCAACCAGGGCCGTGCGGGAGGCAGCCGCTCGATGTGTCCCTTTCAGAAACGTCTATGTTTCTCTCTTTCTCTTCCTCTCCCTCCCTCCCACTCTATCTGAACAAAAAATGGAAAAATGTCCTCAGGTGAGGATAAAAAAAAAAAATGAGAAAGAGAGATCTAAAGACACTGTTTTCGTTCCTACATACAGCTGTGCCCAAAGACCTTGAACTTATCAACATTTTACCACTTTTGCTTAAGTCGGTTGGGTTGAGTTTCTGAGTCAAGTGCAGACTTGTGTTAAATTACCCTCTTTGACCAGCCCCTGGCTAGATGCTGCAGACTCAGAGATCCGTGTTCTGTCACCATCACTGTCCACGGAGAATGCGCAGGTTAACGGTGGTTTGAGGAGTGACGGTACCACCCCGAGCGTCGTCGCCTTGGCTTCCTCTTTCAAAGGCACCATGTTTCTTTTCTTGGCTTTCAGAAGAGACAAAGAAGCTGGGTTATTTTCCTCTCGGTTTCCCCAGTCATACAAAACTCCTTTCTAGTACTTTTTTTTTTTTTTTAAGAGGCCAGCATTTCCTGGTTGTTTGTTCCCTGTGATGAATGTCTCCATTGCTTGTTAACCTCCAAAATAGGCAGCCCCACCATTAGGGCTTATGGTCTATATGAAACAACATAAAAACAAGACACATTCTCCACCATGCACATTTCAAATGAAATGTAACGGAAGAGAAATAAATAAAAACGGGGAAAAAAATGCCTTAAATGGTTTATGTTGGAAAATGTTATATGGGCAATAATGGTGCTTCTATGGGCTTTGGGCAGAGACTTTGATAATGAAGGTTAAATGAGGGAATGTTACAAAAAATGTTCACTGTTCATAAAAATAAATCTCTGGTATGAACCAGAATGAAATAAACAGAGTTGCAGGCGCCGGGAGCATCTGGGGTGACCTCAGCCTCAGGTTGGTAATAGCCAGACTTGCTGGAACCACACACTCTCACTTCAGCAGGGTTCACTTAGCTCTCCATCACGGGGACATTGAGTTCCATGGGCCTCCGGGGTGGCTCATCGGCTGTCTCGCTGAAAAACAAAGGTCTCGCCACTTCCAGAATGTTTCTTCCTCGTGTCCCGGCAGGATTTCCAGACACCCTGCCCTTCTAGGTTAAGCCTTAGTCTAGGGGTTTCAAACACAAATGTCCGCGGGGGTAGCAGTCTGTGACTAAGGGAAATAACGCAGAGGGGACAGTGGCAAGTTGGAGAAAGCATGCCTCACCTGGAAGGCTCTCCACTTGTCAACTGCAGTGGACAGTTGGGATGCCAGCTTAGAGGGGGGTCACACCTTCCCATTTCTCAAGGGTGAGCTGGAGATCTGAATTTTATATGAAAATTCTTTGTTTGAGTTTTAAATGTTGGCAACCAGTTCCTGATATACAGAGTGTGTGTGTGTGTGTGTGTGTGTGTGTGTGTGTGGGAAAGGATACATGTCTATGGGTCAGAATTGGCCTAGCAGCAGCCAGATGCAGTGTCTTGCTCAGTGAATGCTGAGACTGTAGTTGCCATCGTTTGGGCTCACCGAGTCCTGCTGCAGGCTTGTCAGGTAAAGGGCCTCCACGGCGCACAGTCCTGGAGGTAAGGGCTTCTACTAGAAACGGCCGTTCTTTACCATGTGCTGTGTGCTGGGCATGTTGCTGTGAGCTGTACATGGATTATGTCATCATATCCTCCCTATATTCCTAACAGGGAAGCAGCAGTGTAATCCCATTTTATGGAAGGGGAAACTGAGGGTTCAAGAGAAGGAAGTATTTGACCACAGCCATGGTCCAGGATGCCCTGTGGACACCCCCTCACATCTCCTTGGCCTCGCCACTGATACTGGCCAAGGCTACCGCTTCACCTCACGTGCCTCTCTCTGCTTCCTCTGGTGTTAACACATCATGGGGCAGCCCTCCATCGGGGGCATGGAACTAATGAATACGATCTTTGGTCCCTGGCTGACAGTTCTGGTCCTGCAGTGAAGTAACCAGTTGCCTCCAGCAGTTAACACTCAATTGTATTGGTTTTTCCTTCTTGCCTTTTTCTTCCCTGCCTCTCATTTGGGGGATCGCATTCCCCAATAAAGTACCCTACACGCATCTTCAGCTCAGGCTCTGCTATTGGAAAACTCAAGCCAAGATATGTGGTGAAGCTGGAATCGAAACCAATGTTTGAGTTGGTCTCCAAGTAAATCCTCTATCAAACCAGGGACTAAAGTCTCTATGTGATTCTTTTCCTGGGTCCTTTCCAGTCCGATTGGTCCGGAAATAAAACTTGAGAGTAAGAAAAGGATCTAAAAGGATTCTTCACCGAGCGAGAGGGAGGGAGGTTGGTGGTGTGGAGTAGTTGGTCCATAGAAATGAAATGGGGATGAGGGATAGGGTGCAATGTAATGTTAGTGCATGACACGCTTTCTTTGTAGACACCTGCTCATGCCTGGCACTGTGCCCAGTACTAAGGAAGGTCCCGGGAACTATGGGAATGCAAACTGGGAGGGTAAGGACCAATTTCCAAAGAGCTTCAGTGACTTTGGGCAAGGATGTCAATCTCAAACGGCCAACGTGGTGAGGGGAGAAAACCTTAAGTTAAACCAGCCCGATTTGTGTGTGCATATCAAACACAAATGCATAGTCTTCACTTTTTCACAGAATTAAGCTTTAGGTGTTCTTCCATTTTTCTTTCAAAACGTGGTTATTACAGTCTACCATCCATTTTCTCACTTCAGATAGAGACAGGGGTACGAAAATTATTTCACTTTCCTTTCTTTATAATTAATCCATTCATTTGTAACTGAGATGTCATTGACCTACTTGCATTGTGTAAGTTTGAGGAGTTCAACATGTTTGTCTGATAGGTTTATATACTGCAACATGATTGCCATAGTCCTGTTAGCTAACTCTCTATCTCATTACACAATTGCCATATTTTTGAGTTGAGAAAACTTAAGATCTAGTCTCTTAGCAACTTTGAAGTTTGTAATACAGTATTGTTGACTATCATCACTATGTGGTGATCTCCAGAACTTATTTATCTACTTGTTGCAACTTTGTACCCTTAAACATCTCCCCAACTCCCCCGCCCCAGCCCCTGGTAACCACCATTCTACTCTCTGCTTTCGCTGGTTCAGCTTTTTTTTTTTTTAGGTTCCACAGATAGGTGAGATTATATAGTATTTATCTTCCTCTGTCTGACTTATCTCACTTAGCATAATACCCTCAAGGTCCATCCATGTTGTCACAAATGGCAGAATTTCCTTCTTTCCCATGGCTGAATAATATCCCATTGAATATATATCACATCTTCTTTATCCACTTATCCTTTGACAGATGCTTGGTTGTTTCCATGTCTCGTCTATCATGAAACATGCTGTAAGGAACATCATTGTGCAGCTATCTCTTTGAGATTCTACTTTCAATCCCTTCAGATGTGTACCCAGGAGCGGGACTGCTGGATCACAGGGCTGTTCAATTTTTAACTTTTTTGTGGAACTGCCTTACAGTTTTCTATAACGGCTGTACCATTTTACATTCCCACCAACAGTGTGTAAGGGTTTGGTTTTCTTTACTCTACATCCTCGCCATCACGTATTATCGCTTGTCTTTTTGATGATAGTGCTTCTAACAGGTTTGAGGCGATATCTCATTGTGGTTTTGACTTGCAATTTCCTGGTGATTAGTGATGTTGAGCATCATTTTTATATCTATTAGCCATGTGTATGTCTCCTTTGGTAAAATGTCTATTTAGTTTCTTTGCCCATTTTTAAATTGGATTATTTCCTTTTTTTTTGTTTTTTGGTTTTTTTTTTTTTTGCTGTTGAGTTGTATGAGTTCTTTATAGATTTTGGATATTAACCCTATATCAGATATATAGTTTGTGAATATTCTCTCCCATTCTGTAGGTTGCCTCTTTAATTTATGTCAGTTTGTTTGCTTGCGGTACAGAAGCATTTTAGTTTAATGTAGTCCCACTTATTTTAATTGCCTTTGCTGTTGGTGCAAGAAATCATTGACAAGACCAATGTCAGGGTCTTTTCCCCTATGTTTTCTTCTTGGGCTTTTATGGTTTCAAGTCTCACTTAATTTCAAGTTAAATTTTTGAGTAGTGTAAGATAGAGGTCCAGTTTCACTCTTTCGCATGTGGATATATTGAAGAGACTGTCCTTTCCCCATTGTGTGTTCTTGGCACCCTTGTCAATAATTAGTTGACCATATATGCATAGGTTTATGTGTGGTCTCTATATTCTGTTCCACTGGGCTAATACCTGTGCCTTCCTTTCAACTCTAAGGAAAACAGCCACTCAAGGGTAATGGCAAATGGCAATCGACCCAGTCTTCCTGTCAGGGAAGCATGATGGAGGCTGGGAACTGGGGAGGCAGCCTCCTTTATGAGCGACGACTCAGCTCCAGCTGGCTGTCACTGTGCAGGAATGCGGGCCCCATATGTCAGATCTCCCAGTTATTCAAGAGAAGTCAGAAGAAACCCAGACATGTTTGTGAGATCTCCAGATTTTAAGAAGTTAACAATGAATTCAAATGTCTTAAAGGCCATCAGCAAGCCGATACCGGCGGAGCAACCAGCACACCTGCAAGGTGCATTTGATACTCAGGCATGCTCTCTGCATTGCGGGCTCAGCCCTCGGTTTCACGCAGAGTCCTTGAGCCACACCGTGTTTCCCAGGAGTGGAACGAGACTTGAAGAAGCTCTGTGGTGCATGGTATGCCACTGAATTTGAATTTTCTCTTCGCTTTCTGCTTCTGGGGAAAGTAGATTAAGACGTGTTTATAAATTTGTGTGTACATCTGTATACATGTTTGCTAAGGGTTCAGAAATGGACCTGGAAAACAAACAAACAAATATATACATTGACTCTTCAGAAACTATGAAGAGGCTGTATTTGGACATGGTAGGTAGAGGTTTTGTTTGTTTGTTTTTAAAGGATTTTTAAATCAGCAAGAAGGGAGTATATGACTTTAATATTTTTTCTTTGTGTAAAATCGTGTCCCCTGACCAGATTTCTATTGGCCTTGGTGATTAGTTGGCTATTTTAGTAGTTGATTGTCTCAGCCTTTAGTAAGAGCCCCTCCTAAATGGGACTCACTATGTCATAAGTGTATAAAATATTCATTAAGATGGCGCTTTTAATGGATTTGTTTGGAATGAACTCCAGCGGAGGGAGCCAGTGCTGATTTGTGGAGTAGCTGGGCTGTTGCAGGGCTGTGTCTGCCTCAAGTCCTGCCTTGTCCCAAGTCCCTCCACCCACCTCTGCCTGCAGGCTCCAGTCTGCGAAGGGCACTGACACCATGCCAACGGGGTTTCTCAGGACCAGACCTTCTGTTCCATTTGTGCAAGTGTGTTCCCAACTCAGTTTCTCACTCTGTGTTCCATGGAGGTGTGCACAGCTGGTCTGGAGTACACAGGGGTGCTTTTGCCCAGTAGAATTAACTGCCTAGTGGGTGCATGAGTGCTCAGGCTCCAGAATGAGACTGATCGAGCTTCCGGTCCTGGCTCTGTACCTGACTAGCTGTGTGACCTTTGGGTAAGTCTGAGCATCTCCGAGCCTCAGCTTCTTCACCTGTTAAAGTAGAGCCACACTAGCTCAGTAGGTCCTCAAGCAACATCGTCTGTTCAACATCCTTCTGTTGTAACGTTGACAAGATGCCGTGGGAACTTAACTCTTATTTTTATTGATTAGCCTATGGTAAAACTGGTTTCATTATATGTTATTTCACTTAAAGTCACAGAATCTACTGACAATGATAAGTGAGGCCTGACTGTGCCTGGGACATATTAAAAACATATTAACGTTAGCCATTATTGTCTAAGTGCTAGGGATCTAACTGCTACCACGTACCTGGGTCCACTTGAAGTTTGCTAGACAGATACCATTGGTTCCAACCTCATGCCAACCCAGCAATACAGCAGGTGTAACAGAACACCCCTGCACAGATGGATGGACTGTGGAGCAGAGAGGTTGAGGGAAAGTCACAACTGCTCTGGAAACTGGTGATGAGACCTGGGACTAGCATGAATTCCAATCCTTCATCCTTGATTAGGGCCTTTTCTTTTCTCTTTGTGTTTCTGTAACCAGAGCACATCTGGATGTGAGATCATGCCATCAGGGCCTCTGCTATTCAATCTCCACCTGCTCATCTCTGTGCTTTCCGGTCCTGAACTGTCACCTTCTTTGCAGTTGGTTAAAGTATGGTGATGTGAAATAAATAATAACACAGAGAAAGAACCCTCCCCACAGTAACACTACCCATGTCAAACCTGGCCTCTTGAGGCCCGGCCTCAGCGTCCAGCAGGCACACTCTCCTTTGGGCTCATCCCATTCCCTTTGGGTTCTGAACCCTGTTCGGGACTTGTAATCCATTTGGGCAGTGACCTTAGGCAAATGACTTCACTTTCTGGGTTCTCTATTTCTCCACCCTTAAAGTGGAAAAAATGATTAATTAACTAATTAATTAATTTTTTATTGTTGAAAGTATTACAGATGTCCTCCTTTTTTCCCCATTGACCCCTCCTACCCCCTTTGATTACTTTATTGGTAAGGGACTAATACTTCCCTAGGAAGGTATGGAAGACATTTAACAACAATCAGCTCTGCCTATTGCCCTCTGGGGCTGGGTGGGGCCAGGGTCCTATTTTCACAGGTCACAAACAATTTCGTAAGACTGCCGGAATGAGGACACAGCTGTTTCTCAGGGCAGGGTCCAGTGGAGTGGCCGGGAGGGAGCATTTACATGGGAATGGGTCTGGCTGCCTCAGACACTCTTCCTTGGTGTCTGGGTCCTGGGAGGGAAAAAAAGCTCACCCAGACCCTGATTAAGCCGGATTGCCACGGGCGCTCTGTAACCAGGCAGACAGAGCGCCCGACCTTCTTTCACTCTGAAAACAGAAATCTGTCCAGACTTAATCACATCACTTTTTCTCCAGGGCCTCACCTCTGATGTTCAGGAGAACATTCTGTGTCTCCAGGCCCGAAAGCCTGTGCCTCAGTGGGAGCTCTGCTCCCTTTAGGATTTTTGCTTAAGTAGAAGAAGCAAAGATTACTTTTTGTTCCCCTTTTACTCTCTTCTGCATTGACATGAAATTGAAGATGACTGTAGTTATGGGGAAGGGGACAAGGGGAGAAGCCAGGGAAGAAGGCTGGGAAAGCCAGTGTGGAGAGTGTGTCTCGGGCCCAGGGAAGCTCTGTGTTCCTCAAGCTGATCGCTCTCTTCAAGGCCATCATCAAAATAATGCCTCACCCAACCACACTGAAATCCGTTCCTGTGGGCCTCTAACCCTTCCCCAGGGAGTGCACTTTGCAGTGAGAATTCCTCCAAGCTGATCATCTCAGTGTAAGCGCGGATACACCCGCACCGCCTTTGGTCCTCCCTCCATTGTTATGGCCCTTTCTGGGCTTGGTGACCAAAGGGATGCCAGCGTGAGGCTTGAGAAACAACGCAGACACTGACCTCTCAGTGTTAATGAATGCCATTGGATGTTTATTGCACTCCTGTCAACCAGTCACTTTAATTAAAGCGTGGGTAGGGGGTTGGAAGTTTCTGTACAAGGCTGAGGGCTGATCTGGAGCCTTCGGGACTGGGGAAGGGATCTGCACCTCTAGTTTCAGTGGTGCGTGAGCTCTGTGTCAAAGCACAGACGTAGGGTCCAACACCGAGAGGATGGAGAGGAATGTAGGGCAGGGGTCTCTGCTGTCTCTCAGCTTTAACCACTCCTCATTTTTGCCATTGGATTCTCCCTCCTTGTGTCCTTCCATTGATTGTCCCTGTACCTTAAGATAAAGTATGCAATGAACAGCGGCAAAAGAACTCCATGACAAAATCTTGGTGGGACTTAGTGGGATGTGATCATTTTCTAAGCCAAATAATATTTCATTGTATGGATAGCCTGCCTTTTGTCTGTCCATTCATCATTTGGTGATTCCACTTTTTGGCTATTTGTGTAATGCTGCTATGAACATTCATAGTGTTTGGTTGACCTATTTTTTATTTTGTTGGGTATATATCTAGGACTGGGATGCTATCTCCATATCTCTACTTTTAAAAATAATATTCATTGATTAAGGCCAAATGCCCAACCAGATAGCATCCCTCTCACCCTAGAATCTCTCTGACGATTTGTTTATATAGCTCACCACGCACGTACCAAATTCCACCTTCTGCTATAGCTGGTTGTGAGGTTACCCTGGCAGGCCATCTCCTGTTTCTGATCGTAGGCAGCAAACGTTTTGCATAGAGCATGGCTGAGTGGAATCTTGTCCTTCTGGAAAATAGCAACATCATATAGTGGAGAAAGAGTAGAACTGGAGTTAGATGAAATGTTTCAAAAAGATAAGCTGTCTCTGACATCTCTTGTTTCTTAGGAAAAGATGTTATCCCGTTGAAACCTTTTTACAGCAGTGAGTACAGGGGAGAATGACTACATCCTGGAAGAACTTCCCAGTCCTCAAAATTTTTCTGGAGGAGAAACAACATCAACAACAGGAATATAGAGGAGAACAATTCTTGGAATCAGGGGAGAAGTGCCATGGCAAGACCATTAACCTATTACAATTGGCTTGTGCCCATTGCTAGGTTTCTGTTCACTGGGAACATGCTACCTTTTTCCTCTCTCTCTCGCTGCAATTGCTCGGTGCTGGAAATGCAAGAGGATGGTGAGAGGAGAGAGCTCACCTCCCAGGGAGTGACGGCTGACTACCTTCAGAATGAGCGTACAGGACCAAGCAACTGTCCGATGAGTATGGTGCTAACTCAGAAGTACCTAGGGGACTTGTTAACCCACCAGATTTTTAAGTCTAAAGACTATGGGATAAAGTCAGAAAACAAAACAAAACAAGAAGAACCCACTCAATAGCACATGGATATGAAACGGGAGCCTCAAGCAAACTTTTTCTTACTCAGCTCCTCCCCTGGCTGTCTTCAGCTGCTCCCCTTGCTCTAAGAATGGTGGTTCTCAAACTTAAATGTGCATCACAATTACCCAGAGAGCTTGTTAATACATCCATTACTACGTCCCTCCCCAGACCTCCCGATTCAGTAGGTTTCCATCGGATGTCTAGGTCACTCGAATGCCGCTGGTGGCATGAGCTTACTGCAAGAACCCCTGCTCTGAAATGAATGCTAATCTCAGCTCTGTTTTATTCAGTTCCCCTTTAGCTCATCCTTGGTTTGGTTTTATTTAGCTATGTGGGTAGCAATCTGATTAAACAAGTCTCTCTGGAAGCTGACTGTGTGTACTTATTTTGTAGTCACAGCCCCTAGTACAAAGAGCTGTAAGTGGTAGGTGCTTATGTTTTTTTGATTTAAAAAAAAATGAGATATTAGTGATCTATAGAAGCTTAATGTATTGACATCCTGGGGTATTTAAATTTTTAAAAAGAGGATCAACTTAAAATGAGTTAATTTCTAAATTATAAGAATGTCACCCAAAATGCACAACCCGGTTTTCTAAAATGTGCAAAAGATTTGAGGAACACTTCGCCAGAGAAGATAGATAAATAGTATAATGAGCATCTAAGATGCTCAACATTAGTCATTAGACAATTGCATGAAACCACAAGGAGACACCACTGCATACCTATAGAGTAGCTAAAAACAAACCCCAAACCCTGACAATATCAAGTGCTGACAAAAATCTGGAACAGTGGAACTCTCATGCATTGCTGGCACAGATGCAAAATGTTAGCAGTCACTTTGGAAAATAGTTCAGTTTCTCATAAAGTGAACTTACTAGATGACCCACCAATTCTATTCCTAGGTATTGACATAGTGAAAGAAAAATCTATGTTTACACAAATCCTGCACACAAAGGGTTATCGCAGCTTCATCCATAGTCAGCAGAAACGGGAAGCAATCCTCAAGTCCCTCGACCGGTGAATGGATTAACGATCCATGGAACGTTTATACAGTGGACTATTACTCATCAGTACAAACCTGGGCTGTTGATACACACAAAACATGATGAATCCAAATGCATTCTACCGAATGAAAGAAACCAGGCTCAAAGGGAAACAACGCATGATTTCATGTTCTGTGGCATTAGAGAAAAAGGCAAATTAATAGGGACAGAGAATAATCAGTGGTTGGTGTTAGGGTTGGGTGACAACCAAGTGATGAATGAGGGAATTTGGGGAGAGGATAGAAGAGCTCTTATCTTGATTGTGGGAGTGGTTATATGACCATATATCTTTTTAAAAACTCATAGAACTGTAAGCCACAAAAAGTGTATTGTATTATATGCAAATTAAAAGTAATTATTTCAAAAAAATACTATCACTAAAGATGTGTTTGGAGAGAGATGGGGACAGAGGACAGGTTGCCTGCGTTAGGCGTGGCTCTCCGACCAGGAAGCCGCAGGGAGCACTGTGCTGCCAGCAGCGAGAGCTCGTGAACGGTGACTTCACTTTTAGGACATCAAGGAGGGCTAAGGAGTGCCAGGAAGAGAAGTGACCAGTAAAAGAATGGAAGTGAGGTCATGGGGTAGCTACTTCAACGGTGAATCGTTTGCGGAGGAAGGGCTCAGCAATAGATTGCTTCTTGTGAAGAAGACTTGGAAGGACAAATATAGCAAATAGGATGAAAAGTTTCTCCCGGAGTGATTATCACCCGCAGCATTACAGATCCCAAAGGGAATACACTCCGTGGTCCTCATTAAAAATCCCACACCAGCCTCCTGGAAGAGTGCTTGTCCTAGGAAGGAAGCTTTCCAGGGACTCAGCTAAGGGTGCAAGGAAATCAGAGACCTAGATGAATCTCAGCTCTCTCATGTACGAGCCTGGAGCCCTTGCAAAACCACTGTGCTTTTCTGACCTTCAGATTCTCCATCTATAAAACGGGGTTAACGCTAGCACACACCTGTCGGTACTGAGAAAATTAAATGAGGTCATGCTTGTATAGCACGGAGCACAATGCCTGGCAGGTAGGAAACACTCAGTAATTTGTAGTGAGCATTGCCTTCCCGATGATTTCAGGGGCATGCATGTACTTATTTCTTTTCTAGTTTATACTTGTCTTCATTATTGTTATTATTATTATCATTATCATTATTTTGGTTAACATCTCATCAGTAGGGGGATCATCAAGCCTCAGAATCATCATCTTGCTGCCTAGAGTATACAGAGAGAGGGAATTTGAAGAGAGACATCTTACTCCCAGAAACACAGAATTGTTTATACGCAATACAAAGAACCTTCAAAAGCAAGGGCTGTGACTTCCTCCCTCCAGAACCAGTTAACCTGTTGGGATATTTGGTAGATGAATTCTGCTCCACGCTCCCTCCTTTACTGTGCACTGGACCAGGAGGCTGCAGCTGCTCCCCACGCTCTCCTTCCAACACGGAGAACCAATTTCCCAGCACCAGGGGAGACCATAAAAAAGGGGAAATATGCAAATGTCCAACATTGATTAGTTTTACCAGCTGCTCTTCTTGCTCCAGAATCAACAGATTGGCCACTTTCGCTGCAAAGTCCACTGGACAGACTAAGGTGATTTTTTTTTTTTTTAAGAAATGGAATTAAAAAAATAAATTATACTTTCCAGGTCAAGCCTGATACAAGAGATGACAAGTGGAAGGAGTGTTTAAATAAAGAGAAGAGAGACATGATAAGCCTTTATTAGACTGTTCCTGAAAGTATGTGTGCCCTTGGGGGAGTCTGGTCCTTGGAAACATTTGGGGATTCTCCACTTGCTAGAGCCTCGAACTGCCAGGACGCGCTGATTCCCTGACAGCCTGACCTCCAGGGTCTGACTACTCTTTCCCATCCTGCTGGCCGCCTCCTGCTCCCTGACCATTCTTATGACCATTATACGTTTCTGAACCCTTCATCTTGGCAACTACTTCCTATAATGTGTGATGGTAAGATGTGCGTGCCCAGCTCTCCATCCCGATGCTGACACTGTCCTAGGCTGAGGTCACATTCAGCTACACTCTTCTTTCTCAGTGTGTTCTCTCTCTCCTGCTCCCTCCCTCCCTCCCTCCCTCCCTCTCTCTCTCAAATGCTTTCCGATGCCAGGCTAGTTACATAAATGAGTGAGGAAGCATCTGGGTATAAGGAAGTAGGGGGTGGTGGTGAGCATATGTCTGTTCTTTTTTCCTGCTATTATGGGACATTAAAGTACAAAAATGTTTCACTTTTTTCCTCCACTCTGCTAAAGAGGGGAAAGTAGAGAATGTGTGGTGATACATGACAGCTGACACTACCTCAGAGATGTAGAGCAATGCTGGGTCTCACCTTGGTCGTGTGGATGAGAGGGAGCCGGGCTGCATCTGAACTGAGCAGCTTTCACTCAGCTCCGGCTGACTGCCGTTGGCGAGAATGTGAGCCCAGCATGGCTAAGCACGTAGTTATTCAAGAGACGCCCACATCTTGATCGTGATGTGATTTCTCTAAATCACATCAAAATTCCAACAATTTTAATGCTGACAGTTTATTTCATTTTGAAAAATTATGGTGTGGACCAAAACACATGTCTCTATGTGAGTTTTAGCCTGTGGCGAGCAATTCGGACCTCTGCGTTGGACCCCAGTTTGATGGCTGCTGTGGAGTTAGTCCTGCTTTCAGAGAGATGGAGATCCCTGTAGAAACAACATGAATTATGTTAGAAATTATCTCTTCCTGATCTTTAAAAGGATTGTGAATTAAAGTGGTATAGTGAAGTATGAAGTCGTTTATTAAAACATTGTTCTAGTCCGGCCGGTGTGGCTCAGTGGTTGAGTGTCGACCCATGCACCAAGAGGTCGCCAGTTTGATTCCTGGTCAGGACACATGCCCAGGCTGTGGGCCCGATCCCCAGTGGGGGGCATGCAGGAGGCGGCCAATTGATGTTCTCTCTCATCGATGTTTCTATCTCTCACTTCCTCTCTCTCCAAAATCAATAAAGGAAAAAAAAATTGTTCTAAAAGCAAAAGATGCGAAATAGACTAAATATCCACTAATAGGGGATGGTTATGTAAATTCCATTCAAATCATACTACATACCTATTAAAAATGAGTCAGGACTGTAGTTCCAATACGGAACCCATGCTAAGATATATCATTACGTGAAAAAAATCAAAGTGCAGAAAATTGTGTATAATGTGCTACTATTGTATTTTTAAAAAATGTATGCCCATATATATGTATGTTTCTATCTGTAAACTATCATCTCTAGAAGGACATGGAAGGATGGCTCCCTCTGGGAAGGAGAGGGAGCCTGGGTTCTATTGTTTGTTTTATGTATATTTGATAACATTTGAATTTTTACCACATGCCTATAGTCTCTATTCAAAATAAATGTAATTAAATGAAAATAAACTAAGCTACAACAAAACAAAACAAAACACCCTAACTCATAGGAAACAGCCTCTTCTCCGAACAGGTGGTGGCAGGATAGGGATAGGTTGTCATCAACAGCAGAGAGGATGGACATTTTTCCAGGAAATGTCGTGACTAGTGTGTGCTTCATCATCTTTCCACCCCTTGCTTCTGAAAGACAGCGATGTTGGCTTCAGTGGATGGCTGCAGACTCCAGTGTGAAACGGAACATAGCCACAGACGTTGTTAACTTTGCTTTTCAAACTCAACAGGATCCGACTCCCAAAGGCCCATGAGACACTGCGGCGGTTCAAGTGCATGGAGCTTGCTAGCAGCTGGGTTCCTACCACTCTCTCCATCCTATTTTACCTACATCATCTTCTTTGGGATGCACTCATAGCCTCAGAAATGTTCCTGGTCCACCTGTTGGCCGCCCACTCTCTTGCCTGGGTCCTGAGTTTGGCTGGTGTCAGCTCTGGGCTTAACGGACGGATGTCGTATTTCCCAGCATGCACGTGGATTTGCTTGAGGTTGTCCAGGCTCTGTTGTGAACGTGTACCTCTTCTGTGAAAGGAATGACATCACGAATAGACTTTTTCATTTTATTTCCCTGGACCCGTATATATAACTAGCTAGATATAGTTATGGATATAAATAAGAATAAAGATACAGGTATACATATGTATAAAAGACTATAAAAGAAACGGGAAATAGTGACTGCCTCTGGGGAGGAAGCATAAGTGTTCTTTTCATGCTCAATAAGCTGATTGTGGAATCGACAAACTGCATTTCCAATATTACGGGTGCTGTGCTTGAGATGAGGAAAGGAGAAGAAATGACCTAGTTTGAGATATTTAAATTATATCGATCTGAAGAAAACAGAAAAAGAAATAGAATTTCTGATGTGTTAGGGGAAAGTTAGATAATGTAATAAGTGATATTGAGGCCTTTGGCTAAACATCTAAGAAAGTGGATATCCCTACCTCACTCCTTTCACCAAGATAAGTTCGTGGAGTGAAGACTTTAGAGTGGCCCTCAGTCCCCACCTCCTGGTTTCCATGCCTTCGTGTAACCCCTTTGAGTATGGGAAGCAGCCGTGACTTTCTTCTAACCACTGGAATGTAACAAGGTGATGGGTTGTATGTCATCACATGTGTGTGATTACATAATAGTGTCACGCCTGCCTTGCTAGAGTCTCTCTCTGGCTTTGATGACGCAGGATGCCATGAATCCCATAGCAACAGGAAATGAATTCAGACAACACCCCGAGGGAGCTTGGAAGTGAATCCTCCCTAGTTGAGCTTCTGATGAGAACCAAGCTCTGGCCAAGACCTTAATCACAGCCTGTTAAACCCCACACAAAGGACCCAGTTAAACAATGGCCAACTCCTCACTCACAGAAGCTGTGAAATAATAAACATATATTATTTTAAGCTGCTAAATTTGTGGTAATTTACAAGGCAGCAGTGGGAAACTAACACAGTTCCATATGGATTAATGAATTAAATGAAAAGAAAAAAAGAAAGAAGGATCCCATATAACTCACTAAGGGAAAATGTAGTGGAATGCTTTTGTAATCCTGAAGCACAAAAGATATTTATAAAGAAGAAACGAATCCTAAAACCACACACACAAAACGATGGACAAGTTAGACTACATAAAATGTTTAGAATTGTCCATGGGAAAAATACTATTCTATAACTAAATTTCCTTAATTCTTCAGTCTCTGCAAGTAAAGAAACAAACTAGAGAACCTAAAGAAAAGTGAGCTCAGGACATTGACAGTAGATTCAAAGCAAAAAAAATGTAAGTGTCTTTGGCATCAACAAAATGTTCATACAATCAAATTCAAATTTTCAAAAGTGAGATTTTAATTTTTAGGTAAAAGTTTCACAAAGATAAAAAGTTTGCTAATACTGGGGAAACAGACACTCATATACTGTTGCTTGAAATGTAAATCGGTGAAGCCTTTTTGGCCATAGAAATGAAAATGTGTAGCACACCTACACCTGCCAGTCTTCTTGTATGAAGTCATTCAACAGCCATGCCCACACAAGCGTGCAGTGACTTTTGAGTAGCAAAAACAAGACACAATCACAATGCTCATTGGTAGAAGACCTGTTAAATAAACTTAGGGGTGGCTCACTATGAATGAGGATGTCTTCTGTCAATAAGTCATGATAAGGAATAGTTTACCAGCTCTATTAAGTTAAAAAACAACAATAACAGTCACAGTGTATACCGATAACGTGCTCCAACTTTTCCAAAAGGATATATCGTAATAAGAAAAAAGTGTGTGTGTGTGTGTGTGTGTGTGTGTGTACATTAGAAAAAAGAGTGTACCTGAATTTGACCTCAACCTAGGACAGTGTCAGCATCGGGATGGAGAGCTAGGCATGCACACCTTACAATCACATATTATAGGAAGTAGTAGCCAAGACGAAGGATTCAGAAAATTATTATGGTCATAAGCAGGGAAGTCTGGGAGCAGGAGGCCGGCAAGATGGGAAGGAGTAATCAGATCCTGGAGGTCAGGCGGTCAGGGAATCAGCGTGTCCTGGCAGTTCGTGGCTCTAGCAAGCAGAGAATCCCCAAAAGTGCCTGATTCTGGAGCAGAAGCTGTTTTCTGTGAAATCAACAAAGAGCAGATACTGTGCAAGGCACTGGGATGAGGGAATGGGGAAGTACAGAAAAAGAATAAAAGTTGGTCTCTCTAGTCTAGGAGAAAAAATTAAACATTAAATTAAACAAATATTAAATATCAGAATACTATATAATTTTTTTTTATTTAAATTATTTTCTTTATTTATTTTTAGAGAGAGAGGAAGGGAAAGGGAGAGAAAGATAGAAACATTGATGAAAGAGAACATCGACTGGCTGCCTCCTGCATGCCTCCCACTGAGGATCGGGCCCACAGCCTGGGCATGTGCCCTGACCAGGAATCGAACCGGCAACCTCTTGGTGCATAGGTCGATGCTCAACCACTGAGCCACACCGGCCGGGCCTAATAATATTTATGTACCATTGAATTCAGATGTCTTGTGATATTCTATTCCTTGAAGTCTAAATTTGTGATCAAGTTCTTGGCAGTAATTTTCACTTATGTTGTCTAATTCCATCCTCGTGGGGGTCTCATGACTCCTATTTTGCAGGAGAGATTCAGAGAGGTGAAGCTCTCCTATTTAAAGACCTTAGAAAATGGTCTCAGGACCTGAGAGGAAACATGGGTGTGAGGGGGTACCTGGGCGCAGAAGATTAAAGGGAGATTGTATCCAGCTGTGGAGACTGATTTTCACATACCTCCACCAGTCCAAAAGAAAAGTCCTCGTGTGGCCCCAAACATGCTCGTTGCCTGTATCCTCCGTCTCAACAACTATTTTTAGCACCGCCTATGAGCTCAGATCATGGTTCTAGGAGATGGGGACACGTTGGTGACCTAGATAGACATGCTTGGTTTCTCTCATGGGGCATTCTAGAAGGAAAGATAGAGAATGAGAGAGTAACCCATGAGAATCACATTCTAAAAGGGGAGATAGATAATACGAGTAACACGTGCGCAAGCAATGTAATTTAAGGTTTTGATAAGTATGACAAAAGAGAGTGAAGCCACATAAGAGGACAGAGATTAATGGCAGGAGTGGGGGTGGAGGAAGGATGCTTAGATAAAGCCCCTCTGAGAGGTATAATATATCTGAATAAACTGGGGGAGGATCATGGGAAGGTCTGAGAGAAAAGAGTACTAAATGATGGAAAGATCAAGGGCAAAGGTGGGGAGGTGACCGACCATGCACTTGCCCTGTGGAAGGAGTGGTAATGGCGCCAGCTGGGCTAGGTTGAGGTGCGCACGGAGGGAAGGACAAAGAAATGTGGTCTTAGGTGGGCAGAGGCCAGAGCACACAGGGCCTTAGGCGTGAAGGGGAACTTGGATTTTATTCATCAGGAAGCCACTGGAAAATTTAAAGCAGAGAAGAGAGGGGTTCTGGTGTATGTTTGGAAAAGATGACCCTGTAGTGGGGAGATGCTATGCAGGAGTGGAAGCAGGGGGCTGGTAGGAGGCCGTTTCGGGGGATATGTGATGAGGGCTAGGAGGACAGTGGAGGCAGGAGAGGGGAAGACAAGTAGCTAGGTATTGGAGGTAGAGTCTACAGGATTGACTAATGGGTTGGATATGCAGGGAAAGATGAGTGACAGGTAAGTGTAAGGTTGACCAGATGTGTAGCCTGAGCAACTGAGTGGTGCCAGTCATGGAGGTAGAGAAAGAACCAAACTCCCATGCTTCTCTGCTTACACCTTTACTGATTTCACATCATCTGCAGACTCCCCAGCATGGCCTCTAAGCCCGCCCATATCCAGCCCAACCTACCTCTCCAGACTCATCTCCAGGCCCCTGTCCTCCAGCAACCCCTTGCTCTCCTGCACCATGCTTCTTCTTGCCTCTGTGCCTTGCTCATGGTCACGGCTCACTATAGACTTCTCGGTCACCTCCTCACTCAAGCCTCAGCTCTGAGGCCACTTCCTCCAGGAAGCAGCTTCTGATTTCCCAAGGTCAAAGTAAGCCCTGTTTTCCAGTGATGCCTTTTTGATGGGCTGGGCTCTCCTTGAGGACAGGGACCACATGCCATTCATCTCTGTGCCCTTTGGGCCTAGCGCAGTGCCTGGCACATAACAGAGTTGTGAATAGTGTTTGATGAATGAATGTGTGAAAGCAGACTGGTTCATGCATACGGCTGGGTACCGTCTGGGGCAAGGCATTAAAGGTGAGCACGTTTTGAAAAAGTATGTATGTGTGTAAACAATAAAAGCGGGAGTTAACTGGAGTTTAAGGCATCATGCGATGTTTCTGAACCCTGATGGTGTGTGTACTGAGACCATGTCTGGAAGCACCAGGGAAGCGAAGTGATCTCTGTGCAGGCTTTGCAGGTGGGTTTTGGGACGAGAGGGAAGAGGAATTTAGGTAGAAAAATGAAAGGAGTAAATGCATCTGAGGTGTATCCCGACCCTCTTATTTGTGTTTCCTTGATAACGCCCTGCCCCTGGTGTCCTTCTCCAGCCACCTCCCACTCTTCCTGTCCCTTTAATTTTGCTCATAGCCCAGATCATGCTCTGAGGCACATGACTAATGGCCTTGACACCACCGTCTCACCACTGCCTTTGAACGTGGCCACACTACCCCTCACCTGAGCCGGACAGAACACAGTCCAGTCCTGTCACGATCTGTAGCAAGCTAGCTCTCCCAGCACTAAAGCACCATCTGGGCCTTTGAGAGTTTGATGGCAGCTTTAGTCTTTTTCTTCTTCTTCTTCTCCCATTTACAACTCAGCTAAAACTGTCCTGCTGTGGGAGGGGGGAAGGCTATGAAGACAGACCAACCCGCTGCTCTGTCCTCTGCAGCCGCGCTCACCCCGTAACCCATCGGTGAGTGGGGGAGTAGGGCGGGCTTCCCCCTCCCAGCGAAGGCCTTGCAGGCAGAGCAGCCTCGGCTGGCTGAGCTCTTGGCCAAGGTGGAGAGCGTGAGGTCCACGTGTGCGTAGCTGTGTGTGCGGTGCTTTCACAGAGGTATCTCAGCGCAGCCTGACAGGAGTCTTGTTAGAGGAAGTACTTCCTAGGCCCATTTTAAAGGTAAGGGAACCAAGGTCCAGAGGCCTGGATTAGTTAATGAGACCCCAGGACCTCCGACTTGGAGACTGGAGATCCTAAGAAACTTCGGATATTTGCTAAATGATCTGTTCTTTCTCAAGACTTCCCCATGCATGCCAGGCTCTGAAGGTAGGCATACTAGGTTCAAATCCCGGCTCTGCCATTCACTAGCTGGGTGACTTTGGAGAAGCTGCTTATTTATCCCTCTATCAGCTATCTAGTGCCACAAAAACGTTGCTTCACAAGCAACTGCAGAACGTCAGTGCCATACAATAATCAATGCTTATTTTGGCTCAAAAGCTCAGAGATGGGGTGTTCCTGCTGATCAGGGCTGGGCTCACTTGTGCATCTGTGGCCAGCTGGTGGGTCAGCTGGGAGTGGGCTGGTTACCCAGCATGACTCGGCTCTGCTCCACGAGCCTCTCACAGTGCCGCAGGCTTGCACCGTTTTCCACGGCAACAGCACAGCTCTAAGGGACACGCAGTGGAGGACGTGAGCCCTCTTCAGGGGCAGGCTCAGAAGCAGCACATCGTCACTTCCGTGAAGTCATTTTGGCCAAAGAAAGTCACAAACCAGCCTAGATTTAAAGGAGCCTCAAAGCCACCTGACACGGGGTGTGCAAACAGGGAGAGCATGAAATGGCGCCATTAGAGTAACTGATGTCCTAGAATCCCTGTGCTCCCGTGTTTTTGCATTTTAGAAGTAGGGGTTAAAATAATGTCCACCCCATGGGGACATTGCGGGGATAAAACGAGGCAGTGCGTAGAAGCACTTGGCATCGCGCGTGTGACCAGTACTCAGAGTGGTAGCTCAGGCTTGTTATTTGGGATCGCCCCTCCAGAGAGGGGATCCTCCTCCCTGCTCCAGTTATTCAGGAGTTTTTCAACTCCCTCTTATGTATCGTTTACAACACTTTTGCGCAGAAGGTAACGTCAGTACATCAGCTGCTTCCCACAGCACTGGGCTGTATGTTGGAATTTTGTCTGAATACTTACTTACATGAAGTTTCAGGGTCTGTAGTCACTGACAGTCACCATGGACTTAGTTCTAAGGAAGTTTTACCTGTGTGGTGCCCAGGAGGCCTGGGCAGTGAGCAGAAGCTCTGGCGTACTCTAGAGGACATTCACAGGCTAGCCTCCACGACAGTCAGCCACCAGCACAACCTGTCCACGTGCCTCCTAGGTTAGATCAGCCCTAATTCAGCCAGTCCATACATTCCCCCTTGTGTTGCATCCTTTCCCCTTTGGAATGTCTGTGGAGCTCGCTCTCTGTCTAAATTCTTCTCTTTGACAAGGACCCGAACGTGGTGCTTTGCATTTAGGTAATTCCTTAATGTGCCGACTCTGGAAGAAGGATTCACTTATTTCTGTTTCAGTTCAGTATTTAAGAGAAAACAAATTGTATTTGAGCAATGGTCTTTTCTTTTTTTTTTTTCTCCCTCTTCTTCCAATATAGAGCACCTCCCATACATGAAACGTGTCTTAGAAGATGGAGGAAAAGAAGAGCTGGGTCCTGCCCTCAAGAACCTGTGATCAGGTAGGGCACCTGCATGGACTCACACAGGTAACTATGATACGGAGGCAAATCTACTTTAAGCAATGAAGAGGTGGGACAAACCAAATTTAGGGGAAACTCATAGGAGGAAGACGGGGCTTCTGCTGGGTTGATAAAAGGAGTCTTCACAAAGCAGGTGGCCTTCGAGCTTGTCTTAATGGATAAAGGAGAGGTTGCCAATAACGTATTTTTCTTGTATGAAATTTGTGCATGTCTTATTCAAAGAGTAGTAAAATGTAAATAAGAGAGGAAAGTGAGAGTCATGTGTTGTGTCGTATGCTGTTGGTTGATTACTGGATATTCTTTCTCTCCTTGTTCCTTAATGACACTGTCTTGATTGCATTCAGGGCAGCAATGTGTCCCCCTAAAAGGCTACACTACCCAGAATTCTTTGCAGCAGTTACACTGCCCAAGAAACTAAATTCTGGCTAATGAGATAAAGATGAAAATGTGTGGGACTTCCAGGAAGGCTCCTTAAGAGAATGACTTTATTAGGATGTTTGGCCCTTTTGACTGTCCCCATTTTTTTTTATTTTTGACACCTGAAACATGAAAATGATGGCTAAATCTCTAGCAGCCAAAGTAGACCAGGAAGCGACTTTGAAGATGCCCAGTATGTATTAGTCAGGATCGACTAGGTTCTGCTCCAGTAACAACAATCCCCAATCTCAGTGGTTTTATATTTCATCCTCACCTAAATGTTCAATAGGGTTCAGCAAAGAACCTGTGCTAACTAGAGTCACTTCATTGCCTGAGCTGATGGAGGCTTCCTCTTGACCTGTGCTTTCAAAATCACAGTAGTATGTGGAAAGACAGACATAATGAATTGTGCACTGGCTCTTGAAGCTTCTGCTCAGAAGTGACACATGTCACTTCCCCTCACAGTTCATTTGTCAAGTCAAGTTACGTGCCACACCAAAATTCAAAGGAGGAGGAGAGTGCAGTCAGTCCTATCGTGTGCTTGAAACGAGAGAAGAAAGAGTATTAATGAACAGAAATAATGACCTCTGCACTGATCACTAGAATGAGGAGCCAAAGGTTAGAATGCTCCTGAACTCCTAATGACTTTGTGAGTTCCCATACCAGCCCTGGACTGCTCACCTCCAGACTTCTGGACAGAATAAACCCTTATGTATCTAATTCATTATAATTTGGGGTTTTTGTTATATGGAGCCAAATCCAATCCTAATTCATTTATTTCTCCCCCACCATTCAGGTATAACCCCTAATATTGTTTGACGAATGGACTGGAGAGGAGACATGAGTCTGAGTACAGCTTCTGAGAGGGGCAGCCACGGCAGGGCCTGACCGGTATATGTCCAGGTACGTGTCATCTGATCATGCCACCCTGCACATGAGTAATTGGATCAAGGCCAAAGGCACCTGTCTACAGGCTGAGCAGACCTCTGGCAATGAGACAGCCAGGACTGAGAGCTCTGCCCAGTGTAGAGGCTTCATGTTGCGTGATGACTAAATGATGGACTCAGACCCCCTCCTTTATGTTGGACTTGAGACACGCAGAGGGCAGTAGAAACAAACGGAGGGAGTAGCAGAAGCTGAGACAAGCTACATGACGTGAATGTATCACATCTGACTACTTCACCCGGCATAATATTGCATTTTTGAACAGTGGGGGTCAGGTTCTCTCTGAGTTCTGGCTGTTGGTCCTGAGACCTTTCCTGCTTCTCCTTCTTTGTGTGGGCTTACAAAAAACTTCCTATGATGTGATAAAAAATTAGAGTCTATCCTTCTCTTATCTGGGTTCTATGTTCTATCTGTACATGATTTTTTAAATGGGACTTTTTCAGATAACAGCATACCATGACCAGCTCCCCGAGCTGTTAAATACTCTTTCACAACAACATAGGAACTGGTGCACAGTACTCTATTATACAGCTGTATTCATTTAAGCAGTCTTCTAATGATGGATACTTAGGTCATGACCTGTGTTTTTGCTGGTGTGTTGGTTTTGCTTTTATATCCAGCATCAAACTCAACATCCTTGAAGTTAAATATTTGCATACACCCATGATATGTTTACAGGTAGGAGTCTGATAGGAGGATATTGGGTAAGAAGGGAGACTTTGAGGACCAATTATATGGCACGAAACAGGTGCAAACTTGTGAGGTAGAAAATCGTACGGCATGTCATCAGATAATCAAACGGGCTAGTGTTGGCTATGGGTAAGGAGACAGTGGCCAAATTATTGATAGACTTGAATGTCAAGAACAAGCACAGCCATTAATTAGGTTTTTTGTTGTTGTTGTTGTTTTTTCATATGTGGACAGAAAACCTGGAATATCGCAAGGTGAATCTCTTTGTCCTCTGCAAGGCTAATGGGGGTGTTTTGTTTTGTTTATTTTTAAGAAATGTTTTGTAAACAATTCTAGTTTTTTTTTTCTTTATTGATTTTTAGAGAAAGAGGAAGGGAGAAGGAAAGAGAGATAGAAACATTGATGAGAGAGAACATCGATTGGCTGCCTCCTGCATGCCCCCATTGGGGATCGGGCCCACAACCTGGACATGTGCCCTGACTGGGAATCGAACTGGTGACCTCTTGGTGCATGGGTCGACACTCAACCACTAAGCCACATCGTCCGGGCCAGTGGGGGTGTTAAAGAGATGGTCAGCAGAGGTTAATTTGGCCCATTTCATGCTAGGATGATCTATAAAAAACAGCCCCCCCCAAAAAAATCCTTTTGTACTCCATATTGTGCTTTGTTAAAAAAATAAGATATGCCCGGCCGGTGTAGCTCAATGGTTGAGCATCGACCCATGCACGAAGAGGTTGCCAGTTTGATTCCCGGTCAGGACACATGCCCAGGTTGTGGGCCAAATCCCCAGTGGGGGGCATGCAGGAGGCAGCCAGTCGATGTTCTCTCTCATCGATATTTCTATCTCTCTCTCCCTCTTCCTTCCTCTATCACTAAAATCAATAAAGAAAAACACTTAAAAAAAAAAAGATACTGTGCTTTGAAGGGGACTTTATCAGAATAGAAACAGTCATATGATGACAAATAATATCATTAATAGAGATGATTCTATCATGGATTAATATCACCACTTTATATTTGTGTCAACCTTTAGAAATGTGTTTTCCCCCCCAAAATATAGATGCATTGTTTCACTGGATCCCCCAAATAACAAAGCTTAAATGAAAGATAACCTGCCCATTTTACAGATGAAGGAACTGAGGTTAGCTGATTTAAAACATATAAAATGTCAGAGCTGCAATCTCAGAACCTGACCGTTTAAAGTCGCCGGCTCCCGCGTCTGCATCCGCTGCGGTGGCGGTGAGGCTGGGCGGAGCTGTCACCCGTCATCACGCAGTTCCGCTGGGAGGAGGCAGGCCTGTCCCCTTCGGATTTCACAGTCAGTTGTCCTTCCCCTCACCATGTGATCATCCAGCCAGGCAGCAGCAGGCTGGATGAAGGGCCAGACCGATTGCAAGTTCAGTGCTTTTTCCAGTAAACAAGTGGAAATACTCTTGTCTTTCTTTCTTTCCTAAAAGTATTCTTGCCCGGCCTGTGTGGCTCAGTGGTTGAGCATCGACCCATGTTCCAAGAGGTCGCCGGTTCGATTCCCGGTCAGGGCACATGCCCAGGTTGTGGGCCAAAACCCCAGTGGGGGGCATGCAGGAGGCGGCCAATCGATGTTTTTTCTCATTGATGTTTCTATCTCTCTCCTTCTCCCTTCCTCTCTCTAAAAAAATCAATTGAAAATAAATAAATAAATAAATAGATAGATAGATAGATAGATAGATAAATAAATAAATAAATAAATAAATAAATAAATAAATAAATAAATAAAAGTATTCTTAAACTTGAATTTGCACAGCAATCCCCTGGGGGTCTTGGTAAACAGGGAGGTTCCCCAGGCCCACCCCAACACTCGGCTTCAGCAGACCTGGAGGTAGACCCAGATATGCATATTTTTAACAAACTTCTCAGGGGGTTATGATAAGATGGCGCACAGAGCAGGCCTTAAGAAACACCGTCTGTCCGACTTCGAGCTTCACATCTGCTTTGTGTCCTCTCCCAGGGAGCCTGCTGGGAGGAGATGACTCCAGCCCCACCTTGCTGTCACCCTTATCAGTTCTGTGTGTTTTGCAAATTGCATTTGCTCTTCATTTGTGGACAAAGCAGGTCAGCACTGCCAGGCCAATAAGAGCTGGATTTCCCCTGGCCTCATGCATCAGTGACATATTTGCCAGCGTCGGCCCGGTCCCGACATCCCTGCAATCGGCGGTGGTTGATAATGATGCAGGGTCCTCGTGACTCGATTTGCAGAGCCGGCTAAGCTTTCAGGGAAGTCAATAAGAAAAATCTCATTTTGATCTACAGATTGGGCTCATTTGATTTGGAAGTCACTGGTGGCAAAAGAAATATGGGGCCCAGGGATGGCTCTTTAGGCCCCTCTCTGGCTGTAATCACCCCGAAAGAGCAGTTTTCTCCATCTGCCCCCTCCTCCCCTCCTCTCTCAGTAGATTCAGTGTGTCAGTGATGGAGGGAAAAAAAAAAAAAAAAGAAGGAAAGCAACAACCACTCTCAGACTTTCTGGATGATTCTTCTATCTCACTCACTCTGCACAGAGGAGAAAGGGTCAAAGCAGCACCACAAACCAGGTACCCAAACAATTCACTGCATGGCTCCTCGGATGCCCGTGCGGCCTCTGTGACTCTTCCCACAGCTCTGTGACTGTCAGCTCGAAGAGGCCAGAGAGGGGAAAAGAAAGGCATCATGATGCTTGTGAATAGCTCTGGGGTCTGGGTGCTGCGTGGGCTCATGTCCATGTCAAAATGGTTTTGTTTACCTCCTAAATATCTCTTGACTCTGTTACCTATGTATTCTCCCATTATTTCCCTAATGTTTCCTGTCGATGCTACAATATCGTCCTCCCTGGTTTCCCTGCTTTGTACCTTTTGCCATCAAAGCCATCATCTGTGGAGCAGCCCGGGTGGTCAGCCGAGTCCCCTCCTCATGACAGCCCTTGATGGCTTTGCCTTCTCCCACAGACAGCGTCCAAACCCGTGGCATCCCACTCGGGGGCCACCAGGCACGTGTGGCAGTTTAGCAGTTGAGATGTGATGAATCCAAGTTGAGATAAGCTGGAATGTAAACATATTTCAAAGACTGAGTAGAAAAAGAGGATGTGAACGATGTTAATGATCATTTTATATTGATTGCATGTTGAAGTAATATTTTAGATATAGCGGGTTAACTAAAATACGTTAAACCAACGTTCAGCTATTTCCTTTTTAAAATAAATCTTTTTTTCTTTATTGATTTTAGAGAGAGAGGGAGAGAGAGATAGAAACATTGATGAGAGAGAACATCGATTGGCTGCCTCCTGCATGCCCCCCACTGAGGATCTGGCCCACAACCTGGGCATGTGCCCTGACTGGGAATCGAACCAGTGACCTCTTGATCCATGGGCCGATGCTCAACCACTGACCCACACTGTCTGGGCTTTTTTTTTAAGGGATCCAAATGTAAATAATCTATAACACGAGGGGAATTTTTTAAAAATGCAGTAAACAGAGGTTTGTGCTCATTGGTCTAATCCTGCCCAAAAAGGCGAAGAAAGAGCTAAGTGCCTCATGCAGAAGCAATTGGGATGCCAAACCTAGTCCTGGCTGGAGCACTCCACCTAAGGAAGTCCTTTCCCCAGCAGCTCTGACTGTCATACCTGACTTCTGGCACTGCTGGGTTGGGGATGGGGAGGAAGTGACAAGACCGTGGAGGTCTGGGCTATGTGTAGGTGGAGTAGATACATAGGACAAGCTGAGTCAGGGCTCTGGCGTGCTGCAGGGAATTGTCCACCTGGGTTAGCAACCCGAGGTCATTTCCTGAGATGCTGGCCCAACCATTGCTCATGTTGACACGGTCCTGAACAGAACAACACGAGAAGAGCAGTGCTTAGTCACGAAGCCTCCAGGTTCTGGTATCTACTGCATACTTGCACCTGGGGGAAACCCTTTCTGGTCATAGCCACATAGAGCTCAGTGCATTTGCACAATGCCTCATGGCTTGGGTTCTTCTGGAAAAAGTGATAAAAGAAGAAATCTGCTTTCTGTAGGATTTTCTATTGTAATTGAGTCTCAACACCCCCCCTTTTAATTATATAATATAAGCTCAATGCAGGAAAGCTGGCAAACATATTAACACAAAGAAGGGAAATTTCCTCCAAAATTACATCACCAAATTTAATCCCACTACTTATACTTCTTGTATTTTAAATATTATTTATGTTTATTCACTTATATAGTTTTATACAAAGTAGGATACTGTGAATACCATTTAATAGCAGTTTTCTTCTTAGATATATATCAAAAACAATTTCCTATGTCAATAAGTTCTCGTTTGTGATATGATTTTTATTGCCTACTTAGTACTCCAATATATTTAAACCCTTCCGACAATCCTCTATTACTGAACATTTAAATTGTTTCCAATTTTTAGGTATTACAATTCCCTCTACGTGGATTCCCTTGTACACGTCTCAAATTTTTCCAAAGGATAAATTTGTAAGAGTGGAATTGCTTACTAAAAGATAAAACACATTTTTAAAAGTTTTACTACTTATTCTTAATTAGCCTCCTAAAAGTTTTAGCACAGACTTTTTCGAAGTTCCCAAATAATCTCTGCACACAAATTGTTTTATGTTCGGTAGTTGTACCACCTGCTATCACAAAACTTATTTCCCGCGAGGTTGATGATGCACCCAAAAGGGAAAGAATTCTCCCAAAATGTCAAAATGAAATCAAGTCTAGACTCCAGACCATATTGCTGCCCATCTGATTATGTTCACTTTCCTCCAGCTCCGTAGACGTGGCATTTTCCAGTGCCCAGGAGGAAGCTGTCCTGTGGTCAGGCAGGCGTGGGCAAGGCTGCATCCCCCATCTCTGCAGGTCTGGACAAACCCGGCAGTATATGCTCTTCTTTGAAGCCTATGCACTTGACCTCAGGTGGTAGGGCCAGATCAGTTTGAGTTCCTGTGTCCAGGATCACATGACAAAGCTGAAGGACTCTGATATTAGGCCTTATGGAGCTTTTCAGTAAGACCATGTTCTGATGAGCAAAGATTAGAATGAAGGCTTTATCCCACTAGCTGTATTCTGTTCCTGCTCTGGACCAAACACAAGCTTGCCAGTGGTGGTGTGGCTGCGGATGAAAGGTTCATCTCCGTCTCGTCTTCGTGTGTGTGATGCGGTCGTTACTCTTACCTGTTTCATTTCTGCCCCAAACTATTTAAAGACTCAAACAGAGAATCAGTTAAAAGTATACTCGATAAAAATCTCTCTTAGGCTAAGGTTTCTTAGAACCAGAGACATATAAAAATCAACCTTTATGGTGCCCGTGGGGTCTGTGTTTCTTACATATTAGACTTTTGCATACCACCATCGTATTTTCTTATTGTATTATTTATTTAGTATTTTTCTTTAAAATGACTCAGAGTTTCTCTTATATGTCTTCTTCAGTTTGTTCTTAACAGCAACAAAAAATCTGCAAAAATACAGATTTGACCATTTTATCTTTTTCTAATAGATATTAAAATAAGCACATAAGTTTTTAAATTAAATTTATTGGGGTGACATCAGTGAATGGGATCATATAGGTTACAAGTATAGATTTCTATAGTACAAGATCTGTATATTGCTTGGTGTGCCCACCACCCAAAGTCAGATCTTCTTCTGTTACTATGTAATAGGTCCCCTGTTTGCCTGTGAAACACCGGAAATTATCTCAGGTCTCCCGTTGGCAAACCTTTTCTTTAAAGGGTCAGAAAATAGTATTTTAGGGGTTGACAATCACAGTCTGTGTCACAGTTACTGAACTTTGTTGTTCTGCAAAAAAAACCGAATGGGCACTGATCTATTCCAACAGAACGTATCTGTGTAAAGACAGGCGGAGGGCTGGATTGGCTGATGGGCTGGAGTTAGCTGACCCCTGCTCTCGATGAAATGAAGAGCTCACTGACATTTCACCTTGTAAGTGACTACACTGGTTCATTTTAGGCACACTCTAAATGCAGAACCTGGGCAACAATTGAACAGCAAAGCATCTTATTTGCATTCTGCCTCTCTTTTCTGAGATCATCCCAATGTCAAGTCATGTGTCTCAGATTTTGAGACTACCCTGAATCTCATAAGATTGGTATTAAAATAAAATCAGGAGCCAGCCTTTGTAACAGAAGAACGGACATCCTGAGACAGACTAACCTCGAACCACCTTCCTAATGAACTTTGTGGGAATGCATCGCTAGGGGATTTTACCCTTGCGAAGTCAGTCTTCATAGGAGGAAGAATAAAACACCCACAACCTGAGCAAACTGGGCTCCTAAATTATTGACACGTTAAAATTTAAAATATTAATTCATAGAGAATGAAATTTGCCATTAGTTCCCAACTTCACTGAATCTAGACTCCTATCCATCCTTTGTTTGACTGAGTTGGTCCAGGGCTTACCCCAGTGGCCTCAAGACGTTAAGAGGGATATTTCCTAAGCACAGTCGAAAGCAAGGCTCGCCTCCGCCGCACTCATGTACTCAGCCACATCATTCATTGACCTTTGTGACAGGAAAATCTACGTTCTTGTATAAAGATAAGCCCATCTCCACTCACGGCTCTCTGTTTTTCATCCTAGACATTCACAAATAATATTCAGTAATATTCAGAATTACATCTGAATAGCACTTCTCATGCTTACAAAGCTTTTCCAAATATATGGTTCCATTAACTTTGCTCAGTAATTCCAGGAGTTGCAAATTATTATCTTCACTTGACAGGTGAGAAATCTGAGGTTACTCCTGCGGCAGAACTGCCAGCCCCACTAGAGCGAGCCCTGGAGCCATGCTAGCCAATTCCCACCTGCTGCGTGGGCTTGCCAAGTTCTCCTCAAGGGGACTTCCCCCCACTCTGCTCGGCCACACTGCTCATCTCCACCGTCCCAGGTCGAAGCCCCTAACCCAGCCCTCCACCCACCATGGTGGTCCTAATGGGGACCACTCAAGAGTGTTTGGCTAGGTCGAGGTAAACCCAGCTCTAGCGCCACTCCAACCTAGCTTAACAACTAGCGGTGACAACCCCCATTCCTAATTTAACACATACGTATCTCCCAATCCTATGTCCAGTGTTTTCCTATACATTGTAGCTGCTTCTGAGATATAGAGGAACTAACTGAACTAGTATTGACAGGATTGCCAATTCAGCTTTCAGTTACAAAGGGTAACTGGAGAATTAGAACGGGGACTGATAAAGCCATGTACATTGATGAGTCCGTTTTTATTTTCATTTGCAAACCACACACATAGGTTCATCTGGAATCCATGGCTATTGTAACTTAAAGGCACCTTAAATATCACCAAGTTCAACTCCTATATTTCATGTTAAGTACATGGGAGAAATGTGCCCAAGATAATGATTAGTAGTGATAAATAATAAGAATGGTTCCCATTTCTTTACATGTGCCGGGCACTCTTCTAGATGCTATAAGTGCAGGAGGGAGGTGGATTGTTACTCCAGTTTACAAATAAAGCGGTGAGACTTGGAGAGCAAAACTGACTTGCCTGCGATCACAGGTTCGTAGGTGGGGGGCCGGGTGTGAGGTGCGGCCGCAGGACTCCAGAGCTACCGTTACAGCACAGTCCTCCTCAAAAGCAAAGCTCAGAGTTGTGGTGGGAATGCACCGTCCTGGGATGAGAAAGACACGTTGCCTCTGTGGCCTTCCTCTTTAAATCCAGCGCGGCAGCCCAGCCATGAACAGAAAGCATTAGACACACCCGCAGTGAGAATCTCTGCGAAGTTCCTGAGCAGCAGGCCGTCTGCAGAGTGCAGTGCCCGGACCGCTCTGCAGACACCAGCTCCACTCATCCTGAGTGGGACAGAGGACTGCATTTTCTTTTTTTTTTCCCTCCCCCAACCCCCTCTTCTGAGGGGTGTCAGTCTGTACCCTACTTTCACATCTCTGGGTCTACCCTGTTCCCCGGACTGTTATGTTTATTATATTCCACAAATGAGTGAGATCATGTGATATTTGTCTTTCTCTGCTTGGTTTGTTTCGCTTAGGATAATACTCTCGAGGTCCCTCCATGTCATCTCAAAGGATAAGAGATCTTTCTTTCTTACAGCTGCATAGTACTCCATTGTGTATATGTGCCACAGCTTTTTTATCCATTCATCCACTGATGGGCACTTGGGCTGTTTCCAGATCTTAGCTATTGTAAATAGCGCTGCTATGAACATGGGGGTGCATGTATTCTTTCTGATTGGTGTTTCAGGCTTCTTAGGGTATATTCCTAGAAGTGGGATCACTGGGTCAAATGGCAATTCAATTTTTAATTTTTTGGATGGGAGTACTGCGTTTTCTAAAGCTCCCGGGTGGTTGGAGTGTGTAGCCATGATGGAAGTAGCACCAGGCAGACGTTTTTCCCAGAAGGAGAGAGTTACTGAAGGCGGTAGGGGGGCTCTCGCTGCCCTGGGTGGGCAGACTGTTCTCACTCCGGGAAGGAGCCAGGAGCGAGGCGCAGGGCCGCCCCGGGGTGCCTGGAGGCCGTCGGGCGTGCCTTTCCTAATCAAGAGGCTTTTTCTGAACAGCATTTAGGGGTCACTTTGGCGCTAATGATCACCCCATCCTTCGCTCAGCGAATTGCCGGCTTCCCCCGCCCGTGCTCCCTTGACTCTCTCTGAAGACTGATTTCGAGTTGGCCCCACGCCTAAGTGGACACTTGTCAGTTATGCACCTGAAAGGCGTGCGAACAACCAGCCTTGTCAGCTAAAAGGGAGGCTGACTTCTTGCGTTGAAAATGAATATTGACTGGAGGAGAAGTGGGCAGGGGAAGGAAAAAAAATCAAAAGTGAGAAAAATGGCTGACTCAGGCCAGCCTCAATGCATAGGGTGTGAAATAACATCGTTAAGAGAGTTTGGCCCGGGGTTGAAATCATACAAGGGCCGCTTTCAGCAAAACCTGATGTTCGTGAAAATTTCTCTGGAAACGTCTGTGTTAAAAGGCTGGGAAGAGCAGGAAGGTCACCCGAGAAGGGGCACATAATACCTGGGAACAGTTAAAGTAGAGACTTGAATTACCACAGAGAAATGCATGTTCCTTTTGGGGGGACTTCAGTGGTCTGATATCCCCCAGATGTTAGAGCTCGACACGTCTGAGTTCAAACCCCACCTCCACCAAAGTGACTTAATTTCTCTGAACCTCAGTTTACCGAGTCTGTAGAATGGACTCAACCACACTTGGTCCAAGGAGTGGCTAGGAGGATTGAATGAGGGAATTCGGTGCATAGACATTAGTGACTTGGCCCAAAGTGATGTAAATTGGAAGTGACAGGACAGGTTTCAACTCTGGCCCCTCGTTCCACGCAGTTCTGTTGTACCCCTATCCCCTTCCTGGCAGGGACGCAGTCACCAAAATGTGTGCTGTGGTCGTGTCTACAGAAACTGCATGGACATAAGATTTCCAGAAAGGACGCTGGGAAGCTTCCCCCTCCCTTGCTCCATAGGGAAAGTCTCGGAAGGATCTTGATGTTCTTCAGGGAGAGAAATGGGTGGGGAAGCCCCACACTTATGTGACTTGAGAAGAGCATGAGTGAAAAGTAAAATCTCGTGTCCTATTGACACTTAATAATTATCCCCGTGCTTGACCACATTATGTCCCGGTGAAAATCTGCGTATAGTTTTCAACTCCTGCCTCACCTTCGTCTCCCTGCGCCCAACCAGCCACCAAGTCTTGTCGGTTCAGCCTTAGTGAAGTCCCTTTCCAAGTTAGTCTTCCTCAAGGACATCTCTGACTGTGTGGCTTCGTCTGCTCACAGTGTTCCTAAAGGCCACCCCTCTCTGCGAGGGACCTACCACTGCCTTCCCGCCTCCACTCCTGCAGCCAAACATAACTGCCAGTGTTCCCCGAATGCGGGAGAGCTCCCTGTCTCATGGGGTAGGAATTCATCCTGCCAGTTGCAGTCCCCACATAGCTGAAAACAGTATACCCATAGTAGTTAGGAACACAGGCTCTCGATTCAAATCTCGACTCAACCTTCCAAGGTATGCGTTCGTGGGAAAGTTATTTAACCCCTCTCAGCCTTGTGAATAAGTGGGGGCTGTAATACTACCTAATTCGTGGGATTGATGACGTGAGATAATGGAAGTCACCTGCTTATCATAGCATCTGGCGCACAGAAGGCACTCTGCAAGTGTTAGCTGCTATTATGGTTGCTGATTTCTTCTTCTTCTTTTTCCTCCTGTGTAAACAAACCCGTCATTAAATGTCACCTCCTTCAAGAAGGCCTCTTAATAACACCCGTGCCCTAGAGAAGTGGTCTCTCCTTGTTTTATGCCCCACAACATTTTGATCTGTCATGAACTCAGCTTGCTTTTTTCTGTCTCTGCCTTAGTCTTTCTAATTGATTGTAGGATGTTATCTTAGTAACCTGTATATGTACAAAAGCCTTGATCATAGAGTAATGACCAAATATTTGTATAATTTAAATAACTTGAACAAATAATAATAATAAGTAGCATTGAATGTGATCATCTCGGAGGCTCTTAGCACAGGGCTTGATTCATAGAAAATGCTCTCTATATGTTAGCTGTTATTATCATTTATTGTTTACTATGATAGTTCATGTATTATCTAATTTATTCCTCATAACAGCTCTATCAAACAAGTTCTATTAATGCACAAAGAAGGTGAAAGAATTTCCCCAAGATTTTGTTGCTCACGTGGGGGTAGGGGGGCAAAGCCAGGATAAGGACCCCTTGGGTCCCACTACATTCAAAGGCCTTGATCTTAAGCTACGAGTAGGAAGCATCAGATTTCATGGCCAAGTAGCCGATGAGAAAACTGACAAACTGGGAATTAATCCTGGGTTGACTAGTCCCACGGGTTATGCATAGAAAGGAGAGGAGGCCCAGAGGTGAAAGAAATTTTAAGCTTTAACTTGTATCAAACTCAAGTAAAAATCAGTTAGATTTCATCAAACCATTGATCAAAGTGCCCAAAATGGTTTAATTTTCTAAAAGCACATGTAACTTCTTTTCATCTGCTTGACTAGTCAAGCCAGTAAAAACAGTACAAGCAGTTTATTCAATGAAAAACACCCACATCCTCACTGTGGTTGTTGGGCCAAGTTGGCCAGCCAAGCAGACAGTTAAAATGGTCAACCAGGTGCGGATAGAGTCTCAGAGGGAAAGGCTGGAACAAGCCATTAGCAAAACGCTTTCATGTCTGTAGAGAACATTTCGAGTGTGTGCTGACGTATCTGACCGAAGCAGGCACAGAGGAAGAGGGAGGACATTGGCATGGGAGCTCGGGGGCCTTCTGACAGAGTCGGGACTGAGCCCTTCCTCCTTTTTTTCCCCTCTACAATTCTAAGCTGAGTCTTTTGAAGTAGCCGGAGAGGCTTTGACCAGCTCACTTGGTGGAAGAAAGGCCATGAGACGTTTGAAATAAATAGCTCAGAGTGTTGGAGTCCATGGATCCAGGACTTTTGCCGCTTGTTACAATGGTAAACGGAATGGCTCTTCCGGGCCCAGGAGGTAGAAGATCCTGGAACGTGACCCTGATTCAGGTCTTCTGGGGGCAACGTTGAGCCCTGGGAAGCAGCTTTTTGTACAGTTACAAATCATACAGTTTTGCCATGGAACAAACCAAGTGTAGCATTGAAGACCTACTCGGTCTTTAGTAGGAATTTGCATTGGCAACTCTGGAACACCCGGAGCCCTGCGGGGTGTAGTTCATTCTGGAATGCAGAACTTTGCAGCAGTAGGGGGTTTTCTAGGTCCAGGAAGGCACATTAGAGTTCTGGCTCCACTGGGCGAGAAAGACCAAGCATGACTTCCTCACAGAAAGGTCAGGAGATGGAGGGGCTGGGTTCCTGCGAACCCAGGCAAGCTGTTCTATGCACATTGTACTTGGGGAAGGAGTGCATTATTCACACCCGAGGCTATGAAGCTAGACATCCAGCTACTGGTGACTTTTTCAACTCCATTGGACCTAGATAGATAGATAGATACTGAGGGTAGAATAAAGGTCTGTGTAGTAGGAATGAGAACAAGCCTGGAGGAAGAAAGTCATTAGAAAAGCTGCACAATTGAGGTTACTTCTAAACCTGTCTTTAATGAGAGAAATGAAGAAAATAAATTTGGTCAATTAGAAAGTAATGAAGACCTTGCAAAAAAGTAACTATTGACCAAAGGCAGGCGAAGGATTTCTCAAGTAATTTGAGCCTAACACACTGTACGAATCAGCAGGTCAGGAGGGGTTACCTCCTGGGAGATTACAGGAGTTGGGATCATGCCTACTCAATGTTTGGCAGTTACTTCTTCATGGAGCAAGCAGAATCGTGATCTGAAATGAACTCAGAAGCCAGACAAATGGGATTCCAACCTTCATAATCAGGGAGGGGTCCCATAATGGTGACAGTTCAGTTCAGCCATGGCTGGTGCATATCAAGGGGACTGGGCCTGAAACCAGGATGTCCTAAAAAAGGAACTCAAAGGGAAGGCCATGGTCTGTTAAGGTAAGTTTATGATGGAGGAACCAGCTTTATAATAAGATTATTGGAAAATAGCAGAAATCATGCCAGGTCCCTAGTTCCTTCTCTAGGCTATCAGAGGGGAAGGCAGTGTGCCATCTTCTTTTCAGAGTGAAGACCAGGGACATCATTTCTTTTGTCCTGTGTATTCATCAGGAAAGAAAGGTAAAGAGCCAAACTCCTACAGGACTGGATTCTATAAATGTTCACTTCCGAAGCAAAATGTGTGTGCATGTGTGTGCGTATGCGTGTGTGCATGTGTATGTGCCTGTGCGTGCACGTGTACGTGTGCATGTGTGTATGCATGTGTGTGTATGTGTGCGTGTGTGTGTGTGCATATGCGTATGTGCATGTGTATGTGCCTGTGCGTGCACGTGTACGCGTGCATGTGTGTATGCATGTGTGTGTATGTGTGTGTGAACATGCACATTTGTTGACGGTTGGGAGCTTTGAAAGAACCTGGGTGGTCTCTTCCTGACAGATGTAGAATATGGGCAATGAAACAGGGTTGGTGAGGTATTACAGGTGTGGGTCGAGGACTTAGTGTAATTTTGAGCCTCTAAGAACCGAGAAGAATATTAACCAGGCCACTAAGAAATGATATTGTAGAATGTTAGAGCTGGAGGAGTTTCAGGAATCACCCAGTTCTGCTCATCTTTTAACCATTTACTAGGCTAGAGATGTGAAGTCCTTTCCTAAAGCCACATGGTACACCTATGTCACCACCGGAACTAAAACTATATTGGGGGGACTGTCTTCATGTCACATTATCCCATTTTCTGACGATGCCAGTTAGCAGCATCTGTGGCTAACTACCGGGCTAAATAAATAACAACAGTGTTAGAAAATAAGAGGAAATTCCATCGGGAAAGAAAGTGAAAGATCAGCGCTCTGTGTAAAAAAAATCCCAAATGACCATCTTTACTGGTGGGCAAATGCCCTCCAAGTAAGCACGCTGCATGAGTCTAGGCAGGAGTTTGGTTCTTTGTGGAATCATCTGGCAAGGGGAAAGGCCCCGCTCGGAACTATTTGTAAGGCAACATCACCAAAGAGGAAGGGCAGGCTTGTCAGACTACATTGGCATCCTCTACTTACATTTTGGAAATACTTCTAGGTAAAAAAAAAAAAAAAAAAATCCTAGACATTGGAGGCATTCCAGAGACAAACAGCACATAATTAAGGAAATGGAATAGAGAAACTGATTTATAGAAGGAATTAAAGCAACACATTTTTTTATGGCTCTGTCACAAATAAGGGCATGTCTTTGACATATATCAAGGACTTTAATTGGAATAATGAGTTAATCCAGGGAGAGATGATTTAGGCATGATATCAGAGGACAGGATAACATGATGGGATTGGGGAATTACCTGTTGAGATGATGGACTTGTCATCTTTCAAATGAGAGCGAGACAAAAAATAGAACAATTAGGAAGATGGTACTTAATAGTAATTTTCTATAAAGAGATTTGATTTTTAGCTTTTGACAACACTACGAGCCAGTAGAATCACGTTTTCCGTGTTTCCTCAATTCTTAGAGAAAGTTGAACTTAGGATGTATCATCAATTTAATAGCAGCTATTATGCGGAGGAGGGAAAAAAAACCACTGCATTACATGTACAGGCTGATTGTAATCTCTATCTCAATTTGAAAAATGTGGAAAACATGTTTGTTTTAGAATTATAGAACTACAGCAGTTATTTAAGTAATATCCATACACATTCCTGTGGTAGCATATATGTTTTCTGTGGGTTCAATTCTTGACTAGTCAAGGGCTACTTGGATGATGGTGGATGTTCTAGTCAATTTGCTTGCTGTGTCCTAATCCTATTCTCTATATTCCTATCATGCTGATTGGGAAGTTGACCAAGTCTTCTGGTCACTACTCTTTGGATCAGGAATAATCTGAGACTTGAATGAGGCCAATAAGTTTCATTTATTTATTTATCTGTAAAAAGAACCCAAAGCGAAAGAGGCAGCCATTGATATGGGAGGTCGTGTGAGGTTGAAGCCAGCATTCGGTCATAGCATCAATGCCACAAGCCTAAATTCGTAACAGACAGCAAAGCCATCAATACAGTGGAAGGAGCCGGCATGGATTGAGAAAAACAAAGCAGGTGTCCAGTGAGCACCAGAAAAAAATAGATGGGCAAATAGAAATGTACTCTGTTCACTTACAGCCCCTTCTCGCAAAATGCTCACGTGGGACTCCATGAGATGCAGAGGAAGGAGCTCTCACACCTCATTTCCCAATACAGGTGTTCTCACCAAGCTCGGATGACCTTGACTTTCCCTTCAGTGAAGACACTGTTATCTAAACCAGTTTGAATGGGTATTTGTTCCTCGCAACTTGATCTCTTCTCTCTACTCCTGACCATTTCATTAATGCCTCACAGTTATAACACATTAAGGAAAAGCTTTCAAAGCCAACTTATACTGCTGACTCGGGCTGGATTGTGACAAGAGCTCTGATAATCCTCCAGAATGAATAGACTGACATAACTCCTGATGCCTAAGTAACTGGCTGCTAAACCGTTGTCTCAGTCCTTGGCGTGGATGTGATGCACACTGGGTTGACCCTTGTCCGGAAGCCAGGTCCTCACTCAGCATGATTTCCTGGATCTTCTTTCCTGGATCCCAGGGTGGCCCATTCTCATGAATTGTTCAGCTATGAGACTTCTTAGACCACAGCCAGTCCTCCACACATTCTTTATCCGGGACACGGGGACCAACATTCACATTCTTTGAATTTCTGAATCCCCTCTTCCCAACAGCCCACGTGGTAGTCATTTTGATAACAGGCCATTCTGATTTCAGGAAAACCTCATTTTCTGTTCTGGATTGCAGCCTTCCGCAGTAGTTCTCGCAGCAGACGAATGGGCTGTTTGCTCTGCCTTCAACCCTCATGCATTTTTAATGATTTACAAGGAAAAGATTTTTTTCCCTCCTCCTTTTTTCTTATAATAAATTTAATGACTTAATACACATCAAGCAGAATTGTTGGTTTGTGGTGACGGTTTTATAATTCCAAGTTCAAGGGTTTTTTTTTTTTTTCCTATTTAATTATGCACAATAACTCTCATGGAATATAATGCAATAACCAAAACATGCGCCGATGTTGGCATAAGAGCCTGTTGTTTATTAGTATTGGTTCTGTGCTTTATGTTTGAAATAAAATATTTGGAACTAATGTTGGCCATGTTTCCTCCAAACTAGATTTAAAAAAAAACAAAACAAAAACTTTCTCCCTGAAAATACCATGCTCCAGTCTTTGGCGATAAAAGCCAGCAGCTCTTGAGATGGCAAATTAAATTTTATTTGTAGAAAGCACTGTGCTGTGTTTTGTTGCTTGCTCAGAGTTATTTTTTAATACTAATAATTTAATAAAGTGGAAGACTGATACAGTGACCTGTGTTCTCCAAGGCACCAGAGTATTTCCCAGGGTTAAGAGGTGCAGCTTGCTGAAAGGTTGTTTTACATTCTAACCTATCACTTCTTTCTCTTGCTTTCTTACCAGATCTAGCCTTAGCTTTGAGAATCATTTTTGAGTTTTAAAAAACATAAAGTGGTTGGATTTTCAGAATCTACAAGTCAGACTTTTAAAACTCCAACAGACAAGGGCTGCTTTTCCTAAGATCCAACACATTTGAATTGTGTATGTTTTTAGTAAAATCATCTCCATTCTATGGCTTAAAAATTAATTTAGAACTTCTTGATAGAAAAAGAAATAGATGTCCAGTCTCATCAAATGAATTCAGCAAGGAGGTTTATTTAGCATTTACTCATTGGATGGGAAGAGGTTTCCGTTTCAAAATGAGAGAAATTACCCAAAGTCCCTTCTTGGAAAATCTGGGCCCAGGGTTCTAGACTTTGGCGAGGGCTCTGAGAGCCTGGGTATCTTATGTTGGTGGAGCGGGACTCACCAAGGGTTTCGGTGTGTTCAGCCAAGATGGAGCTGAGGACAAGATCTGAACCTAAAGCCAAAGACAAAAGCTGAGCAGATGTTCTAAATGAGGCATCGCTCGGAAGGAGCTGGGTAGGAAGGTTGGAACCAGGTAGAAGGGGACAGGATAGAAACTGGAAGCCCCAGAAGAAAACAAGGGTAGAGGACAGGGACAGTGCCTGGGGAGACCTTCTGAGGTCCTAGAGAGACCCAAGGATCCCTTAGAGAGTGCCTGTGGCCTTTCTGTGGAGAGGAATACAATGCAGTAGTTAGAGATACAGCTTCTGCTGTGATATGGTCATGGGTTCAAGTTCCAGTTCTACTGCTCAACAGTGATAGGTCCTTGGATAAGTAATGTCATTCTCTAATATTCTGTTGTTTTATGTGTGAAGTGGGCAAGTAAAATAAGCCACTTCAGAAAGCCTGTCCTAAAATTTAAACAAGATAATGTTACTGTTATTATTAGTGGTGAGCCAGACAGGAAAAGCTACTAAGTCATAGTCTTTTAATGTAAAAATATTGCTTTTAATCATACATGTATACATATATGTATCTATATAAATATATAGACTTTTGTATTTTTTATACATAGTGGCATGTATCGTTGGGTATCTATATTTTTCATTTAGAAGTATATTATTTGAAAAAACTTCTATGTAGATACTTTTTTAATTAATTTATTTTTGTTACAGATTTTCTCCTTTTTCCCCCATTAACACCCTCCTCCCTGCTCCTGCCCACTCTTCACAGTATTGTTGTCTATGTTTATTGGTTATGAATATATGCATATAAGTTCTTTGGTTTATCTCTTCCTGCCCCTCACCCCCTCCTTTGAGGTTTGTCAGTCTGATCCCTACTTCTGTGTCTCTGGGTCTAGTTTGTTCATCAGCTTATTTTGTTCATTATATTCCACAAATATGTGAGATCATGTGATATTTGTCTCTCTCTGATTGGCTTATTTCGCTTAACATAATACTCTCCAGGTCCAAGCTGTGGTACATATACACAATGGAACACTAGGCAGCTATAAGAAAGAAAGATCTCTTATCCTTTGAGATGACATGGAGGGACCTGGAGAGTATGTAAACATTTTTGATTGAGGTATAATAGTTCTACAGTGCAATGAATTATACATTTAGGTGTACAGTTTGATCAGTTTCAACAATGTCTTCACGGATGTAAACCATACCCCTATCAAGATAGAGACTATTTCTATCACATCGGAAAGCTACACTGCTTCATCCAAGTTAAACCTTCTCCCCTGCTCCCCCACCCGGAAGCACACACTCTCCTGACTTATCAATGTAGATTAGATTTTCCTATTCTAGAACCTCATTTAAGTGGAACCAATCAGTGTGTATATTTTTGCATCTAATTTCTTTTGCTCAGAAAAATGTTCTGGAAATTTATCCATGGTGCTATGTGTAACAGTGGTTCATTCCTTTAAATTGCTGAGTAGTACTACATTTTATATCATACTTTTTCCATTCTCCTCTCAGTGGAGATTTGGGTTGTCTTCTCTTCTCATTTATTATAAGTAAAGCTGCTATGAATATTCTTATGTATATCTTTTTGAAGACTATATTTTTATTATTCTTGGTTATATACCTATGAATAAATTACTAGGTCATAAATAGGTATAAGTTTAACTTTATGAAAAAGCACTGATTGATTTCCAAGTGGTTATACCATTTTACACCCCTATCGGCAATGCATGAGACTTCTAGCTGTTTTACATTGTCACAAATATTTGATATTGTCAGTCTTATAAATTTTAGCTATTCTAGTGGGAACGTATGGGTTTGCATTATAATAGCTAACCTTTTTGTAATTATTTCAACTAGCAATTATTACAGTTGCTCAGACCAGAGACCTTGGTGTCATCCTTGACTCCTTGTCTACTTTCACACCTCACTTCTGTTGTATCCACAATTCCTGTTCATTCTACCTTCAGAATACTTTCATCACTCACCCACTTTTTATTGCCCCCACTGCCACCGCAGGTCTAGGCAATCATCAACACGCATCACCAGCAGCCTTCCACCTGGGCTCCTGCTTCAGCCCTTGTCCCTTTCAGTCTGTTCTTAACACAGGGGATACACCTCCGATCATGCCAGTCTCAGCTCAAGACTCTCCACGTATCTCCTTCTCACTCAGAATGAAAGCCCAAGTATTTTCCATCCTCTGTAGAGTCCTGTGCGACCTGGACCTATGGCTACTTCCCATACGTGTTTTCACATGGTCCAATATCAATTACCACCTTTTCCCTGACTGCATGCTTCATAAATATCATACTCCTTCTATAATTCTTTTTTACCCTGCTTTACTTTTTCATCATGGAGATTTTCTATGACCTGAAATTATATCTATACTTGTTTATTATCTGTCTATCTCACTACATAAAAGCTCTGTATTGGCACTGGGACATGCCTAGTAAATAAATACATGCTTCATAAATATTTGTTGAATGTATTCCTTTTTGTCATCCATTGTATTTTTTCCAAACTATTTGTTTCTTTGTGTAGTACGTATGTATGCATGTATTATGTATTTTGACTAACAGGTCTCATCTCTTCGACTAAAGGCTTTTTGAAGACTGTGACCTGACTTAACATCTTATATTTTCAACATATAGGGTAGACTTCCCCCAGAGGATAAGGGCTAAGGCAATATTTCCTGGTCAACTGATGATAGAAAAAAGGGGCAGGTATTCTTCCAACCTGTCTGTTGGTTTATATATGTATGTATTATGTATGTATCTGTATGTATGTACACACATATATATGTATGTATGCATTTTAACTAACAAATACCATTTCTTCATCTATAGGTTTTTGGAGGGTAGCAATCTAACTTGAATATATTTTATTTTCAACATAATGTAGACTTCTCCCAGACTGATTTTGCATATGTGATTTAAAAAAAAAAATACAGAAGACCCAGAGTCTAATCCTGAAAGAATCCACAGTCATGTGAATGACAGTTTGGGGGTATGACCGGGGACTGGAATGGACACAGAGCTCTTTTAATTCTGTCAAACAAAGCCACAGACTAGTGTTAAGGAATGTTTGTGTGATCTCTCCAGCATGGAATCAGTTACCCAAACACAGGAGTCTTTAGAGAGATCCAAAATAATCATAAAACCATTATAACCACAAGACCTCTTCGGAGGTATCCCCTCAATAGTGAATGCTGCCTTTTAAAGCCAACTCTGATATTCAGAGAAGGTTTGTAATATCTCCAGCCTGGAAGAAATCCCTCTCTCTGTGGCTCATTTACTTCATCTCTGTGGGTCTTGGAAGGAAGGATGGAGCGAAAGCCACCCTAGACAGTTGACTGTGAATTCTAGTCTTAAGCAAGGTATGGAGAGCTTTAATACATGTTGGCCATTTGGCCAGCCTTCATTCCACGGGAAATACTGTCCAGCTGTCTTCAAGTCCCAGTAAAGCATTTGCCATAGGACAACGCTCTGATTTATGGTGCTGGGCATTCTTAGGTTTCTGATCAGAGAATGGAAATGCATGATTGGTTGCGGGTGCTATAAAGGCAAAGCCCGCCCTCGGACCATCGGGTGCTATGAGAAGGGCACCAGTGGGCATAGTTTCTCACTCACTGTGGATCTTGTTTACACGGACATTTCTGCTTCTCACACATGGATGGGCACATAGGAGACACTCCATAAGCACATACTACATGGACGGGAGAATGAAATAAAGTAAGAGAAAGAGTGAAATAAAGGGGAGGATGAAAAGCAAGGAGCTCATTCTTACTGGATGTGGGCTGTCTGATGGGGAGGGAGGGACACGCGTTCTGCTGGTTTAAGTTAAAAAGTAAGGTTAGGAGTTTCACAGCTGGGGGAATTCATACACTTGTGACTTAACATTTACGTTCTCTACTAGACTGTAAACTCCATGAGGATAGAAACTCTGTTTCTTTTCCAGTATCAACATTGTCACTCTGATCTACAGAAGGAGCCTGACATCGAACCTGTCCCAGGACCCTGCTCCACGCTGGTCTAAGGGTGGTTCGTTTGTATTCCCCTCAGGTCTAAATCACACCACATGGATGGTTAGTACGTATTTCCTGACACCTGATTAAAACTATATGAAAAAGCCTGATAGCAACAGAGCTTTGTTACGTTCTTAAAATTCATTGCAAAAAAACTTTGCTGACTATGAAATGGAAATGTCTTTTCTCATGTTCCGTGACTGTCGCCTACCAGCACGGCGAGTGACGTCGGCGTAGAACACGTCAGACGTGACTGTGGGATTCAACCCATCACACAATAAATGGAATCTTTTTGGAATTCTCAGGCTTCCTTTGGAGATATTTCTACACAGGCAGCATCACGATCTGTTTGTCTTTTGTAAAGTAAAACACTATCATGAAAAAGAATATTTAATGCCTTAAAGAAAAACCCTACCTTTACCAGCTAATAAATCTGAAGTCCCTATTCCAGCTGCATGGGAAAAAAGACATCACAAAGTAAGATCGTAGCCTCCTGTGATTTTTGAATCAAAATGGAAATTAAGAAATGACGGTTTAATACTCCTGGATGTTACTCTTTGGGGAGTCTGCTGTTTGTGGAGAGTAGGGCTGGCGTACATCAGGGGTGGCCAGTCGAGGCCAGGCTCCTTCCCATTGCCCTGCCCTTGCCGTGCTCATTTATGCAAACATTTTTGCTCCAGGGTTGTGCAAATATGTCTCCCTAGTGGCTTCACAGTGTGAGACAAGGCAAAGCTGAGCCCCATTTTCAGATGAGAGCTGGAGCACCAGAGATAGCCAAGGGCTTTGCGTTGCCAGGCTACCTCTGGTTGCTTTGGCCACATGGCTTTTGATGGCCATCTTTAACCTACCCCAGACAGATAGAAATGCCTCTTTTTCAAGTCTTCCCGAGAGAGAAAATTCAAACTGCCCTTGGTTACTTATGTCAGAGTAGCGTACTTAGACCTTTTGGAAACTATTTGGTCGTATGCACAGGGCGGTCACCCTGTTTGAAAAGGTTTTGGTGCCTTTGATACATGTGATACATTTTGGACTTTTATTATGCATATTAGTACATAGCAAATGATTTATTGGTATGATATAATTTATGATAAACTAATAGTATTAGTGTTTCCAGACTTTGAGGTGCCATGTGTTACAACCTAATGTATGTACCCCACAACCTTCATTTGCACTTCTTGTGGTCTACTTAGCCATGTGCTCAAAGAGGCACCGACACGGGTCTTCGTGGCAGCAATAATGACACCAGCAAAAACATCGGTAGCAACCTAAATGTTCATTATTACAGTTCTGGTTAAATAAATGCTGTGTCTGTAAGAATGAGGTAGTAAGATAACAAATTACATATGATGAGATATAAGAATAACCCTCTCAAAAAAAATATGGAATGACCCTCTCACACATAACAACAAGAAACTGTGGACAAAATACAAAAACACTCACCTAAGGGGTCTACAGAGTGGATGACAATGGCAGACTGGAAAAATGTCAAAACGTAGTTTCTGACTTCTGTGCCCCTGCCCTACGGTGGGCAGGGGTTTCCGCACAGAGCAGGGTAACTGAAGCTCTGGAAAAGCAATGCTCACTGTCGTCTTGGTCTAAGGGACCAGACGTAGAGCCCGGGGCAAACGCTGCTGTTAATCTGAAGAGCCATTTTTAAAAGTAGGCAACAGGTTTCTGTCTTGGTTTAATAATTTGTGCAAAGATGCAGATTATTGATTATTGATTTTTAACCTTTGAAAATTTAATGAAGGTATTAGATTCTTTCCTTAAAAAAAAAAAAGAGAACATTCGCAGAAGCCCACTAAAATCTGCATGCAGTTACAGAAGCACTACAGATTCTTAAAAGCCTTCCCTCATCCCGACGACAAAAGCCCTCTGTAGGGCAGGCCCCTTCACGATACAGACCAACATAGGGCTGGTAGACCAAGTAACAGCATGGATAAGAAAAATAATAATAATCAGAATAAAAGTTTTCTTTAGGATGGGGATGCCCTGATAATTCAAACTGGAGTAGATGTAAAATCTTGCATTTAGGTCCAAATAATTAACTGCAAATGTACAGAATGACAAAGATGACTCAGTGGCCTCATAAATAGAAAAAAAAAAAAGTTATGGAATTTTGTTGATAATAGGCTCCATCGTGTACTATAAATAATATTGTGTGCCTGCCAGAAAACGAATGTGATCTCCAGTTGCCTTAATGGAAGTGTAAGTTTCTGGAGCTGCACGGTATGGCAGCCCCTGGCCACGGGGGGCTGCTTCACCAAGTTTAGTTTAAATACTGTCAGAAGCCCAGTGCCTCAGTCACAGTTGTCACACTTCAGTGCTAAGTCAGCAGTGCGCAGGTGGCTGCTGTATTCAACAGCATGGACTTAGGGCATTGATTTTCAACTGGGGTGCCGTGAGAATTTTTGGAACGTGCAATACCTGACTATTTAGTTAGGGGCATGGACCTCTTTTCCCTTAGATTGTCAAATAAAAAAAAATGACAACAGCCAATAGAACCATAGCTGTCAGGTGTGAATGAATCAAAATTATACCTATTTTGGGGGGTCAGATCGGCAAAAAATACATTGTTTGTGTGCCGCAGAGTTTTACTAATTAGTTTATGTGTGCCATAGATGAAAAAGGTTGCAAATGGCTGCTTGAGGACATTGCCATTCACAGAAAGTTCTGTGGGACAGGTGAGGTGAGGTGAGAGGCACGCTCTGCTGTGCATTGCTCAGAACATACCTAGAACAGTAGGCGCGTTTGCTGCCCAGAATGGATTCCTCCTTGTCTTGGAAACAGAATCCTGGGATGTCTGAGTGAAAACACCCTTTCCCATTCTCACCCACGTGATTTGGTTGGGATTGGTGCCTCTCCTCCCTTCAGGGATGGGTCCTCATTAGCTTTAGTAGAGGAAACCCTCATGGCCTCCTCCGGACAAGGCAGTATAAGGATGGGAGAGACAGAACTGTGTAGGTCTTTTGACAGCATAACTGGAGAGTCCAGACCTTCCAGACAGCCACCTGAGGATAAAACTCACACTAGATTATAGGACAGATAGAAAGAAGGAAATTGAAAGCTTGGTGACATTGTCTGAACTCCTGGATCAAGCTTCATCTGAAGTCCACCCCACTTCTTTTGGATTACATGAACTCAGAAGCCTGCTTCAGTGTTTAAGTCACTTAAGTTGGGTTTCCTACCACTTGGATACTAAGAGTCCTTGATATCCCTGATAAATTGAGTTCGGTTGTGAATGTTCCATTTTGGACAATGATACAGCTTAATGGAATGTTTTCAGAGGAGAAAGACCAGGAGAGTGAAAGAACTTCAAGGAAATCTTCTTCTATTCCCATGACCAAATTAAGTCTTCATTCCCAGGCTAGCCCAAGTGGCTCATGAGACCAACTTTGACATTTCATAATTTCCCCTGGGAAGAAGGAGTCTAAAAGCTTCCAGTCTTCATTTAAAGTAGTATGGTAGAAGGAACAAGATCATTTGCTGAAGTCACTGAATCCACAGATCTCCTGGTATCACCAGGACAAAAAATAAGACAGCAAATCATGTAAAATTACTTTCCTTTTAAATATAAGTGACATTCATATCAGCGCAAGGCTGCATTTTAATAACTCTGCTACTCCAAAATGTGTCACTTTAGTTGTATGATATTATAAAAGAAAACCAGTGGATATTATTTTTGTGTCATTTTCCAGTCCAGTACATTTTTATAAAGTCCTACAGATTAAGTTAATATTTTAAAGCTGTATGTATAATGAAATTTGAAATATTCTCCGAAGATAGCTCTCCTGAAAGCCTAATAGAAACGTCTAATAAAGGGCTGCAGAGAATTGTTTTCGGAGGCTGGAGGGAAAAGGTGGAAAGACTTTCTCTGCAGTCTCAAAACTGTTTTTAAGCTCCTGTTTTGTGGCTAAATCAACTGAGCTGCCCACTTGCTCCTTGCCACCACCTCCCCTGCCCCCACCAGTAGGATGAGAAGATACATATTCTTTAGAAGTTAAAGCTGTAACACAAAAGTTCACAGTAACCGGGGGAGGAAGGCTTTAAAAATATGGATACTATTAGACTAAAGAATTACCAAATGATCCAGCAATTCCACTCATAGGTATTTACCCCAAAATAATTGAAAGCAGGGACTCAAACTGATATGTGGACAGCTGTGTTATTCACAGTAGTCCAAATGTAGAAACAACCCAATGTCCATCAGCGGCTGAATGGATACACAAAATGTGGTCTATCCCTACAATAGAATACTATTCAGCCTTGAAAAGGAAGGAAGTTCTGACACATACTACAACGTGGGTGAACCTTGGCGAGGGATCATATAATATTTGTCCTTTTGTGTCTGGCTCATTTTACTTATTGTAATGTTTTCAAGGTTCATCCATTTTGTAGAATGTATCAGAATGTCATTCCTTTTAATTACCGAATAATAGTACATACCACATTCTTTTTGTTCATTTTGAATTTGGTTGTTTATTCTGTTGTTATATTAAATTGTAGTTATTTATATATGCTAAATATTAATCTGTTATCAGATATGTGATTTGCAAATCTTTTCTCTTATTCTGTGGATTGTCTTTCACTGTCTCATAGTGTCCTTTGATGTACAACCTTTGTAATTTTGATGAATCCCAATTTATCTATTTTTTCTTTTGTTGTCTGTACTTTTGGTTTCATATCCAAGAAACCATTGCCAAACCTGTTGTCATGAAGATTTTCCTCTGTGCTTTCTTATAAGAGTTTTACAGTTTTAATTTCTTAGGTCTTTGATCTATTTTGAGTTCATTTTTGTATATGCTTTGAGGTAAGTGTCCACCTTCATTCTTTTACATGTTGCTGAAAGGAGTGTCCTTTTCCCATTTAATGGTCTTGGCACCCTTGTCTAAAATCAATGGGCCATACATGTAAGAGTCTGTTTCTAAAAATTACATTAAAGTTTGTTTTTTTTGTTTGATATCTTAGAAGCTATAACAGAGTATAAGGAGGCAAACAACCAAATATTATTAATCATTTTCCATCCAGATTAACATTGTGGTATCTCTCTTCTTTTTTAAAATCACATAACAAAATGCAGATACTTAATCAGGCAGGTGTAAATGGAAGAGAAAAGGCAAAAGGTTAAACAATGTCTGCCTTATATGTATATGTATGTCTGTGCTTTTTGTAATCAAATTCAGATTGTGCTATAAAAGACTTTATATATATATATATATATATATATATATATATATATATATATGTATGTATTTTTTTTTTTTACTCGGCATTACACATGGACATTTCTCATGTATTTCCCTATTCTTTGAAACATATGTTATTGTTTAAGGTGCACCTGAAATATCGCCATTTCTGAGAACCTTCCCCGGCTCCGCTGACCTCAGGTAGGATCTGGATACATTTTCATTCTTGGTACCCTTGGGCACTTGCCGTCCATGTAGTAGGTGCTTGTAGTAGGTGCTTAGCAAGTGTTTGTTGAACTAAAGAAGGTCCCGCAAACAGAGCTTGTGTTTGGTAAATGGTCAGCTTGCACCTGTGACATCCCTTCATCCCCTATTCCCATCGTTTTCTATCACAGCACTGGACAGCTGCAGGACCTCAGGAGAGGCCCGGCAGGTGCTGGCTAGCCAGCAGGTGTCATGGGGCCCATGCGGTGCGTGTGGCTGAGGCCCGGGTATGGAAAACATCCCCAGGAAGTTGCATTCATTTCAGCTCCCTTCCCCTCTCCGTCCACACCTTCCACTAGACCCAGAGGTGAGAGTATACGCAGAGCACCTTGGCTCTGGCTGCGCCACCGACTTGCAAAGACTGTGAAAGTCATAAATTTCCATCTCAGTGCTGTGAGCTACATGCACAGAACGCGCTCCGCGAACTCCCCAGCACTACAGTGTCAGCAAGAAGCCTTCGGCTTTGTGCCTGAGTAACCAACAGGGTAGCACCCACTCCTTCGACGGGCGGTCTGTGGGTGTCTCTCCGGCCTCCTCGCCTGGGACAGCTCCAGGCTGTGGATGAAGACCACGCTGGCACTGCCCGCTCACCCACTGGCACGGGGGAGGCCCTGTGAGGAAGAGCTGTTTGGTCAGATTGAGAAATATCACTTACGGAATGATATAAGGCTTAGAAAATATAGGGTTTCATTGTATTTATATAAGTAATTAATGCTAAAATAAAATAAGGGCAGCTAAAACAAATTAAGCGCTGACTCCGTGCCAGGAAATACGCTGAATGCTCTATGCACGTTTTAAAAATGTAACCGTCGTGACACCATCGTTTTACAGCTGCGGAAATAGGGGTTTAACGGCGTGGTGAAGTTTGCACAGCCAGTCAGTAGTCATTTGAAAACGGGGGGGTCTCTACTCACCAGAGCCCGTGCCCCTTCTCTCACACATCTTCCCTCTCATGAACCCCTATCCGTCCTCTGTAACTGAACAAAAGAAAAATACCTATACATATGTATAGATTTCACTCCCAAGTTAGGGATGTATGCTACCTAAACAGTTCGAGCTAGTATCTGTCCGTGTGTGGGCCTTGCTGGAAGAATCTTTGTAATAATCTGAGAAAGAAATTTTAGCAGGACTGACTGCCTCATGGGCAGTGAACTCTCCATCCTGGGGGAGGGGTACGCAGCAGGGCTGAAGGACGGTTACTAGTCAACAGCGCTGCAGAAGAGATTCCCACCACGGGTGGGTAGTTGGGATAAATGACCCTGCAGCTCTCTCTTGTTTGTAGGAGCATAGGTGAAAGGATTCCAGTAAAGCCCTTTTAGATCTTCTGCCCAGTCTGCTTTCCCTGGGACGTTCCCGCCGCACAACCTCGGACACAGGGGGACCTCCTCTACCTCTCATCGGTTCCCTTGCCAGAGACAATTGGACCAGAGAAGTTACCAGATCCAAGATGAGCCAATCAGCTTTCCTTCCTCAGGAATTTGAAATTGGGATGAAATAAAAAGCCAATCCGGCCTTGGCTCAGCGGTTAGGGTGTTGGCCTGCAGACCAAAGAGTCCCGGGTTCGATTCCGGTCAAGGGCTCGTACCTCTGTTGCGATTCATCCCCAGCCCTGGTCGGGGTCATGCGGGAGGCAACCAATCGATGTGTCCCTCTTAGATGAATATCTCTCTCTCTCTCCTTCTCTCTCCCTCTTTCCCTCCCTCCCACACTTTCTGAAAATCAATGGGAAAATATCCTCAGGTGAGGATTAAAAAAATAAAGCGAGTCCGGGTTAGTACCTTAAGCAGTGGAAATGTAAACGGAGAAGCTGTGCTCACAGAGCCCACCAGAGATGAGGGAGCTGGTGCAGGGTGGGACAGCCAAGAGGACAGATGGAGGGGAAGTACCTCTGATGGCCCCAGATTCCCAGCTCCAGCTCCTCCTGAGGACTTTGGCTTCTGCTGAGAGACTTCTGTATCTTAACAATCAAGTCCCCTAACGGGTTTCTGTGACTCACAACCAACCAGAAAGAGGCTCAATTAAGAAAGGGACGAATTGGGAACACCTTGTCACTGAACACTGGCAAAAGGACAGGTGTCCTGCTTTGCGAGGTCACGGCAGCCCTCCAGCGCATAGGCAGGAGGGTCTCCAGGCTGCGATTCCTCGTCTCCGTTACTTCACTTGTGCTACTTTCAAGTCGGTGAATGCCCAGGAGAATCCATTTCTGTGCTGGGAAGTCGTATGAGTGCAAGGGAGATTGATTGGATTTCACTGTGGCTTAGAGAGTCTAGTGAAAACAAGGGTGCAAGTGAAGGAAAGCTTATTGAACAAAGGAAGCTAGGAAACCTGTGTTTTAAGCCAAATCCAACCATTACATCTCAGAGTTTGGCCCAAGTCTTACTCTCTTTAGGTGTGTGAGACGTTGTCGTCACTTCTATAGAAGTTCATAGATGAACTTCTCAGTTCAAACATGATAAATCACCTCTGAGCATGGCTTTGGGGTGAACGAGGGAAGTCTGTCTGCTGTTTTCCATCGAAACCCTTGGGGCTCTTGGGCAGACGCTTGCACTGGGTATGCTTAATCAGAGAAACATCACCCCAGAGAGACGAATAATCTTCCCATTCTTCAGGAAGTCTGGACTGTTTTTCTAGCACACATGGACAACTCGTAATTATTCTTAAGTAACCCTGAGAATTTTAACATGAATTGAGTTATGTGTTTCTTGTTAAATGGATCAAATTTCAACAAAGCCCGGGAAACATCTTGAAAAATCACATGAATGCAATTTCCAAAGAAAACAATCCAAGAATTACTGCCAAAGAGTTTTATTTCCACTAGGAAGGAAGAGAAGAGTTTCATTTTGCCCCCCACACAGACTGTATGTTCAATTTGTGGTCTGCAATGGAAAATTCTGCTGATGTTGCTGAATTCGGGGGAGGAGAGAAATGAAGGGGACTATTGTTGTTTGAGTGATAAAACTGTCTTTATTCCTCTGGTATTAGTATGTTATTAGCATTTTCAATTCTAGTCTACAAATAGTGAGTTTTAATGGTGTATTGGGGACTACGAGAGAGAAGACAAAGAACTTAGCATATGATGCTTGTCTCATGGGCATTGTAAGTGCCCTACAAGCAGGCACTGCCAGCCCACACACTGCCCTTGTGTGAATTAGGAAAAGATGACCCTTTCCAGAAGATGTAGCCTTGGGGAAGATGCCATCTGACTGCAGCATGTCTGCCTACAAGACATGTAAAGGGCTAATCCGAGAATCACCCATTGTCTAAACAAGATGCAATACAGACATCATTCTGCATCTTTAGTGAGAAGAATCACTCGGGAGCTTGTTAGAAATGCCTAAGCCTCATCCCAGGAACTCTCATTCAGCACGACTGAGACGAGGTCTAGAGATGGCAGTTCCAACACACTCCCTAGGTGTTTCTGGCGCAGGTGATCCAAGAACAATAGTGTGAGAAGAAAATCTGCGAGAAGCAAATCATCTGGGTCATCTGGAAAGAGAAGAGATCAAGTGTGGCTGGACTTATTGGGGAAGACCAATGGAAGATGGATTATTTTAGTTATGTGACAACCAAGCTGCAATGTCTGGAACTTTCGCCTTAGTAGAAAAATGTTTTCATTTCCCAAAATGGATGAGAAAAGATCAGCTAGGTTTATTTGAAATTGTCCAGAAGAGAACAATGACGGCTGAGGAAAACTGTTTCTAAGATAAATTTGTAAAATAAACTTTGTTTGGGGACTGAAAACTTGTAGCCACTACTGCTAACTTCTGCCTTTGGACGTCAAAAAAATGATAAAGAATCGACATGATAGCTGGGACTAGGCAGAGATTGATATGGACACTGAGACACGCAGAGACATGGTCCCTCTGCCACTACCTTTCCCACTGGCTTCCCAGATGCTCCTCCAGGGGCACCCCTAACTCTCCAAAGAGCCTCTGATAATACCACCCTTAATAACAGAAAACAACTCTGGCTCCCGGAACAAGATTTCCTTGGGAAATGAGACTGTGGTGCATATGAAATGGTGGTTTCCATTAAAAAACAAAATTCATTAGAGGTTTTAAGGCCTCCAGCCCAGAGCTTTGTACTTTTCTAAAGATCAATGTTCTATAATAACAAGGAAAATATAATCCAAAGTATTCTCTGGCACAGAAAACTTTCTTGTTTCATTTTCCCCATAGTAACAATTACCTTTTTGTTGTTTATATGATTTGGGAGGAGGCATTTTCTCAGTTGTCACTGGGCCAGCCTTCTATCTGCACATTTTGTCTGGTGGAGGCAATAGTTGCCTCTGTAGGGACCACATTTGAGGGAGCCCAGAGAGAGAAAATAGGAAGGCAGAGGTGCAATAGCAATCCCATAATATACAGTCCACACGACCCAGCAGTCTGCGTGCTGGGCAATGGCGAGTGAAAAGCATTGCAGTTTTCATCTGTCATGAGAAGTGACAGGGCCTTCACCTCCAGCAGCGCTGGCTCCTCTGCCCTCCGCCCTCTCGTGTAATCTTGCTCCATCCCTCATTCCTGGCCAGCATCCCTCTTTCCTTTTCTTTCCCAGCCCTCCCACTATGCCCTAGAAAACCTCCACACAGCCCTGCCCCTTCAACTATTGACATCCTCAATCCCAGCCTCTTCACATGTCCCTCTAACGTTTTTGAACTGAAACCCAGATTTCCTGAATTCTAGGTTTGTATGCCTGTATCGAAATATTTGTTCCAACTTTTCATTGGAGCAGACTTTCTCTACCGTCTCTTCTACACATGTGCGCGCGCACACACACACACACACACACACTTTCATCATTAATATTCTATGCAATATATTTTAAGAAATATTTGCATTTACTTATTAGGTTCTCCTAAACAAATAATGTTCACCTCCAGAACCCAGCCATTCATCCCAGTGATTAACAATTTACTTCATGGTCTAAGGTGCGCTTTACCATCGTATGTGAAGCAAATAGAGAAGGAAAAGCACGTGCTGGGTGGTATAGGTCAGAATCGCTGTAGCAGACCAGAGAAGGGTGTAGCAGACACTGTTGTTACCCACCCACCATCCATTCTCCTTCCCTCCTTTTTAGAGGAATCCTGACTTTGTTCAGGTGTCAACCTCTCCCATGAGGCTTTGTACCTTGAAAAAGGTGACCCTATCTCCAGCTCTAGGTGTGGGCCTAATTGGTGTATTACTAGTCCCATCCCCCTTGTCTGGTTCCAGAAAGGGCACATGGCCCAATCTTGCCAATGAGACACGAGGGAAAGACAGTAGTGGGGTTCTGGTGAAAGTCTCCCCCCTCAGAAGAAAGAGAGGTGAAAGGAAAGGGCCTCTCCCCTTCCTCTGGATGTTGTGTCGTGAGTAATGTCTGCAAATGCCATCTCCTAGTCTGAAGATTAAATTAACGCCCACAGGGCAAATCAGATGGAAAGAGCCAGAATCCTTGATGACAACATCGAAGGCTATCTCCCTGAAGCCTGCCTCTTCTCTCCATGTCTGAATATTTTTAGAAGTCCATCTGAGTTGAAGTTTCTATTGCTTGAGATCAGAAGCATTCTAGTTGTAACGGAGGATGAGATACATATAGGATGGCGTTCCTGGGGGAGGCTTCCGGTGTCTTCCACTTTCATTTTATATCTGTGGCAAGTCAAGACAGGTTCTCCCCACAAAGCTTGCATTGAAACTACATGGAAATATTACCTGGTAATCTGAAAGATGTTATCTGGTGAAACCTCTGGTCATTAACCATCTGGACGTGGCGAAGACGAGGATAGTGAAACGGTTGTGGTGAAGATCTCACACTTGGGTCAGCAGAACTAGATTTGCGTCCTAATTCTGCCTGTTGCTGGCTGTGTGAGCTTGGGCGAGGAACTTAACTTCTCAGAGCTTCAGTTGCAACTGTGAAAATGGGATGTACATCATGGAAATTTTTAGTGAGGATTACAAAACATAACCCGTGGACGTTCCTACCACATAGTAGCTGTCAGCTTTCAAAGGACTGATTGTCAACTATTTAGGCAGAAAAAAGATATGCATTGTTCTCAGACATCAGAGCAGGTTATTAAAATAATCTCTATGTTACCTTCCTATCATTGAACTATAAGTTTCATGAAGGTAGGCCCTAGAACATGTCTTATTCATTTTATATCTTCCACCACACTTAGAACAGAAAAGGTATTCAGCACCCATTTAGGAAGCAACATTAAATCTTAGGGCTTCTTCTACAAAACCTGTCCATGCTTAATTCGGTGTTGTGGAGATTTCAAAGCATGGCTGTGAATTCTTTGACACTCCTCCCATCAAGAGGTGGATCTGTGTTAACTCTTGCATCTGGGCGGGCTTATGACTTGATTAGCAGAGTACAGAGAAGCAATGCAATGCAATTTCTGAGGTTGAGTCATAAAAGTCATGTGGCCTCCGCTGTGTTCGTTGGAACACTTAGAACTCTGGTGTTCTGTGTGAGAAGTCTGAGTACCTTGAAGCTGTTGTATGCTACAAGGAAGGCCAAGGCACATGGAGAGGCCATGTATAGGGTCCCTGGACAATGGATCTGGCCGAGATAATGCTTCAAGTCATGCCAGCCTAGGCCCTGACATATGAGTGAGGAAGCCCCTAGGCAACTCCAGCACAGCTGTTCTAGTCACCCCCCAGCTATTTGAATGATCTTAGCTGAGGCCTCCGACATCAGGAGGCAGAGACAAGACGTATCCACTGTGCCGTGTCTGAATTCCTGACACACAGCATTTGTGTACATGAGAAGGTGGTGGTGGCTTTATGCCACTGGTTTTGGGGTGGTTTGTCATGCACCAGTAAATAACTGGAACACCTGTCATTCTTAGTGTGATTTTATAGCTTAGTGACTCATGGCCTAGGCTTCCTTTGTAAAATAAAAACAAATAGTAATCATTTTGAGACGAGTTTGGATATTTCATGACTCCACCTTTAGAACTTTGGTGTAGATAGATCCTGGTTAGGAATGGTGTTTGACATTTTGTTGTGTTCAGTTTTCTCCTTCTAGAATTCTGTGGCATAAGGTATAGCTCGTGATAAATCTGAAAACTTAAAAAAAAATGTGAGTTAGCCATTTCTTTGTCTGGTTTATCCACTGATTTACTCATGTATTATCTTATCAATATTAGAGGCTGAACTTTATTTACCTTTGGAAAATGCCAATGTTATCTGTGTGATCTAGCACCATTATCAAAGCCAGTGCATAACACATAATAGATGCTCAGTAAATAGTTGTTGATCCTTCAGTACTCTGTAAATATATCATATGAATACTGCCCTTTAGTTGTATTCTATGATGAACATATGCGAAGTTCATTTACATTATTCAAATTAATATAAATTCGATAATATAACTAACATTTCATATTATAGGGTTTATTTGAAGTGGGTCTTTTGGGACTAATGGTACTAAAATGTTGACTGTTTATATGTTCAGGTAGAGAGAGAAAGATTCTTGAAATAAATTATGCAAATAACTTAATTTGGTGCATTGTATTTTTTACAACTTGCACATAATTTTGTTCCTCCAACCAATACTGTGAGGTAGAAACATTAGGTGTATTATTATTATTTCCACTTTACAAAAGAGAAAGGCAAATTTCAGAAAAATTCAAATAACCTTTCTTTGTTTCTTTCTCCTTCCTTCCTTCCTTCCTTCCTTCCTTCCTTCCTTCCTTCCTTCCTTCCTTCCTTCTTTCTTTCTTTCTTTCTTTCTTTCTTTCTTTCTTTCTTTACCTATAGGTATGGGGCAAAGAATAGTAACACAGCTTTTCTGACTTCAAATACTCTGTATTTTTCCACTACATGTCATTTTTCATTTTAACCTACAGTGAATGAAGTTAAAGTTTGTTGACTTGAAGTGGTTGGTAGTTAAACTTGGAAAGTTAGGTGTTCTTTCTGGTTTATTCCATAAATCAGAACCATACTTGGAGGTTGAGGGGTATGGTGACAAGGACCTGGATTTGAAGTTAGAGCCATGTCACATGGATGTGCCTTAAATTACAAATGTCTATAGATTTTCTCAGGAAAATCCAAAAAACGAAAATGAAATGAATAAGAAAGGACAAATGATACACCAGAAAAAAAATTTGTGTAAATTTGAAATGTCATTTAACTGTTTGGTAATATAGTTTTCTCTTCTGTAAAATGGAGCTGATTATACTTATGGCCAGAGTTGGATAAAACTAAATAAATCAATAAAAATATAAAATTTCTGAAATTCTCTAAATTCAGTGCTACGTTTCTGTATGTCTGGCTTGGGAGATTTTAATTGTTCAACAAATTTTAAATCAATTCCTTATTTAATGAAATAGCTAATTAAAGTCACAGTCATTTTGCTTTTCATTATCTTTGCCCTCCTACATTGTAGGCAATGTTGACTAGCGCCAGGCTTTTTAGCATCTGGAAATTGCATAAAATTCAGTTTGTGAATAAAAAATATTTTACCATTTCCTAGTCAATTTATTTTATTTTAATTCCAAAAGTTGGCTCATTCCTTTGTAGATGATGAAGAAGGGCAAACACTAATGCAACTTTTTAAAAAATATGTTTTTAAATGACCATCATGTTCCGTAAAATAGCTCCACACATTAAGTAATGTAGAAATTCTGTTTATAACTAAAATCCAGTTCTAAAAATGAAACCATTCACTGACTCATTCACTTAAATAGTCATCAATAAATATTCATTGAATACCCATTATGTATTAACAATTATGTTGGGTAATGAGAATTCAGAGATGAGCAAACCCAAAAATTTCTCTTAGAGGGATTCTAAAGAAACCATAGGAAATGTGTTCCTGGTTGATTACCTTTCCTGAGCCTTCAGCCCTTTCGGCAACAGCTGCAGAAGGTTCTCAGAAGCATATTTGTAGTATCTCCAACTACTTTGTCACTGTTGGCAGTAGCCAGAAAGAATCATAGGTGGAGCTGTTCTTTCAGTAATTAAACAATGATCAAAACTTTGCTCATTTTTTCCACCACTATTTGTTGTCTAATTTTCCATGACCGTTAGGATACTACATGTATGACCAGTGTGTACAGGATCATACATATAACAACAACAACAAGAAACCATAAACTGACCACAAACACAGATAAAAAAAAATATCCTGGGTGAGGCATAATTACTACTCGGTTTTAAAAATACGTATTCACCCCATAAAAGAGATTTGCTAATTTAAGATTTTGCAAGGGACATCTGTTGTTTTGCTTGACCATCTCATGTTCCTTTTTCTAGTGGCATCACCCAAGCTGTGCTTGGGGAAACCAATGCTGTTCCATTCTTAGTCCATGTGTTTTGAGTGTGCTCCCCAGATCTAGCAGTAGGCATGTAGCATAAACTGCCAATCAGCATATGCCAATCCTCAGGCCACAGTCACTGGCTCTGAGGCAGTCATGCGACTCAAGCTAGTCCAATGAGAGCTTCACCTTCCAGCTTCTGGAAGGGCCTAGATAGGGGCTCATGGTCTTCCCTTTAGAATTGCTAACAAATATGATGCATCCTTGGGACTTCAGGCTCACATCTTGCTACCACATAGGAAGATTCATCCAGGGAGTGGAGCCAACCCAGAAGTAAGAGCTAAGATTAGGAGAGAAAAATCACACCCCATGATATCTAAGCCTTTTTCTTGAGACTAAAAATTCCTTAAAATTTTTTGTTTGCTTTATTTTTATTAGAAAACCTGCCACTTTTAGTAACTTCTCCCACCTCTCTAGATGTTTATAAACTAGCCAGTATATATGTAGTAGTTAAACACTCATTTTGCTTTAATAAGCTGCCTTTCAAGCCATTAGAGAAAGATTTAAAGGTTAAAGAATGATGTGGTAGGTAATTTATGTTTGAATTAACCTCCCGTTTTATAGACTATGTTAAAAAGTACCTGTAAATATTTCTGCTTGGCATCTTCAGTACCCTTAATGGGTTAAGTGCCCAGCATGTTCTATGTGTTCAGTTCGCAGTGATCTACCTGAGCAGGGATGGGCTTCCCTCCCGTTTGCCACTTCCCTTCTCTCATTTCTATCATTACTTCAAAGTCTGTCTTTCTGCATAGCCGAGCAGTGGATTCTAAGAAGGTCTCTAATAGAGATCTATTTCTGGCCTTAACTTTCTGCTTTCACCCCCAGGATCCTGATTCCTGTAATAACCACAGGTGGAAACTCGGGAATATACATTTTTCACTTAGAAACCCAATAGTTTTAATCCAAGTGACCTACTCTTCGTGAAGTATTGGTTTAAGACAACCCTAGAGGATTATGGCTAGAGGGATTCTGACATACGATATAGTGCAGTCTTTATCCCCAACACCCAATCCACACTTCTGAAAACTAGAACCTAGACCCAGAGGTAAATGCAGATGGTGCCAGCACTAGAATCCAAGTCTTTTGACTCTCCCCAAAGCCTTTTCCAATGTACTTGTGTGGTCTTCACAATCGAACCTGAAACAGAACACAGCTGTGCTCTCCCCTGCAGCTCCTCTTCCTCCTTCTCCTTCTCTTTCTTCCACTTCTTCCTCCCGAGGACTAGACCCTTGACCTCAGCTAGCAAATCTGAAAATGTAGGTCATTCGTTATAATATATGAATGATTGACAGTGTGTGCTATCCCCACATAACAGTTTAGAATGAGGTCAAAAGCTTTGTCTTTACCAAAAGAGAACAGGTTCTAAAATAAAGCCTCACAAAGTTCAGCTGCCTAGGACATGTTGAAGATCATTGAGCTTGAATCTCCTCTGATAAAGGGAAGGACTGGATATTCCTGATGATAGAGATGATGATGATGATGATGATGATGATGATGATGATGACGATGATGAAGAACAGTCATATTCATTAAGAGCCAATAGTGTCTCAGGCACTATTCTCAAGGTTCTGTCTACATTATTTCTTTTACTCCTCACAACAGTCCTAAGATACAGGAATCATTAAGCCTCTCATTGCTTTAATAAATAAACTAATTCAGAAACAGGTTAGAGAAATTGCCACAATTCTAGGTAAATGGTGGAGTTGGGAATCAAAATCAAGTAGTTGAGATCCCGAGCTTGTGCAAAATAGGATGGTGGCTAAATAATGGAATTGAATGACTCACCCAAATCAGGCTGGGAAAATTCCCAATGCGGAGTCTTGAGGAATGGCCAGGAAGACTGTATCTTATACTTCTTTTTTTTTAATCTCTCCAAGTCCCTTGGACAGTATTACTATGTAAAATAATGACAATATTGGTTACTAACACATTCTGAGAATGAGCTTTATATGTTGAATACATTAAGCCCTTTGAAAACATTATGCCGTATAACCCCATGGCCACTCCATGAGTTGGGTATAGTTATTAAATTCCACTTACAGATAAGTGGTTGCATAACTTGCCCAATGTCATTGTCCAAGTTGATATCAAAGCCCTTGATCAGACATACTTACTGAATTACTCAAGAGAATTAACTTGATCTTTATCTCTTCTTGTTCTAAAAGTGTTAGAATACTCCATGAGTCCTTGTAATATACTACAAGAGCTTGGTTATCCCCTTGTAGAACTAACCCCAATCTTAATGTGGCTGTTGGTGGCTGAGAATCCTTCTGGAATGCTATGTCTGGAGTTGTTATTAAACATTTTTATATGACACTGGAATGGAATGACACAAACCCTAGTGTATCCCACAGTGGAAGCCAGATGGGGTCAGGTCAGGGCTCAACTTCTGAATAGAAGTGAACTTTATGTTTTATTTTTCCAGATCATTGCTGATATGGAGTCCATTGGATATAGCCAAAAGGCTTCCTTTCAGAGACTGCATTATAATTTCTCAACAATGAATTACCAAAAAGTAAATTTTAAAGTCATGTAGTTTTATATATCCTCCATGTATACTTTCAATAGCTTTCTTCCTATTAGAGTGTTGTCCGCACCCCCACCCTTCCCTTTACTAACAAAGTAGCTCTCTAGCTGATTTCCTGTCTGTGGTTTTGAGTTGAGTTAGAGTAACTGGGTTGGATCTGCAGCCCGCAGTGAGCTCTCTCCCAGTAGCATCTGCACACCTCATTTGACACTGGATCATGCATTCTTCTGTCCTAACGTGTCTCTGATATTGCTGATTGTATTATTATTTAAATTTTTGTGTGTTTAAGTCTGTATCCTCAACTGGCTTGTAAGTTCCTTGAGGTCAGGGACTATGATTCCTTCTTCCTTGCAGCCCCCATAATGCTATTCAGTGCATTCCCAATAAAACATGTCGAAGAAACTCTCTCCATGCTGAGTTCTCCATGCCTTGCACATCGTGGTGACTTCATAATGTTCATAAACTTGAGGAGCTATCTCTGCTCAAGGCATGGTGACAAGTCCCCAGGAGGGTTCAGTAAGAGGTGGCAGGTAAGGGTCAGACTGCTTTGGCTTATATAACAGCTCCACCACTCAGCAGCTATCTGACTTCAGCAATCTTTTAACCTCTAACTCAGTTTCCTCAGTATTACATTGCAAATAATCATGCCTACATTCTGAAGTCAACCTAAGGATTAAGTTAAACATAAATTGCTTATAAGAGGCCTGGGCATTTGGTAAATGATCAATGAATAGTGGCTGTTATTATTGTTATTACTATTATCAATGCCCTTTAGCCAAAGACCACCAGGAACACACCTGTAGTTGTCATTACTCATTGCAGGGAGGGAGAATGCACAACTTGAGGAACTGTGGGGCATCTCAGTAAGTGGGTGTTAGAAAGAATTTACTGTAGGGTTTGGGCTTGTGGTAGGTGATTTGGAAGACGGTTTAAGAAAGCAGGGTCTTGCTCTGGATGGATGCTGTCAGAAAGTAGGGTTATCTTATGATTGAGTAGCTAAAGAAATCTTATTTCGAAGGAGAGACTAGATGGAGGATGAGTATCTAAAGAAGCCTTGTGTAGAAGTAGGGAACACCGGATGATGCTAAGACTATAACTGGTTAAGAAGCAGCAGTCAATCATATTAGCCAGGAAAGAAAGAAGTTTGGTTGCTTTTGTGCCTTGGATGATGTCCATGGCCTTTCTGTATTCAGACATGATTATGGAGAGGTCTTATCTTTGTCTTGAGCCATCGTGGTCACAGAGTGGTCTTGTCCAACATTGATGCTCTGTGAAATTGTTCACGTTAGATTGGAGAACACCATGGCTGAACTGACAGTACTAGGCCAGTCCCTGGCTGTCCAAGGTGGCTTCTCTCTTTCTCAGTATTGACAAAGGAATGATCATAATAACAATAACCTCCCTTTATTGAACACTTGTTACCTTCCAGACATTGTGCTTAACAATTCACCTGCATTAGCTTATATCAGTCTTATAACCATCCTACAAAGTACATGTTATTCTTAATCATGTACAAACGGAGAGACGTAGGCCAAGAGAGGTTGAATAAACTCAGCTAAAGTTAAGGAGCTGGGAAGTGATGGATTTTTATGAAAACCCAAGAATGACCAACTCTGAAGTCTGTGATGTTCAACCCTATGGGAGCAATTGCTGATTAAGGAACTACTTCTGGCCCAGTGGTTTGCAAGTCCTATCTCATTTTTTCATGCTGAGGGTGGACGGTGCAGAGGGAAGGTAATTCTGGAAGTTGTCCTTGGAGTCAGACTATGGGGCTTAAATTTCTGTAAAACATGGGGAGTCATAACATCAAGGGACGTAAGGTTGACAGATGGAAAAAAAGGCTTCATTTCTGCTTCTCTCTGATGCTTTTTTATTTTTGTGGATTGGTTTATCAGTACTCATTGGTTCTTCTCAGATAAAACCCAGTGATAACAGAGCCAGAGAGACAGATTTGGTTTGCTCATAAATGCAAACAAAACAAACACAACCTTTGAAGTTTACAGTATTGAAGAGATGTGTGTTTCCATGCTGCTAATGTTTTCTAGCATGATTGCTGTTATTAATGAGGTTCTCATAAAGCCTCAGATGTCCAGGTTTTGGCTGGCACTACAGACGACTGATCAATATTCTGGACAAACATGTGGCTTTTCTATTTATGTAACAACTTTTGAAAAAAAAGTCCTTTTATAACATTGTCATTTTTGCCATATTTAGAAGTTCAAATAAACACTGAAACTATTTGCAGCTGAATGGGACTTTGTCCTCTCTTTGGACAAAATACCAAAATGGCTGTGGGCCTGATGTCCGAACCATGATAGGACCACGTGAAATTATAGGGATGGAGATTTCTGGCATGTTGTGCTGTAATTGTGGGCTGTATTATTGTAATTGTTAGGATTCTATTTAGTTGTCACAAACCCACTTAGTCTGGTTTAGGAGGAAAATAGGGGTATTTAGATAAGAGTAGGGGATGCCTCTTATTATTTTTGATGCCTGCTATCTATCTACCTTGCTTATGGTAACTAACACATTAATGCCTTCCAGGAAATCGCCTCTTCTCCATCTCAGTCCATGGGCTTCCGTAGAGCTGGCTTTCACTCCAGCAGCAGCCTGGCCGTGTGATTCAGGTCTGCCCACCAGAGTATCACCTCCCCCTAGGCCAGGTTGAGCCACTGAGAAGCATTAAGACTTTTACTGGAAAAGGGTCTCACTTTTGCCACTGAGAATAAACCTACCAGAGTAGAGTGCTGGGAGAGTCTGGGAGCCATCTTAGGAGTATAGGAGGCAAGCCTGCGAGAGAGCTAAAAGAAAGCTCTACTGAAGAACTACAGCTGAGCAATGGAGGAGGAGAACCAGTTGCTTTGCTTGGGCCTGGATCAAGCAAAGCCTGAAGCTGGACACACCCCAAATTGTTTACTAATCTGAAACAGTAAACTCTCTTGCTTAAATCAATTTGGATTGAAATTTTCTATCCTTGCAACTGAAATAGACAAAGAGGTGGAGGTAATCTTATGAAGTCAAAGAATAGGAGTCCTGATGGGAATCAGAAAATGCCTGGAAGCAGAAAATAGAGACCCATGCACAACTTCAGAACTCCAGCAGATTTCCTTTTTTTTTTTTTCTTTTTGCTTTTGTTTTTTTTTAATTTATGTTTATTGTTGAAAGTATTACAGATGCCCCTCCTCTCTTCTCTCACAGATTTCTTTTCCTCTCTGCTTCTGCCTGAATGCCTTTGTATCCTTTTCTCACTGTAGACTGGCTTCCTCTCTTCAGCAGTTGCCTTTGCAAGACTTGGCTGCCAGCAGCTCCCAAGCATGCATGCGATGCCCCAGTCTTTGGGAGACATTAACAAGAGTCTCTCTAGATCCCGATTCCAAGTCACCTGGAGAGAAGCCCCAGCGGGCTTGAGTTGGTAGTTTTAGGAATAAATTATATTACCTGAACTCTGTGAGGTGCTTTAGATGCAAAAGGTTCAGCTTCAAAAGAGGTTTATTACCGCCATTCTAATGCCACTCCTCATCTGTGAGAGGCGTAGGAACCGTCATATCGGAAGGTGACAGGTTTCTGACTTTGAGAAGGGCCATCTGTGACCAGTCCTTTGCAAGCCTGCTCAGCTGATGATAGGACCAGTCATCTTGGTTTTCCCAGGACCCAGGGGTTTCCTGGGACAAGGGACTTTGCTGCTAAAAGCAGGATAGCCTTAGGCAAACCTGGGTGGTTGGTCACTCTAGATTTGCTGGTGGTAGGGCAAATCTCTATCCCTAGAGAAGGACAGAGTGCTAGCTTCATGGAAGTTCAACTGAAATTGTGGCTTCAGGAGTCACGTAGAGGCATCCGACCACCTTCTCCTTGCTCATAACTCTGATCTGTGCCATCCTGTCTTCTGAATCGTAAAGTAGCAATCGCTTATTAGCATTTCTGTCTAACTTAAGAGTCCAGTGCTGGTAGGTTCATGGACTGGTGGAAAAAGACCACTTTTTAATTTTGGCTAGGGATATGGGACTCAGTGGGGAGGCAGTGGTTGCACAGAGTTGGGGAAGACTTTTCCCTGAGCCCCTTGGTCCCCTACCGGGCACGCAGCTGTCCCTGACATTCCGTGGAACTCCAGGGAGCTGCTACAGCAGAGAAGGATGCTCAGTTCCGGCTCCACCTCTGCCCTCTCACATTCAGGCTTATTTCACCGTCGCAGAACATTTCAAACTAGCAGTCTAGGGCTTCAGTGTATGGAGGTGGCTCCTGACCCCTATTAGCATCCCTTACAACGCTTTCAAAAACGATTCTAGTGCCTCTCCCCAGATTAATTGGATCTGAATCTCTGGAGTAGGAGTTCATGCTTTGGCAGTTTAGAAATGTTCACTAGCTGAGTCTGAGGGGCACCCAGGCTAAGAATCTGGTGTGAGGAACTGTTTACAAAGAACGGGCTCTCTGACTGCTGAGCCGAACTCATCAGCAAGGCTGCGTCCTCATCTTGGTGTCGGATGGCGGGAGCAAAGCCAGAGCTTGGGTGTCCTGGGACAACATTTCAGCCTCCTGTCCCAGAGTCCCTGAAAGCCTGTCCCCATGGGCTGGCATTCATAGGCATGTATTACCCCTCCTCGCACCACACATGTTAATCTGTCTTCATCTTGCCCAAATAAGGCTCAGCAGGGAGAAGAGGTAGGGCTGTGATTCACGAGAAGCCTTGCATCAAGAGTGGGGAGGAATTGGCCTCCTACGAATGAAGGTTTTCGAACTTCCCAGCATGGCTCCAGTCGCTGTGTTCTGGTCACTCGTGGCCAGAGAGGGAGGCGTCATTCAGCATGGACACGGCTGCTGGAGTCCCTGTGGATCCGGGGCACAGGGGCTGGGGGCAGTGCCTGGTAAAGGGAACCATTGAGAACTGGGTACACACTCCAGAAATTGTCAAATAGAGTCATTCTGTCCCCCCAAAACAAGTGCTATGGGTAAAGACAAAAGGGACATTCGTAGGGTTATATCCCCTGTGTTCCTCATCAGCTGAACCTAACGCCCCTTTCAAACCCTCCAACCACAATTAGATGTTCCGTGTGAAGGCGAGAACAGTGCATTCGGGAGAAGAAAGAAACGGTGGAGAAATCTGGCAAAAGAAGTGTGGGCGAAGGGCTGTGAGGGCCTTGGAGAAGTATTGGAACCTGCTTAGAAACAAAATGTTTGGAGTCCAAGTTGCCAAAAGAACAGAGGGCGGGGAAAACCTACCTCCTTATCCCAAGCAGCACTTCAGCGGGAGAAAACCCTGAGTTTGTTTGAACAGCTGGAGTAAGTGAGGAGTTCGTAGAGTCCACTCGGTCTGTCTGAGTGCCCCTCCCAGGAGCAGTTAACCCCAGCGTCAGAGAAGGCCTGGCCTGCAAGGGGCCCTCGTGCTGGTCGACTCCCAAGGAGGGAAAGGGACTTGCTGAAATGTTCTCTTTAGTTAGTGGTGGGACACAGGCTGGCTGTGATGTCTCCTGACCTTGGAGACAGTGAATGTTCGACTTAGAAATGGGGCTTACCAGAAAGAGCCCCCTGAGTTCCCACCTCCTCACCCCCAGCCGAGTGAGCCCTGTGTCTCCTCTTTAGGACAGAAGAACATTTCCTGCCCAGCTGCCGCCTCCCACTCCCTGCAGGGTCAACTCGAAGTAAGATTATGGAGTAGTCACTGAACCTGCAGACAGATTTCATTTCTGAAGGAAACATCGTGCTCACAATGAGATTACACTGCGGACTTTCTCCAATTCTGCCACTCTACAGTATGGCTGTTCATTTTATCTTTGTATGCCATTGTTGGCTTTTTTCTTTCTTTTAATTTTCTTTCGGTCTTCTTTTTTTTCCTTGTTTGCAACAGTAAAACCACATTATTTCAGACTAGGGAGAGCATGTCCACATGGACTAGTGACTATGATAAATTTGACTGTGTTTCCGAAGAAACATGTTTTCATTATTTGAAAATATGCTCCATAAACCCCATTAGGAGTTTCAATTTCTTATGAGAAGTCCTTAAGGTATCTGTTTAAGTCACATACATTCAATAAATATTTTTTAGTGCCTGCTGTATGTTGCTGTAATTGTTGCTGGAATCGCAAAGATGAGAACCATTCATCTCTGTGTTTAAGAAGTTTACAGTAGAGTGGGGGTAGAATAATTAGTTGATTAAGATGATAGTTTCTTGTAGGAGACCAGAGTCTCTAAAATGGCTGATAAAATGGACCTTTTCATGCAGCTTAAATATCTTCCAATCTCCTGCCTCAGAATTTTCTTCCCTCTCTTCATATCCTCAGCAACCCTTTTTGTTATGGAGAGCACGTGGAGTGAGATCGGCAGCTCCCTTTCAAGGGATTGCAACTTCTGACTCAGTTGGGGCAAGATTTGATGAGTATTCCTTGCACACAGCAACCCCCTGCAGAGCAGGGAACTTCTTTTGCACCAGAATAACAAATCCAATGCCTATGTTTGCTGTTCTGATAAAGGCAGAACGTCTCACTGTTCTAACCTCTGCAGAAGGCACGAGGGTGTGTCCTCCTCTGGCCCCATCTCCAAATCCCCTCTAGCCCTGGATTCCCAGCCTCTCCCCAGGCGGCAGGGAGAAGGGGCTCCTGTTATCTGGCTTGGCTGATATGCCAAGCTAATGGCATGAAGCTGTCTTGGCCATCCAGAATGGAAGAAACAGAACACCAATTTAAATCATGAAAAAAGTCAGTGAATCTATCATCATTAATCTTGCTGTCAGTTTTAATTTTGGGGACATTACCTCACTCAACACCAGTTGAAAAGAACTGCCAAAACCGATGATGTCATCATCACTAGCCACGTCTGACCCTGCCTGCTGATTCTCAGAGCTCGGAGCAAGTCCATAAATCCCCTGGCACTTGGACACACAGTAGAGTTTTATTACAATGAAGGTATAACCCGTGATGTTGTTTCAATTAAATGGCCTGAGAAAATACTTTCTTGTGTTTAGCAAAACTGTAAAACATAATTATCCTCATGAAGTGGGGCCCATTCATTGTGCTGACGTGATAATTGTACATTCTCTTCTCTTTTTCTCTATCTCTGTCACACACACACACACACACACACACACACACACACACACACACACACACACACACGTAATCTCAGAGAGGTGTGGAAGGAATTCCGAACATGGTTCTACAGATAGCTGAATATCCCACACAAGTATCTTCTCTGAGTCACCACCTGGAGGCCGGGCTGGTGGCCGCATGAACTACCCAACTGCACAGAGGCACCGGGAACCTTCATCTGAGAAGCAGCTGAGGGAAGTCTGGGGCCTCGCTGGCCTTTGAACTCTCAGGGCACAGTGTTGGCTCTTCAAAGGGGGGGCGATACTCTGGTGAAACCTGGACACCCACGGCCGTTTAGTCAAAACTCAGACCTCGCCACTCTTCAAATATTTATGAATAATTTCCTCCGGCATGTTTGCTAACTGGTAAAGATATTAGTTTTCGCTGGTTCTTACTCATGATCCACCCGAAGTCCCCTGCCCTGACCTCCTGTGATGTCATCCTGCTCGGCGGGCGTCATGGTGTCGGGGGCATGGCCACTGTGCCAGCCCATGGGGCCACAGTCACAGGCTTTGGTGGGTCCCCGACACTGCAGCTGGGGGAGAGCTGGGCGGTGAGGTGAGAAGCCTCTTTCCTTCCAACACGATTTTCTTTTGAGCAACATGGCAAGTTTAGAGGACGTGACACTTGGTACCTGACGTCGACGAGCCACGTTTTCAAGCACTGTGTGGGGCGATTATCTCCTCTCTTAAGCACTGTCTACGTGATGTGATATTAGCTATGTGTGGCTGCATGAATGTCTCCATGGACACTCCCATTTGCAAGTTTTTAAGCATGACGAGAGTTGGTGAGCATCAGAAACCTGGCTCGAGTCCCCGTAAGTCCGTTCCCTCTGAGTTATTCCACGTGACTCCTCCTAAACTCGTATTTCCCTCACCCCAGCGAGCTCCCCTAAATGGCCCTCATCAATCATGCCAAAGGGTGCAGTTGGCTTTGCACGGAGCGCAGAGGAGGATGAGGGAAGACCCCCAGCTCATTTTTCATGCCCATCTCAAACAGGGACTGATCCTAGGTCTCCGGGGGTGAGTGAGCAGTATCCAAATCCATTGTCCCTTTTGCCCTCCCAGATGGAGGCCCTTGGAGGTTCTTTATTATTTTTTTAATGGTCTAATAGAAAGTATATCCATTCAGAAGATACATTGCCTGATGTAAGAATCCATAACTGCGTCCTGTTAACAATTCCCGCTGTTTATGGAATATTGTCTTGACATACTTGTTAAACCTCAATAAATATGTTTTTAATAACCATATGGTATTTAACATATAATAACTGTCTTATTAGGTCTAAATTAAATTCTTGCTCATGACACTTCATTTAAAGTGTGACCAGTCTTTTCCTGGCTAAGAAGGGATTTGGAATAACTATGGTAAGGACATTTCTTTTGGAGAGAAAAGACTGTTTAAAAATTACTTGTTTTGATGATATGATTAAAGAAAAATTGCATTTTTAAAAATTCATACATGGGGGATCTAAGTGAATCTAACCTACAGAGGATTTGTAACAGTACAGGAAATTAAGAACTTAAAGGGCCACCTTCCAAATGCCTTTATTCCGTGCGTGGTCATGAAAACTGGAAGGTGTGCTGAGAGAAGGCTGGGGCTTGTCTCTCTCTTTGCTCTTCATGTCCCTTTTCACCGCCCAGCATGAAGGTGGTAGACAATGCTGATTCTGGACAAAATAGTGAAGAACAAAAATTAGGTCACAAAGAACTCAATTCCTTTGTAAGTGCCCCTCGGCCCTCTTTGCTCTTGTTTTGTTATTGTTACTCGTTTTGTCCCCTGTTTACGTTGTTTCCCACCTAGGTGCCTGAAGAAGGCTGATACATCCTTTCACGCTGCAGTGTTCTCCTTGACACTTTGATTGTCCCCAGCGTGGAGGGGGAGCAGGCGGAAAGAGGCTTGCAGAGAACCCGTTGGGGAGGCGTGTGCCTTGGCTGTGTTTTGGATGATGGAGTTTCTTCAGGCAGGGAGATTGCCCAAAGGGCTTTGGAAGTGTAAGAGGCAGGACGTGAGTGTACATCTTGGCCTAGGAAGCACCTGTTCTGTGGGGTTGGGTGACCAAATGAGAATAGAATAAGACGGAAAGAGATTGAGAGACGGAGGCCAACTGCTGGAGGAGTCAGAGAAGAGCCAGCTGCTATCAGGAAGGGCTCCCTGGGGGAGGTGGCACCTGATCTCAGCCTCTGAAACCTTAGGATGAGTAACAGTAGCCCTGGTGAAAGCAGAGGTCACTTGAGTCTAGACAACGGTCCTGTGGTTCCCGACCAGCAGTTTCAGCAACCCTGAGGAACTCGGTGGAAATGTACGTTCTTGTCCCCCAACCACAGATCTGTGGCCGGGAGCTCTGGCAGTGTGGCCCGGCACTCCGTGTTTATAAGTCCTGCAGCTGACTTAGGTGCGTGCCGAACTTCGCGATCCACTCCTTTGGAACTGGCTCTCTCAGTCTCAGTGCTGCAGACACGTGGGCGGGATATTTCTGTTGTGGGCACTCTTCGGTGCGTTGTAGGATATACAGCAGCATCCCTGGCCTCTGCCCACCAGATGCCAACAGCACCTCTGCCCCTTCACAGTTGTGACAACCAAAACCATCTGAAGACATTGCCAAATGTCCCCTGGGAGCGAAGTCACTCACCCTGCTGAGAATCTCCGCCCCGGAAGAAAGAGGAGCATATGTAACATTGTGGCGGTGGGGCTCCCAGGACGTGTGTGAGAAGAGATGGGTGCTCCAGCGTGATGAGCCTTCGAGGTGCGAGGACAGGGATGCTGGACAGTAAGCTGCAGGGAAAGGCTAGGGCCTGAGTTGGGGCACCACTGAACGGTGGGCACGTTTGTTTGGACTTATTCACAGGGCACTGTGGAGTCACTGAGAGGTTTAGGCAGAGAGTGACGTAGCTGAGTCTCTGCTTTGGAATATATTCGATCAGAGCAGTGACTTTCAAACTGTCGTGAGAAATACGGTTATATAATTGCTCAGGGCATAGACATGTACCTTTAACAAACATTTACGATGTTTATGTTATTTGTAATACAGTCTGATTTTTTGTCTATTCTTTTCTATGTTATCTTTAAAATGCTGGTCATGACACCTTAAAGGATTTCATCACCCGCTGATGGGCATGGCCCGCTGCTTGAAAAACGCCGGATTAGAATGGAAAGACATTGGAAGCAAGGGAGCAGAGAGACTGGGAGAGGCACAGTTCAACTGCCCAGGAAGATGCAAACCTAGTCCCGGGTGGGGATGGGGCAGAGGGAAGAGCTGGCAGAGACATGTCAGATACAGAGACTGTAAGAAAGAGAAGGCAGGGGAAAAACGTGTGACTTTTATCGATTTTCATAATCATATTTTTAGTGCCACCCACATAAACAGATGCCAAAATAATAGAGTTAGGAAAGGTTGTTTTTGTTTTTATTTCTTCGCTAATGTTTGGCAGGGAGGACATTGTGTTTCTGGCTATGGACCTGCAGAGTTGGAGCTGCTTAGCATGGTAGAAATGTCCAGCAAACCACAGGAGAGGTAGGCTGTGGCACGGAATAAGTAGGGTCAGGGGTGGTGGTGTGGATTTATGAGTCAGGCCCATGCACGGCCTGGTGGATGAGGTCACCAGAGGAGGGGGAATGCGGTTTCTGAGACTAATAGCTTCTCCCTGTATATTGATATCTATCTGAGTAATCATATTCATTTCTGGTGTAATAAAGACCCACTCAGCAGATGGTATCACATCATAAATAAGTCAAAGCAGACCCAAGACGTGATCCTTGCCCTTTGAGAGGCTATAATTCATTCAGGCCCTTGGCTTGAGCAGATGGTATTTTCGTGTTTACTGAGCACCAGCTATGGGCCACAGACGATTCTGAGAGCTGAGAACAGAGCAGAGAACAAAAGGAACGCCCTGCCCGCATGGCGCTTATTCTCCAGTAGAGGGATGCGGGCGATACACAGATACCACGAGCAAAGAAACAAATGAGATATGTGGTCTGCCAGAGGCTGGCAAATGCTGTGGAGGAAAATAAAGCAGAGGAGGGGAGTAGGTGCCAGGTGGAAGAACTGCAACCTTAAATCAGGGGTGTGCTTGAAAAAATTGGCGAGTGAACCTCCTGGGAGTCCCTGGTTTCTTGGGATGGCTGATAGGACCAGGGATAAAAGCATAACAAGAGTAGTCCTGATGGTCCCAGGCAGAGCATGGGAAGTTGTGGGGGTGCAGGAGGGGGCCGGGGAGTGGCTGTGACGAGGGCTACTCAGTTCTGGGCTCCTATTTTACTTCTGGTTTGGAGGCATGGAGGCCTGCACCTGGATTTCTGCCTCTTCATCTCACTGTGGTTCCACTTAACTCTTCCTTTCCAAAGCTCTTTACCATCTTATCTTTTGTGTGAAGTCACAAAATTCTCTGAATGTGGGAAATCTCCGAACTTACTGCCACGACAGGTGAGAGGCACCGGTCTCGTGTTCCAGGTGCTTCTGTGTGTGGCCGCCCACGGGGCACTGTTTCTGTGCGACGTGCAAAGTGATGTACGAAAACAGGATTTTGTGATCAACTGCATTTGGGAAATGCTGGGCTACACAAGTTCAGCAGGGTTCTTGACCGTAGGACTTGACAAAATCCGTAGTGTGCTGTTGGGCATTGCAGATCTCCAAGAAGGAAAGAGAATGTGCGTGGCTTCCCAACCTTATTGGGCCATGGAAACCCTTTCTTATGGAATTCTCTCACAGGACTGTCATTCCGAGGTACACGCTTTGGGATACAGTCAACTGCTGTATTGTATGATGACGGACGCATCATTTAGCCCTTCTGAATCTTACTCTCCTTGTCCATAAAATGAGAAGGTTGGCCTGCTGCCCAAGAATGGCAACAGTACCACAGGGCTCGGTCCGTGGCCTTGGAGTTGTTTATAATTTTATCAGTGACCTTGTGAGTAGGAAAGAGATAATTATCACATCTGGAGATGACACAGGGGGTTGGGAAGGGTGACGAGTAGGTCAGATGACAAAACCAAGACTTAAACTTCTCTTGACATGTTAGAATGCTAGGCCAAGCTGATCTGCAGAAAATTTAATAAGGATGAATGTATAGTCCTGCTTTTAGTTTCAGAAAATTGATTTTTAAAGTATAAGATGTGGGAGAACAGGTCTGACAGCAGTTTATGTGGAAAAAGACCTGAAGATGTTGATTGATCACAAGCCCGCGAGGAGCCATCAGGGGAGGTGGCTGCTCTAACGCTGAACCCAGAGAGGCTCCCTTGCAGAAATGATCCCGTCCCGCCGGAGCTGGGGCCTCCCTGGGGCTGGCTGTTCTGGGCAGTTCCCACCCGGTGTATTAATGTCCAACCTTTCTGAGTGCTTATTGAAACCGTGTGGTACTGTGCTGGGCGTGGCATGTGTGTGCATCTGATCTAGTCCCCACAATACGCACATCGGATGCTATTATAATCATTTCCGTTCTACAGATGAGAACACTGGGGTTCAGAGATCACCCCAAAAGTCAGCTGGAGAGCCCGGATCTGAAAGCAGGTGGGCTGTGTCCAGAATCTGGGTTAAGCTAACTTCTACTAGGATGACAAGAGATCTGGGGATCATAAGATCTGATAGAATGAGTGATGCTATTGAAAAGGTTAAATGACGGCCCTGGTCAGTTTGGCTCAGCGGTTAGAGCATCAGCCCGCGGACCAATGAGTGGCGGGTTCGATTCTGGTCAAGGGCACGGACCTCGGTTGCGGTTCGTCCCCGGCCCTGGTCGGGTCGTGTGGGAGGCAACCAGTTGATGTGGCTCTATCGCATCGATGTTTCTCTCTCTCCCTCTCTTTCTCCCCCCCCCCCGCCCCCCAACACACACACACTCTATCTGATGATAAATAGAAAAATATCTTCGGGTGAGGATTACAAAAAATAAAAATAAATAAATAAATAAATAAATAAATAAATAAATAAATAAAAGGTTAAATGACGAAAAATGAGCACAGTCTCTTAACACAAAAGCACTTCAGTTGAAGAGACATCAGTTCTTGCTTTGCTACTTTATCGGACGGAACTAGGATTGGCTAGTGGAAGTCACAGGGAAGGATTTTAATTTCAATGTAAGAAAATACTTTCTTTTTTAACATCTTTATTGTTGAATGTATTACAGATGTCCCCCCCTTTTTCCCCCATTGACCTCCTCCTGCCTTCCCCACACTATTGTCCGTGTCCACTGGTTATGCATGTATGCATATAAGTTCTTTGGTTTATCTCTCCCCTCCCCTTTCCTTTGAGGTTCGTCAGTTTAACAACCAATTTGTACTTCTTAATACCTTCACCTTAATACTTTCTAAGGGTTAGACTAATCCAAAATGGATTAGGAAACCTCACTAAATAGCATTCCCATCTCTCTCTCTCTCCAAAAAAAAACTTTAGAATGTAGCATTTGCGTTCAGTGTTTTTATTTTTATGTAATAAGTGCTTTGCAAAATCATTTTTCAACTCATTTTATATTAGGTTTGGCATGTTTATAGATTTATGGACTTAGAACAAGCTTTACTCTCTATAACAATAAACCAGTTGGGTCAAAAGGCAGAGGTCATCAAGTGTAAGGCAAGGCCTGTAACTGAAATGTGTGTAGGATACAACGGGGTACGAAGGATGGGGTGATCTGCTGCCTTCAGGGAGCTTGGGAGGAGGTCAGGGAGGCCTCGTGATGAGGTGCTGCTTCACGTACCAGCAGGAATTCATTCGGACAGACAAGAGAAGAAAGGACAATACTAGCAGAGAAAATAACAGGATCAACTCCACAAAGGCCCACACAGTGTGGCCATGGGAACACCTTCTGCGTCCCAAGTCATTCTATTGGATCATCAGACACCTATTACCTAAGGCACATGGGGTGATTTTAGGTGGATGGCACAAACTCGTGATATCAAATAAGACTGACTCTCATAATAAAAGAAGTTTTTCCTTTTAAAATTCTCTTTTAATCCTTCTGAGCATATCAAGGAGAAAGTCTTAGATTCTTACTGATATGCAGACTAACGGCCTTTCAACAAAGACAGAGCGGCTCTCAAATGTATCTGTGCCTCAGTTGTCTCGCCTGCAAAATGAGGGGTGACAGGGTGACAATGGACACTAATTCACGGAGTTGTGACGATTAACTGACATTGTCTATGGAAAGCATTCAGAACCAGGCTGGGCACGTACTAAGATCTCAATAAACATTGCACGTTATTCTTTTCATTGCCGTTGCTATTGTCTTCCTAGGCAGGCGACGTTTACCCAGCTGGAATGTAATCATATGCTTTGTTTTTATTAAATTCATTTTTACAGTTAACAGTTACCTTCTGTATATCGTAACTAATCCTGGTTTCTTTAAAAATTAGATTTATGAAAGTAAAGAATAATAAAAGTGGTACATGAAAAAGCACACATCACGCAGACAGAATGAATGAGTACCGTTGGGGAACTCTAGACCCCGCTGATCTCTAAGGGTCTTTGCGGTTCTGAAACTCAAAGATTGTACTGACGAGGGAGGCAGGCCCAGAGAGGACAGGAACTTCACCCAAGGTCACTGGGCTCATTAGTGGCAGAGCTAGGAGCCGATCCAAGACCTCCCGATGCTCAGCCTCACATTCTCCCCTCGGGGCCTTGCTCATGGTCCAAAGTCCCGGGAGTTCTCAGCTGAGAGAGCCCCCTTTTGGCTTTGCCCTGGCAAAGTGGCACACTCGGGGTGCAGCCCTGAAGAAAACTCCGCTCCCTCCTTCTGACTGCGGCAAACCCTGAACCAGGTCCTCAAACCAACAGTTGCCTGCGGTAATCTTACCGCATTCTTACTGAGCCCTGACACCACGTTCAGCGCTGGGAATTTGGGTGGGCCGAGAATGAGTGCCTTTAGTATTACTGCTATAATTCAAAACATCCAAATTATTATTTTCTCCGTAAGATGCAGCCAGGAGAGTGCTGTTAAGTGGGGGCGGGGGGGAGGGGGTGTTTGTTACACTAGGCGTTCCAACAAAACGTCCTCCTTTGCCATTAAATCATAGCATTTCTAAATGAAATGATATTTTTCAAACTTTGGCAGTGCCTGAAATTTGGACATTGTGCAGATTTTTTTTTTTTCCGTTCCCGTTTTGTGCTTTTTCTCCATGTGACCCAGAGAATTACTATTTGCTGTCTTTACTTTTCTTGTTTGTCTTCCTTATGCCCCAAATTGTCCACTTTCCCCCAAAGACCTCAGTTAACTTGAATTTCTGCCCATAACTTATTGTTTTAGTAAATAATGAGGGTGATAAATAAGAGTCTCAAGAGAGAGTACAACCCATTGCCCAAATGGTTGCTTCTCAGTGTCCCCCTTTCTCTAGTACTAATCGTGAAAGGCTTCATGGAAAGAAGGTGTATTGATATAGTAGTTAAACCCACGAAGACTGAAGTTGATCAATAAAATCCATGAGAAAAGGCTTCGACCATATGAACCCCCTACTGGACGAGTGCAGGCCTGTGCTCTCCGTGTGAACAGTCCTGACGTCTACCCGCACACCCTCCAATCACCCTTGCTTCCACAAGGCAGCTGTGAGTGCAGTTGACTTGCTCAGTCCCAGCTTTTCTCTCACTTCGTGGTCTTCACCTGGAAGGCCTGCACAAGTCAGCGGGTGGCGTCTGCACGCACAGGCCCCGCTGGAGCGCAAAGCCTAGGACTAGCCACCGAGGAAATCCATTGACAGGCTGGAGTGTGTCTGAGCCTACACCTGGGCATGCTCTCCCCCTGTGAGACCCGGGAAACTCTCCCTGCATTCCGGCTTACATTAAGGAAAGATCCCCCTGGTGACTTGGGAGGCAGGGTTTGACTGCCCCTGCTCTCTGGCCTGGGAGCACACCATGCGTCTTGCGAGCATCTTTGGGCAGTGTCTCTCGGTAGGCTTGGCTGTCTTTCCTTTTGGGCCTCCTCTTTCTGCTTTTCTTGCCAACTCTCCTTTCTTAAACAATCATTTAGGCCTATAGCCTAACTTCGGACTATTTGGACTCAACATTCATGGCACAGAAATGATAAGAGCAATTCTGTTCCCTGGCTTGTCCTGGGAGTAGGAGATTCTCATTAACTGAGTATCTTGGTATTCATTCATTCACTTATTCATTCGTTTAAGAAATATTAAGAATAGTGCCAAGCACTGTTCTAGGAATTATCTATGAACAAAACAGAGAAGAATCTCCATTCTTGGGATTAGGACCGGCTTCATAATTAGCAGGGCCCAGGGCAAAGCCCTTTGTTAAAACATTATTAAGGATGTCAAGATGGCAACAACAGAATACTAAAACGCGGCACCTTCTCAGGGTGGGCCCAGTGTGACTTGCAAGGTGGCACACTCGTGAAGCCAGCCCTGGTGGGGGTAAGTGGAAAGTTAAGGTGGGAACCACAGGTAGACGTACGATGCAAAGGATGGGACACGGCAAATCTACTTTCTACAGAAGCGACAATGGTTGGATTCTTCTTTGGCACTTCAGGGGTCAAGACAGAATTTCTCTCGGTGTCAGGTCATCATTAGATCATCATTTGTCATTGCACAATTATAGTGCTGGCTTTGTGAGCTCTGGATAGCAGGATGATGGCTTACAAAGAGCCTCTAGGCTTGGGGATTCTAAGAGGAATCATCAGCCCACAGAAGTGATACTTCTAAAGATTAAACTGAGTAGAGTTACTTCTCATGATTGCTTCCCATAGTCTCCTCGAAATCCTCTCAATATCCAAACAAATAAAAGTAAGCATGCCGTGTGAACTGAGATTGTGATAGATGCAGTCATTCTGGTTGCGTAGGATGACCTGTTTAAAAGGGACCCCAGTGGGCGGCCCGTGTGGCTCAGTGGACTGAGCGCCGTCCCATGGGCTGAGGGGTCACGGTTCGATTCCTGGTCAGGGCACATGCCTGGGTTGCAGGCTCGATCCCTGGTGGGGGGCGTGCAGGAGACAGCCAATCGATGTTTCTCTCTCACATCGATATTTCTATCTCTCTCTCTCCTTTTTTCTCTAAAAATATCAATAAAAACATATTTTAAAGTAAAAGGGACCCCAGTGGAGTACAGTGCCGTAAATGGGTTCAGAGGTCAACTTCTCAGAAGATCCATACAGATCCTCAATGTGATTTTTAATGCCCTGACTATAGATATTCATGAATGGTTATTCCATGATTTCCTGAATGTCAAGCCCCAAGTGTGTGCCAGCCCCTTCCAGTACCCCTGCTCCAGTGGTTCTCTTCCGTCCAAAAGTAATGAAAAGAGAGCCAAGCCTCTGACAGTCAGATTTTGTTAACTTCACTTCTGGGGGAAAAAAAAAAAAATACCAGGAACATGATTCCCAATTTCAAGCCCAACTGACAGGGAGGGAAACTCGAGTGAGCGAATGTGCTGGCGTGCGCGTCCCGGAGTTTTATGAAAATAAAATAAATCATGTCATCTTTGGAAATGAAAACCAATTGAGTAACAGCACTGCGTCGGAACGGTGTTGTTCTCAAGGTGACTCTTTCACAACCTGCGCCACTTGGGGACGAGTCTGTTGGACAAGGGACGAGGCTGGCCATCACTGACCAGTCCAGTGTATGGAGAGAGCACTGAAGGAGCCATTAGGTCAGCTTTCTAGCTCTCCGAGCCTCAGTTTTCTCATCTTTGAAATGAAAGTGGTGGTCATCCATTATTACTGAGCGTTACTAGGAGGTTCAAATTAACAACGCGGGTATAGGAAAGTCCTCGTGACCTGCAGAGGTCACATTATTACTGTTGTGATTGTCATTGGGATTAGTTTCTGTTTTCCAACGTGAGCTCTTCAGGTGACAAATGCAAACAAGGGGTGAAGGAGACACTGCCGGCGGGCCCTCTGATCATGCGCTCGGGGGGAAGTGGATAAATTACAAGACTTTGCCTGGCAGTGCTGGTGGGGGGCAGCTGAATCCTGTCACAGAAAATTTAAAGGCCCTCCCCTTTTTCATTTCCCTCCGTGAACTCCTGCCTGTAGTAATAAAAAATCCCGTGTTCGTGCCTGTGTCGCTTCATTTTCGGAGCTTGGCTTTTATATGAATCTTTGTCCCGAGGTGGGGCTGCTGAGTATTACTTCTGCCTCATCTTACCAGTGGAGAAAGGGAAGTGTGTGACATTAAATGATTTGCCCAGGTCACCCAGAAAGTCAGTGCTGGAGTCTACGAAAGAAAGAGTCCATTGTTACTCCCTGTCCTCCACCCAGTCTCCAGAGGAAATGATCGTCTGACATTCAGCCCTCCTTCCCTGCCAGGACCAGGAGCCATGGTCACCCTATGTGGACATGGGACTGACCTCCCCCCTGCCCCATTTGATGGGGAGAGCTTGTCTTCCTGCAAGACCAACACACTGTTGGCACACAGGGACTAGAAGCAGTATTACTGTGCGCAAAGCCCCTGAGGCCCGGCACCGGCCATCACCATGAGGGCACCTGTCACACTGACCGGAAACTCAAGCCAGTGGAACAGGATTGGAGGAACCTAGGAAGACCTGCTGTGGAGAGCCATTTACACTTGGCTCTCAATCTCAGGGTAGCCACTCACTAGCTGTGTAACTTGCAACAAGTTACACAACCTCTCTGAGCCTCAATTCCTTCACTTTCAAAATGGGGCTTTTAGCATCTACCCCGGGAGGATTATTGTGAGAATTCAGAGCCTACACATGTGAATAGAAATGTGGGCATACACGGAGACAAACTGAGAGAAAGAAGGGCGGGGAGAAAGGGAGACCAGCACAGGTTAGCAGTGCAAGAAACATCGTTTCCAAATTTCTTTTCTTGAGCTGGCCCGCTACAAATCCTGACATTCTTAACTATAAGACACTTCTCAAGGGCTCTCATAAAGAAGTATGCTTTTATTTGAGTTAAGCACTACATTGTATTCACAGAGAATTGTTTGCTTCTTAGTTCTTAGAGAGGACAGTTATTTTATGACGGTTTTAAATGGGACAGCCCCGGAGAAGTTTAGATCTCGGGCATCGTGTCCCCTTAGCTCCCTGTACACCCCTTAAGAAGGCTCCTTGCTATTACTTGTTTTAGTTTCTGTCTTTCCTGCCAGGCTCTCAGCCCCCTGAGGGCAAGGACCGTGTCTGTCCTGTTCATCTTGGTTCTCACCTGCACCGAGCTTGCTGCCTGCACACTCCGGAGAACCAGTACACACTGCCGAGGAATTATTACGTGCCAGGGTAGCAGGAGCTGAGTTCGGGTGCTGGGTTAGAATGGGTTATTAAGGAGCTGAGCACATGTCAGGTCCGTTTCCATCTTTTTGATATTGGTGTGCACAGGACGACCTGGCTTTTAACACAAGAACCTTGTAAAGGAAGAACCTTTGATCTGGCAGGACCCTGTGTTCACTCATTCATTCATTTAACAAAATATATTTCGCATCAACTACATGCCAAGGACTGTTGTAGGGCTGGCATGGAAGTGACCTAAAGAAACCTAGGTCCCTGTATTCTTGGAGATTACATCCCAGTGGGAGAAAACAGACAGCAGACGGATACACAACAGCGTGGCAGGTGGTGTGGAGTGCCGTGACGGACATGAAGCTGGGGGCGCAGGAAGCGAGAGGGGTGTTGTTTCGGATAGGAGAGAGCGATGGAGGGAAACGGAGCAGAAGCCTGAGCGGCCAGGGGCCGAGCCTGCGGCCGGCAGGGGGGCGTGCTGGCGGCTGGGCAGCCAGAGCTGAGTGAGGGGCTGGCTTTATCCCGGTGGAGGGTGGAAGCCGCAGCCGTGAGGAGACCCGTTGGAACTAGCACTGGGATTGTAAGGGAAACATTATGCGTGTGAGTCTTGCTCAGGGCAATCCTGGCTCCTCTTTCGGGCAAAGGCAGGTGACCATTCTAGTCCTTGGGCTAGAGAAACAGTTGTGGCTTTGTTTTGTGTCTTGGCCAATATTCCCATGAAGTTTTTAATGATGGAAAATGCAAACCTGCAGGAATGATCCCCACACGACCTGAAGGCCGAACACCTATTTATGTTACCCGGGCTGCTGCAGGCCACGACTCCCTGGCTCTGGGAGGGCACTGGCCAGGAAAATAGCTTTCAGGAACCCAAGGAGGCAGGTGCCAGCCTCGCCACCCCACGCACCCCCGAATCCTTCCCTGATGAGTAACAGAGAGCCAGGGCAGGGACGAGGTGGCCGCCCACCGCAGCAATGAGACAGTTAATCTTCCATCTGAAGAAGTTCTCAGGCAGCTATGAGAGAGGAGAGAGGACATATTTCCAGTTTGTCCCGAGAGGAGGAACTGACGGAGAGTCGCACCTCCCAGGCAGCCCCGGTTCACGGCGAAGAGCCTGAGAAATCACACGCGGGAAGATGTGAAAGCGCTCCTCTGAGGACGCGGGAGCGCAGTGGCAGCTGGAGAGCCTCGCTTTCCTCGGGTCTCCCACCTCCCTCCGCACACCCCGCTGCCGTCTGGTGTGAACTGACTGATTCTCTAAAACGGTGCGGGAGTCACAGAGATCCAGGCTGCGTTCCCCTGTTCTGAGACGAGCAAGAAACAGTTTGTCACTACCTTCTAGTGGCTGGGTTTCTTTTTTTAAAATCTGAGCCTTTCCCCCATAAATATTTATGCTGGCGATTTAAAATGGCCAAGTGACGCCCTGGCCAGTTTGGCTCAGCAGTTGGAGCGTCTGCCCTTGGACCAACGAGTCTCAGGCTCGATTCTGGTCAAGGGCACGTACCTTGGTTGCAGTTTGTCCCTGGCCCTGGTCAGGGTCATGCGGGAGGCAACCAGTCGATGTGTCCCTCTCACATCGATGTTTTTCTCTCTCTTTCCCTCTCTCCATCCCTCCCACTTTATCTGAAGATAAATGGAAAAATATCTTCGGGTGAGGATTAAAGTAAATAAATAAGTTATAAAAAATAAATAGAATGGCCAAACGACACTGTGTGTACCTGGGGTCCGTTTGCCAGTTTTGTTCCCCCCCACACCCTGTCTGCTTTGGCCACAGGACACACTCATCTGCTGATCTAAAGATCTAAAGAGCTGATATTCACATGCTCCCTCATCCCCGAGCGGAGGTTGTGCTTGGTAAACGTTGGGGCTGGGGGTGGGGGGTGACCTGGACTAGGGGGGCTAAGAGAAGGTCAAGTAGGTTGAATGGCTGCTTAGTTTTGAAATTATCTCATAGTGTCTGGTAAATATTCATTGATTCAAAGTTATTTTTATTAAGTGCTAATATGTGCTGAGTGTCGGGATGACAGACTTGAATAAAATGTAACCCTCAGTCTCAAGGAGGTCACAGATGGGAAGAACAGTATGAAAATAGAAGCCGCGTGGTGGTGGTGGTGGTGGTCTACCCAGAGTTTGTTGCTCTCTCCGTCCCCCCTCCCATCCCTCCTTCCTTTCCATCTCTCTTCATTATATATTATTGAGCACTTAACCTGTAGCAATTACAGTTAACAAACAGCACGTAAGAACAAGTTGTTACCCTCAACACACTGACTTTTCAGTATTTATTATCTGACGTTTTCATGAGAAATGGTCTATGTTAGAGGACCAGGGGCTCCCACATAGCCAACCCTTCAGTTTCCACCCCTTTAGCCACAGTCTCTAGAAATACCTCCGCAGACTGTAAGCAGTTCCTGAGGGCAGGAACTCAGTTTTTCCAATTCCTCTCCACTCCCTGTTTACCTGACACAGAATAACAGGTCAATAAGTATTGAATGAGTGAGTGAATGAATGCATAAAATATTCCCATTACCACAAAGCGGCAGCAAGACGTGACAATCCACCAGAAAATTGGATCTTCATAGGTAGCCAAACCAGATAACTTAAGCCACAGTTGGAAAATTTACTTTGGGGTTTGAGTCGTATGCCATAGACATAACTCACTAAAAATATGTGGCTTTCCTGCCCAGGCAGTTTCTAGACCCGTCTAGGAACGACACTTACTCGAAGTATCCTGAATGCTGGGTTTTTGTAGAAAGAAAATGTTACTATCTCTTACCTGGAATGTCCTGGTTATGCCCAGGGGGAGCCTGAAGGTGACGGGTGGAGGTCACTGTGCCTCCTGCCCATGCCAATCCCATGCCCCCTGGCTACAGCCCTGGGCCTTTGGATCCCGGCTTGTCCTGCCTCAGAGGGCTGGCGTGGTGGAAAGGGGGGAAGAACACTGAAGTTAAGGGATCGAAGGGCAAATATGAGTGGTGTGATCTTGAGCCCTGTATTAGTTCCTCATTGCTGCTGTAACAAATGACCACGAACTTAGTGGCTTAAAGCATTACACATTCATTCTCTTGCAGTTCTGAAGGAAAGAAGTCCAAAATGAGCGTTATGAGGGTAAAAGCCAGGTGTCAACAGGCTCCGTTCCATCTAGAGGCTCCAAGGTGGAGTCCATCCCTGCCTCTTCCACGTCTAGAGATGTGGGCATTTCTCGGCTCCTGGCTACATCATCCCGTTCTTTGTTTCTGCAGTCACATTGCTTTCTCCTCTACTGTAGTCAAATCTCCACGCCTCCCTCTCATAAAGACCTTGTGATTACACCAGGCCCACCCAGATAATCCAGGATAATCTCTTCATCTCAAAATCCTTAGTTTCATCACATCTGAAATGTCCCTTCACTATATAAAGTGACAGTCACAGGTTTCAGGGTAGAATGTGGGTATCTTTGGGGGGAGGGTCAATAGTCAGTTGATCACAAGACCTTTAGTCTTGCTGGAACTGTGTGTATATTGCTGTGTAGTATTCCATTGTGTGAATATGCCACAGTTTATTTACCCATTCTATTATTGGTAGATACGTATACTGTTTAGTTTGGGGCTATCACAAACAAAGCTTTCATTAATATTCTTGTACATGTCTTCTGGTGGACATAGGCGGTCTTTTCTGACCATGAAAGAGTCCACCATAAAGGAGAAAATCATTGCAATACAAAGCCAATTCCACCTTTAAATACAATGTAAAAAAAAAACTACAACAACAGATTCCATCCAGATCTAGTTGGTGGAGTTTTATAAACACAAGACACAAGGAAATATCCTTATCCAAGTTCAGGAGAAGAATTCAGTAGAAGCTCCAATTCAACAGAAGAATGCCGGAGCAGTTCCGTCAACTTCATGGCCGTGCTCTCAGGTCTGGGGAAGAATGTCGGTGCCCTGTAGGAGCTGCAGTACCCACCAAGCACTGGCTGACCACATCGGTTAGGATGGACAGCTCTGGCAGGAGTTGATTAAGACGGCAGCATGTCTCTCTCAGAAAGGTGGGTGGGTAGGTGGGAGAGGGCACAGTTCAAGGCAACTAGGGAGAACTGTGGTTGAAGAAAAAGCAGGAGGAGTCGTTGGCAGCTTAAGGCTATGGAAATGTTGAAACAATCCATGTCAGTTTATTTTATGATCATTCCTCAGAGTTTCCATCTCACATTGGATTTTTCTGGGGCAGATTAAGAAGGGAAATCTATTAATGTGAATCTCATGTTACTGCAAACAGTTGGAGGTCTTAATTGGGCCGGAGTGAGCAGGTGGTCCTTCCCCAGGCAGCTATCCTTTCCCCTGTCAGTCAAGTGAGGAGAGGGCCTCCATCGCTCATTAGCAACCATTTGTCACCTCCGAACAGAGCTTTGAGAGGATTTCTTTGAACTTTGTTTGGGATTGATTTTCTGCATATGCTGAGCTGTTACTGACAAACTGTGGGCAACTGCTCCTCTGGAACAAATGAATTAAAAGAAAGGGGGATCGGATTTAAATAGCCTCCAAATTACACAGCCTGGAAGGGTGGGATTCTTTCCCCACCCCCAGTCCGCCTCCCAAACCCTTCATTTGGGGACATTGCATTATATCGAATAATAACAACTTTATTCTTCTTAAGAGAACTGTCTTGAACATTTGATTTTTTTTTTTTAAACTGCCAATGGCTCCAGACTAAAATTGACTCATAACAATGCTTAACTGAAAATGGACTTTGGACCTTGCCTTTGTCTCTCACTTTTCAAGGAATATTCTGGGGCTGGACAGGCCTTTGCATTAGCAAGAGTCTGGTTTGGCACACTGTCCAGATGGTCCTAGAGATGCTCTTTTAGCCTCTTCCATTCTGATCCCTCTTAAGGTCAGGGGCTATCACTGGTTTGCTTGATACAAATCTCAAGTATGCTTCAATGTGCCTAGCACAGAGGTGATGCTCAATAAACACTGAATTCATGAATTGGTTCAAAAAATAACTATCACTTTTGCCTTGAGGTTCAAGGGCGAAGACACATTGTAACTCACTGTAGCCAAGGCGTGTAGCCATAGTTCATTGACCAAATAATTTGTTGGGAGGAGCCAGTTTTTATTTACTGATTAATTGGTTGGTTTTACTGAGTAGAGAGTAAAACTTACGCATTGTGGAAATGTTAGAAAATATGTAATTCTTATAAAGGTGTGCTATCCTCTCCCATCGAGCAGGGTTATATTTCAAGAAGCTTGGGTGGTCCGGGCCAGAAGTAACCATCTTCACCCACATGTCTGTCAAATGGAAAAAGACATTGAAGAATTCACAACATGTGAACTCGTATTTAAATCTTGTTCTCATTTCTTCTCTACTACCAGAAAACATGCAGGGACCCTCTCCTCCTCCTCCTTCTCTCTCTCCTCTCCCCAACAGAGTATTCTCATCTCTGGGCTGTCTCAGCCCACAGCTTCCCGGTCCCCCTGCGCCTCCCACCATGGGAGGGCAGTTTCACTGTGTTTTTGACTACTTTTTCTAGAGAGAATCTGTCTAAGCAGCTTCATTTCCTTCTCAGAGAGCTAGGGAGGATGAAGGCATGGAACTCCCCAGCCACACACACACATTAATAATTATCATCCCATCTCATAAAAACATATTAGAAAATTAAATTTACAGTTAAGCCTCACCATACACAAATAACCATTTTACACTTTTTTGTAACTGGACTATAAATTACAGCACTGCCTCCCACTCTTCAGCTGAGCATTTTGAGCATTTTCCCATGTAATTAAATAATACCCCAAACCATGATTTCTAGGGGTTGCCAATAGCCAGTCTTCCGGAGGCCACATTGTTTTAGACAATTCTCCTATTGTTGGGCATTGGGGTTGATGTGGGCTTTGATATTTCTCTTCAGTGCTATGCCATAGGGAAGGCATGGGTGCTGAAAAGTGGACTTTGCCAGAAGACAGGCACCCGCGTAATGAAGGGGGGGGGCACTTTCATTATGAACCTCGGTCTCAATATTTACTATCCACATTTTCCTCTTGCGGGTTTGGCCTCCCGGGGGTCCGAAACTGAAGCTGCAATCATGGAAGCCAAGCGAGCATGCTGCCAACTCACCCGACATTAGGAAGTTCCCAAATCTCCTGGGCTGTATCTTTCTTTAGACCCTGACAGATCCCGGCATCGTGCAAATTAAATAGGATGGGCCAGGCCAAACCTCCCCATCTTTCACATTTCTGAGCGTGGGTCTGCAGCAGCAAGGGAACTGTTAACACTGACCTCTGGTTTTTAAAAAAAATGGTAACACACTTGTGTTAATGGACCTGGAACACCCCCAATTGCTAGAATCAGTATGGGGGGGGTAGTTTGCATTTTCAATTTTATTAGTTTGGTTCGCTCTACCAGGTTTTTATACTCTGTTCTTTAGGAACGATGGAATGCCTATAAACTCTGAAAATTACCCTGAACTTTGGGAATGGATCCCGACTCTGGTTGCTAAAGAGATTAAAAAATGGAAAAAGAGGACCTTGTCAGAAGTCAAGCTTCAGTTCGGAGCTCGGTGCTCTTCATCCGCACAGCCCCCTGAGACCCTCTCTGCCACGGCTTGTTTGTAGGGGAGATAACCAGACAACTGTCTCGGGGGGCCTCTGCCACGCGCTGTGCATGTCACTTGCGGGCTGACCCGGGCTTTCGGTGGGAGTCAACACAAGTCACGTGGAAAAGCAAGCTCACCCCTAGGGGGCCTTCGGTGCTGGTTCTCGGCCAGGCTCACGTCTTTAGCTCACCCGAGAACACCCCGCTCGTTGGTGTGTCCTCTCTCACTCTGCCATACGCTAGGCCATTTGGTTGGGGAAGAGGTAGTGAGTCATCTCTCCGGTTTGCTTACAAAGGTGGCCCTTCTGGCACTACGTGAAAATAAGAAACAAATGTGGAAAATATGACCGACACTGGGATGGTGACACGAATAAGTGGTCGGGTTGGCTTGTATGCAAGACAGGTGTGAATGGGACACTGGTGTCTGATGGCTGTCTCTTTGTAGATGTGTCATAGTTCTCGACACTACACATGGACACTCCAGAGGCTGTGTTAATTGGGAATGACAGCCTGTATCCTGCCGGTGTCCGTGTTTGGTGGAGATTGACAAAAGCTGACTAAGCCAGGTACTTGGTGCTGGGAACGCAGCACTGCTTTTGACACAGACCTGTCCTCTGTGCTAATCTTAGCTCTTTATTGAGGTCATGCTGGTATCCATTCCTAATGTATGAAATATCTGTAGGCACCCGACCTTTTAGTTGCTGAGGAGGCCATGGTACTCTTGTCGTCGTCTCTGTGGATTCCTGTCCCGCATGTTTTCTTCTTGTCTTCTTTTAGCTCCATGCTGTTTTTCTTTTTCTAGTCAATATTTTTAAATTCAAAAATACCAGAATCAGCCCGGCCTGTGTGGCTCAGCGGTTGAGCGTCGACCCCTGCACCAAGAGGTTGCTGGTTCGATTCCTGGTCAGGGCACATGCCCAGGTTGTGGGCCAGATCCCCAGTGGGGGGCAGGCAGGAGGCAGCCAGTCAGTGTTCTCTCTCATCAGTATTTCCATCCCTCTCTCCCTCTCCCTCCCTCTCTCTCTAAAAATCAATAAAGATAAATATTAAAAAACAAACAAACCAGAATCCGTTTTTAGGTTGGAATGACACACACGCCATTGTGGTAGGAGTCCCGGTGTTGCTCAGCTCTCTCAAGGAGCAGGACTTCCACTCCTCCCACTTCTGTGTTAATGTACTTACATTGTTCTCGCTTTCATGTTCTGCAGCGTTGGAGCCTGTAGAAACCTTGGGGTATTCTCCCGATGCACTTGCAGACCACTCACCCCACGCAGACCAGCACGGAACGCTGCTGTACGGACTTCGTCCCGCGTGGCGCTAGGGCAGGTCTTTCGGGTCAGCATTGAGGCCAGTGTTAAAGGCAACCATCTGAATGACTGTGTATTAGATACCAAGTGTCTGTACTGAGCTTGCTAGTTATCATTCTAGCACGTCTGTGGTATTAGAGAAACAGAGTAGCTCTGTTTCAGAATCTCTGGCACTCTGGAAATTCCTTCATTCACCTCTTTGCATTCCTCTCTAGTCTTTCAGTGTGTTGTCCATTGAAATCAAACTGAAAGTTCTGATTCAGTTAGATATCACCAAAGAGTTAAAGAATGGAACTCATAGGTTAGATTCTCCCATCTGTACTTTGGGAATAATATTTAAACACACAGCACCAACCACTGGCAAAACTGTAAGTTGAAGATAACTAGACAAATAAGGTACCAGGAGTTCTGATGAGAGTAGGCAGCTTCACAAGACAATGTGAGGAGAGGAAACTGAGGCAAACTTAGTGATGGCTTAAAATGCTGACTCTTGCTCTGGCTGGTTTGGCTCAGTGGTTAGAACGTAGGCCATGGACCAAAGAGTTGTGGATTCAATTCTGGTCAAGGGCATGTACCTTGGTTGTGGTTTGATCCCCAGCACTGGCCCTGGTTGGGATCATGCGGGAGGTGGCCAGTCGATGTGTCTCTCTCATCTCTCTCTCTCTCTCTCTCTCTCCCCCCCTCTCTCCCTCTCTCCTTCCCTCCTACTCTATCTGAAAATCAGTAGAAAAATATCCTTGGGTGAAGATTAAAAAAAAAATGTTGACTCTACTGGAATATTTCTATTTAATAAGCTGGACAACTTTTAGGGACCAACGGATTGATTCTAACAATAGAGTATCTGCTCAAATGACAAGTGGTGAGGATAATTTGGGGATAGAGGTTTTAGCACAGAGCTTTCAAGTCACTGAATAAGCTGCCCTGGTAAGAAGCCTCTCTACACTGAGTTTTGCCAGCCGATGCCCCTGGGCTCTGAATCTTTGACAGAAGGCAATTTCTCAGAAAGAGTCATTAGTACCTGGCTGCCCCTGGGGCCTGGGCCTCGGGACCACTTCATAACTGAGGCTGCTTGGTCATCAGCTGCTTCGGGTGATCGCCAGGAACAATCCCCTGTCCTCTCCAGCTGACTATTTCAATCTGGTGAAATCTGGACCCCTGAGGAGTGGGGTACAAAGGCAGCTGTGAGCAATGGAATCTGCCCCTAGTTTAGTTGGAAGTGGGTTAGTGCAGGCATCTGACCAGACTCTCAAGGAAGGAGGGAGACACTGAAAAGGCTCAGTACTGTGCTCTTGTCACCGGACACGGCTGATTCCAGGTGCCACTAGGTAGATACTTTGTGAGATGGCTGATGGTGGGACCTAGAAAGTCTGCCAGTAGGAAATGAGCAGAAATTCCAGGTGGGCAAACACCATCTTACTATATTTTAGAAACTTCCCTGATCTGGCTCTTGCTTGCCTTTCTACCCCAGCTCTCACTACCCTTCCATCATTCATTATACTCCAGCCATAATGATTTTGGAACAGGCCAGTTTGGTTTCTGCCTCAGGACATTTGGGACTTACCAGATGTCCCCCTTTCCTGTATTTTCATCCTTCAGGTTTCATCTTCCTAATCACCTCCTAGGACCATGCTCCCCTAATCATTCTACTTAAATTGCCCTGTTATTACACCAGTCACATACATTGTATGGGATTATCTTATAAATGTGCCTGTTTATTTCTATCTTGCTTCTAGAATATAAATTCCTTTGAGATCAGGGGGTGTATCTGTTCTCTGCCTTCTGAGTACCTAGAACGAACTGGCACAATGTAACTTCTGGGTAAATATTTCTTGCATGGATAAATGAGTAAGTATGTAAACCCCTGTTTACTCAAATGGGAACTAAGAGGTGGGTGAAGAGACAGAGAGCTCTGGGATAGAAGGCCATGATCAAATCACAAACAATTAAGCAAGAAAACAGCTACTGGGACCAAGTAAAATGCCAATCGGAGCTTAGCAGTAACACACTTGAAGAAGAGACCCTGCCGTAGATGTACTGAAATATCCTTTAATGAGTGCTCACTGGCAGACGTACGGCCCGGAGTATGGCTGAGCCTGTAGTGGAGGTTAAGCCATGTTTGGAGACAGATGGCTTGAGCTAGACAGCTAAGTGGACATTATGAACAAAATGGCAAATCCTGGCTGGTATTGGTGCTGCCACACCCGTCTCTGCACCCACAGCAGACATTGCCAATAGATCACAGAATCTGCTCCTAATCCAGCAACCACCAACTATGACACTGTAAACTCCACCAGGGCAGCACTTTTGTCTGTTTTGTTCACTGTTTCATTCTCAGCATCTACAACAGTGCCTTTGTACTTACGGGTATGCAACAGATGTTTGTTGAATTAAATATTTGATGAGTGACTCCATCAGATTTGGCACGTGAGATATATTTTATTTTGTCATCCCTGACCTAGAGCAAGAAGATAAGGAATTAAAACTGGATTCAGGGAACTGTTATCACAAAACAGTAACAACCACTCTGATGGTCCTAGGAAGTGTGCCCATGCCGAGATCAGGCAGCTGCCTCACCAGTATGCCCAAGTACAAGGCCTGGGGTTGCTCCTTCAGTTTGCTTTACATTTAGGGCAACTCAGCAAGGGTTCAAGACGTGTTCCCTTTGCACCAAATTAGCCAAAAAAAAAAAAAAAATGCCATCGTCATATTTTTGGTAATTGTCATATGCTGTGAGGACATCAACTCAACATTTCTCTACTGCCTACTCCATACCTATGCTACCCTCCATGACTAGGTTTGGAGCCTGGATCTCCGCTTCCAAAGAGGAAGATTTCCCCATTAGCCATTTCCCACAGAGTGGCTGTTCGAAGGGAGATTTTCCGGCAGTCCGTTTATGTATTAACATACTGTTTATCCGTCAAAGGGCTATTGAGGGATTGCACATGAGTTTCATATAAAAGAACCCGATCTCTTGTTACTCGTTTATTTACACAGCCAATATTTCTGAGAACCTGTATGTCAGCCCTGTGCTGGGGATTCACGGATGAACAATGACGTCCAGTCCTAAGTCCTTTCTGTGGAGATCACATTTTAATAAGAAAGATGGACAAATGGAAACATACATGTGAAATCTAATCTCAGATAGTGACCAATTATTTGTTTCAGTAGCGTAGTAGAGACAGGAACTTCATTAGCATGGTTTTAAGAAAGAATGAAATGTTAGAAAATAAAATAGCAATATAGGACACTTTTTAAAAATGGGGCTTGTTTTACAGGGAAGCTAAGAAAATTAATTGTGGATATAAGTGTATTGGGGTCAAGGATTTTGTTAAGGTGAGAGATGGCTCCAGATGGCAGTGGTCCATTGGATGGAGAAACTCTGCAGAAGAGAGAGTGGATGGTCCCAGGAGCAACGCCTTCGGGAGCTCGCGAGGCTGGGATGCAGTGGACGTGCGCACCTCCCAGCACTCACATAGCGTTTGTCTTGAGGAAGGTGAAGGACATTCTATACACGATGCCAGCCTGTCCAGGAAGTGGTGGAATGTGCTCATGCTGGTTCCCATCTGTGTTTCTTTATGTCAGCCTGTTGGGGAAACTGAGGTCGTTCTGTAGCTGGCTCACACTGAATCCTGGGATGCCAAGAGAAATGAGGAAGAGTTCCTGTCCTCAAGGACATCCCAGTCTGGTAGACTCCTGGGAAAAATGCATCCTTATCCCCGTGTTAACGAGAGGCTTCTCTTGGAGAGTGACTTGTTCATTTAATGGGTTTGGGCGAATCACTTTAAATCCAGATTTTTATCAGCCTTTATTTCTTTCACACCCATGCTGGAGTATGTTCCCTTGAATTCACAAATGCCAATTAAGTCTGCCTGGCTAGTAACTTCACCATGAAAATATCTCAACCTATTAAAGTCTTCAATAAAGTATTCTGCTTTTGACACTCCCCACAGACCTCCTAGGATTTGAAAAACTTGAAGTATGCAGAGGGAAATCAGACTAAATGCTCACATATATTTTATTAGAAACATTTCTTTAAAAACATGAAGACAAGGGAGAAAAAAAATAAAAGACCAAATTCAATTTTTGAGCCTGGCACTCCGACTTCTCTACACATAGCTCTATTCTAAACAGGAAAAATAAAATCAGCTTTGTTCCTGAGCGTATGCTTTTGACATTTTTTTCCCCCTTGAAGTCTGTGAATTATTAATAAACTAATTTCTCTTTATAGTTCAATCTTTGGAGATTTAAGTGTTCACTCAAATGCACAGAGAAGAGATAGAACTTCAGTTCCAATCAGCGCCGATCCTCTCTGGCGGTGCTGGCCTTGAGGTATCTCTGAGTCTTTGATATCATCAGTCTTTGCTTCGACTGGGAATTTCTGATCATTTCTAGAACTAGTCCGTTAATACCGCTTAAAGTCCTGCTAAGTTGGGCCATTTCTGCCAGCTGATTTTATGCTTTCACTTTGCTCCTGAGATAGTTTATGTGTGTGTTCACAGCTTATATATGCACATATCTCTCTCTGTGTAGTTATACTTGATGGATTGTTTCTTGGTGAGTTGTATTAGAAAGCAAGGGCTTTTGGTAATAGAGGATGTCTCGTAGATTGGCAGCTCCTGTAATAAGCCACGCTGGATCTAAGTGCCACCTAGGGTGCTTCCTCCCTCCTCAGTGCAGTTTAGAGGAGAGAGCTTCTGGATCCACAGAGAAAATAAGCTGGCATAACCCAGAGCTGCACAGCGGTGCAGTGCATGAGATCTGGAATTAGTTCCTTCCCTTACCTGCACCAAGGAGCCTGTTCAAAGGAGATCTGGGTGGCCAATGGTCAGAGGTGAGGGAGAGAGGATTCTTCCCTCAGCGGGGAGTCCACATAATTGAGCTGAAGCCACTTCTAACATCATAATTCTATTGCTTCCTAGAGTCTCAATGTATGTAAATTATCATCCTTTCCCCTCTCTTTTTTCTTTTCCTTTCTTTCTTTCTTTCTTTCTTTCTTTCTTTCTTTCTTTCTTTCTTTCTTTCTTTCTTTCTTTCTTTCTCTCTCTCTCTCTCTCTCTCTCTCTCTCTCTCTCTCTCTCTCTCTCTCTTCTTCCTCCCTTCTTCCTTCCTTCCTTCCTTCCTTCCTTCCTTCCTTCCTTCCTTCCTTCCTTCCTTCCTTCCTTCCTTCCTTCCTTCCTTCTTCAGGAGAAACTGAGACACTGGATTGAATAGACTTACCTGATATCCTGCACACTGTAGAAGGGAACTGAGCACACTTTCCCATCTATTTGATAGACCTTAGGGGAATTCAAATTCTGGGTGAGATCTTCTGTCTCTCTGATCTCTGGTCTATTTATTAATCCAAAAGGGAAAAAGAAAGAAAGAAAGAAAGAAAGAAAGAAAGAAAGAAAGAAAGAAAGAAAGAAAGAAAGAAAGAAAGAAAGAAAGAAAGAAAGAGGGAGGGAGGGAGGGAGGGAGGGAGGGAGGGAGGGAGGGAGGGAGGGAGGGAGGGAGGAGAGAGAGAGAAAGAGAGAGAGAGAGAGAGAGAGAGAGAGAGAGAGAAAGAGAGAGAGAGAGAGAGAGAGAAAAGACATCTAGCAAACACAGGCCAAGCCGTCTGCACCAGTTCCCAGCGCTTCTCTCTCTGGACACTCTCTGAGGGAAGTGACTTCAATACTGAACTACCCCTGTCTTTATTTTCTCCTGCTTCCCCTTAACAACCTGGGTTACCAGGATATGGTGATCAAGCGAGAGAGTCTCGAAGAGCCCTGCTGAAGGGATGCTTGGCGGGAGCGCTGAGGAATTGAGATTCCACACCAATCACAGGCTTTCCCAGCACCGCCAGCCCCGCAGGCGGCCGATCCGCCTCTCCCCAGGGAGGCCTGGGTCAGAACCTGAGCCACAGAGAGGAGCAGGGCGGCAGGGAGGGGAGGCCGGAGAAAAGAAAGCATTTCCTTTTTTATTTTTTAAAGCCAGTTCTATTCTGGGAATTTATTTACTTTTTTTGTTTGGCTCTAGGGGTTAAAGGGCTCACAGTAATGGAAACTGGAGGTCACCCATTTATCACTCTTCCCCTGGACTCTCGGGCCGATGGGTTTGGTGGTGAGTAGCAGCCTCCTCGGCCTTTCTCAGCCAGGACCTCAGCTTCCTCCAGCCCCACGAACTCCGTCTCCCAGACCTGGGAAAACTCCGTTGAGCTGTGCCCCGTGCAGGGCTCTGCCGATCAGAGGCTCAAGTACTTGTCCATTGGAAACACCATCTCCTTTCACTAGCATTTGTCTTTTTCTTTAAGGACCCAGAGAGCTTTGGGCTGAAAGACTTATTTGTCAAAGAAAAACCTTTCTCACATTTTGTAAGATTTTTAGCCTTTCCACATTTCTTCTTATGGGGTTTGCTTTTTCCCTCTGCCCTCAATCAAACTCCTTTGCTTCCTCTAAAGACATACGTCCTTGTTCCACCACTGTTCACGTGGCAAAAACATGTGCGCACGAGCCCATTCCGTTTCTCTGTAGAGGTGTGCTTGGTATAACTTGCATCTTTGTTCTGGAAGGAAAGTCTCGAATAGGCACTGCATCCGTCAGGGTTCTCCAGAGACGGAGAACCGGGAATTGGCTCACACCATTGTGGGGCTGGCAAGTTGAAATCTGTAGGGCAGGCCAGCAGGCTGGAAATGCAGGCAGGAGTTGATAGTGTAGTCTTAAGGCATCATTTTCTCTATTCTGAGTAATCTCAGGTTGTCCTCTTGAGGTGTTCATCTGAGGCCCACCCACATTATCAAGGGTAATCGCCTTTACTTAAAGCCAACTGACTGCAGATGTTGACCACGCCTACCAGATACCTTCACAGCAACGCCTAGATTAGTGCTTGATTTTCACTGGGTCCCAAAGCCTAGCAAAGCTGACACATAAACGTAATCATCACGTGTACCACCAAGTCCTCTCATTTGTATTTACTAAGTCTCTCTCAGATTCATTTGCGTCTCTCTGTGACTCCACTCACCACCCTCACCTCAGCTGCCATCATCTGGACCAATGCAATGGCTTCCTAATGTGTCTCCCTGCGTGTGCTTTTCCCAAACCATTCTCCACCCTGCAGCCAGAGAGGTCTTTCTAAAGTGTGCACCCGATCCTGTACTCCTCTGCCTAAAATCACTCACCTGCACTTGCCTGGATCTAGAATCAGGCACAACTCCTTAACACCACCTAGAAGGCTCCCGCCGGGTCTGGCCTCTGCCCATTTCTGCAGCCTCTTTGTGCTTTCCGCATTCCAGCCACACTAGCCCTTCAGTATCTTGTGTTCATCCCATTCCCTTCTGCCACAGGGCCTTTGCAAAGGCTGTTCCTTCTGCCTGACAGCTGGTTCCTGCCCTCTTGGCCTGGGTAACTCCTGTTTATGGCCATCAAAGTCAACCTTGTTCCCTTTCTCCACCACTCTGACCAGATCAAACTCTCTAATTATATATTAGCATAGCCCACACCTCTCCTTTGGGAGACATATTGCACGGGACAGTTTACACCCATTTGTGCAATGATCTGATTAATGTCCATGTCCACAGACATTGTTCTGTGAAGAGAACAGCAATGACCAACTTGTTCACCACCATGCTTCCAGTGTCCTGAACGGTGCTGACAGCATGGAGGGTACTCAACAGACATTGTCAACCGAATACATGAACGAAGTGTTCAAATTAGGCTGGAGGTCATGAAAAGGATGCTCGTTACGTCCTGCCCCTTCCCTCCACCCAGCTCGCATTCTCCCCACATCTCGAACACAAACGCAGTTCCTCTGACGTACAGCCTTGTGTCACCTTGCGCACCGGACTAGGAGTTGTAGACACGGCCAGGAAAGCAACGCCGTTGACCGCATTTCCACCCACGTGGCTGCTGTGTCGCGCTTGCTCGGCACCCAGAGGTGCCGCACACCTGGTGTCCTCAGTCCATCATACAGTTTCCTAGTTCTGAAGACAGCCCCGCTATTTCAAAATCAGGCGATTTCATCTAAAACATAAAGTTACGAGTTCTCGTTAAAAAGAAGAAAAGAAGATCGTCCCATGTGGCAAACATCAACCTGAGCTGAGCAGCAGCAACTGTCCATACAGGAAAGGACAGTGACCAGCACATCAGCCCATTCCTGCAGGGCCCCCTCCCTCATTCCAATGATCCATCTGGCTCCTGAGCACATTGGTGTCTGAGCTCCCTGCTGTCACTGACGGTTAGTCACCAGCAAGCTTGCTTTCTCCTCTCCTCTTTCTCTTCTCTATAATAATCACGAAGGAACATGTTCTAGGGGCAAAATGCACGATTTAAAAATTATTAAAGAACAACCTGATCGTGTGTCTAACGATGCTCTCTGCTATAGGCAGCGGCTGACCACAGCAAGGCTATACAGTTAACGACCTCTGCCGTTCACTTAACCTTTGAGATTTGGGTGGGCCAAGGATAAAACAAAACTGTGAATGTACAGGCAGATTCTCTACACACACTGAAACAATTGCTGCGTCCGCATATCAGTCGCTTTTGTCCGGAGAATGGGGGCGAAAGCCTCAGCAGAACTGAGCCCCAGTGGCGCGGTCGGGAGGCCGCACACACGAATCTTTCCTGGCCTGGCTTCTCCTGGGAATTTAAGTAAATTCCCCGAGCTGGTGACCTTCCATTGGACACAATACAAAGGGTCGTTATTTGCTCGATTCTCATGCTTACAGAGGGGGAAAAAAAAAAAAAAAAGGAAGTCCAGATGAGAGTTAAAAATAGGGCATGTGAATTTAATGCGACTTTCTCTGGGATCCTAAGTCTGGTGAAAGGACATAAAGAAGGAAGAAAAAATAGACACCATATTAAATGAGCTTCCTGGAAGAATGTTATTTGCTCACAAATATTTATCCAGAGAACTCCACAGACTAATTCCTCATTAACGAAAGTGTCCTGGAATGTAGGTGGAATCCACCCTAACATCCTCGAAGGAAACTTGAGAGCGTATTCAGAAAAATCTCAGGCTTAGGACCATTTCCCCGGCTCCGTACATCTTTCCCAATGACTCACTCGTCTCCCTTGTTATTAAGTATTTTTTCATAATATCTGGGACACCTACGTATAATGTGCCCACCTTCCTGGAAGTCGGAGTTTTATTTTGCATTACGTGGCTGAGTTAGGAAAGCATACCTACACCGTTCCCAGATGTCAGGGGACCCTTCAACAATCATATACTTTGCAGATATGATTCGCTTATGATAAACAAAGACTGTTTTCTGCAGTTTGGTCTGGGTGAAGGGCTGGATGTAAACTTCCAACTCAGCCTCTGAAGCATTATTTCAATCAGGGAATTATGTCACAGGTGGAGACACGTCCCTGGGAAAGAAACATCTGCTTCCTTACAAATGTCATCAGTAATAGAGAGAGATGGGGAAGCCACGTGACCCAGGAACTGGATTGTGTCCATATCAGATCTGCTTTTCAGTTGTAAAAACAGTAAGTTACTCTCAATTATTCTTATGTACTCTGTGAAAACCTTTTCTTAGCTGTGCCTGGGGTCCAGAAAGAGACATGAGAAACTGGCCCAGGCTTTAGAAAATGATCGGTTCTGAATTCCGCCTCCAACTCCAAATGCCACTTCCTGGTTCAGAAGCAAGAGGCTTGGGGGGAAAATAAGTTTAAGCTCATAAAAACACTCAAAGGGCACGCTGGTCATCAAACAGCTCTGAGCAAACTGCATTTGCAAATGAATCTGAAAACATGTGGATTCAATTTTCCTTGAAATGCCCAGAGGTTAAAAAATTAAGGGGGGGAATGTTTGGCAGAAAGAGCCTGGGGTTTGGCTATGTGCACAAGTTTCTGAAAAATAAATTGATTGTTTTGCCAGAGAGAAAATATTACCTGGTCCCCCTTCTCAATCACATCGCTAACTTAATTACCCACGGTCCCGTTTCTCATCGTGCCTGCAAAGTGGATGCGAGAGTCGAACTCACTGGAAAGCAAGCAAGCTTTATTCGTTCCCAGGGTGGCCCTGTGCGTGGCCGACCCAGAATCTCGGTACTGTCGTGGGCTTCAACTCGGGGACGGGGTGGCAAGAAAACCATCTGCTGGCAAAGTTGTTTCTCCTCTGCCCGTTCCCTCCCATCTGCCTCCACTCATCAAGTTTTACCCCTCTTTTTCCTTCCGCCAACCCCCCCCCCAAATAATACCTTTTTTTATGACCACATAAACACAGGCAAATGTGGAACTGCTTTAGAGCAAATCCAAACTGTTTTAAAAGATCATGAAAATAGGGCGGTGGGGGGGGGGGGAAGGGCGGAGAACTACATCTGTGAAAAAGCAGTGATTAGCCTTAAAACAATGTGAGGCCAGCGGCACCGAGTCCCATTACGAGATGATGTGCGGTGCCTGTAAGTGGCTGTTCCTGGTCTCTGAGGTAGCATGGCGGTCACGTGGTTCCGTTGTTGCCATGGTGATAATCTGTAATTGTGCAGAAAATCCACAGAACTCGTGAGCAACTCCTTAGTGGATTGGGCTGAAAGAAAATCAAACCCGTGAAAGCCTGAATTGATGTGGTCGTGAACGTGTATTGGCCAAGCTGGTCCAGTTTAAGCTGACCCGATTTTGCGGATTTCCTTCCCTGGCCCCGTCTAGCTACGGCGAGCTCCCTCCTTGGGTGTCTTTTTCCTACTTCCGTGTGCACCGCTGGTGAGAGGTATAAATCCGAGTCAGCGGGGCAGGCGCTTCGGCTCACCCCTTAGAATTCTGAGCACCCAGCCGGAATCTGCAGGGTGGGAATTGTGGCTGGTAACCCTTGACGAACACAGAGGACCAAGGCCTATTTGTGCCTAGAGGTGAAAAACCATTCGCGTGTCCACAAGGCCAGGTGGGTAGTTTTTCCTCCAACAAAGGCACCAGGGACACACTGGGCAGGAGACGAGTGCAGCCAGAATGTGTTGTTCCTGGGGTAGCTTGGCAACAGAGTACACACACATGCACAGCACACCCATCTGCAGGCGTGCCAGCACTCGCCCGCTCTGAGCCTAGCTGACACAGACCATGCCCAGCACGGGGCCAGGAAACAGAGGGTAGGTAGCCTTGCTCCCTCCTGCACTAGGTACTGTGTGACGTTTACGCACGTATCGGCCATCAACCCCGAACGGTTGAGGGCATGAGTGAGTGCGGGGGCCCCTGACAGAAAAAGGAGCAGGAAGAGGAGCCAGACAAATTGCTCTCACGTTCCAAACTTCAGTGAGAATCCCATGGGAAGGCAGCTTCCGAGTCGATCCCATGAGAACATCTGGGATGAAGATGCTCACGCCAGGCCCTAAACCCAGACTCATTAGCAATAATGCTTCGTTGTTGTTTTATTATTTTTTTCTCATTTATTTATCCTCTCATATACCACAAGTATGATTTGCATCCCTTTTGCAAGTCTTCCTGCTGGGAGCAAGCACAGGAAGGTGGAGAATAAACATCGACTGTATTTTAGGGTGCTTTCTCTGGATACCCGCTCACTTGGGGTTACTGAGCTGCAGGCAACAGAAACTCACTTCTTGATTTAGGCGGAAAGGAATGTAACATAGGAGGGTGGAGGACTCGTGGATTTGGGCACAAGCTTGAGGATCAGGAGGGGAATCTGACAACTTAGGGGTGTAGGTGGCAAGAGAAAAAAGGAACAGTTCGATCATAGTCTGCTACTAGAATACTTAGCTTCAACTCTTTTTCTTCCTCTATGCCATTTTCCTCAAGAATCAAAGTCTTGGAGAAAAGAGTCCCAGTGATCTAATTTGGATCATGAACACAGTTTTCTCTTGGGGGTGGGGGGTGGGGGGCGTGGGAGGGAAGGAAAGATGTGGGCAGCTTGCAGAATCTCATCAAGATTCCACAGAGTGGGAGAGAGGTCATTTCTCGGGACAGAGAGCGAAGTGCCCTTGGGACAGGAAGAAGACTGGATATTGCGATGGTTGTGATGTTGACTTGGTGAGCGCAGAACCCCCAACAGGTGGCCAGCACCGCAGCTCCGGGGACAGTTGGATGGTGGACGTGCCAGTGGACCGATTTGCATTAGCATGCCTGAGCAGAGATATGCTAAGGCAGATTGGAACAGAACGGTAGGTAGATGGAGAACGGGTGAGAGAGTGAGTCCAGACTTTGTGTGGCGTCCTCTTCCAGAAAGAACGCAGAGAAAAAGATGACAACCTGATCCGCCACCAGCCAAGCTAATGGGGCAGACTTCCTGCTGGTCCAAGCTCCCAGTTAATGTCCACTTCTCAGCACGTCTGATTGTGGGTTGAAGTTGACCGATCAGCAAACTACTCAATTATAAGCCCATCTTCTCCCCGTGGTGCCTCTAATTAAAACAGGAGCCATGTTGTCGCTCCCACACTCCGTGGAGCGCTGTCTTCCAGAAGCTGAGTTTGTCACCACAATTAGCCGTTGTCTGTGAGATTCGGCCTCCTTTCCCCCTTTCCCAGCCCCGTTCCTGTTTGGTGTGAATTCATCTCTGGGAAACCTTGCCTCAAGATTACTGACACCCCCACCCCACCCCACACCCTTAGCTGTGAAAAAGAAGCACATGAGGCAGGAGCTTTGAAATGCAACCTCAAAATGCAGTTATGTGGAAATCTCAGTGTTCTGGAATGCTCTGACCTTTTGTCCTGCCAAGCACCGCTTTTTTTCTAAAATCACATCATGAAAGGTATCCCTACATGCACTTAATTTTTAAGAGGAGAGAGAGAGAAAAAGACATGGCTCGGGACCCGTCCATTTGCAGGAGAGCTGTTCTTCAGACACCTGGGACAGACTGCAGCCTTTTTTTTTTTTTTCTGTCTTGATAAACATAATGGGCCACTTTGGTAATTTCAGCTGTAAATGCACTTCTGTGTAACAGGACGATGCTTCCATGTTCGAGAGGGGAGAGGGAAACGATGTTGGGAAGTGCCATGGTAACGGGTGGTGGAACCGAACGGGGGCTTGTTACCCAGCCCCAGGCATCTCCGAAACTCTCTCAAACGCCAGGTCTATGGCTTTCTGACCAGAGAGGGCAACTTTTGTAAACTGCTGAAGGTCCAGTTCAAGTCTCCATTAGTGTTCCAATCAATACCCTTGGCTCGAAACAAGATGACACTTCTGGCTTCCTTCCAGAGGGACCGCCGATCGGCCTCTGGCAGAAATCTCCCTGCCCACACTCTCCTAATGTCCCTTCTCCCTGGGAAAGAGGCAACTCGAGATGCCCTTGCCTTTTAGCACAAGCTTTTCCATTTAGCATTTGATGACACCATTGTTTTTTCCCCAAAAGAAACTTCTAAGTTGCTCTATCAAAATGTTTTCTTTTTAAAACAATCGTACACATTTCAAAGTTTCTAAGAAAGTTACTTTGCACTCAGTTGCAGAGGGTCAGACCAATGCCAGAGTCACTGCACAAATCCAGTGATCATAAACGAGAATAGAACATAGCTCAATATTCCGTGTTGACAGTCACCAATGGTTGACTGTTGTGACTTGAGTCAAAAAGACTGTTTTCAGTTCTGAAATTACTAGTTAATGCACCTTTTTGGGTCTCCGTTTCCAAATCTGTAAAATGAAGAATAATAATGTCTTCCTCATATGGTTATTGGGAGGACTCAGTGAAATAATGCACCTAAAGCACTGGGCTTATTATTTGTCATATAGAAAGGATTCAGTCGTGTTGGGAGTCATTATTAGCAATCTGCATCTTGGGTAGAACTCCTGAGCATGTGACCAGTGAGAATGGGTGAGGGGGAAGGAGTGTCTGGAGATCTGGAACCCTGTGCCATGCGGACAGTGCGCCAGCGCTGGACTCTTGATGATCTGTGTGTCCCCATCTCACCCAGATCTCTTTGCAGCTTTGTTCCCACCACTTCTGCCTTGGATACGGTCATGTCTTCAGTTCTGTATCTCCTGCCTTGGGCAAGCTGCCCACAGTGGGATGGGAGAGCTGCAGATGACTCATTAAGTCTCACTTACCAAGGTCCTTTATTGCACATGGCTTCTGGTACCAGTGGATGACAAAAACGGAGCAGGAAATACACACACACACACACACACACACACACACACACACACATACACTAAACCAGAGTCATCCTGTTAAATATCCACACACAGACACATGTTCTTAAAGCTAACACTCAGTGACTGTCCACTTATCATGCCTTGATGGGTGTAAATTCCACAGGTTATAGATTGATTCAGGTTGGGATGACAAATTGATACCAGCCTAGCTCAGGTCAGTTCAGGAATGGAGGGATGGAGTCCACCAGTGGGCAGTTTCTCCTAACCTGGTGCCTTTCTGACAGTCCACACTCCAAGCAGGGAACGGGGACTTGGCTAACAAAGACTTTAAAAGGCAGGACAGAGTGATGTTAGGGAGAGGGTGGGTGGAGAGCAGGAAATAGCATGGCTAGTTCTTACACAGGCTCAGGTTGCTCACTGTCATATACAATAAATCTGCTGAAAATGTTAAGGCAATTAAATAAAATAAAGAGAATACAAATGTGGAAAAAAGCTATTGTAATTGGATATTCAGGAACTCGAGACCCAGGCATAATGTTTTTATAATAGTATATATAAGAGAGTGTTCTATTCAATAACATAACAAGGATTAAGTAATTGAACAACATTATTTCAAAATATTTTCGGGGTTGGATCTTACATCTCAGCAACTCAGACACACACAGTTCCAGTTATGGGAATCTACAGTGTTAGGACAATGAGCTCCAGCCCACAGAACATCTGGCTTCAACCGATGTTCCCAATCTCTTGTTTTTATAAGCTATAAATTTGGAGGGCCAGGTTTGTATGCTTGGGTCATTTGATTTACTTGATGCACAGATAATTTTGGCCACTTGTTATAGCTGCTAGTCGGAGGTGCCTGACTTAAATGCCCGAGAGTGGAAATGGTTCTGTTCTTTTCATTTAGTCACCTACATATTATTTAGGTCACTGGTGCCTACATGATTCTTTGTGATGGGTCGTGACTCAGTCATTTACAAAAATATTTATTGAGAACCAACCGTGAGGCAAGTTCTGTGCTCTCACCAATTTACAGTCCAGCAGGGGAGACAGATATTAGACAAATCCACACCTAAATGGTTATTTGATGACAGTTGTGAAGAATGATTTGGGGAGAAGGACGAGGTGGTACAGGAGGGATGCTCACCTGGTCTGGAAGTTAAGCAAAGCTTTTCTGAAAAAAGCAGCATTTAAAGACATTTAAACGGTGGCTAACTTGGTGAAAAGAAAGGGGAAGAGGTTGAAGGGGAGAGAGGCATTCCAGAGAGAGAGAAACCAGCATGTGCAAAGGCCGAGAGCCGGAAGGGATGAGACATGCTGAGGAACTAGAGGAAGACGAACATGGCCAGCGTGTGGGCTGCTACAGGGATGAGAGTGAGCAGGTAGGCGGGGTCTTGCTGAGGACAAAGGTAGGGGGCTACCTAGATCATGTTCTCAAAGATACCGTCTAATAGAGAAGCCAGTGCCTCTCAGAAGTAAATTTGGTTGATTAGGCTCTCAAAAAATTGCCTATCTAATGTATCATTGCTCCTTGAGGTTTGTTCCCACGACTGGCAAAAGACAGAAAGGAACAGAGTCAAGGTGTGACCTACTATGGTGGGTTGGTACAAAGCAAAACCCATTTCTGTTTTCAATGTTTCCCAAGTTGCAGTCATCACATCTTATTATGAGGAGTTGACGCGTGGGAATATGGGGGCTGAGAAGTCCCGAGGCCTGCCGTTGGGGATCTGGAGACACATGAGGGCCCATGTGTAGTTCCAGTATCAGTAAAGGCGTCAGGACCAGGAGAGCCTTCGATGTAAGTTTTACTCTGAAAGTTGGCAGGCTCAAGACCCAGGAAGAGTCAGTGTCCCAGTCTGAGTCCTAAGGCTGGAAAATACAGATGTTCCAGCTTGGCCTTCAACTGATGGGGTGAGGCCCACCCACGTTAGGGAGAGCAATCTGCTTTGCTGAATCTACCAGTTTAAACATTAATCTGATCCAGAAACACCCTCACAGACTCCCCAGAGTAATGTTTGACCAACTCTCTGGGTGCCCTGTGGCCCAGTCAAGTTGACACATAAAATTTACTGTTATACCACACCAATGATTTTTGCCACACTCCTGTAACATCCATATCCTAGTTTATACAATGTCCTTATTTAAGCAAAATCCTCTTTTTCTTAAGCAAAGTTTTTTCATTTATAAATGGAACGTTAAATCATCGCTGTTAATGAAATGTCCATATTCTCTGCCATGAATGGAAGGCATGCATAAAATAAACAGAGTGATAGCAAAACAGTGCCATTACACACTTGATAATCACTGTGGTCTACTGGAGTTCTTAGCCTGCAGCCTCTTCTCCATCGTGTAAAATGAGAGATTAGCAAGAGTTAGAATAAAAAGATAGGCTAACACCAAACCGAGACGTGGCCTTGACCCTGTTGATTGGCTTAAAAAAGAATTGAAAAGGAAATGTCTTTCTCGCTGTTCGATACGGTGTAAGTCACCTCATGTCAGCATGCCACATGAAAATATCCACGAGCCACTGGTGGCACTTGGCCCACACTTTGAGGCCCAAAGTTCATTTCTAGGTAAATGTAAGCCAAAGTGTACAGTCTTAATTCACTGGAGGAAGGCAGGCCAACCCTGGCCATGGTGGTAAATGTGTACCTCACTCTTTGGAAATGTAGTAGACGCTTTGATGAATCAGGCAACTTGTCTTGAAGACAAACGTTCTTATAGACAAATATGTCAGAGATCCTTTATCTGGACCAGGACTTGGCTCAGGTGGACCTTGAGACTAAGCTGACCTGCCAGAGAGAATGACCGGAGGGCTGGGAAGACAGGGTTGGTGTCATGGAATCTGGGAGACGTGGGGTGGTGGGTGACCACTTAGAGAGGTCACGTGGAACCCACCAGCAGTCACGGACACTGCGGTGAGTATTCGGTAGGTAGGAGCTACCAGTGTTCAGTAGGCAGGAGCTCTTGCAATTGTTGATGCTGATGTTATCCTTTTAAATCTAAGTGCCAGCCTGTCATTGGCACCAGCAAAGTCAAGCTGTTGGCATCAGGGACTGGGGACAAGGACACTTCCTTGTCCTGGGGAGGACTTGTGAGAGCCGAGGAAGAGCCAGGTCCTAGAGGAAGTGGCCTGTGCTGCTGTTACTTGGTGAGAGCCTGAGGCACTAGGAAAATGAAGAAAAAAAATCCAGCCATCCAATCTATAGGCATTTGGCCACCAGGAGTGAGCTGGGAGTTGTCCAACCCCTATAGGAAAATGTCAGAGCAGAAAAGAGACTGACCAGGTATCCGTTTCCATAACCACAGCACAGCCAGTCTAGGCCAGCAGGTCTCAAAGTGCAGTCCCGGGACCAGCCACAGCTGTAGCATCTGGGGGCTTGTTAGAGAAGTGAACTCTCGGCTCTGCCCCCACCAGAACCTCCAGGGGTGGGGCTCAGCAAGCTGTGTTTTAATAAGCCTTCCAGATGCTTCTAGTGTGTGCTGAAGTTTGAGAACCGCTGGTCTGAGGAAGGGGACAACAGGGCTGTTCCTCTGGCAGGGACATGCAGGCGTCTGAACACAAGTCAGGACATTGTCCAGCTTCGGTTTTGATTTACCTTCTCTTGGTAGTGGCATCTTACCCTCCTGCAGTCACGTGCTCTGCCCTGCCACTCTCTGTGGATACAAATGAACATCACATCCCAACAGGTAACGAGAGGACTCTCTCACTCATCATTGTTAGTTTTTAATCTCACTTTTTAAAAGCAGAGATGTAAGCCCTGGCCGGTTTGGCTCAGCAGTTAGAGCGTCGGCCCGCGGACCAATGAGTCGTGGGTTCGATTCCGGTCAAGGGCACGTACCATGGTTGCGATTTGTCCCCGGCCCTGGTTGGGGTCCTGCAGGAGGCAGCCACTCAACGTGTCGCTTTTATGTCGATGTTTCTCTCTCTCTCTTCCTCTCTCTCCCTCCCACTCTATCTGAACAAAAATGGAAAAATGTCCTCGGGTGAAGATAAAAAAATAAAGTAGAGATGTAATTGGAATACATCTGCTAATTTATATGGTGTGGTGAAAAGTGTGACAAACAGCTCCTTAGGTGTTTTTGTTTGTTTGGTTTGAATGCAAGGGCTCGTCTGTATCCCCCGTGCCTGGAGAGGCCGGGCTGCGGCTCCTCCCCTAATCCACTACGCAGATTTGGAGCAGTTCTGTGAACAGGGGGGATTTGGCAGCAAAGACCCTGGGGGGGGGGGGGCAGCACAGGAGCTCGCAGGAGAGGTGTGTCGCACAGGCTGTGGATCACACAGCCCTGGACCTGAATCTTTGCTCTGCTACAGATTTGCTGCTAAATCTCGGAGAGATCACCTAACCTCTCTGTGCCTCAGTTTACTAATAGTAATATAACAATTTCATAAAGTTATTGGTAGGATATAAAGAGGTGATGTGTGCGTGTAAAAGGCCAAGCTTAAATTGCCGCTCAATAAGGAGACGTGATGAACTTGTGTCATTTCCTAATCTCTCCCATGTTTCTTGAGCTCCAAAGCGGGCAGTTTACCGGTTACAGTCTGAGAGATAATAGCCAATATTTTTACTGCGTTCTGCTCAGTTAGAAGACTTTACTCTATGTAACCAAAACCCGACTCAAACCAGTGTAAATGATAAGAAACTCTATTATCTCATGTAACAGGAAATCCAAAGAAAGGAGGGGTCCCAGGAGTGATGCACTGGGGGACCCAGCTTATTTCTCTACTGTGTTCTTGGTTCTGACCTACTCTGTATCTCAGCCTTCTCCTAAGACTGGCTTCCCTTGTGGTCATGAGGTGACCGTTAGCAATAGCTGAAGTCACATGGGTCCTTGCTCACATCCAGCAGGAAAAAAATGTCTCTTCCCACCAGTCCTATTGAACTGACACGGGTCAGATGCTTTCCCGAGAATGATCACATGCACTGATTGTCTGTTTCTCGGGAGTCTGGTGGTGTGATCCAATCACTGGCATCCAGTGACAATGATCAGTTAGTCACCAGAACGTCCCTGAATTTGGGGGATAGTACCAACTTCCCCTGAGTTTCTTGGGCTGGGTTTAACGGAAGGATGAGTATCCAGCAATAACGAAAAGGAGAGCCAGATAAGTTCACTGCAGTTTCCTACATCCCAGGGACTATGCTAAGCACTTTTTATTTATTTTCTTATCCGATCTTCACAACCACCCTAGGAGATTGCCTTCTTTTATAGATAAGGAAGAAAAAACTCAGAGAGGTTAAATCCCTAACTTGCTCTGTGTCACTCACAAGGTTAACGGGACCAGAAGGCAGACTCAAGCCCACGAGACCCCAGGGCCAGCCATGCTCCTCATCTCGAAGTCTCCTAGTTGGCTGGCCTCGCTGGGGCGGGGACTCACACTTTGGCCTCACTGTGCAGGGCGTCCAGCGTCCTGGCACCAGCCCAGCGAGGTGGACTCATTTTTACCCCATGCTGAGGAATAATGGGAACATTCTGGAAAGAACTTGAGCTCAGTTCTCAGGTTTCCACAGTTATTTGTCTGTTGTTACCAAACACTAAAGACTTTAAAACTCACTGTGGTCATATAGGCAGGAAAAATGACCTCATGCTTGCAACCACAAATCCAAAATGCTCTGGAATCTGTAAGACGAACTGCATTTTAATTAGAAGAGAGAAAGAGCAATGAAGACGTTTCTTGGATATTTTTTCAAACCCTCCCTTGGCTTGCCTTCAGGCCAAAATGTGACAAGTGCCCTAAATCTGATAACAAACACACACTTCTGAAATCATTGTTAGCTTTCCTAAAAAGAAAAGAAAAAAAAAATCACATTAGTTTCCTGTTACCAGTAAGAGTTCAAGAATGTGCAGCCTTGAAATACAGCACATGAGAACACAGGGAATCATCCCCCATTAAACATTAACAAGTAAAAACCGAGCTCTCAGCCCATTTTCCTCTCCGCTTAGAAGGTGTTTTATGATGTCAGGTCCTCAGAACTTTGAACCCAGCAATATTAAAAAGGCTTGCAGTTTATCCCTAAAATCTGGCCATTGGTTATTGTCCTTATATTATTCTCAACCACGGGGTCAAACCTCCCAGCTGATGAGGAAGTTGTTCCAGCTGACAGTGCAGCGCGATAATGCAGCTTCCAGGAGCTGCTCCCTCCCGGGCTCTATAAATAGCGACGCTTGGCCTTTGGCACGGCAGCTGCTTCATCGAAGGCTGGTGGCGGAAAAGGAGAGGCGAGAACGTTCGGGTTAGGGGCTTACTGTGAGGCACGCTTTCCTGGGAACCTTGCAGGTAACATTATCTCATTCAGTACTCTCCACAAGCCAGTGTGACATCTACCCCTCTCTATAGATGAGCACACTGAACCTAGGGAAGTCAATTACCGATGCGTAAGTTGGACTTCACCTGCAACTAGAGAATATGCAACTGAGGATGGTTAAAGCGAGGATCTGCCAACTCTTTCTGTAAAAAGCCTGGTAATAAATATTTTAAACTCTTTGGGCCGAAAGGCCTCTGTCAGTATCACGTAACCATTGTAGAGTGAACACATCCCGAGATGATACACAAATAAAAGGTGTGGCTGTGTTCCTATAAGACTTTGTTTATGAAAACAGGCGTTGGGCTAGAGTTGGCCTTGGGGCCATAGTGTGTGGAAGCCTGGCTTCAAGCAGTGCTTCTCAAACCATCTGCAGCAAATAACCAGCTAACTTGTCCTCCAGCTTCCAGAGTACCACGGATTGGTGCTTCTGTAACATGCCATAAAATTAATTAACAAAATTTGAACATAAGTTCAAATGACTTTTATTATTAGATTCAATAGACATAAAAGTGACTCCATCAAACTGTTGTGAAAATTCATAAACACTCTCACTTTCTGTATCTAACATGACCCGGTAAGAATAGTCCATGGAATGACACCACTCTATGAGTGACACTGAGTAGCCGAGGTTTAAGGATTGGGTATTTATGATCTCACTTATCAATAAATCCAGACATGGACAATTCCAACAGCTAAATCATGTCATCCAGGACCCAGATTTTTTCTACTTCTCAATTTTTGATCCTCAGTTTTTATCTGTCTTCCTGGTTCAAGATGGTGGCCACAGTCACCATTGCACCCTCATACAACAGTGTCCAAAGCAGGGAGGAAGAAAGGCAAAGAAGGCTTTCTACTTGGGCTACCGTCTCTTTCATTGGGCGGGATAAACTTGCCCCGAGCAGCAATCTGCTCCTGTGTTTCACGTAACTCATACTTATACCAATCGTTAGGAAAGGGGAATAGAGATCTCATGGTTGGCTTAGCCCAGTTGTGAGTTACCTCCTCAGACTGGACCAAGAGCCATGTGATCAAAATTAGGATTTGGGAAACCAAGGAGGGTGCCAGCTCCCGGAATGTGCTTAAGGAAACCTAGCGTTTTGTTGAACAGCTAGGGCCTGCAGTTCTGATCTGTTCAACCCATAAGCTGTGCTCCTTGTATTTCAGTAGTCTGCCCCAGTGAAAGAATTCTCCTTCACTTATGGTTCTTGCTTCAGGGTCTCTATACATTTAATCATTTGTGTAGATCTTTAAAAATTATAGCAAGCTTCCATGTGTTTTATAGAACTTGAATGTCAGTGCTTCCCTGTTTGTACCAATATTGTGTCAGAGGATGGAATTTAAGGGTACGGGTGATGCTTGAGATTATGTACCAAAAGGAGGCAACATCAGAACTCTGGCCTAGGGCTTCTGACACTCTTCAATGAGTTTGTTCCAAGGTATTTGACCATTTCTTCCTACACTGACCCATTAGCAGAATCCAAACAGCAGTCAGCCAGGGTAGGCAAAAGGTCAACATAGGTCATTGTTGGTGTGAATTGACTTGTGTGTCAACAGAAATGACCTTTTTTTTAATGATGTCATCGTGTTGATCTGGATGATCTCATGGAGGGTGACCAACCATCCTGAATTACCTGAGACGAAGGGACTCCCCGGAATGCAGGACTTCCCGTTTTAAAACCAGGACAGTCCCAGTTTTCCATTTTAACACAGAAGTCATTCCAGGAAAAGCGGGACAAGTTGGCCACCCTAGTTTCTGGCCCTACTGTCAAAATGTGCTGTTGTGTATTTTTTTGGCATATTAAGTCCACAGGCCCCTGGAAAATTAATAAACCATGTGTCTAGTTTTGTCTTGTGAATTACTTTTTTTTTCACAATTAAAACATCTAAATTAAGAGATTCACAGACGTATCTTAGAAACTCGTCGTTTCTTCCCCAGCTGAGGATTTCCTTGGGAAATTTTTAGAAATATTTTCCTTGATTGTGAAGAGAGGCACACAGGAAGACCTCATAAATTTTTATTTCCACTTCTTTTCTGTCTGCTACCAAGCCCGACCAGGCACGTGAGAGCTGGTCTCAGAACCCACTGTGGAGCTGAATGTATTTCTTTTTTTTATTATTCCTCATCCGAGTATATTTTTCTATTTATCATTAGATAGAGTGGGAGGGAGGGAGTGTGAGAGAGAGAGAGAAACACCGATGTGATAGAGACACATCCCGCACGACCCGACCAGGGCCGGGGATGAGCCGCAACCGAGGTACGTGCCCTTGACCAGAATCGAACCCGAGACTCACTGGTCCGCAGGCTGATGCTCTAACCGCTGAGCCAAACCAGCCAGGGCTGAGCTAAGTGTATTTAAAGATGCTTCAGCCTCTTCATCGGTTTTCCACTGCTGGTCTTGGACTGTCTGTTAGAAGTCACCTAGGGCCAGTTAAAATATATACATAAATGAATCCCCGGGCCCTACACTGTGCCTACATTGGAAGGTGGGGGTAGGGAATGGGTTTGGGGCCCAGGGTCCTTTACTTTTCACAGAGCTCCCCAGGTATTCCTGGCATGCCTCTAGCTTCAGAAGCAACTGGCTAGAATAGGTCAGTCAACCCGTCCGAGTGACAACTAAAATTCTAATGACGCCGTTAAAAAAGAAAGAGAACCTTAAGAAATTGCCAAGTTGCTCGTCTTTGCCTTTCTTTCTGTCTCTCTTTTTCTGCCTTGCTTTTTCCTTTTCTTCTCTTTTCTTCAATAATAGCAGCTTGTGTGAACTTTGGGGGCAATTTTAGGAAATGGATATGGAGTGAAACTTATAGATGTTGAAAGAGAATTTCAATATGACTTCTAACCATTCAGAAGGCTCTTGGCCATGTGACGTCCGTAGGGGCAGGAGGTTTGAACAAAGCTTGGAAGACAGAGATCTCTGGGATTATCCCTAGCAAGGGACACACCAGGCTGCATTATTCTTCCATTGTCTTCATCCCTCTGGTCTTCTTCTCGTGCCTCCCTGGTCCGAACCCACCTGGACGGAGGAGGTTTGATTTACATTGCTCATTAGGCTACCCGTCTGTCGGCTGAGCCAGGCAACAGAGATGAAAACTCGTGACAATTCACAGCCTTGCTTTCTGTAATTGGACAAAAGCAAACCCCATAGCAGTGAAGGTTCTCATTAAGGCCTCTTTAACTGCTCAGACTGATTCCATTTTTTGTTTAAGCCACCAGAATAGTTAATACAATGTGTGGGACAACATGATTTCCATTGGGGCACAATCAAAAGGCAGCTTCCTTCCGCACTTTCTTTCATCTCTCTCCTTCCATCAACCTGAAGCAGAGCGGGGTCCCCGGGGACTCCTGCTCATCAGCCCTGCCTCCCACAAAAGGGAGATTTTGCCTAGACAGCTCCAAAGAGTCCCGATTCAAAGGTAAAACAATTAGTACACATTAATCATCACAAGGGTGGTGCTAAAAGCATAATCCTCTTAGAACAGGAACAAATTAAACTGAAAGCAGCACTATAAAATCAAGCAGCCAAGACCACACAGGCAAGGAAGGTGAGAGGACATGGCTCCGAAGCCAAATCTGGCTGCCACGAAGGGCCCCCGGGGTCCCCCATCTTTGTCTCGATGCAGAAGTTACCCTGTCCTCTTGAGTTGCCCGTGAAAACCAAAAGCTCTCCATGCCGAGGCCAGGTAGCCTTCTCCTCACAAGTCCAGAAGCTCTGTGAACATCTGGGATCTACATTTACACAGTCTAATGTCTGATGAATTGTCCAAGGCGGGGGGAATTTGCCCCCCAAACCTGGAATCAGCCCACCAAGGACTTCTCCAGGAAGAGAGAAAGACATTTCTTTTGTGCCAAAGAAGGGTCTTTGTTCAAATGTCTAAATGAGGCCAGCCCTGGGCCAAAGATCATTTTAGACAAGGAGGGTCTGCTTCCTTTACACCCCACCCGAAGGCCCCTCCCTCCTCCTTTTCTCTTTTCTGAGCTTCAGTCTGTGAGGTGAGAGCTGTCTGGGGAGAAAGGCCACATAATTCAATAAGGAACGCTGCTGTCACACTCCGTAACAGCTGGAAGGCGTCGAGGCTGGGTCCAACAGGAAAGACGCAGTGTTACTTAGAGCCCATTGTAGATGTGCTTGGAATCCAGACCAGGATGCAAAGCTATCTTTCCGACTGCTCTCAGGTTGCTCTTCATGGCCCCTTGGCATTTTCCTTTGATCTCCCTCACTCCCTCTGTCCTGTTGACCCTTTCCTGGGTTCCCAGCCATATCCCAGTGTCCCTTGTCATAGGGACAGTCCCATTTCAGATCAGTATCTTTCTTCTTTGAGCCAACAAGTCTCTTTTGCTGTGGGTCCTCAGAGCGTCATAGTAACAGCTGGGCACCAATCAACTCAGGTACTTCTCTCTTACCCCTCATTGCACAACTGATGTACTACTATGTTGGAAAAGCTCCTTCCCACCAAGAGCAGGGGAAGGGACTGAGAGAACAGAGGAGCCCTGGAACTTGCGATTTATTTGCACACTAAAAGAGAAGACAGTGCTTGAAGTCAGGAGTTACCAGGGGACTTCCAACCAGTGTGGAGACTGTAGGAGACAGATGCATCTTCCCAGGGCTTACACAGTTCGAACCTCTTCCAGATATTATCAGATTTCTTACTGGAGAGAAAACCAATTTGCAAGTCCAGTTCCTTTCATTTGTTTTGAAGCTCAGACTACTAGTTAAATGTTTGAGATTTCTAACTGTCCATTTTTGGTTCTCACCTTTTCCCACATTCTTCCTCTCAGTGGATCACCACTGGAGACAGATAACATGATGTTCGAGGGAAGGCCAAGGACGCCTTGGCCCGAGCAGGGACTGATGTGTGCACACTCCCCGGAGCGCTTCTAGCCCAGCGCTGTGTGTCTGTAGGACGGATCAGGGAGGTGTTCGGTTTACTCGCCCATGCCAGAGTTCAGGCCATGTGATCGCGAACTTTGTGCTGTCTCCAAAATGGAAAATATTCAGCTTTTGATGAGATTATTAGCTCTCCTCCTGTCCGGGTCCGATAAATGAAAACCAGACTCGCATGTATGAATAACAAGTGCTGAAATGATTTATTTAGTAAAGTTACTGTTTTGGAAACTAAATCAATGTGTCATGTCAAGATCCCATCTGCCCTTCACTCACATGGCAAAGGAGACTTCTCCGGGGTCTACTAGAAAGAAATAAAAAAAAGAGTTGGAATCCTATTAATAGTTTACTCCTACCACAGTGACAGTGGAATCCAGCTATGAGAAGAAAAGCTTGAAATAATGTTTCCGAGAACATCCTGATAATAGCGTGTGCTATTTTTTTTTATTGTGTTCAAGACACACATGAATAACACTCCCCCCTCCCCCCATTCCGAAGGAAAGGAAGCGAAGCAAAGGGCAACATATTTTCCCACTGTGTGAATTTCCTCCCTCAAGTAGAAATAGTTGGAATTGGAAGGCAAATCCTACGGTCATCACATGTCAGAAGCTGACATGATGACAGCGTCAAAGGTGTGTTGGGCTACACCTGCGCGTGCTCTTTTACGGAAAGACAGTGGGCATTGAACATGAAGCGTAGCATCAAAGCCTTCCCACTCTGCTGAGAAGGAGTCTATGGACAGCTCCAGCGAGATGCAGGGCTGTTTCTGCGTAGATGACGTGGGGGTTTGGGGGCGTCCTTGCCTAGGACGTCCTGAACAGCTATGCGTCTCTGATCCGAGTGGCATGTCAGAGCTGGTGACTACAGCTAGCCCAGGACCATCTGCGGCCAGTTCTCATCACGCTCCTGGCATTCAACCAAGGCCTGTAATTTGAGTCAACTCTATTAATGATCAGGGACCGCGCGGTGATGCCACTCGGTGTAAAGTGGGCTCGGGTAGTTGATAGTGCCAACCTGGAGCCTGTTAGGAGGGCAGAGCGACGCATTGGACCAGACCCCAGTCTGTTGTTTACCAGGTGAATGGCTTTGAGATCACTTGTTTCATTTCTTGGAGCCTCCGTTTCTTCACTGATAAAACGGGAACAGTAATATCTGACTTGCAACGGTATTGGGAAAGTCAGAGACAGGGCATGTGAAGTTCTGGGCACGTAGTAGGGACTCAGTTTGTGTGTGGATGTATGTGTGTTTGTATGAATGTTTAGTCATTTATCTACTGATTTATTTACTTATGATAGCACCCAGTTCATCTCTTCATAGCAGAGACTATTCACCTGAGGTCGAAAGACATATGGGACCTACACTGAAACTCCAAGCAAAGTCTCAGGCACATTGTGCTGAAGGTGAGGGTTCGTCACTTTCATAATATTCTTAGAGGGGATCTGTGATCAAAAGAAACACTCAGGTCACCGCTTTCTGATTTGGTCTCACCTATGTGTCGATTCCACAGCATGAAATGAAAAAAAAAAAAAAAGTGTGTGATGTGTGATTCTTTTCCTGCGATATGTATGCTGTACCTGGTTGTCCTCTGAGGTGAAGTCCTGCGTGTGTGTAGGTATGTGGTTATTCACAGGTACATGCGTGCTTGTGGGCTTAGGGAAAGCTAATTTTGTAATCGACCATGAGTTAACTGAGAAAAGACGGAACAATTGTGAGACCAAAGAAGTGGACAACAGATGTGCCCATGGGGCAGAGCCTGGGGTGCTGTGGGACGGACCCGTGGGAGGAAGTAGAAGAGACGAGAAGAACAGAGTGCCCGCTGGGGTCCATTTTTCTGGGACTCGGCGGACACCGAACCCCAGTGGACTTGCGGAGGGTTGCTGCTAGGAGTGTGTGGGTGCCGAGGATGGAAATGGTCTGAGGGGGGCAGCAGGAAGGAATGTGTGCTCTTTAAAGGAGACCCCACAACGTGTTCTGGAATGGAGAAATAAATGCCCAGGGTAGAGGAAAATTAAATAAATTGGATAAAATAAGTGATAATCCAGCAGGCAAAAGACTCACAGAGATGCAGAAGAAAAGTTCATAGACCTGTTGCTGCCCACCTCAGCTGGCCTTCCGTGCCTCCGACGCCAGTAGCTGAACCTGCCCGAGGGTGCCCAGTGATGAGAAGGGTCCTGTGCATCTCAGGGTGGGCACGTCCTGCTAGTCTGGGTGGTGGATGCAGACCAGAACTTGAGTATAAAAATATATATATGTATGTGTTCACACCCACATGTACACACATACACACATATGTGTGTGTGTGTGTATTACTCAAGCTCTTGATCAAGCTTCCTGAGCCTCTCCCCGTAGGATAGAGCTGTGTGTGCGCCTGTGGACATACATACATTCAGCAGCGAACATGCCTCCGTGTTTACAGTTTTCTAGGCACTGTGCTCAGAACCTCAGAGTCCATTCCTATTTCACTCTTAAGGCGACCCTACGAAATAGGCATTGTTACTGGTTTTCATTTTACAGATGAAGAAACTGAGGCTTACTAGGGTGAAGTGTTTTTCCAAAATCGCATACTTAGTAAACTGCGAAGCTGGGATTTCATCAGAAACGGTTTGATTCTGGAGACTGCAAAACCAGTCGCCACACTATTGATATCCCTAGGAAAGAAGGAGTCAGTTGACAGAATGCTAGGGCAACCATTCAAGCAGAAGAAGCAGAGCGAGAGTCCAGGTCTGCGGCTGGAGGCTGACTCTGAGTCTCCGGGAACCATTTCATAATACTCCCCAGTGTGGATGTAGGACATCGTAACCTCGTGCTGTGCGCTGCCTGTTTTATTACTTCTGTGTACACCGGGCGGTGGAACTCTAAGCACAGAGGCGAGGTCAGCGTAAGAAAGAAGCATGGAACTATTGAGAGCCCTTTTATTTTTCTGCACCAGTCCCACAGGTCTGAGAAAGTCAAGGACTTGATATTTACCATTCATTGGCTCCACACAAATAGAGACCCACGCCCAGGAGCCACAAAACTAGAAGAAAATGAAGTTCAGCCCCTCCCAGCAGCCCTGGTGATGTGGGACGGCGTGTGGGAGCTGATCTCTGGTGACTGCTGTGAGCTTTTCAGGGGCAGGGTGAGGTTAGGCACCGGCAGGGAGGAGGGGTCCCTTCTGTTATGAGCTTGGAGAGTGCACTGACCTCCACAGATGTCTTGCAAAAGGAAGTCTGCGCATTGCACATCTCTGAAGATTAGATTTCGGGAAGTTTCTCGGAGGTCACAGAATGCCCAACAATTCATCAAGTACTGTACACTCTTCTGTTCCAACTGCTTGCGGTCCCGTCTTCTCTCCAACCCCGGCAGCCTGCCCCACCCTACATATTGGTTCTCTCTCTCTCTCTCCCCCTCTCTTTTTTTCCCCAACTCACTGATGAGAACTGCATTAGAACCACCTTAAGATAGAGATTGAATGGCACCCACCTGGGAATACACAGCCAGGTTCCCGCTGCCCGAATACAGCTGCTGAGCTGTTTGGGGTTTGCTTGGAGAAATGGACGTTATAACACATTGATTTGGATGGATGCTAGTAGCCATAGGCATACAAAGTATCATTCACTATTCTGCTGAGGTTTTTAGATATGGTCTGAGGATATCACAAAATTCAGAGAAAATCAGTGACAGATCGAATGCATAGTTTTGTGTGCACTTTGTTTATTTGTTTGTGTATGTGCTTTTTTCCTGGACAACAAGTATTCTCCATCATTCCTAGATATGGAAATTACTGTTGCTAAGAATACCTGTCATTTTTATCACTGTATCCCCAGCTCCTAAAACAATGCCTATTATATAGTTGGTACTCCATAAATATTGGTTGAAGAAATGCATAGATGTTAAGTGTGAATTTGTATCCCCAACCAGATGGCCTTATCCATCTTTGGATATCCATCCTAACACAGTGCATGATTTTGGTCAATCTAAACAACTAATGTGAGCTATTTCTGTAGTTCCTGCGTAGATGGGCTGTGGTGAACCATAAATCATAAAGAGGAGCAGCCCAAGGCTAAGTTTTCCTTTGGGGTCACACGAGGGCAGTGGATGCTGGGAAGGAGTGGGGGAGCATCAGTCATCCCTGCTCCTTAAGGTCCCAGTATTACCTCGGCCAACAGTACTGTCCCATGGTTCATCAGGATCTCCTCCCTAGGACCCCCCACCCCGACTCAATCTCTGCTGTACAGTGAAATCCTATTCATTTACCCACTTCCACCTTTCATCCCAGGCAATATTTCCGTGTTAACAGGAACTTTACCTGTGCACGGTTTTTGTCCAAAGAAGAAGCCCTGATAGTGGGAACTTCAGAGACTACAACAAGCCAACAGGAGAGAGATTTTATGCTTTTACTTAAATCCCATCATTGTAGCATTGTCCTGTTCTACCAACACAAAGGGGAGTCATTTCCTCAGTCACTGTGGTGATAGTTCCATTGTTGGAGGGAGAAGAGACTCTCAGGGAAGGAACCAGACTAACCTAATTAAAAAAAAAAAAAAAAGCAAGCTCTTAAAGAACCCCTTAAGCTGCCCCCCTTCCCTTCCACCACCATTTCAAATCAGTATTCTTAGTAGCTTCATTTTAGAAAAGTTCCACCATTCTTATGATTTTTTATGAGGAAAAGTAATCCCACTTGGAAAAAAAAAAGGAAATGCAGCTAGTATATTTGAAGAGTATATTTTATTTATTGAGTTTTTTAAACATACATTTTTTAACAGAATTTTTGTTGAGGTTATGTTTATGTGGTATCAGCCCTTGGAGAAAATGTGACAGTGTGTGCAGAATAGAAATGAGCGCAGTTCCCCTCATACAGGATGGCAGTCACTGATGAATGGAATTCATTGCATGTATTTTTCCTTTGTGTGATACTTATATGTAGAGCATTAACAGTTTTTAATGTATATGTCATGCTCTATGTCCCCTTATGTGGCTCTGAAAGGAGCTCTGGACCCAGAGGCAGGAGCTGTGGGGTTTAATCCAGGCTCTGTCTCAAACTTTTCTGGAGGCCTTGGGCAAATTCATAGATTTTTCAAAACTTCAGTTTCCTAGTTAAAAAAAAAAAAAAAGATATTGTTCTAATTTATATAATGAAAGCTCTGGAGTTTGAACATCTTGGATTCCAGCTATACTCTTACAAGCTACAGGATCCTGAGAAACTCATTTAACATTCCTGATCCCTTTATAAAGTGGAGATAATGACAGCAGCTATCTAACAAGTTTACATATTAAGAGACATCATCTTTGGACTCCTGCTTCAAGGTTGACTCTAACAGAGTATGGCAGGTAAAAGCTTCCACTATAAAACCGGAGAGAAAAGGGATAAATTACAAAACCCCACTTTGGAAAACAAAGAGCTATAGAAGCAACAGGAACTAGATTTTTTTTTTTTTTTTTAAATCCAGAAAAGGAAGTCCCTTTGTAGGAAATCTAATCATCCCTAGTAGTTTTCTTAACTGGAGGCGTTTATAAATTGTAGGATTAGCCTAAGGATTGGATTTAAACCAAATTGAAGGATTTTATGGAGGAGAGATAAATCAGCAGAGGTTTTGGCAGTTGAGAGCCGACATGATAAATTAGAAAATAGAGGATCTCCAAATGCAAGGGAAGCCTGCTGAATTCTAGGAGGATGTGGGAGACGGGGGGCTGGGTAAGAAAGGAAAATTGAAAACTCCCACACTCTTGCTGGGAGTTTTTTTTGTAATCAGTTGTCATAGTTTATCTGGAGCTCAGAGGATTCCCAGAATGTGGACCTTTAAGTTTTAAAACCAAAAGAGTTTCAGGCAAATACAAATGATTTGGTCACCCTAGGTGTTTAGGAGAAAGAGTCCCACTGGGGGTAGGGGTGGCAGACAAAAAATAGGCAACCAATCTCTTCCTCAAGATGTTTGCTAACTATTTAATTTGCATACGGTGTAGAGCTAAAGAACTAGATTTAAAATATGCAAAGATTACACTTTCAGAGTTGAGGAGATTGAGACATCAAAGTTCCCAAAAGTCTAGGAGGACCATGCCTGAGGAACCAAAGATGGAATAAGTCTTACTAAAACAACAACCCCATCACAACTGAACTAATCTCTGACAGAATTATAGTGGTCAGCTTCTCAATGTCTGTCAAGCAGAGGAAAGTAGAACCCTCTTGGTAGAGAATATTGTATGGAGATTCTATGGTTTCTCTCAATGTTTAGTACATAATTAAAATTACTAGAAAGAAAAGAGGCAAGGAATATGAGCAATAATCAAGAAAAAACAGCCAATAGAAATAGACCTGCAGATAATCTAGGTATTGGAGTTTGCAGATAAGGAGTTTAAAATAGCTATGAGTAATATGCTAAGAATAATAGAGGGAAAAATTGTCAAAATAGATGAAAATATGGAAAATATTTGAAATTCAACCAAGAATTATAGTATATAAAAATAATCAAAAGGATATCCTAGAACTGCAAAACAATATCAAAACAAGAGTCTGGACATAGTAGAAGACATAGTAATATCAAAGACTGGTTAATGACAATATCAAAATTGAAGCATAAAGGGAAAATGAATGAAAGGAACAAAAGCCATATGAAAACAATAAAAGGATATAATACATGTTAGAGTTCCAAAAGGATAGAAAACATTGAGGCAGAAGCATATATTTGAAGATAATGGTCAATAACTTCCAAAACTGATGAAAACTGTTAACCCACAGATTAAAGAAGCTCAATAAACTTTAAGTAGGATAAAAGCAAACTACATAGGCACATCTTATTTAAGCTGTTAAAAATTAAAAACCAGGAAAAAACATCTTAAAAAACAGCTAGAAGAAAAAGACATATTACTGTCAAAGAATAAATATCTACTTTAAAAAAGGAATTATTGGAGCCAGAAGACAACAAAATTACATCGTTAAAGTGATGAGAGGAAAACACATTTGCCAATCAGTATTTCTATACCTAGCAAAAATATTCTTCAATAATGAATGAGAAAGGCCTTTTTAGACAAACTAAATATGAGAGAATTCACTATAAGCAAATAGACATTGCAAAAAGTATTGTAGGAAAATTTTCAGGCTAAAAGAAAATGATGCCTAGTAAAAGCAGGGGAAATGAAGAGCACTAGAAAGGGTAAATAGATGGGTAAGTGTAAACAAATATTAACTGCTTTGAGCAACAATAATAAAACTGTCTTGTGGAGTTTATAACATCATAGAGATAAAAAGATATATATCAATAATAGCACAAAGGGTAGAAGGACAAAAACGTTGTGAAACTAATGTTTCTTTTGTTATTTAGGAAGTAGTCACAGTACTGACTTGGCATAGGCTATTAAACTCAGGGTTGCATATTGAAATCTCTAAGATAATTACTAAAAATAAAATACAACCATATATAACTTTAAAAGCTAACCAAGGAGAAAATATTGAATAAAAAATACTTGAGGAATCCAAAGGAAGGCAGGAAGGCAGAAATATAGGATATATGTAAAAAAAAAAAGAAAAGAAAAGAAAAAGAAAGAAACAAAGTCAGTGGGTATCATAATTACACTCAAGGTAAATGAATTAAATACACTTTAAAAAATGAATTTTTTATAAAGACCTGACCCTATACCATTTATAAGAGATACAAGTTAAATATAAAATCACAGTTAGGTTGAAAGTAAAAGAGTGGAAAGATGTATCATGAAAATAGTAACAAAGAAATGTTGGTATGGCTAGATTTACATTGAGCAGAATATCTTACTGGAATATAACAATCACTTAATAAGTTGTTAGCTCAAGTTATTAAGAGAGAAAAATGTTATAAAAATCAGAAATCTAATGATTTGGGATTTTATAACCCCAAGTTATAAAACTCTTAAAATTTTGTGCTATTTCTTTCAAGCTACTTTTCAGAATCTACCATGCAAATTTTGTTTTATTTGCTCAGGTAAATTTTTTAACTGATTATATGCATGTTGCCATGACACACATCACAATTAAACCAAGGCTATATTTGTGCATTAAATATTTTCAACTTGGATTCCCTTAAATGTACAAGAGAGGGCTATGAAGTACCAACATGTTTAAAATTCAGGCAGCTGTGAAATACCAGAATTTGGAGTTTTTATCTTATTTATTTATTTATTTATTTATTTATTTATTTATTTATTTATTTATTATTGTTGGAAGTATTACAGATGTCCCCCTTTTTTCCCCATTGACCTCCTCCTTTCTGCTCCCACTCCCCTCCCTCTTTCCTCAGCCTAATGTCTGTGTCCATTAGTTGTGCTTATATGCATATAAATTCTTTGGTTTATCTCTTCCCACCCCTCCCATCCCCCATCCCTCTGAGGTTTGTTAGTCTGTTCCCTATTTCCATGATCTGGATCTCTTTTGGTTGACAGCTCATTTTGTTCATTACGTTCCATAAATAAGTGAGATCATGATTAAATCCTCTATGTCCATAGACAAAAACTTAAAACCATAAGAGAGTTTAGATCTCTGCAGGCATTTGCTTATTTAACAAATGAAGGTAAGATAGCCCACAAAGAATAAGAAGGAGAAAGGATAGATCCATGGCCTCCTGATTCATTGTCCGATATTCTTTTAACTTCAGTATCATGAAGACCTTTATAAAGCTCATTTAATAAGTATTTTTGAACATTCACTGTATGAAAGGCACAGATATAATTATTGGGTATAAAATAAAAGCAAGACCCTGCCGTCAATAGGCTTGCTGCAGTCTAACAGAACACAGACCTTAAATTTAAATAAAATTATTATTATTTTATAAAACTTTTAATGTGTGAAACAACATGTAGGGAACTCTTGAAAGAGTAGGATTCAACCTAATGTTGTTTTCATGACAGACTCCCAAGGAAGGGGAATCAAAGTTTACCAGGAAAAGAAGTGAGGGAAGAATAATATTCCAGGGAAGAAGAGGAAGTGTGATGAGTGAGAAAAGAAGGAGTTTGGAACCTTGGGGCCTGATAGAAAGGCAGTGTAGCTGGAGTCCAGAGAACATGTGCATGTGGGAAGGAAGCTCAGGAAGAGAGGTATATAGCAAGACTTGAGATTGTAGGGGTAGAAATTATGGGCCAGATCACGGAGAACCACATAGGGCTTGCTAAGGATTTTGGAATTTACTTGGAGAATAATTAGGTACCACTAAAGAAAATGAAGTGTTCAGATTTATGGTGGTTAAAAAAAAAAAAAGAACTCTGATTTTCAAACCTGGATGTAAGATTCATGAGAACAGAGACAATATTTTTCTCGTATAACATCAAATCCTCAAACCCTAGAGTGCCTGGCACATGGACACTCAATAAGTATTTGATAAAAGAATGCAAGGTGGACGGATGGATGGATAGATGGATGGATGGATGGATGGATGGATGGATGGATGGATGGATGGAAGGATGGAGGGATGGAAGGAAGGACGGAGGGATGGAGGGAGGGAGGGATAGAAGAAAGGCATCGTATGGAAAATTGGTTGAGGCAGAGTAAAGTGGATACAGTGACTGTCCAGGTAAAAGATAACATTTATTAAACCGGGTAGGAGTAGGTTTGAAGAAAGATCTTAAATTATCTAATGGACATTTTCTGCCTTTCTGCAGAGAGCAAAGTGAACATAGTCCAATCTCTCTTTGAAGGCTGAGGAATTGATCAGGGCTGAGCGTACTCCATGGGCTCAGCAGGAAATCGCACCCTGGGTTGTAGCTACAGAGGCAGGGCAGTAGGTACCCAAGCAGAACCATTTGCAAAGAAAATCAAGGTGCTTATCTAATTAATTTATTTATTTTGGAGTGAGGTGCCTGTCCTTGTTATCACTCTGTTCACTTAAAAATTTTGGTTTTTCTTCTCATAAATTACCATATTTCATGATTCTAAGATGTAAGTATTTTCACAACTTATCATCTCAGAAATTGGGATGTGTAGTGCTGGCCTGAGACTCAGTATTTGGAGCAGCTGCAAGCAGGTAGTTTATCTGGGGTTCCGGGGCCAGCAGTGGGCGAGTGAACAAGGAAGGAGAGAGTGGCAGGACAAGGTAGTGTTTTGAATGGCCAAGGCTGTAGGCACCCAGTGACTCACCCTGGACCTTCTGTGAAGAGCCTTCTAAAATGTCCCTCAGAATCATCTGCTTGAGGACATTGTCCACTGTTGCTTGTGGGTTGCCTCATGGGGCATGACCTCCCTACACCTTCCATCGCGATGTGCAAGTACCCAAACCACAGGCATCTCACACTGCAGTGTCGGAGAAATTCTGAGCATAAAGCAAGAAAGAAATTGGCCAGAGACTGAACAGAATGGTTGCATGTCACGTGGTGCACCAAAGCCATCTGTGGTTTATGGTTTAATTGCGGTTGTTTCGTTCGTTCTTAGCACTACTTACATACAGTAATGGTGTATCTTATAATTGATGACATCTTAGATTGAATGGGACACGGTAGACCATTGACCTTGCTAAGAGTAATTTTGTCGAGGTGAGATGTGAATAAGCAACCTTTGCAAAACTAAATTCAGCTATGGGTGTCTACAAAGCAGAGCTTACAATCCTTATATCTCTTGGATCCTTAACTGTATCCCTATCCCTAACCCCTCTATCTTACCCCTCATTGGAACTGTACAAGAAAGTTTCACAGGAAAATAACAAGTAGAATGATAGACTGATATTCTGTCTTAGACTGGTATGGGGGAGCAGTTTTCATGTTTATTCTTAAAGGCTTGAATCCTTTTTTTTAAAACAAAATATTTTCCAGAACTCTGTCTGCTTAAAATAGATACAAAGAGAGATGTACTGGTTGAAGCAGGATTTGTGGGGTCCCAGGACCCCACAGCTAACATGATGCCTTATCCCCTCTGTGGAGTTTCTGAGGTTTGCATATGGACCCTTAGAGTTCCAACAACAGGATGAAGAACCTGTGATTCACAGGAATCTTGCTCCCCTAACCCTCAGGGCATTTACTTAGTGTCCATTTACTCTTTTTTTTTTTTTAACTTATCTTTATTGTTGAATGTATTACAGATTTTCCTCATTTTTCCCCCATTGCCCCTCTCCTCCCCATTCCTGCCCCCCTCCTGCCTTTCCCCACACTGTTGTCTGTGTCCATTGGTTATGCATATATACATATAAGTTCTTTGGTTTATTTCTTCCCACTCCCCACCCCCCTTCCCTTTGAGGTTTGTCAGTCTAACAAGCAATTTGTACTTCTTAATCCTTTCACCTTTTTCACCCATCCCTCCAGCCCCCACCCATCTGGTAACCAACAAAAGTTCTCTGTATCTATGAGAATGTTTCTGTTCTACTTGTTCATTTTGTTTGTAGATTCAATTATTCATAGATATGTATTTATTGCCATTTTGTTTGTTCATATTTTTTAATCTTTTTCTTCAAGAAGACCCTTCAACATTTCATATAATAATGGTTTGGTGGTGATGAATTCCTTTAGCTTTTCCTTGTCTGGGAAACTCTTTATATGGCCATTGATTCTAAATGACAGCTTTGCAGGAGAGAGTAATCTTGGTTGTAGGTTCTTGTTTTTCATCACTGAATATTTCTTGGCACTCCCTTCTGGCCTGCAAAGTTTCTTTCGAGAAATCAGCTGACAGTCTTATGGGAACTCCCTTGTAGGTAACTAACTGCTTTTCTCTTGCTGCTTTTAAGATTCTCTCTTTGTCTTGAACCTTTTGCATTTTGATGATGATGTGTCTTGGTGTGGGCCTCTTGGGGTTCATCTTGTTTGGGACTCTCTGTGCTTTCTGGACTTGTATGTCTGTTTTCTTCACCAAGTTAGGGAAGTTTTCTGTTTCAAATAGGTTTTCGATTTCTTGTTCTCTCTCTTCTCCTTCTGGCACCCCCAACATGAGAATGTTGGCACGCTTGAAGTTGTCCCAGAGGCTCCTTACATTATCCTCATTTTTTTGGATTCTTTTTTCTTTTTGCTGTTCTGATTTGGTGTTTTTTGCTTCATATATTCCAAATTGATGGTTTGCTTCTTGGCTTTACCTACTCTACTATTGCAGGCCCAGGGAAGGGCTCACCAAAGGAACAAAGGCCTCTGATAGCACGTCTGTCCAGAGAAAGCTGCCTCTCCAGCCCTCGCTCCAATGCCAAGCAACTCAGTTCTTCCCCATATGACTCTGGTGCCTTTCAAGCTGCATCCCGCACGCTGGAGCCTGGAGGGTGCGAGTCTGAGTAAGTCCGTGCGCGGGCCCTTTAAGAGGAGCTGCCGGGGGCTCCAGCCGCCTCAGCCTCAGTTCCCGCTGGTTTTTCCAGCCAGAAGTGATGGGGATCCTCTTCCTGGCACTGGGACCCTGAGCTGGGCACCTGGTGTGGGACGGGGACCCCTCAGTCCTCAGGGAGGACCTTCCCAGCCGAGGTGTCCCTCCTGATTTTTATCCGCCACACGTGGGTGTGGGACCAGCCTGTCGCGCCTCTGCCCTCCTACCAGTCTCGATGTATGTGGCTTCTTCCTTAATGTCGTAGTTGTAGGACTTCCGTTCAGCTCGATGTCAGGCGGTTTTGAATGATGGTTGTTCTGTAGTTTAGTTGTAACTTTGATGTGGTTGTGGGAGGACGCGATACCGCGTTTACCGCCATCTTGACCGGAAGTCTCTCCATTTACTCTTATTTTAGACACAATTATAATAGGTTTGATTATTTGGCTTTCTAGCTTGTAACAGATTTATAAGCAATAAATGACAGGGAAGAAACAGCTATTCAAGGCTGGCATAGTGACATTCACACAGAGTTGAAACTGAAAGCTAGGATTTTAACTGCAAAACTACAGAAAGCAGCTTTTTTTTTTTTTTTAAAGGACAATATTCAGGAATATTTAGCATGTGGGCGATAATCTAACCCACATTAATAGTTTGTGAAGGTGTCCGAGTACTAGTGGGAACACGGAGGAGATATTTAGGACTGTAAGATCCCATCACATCCTCTACTTGGTATAATTCTTAAAGTACCCAAGTATATAATATGTAATCATTTTTACCAAAAACAGCTTAATTCAAATAGATTTCATATACAACATGTCAAGTTTTGGTTAGGCGGAACATTTGCATATTGGTGTTCTTTCATCACTAAGTGGTAGATGGTCCAACTAAAACTACTGTATAGATAAAGGCGGTAGTTGAAAGTCAGGAAGCTTCAGGTAGAGTTTGATCCAGTAGCTTACTCATGTTATCTGTTTCTTTCTGTTCTCTGTTTTGCTTTCCATGTTCCCTGTTGGGCTGGCCCAGTTCATCACCACACGATGGTCAGTTGTTTCCTCAGTCATGTCCAATAGTGGTGAGGAGGAGGGCACTGAAGGGAGGGAGAGAGGAAGGAGTTAGTTTTTCTTCCTCAATCTTTAAGAAGGAGTTCTCAGTCAGACTGGGAAAACACAATTCACATGCCCATTCTTGATATAATAACTATAGCAGTAGGGATGAAATTATATTAATTATTTTGGCAGTCAGAGCCTACCTCTTAAGCTAAAGATGGTGTTAAGTCCCATGGACCCCATGGTGACATACATGGAGGTATGGATGCCTGGGGTGGTAACAGACCATCTCCACACTATTGCTTCTCAAGCTAAATATTGATCAATCGGACTCTAAACTGGCGAAGCCAGGAAGCATCTCTCTCTTGTCATAGGCCCAGCATGAGGTGCACGGCCTACCCTCAGAGAACCTCAATCAATACTTATTTGTTGCTGAATGAACAAACGAATTTTTTCCTGTTTGGAGAAATGCACAATTTAATTGTTGTGCCTTTTGCGGCTCCCTGGTTGCAGTTGTAGAAGCATCAGGATCGGTCGCACAGGAAGCATTTTCTCCTAAGATGTTTAGCACTATTTCCAGAGCAAAAGAGGATGAAACCGTTTGGAATAAGGCAAGATTAAATCGATTGTTTATTCTCCTGATTATGGATATCTAAAGGAAGAGAGAGGAGAAAGAGAAGGGAAGAGGAGGGAGAGAAAGAGAAGGAGAGAAGGAAAAAAAATAAAAGGAAGGAAGCAAAAAAGAAAGGAAGAGAAGGAAAAAGGGAGAAAGGAAGGGAAAAAGGAAAGAGGGAAGGAAGGAAGGGAGGAAGGAAGGAAGGAAGCTATAACTAGAATCTGGTTCCAGGATAAAGGTACTTTGAGATGGTGGTTATTCTATGACATCATTTTGCTAAATGTGTGTCTTGTATGTGTGTGTTTTTTTTTTTTTCTTGATAGAGTAAATGTCAAGCCTTGTTTGAGGCTTTGCAATTTACTAAACAGCTATAAGAATGTGGATAGCAAGTTATAAATCACCCAGTCACTTGGGTGTGGATAAAAGTCTTTAGCCAAATACCTGAGTGTCCACTTCATAATGGGAAAAATAAGGCTATTTGAAAACATGACCCAGACCCAAACTATAGTGTGTGTGTTTTTTTCTTTCTTAGAAGACTGTCTGACATGTTTATATGCACATATTAGAATTGTATCCAAGGGGAAAGAAAAACAATTGACTTTCTGACTTTATAGTCTGTCATTGACTTTTAGGGTATTTCATGAAATGAAGTAATAACTTCAAGATCAAGGGCATTTTCCTTTGGGTCTTCATCAATTATTTCACTTTCTCTTGGCAATGGCCTCCACCCAGTTCTTCCGAAATATCAACCACCAGGCTGACATTGCACTGGAAAATCTTACTCTCTCTTTCTCTGCCTTCCTGAATGTGTGTTTCATGCATTAAATTGTTTTAATCACTTCAGTTTTTGCTAGAATTTGGCAATTGGTACATTGCTGCATTGTGTGTTCCCAATTTAATGCTTTTAGAACGTACTTAAGTAAGTTCCAATACACTTAGTCATTGCTATTCAAATGGGAGAACCATATTTCAAGGGACAGAGCTTGGGGAGAGAGATGAGGTGAGTAGTGGGTAATAAGTGAAAACCATCTATCAAGACACATTGGAGGCTGAAACAGATGGTGAAGAAAAGCCCCCAAGTCCACTCCCCCTGGCCTCCGAGGGCCTATCAGTTTTATTTCCAGCAAACATACACCTTGGCTGGCTTCCCCTTATAGCTTCTGGCTGATCTTTCCTATTTTAAGATCTTGGAGAAGCAGGAAACTAACTTGTTTCTCAGACCTAAACTCATGAAAAAGGCAGCCCCGTGGGGAGGATAAAGGCCAATCTCAGGAGCCCCAAGCAGGTGCTGACATTTATAGAGGGAGGGTTGGCGAGCACCCATCCTTAGCACTGGTTTCCGATGGGTGTCAATAGAGCTAGGACAAAGGAACAGCTGAAGGCAGAGACACTCACAGTAGATACAGCTTGTCCTCACCCCACTTTTATTACCCTCTGGGTGCCCGGGCATTTTGTGACCCCATGAATACCCGAGTTTCGATGTTGAACTTCTCTCTTTCTTTGAGAACTTTACCCAGCTTTTGAGCGTCCAAGTTCTCATATATAAAGTGGACAGGATGATACTGACTTCCCAGGAGCCGTGTGTGGCTTACACAAGACAGCGTGTGTAAGGAACCTCACAGGGCCAGGGGTTCTCTCTATGCTGGCCTTTCTTACAGGATCTGGGGAGTCAACAATGAGATTAAAAGCAGGGGGTGGGGCCGGCCGGTGTGGCTCAGTGGTTGAACGTCGACCCATGCACCAAGAGGTCGCTGGTTCGATTTCTGGTCAGGACACATGCCCAGGTTGTGGGCCAAATCCCCAGTGGGGGGCATGCAGGAGGTGGCCAATCAATGTTCTCTCTCATCAATGTTTCTCTCCCTCTCACTTCCTCTCTCTCTAAAATCAATAAAGGAAAAAAAAAAAATTTAAAGCAGGGGGTGGGCATCCATGACTGGGTTCCAGGACCTAAAGTTTGAAAAGTAACCCCTCGGCGGCACATAGACTAAAACTGGAACAATGCGGAGAGGAGCATGGCCCCTGCGCAAGGCTGACATGCAGATTCGTGCAGCGTTCCATATTTTAAAAAGAGGAAAAAAAGTCATCCCTCAGGCAACTCAGCAATTTGTATCAAATCAGCAGTGTGAGTCATCAGAGCAATGCCATTTTTAGGAACTTGTCCTCAAGAGACATTCACCTAAGTGTGCCAGTGGCATCCAGAAGGGCCCACAGCACATTGTTTATACTGACAAAGAATCACAGACCACCTGGATGACCACCCAAAGGCCCTGGCTAAATGGGGTACATCCACAGAGTGAAATAGCATTCAACATCTAAAAAGGATGCGGTAATACTATTGTTATGGATGCTAACATTTGTCTGTGTCACATGGTAAATTAAAAAATGAGCTTACAAGTCAGCATGCATAGTGTGCTTGCATATATGAATGTATCTGTAGCTGTATCCATGCTTCTAGTTATGCAGATTCAGACGATACAGAGAGATATTTAAAAGGATGTGAAACAGGATTTTTTACATTGTTTTATCTCTGAGGAGTGACATAGGAGGGCAGATTCTGCTTTTGTCTTTGTACTTTTCTACTCTGTGTGATTTTTTAAAAAAAAATGGACTGCCCTGGCTGGTTTGGCTCAGCGGTTAGAGCGTCAGCCTGTGGACCAATGAGTCTCGGGTTCGATTCCAGTCAAGGGCATGTACCTTGGTTGCAGTTTGTCCCCGGCCCTGGTTGGGGTCTTGCTGGAGGCAGCCACTCGATGTGTCCCTTTCACGTTGATGTTTCTCTCTGTCTCTCTATCTTCCTCTCTCTCCCTCCCTCTCTATCTGAACAAAAGTGGAAAAATGTCCTCAGGTGAGGATTTAAAAAATAAAATAAAAAACAATGGACCTATGCCGTACTTATCCAAAATGCTAAGGCTATGTGTCCCCCGAACATTCCTGTGTCAGTTTGAAACCCTGAACAGAGAGATCTCTATCTCAGTCTGCGCTGAACTGCTGTAATTACCTAAGTAGCTGATTGTTTTCCCACTAGCCTGAAATCTCCTCCAAAATCAGAGTTTTACCTTTCGCCCAGTCCCCAGTGCCACATGCCACTGCAAAAGTTGATACTCAGTAAACGTTTTCAAAGTTTAAAGCCAGAGGTCTGGTGATCTGGAAGCTATTCCAGTTCTGTCATTGCCGGGCAGTGAGGTCATGATCGACACCTTCTCCAGAGATGGCTCATCCCGAAACAAAACGAGAATGATGTCGGAGGTTCCTTCTGTTCCCGACCTTGTCATTCTGAAACTGAACTTGTCCAGTCCTCACAAATCTAACGAAATCAAACGAGACAACCTACACAGATCAGCACTGTGGGCTCCAAAATGCTATAAAAATGCAATGTGGGATTACAAATTAAAAAGTCCAATACCAACAGCACTAGCGACCCATTGTACATCGATGCCAACACAGAGAGCAAATTCCAGTCGGATCTAAATACTTTCAAATTGCCCTTCACCCGCTCCTCCCCTCCCCACTGGGCCTTAATTCCCTGTGGAGTTACCACCGATGCTCAGCGTGGGGATTAAAGCTGGGCCTGACCTGGATTTGCTCCGCGTCGCCCATGCCCTAGATTGAAATGTTAAAGGACTCGGAATGAGACAGTTGCATTTTCAGTAACGGCTTCCCAGTAACTGGGGAATTAATGTCAGCCAGGCAGTGATTTCCCAGTGGTTGGGTTTGTAGCAAACACCTTCAACTTTTATGTGTGGCCTGTTTGAAGTTGAAAATTGTTGTTAGACTCTCCAACGCTGTTTGAGGTGTCACTCATCCTTCCCTTTTGTGTCGGGGCGAGCATGTGAAGCGCAGCGGCTGGATCGTTCAGTGCCTACCACCCCCAGGGCAGGTCTCGGGCAGGGCCGCGGAGCCGGCTCCCGGGGAACCACGAGCTGTCAGTGCAGTGGGCCCTGGATCCACGCGCAGCCTCATCACCCTCACGCCCCTGCGGGAACCCTGCGCTCTGGGAAGAGGAGGATCCCGGGGCCCCAGCAGCCTGCCAGGCAAATGCACATCTCTAGCATTTTTATTCAATGTAAAATTTGCGCTCCTAGGATGTCGCTCTTCAGAGAGGCAGCAGCATGGGCAAAAATAATAACGATAGCATAGTAATAATAATAATAATAATAATAATAATAATAATACCAGCGGCTAACACCTTATTTAGCGCTGATTATAAGCCGAACACTTTACATGAGATAGCCTCTTTTGATTGTTTCAATAACCCCACTGGATAGATGCAATGTGTCTGTTTTACAGATGAGGCAGTGGAGGCCCAGTGAGGTGAAATGAATTAACCCAGACCATAGAGCTCATAAGCTGGGATTTGAATCCTTGAGCGTGACTTTAGAACCTGGGCTCTTTGTCATTGTCAACACCCGGGAAAGCACCGCCTTGGGAGACAGCCTTCCAGTCCTGCCTCTGCCACCTACTGACTGCATATTGGTCAGGCGTTTTTACCTTAAAGCCAAGGCATCTTCATCTATGAAATGGGTTCATACTGTTTCTCTTGCAGGGTTGCTGAGAGAATGAGTTAACATATGTCAGATGCCTAATCAATGAATGGTAGCCACTATCATTGACCTTTAGTCATGCATTCTGACCATTTTTCTAGATCATGCCTCCTCACAGTCATTTCTGGCTCCTTCCTCTTGACCTTGTATTGCTCAGTAGAGGTTTTATATTTATCCCCAGGACAGACAGAAGGGCTATGAGGAGTCCAAAGACCTAAAGCTTAGATGTTTCTCTGCCAATAAACCTGGAAAAACCACATATCCCAAGAATAGTGGGCCTGGGGAGACTGGGAAGCAGTCTGTCTCACACAGATGTCTACCATCATGGGATAAGGTAGCAAATCAATTCCTGGACTTTGAGGTTGGGGTTTAAATTCTGGCTCTTCCATGCTCTTGGTGAAGTAAATAGCTGTTACTGCAACACAGCGCCTCGGTGCCAATCCCAATGCCTTGCTAGTCTGACAATTCTATTATAGAGCTTGGGGACCTAAAAATGACATCACCCAGACTCCCTTGCAGTTAGGGCATCCACAGGAGACTTGAAGGTAGCCTTGGGTGGTGGGAGATGGTAGCTATGGTCAGGGGGAGCAGATCTTTGTTGTGAAGGAGACTCTTTCCTCTTCACACAGCGTGGCCTCATTTCCAGTATCCAATCCCTAGTGTCAGTCATGCTGATTGATGGACAGTGGAAGCCTTTCTTCTGAATGTGTCTGTACCTGGCTAGTAGGACCCGAACCCAGTTCTCTAACCCTGTAGGCGTTTTTGTAAGATACCTAACATCTTCTAACAAACCACTCCCACCTGAGCCAGCCATAATGGCTTCTGTTTTCTGCAACCAAGAATCTTGATCAACACAATAGAAGTGTTGCCAGTTACTTACCGTCTTTGAGCCCCAGTTTCCTCTTCTGCAAACAGTGATAGTAGAAAGACTGCCTCAGATGAAACCGTGCATGTCAAATATTTATCCCAGTCAGTGGTACAGATGAGCTCTCACAGAACTTACAGGGTAGTGGTGAGGACAGGCAAGCAAACAGGAAGAGACAACTAGGTGTGCGACAAAGCCAGGGATAATGGGACTCACACAGAACCTTGAAGGGCAAAGGAAGAACACCAAACATGGGCTGGCTGGTCAGGAAAGGCTTTTTGGAAGAAACAAAACAAAACAAAACAAAAAAACAGTGTTTAGGTTGAAACCTGAAGTATGACTCCAGGGCAGCCCTGGGGAGGGAGGAATGGTGTGTGGAGGGACCTGCCTATTCCAGAAGGAAGGAGCAAATTATGTGGAGGCCCATAGAAAGGAGACCACGCCTCGCTGGGAGAACGGAGAGATGTTTATTGTGACTATAGTGGAGAACGTAAGGAAGAGATTAGGACAGGGTGTCGGTAGACACAGCATGAAAAACAGCCTTGAGGGGTTTGGAATTCACTGGGCTTTCCCCAACATATCACTTGAAAACTAGTTTGTGGCATTCTTAATTTTGCTCCCTCAAGCCACCCTTGTGCAAGAATGTACAAACTCGATCCAACCAGACTGGAAGCTTCCAGAGGGTGGACAATGTATTTTATACCTTTCCAGGGCAGCGTCTTGCCTGTGTAGCTTCTCCACACACAGTTGGCAATTGTACTTTGTGTTAAGTAGAGTTCAATGTAGCATGTACTTTTGCCTGGAGTGTTTCGTGGAGGAGCAAAGAGCTTTCTCTTTGGGTAAGGACCTGTGGGTCCCACCCAACACTCATTTGGGAAGTTTGTTCCCTTGAACGAGCATGTATTTGGTGTGCTGAGAGCTGTTTACAAAGTGAAGGACTTATGGACAGGCTCCCTGTCTCTTTGACCTTGTTTGTGATTTTTTCTTTCCAACTATGACATTAATTATTTCCTAACCACTTGAGTTTTTTGTTTTTTTTAGCCTAGAAATGATGCCATAAGTTTGAAAGAGTCATGTGCAGATTTTTTTGTTTGTTTTTGTTTTGTATTTGACTCCTAAGACCTTTATTTCATAAGATGGCATGATTGCAGGGTGAGGGCTAGTCTGGAATCACCCAGGCTATTGTCCTGTGGACTTTTGGGGACATCCTGGAAGGACTTTGTAGGTTCCTCAGGAAGAGTTTAAACTGAAATTAAGACACATTTGGTGGATACTCAAAATGTTGTCATTTTTAAGGCTAAGTAGAAAACAAACACTTTGGTCTCTAATAGTGTGCTAGCGCTGGCCCAGAACCGCTTAGGAAAACCAATGATTAAGTACTCAGGAATTTTTCAAGCCTGTTGTCAAACCATGGGTCGCTTGAAATCATCTACAGTGGGAGTATTTACACCATTGAAATTGGCAAATGTTACAAATCAGGGCTTCTTCCTTCCCTTCCCTTTCTCCCCCCTGAGAGCTGGCTTATCCGCACACCACTGGGTCTAGACCACCTAAAGGAATCGTGTTTTGTATATCCAGACAAAAAGCCTCTGCTTGGAAGCACTAGGGGAAAGTATATGATGGTTTAAATTCCATGTGGGCAAGAACCATGTGTGTTTCCTGAGAGAATATATCCCGTGCCAGAGCATAGCGCAGGGTCTGTCACATAGTAAGTGCTCAGTAAACATTTACTGAATGGATGCAGAACTGGTGGGCTGCTAGGCACCTTTGCAGCAGCATCAGGTCAGCCTGGACCAGTCTCCTATAGGAAGCCTTCCTGAGCCACACATTCTGCAGAGTTGCTCAGGAAGCTGGATTGTCACTCTTTCATAACATGGTGTCATTTCCTTTTAAAAGACAGTTGCAACTCTATTGGTACATTCAGCAACCACCACCAACTTTGAGCTCTCAGAGGCAGGATTTTTTGGGTTCCATGCTTTTATCATAGCAGATACTCAATAAAAGTAAACAACTGAAAAAGAAGGGTGAATAATAATCTTGGATGAGGGCACAACACTTCATGGTTTCCAGAATATTTGATGGGTGTTGTATGTTTGTGGCCATGATGTCCCTGTGAGTAGGCAGACGAGAACAAGTAACCTTCCCAGCTGCCAAAACGGTGCCTGGCATGTTGGAGGAACTAACTATTTGTTGATTAGTCATTCCATTTTACAGATGAAGAAACAAGTTTGAGGAAGTTACCTGACATCGTTCATTTTTGGATAGTATCCCCTCTATTTACACTATAATGCCTCTGTTAATCGTCCCTTAACTTTTAAAAATGCCTCATTGCATATCCTTGCATTGATTTTCATAACAGCTCTATCAGGTTGGCGGTTGTGTTTATTCATGTTTTAGGGGTGATAATACTGTGACACAGAACGCTTTAGAAACATGCTTAGAATACACAAGGACTTGAGGATAAAGCCAGTATTACATCGACGTGTCTAAGAATTCCTGTTTGACTCTAGACTGTGTATTGTATTGCAGTTAACTCATTCATTCCTTCAGAGGGAGAGAGGTAGATCGAAGCAGGCTAGCAGAAAGCACTGTACCACAGCACACACAGAAACGCGTCCTAAATGTTGTCATGAGCCCCCCAAGCTGTTTTTCACTCGAAACACCTTGAAACATGCTGATGATTAGAATTTTTGCTTTGCTCCCTAAGTCACTTGAAGATTCAAGTTGAAGTTTCTAATATAAAATTACAGGAAATTACCTTCTTTCTCTTTTGTGAATGGAATTTTGATTTTTTTTTTTTAATCACCTGAAAAGGTGCTGATTTTCCATGAATATGGAAATTCCATGAGTTTTCCTTCCCTCGGACTCTAACATTCCAAAATGGCCACACAACCTCCTGCGTGAATTCTGAAAAGGATACAGAATGAAGCATGATGACTTTTAAATTTGCGTTGTAAAAATCCGATGTTATTTCCAGCACAGTGCCTCATTTCCGATGAAAAGCACGCTGCCAGCTCCCCACTTTTTCTGCGGACGATATCACCACTCATTTCATGAAAGCCACCAGACACCCCTAGCAGCATGCGTGATGTCGGTTTGCCATGTGGGGGGAAATCATTTTGGAAATGGGAGCTAGTTCACATTTCTAAAACATGTTTTTTCATTCTTGCCTTCCCTTTTGACCTTCCTGAGGATGCATGTGGGTGTTAAATTGTTACCAAAGGGAGGGGCTGTTGTAGCTACAGCAGGATCTGCACACACCAAGACACACTTTCCCACACACAGGACTTGGCTCGGTGACACGGTAATGGAATGCTGAGTGGAAAAGATGCAGGGTGTGTTTGATCTGCGGAGAAATCCAGCCAGTAGAGCGTCCATCATTTTTATTTAAACAGCCAGATGAGCATTTGAGCTGGAAGGCAATGTGTGTGAGAGGAGTGGGTGTCACTGGCAAATATTTTCCCTTTGTTTAAAAAATTATTATAAACATCATATAGTCTGTTTATAAACATTTAAATCTTAAAGAGCGATATAAAGTGAAAAGTAGAAGTCTCCTCTTTGCCCCATTTCATCTCACTCGTAAGAGTGCCCATTAAATAGTTTGATGTTTGCATGTGTAGAATTTTTTTCTGTGAGCTCAAGAGCCACTTATTGAGATTCTGTAATATGTATTAGTCATCTCATTGGAGGGTGAGAGTTTGGTCCAGAAATGAGTCCTACATAGGTTTTATTCTACAACTTGCTTTTTTTTTTTTTTATTTAAAAATTTTTCTGGGTATTTTTTTAAAATATATTTTTGTTGATTTTAGAGAGAGAGGAAGGGAGAGGGAAAGAGAGATAAAAACATCGATGAGAGAGAACACCCATTGGCCGCCTCCTGCACACCCCCCACTGGGGATCAAGCCCACAACCCGGGCATGTGCCCTGACCGGGAATCGAACCAGCGACCTCCTGGTGCACGAGTCAGTGTTCAAACACTGAGCTACACCAGCCGGGCTGGGTAGCTCAGTCTGGGTAGACTTCTAGATTTTGGCCTTTCTTTTAAAGGGCTGTATAATGTTTCATTGCATTGACTGTGCCTTATTTATTATTTTTTAAAATGGATTCTCTATTGTTGAGCACTTCGATAATTCTAATTGTTCTCTGTTCCTCACAGAGTCACTTTGAGTCTCTGTCTTTACACGGTAGAGTTGGATTTCTCTTGGACTGTTTCCTGGGAGTGGGATTGTTAGAGGGAGCAGATTATTAATACTTGTAATCCTAGGGGAGAATGTCAGTGTCTAAAAAAAAAGGAAGCATTTTCGTTGAGTGACACACAAAGATTGGTTGCATACAAGATAAGACACGTTCTAAGATGTGTTCCTGTCATCGTGTTCTCAATACTGGTTACTCCCTAGATTAACTTGGGGGAAGAGGAGCTTTCTGAAACAAAGCAGTACCTTTTGTCTGGACATTACCCTGAAAATTACGTCAGAATCTCTGATGTTGGAGCTCACGTGTGTGTTTTTAAAGCTCCTTAGGCCAGATTGGGAGCCACTGCTCTAGTGAAAATACCCCCAACACAGCAATGAATGTGCCATTGTTGTTGTTCTATGCCTGTTCACACATATATGTCATGCTCATGCACACACAAGCATGTATGTTTTATGTAATTCGGGTAATATGCTTTTCTACTTTTTGCTTGACTGCTGGGTACATTTGGCCTCAACTGCTATCAGGTGGCCTGGAAATATAGCATGTGTCGTGGACAGTTTTGCATGCAAATAGGGACCAAGAGGATGATCAAAGAGACAAATGGGAACTTTAATGGGGACATGGTGAGAAGTCCTAGATGTGATTGAAGAGAAGAGAAAAGGCCCATTAAGCAACTGTGCAGAGTAATTTTTAGACTGAAAAATTGTAGACAGTCCTGTACAAACAGAATCCATATAGGGCATTAGCTAACAAGGTAAATGACCCTTTGTCGTGATCTCTTACGGTTCCTCAGCTTACAGGGTGGTGAGCAGATGGTGATGGGATTCCGGGATCTGAATAAGCGTGTAGAGGGCGAGAGGTGTCTGGTGCCGGATGGGAGCTGCTACTTAAAAATACTACATACACTTATAATATCCTTTAAAATATATGAATCCCATCATGTGCATTGTTCTGTGCGACCCTCCCATCAACCTTGGCGAGAAAATGCTGGTACTTCCGTTATTCAGAAGAAGAAACTGAGGCTGAGAGAGCAGTGACGAGACCAAGACCATAAAGCTAGGCCATCTCTCTCCACGTGGCAGAGATGGAATAACGTGTTATTTCTAATGTATGTCTTAGTTGAATTAGCACCGAGGGTTTCTGATTTCTAGTTTATATTCTTTGTGCGAATATGCAGATGTCAGCAGGGGTGAACAATAGAGAATGGTGTGGACTGTGGCAATTAGGAAAGAACATGTCCTGACTAAAGGTATTTAAATTGAAAAATTTCAGAATACTGTGAAAACAACAACAACGGGCCAGATTCAACAAAAATATGTGACTCTAATTTTAGAAAAATCCATATTTTGTGTAATAGAAAACTAGAGGAAAGACCTACCTTTGAAGGTGACAGCAACATAGAATTTTTTTTATTTCAAAAATATATATTAAAACATTTATTTGTAATACTACTTTCCTCCAGTATTTTCTTTGTGAGAAGATCTTGACATTGCTGAGCATGGTTTTGTCGACTCTGGTATTTTCAGGAACATAACTTCCATGGTGGTCCAGGAACTGCAATTTATTGACTAGAGAAGGAGCACATTATGACCCATTTCATCACAAGTTTGGATTGTTTTCCCAATTAGTGAGTAATCATCTCTCTGAGAAAGCACAGACCCGTATGTTGGGACAAGGCACCAGTAGTCGGGGAAGTTCTGGGGACCAAGGGGGGAGCAGACCGAGGTTGTAAACACCTGGGTAGGCAGAATGAATGCAGCATCACCACTGTCAAAGCAGCGAAGGGGGGAAGCCAATGGATGCAGCCTACGCCCAAGGCCTGAGCTATGACGTTGAATTATTTTAACCTTATACATGAAGAAAGCACTTTATTTTTTTTTCCTTAGTATTTTCTCAGCCATCCTGTGAATTCCATGGGGAAGGTAGTATTAGCTCTAATTTTTAGATTAATAGCAGAAAATGGTTCCATAACTGCCCAAGGGTCAGAGGACGACATTGTAGCACAGCTGAGACCAGAACTCAGGACTCTGTCCAGAAATCCTTGTCTCTACATCTCATACCTCCTGCTGCACACCTGGAGGGGGCGGGGGGCCTATGGGGGGGTCTGCCTGGTACCAAACTCTTCAATAAACAAGAACTGTCTTCAGGTTCACATTTGGGGCATTGACGAGGAAGAGGAAGGAACTACTTCAATTCAGCAGGTAAAAGGAAAAATGACAAATGAGCTGAAGTTCTCCGAGTGAGAAGAGAAATTCATTTCTCCCCGACTGCTGGGGAAGGGAGGTGGGGAGGATAACAACATGGGTGTGGGCGTGGACATGGATCTCATATTATGTTGTTAACGAAAGCTGTTTGTAATCTTTGAGACTGTTTCAGGAATGAGATCCATGCCAGAATGCTAGGGGCAAATAAACATTTTAATAATTTTTTTTTAAACAGCAAATTCTGGGAACTATAGACAGGAACTTACTTTTAACTACACTTGACCATAATTCTAGGACAGGCTGTTGACTAGAGAAGCTTTGGAGCCTGAACAAAGAATGTGGTGAATTATGAGAGCAAGCGTTGGTTCACTAACAATGAAGCAGACAAAACTAACCGATTTCCTTTTTTTTTTTTTTTTTAAAGTATTACCACATTGAGAGATCATGGGTCATAAATCAAGTTGATCTGAATTTCAGTAAAGATTTTTCAGAGTTGCTTTTTGGAAAATCTGGTGGACTGCATACCAAGTATTCATTCCAATACATTTTTAATTTGTTGAGTAATTAGTGGTCTCAAATGGATCAATGGCCCCAAAATTGGATTCCATTTGGGCTGGACGTTGGACAAGTCACTGCATCAACACCAATGGTGAAGCTCAGTACATGCGGTCACTGGGTCCACTCCAATACTATTCAAGTGAAAATTATCTTGGTCAACCTAGATCTCTCCACTGGTCCCACTTGATTCTATCGTTGACTCAATCCCACTGAAAAGTGTTAGCACGTATTTACATAAATATGTGCCTATCACATTTGCAGATGAAGGAAAACCTGAGGGGTCTACTGATACGGTGTTATAGAGAATTGATGCATCAGAAATGACTCATAAGATTTTAAACAAAAAAATAAAAAGAAATACCTGTCTGGGGAAGTGGAGGGGGTGGAGCTTCCCACACTGTCCTCTCGGCCCATCCAGCCATCCTTGGGTAACCCAGTGTCTTGAAGAAGACATCTCAGCAGGCACTTTCCGCCGAAGGTCGGCTGCATGACTCTGGGAAAAGAGGAAGGATGTTCGGGGAGAAAGCAGCATGGTGGTGAAAAAGAATTATAGAGAGGGAAAGAGTGTAGGAAGGTAGAAAAAATACAGATTTTAGCAGCTGTCCCAAGTCTGCCATTTGAAAAAGGAAGAGATGAACTGCACAGAACTTGAGAGAAGTGTTTCATACATTACTGCCTTTCCAAAAACATACGGTGAGAACTTTACATAATTTCTCAAGAATTTTGGAGTTAAAATGTTACATCTTTGATTGCTACCCAGAACCACTGGGCCACATGGGGTCTCAGTTAGCCCAGGTTTATGTTATTATTGCAGGTAACAAAGCTAACTTTCATGAGTGTATGAAAATGGGAGCACCCAGCATTATGTCCTGCCCTCATGTTCTCATCTTCTCTTCTTGGACAATCTCTTTCATTTCCGTGAGTTTAGCTACCAAGAAATATACCTATGACTGTTAATTCTATTGCTCTGTCCCAAACCCCTCTCCTGAGTTCCAGCTGGGAATTCCAATTGTCCACTGGATACTTGGAATTCCAGCCACCTCAAGCTGAACACATGCAATGAGAAAAAATGATAATTGTATGTACTTGGGAGGGAAAGCTGTAGAAAAAGAAACACAGTTTTTTTAACTGCAAAATGAGAAACCCCAGTAATGAGATCTCCAAGCCTCTTTTTAACTCTAACATTTTACGACAAAACGGGATCGCTTCGTTCTTCGTTGTTCTGAAAAGGCCAAGGAAAAAGTTGCAAAGAGGCAGGTTTCAGGTTAAATGTGTAGAACATTTCCAACAGAGCTGCCTCTGAGGAAGTGAGTCTACCATCATGTGCGGTAATTAATTCAGACCAGCTGTGGAAATACTGTGGGATGGATTTCTCCTTGCAAAGAGGATTAGATTGATGACTACTGATGTCCCTTTGGACTCGAAAAGTTGTATATAAATATATATATGTATAAAATTTAAACATTTTTTCACATAGTTATAATTATGCAAATTTCTCATATTAACCTATCCCACCTGTATGGTAAATTTTATAAATTCCTATTTATCTCGTTAATTTTTTCCCTTTCTGCAACTAAAAATTATATATACTATACGTTCCATCGCATTAAACCTTTCAGGCTACTTTGTTTCTAAATATTTTTACAATTCTACACAACAAAGTAGTTTCTTTTATTAAGTTCATTCCCTCCAAAAGTTACTAACAGAGTTATTTCTGCAGTTCCTTCTGCAGCCATCTTCGCACCGTGGAAAGGAAGGAAGGACATCATGCTACCAGTGCAAGCCTGTCCCAAGTAACCTTGGTCACAGGATCTCATTAATCACAATCTATTTTCTATAGCAATGAAATTGTACATTCAATAAAAAGCAATTGCTGTTAGCAAGAGTGAAACCCCAGGAGATGGAGCAGGAGAGCATTATTTTTTATACTAGCTAGAAGACCCAAGTTCTGTGGGAAAAAAATACAGTAGGGAAAGTGTAATATAAAAAAATGATACCTTCCCGAGAGAGGGCTCTCGCAGGTAACAGAGCATGTTGGCTGGGGGGGAGGGGTGTACTTTCTATGTCTTTTGAGGTAAGGGAAACAGGGATGTTCAGAGCTCTGGTGATTGGTCCAGTTTGTCACATGGCAGCATCTTACCCTAATAGTGCAATGGAAAGTAACCATTATAATAGTAACAACTGGTAGCATTTATTGTATCTACTCTGTGCCACACTGTATTAAGTATCATACATACTTCATCTCATTTAATCCCCACAATAACTCTCTCAGGTAAATCTTATCATCACCATGTCTCAGGTGAGTGGCCCACAGCTTCTTGGCTTGTTCATTATCACAGCTGGTAGGTCTCTGACTCCAGGGCCCACCCTTCCAGCCAGTTGGTTATATTGTCTTCCAAATCCTGTGCTCCAGTCTACCTCCAGCTACAGAATAGCCATCGGTCATTGGAGGAAAATCACAATTTTAAAAGTCATTATCTCTCTTTGAAATTCAACTGGAGGATTTACAATTTCAAATCAAAACTCAAGAACTCATGAAAGGGATTGAAGAATGTCAGTAGGAAGAGACCAGAAAGAGTACAGTTGTGAAACATGGCCTCTGGCCTAAAAGCTTAGGGCCTTGTTAAACCTATGCCATGTATGCAGCCTGAGTGGAAATGGGATTTTGTGGTCCAAATTGGAAGAATTCATAAATAGTTTGAATTGAGCTTTATTAGGGAAGTTGTTGTAATGTCCCATACAGGGCTCTATGGGAATTTGTCCTCTATACATACTGGCTGGGTAGACATTGGCTAGATGCATTGACGGATCATCTTAGATGATGGGAGGAAAGACTGTACTTCAGGTTGACTCCAAAGCAGGATTTGGATAGGTGTAGGAACTGGAGTGAGGCTTGGAGTTGATTCATTTGCATCTGGCTTGGAACGGGGTGTGAATTTCAGTTTGTCTACTGACTGGCTATAATTTGGGGCAAGTCATTGATTTCTTTAAGCATCCATTTCCTCTGCTGGGGTCCAGCCTCAGCAGTCCAGGGTTTCCCTCAGGTGTGGACGGAGTCTCATCTCTCTCGAGGGATGAGACGTGAGTCAGAGGTGCTTCACTTTATTTACACCGGTGGGCTGTTACACCGGCGGGCTGAGAGGCTCTTTTCAGATCCCAACAACGAGACTTCTTTTTTGCCCGCTTTTAAAAGCACAAACTACAGGGAAAAAAAAAAAAAAAAAACTACATTCTTGGTGCCGCTTTTGGCACCGTTAAGGGGGGCTGATACAGAGAAGGGGGAAAGAAAGAAGCTTGTTAGCTCAGGGCCACCATTAATCTCCTTTTTCTCATGGTGCCTCTGAGTTTCCCAAGGCCATCCTTAACCCCTTATCTTTACAGTTTTCTTCGGGTGTCTCAAGGCCTTTATGTTTACAAAAAAGAATCTGCCAGGGTGTGTACGTGCAGTAACTGAAGGTCAGAATGGAGTTTAATTTTGTTAAAACATTATTAACCCTTTCATTTTTCATCCAGACATAACAATGATGTTTAACAGCTCTTAACCTTTACAATTACTTTCTACCATATGACTTATTGTTTAGCAACCCTTTTGTTAACATTCATGTAGACATTGTCTCATTTAACTTTCTCCTTCCCCATACCCTCTATATCAATTCCTATAACTTTCTCTTAGCTCTTGACCTATTCTCCTTTTCTAAGCTCCCTCTTAATCTTTTATAATCTTATCCTAAATTATTTTTCTTCTTTTTTTTTTTTTTGGTCTTTTCTTTCTGCAGTCTATTCTAACATCTATATTATTAATCATCTACATGTTATTTCTATAATGATTCCTAACAGACAGATAGCAGATAGACAGAGAAAGCAAAGATTAGTCTCCTACAGTTGCCATCCTATAGTTTTATTTTCTATTGCCCTAGATCTCCAATCACTGTTCTTCGTGATTACTGCCACGCAGTGAATCCACTTCTCCAGGGCCTACGCCAAACCATGGAGGTCTTTGTATCTCCCGGGACTATGTCAAACCGTGGAGGTCACCTGTGACTATGTCAAACCGCGGTGATTGCTATTCCAGTGACATTGCTCCCAACATTCCTCAATCTTAAATTCATGATTATAATTTCCATTATGTTGAAAGAATAAAATGAAGTGATGTTCTTCCCTAGATCTTCTCATGGCTGAGTCATCGTCATTCAGGTCTCAGATCATATCAGCTTCTCAGAAAGAACTTCCGAGCCTCCATATGTCAGCTCTTCACTCTGGTCCACACCAGTGTCTGCTCCATTGCCCCGTTTTATGTTATTCAGATAGTTGCCATTTTCTGATTTGTTTATATGTTTATTGGCCTGTCTCACCAAATAGAATGCAAGGTTGGGGAGTTTGTCTTTTGTTCACATTTATGTCCCCAGTACTTAGAACAGTGACTGCCACAGGGTAGGTGCCCAGTGAATGTTGATCTGATGCATGCTTGAAGGAATGAACACATGGTAGCCACCATACAAATGCCCCAGAGACTCTGATTCAGAGCATCATTTGGGGGGATTGCAGGAAATGAGAATTTTACAAAGTTCTTCATGTGATTCTGACATGGAGCTAGTTTTCAGAAAGATTACATTGTAAAAATTTCCTTTGCCCTCAAGCAACTTTCAGTCTTTAAGGACAGATAATACCACTGCTTAGGGAAGGAAAGAAAAACATCTGCACCAATTTGCTCTCCATAGGCCCAAACTTGGATTCTTTCACCCTTTCTGAATTACAAAGAAAAAAAAAAGAGATGCTTTAAAGAAAAGAAGGAGATAGAGGAATAAGTATGCATTAAAACACCCCTCCGTAGCAGTCTGTTAGAATAATGATAAAGAAATAACAATGAAAATGCAGAAGAAACAGATGTGTCTGCCAGAAGTTAAATACACATCTGTGAAGAATGCTCTTCTCATATGCAGGGTCAGAAAAATATGTACAAATGTAGCACCTCACTGATTGACAGAGAAACCTCAGTTCTGGCACAGGGACTCTTGTTTTCTTGACAGCACTTTGTTTTAAAGCTGGAGGCAGAGAAACGTCTTATGCATGTCCTTAAACTGGAAGGCCTTTTGTTCAGGACACTTATACCATTTGCAGTAATGATGTGCACAGCAGTTTCAGCTGTCTGCATATGCATTTTTATGTTTTTTTATGACAGCTCTGCGTACTGAACTAAAAGGCCATTTAGAACTGTCAGGTACTGACAAGCATTACCCTTTACATTTACAATTCTGTTAGCGTGCGTTGTCAGGTGGGCTCACCAGACTGCAGAAATGTGATTTTCTTTGAAACCTATGTATGACTTTAATTTAATACAGCAGCCTCAAAAAAAAAAAGGAAAGAAAGAAGAAAAAAAAAGACAGTGAGCCCAAGAGAGCTTTATTAAGTATTCTTTTTCCATTAATCTCCTACTTTTTTGTTTTTATAACTGCCTTCCTCTCTTCCTCATGTTCTTTCTTCCTCTTCCTCTTCCTTCTTCCCTCTCACCATTATTTCCTCTCCATCCTGGTGCTCTGTGGAATCCTTCAGGTCATGCAGGAAGGAAGTCAGTCTAGGGAAATGACTTGACCTGCCTGAGCCAAGCCATCTTTTACTTTTCATATGGCCCGAGGTTCATTTTCTGTCAAACCAGTTTTTGAAAGATGTTTGACTCAGCCTAGGGCTGGGCGAATATTCAGGACCTGGATGGTGGGGGCACGGAAAATCCACTCAATCCAGCTAATGACTTATTCTCTGTTATCACTACCACCTGACTTCGGGAGTCCCTTTCCCTCCCCTGCAAACACTCACTTCAGCAGTTTCGAGAGCCTGTCCTGTAAGAGAGACTGACATGTGCCCTCTAAGGGGCATGAAAGCCGTGGGAACCGGTGGTCGCGCACTGTTGGATTTCATAGTCCTCCTGGGGTGGCCGGCCGTGTGTGCACGAAACAGAGAAGTTTCAACTCAAACTAGGCTGGACTGAAATGCGGGCATGTATGTGCTGACCTGGAACAGGCTTTCCAAAATGCCACGAAGCTTCCACAAGCTCCTCTCGCTTGCCTGACCGGTCTGATCCCGGTCGGGAGCCGATGAGAGGTGTAGGTGCGGAGGGGAGGCTGAGTCGTAAACAGGTAGCGGTTTTATAGAGACATTTCTGATAATCGTTTAAAGGGATCACAGGATTAAAAGGGCTTGAAATCTCCAGTCCCCTTGTTGTAACCTAATTTTGTATTCATGATTTTGTATTCTTTATCTCATAAAGGATTCCCATCTGGTATAAGCCTCAGGTCCCATCATCCTAGACCTGCCTCTGGGGGTTCATGCAGCATCAATCCATGTGGTTTGGTCCTCAAGGTAGATTTTCTTTAAGAAGCTTGTCTTAGCTCAGCCCTTAATAAAGCATGGGGTTTAGGCCGGGACAGAGGAGGTAGGCCACCATCAGTGACTAGAGAGCGCATCAGGAAAATATTGATCTATAGTTACAATTCTGAGGACGTGTGTTTTTGACACAGATACATTTTTTTAACTTTCTGAATTGGGATATACATGGAGCGCAGCACGCACTGATCTTAGGTGTGTGGCTTGAGGCATTTTTCTTAAAACCATGGAACCCCGCCCAGACCAAGATGTAGAACATGTCCATCTCTCCCAAAGATTCCTGGTTTCTGAGTATAAAATGCATAATCCCTCTACCAAGTTCTTCAGGAAGGCAGGGTAGGGTACACTGGGAGTGCTGCATTTGGTGTCGGGAGATCATACTTTATGTTGACCTAGCAACGCTACGGCAGTTCAGAAAAAGAATTCCAGCCAGAGGGGTGGGGAGTCACCCCCCCCCCACTTCTTTCTTCATCCTAGGAAGCGGGGACACCCACCCTGACAGTAATGTCCAACTTTATGTATGAGTGGCCAAAACATGTCATCTGGTATCTAGATGGCAACCTGGACTTCCATTAACGCCTACAGGTCCTCCATTGGGGTCACAACGTTGGGTTAAGCATGGCCCTTCTGTTAGGTTCTTAGAAAAATCGTATTTGCTACATTGAGTCTGTGAGGGGTGTCATATCAAGTTCCAACACCCTTCTTTACGTTTGCTACTCAGTAGCTGTCTTCTCTGGTGAAGAGGTGGAATGAGGCTCACAGCCCATTACGAAGGGAGGAGAGGAGAGCGCTGAAAGGGTGCAGAGAGCGCGAGGGGTGCGCCTGAGTCACCGGACACTCAGCTCCGCCGTCACCCAGGCTGCGAGCGAGCAGGGTGGTGGGAGCCCCTCCCGGAGGAGAAAAGGTGAAAAGGAAAACAAAATCCATACAGTGTACTCCCCTCAGCCCCTCCTCCTCTGTCTCCTCTGAGCCACTAACCTCAAATGCCCTGCGGGAACCAATTACAGTATTCTAATGAGTGCAGTTCCAATAACCGCATTTGGCGGGCGGTTACCTCCTCATCCACATGCTGACCGCCACCGCTCATCTCAGATCACCTTTCCCAGCGACAGAGCCGCTGCCTGGTGCTTGCTTCTGGCTGGGCATCTCTGCAGAGTCACAGGGACAGAGGGCCACAAGGACGCCGTGGGAATGCTCCTGTTTGCAGAATGCAGGGGCTCTGGGCCAAGCCTGCAGGGAAATAAACTAACCAGGTTGGGGGCTTCAGACAGACATGGTACACCTGCTCGAAATACTCTTTGGGGACTGAAATGAAAAGCCACTTTTAAAAACAGCCCCGGTGACCTAGGTATGCATTTAGAGCAGGGGTAAAGGACCTTGAGCGTGGGGGTTAGGAAGGCTTACCTGAGATTAATGTCTCCGTCACTGTCCAGCTGCTTGACCCCCAGCAAGTTCCTTCATTCCGGAAATGAGCCTCAACCTCACCATCTGTAAAATGGGAATACTAATAGTCCCTACCTTGTAGGATGGCTGTAAATGTTTAAACAATGATGCATGCAAAGATCTTAGTATTTTTTTCTTGGCTCACTAATGAAAATGGACCTATTATTATTCTAGTACAGCTTGGCCTGATAAAGATGGAAATAAATATAAAGAACATGGATTCTTGTCATTCACTGACAAAGCCCAGCCCCTTTTCACTGGCTCTGCCCAAGCCTGGTCCCAGGACTGCTCAGCACTGTGGTGTTCTCCTCCGTTCCCTGCAGCCATTACAAAGTGTGCGATAGCTCTCCATGTATTTGGAGGTAAACTCTCCCAGACATATCAACTGGGAAAGTGCATTTTTATTCACAATATACACACCCGTGTAATATGGAAATATGATGATGCAGAAAAAGGCCTTGACCACGGTCTTCCCCAGGTGACGTGTGGGAATGACCGGGGTGGGGCAGAATGGAGATAATTCCACATTTAACTCTGAATACTCCTGATTGTCCAAATCTTTTATTTTATTTATTTATTTTTCAATATTTTTTTCTTTATTGATTTTAGAGAGAGAGAGAGGGAGAGGGAGAAAGAGAAACATCGATGAGAGAGAACATCGACTGGCCGCCTCCTGCATGCCCCCCACTGGGGATTTGGCCCACAACCTGGGCATGTGCCCTGACCGGGAATCGAACCAATGACCTCTTGGTGCATGGGTCGATGCTCAGCCAGTGAGCCAAACTGGCCGGGTTGTCCAAATCTTTTAAAACAAGAATATATTCTGGCATTTCTTGTGCAGTTTAAAAAAGAAGTAATAAAGATGTGTTTATGTGGACCAAAGTTAAAGGTGGTGGTGTGGTTGCTGTTGGGGGTCCTAGAGGTTCTGCATACCTGCAGCAACCCTCACCCCACCACTGAGCCGCTCCACACCCCCTACAGCGTGAAACAAGCACCCTGCGTCACTCTGCCACTTGTCACAACTCCTTTCTTTCTTGTGGGTCCACAGGAGACTGTGTGACTAAAGCCTCTGATCCTTTACCCATTGATTGTAAGGATTTTGGAGTTTTATAAGCCTTTGAGACATTTTCCAGAGAGAGAAAAAGAGAGAGAGAGAGAGAGACAGAGAGAGACAGAGAGAGACAGAGACAGAGAGACAGAGACAGAGAGACAGAGAGAGACAGAGAGAGAGGGAGAGATTGATTCTATATTACTTGTAAAGAAACTCCAGATTTACAAACAGAATTTGGAAAGTGACTATTGCTTTTGCATGGTCAGTTGAGAATGTATGGAAACATTTCTTTAACTGTTCGGCTCCCTTACCCACGGACACATCTGCTTCCTGCTCATTAGTCCCAGGAGGGAGACCGGGAGGCAGTACTGGTCAGTGCTGGTCAGTGCTGGCCATCAGAGATCAATACCAAATGCAGATCAGCAACTCCAGTGCCAAGCCACGTCAACGAGGACTACGAATGGGTCTGCAGAAATCGGATGGGAACTGCCCTGCACGGCGCTTCATTTTTCAGTTTGCAATTTTACATTCAAAGTCAGTAGAGAAATCAGCATTTGTCTTACGGAGTTTGTGTTCCATCTGACCCTCCAAGTATTCAAGACCACTGGCCTGTGGATGGGAGAGAAGACCAAATCCACAGAGCCTTGGTGCGACAAAGGCAGGTGCTTTGGGGTTCAGAAGCTGGACTCAGAAGGCTGAGGGGAAGATGCCCAGCCTGGATGAGTATGCGAGCCTGCTGAGAGTGAAGCAGAGACTGGCCTCTCCCTTCCCACCCTCCGGTGGCCCTGCCTCCCGGACCTAGCAGCTGTGCACACAGGCTGTTCCCTAAGCCTCCAACATTTTCCCGATTCATTGCCTCACTGACTCCTGCTCTCCCTTCAGGTGTCAGCTCCAAAGTCCCCTGCTTAGGAACGTCGCCCTTGACCTACACAAATACACCTGTTATAAATTGTTCCCTTGCTACTTTTTCTCATAGATCCAGATTATTTCCCTTCATAGCACTTATCAGTCACAATTTATAATCGCATATTAGTTTGTCAGGTGAATTGATTGAATGTCTGTCTTCCCAAGACAGACTTTTTAAGTATAGGACTCTTAATTGTCTTATCTTCCTGTTTAGTGCTTAGCACAGTGTCTGGCATATATTAGATGTTCAATAAATACTTGATAGATGAAAGGATAAATTAGCCAAGCGAATGAATCAATCAATTGCCGTAGGTATCCTACCACAAATGCCTATGTCTTTACTTCCTTTGCTTTATCTCCTTGAAAGATCTTCTTCTCCATTGATCAAATGCCCCCTGGACTCCAAACCCAATAATAGCGATGGTGATAATGTTGATCTTAAACACCTCTGGACCCTGTGCTGAGAATTCAATGACACGTGATCTTCAAAACTCTATTGTTATTGTCAAATATCAAAGGGCAGGCACTCAGAGATCTTCCAGGAATGCAACCTGCATCTCAGAGCCGCAGTGTGCCGGGGTTGGAACAGTGAGGACCGTGGCCTGGCTCTTTGTGATGTGCATGTGTTGTCTCTCAGGTGCATCTGTGTTTCAGGCCGAAGGGCAGTGGCTGCGGCTCCCTTGCTTTTGTAATTCTCTGCAGTGCTCTGGGACTGCTGGGTTCTGCAGAGGCGGGAAGAGCAGAGACAGATTTGTTATTGCTTTCCTGATGCTCTCGGTTACTTGGTCCTGTGGGGTTATAGGTAGGGAAGAAACCGGGGATGCGAGGTAGCCCTAGCCTGTTAAGGTATAAGCTGGGTGATGGAGAAAGTAGTTTGATTTGTGAGGCAGTAAAAGTTATTATTCTCACCCCCTCATTGATGCACCCCCACCTCAACCTTTACCACCAGCTCCCTCAGTGCAGAGGGAAGGGGCGTGGTGTCCTCAGAGAGCAGTCCGCTGTGCACACGCCTGTGGACCGCAGCATCCACACCGAAAGGCCCAGCTTCCTCTTCTCTAAAGTGGACATAAGAATAGTTCACGCCTGGCCGGTGTGGCTCAGTGGTTGAGCGTCGACCCATGCACCAAGAGGTCGCCGGTTCGATACCCAGTCAGGGCACATGCCCAGGTTGTGAACCAAATCCCCAGTGGGGGGCAGGCAGGAGGCGGCCAATCGATGCTCTCTCTCATTGATGTTTCTATCTCTCTTTCCTTCTCCTTCCTCTCTCTCTCTCTCTAATATCAATAAAGAAGAAGAAGAAAAAAAGAATAGTTCACATCCCATAAAGTTTCATGAGGACACAGTGAAATAGTGCGTGTGAAACCTCACATAGTACCTGGCACAGCACCACATTCAACAGGCATTAGTTATTATTTGTGTTCTGTATTTACTAAATGCCTAACGTCAAGCAGCAGCCTAAATTCAAACTCAGATATGTCGGATTCCTGTGTTCTCGGGGAATCACCCTGATCAATGACAGGGCTGTTTGCCTGCACTGTGAGCAGAGAGGGGAAAAGGGACGATTAATTAAGGAAGAGTCGTAGAAAAAGAATTCACTGAATATCCAATGAATGTAATATTAACATACGTAATTACTTCTCAACTTCAGAAGCTATATCAAAGATAAAAATCATGTCAACTTCAATCTTTTTCTCATTGTAGATTCAGACCATTACATTAATGACTAACTTTCTGAGCTGTATAATTTTCTTTTGGAAAAAGACCTTTTTTTTTTTTTTTTTTTGAGCTAAGCACAGAATCCCATTCCCAGGCACACCCTGGATTTGAGGGAGGAAGAGGAACCTCCCTGCTGAGGCCGCGCCCCTCCCCTCCTACTGCTGTGATTGTCAGTGGGTCCACTCCCTTTGGGAGGAAACAAAGGCAATTAATCACTTGCAGCCAAGCCTTGCCTTTGGCTGGGCTGTGCGGTTGGCTCCCAGGACTCCATTGGAAGCTCAGAGCCCCGAGTGAGTGACCCCATCAGTGTCCGTGGTTCAGAGACTGCTCCAGTAATTGCCCGCCTCTGGGCACTGGTCTGTTCCTGGAGAAGAGGTCCCCAAGTATCTTGTGACTAGGCCTTTGTTCATTTTAAACAAAGGCCTCACTCCCCCAGCTCTCCCACCATGGCCATCTGGCCTGAACCTTTCATCTGAGTGACCGAGGACAGGATTTGTGGGCGCCATAGTGTGGAACCCTCTCCCTGGACGTCTGCTGGTGCCTCCTGTTGAGAGGAAAGACATGAGAGCTGTCCTGGGCATTTTCACCATAGGATGCAAGCATAGCATCCTTCTAGGTTCTTCCCCCTTTTCGGGACCTCAGGAGAGAGTTGAGCAAGAGGGAGAACCCCATATCTCAACGCCATGTTAAGGAGCATACATATGTCAGAATCGCTACCCAGCGGAACCAGAAGTTGTGTTTTCTTTTGAAACAACAAACAGAACGGGAGGTAAAGAAGGTAGCTGGTTTTCTTCCCTTTTTATTTTATTTTCTCTTTCTTTTGGGGCTCCTCCCTCCTCCCAACACCCTTTCCTCTCCCTTTTTCTTGAGTGTGCAGGTCTGTCGCACCAGCTGCTCAGAGCCCCCCTTCCCGAGGTAGCGTCCTTTCTCCACATTCCTCTCCCTGTTCCTCTGCCAAGGGCACGATTTCTGCCTGTGCTCGTCTTCTTCCTTCTGTTCGTGACTCAGCCAACGTGGTACGGGGACATCACTCTCTATTTGTTCATCTGTCCCCCCATCGCAAAAGATGCTGATGGGTTGAAGATGGGCTGACTTACCATTGGGGCTACACAAAGTCAAGTCCACAAAAGGTTGGCAATATTCTGGGACGGAGTTTGGTCTGTGAGGCAGTAAAAGCAGCTGAAGCTGAGGTTTCTGGGGCAGTCTGTGTGACTCCACTGGGGAGAGGGATGCCCTGAATCCAGAGGTGTTCTGCACAGAGGAAATAAAGAGTACCCCCCCCCATCAAGTCTATCCTTGACCTGGGGTAACAGTCACAAATGGAGACCCATATACTATGTGTCCAGATATTGAAGTTATATCTTCAGTTAACTATGAAACTACTTTCTTCTCTTAATTTGACAAATACATCTTTAAACCAGCCCATAAGGCACATTCTAATTTAGAGATTTTGGACTCCTTGGAATTAACATGAGAACACAGACTAACAAGGAGAGCTGACCCATGTGCCTGGTCCCCAGTCCTGTCCCTTCTTTTCATCCACCCAGTGCAGGGCCTCAGGTACAGCAGAGATACCTTGGTCGTAGTCTGTTACCCCAACAGGCCTCGTGGTGCATATATTCCCACAGGAGAACAGACTAGAAGACCCTTTCCAGGTTATGCAAGCCAGCTCAGTAACTTGGGTAGAAAATTCCAAGGTCCTCGGTTCTAGAGTATGGTCTAGTTAGGGGGCACGGTGTGGGCTCTCGATGGGCACATCCCCATGGCCCTGTGGGCAGGGTTTAAGGAGGCACCTTCTAACGCTCGGAGCCGGGGGCAGGATTCTTCTTACCCAGGACGAATGACGCTACCGACCTAAAGGGCAGACAGTCCCTGTTACACGCATGCATTTGCGATCAAGCTGCTTCTCACACGTGGTGGATGCTCTAAGCTGTTTAACTCCAGAGCTTTGACTTCGTGGTGGCGAATGAATCTTCTGGGCAAAGGGTGGGGAGGCAAATGAGTTCACAAGAAGAGAGCTGACTCTTCCCGGGCGGCACTGACCACCACCTAGTGGGCACTGAATAAAGGCCTTCTGTGTGAGGACATGCATGACCTGCTGGGATCGTATGAAGGGTTTCACAGATGAAAGGAGTGACCACTGGCGGAAATTCCAGATGCTCACAGTAGATGAGAGACGTTTTGATTGATTTGTAAACTTTAATAAGAACCTGCTTATTGGAGATGAAACTAGAACCCGTTTCTGCACCCAGAGCGTCCATGGCCACACCCAGATCCAGAGAACATGGGCATGACCCTACGGAATCAAATATGTTTAAAGCGGGGTTTGTCAGTCTCGTGTTGTTATTGGCGTGGGGGTCAGGACCGTCCCTTGCTGTGGGGACAGGCCTGTGCACGGTGGAGTGTTCAGCACATGCTTGGCTTCTACCCACTAGATGCCAGTAGCATTGCCCCACCCCGGTTGTGTCTCCAGACATAGCCAAGGGTTCCTGGGGAACAGAACCACCCCGGGGGAAGAACCCCTGTTCTTAAAGGAAGCGCGTCTGGATAGCGTGGCATCGTCTGCACCCAGCACAGTCACCACCAAGCAGAAATCACAGCAGGCTTCGGTTGCACCCAGATTTATTGTCAAAGGAAAATGGGAGTCAGGGGAAGCCAAAGTAATGTCGTCGTTTGCTTTGTTTCATCAGTCTCTAAGGTAGTATAGCAAATGGCGATTTTAAGCTAAAAAGGATGAAAAGAGTAATGACGTTGAAATCTCTTCGAGCTCTACTCATTTCCGTTCCTTGTATTTTTAGTGCTCGGGAAGGACCAGAGTGAATGTGCGAAACGCAGAACGAGATAAACACGGGACGAGAAAGTAGGTGCTAAAAGCATCTCTCCTTCCAGCCTCGTGGAAGCTCTTTTAGGGAATTCGGGAAAGGGTATTTGACACAGAGGCAGCCCCCCATTTCCGTGGGTGTCCTCTAGGCCTTTGTCCTCCTGGTCCTCCTAGCTCTGCTACCTTGCACAGCAAAACAGGACGTTGGGGCCCAGCGGTTGCTCCTGTGTGGGCATCATGGGCCTTGGACTTGAGAAGTTCCAGCCTGCATGGCTATGAATGTTATTTTGTATCCAACACCCCCCTCCCCCAGGATGTAATTAGGCATATTTACTTGTGTTGCAAAGGCAAAAATTATCTATGCTTGAGAACACACAATTTTGCCTCTTTCCCACTTTTTTTGGAGCGGGAAAGGATTGTTTCTTGCTAAGTGAGCTTCCAGAATCTTTTGTTGTTGAGAATCTAGTTAGTAAAATTAAAGAAGGAGTTAATTAAAACTATATAATAAAGAGCAAGAGTGGGTAGGGAATAGAAGAGCTACATTGACTTTGAATCCATGAAAATGCTTGAGAGAAGCAAAGGAGGGAGAGAGATTTGGGGAAATAGCGGGCATACAGGGGGAGTATGCTATTGGTGGCCCCAAATATTTTTAATTTAAGAAATGTTTTTGGGCAACCCACTTGGGTCTCCTCCCTGCTGCAGGGACTCTGTCTATTTTTCAAACAAAACTTTCCTTTCACTTGAAAAAAAATGTTTATTTGTTTTTGTTTTGTTTTTTATTGTTTTCTTTATTGATATTAGTAGAGAGAGAGAGGAAGTGAGAGGGAGAGGGAGATGGAGACATCGATGAGAGAGAACATCGATTGGCTGCCTCCTGCATGCCCCCCACTGGGGATCAGGCCCACGACCTGGGCATGTGCCCTGACTGGGAATCGAACCGGTGACCTCTTGGTGCATGGGTCAACAGTCAACCACTTAGCCACACCGGCCAGGCAAAAAAAAAAAAAAAAAAATGTTTTTAACTTAAAATTTTAATTTAAAAAGTATTTTTAGGTGTTTCATCACATATTAAGACTACTTGGGGTAAATAATGGACATTCTTTAAAATAAAAGTTTAGCTACAGAATTGAGTTTTTAAATTTAAATAACGCAGTGCCAAGACTGAGCCATGTGGGCTCAGGACTAATTCATGGGCTACACTTGGAAGTGCCTGGAGTAACTTCCGGTCAAACTGATCCTCACACCTACTGTGAAGCCACTAATTTATGTCTAGTTCCTCTCTTGATCTAGTGCTTAGATGAGAGGCCCAAGGAAAGATTTGTCCACCATGTCATTAATGAAATACAAATTAATTAAATGACTATCGTGATGGTAGCAGGTGTGATTTTGGTGCAACAAACGAGCTTAGTCTTGTCTGTAAGTAATGTGTTAATAAATACATGTGATCACCCACTCATAAACTAAGTGTTTGTAGCCAGAGGAACCTGGTATTTCCATAACAATAAAACGTGTTCCAAAATTGTGCGTTAGGATTTGTAGAATTTCCCAACCGGATCAGACTGGTGTCTGTAATGGGAATAACTTCGTTAGAACGCCTCCAGCCTTCACAGTTTTTGGACATCTCTTAAATAACAGGATTCGGAAAAATGTTTATTACATTTTGTACTTTCCCTGCTAAATCTGATATGGCTCCAGCAATGAACAACACATCTTTCTAACATAATGACTCAGGCTCGGAGTCAACACCACGATTTCAGGAGCAGGCCAGGCAGGTGAGAAAATGCCTTGGTCAGATGCATGCCTCCCCTGGATTTCCGGCCCGATGCCACATCAAAGTCCCTCACTGATCCTTCAACTGGCCGTGGGAAGGAGCCGTCTGTTTATTTCCGCCCCTGGGTCTGGGGACATGTTATATTCCATTAGCAGCCTCTCTGATTTTTTCATTTAAAGCCCTTCCCTTGCCTTGGATATTGGCTAACATTTTCCACTGGTCAGAAACTTTGTTTATACAGCTGATCAAGTTAACAGTTCATCTCCTCTGCTCTGTAGGCACTCCAGTTCTACCGTCATCGTAACTAGGATTGGCTGTTTTACTTGGCAGAATTATTTTGGTAATACAAGATAACCAAATTGGATTGGTGATCGATCAGTTTGTTCAGTACTCGTTCCACTAAATCAAACCAACTGGGCTCCGAACAGTTGAACTGTTACTGCTGGAGAGATACAATGTGAATCAGAGTTTAGAGACCTCAGGGAATTTCATAAAATCTTACTCTGCAACCAGAGGATTGTCCTGTAACATAGAATGTACAGCAAGAACCCATCCATTTCAGCCTCTTTTGATGGCAATAGCTAGTTTTCTGTGATGCATAGATGAGAAACATCACCTTTGTAAGCATTGCCTTTGAAAACCCCCAGACTCAGGGAGGAGTCCAGAGGCCTAAATGCTGCTGCTCCGAATTGGTTAATAGCTGCTCATTTTGCTATTTTCATTTCTGTGTAAAATGCTGACATGGAAAGAATTTTGAGGGTCATCATAATCTTTGCAGTGATACACACACAAGATTGCCTGTTGCATCACAGATAAGTAAGCCCAATTTTTAAGGATCTTTTGTTTGAAGGGAAAAGATGAATTTAAAAAAAAAAAAAAAGAACACTTGATAGGGGCCTCACAGATTGTTACACAAGATGTAATGGAGAACTTATCAATAAACTTCAAAGTGTGGGTGTTTTTTCCCCCAAAAATAAAAATAAAATCCCCAAGTGTTAGAGAGGGCTTTGCCACCGATTTGTTATGTGAGCTTAAAGCATCTTGTTTTGCACTTCTTTTCCAGTAGAATAAAAGTACTAATTATGGGCCTAGCCATCCCCAGAGTTACCATGAGAATCAAAGACAGCATTGTAGATGGAGGCACTTTGTGACGTCTAAAAAGGAATTAAATGCACGAACTGCAAACAAGGCTCCCCAAACTGTGAGATGTGTTGATAGGGGAAGGGAGACGGGCTTTGGCAGTGTTCAGCGGCCCACTTTAGGAAGTGGACATCAGACAGTGTTGAACTACATAGTGAGAAAGGTGATCTTTTTCCAGTTCTCGGTCACCCTTCCTGATGCCTAGGAGAAGCAGGTCTTCCTTTGGGGCTAGCGGATCTCCACCACCTCTTGAGTACTTGCTGATCTCCCTTTCCTTAAAGGGAGAGCAGACCCCAGGCATGGAGCCTTGAACAGGCAGATGTACCTCGCTAGATTTTAAGAGCATGGTTCAGTTTTTCTTGCTTGTGTATTTTTGTGGTAAACTGCTTCATGGCAAGGGGTAATGCTTTTCCATTAATAGCAGTCACAGAAAGTTTTATTTCCATGCAACTTCATCTTAGTGGGCTAAAAAGAGCTATTTTAAAGAAAAATATTAACTAATAGTCAAGTGATAAGCGAATTTGACAAACATTGTGGAAGTGAGATGAACATAATTGAAGTTTGGGACTGTAGGCACTAGAAAGTGTAATGCATTGGCCAAGACCTAAAGTGTCTGTCTTCGAGGTAGTTAACTCTTCTTACTTTTATTTATATATTTGTTTGTTTATTTGTATTCACTTGAGAGAGAGAGAGAGACATCAATTGGTTGTTCCACTTATGCATGTACCCATTGGTTGATTCCTGTATGTGCTGGGAATTGAACCCACAACCTTGGTATACTGGGACGATGCTCTAACCAACTGAGCTACTCAGCCAGTGCAATAGTTAACTCTTTTATGTTGCTGTAGTTCATACCTTACCATCCTTCAACAATCCTTGCAAAGAAACACTGAGGGGAAAAAGGAAGGAAATTGGGACCTTCAGCTGCCATTGGAACTTCAGCTCATAGACCCATCCATTGAGAGAATCTGGGCACTGGGATCCCACTTAAATCTTCCAAACTTTTCAACATTAAAAATTGGCAATGTTGATTGTGCTGAAGAAACAGCCCCCTCCCCTAGAGTCCAGTTTGTCTCATTAACCGTGGGGGGGCCGGGGGGAGCCAGGCACAGGGACGGACCTGGCACATCCGGACACACACATGTAGTCGATCAACCTCATTCAGAACGGGCTTCAACACTTAGATGAAATACATCTTGCTCCATCCTCTAGAGACCACACGAATCCACACACAATTATAGTTTTGAAGAAGTTGTGGGTAAGTTAATCCCTTATGATGAGTGTTTTCTCACCATTTTTCTGTTCGCTGTCTCTCTCTGTTTCTGTATCTTTCTCTGTCTGTCTGTCTCTCTCTGTTTCTGTATATCTCTCTTTTTCTCTCTCTCTCTCTCTACCCCTGTCTCTCTGTCTTTCTCAATTGAGAAGGGAGTAGAAAAATCTTCAAACAGTTGTGCCAGAACAAGAAGGGCATTCTCTGGCCTGGAAAATTTGTTGGTAGGTTTTAAAAATACTATTTCAGAAAATTTATGGATGAGCTCAATTTAGAAAAAGTGGAGAAAGCACATGATGACATTCAAGCAGCTTGGGAGTCTATTTTTTCCCCCCATATAATGTTGTGCTGAATAAAATCCCAAAGTAATGATTTCCACTTGTTTATAAATAATTCTCGCTTGAAGTGAGGAAGTCAAGAAGGAGAAGAAATTAGAATAAAAACACCACTAGGATCATCTTTATTTCTTTGAAATATGTTCAACTCTGGTCCAGGAAAAATAACTGAACCCCTTATCCCAACATCCAACGCTGCCTCTCTTGTGAACTGTTTTTTTTAATTGGTGTATCTTTTTTGCTATAGTTTTCTAGCCTGTGTTTATATAATTACTGTTGCAGTGTAGGTATTTGACACTTTAATAACGTATTCTCGCACTTTAAGGAGAACACACCCTCTGTACCATTCTCCTTGCCTGGGTGTGCAGAGCTCCTCGGAGCAGATGTTCCTTGCTGTTACGAAAGGGCTTCAGAATGCTGGCCTCAGACGGAGCTGGAGGCGAGCGCCAATTATGTCATATGGTGTCAGTGCCCAGTTAGAACACTAATAGGACCAGCTTTTTTTTTTACGATTTTTAATTTTTTTGGTTTTAATTATTCCCATGCATACTTCAGGGTTCTCATTATGGAAAGCCAGAATTAGAATAGCTTTTTTTTTGGCTTAAACTGGACAGGGAATTTTTTTTATAGTCTGATTTTAGGAGTATCAGGAATATCTTAAAACAAACAAATAAAACAAAACACAACAAAAACCTCTCCTGAAGCCTCATCACAGATGACTGAAAGTATATTTTTTGCTGTCTGGCGTGCCATAGGTTTCCAATACATTTGTATTGCAAGAATTAATTGACTAAATTAACTAACACTACTTTTCTATTTGGTTGTTGTTCAGTTCAATTAGATGCCTTTCTCTATATCTTAGGATCTAGACCATGTATATTTATGTTACCTGAAAGAAATGAAATAGTGGCTCATTTGCAGGATGGCTATTTAATCTTTTAACGTTGGTGTTCTTCCCACATTATTTTGCCATGAGTTTAACTTATGTAGAGACAGTGGAACTAAAGTTTTGGGATATTTTATTTTTGGGTTATTTGTTTGATTGACTAGAACAGGGGCCAGCCAACGTGGCCCCACATGCCCAGGAAGCCTGCTCCATGTTTTTGTAAATAAAGCTTTATTAGAATACAGTCACACCTGTTGGATTACGAGAATGTGGGTTCCACCGTGACGAGGTTGAGCAGTCACTTCAGAGACCAGATAGCCCGCCAAGCCAAAAATGATCGCTATATGGTCTTTCACAGAAACAAGTTGCTGACCCTTGGACTAGAGTAAAGGGAGTTTTAGAGGTACATAGGGAGTTAGAATACTATCGCATCCCTCAGATTCTGCTTAAGGTGTTTGTTCAAAGTTTGGCTTTCTGTTGACTCAAAGATAGATGTGTTTGCCTTTATAAAGCCTTACTAGAGCATGGAAGATAGTAAGAGATCAGTTTATGAATACTGATTAACTTTACTCCCACGTTTAGTAGTAATGAAAGTAATAATAATCGTGACACTCTGCAGCTTTTTGTGACAGAGGATCATCTTTCCCTGTCTGGTGAGGTACATTCTGCACTCATACAAATCACCGACCGTCCTGTGCATCACCATGAGACCAAATGTATGAACGTCACAAAGGAAGTCAGTTTGTACCTGCCTTTCCCCAAACGGCTCCGTTTCCAATAACAGCACCAAAGGGTCTCGGGAAGATTTAGAAATTGCCTTGTTTCCTGGAGATCAGTACAGAGACTGCTTAACAGTGTGGTACTTCCCGGGAAGAATGGCGAAGTGTGGTGGTCACCAGGGGACCTCCCGTCACAGACCTGCTGGCTGACGGGGACCTCAGCTCTGGGAGGGTCAGTCGTGTGGAGGAGGGTGCCTTTGGTTTTGTCCGTTGCTCCCCAGCCATGACGCTCGGACTGTGCGATGCCTCTGGGCGAGTGAGCCTGAACCCCCGTGGCAGCATCTTCCGCCTTGCGGGGTGCATCCTGTAGGCACAGCCCTGGAAAGAAAGGAAAGGAATTTGGTCGGAGTAGCCAGCACCTCCCTCAAGAGAAGAGAGCAAGAATTAATGACCATCTTCTCTGTGTCTATTATAGGCTAAGTTCTGACCTAATTAAATCTGCCTCATAACTAATGGCAGCTCATGGGTCCTACCCACAATCCAGCAGTATATGGTTATCCACATTTACAGAAGTGGAAACTGAGGCTCAGAGAGGTTAAGTAATTAGGCCAAGGTTACACAGCTGGTAAGTGGCAGAGTAGGAACTAGGCTCTGAAGACATTGTTCTTTAAAACGCAACGTGAGGGATTTTTGCAGGGGATTGGGTTTCATGAGTGGGTGACGTCATTTGACCCCTGACCTGGAGTTGTTCAATATAAAAACCACCTCTTCAAGGGAGTTATACTAGACGACCTCAAGCAGAAAGAATGTTTGCTGTGTTGAGTCTAGGTGCATCCTCCCCGTCTACCTGACGGCTTTCCTGGGACACCGGCTGCCCCTCAGGCATGCTGAGCCTTGCCCGCTAGGAGTCGGCCTGACCTCCCGAGAAGCACAGACTGGACTGCCTGCTTTTGACTGTGCAAGAGCTCAGGTCAGAGGAGCATGTTCAGCAGTTCCCAGCTTTTCAAACGATACTGCAGCAGCCCCAGGTCTCTGACCCAAATGCAAGACTCCCTCAGCCTCTCCAAACCTCTCCCTGGAAACCTGTGGGTCTGCTACCCCTGCCAGGCTGTGGGGAATGTTGGCAGGGCATCTGAGTGGCGTACGGGAATTAGAATCATAAGTGGTACAGGACAGGGGAAAAACACACATACCTCATGTGTTAGATGGACATGCACACATCACACACATCATATGTTAGATGAACAGGCACTCCCACACACATGTTAGATGGACACACACATACATCATGTGTTAGATGGACACATGTGCTATGTGGACATGCACACCTCACGTGTTCGATGGACACATGTACACGTGTTAGATGGACACACACATACATACACACTCCATGTTAGCTGAATGACATGGAGCAGGGGCTCTCCTGGAACACTGGCCTTGGAGCATGTGTTCACAGAGTGGGCAGTGCTCACCTCACAGTATCCCAGAGGGCTATGGGCTGCAGCTTGTTCCTTAAACTCCGTGTTTGATTGCCAGGCCTCTTACCTATATCCTGGGTCTTGGGAAAGATTTTCAGAAGAGCACCCAGAATCTTTTTGGGTTTCTGGGAGAAATCATAAAGGAAGCTGGGTGGTCCTTTGAAAATCTCCTAATCTCCAGGATTGAGATTTTTTTCCCAGAAGGAAGGGAGACAGACCATCCTCCCCAAAATCATTACCATTATGTATCACAGTGATCCTTATCAGCAATGATTAGCCCATATTTAAAGATCACTCGTGCCAGGCAGTACGCCCAGCGCCTTCCATGCATCGTCTTACTCATCATCCCGAAGACCCTCAGAGTGAAGTGCCACTGTCCTGTTCATATTAGAGAGAATTACTGAGGCCCAGGCTGCACTGGCCTAGTCACAGTGGCTTTTGAGCACCTCAGATACGCTGTGAATGCAAAATATACACAGGATTTCGAAGACTTTAGTACAAAAGGTAAAAAAGAAAAAAATAGTGCAAAATAGCTTATTAATACATTTTTAATATCAGTTACTTATTGAAATGAGAACATATTGACTATATCAGATTAAACAAAATACATTATTAAAATTACTTTTTTATTTACTTTTCCTAATGTGGCTACTGGAAAGTTAGAAATAACGTAGGTGTCCCACGTGTGTTGCTTGTGCTCCGTTGCTACTGGACAGCTCTGGTCCAGGGCAGAGCTCAGCAAACCGCAGGCCTCGGGCCCAGCTCAGCCCACAGCCTGGTTCTGTAGGGCTTACAAGCTAAGCACGATGGAATGATGGTTACGTTTTTAAGAGCTGTAAAATTAAAATAAAAACAATACATGACAGAGACTGTAGGTGGCCTGCAACGCTGAAAATATTTGCTCTCAGCCCTTTACACAAGAGGCTTGCTGACTCCTGGTCTGGATAACTAAGTGATGGACAGGCCTCAAGCCCAGCACCCCTGACACCCCAATCCGTGCCTTATCCGCTCAGAACACCAGCTGTGCACCAGATGCCAGACATTGCGTGAAGTCTTTAGACACACTGCCTCATTTAATCCTGAGATTAAGTAATATTAATGAATAATTTTACTAATAATGTTATAATATTGCATAAGATTAGTAATGTTATTATATGCGTTACACAGATGAGCAAGTCTAGGCTAACAGAGATTCAATAACACAGCTGATCGGTGACGGGATTTGGGTTTATATGCACTTCTCTGAGACGTGCGGCCCCGTGATATGCCACTTAGTCAGGCCGCCTCATCATCGATGAGCACTGGTACCTACTCCCTGAGTGTCTTATCGGCGGTGGCTTGGTCTTCCCCGGCATAATCTAATCTAGGGATCCACAAACTATGGCCCGTCGGTCAGATCTGGTTCCGCTGTGTTTTGTTTGGTTGTTTGTCGTTACAAATAAAGTTGTACTGGAACACAACCCTGCTCTTTTGTTTACACATTGTCTGTGGGTGGTTTCTTGCTACCATAGGAGTTGACTAATTACAACAGAAGCCGCGCATCCCAGAAAGACAAAAGCATTTACAATTTGGGCCTTCTCAAAGAATGTCTGCTGACCCCTCATCTAACTGGCTTAGGACTGGGACCACATTTGACCCGCAGGGCCTGGCACAGTGTGAGCTTGGCACGGGCCCAGGTAACGTGGAGTGAGGGAGGGAGTGATAGGGGGCCGGGGGAGAGCACTTTCCCCTCTTCCTCCCTTGTTAGCGCAGAAGCGTCACCACCCTGAGGTGCTGCCATCTCTCTGATCGCTGGGGGGATTCTCCATACGCTTTCCCCACTTCCTCCCGAAATACTTACTTGACCAGGAACATGTGGATTAGATTTCACTTAAAATACACAGGGACTTTACAATGAGAGGAAAACATGTTTGGCAAAAGCGACGATGCTTTGCAAACCACCTGAGGTGCTCTTGTGTCTGCGCTGGAGCCGAGTGCCACTGTCCGCCACGGAGACCTGTTTCCATAAAGCCCCCACGGTTTCAGGGCAATGGGGACTCTTCACACTTCAGTGAGACCAACAGGGGCGTTGGCCCCACTGTGGCTTGGGAACTGGCAACCCGCTGGATGCGAAACCAAGGTGGTGATTCAAGAACACTCGGGGAGCGCCACGGCGGGAATCGTTACAGGAGCTGCCTTGTGCCATTTCCAAACCGGGTAATAACAGCTGCCGTGACCCAGTGTTTCCTATGTGCCAGGCGCTTTTCTAAGTGCCTTCTACCCCATACCTCAATTACTTTGCCCAACAACTGTATGAGAGGGGTCCTGTCACTGTCTGCATTTCAGTCCGAGGAAACTGAGAAGGAGGCAGCTGCTCCATTTCCAAGGCCACACAACTCGTAATTGCAGAGCCAGGACTTAAACCCAGAACCGGGACGGGCTCACTCCAAGGCCTGTGCCCCCTATTCTTGTTCTGCACCGGACGGTCCGTCAGTTCCACCAGCTGTGTTTCCCATGCCTTGGGAGCTCTAACTGTGCTGGGCACGTGGCACTCACTCGGGAATTACTCATTTCCTAATTTATAGATTTAAAAAAAATATGTATTTAAACCTACTGTATGCCAGGCACCATGGTAGGTGATAGGCATTCAGTGGTGATCTAAGACAGATGGTTAGAAATAAAAGTGATTAATAAGAAAAAGAAGACACACCAGATGTCTCTGTATCTCGAGGGTTCCCAACACGTGGACATCCTGCGCTCTCTCTTCCCTTTGCTGGTCCATCCTTTCTTACGGGGAGGCCGGCTGATGTTTCTGTCTTCTTCCTCTCTCTCGTTCTGCCCCTCTCCCCCTTCTCCAAAAAATCCCAGCCTCAGAAACAGTCTACATATTGTGAAAAGGATTTCTTAAACCACAGGAGTGATGTAACTCTAGGCCTGTTTCTTCTCTCTCACACACACATAATATTGGATATGAGTGAGATTTTTAAAAATTGGTTTTCAAATGTGATGAAAAGGGTGTCCTTTTCACCAGAACAAAACAACCCCTAACACTGAAGCCTCCTTCCTGATATGGTTGGCTTCCAAAGATGAGGAAATCGGTGCCTTGGGCCACAGCCTCCGACCAAGTGCGGGGACAGAGGGGAGCCATGGATACAAAGCCCTTCGATGTGCAGAATGAGGCCGGAGGGTCCCGGTGGGCCCCGGAGGCTGCAGCTCAAAACGCGGCCTGTATTTGGATGGGCAGCAGCCCAGAGGGCTCGCTCGCAATCCAGCTGATATGACAGGGTTTTTGCCATGGAAAGTGTTCGCATTGGAGCTAGTCACTGGCCATCAATTACTTAAGAGTCAGATCTTGGCCAGAGGCCCCCGTTCCACAAAGTGTGTCATTCTGTGTTCACAGAAATGGAGTTTACAGTCCTGCCGCTAAATTAAAACTGGTGCTTCCAAATTAAAAGCAGACAGGACAGATGTGCAGGGAAGAAATGGAGACTCACATCTTTTGTGAATCAGCTAATCACGGTGCCAGAACTTGAAATCAGCTTTTCCTGTAGAGGCTTCAACTGCACCACACCTATGTAAACCGCATTAAATGAGGTGGAATTAACATTTTACCAGAGATTTCTTTCATGCTGCCATCTGGAGAAGGATGAAGGGCTCGGTGAAGCCCCAGATTCCCAAGGACTCTGCAACGTGGGAACATGGGGTCGGCACCTGAGGGTGACCACATCTCATTTGTCCCCCCAGTGAGCAATTTGGAGCCATTTAGGACATGAGAGAGTGGATGAAAAGCACATGGAAATAGGCGGGCCACTCCTATCAACAGAGGGCTCAAGCAGTACCCCGGAGCTTTGGGCCTGTGGTCCTCCGGGGACTGCCCTGTTAATCTATCTGCGATGGAAACATTAGCTTTAATTTATTGAGCACTTAGTATATGAAATTTGAAAACCTTCAACATGATCACGTGACTCCGGCTTAAATGCCTTCAGTCACTTCCCATCGCCCTAGTGATCGCCCGAGACCAGCATCCTCTGTTGGGTCTCTAAGGCCTTTCGGTCTGGTCCTTCGTCACCAGAGGCCACTTCTCCTGCTAGCTCCACATTCCAGGCACATTGAGCTTCCTCCACATGCCACGTTCTCTTCCTGGTCTACGTGTTCCCTCTCTGCAGTGTTTTCCCAGCACCTTCCGCTCTTAACATCTTTATTGATAAATAATTCACATACCATAGATTCACCCATTTACAGTGTATATAATTCAGTGGTTTCTAGTATACTCACAAAGTTGTGCAAATATCACCTCAATATATTTTAAAACATTTTTGTCACCCCCCAAAAGAGACTCCCTGTCCATTAGTAATCACTTCACAATCCCCGCCAGCCTCCTCCTGCCTCCAGCCTTAGGCAATCACTAATCTACTTTGTGGCTCTATTTTGCTTTCTGTTGTGAGCATTTCATGCAAATGGAATTACCAGTATGTGGGGTTTTTGTGTGTGTGTCTGGATTCCATTACTAACCATTTTTTTTTCAAGTTTCATCCACATTGTACTATGTATTCGTGTTTTGTTCTTATTGTCAAATAATATTCCATTGTATGGATATACCATATTTTGTTTTTCCATTAATCCATTGGTGGACATTTGCGTTATTTCCACTTTTTGGTTGCTATGAATAAGGTTACTGTGAACCTTCACAGACAAGATTTTGTGTGGATATGTTTTCACCTCTTGGGTATATACAGAGGAGCGGAATTGCTGGGTGATACTGTAACTCTGCGTTTACCGTTCTGAGGTAACCATCATCTTTTTGACCCAGGTTTAATTACTACTCATTCTTTAAGCCTCAACAAAAGTATAATTTCCTATTCCTTCATTCCCTCTGGGTGGGTGCTCCAGTTATATACCTTGCATAACTTACTGTATCTTTTCCTTCATTGTCTATCCTAGTTAGTTGTTATATTTAATGGCATACTACTTTTATATATGTCTGTCTCTCCTACTAGACTATGTTAGATGGCTGTTTAGCTCATCACTGCATCCCCAGAGCTCATGCAAAGGCACTGTGGTAGCCTTCAAGATGGCCTCCAATGGTCCTACCTCCTGGTATTCATACATTCATACTCTTATGTAATACCTTCCCCTCGAGAGTGACTTCTTTCAACAAATAGAATAAGGTCCAACAGACAGTATTTTATTTGAGGAGCTAGTCTCTCTCTCTCATCACTTGCTCTGGGGGAAAATAGTTGTTGCCTCATGAGAGCACCATCCAGAGACCCACTTGGCAAAGAACCAGGGTCTCTTTCCAACAGCCATGTGAGTGAATCATCCTAGACACAGGTCTACCAGTCCCAGATGGCTGCAACCCCAGTCCACGTCTTAATGGCAACCTCATTAGGAATCCTGAGCCCAAACCACTCCAGACAATTCCTTGAATTCCTAACCCACAGGAACTGCGAGATGATCAATGTTTACTGTTTTAAGCTCCCAAGTTTAGAGAGGGTAGTTTATTACACAGCAATAGAAAATGAGTATATTTATAGTGGCTGGAACATATGAAGAGGTCAGTAAATGATGAATGAATGAATGAATGAATGAATGAATGAGTAAATGAATGAATGAATGCCTTAGGTTTCTTAATATCTTAAGTAAAGATATTAAGGCCTTTCAGATGTAACGCTCTAAATGTGAACTCATCATCTTCCCCCACAAACCTGCTCTCCCTCGTGTTCTTGTCTCAGTGATGGACGTCACCAGATCCAAAGCAGAAGTCTGAGCAGCATGCTTATCTCTTACCCTCTCTTTGCTCCTACGTCATTCGTGTTCAGCCCCTCTTTTCTCTTTCCTGGATCATGCCCTCCTCACTGACTTTCCTCCCTCTGCTTCTATACCAGTGCTGCACTGACTCTTTAAAAATAAGCCAACTTATTTTTCGTGGCCCTAATTCACAACCAAACCAACAAACTCTGCTTTCCCGGTCCTTCCCAGTGCAGTGTGTGCTTTTCTCTGGAGCGTCTAGATTTCATTACCCTCCACTGGAGTCTTTAGCAAATAAGCTTCCTCTCTTCCTGGAGCCCGCCGTGACTTTCCATCTGCTGTTCCCTTTACTGGAACACTCTTCTCCATTATCCCTTGGAATGGCAAACTCCTACACTCCCAATTCTACAAAAGAAAGAAAGGAAGAAAGACTTTTAAAAGCTCCATTTATTGAACACTTCCTAGATTTAAGTGTTTACACCAGAATCTCATTTAATGACGATGTCAGCCCCAAATGGTACAATGCTGACCTGTCTTTTACTGGTGAGGAAACTGAGAGCCAAAGAAATTAGTAATGAAATCAGAACCATGTGACACTAAATCAGGGGAAAAAAAATCACACCACCCTTCCACCTGGCACAACACTCGTCTCACCATCCAAGGGAAAGGAATCTTTAGCTGTTCCGGGGCCTGAAGCAAGATGAGAGATCCGGCCCGGACAGTATTGCTCAGTGGATTGAGCATCATCCCATGGACTGAGAGGTCCAGGTTCAGTTCCTGGTCAGGGCACAAAACTGGTTATGGGCTTGATCCCCAGTAGGGGGCGTGCAGGAGGCAGCCAATCAATGTTCTCTCTCGCATCAATGTTTCTATCTCTCTCTCCCTTCCTTTCTCTCTAAAAATCAATAAAAACGTATTTTTAAAATATTGTTTAAGAAGATGAGGGATCCACTACATAGACCCATACCATTTCATTTTCAACTTTTTTGTTGCCTAATTATTAACTTATTTTTGACATTTTTTTTTTTTATTGAGATGAAGTTTATGTAGGATACAATGAACCCCTTTAATGCACATGACTCATTGACATGTAACACAGGCACAATGTTGTACAACCATCACTTCCGTCAAGTTCTAAAATACAGGGTGGGGCAAACGCAGGTTTACAGCTGTGAGTATGTGAAACAGAGTTAATTCTTGCATTATTATTTATTATTATTGCATTATTTGCCATACAGACAACCATCAACCTACTTCTGCCCCACCCTGTGTATGAATTTATTTTAGACCTTGAGTGCAGAGAGTCGACTTAGTTCTGCTTCTCAGTTTACAGCACATTAACATCATCATCAGGGCAGGGCTCTGTCTTTAAATCACTTATTTATGATTCTCTTTTATTCCCCATCCTGGAAGCCCTGCCCCTCCCCCATCACACTAACATGTCTGATGATTATCTCATTGTGTACCCATGCCTTGTTTTATAAAACCCTCATGCATTTTCCAACTTTGATCTTCCTTTTTCCTCCCTCAACATTAAAGAGGAAGCTTGGCTTTTGTAGAAAATGTACTAAATAAATAGTCAAGAATCCTTTGTTCTAAACCAGGGGTCCTCAAACTCTGGCCCAAGGGCCAAACCCAGCCCCGAGCCTGTTCTGTAGATAAAGTCTATTGGAAGACAGCCATAGTCGTAGGCTCATGTGTTGTCTGTGGCTGTTTTCTCACAAGAAGGGGAGAGTTGAGTTGTGACACACACCTGCCATCTTGCCCTTTGTAGAGAAGGGTGGCCACGCCCTGCTATAACCCACAATCTGTCACCTGGAACTCTTTGTCTGATACGTAGGCAAATCTTTCCACCTCCTGGGCCTTGATGTCTAGTTCCTAAAACTGAGGCCATGGTACTACAGCTATCGTTTTTTAGTTCTCTTTTTAATTTTCTATTTTACTTTCTCTCCGTCGTATGCAGTAGCACCCATTTTTCAAACAAAACATGGATGGGAAGCCCAGTGTGGGAAACACAAAAGTGAAAGAGCTGGGAGAAGCAGGGTTCCGCTTGGCTGGCCTCCCGCACCTGTCTCTCCATCAGCCCCTGACACGCCCGGGCCCTGGGGACCTCTGAGAAAAGCAACCTGCCTCGTGGATACTTTCAAGGCCAGTCCCCTCTGTGGCATCCTGCTGTTGTGTGGTCATATGGAAAGTGATCGATTTGGGAATTAGTTTAAATTCCAATTCTGACATTTGCTGTGTGGCTTGGGCCAGTCACTTCAACCTCTCTGAGCCTCGGTGTCCTCATCTACATAAAAGATTGGGGATAAACAATCTTTTTAAAAAAAATTTTTTTTTTCCTTTATTGATTTTAGAGAGAGAGGGGAAGGGAGAGGGAGAAAGAGATAGAAACATCGATGAGAGAGAACATCGATTGGCCGCCTCCTGCATGCCCCCTACTGGGGATCGGGCCCACAATCTGGGCGTGTGTCCTGACTGGGAATCGAACCGGCGACCTCTTAGTGCATGGGTTGACGCTCAACCACTGAGCCACACCGGCTGGACGGGATAAACAATCTTGACATCACATGCTGACTGTGAGGATTTAAGGTGATATTTCTAAAATACCTGCCACAGGAGTCTGCACTCAATGGATGGGAGCTACAGGGCATAAAGAATGCCACCCACGCCAGGGAATCTACTTGACGTCTTCTTCGTGTGTGTGTGTTGCTCTGGGATCCTCACGTAAAGTTTAGGTTCCTTGAGTTCAGTGATCATTTGAGTCTGCTTTTTGGATATTGCCACTGAGCTTGGAAAGATCAGCCTTTGTATTGGAATGGAAGTCTTATTTATGTGCTGTGACTTCAAAATATGTCCCCTGTGGCTGGATGAGGGCTTGACCTCCACCATCAGTGGTCAGCGGACTCGGGCTAAGATAGTGCCTCTTCCTCCATAGAATGTCCCAGACAGGCTAAGCCATTGTTTTCTGCAAGGGTTCGGCTGTAGTTTTAGTTTTAAATTTATAAAGTTTAAGTCCTTGAAGGAAAGAGGCATAAATAAGGCTTAGGAAAGGCCCATAGTGCGATCACTTGCAAGAATACACAGAAGTCAACCTCAGCGAGGGGGAAGGGCTCTTGATAGGGAGTCACCTGAGTTGAGTCTGCCCTCTTCTCATACAGGCGTTGCGGCTTGCGGCAGACCCCTAACCTCTCCATGCTTCAGTTTGCTCATCTGAGCAAGGCTGAGCATTTGGACTGACCTCCCAGGGTCATTGTGAGCATCAGTGCCTGGTCCATGACCTGGCACATGGCGGGTACTCAAAGCTTCCTAGATGAATCAGTACAGTGTCACAATCGATATGAAGAGAGCACTTTGAACATCTAAAATTATCATGTGATGTTGAATTTGTTACTTGGTGGAATGCCATAATAAGAAGCATCAGTGAACTGGGCATCCACTTGAGGGTCCTGGGTACCCTGGGGGCACTGGAAGAGGAAAAGGAGATGCAGAAAGGTGGGGACACATTGATAAAGAGAACCTGGAACCGACCGCAGATCATGGTCGTAAGTGACCAGTGGTTTGATCGAGTCAGAATTGCGCTGGCTCAAGCCCGAGGGGCATTGAGTCAAAGTAACAACATCGCCAGAGCACACAGCACGCACGCACGCATCAGTGCCGGGAACCGTGCTAAGCATCCATACGCATTGTCATTTAATCTTCTTACAGCAACAGTGGGATTCAGGCACTTAGCCACATTTACAGTAATAACTGCTTCCTGGGAGAGAGAGAGGCGCACGGCACCAGCTCCGCCCAGGGACCTTGAGTGGGAATCCTGTGGGCCTCGTCTGTTCCCAGGAGGTAAGAGCCACTGGCTCCCTTCACCTTCTTTTCCACTGCCACAGCGACCTGGACAGCCACAGGTGCACAGGGCAAGGCCAGGTCCCAGATCCCCGAGTTTCCCCATAGAGAAGAAATCCTTCCACCTGCGTGAGTGAGAAATCGACTTCCAATGTGCAACCCACTGAGGGCTCAGGGTTTTTCGCTGGAGCACAGCTGGATCTATCCTGAGAAATACAACAGCCAACATGTATTTAGCGCTTCCGACTACCGTGAGGACTTTCTGCATATATTTAGTATCATTTCATCCTCACCCTCTCTGCAGAATATGAAATCGGTCAATTATCTGAGAAAATACACACACAGTGAGGATGTATCAGAATCTGAATTTGAACCCCGAGCTGCCTTTTATACCACTACACTTAGCTGCTGCTTACAGAGGGAGTAGATCGTTGAGACGTGAGGAACTTGCCCAAGATCGCAAAACTCAGACACGGCAGAAGCATGATTCAAACCCAGGTCTGTCTGGTTTCACAGTCTATGCACGTTGCCACTGTTCTTTGCAGCGTTGATCCAGGCTGATCCACACCGACCACCGTGTGCCTTTCCCTGGTTTTCCACTCACTGTCCAGCACACATGGGGCCAGGCCGGCCTTGTGCTCGCGTCCCTGTTCACAGGGAGGCCGCAGGTGCTCTGGCCGGACAGCAGCACAGCCTTTCCTCGGGCAGCACTTGCCACCACGAGCCCCTGTTGCAGGGCTTGCAGAGCTCAGACATTGCCGGGGGCGGTCCCTGGAGACACCAGGAGTCCTGCTATCGACAGGTGGATTGACTTGCAAAACCACAGCGTGGGAGCCTCAGGGCACTCTTTGACTCATTTCCTTTGCAGTCTATAATGCTGCCCGGGTTTAGAGAGACAACGGGAAACTCAGGCACAGCCCTGCCCTGCTGGGTAACTGGGAGTGGACCGTGGCTCAAAGGGAAAGAAACTAAAGAGATAATGACAGTAGGTAGCATCTGGGGGCACGTGTGCCAGGCTGTTTACGCCCCTCTGCGGGCATAACGTCACGGACTTTGCACAGCAGTGCTGAGAGATGGGTCCGAGCTGATTTTATAGGGCAGAAAACTGAGCTTCAGAGCGATCAGGTGACCTACCCGAAGTCAGAGGTCTAGGAGTTTGAAATTATATTGGATTCCTCTGGAACCAGGAATCGTAATTTGCTGGACTCTCTCAATGTCGGTTTGCTTTGTAAATGATTTTCTATGTGGGTTCACTGGACAGTTTTGCAATAATGAAGAGTCTGCTGGGGTTCTTCCCTTGCAAAAAGCATAGGTAGATGTTAATTTATTTCATCCTCACAAAAGCTTTGTGAGGTGAGGAGGATGTATCTCATGTCCTGTTCAAGAACACAGGGATGGACCCGAGGTCACACAGTGAGCAGCAGAGGCAGGACTGAACACCAACACGAGTGTTCTGAAACTTGGTTGGATATCTTCCAGTGACCCCCAGGCTCCCTTCTTGGAAACCCAAGATTGTTAAGTGGCCAAGAACATAGGCTTGGACCTGGGGCCACCTTGGACCTGAGTCCTCGCTCACGGCTCGAGAGCTGTGTGGACCTGTAACTGTACAGTCTTTCTGAGCCAGGTTCCCTTAGCCATGAAGTGAGACGTGTAACAGCAATGCCCACCTCCCGGTTATCGTGAGGATTCGGTGTAGGTTTATGTCAACTCAGTGTTCGATGGGTAGAAGCTACTGTTTTGCCTGTACTATAAGATCTCTTCCTCTGACTGTTCCTCTCTGAGAAGATCGCATGGAAAAAACCCATCCTGACGAGGGTAGCACCTGAGACTCCTACAGCTCATGTGTTTCAGCCTCTGAGGTTTCCAGGGAGCCGAACCGTGCTCAGTGCCAACTGTGTGGAAAAGAATGCCATCTGGTTCCCTCTGCTCTGGCTGCTGGCCCCTCGGGAGGACAGGTCGGGTTCGGGCTGCCTTCGAGACCCTACCTGCCCACGGATGGCTCCACGGTCCAGGTCTGCGGGAGCCCGGGAGCTGCTGTCCCTGTCAGCAGCTTCGGCTGCTTTCCTGATAACAGTGTTATTCTCTCTGGTCTTCTGGGAGTCCCACCAGCATCATTAATCAAAGCACCGCCTTGCTTACTCGCACTGAAGTATCCTCACCGCCTCATCAATCATAAAAGCAGCAAAGGGTACGCTTTGGATTTCTAAGGGAAGCTCCAGACAGCACCAGAGGGAAAGAAGTGTGGGGGCGGGGGAGCTTAATTATCAGCTGGTCCTTGGCCCATCACTCACGCTGGAAATGTCTTTACAGCTTTATTTGGGTTGTGTCTCTTTTTAAATCCCAGTAAACAGCCGTTAAGCTAAAAACCCTCATTGCTCGGCACAGGGAGCCCCACTGGTTTTCAAGCTATTATTTTAATAAGGCCTATTTTACAATTAAGGCACCATGGGCTTTAAATTACATATAAAATAAAATGTGGAAATTGAAGCATTAAGTGTGTGACTGCCGTTAGAGAAACAGCAGCCGCTCTTTGTGGTAAAATGCTGTCTGGTATAAAGCGAACAGAACGGAAGGCTGGGGTTATGTGCACCATGATAATAAACACACACACACACACACACACACACACACACACCGAGAAAGGCCTGCTCACTCTTCTCCAGTAAGGGTTTGGCCTAAAGGGAGCTAAATACTAATAACAACAATAAGAATACTATGTGTAATACTAATAACAGCAGCCACCACTTTCTGGGCACTTACTGTAATATGCCAGGCGCCACTCATGCACAGAACTTTCTCATGCACCGTGTCATCCTCTCGGTAGGTGTGAGAGGGAGGTGCCGTTCTTATCCACATGACGAAGAAGGACATGGCAGCTTGGAGTGGGGGTCACCTCCCCGAAGCTTCAGTGCTGGCCCGGGACAGAGCCCGGAGCGAAACCCAGGTCCACCTCACTCCGGACCCCATGGTCGTCATCACTCTGCTTCAAGCCCAGACCTCCCATCTTAGTAACACATATTTATGATCGTCGATTGTGGGCACAGGGCAATTGGCAGACGGAAGCAGCGTGGTCCTTGCCCTGTGGCATTGGTTATCAAGCAGCAGGTGCAAAGGATGAAAGGAACCGTTGTGCATGGGTGTGTGGCCGTGTACACGGTGTCACCAGTGGAACAGCAGGGTGTGATGGTGGGGAGAAGGTGGGAAGTGCCTTCTGCACACACAGTTAGGGAAGACCTCTCTGAGGAGGTGATGTCGAAGCTAAAGCAAAGGACTGAGGACAAAAGAGGACCCACGGTGGGGTGAGCCACGGCCCGTGGCACAGCCTGGCAGCGGGGTAGCATTTGGTGGCTCCAGGGAACTGAGGGAGACAGTGAGGTTGGGGGCCGTGAGAGAGAGGAGGTGAGGATGCAGAGGCGAGTGGGGTCCGCCCGATCCTGACGGCATAGGAGAAGGCTTTATTCTGAGTCAGGGGAGGCCAGGCAGGGAGACTCACGCTCCAATTCCAAGCGCATGACTGGGGCCGCTAGTGAGGCCGGGGTGGGAGCAAGGAGACAGGTCAGGAGGTGCTTGCAGTAGCCACGGAGGCCCAACGAGTCTTCCTGGGAGATGGAGACGGGGTGCATTCCAGCTGTGTTTTGGAGGTCGAAAGAGCAGGGTAGAGTCAAGCACCCAAGCCCCACGGTTGCCATCGGATTCTGTTGTTCTGTCTTCTGGTCCTTGTCCTCTCAGAGGAGCTCTGTCCCCTCCCTCAAGCAAAGCGTCATGTTCCAAGCTGTCTGCCTTCCCTGCCTGCAGTCTCCATGGATTTACTAAAGAGCTTTGCGGGTCTTGCCAGCCACCAACTCCTCCCTCCGGTTAAAAAACAAACAAACACCAAACATGTGTTTTTAAGCTCCCACCCAGGCCTGCCACCCTCCCCATGGCTGGCAGTTGAGTACGGAGGGGTTGAAAGGTTTGGAGGATTCTTCCGCATGGAAGTCAGACCTGCCTGTGTGGACAGCTGTCGGCAGAGGGTGATGCCACACACGCTCGTGTGTCTTTACAGAGCATCACAGCCCGTGGGCAGGAGGCGTTCATGAAGTAGCACTGAGGGGTGGGCAGGGACATCTTCCCCAGGGTCCAGGGATACTCTGGTGCCAGTCTTTTATCCCCGCTCAGAAACGAACCTCGTCTCCGAAGAACAGAGGGCGTGACCAGCTGTGTCATAGACTTGGAAGCTGGTCACTTTTTGCCCACAGAATCCAGCTCCTGGGTGGTACTGAGTCAAATTCATTAACATCGGACAGCTGTGCAGTGGCTTATGGAAAATGACTTGTAGCTTCATGTTTGATTCCCAGTTTGGCCTTTCCCAGCTGGAACAACCACGAGAGAGGTCCTGGGACGGGGTGAAGGACCTTTGGAAAGGAGCGGGCCTCTCGAGCTCCGCATCTCAGTACTCACAGGAGAGCTGCAGATGGCCAGCCTTGCCAGAGTGGCGCTCAGAACCTTCTTCCAAAGGTACTCACTGCGGGTGTCTTTCCTGATGCCCCTGGAAGTATGGCGGGAAGATTCTTAGCAGAGATACCTGTTGAGTTGTTGGTCGGGTTCGCCTTCTGTAGAATGCATCTTCCATTTTCTGAGGACGGATTCCCTCACTCCTCAACCCACATGCCTCCTGTGGGACAGACCTCCTTTCTGCAGTGGGCTCTCCGCCCTGGCTTCCGCTAAGGAAGGCCAATCAGACTCTCTGGCCTAGGAAAATGGAAATGAGATCAAGGTCTCAGTGGGGCTGGGCTCTTGAACGGAGGAAATAGAATCTCAGCAGCTGGGGGAAATCAGGTTTTGCCTCAGGTAGCGCTGGGGAAATTAGTTCTGTCTCCCACCACAGACGAAGCCCAGATCCCAGTGCCCGAACACCAGGAGGGTGTGTTTCTCCTTCCTGCAGACAGGAGTGCCCCATGGCCTTCGGGTTGCCAGAGCAGGAGAAGAGAGAGCTAGAGGGTCACCAGGGGTGTTTTCAGGGTCAGGCCTCACTTCATTTTTATTTACATTCCATCGGCCAGGATAAGATGAGGTGGTCCAAACACAACAACACGAGACGGAGAATTGGAGGACATGCGGTCTTTGCATGAAGAGGAGGAAATGTTGTGAGTGAGCATGTAGCATTGCTTCAGCACATACATGAAGCTGCAAACAAAGCAAGCCGGTCCCCACAGAGAGGAGGAAAGTAAGTCCATGCTCCAAACAGCACCCCTGTAATGAGCTCCCATTGTGGCCGGAGGTAGCTCACGGGGCCAGGTCAAGCCCCAGTCCTCACAAGGATAAAACGGTGACGTTCATCAATGACCTTGAGGACATAGGTGTTCTGGTGCTGCGGAGGTCTGTGGGCTCAGGTTTGAAACGATGAAACTTTTCACACCATCAACTGGGAAAGCATCCTTCGATGCGGTCCCGGGGCTTTTTGGAAAGAGCATACTGTCCTTTTGTAAAGGTCACGTTCTTTTGCATTTCAGACAAAGGGTTGTAGAGCAGGAAGGAAGCCCGAGTCCGGGAGCAGAGCAAAGGAGACAGGTGCGCCAGGGCAGTTCTCTGTGCAGAAGGGACGGGCGGCGTCCTGGGTTTGATTTCGCTGGTGTCAGGAGAACCTCACAGGCTCCTACCGCTCCTCCCTGAAACCTTATCCTGAGAACTTCATTTATCCCCGTGGCCTCAGTCTTTACAAATCTTCCCAGCCTCATCTTCTTGCACGCAAAATTCCAGAGCTGGTGGTTCCTGTCAAAGTCCCCGGGCTCACTCCCGTCTGTCTCTTTCTGCCTTGTTGTACCCATCTCTCTCCCCGAAATGCCCTTGGCCTCTCTTCCTCATGGCAAATTTCACTCTCTTTTCTCTAGCCTTCTTCAAAGCCTTCCTGGTGTGGCCAAAGATGATCACACCTTCTGTGACGCCTTCACCTCCATTATTGCTCTGTCTTTGACTCTGCCTCTCAGTCAGCCTCCTCTGCCCCTGCCCACTTCCCCAAACCTCGGCCTGGGCACTCCTTGAAGGCAGATTTTTCATCTTACCTGTAGTTCTCTCTTGTGGAATTATCAACTATCTGACACATAGTAAATGCTCAGTAAAAATACTCATTAAATAAATGAACGAGCAAATGAACGAACGAATGAATCTGTAAAACCAGTTACCTCTAGGCAGGAGAATCAGTCATGTCTTAGCAAATACGTAAGTAAGTGTTAATCAATTGTTTTGAGCGTTTGGATTCATGAAGGTAGTTTTTGTGACTGCTGCTGGAGACATGTATTTTCTCTCTCTCTCTGGCTTTGCCCCATGGATTGCTCTGGCTCTCGGACCCTCCTCTGACCTGTTCGAATCCACCAGCTCCAACTTAAAATTGTTCTACTCTCCTTTGCAGGACTGTTTACTGTTGTCTCTTGCTCCTAAACGTGTACACACAAACTCACTGACATGCCTAACAGTGTTAGAACACTAATTTCATTAGGAAAGGACCATGCTTGGCATGGCCATCAGCATCCCCAGTGCCTAGGACAGTACCTGGCACATAGTAGTATCTCAATAAACACTTGCTGAATAAATGAGAGAATCAACAAACCAGTAAATATGTAAAAGAATAAAGTAGTCTGGGTTTTAGATAGCATTTTCCCTCTGTTAGGAATGGGTGATAAATTGGTTTTATCGCAATTAAAACTCTAATCAGTCGGGCCACTCTATTGAGAAGAATTCAGACTGAGTTCAGTGGGAAAAGAGGACCGTGATTGATTAGTTATGTCTGTCTGCGGGAAAGGAGGAGAAAGTGGTGATGCATCTTTCATTCCTGAACTAGAGAAAAGTCCGGGTAATACATAAGTAAGACTTGACTTTGTGGTTTTAGGCTGCAGAAAGTCCGTATAAAGTTGTGAAAAAAAAAGTCTGAGATAATGAGAATGCTTTGCAACAGATCACCTTGAGAGATTCTCTGTGGTCTTCTTCAGTGCCCTTTATCAAATACTTCTCATATTTCTTCTGCTAAATCCACAGTAGGATCACATCTGCTCTGGCTCCTTCAAATTGGGTGTGAGCATAGACTTGCATTGTCCGGCCGGTGTGGCTCAGTGGTTGAGCGTTGACCCATGCACCAAGAGGTCGGCAGTTCGATTCCCGGTCAGGGCACATGCCCAGGTTGTGGGCCTGATCCCCAGTGGGGGGCATGCAGGAGGCAGCCAATCAATATTCTCTCTCATTGATGTTTCTCTCTCTCTCTCCCTCTCACTTCCTCTCTCTCTCAAATCAATAAAGGAAAACAAAATAAAAAAATAAAAGACTTGCATTGGCCAAGGAAATGTGAATGGAGGTGGCACGGGCCCCCCTTGTGCCAAAGCCTTTAAGGGCCAATGTGTGGTTTGCTTTTCTCGGCCCCTCCCATAGCCACCAGTAAACTCCAGGTGGTAGATCCTTCTTTAGCCTGAATCCCTGACTGAAGATAGCATGGAGCGGAGTAGAGTCTCCAGCTGACCTGCTGTCCACATAAAGCATGAACAAGAAATCAGCCTTTGTTAACATTATCAGCCACTGAAATTTTGGGTCTATTCATTGCTACAGTACAACTGAGCCCTTTCTAACTGATACATTCTCCAACTTGGAATTTATATGTCACAGTGAAGGATAGAGATAAGACTAGTGGATAAGAACCAGTTACTTGGCTAAGCATCCCCTTCCCTAAACTAGCTTCTGTTCATCTGAAATATATAGGGAAAGAATCAATAGAGGGAGAAATGAAACTCTGCCTCCCACTGTTCCTCGCCATGAACCTGTCTCCAGCCGAACAAAGTAATGCACTGTTCTCTGTAATCACCCCCAGGCGTTCTCATTTCAGGCCTTCGTGCCCACTGTCCTCTCCCCTTAGCAAACCTTCCTGTCACCTTGCATCCAAGTTGCCCCATCTCCCAAGGACCAGCCGACTCCTTCATATGTATCTTCCCACCAGCTAGGTGTGAGTAGTCTCCCTTTTCCAAGTTCTTTCTCATTCTCTCTCTTATTATACTTTTCATTGTCTACCATACCTGTTTATCACACAAGTATACGAAAGAATAGGGAGGAGGAAGGGGGGAGAGAAGGAGAAAGAGAAGGAAGCAAATTCAGAGAACTGTGTGTGACAAAGTGGAAATAATATTTGCAAATTTGGGGCTTCCTTCTAAAAACTTCTCATTCTTGTCACCTGTGCGATCCTCACTTTTCCTGTGCCCCAGAGTTGCCTTCTTTTAACTGAGCCTTCTGATTAGTGAGGATGGGTTATTGCTCAGGTGAGATGCATTCTTGCTAACAGGTTAAGGGATCGCTGACCTGTCCCGTTTAACGTAATGCACACTTCCGTTGGCCTTCCCTTCATCCCTTGGTGGCTCGTGGTGGCAATTCTTGGTCTCCAAGATAAACTGTTTGAAAAATGATAACCTTAACTTCTTTAATGGCCCCCTGGAAAGACACAAACCAAATTTCACTGCCCTGTGCAAAATGAAAGTTCTGGGTCTCTTGCTCAAAAGTTATTGAGAACTTCAAGATGGCAACAGTAGAGCATTAAACCAAGGGCAAGGCCCTTCCAACCATGGGCTCCAGGTAACCGCACGGGAGCTCACCCCTGAAGTCAGCCCCTGTGTGTGATGCGGGAGTTGAGTTTTCAGTGCCTTCAAGTCCTACAGTGTCGGGGACAGTCTATTTTAGTTCTCTAGAGATCCTCTCCAAACTGGCAACACCTTTGTCTCCCTCCTCTCAGGTACTAGGCATCACCTACACATCGTAGGAAGGCACTGACCTCCGGGGATCAGTTGTCTAAGGGCTCTGACAACCTTCAGGGATGTTGCCTGCTGGGTTTTGCTCTCTGCAGAGAAAATGGGATGCCTTCCAGCATCAAAGCAGCAGCTTTCTTCAGCCTCTTCCAACCGCCTTTTGAGGTGCTGCTATAGGTTGAATGTTTATGTCCCCGCAGAATTCGTGGGTTAAAACCTAATCACCAGAGTGGTGATAATAGGAGGTGGTTGGTTCACGAGGGTGGAGTCCTCGCGAATGGAACTGGTGTTCTTACAAAAGAGACCCCAGAGAGCTCCCTCACCCCTTCTGGAATCAGGCCCCCACCAGACACCGAATCTGCCAGTGCCTTGACCTTGGATGTCCCAGCCCCCACCACTGTAGGAAACAAGTTTCTGTAGCTCATAAGCCACTCACTCTGTGGTATCTGTTAGAGCAGCCCAAATGGACTGAGACTGACGCCCCGAAGACTCGTGACTTGTCCTTTTTCCTTTAACAGTTTGCCCGTGTGCACCTGCTAGAGCACTTACCTGTTTCTTCACAGAGTTGAAAGTTTGCCCACATCTCCTAAGAACTGTGGTCTTGATGGCCTGAGAGTATGTTTTATTTTATCTTAAAAAAAATTTTTTTTTTCCTACTTAAATCAAAGGGAGGTTGAGAATACTTTTAGCTTATGTTGTCTCACTCCTCTCCAGTTCAATTCCACATCAAGGTAACAGAAACTGTGGCGTGTTCTCCAGGAGGGCAGGCCAGCGGGAGTTCCCAGCACGGCTCTGTGCTGCTCTGTGATCCGCTCACAGCTGCGGAGAGCACGCCGCACAGGGGAGGTCTGGTCTGCTCCTGTTCAAAATTCCGGGAACACCAAAAGATTGCGACAAGACCTGCAAGTCTTCTCGCTATTGTCTTTGCCCTGCCTTTGACAAAGTGAGCCAGCGAGTTTGGTAAGTGAGTGCACAGGGCAGATGAGGTCAGGGTGGTGGCTCCGGTCCCCATGGCGTCGGGATGCTCTAGTTGGCTGCACTGCTCATTGTCGTCGTTGCCTGCGGTGGAGAGACAGCATCCCTTATGGACTGGTGTTCGTGTTGTATCCGTTGTTGGACTTTGTTTATTATCATCCCTGGAACAAACCGCGTGCCCATTTTCAGCTGGGTGTCTCACACGTGTGCAACTGAGGACTACCGGAATAGCAGTGCGATGGAGCCAGCTCCCAAGCCTTCCCTAGCCCACATTCAGTGATGTAGCTTAGCATCAGCCAGGGGGAGAATATTTACACCACAGAAATCAGCAAACACTACAGTCGGGGCTTTGTTTGTTTGTTTGTTTTCAGAGAACCAACTTGTTAATCCGTCACACATCTTAGATGAGAGATGCGTGACTCATTTGTTTAATTATTCATCCATTATTTCATCCATGATACAGTCAAAAACACGTGTTGCTACCTATTTTACCTCCCACACTAGGACATTTTCAAGAGTAAAAGGGGATGCTATTAAGAATGACACCAGGACAACCCAGGGTACATGCAGATTGTCTTGGGCCCACCGTGTGTTGCCTCCAGGCTTTGTGCTCATTATCGGGAACACCACAATCAGACGGGAGGCGTGTCTTCATCCGTCTGACATTGCAGCCTAGGGGGCTAAAAGAATATGTCAATAGACAGCACTGCTTACTGCGTCGTCTCCCATGAATACAATCAAGGGGTTTAAATCAAATACTATACGGACAGCTGTGTAAAAACTGGTTTTATCTTACTCATCTAACTTCAAGAAATTTTGTGTTGCGACTACGTAATTGGACTGTCTTACAAAACAAACCACACAAACACAACCATGTTCAATGTGGTCACCCTGAGAGACTGTATATTTGTCCCCGTGAGGCTGTTGTCACGGGAACACTCAAGTCCTGAGGGTATTTGGAAGAGCTTTGATGATAGTCAGTCCGCATCCTTGCGATGCTGATTTACCTTTTGAAATGGACCGAAAGTTAGTTGGCATTAAGTGTGATGAAGGAAGAAAGTGACCAAGCTGGGGAGAACACTCTGTTTGAAAACAGGGTGGAATCATAGGTCCTGAGATGAAGTCTCCTGTGTGCTTACCTCAAGAGGCCAATAGTCACCCACAAGAAACTTTACAAAGTGAAGTTCCACTCAGTTCATTTGAATAAACAATCTTAATGATGTAAATCACCCCAAGAGCTGTTGGCCACATCTGATAAAGTTCGGGTATGGGAGAGAAGCAAGGCTACCGTGGAGAGAAGAAATCCTGGAAGTCTGATGTTACAGAGTCACAGGAAGCTTACTGCTAACATTCTTGTCAATCTAATACAAGCATTGAAATGGCTAATCAAGTCAAAATGCCCTCCGGTTAATCTTAAAATGTTGCTAAGGAGAGAGAGCCATCGCTGGCTTACTGATCTTTGGAAGGTGCTGCTCCTCACACAAATTCCCATTAGTGGGAGCTGAGCTCCAGCCCGGCTCCTGTCCACATCCATTCAATGGACAGAGAGCAATGGGGCAGCCAGGGAAAGTCACGGGGCTCCTGTTCCCTTGGAGGGTACGGCCTAGCAGGGAGGGAGAGGCTTCGCTCAAACAACCCACAAATGAAAGGATGGCTTCCAACTGCTGTACTACATGCCACAGGAGGAAAGTACAGGGCTCTGTGACGGAGAACAACCTCCTGAGAAGAAAGGTTCGAGCCAGCACATGACGGAGGATGGGAACTCACTGGTCAGAGGGACAGAACAAACAAACACTGGGTGGGAAGAAGGTAGCCTGTGCCGAAACCCAGAGGCTCACGCTAGGATCAAGGAATTATTCTAATTTGGGTCTCACATCACCAAAGTCCTCTTCTGGTGAGAGGGGAAAGGGGAAAGGTCAAGTCTAGAGACCAGGTGTCCTGACTCGCATCTCCTTCAGGATGTTCCCAGCACCTTCCTGTCACTCCTTGAATTCCAGGTGTGCCTGGAGTATGTAGAGAATCTAAGAGCTGGGGTGACCAACAGGTGTTGCCCTCGAGGTTAGAATTTGGGGCTTGTACACACATATACACACATAGAAGCACATACACATATACACATATGAATACACACACACTTCTATTTACATATACATACACACATGTATGCCCATGCATGCACACACCTGTATTTTCGTTGTTGTTTATAAGTGTGGCTCTTTATCTACATTGTATCAGGCAGCAGGTAGAATAATGGAAAGAGCATTGATTCCACCCCGTCCATATGGGCACAAATCTCTACATCACTCCACACCTCTGCTTTCTTCTGTATAAAATAGGAACAAATGACAAGTGTCATGGTCTGAACACGGCATTGGTTTCAGCGAGGTGCCCATCAGAGGGTTACTGTAGACGCACTGCGCATCCACGATACTTTATCATACTGTTTTGAAGCAGCCGGAAAAGTGAATGACGGCTTAGAGAGGTCTCTCGTGCAGTGAAACTATGACTTTGCCGCATTCTTTGGCTGCTTCTCTGAAAATTCTTCATCTCCACGTGGCCACTTGATGCAAGGTTCAGAGATCCAGCACCACGAGAACGGCCCCAGGCCAGGCTCAGAGCCTTCCAGGTAGGGCTCAGGGTCGTGAGCCTTGGAACCAGAAAAATCTGGAAGGCTATCCCAGGTTCATTGCTTTCCAGCTCTGTTGCCCTTAGAAAAGCCGTTGAATCTCCCTGAGCCCCAGTTCCCTCATTTGTATAATGGGGATACTAATGTTTCCCTCCGACTTGTGGGGAGGAGAGGCTGTTGTTTCTGGAACCCCGGGCTCCTGTCCGATGCGCAGGAAGCCCCGGGGGCTGCACGCGGGGGGTGGGGGGCGGTGCTTCGCTCCCAGCGTGGGCCCCACACGCAGCCAGACACCCAGACGTCTCAAGCATGTGTCGCCACGTCACGCATCTGTCATTCTGCAAACTTGAAAGACTTTTGGGGGGTACTACTTGTATTTTCAGTCTGTCTCATGTCTTGGGGCTGATTCCAGCATTTGTTCATTGAACAAACATTTATTGAGCACCGCCTAGGTGTCAGACACTGTTCCAGGCCCCTGTCCCAGATTCTAGGCACCGTGAGCAAGAGAAACAAACAGGCCACCCTGGCGGGGGAAGACAGACAATGCACAACGAACACGACGCATTTGTAAATTCTGTAGTGTATCTGAAAGTGATAGCGCTGTGGGGAATAAAAGATCAGTGTCGTTGTCCAACGGGTACAGGCTTTAATTATGCAAGATGAGTAAGTTCTAAAGATTTGCTCACAACACAGTTCGCCACAGAGCATCGTGCCCTTCGAAGTTTGTTACGAGAGTGGGTCTCATGCTGAGTGCTCTTACCACACAGAGCGAACAAGCAAGACCAAAGGGGCACGAGGAGGCGATGGCATCATGGCTGTTTGCCCAAGTCCAAAGTTAGCAAACTGTGCACATTAAATATGTACAGTTTTCTGTATCTCAATTATATTAATATATATACATAATGTATTTTATATTACATTTATACAAAATAAATATACCAGTTATATATAACATTTTTTTTTTAAAGGAGTAGTGTATCGTTGTCAGGAATGCCAAAGGTAGGGCGGCAGGTGTACCTTTGGTACCTTTTTTTGGAGTGGTCAGCGCGATTGGAAAGAGACCGTCTCAGCAAAGACTTACAGGAGGTGAGCGAGGGACCATGTGGAGGGAGGGGGACAGAGGACACTCCAGGCAGAGGGAGCAGGAGATGGCTGGCATACCTGGAGGGAGAATAAGGGAGTCAGTGGTTGCAGCGGAGTGAGGAGAGGAGGCTCAGGAGTTAACGGAAGGCCGGTCATTGAGAGTGTTGTCGGCATTGCTTAGGGAGACTGGATTTTACCCTGAATTCGTCATTTGAGAAGTAGGTACTGTATTAGGTTTCTGTTTCACAGATGGCCATGTGTTAGGAGCCATGGTGGCCAGGAAAAAGTCAGAGGCAAATAGAAATAACCTGTTGGTCCCTTTGCTATCGGACAGTCAAGGACTACTACTAATGCACCTTGTTTCTCTTTTTGGTTTATCTGTTCCATGCATACAACCCTTCCTGTGATGGTTGTCAGGACACAGTAAATCAGAGAGGGTCCCTAGCCACATGGGGCTTTTAGGCTTGCACAGAGCCTCTTCTTCTTGCATGATTGACATTTTAGGCATGTGATCCTTTGTTGGGGGTGAGGGGCTGTCCTGTGCATTGTAGGGTTTTAGCAGCTTCCCTGCCCTCTACCTACTGGATAGTAACACCTCTCCCACTGGTGACAACCAAAAATGTCTCCCAACCTTGTAGATGTTCTGAGTGGGACAGGCAAAATCAGTCCCAGAGAATCACCTGTCTAACAGGAAAGATGCAGTGGGCTTTTGTCCCTATTTTTGGTTGGTAGCAGCTAAATTAAAAAAAAAAAAATTTTTTCTTTATTGATTTTAGAGAGGAAGAGAGAGAAAGAACATCAGTTGGCCACCTCCTGCATGCCCCCCACTGGAGATTTGGCCTACAACCTGGGCATGTGTCCTGACCAGGAATCAAACCAGCGACCTCTTGGTGCATGGGTCGATGCTCAGCCACTGAGCCACACCAGCCGGGCACAGCTAAACCTTTTTTTCTGCTATTTGGAATCCACCACCTTATGAGATTTGGAGGCAAGCAGAGTCTGTCTCCTTCTACAGAATCTGAAAATGCCAGAAACTTGCCGTCCAGAGTCCCCTGGCAGCGAAGGCATGCACCTTGCTTTGGCCAATCATGCACCTACCCGTGGTTTTGTGTTCAAAGATAGAGCTGCAAAGGAGCAGGGCCTGTGGAAAATTCTTTGGTAGTGATGGTGGGCAGAGCAAGATGTAGTTCCCAGGAAAGTAGAGAAGGATATTCCCCAAGACAGCCCGATCCAGAGACACAAGTCCCAGCATGGAGTTCTCAGTCCCAGAGGAGGCACCAGCTGCTCACGCCTTTCTGTGACAAGTTGGGGTCATCTTTCAGGCTGATCGTTTCTGAATGTGGTTCTACTAGTGTTTTACCTTATATCCTTGTGATAAATTCTTTTTCTGCATCAGTCAGTCCAATTTAGTCTCTGTCGCTTGCCACCTAAACTTTCCCTGAGACAGAAGATAAGACACTGACTAATCAGTAGCTGATTTCTGAAGACAGAGATTGAAGGGGTTGGAGCCCACACCTTGGCCAGAATGCGCTCTTATTGAGTGTTACCATTTGAATGTTCTTGTGCATTTTGATATTTCAGCATCCTGCCCTCATGGCATTTGGGTTTTTTAAGAAGAGAAAACAATCAAAAGTCTTAAGTGTTCAGACAGCTCGCCCCTAAATCCCATCCACCACAACCCCCAAACTTTCCTCGAACTTCAAAATGGTGGCAGCATTTTTATCAGATTATTCTGGTGGTTTGGCTTGGACCAGTCAGGCGACCTCTTCGCTCTAAGACCATCTTGGTATCTCTGCTTGTTGATAACTATGTTTGAATTTGGCCCTTCTTCAACCAGATTCTGTGAGAGAATTAAATCCTGAGGTCTCTACGCACCCTTTGTATATAATGAGAGAGAGAAGAGATTTATCGAACAACGAGGATGATAATAAATAAACATTAAGAGCTAATTCTGAGCACACCCTGTGCCAGGGACTGTTCTAAGTACTGCACAGCTACAATTTTTCTTTGAACCTTCACTTTGATGGTATGAAACAGGCACTATCATTATCCCCATTTTATAGATGGGAAAACTGAGTTAGTGACTGGTTCCTTAACTTGTCCAAGGTCACACAGTCAGTGACGGGCAGAGCTGGGAGATTAATGATTGATTGATTTAGAAGCACCCAACCTTTCAATATGGTAATGAAATCTTCTGGTCTCAAAGCTTGGGTTCAAACGCTAGTCTTTCTCCTTAACAGCTATGAGATCTTACTTTTAACTCTAGTTTCTCATCGTTAAAGTAAAAGTAAATAGTAGTGTCTAACCTCATAGGGATGTGAAAAGATTGAGTTAGTAAATGCAAAAACTTAGAATGGTGCATGGTCCCAAGTAAGCATTCAATAAATGTTAGCTAATATTATTAATATTATTATTAGTTCTCTGTGTGCAATTCAGGCAGACTGACTCCAGAGCCTGTGTTCTAGTTACGACCCTGTATTGCTCTTTGTACTAGACTGTGTCCTCAGTTCCTGAATGGAATGATTGACACATTAAGCTGTCAATAAATACTGGATGCATAAAGGAAGGAACAAATGCATGAATAGCCCTGGCTGGTTTGGCTCAGCAGTTAGAGTGTCAGCCCGTGGACCAGTGAGTTGTGGGTTCGATTCCAGTCAAGGGCACGTACCTCAGTTGCGGTTCGTCCCTGACCCCGGTGGGGTCATGCAGGAGGCAACCAGTCGGTGTGGCTCTATCACATCGATGTTTCTCTCTGTCTCTCTCTCTCTCCCTCCCTCCCACTCTGTCTGATAATAAGTAGAAAAATATCCTCGGGTGAGGAATAAAACAAAACAAAACAAAACAAAAACAAATTCATGAATAGCTGAATGGGTTAGTGAAAGATGTAGAAAACTGGGACTGATCTACTGTGTGGAGTTTGGAAAGAGAAACGCAAACTCATATTTTTTAGGAAAAAGAAAAATAATCCCTGTGTTAGCTATCATCAAGGTATTGAGAATTGTGCCTTCCTCCAAAGGAAAGTGACCAGCTTGTCTCTGCTAGAGCAAACCACAGGCCTTTGGACCTCCAAGCCTCTGGAACACTGGCTCCTCTCACACTTTCTCTTTGCTTCTCCCCTTGTGCCCAACCCCCTCCCACCCAGCCTGCGCTGTGAATTTCATGGCCGTAGCTTATGCCAGTAAAAAGCCTTTCATGTTCTGCTAATGTGGCATTTGTTTGGTAATATGCGGGAGAGAGCATTAAAAATAAATCCATAAATGGCATCTTATAAATTTGGATTTTCTGTTCTCGTAATTTATAGGCGCTCGTGTTAGAGAGCACTGTCTTATGCATAAATACAATTTCTCTGCGAGCTGATGATGGAATTTATACCAAAGGAGTTCGAACATATACTTCATGAACTCAGCATCCATGATTATAAGCTATTTCATGTATAACTGGAGACAAATGATCTCTCCCCTGTTTGTCTTAACTTAAAATGCAGTTGGTTTGCTTGAAAGCATTTCCGAGGCCCGGGGGTGGGGGCAGGGAACCCAAGATTTATACACCTTTAATATAATCAATTCTAAACATATCTTTCGACAAATAATTTAAAAATCTATGCATCATGAAACCCCTCTATTAATTTCAGAATACACAGTTTGGTGGATTTTTATGTGATTGTGGGTTTATGTATTTAAGGAGATTTAAAAAAAAAATTCATCCTCTCTTTCCTTCCTCCTCAGAAAGAAATTTTAACAGGAACGTTTTGAAATAAAATCCCACAAGGAAACAATCCCCTTAGACAATTAAACTGGGAGAAGGTCCCCCAAGGGCAGACCAAAAAAAAAAAAATCCGAAAAATAATTGTCGCGCTGGGTTTCTGCTGGATCTTGGCTGGGCATGAGAAACCACGGCGGTGTGCCCACACGCGTGGAGCGCACACACACACACAGAGCAAGTGCATCCCTCCACGGAGCAGGCTCGGGACACTCTTAGGTGGAACCATCAGGCCCGCAGCGGTGATTTGGAGACTGGAGGCAATATAAAATAACAATCAGGTCATTTACAAGGTTCACCAAATATTAACCTTACATCCAATTCTCCCCCAACCTTTCAGAGTCCCTAATGTGAATCAGACCAGCTCCCACGTCACTTCCCAATCCTCCGGACTGGGGGGTGGCAGCGGTGGGTGAGTGGGGAGAGCTGGTACACACTTGTTAGAAACACTTTAAGGAGCTGTGTTTATACCAAGATAATGATGCGGTTTGTTGTTGTTTCGAGTGCCAGAAAGATTGTTTAATTGCCCTCCCTTTCCTTAGGGGAAACTCAAAGGTTAATTCGTCCAAGAAAGTGGGGTTTGCATTTGCCCCGCAGATAACAGAACTACTCCAGCTGTGGTCCAGGGTGTAGGAAACTGTGGTTTAAGGCCAGGTGGCTGAGAGTTTTGGCAGGGAGGCCCGGAGTTAGGGTTTTGTGTTAGGGAACTGCCTGGCAGGAATCGTGCCGGATTGCGCGTAATGCCACGCTGCGGACTGCACTCAGACAGTTACGATTGTACTCAGATGTATCTTTAACCTAGTATCATAATTATTTTGAGCATTTTAAAAGAGATCCTAGATCGGACCGTGACCTATACTTCTTCACTTCTCATATTTTTAGCAGCCACTTTTGGGCCCTTACCAAGTGCCAGACATCGCGGTTGACATGCGTTCTAGTTCTACTCAGTCCTTACAACAACCCCGGAGGTGAGGTCTGTGAGCATCTTCACTTCAGACAAGGAAGTACCTCTCCCAGGTCCAGCCTCACTGACTGGGAGCTGGATGCAACCCTGCCCTGGCAGCCTGTGCCCCCGGGCACCGCGAGCCCTCTGTGTGAAGAGGGCAGGAGCCATCCACGCCTCAGTATTCCCTGCAGGTTTTTCTTTCAAATGCCAAGGAGGCAAAGGCGACTGAACTAGTTTGAGCCATGTCACAGAGAATCATCCAGTCAAATCATCCATGATCATCAAGATTCAATGGGGGCCCTGGCCGGTTTGACTCAGCGGTTAGAGCGTCGGCCTGCGGGCCGGAGAGTCCCGGGTTCGGTTCCCACTAAAGGCACGTACCTCAGTTGCAGTTTGTCCCCGGCCCCGGTTGGGGTCGTGTGGGTGGCGGCCACTCGATGTTTCTCTCTCTCTTTTCCTCCCTCTCCCCCTTCCGCTCTATCTAAAGATACATGCAAAAATGTCCTCAGGTGAGGATAAAAAAAAATTAAAAAAAAAAAAAAAAGATTCAATGGGAGCACCCCTGTCCCCCCTAAAAAAAAAGATTCAATGGAGGAAATCATCCCTAAGGAAGCCCCTCTGTTTGAAGACTGGATTTAGTTCATTCTCTTCTTGCTGTGACCAAGTTTTCCTCCCCCCTCTAAAGACCGATCATGCCTTCCTACTGAAGGCCTGGGAGAATGTCAGTGCAATTTCCAGTTTGAAATTAGGCCAGGTGAAGACTTCAACAATAACAGGAACAACACTGGTCTCTCTGGGTCTTCTCTGGAAAGGGGTGTTATCACTACTTCACTGGAAGCAGCAGTGACATTTCTTGTCAGTCAAGACCCTGCGTCTTACCGTTAGGCTTCTTTGAATGCATTTCTTTCTTTGTGGCGTGGAAGGGAGGGAGGGGGGCAAATTCTTCACCGAATATAGTGTTAGAATAAACAGTCCTGCTTGAATGTTGGAATGGTGTTTTAAAGTGAGGACCGGGGTATGTAGTCAGGAGACCCAATTTTAACAGCAGGGCTGTTATTTTAACAATAGGTTACCAGATCCATTGGGCAATCCGACTAAAAGCCCATATTTATTTCCCTAATTTTATAAACATTTAATAGGTCCTTATTAAACACATCAGCCAGCATGATTTAATAACACAATCAGTCTAGAAGTTTAAGAAAATTGAAAACAGGATTTGAATGTAATGCAGCCACAATTACTGGAGATTATAGGGAATCATTCCCACATGTCTCCAGTGGAGAGCTGCTAATCTCTGTTTGCGTGGAGGTGATTTCCTTTGGAACCCTGCCCAGCCTTCAACAGCACTAGCGCTGAACAAATTAGATTTGAAAGTCCCCAATTTTATGACTAAGGTAATATACTCTGTGAATTTAGAGAAACACTGAGTTCCTATTTTCACTGGCTCTCAAATGCTGGACAGGGACCTTGGTTTCATTTAGTTTGGCTCCACTTGGGATATGGTCATAGGTTTGAAGGGGTCAGCATATGTTTCTGTGTGTCTTTCATAGATACTCCAACTTCCCTCCACCCATACTGCTGAGGTATTTGCATCATGGCTCAATGAATGACGACAGATCTCAGAAATGTACTGCAATTAAACCTGGAAGAGAGCCTGCCGCTTGGGGCCCGGGGACCTGCGCTCCCTCCTCTACACTTTGGAGCCCCAGCCCATTCTCTGTCCTCTGCTTATGGCCCCTCCGCGTGGCTTTACTTATGCTCAGAGAGGGGCGACCTGGTTAAACTAGGCCTCGCTTTTCCCTCTTTCTTAGGCAGCTTCTAGAAAAAGGGTGGATTCTTTGCCAGGAGGCTGGATTTCCTGGCTCTGGGTAAACCAGCAAGGACCAGCAGGCTACAGACCGAAGTTCCAGGGGTTGTGGTATTAGGGGCAACGCTGAAAATCCGTTTCCTACTAGTCAGACAGTCTCTGCCTTGATGCTCTCTCCCCATCCTGTCTCGTACTTTTCTAGAACTAGAAAAGCATAATAAGAATGACTGTCCAAGACTGGGCACATACTGTAGCCTGCACACTATCGTATTAATGACGTAAAACCTCGCCATAACCCAGTAAGGTCAGCATCACCAATTACATTGCACCAGGAAGGAAACTGAGATTCTGCCAACTCTTGTACCTTGCTAAGGTCTCAGCAAAGGAAGGGTTCAAACCCAGAGATCTTTGATTGCAAAGCTCCTATTCTTCCTTGTCGTTGGGAGCTCGCCTCCTGCTACGGTGAAGGCAAGGACACGATCGCAAACCTTGTGTGAGCCTGGAAAGACACGCAGGTTTTCCTGAGCATCTCTCCACTCGATCCCGGAGTTCCGGTTTTATTCACTCGGTTTCCCTCTGGCTCTGTCTGTTGGTGATGACTTTTAGCTTTTGAAGAGACAGAAGCAGCAAGAAGGGGAAGAACTAGAGGACAAGAGGAAGGATTTGGGGCGAAGGTTTAGGAGCAGCGCTAGGCAGCTTGCAGAGAAGGGAGGAAATGAGATTTTAAAGTTCTCGGGTGAAGATTTATTGACCAGCGACCACGAGCCACGCACTGAGCTCCTTTCTTATGTTTCCCTTCATCCTAATCCTCTCAGTTCTGTGAGAGAGTTCTGTCCTGAGTTAAGCCTTTCTTACCCACGTGAAATCATTCGTTCAAAGTCACCCAGCTAGTAAGGGGATTTACACCCAGGCTTTGTGGGTCCAGCGCCCCTTCTTACCACTACGTGGAGGTGGTAGTGTATCAAGTAGTCCCTTCAGGCTGAGGAAAGCAGGTGAGGAACTCATGTCACTCTCGGGTTCGTATGCGTTTGGCCATCCGTGGAGCCCTTGCTTGAAGACCTCAGTAGCCTTATCTAAGCAAAGTGGGATGAAAACACGCTACTTGGGAGCTGACTTTGCATCCTGAGCCCACACCTTTCTCCCCACCACGTGCACACACACACGCACACACGAGCATACACACATGCACACACACTTTTATGTGATACAACTCACAGCACATACAAATCCATTACTGTTTATTAAGGTTATATATGCTGACTATTAAAATAGAGTGGAGCCCTGGCCGGTTTGGCTCAGCGGTTAGAGCGTCGGCCCGCGGACCAGAGAGACCTGGGTTCGGTTCCCGCAAAGGGCACGCACCTCGGTTGCAGTTTATCCCCGGCCCTGGTTGGGATCGTGTGGGTGGCAGCCAGTCGATGTGTCTCTCTCACATGGATGTTTCTCTCTCTTCCTCCCTTTCTCCCTTTCGCTTTATGAATACAAAAAGTGTCCTCAGGTGAGGATTTAAAAAAAAAAAAAAGAATGGAATGAAATTAAACCCCTCAGGCCATCAAGAAGACCAGAATCCTACATCCACCCACCATTCTAGCCAGGGATTTGGTTGCCCAAAGGTCAAAAGTCTGAACACTCAGACGTCTGCTTCAAGACTTTCCTTTTGTCCTTTCCTTTACTCTAGAGCGGTGGTTCTCAACCTTCCTAGTGCCGCGACCCTTTAATACAGTTCCTCCTGTTGTGGTGGCCCCCAACCATAAAATTATTTTCGTTGCTACTTCATAACTGTAATTTTGCTACTGTTATGTCTTAGGCGACCCCTGTGAAAGGGTCGTTTGACCCCCAAAGGGGTCGCGACCCCACAGGTTGAGAACCGCTGCTCTAGAGGATGGGAATTCTGTAGAGTCGACTGCACCAAGCTGAAGGGCACGCAGGGCCCTGCCTCCCTGCAGATTTGAGGTCACCTCGGGTGACAGCCAGTTCAGTGTCACAACACATGAAGGTTTTCGAAGTGTCCCAACCACCTCCTTTGACTGGGATCCTTTACACCAACTCTGGAGGTAGCCAGTCCAGGGCCTGGCCCCGGGAGGGGTCCTACTTATGCCACCATCTCATCGACAGCGACTCCAGCTCAGGGGAGAGCCTGGTCTCAGTCAGAATGTGCTGGGCTCGAAAGAGAACCTCGAAATTCCCCTGAAGTATAGTTTCTGGGCCACATAGAATTAGCATCTTTTTTCAAAATTTTACTTTTACTGTGAATGGCTCAACTGGTTTCTAGAGCCATTGCACACAGCAGCCTGAGTATTTAACTACTTTTCAAAAGAAATATAAATAAATTCAGTTGAACTCTCTGAGAACGAATCCAACTAAATAAATAGCAGAGCGGCTTTTCCGTTTCCAAAAGACAGTGTCTTCTGGAGTATCAGTCCATTGCATCACGAACCATTTTATTTAATCCCAGTTCTCCAGGGCAGACCTCCCGCCAGATCCTCAGCATTCGTTCTAATTAGGTCGTGTGGCTCAGTGGTGGCAGAGCGTGACCTCTCCGGACCCCGCCTGGCCGGCTCCGGTCCTCACCCCGCCAACCACTCGCTTTGTGTCCTTGGGCAAGCTCACTTAATCTCTGTGCATGAGTGTCCCCATCTCTAAAATGGGGACAATAACGAGATCCACCTCCGGAGGTGGCTGTGATGATGAAATTAGATAATTCACGTAAAGTACTTAGAACAGTGCCTGGCAGCTGTTAAGAGTTCAATCAATGTGATCTCCTGTGCCCTCCAGTGGGAAAATGCCTCAATCAAGATGGAAGTCACTGGGCAAGATGTAGATTTGGTTTCAAAATAAATAACATGGGTTGAGTGTTACGCAGGGAACTGAGAATGCGGTTTCAGAATCAGCCAAACCTGAGTTTGTGTCCTGGCTCTGCCTCTCTTTGGAGCTGTCATCCAGGTAACCTCTCCAAGCCTCAGTTTCCTCACTTGAGGAGGATGGCAATGCCTAGGTTAGGAGCTTAGTGGATGGATTCCGCATGGGGCCGCTGTGGGCAGAACAAGCCCAATGGACAACTCTTGTCCCTGTCCTATTTCCATTGAGGATGGAGCGTGGGGCCCAGGCCCATCCAACGTCTGGTAGGAACCTGCAAAAATAACATTCCTGTGGCAATTCCCCCTAAAACGCAGTGACCTGAGAACATTTCAAGCGTTTTATTTTCACGTCTGCTCCAATAAATGAAAACAATTTAAAGAAGCAAAATGTCAGGGCCAAAAATTTTCAAAGAGATTTCTTTTTTTTTTTTTTTTTACCTCTAGCTTGAAAGCAAACAGTAACTTCTAAGCAAGCAAACAAAAGGGCCTTTTATGCATATCTGATTAGCTCATTTCCTTTGATTTTGGGGAGTGATGTCATCGGGGCCCAGCTGTTGGTATGCTGCAAATGATTTCCCTTCCTCGTGTTTCAGCAAGCCATTTCTGCCCCTAATGGAATTACTTTGAGTGGAACCCAGCATTTTTCATGGTTCACCTCCTCTATCAGCTGATACCCGGGACGCCTCTGGAAAGAATGAGGAAAGGCAGCAGAGGCATTTAAATGCCTGGAGAACAATAATTTCATGTAGACCCTTCTCACGCACGTGTCGTTTCGTGCTGTGTCTCCAATGCCTTAGCTTCTTCTTGATTCGTCCTAGAAAATAATCGTGAGGGTCTGGGGGCTCTGCATGGAAGGGTCTTGGGTCCTCGGGAGCAGGCTGGCCCGCCCCTTCGTGCCTCAGTGCTTGCCCGGGAGCTGACATGTTAAGTCGACAGGGCGGGCACAGAGCCCTGGCTTTCCATTCCGCTGGCCCAGGCCCACGCAGCCCCAGGCCCACGCAGCCCCGCGCTGGGCGCTCAGTACCCAGGCTCTGTCAGCCTGTTTCTTACGGGGCCTAACAAGGAGCACAGGTGAGGGGGGCTATGTGAATACGGGGTATATGGGAAACCGTACTTGACATTCACTTTTGCCATAAACCTAAAACTGCCCTAAACAATCAAGTCTGTTGTTAAACATCTTAAGCACACTCTGTGAGAACAGGCCTGGGGAGGGCTCGGGACCCTCCGTGGCCTGGTAGTTACCATCTGCTGCTTCTCCTTCTCTGATAGACCAGTTAGTAGCTACAGGGCTAGGACTCTCTGCTGGCCGAGGGCTTTCCGACCCAGCCACTGCGGACATTTGGGGCCACTGAAGCCTGGGTTGTGGAGGTGGGGGTGTCTATGAATTGTAGGAGCATCCCAGAATCCCTGGTCTTTCTCCACTAGATGCCTGTAGCACCCCCACCACCCCCTGCCCCTTCACACACACACTCAGTTGTAACAACCAGAAACATCTCTAGACCTTGCCAGATGTCTCTCGAGGGACAACACTGCTGCCGGTTGAGACCGCTGTGCTAGGTTGGGGGAAAAACAGGAATCCGTGCATTCCACGGCTCCCCTTCACAGCCACGGTGAAAGGACTCGTCTCTCCAGTGCTCAAACCCATCGCTCAGGTCGATTGCACGAGCACATCTGGTTCACCTCACCCCTGCTCCTGACCTCTGGCTCCCACATCTGGAACGCACCAGCTGCCCCCCTCCTCCTGTCTGAACCCTTCCTAGCTCTAGCCCCCACCTCCTTCAATAATAAACCCTCCTGAATCCGTAAGCTCTGGCTCCTCTTCTCTTCCCAGCCTCCAAGTGCTGCTCAGTACAGCACCTCACTCTGCCGGGGCCCTGTCCTGCTTGCCTTAGAGACAAGGGGCTTTAGAGCAGGAAGGGACGATGTAAGTCATGTGACCCGGTGGCCTTCTGGAACAGAAAGGACTTGTCCAAGGTCACAGTGTTGGTTGACTGCAGACCTGCGTTTGCAACCCCTGGAGTGAGTGATCCCAGGAGCTGGTCCCTGTGTCCGGCCTGTGCCTCCATTCACAAGGCAGCCCCAGTTACAGCCCGGTTGGCAGGTGCAGACTCATAGCTCTTCAGAGATATTCACGAGCTACTGGTCTTCCCAGGGATGCTTAGTTTAAAGACTTTTCTTCCTGGGTCTCCCTGCTTACACTGAGCCCTATAGTGTAATAGTCAGAGAAATGGTGTAGGAAGCAGTTTTCCAACCTGAACCTACATCAGAATCACCTGGGAAACTTTTTTTAAAACACAGACTGCTGGGCCCCACCCCCAGTGTTTCTGATTCTGTGTTTGAGGGGGGGAGGGGAGGCTGGGACTTGGCATTCCTAGGCCATACTGGTATTGCTGGTCTCAGCCTCACTCAGAGGGCCTTACAGAGAGTGATTAAGAACTTGGACTTTAGAGCTAGATAACCCTGGGGTTGAGCTCCTGCTTTACGACGTTAGACAAATGACAATCTCTTTGAGCCTCAGTTTTCTCCTTTGTAAAACCAAGATAATAATCATTCAAAGTGCTCTTAAAAATGTACTACGATTTTTCATTGAACGTGGTATCTTTCATTTCTTACCGGTTCTCAGCATGTGTTCTGCCCGGAGGTGTGAAAAAAGGCCCATTTCCTTCTAAGTGTTTAAACTGGTGGCTTAAGGGGAAATCACAGGGAAGCTGAGCTCCAGGGAATGTATTTCACTTGGTATGAGACTCCGCAGAAATCACTTGATTTCTCAGCCATTTCTGTAAAATGGGCAAGATGGCCCTTCTCTGACTTCTCACCCCAGGTCCCATTGGACAGGTCAGAGGAGAGTAATGAGTGCTTTAAAAAGTGTTACTTGAGCCCTGGCCCATGTGGCTCAGTTGGTTGGGTGACATCCCATGCACCCAAAGATTGCCAGCTGGATTCCCAGCCAGGGCAAATGCTGGAGTTGTAGGTTCGATCCCCAGTAGGGGGCGTGTGGGAGGCACCCATTGATGTTTCTCTTTCACAGGGATGCTTCTCTCTCTCTCTCCCTCTCTTTCTCTCTCTCTCTCTGAAAATCAATAAAAAATCTTCGAAAACAAGTATTACTTGATAATATGATACTGCTTACTCAAGTTTATTTTTGACTTGGAGGCTCATTGGTGATCATCCTTTGTTTCTTTCCAATTCCTGCATGCTTTCCTTCCAATAGGCACTGGCTCCCTTTTCTGCCTTGTCTCTTTTACCTAATTGCTACTTAACTATAAGCAATTTGCTTTAAAACTCACCTGCCTAATGAGTGCTGCCTCCCTGTCTCCTCTCTCCAAGCAGAGTAAACGTTCTTGGAGGAAATGAGCTACGCTTTCCATTTCTTTTGAATTCCCCCCAAGTACCTGGGACCATTCTAGGAACAGTCAACAGACAAAGACTGGCTGAATATATATTATGCAGTTTGCATAGTATTACTATCAAAGCTTTAACCAGGACGTGGGAAAATAACTTCCTACATCTCGTTATTTAAAATACAGGTCTTTTCATCTTCAGCTTGTTGCTTATTGTGTGTGAGGGATTGGTCTCTGACAAACTCTGACCACTTGAGTTGACTGCCAACAGAAGGACTCCTGGGTGACTCCATAAGCCACATACTCCTCTGGTTTGGTTTTGTTTTTTAATCCTCACCTGAGGATATTTTTCCATTTATCTTCAGATAGAGTGGGAGGGAGAGAGAGAGAGAGAGACATCGATGTGAGAGGGACACATCGACTGGTTGCCTCCCGCACGACCCCAACCAGGGCCAGGGACCGAACCGCAACAGAGGTACGTGCCCTTGACCGGAATCGAATCCACGACTCTCTGGTCCATGAGCCGACACTCCAACCGTTGAGCCAAACTGGCCAGAGCCTCCTCTGGTATTTTATTAACAGTTATTGGGGGGGGGGGATCCCAGTCATAGGAAACGGAAACATGGCTGGCTTTCAATTGTCATATCACTTTGTGACTAAAATGGTAAGAGCATTATGCTGAGTTGGTTGCCCAGTCTTCCCACCTTAAATGGACAAACGTTAAATTCTTGAAATAATAAAACCCTGAGAGTAACGGGAAGTGGAGTGGAAAGGAGAGAGTTGAGAAATGAGATGAGGGCATCCGGGCCTGGGTTGCTCACTGGTGTCCCACTGAAGTGTAGCCATAAAATAACAGGCCGGGTAGAGGGCATGAGGTTCAGCTAGTATTCTCTCCCTTCTCCAAAGTGCCTTCTTTTAAGAGAAGAGTGATTCTCCAAAGACAGGTTTTTCTAGGGTGAAGCTGGGGGGGAGAGAGCCCTGATCCCAGGCATCTATGGAATCTTCACGAAGTCTGAAATCTTCCAATATTCTGGATGGGATTCCTTGTTTATTTTTTCTTGCTAGTATGTGTCACTTCAGGAACATCATTCCACCACTTTTCATTGTATTCCCCACTCACTCATTATTGCCACATCCTCGAAGAGGACTTGGCAAACGAATCTCATTCCACTACTAGTTAGGAAGAATGACTCTATTCAGTAGGGGGAGTGACCCCTAAAGGAGGCAGCTGGAAGGCGGTGACAGGATAGTGGATTTGCAAGGGGTGGCTTGTCTCACCTGTGATGCCCTTGGGTCCTCAGTTTGGCCCAGTGGCTCTCAACCATGGGTCATGACACACATGTACATATGTCGCTTCAAGACACGTGTTGCGAAGCACAAGCTATGGCACTGGCGGGTGATTTTGTCTTTATACACTTGAGTGGAGTCAAAGACGTTTTGGGACAAAAGTCACTCTCATGTGTGTTCTAATGTGCTGTCTGGGGTGGGGTTCAATATGTGCTGTCTACATATGCCTATGGGGGTGGACATTGAACGTGTCATGTTGAAAGTGATTTTAAAAGACTGAGAAACATTACATTAGATGTTTGTGTCCCATCCCTGGGGCCCCTGGTATTCTTTTGGGGGATGCAAATGGAGACCATAAAGATAGGTCCCAAGTTCCCAGATCACAGAACATTATCTGTACCCAAACCCCTCACGTGGAGGAAAGGAACATTTGGAGTGGTCCTTCCTCTTGATGCCTCCAACTTCATTTCCAAGGTAGTGGCTGATTAATCCTCCCATCATACCATGTGTCCAGTGTCCAGTAATGGCGGTCTCTGATGTGTGAACGATTTTAATTGTGGGCCCAGATGTTACTTTCAGGAGTAATTTGTCTGTAATTTGAGGAGGTGGTCTCACACAAATCAACTGAGAAGAAGAAAATTATAGTGACTAGTTGAAAGCAATCACTGCTCAGGAAAAAGAGGTGATGGAACTGTTTCTGCCAGGTAGGCAGGATGTTCCATGGGATTTAAAAGAAAAGCATGCCGTGAGCACTCCCCTGTGTAAACATCTTTGTCAGCCAGACCCTCACCTCTCAGGGCATCAGCAAAGAACCAATAAGAGCCACTCAAGAAGGAAGTGGCTGTGTTTTGTCTTAGATAGGAAATACTTGAAGCTAAGTTCTCCTTCAAATTTTGCCCAAGCCAACTAAAAATGTTAAGTTGTTGAACTGTAGACATTTGTTCCTAATTTGTTATTTTATTGATGATGATGATGATAATGTTGCTATACCTGTGTTCTTTTTGCCGCACTGACATAGCTCAAATTGCCATGAGCAGTGACACAAACAAGAAGCTTTCAATAAAGTTGACGTCATCACGTAGACCAGGGTGGATGTGGCTTTACCTATGGCTTGATGCAGGGCTCAGATGATGTTACCAGGACCTGTTTCTCTCTCTCCATTTCCCTGGGTGCTTGGCTCGTTTGTCAGGCTCCACACTCTCACAGAACGGCCGCAGCAGTCCCCGAACCTACGTCCTCTGATTCACTTCCCAGAAGGAAAAATGGGTGGTCACTTTCCAGGACGCCTAGCCAAAGACTCACTGCTCTGACTGGGTCATTGGCTCGTCTCCAAGCCAATCACTATGGCAGGGGTGGAGATGTAGCACAGTGAGGACTTATGCCTAGCACACACATGTGCTTTGCCCCAGAAGTTCATGGGTTAGGAGTTACCAAAACATATCCATGGTAAATATCCACTCACTACTATTGCCATGTATTGAGAGCTATGTACCAGACATTATCTAACATTCTCCCCACAGCCTCTCATTCATACATTCATTCAGAAAACATTTGTTGAGGTCCTATTGTGAGGACCAAAGCACGTGGTCACCACTCACAGTTTAGAAAGGAATGTATTATGAGGTAGGTATAACCATCTACATTTTACAGATGGGACTACTGGGGCTTCCTAGAGATATTTCCTACAGCCCTACTATTGCCCTACAAATGAGAAATGGAGATCCAAACCCAAATCTCAGTTTCCATAGCTTATGTCCTTAGCTGCTATGCCGGTCTAACTGCTTTGGGGTATAACCTACGATAGACTAATATATGTTTACCTGTGACCGTGGCCCCACCCCCATCACAAGGATTATTTCATGATGAAGAGGAGAGTGAGAGAATATAACAGATCCAAGGAATATGTATCCTCCCATTCTACTCTCTACTGATGAGTCAATATCAAAGTCTTCTGGCTTCTTAATGTTAAGTGACCACAGACTGACCAACTAATTTTTGTGAATGTGCTTTCATTTATGTCTCCTCGATGCTTTAGAAATAAACCAGTTTGATCTCAGATATTTGGTCCTGTGGGAGCATCTTTGCAGCTCCTTTGGCAAAGTCAGGATTTTCAATCCTCTCTGGCTTCCAAGAGTTCAGCAGGCTGCCTTACACTACACAGGAGGAAACTGAAGCTCAGAGAGGTTAAGTGACTTGTCCAAAGTCTCTCAGCTAGTAAGAACTAGAGCAGGAGCTTAAACCACCTATTTTTTAAACTCATACACCAGTGTTTCCCAAACCGCTGTGCTCCTTCGTGAGTTTCTGATCATATACTTACCAACTTCATTTCAGTATCTACAGTAACAATGTTTGTCAGTGTTAGTGAGTACATATTTTTCAGAGGCACATTTCAATAAACATAAAACTACTCGAAGTTTAAAAATCCATAGACGAATCCCCTAAAAATGTCTCCTGTACCATCAGCAGCCATGTCTGACGTGGAGAAACGTGGGCTATGTCATGTAATTGCCTCACCAGTTAGCTGGTCATAGTTTCAGGACCAAGGCTTCGGCTGAGAGGCAGACCACAGGCAATTTCCATGGAAAGTTTTTACTTTTTTTTTCTTTCCAGGAAGAGACACACATGTATCAGCTGCTTGGGGATGTGGTCATGGTCAGTCCCTTCCCGTCCGGGGCCAGTGTTGACCTTCCCGGTCACAGTCACATCCCCATGCTCTGCTCACTTGCTGTCTTTGCTTGTGGGTGAGACATAGATGCTACTGAAAGGCAAACCCAACTTTTCAAGCCCCACAAATATTTGATGCCTTTTATTGTTTTGCAATTTTCATGAACTTTTGTGATGTATTTCTTTGGTGGCTATCGAACTGCATTATTATTATTTTTTTAAAATACGTTTTTATTGATTTTTAAAGAAAGAGGAAGGGAGAGGGAGAGAGAGATAGAAACATTGATGAGAGACAAACATCGATTGGCTGCCTCCTGCACGCCCCCCACTGGGGATCGAGCCCTCAACCCCCGTATGTGCCCTGACTGGGAATCGAACCTGCAACCTTTTGGTGTATGGGTCGATGCTCAACCACTGAGCCACACCAGCCGGGCTCAAACTGCATTATTGTTCAAATTGAGAAATATCTATTTTGGAGAGAGACTTCAACCATGAAGCTATGGCAACCTTCACTTTATTTTGTTATAATGATGGTTGGCTCCCCATAAATTACCCTACTGGTTTTCGAACTTCTGATAAGCTTATAAGCCACTTACGGAGGAAATTCAGATCCCGAAGTGCATATTTACTCCTACTTGGGAGGAAGTATTAGGCAAACTACCTCGTACCTCTCTGTTGGAACACAGAGAATAGGAGGAAGGGAAAAGACCCTATTGCATTTGAGCACATTTCTTCACAAAAATTCAGGCTCTTAGAGGCGGCTCATTTGTTTTACCATTTAACAATGAAATTGAGGAAGTCTGTGTTTGTCCTCAGCTATTTTTGGCTGCCATGATGCTCAGGGAGACTGGGGATATTGAATGCTAGTTTGCCTTCTTGAGGGAAAGACTTGGCATGTTTTTGTTTTTTCTCATGAGAGAATCTATCAGATTTCAAAATAACACTTCAACTTTTCCCCAACTCCGAGGTAGAGCATTAACCAGATTACTGATGCCATTGTTAACTCCAGATAGAGTTTAGATCCTTTCTCCTGTTGTGCTAAACCTCAAATCTGTTGCACGTTAGAATCACCTGAGATGTGTTTAACAAATGCTGATGCTCAGGCCCAGGCCGACCAATCAAACCAGGGTCTGTGAGGCTGGAACTCGTGCACACTTTGGGAAGTTCACAATGGCCAGTGTGCACACAGGGTGGAGAAGCTTCTTCCATAGCCCCGGCTCCAGGGGTTTCGGTAGTGTCCTGATCAGATGAAGTTGGGCAGGTCTGGGGTTGAATCCCTCTCCACTTACCAGCTATGACATAGGGCTATTCGTTTAGCATTTCCAAGCCTGAGGTCTTCATCTATAAAACAGAGATGATAATGGCTCCATGTGGAGTTCTTTCCTTCTTCCCTCCCTCCCTTCCTTCTCCCCTTCCTCCCTCCCTCCCTCCCTCCATCTCTTCTTTCTTTTCTCCAGGAACTGAAATTATGCTATTCCCAAAGATAGCCTTGACTTGATTCATTAAGTCTGGACAACGACCTTTGAAGTCGATGCTGTTATGATGGTTCACTTTACATATGAGGAAACAGAGCCACTGGAAAGTTGAATAATATGCTCACATTTACACAATAAGTGGCAGAATCAGGATTGAGAAATAAACAAATGTATCTTCCTAATAAGGTTGTTAGAAGGACTAATGAGCTAATGCAGGTAAAACGTTTGACATGGTGGGCTTCCCAAAGGAGTTTCTGGTGCTTAACCTGGTTTTGAATCCCTGTTTTGCTACTGAAATAATTTCTTTTGTAGTCCCCCTACAGCTTGGAATCTAAGTAAATACTGCTCTATAGAGGGCATCTTGCCTTCATTCATATGGTTCTGTTTGCCCCCAAATCAAGTAGTTATTTGGAGCTTGTCTGAGTCATCTTTGCCTTCCTATTAAGAAAAGTCACATTAATTATCTGCTGGTTGATTAAAAATGATCAGAGAAGTTACTCCAATGGCTAACGCCCAACTATCTAAATTGAATTAAAGACACCCCCACACAGAGGATGTCCAGGAGGCCCAAGGCTTTATAAAATACTGCAAACTTCCATTTTGAGAAGCCTTCTGAATTTTCAGGTGGCAACCCTTTGCCAGATTAATTGATTACCTAATTAAAGACAAATGATCCACAGATCCCTCTAGTAGCCTCAGAATAGTACCTGGGCCCCATCCCAAAAATTCTAATAAAGTAGGTCTAAGGAATATGTATCTTCAAAATGCAATGCAAGATAAATAAATCAATACAATGGAATATTAGTCATAGGACAGAAGTACATGCTACAAAATTGATGAACCCTGGAAACATTATGTTAAGTGAAATACTCACAAACACTACATATTGTATGATTCCATTTATATGAAATGCCCTAAATAGGCAAATCTATAGAGACAGAAAATGGATTAGTGGTTGTCTAGGGGTGGGAGGTATTGGGGGGAAATGGGAATGCTTGCTAGATGATATGGGATTTCTTTTGGGGGTTATGAAAATGTTCTAAATCAATTGTGGTAACGGTTGCACAACTCTGTGAATACACTAAAACCGTCAAATTGAATACTTTAAATTGGGTGAACTGTATGATATGTGAATTACATCTCAATAAATCTATTATATTAAAAATAAAAGCAATCCAGATGACATTGCCTTTGGTGAAATTTGGGAACCAAATCTCAGCCCCAACTTCAATTAGAATCGGCTGAGGATCTTTCATTAGCTACTAGTATCCATGTCCCACCACCAGAGATTCTGGTTCAGCTGAGATGAGAGCACCGTTTTTAAAAAGGTTCCCACATGAGTTGAATATGCCCTTTAGGTTGAGAATTTCTGGAATAGGTGAACTTGAGGTTTCCCTCTTCCCTTGAGATGCTACGACTCCCCAAGCATCTAATTCTGTCTTAGTGTTTAAGAGCACAAGCTCTAGATCAAATACTTGCATTGCCATTTAGCTCTGCCTTTCATAAGCTGTGTGACGTTGAGTGAGCTAGTTAACTTCTCTGAGCCTTGATTTCTTCATCTGTAAAATGGAAATAATGATAGCACCTATCTCATAGAGCTTTTGTGAGGATTAAATGATGTGCATAAATGATTTACTCTCATGCCTGGCATATAGTAGGAACTCCTTGTGAAAGATAATGATGATGGCCACAAAAGGTGATGATTCTCCTGCAAGGAGAAGGGATGTAAATTTGGATGCTGGAGGGCTGGGTATTTTATATGATGAACTATGGCCAAAGGCAGACCAAGTTCATATGGAGTGTGTTTTGTTGACAAAGACTGATGGGTAAGTGAGTCAGTGGCAGTGAGAAATATTCTTATTTGAATACCATAGGATTAAAAAATGAAGAGCTAAAGTTTTTCTCATTGTAATGACCCTGTTATAAGTTGACGTTTAGATGGGGCTAAGCATAAACACCGTAGTCCTCCCACTGGCTATGTTAACCTCCCCCCCCAAAAAAAAAACTTTCTGCTCCTGATGTCCAGGGAAGATGGGGGATGTGTCTGAGAAAGTTCTCCATTAGGTGTGGGTATATTTTTAGACTGGCAGTGTTTAAAAATATGGATGGATAGATAGATAGATAGATAGATAGATAGATAGATAGATAGATAGATAGATAGATTCAAACCGATATGGAAAGCCACCAAGCATGAGAAAGCAAGAAAATTTGAGCCTTCTGGGAGATCCAACCTCTATGGCACAACTGCGTGTGGAACAAATAATGACACAAACTTTCGGAGACTTTATTTTCAAACTCCAGAAAACAAGAAAGATTGATGATGCTTAATCTGCCAGAGGGTCAGTTCCCTGCTGGTGCTGTTTTAATCCCCTCCGCCCCCTCGCCCCACACCGACTTAAAAACGACATCAGAACCCAGTATACTGCTAGCGCACTTCTGGAAGATTTGGCGTTGGCGTTGTTTTTCTGACCGGTTTGCTGATTAGTGTTTATTCCTAGTCATCTGTGGCTGGAAACATGACCCAGGGAGGAGAAAGACCAGGGCAACAACATGCAGTGACATTGTTAGAATTACTCACCATGTTTTCATCAGGAATCACTCAGCCCACATCCACCACCACAGCAGATGCCTTCACGAGCCAAATCCCGGGCACTGGCGTCCAGGCAAAGCAGGGGTCCCTTAGCACTTGGCAAGATTCCTGCCCCTTTGCCCGGGATCTGCAGCCCAGCGCTTGGCCAGCAGTGCAGGTGGGACGGGCGGAGGGAGTCGGAGTCTGCTGCCTCTGACAGCCACGCTCTGATGTCACCACAGTCGGAAAGAGCTGCAGTAAGGACATGGCACACTTGGGCCCACAGACAGCGGGCTGGGGGGAATATCCAACAGTGCATTTTAAGTCATGATACCTCTTTGAGTAATTCAACTCTCAGAACTCAGGTTTTCTGAAGATATTTATTCATTCTTAGTAATTCTGCAAATGTTTATTGAGTACCTACTATGCACCAGCTCCTTCGTGTTAGAAGGAAGGCAGTAGATGAACAAGAGTATTAATTCACTATGCAGACAAATGATTAAAATGTATCTATATCTAAATCAGTGACTTTGTAACACTGAGAAACTCCTAGACTGGGGTTTACTTTCCCCAATAGATAGGATTACATCATTGCTTACTAAGCCCAGAGCCTAAATATTGCTGACTTTGCTGATTTTGTAGTTCCTTTTTCTGGATGTATGTCTTTTAATAGTTAATTTTTCTTCTCTCCTTCCAAAAGTAAGAAATTCCTATTCTTAAATTCATTTGGAAAATATGGGAATCATTTTTAAAAATCATCCATCATCTTATAACCCCAAAACAACCTTTCTTAGCTTTGGGGCGTAGAATGGGGGATTTTTAGATCATGAAAAAAATATAAATCTATCTTAATCTTAGCCTAGTAGATCTTCTTAGTACAGTACAAATTCAGCTGCCTAAAACAAAGACAGAGGCACGGTATTCTAATGGAAGGAGTCTTTTCTTTTTTACTTTAAATTATTTTTTATTTTTCAATTACGGTTGACATACAATATTATATTAGTTTCAGATATACAACCCAGTGATTAGTCATCGTATAGCTTGCTAAGTGATCACCCTGAGAAATCTAGTACCCACCTGGCACCAGATATAGTTATTACAATATTATTGACCAGATCCCCTATGCTGCCACTTCACATCCGTGTGACTGTTCTGTAACTACCACTTTACACTTCTAAATTCTTTTCCTTTTTTCACCCATCTCCCCAACCCCTTTCCCATCTGGCAACTGTCAAAATGTTCTCTGTATCTGTGAGTTTGTTTCTGTTCTGTTTGTTTGTTTATTTTGTTTTTCAGATTTCACATAGAGGTGAAATCATATGGCATTTGTCTTTCTTGTCTGACTTATTTCACTCAGCAAAATACCCTCAAGGTCCCTCCATGTTGCTGCAGATGGCAAGATTTCATTCTTTTTTTTTTAATGGATGAGTCATATTCCATTATATATATGAACCACTTCTTTATCCGTCCATCTATTGATGGACACTTAGGTTGCTTCCATATCTTGGCTATTGTGAATAATGCTGCAATGACTGTATGGATGTATATGCCTTTTCGATTTGGTGTTTTGGGTTTCTTCATATAAATACCCGGAAGTGGAATTGCTGGGTCCTTCTTTGTCTCTCAGGGTATAGCCTTCGTTTTAAAGTCTATTTTTTGTTTGTTTGTTTTCATTTTCATGAAATATCTTTTTCCATCCCTTTATTTTCAATCTGTGTCTTTTGATTTGAAGTGAGTCTCTTGTAGACAGCATCTGTACTGGTCTTGTTACCAGGTTAGGAAAGTTTTCTGTCATTATTTTCTCACATAGGTTTTCAAGTTCTTGCTCTCCCTCTTCTCCTTCTGGCACCCCCACGATGCAAATGTTGGTACGCTTGAAATTGTCCCAGAGGCTCTTTATACTATCCTCATATTTCGGATTCTTTCTTATTTGTGCTGTTCTGGCTGGGTATTTTCTGCTTCCTTGTCTTCCAAATCTCTGATTGTATCCTCAGCTTCATCTGCTCCACTGTTGATTCCCTATAATGAGTTTTTTATGTCAGTTCGTGTATTCTCCATTTCTGACTGGTTTGTTTTTTATTTCCAGCCCTATTCTTATGTTTCCTATCACTTTAAGTTCTCACTCAGTTCATCTACTCGTCCCTAAGTTCATTGAACATTCTTAGAACCAGTGTTTTGAACTCTGCATCTGGTAGATGGCTTGTCTCCATTTTGTTTCGTTCTCTTTCTGAGGTTTGTTCTGTTCTTTCATTTGGGACATTTCTTTGTCTCCTCGTTTTGGCTGCCTCCCTGTGTTCATTTCTATGTGTTAGGTAGAGCTGTCATGTTTCCTGGGCTTCGTAGAGTGGCCTAACGTAGCAGGTGTCCTGTGGGGCCCAGTGGCACAGCCTCCCTGATCACCCAAGCTGGGCACATTGGGTGCTGCCCAGTGTGGACTGTGTCTGCTCTCCTCTCGTAGTTGACCCTTGATTGTTGTTGGCACCTCAAACAGAGGGGTTACCCCCAGGCCAGTCGGCTCAGAGGATTGGCTATGACCACGGTGGAAGATCAGCTGTGCAGGGGTCGACCCCAGTGAGCAGGATTTCAGCAAGGCTCTGGTTCCCAGTGAGTCCACCCCTTAGTATATGGCTTGTAGAGGTGGTTGGGTGGTGCTTCATTGTGGTCTGGAGCTGTCCACTGGGTGCACTGGCTCTGGGGCCTCTCAAGAGATGCAGGCCAAGGTCAGCCGCCACCTGTGTCCTGGCTGTTACTTGTGCTGGGCCTGGAGGTTGCCCAGGAGAGGCCAAGCTGCAAACCAAGGCCAGCTGCCACTAGCGCAGGGCCTGGGGCGACTTAGCAAAAGGTACAGGGCATGCCGAGGCCAGACACTGCTTGTTTGAGAGATTTTAGGAAAGTCTGAAGCATGAGCCCAGAGAGTCCCTTTGTATGGAAAAGCTACTGGAAAGGGCTTGGGTTGGGCCTGCAAGTTGGGTGGGGTGGGGTCTCAGGGAATCACCGGGGCGGGGCCAACAATGATAAGCAGGTGGATGGAGTCTCAGATAAATAGCACCCACCTGCGGGCTCTGTGGTCGGAGGGCTCAGCAAAGGAGCAGTGGTCTCTGCCAGCACTTCTGTCTGGGAGAAAGCTGCCCCTCCAGCCCTTGTTCCGATGCCAGACAATTCCGTTCCTCCGTGTGTGCCTTTCGAGCTGCTGTCCCAGGGCCGGAGCTCAGAGCGAGTGAGTCCTTCAGCGGGTAAGTCCGTGCGTGGGCCCTGTAAGGGGAACACCTGGGATTCCAGCAGCCCTTCGTCTCACTCAGCCACAGTCCCTGCTGGTCTTCACCGCCAGGAGTTATGGAGACCTCGCTCCTGGTACTGGAACCCTGGGCTGGGGGACCTGGTGTGGGGCTGGGACCCCTTGTTCCTCAGAGGAGATATCACTCCTGATTTTTATCTACCACCCGTGGGTATGGACCAGCTTGCTCCTCATCTTCGTTCCTCCTCCTCATCTCGACGTGGCTTCTGTTTTCTGGCCTTAGTTGTAGGATTTCTGTTCGGCTAGATTTCAGGAGGTTCCGAACGATGGTTGTTCTGTAGTTTAGGTGTAATTTCGATGTGCTTGTGGAAGGATTAGAATACCACGTTTACCTACATCGCCGTCCTGACCGGAACCCTAATGGAAGGATTCTTCAGGAAATGGTGGTTTCTTCTCCAGGTGAAATCTTCTGCATTAATTTAACATTTCTGCCAAACTGGTAGGGTGTGAGAAGATTAGAAAATGATAGGGGATGTTTTATTTGATGTTTTACAAGCACGTTTTTTAGAGGTTCACAAATACCCTTTCACCCATGAAGAGAATCCTAGTGTCTAAGAGAGCTGTGGCTGAGGACGGTTTTACTCAATCAGTCAGTATTTTTTATCAGGTGTCCTTTATATGCCAGTAATTAGGTGAGGAGACTACAAAGCAGCCTTATGGAGGTGTTTAATTTGGGGAGCAAAGGACCTTAAGCCAGTAATAATACTCAATTAAGTATCATGGGTGCATGCTATATAGAGAAATATAGATGCTATGGGATCACATCGGAAGGGCCCTAGCTTGTTCTAAGTGATGAAAGAAGTCTTCCATAATCGTGCAATGTGAAGGCAAGAGGCTCTCCGTCTGGTTTGCTAGAATGGTCTCCACCATGGACCAATCAGGTTGGGACTTGTATTCTAACTGTTTCAGATATCTACCCTGCTCCAGGGCCATTCTGTACCTTGCTGAGATTTTTGGTGCTGTGAGTGTGATTACAGAGTGAATCTGGAAAATTAGATACTTCTGCGGTCAATCAGCTCTCTAACTGAACCTTCCTCAGGAGAGAATGCCACTTCAAGAGACCATTTGCTGGAGCCCCACCCTTCAGCCTTTGATGTATGGTATCGCTTTGGACCTAGTGAAAGGGATACCAGGAATTCCAGGATGTGGGCATCAGTGGCTACAAAAAGCATCAGATAGGTTCTCTGAGTGGTTGTGGCCAAAAGACGTCTCATAATTTATGCAATGTGCATTGTGAGACGTCTGATGTGAAGTCGACAGCTGAAATCGGATGAATAATTCAGCGTGCGGATCAATCGCATCATCTCACTTGCTATGTTATTGCTATTTTTACGTAATTGCAAAGTGAAAAATGAATTGATGTCATAAATAAACAACTGTCATTTGACTCCAGCATCGTAGGGGTGTTCTATCTTCAGGTACCACTCTCAAGCTTTTTATACAATTAAAAATGTGCCCTTATTAAAATACGGGGAGAAATATCTGCACATGTTGTTTCAGTGCCAATGTTGACAGAAAAGTAATCTGGAAGGATGGAGCATCAGATCTCTTCTTCAGAGGCAGTTCTTTGCTGGTCCTGTTCTGGAAGGCATTGCCCATACATGGTACGATGATGCGGTTGTCTATGCCACCAAAACAAAACCCTAAGTGTAATTCCTTTCCTGTTAGTTTTTAAAGTAGGTAGATGTGAATGGACACAGTCTAAAATCCTGCTTTCCGACTCCATGTATCTTTCTTTGAGTAAATAGTAATTAATAGCTCCTTGTCATATTCATTTTATGCCTCTCTATAGAAAAATACAAAATACGGTCTCATCAATCTCGTGTCTTAGGCAGTAACTGTCATAACATTGTCACAACGTTACAACCAGCATTTGTTCATAATGGCACAAAAAAGAATAATTTAATTGTGCAATTATTGGCGTTTCCATTTTTAAAGGTTTTTTTTTTAATCAAAGTCTTGCCTCCCTTGATCAGCAAATCGTTTCTTGAAAGTGTGAACAACATTTGTTTTCTGGGTGTGAAATATAAAATTTCTGAAGTTTAAGCTTACTATAAATACTAGAACACATTTTTATTAGCCTTTGATCAAAAGACAAGCTCTAACTTTGTTTCATTTTGAAAATAGGTGTTATCAATAAAGTTCATGACTCTTCCAGCATATTATCAACTATATCTACCCTTAACAGGATAGTTTTATATCTTTAAACATCTTATCTGTGTAACTCTTTGAACTTCATTTGAACATCTATTAGATCCACACCAGTATTTGCTGTTTTAGAATAGAAGTTCGCTCGGGGTCAAATAGGCTATCTGAATAGTGTATCTGGTCTAACAGTACACTAGGTAATGGTAGAAGTAATAGTAACAAAGCAACTGCAGATTATAGCGTGATTTAGAGACCACAGCCTCTTCTCTGTCTTTTCAGATAACCACACACTTCTCTTTTGTTCATTCTCAGAATTGAAAACACAGTGGGATTTTTAAAGCCAAATATAATTTAAAATAAACTCTTGCATCCTCCTTTCCCAGCTAAGATCTGGGAATGGACAAGACCTAAGTTGGAAAGAATTAGACCTTTTGAACTCTTTGGGGGGAAAAGTGTAGAGAGTTTAAAGGCTTCTGATGTTTCTCATCCGGGCTGGGTTTGTATCACTGAGATGCTGGTGTTCTCGTCTGTGTCCTTAAATACAATTGAGCATGTTTATGCAGCCAAATGTCATTTCATAGGAAAAATCAAACTCAATTTGGTGAGATTTATGGAGAAGAATGAATCCAATCTGGGGTGGAATTGACAAAGCACACCAATTAAAACAAATACGATGCGGTGCCCTGCACATACCAGTGTATTGTCGAGAGATGATGGCTTTTGGAGAAATACAACGGTGTTAGCTCAGAGGTGACAAAACATATTCTCTTTTCCTTCTCTCTTGGTAGAGCTTCCATTCAGAAGGGAAATGTATCTCAATTATGTCCCAGTGATCAGGGAGGACAGACAACCTTCTGCCAGCACTGAATGGCAGAGGATGTCAGTAATACTGACTGAGCAAATTGGATTCTTGGAACTGATAGATTCAACACTGCACATTCAAAGGAATACCATGACTTTGTCAAGCACATGTTTATCTGATCCTATATTTGCAGAAGGTTGGTGTTGGTTTTTCTCAGGATCAACCAGAATGATTTTTGTAACTTAGAGTTGGATGGGTGGATAAATGGACCCATAGCCAGGGAGTCGGTAGCGACATCGTCAATCACTCAGATTGCACTATGAATGGCACCCCCTTGCGTAAGAGTGCAAGACCTTCACAAGAGCAGCCCTGAAAGTTACACTCATTTGTATCTTTTCCATTTGTCATTTAGCTGGGTCACTCAGCCTCCCTCTCTGCAAGAATCCAAAAGGAGAAAAGTGTTCACTGTAAAATTGTTTCCAATCTTAAGGCAACAACAGACCGATCCATACGCCCATTCTATAGCAGGGCTCACCCATCGCAGGTGCTCGGTAAGCATTAGCTGGATGCATGGTTTCACGTTGTATGTGTCGGTGAAATCTTTCTCCGCGTTAAGCAGTACTGTGACATCGGGAGTCGTATCTGTCGTGTTCATCTCTGGAACCTAGGTGCTGGACTCAGATAGTGGCTAACACTGAGCCGGCATCCAATGAATAATTGCTGAATGCATTTTAAAGTTATAAACCATTGCTTAACAAGGTATACACCACTAGCATTCCCACTTTTCCTGTGTGGAAACTGAGTTCTAAGAAGGGAAGTGAGGACCCCAAGAGGACTGATGTACCCGTCCTCTGGTCTGGCTACCTGAACTCAGTCAGACCATGAGAGGGTTAAACTCTTGAGCACCTACCTCTCTTTTGGTCCGTGTATAACCCACCACTTTTAACAAGTTGTTTTGGATTCTTACACTAAGGGATGCTGAGAGAAATGGCCAAACAAAACTTAACATTTTGTTTATTGTAGAGATATCTGGAGTATATGTAAGTAGCCAATTTACAAAGACTGGGAGAGATTTCTCAGTCCTCGTCACTGGGAACCATTGACTTCTGAGTAACTAGTGGAATTCATTTGGGTTTTTGTTTTTGTTTGATGTGGCTTTTCTAGGGGGATTGTTTTGTTTTTATGTTTAAATAGACTTTACATTTTTTTTAAAAATTCAGATTCACAGCAAAATAGAGAGGAAGGTATAGAGATTCCACACGCGTACAGGCCTGCCCCGTTGTCTACACCCCTCACCAGGGAGGGACGTCTGTTAAACAGGATTCTACAGTGACATGTCATCATCCAGAGCCCAAAGCTTCCATTAGGATTCACTCTTGGTGTTGTACACTCTATTGGTTTGGACAAATGTATAATGACATGTAGCCACCATTATATTATGATACAGAGTTTCATTGCCCTAAAAATCTTCTGTTCTGACCAGCTGGTGTGGCTCAGTGGATTGAGTGTCATCCCATGGACTGAGAGGTTCCGGTTCGATTCCCGGTCAGGGCAAATGCCCAGGTTTCAGGCTCGATCCCCAGTGGGGGGCATGCAGGAGGCAGCTGATCAATGTTTCTCTCTCACGTCGATGTTTCTATCTCTCTCTCCCTTCCTCTCTCTCTAAAATCAATAAAACATTTTAAAAAAATCCTCTGTTCTTCATGTATGCGTCCCTCCCTTCCCACCCCAAACCACCAGAGCACCACTGATCTTTTTACTGTCTCCATAATTTTGCTTTTTTCAGAATGTCATGGGATATGTAGCCTCTTCAAATTAGCTTCTTTCACTTAGTAATACGTATTTAAATTTCCTGCATGTCTTTTCATGTCTTGATAATTCTTTTTTTTTTTAAATACTGAATGCACCATACTTTATTTACCCCTTCATCTCCTGACGGACATCTCGGTCACTTCCAAGTTTTGGCAATTATGAGTAAAGCTGATGTAAATATCTGCGTGCAGGTGTTTGGGTAGACACATGTTTTCAGCTCCTTTGGAGAAATCCCAAGCAGTGTGATTGCTGGAGCCTCTAAGAGTAGGGATCGTTTTGTAAGACTAGTGGGCTTTCTGTGGATGATCAACGTGTATTGTGGAACTGATTGCGATTCCCTTTTTCCTTCGTCCACTTGGAAAGTCAAAGACAGTGTTGAGGCCAACTTTAGTCATTGCGTATCAGTGTGTGTTTTTCACTTCTGACACTTTCTAATTCTGTCTTTGTTTTCTCAGGATGTTCTTATTTTTATTTTTTTACTCTTCCTGCACTTTATCATGCGATCATTACATGTTATGGGCCGTCGTTAATTTTATAAATTGGAAATAAGAATCTGATAACTCCAGTAGAGGTGAAGGTGGTGGGTGGCTAGGAGAGTGAGACCTGGTTCCAATGCCAGCTTAGCCCTACTATTGACCTAGTTGTGTGACTTTGACTCAGTTTCTCAACCCCCACTTCTTCATCTACAAAACGGTATAATTTCTACCTCAAGGAATTGTTGCCAGAGTAAGGGAAATAATCTGTCCCAGAGCCCCAGATACCCAGTACATATTATGTTATTACTTTTTTGTTTCAGCCGTACCCCCCGCTCCTACCCCACGCACCTGCTCAGAGCTTCAGAGGAGGTTCTCTCAGACTCCACACTACTGACATTCGGGGTCTGATCACTCTTGGCCATAGGGGGTTGTCCTGTGTATTGTAGGATGTTTGGCAGCACCCATGGAGTCTATCCACTAGATACCACTAGTGCCCCCTTAGTTGTGAAAACAAATAAAATGTCTCCAGACATTGCTAAAGATTCCACGGGGGCAAAATCACCCCTGACTGAGAACCACTGCTGTAGAAGCCTCCAGCTGTCATCCGTTGACAGGGGCCACGGTCCCCCCAAGTGAGTCGCTGTCAGATCACATTTACCCAGACCAATGCGCATGTTGTTGGGTTCTTACAGTTCCTCGATGAAGACCTGGTGGCCCACTTAGAGTCCCGCCCTTCACTAATCGAGAAGTAGACATGCATTGAGCAGTAGCTATGGCTTTCGCCCTGCCCTCAAGGGAACCCGTGTTTGCAAACCACTAGGACACATCCGGTGATGCTGAAAGCCGGCGACGTGCAGACTTCCCGGGCCTGCACGGGGCTTCCAGGATAAACATGCAAGGCACGCTTGGACACAGGATTTTTTCTTGGTGGGGGGGTTGACATTCCAATGTATGTGAAATATTATGAATGTGTACAAGTAAAATGATAAGTAGGTAAAAGTGTAATGAATCAACCATTTGCAAAGAGTAAATTACATGGAATTAGAAGACGCTCAGAAAAACTGGAATGTATGACAACCGTCAGAGGAAGAAGTGATTCGTTTTTCTAGAAACAGGCAGATCACCTGGTTCATACTGAGACAGTGATCACTGACAAGAGGGTCCCAGCGAAGTCCCGACCTGATTCCATTTCCATTTTAATGTGGGGCTATCATGTGCTAAGTAATGGGGGATGATGCTTGAAGTAATGCAGCCTGAGCATTTTCTGTACACAAACTGAGAGCTGTGGGAGGGGCTGGGTAAGGCAAAGAATGTCCCCTTTAACAAGGAAAAACACACATTGAAAACGAACAAACAAAAACACCCACGAGTTGTGGACCCCTGGTGATCTTGGGGACTCTTGCCATGACCAGCACTGCAGCAAAAGAAACTCGGATAGAGCCGAATAAGGTTTGCAGGGAGATTTCCAAAACGAATGGCGATGATAGGAAATGTATGAGTTAATGATAGATGGGAAAAAAATCTTGGCAGTATTTCTCCTCCTTTTTATTAAAAAATAAATCAAGGAAACGTGACTTTGGCAAAACTTTCCTCCCTGCACTCTCCGCTCCGCGTTCCCGGCTACTCGCCCTCACGTACGTGAAGCCACCCCTTTCGTGGACAATAATTCAGAGTCATACTGAATTCACTGTTTTATCAAGATTAATGCTGCTAATCACTGAAAGTGTTTAATTGTGAAGGTCCCCTCCTGGTCACTACTGTGCTGTATAAAGACCCCGTTTCCAAATCTAAGTATCTCGCAAGTATAGTGAGCATTAGTGGGGACTTGCCGTTTTTTCCTTTTATTGGTGAGATTGTGGGGTGAGGGGCTGGATGATGGCAGGAAAATGAGAGAGAAGGCAAACTGCTTTTTGAAAAAGGGCTGGCATTGATGATCTTACATCCAGTGGTACCACTGAAGTTACAAATGACCCACCGTCCCTGCACACAAATCCGTTTGCCTTCAAGCCTGAAGAGCTGTGCAGTCCAATGTAGGGACTAGGTGAGAAGGCATTAATACAAACCAGAAGTTCATCCTCGATGTGTTTTCTGAAGCTCAACTTTGTACAGTCCCATGAAAAACACAAAGATACTTCCCCAGTGTGCATAATAGGGTCATTTTAAGGACACATTTGTTGGACTTCACTCTCTTGGCATCTGCTCAGGGCAGCGAACAAAAGTCATTTGTCTCTTACCTTCTGATCACCCCCGCAGCCCCCCTCCCCACAGCAAATCCCTAGCAAATTCCACTTGTTGAGTGTTCTCCTATTAGCATAGTGGTGTGTTTTAATTTGGAGAAGGAGCATGTGTTTCCTATAAGAAAGTTGTTTTAGGTCTTTAAATGTCTCTGTCAAACACTTTCTTTTTGTTTGGAGAAATAATTACAGATCAGTACTGTTGAAACCAAAACATCAGAGAAATTGCCTGTCCCAGTGTTTCTAATTTGGTGGATGTCTGCTCAGTGAATGACAAAAGTTTAGCTTGGCCGTGCCAAGAAAAACACATCCAGTTTGACCATTGCAAATGCTGACTTGGTTATAAGGGATGACAATCAATGCACTTGCGTTGTTTTCCTCATCTCCCAGCGAAAGAACTTGCTTTCTACAAGGGCACATCTGTTCCTGCAACTCCAGTCATGGCAGATACCAGGTGAAACTGATGGGGACCGTGGTGGTCTTTGGATGCTCTTCCCCCCCACTTTTAGGAGGCAACTCGTCTTGGCCCACAGAAACTCAGGACCAGCATAGTGACATCTAAGCTGATGTCTCCTCCCTGTCAACATGTCACCCTAGACTTTTTCCAGTCCCAGATCTAGATGTGTTTTTTTGTCATAAGTATCTTGGCTTGACTGGCTCAAGTGAGAAATCTGTAATTTTGAAAGACTTGCACCTAGTAGCATTCAATAGGTGGTATACTCATGGGATAAAGCTGATAGGGATATACACATGCGCACACACACATGCATGTTTACAACACTGTATTTAGCACATAGAGAAAAGTATAAAGTAGATGGTGAGCTAGGCCTTCCCTGCACAGTTTCTCCCCTCGCTGGTGTGTCATGGGATCGAATCCCACATGAGGTTTCATGTCAAGGAAAGTTTGTTGCCAAAAAAACATAAAAGTTGAAAAACCACGTTCAAGTCACATAATGCAACAGTAAGTGGACTGTGAGATGAACAATTCAGGACTACGTACAACAACATGGGTGAATCTTTGTACAATTCCTCTTATGGAAAGTACAAAATCAGGCAGAACGAGTCTGTTAGAAGTGAAGACAGTGGTTATTCATCCTTGGGAACAGTGATTAGAAGGCAGCAGCAAGGGACAGCGCCTCTGGAGTTCTGGAAACGTTCTGTTTCTTGGTCTCAGCCCTGGTTACAGGGTGTGTTCTGTTTATGAAAATTGATTGAGCGTCACATATATGTGTACTTTTCATATGTGTATTTTACTTCAGTAAAAAAGGTGAACACATACACACAGCCCCAAATTGGCTACTGAGGTAGGATAGTCATCTGTTTTGGAAGTCTGCTGAGATGAGGGAGGTCTAAAGGTCTGTTAGGAACAGGAAGGTGGAAAGAGAAATGTAGAGGCTTGGTGGTCTTCAAAACGAAGGCGTGACTCGCTAGTGTCCGTGTGGATGGGGCTGCCATGTCTGCCCTCTGCCTCGAGCCTCTGATGTACCCCATCTCAGAGGCCCATTCTCATTCATACTTCTGAGTCCAAACACACACCTTTAAGATCCACAGAAGATTTGATCCGTGGTTATATGCTAGACAAATAGGGCATTCAAGTAGATTAGAAGCACACACAAACACACATAATCCTCCACTTAAAAATCATGCATTAGAGCCCGGCCAGGGTGGCTCAGTGGTTGAGAGTCAACCCATGCACCAAGAGGTCACCAGTTCGATTCCCAGTCAGGGCACATGCCCAGGTTGTGGGCCCAATCCCCAGTGGGGGGCATGCAGGAGGCAGCCAATCAATGTTCTCTCTCATCCATGTTTCTATTTCTCTCTTCCTCTCTCTCTCTCTCTCTCTCTAATATCAATAAAGAAAAAAAAATTTTTTTTTAAATCATGCATTACAATTTTGGCTTATTACAGCAACAATTTGGGAAACAGCCTAAATGTCCAACAATATGAGATTGTTTAATTAATTAAATTATCTTAGATCCATACAATGATATGCTAACAGTCATTAGAAATGACGTTTCATAAGAATATTTTAATAACATGTAAAGTGTTCCCAGTATGAGTGGTGAGAAAACATACTTTACAATATGCTAGCCAGATACAATTGACCCTTGAACAACATTGGTTTGAACTGTGCGGGTCCACTTATACACGGGTTTTTCAATAACTATCTGTACTGTTTTGATCTGATCCATGGCTGGGAGTTCACGGATGCAGGATGCTGCCTATATGTATTGATCTATGCTATTTTACACAGGGGACGTAAGCATTTGTGGATTTCGGTGTCTGCAGGGGTTCCTGGACCCAATCTCCCAATACTGATGGACAACTGAACTTTTGGGGGAGTCAGAAGGTATACATGGATTTTTGGAGGGGTTTGCTCCTAACCCCCATGTTGTTCAAGGGGTCGACTGTACAGTTAAAAAAAAGAAAAACTTGGAAGGATGTGCACTGAGATGTTACTATCTGGGCACGACACCATGGGTCGTTTGTGTTTCCTTTCTTATGTGAAGTTGCTAAATTTTTAATTTGGAGCATGTATTGTTTTTTGTAGTAAAGAAAATTTATGTTTTTTTTTTAAAAATCATGAGGGTCACTTCGTCTAGGAAAGGAAAACATAGTATACATACAAAAGGAGGAATTCACATTCCAGGGAATACAGAAGTATTGACATTGAATCTTGTGGACACCCAGAAGGAGCAGAGATTCAAGTCCTCCAACGTGGTGGGACCTCGGCAGAGCCCGGATTCTGGGTCAGCGACAGCAGTGTTCAGGCCTGCCTTCTGCTGAGAGCCACTTCTTCAGGGATTCCGTACCTTACCCCACAGCAACCTCCTGATGTCGCTGGTGGCTTGTCTCCTTTGTTGTCGTTCGGATAAGAGCCTGTTGGTACAGAGAAAATGACTTACCGTAGATCCCATGACTAGTGAGTTTCACAGCCAGTATTAGCAAAACCCACATCTGTCCGATGCTAAGACTTTGCTTCCCCCCTTTGCCTTCTTCCTTCGAAGCAGAAGCAGAATTCAGAAAGGCTCCTTTTCTTTGTCCTCGGTCAGGGTGTATGTTTGGGGAGAGGTGGTGGTGACCAAAAAATGGAACCACTGAAGCAAATAGCATTCCCTCCACCTGAGAGCCTGTTTGCCTGATACTAAGTTACGGGTCAGGAAAACATGGGAAAGTTCTTTCTCTGTCTAATTCAGCATAGGAGATCATTATGCAGAGGCTCTGTTGCCTCTTTCAGAATACAATGTGACGTGACACTTTGGGTTTGACTCTTAGACATGCACAGCCCCATTTGGGGGTTTGTTGATAGAGATTGCCTCCTGAATGGTCTGCGCTCGGTTACCTGATTGGAGATGCTCGGCTCTCAGGTGGCACGGAGTTCATCCTCCAGGTTTCTACAAGAAGGTGCGGGCCTGTTGGTCAGATGCTTTGCTAGAGCTCCAAACCGAAGGATCTTGAAGAGGCGGGTGAGTTTATGCAGGTGGTAAATCTAAATCCATCAAAAATAAGTTCTTTACCTCTCTGATGTAGAGAATGGCAGAGCTATACACAATGCATTTGCTCTTATGCATCACCCATCTGGAGGAAAGAATCAAAACTCAGGCCCAGCCGGTGTGGCTCAGTGGATTGAGTGTTGTCCTAAGGACGGAGATGTCCTTGTTCGATTCCTGGTCAGGGCACATGCCTGGGTTGCAGGCTCGATCCCCAGTAGGGGGTGTACATGAGGCAGCCGATCCATGTTTCTCTCTCACATCAATGTTTCTGTCTCTCTCTCCCTTCTTCTCTTTCTAAAAAAAAAAAAAAATTTTTTTTCAATGAAAACATATTTTTTAAAAAAAGAATAAAAACTCTGAGTATTACTAGACCAGTAGTATATTAGACCAGTTCAGATATTACATCTTAATTTGTGTTTAAGAATAAACTTTCAGCTTTATTCCATTGTCAAGGAACCTCTCATGTATGTTGTGTAGGTAGGCCAGACACTTTCATGCCTTTTGTTTACTAAATTGCAATGTCAGGATAATAAATGCTGTGGTTGGAGTATGTGTGTGTTTCATTTCTCTTTGGGAATTCTGTTCTTCAAGGGCTTTCCTCGTCAACATTGCAGATAAAACACTGCATCACGCTCTTCAGTGAAAGAGACACTTTCTCCTTCAAGATGCCTGTTCAGCTGTTCCACAGCTGAAGAGCTGGGAAGACTTAAATTACATTCTTTTTCCTGCCATTAAAAGGGGATGGGGGAAGGAGGGGAGACGAGAAACTTGCATCTGGTTCAATTTCTTTGCCAAATTCTTCATTTAATTGTTTTGTAATTTGAAGAAAACCACAAATGACAAGATGAAATTGCTAGGAATATAAATACAGAATTTAATTGTTCATGTCAGGATTTCAATTCCCAAACCATGGTAATCTGAGTCACAGTTTTCAGACCAACAAACAAGAAAAGCATTGGAGGCTGCCTGTTGAGTTTGCTGAGCCCTCCTGCTCCCACCTCCCCAAGCCTCCCACCCCTCCCAAGTTCACATAATGTCCTGCAAGCAGGAAGAGAAGGAAGAGGGGAAATGGACTCCTCTTACCTCTGTGGATTTGATCCCAACAGCTGGGATCCAAGGCAAGTTTCCTCAAGCAAACTCATTCCATCCCAGTCCAAAATAAACTAGCACCACAATGCTGAACACTTCACGGCTCGGCCTCTGCAAGTTCAGAGCATCCTTGAGAGCAATGAGGTTTCTCCTGAAGAGGTGCCTTTGCTTTGATTTATGACATAATCTTTCCCTGACCAAGAGGCAACTTAGTCTCAGAGTTTTCCTGGATTTCAAATTAGGAAACGTGTGTTACTTTCAGCCACCAAGCCAAGTGTCTTTCTCTCGTTCCATTGCCTGGAATGGTGTTGCCATCTACAGTACATGCTTAATTACTATTTGTTGAATTCATTTGTCTGATGAACACAGAATGAGCCCTAGGATTTGATAGAGTAGACGAGCTCTTCAATTCCCTATTCTGTGATCTTTTCAAATCTTATGGATTCTTCAAATACTAGCCTACTGGCTCGGTATCTCATTGCCTCAAAACTCTGGTTTTGCCCTGGCTGGGTGGCTCAGTTGGTTAGAGCATCATCCCAATATGCCAAGGTTGCAGGTTCAGCCTCTAGTCAGGGTACATACAGGAATCGACCAATGAGTGTGTGGATGGGCGGAGCAGCAGATCAATGTCTCCTCTCTCCCTCTCCCCCTCTCCCCTCTCTCTCCCCTTCCTCTCTCTTTCACATTAAAAATAACAACAACAACAAAACTCTGGTTTTGGCTACATTAAAGTCTAACAAAGTAATTGAGACTAAGATTCTATTGACTTAGAATGGTTTAAATTGCCATCCAACCCAGATAATTTTCTTTATACCAGCCTAATTTGTAGTCAGAAATCTGCAGGCCTATTATGGAACCAAAGGGAGACTATGTTGGGGGTGGAAGGACCTTGTACAGGGTCTACAGGCCACTTGATTGCTTTCTTGGACTCTGAACCTTGAAAGCAGGGATTTGTTTCTAATCTCATTTCAAGGATCTATTTTATAAGATGGTTTGTGGGAGTGATTGGTTATGCTATACAGTGAAGCAATTTACTGTAGATGTATTCATAAAGTCATAGCACCAAAAACAAAATGAGTCACAAGAGAGGAAAATCTAGAGTTACTGAAGTCACGAGCATGATTAGGAAAATATATTATGAAAGGTACTTATTTATCCAGAAGATCTCTGTGAGATTTTAAAGGAAAGTGAATTCGATATACATACTTTAAAATACTTTTGTCAATAACAGATAATAGACATGACACATTACTTGAGATATGGAAGAGTCTATATATGTGTGTGTATATATATATATACATCTATATATGTATATATACATCTATACATATATAGATGTATATATATATATATATATATATACACATTTTTTTGTCCCAAGAAAACTACATTCACATTTTTTCTCTTTCTGATAATAGTGAAAAATCCAGATAAATCTTACCCATCAAATGTAGTTCATATTAGTGGTTCTCAGTCATGTTTCCATCGAATCCCACTAATCAAAAATCTTGGTTTCCTCATGATGAAGGCAAAAAACAAACAAAAAAAACCTTTATTTTTCCTCAGTAAGAACAGTTTTATTTTGATAGCTTCCCTGTTATGTTTTTCACGAACTTTAACCTTTAGTGATATCAAATACGGGAATGAATTGTGTAGTTCTGGCTTTAATACTCAAATGAAAATAATGGTGTTACATATTCTTGAGTTGCACCTTAATGCCTTCAAAGATTTTCTGTAAAATTTCATCATATGGGTTGTGTGTGATCATACCAGTTTAGTAGTTAAGGTAAGTCGAAGATTACGAACTTTGGTGAGAGACCACTTATTTGGTTCTCAGTTCATCGCTGTGTACCATTATATTGAAAACCATTGCTTTAAGAGATATTATAAACACTTCCTCCGTGGAGCCTTTCCAGATTAAACCCATTAACCACCCTTCCCTGAGAAGTCTTCAGATAGAGAAAAGAGGGGGTTTATCTTTGGTGCTATACTTCCCCGGTAGGGCAGTAGTCATCTTGAAGTGCCTTGATAACCACAGAGCCATCTACTCTCGTGCTATTCTGGAAGCAGCCTGCCCTCTTCTCTTTCCATCGGCATGGACACCAGCAGCCATTTCGGTAATGAATAACTATATCCTCGCTGGCAGATTGGGTCAAAGCTGCGCATGACATAAACTGGGCCAAGCAATTCTCTTTTCTAGAAATCTGTGACTAGCGCCGAGATAAAATTGAGTCAGGTTGTCTGTGTAGCGAGAATTCAACATGTAGACTCAAACTGGGAGAGACCAAATTCAGCCATGTGTCCCAGAGATGCAGAGTAAGTGCAGAAGGAAATGGGAACATAGGGACAAGAGTTAGGAGAAAGGGAGAGATGGAGGGAGTTCCCTTCAACGTCCTCGTTCTGGCTGCAAGTCCAATCAATTCCTGCCCTTAATATCATAATACATTCTATATATCATGATCAATTTTTTTTTTTTTTTACCTTAACCTAGCCAGGAATCAGTGTTTGCTACTTGCCACCTTTGTGTCCCAGTGAATTTAGGTGATGTATCTTGGGGAGATTTAGAAAATATTTTTAGCCTGATCTCTGCCTTTTGAGTGCATGTTCTTGTTGGACCAGGCGCTAAGCCTCCTGCTTCTTTTGGATGCTCCCATAGCTTGGTTCAGGATCTCTCTTCAGCCTGTGCTGCCAACTGTCATGTGGGCGAGAGATGGAATTGAGGTTAAGACCAAGGGATTTCTCCCTACGTCCTAATCTCTCTGGGAACCATCTCAGCACTTCCCAGTTTTCTTGGGGGAGGATTAAAAAACTATGCTCTACTTGATGTTCTCGTGCTTCTCACTAACACATTTGTATATGAACATATTATATATAATTTTAACCAGGACATTGGTGGGAATCTTCCAGCAGATATCTTCTGATGACTTCAGTGCCAGCTGCTAATTTTTGAAGCTTTGTTTTGAATGGATTTAGTTACATTATGTAGAGAAGCCAACTTTTATTTATTATAGCTCATATTTTATAGTTTGACTTTTAGTTGGCTTTAATCTTGGTATTTGGAGAAATTGCACCCTTGGCTTTAGAAGACAAGTCTTGCAACCCGCCTATCCCTGCTGTCAGCCATTGATCTTTGACTGCTATTTTCACCGTGATGGCTACATTTTCTTCAGTGTGTTGGGACTCATGGATCCTGCTTTTTTTTTATATATATACTTGGTTCCATATCTTAAAGCTATTCATTCTCTCCTTAATGAGCAATCATGTTTAACATCTAGATTAGTAATCCTTAAACTGTAGAATGCATCAAAATCGCCTGAAGTCTCTATTAACACGCAGTTTTCTGGATCCCACTCCAGAGTTTCTGATATCTGAGGTGGGTCCTAATCACTTGTATTTCTTATCTGTTCCAAAGTGATGCTGTCGCTGCCGGTAGGGACTGCACTTTGAGAAGCACTGTGTTAGAGCATGAAAGGAAGAGGTGCTCTTGGCTTTCTTCAGGTGTTACTCAAGCCACCAGCTTTTTATCTTCTTCAACCGCTAAACTACTAGTATCATTATGCAAAATCCACCTGGCTGAATTTTATTGAAAATCCTTGGAATTACCATGGTGCAACTCAAAGATTAGTTAGGGTTTTCCAGAGAAACAGAACCAATAGGGTAGATATATAGATATCTATAGATGTAGATATAGATATTAGGAATTGGCTCACGTGATTATGAAGGCTAAGGAGTCCCAAGATCTGCAGTTGGCAGTGTGGATACCCAGGAAAGCCAATAGTATAGTTCTAATTTGAATCTGAAGTCCTGAGAACCAGAAGAGCTGATGGTATATGTTCTAGTCCAAGTGCAAGAGAAAAGCAGTGTCCCAGCTCAAGCAGTCAAGACAGAAGCAATTCTCTCTTATTCAACCTTTTTGTTCTATTCAAGTCTTCAATTGGTTGAATGAAGCCCACCCACACTGGAGGGGACAACTGCTTTACTCTATCAATTCAAAAGGTAATCTAGTCCAAAAAATTCTCAAAACCACACCCAGAATAATGTTTGGCCAAATGTCTAGGCACCCCATGGTGTGGTCAAGTTGACACAAAATTCACCGTCACAAGAGCCATTGTTTTTGCTTATTTGAGTCTTAAAGCCAGAACTACATGATTCATTCTCAGTAGTATTTCCTACTTGTAGCATTTGATAGCATTCAGAATTAAAGTTCATGAAAAATATGATAAGGTAGTTATGAAAATAGGAATCTTTGTATTGAGGAAAAATAAAGAACTATTTGTTTCTTTCATGATGAAACCAAGACTTTGTGTTTATTGTAGACATTTGTATGTTGATTATAACCTATTCAAGGCTGTTATGAGGATTATATCACTGTCCTTCACATGCAATACTATATATTTTCTTAAATAGGAAAGAAAAGGCCCTGGCCGATTTGACTCAGCGGTTAAAGCGTCGGCCTGTGGTCCAGAGAGCCCCAGGTTCGGTTCCCGCTAAGGGCACGTACCTCGGTTGCAGTTTGTCCCCAGCCCTGGTTGGGTCATGTGGGAGGCAGCCACTCGATGTGTCCCTTTCACATTGATGTTTCTCTCTCTCTTCCTCTCTCTCCCTCCCACTCTATCTGAACAAAAAATGGAAAAATGTCCTCAGGTGAGGATAAAAAAAAAAATAGGAAAGAAAAGTGTGGAGTTGCTTCTAGTTTGTCAGGAATTTCACTAACCCTCAACCTACTATATTTATGACCTTTACCGATCCATTGTTGAATTGTGTCTATTTAAATACTTGTATTCCTCATTTTGTGGGGGTGGAGAAGGCTTTTGGGAGTCAAAATATGTTATGAGAGGGAATATCATGGGTGTAATGGAAGACAAAAGGCTGAGTTCCACTGCCTCTAAAGGCCAGTTGCCACTTCTCTTCCTTTGGATTTTACCAGCTATGAATAGGAATCAAAACTTACTCTGGGTGATCAGTATGTCCCCATCGTGGTCAGGACAGGGTTGCTGGGCAACATGAAATTACAAGTAATGGGTCTTGTCATTATGATAAAAGACTTAGGTGTAGATGGAGTCCCAAGTACTGCAATCTAGAGCCATTACCTTGTCAAAGAAATGATAGACCCGGGATCTGGAAGTTAAGATTGAGGCTAGGGAGATGAAGAGTCAGGAATGTGAATTAGAAGTTGTCAATATCCACATCAGTCAAACTGATGCTGAAGAACATGCGAGGCAATATTCTAGGTGCAGCAATCAATCCAGTTCTAAAGGGAGCAAGAAAGGCTTCAAGAAGGTCTAATCGTTCACTTATTCATTTGTTCATTTATTCATTCATTCATTCAGCAAAGAGGTATTGAATGTCCTGTGTGTCAGGCACTGTGCTGGACATTGGAGATCATGAGATGAACATGCTAAATATGGTCCTGCCTACCCAGAACTTACATAGTAGCACAGAAGACATGTCAGGAAGCCTCAATCATCCAGTTAATGATTTAATTTTATTCCTGCTATGATTAGTGAGAAATACAGAAGTTTGGACAGTCAGGTTAGTCTTCTGGAGGAAGCAAATCTGTTTAAGTTGAGGCCTAAAGGAATGAGAAGAAATTAGTTTTGGAGGAGAGGGCTGAAGGGAAGAGAAAAATGATGGGAGAGGGCTCCAGGTAGAGGAAACAGCAGGTATGAAGTGCCTGAGGCAGGAGTAGGAAGGTGTAGGTGAATGGATACAGGGGCCGGATTTCAGCCCCCCTCACCCCCACAGCCAGGGATCCTTGGGCAGGATACCTACACAGTATTATGGGTACTGTATATGATAGAGAATTCATTTTTCTCATTTTACTTGACCTCTCAGTTTTATTTCATACCAGTGTACCACTGCCTTCTTCTTAAACACTGTCTGCCCCAGGCTTCCATGACCCCACACTGTATTTATCTTCCTTTCACTTACGCTAGTTCTTCCTTCTCAGCTGCCTTCCACATGACGGCATGTCCTGAGGCTTAGTCTTCAGTCCTCCTCTCCTTTTTTACTCACACGCTCCCTTGGTGATCTTTTTTGGACCCAGGGCTTTGAATTGCAGTATGGTGATGAGGTCTTCATTATTATACCCAGCCCTGACTTCTCCCCTGAGCCCCACATTCGTGAGTCCTATGACTTATGTGACATTTCTACTTATGTATCTAATACACAGCACCTTATACATAGCATGAATCAAACATAACTTTTCATTTCCCCCCAAACCTGGCCTATTCCTCTCCTATCTCCCCCATCTCAGGAAATGGCACTTCATTCATGCACTTGTTTGGGTCAAAAGCCTAGGAGTTATACCTGATTTCTCTCTCTTTTTTTACTCAACAGTTGCTCCATCAGCAAGTCTCATAAACCTACATATGAGATATATTTCAAAAGTGTACCACGTCTCACTATCTCCGCTTCTCCTGTGTTAGTCCATGTCACCATCACCTTGTATCTGGACAGAGGCAAAGCACTTCCCTGGTCTACCTGCTTCTACCTTGCCCTTCAAAATCTATATTCCATGGAAGTCAGAAGATTCTTTTCCTTGCCTATAACTCTAATGCATTCCTATTTCAACCAAAATAAAATCCTTAGGATAGTCTACAATATCATATTTGGTTTGTTCCCTGACTACCTGCCTACAGCTTTCAGCTCCTCCTTTTATTCTTCTTACCCACTAGGATCAAGTCACACCGATGTTTCTCTGTTTATTAAACTCACTGGGCTTATTCCCATCTCAGGGTTTTTAAACCTGCTCTCCTCTCAAGGAACACAGTTCCCTCAGATATGCTGATCCATTTTACCACTCAAACCATTGCTCAAGGAAGTAGCCCCACCCTCCCCATCGTTAAGCACTATTTCAGGACTTCCACTCGTTCTCTTTGTAGACTTATCACAATGGGAAATTCTTTTATTTTATTTGTTTGCTTCTCTGCATGTCCTTTAGAATATAGGATTCCTGAAGGCAGAGACTTGGTCTAATTAGTAACTCCAACCCCTAGAAAATTACCTTGCACATAATAGGTGGTCAACAAATAATTAGGAGTGAGTGAAGGATTGCATTTTTGCTACTTGAAATGTTATAATCAAGACTCAATACATTCAATTCCCAGACAAATGGACAGATGAATGTCTATATCATATCATTGTCAAGTATGAAAAAGTAGGTTGTTTCTAGGCCTAGGACCATACCTATATTGTAAACCTAAGAAAGGGTTGAGAGTACAACTTGTACTACTTAAAGTCAGTAGCTCGTTGGAAGGGAGGATATTGAAAAGAACATGGCCTCTTTAGTCAAGGGACCTGGATTTTAATCCAATCTTCAGTTTTTGCTGTGCCAATTTATAAACCTTTCTTATGCTCTGTCATTAACTATATGGTGGAAATTATGCCATCTGACTGCAGGTCTGTAGTATGAATTAGCCATGTGTACAAAAATGCATCATAAAATCTGGCACATGGTAGATGTTCAGAAACCACATTGGGCGTGGCAGTGGTACTGACATGGCTGTCATTGTCTGAAGCTATGAGAGGACTATGTCTAACCGGGTCACTTTTCCTCCTTGCCTGTGCATTTGTTCTTCTTGATTTATATTTTCTATTTCATGGCCCTCCTGTCCCTCAAAACTTTATTTCAAACTAACTCTCCCATGTCTTTCATCCGATGCTCTAGTCTGTCTCTACATTCTCATCACCTATTCACGGAGGTATACACTCATTTACTTGTACATTCAATATACTCATCAAATATTTATCGAGTGCTTACTTTATGCCAGATTTTAGGCTTCAGCAACAGACAGTATCACTTGAAGTTACCATACTGGGTCAATCACTTAAGCTCTTATGTAAATAAGGGTCAAGATTAGTACATTTAAAGGGTAGGAGCCAAGCCTTATGGCTTAGTACCTACATATAACAAATAATAAATATTGAATGACTTGGAAGACTGCCTAGTGTAATAGAAAGTATAGGAGACATGGAGCTAGGTAGACCTGGGTTCCAATCCTAGTGACCTGTGTGACCTGAAATAGATCTTCTCCACTTTATCTCTCTCTCTCCTACCAGCACCACTGCCACCTTTCTCATGCTCTATGGTTCAGTTCTGCGACACCTCCCCCAACCCATCTTACTCCAAAGTTCTCTGGTCTTCTAGAAACTGGGCTATCTGTTTTAGCACTTATCATATCTGGGATTATATGTCTGTCTCCACACTCAATTTTTAAGCTCCTTGAGGAATAGACAAAAATCCTATTTGTGTTTCTAGCTCCAGTCTGTAACACAGCACACACAGCAGCCCATGAATGTCTAAACTGGTTCCAGTGACATTTTCTCACTGTCCTTTTTACATTGCCCCATTCAGTGTGCACATTCTTCATTTGTCTTAGTATGTTAGTTGTTCTAGAAACATCACTGAGACATTGTTTGAGTGTTTGACTTCCCTAACTAGAGTCTCAGCTGTCCAAGGACAGGGCCGCCATCTTCCCCTCCTTGTTTGTCACTCCTGCTGACCTGTGCTCTGCTCCGGTCTGTGTAAATGTCCCCTGTCCATATTGTTGACTAAGTGTTGAGCAAGTAACTCTCCAAATGTTAAATCCTTTGAGGAGGTCAGCAAAATCCCGATTTTGCCATTTTCCTTGTTCTTTGAGGAAAAAAGAATCCCCTTAGACTGACTTCTATGCTGTTCTCTTGCCATCAGCCCCAGATGACCTCCTCGAAGGCACAGCCTCCGTAGGTAAAAGGTATTTGTTCTTCTTTATGAATGTCAGTCTCTTGACATTCATGGTAAATAGACAAGTTCTCAGTCTCTTGACATTCATAACAAATAGACAAATCCTTCAGTAAATGACAACAGTCCCAGCATCACATTAAAAACTCATGGGGATAAACACTTAAGGGTAGTTGTGGTTCAGACTCAACTTTCAAAGGCTTTTTAATGTGCTTACCTACCAAAAAAAATGTATACCGTCACCGGTTACAGCCTCAACGGCAGCATTTTTAGAGCTCTCATCTATATTTAAACTTGCTCTTGCTTAGTCAGGAGCTGAGATGTTGCCTGCCAGCACTTCCAAACAGCAAGAGAAACACAGCAGCTTCCCGTGTAGCAGGCACAGCTCCTGAGGGCTGTTTCAGTGGTATTTGCTACCGCATGGTCTTGCCAGATGAGGCTGACCTCTTGCACCACTGGAATTGCCCCTCCAATCACTTTTCTCCCAATCCTCCACAAACTCAAGGGCCTTGGGCCTCCTGGGGGGTCATTTAAGCAACAATCTGTTCATTATTCATTCTTGAATTAACAAATATTTATTGGGTAATTACTGTGACTTGAGCACCTGCTACTATTTCAGAAGTAGATTGGTATAATGGTTAAAGAGCACAAACTCTGAAACCAAATTACCTGGGTTCAGGACCCAGATGTCCCACTTATTAGCTGTGGAACTTTGGGGCAGCTTACGTAACCTTTCTGTACCTCAGTTCGTCTGTTACTCAAAGGAGGATAGCTTCTTCGTGACTTGTTGTGAACATCGAGTTAACATCTAAAGTGCTTAGAACTGGTTAATAAGGGCAGCTGTTAGTATTACTACTGTCCCTGTCCCTGAACAAGGCCCTGGAGATACAATGATGAACAAACTTGTTAACGATCTTGCTTGGAGCCCTGGCTGGTGTGGCTCAGTTGGTTGAGCATCCTCCCATGCACTGAGAGGTCTCCGGTTTGATTAGCCGATAGATGTTTCTCTCTCTCATCAATGTTTCTCTCTCTCTCCCCTCCCCCCCACTCTCACTCTAAAAAAAAAATTAAAAAAATTTTTTAAGTTCTTGCTTGGAGTCTAATGAGAGAAATTAGTAAAATAAGTATGCATTTGATTATAGACAGTAATTACACATTGAGATAAGCAGATATCAGAAATGAATGCAGGAAAGCAATGTGAGGCTTAATCACAAAATAACCTGTCCTGAACTGGAGTATTAAGTCTGTGTTCTACATAATCTGGAAGCATATACCGAGGTTGCATGGGTGCAGATAGGGAGTGGCAGGCCAGGAAAGAATGGAGCAGAGGAGCTATAAATGGTCTTTCAAGCCATGTTAAAGACTTTAGTCTTTATTCATTTGGGAAAATAAATTGATTGAGGGATTTTAAACAGGTGGGGACCTGGTATTTGATTTGTATTTGAAACAGGTACTCTGGTTGCATCTTAGAAAATGTATTAGAGAGAGATACCAGAAAGTAGATAGGATGAGACTGCTTAAGTGACAATTTTAATGAACCAAGCAGAAGATGAAGGTTGCTTAGATTACAACGCTGTAGGTAGAAATGGAGATAAATAGACTGGATTCTTCTCGTGTTACCTGGTATTTCCTACCCTTGGAATACCAGCTCTGCCTATGCCCAGGGTGACGGAGTGCTTTATTTTTGTAAACCCTCTACTAGACTCTAAATATTACCAGATCTCCTAATGGGAGGCACAGGCTACCAACTGATGTTAAAATGTTCAGAAATTATTTGCTAGATGCATGGGATCTTCTGGTAGTGCCAAGAAGACAAAAAGTAGATACAAAGTCAAGGAGAAGAGAGGGAAGGAAATGTTGAAAGAAATCATGAATTCTGTTGTCATGAAATAAAGATAAATGTGTTCCAACGAAGTGTGTTAGCCATGACTTTTCCGAGGACGGATGAGTTTTATGGGAGGTGCACAGCTCTTTGGCACCTCCAGTGGAAAAGCTCATCTTCCTGGATATGGTGAGACTTTGCTCTTGCACGAAAGCAGATCTTGGCTAATGTTTCACAGGCCTGTGTTGACAGTTTTCAGATAGGAAACTTTCAAAGACAGGGGTTTGGAATATGGGGTCTTTGCCAGAGTGTCTGATGCAGGAAGAACACTTGGCATTAGATTAGAATCTTCCCATTTACTACCAGGAAATGGAGACAGGATAACAACTCTTATGATACAAGATCCTGAAATGGCAAAAGGTAGAAAGGGTAAATAGCTGAAATCTTGTTGAGCATTATTGTATACTAGGTTCTTTATTTACTTGGTGCTTGTTTAATATTCGTGACAACATTGGGGTATTTGGTGCTATCCTTATTTTTTATGGAAAAACTTAAGCTCAGAAAAGTTAAATGACTTGTGCAAGGTGACTAAGCCTAGAAATGCAGATACAATTTGAACCTGCTGCCATGTGGTCTCCAAACTCATTCTCTCTTTACTACCTCTATGCTTATGACATTGTTTGCCCAGTCTTCATGGCTTAACTGGGCTTCTCTATAAGGACTTTCCTCCTCATTCCTCTCTTGAAAGCATAAATAGCTCCCTTTGGGAGTAATGAGAAAGCAAGGCAAGTAAGAAGGGAAATCAACAACCCTACTACTTTTTTGTTTCTCCAGCACCAGAGTTTAAGGCTGCATGACAAAATACTGAAAGAAGGAAGAGAAAGCTATTTTATAAGAAAGCAACAGTAAAATGGGTTGGAAACGTCATCTATGGGTAATATTTTATAGCATTGAAATTGGTACCAGGTGCTACTTTATGGGGGTCTGATGGATGAACTAAGGGGAGCATTGTGCTTTAAATGGGGTGCACCATTCCTTTTCTTGCCTTATGGTCTCTACCATGTGTCCCTCTATGCCCTCCTGGGCCTAGCTTCATTGTGATAACCTTCTTCTCATCAGGGTCATTACCAGTGGTTTCCTCGCTGGGGTATTAGTTGGGTTATGTGGAGTGCCAACATTCTCTGGAAGGAACTAACGGTTTGACTCACAGGCAAATGCCATAATCAGATCTCTAACAGCTGTAGCAAGGATGTGTTGGCAAGTTATATTGGAATTCTAGGATGAATTAAAAATATATATATATTTCATTCCTTGGGTCTGAATTTCAACCCTGGACCCTTTTCTTTTTATCTTTTTCCTGTCCTACATTAACAAGGAGATATTTTTCTCTTCCTCTGCTTCTATAAATCACATACATAATTTTAGCCTTTTCACTCTCTCATCTGCATTATTGTGATTATTTTTAAATCAACTTAATTTTTTTATTCTTGGTTTCTTCTTAAGCATATGAGACATGAGATTGGTAGTAGTTTATTTGCCTCTATGCATTAGTATAAAAAGCATAAGTATTCTTCCCATTTACCATCTAAATTTACCTTCTATCAGATGAGTGATATATGTACTACATTAGAGAAATTTCTTATATGGTGAAAAGAGACTAATTTATAGTCCAGGTGGCTGCAGTCATGTTGTTCCCCCTTTCTCACATCTGTCTTTCCATCTGCAAAATGAGCAGACTACTGTGTACCACCTAGAATTGTTATGAGGAGTCAGTGAAAGAAGCAGTTGTAGCAAAAATTTATTCAGTTCCTCCTGTGTACCAGAGACCAAACCATGCCCTTGATGTACATATTTTCCTATTTAATCCTGACAATGACCCGATGAGGAAAGTACTACAATGACTTCTGTTTTAAGAATGAAGACTCTAAGGCTTTGGGCTGTTGTGTAACATGCCTGAGGTTCTCCTTCGTCAAGTGGTAGAGTGAGAATTGACTACACAGTCAAGTCTGTTCTGCTTGACTACACAGCCCATGCTCCTGACCTCTACACCATTGCTGTGCATGGCACCAATGAGTACTCACTAGCCAGATACTCCTTTCCCTGTTTTTGGAGATACCAACTCATGCTCTTCTATCAGGAGTGCTAGATTCTTGCTGGCCAGCATTGCCTTCTTCTCCCCCACGACCACCAGTGCTATGTTACACAGAGCTGATGTTAATAGCTATTTGGAGATGACTTCACTGAAGGCTCTAGGATCCCAGTGGACTCACCTCTCACATCTCCCTTGAGGAAGATGATTTTCCCATCTCTCTAGTGACTCTGGGACAGGCTGGTTGTGAGCAGAAACTACACACGCCTGAAGCACTCACCAGCTAACAGGGTCTGAAAGTATAGTTTCCTAGTTTTTCCCATTAGCCAAAGACTTCAATCTCCAAAAAGAAGACTTTTGTGGACGTTTTCTGTTGTGCGCATTTTCAGAGTGAATTAGGAATCGAGATTTAGTTTTCATTGGGAAGTGAGGAAAGATTGCATTTGAATACTTGGTGTCTGGGGAAGGATAAAGGCCAATACTGAGGTGAGGAAAGGGCATGCCTAGAGGAGAGAGACCTTGCTTCTTTCATAATTTTATATATATATCTCTTCCTTACTCTGGCTATCTTCACTCGCTTGATATAACTAGTTATTAACTAACCTCTTATGTTTTATTATTTGATCTGATGCAAACTATTGGCCCTCTTCCTAGGAAAATGCATGTCCATGTAGACACATGAATTGGCACACAGTTACAGGAACTAAGTGGACCCTCCTAAGAATCTGTGGGCCTTCCCCTATCCAGGTTAATAACTCCATGAGTTATAGAGACTTGATGAGGTAATCCCCCCAGGGAAAGATGGCAATCTTTGGGGGGATGTCTTATATGATATAGAAAACTTGGTGTTGCCCTGGCCGGTTTGGCTCAGTGATTAGAGTGTCAACCTGCAGACCAAGGGGTCGCGGGTTCGATTCCAGTCAAGGGCACGTACCTGGGTTGCAGGTTCGATCTCTGGTCCCAGTTGGGGTCATGCGGGAGGCAACCAATCGATGTGTCTCTCTCACATCGATATCTCTCTCTCCCCTCCCCTTTCTCCCGCTCTCTCTAAAAAATCAGTAGAAAAATATCCTCGGGTGAGGATTAACAAAACAAAAAACAAACAAACAACAATCACAAAAACAGAAAACTTGGTGTTTGTTTCTTGGGAAGTGGAGTCGTTAGGAAGCACTCTAAATCAACAGCCTTCTATTAACAAAGGCATTACAAGAACCCTTGAATGTCTCACTTCAGACAATACACTACTATTTTATTATAGCATTTAAATGAGAAGAAAAGATAAAAAGAGACAGAGAGATAGCCTATCAATCATTATAATTAAACATAAAAAATCTGACCACTTAAAAATAACTTTCCTCTGTATATTGCTACACAACATAGAAATAATAACAATAGTAAAGGAAAAACTTAAGTAGCTCTTGACGAGGTGCCAGGAATTAGTCCACATGATTTAACCAATATGTGTGATCTTGTTACCCTTTCCTCCATGAAAACTACAAGAAGGGGGAAATATTTTCTTATTTCTAGATGGACAGAATCCATGGTGGGAGGGGGATTTAAAAGATTAAAAAGACTGAAGAGTTTGCACTGTTATTACTAGTTCATTCTCATATCACTAGGGACCTAAAGGGATCCCCTTAACTGGCCACTCGGCAAAGGTGGCCGAGGGTTTCTAACTCTTCCAAGCTCGTCTCAGCGGCAGTAAGCGGGTTAACCTTCCGAGGCCCAGCCTTTCCAGAGGTATCTTAGGAGCAAATGCCTTGCTTCCCCCCATTGTTCTCTAGGAAAACTCTTGTTTTCCACCTCAGTTGGTATGTTGCAAACACTGTCTCCCGGAGACACTGGGGGGCCGTGGGGAATGGAATGTTGCCCATGAGCCAGATGTTTATAAACCTTAGCTCTGAAATGTGGCACAATACCACAAACTGTCAAGTTGTGTAAAAACTAAAGTAAAGACAAAAACAGAATGTAATATTTACCAGATGAGAGTTTCTGTGCGTGTGTGTAATCTTGCTGGAATTTTGGGAGGATCCAACTCTTAGACACTTTAAAATGGGCCTTGTGTCCCACCCCATCCTAACCTCACCCTTCACCCCCACTTTCTCCCTCCTGCACGGGGAAAGGAGAAAGTCCCAGAAGTGAAAGTCTTTGTCCCAATAAACAATGAGCTTGACATGGCCCGAGGCCATTCGCTATACATTGAAAGACGTACAAGACATTTTTTGGCCCATCTCATGAGAGGGTGAGTCCCGAAAATATTATTTCTGGAACAATTTTCAGAATTAATGCTCAACAATGGGATGTGGTGTGTTCCGGCGATTTTTATTCAGCGGGAGTGGTTAAACAGATATGTAAGTTGCACGTTCATTAGCTTGTCCGAAGTTCTAGCATGCATAAAAACTAAACGAGATTCAGACGAGAATTTCCAGGCATGTGCAAGAAAATATTTTTCTCTATGATTATTGATGCGATTTCACTACGTGTGTGTACTCTGACACAAACAGCCTGAAGAAACCAACAAAAGAGATCTGTTGAAAGGAATTTAATTTGGAAAGAGTCAGAATGGAAGGAGGTAGGGGAATGTTAAATACATTTGGAACCCACGCCTTCAGAAGAAGCATCAGGTTATTTTGGTTGTAACTTGGAAAAGGAGTTTGACAGGTTACATCACGGGTGCTCACTCCCACTGGGTCTTCTTTCTGTTGAGAAAGGAAATGAGCATCTGAGCCAGTGGCTTCCTTAGGACATGTTTGTGAGTGCTGAGTGTCAGCCCCCAGGTTTGCACCATGTCACCTCTCTTTCATCACAGCTGTTTAGACCGGAGTAGACTCATGAGCCAGTCCACGGATTAGATGATGACTAATCCAATTCTCTCCTCCCCTTGAAAACCTGAACCAAGAGGCCCAGTACCTGGGATCAGACAACGGCAGGTCCCTGAATCAAAAGGTCACATTCAGATGGGAATGGGGTGGCCTTTGCAGCCAGTTGCAGAGTGGAGGATCAGCAGAGAAAGCCAATGTGCACGGAGAAGTGGAAAGTTCGGTCAGTTGCATAGAGACAGGGATATAAGAAGACATGTTCCCGGAAAGAGAAATGTGGTCAGTGGAGAGGCCTAGCAAATGGAAAGTTTTCCACTTCCAATCCATGTGAGGCCCGGAAATAGGTCAGTCTCCTTTGTTGGAGCATTTGAGCTAGCCTAGGTAGGTGCCTTCTGCCACTAGAATTCATGGGGCTCTTTCTTAAGTAGACACCAGTCTCCAAAAACACTTTGACTGTGACATGAAGTTCCAGTGCCATAAAACCCAACACTAGAAAAAATTGCCAATGATTTCACTTATTCAAGTTAAGGAAATTTAAAGTTAAATGTTTACTTACAGAGATGAGAATTTTTTTTCGTTGTTGTTTACTTAGCTTCCTTTTTTTTTTTTTTTTTTTAACAAAAGTCTCTTACACCCTTATGTGATGCTTGGGGTGCAAGAAAGCCGTTGTAAGAACTGGATTTTCTGGGCAAAGCGTGACCGTGCCTGGCATAAATCTACACTTAATAATTGTGTACGGAATGGAATGTGTGTCATGACACATGATAGGTGAGAGTAGGGTGGGTTTGCAGATAGAACTGCTAATAGCTACATCCCAATTCGACCGTAGATGGTTGATTTCAATTATTTTTATCCAGCTGTGTTGAAGTGAAACTGTAAGTGTTAATAGCAAATTAAATGAAATAGATACTGTACATGTGCATTATGGGAACTATAAACTCCGTACCTTTAGCGGAAGATTCTGGAGGAGGAGAAAAAGATCCCCGTGGTGTGCTAGCGGGTAATTTGAAAGAAACTACCTTACTTTCAAGTCCCGCTCTTGACTAATGGAGGCTCTGGTGACAAAAGATCATGCTGCCACTTTGGGAGGTCAAGATTCGAGTTTCAAGTTGCAATTAGAATGGATTTCTGCATCACCAACTCTTCCTACCCCTTATCCAGCATTCCCTTCTCTAACCTGGTCCCTGGATTCCTCATTCTTGATGGGGATGCATAAGTCTTTTTGCAATTTAGCACACACATTAACAATGAATACTGTTGGTTGACATTTATTACGTGTCGGGGACCTTGCTAAGCACTTCATGTTTTATCTCTTTAAGAGTCACAGCCGCCCCAGTGATGGATAATTTCCTGATCTCTCTTTTACGAGTGAGGAAAGTGATGCTCCCAGAGGTCAGGTGACATGCCCAAAGTCACACACCTGTAAGTGGCAGAGCTGGGACCCCTCCCTCCCCCCGCCACAATCTGACTGCACAGGCCGTGTTGTAAACAACTCAGCTCTTCACGTTACAGAGTTGTGTGCTTGAATCTTGAAAGAGTCCCTTTCGGGGTCACCTCTGATATTAGATATTTTCCTATTAATGACAAGAACCTGGATCGGAAGGCTGCAGATTCTCTGAGAAAACACTAGTTCTCAGTTTGGGCAGTACAGTTGTTCACGTGCCACTACCATGAAATGATCTTGAGATTATTTCTCTATAAAAACAAAATCACTTCTTACAGCACTATCTATGGTATCACATTGAGTTGACGTGTAATAAATATTTTATAAGTTTTAACGAAAAAGGCTATTCAACTATATATCCATTTATATACATACCTTTAGCCTCATGCTCAGAGACCGTCTCATTGCAAACTCCCGTTTCCAGGGACCTAGGACAGACCTCCTCCTGCTTGCTTCTGTGTGCAAGTAAGGTTCAGACAGTATCGTAACACGAATTCCTCTAAACGAACATAGAATACTTTGGACTTATCTCCTTTTCTTTGGGAAACTTTTTACGAGAGATATTTATTTAGAATAAATTAAGGCTATTTTTTGGAGACCCGCTTTCCAGAGAAACAAAAATTCTCACATTCTGTTTGCTTCCAGTTCATTTTTAACCTTGTACCATTTTTTTTATTATTATTATTATCTTAAATGTAATACCAGGATAAAAATTAATCTATAAAACTTGTTAAAACTTTTCCCTGAAGAAATAAGGCGCAGGGCAGCGGGGAAGAAGGGAGCAGCCCTCGCCGGGAGTTGGACATGGGCCTTGGGGAAAAGTCGGTTACTGTTTGCCCCTGGCTGGTCCCCAGGAAGACAAAAGGACGTGCATCCTGTGTCCTTCTGACTGCGCCCTGTTGCTTCTGCCGCTGCACGCCGGGACAGAAACGGGAGTCACAGTGATGCGAGTAAATATTCGCTTAATGTCACAGATTGTTCTGTTTGGGCTCCTTGGGCTGTGTTGTGTGATTCCTTTTTTTTTTCCGTTGAAAATAAGCTGACATTGGACATAAAGGAAATGTAATAATGACCACGGGAAGTATAGTTTGAGGGTGACAAAGGAGCCGAAATAGCAGTTAAGGAAAAGAGAAATCATTGGATGTTACCGAGGTACTATTAATAGGGCTCCAAGGAGAGGAAGGAGTGAGTTCCCAGAGCTCTTCAGACTCCATCAGCCCGTCTCCAGCTTTCAGCACTCCCGCTGGATACCTTTGACTGTTGGCGTGGAGTCAAAGCATACAAGGGTTACTCCACTTGGAAACTCTCTCTCACGCATGCAGAGAAGGGTGGGGATAAATGAATACGAGGCCCAGAAATGGAAGGCACGGCCCACCGCTAGACAAGGATCCATGGCCAAGGCACTCACCGCGTTCCCCGTGCATGCTTAACCCCACTGATCTCGTCTCTCCTCGCCTCTTTTTTTTTTTTTCCTGTTTCTTATTTTCTTTCTTCTTCAAAGCGAAAGCTTCATCTGATCTGGCAGAGAATGACAAACCTCCAAAGTGGGCATTTTGTATTCCAATGACAAATGTTATCCTGGGGGCAGCCAGCCGGGCCTGGATGTACACAGAGCGATCTAGTTATAATCGTGACAATGCCCGGTAAGGGGAGAGCTTGGGAAAGGTCTCCCATCAATGGCTGGGTGGTTTTCTCTCTTCTGGGGAGAGTCCGAGTCAGCAGGTGGGATTCTCTCCTTGCCCACTACAAAGGCTTGGACACTGGTTAAGATTGCAGACCTCACCCTTATCAGCGTGGTCAGAATACAGTAATGCTAGCCCCTCCTTTGTCTTACCAAACACGAAACCCTGTCCCGATGAAGGCAATAGGAACCCCTTTGTGATTTCCGGGCTTGGACTGAGTTTGACGCTTCTCTGAATGCACAGCACATTCCAGCTTGGAGCTACCTTACACCCGAGGCTGCCTTGTGTTCGAGTGGGATTTGGGGCCGGGGAGGGGGAAGATTTAAGGTTCCTGCTAAGACTGTTGGAGAGGAAAAGTTTTACTTTTTATTTTGTTTTTGTTTTATTTGGCCCATCACTCCCTGAATGGCCTTGGGGAGAGCAGGAAGTAGAAGAACAGGGTCCAGTTGTTTAAGACATTGGAACAGTGGGCTAGGATGGGCCGGGAAACACAGCAGCGTGGTGTGTACACAGCGGCGTGAATGCTAGCGTGGAAACACACATAATATCGTGCGGGGGAATGAGAAACAGACCATGAACTATGGGGCATCATATCTCTTTCTTAAAAAAAAATATTATGTGTGTACTTTGGGGGGGGGGAAGATGTCTGTAAGGAAATAGACCAAAATGTTAACAAAGGTTGTCTTGGAATGGGAGATTTAGGTGGTTTTACGTTTTTTCTCTTTGCTTTTTTATAGTTTCTCTGTTTTTTTTCTTTTTTCTAGCATGTTCAAGCTTTTACGTATGTATATTTTCATTTGAAATGAAAAGCTAAAAAGTAAGATATCAAAGGAAAAATAAATAAGCAAAGGCTCCCAAGCTCAAGTCCTCGTTCAGGCTGGGGACTTGCGACAGCCCCTCTGCCAGTCTCACACCCTCAGGTTCCCGCTTACAAACCAGTGATCACAGGGCGGTTGTGAGAATTCAGGGATTCACGACCCATGGCCGCGCTTTGTGAAGGGTATTCCTTCTGTGCGTGTGCAGTCGTGCTTACCAATGTCTGGCCTCCTCCTCTACTGGGAAAGCCGAGTCCTGCCTTAAGAATTTTCTGTAAGCCCGGCCAGTGTGGCTCAGCGGTTGAGCATCGACCCATGCACCAAGAGGTCCCCGGTTTGATTCCATGCACCAAGAGGTCCCCGGTTTGATTCCATGCACCAAGAGGTCCCCGGTTTGATTCCATGCACCAAGAGGTCCCCGGTTTGATTCCATGCACCAAGAGGTCCCCGGTTTGATTCCATGCACCAAGAGGTCCCTGGTTTGATTCCCGGTCGGGGCGCATGCCCAGATTGTTGGCCTGATCCCCAGTGTAGGGGGTGGGGGGCATGCAGGAGGTGGCCAATTGATGTTCTCTCTCATTGATGTTTCTGTCTCTCTCTCCCTCTCCCTCTCTCTCTCTAATATCAATAAAGAAAAAAAAGAATTTTCTGGGAGCCTTGTATTTAGCTTAAGGGGTGGTGGTTGTGTGCTCCCCACAGGAAGGCCGCCATCCCTCAGAGCCCCCCGGGAACTCCCTGGCTTCCATCTGGCATGTCCTCTGCGATGGTGGCCGTGGTAGGTGTGTGGAGTTGACTCCTGCACAGCTAATCTGAGAAAAAACAGGACTGTGTGCACACAGATCCGAGACAGATGTGTGGCTGTAATGACGCTCCCGTAACTCAGAATGAACCACCTGTGAGACCAGGCACAGAACCAGCCGAACCTCAGCTTCCTCCTGGGAGACGGGGAAAGAGCACAGTCCTCCCCTCTGGCTCAGCTCAAGCCCTGGTGAGAAAAGGGTGACGTGGAGCTCAGCGAGCCTGGCACAGAGCGAGGGCTCAATAAATGCCAGCCGCCGCTGCTGCTGTTAATCCACTGAACAGTCCCTGCTCATGACATCCAGTGCTGATTGGAGGTGACAGTTATTTTTACAAACTATTCGGTAATAGTGAGAATAGTTATAATGTGGATCCATTAATGCCTGGATAGCATGAGAAGGTAACGCCCAACGGGCTGCATTCTTTATGCAAACTTTCTCATCATTTTGGTTTGAAATGCAACAGACTTGGGCCTCGGAATGGTTTCAAGGCTTTATTATATTCTTCCCAAGAGTGTTTTCTTTGCCCAACCCGAGAGACTTGGGGAGAAGGATCAGAGAGAGCAGGGCTATTGCAGCAAAGAATAAATAAGGCTGTAATCTGAACACGCGTCCCACCCAGTGCTGCAGGGCTTGCGACTCGTTTTATAGCTTTGCCCTGACTGCCAGAGTCGGGGGCCCTGTCATGCCTTGGCCATTCACCGCACGCACTGGGGAAGCATGGAGGATGCCAAGAGGTTCCTCTCGGAAGCCCGAGGATCTGTTTGGGTCCTGGCTCCTCTGTCTCTTAGTGATCTGTCCTCGTGAAACCTCTCGGCTGTCATAGGAATGAGAAACGATTTATTTAAAGAGTGTAGCATAATATTTACGTATAACAGACGATGTATTTTTGTTATTATCAACATCACTCCCATCACAAAGCTGAACTCGGAACAGTGGGATGAGAATCCTTCTGTATCCTGTGCTGGACAAAGAGCTCCTAGGGGTGGGCTCCGCTCTGGTCCCTCGAGTCAGAGGGCTCGCGCACACGTGGTTCTGGGAAAGGCGAAGGCGATGAGAGCAGCCCTTGCTGGGTCACATCATGTTGTCTGAGACAGGGGTGCTTCGTCTAAAGTTGAGAGGACAAGAGACCTCCTTACAAAGAATAATAATAAGAGTTAAGAGTATTATTCATCATGAATTATATGCCAGACCCCATTCTAAATTCATGACCAGTAGTAAATTTTTTCACCTTCAAAACAATTATTTAAGGTATAACATGATCCCCATTTTACAGATAAGTAAATCGGGTCCCAGGGAGGTTGAGGAATTTTCCTAGTCACACAGCTAGTAAGTTTGGGAAATGAGCTTCAAAGCTGAGTCACCCTGCTCCCATGTCCGTGTTCTGCCCCTTTGGGCCACATCCATTTCCATGACCTAATGAGGTGGTCAGGAGGAAAGAGAAATTAGACATCCACTATTACTGCGGGACGTCAAATAGGACCAGCAACAGAAAATTCATGGAGAGAGAGTTCATCTCAATATAGGGAAGGTTAACAGTCAACAGTAATTCAAAGGTTGGCTATCAGGTGAGGTAGTGAGTTTTCTGTTACTAGAAGTATTCAAGTAGTTGTTGGACCACCATCCATAATGGGAAAGCTTTCAGGAGATTCTAGTATCTGGAAAAGGGTTTCGCTAAATAAACCCCAAGTCCTCTTACAGCGTTGAGATTCTCCTGTGCCAACCCAACACATCGTCGTTGTTTCGTAAGAATTTCACTAAGTGCATAATTGAATGAGTTCACCTACTCCATGAGCACATCCTGTCAAGTATTACTGAACATGTACACAGCAAAAAGGACCTGTTCTTCCAGATGCCTAAAGTGCTTAGTGACTTTAGATATGTCAGTCAACAATAAAGGTTATCCTCATATTGTGATTTTATATTTGACTGTTGTCTTTGCTATAGTTGAACTTTAAAATCCTTGCCCACAGAGATAATGCCTTACCAGCTATAAATCGTGTCCATAGAAACACGATTCTGTTCCAGGTGAATATTCCAGACGCTGCCAAGATGTCTTGGGTCAAAGATCCATCCTGAATCACTCATTCATGCATTTACCAAAAGTTGATGGTTTTGCTTAAATTAACCTTTACTATGTGCCAAGAGGAAGCATGTGATGTCCGGGAGTTCACTGCATACGGCTGATCGCAGGGCCACCATGCACAGGCCGGCGGTTCTCAAGCATCATCCAGGAGCTTGTCAGAAAAGCAAACTCTCAGCCCCACCTTAGGCCTGACTCAGAAACTCCAAGTCAGGGGTGGGGCCCAGCACTGTATTAAAAAGTCTTCTGAATAATTCTGATGCACACCCAGGTTGTATCCTCTCTAAAAACTAGGTACCCAAATAGGATTCAGCCTCATAAATTGTCCCCAACACACACACAGACACATACATACATATCTTGAATGAGAAGGCTCTCTGTCCGTGCACCCTTCCCAGCATTCACCCAGTGTGGGAAGGGCAAAGGGTCCGCGGGGTCAGCATCTGGAACAGGAACGCACGATTAGAGGTTCATACCTGCCGGCCCTGCAGGCAGGCCAGGTGCCCTCTGATGATGGATGACACCAAGAATGTCCCTTGTTCTCGCAGGGGTTAATGGCAATCTGTGGCTGATTTCCATGGGACATTCCTGAGTCTCCAAGGACAGCCCTAAGACTTGGGCTGTGAGTCTCTGGACAAACCAAGGAAATAGAAAGTGAAAACAAACATGGTCGTTTATTTTCCTAACTTGCCAGTTGCAAACGGAACTTGCTCAATGCACCATGAAATGATTCACTGAGGTCTCTGTACAATTCCCAAGTGCAGCTGGCTAATGTGAAAGAATCTTTTTCTTGGTCTTTCAGGCCATATACTATTCCTAGCCATGCCCATTTGTAATTTATTGGTAAGGCCCGTGTCTGCTTTGTGAATCAGAGCATTGGGAACCCTCTGTCCACTGGGCACAGCAGATAAGAGCCTCTCGGCGCAAATGAACTGCCGTGAATCTAGGACATTCCTCCTCATCTCCAGGGCCCCAACCCCAGCCCAGGTCATCATCTGCACCCGTGGACTGCTGCACATCTCCAAAATAGTTTCCCTGGATATCAACCTTAGTTCTCTTCAATCTGACCTCCACACGCAGCCAGAGGAAATTAAAAAACAGCAACAGCATATCTGATCATGTTAACCGCACGCTTACAAGAATATCTTCACTATATCTTCACTTGTATTCTTACAGGAATATCTTCTCACTGTCATTAGAATAAAACACACGCTCCTCCTTATGGCCACCAGCCTTGCACATGGCCTTTCCACGCTGTGGCTCATGCTACGACAGCCACAATGCCCTCCCCCCTTGTGTTCAATTCATGACAATTGGTTTGTCCTTTGCTACCTCAGGGCCTTGGTACCGTCTGTGGCTCTCACTTCTGCCCTCCCCCCAGCTATATTCAGTTCATTCTTGAGGTCTCGTGGGAGCTGCACTTCCTCAGGGAACCCTTCCCTCAACCCCACCAGGCCTCGTAGCCTAGGTCAAGCCCTTCTGTTATATATTCAAAGCATTCCCTGGATGACTTCCACATAACCATTGTGAGAATGGCAAGAAAGTCATTGTTTACTTGACAGTATAATGTCTCCTTTCTCCGTGGGACACAGATGCCTAAGACCAGTGGCACCGCTGCTCTCGTCACCGCTGCGCCCCAGGCACCTGGCCCCGCGTGGAGCAGAGAGTGGCTGTCAGTCACTGTCACAGTTCGCGGTGGATGGTGAATTCTCCAGTGAATGAACTTCATCTTTATAAGGATTTGGGATTTCTGGAGTAATTTAAGTGAAGGGAGAGATGTGTGTGAGACCTAGGATAGAGACCGTCCAGCACAGAAAAGCTTGAATTCAGACACGTTTTTAGGCAGACGACTTAGAGCTTGGAGGCCACAAGGGAAAAGGCACCATTTGAGGGGACCCACGCGTGGCGTGCCGTCCCATGAGCTTAGCTTTCCGAATGGGAGGTAAGAAGCAGTGAACCAGTGAACCCCAGCACTGTATTACAGGGACTTGGAGTTGGGGGTGTGGCTGGAAACTCTTTGGTTTATTAAATCAACCCCTGTTTTCAGAGTTTAGAAGCAAGAACATTTCCTCTTGCCATTAGCATTTAAAGACATTGCTTCCAGTCACATTGTGCTTTCTAGAAACCTCTCTCCATATATCCAAAGTATGGAGGCTCTGGAGAGCTGGACTCAGGGGAGGGGTTAGGGCCATCGACGTAGCCCACGACATGGCTTCCCCAGGGTCTTCAGTCTTGTCTATTACTATAGGCTTGTGCCAGCCAGGAGGACACATACATAAAGAAAAACATCTACTTTTGGAGAAACATTAGTGTCTTGAGCTAAACCAAGTTTCCAAACCATGTCTTCTTTCAACACATGCGCGTGCACACACACACACACACACACACGCACACATGCAGAGGACTCTCAGCTGCAAGGCACCTTTTGCCCAGACACGCCACCCACAAGGGGCCTACATCACACAGTGTGATCTGGGTCCAACACATAGCTGTGTCTGAATCCCCTAAGGCAGCGATTTTCAACCTTTTTCATCTCATGGCACCCATAAACTGATTACTAAAATCTGCAGCACAGCAAAAAATATATTTTTTGCCAATCTGACAAAAAAAAAAAAAAAAAGGTATAATTTTGGTTCATTCGTACCAATGGCTATTGTGTTGGCTGTTGTTATGTTTTTATTTGATATTCTAAGGGAAAAGTGGTCAGTGCCCCTGACTCAATAGTCAGGTATTGCATGTTTTAAAAATTCTTGCGGCACCCTAGTGTACCGTGGCACACCGGTTGAACGTCACTGACCTCAGGGATGCCAGGGAGGCCCTTTTGTTCTATCCTCCCCAATATTTTCTACTTAATGCCTCAGTGTCTGAAATTCTACCATTAGGTGGTCTTTCTTTGGGATGAAGTATGGCCCTTTCTGTGTAGTCTCTTTAAACAGAAAGTGTTTAAGATTACATCTAATTAAGTGTAAAATAACGCGCCTAATATTCTGTATCTTGATAGTCTGAGTCACACACATATACTCGTTTGTCCAGCTGCAGTGAATGTACACTTAAGATGTTTGCATTTGTTTTTTGGAAAGTTTACGTCAAAAGAAAAAGTAAACCATTGCTGAAATATTTAAGGGAAATTGTGCAAATGTGATTTACTTCGAAATGTGTAAAAAAAATAGATGAATTGATGGATAGATTGAGGGATAGATATATGATAAAATTGGAAATAGTAAAACATTAATGGTGTAATCTAGATAATCTAGATGGTCTGCAAATTGTGTTCACTGTAAAATTATTTCAACTTAGCTGTATGAAAAGTTTCACGGTAAATATAGGGGAAAAGAAAAAAAACAACCTTCCAAGTTCCTATTAGAGAGCTTCGTATACAGTGGTCACTCCATGAATGGTAGCTGTGATTTGGTTAATGAGAGGCCTAGCGGAGTGGTCTCTAACCCTGGCTACTGTTTGGAATCAATGGGGAAGCTTTTCTGAAGTACAGATGCCAGGGCTCCCTCCCCCAAATTCTGATTAAATTGGTCTGGAATGGAGCCCAGGCATCAGCATTTTTTAGTTTGACCTCAGGTGATCCTTTCAGGCAGACAGGACCCAGGGTCACTCTGGCATGAAGTCGTTGACCAGATTGCCTTCCTCCAGGGGCTGACATGAAGGTCACACTTTGCCCAGGGTCGAGCCCAGGCCCCCGCAGAGAAAGTAATAGGAGGGAGTTTCTCTACCAACCAAGACCTGTGAGCAGACCAGGGCCCAGTCACTGGTATAATTCCAGAGTTCTGCCTTTCTCTCTGCCCAGGCTGGGCTTCTCTGTGTATGACTCAAGGAGAACCGAAAAGGTAAAAAAATCACATCAGATATAAGATCTTTTATAGTGGTAGATGACTAAAACAATCCTTGTTATTTTCAACTTTGAAAAAACAGATATAACAGCATCCGTGAAGGAGAAAATCTTCTCTTCTGTTAACTTTTATTCACCTTCATTTAATTTTTAAATATGTAGTAAGCATGATTGTAAGGCTTCTCATTAACTGGGGTATCTTACAGTCATAATTTTTGATACACAACATTACTTACCAATTAGCCTGTCTTGTTCGTTTAAATTCCTTTGCTCATATTTTAATGGGAGCTAATGATGCCTTTGTTGACTTATTTAATGTTATGTAAATGTGGCTATAAACTGTGAAGGGTTTAAACAGAAGCACTATTTTTGCTTACTCTTCAGATTTTGGAGTGTGTAGAATCCCCAGGAAACACACACATCAACACAATGAATGCAGGGTACGGAGGAGGCCAAATAATAATAGTAATTTTTAAAACAAGTAGTGAAGGATGTTTAGAATATGAGATTTTTATTTTCCTCTGGGTTAATTGTTTATTTGGGTATAAAGGGAGTTTTAAAGTTAACTTCAGTAAGTTGTTTTTCTTTTGTCTGCTCCCATAATCATGACATTGGCCAATCAAAGACCATTGGCTAAACTCAGGCAGGTACAGATGGGCTTAGAAGTGGCTCTGGTTGGGTTTCATGAACCTTGTTCTCAACAAAGTTCCTTTGTCTCTTTTGACCAGCACATAAATATTTGAATGAATAAATGAATGAATGAACGGGAAACCTTATAATTTCAACATACATATAGATGACCCTTCCAAGACTGTGGCTTCTCAGTACTGTGGCCTCCCCTCCTCCAACGATCTTGTCCATTCCCCCACCTCAACCACGTACTCCTTTTTCATGCTTCGAACTTTGTAATTAGCTTTGACCAAACAGTATTTTATTTCCGTGTCGCACACCTTACTCTCTTCTCGCCATTTGTTACTTTCCAGCTTACTTTCTCCAGTGTCTCAACTTCAGCCATCTTTCCACCCCACCAGGAGCCCTGATCCCTTGACCCTATCCCCTTTGCCTGTTCTTGACCACCTTCAAGTCCTCCTTCCTCCCTCCCAGCTTCAATTCCATAGTAAATCACAATAATCACGGACTGGCCTCCATCCTTGATTCCCTTGCTGGACGTAGCAGGGAAAACCACAACTTCTGTTTAGTCCCACTCTCTTTCTACCTTGCACTTGCATTCCAGCAGCTGAATGTTGGTGGAGGAAATGGTCTCCCCATGCTGAATGGACTCACGTTAGAGCTGTGACCATGATTGTTCCATGATTCCTTTTGCTGCCAGACCATACTTCTCGCCTATTTGGCTGCCATTCTCTCTTATTACTCATTATGGGTTGAATTGTGTCCCCCGCCCAAATGCATATGTTGAAGTCCTAATCCCCAGGACCTCAGCCTGTGACTTTATTTGGTAATAGGGTTGTTACAGATTAGTTAGTGAAGCTATGATTAGGTCGTGAGGGTGGGCCATGATCCAATATGACTGGTGCTCTTATAAAAAGGGGAAAGTGGATGGAGATACATACCCAGGGAGCACTCCATGTGACGATGAAGTTCAGAGATTGGAGGGATGCTTCTACCAGCCCCCAAAGGTGGCCAGCAAGCCACCAGAACCACGGGAGAAGCGTGGCAGAGACTCTCCCTCACAGCCCTTGTAACCACACCTGCTGACACCTGGATCTCCTAGGACTTCGGCCTCCTACAGTGTCAGACAATGAATTAATTGGGTTGTCCAAGCCACCCAGTTTGTGGTACTTTGCTATGCAGATAAATTTCACTCTGTCATACCTTCTCTAACTTCAATCCTTCAACGTCTCTTCCCCATCCTCACTCTCAACTGATGACTGCTTCGTCCTTCACTGGGAAAAATAGAAGCAACCAGGAGCCCCTACCCTCTCATACTCAACTCTATAGGAGCATAACTACGCTCCTTTCCACAAAGGTCAGTCTGATGTACTAGGTGCCATCCCACTCACCTTTCCCCTTTTATCAATTTTTCTCCTCTCTAGTAGATCAATCTTATAGGAATACAAACTTCTATTAAGAAATCGAAATTCTAACAATGGTTTACAAGGCCTTTCCTGATCTGTCCCTCCCATTGCCTCGCTGACCTCACCTCTGCTCCCCCTTGCTCATTCATCTCCCGTTACTCTTCTCAACAGGTGCTCTTTAATGTGCTTGGCACACTCCCACCCCAGGGCCTTTGTACCAGCTGTCCCCTCCACCAGGAAAACCCTTCTCCGAAATATCTTCATAGCTAATTCCCGTGATGATGTTCATCGCATCTTTACTCAAGTCTTCTCTTCCCAATGAGACGCTGTTGGAGATTACAATGGACTCCTGCAAAGGTCCTAATCACCTTTGTTATTCTCGTCTTTTACTCCCCCTCCCCCCAGTACTTATCAATTTCTCTTATGAGATGTATTACTCTCCCAGGGCTGTCATCAAAAAATACCAGAGACTGGGTGCTTAACCAACAAACACTTATTGTTTCACAATTCTGGAGGCTAGAAGTTCAAGATCCGGTGTCCACAGGTTTGGTTTCTTCTGATGTCTCTCTCCTTGGCTTGCAGATGGCTGCCTTCTCTGTGTTTCCTCAAGTGGTCTGTTCTCTGTACTCACTCCCCTGGTGTCTCTCCCTCTGTTCAAATGTCCTCTCCTCATAAGGACTCGAGACAGATTGGATTAAGACTGACCCCAACAGCCTCATTTAACTTAATCATCTCTTTTTTAAAAAATTTTTTTAATCTTTATTGATTTTAGAAAGAGAGGAAGAGAGACGGAGAGAGATAGAAACATTGATGAGAGAGAACATAGATTGGCCGCCTCCTGCATGCCCCCCACTGGGGATCAGGCCCACAACCTGGGCATGGGCCCTGACCGGGAATCGAACCAGCAACCTCTTGGTGCATGGGTCGACGCTCAGCCACTGAGCTACACTGGCCAGGCTTAATCACCTCTTTAAAGACTCTGTATCCTCAGAGAATGAGGTTCATGTCTGCCTGTTTCACTAGATGGTTCTGAGGTTCAAATGTAACAATGTATATGGCAGTGTTTGGGGGTTTTATTTCTCATTCAAATGTGAGTCATTCTGTTTGTGGCTGGTAACAATAATAATAGTAATAATGGCAGCTGCCTTCTACTAAGTTCCTACTGTGTGGTAGGCACTGTGTTAAGTGGCTTTACCTTCATTCCCTCACTTAATCCTCATTAAACCTTCGAGGTTGCTGCTACCCGCTCCCTCTTTCTAACCAGGAAAACTGAAAGCTGCTCACTGAGCAGTGGAAGATGTACTTTCTGTATACTTTTTGGCAGAGGCGAACTTGACCTTTTGAACTACAAAGAAGCACATGTCTGTGGGTGTCCTCGTGTGTGCGTATTTAGGTTAGTATCAGCAGTCTCTCTTCCAGGTGATTAACAGGAAAAAGCGAAGCTCTACAGATCGGCGCTGTGTCTCCTGACACTGTTCTCTCTGAAGGACTGTGTGGTCTCGGCCATTTCAGAAATGGCAAAAATCTCTCGGTGTTTGTTTGTTTGTTTGTTGTTTTAACACTTGGAACTTAGAAGCATCCTTCTCCATAAATGTAATCTAACGGCCGTCCTGACTATATACATTTTGTTTCTAAATGCCTCATTCCTCTTTGTTTTCCCAGCGTTGTGGCGGTCGCTAAAGGTCTGCCAGGAGGGATTAGAGCTCAACCTTGTCAGGGCGAGAACCAGAGTAATTTGTGTACGGTACAGCGAAAAGGACACCGCTACCCTTGAAGCCAGTATTAACCTAATGAATTGCAATGAAGGAAAAGGTTGCTTAGAAAAGACTCTAAGTGACTTAGTACGCGTTTCCCGCTTCCAATGACAATGTTCTTCAGAACTGTGTTTTGAACACATTATTACAGATTTAAATATTTTAATATTCATTTATTCTAATTTCCCTTTTGATAGGTACCGGCTCCCTGTCTACATTTCATCAGCTCTGGCTAGTGACACCACTCTATTTAATATCTTCCTTGGCCAAATTTCTTGTGAATTGGGAACTAGATTTTCGCTGCTGAAGGAGGTTTCAGCAACTCCTTTGTGGTTCAACATTTGAAACGCAGATACTGATCTAACACCCTTTCACAAGGAATTACTCAACCTGGAGCTTACATAAATGTCCCGGGATATGATCTATCGGAGATATTGTCAATATTTGCCCGAGATCACAACCTAGCTCCGTTTTCAGTTGCGTTTGGAATTGAAATGGAAATCTTTATTCTTCAGTGTCCGTTTGGAGTGTATTCTAGACAGTGGTAATTTCTGCACACAGGAAAAGACAGCCCTGGAAGGGAACGTGGGATTTCCTGTGCTGGTAGTGCGGGTCCGGTAAGCACCATCTGCTCTAAAATGACTCCTCCGTGGCCCCGTGGTGCCTGCATTCCCTCATCTCTGCCAGCTGTCTAGAATCAAGTCCCCTTTAGTGGGTCCCTGGCAATGCGGATGTCATCTGGGAGGAGTGACTTATGTCCCTTAGGTATGTTAACAAATAGGAGTTACTGAGGAAATGGGGCATAGGAAGGGCTGGTCTTGATGGAGAAAGGCCATCAGGAACAGAAGCCCAGCAGGCTTTCTGATAAAGGCGGGGCCATGTGAATGGTTCCATAGGGACCAAGGGCACCAGTAACGGGCACTGAGTTCTTGAGCATGAGGAGTTACTGGTAGACCCTGGTGGGAGGGAAATGGAGGAGAGGGGAATTCATGTCCAGGTTTGTCTGTGTCATAATTGTACAAAGGGCCAGTCCTCCTTCCACACCCTTCGTACTAAAAAATGTACTTTGTTACCCCAGATTTCCACTTGACTGTCCTCTTGTCAACATTCCGGTCAGCTCAAATGTCAGCTTTTTAGAGAGGCCTTCCCAGACTACCCAGTCTAAAATGGCAATCCTCAAAGTGTGTGTCTTATCTTCGGCTGTCGTTAACAAAATACCATAAACTGGGTGGCCTAAACGGTAGAAATTAATTTTTTCGCACATCTGGAGGCTGGAAGCCAGAGATCAGGGTGTCGGCACGGTGGGCTCTGTTGAGAACTCTCTCCCTCGTTTCCAGATGACTGTCTTCTTGCTGTGTTCTCGTGTGGGGAGATGGAGGCGGGGTGGAGGCAAGAGACAGACAGAGAAACAGGCAGAGATTGAGACTGAGATTTGAGGGAGAGATGAATTAAACCTGGCATGAGGCCACAGAGCTCGTATTTGTCAGAGATGGCTTTACATCCAAGTCTCCTAGACCTTCACCCCGAGCTACTGCACTGAACTCCCTCCATCCCATGGAGGTTACAGGATCTGGATCTAAAGAATGACCATGGCTAAGTCTGTGAAGGATTGAGTTTTTAGTTCTAAATTCTTTTAGAAGCTTCAAGAAGCAAAATGGGAGAGAAGGTAAGTACTGTGGAGTGAGGAAGGGGATGTGGAGTGAGAGGAAGGAAAAGGGAAGCATGCCAGAGGGAGAGAGGGCTGCAGGCGCTCCGGGACACTCCAGGAGACCATGCCAACACTCGCCCTCGTCGGTGATGGCAAACCCTCCTGAGCTTTGCTCCCATCTGCCAAGTGGACAGGATGACGCAGTGGGAGAAAGCATTTGCTTTGAGACTGGACAAATATAAGTTCTCATTGTGACATATGTAAGCCATGTGACCATGGGTGAGGTCTTAACTCACTCATCTTTTATCATGTATAAATTATGGATGATGATACTTGCAAGTTTTTGGCGAATATTAAGTTAAACCATGTATATACAGCACTATCTTTGGCGTATACAGTGTAGGTGTTCAACAAATTTAGTCTCTCCCTTAGCTCTATGGATTTCTTAGGGACATTAATACACATTTAATTGAGAGCAGGGACACAGGATATTTAGACAGAGAGGAGAGGGAAGGAGAGGTGGTTTTTCCAGGTCAGTGATTCCCAACCCTCTAGAGCTGCTGTTGACCCCATACCTGAGGGAGGACCAGTGATCACTAAGCATTCCTCATTTCTTTGCCCCTGTTCCAAGATGGCCCTATTTCCAAGGCGATCTAGAGGGGAGGATGCTTCCTTGATCTATGAGCCAGACACCTGCTTCCAGCACTCCTCACCTCCCGCCGCAGAATGTCCCTCTCACTCTTCACAGATTTGAGTGGAGCTCTGTGACCCTTTGAAGTGATAAGTAAAATCATGTGTGCCTGACTGTGTGCTCAGGGGCACTTTTGTCGTCAGCAAGTCAGTCTATTTTTTCATGCCCTTCTGGGAGTTGGTGACTCAAAAATATTAAAGACTAATTTTCCACCTATTTCCACTGGGTGATCTCCCACTCGCGTGGTTTTAACCACCATCCCTAGCTCCATTCGCAGGTACTTACAAAGTGACTCCTCTGCACCACAAACTCAATACAGCATCTTCTCCTTACTATGCCACCGTTGCTTGCTCCGAATAATCTCTCTTGTTTCACGCTTCCACGTTTACCCATCCTTTCTCCATCTCCCTCCCTCCAGCATCTGATCAATCACCAGGTCCTAGCGGTTCTCTCTCTGAAGTTTTCCTTGAGCTGGTCCCTTTCTCTCTGTCCTAAACATGATTTCCCCAGGGCAGGCCTTACCACCTCTCGCCCTGAAGTGCACAACAGCCTCCTGCCTAGTCTTTCTGCTTCTGCCCTCAATCTGTCTTTCCTATCAAGGCCGGAACCTACCATCCACACGGCATGTCCTGGCCACGTCACTACCCTGTTACACAATTTTGAAGGCTTCTGGGACAAAGGCCTATTTCTTTTAAAGGCAAACAAGACCCTCTCTGGGCCAGCCATCCTACACATCTCTTCAGTCCCATTCTTCCCATGTCTCCTAGCCCATGCCATACTCCAGTTAAACTGCGCAACTCAGGGTGACCCCTATAGGCCTGCTGCTTCCTGCCTTTCGGAACCCTGTCCTCTTTCCTTAGAATGACTGGCCCTCTGTTCTTTCTTCAAGAGTCTGTTCACTCATCTCCTCCTAGAAGCTTCCCTGAGTCCTCACCCGCCACCTTCCTCTCTCTCCACCCGGATGGACCACGCAGCTTTGAGTTGCCAGAGCGCTTCTGTGCACCAGCATTGCCTGGACCAGCCTTAGTGTATGCAGTTGTCTGTTGCGTGTTTGTGCGCCCCGTGAACGGGTAAGCTCCTGAAGAACCTCAGCCATCTTGTACGCCAGTGCCCATCACATGGCCTGCCCTCAGCGTGCTGCCCAGCAGTGACTATCAAATGGAAGGTAGTTGCATACAAAGAAGGTGCTTGTGCTTGGAAGTCATCAGATTTCCATATCTGACAGTGCAGAGAGGTGAAAACTCAAACAGTAGCATAGTTATGATTTTAATTTATGTACTGATACTTACAATGTTACATACTTTCTGTTTTTCTGTATCTTTTCTTTTTTGTGGTATAGATTTTTTTCTTTGTAAATTACAGTTGCAGTACAATGCTATGTTAGTTTCAGGGATACCACCTCATGATTCGACATTTATGTAACTTACAAAGTAATCACCCTGATAAATATAGTAGCTATCCTACCCTATATAATCATTACAGTATTATTGACTCTATTCCCTCTGCTGTACTTTACATCCCCATGACTATTCTGTAACTACCAATTTATACTTCTAAATCCCTTCACCTTTTCACCCAGCCCCTCAAACTTTCTCCCATCTGACAACCATGAAAATGTTCTCTGTATCTGTGAGTCTGTTTCTGTTTGTTTGTTCATTTTGTTTTGTAGATTCCACACAGAAGTGAAATCATATGGCATTTGCCTTTCTCTGTCTGGCTCGTTTCACTTAACATACTGCCCTATAGGTCCACTCATGTTTTTGCAGATGCCAAGATTTTATTCTTTTTTATGGATGAGTCATATTCCATGGTATATATGCACCACTCCTTCTTTATCCATTCATCTATTGATGGACACTTAGGTTGCTTCCATATCTTGGTTATTTATTGTAAATAATGCAGCAATAAACACATAGTTGTACAGTATATGTCTTTTCGATTTAATGTTTTGGGTTTCTTCGAATAAATACCCAGAAGTGGAGTTGCTGGGTCTGTCTTTGTCTCTTATTATAGCCTTTGTTTTAAAGTCTGTTTTGTCTGGTATAAGTATTGCTACCCCAGCTTTTATTTTGTTTTGTTTCCATTTTCATGAAATAGCTTTTTGCCTCCCTTTACTTTCAGTCTGTGTGTGTCTTTCAATCTGAAGTGAGTCTGTGGGAGACAGCTTATGTAAGGGTCTTGTTTTGTTATCCATCAGTCTTTGTAGATCTTTTGATTAGAACATTTAATCCATTTGCAATTAAAGTAATTGTTGATAGAGATGTATTTATTGTCATGTTGTTATTAGTATTTTGGATCTTTATTTTTCCTTCTTCTACTTAAAGAAGACCCTTTAACATTTCTTGTAATACTGGTTTGGTGGTGATGAAGTTCTTTATCTGTCCTTCAATTCTAAATGATAGCCTTGCTGGGTAGAGTAATCTTGATTATAGGTCCTTGCCTTTAAATACTTCGGATATTTCGCCACAGTCTCTTCTGGCCTACAAAGTCTCTGTTGAGAAATCAACTGAGTTCCCTTGTAGATAACTGATTTTCTCTTGCTGCTTTTAAGATTCTCTCTGTCTTTAAACTTTGACATTTTAATTATGATGTGTCTTGGTGTGGGCTTCTGTGGGTTCATCTTCTTTAGGACTCTCTGCACTTCCTGGGCTTGTCTGTTTCCTTTACCAGGTTAGGGAAGTTTCCTGTCACTATTTTTTTCAAATAGGTTTTCAATTTCTTGCTCTCTGTTCTCCTTCTGGAACCCCCATGATGCAAATGTTAGTACACTTGAAGTTGTCCCAGAGGCTCCTTACACTATTCCACTATCCTTATTTGTTCAGCTTCTTCTTCTTCTTCTTCTTCTTCTTCTTCTTCTTCTTCTTCTTCTTCTTCTTCTTCTTCTTTTGTCATTCTGATTGGGTATTTTTTGCTTCCTTATATTCCAAATCTCTGATTTGATCCTCTGCTTCATCTACTCTACTATTGATTCTCTGTAATTTATTTTTCATTTCAATTAGTGTATTCTTCATTTCTGACTGGTTCTTTTTTACAGTTTCCATGACCTTTTTTATGCTGTTGAATTTCTCACTAAGTTCCCTGAGCATTTTTATAATCATTGTTTTGAACTTTGCATCTGGTAGATTGCTTGTCTCTGTTTTGTTTAGTTCTTTTTCTGGAGTTTTGTTCTGTTCTTTCATTTGGGACATCTTTCTTTGTCTCCCCATTTTGGCTGCCTCTCCGTGTTTGTTTCTGTGCATTAGATAGAGCTACTACACCTCTCAGACTTGGTAGAGTGGCCCAATGTAGTAAGTATCCTAAGGGGCCCAGTGGCACAGCTTCCCTAGTCACCTGAGCTGGGTGCTCCAGGTGTACCCCCTGTATAAGCTGTGTGCACTGTCTGTTGTAGTTGAGCCTTGATTGCTGTTGGCATCACTGGGAGGGATTGAGCCCCCAGGCGATCAGCTGCAAGAACCAGCTGCAACTACAGTGGAGGAGCTGTTGTGTAGGAGCTGACCCCACAGAGCAGAACTCTCTTCAGTGGGGCTTTGGTGCCTGCCAAGTCTGCCCCTTAAATATGTTACTTGTAGGGGTGGTTGGGTTGTAATCCAGCATGATCTGAAGCTGTCTACTAAGTGTGTTGGCTCTGGGGCCTCCCGGGAGGTGCAGGCCAAGGTCAACCACTGCCTCTGCTCTGGCCAGGGCCACCTGGCATGAGCTATAGAGTGATATGCAGATGGCTGCTACTTGTGCTGAGCTTGGCAGTGCCCAGGAGAGGCCAAGCTGAGAACCGAGTGTAGCTGACATTAGTATCAGGCCTGGGGCCATTTAGCAAGAGGTGCAGGATATGCAGAGGCCAGATGCTGCTGGTTTGAGAGATTTTAGAAAAGTCCAAAGCATGAGCCAAGACAGGCTATTTGTATGGAAAAGCCACTGGAAACAGCCTGGGTTGGACCTGCAAGTTTTGTGGAGCGGGGTCTCCGGGAATCACCAGGGTGGGGTGAACAGTGTGAGCCAGGTTGATGGAGACTAAGATATGGCACCCAACCTGCTGGTTCTGTGGAGGAAGGGCCCAGCAAAGGAACAATGGCCTCCCCTAACACTTTTGTCTGAGAGAAAGCTGCCCCTCCAGCCCTCACCCTGATGCCAGACAATTTACTTCCTCTCCATATGTCCCTGGTGCCTTTCGAGCTGCTGCTCTAGCACTTGAACCCAGAGTGAGTGAGTCTAAGTCCACATGTGGGTCCACCATCTCACTCAGCCACAGTCCCTGCTGGTTTTCACAGCCAGGAGTTATGGGGCCTTCTCTTCCCGTCATTGGAACCCTGGGCTGAGGGGCACGGTATGGGGCTGGGACCCATCACTCCTTAGGGGAGACCTCTGCAGCTGAAATAACCTCCTGATTTTTATCCACCACACATGGGAGTGGGACCAGCCCATTCTGATCTCCACCCCTCCCTACCAGTCTCAATGTATCGTCTTCTGTATATCCTTAGTTAAGGACCTCTGTTTAGCTAGATTTCAGGCAGTTCTGAATGATGGTTGTTCTGTAACATAGTTGTAATTTTAATGTGGTTGTAAGAGGTTTTGAGTACTGTGTTTACCTACCTAGCCAGCTTCACCAGACCTCCTGTTTTCCTAGTTCTTAATACCTGCATTAATATCTTCTATACACACTAATATGAAATGCAGATATCTATTAACAAAAAACTCTTTGAGAAATAGCAATCACACACATACCTAACGAATCAATACCATTCCGTGACATTGCTGGTACCACATTTTGTTCCATGACACTTTATACTCTGTAAGAATCTGTTCACATAATTGATAGCAGTCTTTCAGAAATGATATCCAAGGCTCATCTGGACATGCCACATTCTGATGTCAACGCACAATTCTAAATCGGAAGGTGAAAAGTTCAGAGTTGGTCTGTGAGATGCTCTCTGAAACCTAGATGACCGAGGCATTAGCAGCACTGGACAAAGATCCACTGTAGAAAAAGGATTCTCAATGATGGATGATCTTTTAGAGAGCCCATGATCCCCAAGATGAACATGCAATTCTATTGGGAGGGCCATTTCACAGAAGATGTTCACAGCCCTTGTCATATGCTCAAAGGAAATCTCTGATACCCAGTTCATGAGGCATTTAAGAAAGCTCTAGATCCCTTTGCATGTGATATCTTGTTCTGTTTATGAGTATTAATCCTGGGTGGTGGTGGTGGTGGTAGTGGTGGTGAGTGGGTGAGGGGGTGGATACCAAGTTGAAGCAATCTGTTCTTCATTGACCAGCTTATGGCTCATAAGTGAGTAATCAACATAATCTAAATACTCTAAAATGAAATATTCTTCTGGGCTCAACAAAATGCTTGTTAGGTTGAAACCAATCAGTAGGAAATGACTGGTGTTTGTTAGTGTTTGAGAGGAGAGACCAGATTCTTTGCACATTAGCATTCCGGTTGGTGCCAACATAAACCTCCAGACCTCCAAGTCACAGAATGTGTTATTGTTTTCATATGACTGAATCTGGGACCGCTTGTTAGTCCTATTTCCATCGCTCACTTGAAAAACGGAGCTCCATGTTTCCATAGACTCTGGTGACAGAAGAAAGAAAACAATCCTTCTGCAGGCTGAACACTCAGAGAAGGACATTTTCCCTCCAGTTGGTGGAGTCCTGGCTATTGTTTTCATTTAATCACAGAGTTGGGAGGGACACATGGCCCAAACCCTGATGTGACAGTCATGTAAGCCGAGAAGCTTAACACATGGAGCTCAGCCCACACAGCAAGGGGCCGTGCCTGCTTGTGAAGGAAGCTCCCCCAGGAAGACGTGATAGTTTAGGCCTGTTGGGCATTATTCTGAGAGTGCCATATGATATTATTTCTTTAGTATACTATTTCCTATGTAACATCAATGTTCCAGGACCTCAGAGTATGCTATTTCTGTATGCAGCATCTTTGGATTCCTGGGCTTTAGGAAGAGAAGTGGTAATACAATCTCCCTGTTAAAATAATGGGGCTCTCCAAGTCCCACTGCGCTTCCGGAAATGATGGCTCCTAGAGGAACAGGGCCAAGGCTCCAGGCATCTGTCTGCTGCCGCCTTCCCTCTGCCTTCCCTCTGCCTTCCCTTTGCCTTCCCTTTGCCTTCCCTTTGCCTTCCCTCTGCCTTCCCCTCTGCCTTCCCCTCTGCCTTCCCTCTGCCTTCCCTTTGCCTTCCCTCTGCCTTCCCCTCTGCCTTCCCTCTGCCTTCCCTTTGCCTTCCCTCTGCCTTCCCTCTGCCTTCCCCTCTGCCTCCCCTCTGCCTCCCCTCTGCCTCCCCTCTGCCTTCCCTTTGCCTTCCCTTTGCCTTCCCTCTGCCTTCCCTCTGCCTTCCCCTCTGCCTTCCCTTTGCCTTCCCTCTGCCTTCCCTCTGCCTTCCCCTTTGCCTTCCCTTTGCCTTCCCTCTGCCTTCCCTCTGCCTTCCCCTTTGCCTTCCCTTTGCCTTCCCTCTGCCTTCCCTCTGCCTTCCCCTCTGCCTCCCCTCTGCCTCCCCTCTGCCTCCCCTCTGCCTCCCCTCTGCCTTCCCTTTGCCTTCCCTTTGCCTTCCCTCTGCCTTCCCTCTGCCTTCCCCTCTGCCTTCCCTTTGCCTTCCCTCTGCCTTCCCTCTGCCTTCCCCTTTGCCTTCCCTTTGCCTTCCCTCTGCCTTCCCTCTGCCTTCCCCTTTGCCTTCCCTCTGCCTTCCCTCTGCCTTCCCTTTGCCTTCCCTCTGCCTTCCCTCTGCCTTCCCCTCTGCCTCCCCTCTGCCTCCCCTCTGCCTCCCCTCTGCCTTCCCTTTGCCTTCCCTTTGCCTTCCCCTCTGCCTCCCCTCTGCCTCCCCTCTGCCTTCCCTTTGCCTTCCCTTTGCCTTCCCTTTGCCTTCCCTCTGCCTTCCCCTCTGCCTTCCCTCTGCCTTCCCCTCTGCCTTCCCCTCTGCCTTCCCCTCTGCCTCCCCTCTGCCTTCCCTTTGCCTTCCCTTTGCCTTCCCTTTGCCTTCCCTCTGCCTTCCCCTCTGCCTTCCCTTTGCCTTCCCCTCTGCCTCCCCTCTGCCTCCCCTCTGCCTTCCCTTTGCCTTCCCTTTGCCTTCCCTCTGCCTTCCCTCTGCCTTCCCCTCTGCCTTCCCCTTGCCAGCGAGGGTAGCGTTGGGTTCAAGCAGAGAAGTTCCCCAAGCTAGAGTGTGCACCCCAGCCCTCCACTTGCTAACTGTGCCCCTGAGCGTGTTACCTCGTCTCCTCCAATCTTAGTCGCATCATCTGCAATGTGGTCCAATCAGTCTGTCTGTCTCAGGATAGTGGTGGCAATTAAATTTTAAAAAGACCGAGTGACATCAGCGAAAATGGAGTAAGTTTTTAGACTTCCAAAAATCATCTTCTCCACAAAAACAATGAGAAAACTGGCAAAAATGATCAGAGTCCTTTTTTTTTTTTTAGAGCTCTGGAAATTAACCCAAGGCTTACAGTAATCCAGGGAACATTTTTTTTTTTTTTTTTTTTTTAATGACAGCATCTCAGCAAAAACTAAGGTTTTACGGCATTTTAGGTTTTCCTATTCCCAGACCACATCCACCTACCCAGCTCTTCAATGGCCTTGAACACCTGCAGCCCACAGGAATAGTGAAAAACAATGGCTTGGCAGCAACTGCAAAGGACACTCTGACCTTGGAGCACCTTCAAACCTCATTCCCATTATTTGATTTGTCTGGTGGTGCCCTCGAAGGACCTCCCTTGGGAGGTTGCCTTTTTTTAACCTGAATGGGTGCTTGCCTTGTGGAAACCCTTTTCTAGAGGGCATTTGCCAAAAACAAATCGAGGTAATTGATTAACATGACTGCCGGAAGAGTCAGATAACAGTTAAACAAGAAGGCTTACCTCTCCTCTACCTACGGAGAGGGAATCAATTGGTACAACCACTTTGGAAAACTATTTGGCAGTATACGTTCAAGTCAAATGTACCATGGCTTATGACACAATAATTCCATCCCTAGGTGTATATCCAACAAATATGTGTACATATGTTCCCAAAATGACATGTTCTAGAATATTCACAGCAGCACTGTTTATAGTAGACCTAAACTGTATATAAACACTATTTATACACAAATCCCCTTCAAGAGTAGAATGCATAAATAAATTGTGATATGTTCACACAATGGAATATTCTACAATGAGAATAAACAAACTGTAGCCAGACACAGTAAATTGGATGTATCATAAACATGTTGTGTGGAAGAAGCTAGACACAAAAGACTGTATACTGTATGATTTCATTTAAATAAAATTAAAAACAGGTATTATAAAACCATTCTATGCTTTTAAAAGTCATAATAATGCAATTGGAAAATTGTCAATGCTGGATATGATTTTTTCCCCTCTAATGACTGGAAGAGCAGGGAGAGGAATTCTGGAGACACAGAAATACTGTTTCTTGACCTGGATGCTGATTACATAGGTTTATCATTTCTAAAAGTGCATCATGCCATACACATATGCCTGTGCTTTTCTGTATGTGCTTATGCATACATACTCCATTCCGAAGTCTTTGAATACAAAAAAAAAAAGAGTATCTATAGTCCCATTAGCCCCAAATGATGATGGTTAATATTTTAGACTATGCTCTGCTACTCAATGACTATGCATATCTGAATATATATATATATATATATTCCTTTTTCTTACAAAAATTATTGTACTGTATTTTCTGTTTTATAATCTGCTTTTTTTGTAGCAACAGGCTACAACCACCTTCCTATGTCAATATATAATATTACTGCAGGAGCATACTCAGTCTTGTGACTGTAACTCAAGCAGTCCCCTACTGCTGGGCACGGTGGTGGTTTCTAGCTTCACCTTGTATGTGAATTGCTAAAATATGAATCATCATACTCATCTCTATTTTTTTTTTCCCAATTTAAGAGTAGAATTGCTGGCGAAGAGGAATAGAATTGTGCAGTTTTTGTTTTTTGGGGTTTTTTTTAAGCCTTAAGTGCATGTTTTAAAATCATCCTCTACCAAGTTGTGCTGAAACTGTACGCCAGTCAATGCTATGGAAGGGCCCATTTCCCTTGCCAAGACTGGGACTGGGACTGTTGTTCATAGTTTCCATTTGACTGGGCCAAATAAATTATATCAATTTATTTTTGTAATTTTTATTACTGCAAGAGTTGAACATTGTTAGCATATGTGCAACAGCCGTTTATATTTCTTATTTTGTGAATTCCATGTTCGTGTACTTTATATATATTTAGAATATCAGCCCTTTGTCCACTGTATAGTTCAAGTATTATTTTCCAATTTGTTGTTTGTTGATTTCTTTATACCATTTTTTTTTGTCATGCAAGCCAAATCTATCATGATTTTTCTATAAAGGATTTATTTATTACACATTTAAATTTCTCATCTGTCTAGACTCTACATTTGTATATGGGGTAAGATGAGAATATGACTTTGTTTTTTAGCAAATAACCATTTCTCTTCATTTATTGAATAATCCTTTCTAAGGCTGACATATTTTAGGAAGCATTTCCTTTTTTCAAGGACTGAGGAAGAGAAGTTTGAAGATAAGATTAGTAAACCCTAAAATTCAAAGGAGTGGGTCTGTCTGAAGATTTAATATTGTGTTTAACATACTTGAAACATAGTTTTGCTTGTCGGCATTCCAAGTTGATTACAAACTCTTTAGTTCCTTTACTCTTTGTCTGTTTAGGATATTAACTCTTTTCTTCCAATATATACATCAAACTATGTTTCAACTGACCTCTGTCTTCCTGCTTGAGGAATAGTAACTATTGGCAACATTCCTTGGCTCTGAGTATAGATAAATTTGAACATGCCAAAGCAAATACAGGAAGTCCTATTGTTTATTTCCTTTCAAAATGGAATGCCAGCCATGTGCCAAGTCTGTGCTGGGTGCTGGGCATACAGTGGCAAAGGAGGCATATTTCATCCTGCCCGCCCTGAATTTACACTATAGATGGGCATACTGATATATTGACTGGGTTCTTTCTATTTTTAGCTATTACATTAGATCAGATATATGAAGTGCATATATGTACATATGTAGACATATATAATGTATAGGAGGTACTTACAACAGTAACAAACCTCTTAGAATTCATAACTAGTTACCACAGAACAGGATGGACATGCTAACCATCATGTATTCATCCAATTTAGGAAAATGTTTGTTTGAGCACAGCCCTAAAAGTGATTATTATATTCACAGCTTTCTTATTTGTTGATCATGAATCATAGTTATCAGCTCTTTGTCCAAATCATTCAGTATAACTATTGATCTAGGTGCAGCTTCTTTATTGTAAGGTTGGTAATGAAATACAAAGAGAAGGAGGAGGAGATGAAGGGGAAGGGAGAGGAGAACAGAAGGAGGAGGAGGAGAAAGAGAAACGGAGAGAATACAGAAAACCTCAAGCTAGATATGCATAAAAGGAGATACACTAAGTCATGTAGAGGAAACGTTCATCACGGTCAGACTCATGGATTCAAATAACTCCAGGAATCTATTTTTATTTTTTTGTCATTTTAGCCCTGTTTTCTTCACCGTTGACTTTTCTTTCAGACAAGACCTCCCCAAACGGTAGCAAAGGTAGCTATCACCTGCTCCAGGTTTCAGCCTTCTAGCTTAACAATTTCCCCAGGAAATAAGAGCACTTCTCTCCCACTAGCCAATGCCCACATAGGATTCCCACTGGCCCAGCAGGGGTCCCGTGTGCATCCCCGAACCAGTCACCGGGGCTGGAGAAGAAAGGGATGCCCCCAGTGGCTGGGTCTGTGCCCCCCCATCCCATGGCCTGAAAGGAGACGTGATATTGGTTCTGTTGATAGTTCTGCTGCCAGGAGGAGGATGTTTGAAGGCAAAGCACATACCCTAAAACATTCGGAATAGTTGAATTGGGTAATCTTGCCTCCCCGACCCCAAACTGCAAAGTACAACCTATAGAACAGAATAAGAACAGCTCTCTTATAAAGGGATTTTTGGAAATGACTTCTTTCTTTTAAGGAGAGACAGGCCTTCTGCTTCCTTCTTAGCTACTAACATTGGGAAACTTGTAACATTGTTTCCTTGCATTTTGTTTTGCCATATGCCACTGACTGTCACATTTCACAAGGTAAGAAACATGTTATTTCTTTGTTTATTTTGTCAGTCTTTGGTATTCTCTGGAGAGATATTATGTATCTAAGTTTCAGTGGAATAAATTTAATCTGTGTGTCTTATTGTCTCTAGACTCACCTAAAGCCTTACTTTTCGCAGGGAAAGGTTTTCCTTTTTCCTCACTGGGCGAACAGGTGACTCTGTCTTAGATTCTGGAAAATGCAGATGTCCAAGCATATCATGTTAGAAGGAAGTTGCGCTAGAAATGTTCTCTCTTGCCCGATCTTGTTTGGAAGTTGTTCTATCAATACAATTATTCAGCGACACCGTAGGCCATGGCCTTGTGCTTTGGAGTCTTCCGTCACTCCAGTCATCCTGTGTCTGCAGGTCTCTTCTTATCTTCCCGATGCAAACACCCCGCTTCGTATAGCGAAAGTTACCTTGCATGTGTGCATTGTACATCTGAGGCTGGGGTTTGAAATATTTGTCTTCCGAAGTTATTTGCCTGATTTTTATGGGTTCCCTTCTGGTCAACAATGGGGGTCATTGGGGCATCCTGCTTATGTTACAGAAGAGGGAAGCAGTGGACCAGCTGGAGGCTTTACTGGGTGAGTCACTGGTGTTTTTATAAAGACATTTGCTTCCTATCACTTAAAGCGTGAGGAAGTTTAGATGCTATGCTTTAGGCTTGTTTAAGTTATCCTTATCTTTAGGCTGCCTTATTATGTATTTGTCAGTTATACCCTATGGAAATCCTTCTCAGCCAACTATATAAAAACATCCTACATAGGTATATGGTGCTGAGCACGTACAGTTCTCATCACAATGAAACACAGTAAAGTCTCCACCACCTACCTGTCTTGTAATTATCCGATGCCACTTCCCCGGTTTCCAAAGCTTCGTTCCCCAAGGCACAGTCCAAGGACCACTTGTTCTGGAAGATGCAATGAGTGTTACCAAAGAGGGGCCAGGGCTCCTTGTTCCAGTATATTTGGAAAAGGCCAGACGAAACCACATTAAACCTCTGTTATGTCAAATGGATCATTATTCTCCAGGTCACTCCACGTGTTTCCCACACTTACGGGAACGTGAGGCGGGTCTGACCATCTCCTGAAACTAACGCCCAGGGCGTACAACCTGGGCGGTGCTGAACTACATGCCCAGATCAACATGCCCTTGATTTCGTCCTGACCGTCTGCTCTCTTCCTTCTGGAAGGGCTCTGAGCGGCTCCTCCAGGACATCCGGGGAGTGAAAATAGAGCCCCGTGGCTCATGACCTCATAACTGCGCACCAGGGACTTGCCTCTTTTGAATCCCACAAAATTCTCCTGGATTGCCTTTAAAAATATGGACCTCACCTAAAAGATGAGGGCACAGTCTGGTGTGTAAGAATTGATGGACCTTTAACCCTCACGACCTATACCCTTAGATCTGAATTAGTAAGCTGGAGCATTTTGATGAAATCCCATTCTCCTTTGTCTCACCTGTAAGTCATGACCAACCGCAGGGAGAAAATCACTTCTGAGATCTACCAGAAATAATTTGGTCCTCGTCTCCCTTGTCTTGTGGGGAGGGGTGCTTAGAGTTTTGTCATAGAGTGAATTCTTAATTCAGTCATTTCTTACTGAGAGTAATTTGTTATATGATCTAAATTGAGATAGGAATTAGGAAAAAGACAGAAGCACCGGACATGATTCCTGCCCCCGAGGGGAAGGTAGGACTACAGCCAACGAAGGCTCGGTGCACAATACGAGAGGGTAGACTGCTGGAACCACACTGCATGTCCAGCGGACTCTCAGAAGGTGTCAGTCCAGAATCGTGTTGGAATCCCCCGATTGGTGTAAGTTTGTCATGACATGCAGGGACGAGGGAACGCCGAGTGGAAGGTCTGACTTGCCAGGTCACACAGTGGTTCCTTCATAGAGCCCTGCCGAGCTCCAGCCCAAAATAGCTGCCTCGGCCAAATGACCGGCACACCTGCATTGGACATTTTGGGAAACTAGCAAATGGTTGAACCCGACGTAAACCACGGGCATGCCAGCCGTCCACTGCCTTCGTGCCAGTGCGGATCTTCTGCAGAGTAAGTGTTGTGAATAGCTGGGAAAAGGAGATGGTCATCTTGGCGTGGAAGTATCTGGCTTACTCACGAAAAATGGAAGTCCAAACGGACTCTGAAATGTTAGTAGAATTAGGAATCAGAACTAGGATATCCCAGCAGAGGGCTGAAAGGAGACGAGGGAGGTCTGACCCGGACGAGGCTGGCTGTGACCCTCGGGAAAGCCCCTGGCGCTCCTCCTCCGACCTCAGGCCAAGTCCCTCGAGTCTTCTCCTCCGAGTGAGCTCCTGCCCCACGCGGTCTGCACCCCAGCTTCCGATCTGCTTCTGCCCCACGGAGTGTGCAGCTCACACTGCACACCAGGTCATGTCCGAGGGAGGCAATCCGCACAGTTAACACCACAGACGGGTGCAGTCGCTATCACACTTTTCACAGAGGGCAGTCACGTGTCCACCTGGAATAAGACCAGTGTCTTAGTCATTTTGTGACCCATGGAAGTGGGGCATTGTGAAGGAAGAGGTGTCATTTTCTAATGTTCACAAAGGAACCCCGTGGGCAGTTGGCAGTGTCTGTGAGCTGAGTGGTCAGAATCACGGATGCATTCGGGAGGGAGCAGTAGCCTAGACTCTCTGGGCTCATCAGAGAACATGAAGGAAAGCAAGGGCAGCCTTTTGCCTTCATGCACAGGTTGAGAATACCCCTAAAAAGCTAGGGAGATCAAGCACGCTGTGGAATCATCGTGCCTCAATCATCCACGTCACACGTGAACAAGCATTCTGTCTCGTCTTATCCGTTACCATTTCACACGCACCAACCTTTACCCAAATGTGCATTTCTTCTTCCTTTAAATGTAGTACAACTTTGGCATTCTTCTGTTGTTTGCTTAGATGACGGGAAACCTCATAGCGAGGGTGACTTCTAGAACTCCGCAGTAGTCTGTTGCCTGCACACCTTTAAATGGACCTTTGCTTGTCACCCTACCCTCTGCCAGCAGCTCTGTTCACCGCGGGGCACCTCTGCATGGAGGACCACTGAGCGGGCTCCAGGTCCACTCTCCAGAAGCAGATGCGCGAAGTGACCAATCTCACAGGTGATCAAGTTACCCAGATCGCTCAGACAAATACCTTACACCGGTCTGGAAGCGTCAGCCAGGCCACTGCGCCACAGGCTTTCAGCAGAGACCAGCCAAGTGCGGTCTGCCCTGTGCTCCTCGTAACTAGATTGGGGGCAGTGCGCATGTTGTGAGCCCAGGTTAACATAGATGATAGGGCGAGGTTCCCGCCTCAAGCCCTTCTTTGAGTCGAATCGACCGCATTTTCGTCATCTCTTAATTCAGTGATTTGTTAAACCAGCTTGATTAAATGCGGATTTTGAGTGGAATTCAAATCTCAGAAGTTTCAACCATTCAGACACAAAGGATATCTATGCCTCTCAAATGCAGTGATAGCTATGCTCTCTTGCATCTTTTTTATTTTTTTTTGTGGGCTCGATTTTTTTCCTCCAAATAATGGCTTTATATGCATGTCCATTTTCACCCACCTATGACCACCTCCCTAATTGCTTTGAAAAAAACAAATCCTCGAAGGCCGTAGGAGTCATCTCCTGCAATGTGAATTCTGTAAACTGTATAATCTGACAAGCTGGCTGTTCGGCGTTGCTCATTTAGCACATTGGTCTTTGCTCACGTGAAGCCACTTGCGCTGAGAGCTGTCTGGCCCCTGGATCCCAGGACACACAGGCTCTAGTGCCTTCGTCACAGGAAAATGAGACCCTTCCCGGGAAGGGCTCTGCTGTGAGGGGCTGGGGGACATTGCAGGAGTGGGAGGTACCACTTCTGCAACACGGGTCCCTGCGGCTCCCACTCGTGTCCCAGCCTCTGACACAGGTCCCGCTCTGCTCCCCTGGGTCACTTCTAGCACTGGCCGCTGTCCAGAAGCTTCTCCGTTCTCAGTGTCTGGGGGACCTCTGCAGCCAGTCGGAGCCCCGTAACTGCAGGTCCGCGAGCTGATTTGTAATGGTGCTTTGAGGGGGGTTCCTCCTGCGTCCTTACAGTTCTTTTTTATTCCTGGGTGTCCAAGGGCTGAGCTTTCTTTTGACTCTTACTTGTTTCTTGTCTACGGGGGAGTCTGCAGCTGTGACAAAGGAGTGGAGGAGTCTGGGTAAGGTCGTCTCTCTGCCAGCTCAAGAACGAAAGTGCAGCAAAGCCCCGGGTCCCTGGCGGCGGGAGTCACACTCACTGACCTAGAGCTCTGGCTGTCCGTCGTCGCCGTAACTGTTATATACAGATTATCATTTTCCAAGGCATTGAGAGACAACATGTAATTGCCTGTAAACTTCGATCAAATAATTGCACCTTTGATAGTCCTGAACATACTTGAAGAATTTATGGGATTTTAAAGTCCTTTCCTTCCATCCATTCTGAGTTTACCGTGAATGTGTGAAAATTAAGGGAGAGTTTTAATGAATAGGATATTGGCTATAGAGATGTGTGATATGCTAATTTTCCTAAAGGTATCCATTCTTCAAGATCTCTGGTCCGTTTTGTTTGGGGTAAAGGGCGATCTGTAGGACAGAGTCCGGGCAGAAAGGAAGGAATTCTGATCTCCCCAGAGTCTCAGCATAGTTGCAGTTGCAGGCCTTTGCTTTGCCTGTTTGGGTCACGTTCACAAAGGCTGTTATTTCGCTGAGCAAACCTGGAGCCGCCCCTGCCTTCGAGGGGGATGCAGCATCTTCCTGGAGGGAAAACCCGAGTGGAAAGACCTGCCTGCGTGCTCGGGGAGAAGCCCCCACCAGGCGGTCTTACAGTTAGTTCTCGGCTTGCCTGGCCGCGAGTTAATGTCCCTCTCCAGAAACTGCACTGGCCTGAGTGTGGACAGAGCCCTCCGGCCCCAGCCCAGGCCTCCGGAGCGTCTCCAGCAAAGCCGGGCGCCCGGCGGCCTCCCGATGGCTGGGCCATGCCGCCGTCACAAAGGGCCGGGAGACGGGGTGCGATTAGCTCTAAATGAAGTTCTGAACCACTGGTACATGAAATGAAACTCTTCTCTCCCTCTTCCTCTCTCCTTCCCCTTTCTTTAACCTGAGCTTCTGATGTAAGTGGCTCTAATTTACTTTCCCCGAGAAAACAAAGCAGAATGAGAGGAGGCATGGCAAAGAGGAGAGCAGAGCCCTCCGCGAGGGGTGGCGCTCGGGCTCCTTGTGCCGCTCTCACGGTGTCGGTGTTAATTTCCAGGCAGTCAAAGCCACCGCTAATTTATTTACAGAACCATCTCCCTGCCCAGGAGCCGGGCTGGCGAGGCAGCGTTTCCAGGCTCCAGCTTTGTTTGTTGACAGGCTGATTTCCCACAAGGCCATTTCCACCTGTGTTGCTGTTGTTTTTAGTGCGTGTCTTCCTTTCTTCTCCCCCGCCACCGCCTCCCCACTGGCTGCTGAAGGCCCTTCTCATCTCCGGTCTCTCTCATCCCCTTTCTCCCTGCAGCCCCAAGGACTCCTGGCAGGGCCTTGTAGTCACTCTGCACTTACCCAGAGTCTCTGCTGCCAGAGTCCCAGGGGGCACTGCATTGCTTTCTTTCTTTTCTCTCTCTCTCTCTCTCTTTTTTTTTTTTTGTTTCAAGGACGAGATTCAAAAGCGCCTGCTACACACAGGTTGTAGGGTGCACCCTCAGATGCGCCTTCAAATAAGGGCTGAGCAATTTGAATATTTGTGTTCCTGGAAAGCAGCCTATAAAACTGTCCCCCAAAGCCTATTAAATTCTGCAAAATCCCTCAGCTTTGAGGGCTTCATTACGGAGTCCAACTTGGGGCCGTGGCACCTCTCTGCCACAGGACTCATCTCCAAAGATGCCTACAATGGAAATTGTGGAGTGGCTGGTGTGGCCCGGGCTTGTTGCACATCAAAGGGTGGGAGGGCAGCGGGCCGCTTCCCCTGAGCGGTCGGATGCCTGCCGTGTGCCAGAGCCAGACAGGTAATAGATTGAGATGTTTAGAGCACACTTCTCATGCATGCCCGTGTACCTGCCGCTCTGCCATTTTCTAGCTCATCTGCAGGGCGTTGTGAGAAAGGGTAAGTCATGCTTTAAAGCTAGTGGCGGTGCCCCATGGGCACGGAGTGGGAAATAGGTATTGGCCAGCGCATCTCCCAGATTCCGTATTTGCTAAATCGGTAAGGAATACTGAGACCAGAAAAGACATCCTCGCAGCTGCATGACCAGCACCAAATGCTGCCACCTTGGACCTATGTGGCGCTTAACGATTACATGGCAGAGGTAGACTTTTGCCTGGGAAGTGTGTCTTGCCCTGATTTCTCAGCCTCGGCATAGTATGTACAAAGCACTTTGTGCATCTTCTTTTGCAATTGTTTTTCTGGATGCAGAGATTTTTATTAGCTTGTTTGTGTTTAAAAGTGCTGTGTTTAGAACACCCGTTCATTTGCAGAAGGAAGGAGGCTGGAAGGAAAAGCACAAAGCCGTGTCCACTTGGAACCATGCAGTTATGCCATGGGGTAATCTGGAAAATTATACGGACCTGGAGGCCTAGCAGAGGGGATTTTGTTCTCTTTGGTGGTTAAACAGAGAGTCTAAGAATAAGAAGAGTCTAAGGAATAGCCTGTGGTTTCCAGCCCCCAGTAATTATGTAATCTCGACAGAGAAAAAGAAGTTTCTCTTGGCTAACAGAATCTGCATTGCCCTCCCTCTTCCCCCAACTCCAGCATCTTCTTTACTCAGACCGTTTTCTCCCAGGTCTGAGATGTGTTTGTGTACCAGGGGTGCGGGACTCCCCGGGTTGGAAGGTTCAGCCATTTCTTAGTTCTCATTCCTGAGCGATCCGTGACCAAAAACGCTTCCATTTATTCTGAAAGCGGAAACAATGTCATTTCGTTGCCTGCATGCATAACTCCTAGATGCCTGAAACAATTTTGCTCAAACTTCCTACCAACTCACCTTCAGGCTGAGACTACGCAGGGAAAGTCTGGGCCCCAAAGGACCATCTTTTGGAGAAGTCGGGAGCTGAGAGAGGCACAGCAGAGTGATGAAACTCATCTGCCGATTGTCACCTGCCCTCTTTCCATCTCCGATCTCATTCCTCCCTGTCCCCTGGGGACACCTCGCTTCCCTCTCCTCTCAATAATGTTAGCAGTTCCTCACGCCCTTGCTTGTCCTCTGGGATGAAGCAAAGGCTTTAAACCTGTAAACTGTATACGTTTTCTCCAAAACCAACTTGAAACGCAGTTTAAATTGGACGGAGAGGCTTCTTGGGCGAGAGTGGCAGCCGTGAGCCCAGGCTCCCGTGAGGGGGCAGCCGGCGCTGCTGGGGCCGCCGCCTGAGGTGGGCTAGGGGCGCTGATGTCCGGAGACGGGAGTTCTTGTGTGTGTTCACATGACCACTTGTCCTGCACACTGAGACTGTGGGAGGAGGCCAGGACTTCCCTTCCCCACCCATTAGATATGCACTCAGAGTCTGTCCAGAAGCGGAGTCTCGTGGTAAGTCAGCACAGAGCCTGTGGAAAGGGCTCAGCAGCTGCGTGGGCCCACGCTCTCAGACACGCAGGAATCAGAGCAGGACCTTCTTCTAGACCAAGTTTTGGTTTCGCATCCCATTCCACTGAGGAGGCGGACACCTGATCTCCGCCAAGTTGGGGTTTCTAGACCTGCCTCCCCGAGGGTGAGTTTTAGTTCCCAGACCTTTGGGAGGTCAGCTCTCGGACCCTCCTCCTGTGTCTTTTCTGAGCTGCGGTGGCCTGTGTGGTCCTCAGATGCAATCCAGGCTGGTTGTTTCGAGCTCAGCCCTCAGCCCTGGAAATGCACCTGTCTGCTCATGCCACCTGCAGGAGTGTTGTTCTGTGACCAGAGTCCTGGCCAGGGTATGGAAGTCCCCGCCGGGCTGCCTAGCCCCTTCTGCCTCATTCTCCACTGGCCATGCTCTGTCCAGGGGTCTTGGAGCACCCTGAGGAAGCAGAGCTCTTCCCTGGAACCCCCACATTTCTGCCTCAGCCCATTCCCTTTACCTCTCCCTTTCCTCAAGCCCAGAGGCACTTTCTGGTCTCCAGGGAAAGCCCATCCTTCCAGAGCCTCATTGCTCTACTGATGATGCCTTCCCCAAACATTCTGTGAGTGCCTGGACCCCTCTGGTTCTCTAAGGCTTTGGAGCACACAAGCCTATAAGAAACTTCTTTTTTCTTTGCTTCATGTCCTATCATAGGCATTTTAAGAATTTGTGACTTGGATTGTTGTGGGGGAATATATACAGAAGAGGAAACCTGGAAGAAAAAGAAGGCTATACAGCTACTATTCACCGCAGCTTAATTAACCTATGCTTCGTTTAGAGAGTGTTCAAATAACTTTTCCATCAGGAGCCAATGACACCAGTGTACCTCGTTAATGCTGGTGACCAGGACCTTCTTACTAAGTTGGTTCCCTTAACAATCTTTCAGGTCACTCACAGGACCAGTCAGAGTCTGTGAATTATCACTGTGATGAAAAGCATGCACTTTGAAACCAGACCCAGGTCTGTCCTCACCTAACAGCTCAGTGGCCTTATGCAAATTTAAAAAAACTTCCGTACGCTTCCAGGTCTTCGCGTAGGAACGGCATTCTGTTGTTAGGAGGTATCAATGGACTTATGTGCAAAACACCTAGAACATAGTAAATATTGATCTTTCCTTTCCCTGTTTGATTATTCATCTTGTTTCTGTGCATCGCCACTGAACAGATTTCTTCTCCCGAGAGAAGATCTGTAGCACCACTGCTCAGACAGTCATGGGGAACTGAATGCGGTGGTAATTTATAGCTAAAAGTAAAGGGGGAAGAGAGAGAGATGTTGGTCATCTCACTGGGTGAGCAGAGAAATTGAGAGGAGGAATGGTAGATACGTTTACTAAGTTAATTTGTCTTCAGTTTATAGCCAATATATTTCACGTTGGGAATGATGAAAATCTATGTGGAGCCAGGGAGGCTGTTCAGTAAACCTTTGTGGTTGAACTTCTCATTTTTTTCCTGAGCTCCCTAGAAGCCAGAGTAAAAAGGGAAACACATTATATACTTCACTTGATTAAAAGGGACAGACATACGAAAAAAGTCATGGATGATAAAAGGGAAGTGAGAACTTCTTTAATCACCTTGACTTTACTTTTATGTTTTCAGTCTGTGGACTGGGGAGATTAAAAGAAGTTGGACAGGGAGAGGTACGGAGGGTAGAGAATTAAGTTTCTCTCTCTCAAATGAATAGAGGCTGGCTCAGAAAAATTCTCCCTAGATCTAGAGCTTGGTATATACAAGGGAACACACACACACACACACACACACACACACACACACACACACACACACACACACACACACAGTGACTAGCTGGGCAGAACCTCAGAGAGCTCCCGAACACTTTGGAGGGCTCTAGCGTGACTCCTGACCTCCATGGCAACCTTCAGCATCTTTGTATTAGGGGTGCCGCCTCTGGAATCCCCTGTCCATCAACATATACAGTACCCCCGAGTCCTAGGAATTAAGTTATAGCTCTTACTCCACTTGGCCAGTGCTGTGTCTCAGTGTCTCTATGTAAAATAGCAACCCCTGCTCTTCTGTTCTCAAGATAAGCTCTTCTTTATTCCTCGGCAGATACTGCCTCGCGGTTATGTTGTCCCAGGCACCGTAACGTGAGCTAGTGAGCAGAGCAGCCGACGTCGGCATTCTAATGGGAGGTCCAAGTAAACAGACGAATAAAATAATCCGATCTGGGGCTAAGTACTGGAAGAAAGAAACACACGGGCTTGAGGTAGGGAACGTGTGGATTGGAAAGGGTTGGGATTTGGGAGATTCAGGCATAGTCCAATTGAGAAAGTGACATGTGAACTAAGACCTAAAGGAAAAGAAGGTACCAGACATACAAAGAGGAAGAAAAAGAAGTCCTCCTGGACAGAGGGAAAAGCAAATGCGGAGCTCCGGCTGTGGGAAGAGCTGGCATGTAGCTGGACCATCGGGAGGGAATGGGAGAGGGGCGGGAGATGAGCTGGGAGAGGGGACGAGGCTCTTCTCACGGACAGCTTTGTGGCCGGGACAGCAGGTGTTTCCTTCTGCAGGGTTTGAAGATAGGGGATCGCGTGGTCAAATTTGTGATTTAAGAAGCCGACACTTGCTGTTGCTGATGGGGAACAGAATAGGCAGAGACACGGAAAGGCAGTCGGGAAGGGCCACCATCTCTTGAGCTGTAAGCATTCCTAAGGTCCCGACTCCTCCAGGGAGGCTCAGCCCAGCAGGTGGCCGAGCAGGGGGAGGAGGAGCCGGGGTTTGCCTGCATGCTAATGTCTCCTGATCTCGCCAGGGAATTCTGTCCATATACTACTGGGCAGATCATTCAATTGACCTGCATGGGCTTTCTAAAAATGACATATTTTAATTTTTCCTGGATGTTATTGTGTGAGAACTCAAAAAGAAGAGGCCATTTGTCTTTTTTTTCCCTTTATTGATATTAAAGAGAGAAGAAGAGAGATAGAAACATTGATGAGAGACAACATCGATTGGCTGCCTCCTGCATGCCCCCCACTGGGGATCGGGCCCACAACCTGGGCATGTGCCCTGACCCGGAATTGAACCAGCGACCTCTTGATGCTTGGGTCGACGCTCAACCACTGAGCCACACCGGCTGGGCATGGGCCATTTGTCTTTTTATTCCATTCTTCAGCTTTAACAATCCCCTTGACAAACTTGTTGTCACTGCCCCAGAGACTGGAGAAGCACAGAAAGGGGAGTGAGAATGGGGGTGCGGATGGGGCCCAGTGCCAGCTCTGCCCTTGCTGTGTGGCACTAGGTAAGGCACTGCCCATCCCTGAGTCTCGCGTCTGGTAGATGAGGGCGTCCAGAAAATATTCTCGAAGGCCATCCTCTCAGCTCCCGAGGGTCTGTGACTCTGGTCCTGGGTCAGAGCGAAGATCAAGAAGTTGATCAGGAGCCGCTGGTTTTTCTGAGCGTGCGCCCGGGGGGAGGTAGCTTAGTGATTCTCTTACTGAGGTGTTTGGTCTCTCTTTCTGAAATCCCGTGTTGAGGTTTAACATGTCAAGAACCTTCTTTGGGAGCAGGTCGTTTTCAGTCCTTTCCTTCCCACTCCTGAATTCACCAAGCAAAGTTGTCCGCGGGCAGTGCTGCGGCCCGTAGTCATCGCTTCTGCGGATGTGCGACCTGGGCTCCCACGCCGGCTCACCCACCACTCCCCTGCCTGGGCTAACGGGGCTCCACTCGCTGGGCTCTTCCCCCCGAGATCCCTCCAGGATAACGTGATCAATGGCATGAGTTCCCTGGCTGTTCCCACGGCCCACAAATCAAGCTCTTAATAGCCCAATAAAATCATGAGATTCAGGGTAAAAAAGTGATTGCATTGCTCAGATGCTAATGAGACACATATATCTGCAACAGCTGATTAAAGACTGTGGAAAGAAGGTCTCGGAACAACACGCGAGGTGGCTAATTTACAAAAGTGTAGAGCATTCCAGATAACAGCATCGGGCACCTTTGCCTCAAAGGGAGGTATCTCAACACGGAGATGCTGGGACGCGTGTGATGGAGTGAGGAAGAGCAAGATGGCTGAGTGATTGATTCTCCCACCAGGGTCCTTTGTCTGCCAGGTTAGAGCCACCAACACACCAAGCTGGAGGCCGAGCGTCTTCCATATGTTTCCAGAATGTACTGTGCAGTTGAAAATAAATAACTCCTAAGTTGCGTGATTACATAATGATAGCCACATTCATCCACCTGTCTATCAAAGGAGCCCTATGTGGGTTTCAGCTCCTTCCCCCTGGGCCCACGACGCGTTAGCTTGGAGTCTTTAAAATTCCGAGCAAGCCTGGGCTAAGTGCACGGGGGTGGAACGGAGTCCCTTTTGCTTAGTAATCCATTAGCTAATGGGTGTGAGCCCGTCAGTTTTCTATTTATGCCTTAAACTCGGAAGGTTCACCTGCTGTGCGTGAGACTGCACTTGACAAAAAAGAGTGATAGTTGAAATAAAATAAATATCAAGCCTTGCGCGATCTGATGGGTGTTGCTTAAAACACAGCGGGCTCCGTGGAGAGGTAGAGGTGAGCCAGCCGCTGCAAGCTGACACCTGGCGTCCTGGGAAGGCCGAGGCCAGCAGAACTCTGTGTTCCAGTCCCGAGGTGCCCGCACCAGGAAGGAGAATTGTTTGTTTGAGAACTGTCTTCTAGCGCCTCCCACCCCCACACAATATTTATTAGCCATCTACCTGAGTCTCTTGGAAAATGATCAGTGAATTTCTGAGTCACCTCCTTCATGGCCCCCTTTCAGTCTTTAGAGAGAATCAAACTCCTCACGTAAGACCACACAAGGCGCTGCGTGGTCTGGGTCTTGCCATCTATCTGGCCTCATCGTTCGCTTCTCTTCCCCTTGTTCCAACCACACTGATTTTTTCAGGTCCTTTGCACGTGATACTCGCTCTCTCGTTAATGTTCTTTCTTGACTTAAGGGTCCTGCGTGCTGGTTTCTCGGGGGAAGTTGTTCTGGATGGCCCGAACACAGGTCTGTAGCTGGATGACCTCTGGGTTTCCTGTCTTCCTGCTAGCCTTCCTACAATTTAACATGCTGTCTTTAGTCACAGAGATGTCTGATTAAGGTCTGCCCCTCCCGCTAGGTGGAAGTCTCCTTGAAAGCAAAGACCACTCTGGTTTCGCTCACCTTGGTTCTTCCGGCACCTGTTGAACGAATAGACGAACCAGTTCAATCTTGAGAGACCTCTATGGACGGAAAAAGCAGGGGTGCATTGAGGGCTACCGAGAAGCTAAGCTTGGCCTTTCTTGGGTCTCACTCCTCATAGTTGAGGTTTGTTGTCTGGTGCCTACTTTTAACCTCATCAATTCCCGTCATTATCCCCACTAACTGTTATTTTGCCCTATGTCGACAGCCTTATTGACAATGAAAACATTGGCGATACCGGGATTAGCATCGTGGTCCTCTGGCTCGTCCTAGTCCAGGCGAGAAGGCTTTTTGTCTCCTGGATTGCTTGCTTTCCTGAGCCATTGTACTTAGAAATCACTCCATTAGAACCCATCTTGGCATTCCCACTGTGATGCAACTATCTCAGATCAAAAATACTCTTTCCACTAATTTTATCCGTATTTTGAAGAATCATTGAAAGCAGAAACTGAATGTCTTCATACTATCTCCAATGCAATCGAAGCTTGTGAGAACAATAGAATCTTTGAGGAAGGGGGCCTTTCAATCGAAGGGCATCTACTCATTCTTACTATGAGCAGGAACAGTTCTAGGGGCTTGGATAGAGCAGTATATGAGAATATCACCAGTACGGAAAGGTCATCACTCCGGAAAGAGAAAAGGGCTGGGAAGAAGACAGGAAATGGTGGTGTCAGAGGAAGGAGCTGCTTTAATTCGGTGTTCAGTGTCAATTAGGTCCACGTGGTCCACATTCTGTCCCAGAAAAGGAATGGCTGAGTCAGCTGTCGCCACACTGATACTGTCAGACCAAAGCCATTCTGAGCAAGCCACGCAGCCTGCGGTCACGTGGTCTCCGTTAACATCCCACTGGCCCGGGCAAGTCACACGGCTAACATGGCACCAGTGCACTGGGGAACTAGACCCACACTCTGCTCCCCTGAAGTAGGTTCTCGACAGTTGCTTTCATGAAAGGGCAAGGAAAGACTGTCTCCTCTGCAGTGACTGACGTCCCCAGACAGCCCCCTGCCTTCCGGTGACTTGGATAGACTTTCGCCTCTCACAGCCACCATCTGTCCAGGATGGCGACAAAACGGCCAATGCAACTCCAAATCTGAGTGGGTTGTTTGTGTATTTAATTCCAGTATGTTCTACGCACTGAACCCCTACTCATAATTCTTTTCAAAAATGCCTTTCTCTCTCAAGTTCATTGTGGTTCTGGACTCAGGCGCCTCGGGCTCTGTGTGATCTCCCTAAGCAGACCCTCTCTAGGTGAAGGAATCGGCTTAATTCTCTTTCCTTTTTAAAAAAAAAATAATAATTAATTAATTTTTGTTACAGATGTTTCTCCTTTTTCCCCACTAGACACCCTCCTCCTTATCCCCCCACCCCAGCATTGTTGTCTATGTCCATTGGTTACATGCATATAAGTTCTTTGGTTTGTCTCATCCCTCCCCCAACCCTTTGGCAGTCTGGACTTCCTCTCCTGCCTCTGGGTCTATTAACAAAGGCTGTGGTGGCCACACCCTCAATTCAGACCATGCTCCTGGCTGTATCTTACTGTCCTTGTCTTGGTTTTGGTCTTTGCCTCAGGCTGCACTTTGCTATGTTTTAGGGTACCTTACTGCATGGAGAGTCTAGAGAGGAAAAACTATCCTTTTCCAACCCGCATGGCCCAGATTTTCTGAGTCCTCTGTATTCTCTCTGTTTTGTTTACACACCAGGCTGTTCTCTGAACTTCTCTCTCATGTAGCACCTTACCAGCATGGCTGCCTGTAGCCAGCTCATCTCGAAATCTCCCGAGTTCAACAGGCACACGCCTGCCTTTCCAGATGCTCAGGGCACGACTTTTACTGAACGTTTGACCTTTGCTTCACTCAGGTCACAGTTGTCCTAACCTATTGTTTTCCCACCACCCACCACCGACTTTTCCTTCAGTTACAGTTTACATTCAACACTAGTCTGTATTCGTTTCAGGTGTACCCACTGCTGTCTTTTAAAGTAACCTTTCCAGGTAAGCAGCCAGCCCAGCTTCCCAGCACATCTGAGTGCTCTGTGGGCCCAGCCGGGCCTCAGGGAGATGAGGAGGTAGGCAACGCCCCGCCGAGGTCCCCCGGGGCTCTTCTCAACATGGAATCACACGTTTGCTTGATCCATTTGCTTTTGCACCAGATTATTGCCCACATCCAGCTCTTCTTACCCCAGCTCCGAGGGCAAAGACCAGCGTATACTAACCGCTTCAATATCTGAGTCAGTGAGTACAGCAGGGATAAGTCATTGCAAGAGATTTCCTGTTCTGAATACAGTCAGGCTCCTAACAGTCCGCCCTAGAACTTCGTTCATCCTGTCTCAGTGTCACCCACGGCCATTTCCCTGGACCTGTTGATTTTATAGGTTTTTGAACTCTGAGGGGCTTAGCAGGATCATGCGTCAAGAAATGACTTATGGATGCCAACCTATCAGAAGCATTGCTCTACTCGTTTTCCTTGTGCCCCCGGGTTCCCCGCCTCCGCTCCCACCCTCTTCGCACCCTCGGCAGCAGGGCTGAGCCCTCGCCCAGAGCCCGCTTCCCGCGGCGTAGGACGGTGTTCGGAACTTTCCTGTCTGGAGCTCGCGGCTACCTCCTCTGGTACGAACGTGTAGAGAAAGCTGGTTCGGGCAGATGTACTGTTGGGTCTGTGCTTAGGACAAGCGTCAGCCACAATCACCTTGTGGCTGATGTAGGAGCGGTGGGCAAGGTCCTCTCTTGTTCAGTGAGGAATCCTTCCTTTGGACCAACCCCCTGGATGTCAGGGATACAGCGGGGTTCGCTGTTAAGAAAGAGAAAGGACTTGAAAGAATTTTATCTTTTCAAATCAAGAATGTCATTATATGTTTCATATAATGTTAAGAAATATGAAACAACCTGATATCTATCAGTTTTAGATCAGTTTAATATATTATTATCAGTATTATCATATATCTCTGTATCGGTGTACCTGTGTATCTCTTCACACACACAGTGGAATCACAGTTTCTAATATTGACAGAGTAGCTCATATGTGCCAGACACTGGATGGTAACTCATTATGTGGTTTCTTTAACATTATCTTCCTAGATACCTTTCAAGATCACTAGTCTTATTGTCACTTCTTTTGAACAGATAAGGAACTGAAAATTAGAGAATTTGACTTTCTTGTTTTGAAGTCATTTTTCAGTACATACTGCTTACTGGGTTGATACATTCCATATATACACTAACTGTTGTGTCCATACCTCTTAAGTAAATGGCCTTCAAGGTCCAACAGGGACCCTCTGTCCTCATACAAGGCTGGTGAGCTATTCATTTTCAGTTGGGGATAATTACCCCCATACTACATGACCACTATGAGAATTTAACAGATTTCTACGAAGTCAGTAGACTACCTCCTTGCATGAGAGGAGGCCTCCAAGGGAATGCCAGTTACATCAATGCCATCTCCCTGTTTACTTCTACCTGCATCTTCCAGGTTTGCCTTTAGGTTCAGTTCCCGCCCCCGAGGGTGTGCCCCAGGACCCCGCGCTCGTGGAGGGAAGGACGGGGGCTTAGAGTTGGCCTTTCCAGCCAGGCACTCTGCGCTGCGGTGGCGTCTAACGCATGAAGTGTGGGGCAGCAATGTTTGCCTTTGACTCTAGAGAACAGTATTGGGGATCCCTAACCTTTGCAACTGCTTTTAAAGGACTGAAGAGAAGCCGAGCAGGACCCTAGAATTCTAGGCGATGAACTCATGGGGTGGGTGGGAATAAAGGTAGAGAGAAGGGGAGGGGCGGCCCAGCTGGGAATTGGAATAACCAGGGAAATGGCTCTGCTTGGAGAGCTGCCGAGGACCCCACACTGCTCGGGCTGGTTGCATAGACGGAGAAAGGGAATGAGGACAGAAAGCAGAAGAAAGGGAGATGTCAGAAGAGGAGATGAACTGAGGAGGAGGACCGTTCTATGGGGAAAATGGAGTGGGACCAGGTGTCCTCTCCGTGTGACCTGCTGCCTCCGTTGGCTGCCCTGCCCGCTCCCTCGTGCCCTCCGGGTCTCAGACCCCAGCAGACCGGTGCATCTGGATCTGTGTGCCTGGAGTTCCCTGTTCTTGGCCCTCAAAATAAAACAGCTCACAGGATGTTAAGGAAGTGTGTGTGGACTCCCCTCCCACAGCCTGCCAGAGGTTTGGCCAGCCTGGTAGCTCCCCTTCCCCCAGCTCGGCAAGGTTTTCTAGCTGGCAAAAAGACTTAGTTAAAAATAAGACAATTCGCTGGGGAGAGGGAGGAGCTCAAAAGGAAAACCGTGCAAACTCAGGACAGACCTTTTGTCAGATGGATCGAGGAGGCGGGGTCTGAGCAAGGTGAGTGAGAAGGAGTAGAGGAAAGAGAACTGCAACGGACGCTGCTGTGGACTTGAAATTTAGATCCTTTTTAATCACCCCAAGGGATTTGAATAAAGAACGCAGTTTGGGTGTGGAAGTAAGCTTAACTTGGTGCAGAGCGATGCTCTCAGATATATTGGGGTTACAGTAGCATTTATCTTGATGTGAAATTATGTTTGTGTGATGGTTTGATTCATGTCTGTGTCCTCCTCAGGCATGGTGAGGGAAGGAAATGGGTCTATTTGGGACACACGCTAACCCCAGCCCTTAGCACGGTGCCCGGCACCCAGGTGGCCCCCGGTAAGAATGTCTCGAATGAACAGACGTGTTAGAGAAGACACCGCCGCGGCCGGGTTCGGATTCACCTTCCCTTGTTACCCTCGTTCCACGGCCACGACTATCCTGGCGGAATCCCACCCACATCTATGTTACTGAAAGAATGGACTTCAAGACACCCTCTTTTCTGTTGACATTTGTCAGCTCCTCTGTGGAGTCTAACAGCACAGCTCCCCGCGTGAGACATTTCCTGCCGAGAGCCGGCTTCCAGGCCTGCGCTTCGGGACTCGGGGCTCCGGCCCCTCGTTCTTAATATAGAACGTGGAAATTCTCCAATCAGTGGGAAAAAAGCATGCTAAGTAGATAAGAATCAGCTCCACTGTAGCATAACTCTCCAGAGAGAAGAGATAAAACTGCTTGATGCTTAAGTTAAAAAAAAAAAAAACAAAATATTTCCAGTTCCGGAAACTGAATTTCATTCCTGATGTAAATATAGAAGTTTGGAGGGGAGGGAGGGACGCAAAGGGAACCGTAGGGAAGGACTTCACCCTCAAGCCCCTCAGCTTCATCGTGGAGAACCCCCCGAGCAACCAACCCGTTCTTTCCTAATGGTTACCTTAGTCAGAAAATAGAATTTTATCCTGTCTTTTTCCTCTTCCTCCATCCCCATGTTGTATCAGTCACCAAATTCTGGTCATTCTGTCCCCGAAATCTCTCTTAATTGAGATATAAGTGACATACAGCACTGTGTCCATTTAAGGTGTGCATGTTCATTGGTGTGTGGCAATGTGACGACCACCGTCGCGTTAGCTAACGACTCGCTCAGGTCACACGATCGTCATTCCATTTGGTGGTGAGAATATTGAAGACCTAGTCTCTCGGCAGCTTTGAGCTCTGTCATACGGTGTGGTTGACTGGAACCACAGGGTCGGCTATTTCTAACCCTATCTGCTCGCCGCCTCGCCATTCTTCCAGTCCAAGCTGTTCGTTCATTCCTTGCCTGGACTGTTGACGCCTAAACTGTCCTCCGTGTCTCTGCCTCTCTCCAGCTCACCCTCCGTGTAGCTGCCAGGACCAGACTTCTCACATGTGCGTCCAATCCCCCGTTTGCAATGTCGAAGATGCTCACTGCTCGTCCCCGCAGGGACGTCTAGTGTAACGGATAACGAGCAGGAATGAAGAGAGCGAGGCCGACACCGCTTTTTACAGCGGACTTGCTGTAGGAGGGAGCAGAAAGATGGGCAGATGGAAGGCAAAGTGGGGTCAAAGTAGTTTTTTTTTAAAGATTATATATATTTGTATGCTAATCAGAAAGTAATATTGAGGAAGGAGAAATTGATGCTGTTGGAGAGAGAGGATAATTCTGGGAGCAACATTCTTGAGGAGGTGAGTGATTTGAGGCATTCTGGGGCAGGCACGGCCCTGGGCAGGGTGTGCGGGGAAGTGTGCATTTGTCTGGCAGTCTGCTGAAAAATGAGCTCGTTCGTGAGGGCCTCTCTGTCTATACGTTTTGCATTGAACGTGGGTGCTGCAGAGCAGAGGGTATATTCTCACGATGACCTATGCCATGTCCCCAGAGCATTCCTCTTCCTTTCCACTGATGTTGGTCATGTTTTCTCGCATGGCCAGCTCCAAGGGCACTGGCCATGGCCTTCCACGCCCTGCTTGCCCTCATCTGCTTCGAGAGCTCCTGCGCACCCTGGCAGGCATGCCCGTCTTCTCGGCATTCCTTCCTCTCCGGGGATCGGACATATCTCCACAACCTTCACACCAGGCTGTGCAGACATCTCCTCTAGTAACGAGTTTGGGCCAGAAGTCCCAAACTGACCTTCTAGAGCTCATGGACTTTGTTTGCTCAGTGCAGTGTTTTGAAAGCACTATTTTTGGATTAGATGACAACATTTTAAAAAATGAAAATTTCATATAAAAAAAATCCCCAAAGCAGAACCCAACAACACATCTGGCATTCTTGAAAAATGAAAGATGGGCATCACTGGGCCCACATCCCATGTGGGAGCAACTGCCTGGGGAAAGTGAGGTGCTCTGTCTACTCTGACCCTGCTCACCCCCTCCTGTTTAACCAGGACAGCCCCTGCGGACACGGGGGGCTGAGAGTTTACCACCTGTGCCTTAGGCCCAACGGGCAGGAACTATGACTGTCTGCCTGCTGCATCCTCGCATCTGGGATGGTGCCAAGCACACAGTAGGTGCTCAGTGTGTGTTCGGAATTGAACTTCCCAAGCTCTGCAGTCCGTCTTGCACATGTGCATACTCCACTCACACAGACTTTGTTCTTGAATGCACCACACCCATGCCCCAAGCTCAGATCTCACACCTGCCCTCATCCCCCCTGCCTAAGGTGCCCCTCCCCCTCCCCGACCTCATCCTTCACATCTCAGCTCAAATGTCGCTTTCTCTGGAAACCTTCCCCAGACCTTCAGGCTAAATCAGATCCCACTGTAATATACTTTCAGAGCACTCGAGACTTTTTCTTCATTGCCATTGTTGGTTAGTTAGAATATACGTGTGTGGGTGTGTGATGTCTGCCTGCCCCACTCAACTGGAAGCTTCGTGAGGACAGGACCAGTGTCTCTGTGCTCACTGGAGTCCACCATGCCCTGCCTGGTGCCAGATGCGCTGTAAACCTTCATGGTGAATGCATGCATGCACGCATGCTTCCGAGAAACAGGCCTCGAGGAACGTGGGAGCCAGCAGGTAGAGGGGTGGGTCCTGTTCTGTGGAGCGCCGCAGCGCACCTGTCTCTCTCACCACTCCATACAGCTTTTATGTGTGTGTGGATTTGCCTTGTTGAGGTTGTTAGTGTCCTGAGGGCAGACGCCTCTTGTGTTTTTTTTTTTAATCTTCTGCATCTAATATAGAATTCCAAATATGCATATGGAATGACTGAACTAATCAACGTAGATTCCCTTTTTAAGAAAAGGATGGTAACGTCTCTGCTTAATTCGTTCCACCCTGTCATTATCTCAAATTGGGCTCTGTTCCGGAGCAAATGTGTATCAACAGTGCCCAGCACAACTGTTCGTGATGGTGGTGGTGTGACACCCTATTAGCTCCGACCACCACATCTCTGTTGGTCTACGGCCTATTTGCTGAGTTCTCAAGACATTTTACAAGCATCATTAACCTTCTCATGTCCAACAACTGCAAAGCAGGAAAAGCACTGAATGTGTCATGGGGAAGACTTATGATCGCGATGAGCATTCAAGTGAAACAGTTTTACAGGATCACGGACCTACTGGGTGTGTGTGGAATGCTCGACTCCATATAAATTTGGTTTTGTCCAACAGGGAAAGTGTCTCACTCACATGGGATTTAACGCTGGAGCTCACACAGGTTCTGAGTTCACACGTGGCTCCTCATCCATGAGCCAGGGCACATAATTAATTGGCCAAAAGGCTCACAGGGATTAATTAGCAACTGTATGGGAAGAGGGTGGTTCAGACTTGTCGCACGGAGGATGGTGTTCCAGAATGGCCAGGTCTTGGATTCACAACTCAGTCACAGCAGGGGGGATCTCATTGCTTGCCTGGGGAAATTGTTGGGGCTCTTGGCTCCTCGGTGGGCCAGCCCGGGGAACGTGTGTGTCCAGCTGCTGCCAGCAGAGGGCAGCAGTACGCTGTGCGTGTTCAATTTGCATCCCAGATTAGCAAATCCCGGAGGATTTACAAAGAAAGTGGGTGCCCCAGGACTACCCTAATTTCTTTTCTCTGGGTGTCAACACTGGTCTGAGTAATTGCAAAGACAGACTTTTTACACTATGTTGGACTTTGGCTCATCTGAAACATTGAAATGAATACACAACTAGGAGCTGCCATCACAGACAGGAAGAAACTTTAATTAAATATTGTGAAAGTTGAAAAGTTTTTACAGCTTGAATTTTTGCAAAAAAAAAAAAAAATTATAACAATCTCTACAGTAGTTAGGTTCTCTAACAATTGAACTGTACAGTGTGTGTCTATTCAAAAAGTTTGATAAGAAGGTGAAAGGTTAGTAGATTTAGAGATGACTTCGTTAAGCTGCATTCTAGTACAATGTGAGGCCAGGGCATGTTATGCAATCCAGTCATCCAGAAGCTGTATTTTTCCCCCAAAACTGAAATCTTAATTTAATTCTCTACTTCATTTTCTTCTTAAAGCCATATTCTGTATTTAGGGGAACATCTTTTCCTTGTAAAAGTTTTGTGTGGAAGAAAGAGGGTCAGAGGGCCAGGACGTCTTTTTCATCTAATCAATATAAATAGAGGCAACGAAACACAAATTAATTTTAAAGGCTCTTTGGACTTTCAAGAAGTTCTAACCACTACACATGGCTGACAGATGGGTGGCGTTTGTCGTCAGGGTCTGAGCCGGACACCTTGCCGGCTGACCATTCCTTCACAAACAGTTAAGGGGCTCACCAGACAAAATATGGCTTTAAATTGTACACATCTTCAGGCCAGCGCTTACCACACGAATTCAGACAACCTTTCTGAGTACCGAGAAGCAACGCGTCCACCTTGCTTACATTTTCCAGTTTTTTTATTATTATTATTAATCATCATTATTATTTCTCACCATGAAAAATCAGCTTTCCTCCCCTCCCTTCCCTCCCACAACTCCCCTCCCCCACCCACCGCAACCCATAAAAAACGCACTCTGACAGTCTAGTGAAAACCATTGCAAAATCCATATGGGGGCATGCACAGTTGCAGCATTGTTGTAAATTTCTTGCTCTACTAGAAAAAGTTACATTGTCTTAAAGTAACAAAACAGTTCTTTTGTGCTTTTCGATTTCTTTGTTTTTTTTTTTTGTTTTTTTTTTTCTTTTTTCTTTTTCTTTTTTCTTATAATGTTAGTGATGACTGACAGTTCTGGTGCACAGTTACAATGTACAAGTGAAATGAATATGATTTGCATTGTTAAGGCATCCAATCTGCTGGTTTATATTTATGTGAAAGACAGAGGAAATATACAAGCAGACTTAAGAAAGAATGTTCGTTGATTTCTATGAAGTTTCTCCCCCGAATTTAATGCACAAAATGCGTCACTCCAGAGGGAGAGATTCCATGCATATTAATAGAGTAAAACAGCATTAGGGGTTGTTGTTGTTTTTTGTAAGCTTCCAAAGCAAAGGATACATTTTTTTTTTCATCTACAGAACTAAATGCTACAAGAATAATATGCTACTATTTTTTTTTTGCCATATATTGGAAAAAACTTCTTAACTTACAAATAATACAAAAATAGACAATGGCTTTTGGGTGGAAATTTAAAAAAATTGAAGCATGGTTTAAAACAATACTAAAAATAACTATAAATGAAATGTTTAAAAATCACATTGGAACAGCTAATACAACCGTAGGTGACCAAACAAATGCGCACTTTTCACATAGCAAACATACACAATAAAATAAACTGGGGTGGGAGGAACAGGAAGAAGGGGAAAGCAATGTACAAATTCCAAAGATAAATACATTATTTATATGGATATTTTACAAAATCCCCTTTAAAACAGAAATCCTTTTAATTAACTTTGCAAGTATGTGCAAGCTAAAGGTAGTGAGCTTTTTTTTTTTCCTTTGCAAAATATGCGGTAAAATCTTTTTGCAATATTGAAAAACTGTCTTAAGACATTAAAATGTATAAATAGAACAACAACTTTGGCAAAAAAAAAAATCACAAAAAAATCTACAGTATTTATAGCTACATACAAAAACACAACAGCAAAGAAAAACGTATCAGGCAACTGCATCCTCATAGCTTTGCTGCATCTTTGCGATTCATTCTGATTTTTAAGAACACTTCCCAGATAATGAGAGCAAAAACTGCCCTAGAACAGAAAACTTGATGTTTTTGGAAATCTCAACCTACTTCTCCTTTCTCCTAGTTTACTTTTACTCTTAATTCCAAAGCACTTAACCTATCCTTTTAATCTATTATGTTACAAAGTATCTCCAAGGGAAACGGGGAGTACCTGCCATCTTGCTTTCGGCTTCGGGATAGGTGTGAAGTCAGCATTTAGGATGAGTAAACGTTCACCTTGTAAATGGCGGGAGCGTAAGAGGGATTTTGGCTTGAATTGGAGGGCATACTGTGGAATTCCATGCCTGGACCCTGTTCCATAAAGATTCAAAGGAGATCCCCACACACTGTGTGTGTCATCAAGCTCTCAAGAGGCCATCGGCTTCAGAAGAAGTTGACATAATTAAAAGTGAGAATGATATCAGGTTTAAATATGCAGTTTTAACAATCTGGTCTAGAGGCACTGGATTTTTTTAGTTGAAGGGAAAAAAATGTGATCACTTCACATCACTTTTTAACTTTCCAGGCTGCATTTATTTACACAGTTACTTAAGACAACAATACAAAAGAGATAAATAAGCTTGCACTGCTAAGGGGTGGCATGTTAAGTTAGATACTGAAAATGCACGGTCTGAGCTAACTACCATTTGATATGCTTTAAGGCGCAAAAGCCAACTCTTAGTTCTCTAAAAAAATCTAACTGGCATTCCTATTCTGTCCCATACAAGCTTTTTTTTTTTTTTTTTTCTCTCCTTTTTTCTTTTTTCTTTTTTTTTTCACTTTTTTGTAAATATCACCACTTCATTCTCCCTTTACACAGCTTTAAAAACATCATAAATTAAAACATGGGGTCTTATTTATAGTGTCCCTTGTATACAGCTTTATGTTTTATAAAAGACAAATGACCTCAGAGTTAAGCTTAAAAAAAAAAAAAAAAGAAAGAAAAAGAAAAAGAGGATTTGCCATTATCAACACAGAATAAATATATCCCCCAAACATCTGGGAGGTACAACTTGAACCAATACCCTGCACGCACAGATCCCTTCCAATTTCAGTATTTGCAAGGTCGGTGATATTGTTTGTTTAAAAATCTGCAGTTATTGTGATTCCTCTTAAAAAGGCCTGAGTTAAAAGTTCCACTCTGGGACTTGTATCAGATTACTCTCTGTAGCAGAATCCAACCTCTTCATTAATAAAATTCTTCAAGGCAATTCTTTCACATGGGAGGAACAATCATGCCAGATATCGCTGCGGAAAGAGAAGACAAAAGTCAATGGTTTTTGCCTCCAAACTTCTCACTGAGGGAAAAAAAAAAAAAAAGATGGAAAAAAACACCCACACAGCACTATGTTGGTTGACTATTCGCCACAGTGTGCTCTCATCTTCCCTGGAATGAGTTTTTGTAGAAAATATCCATGTACTTTATTAAGAACGAGAATATACCAGCCTGTGTATGTGTCTTGAACAGAACAGAAGATTCTAAACATCCCTCCAAATCTGACTTCAATTTTAAAACATCACTGGAAAGTTGCATAGTTTGAATACCTCTGGGAAAGTCACAGCCCCAAACCTCGCAAAACAGTAAGAACTTTCGATTTGTCACCCTTTTCTTTTCTCTCCCCTTCACTTCCAAAATATAAAATGAAAACCTGGCCCGTCCCAACTGCCAGCACTTTCTCCAGAACACCATGGCTCTCTGTGCTCTGTATGAGCTCCAAGGCTGATTACCGGAGCGGCCATCTGAGAGCCACACGCGGTCCTCAGGTCCTCACGCCTGGGAGGAGGCAGCGGCCGCTGCAGCGGGCTTTGTTCACGGGCCTGGGCAGATGGGAGACAGCGTGGAGGGGGAGGAGGAGAAAGCAGGTTTGCTTGAAACTCCAGAATGTCTCCTAAACCGCTGCTTCACCCAGGCTTCTAGAATGGTCTGAACCTGCCCCTAGAGAATTATAGCCGAGAAGAGCTGGGTGAGGTCCTGGGAAAGAGGGAAGGCTGTTTGGGTAATCAAAAATCTCTCCAAGTGTTCAGAGTTAGGAGGCCACATGGAGTGGCTAGAAAAGCATGGGATCCGATACACGGCACACCACCCCTGGCTTCCTGCTCACTGAGTGTGGCCCCCTGAGGTGGTTTGTCTCCTGAGCCAGCCTCTAACTGCATTTTCTAGCTGAGGAGGCAATCGGTGTTCGCAAGTGCCGTGATATCCCTAGGGTTGTTGAAGGTTTAGGTAAAAATACATATGGGAAGTGTGTGGCCCAGGTCCAGCTCCTAGGAAAGACCTAACAGAGATTAGCTGCTGTTATTTCTAACCCATCCCTTCTGCTGCTAAGCTGGCTGTGTGACCTTGTGTTAGTTGTTTAACTTCTCTGGACTGTTTCCTCTGATATCCAAAAGGTCCCATGCCATGTAGCACATTTCATGTGATGAGTGTGAGGAATAAAAGGGTGTCTAAAAGGCAAGGAATACAGTGTGGCAACTTTGAAATACATGGAGATGACAGAGATGCTTACGTTAGAAGCAAGTGGCAGCCATCTTTGGCTCCCAGCGATGGCTTAGCGTGCTGAAAGTCATTGCTTTCTTTTTATTGGCAATTCTAAATTTAAATTAATGTTCTTGTCAGTGATGACTGCATCTAGGAAGTGACCCTCTTTATTTCCCAAATCTCTTGTCTGGAGGAATGTGCCATTTAAAAAAAAAATGAACCCCAATTAACACAAATTCTGCAGTAGACACAGGGAGGCGAGGCGGGGCTCAGAGCCCCGAGGGGCCCCCCACACACCTCGTGCTTCCCCTCCCCCACCCCTGACATTTTAAATTCAATTAAAAAAAATAAGTATTTTGCCAAACACTTTTTCCGTTAATTTTTAAACCCATCTGTATTCACAAGGAAATTTAATCCACATGTTTCTGATTCATTTACACGTAAATCATCCAAATGTTGTTTTGCAAGAGCCGTTTTGCAGGCCAAAAGCTCCTGGAGCCTTTTCCTTAAGCCCTCAAAAGCCATTTTTCTTAGAAACAGGAAGTGTCTCTTGCCAAATGCAGACCAACTTAAACCCCCAAAGATTTGGGATCAGTTGGAAATGCAGTCCCCCTAAGATTCAAATGAGCCCTAGATGTGACTGAAACAGGGTGCTTGGTATTTCAATCCGAGCCTTAACTTGAGAATTCAAGATGCTCGGAGCTCCAAAGGCAAGGGGGAAGGGGTCTTTGCCTGGTGCCAGCTCTGCCTCCCTAAGGACCTTTCATCCAGGCTGGAAGTGGGTCCAGGTACCCTTATTAAAGGCAGGCCTTTCTAAGCCTAAGGCAAAAGAAGCAAGTCTCCTTTTGCCTTCCACCAAAAGGTCCTGTGTGCCTGGCATTAAAGGCAGCCCCCCATAGCACAGCCAGGTAATCGGGCAGCGTCAATGATACAAAGCAAAGTAGAAAAACTGACAAGCTTTCTGCTTGTCAGTGGATTCAGCCAACATTGATCATTTGGAGACTGAAAATATCCCATTTGGATGTCCAGCATTAAAAAAACAAAATGTAAGCCGAGTTTTGGTACCTGGCATAATGTGTTAGAATAATTAGATCAAACCTCCACTAGGGCCCCGTTAAGAGTCGTAAAGCAAGGCTAACTGGTGTGCTAGCCCACAGCTAACAGCTCTCCTTCATCCGGAATGCAGGCGTTGCAGACTCCAGCGTCCTGAGAGCCCAGGCTGGGACGAAGCGCCCTGAGCAGGGCTTGAGGTGACTCTGCCAAGGACACACCTTCCTTCTTTAGAGGGGCAGTGACTCCCACCAAATACCGCTGTGTGAGAATGCCTGCTCCTAGCCACCAGGTCTGAGCTACTTCAAGAGAAGGGAAAGATGTGGATTTAAACAAACAGCTCCATCTACATAGGTGAGCAAATAATTAAAACCAAACATATCTGAGGGTACCTAGCGGCTGGCTTTGGTCTGTGCACCGTTCCTGCCTTTCCCTCGCTGACTTCTCTGAGGGGCTAAACACAGCCATGGGACCTCGCTCCAGAGGCCCGTGTGCACCTACACCCAGAATTTTGGGTAATACGTTAGGGGGCTATATCTCGCCTACGACTTCCTAAGGTCCAGATGCAGAACCCTTAGTGATGAGTAAATTTGGGGAGGGGCGCATCATTTGTGGCCTCTGAGCTGAGACACCTCTAAAGAGCCCTTTTCATAAACAAGCTACAGGGACACTCCCAAAGCCACTGGGAGCTGTTTTCCTTGTCTCTGTGCTGCAATCCCCGAGGTTGCTTATGTGGGTGAGAGGGCCGGGTGTCTGAAGCTCGGAATGTTCCAGAAATGCTGCTGGCACGTTGACTTGCCTAAGCGGGGCCCGTGACAAGTGCCACGAGGACATGACACCGTCAGAGAGCCACACGGGCCAAGTTATCACAAGACCGAGGGGACGGCCATCTTCCCCGGCAGCGGGGCGACCCCGTCCTGGGATAGATGCTTCCTTCAGTACAGTTTCCACGTTTGGGTAAGAACAAGACAAAATGGGAAGTCTGGCAGCAACAGGGTGGAACGTGGCCCTCCTCGAGCCACTGCACGAGGAGGAATTAGGGGAGACCGTGCACACACTGAACACGTACACAAGAAAAAGACAAGTCCCCAGGATTCGCTACCGGACGGCGTGGCGTCCGGAGCCGGGCGGGGCCGGCCAGTCTGAGTTTCAACCAAGCGGGGAAAGAAAGTCAGTATGTGGGTACTCTGGCCTTTTGTTTTTAATTTTTCACTGCACCGACTGTCAGGGACATGGTGAGGGTTTGAAATCACTACATCGGGGGAGGGTCCAATGGCATGGTGACAGCCTTCTGGGGGCTGCCTCTCTCGTGATTGATGCAGTCCTCTGAGGCCTGAAATTACAAAGGATCCATGCTCTAGGGGGCGCTGGCTTTAGAGAAGGGGGAGGATGTCTCCATGACAACGCGCACGCTGGTGACTCAAGTCTGACCTATGAGGACAGAAATTCCTGGAGTCTAGAATCAGGATTTATCAATGACTTTTCTCCAGAAAAGAATGGAAGATGTCTCTACATGTTCTCTTTACATCCCAAATGGAGCTGCATTTTCCAAAGTTTTTAATGGGTGTTCCTTGGTCTTAACATTTGGAAAAGGGTTCTGTGGGCAAAAAAAAATTCAGAAAACGAATTGGAATCTCTCTTTTGTTTAACTGCAGGACGTCTCGGAGCCCTTAGTCAACTGAAGGGCACTGTGGCTCTCCACGACAGTGACTCGGTAAGCACCACTTTCTAGATTTGTTTGACCACAACATTTAATTTTTTTTTTTAACAGTACATCTTGTGAGACTCCAGAAGTGCTGAGAGTTGCCTTGTCCTAAAAAAACTGCTCAAGACATATGGTCAGTTGTCAAAGGTTTCACCTACCTGGGACGAACGGCACTTGGGATCACAGTAGAAACTGTGAAGTATAAGATGTATGTGAAGAATGGAGCTTATGACTTCCTAGTTCAACCTTCTCCGTTTCTCGGCATCTGTGCTCCGGGATGCTGAGGGGCTTACTGGTTACTGCCCAAGACTCTGGCTCAGGTTATCCTTAATCCTTCACATTCCTGTGCCAGAGCCCTACCTGCCCTCCCCCAGAGGTCCAGATCAAGGGCAGCCCTCTCTGAGGCTGTTCTGCATGCTCCCTAACCTTACCCCTGCACGTCCATGGCGTCAGCCTCCCCCAGTCAGCCTGCCTCCTTCACTGTGGTTTTGCAGTTCTCTTCCTACAGGGGAAGTTTTTAAGGTCAGGACTGTACAGTCTATGCGCGGCTAGCCCAGTGGCTTGAGTACGGTGTGGCCATCGAGCGGAAGGGCTTACAGGGAGCAAGTCTGCCTGGGTGTTAGCCGCGGGCTCCCCCTACCTGCCAGCTGTGTAATACTCGTGAGCTATCTTGGCTATAAGTCTCAGTTTCTGCATCTGTAAAATGGGGACAACAAACAGCCTATACTCCAACGGTGGCTGTGGCCATTGTCATCTCCATCCTGTGAGGCTGCAATGCTTTTTTCCTGGGGAATAACCAGTTGCAGTCACTAGAGAAGGCTGACAAAGGGATGCTAGGTATTTAAGGAGTTGGCTAAAAAAACCAACTGAGGTACCATTAGAGTGGCAGTTGGAGGTAACAGGCCTTTAAAATATTTAAGGAGCCTAAATGTGTTGCCTCTAATCTGTTTCCATGGTCAATTTGCTTAACCAACTCTTCCTTCGTCACTTGTCCTGTCTCAATGATCGGAACCCTGAACTCGGTGGGTCCAAACACTAGGTGTTACTGTGAGGATGAAGAGGCGGAGGAACGGAACACGCCAGAGTCATACCTGCAATGCTGCAGCCCACTTCTGTCCTTTTCTACAGAAGTGGGACTCAGACAGTGAAAGATGAAGTAATGCCTCAGTTCTAGGAGCCCACAGTCAGACTGCCACTTTCCTGGGGGACAGACACCTGAGGCCCTGCCAGGTGAGTGTCGTCGTTGGGACTGGAGCGGTCAGGAAGGAGGATGGAGTCAGAATTGACTTTAATTTCTCTACTCAGACTTCCTTCACTGCCAACCCCCCAAACAGGGACGTTTGGTCCATGACAGTGTCGGATAAACAAAAACTGCCGGAAAGAGTCTCCAGGACTCATGCTCAGTCAGAAGGAAAGAGCAGTGTGTTCCCACGTTGGCCCGCGGGTCTGCACCTGAGAGACCTGGCTGGGAGTCGGAGGCAGAGGGCAGGGCAGCTCTGTACGTGTCCCTGTCCCAAAGCCGTTTCTTCATTACTTATGCACACACACCTCTACATGACCAAATGCTCCCCGAATCCAGGAGATTCTAAACCCTGGGCAGGGTCCCTATTTTCCATCCCTGCTTCTCCCTCCCCAGTCAGCAGGCAGACACCACCTCTCACCCCATACACCTTGTTCCTGACGTCAATTCTGTTCCACAGAGGTTGTGACTGGCAGCTCACACACAGCAGATCTTTGCTATCCGTGTTTCATCCTTATTTAAACCCATCACAAGTCACATTCACTCAGCATTATAGCCCCAGTTCGCCAGCTGGAGTTGCCCGGAGGGTGACAACACATTCTTTTTAGCCACACAGAGCCAGGCTGGCATGAATGCGTGGCAGCCCTTTGTGGGGTGGGCATTTCCTAACATGACTAATATTGCCTGAGATGTGGGTCCACAGTCAGATCCTCTTCCTCTTCCCTGTAAGGAGACAGCTCTGCCATAGGTTTCTGAGAAATGTTTGGCCGAGCCCTTCTGGAATCAAAGGCGCAGTGATTTTGGCTCCATCAGCACTAGCCGTGTGACCTTGAGCAAACTGGCCTTAATTTCCCCATCTACACCATGGGATAGTACTGACCTCACAGGGTTTTCAGGAGAACTGGTGTGAGGGTCCATCCGTGTGAAGTGTCCAGCACAGAGTACACGAGTATACATAAATATACATAAGAAACAGGGCTGAGAAGTCCTAAACAAGTCTGCTGCCCTCCCGAGCCTGCCCTGGCTGCCCTCCATCAGTGCAGGGGAGCCTGCCAGCCACTGACGGAGGGCTCCATGGGGAGCTGCGTAAGCCAGGGGTTGGCACAGACCCTGCTGGGTTTACATTCATCCCCTGTGAGCAGGTAGGTATTCTCTCTCTGTATGCCTCAGTTTTACCACCTGTACAACGGAGAGCATAACAGTCCTCACGTTTCATCAGGAAGTTGTGGGGATTAAGTTAAAGCATGCTCAGTCTTCAGCGTTTAACAAATGGTAGCAGATTAGTTTACTGATGTCTCTCTGCCAGCTGCCTGAGGAACCCTGGACACATCTGTTTGAGCCCCTCCGCCTAGCGAAGTGCCTGGGAGATGGATGGATTTTGGAGCCTGCATTTGAAACCGGCCTCTGCGGTCCCAGCCTGCGGAAGTCACGTACGTTACTGTGAGTACCTATCATACAAGCCTGCTGTGAGAGGAGGTTGTGCAGGTCAGCACATAAGAAAAATGTAAGAAATGGTGGACCCATTTTAAAAGTGGATTTTTCCCCCTCAATGAACGAAAGGTCACTTCAACTCTTGGTGACTCTATTGTTGTCTATATTCCACAATGGGGAAGAGATTGACTACTCTAATGGTGTCTGGGTTTCTGGTTGCAGTAGTAAGTCTTGGGCCTTTGGTCTGTGGTGCTCTGATGTCAGGGCTCTGAGCAGGCCGTGGCTCACCCTCTCCCCATTATCAGCCCCACACACGTTCACTCTGACACAGCCAACAGGAAGGGAAGGTTGAGTGACCTACTTCAGGAGAAGGCCAGTCCCGGGAGAGACCCTGCAGTGGAGAACTTGCTAGAGTCCACAAAAGACTGGTCTGATTATGGCGACCACGGGGAATGAGAGAGGAGAAAAGAGAAACGATGGCATTAGTAAGCGGAAACAGCATTCTCAAGCAAATCCCGGGCCCGAGCAGAATTGCTGGAGTTGGAAAGAGGACTGCTCAGGCAAGACCAGCAGAGGAGGGGTGGGTAGGGCCGAGGAGAGTGAACACGAAAGAACAGAAGAGATGAGGGCAGAGAGAAGCAGGCAGGCCCATGCGGGTCCCCTCGGCAAGAGAGGCATCTGCTACAGGCCCTGGGAGGGTGGAGTCAGGGCGGCTGGTTGGCCAGCATGGGGCCTGGGGCTTACCTTGCAGGCTGTTCCCGTTGGTGCTGGTGCAGGTGGGAGGCGGGGAGGTCTGGGGTCTGACGACTGGTGCGAAAGCACTCTTCTGTTTCACGGCTGAGACCATGTTGGCTGGTGAGAAGGAGAAGATGCCGGAGGAGCTGCTGCAGTTGGAGGGGAGGCTTGTGGAAGAGGCCATGGTGGGGCTGGATGGCACGACTGGGAAGGGCAATGGGAAAGCAGAAATCAGCAGCTCTCCTGGCATCCTGACACAAGGTGGCTCAGACCCGACCCCTACCCAACCTCCCTGCTCAGGCTGCCCCTCCAGCATGAGCCTTCCCACTTTCATCATTTGGTACTTGGCACGTGCTACCCTTTGTTGGTGGTGGTGATCTGCTGTGTGTTTATGGTGGGTTTACTATGTGCCAGGAGACAAAGTGCTCTTGTAAGGGGTAGAGTGGCACAGAAGTGAGCATGTCCAACTCTGTAGAGGTGGGGAAGGGAAAGCATTCCAGGTGGGGCCTGACCTGAGGTTCTAGCAAAGGGGCTGGGGATATGAGACAGGAGGAGGCCAGCCTGAGAGTGCATGGTCACCGCTGGAACGAGAGGTATAAGGAAGAAAGAAACAAGGCACTGACAGCTGATGGTGAGTGTGTATGCGCCCCTTTCTCCCCATGAGGGTCTAGGTTCCTTAAGGATATGAATGTACTTTAACGTCCACAACACAGAGAGAGGTGGTGGGCGGGCGGCAAGGTGGACAGACTGCCTCATGCAACATCTGGAGCTAGTGTAGAACTACAAGTCAACACTCTGAATTCCTCCTGTCCCCCGTGGAAGGGAACATAAATGTTTGTGAATTAATAAGCAGTAAGATAGGAGGCTTATGTAAGTACTCCCAGTCTGGCAGTGGTGGGAGAGGGATCATCAGTGAGGGGAGAATTGACCTGGGCAGTGCAGACGGAAGGAACACTGAGCTGCTCGGGGATACGAAAGCGTTTGGGAGATGCACCTTCTCTACCAGCGATGGTCCTCTCAGCCTGGCCTTTCATCTTCTGCTAGTTGCTAATAATCTCTTGGTTACTTTAGGGGACAGAGGCTTTGCGTACTCTAAGTCCTGTACACTCAAGAGTAGCATTTTCATCCACTCACCTTCTAGCTCCATCATCTCCTGGGGGAAAGTAGGAATGCTGTCCAGTGATTCCCAGGCACTTCAAATTCTAGGTACTTCCTTCTACTGTATTATTTCTCACATTATGTTATGAACATTATATATTGCTTTATCATGCACAAGAATCTTCACTGGCCAAGCAAGCTTAAGTTGAGGCCTACTACATTCTTTTTACACCTGAGCAAAGGGAGCATGCTGACACTCAGAAACACAGTTCAGTGACTTGCCCAAGGGCCGAACTAGAATGATGAGGCCAGGAACCACACCACCCTGCAAAGGAAAAACAGAGCCAGGGGAACAGGCCCCCTCTCCTGAGTCCCAGTGGCCGTTTAGGTGGCCTTACCCTATCGACTTTGGAAAGTTAAAGAAGTGGGAATTCAGTCAGTCACGGGCAGCCATTGCCATCTGGGGAAGTGACCCCTTGCAATCAGTTCTCAGTGGTACGCAATCGAAAGGCACTGAAGGCTTTATAAAGCCGAACACAGAGCCCCATCCTCAGTCTGCACACACATTTTCTAAACTGTACTTTTTCTTTTAATGAGGCCAGCATTTTTATACATCTCTTAGGATTTGTAAATGTGAAAATATGCTCAATAATAACACCCATTTAAATTGCAAAACTCCTGCACTGGGGTTTGAGTTTTAAATATCCCTAGACTTGAAATCCTGCTGGTTCACTGAGGAAGGCAATTCATCTCGCTGGCAAATGCGATCATGATGAGTATTTGGAGGGGGTGATGAACAGAGGAAGGGGTGAAATAGAGTCAAGCAGTTCCATTTGTTACAACATTATTAGTTATCAGCCACCACACCAGAACGTGTGTTCACCAGTGGAATGTCTTATTTTTTTATTCTGAGAGGGATTTTTCAACATGAGTGGTTTATGAATAATTAAGTATTATGGAGGCAAAAATTCAAATCGGCTGGGCTTTGTGTTTATTGTTTTATTTGCATTTATGCAGATGAAACTGTCCCATCTGAGAGCCTATTTGAGAATTTAATACTATATTTGTGAGCACTGAGGAAATCAATTAATGGAAATTAAGTGTTCGAACTTTCACAGTCTGACAGATGCTATCTCAAGCTGAAGTTGCTTGGTGTCTGCACGGGCCTGAGAAGACAGAGCAATCCCAGCCCTTAAATTGAATTGCTACCATATAGCAATTAGTTTATTGATTTAATTAAGAATGCCACCTTTTAATTTTCAGGTCATGATGGAAACATTTTCTGATTGAGTAGACGGGAGCACACTGAACTGATGGATCTATGAGAGACAGTCTTCCCATGAATCAAAATCTGTGTGGAACTAGCCCCCAACACTGACCCCTGAGCAGACAGACCTAATGTAAGCAGATTACTGGGGGGAATTTTGAAGGTTCAACAAGCTGCTGATTCCAAACAAAGTAGAAATATAAAAACTTAACACACACTGAGCCCAGAAAGCAACAGGCCCCTAAGAACTGCTTTCAGAAGTAACTTCTTTCAAAGGATCAGCACTCTCCACACTCCCACTATTTTTAGCCAAGACTCTTTTTACAAAAAAGTCACGAATATTCTTTCATTAAACGCCACATCTCCTATCATTCTCCAAATGTCTAAGAGTTCGGCCCATGTTGCACAACAGTCACCCACACTGTCCACGGTGAACCTGGCTGTCTAGGTAAATTCCACGGGGGGGGGGGGGGCAGGACACAGAGCACGTGACACTTTACATGTAACCAGTTCGCTGAGTTTCTTTAAAGGTGGTACCAAAAAAATGTGTTAAACTAAACCTCTTTGAGACAGGCACCAAAGAACATTTCTTTTGTGTGTGTACTATTTACTGTGCCAGATTTCGGGGAAAAAATAAAGTATTTTTTTCATTGGTTGGTTTTTCTTTTTTTTTTTAAAGTACATATCAAACACAAAACTGAAAAATTCCAAGCATTAAATAACCAAATCCCCCCTCGAGCCTCCAGGAGGAACCCAGTCCTGCCAACACACTTTTATCTAGAACTGCAAGATAATAAATCTGTGTTGTTTTAAGCACTAAAAACAAACAAACAAAGGAGTCATATTCCAAAAGGGAGAGAGTTTACGTTCTAGACACTTGTTACTGTGCTGTTTACGATCATCATTTCATCACTATGACTAGGACTTAGATGTATTGAATGTGCCTCTCATGGGCCAGCCACCAGGACAAGCTGACTGCATGCATTATTGTATCCAAGTCTCACAACCCTATAAGGTGGAGGCTAGTTCCTCCCCCATTTTACAGATGAGAAAACTGAGGCTTGGAGAGGGGAAGAACCTCCCGGGGGCCCCCAGTTAGTAACCGGTCTCCATCTCACTCCAGGCGTGGGTTCTTGTGATGCTATCTTACTGCCGCTCTGGAGGGAAGCAGGTGGGCAAGGGCGGGCAGCCATGTCTGCTGGAGACACCTTACCTGGGTCGCTGCCCAGCAGGGGCACAGGAGGCCACATGGCACAATGCTGAGCTCCCCGCACGAACACGCACAGACAAGCAGGACACACATCCCTACTTACTGGCATAGGGCGAATTGGCAGCGGAGCCGTTGAGGAAGGTGGGGGAGCCCCCCAGATTGGACATGGCGGCGGTGCCGTATCCATTCATGCTCGTGGTGACGGAGTTATAGTTGGTCTGCTGGGGGGTGGTGCTGGGCACGTACCCGTGTGGTGACACGCTGCTTGAGTTGCGGGTGAAACCTGAGGGGTGGAGACAAAACCAGGGGTGATGTGGCGGTCCTGGAAGACTGGGGAAGGGGCCGGTGATTCATGGGCGGGGGTGGGGGGTGCTAGCGCTGTGATTAAAATGGGACGCAAGCAAAAGGCACATTTCTTAGGAGATCATAAATACTTAGCAGGCCATGAGAAGTGGCAATGCAGGGCCTATAACTCATCATTTTGGAGCAGAAATAAATCCCCGTCTAGGGATGCACCCTGAAGTTAGCAGGTTCCTACTCCCCGGGCGCGGAGGAAGTGCGGGGCCCTCTGAACTTCATCCCCACCCTCTCGGCGATCTGTCACTGTGGTTTACGGCGAGAAGTCCAGGCCACAGCCTCTCCCACATCACCACACGCAACAGCCAGAACCAAAACGCTGCCCTAGTATCTGACGCACACTAACTAGGAATCTCCCCTTTTGGAAAAAACTTAAATAGAAATTGTTTTGTGCCAAATAACTGGGGGCGGGGGGGGGGTGCAGCTTGAGGTTGGGAAGGGACAGGGAGTGGGAGGGAGAAGAGCAGACTCCTGACCCTGATTGGTGGCCTGCGAGGCCTCGGAGACATTCACGGCCAGTTGTCCGCTGAAGGAATTCACGCCCATCATTCCCGCGTGGACCGAAGTGTTAGTGAGGGCCGGGAGCTGGCTGTGGTTGCGAGGGACGCTGTACAGGGCCTCTGCGATGTCAGCCGCTCTCTTCAGAATAATCTCCTGCAAAGGAAAAGGAGCGTCCCCGTGAGCTAGCCCGTCACACTCCCGGGAACACCGTCACTCGGCTGCTCAGTACAGGCGCGCTCGGGCTTTCCACGGTTAGCTGCAGCAACACTGCGCCTGTGTCTGCAGACCTCGGCGTTTCTCTCATGTCATCACGCCCGTGTTCCACACAGAGCAGCAGGGCTCCTGGAGGTGAAGACCTCACTTAAGGAGACCCACCTACTTAACGACGGAGCTGGGCTGCAGACAGGTCTGACTTTGGAAGCCCACTAGCAAAGCCTTCCCTCTGTACCACCTCAGAATATCGGAGCAGCATGGGGTGCTCCTTCCCCACCTGGGACACCCAGGAACTGGGGCTACACACACCTCACACACCTGCTGCCACTCAGCCTCCTGCTGCAGTTAAGGACAGGTTGTAGATAGCTATCTGTCCCTGACTATTAGCGGGGTGTGTCCCCTGGACATTGACTCAGATGGCACAATGAAAGGACTGAATAACTTTTCAGACTCCGTTTTCTAAGCAACATGCACCCTATACATGGACGTGCTCTATGAAAAAGCAGCAGACAGTTCTATTCAGATCTTGTTATACTTTTTAGGAGAAGAAATAGAAACCCCTTTTTTCCTCCTCAATGGACTTGAAAACCCGAGAGGAATAAAATAAAGCACCCGTAACTCTCTTCTTCCGTTATGAAGTCCATTCCCATGGAAGACTTCGTGTTAAACAGAGTGCCTTTGCTCGTCAGGAAAATGATCCCGCAGAAAAGGCAATAAAATTTTTTACAAAAGAAGAGAGGAGGATTGAATGGCTTTGCAACGTGTTGTGTCTGAATGACGTCAACTCTGAACTCGTGCAAAGGGCTTTGATAGTTTTCATACTTTCCCGCTCCACTAAGGAATCGGAGATCTCCGGGTGACTGCGGAGCCCGCTCAGGTCGCGGCCCCGCCCGCTCACCTGGTTGTTGTGTGGCATCCCATACAGGGCTTCCACCAGGTCCGCGGCCCTCTTGAGTATGACTTCCTGTCAGGAGAGAAGCAGAAACAGTCCCCTGAGTGAAGGCAGGGTCTCCTTATCGTGACCACGTTGCAGTTCTGACCACACTTTGCCAAGGCAGTCGCTTGGGGAACCCCCGAATGGTGCTAAATCACCAATTTGTCCCTGTTCACATACACGCTTAATCGAGTCAAAAGGTGAGCATCATTGGTGCTGCAAGATAAAATACATCACTCAGTCGTCTGCCACAGGCACGATAAAGCGTTCATGTGTTTATTGCTGAATACAATTGCGAGGTCATTTACCAGATGACTACAATCGATGTCATTCAGCGCGTGTTATGAATCCCTAAGACGCGTTTATTTTGCACTTAATTGCTTATTCCAGGAACCATGACCTTATCAGACAGGTCATTTTCGAGGGATTTCCAATCAATCTTCAGCTACTAGAAGCATGTAGCATTCAACTTCTTTTCTTTATCTCCCTTGTGTGGGACAGTCATGACATAAGGGGTGATGTGGTCAACCCACACACTGAGGCAATGCACTGTTTGTCAGAGGCTCTCCTCACAAAAGGCTCCTCCTGCCCCCAGCCGCGCCCTCTGCACCAATCTCCATGACGGGCAGAGTCTCCTTTAAGGCAATTCCTCTCTATTCCAGCATTGTTTGTCATCTTCCCTATTTGCTCATTCATTCTCTTCCTAGATATATGCTCTGCTCTTCACCCCGCTGCAGAAATAGATCTCCCTCTTTTCATTTACGTGGGCTCCCACATCCAGCTTGCACGCTTGTTTCTAATAACACAGAGCACTCCACAAAAGTGTGCGGGGTGGTAATTTTTTGTTGTTGTTCTAACCAAAAGCAATAGTTCCCTCTTCATTCTGCCCTAGTTTCCTGCAGACCCATCGATACCGGAATGTGAAAAGGGAAGGTAGCTCGATACATGTAAAATACATGATACATGATACATGAGGCTTATCAGAGAACCAAGCACACAGGCGTGTATGAGTATCACAGGGGACTGGCAAAAAGATAGGTTTACGGGTTTTTTTTTTTTTTTGCTGTGGGTAAAAGTTTCAAAAAAAAGTTTAACTTTATTTTACACAGTTGATTTCTGCAAGGAGATGTTGCGCTGCTCAATTTTCAGACACTGGAGACGCAGATCAGAAAACAGGGACATAATTGTGTTCATTCTGCCGTCACCATAGCCTCTGCAAAAATTCTGGAACAGTCTTGAGATGACAAGCCTTTAGATACATATTAGCACTGCTCAGTGTTAAATTTTCCATAATGTAAGAAAAAATAGTTGTCATGCTGCAGTAACTACTTAGGACAGATTTAATGTCCTAAATTCAAACATGAGAGAGGGTTTTCAGTCCTTAATAAGCATTTATGGTTGCCTTAAGCTGCTAGATCCCCTTTATAAAACAGTCCAGTTATTTTTCATAGCAGGAGTGAAAAGCATTATAGAATCAATGGGGTTTGAATCAATACATCTGAAATAATTTCTTTATTTTTCTAATGCAAGCTACCAGATAATTTACCACGTTCTGTTTGCAGTATTGTCTGACCACAGCAGTTAATAATTCACTACGGCATGGGCACACTACACCCTATCCCCAGATCAAATTCAGCTTTCTGCTGCTTGCACGGAAACCTCGCGGCTTTCTCTGGCTCTCGGGAAAGATGGAAACAAAACAGGATCGAGATAGTTTACTTACTAAGATTTTACTTCTCTGGGTCTATGTTCATTTATTTCTTCAAATAAATATTTATGCTGGTGTTTGGGCTTGGCAGAGAGAGTATTCTTTTTTCCTTTTCATTTGGGGGGGCAGATAAAGTCTCCTGTTTGTCAAAAGCAAGATGAGGGGCAGTCTCTGCGCGTGTGGACGTCCACCCCCGAACCCTGTCACTGAGGATATCGAGCAGTGCTTCTTAATTTAATTAACTTCTCAGGACTGGCGAGGAGGGGAGTTCAAAATAAACTCCAAGATCTTTGAAGTTTTTGTAAACCTGAAAAAAATCCCAGCTATATATTTTATGCTATATATATGTATGCTATATATTTTAATTTCATATTTTTGGTGCTAAAGTTTGTTTAATGACTTAATGCATTTGTGGTTTCTTTTTCTCTCCTTACTGCACTACCCAGAGCTCTCATCACCATTCATCCTTTGAAAATGGAACACTTGAACCGTTTCCTAAAGTTGACTCCTCCTTTGATCTGCGATGCTGGGAGGTGCTTTTCAACCAGACACAGGGCCATCGGTGGGTCCGCGGCCCAGCACCACTGCAGACCAGCAGGCTGAGGGAGAGGGAGCCCAGGTTTTCATTTAAGCAATGTCCTGAAATGATACCTCGCCCACTTCAAAACGTCCTTCCCTGACAGTATCAACTTCGGGGTTTACGGGAGAGCCCTCGTTTGGTACTGCTTCGCCAGTGTGATTCAGCTTCTATTAGTTATTTCCGCAAATGGGAAGGAGAAAGGAAATGCCCTGGTCCTCTATGAGTTAGTGCAACGGACCTGCAAGGTGCTTGGATTTCGGTGACCAGAAAATTGCTCTCACCTCCATGTCATTATGCTCCCAGTGAACTAGCCCCCAAGCGTGTTTGTGTTGGGGATCTAATATATTGCCTTTCAATCAGAGCTGAGAGCCACTGAACACACGGACAGAACATGACGAGCAGGTCAGGAAAGCAATAAAGATTTTACAGAGCTGTCCAAGGTGCTAAATTTACTCAATAATGGGTTTGGCACCATAGTGTTAACCTCTCATTTACTACCAGTTTGAGGGACTAAATTGAAGTAGCTGACTTCATTTACCTTGAAATGTATATTTTATGACATTATGTAAGTAGATTGAAAGGCATTGCGGTTTTAACAATTTAAAGGCTAAAGCATGTTTAAGATGAAACCTGAATATTTATTGTATATTGCACTTAAAGTATATAGAATGTTAAAATGTATTGATTAAATTTGTAAAAGGCATTATAAAAATGACAGGTAGTATAAAAGATGTATGCCTTTTAAAATCAAATTGATAGTGTGTGCTATCTATTCTGTGGTCACAAGTGTAATTTTTTTGCAGTTTTATATGGTAATTTGAAAAATCTGTAATTTCACATTAGGAAATGATTGAGCCTGGGATGTGGGGGGGGGGAGAAAAGAAATTTCCCATAAGGGGAAGAGCGGGATGTTTCATATCATCTTTTGTCTCTGAAATTGTTCCTCAAGTCTTATGTTTTGTGGCATTAGGAGGGAGCATGGTATAAGGATCCTTCCACTCTAATATGCAATTTTAATATTTCTGAAAAGAAAGAGCACTCGACTAGTGCTAATATCTAATTTTTCAAGGCATTTATTTGTCAGGAGAGATTTCCTTTTCTTTCCATAATGTTTAAAACGTCTCCCTGCTTGCAGTTTAAAACATGAGGGTAGAGATTAGATTCTTCCAAGATAATTAATCCTATCTTTGGATTTTAAGAAAATATATCCCATTGGGGAATTAAGAAGACAAATACTAGTATCCTAAATAGTGAAAAGCCTGGGAGTCTCCTTACAGAGCTCATGCTCGTTCTCAATTTCATCCTGAGTCAGACTATTTTTCTTTTCATGGCCTTGGATTTCTCCTCCATTGAAGAAACAGAAAATGTTTGCTCCTTAAAAACAACATGTTTACTCCTTAAAAACAACAGCTTTTCACTGATCTATTTCCTCTCAAAATTAAAACCTGATTTCACCTGTCTTGTCATGACCATCGATTGATAATTATGTGAATGGGGGTCTGAAGAGAAAAAAAAAAAAAAAAGGATAAATGCTACTAAATCTGTCTGGAGTTTCCAGAAACACTGAGCAGAATGAAGGGCAAATGGTGTCCCGAGAAACAGTCCAAGTGTAATTGTTCTAGGTTCTACGTATGTTTCGGAGCCTTTATAATGAAAATGCTGAGTGGGGTACAAACACAGAGGAAAGATTCAGCTTTACTTCCTATGTTGCCACCTGATCAATCAGCAAATAATTTTGGAGCTTCTTGTGGCCTGACTGGTCACGCTCGGATGTTACTTCCTCTCCTGCCCCTTTTAGGGCACTCTGTCTTCCCAGCATGAAGGCCCAGGGTTCCACTGGGATTTCAAAGCTTTCCCCCAGCCAGTCTGGTCCTGCCCTCTCTATCCAATCTTATCTCCCTGCACATATGAAAAACTGCTGTCCATTCTGGTCTAGCTGGTCCTTCTTCGCCTAGAAGTAAAAGGTTGGGCTCCTTCCTGTCTCCATAGCTTCTGTCCTTCTGCCTTTCCTTTATCTAGAATGCTGGCTTCAATCTGCGACAATGCTGTCCCGCACTCTACAGCGTAGTAATGGTGGTGGTGGTGGGGGGGGGTAATAATGAAAAAGATAACTGTGGTTTATTGCAAGTGGAACATGGACTCGTCCAGGCTTCACAGAGAGCCTCTGAAGGTACTGTCCATATCACCGTTTGGCGGATGAGAAAACTGAGACTCAGAGAGGCCAGCCAGCTTTCTGAGTGCACACATTTGATGAATGGCTGAGCAGGGATTCAACCCCAGGCCTGTTAGACAGGAGAGCCCGAGCTTCTGAGAATTACGCTATTCTCTCGGAATGAATTCCGCCTTCACTGGTACCCCAGCTCCTAATCTCTCTCATTCTTCTGAAAAACAGTGCTGAGTGTACCATCAAGCGGGGCACAGAAGGAAATGCTGTGGGGTCATTCTGCTCTGATCCTAAGTGTGCTAATGTTCGCTCTCCACACTAGGCTGCAGGTTCCTTAAGACCAGGGATGTGTCTCCATCTCCTTCTCTAAGCCCCTAGCACAATGCTCACCAAATCAAAGGCCTTGAGAAATTCTTGTTGAAGAGTTTATTCTAAGAGAGTTACCAATTTTTAAAAGGGCCTGCTTAATTTATAGGATGAAATGACAAAGTCATATATTTGGCATGGTTTATAAAAGCAAAAGACTTAAATCTGGTGTTCCATTGGGCTCCCGACTTTTCAGTCCAATCTATAAATCCCCAGAGGTTAAGTCTTGATCACTGTGGGAAATTTTTTATACTTCTTCCTTTTTAAAAAAAAAAAAAAATGAATTCACTCTTTCTGTCCTGCTGGCTTGTGCTCACATTTTAATTTTGTGATTAATGTAATGAATCACGTTGGGTATGGACACTGTCTCGAGTTATAGGCTGCTAGCAGCATGAGGTTGGTCTCGATGAACATCGGCCTTTCGTTAACTGTACTCTAGGCCCTTAGAAATACTTGGGTACCGGCACACACTTGGGGACCAGGCTCAGCAAGTCTGATATGCAGACCTGGTTAACTCATCTTCCCTCCGTTTCCTGACAGAAAAAGCTCTTGGGATTATTTACCTTCCATGGGCATCTTCTCTTCAGCGCCCAACTTCGTGTGTGTGACTAATAAGCTCATAGTCACTGTCCACATCTGGCCTTCCAGGGGGTAGGGAAAGATTGTCTAACTGTCTAATACGGAGCCCAGTTACAGACCCAATTCACTGAGTAATTCAAAGCCAGGTGAGCAGAGGAGAGGGCCTGAACTTCCTCTCATTCACAGCACATACAGGTCAACTCAGAAAGCCAGATGGAGACCCATTTACCAACATGACATTAATTTCAAGTTTCAGAATCAGATTTGAAGACTCTGGGAACTCTCTCATAAAATTAAGGTCCAGGGATGCTTCCGTAATTCGGGAGGACAATCTGTGCTTGGCTTTCTGCCCCCTCGAGTGGGAAATAATGGGCTGCAGGATGCAGAGGAAAACAGAAGCTCAACTACAAGCATCAAAGGCAAGTCGACTTGGGCGATTCCTGAGGCAGAAGTACAATGCTTCTCTGTCACGGCAAGTCTTCCTGACGCCCACTTACCACCAATCCGCTTTGCCAGCGCAGTGGGCACAAATCTCAGCCACACAAAATGAAGTAAAGTGGCAGAATCACTTTGATTTAAAGGCGAAAAGCATCTATCAATGAAATCAGCATTGATTTCATCCGCCTCCTCACTCCGGAGTTGACTGTAGGGTCCCCACTTTGAACAGTGCGTTCAGCTCACTAACCCTGAGGTTCCAGCCCCCTCCCTGCCTGCTTCTGAAAGTCTGGGTGGCACCACAGACTGGAAATCCAGAAAGACAAAAAAAAAAAAAAAACCGATTGGAATCGCCTGTTCTCCACAGGGCTGGACACACAGAGCAATAAATACTAGTTGTACTGAGAGGTATTTCTGTGGAGGGTAGTTTTATGTCCCAACTTCCTTTGTGTTGATTCAGCCAAATGGAAAATTCCACCATGGTAGACCTTGCATTCTTAAAAATCACATAATGAAGGCAGTGAGGACAGAGTAAAACAAACCAGAATAATACTTGAGCACTGTTTAGTTTCCGAGCCTCTGAGACATTCCGCACATTTTTCATTTTTCTGGTAATATGAACTCGAAACGGAGCTTACCACAGAGATCATTAGAAGCCTTAAGTGACATGCTTTAAACTCTTTCCTCAGAAGCCCTGTGACTGAGAAGAGTCACTTGCACTTAGCATGGATGTAATTAAACATGTTTCTGTTGAAAGGGGCATTCTCATTATGGCTGAGGACCACTTTAGAGTACATTGAAATGGAAAGGAGGAGCAGAGATGAGGTATAGGTAGCAAGTGGTTATTTCTAGGAAGGCGTAAAATGTCCAGGGTGTAACAATTATATTTTACAACCAACCTGCATTCTAAAGATTTCAGAGTATTTTATTGTATAAGCAGCATTGGTTGAAACTTACTGAAAATTCCAGAGCGCACTCATTGCTCATCGTTTTTAAAGCAAAATAAAATTCAAACCTTAATCAAAATGTGGAGACATCTCCAGAACAAAGGAATTAAATGTTTGGAAGGGGGTTACTGCTATTACTATAAGAGGCATCGAAAGCATGCTTGTTTAGTCTAAAGTAAATGCAGGGGGTACTTCCAAACCTCCTTTCATTTTAAAGTTGATTTTATGTTCAGGTTCGGTGAGAGCCCTCTTACTTCGCAAACGTATTTATTGCGGATCCTCAGGCTGGAGGCGTTGCCGCTGTCACCGACGTGGTATTGAAGACTTCTGACTCACGGAATTAAAGTCGGTTGTAAGCTAAAGCAGCTATATCAACGTAAGACATGCTAACTTACATGATTGACTTTTACAGTGGAAAGAAAAAGGCTGTTTTCAAGCAGTGTTATTGCCTCAATGGAAAAAAAAAATCAATGAAAGTGAAATGAACAAGAGATTTTGTCTGAGTTGCAGTTAATTCCACTGAAGAGCTATGGATATTAAAAGGTCAACAAATAAATTAGCCAGAGTGTTATGAAATGAATGATTTGGCTTATAATTTTATTGAGTGAAAATTGTTCGCTGCCTATTAGACCAGGTAATTTTTATCTGGTGCCTCCATTACTGTTCCGTAAGCAATAATATAGTTATAAGAGCTGTTGGTTCGATCGCGTGACCTCTCAGGAGCTGGCTAGGACAGCTGACTTTACTGTGATGGATAACTAAGCTGGGTCTCCACGAGGTGCCAAACCTCCCTTTCCTGCAGGGGGATCTCATAAAAGAAACATTACAGCTTGATTCATTTTACCAAAATGTTCGACTTTTCAAGTGTCAGCAGTTAAGTATAAATTGTGAAACCTGGTATTCCCGAGAAGAGTTATGACAATGGCTTTACCCCCTCTTTTTGGTCTCCTGGCATTCTCTTCGAAATGGTGTCATGGTAATTGGTGAATAGGAGCCTGGGGTGCTCCCCGCCACAAACACAGTGAAAAATGGTGTTTGCACCCTTGTGAACATGACCCGCTTGGAGGTACAGAGCTGAACTTGGTAACCTCTGGCTGGCTCTTCTGATTCCAATCCATTGTACTGGTTTCAGACCCACGCTCTGGGTTAGGTCCTGCTGAGTGGCCTTGGAAATAGGCTTTCTGATCAGGATAAAAGTCTCTGCTTAAAGAGAGGGCTATGGACAGAGGGTGCCTTTTTCAGGGGTAGGTTGTAAAGTCAGCACATGAAATAAAAACTGCCTAGAGTCAAAATTACCCTTGAAGATCTTTTAAGTCACCAAGGCCTGGGCTCTTAGAAACACAAAAGCCCAATATGAACTACTCCTGTTCCTCTTTGTCGTTTGGCTGTGGCTTCCCTTTCCTCAGGGCGAAGGAGAAGAAATATCTGGTTTGAAAGTACAAGGACCACTGAGTAAACTAAGCGATTTCTTGTCACATGTATGTATATGTCTGTGCACGTGCATTTGGCATGTGGACACAAATGTACGTGTATATTTATGGCTTGGGACAAGTACGAACATTGAAACTTGATTAAGTGATATGTGCTTGCTAGAACCATGCTGTACTTTCAAGAGATCTCAGGGAAGCAAACATAGAGTTGTTTTTTTTGCTTCTTGCATTGTTGAACATCATCGGTTATTATGTGGACCTCCCGACAAACGTGTCTGTAAAAGATGATTCCAAGGCTTTACGGATGGTCCTGACTACGACTGCAATGAAAGCCCACGGCCTCCAGACCACTGGGGCTCAGTTCCCATGACTCCAGTGCTTAACTGGAGTGTTACTTAAGGCTGAAAATAGGAGCAAGTCTGAAGACCCCCTAGCGTCTCTGATTCTAAGGGCATCAGTCTTCAGGAGGAGGAGGAGATTGGATGGTTGGGAGTAGAACCGCGTTAGCCCCTGGTTCCCGCGGTGCCTTCTGGAACTAATGAGTAATTATATTCAGTGCTCTTTTACATGGGGTGTGGCATGAAGTAGGTTCAACTTAGTCCCCCTCATCACGATCTCAGTGCTAAAGAGAGCTTGAAAGAGGTCCAAGAATTCAGCTACTGGAGTAATCTGTTATTACAAGTCCCCGCCACAATGACTCTGCAGCCAGAGAGAAAAAGAGTTATCTCTGAGGTTCGTAGGTGGGCATTTTAAATCCTGGCTGCCACTCTGGCCTGGCTCAGCCATTTGTAAGGTAACCTTAGTTTATGCTACCATCTCCCTGGTACCCCTGGCCAAGTTGAGGGATTTTTTTTTTTTAAGACTGGTTTGCAAAATTGCTTTTTTTTCTTAAAATTCCCTTTTCTTAATTCTAGGAGGCAGTGTTTAGGATGTTGGCTCTGGAGTCCAGCGGCGTTGGCCTGAACCCATGCTCCGCACTGTGATCGCGTGTCTGTTTCTTGGTCTGGAGAGCAGGGTTAGTACCAGCACCTGGCTCAGCAGACAGACAGTGCTCCTTGAGCAACAGCCAGCAAGAATACTGATAACCCTCACTTATTTTCCAGAGAACTTGGACACATTTCACGCTTATTTAGAGTCAATGTGGATTATGTGCTCTGAGTGCTATTTGAAATCCTATTTGCACTGCGGAAGATTCTGAATGGACAAGTGGGGAAGTCTGGGGAGGGAGGAAACCTCCATTTACCAGCGGCGCGAGCTTCAGCAGGTTACTGGCCCTTTCTGTGTCTCAGTTTCTTCATCTCTAAAATGGGCATGATACAATAATAACAAACAGAATAACCAACTGCCAAATAAGTCAGTTAAAGATAAAACAAATACTATAAAAAAAGTGAGAATTATAACTCTTGTAGGAGTACTGGGATTTTTAACTGAAGCCACAATCTCCCTCGTCAGAAAAATGATGAGTGCATACCCCAACACACACACACAATTCTATATATAATTCAGGGGTACACGGACGCAAGCTGCACTCCCCTGATAAAAGAAGCAGTAGGAGACACTGAGTCCCTCAACTGTGTATATTATCAGAATGGGGAAACGGAATTTGCCTGTAAGTTTTCTGGCAGATAGAGAGGAGAGATATGGAAAATGTAATGCATTCCATAGTTTGTGTTTTGACAAGAGAATGCAGAGACTATTTTTTTTAAATCAAACACAAGTGTGCTTTGTCTAATAGTCTATTCAATAAAAGGAGTTGGGAAAATTAGACAAATACATGCAAAAAATGAAACTAGACCACCTTCTTACACCATATACAAGAATAAACTCAAATAGATTAAAGAAGTAAATGTAAGACTTGAAACCATGAAACTCCTAGAAGAAAACATAGGCAGTAAAATCTGAGACATTTCTCTTAGCAATATTTTTCTCTGTTATATCTCCTCAGGGAAGGGAAACAAAAGAAAAAATGAACAAATGGAACTACATCAAACTACAAAGTTTCTGCGCAGCAAAGGAAACCATCAACACAATGAACAGACAACCCACTGAATGGGAGAAGATATTCTCCAATGATACATCCTATAAGGGGTTAATATCCAAGATGTATAAACAACTTGTACAACTCAACACTGAAAAAACAAACAATCCAATTAAAAAACAGGCAAAGGACCTGAATAGACACTTCTCCAAAGAGGACAAACGGATGACCAATAGACATGTCAAAAATGTTCAGCATCCCTAATCATCAGAGAGATGCAAATTCAAACCACAATGAGATATCACTCACACCTGTCAGAATGGCCGCCATCAATAAACCAACAAACAACAAGTGTTGGCGAGGATGTGGAGAAAAGGGAACCCTCGTGCACTATCAGTGGGAATGCAGATTGGTGCAGCCACTGTAGAAAGCAGTATAGAGTTACCTCAAAAAGTTAAAAATGGAACTGCCTTATGACCCAGTGACTCCACTTCTGGGACTATATCCAAAGAAACCCAAAACACTAATTCAAAAGAATATATGCATCCCTATGTTCATCATAGTGTTATTTACTATACCCAAGATATGGAAGCAACACAAGTCCCATCAATAGATATGTAGATAAAAAAGAGATGGTACATTTATACAATGGAATATTACTCAACCATAAAAAAGAATGAAATCTTACCATTTCTAACAACATGGATGGACCTAGAGGGTATTATGCTATGTGAAATAAGTCAGACCGAGAAAGACAAATAGCACATGATTTCACGTCTATGTGGAGTCTAAACAACAAAATAAAACAGAAACAGACTCACAGACACAGACAACAAACTGATGGTGTTGCTAGAGGGGAGGGGGTTAGGGAGCTAGGTGAAAAAGGTGAAGGGATTAAGAAGTACAGATTGGTAGTTATGAAATAGTCACGGGTAGGGGGGTGTAATAATGTATAGCATAGGGAATATAGTCAATAATATTGAAATAACTATGTATGGTACCAGATAGGTACTTGAATTATCGAGGGTATCGCTTTGTAAAGTATATGACTGTCTAACCACTACGCTGTGCACCTGAAACGAATACAAAATAATATTGAATATCAATTATAATAGAAAAATTGACAAAATTAATTTTTAAAAGCATGCTTTGTCTAAGAGTTGATTATAACATATGATTTGCTTCTGTGTCTGTATTTTTTGCTGGAGTCCTTTGGTTCCTGGATGTAACATTAACAGAGTTTCTTCAAATTGATAAATAAATCAGTGAATAAGAGGGAAAGTGGCCAGTGTCACAGTGTGGAACATGAAGACACAGGGTGCTTCTCCTTTTCTGAAACCCTTAGTCATCCCCTTTTCTGCTAACAGGCAGTGTGGTTATGCAAAGACTTCGTATTTGTATTTTCACAGATGCAACTGCAAGTTCTGAATTACTGATAGTCTTTGCATAAAGACTAGAACAATAACAGCATCATTAGAATACATTGTATACAGCCGACTCCAGTTTCCTTGTGCCCAGCTCTGTATTTATGATAAATCACCGAACACGAACGCTCTTTAGGGAGGGTGGTTTGGGGTCTCGTCTCTCCATTGAGCAAAAACAGTGCCTGTGACTAGAGTCTGGATTTCGATTCCGCAAGTGTACAGTCGAACTGAATAATACTTGGCACAATGCAGTGCGCAACCGAGCCACTAAATGGCTGATTTACTAAATTATTATTAGATGAGCCCTTGCTGTTCCAAATGAAAGTGCAGTCACTCTCTTCCTTCATGGTGTGTTCAAATTGTTCTGTGTTTAAATATTCAGCATGAGGCTAATGTGAACTGATGAACTGAGACTATAAACATTCACTTTCGATACAGACAGAGCGACGAGGATGCAACCTATCACAGGGCCTGCGGAGGTGAAAATGATTTATATTTAAGGATGGTGCTGCCTACTTCCATTACTTCAGGGTGCTCTTCATTAGCATGGTGTTGGAAATGACTAATTCCCACGCACAGGAAGAGCAGGATAGTGGAGGCTGAGATTTTTCTTGCACGCCAGTGAAGGAGAAGCTTCCAGGAGGATTTGCTGCCCGTGCCTCTGCTCAGGCCTTGAGTTTTATTCAGGCTGAGTATCGTGTCTGCCAGAAGAACTGCGGTTCTGACGTTCAGTGTTTCTCTAGGCCCACCCAACAGTTCTACAGTCCATCCTCACCACCATCCATCCCTCCGCCATCCACCTTCCCCACAGTCCGCACCTTCCACACGGTTCCTCGGGTACCTGCCCTGCCTCTCTCCAGCTTCCTTACTGACACTGCTGGGATGAAGAACAGCTCTTTGCTCCTCGGACAAATAGGACTCCTCCTCCGTCCTCCCCTTTGAGGGCAGTTATAGGCAAGCACTTAAAATACTGTGATCACTTACAGTAGATTAGAATTTTTTATTGGTGCCGTGTTGCCATAACAACACGAAGACAGCAGATGACTTAAGCTAAGCTTGCAAAGCAAAAGGCTGCTCATCTGGCAGTTAAAATGAATACAGTTCATTTCACAAGTTTCCCATATGGACTCTTAGTGTATGGTAATGAGGAGACCATATGGTGAGAGAAACTGCAGAGAACAGTCGGGTTCCACTGGCTGAGTGGGAAGCGGGGAGAGAGAGCCCGGCTCAGGGATTCACTCTGGTGTGCGCGCTCTCTGGGTTCAAGGTTTGGCTGAGGTTTGTTTTGGGTTTTGTTTGGGATGGTTGTTTTCCATAGGGGGTTTCGCATTTCTTAATCCGTTCCTTAATATTTCGGCTGTGCGAAATGACAAACATCTTGCAGATTTTGCAATATCATTCATCACCAACTGTCAGCAGTGTTTGCAAATCTGACTTGCAAGATCTTTTAAACGCGTTGTTCTTAAAAGGCAACAGTACGAAGTTTTTCGACAAAGTGCAGGAAAATTTAAGCACTTCTGACAAGCAGAAACATTAACAGTAATCATTTTAAAAACACTCGCATCTTTTGCCTGCGTGTTTAGCTGTAAATAATGCTGGAATGTATAAAAGCTTTAAAGTAAAAATGTAATAAATACTTTTTATTATGTTTCATAAAGGATAAAGAATGCTGTGAGCCAGGTACACGTGTTACCTATACATGTGACTGCATGGAGATGGATAGCTCCCACTCCTCACTACTAACCAGATTGGAGACCTGGCGGGACAGCTTGAGAAAGGCTCTGAAGTCAATCCTGTCCTATACATGCTTCATAAAAGATGAATATAAATGCGTTAGTTAGACACGGTGAGCTAAATTAGAAGGTCAGGCAGGGCTGGGAGGGCTGAAAAATCACATAACCAGTGAGTGTAATTACTCTTTTTTAAGTCTATTAAGTGGTGTTGTTCTATCAAGGCTCAGGGGTATAGGACATGAGGAACAAGATAAAGTAATGTGTATTTATTACTCCCACTGGATCAATTTACCAGATATTTTCAGCTCCATAAAGCAAAATACACAAATGCCGCCTTTGTTACTTTTCTCAAACTGCTTTGTTTTCTCCAAAAGAGGGACTGGCTTCTGGAGAAAAAACAGGTTTGCCCCATGGAGGTCCCCAGGCCGACCCCTCGGTGGGGAAGTTCGAGTAGGGTGGGGGTGAGGTGTAGGTGAGGGACAGGAGAGGGAAGCCAGTCACCCCAAGACAGAATTACGTGGGTTTCCAGATCTGAGGGGAAAGGGGGAACTCTGTGCAGTGGCAACAGTGAAGACCTGCGTTCGAATCTGTTTCCTACTTGCTAGCTGAGACATTGCAGCAAGTCACCAGCCCTCTGGGTACTCTGACTCCTATGAAATGGGGAGCACCCACCTCGCAGGCATTTGTGGCCCCCATCTACTGAAGTCTTGCTAAATGCCAGAGAGATCTCTTTGCAGGAATGATCTCATTCATGCCCAACAGCACCACTGCGGGCAGAGGCTTTCAGGAAAGAGCAAGTCTACGCTGGGAAGGTTGAGTCAAGTGCACTGAGCAGTGGATCTGGCTTTCAAAATCCACGTCTGTCTGTCTGCCTGACAGCCCTCTCTCTTGGCCTCTCTGCCCACCAGAAACCTTGACAAAGCCACGCCGGGCATACAGTAGGCATTCATGAAGCGCTCCCTGCTCCCCGGATCCACTGCCAACTGAGTCTGCTGTCACTCACTGCCTTTGAGCTAATGCTCGAGGACCACTCCGGAAGGCGACCAGCAAACGGGAAGGGGATGCAGACACCTCTGGCCTTCAGAACAGAGAGAGCTCCTTGCTCAGTGTTTCTGGATTGCATTATGCATTTCAGCACCTCAGAGCTTCTGTCTGGCCCCAGTCCCCATCCCCCTCACCTCCACATTATAAGAAAAGTCAACCTTCACCCCAAAGTGGGTCACGTGCTCTCTCCCTCCCGCCAGGATCTAGAGAGGAAGGCGAGCCTGTATGAAACAGAAGAAAACGCTGTGATTTAAAAACCTCAGCCTGCCCTTCCCCGTGTGCAAATGGAAAAGGAAACCAAAAAACATCTAGGGTTAGCATAAGTATAGCATTTTTAAAACGTGTGTACAGCAACTATCACTAACAGAGATTTCCGGGGACAAAAAAATCTACAGAGAAGGATTTGGCTTGTTCCCGTTTTCTGGTTTGGTAAATGGGAGTGATGTCTGCCTCCCCGACTTCTCTCACAAGAGAGGCTCCAATAAAACAAAGCAACTATAAGGGCTCTGAAAAAGCACCGGCCGGTATACAAAGGCATATTCTTATGGAAAGCTGTCTGCTGGGTCTTTGGAGCAGTTTCATTTGACAGAATATGTGGGTGGTTGTATGAATCTAGCTTTGTCTATTCACAAACACATGGGTTTAATAAAGTGCAGTTTGTTTTGTGAGGTGTGTGGTCCACGGCTCACTGAAACACTCCTGTTTGACAAACACTGACCATGACTCTGAGAAAGGCGGAGCCCATTTTTATCCCCTGAACAATGGACAGCAAGAGGATAAACCTCCCGGGTCCACAGGAATACCTCGTGCTGGCTCCATCCGCCACTTCCTGACCCTGCTCTTGAACTCTTCCTCCACCTTTTAACATTCGGAGCCAAGAGGACAGCCGCTCTGGGCTGAGTCACACAGAGAGCTTCCTGGGGTGGGCCCCGGCCAAAGTCCTCGCACGGTCAAGTGGTAGATGCAAGTCTCAGAGTGTTTCCTCAACACACAAATCCATTGTGTCCTTGATTACTTGTCCCAAACCCAGGAAAAAGGGGCTGGGAGTTCCACCATCAGGCCACTGGGGACGAAGGGACACGTGCCTGGGCTATTTGTTCAACATTTCTGAACGTGAGATTCAACCATTAAAATGTTTTTAAAAGTAAGCACACAAAACTCAACCCTATCTTCCTACGTGTCTTCTTTCTTTATGGATAAGAAAAGTACTGCCCGGCTTCTCCAGACCTCATCCAGAGGAAACCGAATTTGTTTTCTATTTTTTAATGAATAGTAACAGAGTGGCCATTATGGGCCAGATACTGTGCCAAGGGCACCCGTGGGGTTACCTCTTTCTATCCTTACGTGATCCCCATGAAGTCGGCACTGTTGTATCCCTATTTTACAGATGAAGAAACTAAGGCACAGAAGATAAATCATAGACTCACCTACTCCCCAGTGTGAGAATTCCCTGCTCTGCCGAGATCAGAGAGAAGAGGCCTCAGAAGCAAGGGTCCCTCTAACTCATTGGCAAACAATCCTGGCTACCTCTGGTTGAGCGGGAAGTGATGAAAAGTGGCAACCCCCAAAAGTAGGAAATATTACCATCTCCATTTGACAGAAAAGGGAATTGAGGCACAGAGAGGCAAAGAATTTTACTTAAAAATAAAAATAAAAAGAATTTTGACCCAATCTGCATTGCTAGTCATTGTCCTCTCTTTGGGCCCCACCCCACCCCACGGGCTCCCCTCCCGGTCCCTTCAGCAGACACTAGAGACAGCAAATGTCAAAATTAAAGTGAAGACGATTCCCAAATGGAAACAGAGGGGAGAATCTGCACCCATGCCTTCTTTCCACCACCGAGAGCCTGAGGCACTGACCATGGGGTGGACACATTATTCACATCACCGTGCTACAGAATTACCAAGGAAATGACCAATTATTGCCCCAGAGGAAATGCACGGGACCCTGAAGGGAGAGCTTTCCACCTCACATCTATGCTATGGAAGTAGACCGCCATCCACTATTATGACTAGATTATTTCATTGCTCACCAAGAATGAATCAAGGTGGACGGAATGAAGCGCAAGAGGGGGGCTCCTTTCAGAGACAAGGGTACGATAGACTGACGCATCATTTGCCTTCTGCCGCGGGTGAAATGCTTTCAAGTTTTACCTAGGTGAACTGTACTGGGTGGAAGTGAGGCGGCTCTGGGAAGCCGGGGGCTGAGACTGACGGCTGTGTGGTTCTTCCCTGGGGTCTGGGTAGAGGACAGACGCATCTGCTTGTCACAGTTCTCCCTCTCTTTGGCCAGCAGCGCCCCTCCCCCACCCTACCAGCCCCTCGCGCTGTGGGGCAGCCTTGTCCTGAACCAGGCCTGTTCCGGCAGCTGGCTCTGCCTCCCAGGGCAGCAGGCACACAGGTAGAATCTGATGGTGACCTGATCTCCCGGAGAGGTTAGCTGAGCTAGGAAGATGCCAACTTCATTTTTCCAAATGCTTTACGAGGAGAAACAGACCTATCTCTGGACATACAGGAGCAAAGAGAGGACCTCTCATCTACTTATTTCATTTATAATAGTTTTCACTCGTGTAGGGAATGACATTTCATTTTGCCGTCAGTAAACAGTGAATGGTAGCTCAATGAATTCTGTACTTCAAGTGTCCTTAGCATTTAATTGTTCCCTTGTCTGAGTCCTCATGGAACTCTGGTGGCACCTTTGTTAAGATGTTCTTTCTGGTATGTATGGTGTTGGGATCTCTCCCACACAGGTTCCAAGTTCCTTGGGGACAGAGATGGGGAATATTCCCAACATGGATAGCAGGTACAGAACAGAGTCAGTAAATGTGAATGTCCTTTCCGCATTGGCCATCAATGCCGTACCGCTGTATGACATGTGTTACTCTGCCTCGACTTTTTGTTTAATTTCTCACCTTCTCTCCCAGGTAAGTGGGATGCCTCTAGACTCCAGAGAGAAGAGGTTCCGTGTCATTTGTCCAGTTGCAAGATCTACCAATGTGTTTTCTTTTGTTCTCCCCTCACGAGGGATGAGTGTGAATTTTCATGGAGGTAGAAAAGCAGTGTTCTTTTCCTCTTGAGAGCTGGGATGATATAGTGATTAATAATCTGGATTTTGGAGCCAGACTATATCGGTTTGAATCTCAATTTAGCAATTAACACACTGTGTGTGTGACCTTGGGCAAATGATTCAAGCTCTCATTGATTGATCATTTTCTCCAAAACAGAGGGTTTTAAGAGGAAGAAATGACATAGCATATGTAAAAATAAGTACAATATTACCTGGTACATAAGTGCTTGCTACTATTACTTTGCTTACCTTATAGCACCAGACACACAAAGCCCCAAAATACTGAGTTGCTTATCTCTGAACTGATTTTTATCAATGGCAAAGTTTCCCACCAATCACCCAAGTCCAAGTTTCCAGAGACCGTAACCCGAAGAAGAGGTGTCCCTACCTTTGGCAAACGCTCAGGATCTCCAGGGTGCCGGGGAATGACCTTCTGTAACCTCTGGAAACCATAATCGATGGTGGGTTCATTGAGCGCTGCAATGACGAAGTCACGCAATTAGAACAATTTCAGGAACTAGAACATGATTTGCAACACTGATGGTGTGGAAATAAGCAGGAAGTCTAAAGCTTCATTGATAACCTGTGAACTAGATCATGAACCGATCAGGTGAATGCTTCCTTTGCTAAACATTCCCACCATCGCTTCTGCTATTGACTGTGGTAGGGAGGGACTCGCCCAGAGACCATGCAGTGGTATTCAATGTGAGGTTTTAGGGTTCACTTTAGTCAGAAGCTGAGGTCGAAATGCTCAAGGGCTTGTCCGAAGATATCCACAGATTACAAAAAGCAGCAGAGATAAAAGTACTTGCTTCGATGCAAAATCTCTAGTGGACCTCAGCTGATACAGTATCTTACTGCCTGCTGTAGCAATTCAGCCTGCAAGAGTGCGGTGAGGGGAAAGAGCTAGGCATTGAAAATGACCTTGGTACAGAACCCTCACGTCTCCAAGGACAGACTGATTCACCCACACCAATATTATTTCAGGAGAAAGACCAGCCTCTATGGAGCCCTGGCTTAGAGCAGCCGGGTCTCCAAGAATTCTTAAAAAAGACTAAAGAGCAAAACTGGAAAAATATCTGGAGACAACAGGCCTTGTTGCACTCATATTGACTACACTCTCTTCAAAGCATCCTTAAATGAAACACAGTGCAAAGTGAACTCTGGTCTGTCATTCTCAGATTTCCTCTCCAGGATGTGAAATATTCAACCTTCTTCCTGGGACGAGGAAAAGATGACTGCTCCGTCCTCGACCCGGCTCCCTCGTGCCTTCTAAGTAATGGGTGGGTGGGCAGGTTCTTTTCTTCTCTTCTTTTTGAGTGTAACCAGTGTTCAACCACATATTTTCTCCCATACAGAATAAAAAGACAGTCTTTGTAGTTCGGAGATTTAGCTATACATTAAAAAACAAGTTGCCGCATGCTTTACTTAAAATGAATTTCCATTAACCTAAATTTTAAAAGTAAGATTCCTACGACTACTAACTTTAAAAAACTGTATTAAATTCAAATAGGTCCCAAGGCTAATGGAAGCAATTTGTATACCAACCCAAACTGACTGGCCCACTTTTCAAAATACAGGTATGATAATCTCGCGGTTTTAAAAGGACATTTAAATTGAAAGACTGTGAATTTAGTACATAATTATACCAATAGAACCCTTTAACTTGTCAACTTGTAAATCTAAAAGGCTATCAATCACTGCTAAAGAGGAAATAAACCTTAAAATTCCTTGATTGACAGTGCTTACTTTTTATGTAAGAAAAAAAAAAAAAAAATAGGGGGGAGAAAAAGGCTGCATAAAGTGGCCAGAAATCCATTTACAAAAGTACATTGTTTTACATAGGTGAGTAAAAAGCCAATAATTACACCTCCAAAAGACACATAAATCAGAGTAAGTACTTTTTCCTCACTTGTATATTTTAAGTTAAAGTGAACTCGGGTAACTTTTTATTAAAAAGATTTTTCCCCCCCAAATGCAATGCTTATTGAAGTTGGTTAATAGAGTAGCATTTTCATTTCAGATAATGTAATCATTTTTGCAAATATGAGATTTAGCCATGTCTCCCTCGCCTTCCAAACAGTAAACTTTCAACCTGTCTCTTGTGGAAATTAACTAAAATTACACCCAGGTGTACCAAATCTCTCTATCTATGCTAGTATGTGAGCTAAGGCACAATATTTATTATTCTTCTCATTTTTATGATTACTTTCTAAACCCTTGAGAAGAATTCTTTTTTCAAATTAGACTTGTAGAGAAAAAAGCCATAGGACTCTTTAGGCAGGAAAGCTGTTACTCGTAAAATACACGGGATTTAATCATGAAATGCATGAGGGTGACAGAAATGAGCACCTAGGTTTAAGTTCTAGATCTCACCCATCCCCCACCCATCATACTAATTGCCAACAAAGAAGGTTAACCATAAAAATAGCTTTAGACAATTAAAGGCGTCATTGTAATATCTGAAGACATAATTTAGCATCCTGAATATTCCAATTCTTGGTTTTTTCAGTCCAAGCCAACAAAATAAGTTGAATTGTTGACCTTCCCCTTCCAAGTTGTCTGCATAATGAATTAATTCCTACTGTGTCAAGGAACCGTGGTTGCTAATTGAATGACTGTCTGATGTATGGGGAGGGGGTGCTGTGTTTCTCTGGCCATACAGCCAACACACAGCAGAAAGACTGACACAATCTCAGCAATTAAAAGGACCAATTCAAATATCATATGGAACTAATAGCTAAAGAACTGAGGAGAAGTCATTTGGCTGACATGAAGAGTAATTGAATTAGATATATTAAACTCATTATTCAAAGAAAAATAAGCATCTACTCTCTGGAAGTATTCTGTGTTGGAGGAGATATTTCAGCTAGTAAGACAAAGGCTTTTCTTTCCCATGCCTTTAAGACTTACTCTATGCTCATATCGTTAAATATGTTAATCCGCCCTCAATTTAGGAATTGAATATGACAATGCCATTGTCCAGTGCTGTGCATGAAGATAACACTAAAGTTATGCAAGACACAGCCTGTCCTCAATTCAAAGGTGTCTGATGATTTCTCTGATTGCATTGACTAGAGAAAAGAATTAAACCAATCACTGAGCAGAACAAAGCATCTGATAAAGACTCTTTAAACAACAACAACAACAACAACCTGAAAACAGATGAAATGTCTCTGAAATATGATGCAGTCCTCAAAACCAAAGCCATGGGTGGGGGGAGTATTTACTGACATAATATGAGGCTAGGCTAAAAAGCAGCTTACAGGAGTATATGTATAATACGGTTACTTTTAAAACAAACAACAAACAAACACACACACAAAGAATGAAGAAAGTGTGACTGTGTATAAACTGCCTAAAAGAGGGTCTTTAAATGCTTTTCTTCTCTTTGTTTTCCACAATGAACATACATTACTTTTATAATCAAAGAAAAAGGTTAAGAGCAAGAGATTATTGCCGAGATGGAATTTGACCTGCTTGTATAAAGTAATGACATAAGAAACTGTGCCTTAAAAGGGGTCTGTAGACCCTTTAATAACCTTGCATAGGTTATTACAGACCATAAGAAAAATAAGTAGTATACTTTTGGCCAGTTGTATAAATATGTGACTATTCATAAACTCTCTGAAAATCAACAGAGAAGGTAACGGGAGGAATCATAAAGAATGGTGTATTTATTTCATCAGTGGGGGTAGTTGTACCTTAGGGACATACATCTACCCTGCAAGAATGTAATATAAAGTTAATCCTTCAACAAAGTGACCTCATTGTATTCAAGCACAGGGCTCAGGGGACACCAGTAGAAATGGGGCTAATCAATTTTTTTCCCCTAAAACTTGGGACAAATCCGAGAATCCAGTAGAGAAAGGAAAAAAACTTAATTGGGCATAATTAACCACAAATAAAGAAGCGTGAGCATTTTAGGTTGAAAAAAGAAAAAAACAGATGAAGCTGTAAATTGCAAAAGGAATGCAATGATGAGAGCAGGGTATGCGGCCCTGCTTCCCGACACTGAGTCCCCACTCTGAACAGGGCTGGGGAGGACATCACCTCAAACCAGGTGGGGATGGTTACACAATAAGGGCAGCTCAGAGGTTTAGAAAAAAATCCATAATCCCAAACAAACAAAAAAAACCCTCCATTTTTAAATGATCAGAATAAAATGGGACCAATATGGGCATTTTAAAAATTCCACAAGATAATAAATTCTCTATTGATTCAATCATCATTTTTAGTGCCTACCATGTGTTCAGATGGCATTTGTGGGAATGAACTGTTTTGTGTCACAACACCATACACCCTTAAAAATAAACTTTCTGAGAGGTATATTGAATCCAACCCACAGAGCCAGGTGAACTACTTTGATCGCAGAGTTGGGACGCAGGGCCAGCTCCCTGATCCAGAATCCATCTCTTGCCTCCCTGACTGTCAGATGGTGGGTCACCACCTCTGCTTCTGTTCCTGACATCGCCTTCACTAGGGTCACACTACACTCAATGGGGACACACGGATTTAAAGAGTGACCAGGCTATTGGGGAGCCACAGACATTTACTTTTTTGTTTTGTTTTCAACACATCATCTGTACACTGTATTGTGTGTTTACCACTCCAAGTCAAGTCTCCTTCTATCACTATTTATACGGCTTTCACCCTCCTCCACCTCCCTCCACACACCATGTCTTTCACCAACCTGTTCGAGCTTAGAGGTAGATACATATTAGCTGAATAAGCTGAGCAGGACCTTATGGAGCTGTGTCCATATGCTACAGTACATTTGAAATGTTCCTACAAATGCGTAACAAGAAAGATCAAATGTTTCTACAAAGGAGAGTGAGTTTTCTGGGCAGATGTATCAGCTGAGATTACAGAAGGGTCTTCTCACTCACAGCTATGACATGATACTGGCACTGGGTGTTAGCTGGAAGCACGAGATGCAGGCACGGGGCTGGCATTTCAGCTTCATCGAAGTCATTTGTTTTCAAAAGTAAAAGTTAATTAAATGGTAAAAAAAAAAAAAAAAATCAAACCACCTCATCTGGCCATGTGTTGGGATCCCTTATAAATGGCTTTGGGTTCCTTCCCAGTCTCACAATCTCAGACTCCCCGAAAGAGAATCAGTGACTTTCTGTGCAGAGCTCATCTCCTCTGGGCTTCAACCCAGGTCCTGGTCAACACAGAACAGCTCTGGTTATACAAAACTACTGTTCACAGTGTCTCCATTTCCATGCAGCATGACATGCTATATGCAAATAAAATTTAGAATAATATGACTAGATTTTATGCATTCACACTAATGACAAGATTACCAAAATCATTCAAAACATCTGATAATGAGTAAATCCTAACTAAACATATATGCGGTTTGGGGACTTTTCATGCCTTTAGTTTTTTTTTTTGTTGTTGTTGTTGGTTTTTTTATCCACTTCAGAAACACATCAAATAAAGAAAATTCTCTGTAAGAGGATTTATTTGCAAATTAAAATCACGTCTTCAAGACGGATATATTCTCAGTATTCTCAGTTATGAAAATTGATTTTTCTCTTTTCGGAGTTTTCTTTTAGAGAAATCACTGCTCTGTCCTGAACTTCTTGAACACTGATTCCTGGAAACAATGGAAGGCGAGGCTGGAGAGCCCTGCCCCAGTGTCAGGGGAGAGGCGCTGGGTGCTATTCCAAAGTGAGAGAGCAAGCTCCCTGCTTTTACAGCTCAGCGACGCACTGCAGTGCTTAAACATATTTCTGGGGTTTTAATTTCCTTTTTTAAAGGGTTGTGTGACATGATGTCATTTTGACTGGAAATAAAAAGAAATGCAGATATTATTAGGAAGGTCATATTTACATTCTACTGCCATTTAATGCCCAAACAAATATCTAGACTCTACGCCAAATAATAAATAAAACCTCATAGCAGAGGTAATGATAAAACCAGCACCTGGGTCTCCAGCCTTCCCTGGTGACTACTCTCTATTTGAACTAAAGGGGTAACAACAGAGCATTTCCCTTCAAGGCAGATCTGTTCCGGGCTGAGAGTTATTACATATGTGTTAGGCTGAGCCTTTTGTTCCACAATGGTCCCACCCCCCACCCCTCCACCCCCCCGTCGCTAAATTAACAACCAGAGGTTAACAATAAAACAGAAGTTATCTTCACAAACCTATCTTTAAGATTGACAAAAATATAGACACCGAACAAAATCAACCAGAAGCCTAATCCAGAGCCAGAAATGTGGTTCATGAAGACATCGGCTGCATTTCCAGCCACTGGGTTATTTCATTACTTGCCTAGGGGTTTAGTGCACAAACAGTATTCAGGGTCATCTCTTCAGTGGAAGGGATTCACTCCCTACGAAACCGGGCCCCCTTGCTAGTGAAGCCCCTGTTTTCAGTGTGAAATGCTTCTCCAGCCTGGCGCCCTGCCTCGGGAGCCAGCGAGATCCAGGAGAGCTTTGGGAAGAGGCTCACTGAACTGCAGAAAGCTGTAACTGAACCAGAAGGGTGTCAGGATGAAGCCAACATGGGCAGAATTTACCGATGTAGGAGCCAAGGGAACATTTCCAAACTGGCTTTGAACTTGCCCTGACTTCTTATTTGTAGTGCGCAAACCTCTTGATATGTGGCAACAACTGTGAGATTCAGAAATCAAGTGAAGGAAGTAGTACCTCTCTCAACCGAAGGTACGATCAGTTGGCCTGTGTGGCTAAGTCCTCTTTACAAAGAGTGGAGCCAGAGCACGCAAGTAAAGACGAAGCGAGACAGGGAGCTGGAAAGTGGATGAGAGCCCACGAGGATGAAATGCAGAGACGTTTGGAGAAAGAGATGCTAGACCCTGTGGACTGTCACTTGGAAGGCAAAGAACTTCCGTATGTTTGAAATTAATAACTCCTCCAGAAGCAAAAGCAATCACGAGCAGGAAGGAAGAATTAAGAGGGACTTTCTTTTGTTTTTCAAAATGGAAATAGCTTTACTGATTTTCTAAATTTAAAAGAAACACATTCTTATTGCATAAAAAAATACAAAAGAAACACAAAAAAGGGGAAAGGGCCCCACAGTAGCCCCCACTCATATATAATCTCTATTTATACTAGTATGTATGTTTTTAGACATTTTCACAGTACTGTTATATATCTAGATTATATACATATTTATGTCTACCTCATTCTTTTTAATGGTTGTAGCTTATTGTATTATATAGATGGCCATAATTTATGTAACACATCCCCTGTTAAAGAGGATATATGTTTTTTCCCCCAAAATTTCACTGATTTAAGAGTGCCATAATCAACAACACAGGAGAAATTCTTGGCTATAAGAATACACACATTTCAAGTCTTTGAATACATGTATTTTCTGTCTATCCTTTTAAAAATCTTTACCAGTTTATACTTCAACAGGTTACTTTTAAAGACAGTCTGCAAACGAAAACTAATTTTTAAGATCCCTGCATCTGAACTCAAGTCTCTAAGTTATAAGTACCTCAGAAGGCTTTTAATAGATGTTAAGGATTACAATGACGACATCTAGAGTTGTCATTTTAAACATACTCTGAGGTCATCTAAGACCCTTTTCCCCGTAATATCAAAGTGCTTTAAAGACACCATCTTACTGATTTCTTCAATAGTCTCTTGACATGTGTCAAAAATGATTATTCCCAGTTGGAAGGTGAGAAACTGAGGTACAAAAAGACCTGGCTGCATACATCAGAATAGAAGTGTTTTACTTACTATTCCAAGATGACTACTTTAAAAAAAAAATATTGATGAATCTCAATTTGCAGCATATTGACAAGATCTGCAACCCAATTGATTAAACTGCTCCTTTTTTACGAAATATCTGAGAAACAGAAATCCAGCACTAGGAGGAATCCTTGTTCCCAGACTCCTGACTTCATACAGGTAAACAGGTTGGTTGGCCTGATTTCTTTACTCAAAGCTGAGCACGTCAACTAACAAAAACCTTTCGGGGAGGCCATCTTGGATTCTGAACTTGCCCCACAAATGAGAGAGAAACTGTGTTTTCTGTCTCATCAACTTCTCGTAGGTTGAAGTAGAACTCTCAAAAGATGATTTGTCTTTCAGGAAAAATAGACACAAAATGCTCTTGATAGACATTAAACCAACTTATTTCATACCCATCCAGTTGGTATTTTCTAAAAGACCCTTGGTGAGAAGTCATGGGCGGACATAGAGCATCTCTTTGTCAATGGACCCCTTTTTTGCCCTCGAGGGTTACACTCTATCTATAACAGGAAGTAGGTGAGCGTACCCTAATTAGGGGAAAGTGTACTGCTCTCTGACTGTAATCAGGTTGATGAGAAAGTTCCCCTGTTATTGAGTATGATGGGCTCTGAATAGTGTGGCCTTCCAGGAGCCTTAATATACATTTCCAAATTGGATGCAAATTTAAAAATAAGATTAAATTCCTCATGCAAACAAGCTTAAAGATCTTTCTGGCTTTTTTTTTTTTTGCTTTCCATCTTTTTTCATTTTGGATTATTTTAAAAATTTGAGGTCATATTTTAATAAGAGGATGGCTTTCGCTGTGCAATGGACAATGGTGTTTGAGTATTGAAGAACAACACACTCTGTTTTTCTTTCTTAATGTTTAAGGGTAAATCCATAATTTGCTTCCCTACTGGCATATCTTCTGATATAACAAGAGTTATATTCCTTCTATAATTGTTCTTCAGATTTCTACGCAAAGAGTTTTTGACAGTAACTGTTATCGAGGGGGTAAAATCACCCAGCCTGTCTGATAAACATGTTTCTGTGTTCCCACCCTGGCGAGTGCTTGACACCGTACTTTTATCATCCCGTGTGTGTTCAGAATGAGCTTAGAACAGCAATTGCCGGGAATAGGCAGGCGATAAACTGCATTGATTTAACACATCTTGTTTTCAATCATGCTTGGATTTTCTGAGCACGCATTTTTCCTGTACTCTGGCTTGTAGCTTTTATCTGACGAGCTGATCCCTTTTCACTGGAAAATGAAAAGGTCGCACAATAAGACACGGTTTACTGGAACTTGAACACGCACCAGGGAAAGTATTTTAGATAAATACTGTCAGACATAGTGGAGCTGAATTTCAACAACACAATTGCTAAACAACAATACTTATTACTCTCCTAGAGCAAGCTACCAGCAACTCACAGCTCTCAGCGGGGAATGGCTCCGAGTTGGGCCCGGAGCTCAGAAACCCTTCCCTGGGCCTGGCGCTAACCAAGATGAGTTCCGGGCTGAGGTCTTACTTGTGATTGTTGATATCACAGTTTTATGAGACAACTCGAACCACATCTCCCACTGTTCAGAGTCATTTCGTCTACACCCGTGGCCAGGTTTCAGAAGAGCTGGATAATGAAGTCACAGCACAGCTCTGCAGACCACCAGACTGGGAGGAGGGAAAACTCCCAAGAAAAATCAAACAAAAGTGGCTCCAAATAATCCATTAATCCCACGAACAAGACAGGAAAGTCCTTGTAACTTGCAGAGATGGGAGGAGTGAGTGAGTATTTGGTAATATTTGAATGGAGTCAAAGAGAACGTATGACAAGGGGGCCATGGAGAGAGCTACAGCGGCCGTGCAGATAAGCCCAGGCATTTTTATCAGCCTGAACTCCAACCTAAATAGCATCTTGATATAAAATAAATGAAGTCGGCCTTCTTCAGGATTGACCCAGCCTCAGTGATTATTATCGCTGTGTATCATTAACCTTAGACTCAGCCAGAAAGTCTCTTCCACCTGAACACTAGAGTCTGGAACCCTTCCCTTTGAGCTCTAACACACATTTTGATTATAATTGTCTTCATTGTCTACTCCAGAGCTTCTCAAACTTTCTCTGTTCACAGTACCTTGGGCGCCTCAGCAATCTGTTCCCACTGCCTCTAAGCCGAAAGAACTACACCGAGAGGTTCTGTTTATTAATTACGAATGTCCAAACAGCTTAAAGTTTATATTCTAACAACTTAGTAGCCATTTGGAAAAAAAATACAAAGAAATTGGAAAAATGTATATATAATATTTTATTTCATTCTAAAATAAAACAACTTACTAATGGGGTGTGTGCTCCCGTTGGGCTCTGCCCAACTTCTCCAACCTTGGCACAGGATTGGACATCATCACCCTCCTTTCTATTATTCCACGTTGGTTTTCAAATAACACTTCCTTTTGACGGCAGTAACCACTGAAAACTCAACTTCACTAAGCTATGACACCATCAAAAGGAATGCAGTGCATTCAGTCGAATGTGGAGTTCTGAACCAGCTTGAACCAGCAGTTTGTGTGGTATCTGACAGACGTAAAGTATTACTTGTTTCCCTCGAATTTAAAACATCTCACGGCACTCCTGTAAGTTGGCAGGGACACCGTGGTGTGTAAGTTTGGGGAACATGGATCCACTCAGAAACAGAGAATTAATTAAGTGCTAAGAAGTTACAAGGATCCATTGTATTCATTCATTGGGTCTTTTCTTCTATTAATAATTATTATAACAGCAGCAGCAACTCACACTTCCTAACGATTTACTATGTGCCAAGAACTTTACATGGATTAACCCAGCTAACTTTTACCACAACCCTAAAAGGAAGTACTACTGACATTCCCATTATTCAGAGAAGGAAAGTGAGGCTGGGAGGAGTTAAATGTCTTGCCTACATCCACAGAGCCAATGAGTAAAAGGCCAGAGATGCAAACCAGGCAGCATGCCTTCCAAGCCCTGCTCTTAACCTCTTTGCTAGAATAACCGAGAAACCTCCAGACAGGTCTCCAATAATTTCAGCTTATGGGACTTTCCTAGTGCTTTTCTCGCTCCCCATATGCCCTTGTATCTATAATCTGGTCTAGTCCTTTTCTTTGTCTTAACTCATGCTCCATGGAAACCTTGGGCTCCGACTCCAGACCTCATCTGACTTCCATTTCTCTAACTGTACACTCTTCTTCCCTTTGTTCCAACCCTGTTAGAGTAAGACACAGCCAGGTTTGCATCCAGGCTACATCACTGACCAGCGATGTGCCTTTTGGAAAAGTCACATTCTTTAATTCCTCATCTGTAAAGCAAAGATGTGATGGGATACTATTTGTACAGTGCTGAGCACATAATACATAGGCTGTTGTTATTACTAAAAAATACCTGCCATGTGCTAGAAATAGGGGCAGATGTGGGAAATATAGAACTAATTATACATACTACACATTCCCTGCTTTCAAGGAACTCCAGAATCTAGAGCAGCGTGAAGCCATAAACAGAATTCTAAAACGATGTGATAAATTCAGTTTGAGGATGTAGAATTCTAGGAGAACATCAAATATGTTTCACTTGTCTTTGGGGCTTGGCCTTTCCTCCCCCACTTACACTAATTTGAAGTTACAGTTCAAAGAACTCCACTACTTTTGGGTCTCACATATTGCCCTGAAATAGAGCTTTATTTGTAGTAGGGCACAATTGTTTTTAAAACAATATAAACTGCATTAAAACAATATAGTTTTGTTAAAACAATATAAAGTGGGAAGAAAAATAGGTAGAAGACACCTAATTAATATGGGATTCTTTCTCAGACTTGGGATGTTTTACATTGTTTAATTAATTTGATAAAATTGGGTGCTTGCTGTATACAAGGCTGTGTGCTTAAGAAGATGAAAAAAAGAAAAAGTGCAACACAGGTCTAGTTTCCTCTGCATCCCCAGCTGGACGTGATTCCATTTGGAAAACTCTCCTAAACACTGTGAGGTACCCTTGAGGAGAGCACAATCCAGTGGGGAGACAGCCCTGTCACCTAATCAAAAAGATATGAACAACAGCATTACAAATGTCCTGATAGTACACTGCACAGAAGAAGGAAAAGACAATTCTTACAGTGGCTTCAGGGAAGCATTTACCCAAGAGGTCATATTTCAGCCTGACATGTGAGGATAAATAGGATTTTTTCAACTGTAAAGGGTGGGAAAAGCATTTCAGGCCAAAGGAACAGCATGAGCTGAGGCACAGATATAAAAGGACATGATGTGTTCAAATAAGGTTGAATATTCCAGTTTGGGAGAACATAGCTTATACATCGACTGTAGGGTGTTGAAGAGTAACCGTGAGTGACAGTGCTGGCCTTGAGGGCCTTGCTAAGAACCCCATCTGGCAGGCAACAAGGAGCTATTTAAGGTTTTCTGTATCACAGGAGTGGCACAATCAGATCTCTAGTTCAAAAACATAACCATGAGTCCAATAAAAGATGGATTTTAAAGTCAGTACTATTGCAATAATCCAAATGGAAAATGAAAGACCAACTAATGATGAAGTGGTCATGGAGGAAAAGGGAGATTTTAGAGACATTTTAAGATAGAATTTACATGACTTCAGGAACACGTTAGATGTGAAGAGTTAGAAAGAATAGAGGATGACTCTGACAATTCTGATTTACCTCACTGGATGGACAGAGTGGCCATTTAGCAGGACAAAGGATGTGAGAAGAAAACTATATACGGAAGGAAAAGGTCATGAGTTCAATTTCAGACATGCTGAATTTTAAATGTCAATAGTACATCCACCTAAAAATGTTTAGTAGACAGTTGGAAATAAAAAACTGAAACTGAGAAAAAAAGACCAAGGTTGGAGTCAATGTTATGGGTGATGCCAAGATATAGGTAATAGCTGAAACCGCTGGTGTGAGGAGAGAACCCAGGATGGACAGTGCTATGGGAACACTGACAGTGAAGAAATGGAGAAAACTTTGGACACAAAAAAGTACAAAGGCAAGTCAAAAAAGTAGAAAGAACACCTGGACAGAATAATGTCACTGAAAGTAAATGGGGAGCTTAGAATGAAAGGGGTTATCCACACCACCTAGCGTAACTGGGTAATAAACCAGGAGAAGTTTGAGGAGAAGCTTCCAAGTAGACCATACCAAGATCATTAAGTTAGAAGATTCATGAATGCTTTAACCTAGAGGATCCAGATGTCTTTTTGTCTCACTCATAACCTCCATACAAAGATCTGAACACACCCAGTGAGTAGCGCTTGTTGGCAAACCTGTTTGCCCAGCTGAAGCTTAGCCAATGACGAGAGGTGTCTGAGAGAGTACAGGACACTCACTCCCAGATCAGAGTCAACTCAGTCCCAAGGAAAAGTGTAGGACTCTAGGGATGCTGACACAAAAGCTAAGATGCCAAGTTCACCTTTAGATGTGATCAATTCCTGTTAGAGTAGAAGGGGTGAGGATGAGAGGATTTTCCATGGCTGTTGGTTCTTCCTGTTCCCAATCTTGACACCTCTCTCTTAAGAAGTGTATGGAACCAAGCTGTTCACTCGAGGCACCCTCAATGAGGTTCTACTGCTTCTAACCCACTCTAGATTTGGACTTGTGAACCATGCAGGCCTTTGTCTCCTTGCCACAAAATATTGACAAAATGCATTCGTATATATAACCAGAATTTAATCGTCTCCTGTGGATGCTGGTGGTCTTAATATTGGTCCCCGATGGCTTGGCAATCAATAGCTGTTTAGTTAAGCAATTCACTTGTTTTGGAGTAACAGTTATTGTGTGGGCAATGGGTATGTGGCCACTTCCGCAATAACCCCACGTCTCCTGACGGAGTGAACATTACAATCACACATTTGTTGCTATTAGCTCATGAGATTCTGGAAACCAATTTTGAGAAGCAAGTAATAAAGCACCACATAAAAAATAATGGTGTAATTACTTCTTGGTCAGGTTAAACCTACTGTGACGATAAAAACCAAAGGGATCAGCAAGCATCATAAGTGGGTTTGCTGTAAATTTGACACTGGTTCTGACCTTCGGCGAGGAAAAGGCTTGAACCTACCCACCTAAGCCAGGTGCACAGAAGGCCCTTTGTGTCACATACCTGTACCTTTACCGAATCTGTTTAAAAACACTGCAATGAATTCATCCCTGAAATGCCTATGTCAACACTCAAGAGCCAAAAAGAATGGACCCATCACTAAATTATCAACCCAAAGACTTTCAGATTCCCATCTGAGTTTAGCCCCCACCCCCCAAAGGGGAGGATTTAGAAACTCATCATAGAACAATCACCATGCTGGTATAATATGTTCTCTCAATGTAGAGGACAAAGAAGAAAGTAGAGGGTCTATTTGGAACAAGAACCACACTATTGAGGAGGTGAAGGGAAATGCTGGCTATAGCTGCTTGATCTCCAAGAAAAGACTGTGTTAATCCACTAATGCAACCCGAAGGAAAAACAGAAAACCAGCCTTCTCTTTCAGGCTGTGATTTTTCACTTCTCATCCCTAATGCCTGAGAGGCTACCCCATTCTATATGAAATATCATGGGGTAGGAGAGAGGCTTAGCCAAAGTATGCCAGGGACTTTTAAGAATGGCATGGCACATTCCATATTTAAGGATGACTAACCAGCTTCTCATCAGTGCTACTTTTGGTTGTCTTCAGCTCTTGGGAATAGATGTAGTTGATACCTCTGTTCCGCCCTTCTAAGATTTGCAGATGGTTCTCCTAAGGTAGGTGCATCGTGAACAGATTTTATGACCGGCTGCTGCTCCTGAAGAATAGCAGTAGTCTCCTGACAGGGCAACAGGGGACTAATTTTTACTAATAAAAGTGACTTGTGTGGTAAAATTGTCAACGACAGCAACTTGCATGGAGATACAAGCACTCTTGCACAATGATGGTCGTTAGAAAGGGGGAGAGCCTGTTGGAGGGCAAATTGGCTATCTGTGGGTGGAGAGGATGGAAGACTAAGTTCAGAGGCTAAATCATCAAGTTCTGAGGCCTCCCCAAAAGCAGGCCCTGTGGCCACACAAACCACTTCTAAGAACTCTGCATTTCCCAGGGGGCACTGGCCACAGCAGCCACACCGGCCTTGTCAAACTTCAGAAATGCCGTCTTGTATTTCCTGCTCTGACTCCTCCAGGCCCTCTTCTTCCTTCAAACTGGAACTAGAGACAGAAATTCTCCAAACCGAATCTTCCAATTTCTTTTAAATTAATGGGTGCGATGAAGCCGCTTAACATGAATAATAAATGGGAACAAGGAAAAAGTGGTGACCTTCCTTCCATATTCTCTCTCTACAATCTGCCGGCCCCTATTGGAGGCTGCTGAATTTTAGAGGAAATGAAAAATGCATATTTAACTCCATCTATGGAATTCACTTTGCCCGAGGCCATTGGGTCAGATATTGTTTCTGGGTTTCTCAGAGGGCTGCGACATATCTGCGGGGCAGAGACCAGGCTTGATAAACTGCTGACCTAGTCCCAGATGGAAAAATTCTATGATTATATCGGGACAATAGGCACTGTGACCCTTTAAGAGCGAAATCAAACATACTGGATTGCATTTTTCAAAAGCTACCAAAACAACTTTGAGGTAATAATACATTCTTCTAAGTCTCCTTTCTGACTCTGGAATTAACAACTCGATCTTGATGTGGTCAAAGAGAGGGGCAAGAACATACCCACTCAGTCAACTTCAGAACTTTATTGCTGCAAAGATCCTTCGTTTTACAACAAAACAAAACGACACCAAGCTTTGGAGACCCTAAGAGATCCATGTAAGAGCAAACACTAGTTAACAGCCGACTCAGAACAAAAGCTGAGAGGTTGAACCCAACCACCCAGGTCCCCTGCATTAGTCCTCCATGGAACCCTGATTTAAAATAAAAAGGATCACGTATTGAGAAGTGGTACTCAGCATCTTACTTTTGTTAACTTATTTGCTTTTTCTTCAACACCCCAAGAGGTAGGTATTCCTATTTCACAGAGGAGAACAGTGAGACTATCTGTGTGGGGCTGAGGGGTAGGTAGGCAAAGAGAAGAATGGGATTAAATTGCACCTATGAACAAGGACGTCAAACCTACCCTTCTGATGACAACATCTTTATCACAGGATTCATCTCTTATAACTGCTGGTCATTTCAAAGCCTAAAGGCCCTGCCATATTATAAAACGAACTCAAAATGCAGGGAAGGCCACCAAAGGCTGCGAGGACCCTGAGAGTGTCCTAGAGCACGTCTATGAAGCGTCCACAGTGTGTGTGTGCTTGCCAGTGTCTCTTAAATTCTGTTCTAAGAGTTCTGTTTTGGTTTTCTGGGGTTAAAAACTATGTGCTCTGACTTTACCTATTCTTGGAATGGAAACGTGGTAAGAATTCTAACTGATGCACAGTTAGAATGTTCCAGAGACTGTGCTCAGCACTGTTATATGCCATTAATTCTTAGCTGTCCCTATGAAATCTGCACTGTCATCACCATTTTTACGGATAAGAGAAGACCCTGAGGGTGACAGAGAGGTGACGGATCCTGCCCAAATTTTACAGCAGTTAGGAGCAGAACCAGGCTCAGGCTGAGGCTTAGGGTTAGGGTTAGGCGATCTGTCTCCAGTGCCCACCCACCTACTGCCTCACCCTTGGCACTGGACTGCCGTGTGGGACTGCCGTGTGGGAGCATTTACCTAACACAGTGGAAGGATGGTGTTATCTTTCCCTTTAGGGCAACACAGAATAAAACAAACGATAAAAGATGCCTTAAGCAAAACTATCCGGCTTCGACTTGAAAATATAAATGTATCTCCGTGAACGTTTTATAAAGACTTGATTCCAGTAAGACATAAGTTGAAAAAGGGACACTTTGCAAAATGGATCACACGTAAGCCCCAGAACCATTTTGTGTGAGGTGTATGGTGGTGATGTCACCATAAGAAAAAAATTAGAAATGATACACACTTCTCCATTATCACCTCCCGACTTGTTTCATCTCGCCTGGCAAGTTTTCCTTAATCAACTAACTTGACAATGGTATGGAATCTTGAGGCAAGTCCAGTAACATTCTGATATGCTTTCTTCATTAACTGCTCATAGCGGCAGAAATGAGAACAAAGCCTCTTCTCCTGGGGAGTCTTTTAACTGAAAAACTCATCTTAATTGAATGCACACATCAGTTAAGTATCTTCGGATTCACAAACCATTAATGCCCCATTTTCAGAGTGTCTTCTTTCTGGCTTGTCAAAGGGCTGGCACTCTCAAGGCTGTGCTTACAGGAATGTGAGATTCAGCAGGAACGTAGAGGGGACAGGAGAGGGAAGAGGGAGTGCATTAAGCACTCATCTTCCCAAGCAAACGAGCATTCTGGGGCTGAGCAGCCAGAACAGCAAATAATGCTGCCCTTGCAAAATTGACACTCCCCCCATCACCGCTCTGAGTCAATTGCAAGGGATTCACAACCAATGCCATTCTGCCCTCTGAATACCAGTTAAGCAGGCTTCAAATGTGCCCACTGAGAGAAGACAAGGCTTGCAAATACAGTCTTGTGGATGTACAGGGATGGTATAATGATAAAAGGAGTGGGGGCGGGGGGGAAGAAAAAATTAATTGCATGTTTCTCTCCTGAAATATTTGGCCTTTTTCAAAGTTCCACTTTCCTTTCTCTCTCCAGAAAAAAAAAAAAGATCTTAGCAGAGGCTTGAGCTGTGCCCCCAAAAGAGTCTTATCAGGTTGTTGCCCCTGGCATGGCAGGTCCCTGTGGAAGAGATCTGAGATTGCCCTTCTGTGTGTGTGTGTGGGGGGGGGGCAGCAAGCCTCTTGAGAAAGAATTATGCCAGCTGTACCTCTCACGGAGCGTGCAGCCTCTTATAGTCAGGAGGGTGTGAGATTATGTCCCTGATGAGGAAGACTTTTATAATTAGACTCTGTAAAAAGATATGAGTATATTTAAGTTCTTACTGCATGGGGAACTCTTTGGGCTCTATGGAGATTTTTTTTTTTAAATTGTCATGAAAATATTAGAAACCATCAGGAAGATCCATTTCCCAAAAGTATGCAATGCCATCTTTTTAAACAGCTTGATTTTGCTTTTGAAATAAACTCAGAATGCAACCATGTTCCCCCTGGCCAAGATTTTAACATCGACTATGACAATTCTGTAAACACGGAAAAGAAATTCCTGACTCACTACAGCCCTGACCTTGGATTTCGGTGTTGACGGTACCAAATCGGGTCATGTGCGTCCCAGACCAACCGTTCCACGGTGTTGGTAAGAAACCCTGTGAAAGGAGAGTTCTAGGGCACCTGCTGGCAATGCCATTCGTTGTGACACGGGCCAATAAGCTCCCATAGAGTTTCGGATTTGGAGGAAACAACGTAACAGTATTACATGAGGGAGATAAACACACACTGAATAACAGCAGTTATGAGTTTCCTTTACGTGGCGGGAATAGTTTCTTGGCTGTGGGATTTAGAATGTCAACAAGAGAGGCTGGGCATGGCAATTCTCCGTTTCATTAGGCTGCCAGAGTACTCGGAGGTCTGGGAAAGTTGGTTTACCTTTCCCGCGTTGCTGCTGAAGAAGAGGTGCCATTAACCTGTCGCAATCTGAGTATGAAATGATCTTTCCTCGTGACGGCACCAACACTGAAACTGTAGCGAGGGCTCTTTTATAGTCAGCGATATGGGGCACTGGGTTCTGCCTCCCTTTGGACCATGAGACTGTGGTTAGTGTAACTCCGGTGAATCCAACAGCAACCCTCTGTCAAAAATAGTTTCATAAAAGCCAGAGAGAGGTTGAGCATCAAGGAGGCACACCCAGCTGTAAATATGTAAACACTCAAAGAGAAACTGAAATCAATTCTGTAAACAACAAGACAAATCTTTGGGGGGGGGGGTCATTAAAGGCCTACATTTTAATATTTAAATAGCATATTTAGTGAAATATCAGATCAATTCTTACAGGAGAGCTGGTCTCGATGGAGTTTATTTGTGGTCCTCTGTCCAACGTCCATTAGACGGGGTCCCTGTCTTTAGTAGAGTGGATTCAAATAAATTCTAAGGGAGGAAATAGATTCCATTCTCTCTGTTTACTTTATTACTATTGATTTCTGAATTCCCTCTAATCTCTTTCCCAACTGAGCAGATAATATACATTTAGTACCAAAGGTAATTATCCAAAATGAATCCAGTTTGCAGCTGGGTGATAAAAAGGGAAAGGACACTGATAGATTAAACACTTATACATTAAAAAGTATGGCTGATTGTATTAATATATACTAGAGCTTTAATACGCTCACTTTATGGCGAGATAGAATTTCCTAGGCTAATTGTGAGCTCATTCCTACACTCGGACATATTTTATTTCCACCATTTTATATTTTACAGCATTATTTTATAGTGCAAATGCTAAAATAATAAAAACACAATCATTTCAAAGAATGTTTTTTAAAAAGTCTATCTTCTACCAAGGGGAACCATTGAGACATTTTTTAAAAAACATTCAAGAAGAGTTAGAACATTCGTTGCCAGAAATGACAATGGTTTTTAAAGTGTCAAAGTTAGAAAAAATAACAAGTCATGTATCATTTTAAGAGTATATAAAACAACTTCAATATCCAGTAATGGTAGAATGAGTAAGTCAATTTAGTAAATCCACACTGTGGGAGATTATGCAGCCTTTAACATTATGGTTAACGTTATGTTTCATGCGTGGGAAAATGCTCAGTAGGCTATGTGGAAAAAGCAGGATATAAAATTGTGCGTATGTACACATGCACAGTATAACCACAGATATGAGAAAATGTTTATATATATTTGTTATACATAGAAAAAATATGAAAGAAGTATATGAAAATGTTAGCAGCAGTTATCCCTGGATGGCGGGTACTGGATGATCTCTTATTCTATCCCATTTTCCTCCAGATTTTCTATAATTAGCACACATTATTTTTATATAGTGTACACTATAGCGTGCTCCCCATGATTACATAAACCTATAATGTGCTAACGATACAAGGAGTGGAGAGATGGACAGATGGACACTTGGACTGGATGGAAGGTCTGACACACCTTCTATTTGCTCCTGGCTCAAGAGGATCTGAGAGCAGTCATCTGCCAGGCGTCCGTGTGGCTCCTCTTTGAAAACCTGCCCATTTGCAAGCAGGCTGAGTTTTCTGCAGAGCCCTACCAGATGTGTCCAAATGTCAGACACTCGGGGATCGACACACTTTTAAGCAGAGAGCATAGAAGGTATATGGTTATACAAATATTGAAATACTTGTGGAAGGTAGCACAGATGGATTCTGGAGCCGGGCAGCCTGTGTCCAACCATGGCTTTTTTATTTACCACTCGACTAACACTGGCTAATGACTCCAAATCTCCGCGACTCAGTTTCTTTATCTGTAATACCAGCACAATGAAGTACCTACTTCATAGAGCTGTTAGCAGGTTAAATGAGTCAATAAAGGGGTGGGCAAAAGTAGGTTTACAGTTGTACGTGAAGCGAAGTTTATTCTCGAATTGTTATTTATTAACTGTTGCAGCATTTATTATGATTAACCTACTTTTGCCCAACCGTGTATTTGTGAAACACTTAGAATAGTGCAGCACGTGTAAGTACTTAAAATGTGTGTTAAGCAAAATAAAGTTTTGACCTGTACTCATGGACATGGTCAAAGTACTCGTGAACCATCTGTGTGTGCGTAGGATTTCTGATCAGCTCTTATGCGGCAGGAGTATAATTTTCTGTTGAGTTGAAGTCAGTACTTGGAACTGTGATGGTTTTCAATGGTTATCTGTCCCTGTCAAAGGTCTGTCCCTCCATGCATGTCTAGAACACGGATGATGATGCGGAGGGTCACTGGAACGTGTACTACCTGCCAGGCCTGTTTGGAGGGCTCCGTGAGCTCCTCTCTCCTTAGACTCTAACCTAAGACACGGAACTAAGTAGGTGCTCAATAAATGTTTACTGAATGAAAAAACTGAATGAATGGAGCACTTCACCATGTCTGCGCCAAGCTGTCCAGACACAGGCATATTTCCTCAAAGGCAAATATTAAGAACCAGAGTTGAATCATTAAATTTCTTAGGAGCTAAAGCTTTTTACTGTTAGAATATGGAGACGATGAGATGGCAATATCAAAGGAGCAGAGGAATGATAAAAACAAAAAACGAGTTAATCTGAGAAAAGTGCTACTCAGCACTTCAAGGACCCTTTTCCTGGGAGCACTGGAAGCTGGGACACCAAGACAGCAGTGGCAGAAGAGTGTGCCTCACTGGTTCTGTTTTGTGTGTGTGTGTTTTCCTACTAGGTAGAGCGTGACAAGAGAATGTGAAAGCAACTGAAATCCAAGACAATACTTGAAATGACAGAATATAAGGGCAAATTTTACTGTAATAAATTTCAGCACTGAGAGAGAAGAACAACCATTTTCAGATACTGTCCCTTGTCTATGCATTTCAGAGTTACTCTTCTCGCATCTCACCTCTGAACGCACAGGGTAACTTGCAGCATTTTGAGGAGGTCTTGGCTCCAAAGCAACAAAAGAGAAGTGAAATGTCCCATGGTTGTAAAATCTTGATACATTCTCAGTGTCACTTTTTTTAAATGTGGAACTGCTCAAACCACACAGATAATTATAGATAACCAGATTGTAACTGTTTTATTGCTTCTTTTCCCCATAAATTTTAATTTTGGAAAGTTAAGTGAAAAATGTGGTTTCAATTTACTACAAATTGCACACAATTTGGTTTTAACAAGAAAATAGAAAGAAAGGGTATGTTCTTTAAAGTGAATTATGAACCAGAGTTTGTTTTCGCTCGCTCCACACCGCAAGAATAATAAAGCACAAAATTTAGAAAAGATGCCTCGCAAAATGGATATCATGAACTGTAGTAAGAAAAGCATAAAGTAATTTTTTTTTAAATCTAAACACGGTTCAAGCAATCTAACAGGATAATACAATTGAGTGTGTCTTTCTCCCTCTGGTGAAGCAAGCTCCAGTTAAAAAGGAAAGGAAGGAAGAAGGAAGGGAGACGGGAGTCACAGCTGACAATTCGAAGGCACCGTACAACAGGCTCTCGCTCAATGAGAAAAGGCTGGGCACATCCCCATCGCACTGTCTGCCACTGACTACTGAAGAACTGTTACAACAATTAATACTGAATTCACTGAAATGCACACCTAGAAACAGAACCAAAGGCGAGAAAGAAATGACAGCCGTCTGCTGGCCTCTGGCTATTACCTTTGAGTCTGACCATCATGCCTTCTCTTTTCAAGGTAGCGGTCAACAACCAGCATGTTAGGGACAGGAAACACGTCACATGTGCCTGCCCCACCAAAACCACCAGCTGGGGCGCAAACAATGAAATCAACCAACCAGCTCTTTTTTCTCCTTTGTGCCAAACTTTGGGTTGAATGTACTCTTTTAGTCCTTACATTAATGACTGCTTTCACCTGATTAACAACGTAGACCACTTCTATGTGTTGGGCAAAATACGCTGTTCAGAAAATGAACAATTTCATTAAAATCGTCCATCTCCGTTGAGCGAATTCTCCAAGGCCCCTGTTACTTAATAGAACCACCACGGCTTCCTCAAATTTCTATTTCCAATAATGTTTACCTTCAGACATACTGTGACAACCACACAGATTACCTGTACCGTGTTAGACCACATGGTAACACGAGTACCCGATAGAATGTCGTACCCCGAGGTTTTCTTTTTTGGCCAAAATGTAGTAGCTGCTAATATTTTTCTATCTGGGGTTAATGTTGCAAGTAAAGAGTGCCTCTGACTGTTAGAACACTAAGTTCTGACTTACAAAGGCCCAGCAATAAACTGGGACTTGGCAAACTTGAAGTATTACTCATTGACTAATAATCCTATTAGTCAAAAAACTGCAGATTTCTGGTCAACTGCACTTTTTTTTAAATATATATTACTGTATGAAGCTCTAAGGGAGGTTCGCCATCCAAAATGGCTTTGAAAGGCATCACAATCAACAAGGGATGATTTCCTCTCTTGGAATATAAAAGTCGACTTTTCCTGTCCAGAACTCAGCAAGTCTTTGGTGTTGGGGAAAGGCCATTCCCTACCTGTGACACTCAGCTCTGCAACCCTCAGGCGATGGCTTTCACTGAGCACAGACCTGGCCGAGCACAGTGTACACATGTATCTCAGCCCCAACTGCTCAACTGATGTGTAGTCAGAACAAAAAGATGGCGCAGTGAAATGGGAGGATTTCACAGCAAAATGCTCCAACACTGCAGTTATCGAGAGGAGGGGAATGCACAGAAGGGATCTCGAGAGCGAAGCGAATAAGAAGGCTTACTCATAAATCAAGGCTGAGGTGTGCTCCATTCATTCATGTATTCTTTTAAAAAGTTACCCATAAAAGCCCCCTCACCGATGTCTCCCACTTCTCAGCCTTGTTTCCAAATCTCTAACATCAGGTCAAAAACACCATCCTCACCTGACAGGCACCCCCAAATATTTGGCTCATTGTTATAAGCACTTATGGCTCTCGGAGAAAGTGTCCGGATAACACTGGGAAAAGGTATGAAACTTGACCCACTTCAAAGCAAGTGAAGTGTCTTTACTCAAAACTAAATTCAAGTGAATGTGCAGGATTTTCCATACCAGGGTGAAAGAAATATAAAAATACCCTAAATACCCTCAAATCTCTCATGGGGGACAGGGGAAGAGATAAGAGGGCAGAGAGGAACAATGCCAATGATGAGATTGGGAAATTATTTGTACACGGATTTTGGAAAATTGTGGACATATCCTAATCAAGACATAACAATAAAGGGAGATAATGGACAGGGCAGTTTCTTATAGTTTCTTATACCATTTTCACATATGACGTCAGCCTATTTTTAAGATGATGGCACTAAATAACAACAGGAGAAACAGAAGACTGGAATTCAAAGGAATCTTACACCCTCAGTCACCTGGGCAAAACCCCTCCCTGGTCCGAGTTCCCTGGGCCGTGCTCCCACAGCCATGTCCCTAGATCCCTACTAGAGCTTTTTATCACTTTGATTAGCATCCTATGCCAACACAGCCTGCCCTCGATTCATGTTTCTCTGCACCTGATTCATGCTTGTATCCCAAGTACTGTGTACCACACTTTGCACACAGTGGCATTTAATAAAAGGCAGACAATGAAACTCCAGAAAACAAGAGACTTCCTTCTGCTGTAGGAAGCTCATTTTGTTTGTAAAGCCTTAAACCCTTCTTGGGATTAATTAGTCAGTTACTTAAAGATCTAGAGGCAAGAGGAAGGACAGGGATTGTGAGGGCATTTTGAGATATTTGATGGACCTGGAATTCTCACAGATTTTTTTTTAAGGCTCAGACTTGTAACAGACCTAGTCCAATGCCTGGCACAAAGCAGGTGCACATCTATCAGCCAAACACATCCTTCAGGAAAGCACGGGGGAGGGGGAAGACGTTGTGGAAAACGGTTTCCATGGAGAGATTTTGGGAGAACCTCTGGGAAGACTGGTGAGGGAGTTTGGGACAGGGTCCTCCAGTACAAGTGAACACAAGTCCCCAAATATACAAACCACAGTTTGGCGAAAGGTCCCCTAACCATCACCTAAGGTTCTAAATGAAAGAGCGTAGATCAAGAGAGCTGGTGGCCTTCCTACTGAAAAAAGCAGTGTGTGAAATCCATGGGTTTTTGTCTAAGGCTCCCTTCCTGAAATTTCTAACCTGGCCCAAATGTCTGTGGTACTTTAACAACTTAGAAAACTTAGTAGCAAACCTTAGTAAGTTCTGGAATTGACCCAGAGTCCTAACTTACTGAGGGCGCTGTGCCCTTGAAGTGGGCTCCCACTGCCCAGTCCTGGTTGAGCCTCCGAGATCCAAACTCTCACCCTGGCGGGCTCTTTCCCTTCGGCCAAATCTCAACCACACCTAAACTTTCCCAGCCTCTGGAGGCCAAGTGTTTGGGCTGCCTTCTGACCAAGTGTGAGATGGTTATTTTCTGCTTATAAGATAGGCGTTAGAGCCTTTCCCAGGATAATCAGTCTTCTTGACTGGTGACCTGAGGCAGAGGCAGATGAAACTGGGAGATTCCAGATCAATGGATTTGTTTTGTAATAATCACTGAACTCTATTGGGACAAATTTGATTTTTTGGTTTTTGTCCTTTTTTATTGAATGATTTACCTCTTCTTTGAATTACTTTGACTATTTTGTTTGAACTCATTCCTTATAAAAAAGTTTCCTGAAGTGTAAACATACTAGCTTTCTAATTCTTTTTATTTACCCGTCATCAATCCATCCATTCAACATTACTAAACTTTTTACTCTCTGCCAGGCATTGTGCTTAAGGTGATCAAAATGTAAGCTCTATCCTTCCATCTGTCTATTTTCTTCATTCCTCAAAAAATATAAATTAAAAAATAAGGATGATGAACTAAGTAATAAAGAAGGCAAGTCCAAACAGGAAAAACAAGCAGAGTAGAGTAAAATGTACGCAGGGGACGGAATTTGAATGCTCATACCAATTATTAGGAAATTCTGCCACAGATCTGAAATGTAGGTACTTAACGGCCCCTAATTCTTGTGTCCTTGAGGTTGATGGTGGAGACAGACTCATGGACACAGAGAACAGACTGACAGTTGTCAGAGGGGAGGGTGTTGGGGGCTGGGCGAGAAGTATGAAGGGATTAAGCAAAGAAAAGAAAGACTCATGGACACAGACAACAGCATGGTGATTACCACAGGGGGGGAGGGGAGGGGAGGCAGAGGAGGGTAAAGGGGGGATAAATAATGATGGAAGGAGACTTGACTTGAGGTGGCAAATACACAATGCATTATATAGATGATGTATTGTAGAATTGTACACCTGAAACCTGTATAATTTTATTAACCAATGTCACCCCAATAAATTCAATGAAAGAAAGAAAGGAAGGAAGGAAGGAAGGAAGGAAGGAAGGAAGGAAGGAAGGAAGGAAGGAAGGAAGGAAGGAAGAAAGGAAGAAAGGAAGAAAGGAAGAAAGGAAGAAAGAAAGAAAGAAAGAAAGAAAGAAAGAAAGAAAGAAAGAAAGAAAGAAAGAAAGAAAGAAAGAAAGAAAGAAAGAAAGAAAGAAAGAAAGAGTGAGTTGGTGGGACTTTTCTGTAAAAAGCATGACTTCCGCCCTGGCCAGTTTTGCTCAGTGGTTAGAGCTTCGGCCCATGGACTAAGGAGTCTTGGATTCAATTCCAGTCAGGGACATGTGCCTCACTTGCAGTTTGGTCCCTGACCCTGGCCGGGGCCATGCAGGAGGCAACCAATCAATGTGTGTCTCTCACATAGATGTTTCTCTCTCTCCCCCTCCCTCCCACTCTAACTGAAGAGGAATGGAAAAATATCCTCTGGTGAGGATTAAAAAAAAAAGCATGACTTCTGACCCAGATGCTCAGAAAAGAAGATAAAATGGGCCCTTCCCAGATACCCTATCACCTTTCCTTCACAGGCTGAACCTTCAGGGCTAGGCTGCAGCAGTGCCCTCTCGGCCCCCACCCGGAGGCTGGCACGGGCAGATGGCCAGCCCGCAGACCTGCTTACAGAATTTGAAAGCAGGAAGAGACATCAGTGGCTAGTAGGCCTTTAAAAGGCGTGCATCTTATATTCTATAGAGAGAAGGTGGGGTGCACGCTGGGTAACCCACAATCATCGTTACAATGCCACCTTAACTGTCTCCCTTCCAGGCTTACCCTGTATTCTCATTTCTGAACATGTGTGTGGCCTTCCTTCTACTGCATCAAATAGGACCTCTAACTGCCTCTCATTCTAATAGTCGCTGAGGAAAGTATGGGATGGAGTGAAATTTAAGGAAATCAGACCCATTAGATGATAATCTCCATGAGGGCAGGGCTGTGCCCTTATACGTGGTATCTCTGGTAACTAACATATGGGCGATGATTAGTGAGTATCTGTTGAATGAATGAATGATGAGGGTGCAGTGTGGCATTTCCCATCACCTTCGTGCCTAAATCTAAAGATAATGCTCTATGCTCAACAGACTGGGGTCCGAAGCCAGCCTGCCTGTACTCACATCCGGGCTCGTGACCTGAGTAAGTTCTAGCTCCTCTCTGACTCAGTTTCTTCATGTGAAAAGTGGGGGTAATAATAGTACTATTTCATAGGGTTTTATTTTTTAAGATTAAATGTCTAAAAATAGGTCACATACTTAAAACAGTGTGTGGAACATAGGAGGTGCCTTTTCAGTGTTCGCAGCGCTAGCCATTGTCATTTATTCATGAGAACCAGGAGAGTCATTCCAGCCAACAACATCTTCTGAGCCTGCACTCTGGGCCAGGCGTAGTACTAGGCACTAGAAACATACTGATGAACCAATTAGAAATAGACTGTCAGATAATCAATTCAGAGATTGAGAGCTACTTAATGCCATCAATAATAAGAACTACCATTTCTTTGATTCCTTAATGTGCACCATTTATAATGTGCTGAATGGTTTACTCATATTATCTATTTTAATCATTACAGCAAGGTAATGAAATATGTCTTTCTATGTTTATTTGCCCCATTATTCAGATGAGAACAGTGAGGTTTAAGTGGTGAAGGCCAGAGAGCGGGGATCTTCTTCACTCCCTCATTCTCTATCCACTCACTCATTCACCGTCTACTGGAGCTACTGTACTCGAGGCCCTGGGCTGCTGGGCGAGAATTGGGACACACGTGAAAAGCACAGACAGCCACAAGTTTGTTTTTCAATAATCAGCCTGTCTCAAATTAAAAGAAGCACACAACAGAGAAGGATTATAATATATTAGCTAGGATATGACATTTATCTTCATGAATTCAGGACCAAAAAAAAAAAAAAAACCCACCAACAGCTTGTTTTGACAACCTGTTTGCCAACAAGGGGAGAAAAACAGTGTTTTAAAACAATTCAAATGCACCTGCCATTTAAAGGCATCAATGATTTTTTTAAATGAATTATTATAAAAGTAATCTTAATGTGTGGGGTTTTTTTTTAATTCGGGCACTACAAAAGCTAAGTAATCATTGTTGCAATTAATTGCTTTCTTGTTGCTTGCCACTTTCCTTTTGTTGCAAGAAATTAAAGCGTAGAAGCAAATTATACAATATATATTTATTCAAGCTGAGATGACTTGACATCATTTATTGTATTTGTACTTCCCAAACCCTGCCTGGTTATTCTTTTACAACTAAAATTCCTTTAGCTCCAGACTGACTTAGCATACTCCCTGCAGTGATACACTTGATAACCGTGACTCAAAGATGCGGAGCTAGAAAGGGCTGAGATAGTATGTCACTCCTGTATTTATCACCCCGTTTCTGAAGTCATCCAGCTTCATAGTGATGACTTCTTTCCATTCTTTGCACTGTTTGGCAACTACGTGTTTTGCGAATACCAAAGAACGTTTATAAACATTCTCTTTCCTTGCAGCAGATAAATCTTTAAAATTAAAAGACAAAGTTAAAATGACTCCTGCATTTCACCGACGTCTGCACTAAATGTACCATACATCTTGCAATTTCAGTATTCACAGTTTAAGGCTCGGTGATGACTTTCAATCTTACTTTGTGGATAAAGAAGGAGGGGTGCGCTTCGCAGTTGATTGAAAGCTATTTTGGGAGTTAGTGTTGATGTTTAGACGTTTTATTCTTTCTGCTTCTCCTCCATCCCTCTTTATTGACACCAGGCATCAGCCTCTTGTTCCATGGAATTTTTTTCCCCTCTCTTTTAGAGTCAGAAATGGAGAGACAAATATTATAGAAACAACAATTTCAAGGATCTGGCACAATGACATGGATCAATGCTTATTGAAATTTCAGGAAGCTTGATCTGCTGAGAACATAGTCAGCCGGTATGGCTCATATTTCTGGATAATGATCACAGAGTGGCTGGGGGATGGGGTAGGGAGAAGGAGGCTTCTGGGCAAATGACAGCATGTCTCTAGCACTGGGGAACATCCACAGATGCTTAGAAACAAAAACATGTTTGCCTGGGTGGTGCTGCTCAGGCTCGAAGTAGTCTTCGTTGTGTGCTTTCCTAATTCTGCTGCACGGATTCTGGCTCAAGAAGCCCTCCCTGCCCGAGCTCTGCTCTACAGATCAGCCCTCAGAATCCCTTCACAACACTTTCACCGGTCTGATAACTGCGTCATCCACCTCTTCACTTGCGTGTTGCTTTCCTTCCCTTACTAGAAATAAGTGTCTTGAGGGCAGGAACCTCACTTTTCTGGGTCACAGAGTCGAGAAGGTGCCTAGAACATACAGGCATAAGAACTTTTCGATTGAAGGGGAATTTTAATATGATTACACCTTCTCCTAAAAAAGAAATAGTGTGAGAGCAAAATATACATGAATATTTGAAAGTATTAAAGATATTCGCTGCTTATAGGATCGTCTTAAAGTCTAGAAAGACCCTGGAATTCCTCAGCAGTGAAATACGGCCTGCCATGGTAAGGAGTTACTGTGGTGATGCCACATTGCTGAGTCGATGTGTCATTCAACATCTTGGAAATTATAGGTACATTTATAAATTCATGATTTGCGATCATGAATGTCAAAGTTCCGGGCCATATTAAAAGATTCTGCTCAGGAATAATAATACAACCCTAGTCAAAAGATTATCTAAAAATATAACACAATGCCACGTCGAAGCAAAAGCCAACATTTTTCATAGTCCAAAGTGGCATACATATTTTCAATTTAGGGACTTACAAAGAAATGCCACAGATGCAAGCTTCTTCAGCCAAGACAAGAATTCCTTCCCCACAGAGAGCCCATTACACGAGATGAAGATCCGCTTGGTCCCCAAACGAACCACACAGCCTTGGAATTGTCATTAGCTACTATCAGGCAATGAAGAACTTATAAAATCGGAGCCAATGTGTTATTAAGACCATGCACAGTGGCTTTAAGGCACTATAGATTTCTGAGCTATTTATTTATTTATTATTATTATTGCAGTCCCAGTCTCCCCGCTGCAACAATCCCAACTCTGCAGGGCCCGTGTAACAAGGCGATTGTATCTGAGAAATAATGAGCGAAGGAATGCTGTTCTTTCTTTCAGAGCAATCTCAGGTGCGATCTTATACCGTAAAGGACTGGATCAATACTCCCAGCAGCAAACCGCTCGATACCCCCTGAATTATTGCTTCATTTTTCTTCTTATTATAGATGAGTTGTGTTATTATTTTCCCCCAATCGATATTTTACAACCTTTTTTATCCGTTTCTCCATAAATTTTGTGATTACTTTAAACTGGGAATTCCGGTACACTAAATAAGATGCAGTGTCTGAAAGGGATGGGATGTACTGACATGTTTTTTGTTTTTGTTTTTGTTTTACTCTTCAGACACAATGCCTCGTTTAGAGGCACACCGTAATCAATAGCCAAAGGAACATTTCGTGGAGGAAAGTTTAACATAACCCTGGGCTTGCAAAATAAAAGTGCAAATCCTTTCAAATAGCAGCAGCCCAAACAGCACCAAGCTGAAAAACGCGAACAGAGGCGCGATTGATCAGCACTTTGCATCTGAAATTTCATTCCTAATGCTTCTTAAATCCCCTTAAATTGTTTCTCACAAAGGAGATAACTCTATGCACCTTGGAGAGATTTAATTGGCTTCTCTATAGCTCTCTCCTGCTAAGTGTTTAAAACATCAGCAAATCAAATCATGTAAACTCATACCCTGTTCTGCTGTCGCTTTGCTCCAAGCCTGATTATTTAGATGTTAACATTAGCAGCGCCTACACTTAAGGAAAGAGATCGGGAATATGCTCCCTCCATGAGTTCCGGGATGACTTGAGTTAATTCTATGCTTCCTATGAAATAATGTGTGTTACTTGGCAGAGAATGCTCAGTGGTAACTAAATAATCATTACAGTGCAGCCAGTGGTAATTACATGGTAATTCACATTAACTTCATAATAAGCACTGTATTTTTCACTATATCCATCTCAGAATGAGGCAGAATCATAGTCTTTCATTTCTTTTTAATGCCACCCAAAATAAAAATAAAGTAAAATCATTTTAAGGGCAAGGGCACAGGGAATATAACCCCGGGTGAGTTAAGCTACAGATTTCATTAGAGAAATGCTTAAATCCATTAAGTCTAATTAGACAGGACATCTCAGAATTCACAAACAGTAATTCTAATAAACTCATTAAAATTTTTTTGGTGGCTTCTTTAGAAAATGGGAGAATATTATATTATACGCTGTTATATTACATTAAGATTTTATAATTTTATATGGGCTCTTCTCTTTTTATGTAAAAGCCTGCGAAACTTTATAAGAATAGTTCCACTTAAATCAATGAGTCTTAAACAACAATGTGATTCTTGTAACATGCACTTAATATTGCAATAAACTATGCTAAGTGGTATAGAATAAAATGGGAAGCATTTCATTCTGATTGGCTGAAAGGTATCAGGATATAGGGACTCAATTCTTTATAGCATTGCAGTGCACAATTTATACTCAAACCTCCATTTACGTACATATTATTTAATTTGGGCAATTATGAAGCCCTAAAACCTCTTTTCCATTATAACCTGGGCCCTTAGAAGGATTCACACCATGGCTGCATCAGATGTAAGTATATAAAAAAGTATTTTGAGGAGAAAAAAGCAGTAGGAACAACTTTAATTGAATACTTACATTAGTGGTTAAATTAGGTCTGTTTTTAAATGAGCTACCCTTAATTAGCTGCAGCTAGAAAAGTGGAATTAATATATTTTACTTTTTACTCCACTCATTACATTTAGCATCAATGGACAACTGGCCTTTTTATTTTTTTTGCTTTTTGCTTTTCACCAACAATTGAGGGCCCTTTTAGGAAGGTCTGAAAAAAATATATATTTTATTGGATTTCTAACACAAGCCCCAGATAAGGTTTAAAGTAGAACTCACTCATAAGATCTGCAATTTTTTTTAATGACGAGGGATATGCCATTGACACAGTGACACCCTCCATACTGGCAACGGCAAGCCAGGCCTGACAACACTTTACATGTTCATTCATTGCCAACCAGTCGGACAGTGGACACCTCACTGTGCTAGCATACAGCAGAGACCTCTTCCCAGGCAGGTTTTAATCTTGTCCCTGGTTACCATCATCTTGCAACTATCTATCTCTTGTTGACCCTAATGATGATGATTTTCCTTCCAAATTCACTAAGGGGAAGGTCACTAAATGTAGCAAAGCCTATCACATCAGTTCCCTCCAGGGAACTGAGGGTTAAAGGCAGAGTGGAGGGTCCACAGAGCCCTGTGGTTGAGAGAAAATATCCTCCTAAGTCCCCACAGGTACTAGACACGAGATGTGGCAGGGGGCAGTATATTAAGGGGGATCCCGCCAAGTCCCTCTCTGATCTGGACCTTGGGAAAATCATCCTCCAGTCCGGAGGAGGTCTCCCAGCAGCTTGCTGGTGTCTGACTGATGACCTGCTCTTATGCTGGGCCTTGGCAAAAAGAGAGGATGAAGGAAATGTCCTTAAATTGTGTGACTCCACTTCACCAAGAGTGAAAATGGCACCTGACTTTTCTGTTGGACTTTGATTTACTCCCAAGTGAAGAAAAGCTCCTTTTTCTGTCCACAGAAAGACAAGGAAGTAAACAGATCAGCACAAGAATGTAGGTGACACTTTTTGTTTTTTAACAGATCCCATAGTGGAGGGCCAAGGAATCAAATCTTCTCTACGATCTTGCCCTTTCCTTGAGAATCTACTCAGATTAATGACCTGAAATCATTCAAGATGAGCCTGCTAAATGACCATGGTGATGTTGGGTGAATGACTTCCGTATACATGCAAAAATGTCTTTCTATATTGTGTATTTGGAAGTCCACTGACAAAATAGTTAGTAAATCCATTTATATATGATTTGTTCTGGTTCTGTATAAAAATCAATCGTGTGTTGGTCTGAGAAAGCTTCAGTTGTCTCCTCTACAAAGCGGGAAGATTGGTCCAGGCTATCTTCGAGGCCTTTCATCTCTAAAATTCAGACCTTCAGGAGGCTGTCCTCTTGAATTCTTTTTAAATAAGACCTACCACTAACTGAGCACTTACTATATGCCATGCACTGAGCTAAGCTTTTCACATGCATTATCTAATGGCATCCTCTCAGCAAGCATATGAGATAGTACCACCCCATTGTACAGATAAGGAAACAGAGTCTCAGACTGGTTAAGAAACTAGCTGGAAATGAACTGAGCCAGGATTCAAACTGGGGTCTGTCTTGACTCCAGAGGTCTATAGTTACACAGTTTCTTTATAACTAAATGAGCCTACAGGGAATATACACAGTGTGGAGATAAGCCTTCTGCTGACAGGCCAAAGAAAAAGAGTCTGGTATAAAGATCTACCACCAGCTGAATGGCTTTAGCCAAGTTTTTAAACACTGGACGCCTAGTTTCATCATCGATAAAAATGTCAATAACCTGAGTAACTAGGTTATCTTTAAGGCTCACGCTCCATAAATTTATGGCCAATTTTTTTTCAATCATTCCTTCATACTTTCGTCCATTCATTGATTTGATTGATAAGTACTGAGCGTTCCCACTCTGTGTTAGGCTCCATACTAGGCACTGAGAATATAGTGAACAGACAGACAGGACTTCCCATGGAGCTTATATTCTCGTGAGAGACACAGACTACACACAAGAAAACACAGCAATAATCCACATCATATCAGCTAGTGGGAAGTGCTATAAATAACAGTGCTATGTGTAACCCCGGCGTCAATGCCAGAGAGGCAGCCCAAGAGTCTAGAAACCCCCAATCTAATTAAGGTCCATAAAAAACTTTAAAAAATGGAGTAAAAGTCGTGTAAGTCCATTTTGTAGATTAAAAATATGAGATGCCATAAACCATCATCAATTACTCGGAGTAATATAGATCTGACGTCAGACCCATCACCACGTGGCCTCAATGACTTTAAATGAACCACTTCACTTCCCTCTAACCCTCATTGCTCACACTTGAAAACGGGGCTAAAAATGCTTGTCCTTCCTACCTCACAGGTAAGCAAAACAAACAAAATATCGAACGGGAAAGACTCGGTCAACTGTAAGACTGCACGTGAGTAAACTTACTCACACAGGTGCAAGGCAAGACGGGCACGCAGAGACGCACCAGCCACGCCTGTCCGTGGGCTCCTGACATGCAACATTCTGACAAGTCCCAGTCATTTTTTAGCTTTGATGCTAATAATTGTGTTAAGCAAACTTTCCGATCCTTTAGACGATCTTCCTACGCCTTCTGAACTAACCAGTGCGAACGTTTCATTTTTCCAGACCTGAAGAAAGTGAAGGGCAAGACCTACAAGCGCGCTCACCACCAGTTCTCCAGAGACACCGTCCTCCACCCAAACCTCCAATAACCACAGACAGCCTGGCCTCGGCGAATATTTTTGAAAAATTAGTTAACGCTGAAAGGAAACGATACACGTGTAGAATGACTGGGAAGGCTTTATTCTGTGATTGCATTTTGACATTAAACAAAGGCCTAAATGAACTCTGTAGTCACTGGGGGCTTGGGACTTCCTGACGCTAACCACAAGGCGACCCCAGGTGGCTCTGCCCAGCCGGCCAGGCCTTCCCCCCATGAAGTAAAGAAGTGAACCACAGTTTATGTGGACAGGAAAGAGATGAATAATTACATTTTAGGCTGAAGCGCAGTGGGTACAAGGGGAAGTTTGCTCTTCTTTTGTTTCTGCCCATGATTTAGGGAGTCCCAGCTTCTTCCTACCCCCTCACCGCTGACAGAGCGGTTTGGCAGAAATTCTCCAATCTGACATTAATGAAATGTTTCCACCTGCACTTTCAGGGTCCTGAATAATATGAGGCCCACTTAAGAGAATGAGTATACTTTTATTCAAGTCAAAAATACTATGTGGTAAGGTACAGTGTTCCATTCGTACCAAGGATTGCATATGGCATATGACCCACGGACAGGAAAGAAATACGAATGTTCTGAAATATATAGGAAGAATATCCCTCTCACAAAAATAGTTCCCTTGTTATATATTTGAATAATTTTTAAGTCTTATGACAAGGTGCTTTTCCAGTTACCTTATTTTAAACTAAGTACGTTTGGGGCATAAGGCAACTCTGATGGATGGTGGTTTGGGGATGCTTACAGAGGTCAGCTGAAGAAGTTAGTCACAACAAAAAGGAAGAATAGGGAATGACCATAAATGAAGTCATCTTTCCTAGAGCACTAGCTTCTCACCATTGCAAACGGTCCTCAAAATAAGCCTTCAAGGATCAGTTTTTAAAACATTGCTCCAAGTGGCTGTGCTTGGAGATTTGAAGAAAGCAAAGGGTTAGTTATGATTTAGGATAAATTTCCAGTGAAAGCATCATGCACAGATGCAGTAAGCTATATGTCAAACAATCTGGAAAACACGATAGGAGTAAACAAGGCTCTGTTTTTGTTTTTAATGCTGATGGTGGGGACTAGGGGCACCAATCCCCAACACAGTCTAAAATCTGAGTATAACTCAAGTGGGCCCTCCACACACACGGGTTCCCAACCATGGATCTTTGAAAATACAGCTGGCCCTTGACCACTAATTTAAACTGCACACGCCCACTTATATCAAGAATCTGCATAGAAGTGAACCCTCAAAGTTCAAACCTGTGTAAATATTGTAAATTATGCATGTGATGTTAAACGTGTAACCAAAATAATATGCGAAATATTAAAGTAGGCATTTGATAATTTATTGCTATCTATAAATATGCATATGGTTAACTTGGCCCTAAAACATAAAAACTTTTCCATTAGGAAGATCGTGCTCTACTCTGCCACCTATGATGTGAAAAGTTCTATGAAAGGAAAGATGTGGCTATCCAATGACAGGGGAATGAGGAAGTAAATTATAATGCAGCCATAAGATGGACTATTCTATACCCACTAAAATGTATTTAGGAAGAATCTGACCTAACAGATGGAATGTTTATTTTACAACTTAAATTGCCAAACAGGATGCAAAGTTATAGAAACCTATTGTGATTCACACTGATAAAATGAGAGTACACAAAGAAAAATATTAATAGTAGTACTAAAAAGTATTAACAGCAATTTTCTCATGGGATGGAATAATGGATCTGTTCATACTTTTCTATGTTTTTAACATTCTGCATTATGTTCATACGGATAGGATTCGGTTCAAATATGTATTATGTTTGTAAGGGTATGATTTGGTTAAAATATGTAGCTCCTGATCTGTCAGATCTGACATGCCCTAGAAATACCCACACTCCACCATCACCAACACTCCTTTGAGGGAGTCACCTAATTCCAAAAATGAATGAGCTCAAGTGGCATCCCAGGAGGTTTACCACAGTGCAGACTCCGTCTCCCTCAACCTCTGTCCCAATCCTGGCTCCTCCAATTAGTAACTATGTAACCATGAAGGAGTCACTTCACCTTTCTAAGTTGTCTTGTCTTTCAAATGGGCTAATAATAAAACCCAGGGTACACAGGCTCTACATCTCAGTGAAGCAAAGAGCAAGAAGACTGAGAGAGAAGGCATGTGGGGGGAAAGTGGAATAGGAGGGGACTACAGGATAAAGGCCAGAAAAGGCTGCTGAAAGCCCACTGCAGTGGAAATCCAGTGAACAGACGAGAGAAAAAAGGAGCTCAGAACTCTAGTGGGAACTTCTCCTCTCCTGGGGAGGGTGGTTCAGGGAATGACCTAAATTTACCTACCTACTGTTGTAATTTTGGACTTGATTATGTTTCAGATATTACGTTTCAGATATGTTAAGCATTTCAGGTGAGTTCCCATTTTTGTTACAGAAAGTATAGTACTGCTTTACATAGCAGGGGGTAATTTATGGAATTCACTGACCCCCCCGAGATGGTTCTGGCTGAAAACAAACGGCTCCACGCTGTAGCTGAATGTACATTGGGGAGCTGGTCCCAGCCTCTGAGACATCAGCCTTCAGAGCTACATATGCTCACTCGAGTTGGGGATAGCTTATGAGTCCCAACCCACGTGGCCACCAAAGAACATGAGTATGGGACGAATGACCCAGTGTTGTCGGTTTCCAGGAACAAAAAGAGACAAGAACCCAAATTCAAGGTATTTATGCTTAAACAAGAAAATAAGGCTTTTTCGCATTGTAAGATTATGCTGAGGTGTAAAATGATTATTAAAGACTAAAATTTTGTTTTAAATTCATAAGACCCTGGTGTTTATGACACATTGCCAAGTGAAAAAACAATTCATGTTTCATAAGCCATCACCCTATTTTGGTAATGAGGCAGATATATGCATAGGAAAAGCACACGCTATATGCCGTTAACAATCATATGAATATCTGACATCTATTGCGCGCTTATGTTTAAAGAACTGGTAGAGATGTGGGCAATTGTTCTATTTTAATTACTTTATATTGATGCTTTCTAACGTATCTAAAATCAGTATGTACTACTTTGCCATAAAGAAAGAAAAGAGAGTTTTAATGCTCTAGTGGACGCCACATCGTTTAGTTAACAATGAACAGAAAGACGAGCATCCACACCACTGCAAACGTGGACAAATAAGACAGAAAACAATCCCCCATCAAACATCTGGAATAAATCTCAGGAACAGAGAAAAAGAAAGAAATTTAGTTTGGCCCCCCTACCCCTCACTACCCCCACTTCCCATCCTAGGATAGCAGAGAAAGTTTCAACATATATAGATTAAAAACTGAAGGGTTAATTTATCATGATACTGGATTTTTTTTGTTTTTTTTTAAAAAGCAAAAAACAAAAGCCTTGAGAACCTCCAAACAGTTTATTGGCTTAGAAAACCAAATCATGTTATATCATGCTAAACAGATTAGAGGTTCAAGACTTGATAATATTGTATTACATTGGCAAGAATACATATAAAGCTCAGTTTCTACCTTTATTGTTAATAGCTTTCTAATCCCTGACCAGAAATTTATCGTTTAGAAATGGCAACACATCTTAAAGATTAAAGCCATGTGACAAATAGTTCATGTCCCTTAATAACCAAATCACATGCCTTAGATTGGGGAAGCTTATCTGCCTTTCCTTCTATACGGTTTCATTGGTAGGAAATACTTTATATCCCTATTACATGAATGATGAATGGGACCGTTGGTTATGGTCTGTTATTTGCTTGGCTGTAGTCAATATGTTTTCTTTGGACAGGGATTTCTGTGATTTATCTCTCTCTCGGCCTTATCACTTATTAACTCTGGGTAGACAGGAAAAAGCCAAGGTTGTATATAAGGCCTTGTGGCCATTTAGACCTCTAATGTCAGTGAAAATATCCCTTTTAATGATCCTGTTACACTAGCTACTCAAGTCCTGATTATACTCCACTCCAAATAGGAAATAAAGGTCATATTTCTTGGAAAGTATGTACATAAAATATGCAAAATAATATGCCTCCTTCAGACCAGCCTTATTCTTTGCAGAAACGGCTTTCATTTTACAGATGTCACAGAAGTACAATGGGTACTTTTAGTGATTCTTGTTGCTGTCGTCCCCGTTGTGGCTCCCACAGTGTTTCACTTTACAAATGCTGGGAGGTTCAGGGTCACCAATCACATCGACATACACCAGATCAGAAACAATCATATTTTGTGAAAAAATTCCCTTCCGCAGAGAAGAGGCTTGAGTCACAAAAGCAAAGAGAATAAACATTCCCTCTGCCTTGAATTCTTTTCTTTGTGTGTAAATGGCTCATTTGGAGTAATATTCAAGACATGTGGACAGGAGCAGCCTGTTAATTTTTCTTTCTTCCTGGGTCTTTTCCAATTAGGACACCACTAAGGCAGAACTGCTTGCTAGTCAAGGGTTCATTACACAGTCCTCTTTCAGCTGAATCCTAAGTGAAAACGATCTGATAGAAAAAAGAAAACACATCCTTGCCTTCTTTTCCCCAATTCTCCCTGCGTTTGCTTAGTCCTACCTTTACAACAATTAACATATGTGTTAAAACATTTTCATGTCCATTTTTTCATGGATACAAGACCCTTGGAAAGCCCAGAGGAGAAATGGCCCCACCATCTATTAAGCTGAGGAAGCCAAAACTCTGGTAGACTAAGCCTGCTGTCTCCCTCACCCCCACATTCCATCCATCTCCATATCTTGTCCATTTTTCCTCTTAAATGTCTCCTGAATCCTCTCACTTTATTCCATTTCCAGCCATTATCACCCAAATTAAAGTCACCAACTCCCTCTCCCAGGTAACTGCAATGGCCTCCTAACAGATCTACCAACATTCATTCTGGTTTCGTGTGCTCCATCCAGCCAGTGTTTCTCCCCCAAATGAAAATAGGGTCATGTCCACAGGTCATTTCTGACATAGCAAGGACTGCCCATTGCTCCTAAGATCACAACTTAACTTCTCCCCATTGCTTACAAGGCTTTGTATAGGCTTGTCCCCACCCAATACTCCAGACTTCTCAGTCACCGTTCTCCTCTCTCTTGATGTTCAGCCTCCCTGGAATTTTTACCCTTCCCCAATCTTACACTGTTTTGCACAGTGTTGAAGCACCTTCTAAGATGCCACATTCCCTCCCATCCACTGCCTGCTTGCATGCTCCCTCTGCAAGAACACTCATTCTCTTTCCCCAGCCCCACCCTACCCCTACTCTTCTCCAATTGCCAGGTTAACTCTTAGACATCCTTCAAACCTGAGCTCATGCATCTTTACCTGAGAGAAAAATATCTCCAACTGATCAGTTGGTGTTCCTTTGCTATATGCTTTTCTGAATAGTAAATTTATGAAGTCCCATCCGTAATTCCCTCTTTAGACTATAAAATCAATGGAAACAGAAACGGTGTCTGGTTTTGCTTGACACTGTTTTAGAACATTGCCTAGAACTGGTTTAAAACATTGCCTAGAATAGAACAGGTAATCCACAAACATTTGTGAGATGAGTGAATGAAGTAACAAAAGAAAGCAGTAAAACAGAATTAGAACCCAGGTCTTTTGATTCCTACTCTAATGTCTAGAAAGAAATAATTTCTTTAATCACATGAAAGCTGGGACATATGTAATACCAATAAAAATGTGTTCTAATGACCAAATCTTTGGATTTTCAAGAAAAATACTCCATTGTCTGCTTCTCTCTTCTTGAGTTTCCTTTCAGGGAGCACTGATACTGCAGCTGGCACTATCAGGAGTGCATTACTTACACTGACCTATCTGCTCCTTACATGCAAGTACTGTTAAAATAGCCTCATTTTACTGATGAAAAAAGTTAGAGTATTTATAATACAGAGCCAATCCCATTTTTTCTTTAGCAGCAACTCCACTTATTGGGTTCTCTACATGCAAAACTTCAAGTGAAAAGGGATAAATTCTTAATTAACAGCTCTTCTTTACATTTTGTGTCATCCAGAGCACAAAAACCAATGAGGACCCATTGATCCTGGGCAATATGTCAATCAATTATTAGAGGACACCTACTGCGAGTAAGATACTGAGTCAAGGTGCTTCAACACTGTGCAAAACAGTGTAAGATTGGGGAAGGGTAGCTAGCTCTTTCTTCATGCAGCTTGTAGACTTTTTTGTGTTGTGTCTACCTAAGAACAGCACAAGAGGGCTAAGGGCAGAAGGGAGTGAAGGATCAATTTGTGCTCCAAACACATGTGACTAAAGAGATCCAAGTACAGAGACTTCCAGGGGATCGAGATGAGCCATAAGGACATCAAAGTCACCTAGTCCAGTTGGCTCATTTTACAATGAGGAAACTGGAGTCTGGAACATGTAAGCCACTTGTCCTCAGTCTCACAGGTGGTTAGCAGCAGAGCTGGAGCTAGAACACAGACCTCCTGTTCCCAGCCCAGTGCTCTGTCCTCTCCACCACAGTGGGCAGAGAACACTCCAGAGGGGAAACGGAATATGAACTGGATATTATAGGGGAACTACCATGTTCAAAGTTGCTCAGTATGAAGTGAGCTTGAAGCAGAGAGAGGAGACTGGTTTGAGTGGAGCTGAGAAAGCACTGGGCCCAGAGCACAATGAGCTGTGAAGGCCAAGCCTAGGGCTTTGGGCTCCCTCTTGCATTCAGTGAGCAAATAAGGAAGGTTTCTCAGCAGAGTAATGATAGGAAAGTGGCCTTTTGGAAACTTAACCTGACAATGAACTAGTGTAAGAAGAGGCTAAAGAACATGAGATTCATTATGTGCAAACTCTCCACTTCTCATCTAAAACTGATGAGTGTGTATCCCAGTCTTCACTTGTGGAGGAAGTTTCCAAGACCTAAAAACAGAGTTTTCTGGCTTGAAAACTCTTGAACCTGGAGTTGAAGCTGATGATAACCTGAACACCTTTGAAGAGGGCTGGGGATGGAGGATGGACTGTATTGATGTTGCAGTGACCTCCAGAAGAGGGGTGGGAGTTTGGGATGGAGACAAGAGAACAGGTAAGTGTTGTTCCTGAAAAACCAACACCAGAGAACTTGATGAATCAGGGCTACCTTATTGTAACATTTATTATTTGAGGCTATTCCTGAGAAAACTGTTGTATTCACATTTATAAATCTATTTCTTGCTACCTTATGTATACTGTGCTCTTTTTGTTTGTGGTTGATTGGTGTTACCTGCTTCTTTAATTTACTGATGCCTACAGTTTTGTTGCTAAAATTCCTAAAGGAAATTTCTTAGACCTCTAGAGAAATGCTGGAGAAGATAAACAATACATGTAAAATATTTACAATAAATGAATAATAATAATGGTCATGAGTTATTAATGCAAACTACCAATATATCTGGCTAGCTGCTTTACATACATTTCCCTGATACTAACAACAACCCCAGCAAGGTATTATTCCCTTGTAAGGATGAGGGAACTGAGGTTCAGAGCCATCATACAATGTCCCCAAAATAACCTCTCTAGTAAGCAGTAGAGACTGAGAATTAGATCTACACCTATCATCTCTTGAACGCAAAGATCAATCACGATGCTCTACTGTCTCCTTGGAAGTGAAGGAGGGAAGAATGGGTGGAGGAAAATAAAAAGAATAAAAGAAGGGAGGAAGGCAGGAGGGAGGGGAAAGAGGGAGAACATAAGAGGAATGGGGAGGGGGGAAAAAAGGAAAACTTGAAAGACACAGTACCTGTCATCAAGTTTCACAACAAATTCGACTAAAATGGCCTCTCTACATGCACAGTTATTTTGGGCATGGGGTACAAACAGGAAGCATTTCCAGGAAGAATTTTTTTTCAAAGTTAGTTCTAAGACTAATATATAGGGATTTGGTTTAGTCCTTCCACGGGGCCAGGAAGCTTGGTGAATCATGTTTAGAAAAGGAGAACTTGGAAGGTGACATGATCTGAGTGACCTAACCAAACATCGAGCAGTTAGATGATCACCGTTGCAGCTTTCTCCAGCTTTGGGGGGAGCAGGCAGTATTCAGCCCTCTGTGCACACCTAAGCTGGTCAAACATCGTCCTGGTGGCCCATTTTTCCAGGTATATTTCCCCTAAAGGTAGCAAGCCTCTCCAATGCTCAATAACTGAAATGAAGTAAAAACTGCACTTGGATTTGGACCCTTCTTAACAGGAAAACCAGTTCTAAGAACTTTGAAGAAGCAGCTAAGGGCTCCTAAGAGTCTTTTATCAGCTCCAAAGATTACTTAAAGCTTAGCAGGAGAGATTGCAAGTCTAAAAGATCCAAGTCTCTAAAAGATGTCACAATTGCAGGAAAGCAAGCTGGGAGAATAACAAAGGCCTTGGGAAGATCCTCTTCCAGGGCACTGGGAGTTTATGGTAGGTTTACTTCCTTCTGGACTGGCTGACCAGAAACCTGATTAGAGAGAGGGCTTTGAAAACAGTCCTGTGGTTGGAAAGAGTGTTTGTTTCCTTCTATTAGAAAACACGTAGTATTTAAAATCAGCCCGGCCCTAGATTTCCATAAGAATAACTGGCCACAATAAATATGACCTGGGACGTGCTGTTGAGCTTTCCTAGCCTGGTCATGTTGGGATTCACTTTGCTCCGCGCTCTGATTGGGCAAACACCAGAGACCTGCACATCTGGCAGCTAGCTCCACGCTCTGATTGGGCAAACACCAGAGACCTGCACATCTGGCAGCTAGCTCCGCGCTCTGATTGGGCAAACACCAGAGACCTGCACATCTGGCAGCTAGCTCTGCGCTCTGATTGGGCAAACACCAGAGACCTGCACATCTGGCAGCTAAGCATTCCTCACGTGTCTCTGGTCTGAAGAACTGAGGATGGAGAGCTGAGCTCAGAGTCCTTACAAGTGGAGCCAGCTTGCAGGCAATCTGTGTTTGGTCAAATTCTTCCCTCCCTCCCCCAAGTCTGCCTTTATTTGCATAGATTAGGCCATGCTGTTCCTGTCTCAGGTTTTTTGGGTTTTTTTAAACGATTATGGATTTTTTTGGAGACTTCCACATCTACACACCCAAACCCTCTCACACATGCTCAGAAAATGGCAACAGTGCCTTAGCCTGGGTTGTTATTTTTCAGTCTTAGGATATTTCTTTCTTTCTTTCTTTCTTTCTTTTTTTAAGGGAAAAATTCCAAGTGACATTCCATTAAAACACAGGAGGGCTGGCTGCCCATCCAGAAAACCAGCTCTCACCTCCTGAAATGCTGTGGATGTTAAAGAAAATGAAGTGTGAGCTTCTGTGGATAGAGAGAATAGGAGGAGGGCCGCACGTCTGCAATGACCTGAGCGGTTGTTCGGATACAATAAACACAGGAGGGTTTTATGACCCAACTCTCTGCCTTTACTAGCAAGCGGTGACAAGCAGAGAGGTAAACTGAGTAAGGCACAGAGCTGGGAGCACCAGCCATGAACAAGTGACCCTCAGTAAGGGCATTTGATGCTAATGATCGAGAGGCCCATGTGTAGTTCACCATTTAACAGAGATTCCCTTTCCTTAGAAATGATACAATGTCCCTGCGACTGTTAACAGCCAACTACATCAATGGGGGAAGTTATGACAATTTCTTAAATTTTTCTTTTTTCAACATGGGGAGAGGTTAGACTCTCCTAGAATACTAAAAACCTAAGTCTTCTTGTCTATTGCCCACAATCTGAGGACAGGTCAGCAGAAGTATTTTTTCACACTTTAAATTTCCTCTACATTTACAAGTGTGCTCACACACCAAAGATTTCTCTCTCTTCTCCTCAACTACTTCGCTAGACTTGCGAATCCGCCACTTTTACCTTTGATCTTAATTCCCCTATGCTACGGGTTTTCCAAGACGTGATTTCTTAAATTGATGGCAATTTTTTTTAATGGTTAAAGAAAAGTTTCCAATAATGATGGTTCCCTAGCTCTTTTCTTTTGAGAAGTTAAGTAATTTAATGGAGATGATTTAAAAAAGAAAAAAAAAATTTTATGGCCAGGTGGCTCCAGGGGATATTTGTTGAACACTGATTAAAAATAATTTCTTCTAAATGAGACCTGACCACAAAATGGAACCATTAATGGGCAGGGACGTTGTCACCAAGGCGGAATCATGCCTGATTGCCTCTTGTACCTCCCACCGCACACTTTCTTCTTCTTTTTCTTCTCCTTTTCTTGTTCTTAAGAGCAGAGCAAATAAGCAGCCAGCAAGGCCTAAATGTTTTCGGCCAAAAGCAGAGTCCAAACTCCTCAGAGAAAACATTTGGCCTCTGCGGTTTTGTAATATGTTCCAGAACACGGAGTTCAGTGAGGAACATTGTGAAAAACTCCCACCCATCGGAATGACGGTGGGGAATGTTACAGTATCAGAAGTTGCAATTGGTCCTTTTCCTGCAGGCCCATAATGAGGCTTGTAAAAAAAAAAAAAAAAAATAGTGCTATGTGGAAGTTCTCATGGGAAAAATGAATGGCAAGAAATCCTAGCTTTAAAAGAAACAGCTAATCTGCTAGTTCGATTGTTCTTCAAAACTTACGCTGAACCAATGAGCCTAATTAAAAACACTTGGCCTACTTCTATAAAGCATCATAGCTTTCTCTATGCTTCGTTTGTATACACCACAAAACTCCAGATAGACTATTATTTTTTCAAGTGCTCACTAACAAAGTGCTGACTTTGTTGGGATGGCTGAGCTAATTTCTTGAACTCAGTGTGAAACCTTAGCTAAACAAAATTGTGGTAATTTTCCTTAATTTGTAAAAGTGATTGGAGTGCAAACAAAATTTTCCTCTTGGGTCAATCCTATAATTTTCAATTAACTAAAACTAATCGTCAGGCAGGCACCAAACCTGCATTTTGTTTAAAGGGCTGGGAGGCATTTCCAAGGGTCAGGATGCATTAATTGTTTTTATAATTTTGAGAGAGAGAAAGAGAAAGAGAGAGACTAAGAAGCATGGTTGGTTTTGTTCCTAGCATTTAGATACAAAGGGGAAGACGCTTTGAGGTAAAATGTCACAGCAAAATAAAATGTGTCCATTTAATTGCATGGTTGTATTTAGGACGCGTTAACAGAGTTATCCCTTCACTGCACTGGTCCTTTATTGAATGAAGACGGAAACGTGGGACCAGTCCCTCAAGACAGCGATGCAGGGATGACTGCTACTAAGCAGAGGGCCCAGAACATCACGAGTCCCATTGTGGTCCTTGGACCAGCAGCATCAGCCTCACCCAGGAGCTTGTTAGAAATGCAGAGTCTCAGCTCCCACCCAGAGCTACTGAATAAAAACCTGGATGGGAAACAGGTCCCTGGGTATTTGGTTTGCACATTACAATCCAGGGATCTCTTAAAGTACACACTGGGCACTCAGACCATGCACGGGGTGTGTTTCCACAGAGAATCCGCCTGGTTCTCTCCCTCGATGGGAGGGAACTCACCTTCACCCTGAAACCCTAGCTTCTTGCCACAAGGCAGGTCCACATGCCAACTGCAGCTTACAGGGGAAGAAACACCAACCCAGGAGCAAATGTGAACACTCCCATCGTCTCCCATACAAAGCTATGCCCGGGCTGGAAGAAAGTTGCACCGCTCATTAAAGCACATCCGTACCCCGTAAACAAACAAACCCCAGTGCAGATGACTTAACATCCACAGAGACTCAGGGCTGTCTAGGGCCTTGTCCCCTTCCCCTATTTCTCATTCTGCTTCTTTAGGAATCCAACCAATTATTTCGACTGATCCTGCCATTCAACATGGACAACCAGAAGAATTCTTAATAAAATAATGCTAATAATAATAATAATGGCAGCAAGTCATTTGGTCATACATATGGTGAGATAGAGAAAGAAAGCCGGCCCTAACAGGAGCTAGATTTAAAAATAAAATACACACTTACACATACGAGGTCAGGTGAAAGGCCCACAAGGCCAAGGCAGTTCTGTGCTCACCACTTGCAGTGGCTCTTACCTGTGTAAATGAATCTCCCCGGAGTCCCTTTGCAGAACTGCTTGGATTTGTAGGACAATGTGACTTCTACCACGCCAGGGATGTGCCGAGGAGGGGTCTGCACACGGATGGCATGAGGAGTAATCAACTAGGGGAGACATTTGGAAGAAAAAAATTGTCATTGCGATATGGAAAGGACTCATTTTGCAACTCTCCTATCAGCTCTCAATAAACAAAGCTTTAAAACACATAATTAACCTGTCAATGTTTAAATACAATCTCGAAGGAGTCTGTATAAAAGACACTGACAACAATATTTACAAGTGCTCTGAGCACAGCCATAACAACTTTATCGGAGTTTTCCTACACGGCAGGCACTCGGCTTCCTGGTTTGAAGAGAGAACCTGGCCTAATGAAATGATTTATCTACTACAGGATATCCTTTGGAAAATCTCTGTTTGAAGCAGACACCCCACTCAGAGCCGGGCTCTGCCATGCCTCTCCAGAAGTTGGTGGGTCTGGTGTTTGAACTGAGCCCTTAAACATGTGGAAAACACAGAGGTAGGAAATCACTGAGCCAAAGCACTCTGATTAGCTGCAGAACACACTATGAAATGCCCCTAAAGACCATTTGGTGCATTAACTACCAGAGGCACAATCAAAGGGCTTTAACCTGCCTCCCTGGAATAGCTTATGGATCTGGCAGAACTAAGGACTGTCCATAAAAGGGAAACGGAAGGTTGGGGAGGGGGCTGCAGAATGATCACTGGTCCGTTATGGAATGCCACGTGCACAATGAGAAAGTTCATTTCTGAACCCTGCTGGCAATCAGAAGCAGAATTTATTTTTTATTATTCTTATCTTTGTTTATATAACCAAAATGTTATTAGTGGCCATAAAACTGGCATTGTCTGGTTCTTTGAAAACTCCAGCCCTGGTATGTGACTGGCTGACCTCTGATGGTGCTGGATTCTATACATGCTCTCTCTGTGGTATCTGCAATTGCCCACTACTTGACTCCTCTCACATTCCTTTAGCTGACATTTGTGGTACTGAGTCCGTATACAGTGGGTTATCTCTTTGTGCTAACTGATGTCTGTGCTGTTCTTATGGGTATAACTTACAAAGGGCTTTTGTTTTAAATATGTAATCCAGGCCCAATCCAAGGGTTTTGCGCAGAGAATCACACGTGCAGGGTGCAGAGAATTCTCAGCACCCTGAGAATCAAGGTGACACCGATGAACACCAGCCCCTGAGTCATGCCTGAGAAAACTGTCCTAACCGAGTCCTGGGGAAAAGGATGTGGAAAGTTAATATTGCTGAAGTCCACAAGTAACTTCTGTCAAATGCTCCATCTTGAAACATAAAGAAAAGGCTATCTGCATAAAAGTTGATCTAATTTAGGAATTAGAAATGCCTGTCTTCTTCCCCAGAAGGTGTGGCGCTCTAGCTTATGGGCTGGAGACACGCAACAGATACTTCGGTAAAACCATGCTTGTGTGGAAACCTCTGGAGACTGAGTTCACTTCCACGGCTGAGTGTTTTGGATGGCTAAGGGTTTACCCGGAAAAGCACACACAAAAATTATTGACTTCAAATTTTATTCTTTTCACATTGAAATTCTCCCAAATGCATTGTATGTTTTATAAAATAAGCAAAGTATATATAATTTAATTTAGCTTTGATAAATCAAGGTCGTCTTCGGAATACCCCTCATCATATCTTGCTGTAATACAGAAAAGCCCCAAGTGACTTCTCAGATTCTAAGAGGCTGTTTTTCCTGCGACAAATGGCCCTGGATAGCTATGGTTTTTAAATTAGTTACATTTTATTCCATGTCTTTGTCTTTTTTCCTTCTGGTGTCCGCTGCGCCTTCTAATCTGCCCTTCTTATTTATAAGCATTGAAACCAGGAAATTGAGGTGATTATTGTACAGAAAGCAAGGAAGAGGCTCTGAGGGCAGTAAAAGCTGATCTTCCCAAATCAACTGCATGTTTAATCTCAATGGTTCAGAGAGTGTTTTTGCAATGTTGGGAATTAACACTTGTTGAGGGTGCTGGAAGGTACTTACTACATTCCCGAGGCCTTTGCATACAAACATTAATTTTGTCAGAGCAATGGCTTTGATTATTATCCCTTTTTTACAGAGATGTAACAAGATCATCCTTGTGAGAGCAAAAAGTGACACATGTAGTTCAAAAACTATAGACACAAATACGTCCTATCTACTTACAGAGAAGTTGTTTATATGGAAACTTTTTCAAAGTAGTAACAAACTGAAATTTTTCAGCTCCAAAGACTGTGTGCGTGTGTGGTTTTGTTTTTTTTTTTTTCCTATCCTTTTGCTCTACCTATTTTTCATTTACTGCCTGGTCCTCAGCTGTGTTTTTGATGGTTAAAGTCACCATATTGTTATGTTCCAAATAGGTGGTATGCTTCTATTTTTAAGAATTACTTAGGATGTAGAGTAATATTAATTCACAGTACTACTTAGGAGAACTTTCAGACAGTTAGAGAATCCTTCACCTCCCCTCTTTTTTCTCAGGGGAGAATGTTTTAATAGATGGAAAGATAGTAATAAATAGATGAGTGAAGATGTCTTTTTAAGTATAAGGACTTATTACCTATGAGTTGCTACACTGAGGAACAAAATCCATGGGCTGTATGAACTGATTAGATATGACTGAGATGCAACTATGGATTTGAGAGTGGGGTGCTGGCGTGAGGCATCAGGCTCCGAGAATTGAACCAAATTTTCATGTATAATTTCATTTTCAATTCCAGTCACTTGCCCTAACTGAAGCAGAGATTTCTTCTTGAAATCACTATGTTTCACAGTGAGGCAGAATATGAATCATCATTAGAAAATGAATTCACTTATGTTTTCCTCTCCGGGGGCGGGAGTGTCAGTCTGGGAACCGTCTCTGGCATTGATACATGATATTGATGGCTTTGAGGAAAAATATTTTATCTAATTTCTATCAATTTGAAAGCATGGCCTTATTTACTAATAGAATCACAGACTCATACCATTTATTTCTCAAAGGAATGCCAGTAATCATTTAAAACCAACACTCTCACTGTAACACCTAAGGACACAAATGTTCAAAAAAGCCTAGTAGCCTTAAGAATTTACACAACATTTTATGCGAAGGACAGGGTCTGGATCTGGAAGTTTAGGGCCACAGATCCAACACACACACACACACACACACACACACACACACACACACACACACGGATAAACTCCCTGCATGGTTCCAGCCTGGTTGACCTAAGGCAGCCCCTCTGAGCAACACAAGGAGGAAGGGCTCTACTAAGTCTAAATTTTCCAAACTTCCATCATTGGAATACCACTTTCTCAGTGTTGCCGTATCGGTATGCCACCTACACAGTTATGTACTCAATATTTTAAAGATTACCTCTCTGTTTAAAAAATACTTTTTTTAAAGAAAGGAAACTTTCTATCACTACCATAACTAGAAAACTGGTTTCCCCTGCCAAAATAAGGAGGTATTTTAGATGGTAGTCTTCAAGTTAATTTGCAGTTGTTAAATTCTAGCTAGATAATGTTGACCATCTGGGGTTTATTGAAAATAGAGGTTAGTATTCGGTGTTACAGACTTATTTGCCCCGACTGAGACTTCCTCCGTTAACATAAATCAGAAGGATTAAAAGAGAAACAAAAGGAGAATGACATTCTCACTATTTGATCCAATTCTATGTAACGTGTGTGTGAAATCCAAAATTGTTTCCTGTGCTACCTGGGACACATGATCCATACTTCGGGAAATACTGTTCTAAGTGATTAGAGAACAGATACACTCTTTCGACTCAACATCCTTAAATGACCAATCAAATGAGTTGGACTAAAAATAAATATTCTTTTGAAACTCTGTAGCATCTCACACTCCTTTCTCCCATCTTGGAAGTCTCTGCTTTGACACTAATTATCAGACCGATGACTTGCAGTGTGCCTAATGGTTTACCAAAACACTTTCACAGTCACTGTCTTTGAAACCCATCCTTGTGGGATATGTATTTCAGATGAGAAAAGTTGGTGATTGGCAAGTTAACCGAAATTATTTAAAACACTGGGAAGGAAAACAATCTCTTATGCCTGTAAATAAGTGTTTTCCAGACCTCATCTCTTATTCATCGGCTCCTGTTTTCCTCATTTTCAAACTTTTCCTTCCTGCCAACTTCTTCATTGTAGAACCGTCACAAGTTTTGTTCTGTATTTTCTTCTGTTTTCCCTTGCTTAACATTTCTGGAGTTCACTCATTGACTCAACCACCTCAGCTAAACTCACTTCCAAATCTGCACCTGTAGCTTTGATCTGTTTGGCCAACCACCAAGATTTATTAGCAACAGAGTGACAGAATCTCCCCAAACGTGTCTAATTGTCACCTCGATTTCAACATGACCCAATCTAAATTTATCATCCTACTACCTATCAGTGTATTTCTTACCTCTGCATTCCCTTTCTCAGTTAAGGGAATGCTATCCTTTGAAACACCCAAAATAGAAAACTTGAGATCACATTTATTTCTCCTCTTCGGTTTTCCTTTTAGTCATGTTGATTTTCCCCACACTGAACTCCACTGGCTCTTTGCTTCTTCACTTCCTCCTCTCCGGGTTGTTACAATTTCTTACTCAGACTATTACACTATTGTAATTGCTTTCTAAATATATTCCCTCTATTTCTATTTTCTCCTCCAGAATTAACTTCTTCACATACAACACATCATGTCATCCCCTGACTCAAAACTCTCAACAGCCTCTACTGCCCCCTTTCCATACAGAATATATTCCAAACACCTTTCCATACAGTCAAGGTGGTCCTAGACCTGACATCCGTCTCCCTTGCTAGTCATACTCCCCACCTTGCCTTTAGACATTCTGCAGAGCAGGGCATGTGGATACATAAAAACACCAACCCCTGCCTGACATCTTTGCTTTGTTCATGCCATTTCTTGCCTAAACACCCCTCTACGCATATTGTACTTCTTCTTTAAGACCCTGACCGTATGATTTCTCTTCCAAAAGTTTTACCTGATCCTAAGAGTCAGAGTTAGTTACTTGCACCTTTCAAAGAATTTTTATAATCATGGCATTTATAATATAACACTTAGCATCCTATTTTCTTCGTGATATAAAGATTGTCCTACAACATTTCTCCTATTAGGCAGTCTCTGACATCAGGAACAGGGTCCAACCGTACCTTGGTTGCGGTTTGTCCCCTGCCCTGGTCAGGGTTGTGCGGGAGGCAACCAATTGATGTGTCTCTCTCACAATTCCTGTGTTCATCCTCTAAAGTATTTTAAGTTAATGCCTTACATACAGGATATTTCCAAAATATTTCTGGAATAAATACATAAAGGAGGTCAGAATTCTACTAGATGTTTGACTCCATTAGATATAGTAATCCTATCCATTGCAGTCCACTGCTCTTAATCTAGTAATACAGACTGCTCTTTCTCTAACTAACTTGCTCTTGAAATGAATCATCCACTGGCCCAGCACTCAGATCCCTGCATGAGACATGGCTCAGATTTCATCTAAGTGGTAAAGATCCACTTAGGATCCATCTAAGTCCAAAGCTCTGTGACTCCACTGAGAAGGGAAAGATAAAATAAAGAAAAAAGAAAAAAAAAAGGTTAAGAAATACTAAAAATGTAGCCCACAAAAGATCTATGCTAACTGTTTATTTCTGTGACAGTAGATGTGATTTGTCTTCTCTCACTCTCTTCCTCCTCATACGTGTGTATTTGTGTGTTGATTTGTATGTGTATGTGTGCATTTGCACAGGATATAATAAACATGTAAATAATACTGTAATAAATTCATATATTTGGGGGTATTACTTTTATTATGAAAACTATTACTAAAGATCAAAAGTAGAATAACATTCACTTTGTGCAATATGTACTACACGTGATTATATAAAAATTAGATATATCACCCTGGCCAGTTTGGCTCAGCGGTTAGAGCATTGGCCCGCAGACCAACGAGTCGCAGGTTCAATTCCGGTCAAGGGCAGGTACCTCGGTTGCGGTTTGCACCCTGCCCTGGTCAGGGTTGTGCGGGAGGCAACCGATTGATGTGTGTCTCTCACATGGATACCTCCCTTCCCCTCCCTCCCACTGTATCTGAAGATAAATGGAAAAAATATCCTCAGGTGAGGATTAAAAAAAAAAAAAAAGAGTTAGATATACCTTTGCATGGAAGACATGGAAGAAAGACTAAAAGGAAAATCATCAAAGTATCAAGAGAGGTACCAGTTGATGGTAAACTTACAGGTAATTTTATTTCCCTCTGCCTACCTCTCTGAGTTCTCTACCTTCTCAACAAGAGAATTCCTCAACATTATAAGAGGAGAAATCATTTTAAGTGTGGCATTACAGTGAGAGAAACACACATGGTCTCTGCAAGGCCCCAGGAGAGGCTGCCAGCACAGGGCGGGAACAACGGCTGCAGTATGTACACTCCCACCGAGCTCCTTGAATGAGCATTTCCTTCTCCAGGTCGGTGCACAGGAGCACGAGAGCGCTGCAGTGGTTGGCCAGGTGGGGCAGGTTCACAGGGACCGCAGGGGGCAAAGTGAAGCTACTGTGGCCGTAAGGGAGACGGAACACGTGTGAGAGGGGCGGTGGGCAGGGCCTGTCCTCCACAAAAGTGCGAGAAACTGGGGAGAGGAGCTTTTCCGCGGATGCACAGAGACTGGGCGGTGCATGGAGGCCATGCACGGAGACGCATGCAAAAAACTCCAACAGAGGCAGTCTGCGAAGTCTGGCAGCCCAGAGGAGGGGCCTGGGAGAGGAGAATTCTCCAAGTGGTTGTTATAAAAGCCTCTTGCAGAAGTATGACCTGCATGGTAGCATTTTAAAATACATGTTAAAGAAAACATGTAGAATTCTGGGGGAAAGAGCAATTGGGAATGACGTCCTTCTCTGAGAGCCAGTAGCACTGAGTGTCCCTGTCACTCTGGCTCACACTGCATGGGCGGTGGCGATGACCACCATGGTGACTTCTGCAGCAATGACCTTTGTTGTCTTCTAATTATGTGCCAAGTACTGGGGAAGCTGCGTCAGTGACGTCTGTCCTCTGGTATTAGGGGCAGGTATGGGCATTAGCTGGCTCACACAGGAGGAATATGAGTTAAGAAATACAATCAGGGAACCAGTCTGAAGTGGCCAGCCTGCCTGACTGATGACCGTCCTTACCCGGCCAAGGCTGTCCCTCCCTGTTACTGTCCATTGTTTTTCCATAACTGCTGGTTTATGTACTTTTCCCCCTACCTCTACCATCGAGAGGATGGATTGGGTCCTCAGCTTCTCCTACATCCTCCAGTTTCTGGGAACATAATAGGTACTCAGAATAACCTTTCTCATGGGCGAGAGGCTAGCTGAGAATGATTTCTCTGCAAAACAAAAAAGCCATTCCAAGATAAGCCTGGATGTGTGTTTTCCAACCAGTGGGTCTATATGAAATAAATGCAAATTGAAGTTCCAAGCCACAAAGCCAAAAGAATAACTGGGATTGCTAGAAAGCACACCAGTGATTTTTCATTACTGGCCTTAGTATTTAATATTTTAGCCTTAATCACTTTCAACACTAAAGAGTTATTTTTTTAAAAAGTCCAAAACAAGCAAAGACTTAAAGAGAAGAAGTAAAAGGAAGGAAAAATTTCTTCTCTGGGAAAAAAATTAACACCAATGACTAGAAAAAGCCTAAAGTAGATGGTGGGACAGTGATTTTTAGGTGTTAACCCCTCAAGGGTCTGGGTTGTGAGATTAGGCTGGCCCATTCACCCACTGTCACCTTTGGTGCCTCAGTTTACTCCTCTCATACTGCACCGGCCTATCTGCTCTGTGGGAGTACTTACAATAATGTTAAATATGCTGTGTGTTTGGGTAGAGCTCTCTAGGGATCCTAAAACACTTTCCAGATTAATTTTTTAATTTATGTATTAATAATTCTCACAGCATTCTCCCTCCTCCTCCATTAGGATAATAATATCCATCTCTTGTGAGATAGGCAGGGGGTGCTGAGTGCTGGACACGAAGCAGACACTTAAATAAGAAAACCGTAACATAAAAGCATAATTAAAGCTTCGAAACCAAATCACCCAAGGATTTTTAAAGAGACACCACAGTGGTCGTGACCAAACAAGGGAACTTCTTTTCCCTGCACTCTGGAACATTCATCTTTCTTTAAAGACGGCGTTTAAAAAAATTTTTTTTTTATCTTCGGGAGTTCCTAAAGGAAGCTGAAAACGTGAAGAGTGTGTGTCCGCGGCACTGTGCTGGCTGAACCTCCATATTACATCTCCGTTCCCCCGAAGTGGATACGACATCAATCAGGGGACGCCAGCCCCTCGGAGGTCCTCCGTGTATTCTGGTTTGTTCCCTAATCAGAGTTCTCTGGGTTTCGTAACACGGATGATTTTGTTCCCAGGAATGGCCTGTCTCACGGGCAGTGTACGATTTCTCCGGGAACGTGCGAGGGAGCCAATGGAGGCATTTACTGTTTCACAAACATTCTGGTTTCCCTTTGTCCTTTCAGCAGAATAACTTTAAACCCATGTTCAGCAAAATATGTTGGGTTACATGAATTCCCAGAGATAAATTCTATGGATGAATGTCAGAGGAGACTTTTGAAAGTCAAGTCTCAGGAACTGAGTTAAATAGGGATTTAAAACCTAGCTTTGGAATAGTTAGCAGTATTTCTTAAAACGGTCTGAAATCTCTCACACAGGCATAGACACAGATACACAATAGAGAGATGTAGATCGATTTTCCTATCAATGGCCCGTGTCCACGACGAGAATATAAGCCCCATGAGGATATAAACTCGGTCTTGCTTGATTTCACTATAGCGTTTCCAGTTTAACAGTGTCTGGAACCAGTAGACTCTCAATAAATACAGAATGGGGGGCAAAAGTTGGCGAAACACAGAGTTTATTCTTGTATTGTTATTTATTAATTACTGTATTACTTTCCATACAAACAACTGTAACCTTACTTTTGGCCCACCCCGTGCTTGAACACTGAATGAATAAATGCCATTAACCGTCACTAATAATTAGGATAAAGATTCAATAAAATCCCTTATCAACACACCACCCCATTCAAAAATCTTGTTACTAAGAAAAAAAAAATCATTTTACTATGTCTCCACAAACTTCCTTGTAGCCCCAGTAAGCATTTGCAAAAACATGCCTCCCAATTCTTCTCCCCAAAACACTAACCAGGTCCCTCAGCCAATCCAGTTAACTGCACACACGCACACACACGCACACACACACACATAAAAAACGCAACAAGATCATCTTTCAAAATAACAGATTCGGGAGAGAAAGGGGGGAAAAAAAGCTAAAATAAATACATTATACTTCAACTACCTTTGGTTTTGTGGGTTGATTTATTTATTTATTTTTTGGTAATTTGTTTTTTAAATAAACTTTCTTCCCAGCTCTCTTCCCAGGATGTAAATCTTGAGCCAATTGGGCCCCATTAAAGACTGGAACCCATCCTGACCATCTGGGAGCTGGAGAAGCGCTGGTGAGTTCCTGAGGTCCAGAGTATTCCAGAAGGAGAGGACTGGACCCCAGCAACGCCAGGCCCTGTGGTTTGCAACTGCACAATGAGCTCTTTCTCAAGGCTTGTTTTTCTAAATTCAGTCGAGAAGGGACATCATTCCTTAATCGGGCCTGGCTTAGGGTCCTGGGTTCCTCCTGCTTGCTTGTTTGAAAATTAAAGTATAAAAGAAAGGCAAAGCCAGATGCATTTATGGAAGAGGCTGAATGTCTGTTACCAAAGTGGGTGGTTTGCAGGGCCGAATCTTTGCCTATGGAATTAGGAAAGAAAACTATGAGAACCAAAAGACTGAGAGATGGGGAGGCAGGGAATGAATTCACCTTTCACCAAGACATTTAGAATCTTTCAAAGCTCGAAGAAAAGGGTATCAAGATACTAAACAGAGACTCATTCTAGCATTTTGGGGGGAGGGGTGTGTGGTTTAGTTCCTATTTGCATACTGCATACATCAATACTTGCCTATATATTCAGTCATTCTTCATCTAACATGTCCCTTCAGGAAGTGAGCTGCACAGAAAACCAAAGCCACACCCCTCTGAACACTGCCATTCCAACTGCTCTCACTAGAAGTCTGCCACAGACGCATCTCACTGTTTTAGAGAGAATATGTGGAATATAATTGCCATCTCTTTCTTGAGGCCACTGTCATTGTGAACAGTCATTAATGTGCTCCCCTGGAACAAAGTTCTTCATCTGCTTTTCAGGGTTTCCATTTCTGCCCTGACATTAAACTGTCACTCTGCTGTCACTGAGCCTGTTTCTCAAAACCTGCCTCTCGTTTGTTCCTTTGCTCTGACTTGGGGAGAAAGATTATATCGTTTGTTAAAAATCACTGTTCTGGGTACCCTAAAGTCTGTTACTGCATATATTTCCTTTTATTTTTGCCGACTTCCGGTGTCATGCTGAATTTGGGAGGGTTGAGGTTATTGTCACACTCTTGTCTGGATGAATGAGGTTTTGCTACATTCTTATTAGATGGTTAAGAGATGGCTGTGGAGTCACGTGGATTTTGGTTCAAGTTTAAGCTTTGCAAATTGCCAGCTGTGGACCTCCGAAGAGTCACTCACCCTCTCTGATCTTCATTTTCATTATTTGGGAAGGGAGGTGGAGTAGGGAGAAAGGGTCAGCTATGTAATTATGTTATTATAAGGATTCATTGATATAATGCCTGTAATGAGTTAGGGGGCAGCCTCACTGGTATCAATCACTTAAAAACTATTAGTTTTATTACTACTTAATCCTTACCAATACCAACAGATTTACACTAAGGTATTTATGTGCAGCCTTACTGCACAATAAATACATCTAAATAGAAACTACCTAACCACACATGCATTAACAAAACCTACATTGCACCCTGTCTGTCCCATACTGACACTTTGGAACATCGTTGAGTACAAGAGTTGCCAATAAGGAGCATTTGTTTGAATGAATGAATGAAGTCATTCAACAATATTTTGTGTAAATTAATGCCTCTGATGTGCAAGGCTCTGTGCTAGACACTGTAGGAGACTAAGCTGAATTTAGCGTGGCTCCTGCCTCTGAAGGGGAGAGCAGCCCCTTAAATAACAATAATGAAAGACTGAAAGGTATAAGGGACTGACTATGGCCATACAGGAATTTAGAAAGAAGAGAAGACATTCAATTCCTGGAACTGTGAGGGAAAACTTCACAGACAAAAGTGGTATTTTACTGGATCTTAAAGAACAGAAGGATTGGGCACAGGAAGGAGGGGGAAACATTGTAGGAGGTGGAAGGGCATAAGCAAGACAAGAGTGCAGAGGTGAGCCCTGGCTGGTTTGGCTCAGTGGTTAGAGTGTCAGCCCACGGACCAGAGAGACCTGGGTTCAGTTCCCACTAAGGGCACGTACCTCGGATGCAGTTTGTCCCTGGCCCTGGTTGGGGTCGTGTGGGTGGCAGCCAGTCGATGTGTCTCTCTCACATCAATATTTCTCTCTCTCCCTTCCTCCCTCTCTCCCTCTCGCTCTATCTGAAGATAAATGCAAAAAAGAAAAAAATGTCCTGGGGTGAGGATTAAAAAGAGTGCAGAGGTGAACAATCCCTGTGGGTCAGTGGAGCAGCTAACACCGTGACTGTAGGTGAGTGAAGTGGACAGTGGGCAAGGATGTTGAAACGGAGGCAGAGCCTTGAGGGGCGTGCCTGAATACTAAGGAGCTGTGGCTTTACGGAGAGGGAGGCAGCAAGGTCGTATGAGGAGGAAGGCTTCGGTTCAGACCACCAGGAGCCATTCCAGCAGTGAGCGCTGGGCGCACATATGAAACGAGCACAATACTTTGACCATTTTCTTCATAGAAGTCGCATGACTGTGGTCAGGTGTGAATTCTGTCTTTGATTCATGTTCAAATGAGAGCCCCATCACACATCTGTGGTTCTCTTTTCAAGGTATAGGCACACGCGTGGACTTCCTGAATGTACCGTAAACAACGGGCTACAAATGTCATCTTAAAGTCGTGTTTAACTACCCCATAACTATCCATGTAGAGAATAATTTTCAAGGGCCTTAGTCATTAGAAATAAAAAAATAGACTAAAGCATTTTAAGGAATAAGGTGAGCATGGTTGTAACTGTAACTATATTTAAAAGGCCATTAGACTATTTTTAATCTGTTTTTTAATATGCTAGCTCATTCCGAAATGATTTCCCATAAAAGTAACTTGGGCTTGAAAGGTGTTTTTCAAAGTCATATTCAAAATTTAATGCAACTGATTCAGACTGCTCTTTTTATTCTTTACAAATCCTCTTTATAATTTTGCGTTAAGTATCTTCCACTTAATAGGTAATCAATAAGGTTCAATATAGACTTGGCAACTTATATATTTAGGAAAAAGTAGGCAACGATGAATTATTTTAAACCCATGCATTTAATCAACTTTGAATTAAACTTATACATGTAAGCCTCAACATAAGTAAAATAAATGACAAGCTATTTACATTCTACCATATTTATATTACAAAATTTTGAAAGAGAAGATATTTGAGAGGGTGTCCTGCTCCACCTTTCTTAACTTTCTTTTTGATTTTAGTGGAATTGTTCCTCATAAATGTTTGGTATAGATGACCATTGATAGAATGCCAATGTCATGTAAAATTTGGGAAGTGTAAGGAAGTATGTCATAAGGAAGTATTTTGAAAGGGAGTGTCATGAGAAGACCTGGTGTAGGAGAAAGCTGGATGGGGTGGGGGAGGTCTGTGTCGGGGGAACTGGGCCAGAACCCCAGCACTAAGTAGCTAATGCGTTCCCAGGACAAGTAACTACAGGGCTCTGCAGCCTCTTTTCCTCACTTTCAAAATCAAACAGCTGCACTTGACTGGAGAGGTTCCTCAAAGCCCTCAAAATGTTGTGACTGTCTACGTGTGGTTCAATAAAAACCAGGGCCAGACAGAGAGGCCTGGGAAACTTCCGGTGGGAACTTACACAAGTTAGAGCCACTCGTTATTTAATGTCACAGAGGAACACACGTTGTTTTTTATTTACAATCTTTCCTCTGATCTACGTACGCAAATGAGAAGGGAAAATAGATATAGGAAGAAGGAAAGAAGTCAAAAACTGCATTTAAAACCCCGTTTTCCAACTTTTGGACCCAAGCAGCAAAATCGCTTCTCAACCCCCAAACTGCCATTACCCAACTGCATTCACCCCTCGGTTCCCCTCCAAGTGGCTTCTATTGACCTCTCTCTATTGCTGGGGATGCAATTGAAGGAAACATTTAAATGGATGAAAAAGACAATATGTACCCCCGTGTGAGGCTAATATGTTCAATACAGGGATGAAATTCTGGCTTCTCCCATCTGAGCTAAGTGGTCCTGGCAATCTTGGAATTTACCTGTCCTACAGAATCACATGGCATCTAATGCCAAATGTGCACTAAACATGAGAGAAATTCCGTTCAGAGCCTGCAGCATTAAAGAATAATGGCTCTAAATATCCCTGGTCTGATCTGAATAATACTCTGCAAATATTTCAGATGATTCTCTCGCTTCTACCCCAGCCCAATCACCTCTTGATTGAATTTCATGACTTTATTTCATTAATATGAAATCCAAATGCACAGCCATCACCAAAATACCTTCCTAAAGGTGATCCCTGAAAAAAGGTTCTGTGCTCACGAAAGTTTGGGACATGCCATGTACTACATCTTAGGTCTTCACAGGGCACGTCAATATCTCCAAAGCTCTGCAAGGTCGTAGATCAAGGACCCACTGAATTTATTTGACTCAACACTTCCCAAACTTACCAAGAAAAACCTCCCTTCCTCATCTCCCATGGGGTACCTATTGGTATCCCAAAGAACTGGTACACAGTATTCCATAGAACTATCCAGAAAATAAATTAAAGCAACATCGCAGTATAAGTCTCAAGTTTACATCAGATACCAGAATCTGAAATGTAGAGGGGGAAAAAACTGACTAAAGACATCAATGGGGAGATCCAATTTTGTGGCTAATTAAATGGTTTTGGTGAAGTTCAAAGAACCCTTGGGCAAATAAACATGACATTTGCATATTGCAAGTGTGTTAGCTGTAAAAGTAAAGAACAACAGTGACAGAAAAGAAGCTACTTTCTACCCGTCATCACTCTCCCTTCTTACTATGGGGGATTCTCAAAGGAGTCAACTCTAGATAAAAGGAATTACTAGAATAGTAGCTGATTTCAAAAAGGAGTCAGTCTAAGCCCCTCATTTTCAGATGAGGAAGCTGAGGCCCAATGACCAACAGTGGCAAAAATCTGGATGCTCTGATTGGGCAATGGAAGGGCCGCAGTTAGAATCCAAATCTCCTGACTGGCTCCTTGCCCACTGCTACCCCATGCAGTCTCAGCCTTTGCTTGGATGACTGTCCATCCTCTGCTCCTCGTCAATCCCACCACTGTTTTCTTTACAGACAGCTTAAACACCTTGAGCTGTACAAATTCTCTCAGAGAGTTCGGTGATTAAATCAAAGGGTTGTGAGAGCCTAAAATGCCTAGCACAGAGGCCCATTTGTACATGACAGGAAGCTTGATTGGTTATTCAAATAGTCTACTTCTGACTACACCACTCTCTAGAACCTTGCCTCGGATTTGCAACTGCAAATTGAACACTGGATTACATAAACATATTATGAAACTCTCTAATGTGTTTCATGGGAGCAAGTTGTTTTCCAAATGAAACGCCAGCTTCCACAAAGCCTAATCTTAATCACCCACATAGTACCCAGTGCTAGCACCTGGCAGGCAAGCCAGCCAGGACTCATTGTTGAGAAAGTAGAGGAATTCAGATATTAAAATAATGATTATCTTTACCAACCGGTAGCAGGAGTCCTTTCCTCCTCCAAATCACATGTTAGTGGGAAATCAAAAGCAACCAAGTACATCTCTGATCAAGAAAAACTCAACTCCCGTTAAAAATGAGTACACATCAACCCTGCTGGTTTTCTTGGGTTTATGTATAAAAGTCTACAGTGTGTTTTGTTTTGTTTTTAAGTCTTTTGGGGTGAGTCCTGATAAGCACAAAGGTATCAATAAAATAAGCTGTTTTTTAAAAAGAAAGGAGAAAGGGCAAGAAACAACGAAGGAAAATCAACAAAGAGGGCGAATCACATTCACAAGAAAGCCACACGGTTCACTCCATGCTTGGGAGCTCGAAGGAGGCAGCCCTGAGTTAGGAGTGCCACCTTTCTTCTTCCCAACCCTCCGAGGACAATCAGTGAGCTCAACTAAACTACTCATTTGCAAAAGATCGGGTTGGTAGGGGAAGGGCACAGATGAGGGTAAATTAAGCCAGACCTATTTTCTCTGGCTCTTTTTAAAATTCTTTAGTTAAAAAAAAGACTCCAAATAATAGCATCAGCTGCTCATCTAAAATGTTGTCTGCCTGTCCTGGCCCACCAGCCCGCTTCCTGAGTGCTTTGGGCTGTAGAGTGAGAAAATGGAGAAGCAATCAAAGTTTATTTAAAATAAGAAGATCTAGACTTGAGAGGTAGCATGACCTCTAGAGACCACATGGCCAGGAGACAAAGACTTCAGATAGACAAGGATCTTACTCTAGCAATGAGGTCCAAACAGGTTAACTGTCTTGCCTAAGTCACTTATAAAGACCAAGGAAGAAGCTGTCTCCTGCCTCTAACACAAGGCATGCACCCTTCATAAGGAGAAAATCGTCCCACAAGCCAGTGTCTCCAACCACAAACATACGACTAGAAAGCGGAGGGATCGCTCTGACCTCTCTGCATCTCTATATGCCCAGTCCACCTTACCGTAGAAGGTGACAGCAGCTGTCAAATACCCCCAGCACAAGGCATTAATGACAGTGGTGGGCATTACACGCTAGTCTGATGTGGTAAAATCCTTGGGTAAAATTTTGGCATAGGCTAAATCATGAGCAGTTCATAAAGTGAGCTCTGGAGCTGCACTGTCTGGGTTCCAATCCCATCTCCACCACTTGATAACGAACCGCTTATTTAACTTCCTCAGTAAAATGAGAACGACATGGTAAACAGATGTTACAAGACTTGCATGACAGCCATACCAAATACTTAGTCCCTGGCAAGAGCTAAACGCTCAATGATCGTTAACTAAAATGAGTCATACTCTGCATTTTTCTATAGGTTTTTCATAAATACCTTCTCTTAAATATTCACAGTATCAAGTTCTCATCCTATTCAATGGAAGCCTACAAAAATGACCCCAAAATTGGTTGCTATTTTTTGCCCCTACCAAAATGAAACATACTTACTACTACTATCATTATTACCACTACAGGACCAGCTGGATTACATGCAATATTTCATTTGTTTGCTCACTAACCTGGGTTTTATTTCCTTTGTAAAAATGTACATTGTAGTTCAAATCCCATCTCTAGTACTATTGGGCTGTGTGGTGTTGGGCAGGTTTCTTAACCTCTCTGACTCTCAGTTTACTCATATGTAAAATGGGAATAATGAGAATATCTAACCTAGGGTTATCATGAAGATTAAATAAATTAATATGCATAAAGTACCTATATGTAATAAATTCTAAGTAACTTTGAGCTATTTCTTAATTTTTCACCATTATGCAATGGATTTTTTTGGATTTGGAATAGTACCAAATTCTCTCCCTACAGTAAGAGAAAGAAAAAAGCATATCCATCAAATAGCCTGTTTAAAAATCTAAATATATAAATAGTTTAGAATATTAACAAAACAGTTCACTTCTGCAAGGCACATTTTTCTGAATGTCAGGACTATGATGACAACAGCCTAAACTCATCTCCTCCATCCAGACACCTCACTGCTGCTAACGCTGCGAGGGATTTAAATCTTCTCCATCATCTGGGGAAAGTGTGGGTAGGTTTCCACCAGGAAAGGGTCACAGTAGATTTATGACATAGCCGCAATGAGAGCAGCTTGGGAGGAGCAGGTGGCGAGGAAGGAGCAGGCATCCCTCACCGTCACCTCCTAGCTGGACCCACCTGGATCCATCCATCGTGAGGGCTTCTGTCCACTGAGGCAGTGACAGGGTAGGGACAGAGGAAGGAAGAGGACAATGGTATTGCCTTACTTGGACTTTCCTTTCTATGGGCTACATCTATTTAGTTCTATGGAAACAGGTTCTTTAAAGCAATTTGAATAAATCCAAGTTAGAATTTAACCTCCCTTACCTATTCCCGAAAGAGGGCAAGAAACGGGGGAACTGAGAGGAGCAGAGGAACCTTGACTGGGAGCAAGGTTAGGGTGCACATCGATTATTTCCTGATGGGTGGAAGTCCTTATTCACAGTCAATGTAGGGTACTTGGGCCAATATAGGCACAGGGCTTTTGGTTTCTGTTTGGTTTTCGGCACAAGATTGTAAATGAAGTCCAGGTTAACCCACCTTCTTCTCAGAGGGTCAATAAGACTTACTGTCATTCTGAGCCCCACCTCCCATTCAAACCTTACACTGACCACCAGGACATGGAGCCAGAAGTCCATTTTATATGTATTCTTCTCCTTTAATGGCGGGTAGAAAGGGGTGCGGATACAGCCCACAAGACCTGGGACAGGCTGTGCTACCTTCAACAGGGACAAAGACACCCGGCTGGCAGTCAAACATGCCATGTCTGTGATGCTTCTAACTTTACAACCCAGTGGTTCTGACGAGAATGGGGTACAGGGGGAGCTCAGTACACCCTTCATGCTTGGGGTGTTCCAACTTGGACAACAATTAGTCTGGTGGCCTGAGAAGCCCATTCCTGATTCAGCTTTACCAACGCTTTGAGTCTCTGGCCAGGCACATACCGCTTGTTGGCTGCAAGGGGCTTGCCTGAGGGGTTCCTGGCCGTGAAAAGTGCACAGAGAAGGTTTAAAAAGGATAGGCTCTGCTTTGGAAAGATAAACATAATCAACTATCACAGTCCTATCTCTGCTTATCTCGATGGCCCCTCTAAAGAGAAAACACAAATGAAATATCTGGATGGGGTAAGCAGCAGTGGGAGAACAGCTAGAAATGGAAATTAAACATCTGAGTTCTAGCTCCAGTTCTACTGACTTCTTGGTTTGGCCACATACCTATCCCCTTCACTCCCTGGGCTCTGGATGGGATGCTGCTTTCAGGTTATGTAACTATGTATCGCTAAGCCTCAGTATCCTTATCAAGAGAAGATACACTCTAAGAAAGAATCTTTACCTGGTGGTGTAGAGAGAAGACTGAGATAGATGATTTATGTCAAGAGCCCAGCACAGTGTCTAGCCCATAGTAAGTCTCAATAAAGTTTAATGATTCATCTGACTTCTTGTAAAGCAAGTGGGAAGAATGGGCTCTATGACACCCTGTAGCCCTAAGATTGTTTTTATTCTAAGCTTTGGTGAGATGAAAGAGAGGGGTACTGGGCATGCTGGTGGAGAAATCCAGGCTCAGAATTTAGAAAGCAAAGGTAAGTTTGCCCTGGCATCTGTATAGCGGTGATGTTTACATGTTCTAACCTTGAGCTAACTTGATTATTGCTGGGCAAGTCAACCGGCACATTAAAATAATGATCACGGCGCTTGGAAAGCACAGCACAGATAGAACACAGTCACTTTCATCTGGCTGCAGTCACACCCTGAGACCTGAACATTCCTAGGTCTGGAAAAAGTCTTGGTTCTTCCAGGTTCCCCTGACAATTGGCTCCATTTCTGGTGAGTCACTGAATAAGTCAAGAACCACCTACACCTAGATTATTGCTGTCGTTTGAATAGTGTTCCTTGAAGATGGGCCTACAATAGACGCCACCTACAAATATTCACAGATGACCACCTTGCTAGAGTTTGAACGAGGTTTTTCCTACATGTTCTGTGACTTTGCATCTCCTTTCTAACTCCCAGTATACAATCGGACCTCCACAGCATGGCAAGCCCAACAGGACAAATGACCAAACGAAAACTCCCAGCGCTCATGGGTCAGAGGATGGAAGTCATTCCAGTGGAAAGTGTTGGCTCCAGGTAGACCCAGCTCATCATTCCTGGTTTCCCAGAGTTCTGGAGACTGGGGCTGGCCCACCCAGAGTGGCACCACTAAATTCTACACACTCTATTAGAAATTCAAGTGTAGACAGTATCTTCAACTAGACCAAGCTATTAGATATTAATGTTCAGACAACACCTACCTCACTCCAGACCAGCATGGTACCGAATATGACCTGTAACCCATCAAAGAAATTGTCCCCTATGATGATCACAGTCGCGCCTCCCGTCGTCCATCCTTCACTCGGGCTGATGGCTTTGATACAGGGAGTAGCTGCTTTTCAACACACATGAAAAAGAGAAGGAGTCTGCTGTTAGAATCAAACTTTAATGATGGGAGACTTGAGGAAAAGAAAAAAAAAATCTTTTATCTTTTCACTAACAAAAAGTCCCTCAAGATCTCAGCATTTCCTAGCTGCATTAGGACCTGAAACCCAAGGGTGCAATTTCAGTTTTTAAAAGCATTCTTTTCACTCTTTCTATAGAGAGACATATATTGTATCCAAATTGTTTTCAAACCTGAAATCTTATTAAATAAAACACAGATGCAATATTCAATTTATGAAATACTAAAGATCATAAATAATGAAAAATGAATGACTTTCTGGAACACACTGGACACCTGATGGAAGTGCTTCACAATGAAATATACATCCTGAAAAGAAAACCCATAGATTTTTAGATAACCGTTTCGGTCCAATGGGAAGAAAGATAGAAGGTACAAGCAAAAACTTGATTCTTGCTGAATGCCTTCTGTCTGTAACACTAACATAGAACATTCTTTGTTAAAAATCATTAAGATTTTTTTTTTTCATTAAATGTTACGGATTCCATTTTATAGATGCAAGTATGCAGGTCACTCGGGGTGAATTATGTAACCAAACAGCTGAGTCAGGGCTGGACCACAGAGAGTCCCCATGACCTTTGTTTTGTCATTCCCAGGCACAAAACCCTAGAACTGACTTTTTCAGAAGTTCATATCCCTTCTTTTTCCATTACAAATGGCCCTTGGAGATGGGAAATAATTTGCAAATATTGTAATTCCAAACAGACTGGAGGTGGTTTGCCTGATGAGCGTGGTGTACTTTTAAGAGAATTGCTGGGCATACATGTATTTGCAGGATTATGTTTTTGAAATGCTCGGAGGGCACCTTCCTTCCACTGAGGACTTGTACCTCCCCAATGCCATGCTGCTTTCCTTGTGATTACTTTGATGAACACGGCCAAAGTGAAATTCTTAAGTAAGGAATGTGTTGTGCAAGGAGAGAAAACGAGACCCTCCTTTTTAATAAAAAGTTTATTAAGTATCCAAGATTGACTTTCCAAGTATTGAAGCCAATGAGAGCACCAGTTAATTTTAATGGGGAAAAAAAAAAAAAAAAAAAACTGGCAAAAAGTTATTGGACTTTGTCAAATTTGGCAACATGTCTAGCTTTGACTTTTGCAAGAAGAAAGAAAATACGAAGCCCAGCCCAGTGGGACCATTGCTCACGTGCCACCACACAAACAAGCAGAGTGGGTTTGATTCCGATTCAAATTAATCTTATAAAATTGCAAAGAGAAATTAGGAAATATCCAAACCAAACATTTCACGTTGGCTTCACTTGTAGTAATGCATTTACAACTCAAACGGGGCAGTGCGGATGCCTTTTCTCTCCTCCACTTTCTCCCAAAAACAAAATAATTAATCAAGAAAATGTAAATGATTCATGACTTGAAAATTCTTGTCCAATTTTTAACACACATCAAGGTTGTGACTCAAGTTCCACAGGCACGGGACTTTTTCTTAAACAACATTTTTCTTCAAGGGCAAAAAGGTTTGCATGCACGATCAAGTACTCCAAACCAACGATAAACCATGATGTATGTCTCAAGCAATTTATAAGAGAAATAAACTACATTTAACAACTATGTAAAATTCTTAAAATAAAAGCAGTTTGGAAATGTTCTAGGAAATGTCTCAAAATCTTGACTCTTGATTTCTCACTCAGTATATTCAGCTGCTCGAGTGGAGTAGAAAAGGTCTTGCTATATCCCTGGATACTTCTGAGAAGAACGGGATATTGGTTTAATTGAACTGATCTTGAAAGAGTCCGTCCTGATGAGAAAGTGTGGAAGCCAGCGGTATTGTTAAATGCTGGCCGTGTGATTACCTTCATAAATCACAAAATAATTTTGGTGTTTTTATATCTGTGTTAGCTTGGGGATTTCTTTTAATTTTTTAAAAATCACACAAGCATGTTTCTTGAGATAAATATGGTCTCGTCCAGGCTTTCTCATCACTGTAGAGAAGGAGACAGAATGTGCTGGTGTATCTTTGAGAGACTCTCCTGCGGTAAAAATGTTACAACACATCGCCAAGACCTGCTGGATTTAGACGTGAGCCCCGCCCTCTTCTTTCCATTTGTTATTTGTAGGCTACAAAAGGCATGTAAGTGTGTGTGTGTGTGTGTGTGTGTGTGTGCACATGCGTGCTTTCAAACATTTCCTAAGAAAAATTATGTCTTCAAATTTTGTGAGCAATTGTCCAGCAACAAAACTATATGCACCCAGTCAGAAGAGAGAAAGAGCACAAGCTCCCAGAGATAACTTGGTGAGGAGACAATATATGACACTATCTTATTAGATTTTTGGAGAAAAAAGCCTTGAAGGAAGTACTCCCAGGAAAAGAATGGCACACCTCACCGCTCCATCCATCCTACCTCAATAATCAACATCAGCCACTGTCCCTGCTTGGAGAATAGACGCCAGTCTTAGAACAGGTAAGTCATGCAGCCCTTTGTAAATTTAGACCTCAACCAGTTCCAAAGGTGCTCTTATACATCTGTATGTCAAAGCAGTCTTGACAGGAAGCGATGGTACTTCCCCACAGGGACGTTTGGAAAAGATGTCAAGGAATCATGGGTTGCCCCACTGAGAGAGAAGGGTGAGCAAGAGAGGTAACTGGCATTCAGTACCTGGAGGCCGAGGATATTAACTATCTAACAGTGCCTGGGATAGTCCTCCAACATGAAGAACTCTAAAATGTCAACAGTGCAAGGTAGAAAACACTTTGACTACCTAAAATGATCAGACCCAAGAGCAGGTGCTAAGAACTCACAGATCCATACAGGCCAAGTCAAGAAACACAAATGAATGAGGCAGTGCAGGGTCTCAGAACAAGCATGAGAGGGATGGCCGCTGACACTCAGAACTGGGGAAGCAGTGGGAAATGACAGGACACTGGTGATTTGCTGAATATGTCCCCCATGGTGTCAGCTGCTCCTCAGCTCCAGCCATCGGTAACTTCACACAAACACAGGTAGGCCTGGGGTGGGGTGGGGGTGGGGGGCTTTCAAAAAAACAGAAGCCCAAATTTTTATGTGAAATTTCCCAATCTCTAAATGTTGGCAACTAATTCAATAAATTGTGTTGGCTAAACAAAATGTTTCTGGGTAGATTTAACTTGCAGAGTACCATTTTACCTGAGTAAAAATTGGCCAGATTTAAAGCAGCCCAGGAAAGACTTACAAATATGACCAAAATGTTCACAGCAGTACCGACAGTGAATATTCAAGAGTCTAGGTACCCCAATCAGACAGTGGTTAAATAAACTATGGTATATCCATACTATTGACTGTTAGGAGGGTCATTAGAATGGATGAAAAAGATTCTATAAACTGACATGGAAAGATGTCAAAATACGTTAGGAATGAAAAAAAGCAAGTTGCCATCTAGAGAACATTGTGACCCTTTCTATTTAAAAAATGATATATATGAGCCTGTATGTGCGTAAGTGTGAGTGTGTGCGTGTAGTTACGTGTGAACAGGTATGGTAGATCAAGGTCTGGAAGGATGTACGCCAACTGTTGTCAGTGTGTCCATGTGCAAAAGGAATGTAAACAAAGTGGGAGAAAGAGAGCAGGGCAACTATTAAATGTTACTCTATAGACATCTGTAGGGTTTGAATTTTTTCAATGAGCACATATTAAGGTAATACATTATTATGATAAAAAATTAAGTAACAGCAGAGCATTTAATTCTGAAAGATACAGATTGTACTTTTTAAAGCAAATTGATACTTTTCTTTTTAAGCCAGTCTGAGCCTCTCCTTCCCTCTTCTTTTTGGGCAAGTTGTCTCTGAGAAAGCTCAGTTTTCTATACAGGAAACCCAGAGGGATGCGGAGGTGAGACAAGGAGAGATCGTTTTTAATATGGTCACAGAGGATGTATTCAGTGGAATTTGAAGGTGAAAAGATTTATAAAAGAGTTCAATCCAGCCCAGGAGTATAATAATCAATACAATTCTATCTCCAAGAAAATATTATGAAATGGGGGAAAGGAGAGGGAGTTTGAATATAAAACCACTTCTAGCTGCCAAATCTTGACTTAATTAATAAAAGATGCTTCCAATGAATTTTCACACATCCAGGTATCCTCAAGGACTGCTAGCCAATTCCTAGTTCTCAACCTCATTAAAAATAAAAGTTTGCGGGGGGTGGTATTTTTGCCTTTTTTTTTTTAACTTCTCCCCCCAACCCCAACAAACAGCCACTACAGTAGAGGAGATTTTCCTTCCTTCAGACTATGACAATAACATGATTACCCCACCACAGTTTAGCATAATGGCTCTGAAATGCTCGTGGCACATTGCAGAGTTAAAGTGGAAATTATTAGGTAGCTCTTCTTTGTTATAATAATGATCACTCCACAAATAAAAGCTCTTCTCCCAAAGGTACTGCAAGGCACAAAATGCTAATTCTGAAGATTATGTGTGCGCTTTTATTAAATATTACTCTGCCCTGTCTGTTGGAGGGCTTCTCTGCTCTGATTGTTTTATGAGTACCATGTTAATGTCATTCCCATCTTGCTAGCAGCAGGCACACATTTTAGCGTTTGTATGAGAGTTGATCAAAGGCCACGTGCTGGGGGAATTGCTGAGAAAACACGGACAAGCGATAAAAATCTAACAGATTAATTGGTTTAAATTTCATTTCAGGGTGTTGAACTTTGGCTCGGGACTCTAATACTACAACCGTGAGTCAGGGCCTAATTACCAGATTTCCAATTTGCTTCTGAACAATGGTCGTGGTGAGGAGAAGAGAGGAAAGCATGAAGTGTGTGTGTGTGGGGAGGGCGGGGGGGATCGTTCAGTCTCCAGTACATATTTAACAACTAATGTTCTGTGTGCAGACAACTGCACCAGGGGACACTGATGTCACCGGCTCTACCTCCCACGCGTTTATATTTCCTCCCAACAGCCACGGAAGGCAGAGGAAACATAGATGCCCTCAGCAGTTTAGAATTTTCTGATTTACAGAATCAATGTTGCAAGATCCGACTGCCTGCCCACTCGCACTGGAACATCAAGCTCTTTATTAGCAAGGTGAATTTATAAGCTGGAATCGCCCCTCCGCCTCCAATAGAAATGATCTATTTCACCGAGAGCGAGCAGGGCCAGCAGAGCCGTGTTTACCTCGGGGTTTATGGTTGGCCTTGGGAATAAGGGTTAATTGAGCTCAGAGGTGCCTGCCCATTGAGGTGAATTAGTGGTGTGTGCGGCAATCAGCAGGGTCCTGGGGCTGCTCTTACTTTTGCCTCTGAAATCTCTTTGTGCTGTGATCAATACCTCACTTGTTTGGGGGAGCTGGACAGAGGATCCAGGTCCAGCATTTATCATCTTTTATCCCCCAAAGGAGGCTTTTGCAACAGTTGATGTCCCATGATGGGAGCCTCATTAGAGAGATGTCATTGTACTTGTTTTTTCCCCCCTCCATTCCTGTATTTAAATTTGCTGGGGAAACAACACCCAATCAGGTGGTAAAATGCACACATTTAAAAACGTTCTAATCCTATTCTAAGTCCTAAGATGAGATTCCACGAATGCATATATAAGGTTATTTGCCATTTCCACCATGTGTAGTATAGGAAAAGGATGTAAACTCTCTTTTTCCAGCCTTCTGTTAACCAGAACTCTGTGAATGAGCATTTCCACAGAGCAGGTCACTGGTGCTTAGGGCAGAGATGAGGTTTGCATCAGCCCTCTCTGGCTTCTGGTAAAGACAGAAAGATGCAATTATGTTAAGTTGATTTTAACATTCAGAGTGTCTGAACACAGGCAAGGGCACCTGCTGTTTAAATTCCACATCTACCACTTAGTGTGGCCTTGACGCAGTCATTTATCCTCCCTAAGGCATTTCCTCTCTCGACACAGTGGCTTCCCTGTGGGTGCCCACCTCATAGACTTCTGGCAAAACGCAGAAAGTGCCTACTTGTGTTTTGTGCCTGGTAGATAGTACCCTCGCTGCTAGTAAATAACAATTATCGTTATCATCAGCTCCCCATTAACCAGAGTTTATTTATTTACTAGAATGCCCTACAGTCTCATCATTCTGGAGAGTGTAGTTTATTGTAAAACTTCCCTAGGAACTTCCAACGCAGCGCCTCGCCGACACAGCCTACTCAGTTCACTGAGGAGGCGGAGTTGGCATCGGTCCTTCCAAAGCAGAATGTTTTCTTAAGGCTCTCATTTGCCTGGAATGAATATTCATGGCAATCTTTTCAGAAATGAGGAATTGACTTTCATTTATTGTCCCAAACTTTGGAGAACTGGCAGAAAATGTTGCGAAACCCATGAGCTCAGTTCATTTCTGCGGGACAGTTGTGACCCCATAAAATCTCAGGCTTTTCTCCCTTGTATCTACTTGATTCTGGTGAAGTTGTGCTTGGAAGCAACCTGTTCCAGAGACTATGCGGACACAAAGTACCCCTGGCTTGGACTCAGCACACAGATATCTGCTCTTCCTGTTCAATGGAAAGGATGGTTTTTGCTGGGGGTTTTGAGTGAAATGACTTTCCTGACCGCACACAGCCCAGTAGCACCAACACCTGCGTTCGTTGACCCTGACAACTGGCAACCACTGGCCAGGAAGGAAGACAGAGTGTTTGCCCTAATGAGAAGACTGGCCCTCCATGTTTTCACCATATACAGGAGGCAAATCTATTCTGGGTTCACCCACCCTCCAACCGGATGCCTTAGAAACCAGTAGCAGTTATGGTGTCTGACCTGAACCCTAACACCAGTGTGTGAAAACTTCACATACAGAATCCTAGCTTCGCCACAGACTCCTACTCAGATAATAGACCAAAACACGGGACAGTTTCCTGGCGCAATGGGTAGCAGCAGTCTTTGTAACACTTAGGCTCTTGCTTTAATTTGAGTTACCAGATTTATTTCTGCCTTCCTTTTTCTTTTGCAGTAATTGCTTCATGCAGTTAAGCACTTTATTGTTTATTAGGGTTTCGGTTTTGTTTTGTTATGGGTCTACATTTATTGCTCCATCCGCTAGCATATCTAGATATTACTTGGCAAAGAATCATATATTATATGTGCAAAGGAGCTTGCCTTTGTCTGTGTGTGTGTGTGTGTGTGTGTGTGTGATGTGTTTGTCATTTTCAAGAGAAATGTAGTTCATGATATAGAAATTTCTCAACTCTAGATGCAATTAAATCTATTAAATATTAAATGAGGAGATCAAGAATTTCAAGTGTTTTTCATCCTTTATTCCAAAGTGATTTCACTTGGCAAGAAAGCCCTTTGCTTTGACAGCATTAATGGCTCTCACAGAAAAAGAGAAAAGGGAAAATTCCTGGTCACGAGATGAAAACACAGATCCAACACCCACTGACATCGAGGCAGGGTTAACCTGGTGGGGATATCTATCCAGGTATAGCTAAACTTAGCACAATAGCTAAGTTCCGAACTATACCATTTGCTAAATAATAGACCAAGCCCAAGCTGTATTTACTTCCTCTTTATTTTGCAGCTTTCTTATTCTATTCTGAATTAGCAAAATTCCTCAACCATTAGTGGACATGGCATCTGAGCAAGGGAAAAACAGAAATCCTGGTGCAACAGTTGCAATTCAAACATTCCACTTTTGGATTTCTGAGTTTGCCTTTCTGAGATCCAGGAACTGGGCAAGTTCACCACACAGGGTTATTTAGCAATTTAGTGGTGAAAAATCTTGACATGTTGATGTACCTATAACTTCTAAACTGCACTTGAAAGACTTGTTGAAGGCTTGATTTAATGACATGCAACACAGCCTTGTTTCATAATATGCAAAAAATTGTTTGTTAAAAACGCTTTGGAAGCTCAGAATTTTATAATTCAAGGAAGTGAGAATGTACTGTGCTCTACTTCATGTCTGACCGGCCACATCCTAAACTGAAATGCACAAAATATTAATCCTAGGCCAGCTAATGACATATATTACCACCGGCCTTATTTCTTTTTCTTCTCTCTCTCTCTCTCTCTCTCTCTCTCTCTCTCTCTCTCTCTCTCACTCTTGTTCTATGATTGTCAGCCACACCATTGCAAAGCAATGGGGCAAAATTATCATGGAAGGTGAGAGAACACTCAAAATGAATTCTTCACAGGTCCAACTGTGATATTTGTTGCAACAGTAGTAAATTCACTTGCGTCTGATTATACAATAAGTAAATAACTCTTTTCTTCCTGACAAGGAGAACTTTTCATGAACAAAATTATTTTTATCCCAATTCTTCTTCTTATCCTGTCGTAAGCAAAGTTCTGGATATGAAAGTCAAGGAAGAAAGGAAAATGAAAAGAACTTTCCAAAAATGGACACCAAATATTGTATGAGGAAACAATTTTCAGGTTAAAAAAAAAAAGTGCCACTGCTTCTTCAAGAAATACTCAAGTCTCAATTCACAAGCAATCTCTCTGGGCCTGGAAAATCATAAAGGCAAACACGAACAAGCCTAGTGGAAAATGTGGGACGCTCATCTTGGCTGGAGTCGTATTTTTAACAGGCCTTGAATGTGTGTGCCGGATTACCCAGATGGTCATACAGGAATCGGCCTGATAGGATTAAACCTTTATGCTGAACTCTGCTCCATCTGTTCGCCAAGGTTTGTCCCTCCGTGTCTGAATATGAATTTTTAGTCTTCTTGGGCCTTGGAGCTTAACTGAATTCAGCATTAAATAATAGATGCATGCAGATAATTTGACATTTCATTAGTTAGTCTCAGTTGAGATCAGCGTGGTCTTTTTTCTAGAACACATTTTTTTGAAGAATGTCCCTAGGAAGGAATTTAGAAGTGTACGGAATCTACTCTGGTGGTGATGGTTGTTGGAGGGCTTTGTGTTTCTCCTCCTACTGAATTCTAGGACTCATTCGACTCACTGTCATAATAGGGGTTTGCACTGATGTTTGCCCATAGAGAGAGAACAGGAAGACCTGGCATCCAGTCTGCAGAATCTGACTCTAAGAGCAGATGACATATAACTCTGACTAGATGAATGATCGAAACAGAATATGCTCATGTGTGTTTTGTTCTTTTTTCTTCCCCATTATAAGAGAATTGGTATTAGTCATCATTTGACAAAATTAGCTACAATAGCAGTTTCCATCATTTTCATTAGGTTTTCTATGTTTGAAGAAGGCCTTTTGTGGGGGAGGGGTGTAATTCAGGCTTCATCTGGAATGGAATAGGCTGATACTCGTTTTGCCCTCCTGTGCACATATCCCTGGAAGCAGTGAAGTTACTTATTTATTAGCTGGACAAGTTGGCTTGGGGCAAGTTTCCGGACACAGGCTGGTAAGTTACCAACGGGCCAAAGTCTGGTAGATGGTTCTGGGGTTTCCAACCCTGTAACAAAGGAAGGAAGGGAGGGTTCTGACTGCTGGGCTCAGCAAAGCAGGTCAGTGTCAGAAACTTCCAGGCAAACGACATGCAAATGGAGAAGTTGCATGAGAGAGGGATCCTTCAGAATCCTACTTTGTGGCAGGTTTATGGCAATGTGATCAATGTATGCTTGTGATGGAAACCACAGGGACGGCAGGCAGCCCGTGGAGCCTTGGCTCTAAGAACATAGGCTCCCTCTAGCAGCCAGGCAGGCCTCCATTGCCTTTCCACAGTCCCCTTGGCAACCCCAGCTCTTGGCTCTATGCGATCATGAAGGACAGGGTCGATCAAGCAGCTCATCAAGAAAGTGAGGCTTTCCCCCACACAGGTCTAGTTACTCCGTTTATGCACTACCCCTAACTGCAGAGTGAGAGAGCAGAGAGCAGCAACACTTCCCATTCAAGCTTCAGATGACTTGTTCTTATTGGTAGGAATGAACAGAAAACATCTCGAAAACACAGAGCTTTGGCTCCTTAAATTGATGAGAATTTCTAGTTGGGTCATAAGGGGGGCTTGTCTTTCTGAAAGGAGGTGATGCTGTGTGATGAAGCCCACTATAAGTAATCTCTTGTGAAATGAGCATGCTCACACACACAGTCCCAGTGTCTATTCTCCACATTTTATTCTAAATAAGGACACCCGACTGGACGTTCAATCCCGTTCCTTAAATCTGCTTTGCCCAATAGTCAGTAGCCACATGCGGCTATTAAAATCTAATTTTTAATTAATTGCATTTTTTTAAAAAAAGAAATGATTTTCTCAGTCATATTAGGCACATTTCAAGTGGTCAGTAGCTACATGCGACTAGTGACTATCATATTGAGTAGAAGAGAGACAGAACATTTCCATCATTACTGCAGTTCTATTGGACAGTGCTAACCTAAGGACCAAGTTTAGATACCTGAGACTGTACTTGATAAAGAATAATCAGAGCTACCATTTATGGGGTGCCCTCCATATGCCAGGAACTTTGCTAGGAATAATTACTCTCTCATATCACCAGCAATGATCACAAAATCAAATGCTCATAGGGATAGACAGGAAGGTAAGTAACTAAAGTTGGCAAGGGGTAACACTGTGGGAGAGGTGGGGACTGTGGCTAACTGTAGAGTATATGCCCCACCCAAAAGGGACACAACTTCTGTTTGATCTAATTGTTACCATTTGAGAATGTGGGTCCAGCACTACCAGCTTTTCTGAATACAACAGAATTTGCAAATCCAGATTTTCATATACAACTTCATTATTTTTTCATTGTAAAGCAACAAATATATTGTTTCTTTAAGCACCATGCAAACCAAATCTAAATATACCTTCTGGATTCAGTCCATGATGTGAATCACCAATGTGCAACTTCTATAAATCCTTAGAGGGCCAAGAATCATCTTTTAGTTACTAATTTCTGCCAACTACCTAACTAATACTGCCACTAACTCATCAAACAATAAACACAAACCACCACCACGGCCAATCCTATTTCTGATTGAGAAAGGCCTCACCCAGAACAGTACAGAAGTGCCCAGCTAGCCTTCCTCTGCTATGCAGAAGAATTTCTACAGGCAGTTTGGGAGACGAGGTCCCTGCTCCTGAAGGATTTCTATTGTCATCATGCAAGACAGCATAGATAGTGACTTTTGAAGGAAACTGTTTTGAATGTGAGCAGCATCTCAAAATCACCCTTGCCCAACCTTTAGCAATGCACAACTCCTGCTTTGTGCTTTTCAGAATAGTAACGCTTATATTTCTCTCCACGATCGAGGCTGCCGCTGCTAATGTAGTTGAGTGAACTTTTATTATGGAGAGCCTTATCGTTTTGAGCCAGTTTCCTCTCCTCCCTGACACATTCAGTGACAGTGCACTCCAGTGTTTGTTATAACACAGATGTTTCCGTGGTGATGATCGGTGACGTCACGAGCACCAAAATGTGTATCATCAAATTTATCCAGACGGAGTTGCAAAGAACAGCGGGAACTCCACTTCCATCTGAACTTCATGAGGACTGACTCAGCTTCCTCAAAAATTACTCTTTGGGGTCCGGGCTGTTCAATCTGGGCAGCAAAGAGCAAACACTCACACTTGCCTGTTTGTGATTCATTTCGCTATTGGATTTAATTATGTGCAAAGTCTCCTCTACATATCCAAACCCAGATTAACCTTCCTCAGAGGCCAGCTTTCAAAACGTTACTGCACCGCTCAGAACTTTCTGGTGTTTCCCATTAGCCTCCATGATCAAGTCCACCCTCCTGAGTCTGGCCAGTTCTCCCTTCCAACCTCATTCCCCACCGCTCCCAGCTTGGAGGCAGGACTCGGCAGCCGTTGAGACCACTGGCTCTGGCTTCGGGAGGCCTCAGTTCGCATTCCGGCTTCACCACGCATGAGCTTGGGCGAAATATATTCCTTAAGCCTGCATCTCTACCACTTTAATTGGACATGTAATTTAAGAGAACCCACCTCATGAGGTTGTGGTGAGGTATGCATGAGTGAACCTGTGTGTACAGAGCTCAGCACAGAGTATGCAAGGAATACGTGTAAGAGAGAACGAAGGAGACGAGAAATCGCAGGAGGAGGAGGAAGACGGGGAAGAAGGAAATGAAGATGATGACAGGATCTCCAAATCCACCGTCTCCAAACATACTTCGCACATCTCCACCATTTCTTTTTCAGGAAGGTGATGGCACTCACTTCCACCCAAACAGTATTTGCCAAAAAGACTGATGTTGTATGTGCTGTTTCCTTCCATCCCCATCTACAAAGCACTTGCCCTTCAGTGAACCTCTTCATGTCTTTCCCATTCATCTGCCACCTACTGCACTTTTCCTTGAACTTTTATCCTGATATATGTATGCATGTGTGTGTATGGCTGGGCATATATATATGCCAATTAACCCTACTGTCAATGCATCCCTTGCAGGCAGGGACCTCATTCACTCACAAACTGGATAGACAGTACTCTGCACTTAACCAATATCTGACAATTAATTGACATTGTTAAATTTTCAAAGGGCTTGCTCATTATCTCAATTATTCTTTTTTTTTTTTAATCCTCACTCGAGGATATTTTTCTGTTTATCTTCAGATAGAGTGGGAGGGAGATAGAGGGAGAGGCAGGGAGAGAGAGAGAGAGAAATATCGATGTGAGAGGGACACAGCAACTGGTTGCCTCCTGCACGACCACGACCAGGGGTCAAACTGCAACCGAGGTATGTGCCCTTGGCTGGAATCGAACCTGAGACTCATTGGTCAGCAGGCCGATGCTCTACCACTGAGCCAAACAGGCCAGGGCGAGTCAATTATTCTTAATATCAACGCTGAGTTGTAGGTAAGCAGACATTATTCTAAATTCTACTTTACAAATGAGGTAACTGAATCTCAGAGACTCACTTGAACTTGAGACTTTGAGAATTCACAATGGTTGATGGAGTCAAATATTTAAGACACCCAAACTACCCTTAAATTGTGGCATTTAAAATTTCTGCTCAGTTTGGCTAAAATATTCACTTTAATCATATAAACACAGCCAAAGTCCCATAAACTCTTAGTTGTGCAATTCCTTGTTCCCAAGATAGAGGGTGGATATTTATTAACTTTGCAGAATATTACTACTCTGTTTCCAAGTAAAGTTATTTTCCCCCTAAGACTCAGCCCCATGTATGAATTATAGTAAAATCTCTCTCTACCTTCTTCCATTTCCAACTTCAAAAAATGGCATCCTAATATAATACCGCAGGTGCCAATTTAAACACAGGAACACTGAAAATACTGCCAGACTTCCAGGCTGAGAAGCCTTTCTATTGTTACAAGTTGGACTGCTAAACACACCAAGTTTGAACATCTAAAACAAGTGATAGCAGGACTATGAGCACGTACATTTTTAAAGTGTAGAGTAGTTCCCCTCAACTTGCATTCTCAATCTGGACATTATCCACTTCAGTGGTGTTCATTATAGAATTGTGCACATATAAAAAAATAATAAAAGTTTACTGATGAAATAGGTTATCATAAAACAGTACCTTACTAACATTTTCCCCCAACCTTTTCTTTTCAACAAGGGCTGGATTCCACAGGCTTTCGCTAACCAAATCAAGGAGAGTTTCTAGGATTTTGCCAAAGTTGAAAGGTAGAGGAATCTGAGGTATGACTTTATAGATTTGTTGCACATAATAGTTACTGGAAGAACACAGCTAGTTTGATGATTCAGCCAGAAGATTTTAACAAAGAATGACCAAAACTCTATTTTCCTCCTCTACACAGAAGTGATAAAATGCATTGGAACTGCTGGGACACAATCCCCTCACCCATCACCCCACACACGATGTCCCGAAAAGCACCCGCCTCAGGCCCAGCACAGAGCAGGTGCCCACAGTATTGGCTTCCCACCTGAGCTCAAAAGAGAAGTAGACAAAGAATAACAATTAAAGAACGTTCTCGATCTGTACCGACCCCATTAATTTTAATCAGTCTTCTAAATAACATCTAAAGTCTACTGCTATTTGTATGTACTTCATGGAAGCTCCTCCTTTGAAATTTTTATGACTTTGCCCCAAGGGCAATGAAAGGAACCGCCGTGTTGAGAAGGGCCCCAACCTGACCCTGTCTGTGCCTCAGTTCCCTGTGTTCTCCCGCTGCATGTCTCCCCAGCGCCACAGGTGACGAATGTGGGTATGAATGACTGGCGTCCTGCTGACTACAACTGTCTACTAAATAAGCCAGCAACACAGGAGCATATGTCCGCGTATAAAATATTGATTAATTTCACAGATTGGGATAAAAATATATTAGTACTTGGGTTCTGCTTTCATGCTTAGTAGTCAGATAAGTATTTGGCCAATTCAGATCTATTTCTGTGCCCTGTGGGCTCGAGAGTGTTACTTTTGTGTTTCACTTTTCCTTCTCTGGTTACCGTCTGGTTTCCCATGTCTGTTAGAGCTCTGTTATGACTGACCAGCAGCATACGTTTAATGAGGATTTTAATTACCAGGTCATCTCCCAGCCAACTTGCCCGAGGCAGGCTGGCAGAAAAGTCCTACAATCCATGCCTCAGACTTTCTCTTGCTCCTCTCCGGGTAGATCTCTCTCCTCTCTCTCTCTCTCTCTCTCTCTCTCTCTCTCTCTCTCTCTCTCTCTCTCTTTTTTTCCCTGAGGATGCTAAAATCATGCTGATGGCATCATATTCATCTGATAAGGATGATGATCACCTAATTTCTATAAAGTTTCATTTCTGTCCACTGAGTATTTCAAGTTGCAGGGCTGGCACAGGGAGATTGAGATGGGGTGCCTGATAGCGTGACGTGATACCAGGATTTTTTATCTTAACCCAGAAAAGCACCTTCCCGTATATCACTGCACATGCCAATGAGTGTTCCCTGGGGCTTTAGCACAGATCTGGCTTTTCAATTTGCCTTTGAGTAACGTCGTCAATTTGCTTCAATTGAAGCAGGAATTGTATTACGTGATCAAATAGCAGGAGAATTTCTCTCCACCTCTGAAGTCCAATGCAAGGGGATTAGCATTGACTACACAGTGGAAAAGAACAGCGGTGCTGACCGCCTTGTGTCAGCTGCTCGGAGGTCCCACTGCTGCAGATGCGAAACCTCCTCTTCTCTGGCCACAGCCAACTCGGAAGGATGGTCTCAGTTTCCCTCCTCTGCTGGATGAAGAGAACAGTAGTGCCCTCCTATGGTGGTTGAGAGCATTAAAAGAGATGATACTAGGTGCACAGCACTGAACCTGATGGTAGTAAATGCTCAAAGGCTGCTCTCCAAAGAGCAGAATCGTCATCACTGCAAACACCGGCCTAAAGCTAGCATTTTACTCGGCAGAGAGTTCTGTGAGCCTGTGATTAAGAAAATACATCGACTCCGTATCTCCAAGTAAAAGAGAAACCAACCTTGGAGAAATGTCCAAATTTGTTTTCTGGAAAATGGATCTCAGACCCAGCACATCTTCCCCGTCAGCCCTTCCCCACGCTTCTAATATTTTGTCCTCATGTAGAATTGTGGACATGCTTTCCCCTCTGCCTGAAAGGCTCCTTCCTCTCTGCTTGAGGAAATGGCATTCATTTTTATTTTAACTGTTAAAAGTGTCCCTCATTCTTCAGCCCTGGCTGAGTGCCCCGGTTGAGAGCTCTCTTAGCAGTCTGTATTTCTCCTTCCTAGTGCTTGTCATCATTACACTTTACACAACTCTATGTGCAATTCTTTGCTTAACAGCAACACACAAATACACACACACACAACTATATACCTCACAGTGTCCACAACTGTCCTTGCTTTGTGTTCACTTCTAAAAAGAAGAATGATCAGAGTTGTTAAGAGATTAAGGAACTAAACAGAGTAGCGTCAACGTTGAGACGTCTTCCAGCGGTTGTTAGCAATCACCACGACACCCTCACTGGGCTTCCTCAGTGGAGAAGCAGTGGCCCCATGGGATCCGGTTCCCTAGGCTGACCTGGCCCCCATTCCAGCTGCAGACACTCCATTCTTTTGGGGGTTAAAATTAGCATCAGTAAACTCCCCCTGCAGTGGGCTCTCATTATGCAAGGGCCCAGGTGGATCTTGCTGACAGATGTTAAGGTTAGAAGGAAGGGTAGCAGCCAGATGAGAAAACAGAGCCACCCCTTCCGGAGGTACCAGCACTTCCTGACTTTAGGCCTGGCTGGTTCCTGCCTGCCCCACCCCTCCCCCATGCATCAGTTTCAACACAGTTGCTGCTCTTTCTGTCATTTGAACTCAAATTCTATCTCGGAAATTGATGGGCGATCCTGCCCCTGACAACACAATGTCCGCTTGTTGGTGTCCAGCTGGTTCCAGGTGTATGATCATAACGCCTGCCTGGGTGGACCCGCTCGTCTCTCCCTCGACTCAAACCCTCCCTTTCTGCACTAATTTCTCCTCCCTAACATGCAGACACTACCTGTTGAAAAATAAAAACAGAGTTAACACCTTGGGAGACTTTTTTTTTAAAATAATGCTCATCCAAGGATATGTTTTTCATTGATGGGAGAGAGAGAGAGAGAGAGAGAGAGAGAGAGAGAGAGAGAGAAACATCGATGTGAAAGAGAAATATCAATTGGCTGCCTCACACATGCCCCCGACCGGGCATCGAACCTGCTACCTGGGTATGCACCCTGACCAGGGATCAAACCCACGACCCTTCCGTGCACAGGGCAACACTCTAACCACTGAGCAACACTGCCAGGGCAGGAGACGTTTTAATTTTTAAAATCCTATGAGGATATTAAGTCTGTTCTAATGGTAAACTGAACAACATACATTTTCTTTTAAATAACAATATTTGACTTAAAAAAATACTTTTTTTTCCCAGGGTCTTACTGTTTCCTGGTAACTTGAAAGAATTATTACTTCTCCCAACCCTTAACTACTCTAAGACAGGGTTTTCCAAACTTCAGTCCTGGCTTTGCTGCACCTCAGTCCCACTTAGGTTATGACATTATTTAGTAGTGACTCTGTTTAGATTGACTTACTTTCTCTTTACATTCAGTCTTGCCCCAAGCAATAATAGCTGTGAGATGATGACTTTGAAGTAGTTTGTATTTTTTTTTTTTTTGCTTATGCATTCAAATAGATAAATACATTTAAAAATTCTTTTAAACATTTCCCCCATCTCAATACGATGTGGGAAACCGAGTCTAAAAGCTCACTGCTAACTTCAAGTGGATGCAACACGACACCAGCTCAGCTGAGTTCAGACAGGAGGACGTCAGGTGAGAGCCACCCAAGGCACAAGTGGCCGTGGAAGCCATACTCGTGGCCTTTGCAGGCCTCCTGGAACTCACCGAGAACCTCCTGCAGAAACGCCCGTGGTGAAGGGAAGTTGGCCTCAGATCTGTCCTGTGGGACGACCATCGCCTTGGGGGCCACTCCTAAGGCAGTGTGTGTGTGGCATCTCCAGAGACAGACCTCTCACAGAGTCCTCAGGGTTCAAACAACAGATCAGGGCCTAAAGGACGCTACCAAGCCCCCTACCCCTTTAATGAATTAGGAAACGGAGGCCCAAAGTACATACTTGAGGTCAGGTAGCAAGGTGGTGGCAATACTCTGTTTTTATTTATTCCTGCATGTATAACTGAAAATGTTCAATCACAGATGCTTCAGACCCACTCCCAGCCACACTGCCCAGAAATATCTCAACTTCAGAATATCTGTGACCAGTACAAAGACGTATTGGCATATTCGCCTCATCTCAGGCAAGTAAGGAGAAAGAGGCCCTTGGTTTGGACAATCCAGTATGCAGATAAGCACAACTGGAATTATGATGCCTTTCTAACCACATATAAGATTAAAAGATTAGGCTTTTAAAATATCTGCCATTTTTTAGCCAAAATATAAGTAGAAAGCACCACTCTCCTCCCCCACTCCATCCTCCACATACTTTGTGCTTATTAAAATAAGTTAGGTGTGACTCACTCATTTATTAGGTCACACAAAATACCAAATACTGAAAGTTTCCCACAGTTGATGGGTTTCTCAAGAAATTCATATAAGAAAACAGCCTCCCCAAATCCCTATCAGTTTCCCGTGTCGTCTGTAGCGTGAGGCTCAGTCACCATTCAGTACCTTAACAAGGATGCTGTTGGTTTTGTAACACCTCACTCACAATCTCACAGTTTTCTCCTGGTCTCCTTTTTCTCTACCTTGCGTACATGCCAGGAAGCCCATATGGTCAACATATGATTTCTATGGAGATGAGTTAGAAGATCCTTGCAAATAAATAAAATATTACCAGCCTCCTTCTTACCTACCTTGCCAACCCCAAAGACAACATACCAGTCATGAAATAAAATCAGCATTTTCTTACCCTGGCCAGTTTGGCTCAGCATTTGGAGTGTCGGCCCACAGACCAAAGAGCTGCGGGTTCAATTCTGGTCAAGGGCACGCACCTCAGTTGCGGTTTGGTCTCTGGCCCTGGTGGGGGTCGTGAGGGAGGCAGCCAGTCGATGTGTCTCTCTCACATTGATGTTTCTCTCCTCTCTCTCTCTCTCTCTCTCTCTCTCTCTCTCTCTCCTACTCTATCTGAAGATAAATGCAAAAATTATCCTTGGGTGACGATTTTTTTTTTTTAAATAAGCATTTTCTTCATTTGACTAGCACAATGTGGTATAGCCATGGGAAAAATAGGTTATTGAAGGAAAATGAACTATACGGTAAACCTGAACATACACAGTATGCCCATTAAAAAATAAAAAGAGATACTCTGGGCTAACTTTCGAAAGGCCTATTTAAGATACCAGCAAAATTGCCTTCCTTGTACTGGGAAAAATAAGAACAGTGGGATAGGAGATGGAAAGAATTTAAGCGTAATGTTCAGAGCAAGTGGTAGGGGGTGTAGACTCCGAAGTCAGGCTCCCTGAGTTTGAACCCGACATTTACTACTTATTTGCTGTGCGTCTCTGGGCAAGTTACCGGACGTCTCTGTCGCCTCAGTTGCGTCATCTTCCAGCGGGGTGCCACAGCAGACGTGTGCCCGCCTAACAAAGGCGCGATGAGTGTTCACTGTCCTCATTCATGGGACTGCTATTACACAGAGCGGTGTGGTTAGGTACACCTGTGGTCCAGGCCCAGGTCCAATTCTGATTCGTTTTGTGGCTTTGGATACATTACTGACCCTCTCTAAAGCCCAGTTTACTCATTTGTAAAATGGGGCTAATAATTATTACAGCTCATTAGATTTGGAAGGATTTGATAAGATAACATAAGTAAAATGATCACCACAGTGCTAGCAGGGAGTAAATGCTCCATAAATGTTGGTTGACATTAGTCCAAAATAACAATAATAGCAATAATAATAACAACCCAGATCACTACCTGGCCTGATCATTAAGCCATGTGGCAAAGTCTCTACAAGTTCACAAAGAAGTCAATAGGTAAACTCTTTCTAAGCTGATTACGAAAAAAATAAAAAAGTGAATCAAGAAGCCAAAACCATCTAGAAAAAGCACTCTCAAATGTTTGACTTTCTTCCTAGTTTGAACACATGCACTATTGATAGAATGAGAAGTGATCAGGGGGACGGCTTCAAGGCACAGCCAAGTCCCTGGTGAGCATCCAGAGGCTGGCAGAGAAGGGCCAAGTTATAAGCAACTCAGAGCAATCTTGCCCTGGGCTTTCATGACACAGGAGCAGTTCATGTAATTGAAACTGAGTTCATCAAAGCCCCGCTTGGTTGGTCCCCTATACCATTTCACAACTGCTACCGAGCAGGGCCCGAGCATCCCACGTGGGCCTGCGTGACTTGGCCTGGGCAGCCACTCCTGCCTCATCTCCTGCCATCCTCCCAGGGGCTGGGAGTCGCAGCAGCCATCCCAGCCCCTTTCGGTACCTTGAACTCACTTAAGCAAAATAGCCTTTGTATATGCTGTTCTCTCTGCCTGGAAGTGTTTCTGCCCTTGCCTGGTGAAAAACGTATTCATCTCTCAGGTGTTGGCAGAAATGTGATTTCTTCTTAGAAAGTCTTCCCTGACACCTCACTCCTCCTCACTCCTTTCGTGGTCCCTCTTTTATGCACAACTCGAGTGAGTTCGTTGTCAGAGTTGCTTGATATCTTCCTTCTGTGTTTACATCATCAACTCTGTGAAGACAGGGACAGTACCTGCCTTGTGCTACCGTGCCCAGCTCAGTGTCTGGCATGGAGTGAATGCTTAGTATGAATGAATGGAGGAAGGAAGGATTTAGAGACCACCATACTGACACCTTATTTCTTGGCTGAAGATCCAAAGGAAGAGCTAAACTGGAAACAGCCAGGAGATTTCTCTGTCCTCCTGAGGTCCTGTTTCTCCAAAGGCATCTCCTGAAGCAGGTGCCCGACTAGGAAAGGCATATGTCAATACTTCAGTTCAGAGCACCCAAAAAAATAGGCATGCTAAAAGGAGGTCTAAAGGTGACCCACCCCAGGGCTCATCGAAAACATACAAAACCGAGGCCACTAAAGCAAAGCGACCTTCCCAGAGTCACGCGGCCAGTTAGTAGCCGTCAGGACCAGAATCCCGCGCTCTGGTCAGACAGCTTGATGCTCCTTCTCAGAGATCCAACTGATACTTACTGGCTATTTCTTAGGGCCTCGTTATTCAAGGGGGAGAACAGGAGGCCTCTCCTTTCTGCCGGAAGCTCTAAGCTGACTCCCAAGGAGTAATCTCCCCAAGCTTGAACCATCTTTCTCCACATGTCCATAAAACAACAAATTTAAGTGCAGCTGGGCACCCGGAGGCAACGGGGCTGGACACCCAGCGGAAGCAAACACTGCTTCTGTCCAGGGCAAAAGGATTAAAGAAGGTCAAATGCTAAAGAGCAAGAATAACACCATATTGCCAGGGACAGCTGGAAGGGGACACTCCCGTGGAAAGGTCACAGCTAACTGGTGCTGGGGAACTCGGATTCCATTTCTCTAATGCCGTAATCATAGCAAGGGGCCCAGTGGTTCTAGCACCACTCTTCCTTCTACACAGTATTTTCAGTTTGACCAACCCCCACTTTTGTTTTGGTATGATTTATTTCGAGATCCTGGCACATTTATAGTTCACATCTCAATCTGTACAACTACTTTGAAGGGAAATTAAATGCATTCATATCTGACGCCCACAAAAGCTAAATGTCCATCATTTTCTTTATTTATGTATTTATTTATTTTTCTATTTATCTTCAGGTAGAGAGAGAAGGAGAGAAAGGGAGAGAGAGAAACATCAACGTGAGAGAGACACGTCGACTGGTTGCCTCCTGCACGACCCCGACCAGGGCTGGAGATGAACCACAACCGAGGTACGTGCCCTTGGCCAGAATCGAACCCGCGACTCATTGGTCCACGGGCCGACGCTCTACAGCTGAGCCAAACCGGCCAGGGCCATTTTCCATTTTTAAAAAGCAAGAGTGTTTTAAAGCATCTACAGTTGAGCCAAGAAACCAAGGAAGACCTCAGGTCAGAACTCATGAACATTAAAATGTTCATCTTCTAAAATCTCTTGATTAATCATAGTTCTGCTGATTTTTCAAATAAATAGGAAGATGGTACACATTCATAGTGGTAACAAATATCCTTAAATCTGTAGAACACCAGGTTGGGGCCTGAACCCCAGTCTGGGAAGGGGCACCTTCTGGTGGGAGGCTGAGCTTGGGACCCACTCAGATCCCTGGTAATCTGGGAAGGTCCTCCAACAGTCAAAAAGTGGGGGAGAATGGAAGGAAGAAAAAAGGAGGAAGGGAGAAAAACATATGCACATCAAAAATTTTTTAAAAGTCCCCTAAAAAAAAAAAAAAAGAGCATTTAAACTGCTTGTCAGACGGCTTCCTGACAAAGCCACTCGAGTGTATTCACAGGCATTTGCATAAACGCTGCCGTGAGTTCACCATAGCTGCTAGCGCTAATGGTACATAAAGTAATTTAGTCACTTCTCCCGGCATTCTATGTCAGAATGATGAGCGCCAGCTCTTTGCCTTGTTGCATATTAGATCATTAGATAATAAAGTGTTAGCGCATGCAAGCTGACAGGGTCCCTGCACTATAGCTTTGTGAGGGCACCACATTTTGCCACAGGGGGACAAAATAAAGAAACTGATGCCACAATTGGCCTTAAACCCAAGTCAACACAACCTGAAACTCAGGAGAACAAGGACAATACTAACACTCCCCGAGCCCTTTGGAGATCCCCAGCGCACAGTCCCAGAATGTGCCCAGGTGACCAGAAGACAAGGGTGGGCACACAAGCCAGAGCTGCACATCACCAAGGGTGGCGACAATTCAGTGTCTTTGGCCTTACGTCTATGCTTTTTAAAAAATCAGAACCCTGAAAGCAGTTACGCTCGGAGGCCGCCTCTCTCCCCAGCCGTACATCTTCCATAAAGCTATTGCTTAAAGAGGAAACCTCACTAGCTTAAACTCTCCCATAAATACCCAGCCAAAGAAAATCTCAGTATTTATGAATGAAGAAGAAGGAGGGTGAGAGCAATTACCATGAGCTTCCGCGTGCAGGGATTCACCCTCTTTGGATCACACTAGATTCCAGGAAATAAATTTGCCTTTGTCAACTCTCCTACTTGAAATACAGGGATAGTTATTTGAGCACAAAGGTGGTGAGTCTGTGGGTCCCACAGGGAGACTGCATGAATGTAAAGCGTAGTCTCTATTTCTCTCATACACAGAAAGACTGAGCCACGAAAGGGAACTTTCCTCCAACTGTCTGACACGCAGGATATAAATAGAGATGTGCAGAGTAGCTCAAAATAATTCAGGCTACCTGTAAATGAGATGGTAAAAAACCCAGAATGAGGGAAAACAGAGGCTCCTACAGATCACCTAAGAGTCAAAAAGTCATAGTAGTCTCACTGTGCAGTAGCTGCTGGAGGTGGGGGTGTGAGCGCGGAGGGGTCTGGTGGGGGGGGGGTCCTTTAAGTCTTAAAAAGCGCAATTTCAAATAGGATTTTTCAATGGTAAGATGAAGTATTACCATACCCCAAATCAACGTGAGTTAGCATCACAGGTCCACTCCCACACATCACCAATGAAAGCGTCCACAGCCACCCTTTTCAGAGTAAGTATTTCTGTACCTATCAACTTGAAGTGTCTGCATGCGTGGGTGGTTGTGTGTGGTTGGTTGATTCATTCTACAGAGAAGCAGATTTCCATGTTACTGTCATTACTAAGAACCTTAAGGAGGCGTCCACCCTTTTCATCTTCTGGAGAGAAGTGAACTAAGGCTATGGAGAGAAGGAGGCCCCCTAGCTGAAGGAGGTAGGACTTACCCACATTTGCAATGATGATTAACCATCACTAAACAGTGAAAGGTCATCACTTTCTTGAATAATATGCTAATAAAAACATGGCCATGTGTGGACTGGTAAACTGGAGCAGAGGATAAAATGTTGTCTTTAAAACTTAGAATAGCCCTGGCTGGGCGGCTCATTTGGTTGGAGCATCATCCCATACACCAAAAGGTTGTGGGTTTGATCCCTGGTTGGGGCACATACCGAAGGCAAATGATTGATGTTTCTCTTACCTCTCTCTCTCTCTCTCTCTCTCTCTCTCTCTCTCTCTCTCTCTCTCTTTCTCTCTCTCTCTCTCTCCCTCTTTCTCTCTCTCTCTCTCTCTCTCCCTCTTTCTCTCTCTCTCCCTCTTTCTCTCTCTCTCTCTCTCTCCCTCTTTCTCTCTCTCTCCCTCTTTCTCTCTCTCTCTCTCCCTCTTTCTCTCTCTCTCTCAAAATCAATAAAAACATATCCTCAGGTAAGGATTTATAAAATTAAAAAAACTTAGAATAATGTGATGTCGCAACTGAAATATTAATATGTAGACCTAGAAGTGAGAATATTTGAGCTGGGCGAGAAGGAAGAATGGAGACTGCGAATCGTTAAGCCCATGGCTATATTCCTCCTAAATGACTTGTCTCCCCCTCTTCTCTCTTCAGGGTTTAACATTTTTGTAATTAGTTACCAACAATGAAAAATTAGGAGAGTTTTAATTCTTGCCAAAATGAAACATCTGGCCCCATTGGGCTTTCACTCCCCTTGGTGACAACGGCCTGGGGCTGGGGCAGCAGAGCGTGAACTTGTCTTGTTCTGCAGTCTCCACCCAGCCTACTTCCCCTATGTATGTGACCAACCCCCAGCCAAGGTACACAGTTTTTACACCACCTCCCCCCTGCCCTGAAGATCATCACATTTGTTTTGTCAAGAAGGGAATTAAGGATCCCAAAAGGTAAGGTGACTTGTCCAAGGTCACACCAAGGGTAGAGGCAAAACTACAAACTGAATTTAGGTTTCCTGACTCCAATTGTAAGACTCTTTGCAATACATCATGATGCAAAATAATGTTTCTGACTTCCATGCCCAGAGGTGGCCCTTCCATCTGGTTGTGTCTTGTTGCTGTGTGTTGGGTTTCTTCGGTGGAGGGATAACTGCTTGGCATCATGTGCTCTCTCCCCTGCTTCCCAAGGGCAGGAATGGGAGCCAAGTGAGGTCTGCGCTCGGAGCACATTTTGAAACTGTGAATCCATGACTGGCACATTTCAAAGTGACAGTCAAGTGCATCCCCAGACAGGACAATAACTAACCAGTCACAGTAAAAAACAAGACTTTGGCTTTTAAGCCAGTGCTCTCCAAATTGTGCCCACTGAGTATTTACCTATCTTTTCCTTGTTTGTTTTACCTAAACATCTTCAGTCACACAATGCCTTAAGTGACTCCAAAGGTATTAAGAAGGCAATAATACTGTGAAGTGAGGATCAGAATAATTTTAAGTACAGAAATGGAATTGTGAATGTAATCATGAGCAAGTGTTTCAAATGGCCTCCTGCAAAAAGTAATATCCATCCATCTCAGCACTAATGAAACCATAAAGAAACAGCTTTTGAAAGATGATGGTTTACCTTAAAAAGACTGTAAAACTGGATGTGGTGAAGAATCCCTTCTAAGAGTGTTACATCTGGCTAATTAATAAAAAGCACAGTTTGTGTATTCCTTAAGCACAGAAAAAAAGAAGTCAAGCAAAAAGAATGATGATAGTGGTATGTTTGCTAAATTGGGATGGGCAGGGAAGGGAGTTTTCTACCTTGTGGACTATATCATGGACTGCTCAAGGCCCATGGAAAAATCAGGCCATCAGGTGTTAATTTGTATGGTAATGTTTTACAAAGAATCCTGCTGACCTAGCAAACTGGAAAGTAAAGTAGGGAAATGAGTTGAGAGTTTAATTTGAGGAGATTGGCGAAAATCTAGCATAGTGATTGGTATCCAATAGACTCAGTCACTGTTTCTTGGACGGATGGATGAAAGATGAGTGTATGAATGGATGAATGGATGGATGGATGGATGGATGGATGGAGGAAGGATGATAGATGAATGAAAAGATAGGTGGATGAGTAGATGGACAGACGGACAGATGGATGGATGATAAGACAAATGAATGTATGAATACATGAGTGGATGGAGGGACAGATGGATGGATGTATGGATAGATGGATGGATGGATGGATGGATGATGCATTGATAATGGATAGACTGACAGATGGAAGGTTGGACTAATATGTCACATATCCACGTAGTGCTGAAACATGCAGACATATATTCAACCGGACCATGGTTCCTTTGAGTGGCATCCACTTTTCTTTCTTCAAATTTTTATCTGGTTTCCTTCAGTCCTCTCAAAGGCACAACTGATTAGCCATAAAATCAAGACAAATGTGATTTCTCCCCACCAAAGTCTACCTCCAGAAAGCAGGCTGTGTCGTGCGGTGATGAGGGGAGGGGCCTGCACAGTGTCTGGGAGAAACAGTTCATCTGGGCTGCAGATTCAGGAAGTACTTCCCACCCAGACTCGGGACTTTGTCTCCAAATGAAGTTCAATATGTGGTCACAGAGATACACCAACAGGATTGTATGGAGGATGGAGTTCCTCATACGATCCAGTCAACTGTAAGCTCAAAATGTGTCATGATTTTTGTTACCCTGCTTTGGCCTGTGTTTGTCAGTCCAGTGGAAGCTTAAAATAAAGCAGTGGTCCAGGTCTCCCTCTGTCTCTCAACAAAAAGGAAAGATACATCAGCCATTCCCAGGGTGGAAAACTGTGCGACAGGAAAAGGACGAGATGCAACGATATCTTCCTGTCTTTAACTACTCAGCATCAATATTCTTCAACAGGACACAGGCAATTTGAAAAGGGGTAGAAAATGCGGTGGAGTTGGAAGAAAGAAACCAAATAAATTCACAATTAAAGGAGCAATGCCAACCAATGAAAATGATTCGCCTACCATGTTCCAGATAAGAGGGCGTACCTTCCGAGGGGTCAAGCCTCCGAGCCCTCCGCCCATGCTTGGAGTTATTATGGACAAACATGTTATCAGAGACTGCCAGGACATGGCCATCCACATTGACTGTCGTAGACACCACGACCTGGAGACAGAAGAGAGAAATGAATGAACATTTTAATATAAAAGCATGGAGGGTAATAAACTCAAGTTAAATAAATAACAGCTGGGAGCTGAAGAAAATTGCATAGCTATTTCACATAATAACTGGTGCTTATGCTGTACAAGTCTAACAAGAGGAGCTATTGATGAGTGGGTCTTTGGCATGGAACGCTTTTGATGCAGTTTTAAGTAAAATTGCACAGTTTATAGTTATACAGCAGAAGGTACACTGTTAACCATAATTTTAACAAGAGGATCTTTATTAGCATATTTTTTTTTTACACAAGGGTGGTTGTGTTTCACCTAAATTACCCTTCAGCTTAGACACTGAAGCAGATATCACAGTTGATCATGCAAATAAAAAATCTTTTGAATCTTTAAAATATCCCCCTCTGCCCCCACCCCCTTCCCCTGTGTCAGGGTTAAGAGGATAGAGAAATGAAAAAGAGCGGCTTCAGGGAGAACTGGGATGCGGCTTTCTCTCCTGGCTGTCTTTTGGGGAATTTCTTGTACCTTTTTTCTTCCCATATCTATTCAGTTACTCAGACCAAAGCCCCCCTTGCCACCTTCACCACCACTACCCCTCCCCCCAAAAAATCTCTGCTCAATGAGAGTCTTAGATTTGTGTTTCAAAGCCCCCCGGAATGGTGGCACTGGTCCAGGGTACAATTCACACACCCCGGCCACCTCATAAACTGACTCTGAACTCAGTTTGCCAGAAGGGCCACAGGAAAAGGTGTTTTCTCAGAGAATTTTGCCTAAAACAATGAGGAGAAATGACCTACACTTCTCCTTATATTAAATGGGGAAGAGGATTAAAACTGAAACCCACAGAGATATGTTTATTCATGCGACCTCTTACAACCAAATATAATAATTGTCTATAATTGCAGCTTCAGCTCCCACCTCGTGCTTTGACACGGCAAACAGCAATCAGCCAGCTCCCGTTTAATCCACCTATTATGTTGACTAATTAACTTTGCTCGACAGTTTATTTCTTCCTCCATTATCAGCCCCTGTCAGCCGCAAGCACCCTGCAGCATAGGGGGGACCTCAGGCTCTTTGATTGATCACCGATAGATTGACATGCAGATTAATTTAATTAGAATCACCTCACTTGAGAAATGAAAGACAATGGCAAGAGGGCTAATAGATCTGCTCTCATAATGAGGCGAACCTCCAGAGCCAAGGCTGAGGATTTCTGATTTATTTTGCTCAATTCCCCAGTTGCTTGGAAAGACTCGAGCTCTAATTGTTCTTGGTTTTGAGAGGCATTAGCCTCTGAAGAGGTGAACCGCTCTACCAGGATTGGCACACACTGAGGCCTCAGTTTCTGGGGAAGCCTTTTCTCCAAGTTGGCCAAAGGGGGCACTGAGTTCTAAGTCTTGGGCAATGCCAGTTTCGACACCTGTGTTGGGCAGAGGGGAAAGTGCTGGGCCTTGGCCTGTAGCTGCAAACTGGGGGCCCTGCCTGGCAAGGTGGCCCCCTCTGTGGACCCTTGCACCCACCAATGCCTGCCAAACTGAAAAGTTCCACTGTTCTCCGCTTTGACCTAAAAGCACCCTGACAAGATATGGCAGATTTCCTTTCCCCCTGCCTCAAAGATGGCAACAAACTGCAGCTCCCCATAGAGTCATGGGGTTGGGTTGATTTGATGGATGCTTTTCCTTCTAGGCCCTCACCTCTGCCCACCTGAGGCCCTGCTCCTTATACCAAGTCCTGGTCTCTCTCAGATCCAGATGCAGAAGTGAGGACACAGGCCTGTGGTCACCCTGCCTCCCAGGAATGAGTGCAGGGAGGGCTTCCAAGGGTCCCCTAACTCTACCCGCGGGGCCCTCACCTCGACTCCCAGCAGGAGCTGGGCCATCCCCTGACTTTCTTTTAAACTCTATTTTATGAAATTGCAAAGTAAACAATTGAGAGCATTCTCCGTAGTCACTGTGAAACCCAAAATTCCAGCGAGGGCAAGTCATTCACGGGAGGAGGTAGGGCTGAACTCGCAGTTTGCAGAGCGGCTTTTCTCTTTATTCATGATCAACCAACCAGATCTGACACAGACTACAGCATAGGGGCATGTCTCATCAATTGCAGGCTACTTTAAAAGGAGGAGGAGGAGGAGGAATAGGAGAAGAAAATGGTCCATCCTTTCCTTTTCAAATAATAGCATGTGTGGGACAGAGTCTATCTTACTTGAGGCAACGGAAATGCGCTTTTCTTTTTAGTTGGGGAGATGCCTTCGTGGGACATCTGCAATTATATAACTGAGCCGGGTCTTTCAAAGAAATTTTGATTTACTACGAGACCACAATTGAGTGGTCACTGGAGTCGTTAGCTGAAGAAACTATAAAAGGAATCCAAAACGGTAACTGTTTCCAGTGCCAGGAAATACAGAAGGTGGTTATTCTAGATGTCTGTCTTAAGAGAAAAAAAAAAGCCATGTCGATTCACCATGCACCTGTACGAAAAAGCACGACAGGCTTAAAGCTTAAAATATTCAGTATTGTTTAAAGATGTTTTCATCTAATCCTTACATTGGACAAAAATGACAAAAACTGTTAAGAAAGAAAAAAAATACTACATCTCTATCATCTCTGTGTCTTTTTCTTGGAAAGAGAAGGATCACCAACACCACAGGTGTGATCAACTCATTTCATGGAAAGATTAATTAAAATCGGAGAAAGATAACACAGAGATTCCTCACGCTTTTTCATTTCTGGAAAATAAACAGCCAATATGTTCCTCAGAAACTCATGACACAACACATTTTAACTTTCCTATCCCCAAAATAATTTCCCTCATTCCAATTTGGAGATGATCAGGATATATTTAAGTAAAATATATGCTTAAATTAATCCACAGAGCACGTTGTAAATTTTAAAAAATCTAACTGTGAAATGCAAAAGGGCACTGAAGTGTCCTTTAAAACACAGGCCCATGGTAGGAGGGAAAAGGGCCTTTACAGTTTAACACAAGATTAATGAGGTGCTGACACATTCATGCAGGCAAGGGGACAGACGGGCCTGCCAAATCTTCAACCTTCCCAAATTTTGTCAACAAAGCACAGCTTGAATTTGGGACAGATAAACATGGAAAATGATTTTACGTTTGGACTCGACCACCCCTTCCCTCTGTACCCGCTCCTGGGTCCTCCTGCCTGGGGCCGGTTGTGAAGGGAGTGTGAGGAACAGGTATACTTAGAATTTTAGGGTATCTGTCAGAATGAACTCTTTAGTCTCTAGAATGGCACTGTCCGATACAGCAGCCACACACGTGGCTATTTAAATTTAAATTATTTCAGTAAAATTTAAAATTCCATTGTCCCCGAGTCCCCACGGTCACATTTCGGGTGGTTGGTAGTCACATGCAGCTAGAGGGCAGATACAGAGCATGTCCGTCATTGCAGAACGTTCTGTAGGGCAATGTTGCTGGAGAATGGTTTTGAAATAGATTGTTCCAATTTATTCACTGGGATGCCTGAATTATCTCGTGAAATAAGTATTAGTCTAAGTGGACATGTTTAGGGTTGTATATAAGTATATTTTTTGGAATCAAATATACTTTTGATTCCTACTGGGGGAGGGGCCTAACTTTTTAATATAGCAATCCAGAGATGTGCTGCTAAACACCTAGCATGTTCCCTGGTACCTTCTATCAAGGTTCAGCCTTCCCGGTGAAGGTATTCAGTGTGAGGGAATAAGAAGGGCAGAAGAGAAGTCTGCAGCTACCCATGGACTTTGGAGATTTTACACTGATGTTTTCAATTTCTTGGCTCATCTCAGTGGTTCAGAATCTTCTCTGCTATCTTCTGGATCTAGAGACCCTAAAGCTTATTATTTTCACTACTCACCCTCCCCTAGTTAGAACTGGAAAAAATTCAACACAAAATTTTTGATTCTTGATTCCCAAGCCTTCCTGGTTGATGTGACTTTAACCAGGTTAACTTAACCTCTTGGAGTCCCATTGTCCCCGAATCTCACATGGAAATAAGCATAGCAGCTAACTCACAAGGTAACTGTGAGGCTGACATTATTTAAAGTGCCTAGTGTGGTCCCTGGTTCATACTGAGCACTCAACAAACATTACCAACAGTACTTGTATAGCTGTTGCTTGAAAAGATGTTGGTGATGCTCAAAAGAAAAAAAGTTCCCAAGGACATGCTGGGCTGATAATCCAAAACCTCTTGATTGCCATAAAAAGGACACAGAACAAACTATTATTTTAAATAAAAAGATCCAGAAATTATTTATTCTGTGTTCACGGCTTTATCAGTCTAACAATAAAAGAATTTTAAAGACCTTTGTGCTCACAACACAGAATTAGATAATTTAGGCCTCTTGGGAATTGCAAATCTCACTGATTTTTTTATAATTCTGCTTTCTAGAACTCATCCGTATCAGCCTGTTACATTCTGGGCTTGAAACTAAATGAAATCTTACTGCTTTGAAAACAGTCTATAAATTACACAGCTTATCAATTCAGTCTAGCATTCTCAATATTTCATAGGAATGAGGGGTTCTCTGGGAGTTCCGTTGTTGGTTCATATTTCTTCACTGTCTTTCCTCAGGCTGTCCCTCTTCCCTTCATACCAGGCAGGAGACCGTGTATGTCCCAACTATATTACGTGAGATTCATGAAGCATAATATCTGTCTCATGAGCAGATTTTTTAAAAGACACAAGCAGCTGAATTCAGTCATGGATGGAAGGTCACATTAACAGAAGTAACAGCTCACGTGGGAGAAAGGGTTATGACCAAAGCCACCCAAAGAGTTGAGATCTGTATCTTTAAACATTTCTGCAACAAATATGAAATCAGAGAAAAGATCAGACCATAAAATATCTTTAATATTTGAATTTAGAATATCTTGGTAGTAAGCACCTCCCTCCAAAACAATCACCACTTGATAAAGTTAATTTTAAATGATTATTTTTAAAAATTATAAACTTTGGCTTTCAATGATGATATATGGGAACTCGGTGCAAGCGAATTAATGCTAAAGTTGGTCTTTACATGGCTTCCTTACCTCTGGGTTTAGCTTATTCTATGTTTGCATTCATTTAGGGACCCTAATATAAGGCATTAAGTGCATTGGCTTTAAGTACATGAAATAAAAAGGCATTAAGCAACATTTCATGGACTAATAGTCAGCAATAAAAAGAAACAAACTATTGATACACCTGGATGAATCTCCAGAGAAGAACACCAAGAGAAAGAAGCCAATGCCAAAGGTTACATATTGCATGTTACGGGCTGAATTGTGTTCCTCTGCCAAAAAATGTTGTATGTTGAAGTCCTAACTCCCAGTACCTTGGAATGTGAATATATTCAGAAGTAGGGCCTTTAGAGAGATCAAGTTGAAATGATGCCTTCAGGTGGGCCCTAATCCAATCTGAGTGGTGTCCTTCTGAGAAGAAATGTGGACACACAGAGACCTCAGGGGTGTGAGTGCAGAGAGGAAAGACCACATGAGGACACAGTGAGAAGGTGGCTGTCTGCAAGCCAAGGGCAAACCCACCCTGCTCACACCTTGAACTCGGACTTCTAGCCTCCCAAACGGTAAGAAAATAAATTTCAATTTTTAAGCCACCCAGTCTGTGGTATTTTTTATGGCAGCTATAGCAAACTAATACACTACATGATTCCATTTCCCCAGCGTTCCCGAAATAACAAAATTTTAGAAATGGAGAACAGATTTGTTTTTGCCAAGAGTTAGGGACAGAGGGAAGGGGGTGTGGCTGCCATTAAAGGATAACAGAGGGATCCTAGTGGTGATGGGGATGCACCTTGACTGTGGTGACAGATACACAGACCTACACATCATAAAATTTTACAGAACTCAAAGCACATACACACACATGACTACAAGCAAAACTAGAGAAATCTGAATAAGATGGGTGGATGTATCAATGTTCACATCCTGTATGACTATCATATAGTACAATGTAACATTGTACTATAGTTTTGCAAAATATTACTATTGAGGACTAGGTAAAGGGTACACAGGATCACTATATTATTTCATACAGTTGTATGTGAACCTACAATTAAACATCAATAAAAATGCAATTAAATAAACTGCATCAGCAATCAAGATGTCCTTCAACAGGAGAAAGGAGGTACAAAACTGGTAATCTACTAAGGGAATAGTATACAGCAATGAAAAGAACTGAGCTGTCAAGCCATGAAAAGACATTGAGGAACCTTAAACGCATATTGCTAAATGAGTGAAGCCAATCTGGAAAGACTATGATTCCAACTGTATGACATTCTGGAAAAGGCAAAACTGTGGTGAGAGTGTGAAGATCAGTCACGGTCAGGAGTTTGGGAAGTGGGAGAGAAGGATGAACAGGTGCCTCATGTGGAATTTTAGGACAGTAAAACATTCTGGATGATACTTTTAATGGTGGCTATATAACATCCTGCATTTGTCCAAATCCATAGATTACATAACATAAAGAGTGAATCCTAGTATAAAGTACAGACTTTAGTTAACAATAACATATCAATATTAGTACATCAACTGTAACAAATGTATTACACTAATCGAAGATGTTAATAGGAAAAACAGGGGAGGGGGAACTGAGGGAGTCTGTGGGAACTCTCTGTACTTTCCCCTCAATTCTTACAAACCTAAAACTGCTCTGCAAAGTAAAGTCTATTCCATCGAACTTCTACCCTCTACCCCACACAGCCCACATTCTCCACCCTAGCTGTCTGCTGAAGCACTCATTAGAAAGTCCTCGAATGTTAGTCACAAGAGATAAGCCGATCTAGTGGCTTCCGGCTAAGAGTCTTCAAAGACAGTTATGGGGACAAGGCTGCAGAGAGGGAATCCTGAATTCACCCACGGCAAGGCTGCCTACTGAAGCACTCAGTAATTTTCCTTTGTTGACATGGGATCAGATCATCTCCATATGGAAACCCTGTTATCTCATGCACAGGAGGAGCTCTGAATTGGGAGTTTCACGTGGCTTCAATTATTTTAAAATAGAGAGGGCGAAGCTTACTCCATAAAGGCCATTAGGTTGAAAAATATGTCATCACATAAGGTTCACAAGCCAAAACGACCAAAGAAATCCTCAGTAGTTATGACACTGCCAATTTGCCCAACACTTCCTTTTACAGATAGAAAAACTGAGGCCCAAGAGGTTTGAAAACATTCTCAAGGTCACAGGGCAAATGAATATAGCACAGGCAAGCCTGAAGGGAAACTTCCAGACTCGGGTCCAGTTCTCAGCCACAGCAGCCTCTGGCCTCTCAGTACACTCGCCTGCTTTACATCCTCTCCCCCCACTCTCCGGGTGTCTCTCTTCCAGTACACACCCCTAGTGTCTACGCGACTGACTACAATGTAAAGTATTATTTATATAAAAGTGGGCTGCAGCAGTAAGGTCTTCATTAACTTTGTCCTTTAACATATCCTTCACTGATATGGAAGGAGATATTCTCTAAAACCTGCCTGATTGCTAGTTTCTGTCTGGTTGAAAGATCCCAAATAACTCATTAAAAATTATGGAGGACGCGTGAACCTACAGGATGTCACGGAGTGAAACCGCTGGAGTATGGAGCGAGGAACGGAATTAAACCCACACTTTAAGGCTCAAGGCAAAACCCTCTCTTCTTTTAACCGTAAGCCAAGGATAGATATTTCTAAATCCTCAGATGCTTATGGGAAACGAATGTGGATCTTCGGAAACTGGATGCAGTTTCTGTCTCCCGAACTGGGACACACGCACAAGAAGTTCATCAGTGGTCTGAACCGGGTTTTTCTCCCTGCGGGTCAGGAGACTGCTGAACTGGTGCTCTCCATGTACGTGTTCCCACCGGCTGTTTCAAGCAGCCATGAGCCAAAACACACAGAATCGCCACGGGTGCTCTCTACCGATGGGCTAAGGCTCATGGACGTTGAAATTGGAAGCAGGAAAACAGCATATTGGTCAACAACTCAAATTCCAGGGTCAGACGGTCCTGAGTGTGAATCCCAACTTTATCACTCACCAGTTTGTACCCTTCGATAAGTCACTTAATCACAGGAATAAGGGGTGAGCCTACCATGTGCCAGGCACTATTCTATGTATTGGAGAAGCAGCAATGAACAAGACAGATAAAGTATTTGCCCATGACAGGGTTTTCAGACAATAAGTAAATCAGCAATGAAAGCAAATTTTGGAATGTGAAAAATTCTAAGAAAATAAAAAAATGGGGAGGCGGTGATGCCTTGGTGGGAGCTATTTTTGATTGAGGGATTAAGGGGAGGGGGCATTTTAGCTGGAACTTGAGTAATAAGAAGTATCCAGCCAATCAGTGGAGTGAGAGAATTTCCCAGGAAGACAAAATAGCCCTTACGAAGATTCTGAGGCAGGAATGAAGTCAGTGTATTCGGGAAAGAGAAATGAAGGCCACTGTGCTTTTTGGAGCAAAGTAAAAAGGGAAAGAGTGATAGAAAAAAATAAGAAAGAGAATCCATGTAAAATTCTTAGTACTGCAGTGTCTCAAACATAATAAGAGCTCTTTAAAAATTACAGTGTAAAAAAGTGAAAGTGTATAACAATACCGTTGGTTGGGAAGTCTCAGTAAGTATCGGCATCCTCAGAACCAATATCCATTGTCAACACTGATCTAACCAAACACTTTTATATCTATCTTTTCGTGTACTGTACATTTTTTCAAGAATGACTGTACTTAATGTAGGAATGTATTTCCTCTGTGCAGAGCTACCACTCCACACATCCAGCTCATAAGGTCCCTCCCCACTGATGCACATTTTCTGCAGAGCCCCAGCATAAGGCTCATGCCAAGACACATATTTGCCCAATAAACCGTAATGGTTTAATAGATCAGGTTGAAACTCCACCATTTGTAGTTACCATGTTATGTGAATTAATCCTGGATTCTGAAACTATCATTAGAACTGCTTTCAGTATAATTAATCAGCGTGGTGCATCTTGAAATGACTCTGTGTGAGCAGTGATTGCAGCTCGGGCCCCTAGCATTCTGTTGGTAAAGAATTTAATTGCGAAATGTGCTGTTTGTCAAAACAATATGAGGCAGGGGGTGGGGGACAGTGGGAGAGAAAGAAAACAGATGAGACTATTTCCTTCTTTATTTAAGTGCCTTTCCACGCAGACCGAAAGTGCAGAGGTCGGGCGTGTATTTTAAGAATCCTCTAATGATACCCTATGACATATGGATTCCGCACTTCTATGGGTTTCTGAATAAATAACAAAGATCCTTCAAAATGTATAGAATTCACCAAAAAAAATATGGGAGGGGCAGAGAGTTGTCTTTTAATGTCACCTCCCATGTCATCATTTTATTATTTTATTTATTTTTATCCTCACCTGAGGACATTTTTGCATTTATCTTCAGATAGAGCAGGAGGGAGAGGGGGAGAAAGAGAGACAGAGAGAAACATCGGTGTGAGAGAGACACATCAACTGGTCGCCACCCACACAACCCCAACTGGGGCGAGGGACAAACTGCAACCGAGGTACGTGCCCTTAGCAGGAACCGAACCCGGGACTCTCGGATCTGCGGACTGATGCTCTAACCGCTGAGCCAAACCGGCCAGGGCTCCCATGTCATCATTTTAAAGAGAAGACGCATTTTTGGTGGGATTTGGGGATGAACAACCTGGTGGTTTCTCCTCGTATTTTCTGTCCCCCCTTCTAAATGACTAAGAAGTGAAGGATGATTATTCATCTCCTCAGATAAACATGAATTTGAGGCTTGCTGTTCCCTCCGCTCAGAAAATTCTTCTGGCTCTTCTCAGGACGATTTATTCTTATCCTTTAGCTCTGAGCACACATATTACCTGCTCAGGAGCTTTCCCTGGTCACCTCCTTTCAAGCAGGTTCCCATCGCCCATCTCACACTGTTATTTTCTCTCATAATATCCTGTTTCATTTCCTTTATTACAATAATTACAGATTTTAATTATTTGTAATTATTCATTTGTACCTCTTGTGGAAGCTGAGGGTGACTATTCTGTGTACCTCCACTTTCTCATCTTCCTAGGCTGTCCAACTAGACATTTGCAGACCTCCCTTGCTATTACATATGGCCATGTGACAGACTTCTAGCCAGTGAATGTCAGCAAATTTGACAAGGATCATTTCTTAGCCCCAGGTTTTAAGAAGTCTATGTGCCCTCTCTACGCCCCCTGTGGCCTTCAGCTGGGTGGACGGAGACAACTAGGTCCTAAAGGACAGTGGACACACAAAACGAAGAGAGCTCGGGTCCCCACATCACTTCTGCAGAAGATCCACTTACCAACAGGAACACCTGCCTTATACCATTATGTGAGCAAGAAATAACCTTTTGTTGTACATGAGCCATTATGCATTCTTTGGTCTATATGTTACAGCAGCTAGTATTATCCTAAGTAATACACCCCACCTAGAATACAAGTTTCATTAGGACAAACACTCTGTCTTTCTTGTTCATCACAATATACTCACCACCTACCACATCAATAAATACTACTGAGTGCATGCACGCATGAATGAATGAACACATCTTACATTTATATTCATATGTAGTCACAAAGCTAATATTTATACACAGATATAGATTTATAGCCTATGGGGAAACTTTGTGGAAGAGATAAGATGGATTTGGAAATGTATACTTTACTTCACAGCCTCCGGGTATTACAATGTCTACTGTGATGACAGCTTGTACCCAGTTCTTGCTCCTCCCCTCACCATCCTCATTCTGCCAGCCCCAACAAGAGGAGCTATTGATAAGGACTTAAATCTTAACCCTGAATTGTCTAGCTCCTGTCAGTTAAAAACCAGCCCTGTGACATGGTATTAACACAGTCCTGTGACATTAGCATCTTTTTAGTGTCAAGATGAAGAAACAGGCTCAGTGACTTTCTCCCTGTCATGCGCTGTTTCCATCCCTAGCTTACCCCACCTTCCCCTCACCTCCCCGCATCCACTAGACTGAATGAAGCCTGTATCCACTGTTGTATTTAAGCGAGTTTGTTACCCTAACCACAGCCTGGGTAATTCAAAAGAAAACACCCATTGTGAATTAGAAAAAAAAAAAAATAGAAAAGATTGTACCAGATTTTCTACAAGGTTTATTCCATACTGCCTTCAAGTATGAACATAGTCGAGCTCTGCGGAGAGTGATTAATTTCTTGAAGACGCTAAGGTCACACTAATTGACATGACCTGTGTAATTAAGCAGTCTCTGTTTACACACCAGAAGCTCGGCTGCTGTGAGGCTGCGCTTGCCTGACAGAATGTCTTTACATGTCAAGAGATCAACAACCTTTCTTATGTCCTCAGTCACCTACACAGGGGCCTGATCGCTGTTCAGAGGAGACACGCTCAGCATGGGAAGATCAGGCTGGCCTGGGAAGCATACAAAATGGGGTGAGAGGAAAAAAGCATCCATGACAATTGCAAAGAGCCCACTTAATAGGCGGGAGAGTGCATTTTCAATCAGATGTCTCCAGGTCTCAGATGATCAGTGTAACTGGGAAAAGCCTCAGTGACATGGAAAGAGGACACCAGTTTTCTCATGCCAAAAAGACACTCTCTCACCCCCCTCAGAGGCAACAGCAACAATTAATGTACTAGGAGAAAAATGATAGAGATTATAAGTCTTGTTCATAAGACAGTGTCCCACCACTGTCTCCATGGTGCATCTCTATCAGTCAAGATAGCTGCAGGGCAGACTAATCTTTCTCCTCTTGGTTAACTCCTAAGATCTGGGAACTTTGGTAGGATTTCTTAACAGAGTACTCTGAGATGCCACTTTACTCTGAGGGGCCCCTTTACACGGGCTCCACCTAGGGAAGGGTCTTTCTCGCCGTAGAGAACTAACCTGAACCTCCATCGCCTAAGTGAAGTTCACACAGTCTTCTGAGCACTAGCTCCTATTTCTAGAGTTCACACAATTACAAACTGACCTTGTTTCTGTTTAGAAACAAGGCTCAAGTTCCTGCCCATATACGCAACTCTACCCTCTGCTTGGCAAATGTTGGTGGTGTTCCAGTGCTCATCCAGATGGTCTCTTTAGGTTCTATCAGGGCAAACACTTCCTTTGGAAACCCCTCCTTAGTTTTCCCGAGATTCCAGCACATATTCATGAGTAGCCACTGTGACCCTGAGATGTTGAGAGACTTCCGTGTTGTCTCACTATGTACCTGCCGACAGACTCTGGACAAGTTCTTTACAGTTCTACAATGTTAGATAACATCCGAGTCAGACTGGTTGGGTTCAATCATTGCCTCAATACTTAGTAGAAGTATGACATTGGGAAACTTGCTTGACTTCTCTAAGCCTCAGTTTTCTCATCTGTAAAATGGAAATAATCCCTATTTACATATTCCTAAGACAGACATTGTGATGATAAAAATAATAACTCATGAAAATACTTAGCATAATATCTCTCACATAAGTACCCAATAAATGTTAGCTTTATCATCAGCATCATCATTATGGCTAATGTCCATAGATGTACATCAAGGTACACATGGGGACACGTATAATTATACACATGTATATGGAACACACTGAGTATAGACATAAACATACACAGTCATCTCCCCAGCACTTAACGCAAGTAGGAATAAACCAAGACAGGGAGCATAGGAAGAGAAGCCAGCTTGGGATAGAGGCACAACAGAAAAAAAATAAGGAGTATCATAATTGAGTTTGGGGCTCAATGAGTTGAAGTTCCTAGAAATATCCAGCTGGCAGCTGGTGTCTAGGTCTGAACTGGGATGTCAGGTCTCAGGAAAGCTGACTCAAGAGTTCTCAGTGCCCAAAAGTGGTTAAGATTCTGGGGGCTGAGAAGAGATTTAGAGATCCTATACAGTGGAAAAAATTCTGAATCTCAAAAGGAAATGTAGGGAACACCAACATTTACAGGAGAGCAGACAAAGAACATCTCTTGGAAGAGGCTAAGAACGAATGAATGTTGTTATGAAATTCAAGGAAAAAGATGCACTCAAGAAGGACGGAGTGGCTACCAGCATGAAATGATGCAGAAAAACATAGGAGGAAATAGTCATGAAAGAAACAAGACTAGAGAAACTATGGAAAGGCTGAGTAAGGGATATTTGAAGTTTTACTTGAACCCTGCTGAGGCAATTCATCCATTCTCTGATTGCATAAACATCCATGTGCCTACATGCATAAGATCATGTGCTAATTGTGCAACATGATAATTCATGAAATGTGCAAGCGTACACAGATACAAAACAAAATGAGTCAGCCTTCACTCTATCATAGGCTCCCTCAATCCTCTCCCAGGAAGGAACGAGTGGGTGATGGGAACAAAGCAGGTTAAATCTGAGATGCAATAAGGAATTTGTCATTGCTGATATAAAGAGATATAGCTCCTCTTCAACTGAAACACTGACTCTGTGGTAGCCAAGGTAGCCGCCCCTATCGAGAGTTGGAGAATCATCAGAAAGAGCATTGCCAGGGTTCAGATAAATCATATGTATTTGAAGGACAGTATGGACCTGTGCTGGGCAGCTCTCCTGCCTAGTCAAAGAGTGTACTCTTTGAGACAGAAGCACTGTCACCAAGAAGAGTCTGCCAGAGGTCATCAAGTGTAGGACTGAACCAGTGATTCTCAACCAGGGGCAATTTTGCACCCCCACCCCAACCAGGGGACATTTGACAAGGTCTGAAGACATCTTGGTTTCTTGGTTTGGCATGACTGGGGGGAGGGGAGTGTCTCTGCTGGCACCTAGTGGTAAAGGCCAGTGACAACTGCTAAACATCCTACAATCACAGGACAAATCATCCCCCCCTCCCCTCCTCCCTGCAAAGGATTATCCAGTCTAAAATGTGAATTGTGCCCAGGTTGGAGAAACTCTGTACTGAAATAAGGACCCAGCTTTAGTTTTTTGCAAGTATTTTCTCCAAAGGCTTACATTTTTATTTTATCATTTGCAAATTACTTATGCATGAATAATGTTGTCTTTCATATGTGGTAAAATAAGCAGAATCGTCATTTTTACTCCATTTTACAGTGAGGAAACTGAGGCTTTTCAGAAATCCAATTCATGCCTCCTCATCTCAGTAGCCCTTCTACTACAAAAAAAAAAAAAAGAGTAACACTTTTGTCTGGAAAAGTAACACTTTCTAGACACAAAAATAACAGACTGAATTGGTTTCTCATCTCACATAAGAGCTACATTTCTGTAATTCAAGGCTTTCAGACATTTTACTAGCAGGTCCTGTGAGGGCAAACAAGTTCTCAGAAGTCTTATACAAATGCTCTTTTAGGTTACAAATGTCACCAAAGTCCATCTCTAGCTCTGCTTCCCTGAGAAGAGTAGCAACGCTGACCCTGGTTTTCATAAGCCATTAGACATGTCTATTAGACATGAATGGGTTCATGCCTGGATATGCCTTGTTTCTAACCCAAGCTTGCTCAAATGAGATACATGGCTCACCTCAAGGCCAAGGCAAGCTGCAAAGCAGTTTAAACTAAAACACAACCTCGTGTTTTAAGACACTTAGCAACACACACCTAGTGGTACTATATGTGTTGTTTCACCCCCAAAGCTAACTCCAACTCAAGGCAAAAAGTCCTGTGTGGGGATGAGAGTGCCCAAGTCTACCAACTTGGGATCAGAATCTAACCAGGAGGAACATTTTCTGGGAAACTGGGAATCTAAGGATTCTCCCCATTCTTCTCTGTCTGGACAAAAGTTGGCAAGGCCAAAATGATTTTAGAGAAATGCTTCAGAATCTCTGGAGAGAACATCTTCTTTCCACTGAATTGGTTCTTTCATGAGACCAGTAAGTCTTACCCCTTTAGAAAATAATCATCTTGGAGACTAAGATCTTGACGGTGCAGCTAAAAATTTTCAAGAGCCTCTCAGAGATCATACATTTCAATCTATACTTAAAGCTGACTATACCCAAGAGCATACTATAAGCGCCATACAGACCGTATGGGCATACATATATGGGTCATGACTGATGGGGACATTAACATTGACCATGTAAATGAGTTAGCCACACAATTAGACAGAGGGCAATACGAGGGCAATGCACCTTGCTACTCAAGTGTGGTTATGGCATTGGCATCACTTGGGAGCTTGTTAGAAATGGAGAATTTCCAACCCCCACTCCAGAACTCAATTAGCATTTTAACAAGATCCCCGGGGGATTCCTGACACTTTCCAGTTGGAGAAGCACCTATCTAGAACTTAACCACCTTTACTAAAATCCAACTACCATCCTGTGTCTTGGAAGTTAACACATTTGCTTTCACATCTTTTTCTTTTAGAAAACGTAGCATTATATGAGGTTAGCATACCACTCATGCTTTCAATGGTTGCAGATCTGATGGATGCCTGAGGACATTTCCGAAACGGAACTGTCACCCATGTCAGTCTAGAAATGCCTTGCTTCTTAAGGGGTCCATTATTACTATTTTTTTTAAGAAAACTCATTTTTTTAACATTATTATTTTTTCTTTATTGATTTTAGAGAGAAAGGGAGAGGGAGAGAGATAGAAACATCAATGAGAGAGAACATTGATTGGCTGCCTCCCACAAGCCCCCCACTGGGGATCAGGCCCACAACCCTGGCATGTGCCCTGACCGGGAATCGAACCGGCAACCTCTTGGTGCATGGGTCGACACTCAACCACTGAGCCACACCATCCAAGCAAGGGGTCCATTTTTAATGATGATGACTACTAACAATTTCCAAGAATGGAAGAACAGAGAGAAAGGAAGGAAACAGGTAGTAGGTTCTAAAAGCAGAACAAAGCTCTTATGTACCAGTTTTCTAGTTGTAAACCTTTAGGCAAAGAATTCACTGTTTCTGTGTACTTCACTTAACCTGCAGAGGTTTGAACCTGAGTCCATTCTGGAAGCCAGACTAGGCTCAACCAGCGCCCACAGGTGGCATGGTCCCCATTCCTCCCTAATAAAAATAACATCGCCTGGAGAACAGAGACCTGCTCTCCACGCTGCGGAAACAGCTACACTCTATATCTTCTCCTGCCTCAGATTTTCTTTTTAACCCTTTCCTGATATTCATGTTACTGAGATTTAAGACAAGACAGACCCACCTGGAATCTCCGCATGTCACGTGGGTTTCCGGCATTCTTTAGGCAATTTTGGTTACATTTGAGGAAAAATTTCAAGAAGAACCTGTGAAGACACAAATGATCATGGTTAGCATTTCAGTCCTGAGACAGAAGAGGGAAAAGCAGTAAGTTGCTTCTGGGTGGTGCCTTCTCAGCACGTTTTCTGAAATATTCAGAATGGTGTTAGAATCGGTCTTTTGTTGAGCGCTTTAGCCTTTGCTTTGCATCCAAGCTGGAATGGACCACTCCCATACTGCCAGCAGATCTCACAGAAGAATTAAACCCCCAAGGAAGTATTTTTACTCAGAGAGAAAGTCTTCATCATAATTTAAGGTAGGTTCCAATTGGGTATAATTGCCGGAGAATCACTCCTGGTCCCTAATAACATGTAATTTAAGCCTTGTAAATTCACAGATTATGAACTAGCAAAACACATGCTGGATGACCATAAGGAGACAGTAAACATTTTTTATCTTAGCATCTCCAAATAAAATACCCTAAATTTGTAGTACCCGTGAGAAGTAGATGAGGTGCACATACTGACTCAAGTCCTTTGGCTTCTCAAAGATTTCCTGTATGTGAGATCCATGGGCTTTACTTGCCAGGGTGACCAAAGGTCCCAAATTGCCAGGAACGATCTCAGTTTAACCTGCTGTATTAGCCTCAGTAGTAACAGTACCCACTGTAACGAGCAAACGTGCCCTGCTTTGGATGATAAAGTAGATGGTCACCCTCTAGCTTTCTAAGTTATTTCCTAGGTCGCAATTGTTGGTTAAAGCCATGAGGTAAAGGAAGCAGATGTCAAAGGTGTCCTTCCAGGGCATGCGTGCTGGCCACCGGATGTCTGCCCCTGCCCAGGTTTGGAGAAAGAAGCATTTCAGAAGGCACCTTAAGTTCTTCATTCCCTTTCACTTTGAGGCCTGTGGATTTCAGACCCGAATGATTTCCAAAAATATCAGAATGTATTAAAATGCCAGTGAAATTCTGGTAGGAATTTTCCCTTCTTCAACTTGCCCCCACTTCAAGTCTACACTGGAATAAATCCCCACCTTGATACACATACTGCGTGAAAAACTCTCACACCAGGACGCCTGTCTCAAATGAACTCTGAGCATGAAGTCTATCAATGAAATAAGACCGGGGTCCTCTGTAATGAGAGCACAGCACAGAGACACACCGAGTTTAGCTGATTTCTGCTTATTAAACTGAGACAAGTCCCAGAAGCATCTCTCTCCAACCTGGTCTCTCAGCATCTGCCCGGAGGGAAGCACGGTGTGGGGATAACTCTTTAAAGAGAGACAATAACTTTGTCAACCAAAAGAGTAGCGTTGAAACATGTGAACATCTTCCTGAAATGGCTCTTTCAACATCATGCAACATTCAACTGCCCGTCCATAAGAGCAGGCTTCTGGATCACGCTGCCCCGACCTCCCCGTTCTCTCCAAACAGGCCAAAGTTTATCAAGCTTGTGTGTGAGACAAATGGCTCATGAGACGCGGCGGGAGCCCAACTGTGCAAAATGAAATCCGGCTCTGGCACCCCTTCCCCAGTACCAAGAGCGACACTGTTGTTCCCTTGGGAAACCGGTTGCTCGTGACCCGTGTCCCTTTCCATTGGGTAGACTCGGGAAAGAATGGGGGTTTGAGGGAGTGGCCACAATCCTAAGTGCCTGTGCACTGTCCCTTTCCTCTGAGCTCTCAGAAGGCCAGTGCTGGGTGGCCCTCGTGATCACACGTGGCTTCCAGAAACTACTGACAGTGGTAGAGCTCAGGATAATGGATCTGCCCTCTTGCTGGGGTTCAAGCCTACATACAAAGACACCTGAAATGGGAAAACTGGATGCTTCTTTCGAGCACGGCTACTTGGAAGAGCGTATCTGAAAGCCACCCCAAGCCCCAGGAGAAGGCTGATGACCACTGAGTTGACAGGGACAGTGATGTGGTGGAAAAGCCACGGCATTTACAAGTACCCACGATGGTGTTCATATCCCAGTTCTGACAAGCACTGCTGTGTGACTTGAAGTAGCTGAGCTTCTCTGAACCACACTGTCTTTATCTATAAATTGGGTAGAGTGACAGTCCCTACTTTATAAGGCAATTGTGAAAACGAACTGCGATGATGTATTACGCCCGGCACACGATAAGCATGGTGATGGTGGAATTAATAACAATAATGGTGTCATGTATTGGGTGTTTACGTCATGCCTAGCACAGGGCTAAAACCTTCATACACAGGGTGGGGCAAAAGTAGGTTTATAGTTGTGAGTACGTGAAACACAGAGTTTACTCTTGTATTATTATTTATTTATTATTGCAATATTTTCCAAAGAAACAACTGTAAACCTACATTTGCTCCACCCTGTACGTCTTCCCATTTAATCCTCCTCAATAACCTTTGCCATTAATCCCATTTTATAGTTGAGGAAACCGAGGTTTGGAGAAGTTAAGTAACTTGCCCAGAGGTTATTAAGTGTGAATCGAGAACTCAAATTTGGACGGAGCCTGTGCTCTTACCTATGATGCTAGAGTAGCTTTAGCAATAATAAGAGTAGTAGAGTATTGATAGGAATACTAACTGTACCATGAACAGCAATGGTACCCCCCTAGCAACTGCACTAATAAGAGTAAACATGAGTGAGTGTACTAGTAAGAGGCATTATTAGCATCATTCTCTCTACCCCGGCCATGTGAACACTGCGGGAGGAGCGGCCCTGCCACTCTCTCTCCCTCCCTGGTTCCACAGGGTTGATAGTATTTGCCGCCTGTGCGTGTTTAAGCCATTTGAGCCCAGAGCCGACAGCCAGATTCAGGTTGTGTTAGAAGGAGCTGTCAGCACACCCTCTGGCATCTTCAAGTCAGACAACTGCTAGCCGCCGTGAGGGGGTCCATCTGGTGCCAGGATGGATTTTGAAAGGCAGGCAAACAGGACGCTCGCTCTGCCAGAGAGAAACAGAATCAAGGGAGCAGGGACCTGCCTCCAGGATGAGCGGGGCGAGGCGCCTGTCAGCGGCCCGTCGTTAGCACAAAAGCTATGCGGGGCACACACCGGATCCCCGTTACCCTAAGCTGCCCTGTCACTCGGCGTGCTGGCAGGAGCTCGACAGAGGATCGCTTGCTGAAATTGAAGGCTTGACCATCTGTCGTGGGGGAGAGACAGCGTCAACTGGTGCCCGGGGCCTAGTGCACAAGCCCTTATGTGGCAAAGACGCTCTGAAGGGCCGATTCTTCTGGGGAAAGCCAGCCCTACCCCAGGGGGAGCCTCAGAAATTCTTTCAAAGTTTTCCCCTAAGTAGATGCCAAGTGTCTGACCCTTTGGATCGCACTTCCTTAAAGGAACCAAGAGGAGTGAGAAGCAGGAGTTAAAAATATCCCGCACCTAGAGACAGAGTTAGACCTGGCACACCATTTCGGGGATGGTTTTTATCGGGCGGCTTTTAAGGCATTTGTAAAGCCCGGGACACGTCTGCTGGCCCACGGAGAAGGTCTCAGATTCCGAGGGGGCTTTTAACAAAGCGGAGGTTACTGTAACTGAGAACCTCACTTTTGTCTGACGAATTACCCCCATTTGTGTGGCGGGTGTGTTTGATAAAGTGTGTCAGGAGCAGAGTGTGGCAGCCTTACCCCAACCGTGGGAAACTGACCTACAGCAGGACAAAGCCCCCATTGACCCTGTACAGTTCCAAAGGGTTCCATAAACTCCAGGAAACAGCCCAACCAGGACCCAACTCCAGTCTTTTCGGGGTGGGGGCCAGGGTGGTGAGAAACCTGACACTTGATCGTTAACTTTCAATATGAATAATGTCATCTTGTGTTCATACAGTGTGTTATACTATTCAAAGCACATATATCCCCAGGATCTCGTTGAAACCTCACAGAAGTCCTATAAATCAGGCGTGCCACAAATTATCAACCCATTTGAAAGGCAAGAATACTAAGACTCAATAAAAAATAAAATTCTTATCTGCAGTCAAAACTAAACTAATACTTTATGTTGCTAAAAGGACTCATTATGGTACGCATGCTCTCCACGAATTACAGGACTTAATAAGTGACCTTATCCATCACTTAGTCTATCTCCTCATTGTATGTATAAGAAAATTGAGAGGGGTCAGGAGCTATGACAACAAGCACACAGTTTTATTAGTCATGAGAGCCAGAACTAGCATCCACATGTCCTGACTTCTAGTTGTATGATTTTTCCAACATAATGTTAGCTTTTTCAAAAGTCAACCCAATAAGAGCTCCACACTTGAGATGTGAAACTTTTTAGTCTACTACCCCAATTAGGAAAGGGACAGTCATAAAACCAAGTGTGACATCGCATTAAGAAGTTGTGTTTAGGTTCATCAGTCAGGCTAATGTAAGACACCAGCCCATCATTGAACATTAACTGAACCAAACACACATTGGTAGAACAAAATTGTTTATCCAATGATTTACTGATATCACATTATACCAACCAACAGACATTCAGTATACTGAGTGGCTTCCCTGTGACTAGCATGGTGCTGGACACCAGAGGCCCCTGCAGGCTTTCCCCAAAGGAAAATTCGTTGAATTAGCCAATAGTATCTGATTCATCTATATGAGCATGTCAAATAACAAAAAGCCAATTCTGTATACCTGGCATATGGCACAGGATTCGGCACCCAGTGGGTTTCCAGTGAATATTTGTTCAACTAAACAGAATCCAGGACCTCTACAACACAGACAGTAGCAGAGCATACTGGGTAAATTTCGACAATTCCCTTGAGCCTTCCTCAGTGGCCTCATTAAAATCTGGAAATAACAATCTCTCTCTCCCAGGACTACTGTGTGGTTTTCATCATGATTCTAGCTTCACTGTTGAATTAATTGTGTGACTTTATTTTACCTCTCTGTGACTCAATTTTCTCACCTGTAAAATGGAGGGAAATAACAGAGCCTACTTCAGAGGGTTATTGAGAATTAAATGAACATCATATGTGGAGTGTTTAAATAGTCATTGGCATAGAAAAAGCAATAATTATTTTCATCATCATTTATCCCTGGCAATGCTTACCACCTAGCACTTGGAGATGTTGAGATTTTTCAGGTTAAAAAATAAATATTCCTCTCTCGTTGAGCGTTAAGGTTAAGAAAAGAAACCAAGCTCTACATGACCAATGCAAACTGTACGTTTCGTTGAATGGCCTACCAAAAGGAAAGAGGAAGCAGAAACCAAGGAGAGACAATAACGACTACAGCAGCTTGATCCAATGGCCAAGACACACATAAAGAAGAGAGGTAGCTGCTTAAATCATGGAGAACTCCAGCTAGTCACAACTGAAGGGCACACACAGTAAAACCGTCCATTAAGCAACAGCTTGCGCATCATTAATTATGATGCAAAGCATTGCAACAGATCTGGGCTGAGCAGGTTGAGTTTTTACCTCTTCCACCCAAATTCTGAAAAAATCACGTTTGGATGTTTTCAGCTGCTCTCCTAATGTCCTGGCTGGAAAAGAACAGCATCAAGGCACACCTAAACCAAGACATAAAACCCCCATTTGCAGTCTTCAGGCTCCCCGAAAGTTCCTCTGACTTATGCCTGCAGATGGTTATGTGGCAGACGATCCTTCCCAAAGATATTCAGGACACAGAGACTCACTCTGACTCGACGCAGGGAACAGCTGTGTGGATACCACTGTGGGGTCCCCTCTGTGAAGTTCAAGCTGCTCCCACACAGACTCTCACTGGAGGGTAGAGAGGGAAATGCCTCATGCCTCAAAGGGCCTCTTTCTATGAACTGCATTACTATCTTTGCTTTGACAGTGAAGCACAGACCTGTCTGCCTCCAAGACCAAATCAACTGCCCAGGTATAACCAAGGAAGATTTTCCAGGAGTACAAGAACTCTCCCAAACTGAAAATATTTAACCAGAAAGCAGCTATGTCTACCCAGACCACCCGAGCTGCCAGGGGCTACTTCAGAAAAACCATCAGTGCCCACGGCAGCCCTCCGAGGAGAGGTAAACAAGAGTCCCACGGCCACTGCCATGAAAAATAATAGGTCTCCCTTGGAAACAGGGGAGCTAACACAGCTAGAAAGAGAAAACTCTATTTTCAGTGTCAACACTTTTCTGGGCTCCTGGTACCCAGACGTGGTAGAGTACACTTCATCCATGTGAAAAGATGATACACATAAGTCTGCCCAAATCCCACAGATGTCACAGGCGGGCTGTGTGAGGGCAAAGGTCGCTCACCGCCAGGCTGGCCATCTCTCCTTTCTTATTACAAGACACTCCTGAGGGAGGACCTGCCTTGACTCAAACCCTGGCAGTTATGATTCAGAGGGAAAGAGGGAAGAAAGGGGAAGAAATGAGATCGTGGAGGGGATTCTACATAGTTAAAGAGAATCCTCTCCTCCCTCCCACAGTGGAAAGTGGAAGGATACCAAGTGGTGGTACTATCTTGGGGATCCCAGGGGGCAGCATGTGGCTGCCCCTATTATTGGCCACTGACTTCAAGGAGTTTACCTTTTCCCCTGGCCAAGGTACCTAAGATCTTGGGCATTTCTGGAAAGTGTTCTCAGCCTGAAAGGATGAACATGATCAACTTGAAAAGCATTCATGACCTCAGAGCTCAGAGTTTGGCCTTGATAAAAGAACATAATTATAATTAGAGGCAAGAATTTACAAAAAAAAAAAAAAAAAGGTGTTGGGATAGCATAACAACAGAGCAAAGACTTTAAAAATAGTTTTAAGAAAAAGGACCCACTACAAATAGAAGTCTATGTAAAAGATGGGAAAAGGCAGCAGGACAGTGAGAAGAGAGAGGGGAGGACAAATGACTTGTGGCCAATAGGGAAACATAAATTGCAATTCTTTAGAAATAACAAGGAGAAGGGAAGTCAGAGCCAGGGTGCAAGGTTCGACTGGAAAGTAAATGAGAAAGTCTGACACATCCAAAGCACTGTAGGCTTGTGTGTGGTAGAGAGGCATTCCTCTTCAGAGATACTCTTTCACGAAGATTACTCAAATGCCAAGTGTTTCCTGCCACAATGTATTAAGGTACAAACACTGGCCCTCGGCAGACATTTGGAATCATCCTAATCCTAACAGTTGGATATGTAGCAGGAATGAAGTAGACAACAAACCCAAGGGCTGGTCCATTTTTCTCGGGGTTAGGGACAGAGTGAGGACATGTGTGTCTTAAACTGTTTCCATTCCAAGCAACATGATCTGCAAGGAACCACATGACACAGAGCTCCTGCCAGTGCATGCGTAGGGTTTGAGATAGGCATCAGGCCTCAGAACTCGGGGTCACTGGTGCAAACCCTTCCCACACTGCAATGATGTGAGTGCAGTGGTAACTTTGCTTCATGGACAGTGACCCACCCCGCAAAACACCAGGTAGGAAGAGCCTCAACACCTCAAAGCGGTAGTTATTAGAGCAAACACGTGAGCATACCATGTGCAAGGCCCTGTTCCAAGTCTTTACATGTATTATTTCATTCATAAGGGTTGTATTTCACTATGACCCTTTGAAGTACTATCTTTATTCTCATTTTATAGATAACTATTCTGAGAAGGTATATAATTTGCCCAAGGTTTCCTATCTAGTAGGTGGTAGAGCTGGGATTTGAACGTAGGCAATGTGGCTGCAAAGCCTTCTGCATCCATCAAACTCATTCCTTTGCATGTTCTGTATATTCTATTATGAGGGGATGGCCATTGACCATATCTGGCTTTACACTTATCATCACCACCAAATTCATTCAAAATTAGAGCTAAAGTTAGCATAAACATTTCTGATACTGTCACCAAAATATTCCCAAATATAAATTTTAACGTGTTCCAATTTTGCTTATGACTCTCGCCTCTTTCAAATGTATTTTAAGCATAATGAAAGCCCAGTGGGTGGGTCTGGTCATAGAGCCAAACCAAATTTGGAGAATGACGGCCAAAGCAAAACCAATGTGATATGGGTCTCTCGGGAGGAGTCAATGGAAATCATCTTAAGGATTTAGTTATACTATGTATTTACCAGTTACATAAGGGACTATCTTTGAAAGTCTTTCTTGCAGATAGAAAGCCACAGGTTGAATGGAAGGCTTTTAATAACCCCTCTGTTTAATACACACGTTTAAGATTTTAAAGTATATTCATTTAGAATCTGATGTGAGAATTTCACTTTTCCTCCTAAGGACTCAAAGGGTTTCAATATTAATTTGCCCTGTGAAGGTGATAGATGCCAGAAAGAAAACAGAAAGTTCAAATCCACAGTAAGTGAAACATGTGGGTTTTTTCTGGACACTCACCTCACTATTTTTTTCCCCAAGACTTTATAAAGTATAAACATTCAGTGTCATTCACTTACTCAACCAACAAGATCCCCAGAGAACCTAAAATGCACCACATTCTTTTCCCCTAACCCAGGTGTACTACCATCACTGTGACTTAGGCCCAAGTTTTTCTCCGAAAGAAAAGTAGAAGAGAAAGAAAGCACTTAAAATCGAACTTTCAGGAAAACTCTTTAACTCTGAGGATGAAAGGGTATTTCAGTAATTGCCAAGGAAGGTTGAATATTCATACAATATTAATCTGTTGTGGGTATTCTGGCAGTGGCTGGACCTGGGAATCTCTCAAAGTCCCTAATAAAGTCAAGATGATATCTTTCCAGGCAGTTTGGTCCCTCACTTTCTTCATTCTAGCATTTTTTTTTTTTTTTTGCTTCAGTCACATAGAGTGACATCCTGTGCCCTGACACTTCCTTCCTGCCTTCACTACATTCCTGGGTCTCACATCAGCTCAGCATCCCCTAATCCTCCTTAGCCTTCCAGGGGCAGCGCAGACGCACTGGGCCCGTGCAACCTCCCGAGTACCCCGCTAGAGTGAACCACTGCCTCCTCCACTCACCTCTCAGGTCACACGGGCCTTTGCACCTTGCACTCCAGCTACCTGAGCAATCATCTGCCTCCTCCGTGGCACCACAGACATGTTTAAAGGGGCTGTCTGTTCACCACAGCACCTTGTTCAATTCATAAGAAAAACAGTAAATAAATAGCTGACTTACACTGACTGTAAATATTCTTTTTAATATTTTTTCTTTATTGATTTTAGAGAGAGAAACATGGATGAGAGAGAACACTGATTGGCCGCCTCCTGTATGCCCCCCACTGGGGATCGGGCCCACAACCTGGGCATGTGATCTGACCGGGAATCAAACCGGCGACCTCTTGGTGCATGGGTCAACGCTCAACCACTGAGTCACACTGGCCGGGCCTGACTGTAAATATTAATGGCAGTTAACTTTGAATGATAGCACAAAAAGTAATCTTTCCACTTTTCTATATTTTCTGAATTTTCTCTAAATAGGCTTTACTTTAAGGAACAAACAACTTTATTGTTGTAAAAACTGAAGTATTATTCAGCATAGAACTATTTTGCGATGGATAAATAATGAGTGTCTCTGTCAGTCTTTATGCTCTAAGATTTGCCAGTTAATTTAAACGAGAACAGTTAAGAGCTATCCATCTCACACTCTGTAAAAGGAGATCATTTATTAGTTTCACATACGCATAATTCATAAAAGAGTATCCACTGGGCAGATTCCACGCCATAGGTGTCCTTGATTTCCTCCTTAACAATTCCTCAATGTCCAAGTTTAAAATATCATATCTAGTTTAAACTTGTCATTGTTTTTCAAACATGTGAGCATAACCCAAAGGGACAAAAGGCCATGTGACAAAGGATATGATATGGATGTCCTCTCTCCAAAATTCTACAGACCCTTCTGATGACTTTGTTGAAACTCAGTGCTGAAAGCTCTTGATGGTTTGCCATTTCTAGGTTCAGCTTATTTCCTTAAGTCATCCGTGTCTTCCTTCAGTCCATCCCTCATTCAGTAAGTATTTACTAAGCACCCACAACCTGCCAAGCACAAGCACAGACACAGCTTCCTCCTCCTGTTCTCAGGCGACCTGTGTCAGAATTACCTGGACATGTGTTCAAGTGGAATAGGTTAGGGGGTAAGGTACTCAAACATTTTGATGCACACTGAATCTTAAGAATGAATATCTAATTTATGTTCAAGAAATCAACAGTCATGTCAATACCGTGCAACCACTGTAATGATCAAGTTTTGTGCCAGAAACGGTGAACTTCAGAGAAGAGATGGCTATCAAATCGTGTCACTGAGACTTGGTGCACAAACATATGTCATATCACCTCTGAGCAAGAAGGGTAATTAAATTCCCTCACCCATCCCACCTCGTCCCCACCACGAGCCACAGAGAAAGGAAGGAGTTTCCTGGTGGCCAAAGAATGTTGCTATTTGACAAATTTTTGCTTCAAGGGAAAGAAACAAGCTCATTTCTCCATCCAAAAAGACAGAAAAGAGATATCAGCTGGAGAAGTTTCTCCTCCAAAAGAAAAGCAAGGCGTCTTGCTAAGGATGAAAATTATTTTGAAACCTACTTAAATCATCACCACCCTCTTAAAAATCTCGCTCCATCTGTCTGCTCCCTTTCCTGGACACATCCTCCCTATTCCAACCTCAGTATCACCGTGTTTAGCCTCCTGTCCTCCGGGCTCATGCACCACTGGCGATAATGAATTTAATTTGAGCAATGGCTTTCCTCGAAAAATACCCACTGCGTTCCAACACGCCACCCGAGCAGGGTTCAGACAAAAACAAGTGACTCCTTGATTTGGATTTAAAGCTCAGGACCAGCTCCAAATAAAAATGGCCAGTGAGCCTCATGCCCACAGAGCAATGACAATAATCTCATGAACTCCAAATTATTCCAGTTTCTATTATGGGTGATCCAATAAGTCTGTGTGTTCTAGTCCATAAAAATATAAGGAGAAATTTATCATTTTAAAATCATAATGCAAAATAGAGTCTGACACTTTATTAAGCACTATTTCTCATGATATCATAAGGATGCTGATGGAAAATAAACCAAAGCAATATTGTCGACGAACAATGACATAATTTAGACTTTCTGAGGTGCTCTGTAGCCCCCGGGTCACACTCCCTTGCCCTTCCCTGCCCCCGCCCCACATGTCCCTCTTAAACAGCTTCAGTTTAAAAGCAGAAACAAGGGAAACAAAACTCCAAAGAGGCTTTTATTTCATCACGACAACTGGTTAATAAAACAAAGAATGCTAGAATGGGACGATACTTCAAATTCATCTAGTCCAGATATTCTCACCCTAGAGTCCATGAATGGTCTACATGGGGTTCTTGAAGACCTCAACATGGTATCCAAATTTTTGCACACAATTTTTTTTGTGTTGAATGAGTCCACAGTTTTCACAAGATTGTGGAAGGAGTCTGTGAGTTGACTGCCCAGAATCCATTTCCCTCACTTTGTAACAGTCCTCCATTGTCCTTTTGGAGGACTTCCTGGCTCTCACCCAAGAGTCCTTGTATTTCAGTGGCATGAACTCATTCCACACTCGGGCCAGATGGCACCTGTGAGCCAGGCTTGGCCAGTTGCAGCATCACATCCCCTCACTCCGTAACTGCTTTCGAGTTGGGCATCTGACCCAAGTTAGGACAACCAGACCCAATCCAAGCTGCAGGATTTTGTTTGAGTGGCTAAACCCAGAGATAGACTCCGTTCTGCTAGAGTTGAACCTGGAAAATGTGAGGCTGAGCTTGCTGGAAAATTCTGTTCTTAAAGATGAATCCAGAATAGAATATAATCCACTAGTATCCCACCTAACAGAGACCACAGGACAAGGAAACTCTGATAGGTGGGGAGGAGAGAAGGTACAGGGAGCTCATGTCATACAACGCCCTACAGGAAAGGTGGAGCGACGTGGAGATGGAGAGGTGGACAGAAGGATGAAGCTGAGAAGGTAGCAGAAGGGAGAATCCTAAAATAGGATATATGTAAAAAAGAGAGAATATTCTATTCTAATGAGCCCTGGTAATTTTCAGGCTATAAAACTTCAACATCCTATGGCCTCCTCTCAAGTCACCATTATTGATAGATAGATAGATAGATAGATAGATAGATAGATAGATAGATAGATAGATAGATAGGGAGGGAGGTAGACAGACAGACAGACAGACAGATAGATAGATAGATGATAGATAGATAGATAGACAGACAGACAGACAGACAGATAGATAGATAGATAGATAGATATCCAGGCCGGGAACATCAAAGGTTGAACTAGGCTGCATGTAAAACCACAGACAGTACTAGACACTGTATCAGATGAAGAATGTCTAGACTACAAGGGACAGCTTCAACTCTTCTCCAGCGAACTGGGGAAACATGGGGACGGTGTTGCCGGAGCTCCCCATTTCAAGAGAAGCTGAACATTCCTATCATCAAGGGTGAGATGTGTCGATCCTCCAGACAACACAAGGGCCAGTCAAAACACATCTGGGAGAGGGGTCCCCGTCGCATCTGCTGCTCTAACCTGGAATAACCGTAGCAGCAGCAGCTCATTTGTCTGAGGTGAGAGCAGGGCTTTTCTGTGCCCATTTTTAAATTTGAAAAAAATAATAAAAGAACTCACGCAGCTCCATTAAATGGGACTCCTTTCATTTAAAAAATAAGTAAAAGTAGTTCTTGGGCTAGACGTAATGGCATGTTTTCTTTTGTTGTGTTATTTTGGGGAATCCCTGTCACCTGGATCCAGATATAGACAAGCTAGATTTTCTCCCAGATCTTTGGCAGCTGACATGTTGGGTGAAGGGAGAAGCTAGAAAAGCATCTGCTCCCAGAAGCAAAAGAGAAGGTAGTGTATCCTTACCAGCACAAGACTGTCCCCAGACAGTGGGTCCAGACCCAGGGAAACCTCCCATGCCCACCTGTTCACAGCTGGACTTCCTAGGGCACTTCATTCAATCAGAAGGAATAAGTTTCAGTAGCATTTTACAACCAATTAACCACGCAGGAAACAAAACATCTGATTTGGTGCCTTCCTCCGGCTTCTGAAGAGTCTGTGGCCTGGGAAGTGAGCAGTTTGGGGCTTGATGGACGAAGACGCTGTCAACCCAGTACCAACAAGTTTTATCCCTTCCTGCATTTAATGGGAGGATACGTGAATCGGGCCTGGCCTCACTGGCACTGGAATCACTCCTGTTTTCACATAGAAAACCCCCATTTCATTCAGCATGTGCCAGGCACTGGGCATTTACAAGAATCATTCCATTGAATCCTTACACACCCCATTAGTTAGGTCCTATTAATAGTCCCATTTCAAAGATGAATATAGTGAGGCCAGAAAGGTTGGTAAAAGAGCCCCAGGTCTCATACACACCATAAGTAGCAGAACCAGGACCTGAGGCCAGGATATAGTTCACAGCAGAGAGCAAGACTATAGTGTAGGTCTCACTGTTTACCCTTGGGTCCAGTTAAAAGTGCAACTGTGCGACAATAGTGGGTTTCTGTGACTTGTGGGGAAAGACCTCCTTGGGTGGAAAATAAGTATTCAAACGTGTGCTAGGTTCTATTAGCAATAATTCTTCACTAAATCAATAATTAAAAAGTAACAGGCTATCCTTTTGAAACTATGCTTTACTTTTTTAAAAATCATGTCTTTTCTCACTCTTTTCAACTGATCTCTAAAAAAAAACTCTTGAAGGATGTTTCAGGGGTGGGCAGGATCACACCCATTTGATGAATGACTCAACTGAGGTTCAAAGGAGCTCTCAAGGAACCCAGGTTCTTGCGGTACTGGGCATGCAGCAATCAACATGCACTCATGCCTATTTTAATTTGTTAATGCCTCCTTTGCCCCCAAAGCACCCCTTTCCTTCACGACCTGAACCAAACCTACTCCTGTGACCTTTCTTCCACCCTGTGCCTCCAAGCTTATGCTGCGTCCACAATGAACCACTTTTCCTGGCACACTTCCTCTTTCCCTCTTCCATCCCTTCTCACCTGAACAACTAATCATTAATCAAGGCCAAGTTCAAATATCACCTGCACTGGGGCACTGCCCTGACTCTCCCAAAGAAATGTCCCCAAATTCTCTCCCCTGAGCTCTCACCGTAATTAAAATGCTGCAAACCATCCAGTTTCGTTTCTCCGTTGCCCTAACACCAGTTCCCACTCATTCACAAGGACATGATTTTTATAAGATTAAAGTCTCCAAGACCAGAATGTCACCAGCATTCTGAGTGTAATCTTTTTGATGCTGTTAATCGTTGTACTAGAATCCTGCACTGGGCTATTTATACTCTTTGAATCGCTCACATTTCTTCCCTTAGGAACTAAACATAAAAGCAAGCATAAGTGCTTTTGTGCCTCCAGTAAGACAGTCCATTCACCAACAGTCTCATGACGATGTTGGTCGCGGTTTTCTGTACTAAACACGGAGAGGGGGAGAAAAAAATCCACTTAACTCTGATTTCTTGCTTTTTGCCAGAAAGCATTATAAGTTGCTTCTTAGTCTCACCTAGTGGAAGGGTCAATGTTTTAGCTGAGATTGTGACAAGCCTCTCCAGAATTAGAGTACTTTATTATCACATTAGTACTGAAAAAGTCACATAATTAACAGAATTTATCCTCATTTACTCTGTAAAAGCACTAATATTCCATCTCTCTGCCTCTGTTTAATTACTCTCCTTAACACAACTTTTTTTTCCAAGTTGACCCTTCCTGGGCTTATCTACAGAAATGTGTTAAAACTTTTTCTCCCTCCACTCCATTTAAATTGCTAGACTTTATTCATTTGAATAAGCATAAAAGGCAAACCGGGGTCTGTCATAGTTCGCACAATGCCTTTGAATTAGCAGGCATAACAGTGTCATACTTTTTATGGAGATCCCTTGTTCAGAGCAAGTGATGACAGCCACCAGAATTACCATTAATTGTAATACGACACTGACATTTTACTGGGTGCTAGCTCGTGGTAAACCAGCACTGGTTCAGGTGCCTCAGAAATTCAGAAGCTGAGACACCTCAATTCTTTAAAGAGAACAGCAGATCCGCCTGACACATGCTACCTTCTCAGGTAATGTTTCTTCAAACTTGTTTGCTCAAGAGGACGGGAGGAGCGTGTGCGAGCACACACACACACATGCGTGCACACGCACATGTGCACACACACACACTACTCAAAATAGAGTCACCATTAGATAACAAAGTCATCATTAAATAACAAATCTGGAAGGCACTCAGCTTGTTGTTTTTCTCTCCTGATTTTTTTTCTTTTGGACAGCATAGTAATGTAAAGAAACCAAGGCTTATGCCCGGCCGGTGTGGCTCAGTGGTTGAGCATCAACCCATGCACCAAGAGGTTGCCAATTCAATTCCTTGTCAGGGCACATGCCCAGGTTGTGGGCTCCATCCCCAGTGGGGGGTGTGCAGGAGGCGGCCAGTCAATGTTCTCTCTCATCGATGTTTCTGTCTCTTTCTCTCTTTCCCCTTTCCTCTCTCTCCAAATAAATCAATAAAGAAAAAAGAAACTAAGGCTTAAATGACAAACATTTAGTAGAGTCTGAATTTCTGCTCCTCTTTTTCTGAAACATGAATAAAAATGTGTGCCTCAGTATTTCATGTTGAGATGGTCCACAGTCTGGTCCAGATGATGTGTGGCGGGGCGGGGAGGGGGGTGCTCAGAGGAAAGGAGAAGATCTTTGGCTTAAACTGAGCTTTTGAAATCATTCACGCATTTTGAAGGGAAGGTAAACCCTTCCTGATGAGGTCAGGGGTGGGACCGGTGAGTGACATGAGACAATGGACCAAATGAGCAGTTGCCCTGGTTCCTCAGAGGGTCCAGACATTGAAGATACTGGCAGGCTTCCCCTGCCTGGGACGCACTGGTGGCCTAAGAGACATCCACAGCTATCGTCTTTCCCCCTGTTTGTCTATCAAGGGAAGAATCCAGCCACTCCATTTTCCCTACAAGAGACCCATCTCAGTTCAGTGTGAAGAAACAGCAAATGAGAGGTCTTTCTCCTCTGTCCTCCATTTCATCCAAGTGACAGGCAGGAAACTATTGGTCTTGATCCCAAAATAGAATGTTTTGTGAGCCTGCAAACATCATGTGGCCACGTTCACTGGGAAATAAGAATCCTCTCCAACCTCCAAGCTTTAGCTCAATCATTCCTTTGGCCTACAGGGCCTTTCTTCCCGCCTTCAAGTCCTTCTGTCCATCCAGTTCTGGTGAAGATTCTTCCCCTTCCAATAAGGCTGCTTAGATTCTCCCATTTGGAGTTAATGTCTCACTCTTTCATACCTCTAAGGCACTCAGGATCTGTGAGTGTCTTACCGAGGTCATCTTATACTTAGGTTATCTATGCGTACAGCTGGTGGGTTCACTTGGCTGTGCACACCTGAAGGGATTATTAGGGTTGGTGCTTTGCCTGATCGCAGTGACCACACTTAGGGCTATTCCTAGCTGAAATTCACTCATTCATTTTTCCCTCCAAAGATGCCCTTCACTTAACCTTTGGTCAAATGCCTCTCCCCATTCCCTGAAAGTTTGTTATTTCCCATTTCCAAGCCTCTGTACATACTGTTCCCACTGCCTGGAATTTTGTTTACTGAAAGGAAATCAAATCCATTTTTCAAGGCCAATGCCAAAGCCTCCTTGATCACACTGGCCAAAAGAGCACTATCTAAATTCTCACAGCCTTGGTTTATACCATACTGGTCCCTCACCACTTTGTAACTGTTTATCTGCATTCACATTTCTTATCTGACTATAAGCATCTCACTGGAGGAATCATATTTTTTAATACGTTTTTATTGATATTTTAGAGAGAGAGGAAGAGAGAGAGAGAGATAGAAACATGGATGTGAGAGAGAAACATCGATCGGCTGCCTCCTGCACGCCCCCTACTGGGAATCGAGCCCACAACCGGGGCATGTGCCCTGACCAGGAATCGAACTGGGACCTCTCAGTCCATGGGACAACGCGCAATCCACTGAGCCACACCGGCTGGGTGGGATCATGTTATTTACACAATCCAGTTTCCTCCACAGTGCTCAGGAGAATCTTGTTTGTGCATCACAAATATCAACTGTATAGTGGTAAAGGGACATGGATCACATTTTTTACTTTAGGGTCTTCGGAGAAATAAGACAAGTACTGACGAATGAACTCCTACAGTACTGGCAATAATACTTCTACTTCTGCGACTACCATGATAATATCATCACAATTACTATTATTTTTGTTCTTCTTAATAGCGTTACTATTATTTGAGTGCTTACTATGTGCAAGATAATTTGCTGAGCACTTTTCTGACACTATTCCATTTAATCCTCACAACAAGCTAAGGTAGCAACTATTGAGCTCGGCAGTGTTAGTAGTCCATTGTCTGAGGTCACAAACCAAGTGTGAGAACCTGGATTCAAATCCAGGTCCAACGAGGCCAAAGTTCACGTTCTGGTTCACTACACACTGTGTGTCTAGCTTATCACTATTCACAGGGTGAAAGGTGATTTTTCCCTGCCTGCCCACTCACTCTGGCTCTCAGGTACAGGACTGAGGATCTTGAGTCAGTTTGGAGACAAGCCGCCACCGTGTGGAAAGGAATCAGCTCCCCTGGATTCCACTGGCAGTGGGTTTGCCCACCACCTTGGTGTGTTCCTCTGTGGTGCCACTGAGCCCTTTTCACTTTTAGAAGAACAAGAAAAATCCTCTCGGAGACTCTTGAATCCCACACTGCCATACTGTTTCCAGTCCACATGGTCAGCTCGAACTTTAAAAGGGTAGTTGCTTCGTGCTTTGCAATAGAGACATTTCTAATCGCTCAGCTGCCTGTCCCTGCTCCCCTCTGGTCCACACCCGCGGAGCACTCCGTGTCTCATGGCATGCGTGGCTCAGGGCACAGACACCCTTGCCCCAGAGCCCTGGCACTCGGGGCCTCGAGCCCTCAGCTGTTCCACCTGTCAGCATCACAGGCAGCAAGAGGCATTCCAGAGCCGGGGGGATTAACCTCCCAGATGACACCCAGTTTTAGCTTCAGCCCCCCTAAATCCTCAACAAAAACTGTAACATCCAGCTCTCATTTGGGACCTTAACTGTAAATCCCCTCTCTTCTCATGCACTCACTAAAGGGACAAGTCGAATCAATTCGGACCTTTTCGAGTCATTCGCCCCTGAAGTTTCCTGTAGGATTCAAGGTAACGGGTAAGAACTTCCATCATCACGAGCCCCACTTAAAGGCAAGGAAAAGGAAAAAAAAGAAACCGGAGGGTGGGGAGAAACATCATTAATGCCATGGGTGGGAATTTCTGAAAATATTTGAAGCAACATCAATCACTTATGGAAATAAAGCCAACCTGCTGGTATGTTAAAAACAGCAGGAACCGAATTTAGACTCAATTCTTCGAGCCTTGTTGATCAGCGACTGATCCCTGCCATGAGAACAGATCCCCTTTTCACTCAAGTGAGGATCTGCAGGGGCATTTTCAAAAGTAAATAAATGGCCACCAAGAACAAAAAAAGATCAGTAAAGAACTGAGTCTCTCAAGAACATCCCTGACAAAATAAACCTCGTGTTTATGTATACTCCCTCAAATGGCCTGCGCCAGAAGACTTTCCTGCAACTTAAAACCAACTGCTCAGGAGTTGAGAGAAACGTCCGGAATGAGCTTAGTCAAACGCTGCCTTAAATAAATTCTCCTAACAAGATGCGAGGGCCAAAGCAGTTTCGTTTGGCCTGACCAATTCCCACTTTTTTGCCATCACACATCACACAATCTTTTTTGGAGGGGTGGGGGGTGTTGCATGGCATCTGAAATGTAGACACCTCTTTAAAATTTCAGTTGGCATATTTAAAAATATGTGTCTAGCTTTTTTCTGACTGTAAGTGTTGACTTCTTGTTTAAAAAAAGTTAAAATACTCGAAAGTAATAAATAAACAAAAACCACCTACATCTCTTCTCCCAGTCTTTTTGTGTATATACAAATTTTATAATGACATACAGATTTTTGTCCTTTTTTTTTCGTGTTAAGCAATTTTCAAAAGATGATTTATTTTACTCCGTATCATTTATCACATATAGTAGACAGCCAACAAATCTATTATTTGATTACTTTCAAGTTTCTGCTATTATAAATAATGCTTTGGTGAACACCTTTGTACATAAAATTTTATCCTCATATCTGAGTATTTCCTTAAAATTGTTTACCTAGGACAAGAATTCCCAGGTCAAAATGCCATATTGTTTGAGAGTGAGTTTAAGACAGCTTGATCTGAAAATGTTGACATGAGTCAAGGTAACTTGAGATTCAGCCAAACTAGGCTGGGGAAACTCCAAAAAGTGCCCTCTTTGTGCCCAAGGGTACAGGGGTTTGGATAACCTGGGACCCAGAGCATCCATGTTTATAAAAAACTAACTAATTAAACACAGTGAGTAGATTGCACATCCGCAGGCCCAACCTGTCTTCACCTGCAGCCACAGACGGCACCCCTGACAACACCGTCGTCACCTTGAGTTACACTCCATTCCAAGTGGAGGCCGCCTGAGAGAAGCTCTCTGTGTGCCCCCAAGGCTGCTCTCCCTGTGCCTGCTACAGGGCTGGGAAAAGGACGTAAGCTCAGCAAAGCAAGTCACATACTGGACACGGTCAGGGTCTCCATCGTGCCCATGCTACCACCAAGATGTTTGTCCAAGAGTAGGGGGAGAGAAAGTCCATTTTAAGAGATCTCTGCTCAAAGGCCAAATGGAGTCATGTTATGCCTGAGAAATTGTATTCTTTGTCAAGTAGGCATAGTATTGTGAGTTGATGCTCTAGGGAAGACTCAAAGCAAGTAACCTAGAATATGATGATCATTTTCTTAAAATCTGCCCTGGAAATTGTCCTACAAGACCATCCTGTCAGAGCAGCAGTGCTCTGTGGGACTAACATTTTCCAAGTGAATTCCACAGACCCTTCCTCGAACTCCTGACGGTAGTTTGTTTACAACTGATATGGCCTCCAATTTGTAAATGATCGCTTCTCACTGTCTCATGGAACAAGGGTCACCATTTATGATCTTGGTCCCCAACAACCCAGTCAGCTACCCCTCATCCCACATCCCTATGCTCCTTTATGCTAAAGAACTTGGCATTTCCTAAATGCTCTGAGCTCTCAAGGCCTCCTCAAGTGCTATTTCTTCCTCCTGACATGGACCCCCAGCCTGCCCACTCTTGATCTAGAAGAATCCCCTACACTTCAAGAATCATCGCAAATGCCACCTTCTCCTTCTGAGAAGCCTTCCCAAGCTCTTCCAGGCAGACATGGGGTCTCTCAGCTCAGGTTTCCCATGGCACATCCCCCCAGGAGGATATCTACCATTACTCTGTGACTCTACTTATTTGCGGATCACTCCAAATAGAGAGTAATAGCCTTGATGATAAGAACCATTCTGTATCCTCAGACCTGGAATATAGTTTGTAGATATCTGCTTAATTCTGAAAGAACACGCATGTAGGTAGCATGATTAAATAATGTAGGTGGCATGATAAAATGCTACCTACAACTGAGAGATAACTGAGAAGCCAAAATAAATGAACTGAGGGCACCAAGAGCCCCCAAGACATTCCAGCTGTGAACTGTGTGCGCAGAGTCCTTATTGTAAAGGACCGTATGCTGGAATGTTTGCAAGACCAAACTGCACTGATGAGTAACACCCAGAGTTTTATACTATGTGGCGATCATCTTATTTTTTTTCATGAAATAGGAAATATCATCTGTGATCATGAACACAAGTTCTATAAGATCTCATTGGTATAATCCAAATTTTTTCTTTGGTGCATTCTAAACACATTCCACATAAATGATGCCAAAGCTCATGCTAATACCCATAAACCCAAAGTTGAATGGCAGCAGAAACACAGAATTCCCACAGAGGTCCCGAGGGAGCAAATCAAACCCATTAGCTCAGGGGTTATCTTAGATATGAAGAGCACTGGTTCTCAACCAAGGGCTGGTATTGAGGTCTTATACAATCTCAGACCTTCTCTTGTTTTTCTGATGAGGCAAAGAAACATGGGGAACTCCTGGAACACTGAGATGCTCACAGGCTGCACAAACAAGCGAGCAATCTAGGCTTTCTCCAGTGCAGCTTCCTCCCAAAGACGGAGTCCCTTCCCCAGCCCCCACAGAGGGCTGCTCTGCGGGCTCCGCGCCTGTCCTGGGAACTGGAGATGGAGTGCGGAAGAGGGGAAAGCTCCCTCCCGCCTGGACTTGACATTCTAGTGGGGAAGAAAGACAAAAAGCAAGTAAGAAAAACCCACAAGTAAACAAGACAATGTCAGTTACTGATTAGAGCTTTTGGAAGAGAAAAGATTGCAGATGGCAAGTGATTGCTGGTAGAAATTAAAAGGGTGGTCAGAGAAGTTCTTGGAAACGATCTTTTGGCTGAGACCTGGAAGACAAGAAGGAGCCACAATCCAGGGGAGGAGCATTCCTGCTGGCGCGAAGGCCGTGTGACTTCGTGGTGTGAAGGATCCCAGAGGGAGGCAGGCTTATTCAAGCTGTGGCAGAAAGGGTCCCATCGTGGGGAGGTAGTGCTTCCCATCCCAAATGGACAGCTCTGTGATGAAACTCCCTCTTCCTGAGAACGAAAGTCTGCCCCCTGTCATTCACCTTCAGAAATTTCAGCTTTTGCTTGAGTCCAGAGAGCAACACTCCTCCTTCCCCAAGATAACCCTTACGTGATATAAAGTGGCCACGTTATCTTCCCAGGCCTCTTTTCCAGGATAAGCAAACCTTATTCTTCTGCCACCTCAGTTCAGGATTTCCAGATGCTTCGCCATCCTGTTTACACTTTTCCAAATATTCTCTAATCAGACAACACCCCTCCTGAATTATGTCATCAGAACTGAGCAGGCCCCCAAGACATTAGAGGCAGTACTAGCAGGTCGGTGAAGATATACAGTCAGACAAGCTAGGTTCCAACCTGGGTTCTACCACTAATCAGCCATGTGACCTTAAGCAAATCACTTAACCTCTCTAAGCCTGTCTTCTCATCTGTGAAATGGGAATTATAATACCCACCTAGGAGGAATTCTGTGAGGATTAAATAAGAGAATATGTGTAAAGTCCCAAGGGTCCTGAATGGCATGTAGTCAATGCTCAATAAAGTTTAGCTACTACTATTACTACCAGTTATTATTACTATCATTATTATTATATGACCTCAGTCATTCTCCATGTTGGTCTAAATCTATATTTGCTCAATGCAAGATAAATGCACATTTTTGTTTTGCTTTGTTTTGTTGTGCTTGCAGTAGTGGGGTCCCAGGAAGGGGTTGGAATTAGGAACCATGTAAATGTACACTGAACTTCCCTCCCCATCAGGTCTTGTGTATGTAATACAATAGCCCAAATCTGACCACAGTAACAGAGAAAAATCAATAAAGAGTTAAACCACAAAACTGGGATGCATCCAGACTCTAGTTACTACAGAAAATATAGCCATGCTCATATGACTTAGGTAATGCTGCGTATACTGAACAAGGTTTGATGATCACCTTCCTGGGGGCTAGAAATGAGTCTCATCTGTCTTTTCAGTCTGCAACAGAGTCCACACACCAGTCCTCAATAAATACTGATGAGAGTGAAGGAAGGGAAGTCAGCTGGGAAAGTCAGTTAGAGGTCTGTTGCGATTTCTAGGATCATATTTGATGATCAAACTCACACAATGTTAGCTCTCAAAGGGACCCAGATGAAATATATCCTAGGCACAGGAACAGAGGCTCAGAAAGGTGCAGGGACTTGCCCAAGGCCACACAGCTAACTGGCATCAACATTTATCTCTTCCCAGGAAACCATCCTGAGCAAACTAGTCACAGACCCGAGTCCCAGACAGGTTCTCTTGTCCTCCTTCAAAGTCTTCTGGCAGAAATGTCCTACGAGGCAGAAGAGAGTCAGAGTTCCCCATTCCAACGTTTGTGTCCCTAACGCACTGGAACTCGGGTTCCTTAGGGAGTAGAACGTCAAGGCTGGCATCCCAAAGCTGCATAAATCTCTCACCTAAGGAACATCATCATTTTTCTCTTGTCACAACCTTTCCAGCCTAATATTTGACAGCTCTGATTGGGTACTGTCCAAACATTTATTAAAACATTTTAAATGATGAATATATCCAATTATTACTATTAATGCAGCTAATACTGACTAATGAGGGGGAAACGCAGGAGCTGGTGTCCTGCAATTCATTACCCCTGCCTTGTCAACAATTCAAAGCCCAAAACCTAATCATCCATACCGGGCCCTGTTATATTTCACACGTCACTTTTAATAAGTCACTCAGTGCCTATAAATTAATGTAACATGTCGGCGTTTATGAGTGTGGCTTTGTCGCTGTTAACAAATGATGTTCTGCCCAGTCTACAACAGCTAGGGAGTGACGAATGATGGAAGATGATTTCTTTCCAAACTATAAACTATACGCTGGGGACTCTAGTAATACATATATGTATATAGTATATACATACATACACCACACACACACACACACGGTCACATGTTACATGCATCTAAGCACACACAGACATGCCTGCACGAACTGACAAAGCACGCCACCACAGGCACAAATGCGGAATACATACGGGGCACAATTTGTGGCGAAGAGCTATGTAATAACCACCTGCACTTTTCCCTCTAAAAGATGAAACATGCATCACTGGCAACCATGGCAGTCCCACAAATGTGGTCAATGTCCACGTCAAATTTCTTCTAAGTTCTAGTCTTTTGCTCCCAGCCAGGCTGCGGGACAACCTGACATCCTGACTGTTACTGAAGGCCCAGTGGTGGTGATGGAAAGAGATGATGCCCAAAACACCAGCAGTTAAAAGGAGGGTCTACATTTTTATGGTAAAAGTGGTGGTCGCTGGGGCTCGGGATGGAAGAGGGTACTCATTTGCTTCCAAACAGACCTGGAGTTTATATCCCCTTCTAAGCCATGACTTCATATGTCACAAAATAATTAGTGTATAAGCTGGGTGCACCTTGACCTCCATACTTGCAAGATTCAAGAAGAGAGATGATACTTCTTTAACTGGTGTTTCTTTCCTGTCACTGTGCCCAGGTCAGAGGCGGCTGAGGCACTGTGACAGTCGGATCTCCACACACCTGGGTTGAGCACTACACACAGTGACAGAACTCCAGGGGCAAAGGCGGCCCAGCATTTTGGGAGTGTCTACATTCAAGGCCGCCGCTCAGGGGGCTGAGTGCCTTGATTTCGGAAAAACGTAACTCCATTTTTCGGAATGTGACAAAACTTCCATGTGGTGAGATGTTTGTCTTATTACCGTTGTCTTTCTCTCTCCTACCCCATCTCAGTGCCAGAAACCAATTGCTATAATAGACATTAAAGTGAAAAAAATGTTAAAACTATGTATTTAAAAGTTTGGAACGGGTCCTACAGGGTCCTTATTATGCCCCCTCTGTGACAGGCTTTCAACCCCGTAGCTCTGGTAGCCCATTTTCACCTATTGTTTTTCTACTTGCCTACTAAATTCAGAAGATACAGCATCACTTATTTATATAAAACCTACAAAAATGTTTTTCTTAATGTCCTCCTGAAGATTGTATATCTATATCTGAGACTTCTCTATGTAGCTTTGTCACAAGGATTTAGCTCCAACACAGTGGCCAAGATGTAAAGTACAGTTGTTTAAGAAACAGACACACAAAAACGGTTTCAATAAATCTTTTGCCACGCTCCCCATTCTACCATTAAATTAATATGAATGGATGAGGCTTCGATTTAAATGCCTGAACAAAGATTCATGTTTATAAACCCAGAGTGTATCAAGACTTGAATTCTGCACGTGGCTGAGAGTATAGCTCTCCTGATCGATGTCCAAGAAACATTAAAGAGTTAAACACGCTGCTTCTTTGTTCCTTAAAATCGTCACTCGGAAATTTAAAGGCAACTATGATAAGCACTGCAAACGTGTTTTCATTGTGTGTTTATTAGAAAAGGATTTGAGTTGCCCTTGGCCTGGCGGGGACCACATTGCCCAACTTGTTTTCCTGGGGTCTGCGAATATCTAGTTCAAGTACTAACACCCTTCACACACCCTCAAAGAGCAGAGAGAAACTGGCAGTGATGCCAGGGCATTGCTCTTCTGGTTATTTGAGAATTGGGAAATGTCTGGTGCTCAAGAAAATGGTTTCAAAGGGCAGTCTGGGGTCACATACCACACAGCCCTCTGAAAAGGCTAGTAGACCAAGTGGAGTGATGACTTGGTGCCCCAGTCTCTGGTGTTTGCACAATTTGGGGCAAAAAAAGATGCTGAAAATGCTGGACAACAAGCAAAAGCCATGTCCATACCTTGTTGGGGGTGGGAGGACGGGGCACGGGGGTAGGGATGGCATAAACAAAACTTGAAACCATTTCAACGTGTGTGATGTTGAAAGCATTCACTTGTAACCTACTCTCGAAAAGATTCAAAATGACTTCATAAAGCCAACTCTCAGCAATGGAAGGAGGCTTGATGTCCCCTTGACAAAGAGGGACCAGGAAAGACAAGAAGGATCCGTGTCCTTTTCTTTCGGGAGTCTGAAGTGAGGCATTCGACTCTTTCTCCTGCCAGGGCTGATGTCTTTCGGAGTGTGTCAGAAGAAAAAGTGTGTGCATAAGGGAGGCAGAAATGGAAGACACCAGAACTTTGGGCACTGTGGAGAACAAAATGCAGAGCACTGTCTGCTCTAGTTGCTCTATAAAGATATCAACCCAGGAGGAGACAGCTGAACGGCGCTTTTCCCAGCAGAGGCCTTCACCAAGGCAGCAAAGTCCCCCTGGGAATCGTGACAATCTGCATAACAATGCCCTGCTGCCTATCAGGGACCCAAGGATGGGACACCCTCAGAGAAACCACCACGTTTCAGTCCAGCCCATTGTAGAAAAGGGGACTGTAGGGCAGTTTGTAGGGGCTGAGAAGGGAGGACTCTCCTGCTGTTTGGCATAACTTTACCAAAGGAAATCAGCGAGACCTTCCTGGTTGCCACATTGGTGGTGGCGGTGGTGTTTTCAACTCTGGCACAGGTCCTCATACTCACCCCCCTCTCTGTGCTCCCCCCAAATTTGTACTGTGTGTTTTGCTTTTACCTTGGGGGAACCACCCAGCTCCAAAGTTTCCCCATTCCCTCTTCACTTCACCATCCTGCTTTTTCATCCAGGCCAGTGACTTGGAATTATGCCTGAAGTATTTTCTCTGTGGATAAAGCAGCAGCAGTTCTGTTCTTTAAAAGTCCATTAGACAGAACTAGCACCAACGAGTGAACATTTCATCAGGCAGATTTCTGCTCGACAGAAGGAAAGAACACTCTAATGGTGAGAGATAGGAGGCCTCATGAGACGGTGGGTTCCCCATGGCTGCACAATTCAGGGGCAGACCAGGCACCACTTGGCAGAAACACCAGAGAAGCGAGGTGCTCATCTAGCTGCCCATTAACTTCCCTTCAAGTCATACAGGAGTCTAAAACCATCAGAAGCTTAGAGAGTTTTAACTTCTGACATGCAGATTGTTGCAGAAGACAGACTCAGATATCAGAATCAAATATCAAGTACTTCGGGAAAAAAACAAAGTTCTACAGTTCTTCACTACCTCCTCCCCTTCTTTATTAAATAATGTTCTAAACACATTTTGACCTCCTTGGAAAAAGTCCATAAAATTGCATTGGCACAACTGTTGCTATTAGGAAAGTTGCATAATAACAGTAATATACAGAACAATGAGAATAGAAGAAGAAATAGCAAGGAGTCATTCCGACCCATGGCCACATGACTGTGGAAAGGGTCCAACAAGCAGTGTTGTTTATGTTTAAGACTAGGTACAGAGGTATTTGGTGGTACTGCTTCTGTGGCTCTCCAAAATATAGAATGTTGGCTGATAAATTTTTTTAAAAATACTTTGCAACTCAATTCTCTTGCCAAGACAGACTCTAACAAGTAGCCAGGAGGGACACGGTTATCCCAGACTCAAGATGGCCTTAAGCTTCCTTTGACTTCAGACAGGACTCCCCTATCTACCCCTAAAGAATGGTTTTGGTCTTCTCTGATTTGAGGGAAATAAGAATGTAAGACATTCACATCTGAATTTTAATTTTAAAGCCTGCCTAGCACACAATTCGCTCTTGTCAAGTGAACTGTGACAAGCTCCTAAGAACTATATATGTATCCCCAGTGCACAGTCGTAGGCCTGGACTCCATAGGATACACAGAGCAGATGAAATAGTGACCTCATTTCATCTTCAATCATACTTTACTTTTCTGTGTGTATATTTTTACAGAAATATTAGTTCATCAGAGCCCTAGCATTAATTCAAATACAATGAATAAGTGCTATTATGAAATGCAAGGTGTTGTCCCTAGGCATAGGCCAGAGTCTCCCAGAGCACATCCTCTTTAGATAACAAGACAAGCTGATATTTTGGCTTTACTGAGACATGTAGCTTGTCCAAGGCTCTTGGACATGCTAGAGAATGACATTAATTTCCTGCACTCTTATCAACGTTCGTCTCTAAGAGCCATTGCCATTTACAACAACCTGAGCCCTAAAAGCCCTCATTCATCAATGGTAGTCAGTTTCACCCCTTGCATTGTCTTACAATGGTCAAAAGGGGACTCCTGTGACTTCAGAAAAATTTCTCATCAATACAGTTAGTAAGAGAAGAAAACTGAATAGAACCCCATTGAGTTAGTGGAACTTTTTACCGTCTAAAGGGAAAAGCTAAGTTGCATAAAAAAATGCACCCTTTCACTCCCTCCATCATCTCAGCTTCCACAACCTCTTTTTGCCCATCACTCAACCCCACAGTGCTCTTTGGCTGTATTGAATTCCCCCGTTCTCCAGAATGATTCACCACTGCTATGGCATTACTATAGTGCTCCCTGAACTCCAGTCATTGGTAAAAACACTTTCACCATTTCTGCCATTGGTCCATAATACCTATATTATGTATTCAATATTTTATGGATATTGACTCACTTCTTTTTACTCCCAATACATTGATTTTTAAATGACACTTTCCATTTACTATTATGAATGAAAACCAATGCCACTTGCTTTAGATCAGAGGGAAGCAATACACACAGGTGTCAATGAAACAAAATTTTAACGTTCACTAAATTTTGGCAAAATCCTATTTCCTGCCAAGGCGTAGTTATTGTAAAGGGAGATGAACCAAGGAGGAGAGAGCACCAAGCTGGGATCTTGGCCTAATAAGAAGGACTAAAAGAAATTTTACATGGAATTATTTCCTCATTACCGGATTCAGTGTTATTTAAGAGCACACAAAGGTACCACTTAAAAATCCTCTGCCTGCCAATTTAAGTCGTCCCTGCACTACCCCAGGACACTGGTATACCCTGAGAAACAGTGAGCTGGCCGACACAGGGGTAGGAAAGGAGATGGAAAAAAAGGCTGGAGGGAAAAGATTGATCAGTCTTGGGAGAGGGGATGGAGGAAGGTTTGTTAAATGATTTGTATAGAGTTGGAAGTTCCTAAACCAGCAGAAAATTCATGAGTTACCACGGGGGCAGGAGAAAACTAAAATATATCAGCAGCAGGTTATGAGCTGTCATGAATTTTTCTATCTGTTTTCCCTCTTTAAACATGGGAAATAATAGCGAAGTGCCAGAAAAGCATCCTCTGTGGTGAATCTGGCTTTTGATCTTGATTAACATTAGCATGTACTTTTGAAACTAAATAATACAAAAGGAAAAAAGAGATACAACTCAAAAGAGTATATTCCTACCCTAGAATACATTTCAAAACAGTATGATGTATGTGGAATAGAGATCGAGTTGGCAGAAAAGGGAAAGGAGCATTAGGAAGGCAAAATAAACAGGTGCAGAGAAACTGTCACATACTGAATTGAGACTCAGTATTTAATTAGGGCCAGCAAGCTTGAAAGCCTCCTTGGTAAATGTCTATCTAAACCAACCACGTGTTGGTTAACACTGAGACATACAAACTGATCAATAGTACAAAACAAAAGGGCTCAGGTATGCATGTAGACTCATACATCATTTCAATAAATTATGCTGTGTGTAAAGACAAGTTGTTCTTTTTTTTTTTTTTTTTTTTTTTTTAGAACAATCATTCTGGGATCAAGAGCTAAATCATTTCAGCCACATCTTGATTTCTGCAAAACTCGGCGGGAATTATGAGGCTTAACAGCATCCTGACAATTAGCATATTATAAATACAAAAATGATATATTAAAGGGAGAGGAGGGAAAAAAAGGCCAGCGTTTTACACCTACAGTAATATAATTCCACTACTTAATGCAAAGTAACAGGCCTCAGAGTGTTTGGGCTCCTCTCCTATGGTGTTATCTTCTCTATCAGTAAATGAGACTATTCGAACAGTACAACCTATAAATAATTCAAGGCCTGAGATGGCAATTATAGAACCATGCACAACTAGCATGAATATTTTATGAAGGCTAAAACAGCCCTCAGAATGAATCATGGAGAGATGAACACACACACACACACACACACACACACACACACACACACACACACACACGGCAGTTTGGGCCAAATTGTATTCCAAGACAAGGCTTCTCTTTGATCCCCAGCATACCTTTATTTTACAGAAACAGTGCCCACAGTTATATATTTTTCCTTTCTTGAATTTATTTCTTAAAATCCAAACACAGAGGAATGGAGGCACGGATTTGCCAAAAGGGTAGAAGAGCTTGAAAATAAGGAAGAAGGACAAGCCATTTTTAACCCAAACTTGTGCAGAGAATTCCGAGTGATGTTTTTTAACCTCTCCAAATGGACTTGACAGAAAGTATAGAATTCCAATGCATCAAAATTGAAACTGAAACCAGTATCACTTCTTTGACTCAAGCAAGAACACATCCTACTCGAAAAGTTCCCTTGCGTAAATAAGCTTTTATTTCTAATTATTCCTGGAGGAATACCTGTAATCTCTACTTTCAATCCATTTATATAGACAAAACAAATAATACTGAGACATAAGCCTGAGCAAACAAGGTACTATATTTAAAGGAGTAGCCCAGATGTCACACTTGACTAGGAAATGAGCAATAGCGTAAGTCCTGAGCTGTTTCTGTAACCGAAGGATGTGTGCAGCTGGGAAAAAAAATGAAATCATATGAATTCATGTCCTGATTTCTCTGTGCCATGTACTTGTCCTATTTGAATAAGAGTTAATATTCATTTGAATGTTGCAGAGATTAGTATTCATCTTTTTCACCCGTCTCTTATTTACACATACCCAGATCAAATCCATGTGGTCAGAGAAAACTCGACTGGCTTCCTCGAGTCCATTTGACCATAATCTGTGTTCTTGATCACAACCTAAAACTTTTCAGATGTTTCTCAGTTCTTTCATAAAGAGCTCTAGCTTTATGATACTTTTGGCATAATAATGTTGTGCATTTTTCAACTGGTTACAACCAAAAGAATCTTTAGAACTTTCCTGTCTTAATACAGGAAAGAACCCTAAGATGTCATCTGGTCCAACTCCTTCATTTTACAGATGAGAAAGTTTACAGGCTGAAAAATATTCCATGGCATACTTGATATTACACATGACTAACTAAAACAATAGAATCAATAATAAAATATAACATAATAATACTAGCAACACTAAAAATCAGTAACAACTTTAGACATTTAAGAAGAGCGTGCAATAAGGCAGGCACCCTGCTTTGCAGGTCCTGTCTCCTTTAGTCACCCCAGTACTTTGTCAGGTACTATTATTGTCTCCATTCAAAGATAAGAAAACAGAGGCTTAGAGAGGTTGTATCTCCTACCCTCAATCCCAGGACCCTTCCCATCTGCCATACTCTCTGGGAAGCTAAGTAAGAAGTCTTTCCTTAACCCTCAGCTAGTAGACACGTTTATGACATGGAACCACTGATTTTTACTGGAGACTTCCTAAATGCGAGACACACGGCTTTCCACTTCACTGTGCCTGCTGCTTTATTGGACCACCAAGAGCAAAAAAAAAAAAAAAAAAAGGAGGAGGCTCCTACAACCTACATAAGAGCTTCAAGAAAAACAAGACCTTTCCATAGAATGCTTCGTTATTCAGTTTTCAAAGTTCTGAGCCACTGGGTGCACCTCTCGTGGTGGGTCTGAGGCACGACATACCTTGGGCATCTCTAAAGCCCGCGGCAACCAATTGGGGCGTGGAGGGGCAGGCTAGTGTTGTGTTTTGATGGCCCTCTTTTGGTTGTGTTAATACAGAGGAAATAAAAACGAAGATGATTCTCCCTCTTTCTCTGCTCACACCCAGCTCTGGATTCTAATGTCAGGAGGATAACACCTGCAGGTCTTTTTACACGAGTGCACTAATCTGGTATAAACAGAATGATCCTGTTTGGTATTTTCTTTTAGGTGCTCACTCCAAAATACGCATGGCTTGAGACCACAAGGTCAGAGAAATACCCTGTTGTAGTGTAAGCGTGTAAAACTAAGTAGACCAATTGGCTTTGGGCGTGTTTCCTTTAAGCCTCTCCCTCCGCCACCTCCCTTCCCACTGCACCCAGATTTCACTCCAGAGCGTCCATCCCGCAGCTCCAACCCCAGCGTGAGAAGGTGCTAAGGAAAGGAAACCCAAGTCACCGAAGAGAAATCGGTCTCTGGACCCTTCCCTCTTTTCTTCCTGTAGACTCTAGGGAGCTGGAGTGTCATTTATTATTTACATGCACTTGAATGGGTTAATCTCTTCTTTTCCTTATTTTGACAACCATGTCTGTCTTCTGAAAGGCTAGCAGAGGTGCAGTGGGCACCGCAGTGCTAACACACGGCTGTGCTACATCTCGGCAAACTCGCACAGGCATCTCGGCCAAGAGCAACACCACGAGTTTGATTTTCTTCATCGTGAATTGACAGCTTATTTATCTCCACGGAAGAATTTTTTAAGCCCTTTAGTCACCCAGGCAACTTAGGAGGCATTCAGCTGACTGTTCAAGAAATATTATTATAGCTTCATAAGAAATAGAGACTAAATTATTTCATTCCTGTTAGGTCGTTCTCCCTTTACAGAGACATTCTGGTGACCTTGAGTTATGACAATGACCAAATCCTACAAACACACACGCACACCCCCTCCTGATTCCATTGATGCTCTATTGGAAGACCTTTGCAGACCTAATACTAGGCTGAGAGTGCAAAGTTTTGTGACGATGCACGCTTTTCACGGATTCCCTTCCCAATACTGCTCAGGAAGCCTCGTTCAGATAATTAGGAAAGAAGTCATTTCCATTTGCCATATCTTGCGATGGAAATAATAGCTTCTGATGCCTGTGAAACCAGCAAGAAACAGAACACAAATGCCAACTCCTGAGTCATGCTGGAAAAGAACATAACCCTGTGTGGCTGCTGCAAGGGAGGAAAACCAAGTGCCACTGTCAGGCTGTCCCTTCCAGAGGGAGATTGCTGCTGCTCCTGGGAGAAGTTTAAGTAAATTTGCAAGTAGAAAATGACCCAGATAGCCTAACGAATTGGGTATGCAAATGCAGAATCTAAAAAGTATTTTCACTAGTCATAAATCACCTGTAATTTTTGCAACTAACAGCAGTGAGAATATTGACCTGCTATGGCGTGGGGACAGATCAATATTTATAACTATCAGCAAAAAAAACCTGTAAATGAGCATGAGAAATTGACATGGGGAGAGGGAAGGGGAAGAGCAAGGTTTATTGGATAGATTGGAGTGATTTCTGATTACAGAGCCTCCCAAGTCCAATCTGTTGCCCCACTTCTTTGAGAAAATATGTCCAATTAAGACACTAGTTTCTGGTGTTATGACTTCCACACCACAGTAGCAACAATAGAAAATATTTATTGAATCCTTACTGTGGGCCAGGTGTCCTGTCAAATGCTTTATTTCGTTTCGCTTCATTATCTCACTGCATCCCCACAACAACCCTATGATGTAGGCATATACCTTTTCCATTGAGGACACTGAAGCTCAGACCAGTTACGTACTTTGCCCAAGATCCCACGTTTCTACCATTAGTCAGCTTAAATTTCTTCACCTGTTCCTAAAGTCCAATACATGGGAAAAGGAAGCAGATTCCCATCATTGCAAGTTTGAAGCTAAAACTCCCAGTTATTTTCTGTCCAATCTGTATCATTACTCGCTCCTTCCTGATTCCTACCATCCACTCTGCCTTACTGTTGTCGGACCTGTCCCTTCTGTTGCCCAAAGGTTGTGTGCAGACGTGTCTGGAGCAGGATGGCTGGTCTGTGCAGTGTGAACCCGGGCACTGCAGTGTTATCAGTGATCCCTACGATGAACATAGGAACTGGAGGCACCTTGTGTGTCTCGATGTGGCAAAATGGGATTCAGTCCTACGCAGTGTTTGTGAGCAAGGCCGCCCAAGGGAGTGAGGGTGCCGATTAAGGCGAGTGTGGCAAAGACGCTGTCTCAAGAGAGAGGCAAGTTCACATGGAAACGCTCTTCTACATCTCTACCTGTTAATGAACGTCGGGAAGGGAAAGCAGGGAGCAAATGTTACAGAGACTCATCAGAAGAAGCGATGCAGAGAAGAACAGCATGTGGAAGGCAAGACGGAGGAAAACAAAATCATTTTCAAAAGTTGCAGGAAGTTTATTAGTGACGAGAGTAAACACAGAGAGGAGGACAAGCTAGCATCTGATTGGCCCCCGTTTCGCAATGTGTTGTGATTATGAATAACCCCTGTGGTCTCTGTGAGACTGAGGACAGAGACTGGGCCGTGTGCCTTCTTTTCTCCCTCTCTCCTGAAGCAGGCTTTCTGGAACATGAGGGCAGGAAGGGCAGTCAGAGACTACCCAGTGCCATCACCTCATTTTACACAAGAGGAGATGAAGGTGCAGATGGGTTAAATGACTGTCCCCAAATCACACAACTAATTAGTGGCAGGGAGCCCAGCCGCCACAAGAACCCAGGCCTGTGGACTCCTTGCTCGGCGCACTTTTGAAACTGCCCACCGCCTTTCGGGAGGCTCTCGATAAATGCTTCCAAAGCACGATCGAACTCTAGGTGCCCTGAAAAGGAAAGAAGAGAGTGCCGTCCACATTCAGACCTCAGACACACACACGCAGGCGCTCACCACGCTGCCCCCACCATCCACGCCTTGCTCCAAATCCTGATAAATAACCTGCTGCGTGTGAAGAATGGGTGAGGATACCATGAAAGCTGAAAGTTAATGATTTTCAAATGACGAGGGTTCGTTGGAAACGTGGAGGGAAGAAAAGGTGGAAGGATTTATTCTCAATCTGGACACAGAGATTATTAGGTAAGACACGGTATACGCGCACACTCGGGTATTCCCACGCTTGTACGCCCAGCGCTGTATTAACATGTGTACATATTTGTTCAGCAGGATCCTTCAAAGTCCTCTCCCTTAGACTCATTTTCAGACACGTCTCAAACATGATGCAGATCAAAACGCAATATACAAAGTCAGGTAATGTCCCCAGCATCAAATTAAAATAGCTAACCGGCCAACAGATGGCAGCTAAAGCAAATCACTTGCCGATTTAAATAAGAACGGCAGTCGGTTTACTTAGACGCGTTTTTCTAGCCTGAAGTTGACTGCTACATGAAATCCACTTCAGAGCCCAGTTGTTTGCACTATGAAAGGGAAATTACAGAAAAACAAAAATGCCTCCTTTGTTCCTGGAACCTGGGGTGATTCACAAGCATGGACATCCCCAGGTCTTCTGACTTTAAATCACTAAGGTGGAAATGTCACTCACCCAGGAGGTTATTGATTAAAATAAAGAACAGAAATGTTGTCTGCATGGCATATCAACCTCACTTCTGCTGACAATGTTAACATCATTTAGATACTGAAAGGAATGAAGAAGAAAAGAAGGGAGGGGGAAAAAAAAAACAGCAGAGAGAGGAAGGTTCAGAACAGTCACAGACTGGGAATAAATAACACAAAGAAGCTTTCTGGCCTGAGGATAGAGGCAGAGGTTGGCATTATTTTACATTAGAAACACTTCGTATTCAAAACGGTAATTGATAGCAGTGAAGTGTTGGGGGAAAGAGCCACTTGCGTGCAGGCAGCCTGCCCTGCCAATCAAACTCAACCTTTCTTTGAATGAATAAAAGCTTCATTGCCCTATTATGCTGATACAGTCAGACAGGACTAAAGTAGCCTGTTTGTCAAGTTTATGTGCACTGCCCCAAGCTACTTAGATTCTGACACTGAAATCTTCCCTCAAAACCAGCTGTGATTTTGGGATACAGTTCTCTCTTTTACCCACGCAGTGTGAATTTTACCCTGGAGCTGCCCACGACTGGCCCTAGGTGGGCGAGGGGACCTATTTCAAGGAGGGCATTTGGCCATCTTTTGTTTAGGAGCGCAGTGATGAAGAGTTCTGCACACCGTCGGTGCGTGCTGCGGGCTGTCTGAAGCCTGCAGTCATTTGCCAGATATATTCCCAGCTCTACAGGAAGTCGGTACAGAGGAGTCTCCCCATTTCTTGTCATCAGAGACTTGGAGTAAACAGCACCAAACCTTGCCTGCGAGTAACTACTAAGGGATCAATACAAACCGAAGGGCCTGGGGGGATTTTTGCTTCCCAGGTCCCGGGTCCTTCTCTGTCTCCAGCAGCACATCAGTGCTTTGGGCGCAGGAAGAACTGGGAGGCTGCTAGCAGCCCCCCACACCAGCAAGGCAGGGACCCAGGGAGGGTCTTTAGGCAATGAGGGCGGCGGGAGCTCAAGAGAACTGAAAACAAACCCGACTACATAGGTCTGCATGCCTTTGACGTTCCAGTTGCTTTTGCTTAAAAATGCACATGACAAAACTGCTTTGTATTTGCAAAAAGGGAGTCGTAGGTACGATGAACATGCAATTGGGCTGGAAATAGATTTATCAGGCTTCAAGGATTATTGTTTGCCAAGCGATGGTACACACATTACTATTTCACAGTTCAGCTATGACATTATTAACCTACTGTGCAAGGATTTTATTGCCAGATTGGTCCATTTATCAAAAATAAGAGAAACTCAAAACCCCATAAGGAAGTTAACATTTCAGGCAGGCTTGGCTTTCACTTAATGCCATTAATCTATCTATTTACACAAGAGCAAGAAATGTTCGTTTAGTAACGTCTCTCCGTTTGGTATAAAAGCTGCGAGACAGTCCTGGATGCAGGCATGTGAATGCCACGCTCATTGTCACAGGAAAAATGAGTGTTTTCTTCTTAACCTGAGTTCGAAGTCCCCAGGGCCTGCCACATATTCCGGGTTGCCATGTTCTAGAAGCTTGGTGCCCAACCCGCAAAGGGCAAAATCTGAGTATCGGAACATTTAGATGCCCGAGCTGCAAAGAGCAGTGTGGAGGAAGGTGGACACTCCTAATTATTTTTGTGACAACACACAAGATAAAAATACTCCAAGTTTCTTGAAGGGAAAAAAGAAATCTCATCCAACCTTATCACAACAACGAGCCGTTAGAATAAAAAAGGACAGGAAAGTGATGGCAAACAACTCAATAATTCATAGAGATGCAATTGATTTTGGACTACAAAGATAGTGGTCTTTTGACATATCTTCTCCAATAGGAGGTTTCAATAACACAGGGATATTCATGGAGCAATACACGCGACCGTGTTACACATCAGCGAGCACCCAGCATTACATGTACACCCGCGATGTTGCATCACCCTGCTGCTCGTGTGTGAACCTACACCGCAGGGTTAGACATTCACTTACTTGTGGGTAAAGACACAGGCCTGGGAAAAAAGGAGGGGGCAAAAGGACGGTTTCCAGTTTTCAGTCTTTCATTTCCTCCTACGTTCTTTTTTGCTTTACTATTTCTTTATGGAAGACAAGACAATCTCCAAGGCCATAAAATGCCAGCAACCACTAACATTGATCCTATCAATATTTTTTTCTTCAAAATATATACATAATGTTGGAAAAAGTAAAGGAAGGCCATCTAAGAGAGGGGGGCACATTTTTTGTTTGTACATATGTATGTGTGTGTATGTACATGTATATGTTCATATACATATATGAATACACACACATATTTCAAAAATGAATGCCTCTTTCTTTTGCAACAGCCTCCCTTCACTTTAATATAGATATTATAGCCCTGGCCGGTTTGGCTCAGCAGTTAGAGTGTCGGCCTGCGGTACAGAGAGACCCGGGTTCGGTTCCCGCTAAGGGCATGTACCTCGGTTGCAGTTTGTCCCTGGTCCTGGTTGGTCGTGCAGGTGGCAGCCACTCGATGTGTCTCTTTCACGTCGATGTTTCTCTCTCTCTCTCTCTCTCTCTTCCTCTCTCTCCCTCCCACTCTATCTGAACAAAAAATGAAAAAATGTCCTCAGGTGAGGATAAAAAAAAAAATTAAAAAATTAAAAAATATATATATTACATATTGTATATTTGATATGTATATTATATATATACACACACATGCATCAGTATAAATAAACACAAAGCTACATGGATAGTTAATAAAGCATTCAGCAAGCCCTACCAAGCCCTTCCAATAGAAAAGTCACTGTGCTTGGTCAAGTGATAAGTATTCCATAAATGGTAGCCTTGAATCAGTACCTGAAACTGTGCTGAGTGTCTTACAAAATTACTGTATTCAATCTTCATAACAATCCCACAAGAGTAATTAGCCCCCTTTTACGAATGGGGAAGCTGAGGCTTGGGCGGGTTATGCAGCTGGCTCCAGTCGCACAGCTGATAAGCCGCAGAGCGTGGGTTCTGCCTGCTTCTAGAGTCTGTGCCCTTCCTCTGTTGCTGGTAACCACCTTGTTCTGGCACCATGCAAGGAACTAGGCAGGCCCCACGATAAAGAAGAAGTGGCCCCTGCCCAGAAGGCTCCCAGTCCAGTAGGGGAGCCACATGCACAGTTAACCAACGAGGCAGAAACCAGCAAGCACCATCTCAGCAGGATGAAAAGTCAGGGGGCCCATGGCGAGCTCAGCACCGACGTGGAAGTCGAAAGGTCTTTCTGGACCTTTCTTTCCTCTAGGACACATCTACCACAACAGATACACAAATGTCCTGCACCTGTGAAATTTTCTGGTATGACGCTGTCATTTCTTAATAGTCCCTCCCCTAAGTGCTTAAGTCACTGCCTTAGTATTTTCAGAGGTTTCTTTTGGTTCATGGAACAGAATAGCTACAATGATACTGTGTCAAGTTGTATCCATTTCCATTATTATCTTAGCAAAATACAGTAAGTGAGGTAACATCCACATGTTGGGCTGATCAAGCTGGCTGGATGGTGGTACTACTGGCTCTGTGATAGGGAGATGATCAGATAATAATACACACCTCCAGGGGTGTTGTGAGGAGAGAAATGGCACACATAATAATTACCATCACCATACTATCTGAGGTTCACTGAGCACCTGTTATGGGCCAGGCACTACGCTAGCCCTTTGCCCACATCTGCTCATCCAATCCTCATACTCCTCTGTGGGGAAGATACTGGCTCCTTTACAGATTAGGAAACAGGGTCTGGGCAACTCACGTGCCTCACTACTGAGTGGCAGAACTAGGACTCAAACCCAGGTCTGCCAAGCTCCAAAGTCTATGTTCTTAACCATTATTCTCTGCCACAAGGCTCTGTATCTTTTTTTACTCTTCTCTTCCTAGCATAGTAAAATGTCAGAAATATGTGATTGAATCTAGTGGGTTTGCTATGCAAAGTACCCACTGAAGCACTTCTCCACCTGTGCCCTCCCCATGGCTCCCCAACCCCCACTCCAAGTACAGTTTTAAGAAGGTTGTTCTAAGGCAGGAGGAAGAAAGGAAACAGGTCTGGGAACCTGGCCTTGCTGGCAACACTCAGTATGAATGGAAAGGTGTATTGCTGCCTGTGCCCAAGTCTCCTGCCCTAATCCTTAAAAAGGACCCATCAATGCCTGCCTTCTAGATTATTTGCAAGGACATAGCTGTTACCTACGCAGCCTGTGAGAAGAAAAGTCATAATTTGAGGTATTTCTGTCATCAGCATGTCACACTGGTAAAGCAGTGTGGACCAGCGGCTCAACCACGCAGTTTAGAAACCCAACAGACATGTATGGCATTGGCAATCAAATGCTGGGCTGAAGCCAGATGCTCTGTGTCTTCCAGCAATACTCATCAATAACTGACAAATTCCACGCTATTTCTGAAGTATAACATTCCAAGTTAGACGGATGGGCATTTGCTTTGCATTGGTGTATTCGAGTCCAAAGGATCCTCAAACACGGTCCTTGGATGAAAATATTTCTGTACAGATTTTGGCATAAAGGAGGGTGTTCACCATGGGGAACGCCAATCCCAAAGCCTACGCCAATCTTGAGCTAACTTAAAAGATACTTCTGTCCCCCTTTCAAATGTCTACATAAGGCAGTCTGCTTAACTACGAGGAGGTTAATATTTCAGCATCGGTATAGCCACTTTGGGAAAATTTATATCTATTTTCATTACAAAACATACATAGAATGGAATTTTCTCTTTACAAAAGAAGACTTCTTATTTCAAAGGGGGACACCTTAGATGTAGAAACCTAGATTTTTTTTTTTCAGAGATCCCAATTTCAAATATTCAGCCTCATTCTGGCACACTGGCTGGCAACAACAAGTTAGTATTAATAAACACTTTTTTTTTTCAATGACTGAGAAAAGTAATGGCTTCTGTCTGTTCTCACATCACTTTTTTTAGACTTAGACCACCAGTCCCCAGTTTGATTTGAAAAATATAGTCACTAAAACAAATAGGTATATAGGATGTCTGCTAAGTGTTAACAGTTAAAGCAAAATTATATAAAAATCTCTGATCCTAAAAATAAGCCACAAAATTTACCACAACTTCATTTCCTGAGACTTCAAAAATAGGTTACAATGTATACATAGTTTCTTCAGAAACAGCCATTGTACCTATTGAAGTATACTTACCACGTTGCTACAAAGTTCTTGGGTAGCAAGTTTTATGCTAGGTTCATCTCTAGAATGTCCTGTTTATCAGAAGTGGCTTTAACCTAATTTTCATACGTAATGCCTTACTTAGATCACTATCCCTATATAAGTTTTCCCAGATTGCTCTGAAGAAAAGCTTGGGGGAAGTTGCTGTTTAGAATGACCACCTTCAGGGGCACATTCCATCCTCATTCCCAGCCAGCTCCTCTGTGGTTAGAAGCTTCTTTTATAATCCTCTATTTATTTTCGCTCTAACCTGGTATTCTAGAAGTGATTTCCACTCCATTTTATATCACCTAGTAGGATTCACTTCCGTGGGAGATTGGGTTATGAAACAATATATTTAAAGCATTTCATGTTTATGATTCAAAGGGGAAGAAAAATCTAACCTTGCCCTCTAAAAAGTTTGCCAACACATTTCCAGGGTCCAAGGTGAGGAATTATTTCTGTTTTGCCTCAGTATGAATTGCAAAATTCAAATGATTAACCTCACTGCTGGGCTCTCTGTTTCCAGGGGAAATGGAAGAAAGGATGAGTTCTCTGCTCAAATCCCTAAATCAGACTGCATGGAGGAGAGCTGGCAGGTGAGGGCTCAGCAGAAGTCACATCTTTGTCATCAAAACCTTACAAATTATTTATTTGATCTGGAAAGAGAGCCACAAAAGGCAACACACACTGACAGTTTGACAGGTACTACTTCTGAGTTCTTTTTCCATTTTTTTTCCTATTGGTGAAGAAATAAAAGAAGCTCTTAAAATGCACTCCTTGCGTTTTTTTCTTCTGTGTATGTGTGTGCACGTTGTCTATGGAGAGTACGGAATCAATGCCGGAGTTAAAATAAAAATATCAGGGTACAGACTATGGCTCCCATGTACCACGGCTAATAAAATGTAAGCGGACCCAATTGTTCTCAGAAAAGGTTGTGTACATTCCTAAGGGGCAAGAATGTGAACCAAGTCTATAGTCATAAAACTAATAAATCTGCATAGCTCGAGAAAGTTTTCACACCCAATGTGCTAAATTTGTTCATTGGTTTGGCAGAAAACATTTTCTATGACTATATGTTTTCAATTTAAAATTTATACCTCCACCAGATCCCAATAAAAATTGATGAATTATATTAAAGACACGGAACTGGTACTGGTATGTTTTGAGGAAAAAAGTAAGCAGTTGGGGAAAAAGATAAACAAAAGGGTTAGATTTCTCTCTATATACGAATTTGCTCCTATGTGCTTCTACTACTCCCCCTTCATTTCTCCCGTAATATAACTCTTCTCTGGCCTCTACCATCTCAGGAACACTCACCACCTCCATCTGTGGACCTAAGATTCTCTTTCTCCTTCTTCCTCTCCCCCCTCCCCCCATATGTTCCTCCTGCTCCCCTACTCTTCAATAGACTTGACCTTCTCCTAACCAACACAAGCTGAATTTTCCTCCCTCTATTTCTCTTACCAATATGTTAAATAATTCTCTTTCTTTAATTCAAACCTTTAATGTAATATGCCCGGCCCTTGGAAGGCACTCAATAAATGCTGAATGAACCACTAGTATGTGAATCAATAGATGGGGGGAAGGTATTTGCAAACAGAATACGGCTAAAAAGGAAGGACCCAAAAATTCTGCTAAAGACAATATTTAAGCCAAGATTTTCGGTGGGAACAGCCAAAGGGATTCACATCGGCATTCTACTTTGACTTTTTTCTAAGGTAAACATTTTTAAATGAATTTGTCCAAGTGTAGCGCTTTCTCTGTTTCCTGATGTTGTATATGGGGAAAGTGGGAGAGATTCTCAAATATGTTGGTAAAGATGAGTAGAAAGCTTGAGAATAAGTGCGTTGACAGCAATGATGACGAGAATAGTTTTAACCTCTGCTATCTCTAATTCATTAGTAATACTAGGCAACTGAAGATTCCTAGAATTCAGAGCTGAAAGCTCTTCTCAGTTATTTGCTCAAACACTCCCATTTTGCAGATTCAAGACCCACAGGGATCAAGGGAATTTGTGAAAAGACACAAAGTGTGCTACTGTTGGAGCCAAAGCAAAAATGTAGGTCTTCTCTACTCGCTTTTTTTACTTTTCTTCTATTAATTGGATGTAATAAAATTGTATCCCTCAGGTTGTTGTGAGAACAAATAGAATGAAAATCTATGTTAGATGCAAAAGAACTTTGCAAAGCAAAAGCTATCACACAGGGATATTATAAGGGATCAAACAATATGGGCTTTTTTCCCAAATGTTAAATTTCTTTAATTTTTGAATTGTTTAATCCCTGCTGTTCTGGCCACAAGGTCTGTATTCAGTGTAGCAATTACGCTTTCCTACAAGGAAAGTCAAAGATTGTCACCATTTACTCATTAATTTAAAAGCCCGATCCCCATATTTCACACCAAAACAAATAACCATCAGCCACTACAACATACCTCTCAGAACCATGCAAACCTCTCAACAGGCCCCTGAGAGTCTTTTGATTTTGATTTTCAAGGCACAGGCTTTTTTCCTGTCTAAAACATGGGACTCCTATAGCATTATCTTGCATACCTCAGACAGTTCTTTCTCATTGTTGCAAATGGAGACAAGAGCTGAAAACAGCATTACAGTAATTTCCTCCGGGTTACTGTATATTCAATACTTCTATTTATACTTTCCATTTCATCTGCTGCCTTTGTTTGATTGTTGTTGTTGTTGTTCCTCCCAACCCCACCACCCTGCTGCTAAGCCTAGCACCACACAGATGAGAGTTTTATATTCTGCAGCTGAGATTATGCCATTTTCTCTCGACTTGGGGATGGGTCACTCATGAAGGTGTAGGTTTTCTGTTTAACATTTTAAAATAAAACTTAATAAACTTTGATGGCATTCGTCCTGCCCTCCTTTTAGCCAAGTCTTCATAACATGATTCACTGTCGTTTTGTATCGATGTTCTTTCTCTGCATCCTGGGCTAGTGTCTGTCTCGTCACGGGCATTCAAAGGGCCACACTTTATTTTCTTCCCCTTGCCTGAAATGTTCAAGACAAATAAAACACCTTGAATTTTGAGCACGAGACAGACTTTTTATCCATTCAGGAAGCGAGTCCACAAAACAAACTAGTACATTAGTCTCTTTTCCATGAAAGAATTGCCAACGACTCTGAAATCAGAAAGCATTAAAACTCGTCATTTCCCGCTGCACATACTTAGCTTTAGGTACGTGTTTGCTTTTGTTTGAGCATAATGGTTTCTGATTTGGGGAAGTGGAGTGGCATTCTTTAAACCCACGTCCCCCTCTTGCCACTGCTTTTTAGGCTTTAAGATACCATCCCTGTATTTTGCCAACTTCTGACGTTAGAAAACTCAGTGCAGTGAAAACGACTTTGATAGGAATTGCATCCCTGTAAGTGCGGGAAAGAACTCATCTGCCTGTGGTAGCAACATCCTCTTCCCTTCCTACTGATACATACGTGTGTTTCCCCTAGCATTCACTTCTTTGCAAGCAAAATATAAATGTCCTGTGCTAAAGCACTGCCATTGTCAAAGCCACCACTTTCCCAGGTCCCAACTTTGGGCTCATTTAAAAAACATTTTTTTTTTCTTTATTGATTTTAGAGAGAGAGGAAGGGAAGGGAGAGAGAGACAGAAACATCAATGAGAGAGAACATCAACTGGCTGCCTCCTGCACGTTCCTCACTGGGGATCAGGTCCACAACCTGGGCATGTGTCCTGACAGGGAATCGAACCAGCGACCTCTTGGTGCATGGGTTGACGCTCAACCACTGGGCCACACCAGCCGGGCTGGGCTCATCTTTAGTTCTCTGATAGTTTTCCTTCTTAGAGTCAGCTAAATAGTGTGTGTGTGGACATGCGCTTCTATGTGTTTGTATGTGTCTATATATGTGTAAACATGCATGAACATGCATACATATGTATGCACATTATATATGTGTGCTGGTGTGCATGTGTGTTTATGTGGGTGGATGTGCACACTGTACGCACACACAGTAATTAGCTACTCTTGGTTCAGTAAATTCTTCTTGGTAATGTCTTGTGTATTCAACTCTCTCCTACTTCTATAGCTTTCCAATTCCTATGGACTAAGACTCTTTTCTGGGATTTCATTTTTCATCCTTCTCATCTCGTTGAAAAACAAGTGAGTCAAAGGTTAATATTGGCTTTATTTTTATTTGATTTTAAATATTTATTTTTGCCAACTGGTTACTGTTCAATCAAAAGCTCCCCTTGTTTTGTATATAAGCTAATATAGCCTTTATTGATTTCATCCACAATATCGTGTGCAACATACCAGGGAATACTGTCTCCCAAAGATCTTTCCCCCGTTTTATTCCTACACACACACACACACACGCACACACACACACGCACGCACACTTAGTGCTTCCTGATACGTTTAATATTTTGTTCAACAATATTCCCTTCTCCCGTCTATATACCATAAAATTCAGCATGAGTAATAAATATCATTTTCCCATATGACAGGAAAGAAAGGAAAAAGTTGGGGTGGGGGGAATCAACAGACCACTTGGAACTTGGCCGGGACTGGAGTCTGTTTCCTGGGTGCATAAACAAGCTCTCCAAATTCCCCATTCTGATCAATCCTTGTGATATGACTTTTACTGATAAGACCATTAAAAAAGGAAAGAAAGAAAAAGGAAAAAAAAAACACAAAAAACAGTGCACTCAACTTCTCGTCTTTATTATCCTTGATTTCAAGCCATAATGATTTTTGTTCCCTCAGCATTTATTCCAAGGTCCCCTTTCCCTCCGTTTTTTCTAAACCCTACTTTATACATAAGGTTATGCCTTTGGTTTTATTTCCACCAACCTGACACTTCTCTTCTTTGCTGATCTTTTCTAAGCAGTTTATGTCCCACAATATTTATTCTTCTCCCCCACACACCATTCATTTTCATTACTCTTCCATGATTTGGCTATACCCTTCATGTCTGAAATAGAGAATGCCTGAACTTCTTTGAAAATCCACATGTCAAAACATAATAAAAATGTTTTCATGGCTACATTGTTTTAAGAGAAATGAATGGCCTGCTCAACTGCCAATTCCAAATTTATATTCAATTTTGGGAATATATATTATTAAGCCTTTTTTCCTCTGTCCCTGGTTATAAAAGACTCGACTCTGGTCTCGCATGGCTGGGATTAGGAGTTAAGGCATTCCTTATAAATCAGTGTAATCTTTACAAGAGGGCATTGCTGTATTGAGAATTCCTGTCCGTACTGTGCATTTTCAATTATGTTACATGTTTCTACTTAGTAAGCCAGCTTAATTCTACGCTGTGTCACAATATTAGAACATGTCCAGGTTGGAAAAAAGAGCAATCTTACTTCTCTTGTAAGTTGTTTAGCCTTTGGCACTTATAAATCCCCCCAAAACACTGGGGAAATCCCTTTTCTTTGCTTTTAATATGTCTTTAGATTTATTACTTGAAGAATCTGCTCACTTAATCCTTTGCTGAGGCCAAGGTTTGTCAGCATTCTAATAAAGGTTCTACAAAGGGGAGGAAGAAAACAGAATCACAAAATCAGGTGTCCAAAGAATGTTTCAGACTTACAGCGCATTTCCAGTGTATTCTCTACAAGAAAGACAAGCATAGGCAGGAGGCTTTAAATTACTCTGCATAAATCCAGCCCCATTTATCTTGGGCTTTATTCCTAGACAGTGCAGGCAGGGCGGGCAGCAGGACACAGCCGAAGGGCCCTTCGGGGACCAAATTACTGTTTCAAAACGGGGCTTGTGTTCCAGGTGTAGGACAATATCATCTGAGAAATGTTGCAGAGATTTGGTGTTGTTCAAAAAGCTCTGTTAAAACATTTTAAACGACCGAGGCTGTGTCATTTTTAATAAGGGGTGGGGGGAATTGAGAAGCTTCGTTTAAAATGTATTTTAAGCAGTTGTGACCAAAATATTAACAAACTATAGAAATGATCCCGGAAAGTATAGTCTTCAAAATATTAAAACTCCTATGAATGACCAAAGGAAAAGAAAAAGTTACTAATAAAAAATTAACATGCTATCTAAATGCCACTTCCAAGTTCCTGGCAAAAGTGGTAGAGTTGGCAGAGTACTTACTGAATAATGAAGCAATCATTAAACTTCCCCATAAAATTCTGATGCAAAAATATATAATGCTGAGGGAATATGTTTTATTTGAATTAAATCTGATTTCTGTTCTTTATCCAAGCTTGAGTTAAGGAAAGTGGTACTTCATTTTTTAATTTGGTCCTTGAAAATTATCTATATTCACAACTATCAGAAAATATAGGATAGAGGGCAGAGAAATAAAAAGTAAAATTCTCCTAATACCTAAATATGATTTTATCCCTTTCCATCTCCTCCCCACCTTTTTTTTTTTTTTTTCCTCATAGCTCTTGAAGTTATCCTGGGTTAAATCAAGAGACAGATTATTCCCCACGACACCGAGAAGGTCCCTAGGCAAGAAGCACCAGCTCCTCCCTTTCTGTAGTTATTTATGGCATCTGAACAGCGACCCCTCCTTTAAAGCCCAAACCTGGTATCACCTCCTCCGTGGTCTCAGTGGCAGGATTAGTTGTTCTTTCAACTTCACAGAGAAGAGCAGAGAGTGTGGTGGAAAGGACCTGGGACCTCTGCCGTTCACTGTGTCAGAAGGGCAGATCATCCAGCTTCCCCGAATTTTCATTCCCTCACGTATAACACAGAGCTCACACCCGCCCTACTTCAATTATGAACTTTTGCAACAGTCAGATGAGCTGATGCATATGAAAGCATCATCAAGTACAAGTCCCACCACGTATCTAAATCCACAGCCCTTTACCTGAACCCTTTAAGGAACCAGATATGTTTCATAATTCAGAGTTCTTTAGGTTTTAGAAAGGTAATATGGCACATATACTACACATACGGTATATTAAGTAACACTTCATCACTGAAATGTATGAATAGGAACATTAAAAGGAATTTTAAAAGATTATCGTGATCACCAGAATCAATTTCAGTATGTAAGAACCTTGTCCAAATTTCCTCATTTGCCAGCTGAAGAGAATGGATTGTCATTTTCCTTTATAGGACTCTAAACATCAGTAATAAGTCAGATGCCAGTAGGAAATGTTAGTCATCAACATTAGTCATTGAGCATTTGCTATCAGCAAAGTACTCTTCATTGCATTCTACAAGTATAAAAAGGCAGTAAAAAATAATATTTTGGGAGTGTTTTATAATAATGATAATAAAATTAATAATACATCAATTAATATGCACTGAGTGCTTGCTACGTACCCTAAGTATTTTACATTCATTATCTCATTTAGCACTCATCACAGCCTCAAATATCATGCCCAGTCTTCAGATGCGTAGACTGGGGCTTAAAGAAGGAAAGTCACCCACCCAGGTCAGGGACTGAAGACAATGCTGTCATTCCAGTGCAGGATTATCAATGGATAAGATACTTTCTGAGAGGAGAACAGTGAGCATTTCAAATAAGAAGGCGTGATCTAGCCAAGGGAGATTTTGAAGACTGCTAGCCTAAACTACCCGACCTCTAACCGGGATCCCTCGAGACAGAGGTAGAAGCCTCTCCCAGTCTGTAAACATATCTGAAGTTCAAGTTCCGCAACCAGCTGTTGACACGTAGCTCCCAAGTTCCAAAAATAAAATTCCCAAGATCAGCCGCATTATACTTTTGGAACTATTGACGTGCATTTTTGATGCAGCAAAAATAAGAGAGGCAAAGAAGAGGAAGAGGTTCAAAGAAGATGGGAAAGAAGAGTAAAATTCCAAATTATTCTGCACAACAGGTAACAAGTGAAAAAATAATAAGGGCAAAGGTAGGTTGAACAAGGAAAGATCCTTTAGATACAAAGACAACAAAAGAAGGAAATAATAATATTGTTCACCTTTCACGGAGGCAAGTTTCAGATCACTTGCGACTACAATAAAATCTTCCTTAATCATTTGAATATGCACCGCTTTTGAGGACTATGGTGAAATCCTATGTGAAGACCAGATCACATAATATTCATTTATCTACTGCTCAATACTATTTACTATCTTGATAGTAAGTAGGTTGTTACTTTCTTCATCTCCTACAGATGAGATAGTGAGCATCCAGAGGGCTGTCCATACTTTGTTGAATCTCCTTAGTCTTTATACACATTTCTGAAAGACTGACTATTCACTAAATATTTTATTCAATAATAATAGTCATAACTGCCATTTGATGACTCATAATGTCTCAAGTGCTGGCTGTTTTCATAATTCATTTAATCTTATTTAAGAAAGTGTTATTACCCACAATTTCCTGATGAAGACATCAAAGCTTAAGAAGCCTGATTTGTTCAAGACCACACAGCTAGGTGGCAGAAGCTGGGACTTAAACTGTATGATTTCAAAGTTCTTGTTCTTCTGATGTTGTACACATGTGTTGTACATATTTACACGCATAGGGTATATTGGATGCAACATGGATGGTTGCTTTGTTTTTCATAATCTCACCACCTTCTTTCATTACTCCATCAAAACTGTTTCTGTGGCCAAAATGACTCTAATACGCTTTTTTAAACCTTTTGTAGAAAAAACCCAAAGGTTTTCTATTTTTGATATCCCATTTCTTTGGTTAGGAGATCAGGAGCAAACTGGATGTCTCCCCCTCTACCCAACCTACCCAGATGGCTCCACTACAGTTCCAGAGATGTGCCCAAGGTCATACAGCCAAGCAGTAATGGAAGCAGAGCTGGAATTTGGGTTCCTTGACCTCGTTCTGAGGCACATTTAACTCAAGAGACAGGCTGAGCAGTCCGTTTGTATTTATTAAGGATCTATTAGCCACTCAGTACTACTATGGGACAAATAAAACCATCCATGTTCTCATCAAGTTCAAGAGAAGAGCTAATACACACATGAAATTAATAAATGAACTGTTCAAGGTGACCATGTTAATTACATGCAACAGATCTTCAGAAGAGCTATCATCCAAAGGTGGGAAAACCACTGACCTAGAGCCACAAGATTTAGCTTCAGGTTCAAGTTCTGCCACAGTTTCCGTGGCTGTTTTGACCAAGTCTCTTTCACACAATTAGCTGGGGAAAGGAGAACAATGCCATCTCAACCAGCCAAGAGTGGGGAGCTTCGGCAATAGAAAATGGGGATAATAACAGCCCCTGCTCTGATGAGGACATGAGGTGATGCACAAAAGGTGACAGTCAATGCGCCTAGTGTGACTGACAAACCCCACCTATGACTATTTGCCATTGTAAGGTCATTGCTAATCCTGAGACTGTGTAAAAGGGAATATGTTGCCAGAGTCCACTTCCCCAGAAGACTCTGATCTCTTGCTATTTAAAGACCATGACTTTTAAGATTACCCTTGGTCTTTGAAACATTTTTTTTTAATATCAAAAAATGGTGGTATTATTATAGAAAGTATATAATCAGCTGCTGAACACCAGAGACATCATGTTGGATCTGAAGAGCCCCTGGTCCTTACTCACAGCTCCAGGTGTTCGTCTTTTAGCAATATTTGCATTGGCAACAGTTTCACATGATTGCTAAACAGGACATCAGACATAAGAATTTCTGAAGCTGACAGAAAAGTGCCTGCCACTTATTACACTTTCTCACAAGTTACTTATTAAGTTAAATGTACTCAAGTCCTTGAAGCATCTGAAATGAATCATCAACCAGAATCAGCAGCTCTTTTATCACTGAGCCTTGAGGCATTTGCCCCAATCTTGAGATAGGGTATTTCTTTTAATTTTCCTAAGGTAGCTTTTTTTTTTTTTTTCCCAACTACCCAATATCAGAGGTTTTCCTAACTGGGACATTTGTTAGCCTTAAAAATACAGAAGACAATTTTGACTATAAATTGACATCACATTTTTGTTTTCTCCACTTCTGCTATTTTCAAAGCCTCAGACTTTCTACGGCTAGTATTACATTCAATGCGATTGTCATCCCCGCATTAGGCAGGAGATTCTCTCTTTTGTCTCTCAGGAACCTAGCTTTTCTGTTGGAGAAGCAACTCAACTCAGCAGAAGTTGCAATACAATGTAACAGTGAGTTTCAGGAAGGACCCATGTTGCAGGGCAGTGAGACTGTCTGAGGAGGTGGTCCTACCAGTCCTGCAAAAAGAAAACTCCTAAGATGAAGCTTAAAAGAGCCCCTTCCCCAGTGACACCCTAACCTGCTTACAGTGAACAGTGACAACACGGTGTCAGCTCCAGATTCCCTAGTCATCCTCCTAATGAATGCAGAACTACCAGCAGCTAACCCTTTAGACTCATACAATATAATTCTCCTGCTACTGTTGAATGCAGATAACCTTCTCTCAGTTCTTGAGTTCCACAATCCTGTGTCTGAATAATTATGCAAGATTAAAAATGATATGTTAAAGTATTCCAACAGGTGTCTCTTTAAAATTGAAACAATTTATGTCTTACATGCACCCAGGAAGTACTGAAGCTCTTTGTAAGTTAAAGCACATACACTGGTATAAAAACATAATACAGCCCTGGTCAGTTTGGCTCAGCGGTGAGAGCGTCGGCCTGCGGACCAGAGAGTACCGGGTTCGGTTCCCGCCAAGGGCACGTACCTCGGTTGTAGTTTGTCCCCGTCCCAGTTGGGGTCGTGTGGGTGGCAACCAGTCAATGTGTCTCTCTCACATCAATGTTTCTCTCTCTCTCTCTTCCCCCCTCTCTCCCTCCCACTCTAACCAGAGATAAATGCAAAAATGTCCTCGGGTGAGGATAAAAAAAACCAAACCATAATACACAACCATTTCCTGGCACTGAGAACATGCCCTAGTTGAAACTGCCCTGTACGCCTACGGCTTTAACGTAAAACATGTATGTCAGCGTAAGAGACAATGCTCCTATGTTTACCCTGTTCTTTTTTTTTTTTTTTACATGTTTACCATGTCAGTCTATCTGTCAGGGAGCAATTATGAGGCAGAAAGACATTCCTGAATGGTAGGAATCACGTGAAGCGGTAATCTCATCCGGAATTTAATAGTCCTTTTGGTGTGTGTGATTTTGATCATTCTCCTTTTATGAGAGCCGTATGCACAGACTCTTGATTGCTTCTGCAATGGAAAAAGAAGAGGATATCCCTCTGAATCCCAATGATCTGCTTTGGCCAACATCAGACACCAAAGCTGTTAATAGGAAGAACACTTGCAATACTGGAAACCCTGTAATGTAACGACCAGTGCAGTTGGTTAGAAACTCTCCATACGCTCCAAGTTCACAGAAGATGGCAGTTCCCACTGATAACTACACAGCTAAGCCTCTTCATCCATCCTATTCAGACTAAAGAATAAGAATGGGATATTTAATGGGATGATTTTCTATACATTCTGGGTGGTCAGAACCATCTGTTTTAGGACTGCCTTTTCCATGAGGAAGGTGTGGTTTTGTGGGCAAACTATTAATCCCCTTCCCCATGCCGCCCCCCAGGCCATGTCACACAATTAAAAACTGTGAGTGGGAGAAGATGGATTGCTCATTGCCCTCCCACTCTGTGGTCCTTCTTTTGGATGGCATCATCGGACCCAGATGACAAGCCGGGAGGCAAGAGGCTTCCAGCAGCAGCATCTGGCCCTGTGGCAGATGGTCAGGCCCTCAGGTTCCCGGCTTGGGTTCTCTCCAGATGTGTCTCCTGCTTCTTCTGTTTGGGAGCTGCCTCCTTCCTCTGCAGGGCATTTTCACACGAAGTCATTTTGGACCCAAAGAATTGGCAGGTTCGTGTCGAAGAAGAGGATCTTATGTTTTTCCCTCTGGGTTATATTTTACACAAAGATGTGTGGATCCAAACACATATATGAATATAGCATCAGGTCCATCTCCCTGCAGACCTGGGATGCTGGGGGTGGGAGGTGTAGAAACAAATCATATCCTTACTCCTCCATCCCTTTCTATTCCAACTGTTTTTTTACTATTGAAAGCACATTTTAATTAACACTCAGGGAAGCTCAGAAGGGGACAAAATAAGAAAAGAACTGTCTGTCACCTGGGATGAGAGAGAACTTTCTGGGTGATGACCTGAACATGGGGCCTGGGACTTGAAGCAGGTACACAGTATTTCGTTTCTGCAACAAGACAGCTACCACCTATTCCCCATCTACCCCTAACTACTACCTGGACTTATTCCCCTGTCACTGCCTAAGCAGGGATGTCTCCTGAAGCAGAGCACTAGGTGACTGCTCCCAAATTTTGGTGACAGTAACAATAACCACAGAAATCTATTGTAACAGCAACTGCCATTTTTTGGACACGAGGCACTATGCTAGGTACTTCACATGCCTTGTTCACTGAATCTTCATTTCAGTTCAGTGAATCTACCCATTCTACAGAGGAGGAAAGTAGAGAGAAGTTAAGTAAGGTTCCACAAATAGTAAGCAGACCATGGGATTTGAACCCTGTGATCCCAAAGCCTGTGCTCTTCCCATTATACCACTACACCTTCCCAGGTGCCATTCACAGTACATCAACAAGAAGTTAAGAGCCATCCTCACCTGTCAACTGGATCATGAGAAATTCTAGAATCTTTACACTGGAAATAAATCTTTACACTTAGAGAGTCTCCAAAGTAACCTTACAATGATGTTAGACTGTCCCTCAGATCCTGCTTCTAATCCTCTTCTAATGACATACTTCCTGCCCTCAAGGGTAGTCTGTGCTACTCCTCGACTACTGAACCACAGTGTCTCAAATAATCAGACTCAAATTCAACTTCGTTGACTTTCAACATTTGGATCTGGTTCTTGCTCTTGGGAGTAACACAGAACACCTCCTTCTCTCTCATACATCTCATGGGACACTGGAACCCATTCTCTGGTCTCCACTGGGTTGATTTTAAGATAAATACTGCTAGTTCTCCGTAATATTCCTCACACCGAGCACCACTAAAACTTACCATCCAAAAACTTAGCTGGATTATTTATTTAATTTGCTTTTTATCTGTCTGCCTCCACTAGGATTTAAGCCCACAAGAGCAGGAATGTTTGTCTTGTTCACGGCTGTATTAGGTAGGTAGCCAACAATAAATGAGCAAATGTATCTGCATCTTCTGGCTCAAGTGAATTCACGGATTCCTTCAGTCATCTGTTTGTTCGTTCATTCATTCAACATCCAGCCCCTACTAAGCACAATCACTAATTATATGCCAGGAAGAGCAATAAATGTAGTCAGTCAACAAACATTTACCATTATAATAATAACCACAGCTAGCATTCACTAAGAATTTACCAAACATATATTAGTTACTTTACTTAGGTATATATTAGCTATACAATGCAGGTGTGCTTTTAACCACCTTTTTAGAGATATGAAAACCAAGGTTCGGAGAGGCAGGACTTCCCCAGATTTACACTAACATTAAGTAACGAAGAGGACAAATTAGTTGGTGACCCAGGTATGAAGAAGAAATGCTGTCAATGAGGAAAGAGCCCCTGCAGTGAGGAAGCCTGGCATGTGGGATTGCGATTATAACCCACAAAGCTCCCCTTCCCCATGTCAGCTCATTCATTTATAAATAAGGAGGTTACTCACTGCCTATATGCATACAGCTTTCTGCATCATCCTTGCGGTATTTACCCTCCACCATTCCTACGTGTCTCTTTTCTCTTTCCTCTTCAAATGCTCAGTGTGTCCGGGTCACGATGAGTTTCCCCGACTAGCCGGCATCAATGAACAGTTTCACATCAGGCCAGCAATGGCCTCTCTTTCTGGCTTCTCCAAAGGGGGTGTGGACAGCCCTGGCAGTGGGGGGCCCTCATGCTCTGTCCTCCCTGTCACAAGCCTGGCAGACCACAGGCTGTGAACTCCTGTTTGGTGGATCTCTTTCTCTTTTGCTCTTTTGCACTTAAAATACATGCAGTCTGCTAACTTTCCAGCCATCAGCGGTAGCTGATTAATTTTCAAAGCGAGTTTAGTTTTAAGCCACTTCTACAAATAGACACTTTATTGAGTTGAACAGTCAAGAAAGGATTGCTTTTTAATTGTATTTGATCCGAAGACAATCAACGGCTTCACAGTCTCACCTCTCCGTGTCCTCTGATTAATTACAAGTACTATCCCCATCTTCACTTGCGTTGACAGAGCACTTCATAATTTTCCACACTCTTCTGCACCGAGTTCTGATGTCATCCTTCCCCAAGCTCTGTGAGGTAAACCGAGCAGGTGGTATTATCTCCACTTGATAAGGTGAGACACAGGCTCAGGCTGTCCTCAGATAAAGGAGCCAGTCTCAAAGGAAGGCAACCAACACCCAAGTCCCTGACTCCTAGTCCATCTTCCTTGCTTGTGGGCCACACCACCAAATCAAGGTGAGGAAACTAGTTTGATGCTTAAGAACTCTTATTGCTGATCTGAGTTCAAATCCCACCGCAGCCGTTTGAGCCTGTTTTCACACCTGTAAAACAGGAATCATACTGGTACCTACTCACAGTGCCTAATCGAGAGCGGGGAGGAGGATCCAAGGAGGTAAACCACGCACAGCTTAGGGCAGAGACTGCTACACAGTAGGGCCTCAGCTACATGAGCTGCCATCTGCATCTCTGCCCGGGACTAAAGGCTGTCCATCAAACCATATTCATTTTGTCCTATTTTGGACCCTAAATTACAAAGCAGAAGTCACAAACTCTGAGCCCATGGCTTTGTTTTATTTGGGATACAAACCTTTTTTGTTTGTTTGTTTGTTTGTTTGTTTGTTTTTAGTGAGTAGCATTTAAAAATGGGGGGACTTTGTAGAAAAATCAAGATTTCCCAAGTTTCTTGGGAAAAGGAGGCATTTCAGCAGTCCTAGTTCCACAGTCTTATATGGCAACAATTAGCTCAGCAGAGACTGCAGCTTTGGACAGGACACAGGCTCACCAGTTTATCCCAGTCCCCACCACTCCCTAATGCCTGTCTCACACCTCACCACTCAACCCATTTATATCAGGCAGCATTTAAATGTGCCTGTTCTCCAGCACTAAGACAATAGTGGGCCCTGCTGCAAGAGCTGTGGTGACATGCCCTGCAGCCAGATGGATGAGCTGCACTGGCGTGCTTTGTGAATTCTCATATTAACCCGAGTACCTCAATGCATTCTCTTTATCACCCCAGCTTCTCACAAGACAATCTGCATGGAAGGAAGAAAAACATTCAGCCCGTTTTGCCAGCAGAGAACTTCAACTGGAATATGCTGAAACCACATGAGGATTACAGAGTCAGACGCAGAGTGATAGCTCTTACTTTCTGTAAAACTCTTCCAATTTGCACCTATTCGCATAAACATTTCTGCCGTGTGACTCCAAACTGCCCTCAAAATATATTTTGTTACTTCGTAATCAAATCTGCTTATGCCATAAAATGCCCTAGCTCCTATGTGCGTATTTTTTGAAAGCCAGAATTGAGGTATATTGACTATTACTGGGAAATTAAAGGGCCTTGCACTCTCTTAATCATGAGATGAGCTGATTAAACGGGCAGTTTGTTTGAGAGTTTGGACAGTGGCATCTTGGCATCGAGGTATAACTGGGTGAGGATTAAGTCATTTCTCAGCTTTCCTTGGCAGAGTCTTTTATTATTTACAATATTTACTTCAGGGAAATCTTGGCCTGTGCCTTATTTATCTTGCTGAGAAATGGGCCCAGGGATGTGTATCACCTTCCGAACAAAGCCAAATGTCGTGGCACTAATCTGGTTCATGAAGTGTGTAATTCAGTTCCTTTGCACAGAAGCAACATTTGTCTTTTGCTTTTATTAAACTGCCATAAAACAATTTTTCTTGCTCATTATTGAAATATGCAACGCCAGGACTGGGGCAAAGGGGATTTAATGACTAAAGTTCTAAAGGCAAAATAATGACACTTCCTCTCTGTTCTGCTGTTTGCCGCCGGAAAAATGAAGAAAACAAGGAACCTGTAAGGAAACCTTTGCCCTTTTCCCATTTAGTGGGCAGCAGGAAGGATACAGGAACACAGAGGACGGAGCAAAATACAGCAGTCGTTTTTATGAGAGTATTTCCATGAAACACATGCCTTCATCAAAAGGAGCTATTTATAAATTGCTCCTGATTGACTTTTTATTTCACCCAAGTATTTCTTGTCTCTTTGAGGTTAGTAGCATAGAGACTCCGCCGCTGACCTATGTAGGTCCCAGCTTTGGCCCCGGGAGAACAGAGGGGTAAAGGCAGAATTAATATGGAATAAGCCTCCCTCCAAAGCTTCCCTCCTTGGCAGTCTGGGCGTTGTTTCATGTTCACCCTGCACCAGAGCCTGGGAGTGACAGTTTCCCTGTCCCAACTGTAACAGACTGCTTGCCTGACTGCCTGTCTGTCCAATCTCAGTGATGCAGAAGGAAGTCAAGTCGACTCTGGGTAACACAGATGCGGCATTTCAGAAACCAATCATACACAGGGAAAAGTAGTCTGTTTCCAAACTATTTTACACAAAGATAACTCCAAATTCAGTCTAGCAAGACGTGTCACCAAAAAGACTCTGTCACCTACCTGAACGGGCTTAGTATTTGTCTCGTGCTGGAGGAGACACGGGGTGCAGGGGAAGAGGAGAAAGAGTGTGCCCACACCACACACCTGACGTGCAGCAGACACTGTGCTCTGTCCTTGGCCTCAGTGACCTGGCACCAGCCCTATGAGGACAGTACTGCTATCATCCCCACTTTACAAACGAGGACAATGACAGAGAGAGCAAGGAGCTTGCTCAACCTCATAGAGCCAGGAAGAAACAGAGTCTGAGTTTACACCACAGAACAGTTTGCTATTTGATCATGCACTGTGTAGCATTTGATGGAGTTCTATCTTGAAAGGGTTTCTAGGGCACTGTGGGAAATTCCAAGAAATAGAGAAGACACAGGCATGGCCCTCCCGTCCCTTATCATGAGCAGGGGAGATGATACCGACTCATTCTAAACAGGAGCCGAGTGCACGTTCCTCTCACATGCACTAACCTCTTAGGATGGAGGGCTCATGTATTCAGATGGTACTGATGAGCATCTGTGGGCCAAGATAGTTTGGGACTCAGGGACACCCTGGATTTGAGACTCTTGATGCTAAAACCAAGAAAGCCACAGGAAAACAAGGCACCCTAAAAGTAACTGTGGCTACAAACCAAGGGTACAACAGTGAACCAGACAGAAATCATCCCCGCCTTCCACCAGCAGTACATCTAACGGGGACCCAGACAGGTAAACAGTGGGCTACCTGGGACCCAGAGGGAAGCATGGTGCAGACTGATAGCACAGACGTGCAAGATGCTGGCCAATATGCTTCTCTGTGGTCTAAAAAGTCATCCAAATAAACAAAATCGGAACCACAAAAAGTTTTTTCACAGGATTGCAAATATATACTTACCAATGAAGTAAAAACGATAAGGCCGAAATTAAGCAAGCATCTTACAAATGAAAAAAATACCTATGTATTTTCGACTATTATTAAATGTTCCAGTGACATTTAGTCAATATGTAACACATTTGCTCATCTATAAAACATCCTCTGGTCCTGGCCGGTTTGGCTCAGCAGTTAGAGCATCTGCCCGCGGACCAGAGAGTCCCGGGTTCGGTTCCCGCTAAGGGCACCTACCTTGGTTGCAGTTTGTCCCCGGCCCCGGTTGCGGTCGTGTGGGTGGCAACCACTTGACGTGTCTCTTTCACATCGATGTTTCTCTCTCTCTCTCTTCCTCCCTCTCTTCCTCCCGCTCTATCTGAAGATAAATGCAAAAAATGTCCTCGGGTGAGGATAAAAAACAAAACAAACAAACAAAAGAAACAGCCTCTGTAAGACTGCATAAATTGAAAAAGCAAAATTCTCTGAACATAAGCAAGAGTTTAGGAAGTTAACGTTACCCCAAACCTTTCAAAGCTCATAGGTCTCCTGGTTCCATTCGATGAATTGTTGAGTAATCAATATCATTTGTTATTTTAAATGTAAGAGTGGAATCAATTCTCCTTCACTACCACCATCACCCAAAACTGCATCTTTTGAGCAATTACGGACCTTACAGTAGCAATTAATGTCAACAATTTAAAAACATAACAAATGCTCAGAGTGGAACCAACCAAGACCAGCATAATCATCCGAATTGATACGCACCCCTGTTCTCAATGCCTTTATTAGGACGCAGTAGGTTCTAGAAATCCCATCCGTGCAAAGCCCTCCCCACACCACTATAACGAGCTAAGTAATTGAGAAATTAAAAGCCACGTTGACTTTTTTCAAAAGTGTGAGTAGTTGCAGAAAAAGCAATCCAAGGAAACATAAACAAAACGAGATGCTAATCTTTGCCCCAACACCCTTTTGGCAGACGATTACTGAGCTGGAGTTTGGCAACTGATAACCAATGCCCAAATCCTGCAGAACTGTGTCCGTGGACACTGTGTGGCTCTTCTCACTAGCCCCATGTTTACTTATATTGCACATTACCTTGTACACTTGCCAACTATTTCCAAAATTATTGGGGTGTCACACACACACACACCATATATCTTTATGCACAAACTAATCATTTTTGTACATTTGGTCCATATCTGTGTGTATCTATACAGATTTACACATATATCATCTCTGCTCACAAAAGGTAGAGTCACAAAATATGACCCTAACATGATACCTTGGCCCATGGTGTTAATATGTTAGCATTGTTTTGACAAAAACAAATCCCTGGCTAAACTCTCGTCTCTTTTCCTATGGAGCTCCTCTGCACCCAGTCACTTCCGGTCCCTTGAATTAACCACGCTGGGTCCTGGGAAAAGGAAACAGCTTCACCACAAACACATCATACATTCCGATCAGGTCACTTCCACCCTGGCCGCTCCAACTTCGTTTTAAATATGGCGAAGAGGCCTCAAGAAACGCAGATTTATACCCAAAGAGATGTGTTTGCACCTCCAAACACAAATCATGTTAATCGGGTGTTCCAGCCTAAGCCAGGAAGAGGTGGTGTGATTATTCTCAGGAAGCCTTGGTGATTGGCAGCCAGCTCCCACTGAGAACCAGAACTGGTTGGCTCTTTGGAACCATGCAGAATGCATGCCTCCCTCCTCTTAACTAAAGGCTGCTCCACACTCTACCTGTCCAGCAGGGCCCTGGTCAAGCTGTTCCGCTTGCCATGCATCAATGCCACTTTGTTCAGACCGACTGGCTCTCTCCACAGTGACCCTCCTGCCGTCTGTATTATTTAAAGGAGATTTATGGTTGGGTGTCTCGTGTTGTGAAACACGAGCTGTGACCCCCAGGCTGGGAAGCCAGCAGGGAAAAACATTAATATTATGGCACAGGGGGAAATGAAACTCATAGGGCAGCAGCGAGAAAGAAGAAGAACGGAAATGTATGGATGTGTCATACACTGTATCGCATGTTTGAATTTCCTCTCTGATGGAACCTCCAAATAGGCTTAGACGAGGGTGATAGTGTTTTTCTTTTGTTTGTTTGTTTGTTTTAATTTCTTTTCTTGTGCTTTTGTTTTAGAAGACAGAAAAACAAATGCCAAAGAAGGGCTAATGGGGAAAAAATACCCCCGTTTACTAGAGCACCAAGAATCCTGGTTGCATATGAAAAAGGATCGCATCGTTTTATGACCATTAGGACCATTCGAAGTTATGCATACTAAATTAAAGGTTATCAAAACCCACGCCTCCGGGCACACTCTGATCCTTGGTAGGGTCTAGAAGAATTCACCCCTCTTCTGACACCTTGCTCTCAGGACGAAGGGCACCACTGGTCACTACGAGAGTGTTGGCAGTTCCAGATCAGGTAAGAAGCAAGGGAAAGACCAGAGCCAGAACGAGAAGAGCAGATTTTAGGATTTCTAATATAATCAGACGTATATTTCCTGATTTCCCAATTGCATATATTTGAAATGAAGAGGCATTACCATCCTAATTGAGCTGTGAAATAAGTCTGACATTTCATTACTGACTCGAACCCCAGCCAGAAACCATTTATTTGTCCCCCTGTGGTCTCAGTGTCCTAATCTGTAAAATGGAAATAAAGTTTCACCATGCCGATCAGAAACAGGCCACCCACCAAGAAGTGGTTCTTCCAAAGATAAACTGTTCCAGCACCCAGTGTAATGAGAGCTAAAAAAAAAATGCCTTTCGTGTGTTGATCTATCTTTCACAAAAGCCTAACCTTCTGTCAACATTTCTCTTAAAAAAAGACACTTTCAGTTTCCATTAATAGTACTTCAAAATTTGTGGAACAAAATCAGCATAAGGCTATGTTGAAGGAGGTGGGGCACCATTAAATCCTAAACATACCTCTTGCTTAGAAAACATTTCAAGAACTATGAGCTTCAATTACTTTGTTGAGATTAGATCCTACCCTAAAGAAACAGTATGTTTAATCTCTGCAGCAAACGTGAGTTTTTAAAACTATGTTTTATTTAGATGCGAGTTCCTTTGCTCAGTGAAAAATTAATTGATGCATGCCCTCAGACTAATCTCAGAAATACCTAGTAATCTTTTTTCTCATCTTTAAATATTTCTCAGAGCAAATGGCCTTTACGGTTTATGGGAAGACCTGGCGACTGGGAGCCCCTCTTCTCTAGATGTACATCACAGTAATTTGTGCAGGATCTTGGAAAGGACTGAAATGCCCCAAACAGAGGCTGACTGAAGTTTGTTGCAGTGAATCAATAGGAAATTGTAAATTCCACTTTGTGGCCCCAAAAGGAAGCATGGCTGTTCTCAAGTAATTTATAAAATTCTATTTTCAATTAGCTCCTTGCTGATCTAGTTTTCTATTCAAAAGAGAAATCAATCCCCAATATTTTTAAGTAGTGTGTATATGTGGGGGTGGGGGGAGCTGAAGCAGGTGCTTACAGCCCCCAAGAGAGAATTTCCTTGTCCTGAGGAATTGTAGCAACTCCCAGAAAACTTTCTTCAGTGAGTCACCTGTCTGAACAGGGAAGCTCTACAAAACTCCTCCCTTCCATTAAATCATTGAATGCGGAAACTAAACGTAACACCCATTTAATACAAAATGTTTGACCCTCGTTTAATTTACTCTTTTAATGTTCGATCTTGCTCATTTATCTTTGTGTTTTGTGCCTAGCTCAGTACAACTCACTAAAGCTGTTGTCGGCCCCCAAGAGGCCAGACACACGACCATTTAATTCTGTCTCTAACCAGCCTGGCAGTCCACTAGTTACAACAAGATGATGAATGAAAAGTGTTGGACAAAGATAGGGATTTTATTAAATCGTGTATAATCCTCAGGATGGAAAGGGAAAGAAGAAAAGACAACCCATCATTTTTTCCATTTCTCCTAAAACCAACCTACAATCCATAACTACCACAACTCGAAGAAGCAATGCATTTTCAGCTATGAAAGCACAGACAATGAGTATATCATCTCACTCACTGCATCCTCCTTGCCCAGGCCTGGGGGTGCCTCAAGCCGGACAGTATCCCTACTATTCCTGTTGTAATCTTCAGCTGCAACCACGGGGAGCAGAGAATCTCAGCACCCACTCCACGTGCCCAACTTGGCAGCTAAAATGTAACTATTAAGCAACACTGATATTAGATTAGATGATGCTGTCATCCCATTGTTATCCAATTTATTCTACGCTGACATCGTATGAAGTGGTTCTGCATCAATAATGGTTAATAAATATAGCCGTACCTGAACTCGACTGCCATTTCCATATGCTTTCACAGACGGAAACTGCTCTCTCTTCCATTTCTCCAAGTTCATGTCTTCAGTGGGTTAGTAATGACAATTTCACCTCCAGAGTCTATTTAACTATAAGGGACCCGTTCACAGGAGGACCTAGATATTTAGTTGAAAAGCACCTGCTGTTGGCTCGGGGCTCATCTCAGGAGTCTGGGCTGTACATGTTTTAGTGGGAAGGGGTGTTCTTCCCCATGGATCCTTTTGGATCGACACATAGAGATCCCATTTGTGCATAAACACTGTGCATTTTATATAGCCATTGTTTTCATCAACAGATCCAGTGACTTACTTTGCCTGGCCAAACTTCAAATTCCAGAATTTAGTTAATTCTTAGCATTCCTATAATCTAGAGCTTTTCCCATTAAAATCTGATGTTATGTAAAGGTACAGTCTTGAACTACTTTTTACTTTGCAAGTCTTATCTCCCTAAGAGTACTATATATTATAAAGCAGTATATGCCTTCAAAATAGGCTGGATCACAAACATCACCTGAGAATGTTTAAACATATAGATTCTCGAGCCCCACCCCAGACGTACTGAATTGGAATCTGTAGGTAAAAGGGCCTGGAAGTGTGTAATTTTGACTCCTCTTGGGTGCTTCTGATGAACAGGAGAGTTTGAGAAACAGATAGGTGTTAGGGGATTTTCAGAACAGCCCCCGGAAAAACGGCAGGGCAAGTAGTAGCTCCATTTTACAGATATAGAAGAAATGGAGCTCAGAGGGGTTAGTTCCTTCCCTCCACTAGGCTTGACTCTTCATTAGCTCTACCTCATGTTTTATACATACCTTACATTCTCCTCCTCCTCTCTCTCCATCAGACCCCATCAGATAGTATGTAGCACTCTGCAGATGACCTAGAAGTTACTCTTGCAGACAGTATGGGTGCTGACTGCAAGAGCAATCCCTGAGAAATGTTCCCCACTCGTTTCCAGAGGATGCTTGGCATACGCGCGCCCACTCTCCACTCCTGGCTCACATTCTGATCTAATCAACATCCGTTCAAGAGAGCCTCCCTCTACTGAGGAATTAATCACCAGAAATACTGCACATGAGGATATAATATACAAAATATCTGTATAATACAGCTTCTTAAGCAATTATCGTATACCACTGGGTCACATTATGCAACTTAATATTTCCCATAACAAAAGTAGAGTTATGGGATTTTTTTAATGCATACGTTGTTAAGTTTTACTTTAATCATTTGCGGAATTCTTTTATATTATTTTACTATTGCATGTCAGTAATCAGTAACAATTAAATTTTTTAAAACTTGCATTGAAAATTCACTCTCATCAGAAACAGGATTAAGACCGGGGCTTTCATGGTTTTAAAGCTGAACAAAGTGTAGGAAAAGATGTTACACAGGGGGGAAATTTCCCTCGCCTCAACACACACCAGTGGGCTTGAATGATTTCTGAGAATTTTCCATCAGTGTTTTCTAAAATAGCCTTTGGTGGTCTGTGCTGTCGGTGTCGCTCCTAGTAATTCTAGCAGGAATGACTGTACCCCAACAAGAAGAAACAGGGTACTGCGTGCTCCCACTGAGATTTGGGGAGAGGTTGTGTAAACAACCAAAGCATTGATCGGACTTTTACATATTGCCTGGGAGGAGTGAGAGGGTGGAAAGGGACCTCAGTATGGGTTTGGCACGGCAGCGAGCCGGCCCTCAGTCTCTGCCTCTCGGACACCTCCCAAGGACACAGCGCCTATTCAGAATTTGAGTTCGTGGAGGCTTTTCAATCAATAACATATGGCCACGAAAGCCCTAGTGCTATACAAACAGACTGAAATAAATATGCTCAGCAAATAGAATATCTGTATGTGAAACAACAAAGCTTTTAGTTTAACGGCAGAAAAATAAAAAAACAAGTCTACTTGAAACCAGGCTAAATGAGCAACCAGTTATTCTATGTGAGTTTTTGGAGATGAATGAGCTGGCAAATGCTGAATTCAAATCATTAAGACTCGATATCAATAATTCCTAAGGATCGGAGGCAAAACTCACCAGAAACAACTTGCTGTGGCGGGGGGCTCACGCCCTCTCTTTCCCTACTAGGCTTGATGCAAGGAACGCTGGGACATACCAGCTGTTTAAAAAGCCAAGTGGCTGCTACCACACCAGCTTGTTAGCCTTTATCTTACATACATTTTTTTTTCCTCCCAGATTCATGATCTCAGATTAGGTAGGTGGTGAGGGCGGCTCTAAATATACTTTCCTGTTACCCGAGACCTGGATCAGGGAAGGTGCTTATTAATATCATGGAGATATGATTTTTAATGATCTCTGAAAACAGCCTATATGGTGTGAATAATGGCACTGTCTCATTGCATGCGTGGTTTGTGCTTTTGTCTCAGACAGGTTCATTTTTCACTGGAGGGGAAAGGTTCATGCCGCACGAGGGGGGTAACCAGTTGATGTTACAAGGCTGACTATTAGGCCCCTTGCTGTTCCACATGTCACAGGGAAGGACTCCAGCCGGCAACCTTAATGCCTACTTCAGCATCTTGAAGAAATTAATGAACACAGCTTCTATGGCAAAACATTTCAATCAACCCTTACCAGCTGTGCCTACATTTAAGAAAAAGAAAAGGCGGAAGGGGGGGATGCCCAGGTTTATCAAAAAAGTTTCTTGGAAAGATCAACCGTGGTTTTGGCTGTGTTTGAGGCCGTGGGAGGTGGGGAAAGGAAGAGCAGAAGGAATAAGGTAGAAGGGTGCCAGTACCCAGTGCCAAAAGATGTGTTCTGGCCCCTGTGTTTGTTGAACAAATTAAGCACGTTCTGGTTTTTCACCTGCTGAAGTAGCAGCAGTGCATATGGCCTAGAAGTTAAAAATAAGGAAATATGCATACATTACCATACTTAATGGACGACCCTCTCCATTTAATATGCAAATTTCCTGAAATATTACTGAATGCCGTCTGTTCTAAATGAATAAATTTGAATTGCAATTAGAATAATCCTTTATAATTAATGAAAACTGTCAATTTTAGTTCATAAGTAATTTGATTAACAGGATGATGGGACACTTATCAAGTTCACTGGACTGCTAGGGTATGAGAAAGCTGACAGTGAAAACGGGGCGGGCCAGGCACTCAGGCTCCACCAGAGTATTATCCTAAATTATTGATAACACAAGCTAATGAACTTCAGAAAGTGAACTCTGGGGCCTCATTTAAAGGGACAGCATCGGAGGGCGAAGGGCAGCCCGAGATGAAGATCTTTTCCGAAAGCATCTTTGCTGGTATTTTTGGATCATAGGAAAATAAATGTTTAGAAATGCCAGGGCAAAGGAAAACATTGGCTCAAAACACAAATTTACCGTTTCCAGCTGTTGCTGGAACAAAAGGAAACAATAGTCCGAGGATAAATGTAAGAAGAGACAATGCAAAAACATGTGGAATGAAGTTTATGGTAATGCATCACAGACGTAGGACACAGCCACGGCAGTGGGCCGTCCCGTTTCCCTTCATTGTTTCTTCCTTCAGATAGACCAGCAACAAGAACTTTATAACTGCTGTTAATTGGACATTTATATAAAGCAACTAGGGGAGGGGAGGCTCCTTGGAGACACACATGGAACTCGTAGTTACAAACACCAAGAGCATAGCGTGGTCCTTATATAAGGAGGTGCTCAGAGCATCCTCCCGGTGGAGGAGAGAAGGGAGGGAAGAGGATTAAGGTCACTGAGAATGTTGGCATTCTTCCTTGTTGTTGTCCATGAACATGAAGACTGAGTGAGTAAAAACAAGAAAAGGAGCTATGAAATAAACTTCTTTTTTATCTTTTCCAGAAATAAATTCCAAAACTCAACGCGAAAGGGCCAGTTGTATGGGGGCTGTCACCCTCACCGCAGGTGAGAAAGTTGATTAAGAACCTTCGGGTGGGAGTCTCTGACGAGCAAGGGTCTGGTTCTCTGGATTCACAGCACCCTCTCAGACTTGCTCTTTAATGCCTTCCAACCTGCAGCCCCTGACAAGTAGGGGTGTCTTCCTTGCTGACAAAGGGAGCTCCAAATTCAGTTGATGTTGGCAGAATGGAACCACATCACGGTTCTTGACTTCCATCTAGTTCTCCTACACTCCCCGACAAGTGCCTTAATTCCAAGAACGGGAATCATCTATGCAAAAGGCCCCTTAACCCTGAAACCTTGGTCAGAATCATGTGGTGATAACCCTGTCACAGTTATTTCAACATCATCATGGAATAATTTTTCAAGAATAATACTAGTCATAAGAGTGTCGTTAAAAGGCACACGGTGAGCACTTCTGGGAAAATACCAGGGACGCAGCGATCTCATTTCCATCCCTATGGGCCACCTATACCATGACTTCATTGGATTTGGTTGAAAAACTAAATAAAATAAACCCATCACATGATGGTGATAAAAATAGCACCTACAATGTACAGAAAAATTATTCTAAATGCCAGACATTGTGCAAAGTTCTTTAAGTCATTAAATACTTAAGGTAACCCTGGAAGTACCTATTATATCCATGTGACAGGTGAATAAACCAAGGCTCAGAAAGATTAGGCACTTTGCTCAAGGAAGGAATCACAACCAGGAAGTGGCAGGGTCAGGACTTGAACCCCAGGTCTGTCTGTCTCCAGAGCCAAGCTGTGAACCTAAAATGTATTCTAAGCTGATTTCCATCTCATCACAGTGTGCTCAGATGCTGGGCATACTTAATTATGTACAGTTTCCCTCACTTTTCCAATACACTTTGTTTCCTTGCTCTGGACCACCACGACTGCTCAGCTATTCGTGCCATTCCCAAGCCAGCTTGGTGGGTATACATTTTAAGTCATTGTCTCCCCGCTTGTGTGGAACAAACAGGTCATAAACGTCCTTCACTCTGCAAAGTGTGCCCCAAACAACCCTTTAGCATCCTCTGCCTCCCACAAAGTGTCTCCTGAAATCCATATATTTAGAGCTCAGTTTAGAGCACTACCGGGGAAGGCTCTTCCCTGGGACTCTGCCCCAGAGCCCCACGCTGCCACTGTCCTAACTAGCCAACTTCGGCCCTGGGAGATCTGTAATAAAAGCTGTTAGCTCTTTGACACTCAATAAAAGGAACAAACAAGAAGCCAATGATGTTCTTGGTTATTAAGCTCCCTATTAGACCTAAATAAAATTAAGCAGCTGGTGGCCCTATGTCGCCACAAAAGTAATATTAAAAACTCTCTTTGAGCCATTTAGATCCTTTGTACGTACACTCAAAGCCTCAAGTGCCCTCATTCTTCCCAGCAGTACAAGCAATTTCTTTCCTCCCCACTCCCACTAGTCTTTCACATGCTTCTGGCACCCAGAGGACTTCTTTGTTTTTCTCTATAACCTACCACCATCTGCAAATCCCCAAGGCAATAACGAGAGAGACCTACCTGGATACTAACCCCACTGACTATGGGAGCAGGGAGGTCTTTCAGAGACCTTCCAGCTCAATGTTTCTCAAGGATGTGTGCACACCGCTGGCTTTAGTGATATGCATTTATATCTTAGTGCCTCTATAGCTATATTCATGAACATTAGCAAAGAAAAACTAAGTAGCACATTAAACTTTGGATTTCACAGATAGTATTGCTTAGCTCAACCCCTAAATAAATATTTAGGTAAGGAACAGCGGATAGATTTCTTCTATGATAAAGACAAATATAGGGTAAATAATACTCTGAGTAGTCCTCGTCTACAGCAAAAGTCACAAAGGTATTCTGTGAAGGACATAAAGGACAGAACTTCCAGAAAAACAGATCTAGTACAAACCCCTCTTTTTCCTCCAGGGTTAACTGGAGCTCAGAGAGGTGCAGACCAGGCAGCCAAGTAGAGGCTGAAGCTGGAACTTGGATGACCTAGTGAGGTGCTCTTTCCTTGATCCAGGGACCCAGGCTTTCATCAAAATTCACTTTAGGAAGAATGTGAACTCCAAGAACCCTGTAGCACTGCCCCTGGGGCCCCTGAAGATGAAGGGAGAGAGCATAAGAAACAGGACTCTATTCCCCTTCTTCCTGGGAGATCAGTGTCTGATTTCATTTACAGAAAGAGTTTTACATAAGGTTTTTACAAGCATTCCACTGACGCAATGATAAGTCTTCAAATGACTGGAAGCTCCTAAAGTTGGTCTTCTCACACCATTCAGCCTTGCTCATGGGGAAGCAAATTGGTCTCCACCAGCATGGTCCAGCTGCTCCCAAAATATGGTTCAAGGACCATTGATGCTAGAATCTCCTGGGGTGGGTAGGGTAGGGTGTGGTAATCTGTTTCCCTTCAAATTCCTGGGCCCCACCCAGCAGTTTACAGAAACAGACTCTCTGGGAGTAAAGTCCAATCATTTGCATTTTTAACCAGCTTCTTAAGTGACTGCACTGTGAGCTAAGGCTTAAGAACCAATACAGTGGAATGATCAATGATCAGCAAGGCTAACAGAGAGAGATTAAAAGAAGGAACACAAATAAGAGATTAAAGAGGTTTCAGCTAAGGGAGAAAGACTGAGAAACTGAGATTTAACAATGTACTGAACCTTCAGTGGAATACCGCCTTTATGGTGGAGCCTGCTTATGATATAGGTATCTTAGTATTTATGTAGTTAAACCCATCTCTCACCACACAGCCCCATCCCAACACTTAACCCTTTTTTTTTTTTTTTTTTGCAAGGAGTTCCTTTTGAAAAAGAATGCTGTAACCACTGGGCTTATGACTAACTTACCTGGTACCCAGAGCATCATCCTGTGTGCTGGGTGAGGCAGGACACCAAATGAAGACAAGTCACTGCTCAACAGGAAGTTCCACTCCGGTGCAAAGTGAGTACATGCATTTAAAAATGCACAACTTTCTCAAAAATTTAAGTTAAGGGTGGGCTTGTATATAAAAATTATGAGCTGACAGAGTTTGTGTGGCCTTTTAGCTCACGCATTCATTGCCAACGGAGCCAACTCTCCCAATGTACCATGGCTTAGAGTTCTTTGCAAATGGATGTTGAAAATCTCATTTGGTGAAAGAACAGAATTTTTTTTCTTGGTAATGCAGCTCTGAATTCAGACTCCATCTGTTCACCACTTGTCGGTCTTGCAAGGATGTGCAGACATCCTCTAACGCTGACATGGGTGGCCACCTCCCAAAGAGCAAGAAATAAACCTGCTTTCATTAACTGGTGGCGTTTATGAGGATCTTATAATAAAATTAGATTTTTTTTAAGTGGCAGTTTAGAATAATAGCAACCTTGTAGAGAAACAAGGTAGTCATGTGACTTGGGTAGCATGTGGTCCAAGTAGCCAGGGGGGGACATGTAAGAGGGTTCTTATCTCATAGATACGGACACAGTCAACCTCCTGTGAGGGGCCAGTAAGAACCACCTGTGTCTGCCAGACTTCCATCTGTAACATGGACATCACCATATAATGTGTGGCAAAGAACGGAGAAACAAACACACCAACTGGGGAAGCAGATCTTCCTTGAACCTCGAGAATGACAAGTTATAAAGTGTCAATGTTCAGAGAAAATGTATTCCAACAAGGGTGCTCATCTTTCAGAACGGAATGCCAGTGAATGGGAAGAAGAGTTGAAACAGAACTGCATCTTCTCTCAGCCAAAGGCTCGTTAGTAGCATGTGTCGGGACAAAAAAATGGGAATGTCCTAGAAGCAAGGACAACAGGGCTTCATGCATGTATCAAACACCTACCAAATGCTAGGCACCACAGTCATCCACTGTCTCGTTTAATCCTCACAAAAACACACTATGGTGGGCACTCTTACCCTAATTCACAGACAGGAATATGAAGTTTATCAAGATTAAGCAACTTGCCAGCTGAAGAGGGATTTCAAGACAGGACTGATTTCTAAGCCACGTTTTCTGCCATATAAAATGGCAGAAAATGTTCTCTAAATTCCCCATAATGAAAATAACAATAGCCACAGTTTTCCAGGTGTGTATGTGTACACACTCACACACTCACACATGACTTCATTTTATCTTCTTAATGATTCTTATGTCATAGACGAGGACAGTGAAACCAAGAGGAGTTGTCACATGCTCAAGTGTGACTAACCAAACTGAGATCTACACCTAGGTCTGTCTGATTCCCCGTGCCCCAGGCTTTTCCACCACACTATTCTGTCTTTTCCTAGGAGTGAGATCTTTCCTTTCCATTCCTTTCAACTGGAGATGAAGGTAAACCAGAACCTTAAACTTCAACGGTAAAGATGCTAAACCAACCTCTCCCTCCCTGCTATCAAACACTCCTGTTTCATAACACCTGGACACGCGGTGGGTCTTGCCAGTCAATGTCCGCTGTGGAAAGTGGTGATGCGAAAGCCGTGAGCCACGGGCAAACCCTTCCCCAAAGCCACTGGGAGTCTTGGCAGCCAATTCCAGCTAGCGGACTTGCCTGCCCACTCCGTGCTAACATAGGGTGTTCCACTGGTAGGACTCACCAACGTCCACCTGACGAGAGAACTGGAGAGAACGCCGTGGATACCGAGGTCCTTGTGTTTTAATTTGCCTAAAAATCTGTGTGTTGTTAAAACAAATGTAGAAATTAGCCATATGGGAACCTAGCTTGGGTGCATATCTTCATCTGTCGCCACATTTGGGGGGAAAGCACTACAGAATCAGTGCAGTGTTTAGGCTTAGAGAGAGGAAGAAAAGTCTGCTTGGAAGCAAACTAATATCAAACACATGTTTATGCTTCTGACCTCCCAATATGGTAACTAATGATGGTTCTGCAAATAGACTTGGGAAAATAACTGGATGACTGCAGAGGGGAGAACCCCAGCCAGGGCGATGAGCTTCATTTCACCTACGTTCACCCTAATTCTTAACAGGACAGCCAGCGTAAATACTATACGGCGTGCCTAAATAGATGAAATCTATGCCTTATTCTGAATTCAAATCTTAGACCCAGTGCATGTAATACAGGGTCTTAATAGCTTTCCAAACCCTCATTTGGCCTCAGTTATACAACCAGCTGACACTGAAAATAATTAATGCCCTTTAGGACTTGCATCTGCTCCGATGGTTCCAAGTCAAGGTTTTTAATTGGGCTATTTTGGCATTTGGAGACAATGGCAAGGTGAAATAACCTTTCTTTAATATTTTTGAGGTCAGCAGATAGTCCTGCCAAAGGTCATCCTTCAGGTTCACAAATGAGTCATTTGTATCACCTAATGCAATCTGTGACTTGCAAATTGCACTGGGATGTGTTAGCGCGCATTAATTAGTCCACGTGATGAATACTGAATTCATCATTACTAGCCAGAGCTTGTAGAGATGTGCCAATACTTGTTTCGGTGGTTTGTGGTTGCTTATTTTTATTTTACACTCCACTTCCAACCCTAGTCTGAGATCTTCAGCACCCCAAGCTCAGTAATTGGCATGCCCGAGTTAACCCTCTCCCTGTGACATAGCCGGGTCCTGGAAAAAGATGCCCTAGCATAAAAATATCGCAAAGCAGGAAGTAACCACAATCTCCCTGTCTTTGGTTTGTTTAGTCTGTGCAATTTAGCATTAAAAGATGATTCTTTTTCTCCCTTATGATCCATAGCATTCCTAACTGAGAGAGAGAGAGAGAGAGAAAGAGAGAGAAGGAGGGAGGGAGGGAGAGAGAGGGAGAGAGGGAGAAACCCATGTTTCAAACACCTTGCTCAGAGCAGGGCCGAGTGGCACAGTTGCACTGGGTCCTCTCAGCTGCTTGGCAGTTACTGCCTATAATGAAGGCATTATTAATTTCAGTTTCAGGGGATAGGAAATCAGGATGTGGACACTGTATGGCTATACCATCTGTGCAGTTGACATATATTGATTCATTCCTTCTTCCCATCTGTCTTTGACACTGTGCAGTAACAGAGGTCATAAGCTTCTCTTTCCTGGAATTCCCCCCAAAAGCAACTTTCCACCCACTAGCCTCAAAATGATTGTCTTTGGTTGGGGCTGTGCACGTCTAAGGAAAACTGGTGGCAGGGTATCTGCATCTGTCATCGCCCAGGTAGGTCCCTTTGACCCTCCTTAACAATAACTGACCACATCAAAAGGGTGGTATATGAAAACAATGGCTCTTCCCCTTTGCTTTGAGATAGTCAGGGAGTCGGGCATTTAAAATGGATCTTGCAGTTCTCCAGAGTTTTGTAAATAACACATAGAAGTAACGTATCACTCTAGAAATCAGCACGTTTGTTTTATACAGAAAGGTAGAGTCGCCAGTTAAATTACACACGGCAAATCCAAGGGTTTGGAAAAGTCGATGTACAGAAAGTTTGGAAGCTGAAAACCAGCCAGTGGACCATCTTGGTCTACATGAAAGATACTAGGAGAAAATTAACTCTCCAGTTAATAGGATATTTGCATGTGTTATGTTTAGTAGACATTTAAAAAGAGAGAGAGAGAGAGAGAGAACTATCTGTTCCTCTTATTGTCACTCCAGAAGTGAGGAAGCCTGAGCCAGATATCAGAAGGATTCTATTTCAAGGACCATCCTTTACTGTATTTTCGTGTTTTTTCTAACTACTCTCTGTCCAGGTGGAATTGGATACACAAATAACTGAATTCACAACAGACTTTTTCAGGATTCAAGTGGCCACTTCTATCTGCAAAGTAAGGAGTAAGTGGCTAATTGCAGCCCAAGTGCTTGGCTGAGCCTACAATTAGCCAATTAGGTTGTCTATTCGGGGGAGGGACAATTTGAATGCAGAAAACCTCTCCATGGAGCCCTGAGGTCTTTGCCACAGACTCCAGAAACCCCCGGGAAGAGCGTCAGGGGCCTCTCCATCAACGCAGAGCTGGGCTGCTCAGAACCAGAGAATTCAATTCTTCTTTATCAGTTTTTCCTATAGCTCTAAAAATCTCCAGGTCCAGGTAATAAGTATTGCACAACCCTCCCAATGGGGAAATATTTTTTTAAAAAATATTTTAACAGGTGCCTGTAATCCTTCACATTCTAAACAAAGTAAATGTCCAACTTTGCCTCATCCATAAAAATCTCCTCTCTCCCCTTTTCATAAAATTATAAATTAAAACTTCTCTGACATGTTCAGCCCATATTCAATGCTGAAAATAAATCCATCTTTCAGTTATTCCTGAGAGAGTATTGCAGCTTTCAAAATATTTTAAGGAAATTTCCCTTGCTTTGGAGGGTGGATCACAGATGACTGAGCCAATTTGATTTCAAAACAGGAAATTTTGTTTTCATTAAACTGTGTAGCTCTGTTGAGCTTCTGCAATACTGGGAAAGAAATAATAGTGTTTGGCTGGGTCAGGGACAGGATTTGAAAATAGCCACATTATACTAAAGGGATATATACTATTAGCTCCTTTGAGTTGGCTCTAGAGGAAAAAGCAGTAAATCAAAAGGAACAGTGGACAAGTAACACCTTTTCTGGGTCTCACATTTTCCCCATGTATAAAACCAGGACTGGCTTCGTTCACTTTAAGGTCCTTTTCAGATGCAAATCTCCACGATTCTGATATAAAACACTCATATTTCACGAACTAGTGATAGACCAGTCTAGCCCCAGCCCCTGGCAAGTTAAGGAAGATTCAAAAGCAATGGCCTCTGAGCTCAAAGCCCAACTGGCATGGCTTATCATCTCTGCCTCTCTCTTTCAGCCCTGTTGGCTTCAGCATCATTTTAATATCATACTTGAAACTAAGTTCACACAGCGTTGTGCCGTTTTAATTGCTTGTTGTTTTAAGCACTTGAGACTTTCCCCGCAGCCCAGATGTGTCATTTACAAAACACAGTCCCTTGTGAGAATTACAAGATAAAATCATATGTTCTTAGTTATCGAACTTTTCCCCCCAACTTTCCCCTACCGGGTTCGCCCTGGAGCCCTGGGAGCCCATGAACATCTGCTCTGCCCCACGTTGGGCGAATAAACAATGGGTGGAGGAGACAGGTTATTGGTTGAACCGGAGCATCATTCCATGGGCAGCTCTTCTGCCTGCTCACTGTGAATGCTCACTACCTTCCTCGTGCAGGGGCCCTGCAGAGACAAAGGTGATTTTAACCGTGGTTCACCTCGTGTCTCTAAACCTGCGAGGCTTTCAGTGTGTTGCTAAAGCACATCGTAAGGCCCTGGCCAAACACCCATCTCCTTCATGTGTTCAACACAAACATGGGAAGCAGAGGGTAAATCCTTCTCTCCTTCCACCAGCTACAGCATAATGGTCCAGTATCACTGCTTTGTTGCATCTGCCATTCTGCTCGTAGCATCCAGAAGGATCTTTTAAAAATGATCAACTGAATCGCGCACTCCTCTTCTTCCCTCCAGTGGTTTCCATTGCTCTTAGAATGAAATCTACACCCTTTCCCATGACCTAGTTCCTACCTCCTTCTCATGCCATTCTTGCCCAGTTTTCTTCTGTTCCTGAAATACACTAAACTCATTGCCAGCTCAGGGCCTTTGCACATGCTGTTCTCACTACCTGAAATATTCCTCCCCATCCCCTAGCTCATGGCATGGTCAGCTCTATTTTGCCAGTCAGATTTCAGCTCAAAGGTCAGCCTTCCAGAAAGGACATCTTTGCCCAGCCCAAAGTAATTGCCACCCTTTGGTCATCATCTAACTCTGTTACCTCAAATGCTTTATTCTCTTCAAAGCATATTACCCTGTTGTCTTACTCATTGTCTAGCTACCCCCTGGAAAGCAAGCCCGATCAGAACCAGGGACCTCACCTGTCTTATTCACCACTCCATTGCCAGGAATAAAATAAACATATATTGAATACACAATAAGTATTTACTGAATAAATAATGTATAATTGCATAAATGAATGAAAAAATAAAAATGTTAAAACAAGGGGTTTTTAACTGGGGTTCATGGACACCTGGGCTTTAAGAAGTCCTTTAACTGTCAAATTACTTGCAAAATTCACCTATGGGTATTTTTCAGGTGAGACGTTCCACACTTTCATCAGATTCTCAGAGGGTCTATGACTGCTAAAAGATAAAACAGACTGTGGCAGAACCTATTGGTAATAGGACCCCTCATTTCTAGTTGATCACAGAACTGTCCTATATTTCCTGGCTTCCTGGGGATCCATGCAACTAATTCTGACCAATGGGATGTGCAGAGAAATGGTAAGTATAATTTCCTCAAGTGTCTTAAAAGGAAAGGAGCCGCCCTTCTTCTCCCCTCCTCTTTCCACTGGCTGGGATGCGGAGGTAAAGGCTGGAACGTCAGCAGCCATCTTTGACCAATAGGGAACTGAGGCCATGCACAGCACAGCAACAAAATAGGAGCCAGGGACCCAACACCATGGAGCACCACCTAGCCCTGGACTTCCTAAACAGGAAAAAAGAAATAAACTTCTGTATTAAGCTTTTGTTATTTCGTGGTGAGGAAGAGAGTAATGGGTAGAGGTGAGAGGGTATTTACTGGCAACCTAATTAATCCTAATTAATTATCCCACTATTTGCAAAGTAGGAGAAGATAATGTTCTTAGAAGGGAATCGGTATGCTAATACATGTGAGCAGACACTATTCAAGATACTACTCTCAGTACTCACCTGTCCAGGAACAAAGTTTGGTGGAACAGAGAAATAAGAAAAAGAATTCAAATGGTCCAAAAGGAATTTCTTTCCATAAGCCCCAAATTTGAAGGCTTATTAGAAAGCAAAATCATGAACACAAACAGCACTTGTTTGATACATTTTATTTACACTTCCACCATTAAAATGTGACGCTAACATAAGTTGCATTTCTAAGAACAAGAAATTCTTTCCATAACTATTTTTCTACAAAAATAATGAAGCTGACCTAATACCTATTCGTTTGCATCGCAGCAACTGTACCAAGCACTAGAGCTCATTTTTATTCAGGTCTACCTATAAGCAAATGATTGCGCTTTTGTTGTATAAATGCATCCATATGGTGTTGAAATTTAATCTTAATGTTTACATATTGGTTCTGAAGGAAGTAATGACATCATCATACAAATTAGGATTATTATATTAAAATGTTCCAATCCTGTGTATTATGAGAAATAACTATCATAGTTCAATTAAATTATTGACCCACAGCAATGAAAATACCCAGGATTTATTGTGCATTATTTTTGTATAATAGATTGTTTAATAAATTTGGCCATAGAGACTTGAGTAATTTATTAATTGAGACTCAATCAATACAACCACAAATAGAGGATATTATTTACAAAGTGATGAGCCAGTGGGAAGCAAGTCTTCCTTGTTGGGGCAAGGAGGAGTGAGAAGTAAAGTAATCCAGATCTCTTGGCTGCCTCCCTCCACCCGTACCTGCTCTCCCTCTATGCAGTGTCATGAGAGGCTGAGGTAAGAGGATGGAAAGATTTACAGCTGTATTTCCTTGGGCAAGTTCCTTAATTTCTTTGCTCTTTCATCCCCCTCAACTGTAAACATGTACACGGGGTAGTACTAGTTCTCATCTGTAGGGCTAGGTGAGCATTGAAAGGGATAACTTGGCCGTGTCTGGCAAATAGTAAGCGCTCACCGTCAGTTACCATCATTGTTATTGTCGTCATTGTTTTCCTCCGTTTTTTTCCTAACTGGATTTCCTACAGGGAACTCAAGAGATTTCCTGAACTTAGTTTTAGTGCACAAGTCTGAGGGCAGTGCCACCCGTTTGTCCCTTCTGTCCCCTGGAGCCCCTGATGATACCTTGAATGCAGGACTTTTCATGCACACAAGCTGGACTTGAGCAGGAGGGCGAGTCTCTGTGCACTGACTGGGACACAGCTCACCGTTTTCTGAGAGCATCACTATCCATGCTGATAACACAGGAATTAAATGGCTTCCAAACAAGAAAGAAATGCCTTTGTACCTCAATACCAGTAGGCACAGCCCATATTATGCTAAATGCCACTCTGGGTCCTTCCCAGAAAACACAAGCAGCCAAGTTCCCAGAGGCTGCCTGCACCCCATAGATAAGATGAGGCCAAAAAAAAAAAAAAATTGCACTGGACGAGATGGATGGCGCTGCTGGCTGGCGTTTAGCTAACAGTAAGCACGGCTATCACTTACTGATCACTTACTATGTTCCAGGCACTGTTCTGAGCACTTTGCACAGATTCTCTCATTTAATTCTTGTGACAAATCACATGAGAGCATCACCATTATTATTCTGTCTTTACAGTTGTGGGAACTCCAGCTCAGAGGATTTAAATAGCTTGCCTAAACTCAAACACAGCTAGAAAATTGTAGATCTCAGCTTCATACCCAGGCAGCCTGACCGAAACTTATTTCTTACAACACTAGACGGTGATGTTCTAGGAAGTCGTTCTGAGTATTGACACATTCATGGACCCTACCATCGTCCACCAGAAGCTTCTGAGGGGAATTTACAGAGGAAACCCATAATGGTTCATTAAGATCTCGGGATGTCAGACACACGGGGCTTCAGATCCCAGGTCTGCCCCTTCCAAACCTGATCTCACTTAGACTCGTTCTTTCTCATCTATAAAATGGGGGTGATGATGGAGCCTGCTTCACAGACTTGTGAAGACTGAATGATATGAGTGAGTAATGTGCTCGGCTCACTCCAGGGCACATACTAAGTGCTCAATAAATAACCGCCTTGATTCATTATCCTCTCCCTCCTTTAGAGACACATTATTTTAAAATAAAAATAGAGGCCCTGCTACTTATCATACTCAGCCTTGAAACCCTCCCCCTCACATCTGGATGATAAAATGTAATTCTTATGAAAAAAGATGATTTTTCGGCATGACGTTCCCTATCTGCAATTACATCAAAATCACATTAATTGAGCTATAACACTGTCAGGCTCAGCAGCTGGAAAGCGCATCCATACATTCTAAAGAGAAGGCCATTAATTCAGCTCTCTACAGTGTGGCAATGAAATTGGGATGTCCGTCCTCCAGCGTGATTTACTGTCTTTCAAGCTGCTTAAGTGGGAACCTCTACAAAAAGATTTAAGTTAAGTGACTCTTGTGCTGCTCTCAAGCTCATTTATTATTGAATTAAGTTTTCATTTCGTTTAAAGGGAATAAAGAAATATAGTTTTACTTGAAACAAGGTAAAAACATTTAAAAGAAATCAGCTATTATGATCCTGGAAGCTAGTTTATATATCTGCAAATGATCTCGCTCTGCTGAAAAGCCAAATTTAGACTCATAAATATTACTAATATGCATATTATTGGAGACTTTTGCATGAGAGCTCATCGTGACTTTTCATACTTTATCATTCCTCTCTTTTAAAAAAAAATTTTTTTTTTTAATTCATGGCAATGAATGGGCTAGAGAAAACCCAGGCAAATATCAACACGCATTTTTGAAAAATCTAAATTTTCTTTACAACGTGGAGGGAAACACAGAAGGAGAGGAGACCAACAGGCGGAGAGAGATACGTGTCACAGGTTATCGGTGTGCGGCAGAAAAATCAACATACGGTATTAAAAGGTTTCCAGCATCTTGGGCCACAGATGAATTGCATGTGGCAAGCAAACAGAGAATAATCCTCTGCTCACGGAGGAAACCCAACTTTGGTGCCTAAATTATCAGCCTTTGCATTAGGCACTAGGCTACAAAGCCCCTTTAGAATGATTAATCCTGTCAGTCCACTGTTTAGATCAAAGAGATGGTATATTTGCATATAATGTTTCTTCTTCTCAATCTCACGCAAAACAACCAAGAGTAATGTTCCCTATACCAAGAAGACCCTAAAGAACTAAGCACTTCTGAACAAACTATATATTTTTTAAAATCTGCTAGGACCCCTATAATGGTGTCATTTACACTCCAGTCACATGTGTCTACAACACAAGACCCTTCATAATTAGGTATATACACTATACCAGCTCACTGCCTAATTAGCAAATTATGTTGAAAATAGCATCCTGCTAATTAACGGTTATTATGGCATTTCTGAAGCTGAGGCTTTAATTATCACCAACCTAATGCTTGTGTACAGAGAAAAAAAAAAGCCCCCTCTTTTTTATTAAATGATCAATAAGTGCAAGAGATTATTATAAGGCAAATCTGCTGACAGCTGATTAATTTGTTTGATGCAAAGTTGCTGTGTGTTTCATATTATTTTATTGGAGTTGCAGGAAAAAGGTACATAATTTGGTTTCATTAGCAACCTCTGCGATTTATCACTAGAAAATGCACCCCCCCTTTTTTTGTTGTTGTTTGTTCAATTCCCTCTGTGTTTTTGCCTGTACCAGCATCAAAGTCAAGAGCAGGAAGTTTTAATTAAGTGACACTAATGAGGTCGTTGAAAATGATACTTCAGCAATTCAGCATGCTGTTAAATGTGTTTATTCTATAATGTCATCAAAGGTGATTGTTTTCCCTCCTAACAGATAAAATTCATTACCATAAGCATTGTACTTTTGAGTGTTAGAAATACGGAATGCAAGTTAGTCAGGTGTATCTGTTTCATTTTTTTTTTTTTTCTTTTGCTGCCAATTCAAATTACTGGACCTAAAACAAAACTTTAGCAAACAAGGCTTACTCTGTTTTGTTTTCTTTTTTGTAAGTCTCTCCTGTTTATTAATTAATAGACCCTGCCAGTAAGAAACTGAACAAAAACAAGCATGCAAATGACTAATCAAGGAAAGCTGGAATCAAAGGGAGTTTTGAGGGCTGAAAAGATGCTCCTCCGAGTCTGGCGATTGTGTCACTGGATTCTGCTAACACACAGCTGCCCACCTCATGCCTAGGTAGTCCCACTGCCCACTGCACAGGCTACACAGCTGTGATTCAGCATTTGATGTGAACTAGAATGAGGACATTTTTTCATTTAAAATGGTTCCAGCCTCCCAGATACAATTAGGGTTGCATGACCCACTTCAGGAAATTATCACATTGTGAATTTCCAAGCTTCCTACGAAACAAAAAATGATTTTTCACATTTCTTAGAGGTCTAAAGGGGGAAGCACTCAATGGCTCCATTTTACAGATTGGGAAAACTGAGCAGGGTCATTCGTCCCAGGTCAGAGGCACAGCAGACAGGGAAAACCCCTATTCCCCTTCCTCTTAAGTCATACCCGCCTCTGCCATTCAAAATATTCGCTCTTGGCTTTTTTAGGTTACTCAATAAATAACTCATTTTCATATCTTATACAAATTTAAAAGGCCTACAATGTTTCTGTTTCTCTTTGAATGTGACCGCCATTAAGGACAAACCCGTCCTCAAAGCGGCTGGTCCCATAGCCTACCTGTTTAGACAAGTGATGAGTTCCCACACAAAGCTTCCCATTTCTCCAGTTTGTTTTGAACGCCAAAGGAAACCCACTCTGACCCACCATGTTTCATAATGTACAGCAGTAACTCTCCTTCCAACAGTGGCGCAAATTCACAGCAAATGAAAGAGTCTCTGCACTTCTTCACCAAGTGCCCAGGACAAATAGGTGTTTGAGGGACTTTTTCCAGATACTTGTCTTAACTCCTGTGACTGAACAATGGAAATTAAAAATTGCTTTCCTTTCTCACTATATCCCTGGTTGGGCTGGTTGGATCTTGGGGAAGGGGGCTAGATCAGATGACCTCCTGGAATTTTCCAGGGCACTCTCAAAGTCACCACCAAAATTATTAGCCAACTCCCTAAAACATCTCAAGAAAATGAAGTATTCAATTTTGTGGAGCCAATCAAACTTTGACTTCATGTGCCATTTTTCAACTAGTCAGCTGCAGGGGAAACTCAAAATGCTCTGGTAGCACATGGAAGCCAAGAGATCACCAGCTTTTTACTGGAGGGTTAAGCGTAGGGAAAAAAACACATTAATATGGCTCAGGAGTATTACCAAGATGGTGAAAATTCTGAACCCCTCTTTAATGTACACCCATGAGCCACAAGGACATACATCGAGAGGCTTGGGGGCTGCTGACACCGCACAAGGCTGCAGAGTGTGACGGCAGCTTCACAGAAGCATTAACTTAAAATGTTCTTAATTCTTCACATGCGAATTAAGAAAAGGACATTTCTAGAAGAACCAGGATGCCTTTGCCAATTTGGTTTACTGTCTGGAATTTGAACTTCAGCTCTCTTTGTGGTTTTTCCCCTTAACTTTAGCAATCATCCAAATGCTGCTTAATAAAATGGCAAAGTTGCCAATAAATAATAGCATCAGTGCTGGTCAGGATACAGGGAGGGGAGCGCTGTCACCCCCATGGATGGGGAAGGGGTGGCAGCATCAACTGGCACAGCCTCCCTGAAAAGCACTTTGGTATTGCATCAAGAGTTTGAAAACATTCATATCCTTCATCCTGTAATTGCACTTCTAGGAATCTATCATAAGAAAATCAGAGATGCTCATCAAAGCAATATTGATAATAATGAAAAATTAAAAGCTTAAATGTCCAACATTGGCAGATTGGTTAAATAAATGATGATCTATCCACATAATGTAATATTATGTAGTCAATAAAAACATGTTCGAAAAATACATATGAATAAATATAACAATTACAAAGAAGAGGGCTGAAGATGTAACATTAGGCATGATAGATAGATAGATAGATAGATAGATAGATAGATAGATAGATAGATAGATAGATAGATAGATACAGATAGTATGTCCCCACATCTACAGATTTCAATACATCTATTTATGTCAGCATTAAAAACCAGTAGAAAGCAGATATCAAAGTGCAAACAGCGATTATCTCTGGAAGGTGAAATGAAAGGTAATTTGAATGTTTGTCTTTATACTTTGTAAAAATTATTCATTGAAAGTATTAAAATGATAAAGTAGTTCAATAGTATTAAAGTATATTTTTTAGAATGCACCCAGATGGTCTTAGGAATTTTATATAATGGTATAATTTATAATTAAATATACCATTATATCTTACAACATCATCAGTCCAAACATTTTTTTCTCTATGAACCTCATAACTATTCAGCCCCACGAAGCCCTGCGAATATCGAAACGCCCGGAATTACTATTAGGAGGCTCTCAGTACAGCGCTCCTAGATCACGCCTTTAAAAGACGCCTTCATGTTTCATAATTACAGTGAGAATCTCAGTTCCACAGTTTCCTGAAGACCTGCACAAGGCAAGAGAACCCCATCTGAAGTCCCCAGTCGTTTCATAGCACTACCTACGAAACACAGCTATTTTCTTTAAAGGTGTCCTTTCTTTATTTTACAGAGTGACAGACACTTTTTTCTTTGATTCCTTGGAACTTCTGAAGTCACTTTCCAGTTAGGTTAAATGAGTTTGTATTGGGCTCCAGACATGTGTAGCTAACTTCGTTTCGGGGGAGTTGGTTGTTATGGTGGCTTTTGTTAATCAGTGAAAAACTGTCAGTATATACATCTGGGTATTATTTAAATTTTGAAAAATAAAAATTCAAGGCACAGAAGGAAAAATGTTTTTATATTTAATTAAACTTTTTCACTAAGAGTATTTTCTAAAATATGTTTGAAAATTTTTCCACTAAAGAAAAGAGGGGTGAGTTCAGCTGTCAGTAGCAAACTTACCACAATAGGCAACCGTCATCCTTCAGAGAGATGACATAATTGCAACAAATTAAGAAAAAAAATCAAGACATGGAGAGAGGTTCACAGCAAATCACCTTGTCAGCTGGAGATGAGGGGATCGATAAATTGCCTAACATTTCCCAATCACATTTGTAATACAACTGGATTTATTTGGGCTTTGGGGATGCTCAGAAAAAAATAACATGGATTTCTCCCTACTGGAGAGTAAATAAAATACATTTAAACTACTCGTGAAATAATTCATGAATTGTTCACTTATCTGTCTTAACCCCTCAAAGACCGAGGAAGATGATGGAGAGCAGAGGACCCAGAGCAAGGCTTGCACCTTTGTCTTGTCGTGTCTTGTTGCATACCTGTCACTTTAGGCAAGTGACTTAACTTCTCCAAGCCAGTCATTCCTAACCTGTGCATGGTTTTTCTCAAAGTGTGTTGAAAAGCTAACTAACCTATCATAGAGCTGCAGAACTAGTAGGTGCTCAATTGGGGGGGGGGGGGGAGAGGGTTGTTTCACGTTCAAGTAAACACACAAAAGCAAATAAATTGAATTTGTTCATACTCCCAAAAGAAAGGCTCTCAGTGAATGAACACATTTGAAGCATAAACCTTTTAAGAAACACAGCACCTCCTTTGTTTTCCACCCACATGGAAGGACAATCTGTAGTAATGTCACAAAGTTTTAATTACTCTTTCTGTGTGTTGCTCTCCTAATGAATCTCTCTCTCTCTCTCACACACACACACACACACACACACACACACACACACACACACAAATTGTCCTTGTTCAGTGTCTACCATATTGATGAAAACTGAATATGGAACCACAGGACATTTTCGTCATGTCCAATACACACAGACCAATGATAACGCATGCATGTGTGCTAGGTGTATGAGTGTGCCAACCATATGATTACCAAGTGATGAGGATGACACAGATTCTTATGAATGGCTTTTGGGCGCTGACTCACACATAGAAACATGAGTCATTTATGTGCATACTAGCTCCCTCTTTCATTCATTCATTCAACGTCTGCAAATGCCAGTACAGAATAGTGCACTACACACACACACGATCAACCCTAACCTTGCCAGACTGAATTGGCTCCTTAATGTTACCTAGAGGGCTAGGTGACATGCTACTCTGTAGAGATACAAGGAGAGGTAATTTGGAGACAGGGGAAAACAGAATGGGCAGTGTCAAATACTGGGAAAGAGTGCAGATACTGGCATCCAACTTGAATTTGAATCTCTACAAGTTATTGAGTCTCCTGAAGCCCCAGTGAACTTAGTAGGCTGTTGTAGAAACCAAGTGAGATAATGCATGTAGAGTGTTTATGCCATTGCTAGAGGAAGCAAAAGTAACACCTATTGCCTGGCCCTGAGCAAAATGCTTTATGTACGTGACTGTACTCATAACAAGTCTACAAGGTAGATACTATTATTATCCCCATTTTACAGAAGGAAACAGACTTGTCAAGGTTCATTTGCCCAAGACCCAGTAGGGAAGTGGTAGAGTAGGGATGAAACTCAGGAAGGCTGGCTCCAGAGCCTGAGCTGATAAATGGCTACAAAATACTTTTTTAACCTATTAGGTTAAAAATCTATTTAATCTATTGAAAAGAAAAGCTTATACTTGCGTTACCTTGAGAAATGATGGACCCAGTTTTTTCCTGGCCTCAAGGAAGGTGCCTGGGCAGGTATGTGGCCTTCATCCAGTTCCCTGGCTCCCCTGCTACTCCTCTGCCCAAGAGAAGATGAGGAGGAGGAGTAAACCAGAGGGAATGTAGAGGCCACAGCTGGCTGGAGGACATGCTCCAAGGTCGCAGTTAAGGTGAAAACAGAGAGCACAGCCCATGTGCACCAAGGAGCTGAGGACACATTCCAGAGACATGACAAATGTGCTTGCTGCAGCACAGCCACCGCTTCCACAGAGCCTCCTGGGAGCCTGGGCACAGGTGCCGCTGCCCCACTCCTGGATTAGCACAGAGAACCCAGGGCAGGCCAGCTGGTGGAACATCCAACATCCACTGCTGCAGGCTCTGGCTGCACCACACACACACACACACACACACACACACACACACACACACACACACACACACAATATCCACTGCTGCAGGCTCTGGCTGCACCACACACACACACACACACACACACACACACGCAAAAAAGATTAAGCAGGAGAGAAACCAGGTCCCCCTTCAAAGGCTGTAATAAAAGGAGCCACAGACACAAAATGGCAAACGAACACAAATACTGTCTTCCCTTTAGCGACTGTTAAAAATGATCACACACCCCATCACTCTAATTAGCCATCTATACAACAGAATAAACTCTCACCCCCAAAGTATAAAATGTACGGGAGGTGGCGACCGTGTATTCATTTTAAACAAACAGGTAATGAGCACCTACTATGTGCTGGCTATACAAGATAATATCAGCACGATACCAAAAATCCACCAAATCCTCAAAGGTTTTCCAAATATGCAGGTGATTCACGTTTCATCTTTATTCAGCTGTCTTTGTACTGGATGGCCGTTTTCCTCTGCCCCTCACCCCCAGTAGGATTTGGTCAAGTAGATGGACTGATTGAATGTACATGATGCCACTGGATTATTTAAAAATAAAATAGAAAAGGGAGAGGCTGGTTTTCCATCCTCTGCCAGACACCACCAGTGACAGATAAAATCTGTGCGTGTCCCCAGAGTGTCCAAAAGCACAGAACACCTTGTCGATTCCATTTTTGCTTTTTGTCAACACCAGCACAGGGAAGGTGGCACGGGGCATAATATGAAAATGGTCTTTGATTTGCTACCTTGTGAACCACCTTTCCTGCCTCAGTTTCCCATCTCAGTTTCCATTAATGAATGATCACTGTATACAGCACACCTGACAGAAAGAACCTCAGCCCCACCACTTTCCCTCTGTGTGATTCATGTTCGCTGCTTTATATCCCTGAGACTTGGTTTCCTCCTCGGTAAATGGAGATAATACTAGTACTTACAGTGTTGTAAAGAGTTAATGAGATACACATAGAAAGTGCTCAGCCCACTTCCTGGCACATATCAGTGCTCTATACAGTTGTGACTGGGAACCTACCACACTGAAGGCTCGTGCTGGGCACTGTGGGGGACACCGGATGAATGGGACAGCCATCTTCCCAAGTGCAAGGACTCACCTCCACCCTGGGCCTGGTAATCTACTTCGAGTCACTCCTGCTGCACAATCCTCCAAGCACTTTTCCACTCCAGCACCTGGACGGGAAACTCCTCGAGGGCAAGAATTTTGCCTTGAGGTTTCCATTTTGTTGGCCTTCCGCTTACCCAACATGCACTACAATATCATAAGTAGAGTAGGCACTAGATCAGTGTTTGCTGAATGGGTGAAGGAAGAAAACAGAGAGCCGGAAGTGCCGCAAACGCAGGCGCTGCAAAAGGGCTACGGCAATGTTCACAGGAAGGAGCCATGACTTTGATCCGGCTGTACCAAAGTCGGGGTGGGGTGATCAAAGACGGTGTCTTGGAGGAGTGAACCCAAAAGCTTGGCCTTAGGGAACAGGCTGCACTTAGTGAGGCTGATAGAGGAGGGTCGTTCTGGTCGCCTAAATGTGTGCCTTCTGTAGTACAATGAAATGCAGGTGCATGAATGTCAGAGGACTGGGGTGGGGTGGGGGGTCCCTGGAGTCAAACTCACTTTTCTCTGAAGTGCCCGGAGTCCTCTCACAGGGGGTTCACATCAGCTCTGTCTTTCTAAAAGATTTTTATTTTCCACCCAACCTGGAGTGTCATCATTGAGAACATCTACCATATGAAAGATTAATCAAGACTATAGTTAGGAAGCCGAGGATTCATTCTGGGCCCTTCAGTGCCCCTGAAAGAAATAAGCAAATTGGACAGAAATCAAAGCAGGGAAGCCAGGAGGATTAAAGAGAGCAGCTGCAGGAGCTACTTATAAGGGTTCCCGCAGCACCAGCCAGGAATAAGCAAAGCTCAGGGACAACAAAAAGGACCGAGGATCAAATGCTCTCCCCGAGCAAGGGTGTAGGCACACCGATGAAGGGAAAGAATCGCTCGGGGTCACGCGAAGGGACAGAGCAGAGAGGGATGAGATGTAATTACAGAAAGGAAAGCTTGGGCTGAATATCAGGGCCACCTTCTTAAGAGAAGGCTCAATTCAAGAGTGGAATGGCTTCCCCAGGGTGGCGGTGGAAGCCCCATCACTTGAGGTGCATAAAGCCACTGGACAGAGAGCAGGGAGAGAGTGTGAGGAACCATCTCCCCTCACAGGGGGTGGAACAGGTGACCTCACGGGGCCGCACGGCTCCACACTTCAATGACACGTCAAGATGTATTTCATCAGGCACCCACTGGTGAAAGCCTAAAGCATTGCCCCCCCCCACACACACACACACACCCCTTTTGCCATTGTGCTTTCTCAATACACCACTCAAGAAACAGTCTCATTCACTTCAAGAGAGCTTCCAGGGCTCCTTGCTGCCAGCAAGAGCCTTGAGAATAATCTCACCCTGGACCTCGCGTGTTCTCACTTTAAGGCAAAACGTAGCTTTGAGGGAGAAATTGTAACTCTGACTCCAGCTTCCTTAGTCTTGGCTCCTGGAAACGGGGTATTTTCATTTTGTGCTGTGTGACATCCTTTCCCATTCAAAAGAAAGTCATTAACCTTACTACGGGAATCCGGGAAAGCTAATATAAGATTGTGATATTTTAATATATTCTCCAAACTGATCACATGACTGTCTTGCTTCCGGAGGAGAGTTCAATATTTCCAGCACGGGCTATCGTGCCCTCAGTGACCGCCGCAGCCTCACCCTGCACCTTCTCCTCTCCCCTCCCCTCTGCTCCAGCATTATAAGCCTTTAGGGGTTCCCAAACAACCTGTGTTCCCTCCTCCTGAAGGATTTGTCCTTGTTCCCTCTGTCCCAAACACTCTCATGCTTCATCTACATCACTCTATTCATCTTCTTAAGTTGCCATAACAAAATACCACAGTTTAGGGTGGATTAAACAAAAGAAATGTATTCCTCACAGTTCTGGAAATTGGAAAGTACAAGATCAGGGTGCTAGAGTGGTTGGATGCTGGTAAGAACCCTCTTGGACATCATCTGAACCTAATCACCTCCCAAAGACTCCACCTCCACATTGGGGGTTCGGGTTTCAATCTGTGGATTTGGAGGGGATTTAGGGCCCCTTGTCTCAGAAACTGTCTAACAAATTGCCATCTTGGAAATCCGTCCTTAGATCTATGGAGCCCAGGATATACAACAACCAACCTAACAAAAGCCCTGAATTACGGAGTCTGAATATTGTAATTCATAATTCCGAGAGCTTTTCAAGCACCAAATCCTCAGGTCTGCTGTGAATATGCCGGCATGCCCTCTTCGCATCCCCTTCATTAAGGACTTTGCCCAGGAGTTTCTTCAGTCCCCTTCCAACTTCCAGACCTCATGCTCCATTCACCTGGTGGTCAGCTGCAGCACCTGACCTTGCCCTGGTGCATTCTGGGAGGGTTTCCCTTGCTCCCACTTCTATTTAGCAGAATTGTCAGCTGCCGCCTTTGCTGGTGAGAGAGCCACAAAGCCACCACCAAACTGTGGTTAGCCATGGCACCTGAAAATTGCCTCACGTGGGAGAGGAGAGAGCAACATGGAGACTGTGCCCAGAATGTTTACTCAACCCACTCACCTGCTAAAACCAAAAGGGAGGATCTGTCAAAGACGGGGCGGTCCCACATCAGGTGGGGGTGAGTCAGGGAAGGAGTAATAACTGCAACAGCATCTACGGCCATTTGCAGAACTATAGGATTCTAGGCCATTTAAGTCCATTTCCTCTTTAATTTTCTGAAGCTCCAGTGTTATTAGCCAATGTGAAAGACCAGAAAACAAAAACTTAGAGAGGTAAAAAGATTTCCGCTAGGCCAGACATCTGGTAAGTGCTGGAGTAGGGGTCTGAACCTAGGTTTGGCTGACTCCAGAGCCCAGGAACCCAACCAATATGCTATGCTATTTGGTTGCTGTATTTCTTGGAATATTCTTGGGGAGACAAAGAGGACAGGTTGTGCTCTTCCCACAGACTAGTCTTCTGTCCCCTGCTGGTCAGATGGGGGTTGGACTCCAACAGGAAGTGAATCCCCAGCTGAGGGGGCTCCCCTGTGGACTAACCCTGGTACAAAACCACTTTGGATGAAAGGAAAGCCTATGCATGCATTGAACCATTATTATAATCATTATCTGTGTAACATTTGGGTAAGAGACAGTCCCTGACAGTTTCTCATGAGAAGTTATGTCTGTCTGACTGAGATGATTTTAATTGAAAATGTCAACGATCATTAGGGTGAAGCTCTCACCTCAAGAAGAGACCAAACTGAAAACAATCATCTGTTGCTGCTTACAATCAGCTCGATTGGGGTGGACACAAAACAAAAAGGATGAGCATATGGTACTTGGGGCTTTTTGTACGCTGTTCAAGCAACAAATCCTCAGGTCTGCTGTGACAGAAAGAGAGAGAGAGAGAGACTCGTTCCAGACACACACATTTTGGGAAGAATGATAATGTGGGGGGTTGGATCCACACAGTCAAGACTGGACTGGTCATATCGGGAACATATACGAAGGCAGTGAACCTCCTCTGGAGAATGTCTTCTTGAGCCATTCTTCTTGGCTATTCTGAGGCAAAGCAACCAAGGAAACAGAACCACCTGTTTATACTGTGAGTGTCTAAGGAGGATGCTCATCCATCTTGTCTCCATGCTCTTCCTCCTGCTCCCACAGACACACACATCCACACACCAGGCTCACTCAAACACACTGTGCTCACCTGCGTTCATACATCATCAGTGGTTTCCACTGAATTATCCAAACTCAGCTGCTCCTCCCAAGGATTCAAAGATGTGCTAAGAGTCTTGGATCCTTGGTGTATTTTCAAATCGTTTCCAGATGATATTTCTCTAGTACTTTTTGAGCATGTGACTATTAGAGAAAAGATGCATTTTATAAATATGGAAATTCTTTTTACTACCAATATTGAAAACAAGAAAGGAAGACGTGGGTAGAAATTTCAGACATTAACACACAGCTCGTGTAGGGGATTGCTCTGAAAAACTGTGCTCTATAAAATAGAATATATATACCCTGCTATATAAAATGCTTTCTTCACATTGTGAAGCACTGTCCTGACATATCACCAAATTCAGCACTGTGTCACTGTGTTTATGAAATTCCTATCTAGTAATATACACGGTACAGCAAACATGGCATCATGAACTAGTTGTCAAAGGCTCTGGCTCTGGACCAGACCACAGGCAATATAATTCCTAATAGCCATTTTGCAAGCCTCCCCGCCCCAGAAGAACAAAGACCAAATTTCCCGCCACAGGAGAACTGGCCAGACAAGAAATGCAACTGGACACCATCAAGAACCAAAGAAGCACCCAACTGCACTCCCGCTTCCTATAGACCCCACCCCTGCCCAAACCCACCAACCAAGACCCCAAAACCCCCTGACTGACAAAAGCTTCCCACCAGTGGATGCATTTAAGGACAAAACTCCAGCTCCCAGGGGCTGCCATCATCGACCCAATACCCACCCCATGGCTCGGTGCTGTGTAGCCCTTCCCTTTGGATAGCCCCATCCCCCAACCCCTTTTCTTTAAATAGACCCAGTTTTTCTATATTCACCATCTGAGATTGCTATCTAGCATGCCCTTGCCCTGTGAACCACTGACTTTCAACCACCTACATTCAAATCCTAGCTATACCACAGAAGATTCATGTGAACTTGGGCAAGTTATTCCACCTCCTTAAGCCTTATAACCTGGTGTATAAATTGGGAATAACAGCAATACCTAGAACCCCACGGGGGGGAAAGCACATAGCACAGTGTTTGACACATGGTAAGCCCTCAATAAATGAGAGTTGTTATTCAGCTTCTGTGGACACTAGAACTGGGTAAGTGGGAACAGATTACCAGTTATCACGAATTTCAAACAGGGGTGTTAATTTCATAGACAAGGAAACATGGAAGAAGTGAAGGTTTTTGAAGGAGTGGTATGATAAAGAGGCCTCCAAGGAAGCTCAGACCAGTGGGGTTTAATATGCTATAAGGGAGAAATGAGGGGTGCTGTGGCCACCTAGAAAGTCTGCAACGATCCAAGGCTAGCCCCATAAAGCTCTGGATGAGAATGGTGGAAGACGCAAAGGAAAGGGAAGGGCTTTTACAAGAATGTTTTTAAAGGAGGAGGAAGAGAAAGAGGAAGGGGGGGAGAGGAGAAAGGAGAAATGAGAGAGGAGAAGAAGAGAGGAGGAAGGAAGGAGGGGGGAGAAGACTGCTCTAGGGGAAAGACTGGAATGACTAATCACGAGTCATAGATGAATCCAGGGCAGTCATCTGAACAGTGAATTTCCCATCTTATCACATTGATGCAGGATGGCCAGAATGGCATCCAACTAGTCATCATTCTAACTAGAAAGTCTTGAGAAATCTTTCAGGGCTGACTTCCAGAGTCCAGAAGTTTCCTGATGTCCCTTCATTCAATGCACTTAGCAAGTCTCTATTGGGTACCCACGAGGTACAAGGCACTGTGCTAGGCTCTGAGAATACAAGAATGAAGAAAGATAATGAAACTGCTTTGTTGGAACCTACAACCTAGCTGTATAGACAGCTATGAAACAATGAACACAGAAATAGTCATTCATTCCAATTGTGCGATGCGTTACACGTGGCATCTCTGATTGGATCCAAATCCCTACAGCAAAGCTTCTACACAGAACAGTTCCCTTACAGAATCTGAATACAAGACCTCCTACCTAACCTCCAGAATCAACCCGGCTTCTAGAATCAGGGGAGGCGAGCGGAGTGGATTTAACATAAGAATGTGCTCATGCCTATTCTAAGTAGTTGCCTGTATGCCTGGGAACCATCCTGAAATCTCAGATGAAACAGAAAGCAGAACAGGAAGACAGAGCCAGTCTAGAATGGGGTTCGGGGGGTGGGGCGCACTAGAATATTCTACACAATCAAATTGCTGTAAGTTATGGTCAATCGAGTCACTTAGAATCACTTTTCTCATGATCTACAAAAATAGAATAAGAAAATTTGGCAAACTCAGCCAAATTTAGGAAGCACCTGACAGTCACCTCCACTCCTACCTCTTTCTTGTACAAGGACAGACGTCACTGCTTTGTCATAGCATTCTTTGCTTCCTATACACCTCAGCAGAGCACTCCAAGCAGCCACTAACGATGGATTGGTGTGAGCAGGCGAGACAAAACATATTTTAAATGTGTCAGTGATAACCTACGATTTTAGAATTTGGGAGGCAAGCGGAAGGATTGCAGCCGACAGTCAAGAATGTGTATCATGTCAGAGCAGAGCTAAACATGAACGCAGAGTGGGAATGAGACTCATTCCCCTCATCTGCAGACACGTGGGGCAGCTTATTTAAAAGCCCCTCTCCGAATAGCTAGAGCATCCTTACTCCAACCTTTGCCTATAAAACACTGGTTTTCTCAATGTTTTTCTCTAAAACTGCAACGTGAAAAAGATTAGCATATACTAAAGAATTTGCAGTGTGATCCTTAAAAGAAATAAAGCCTTAATTCCTAGAGGGTGGGTGTGATCCTAAGAACTATTCATGAGCCAATAGTGAAGGACTGCTGTGAGGAACAGACCTTCCCGTTTTTCCTGTGATGGGGGTCTGGTTGAGGGTGCAGGACAGTGTCAAACATCACAACAGTCTCCCTGGGTGGAGCCCTCTTCCCCTGTTTGCTCAGGGTATCTGGATTCTTCTCTTACAGCTGCTTGTCTCTGGGATATCAGGCGAGGCCTGAGGGCAGACCAATGGCAGTGTCTGCTTAGCCAAAGAACAGGAAGGTGTTTTACTACGTGATATAAATAGAGCAACAAAGTCTCCACGGAGGAATATAAGGGGTATTAGACAAGTATACAGAATAAGGGCCAAAACTACTTAAAATGGCTCTCCAAAACACAAGTCTTTCAGAGATTGCTTGCCGAGTATGTTATTTTTATCTATTCCACTGGGGTTAAGCATGGCCTAGAATCCCAGCTTGAAAGGGAAGAACAAATTTTGCACTACCCGCTATCTCTCCATATTCACAGTGCTCATCAGAAACCTGGGTGGGACACCCTTGACACAAACAAAGGACAATTAAAGCCTGCGAGCAGTCCAAGCTGAACTCTGCCAGAGCCAAATGGACCCTACATGGCTCCCTTTAGTCTCAAGCCCTGCTCGCCCGACAGCTCTGCCTTTGACTGACATGTGACATTCTTGTCTTGATGGACAGAGAAGCCAAGCTCTTGAAGGTTATCGACATCAGAAAATGTCATGTCTGAATATGCTTCAGCCAGACCTTCCTCCCCCACCTTCATTTCCTGCCTCCTGGCCCTCGGTTTATTTTAATTATATGATGAAAACTCTCAAGTATGGAATGACTGCCTGCTGTATCACACAAGTCCTTAATTGTACTCTGGACTTGGATTGTGGCATTTTATCACCCTGCAATAGTAAAAGGCACATTTGCAACAGGACTAGGTCATGGAATATTTTCTGGAAATGCCAATGGATTTCAAGACCCCTCCTTTTTTTAGACTACACATTTGTGATTTCATCTGTGTGTACAGGAGTAATTTCCATCTCCTCTCTTATACTTTTTCCTACTCTCCTTATAATCTTATACAATTCCCCAATTTATTCTTTATATTGATAAATATCCTAACCCAGAATCACTTGTCCCTTATTAATCCACAAAAGCATTTAAGCAGGTTTCATATTTGCATGACCATGGTTCCTACACCATGATGGTGTGCCCATTTATCATGCTTCCTGCTCCTTTAAAACATACTCATCAGCAAAAGGACAGATCACAACAGAGAAATTAAGTTCAGGTTTTTCCCAAAAGAGGCCACCTCAACAAGTAAGATAATTTCATAGAAGACAAAAATATGACCCCTGTGCAATCTAGACACGACCAATCTGGGACTTTGGTTCAGATGTCTATGCATGCCCCTCTCAACAAACACAGGCCTTCCCCATTGTATGTGTTCACTGAATGAGTCTTCCCAGCCATTAGTGTGTTCCAACTCAAATGTACCCTACCTATATTTAACCAAGAATCTCCACGCTATACTGGCCACATGTTGAATTCTCATCCCCTAATTCACAAGAGGAACAAATTATCTTCTGGTAACCACCATACCCTAGCTCAACCCAAACCTCCAGGAAGAAGGGTTCATGCATTCAGTGGTTTATGGCATGTTCCCCACAGCAATATTTTTCACTTGATAGATTTGTATCACTTCTAAGCAATTCCCAGAGGTGCCTGTTCACAGATGTTTCCCTAACACTGCTAAGTAAAGTGAAAGGTTTTAGGCTAACTTCCACAGAGGCAGTGGGCTAAGGAGAAATGGATTAGCAATGCTTTTCTCTCTCTTGGCTCAAAGGTCTCTAATTAACACTCATGAAACTGGCTTCTCTTGGCACTCCCTTGGATGTTATTCACTTCAGGACTTGGGAAGAAGCAAGGTTTTATGTAACAACCTCATTCATTAATCCTTAGTGAACACACTCAAGAAAATGTGACCCAGGGCAGGCTACAGGCCCAGAGTCAGTGGCTAATGAAGAATAGCATCCTAGCCTTCACACTTCTATTTCCTAGCACAGCTTCCGTCCAGGCAAGGGTTTCACTATATTTCCCATTGACATCTGCTGGCATCCGGCCTTTATGGAACCAAAAAAGAGCTACATGTAAAAAGTGCCCAGCTCAGTGTCTTGCAAAGATGAGATACTCAATGAACATTATTTTGAGGTCTGAAAAGAAATACAGATATCTTAAGATATTCAGATATTGATGAAATCAGCATTGATCTGAGGACCATGCAGAAAGCAACAGAGAATATTTCCCTGGTGGCCTGGGAGACAACCTTCAAGTGTGACCATCTTTATTATTATTTGTTTTTAATCCTCACCCGAGGATATTTGTCTATTTATCTTTAGATAGAGTGAGAGGGAGGGAGAGAGAGGGACACATTGACTGGCTGCCTCCCGCACGACCTCGACCAGGGCCGGGGAAGAACCACAACTGAGGTACATGCCCTTGACTGGAATCGAACCTGTGACTCTTTGGTCCAAGGGCTGATGCTGAACCAAACCGGCCAGGACTCAAGTGTGACAACTTTGATTATGGGAGAGGGAAAGCCTGCAAATGAGTGGTGAGTCACCTGAGATCTCATCATGGCTGAATACCATGGGAGTGTGTCGAGTTAATTTGGTGGAGTTTGTCCAAACGCCAGCTTTCCTGACCACTCAATGCACGGTGACTCCCACCTCAAACCCTACCACGAGGGAGAGACCAGGCAGGTATGATGTCCAAAGGGGGATTACTCCAGGGTACTTAGCTCCATTGCTGCCATGTAGGAATGGCAGCCCCAGTTTACTAGACTTTCTCTGACTTTTCGAGAGACGATGGAAATTTGGAAATGTATACAAATCTCTCCATTTTTAAATATTAGTTCAAACTTAAAAAGAGAAAAGTTCAAGCCAAACAATACAGGTCTGATCATGGGCTGGACTCAGTGCACGGTTTGCCTTTTTGCAATCCCTGAACGGTTTGGTACACGTGTCATGGACTCCTACGCCGCTTTTGCCTTATTTCACTTTTCACTTAGCAGGACGTGACTTCCTTCATTGACTATGAACACGTTTGCCCCTGACACACTATTGGCTGGGTGGGCCTGTGGTGCCACGCGTTTACTAACCAGGGACTCTATTATATATTCCCTTGACGAACGATGGCTGCAAGCAGATGGAACGTGTCCCATAAGAATCTATGCAAAGGCAAGAGAGGACACTTGGCGTCAACTTGAGTGAATACTCCTCCTTCTCTACTCCGTTCTTTCTCCTTCCTGGCAGGTACATGTTCACAATGGCGAGTTCTCATTCCATCGCTAAGTATGTCCACGGCACAGTAAAATCCATCATGGACCAGACGTGGGAGTATTCTAATTCCCCGTCTCTCTGATCATGCACAGATTCAAGGGGGTCTTCTTCCCGCCAATGTGAGTTCATAGACGCCATTACTAGTAACGGGAGTCAAATGCAAAATATGACTGAGTAGGCCCCAGTGCATGAAATATATTCTCAACCACAGGGACAAGCTGCCACACAGATCAGCGCCTTGTGCTAAATCAGGGGCTGAGGATTCTCTGATTGGGACCAAGATGGTGATAATGACAAATAAAAAGGAAAAGCCAGTCCCTGTTCCCTGCTTATCCACTACCAGGACTCTGCTTGACTTACAGGTCGGAGACAATGAGGAGCTTTGAAGCTTGGAAACAGAGACAGGGAGCAGAAAGATGCAAACTCACAGCCTTGCAGGGGAATTAATGAAACACAACTAAACCAGTCCAACACTGCTGCCCTTTAGTCCTCCCACCCACTAAAAGACACTGTTACAAACCCACCGGCTTTTATTAGCAGAAACAAACGAAGTCGACTACTGAGCACTCAGGAGTTTTTCATCCTGAAAGTCCAGGATGGCTTTGGCATAATAAAGGTCATATCTCCTAACCACGGTAATGTTCACAGAGCAACCTGAGCTCCAGGCAAGGGCCAGGCCTGCTTCTCAGTATTCCCCTGTAGAAGGTGTTGCCGATTAAACGATCACATTTCAAAGGGCTCCTTACAGTAAATAGGAAAGAAAGGAAAAAAGAGACCCAGGGCCTTTTGTTAGTCAAAAAGCTAGGGAAAGGCGATAATTAACCCATTTTTGTAGAGAAATCATTTGGACAAAAGTCAAGGGATTTACCACCCTGTCAATTGTTAAGTCTAGATAAGGACATTATATTCCACTGCACAAAGGGTGACTGAGATGGTGAATGGAAAGTAGGCCACTACTACAACTCCACCTCACATCTAAAAAGAGGACTTTTTTTTTTTTTTTTTTTGTCCTCCTGATGCAGCGATGAACTAAAGGATTTTTTCCGCCCTTGCACTAAAAACATAACTTCAGAGCCTGGCTTTTGCATTTTGTTAAATATTCAAAGGTATTGTGCAATTAGCATGTCATTAATGAATAATTAATTACAGCTAAAGCAGCCTTCAGATTTTTGCAGCTAAATTATTTAAACAGCAAACATAACAATACAATGCAATGCGAGTTTTGTTATTGCATTATTTGAAAGGAACAGCAATATTACTTTTCATTAGTTGCAAGAATTATTTGCAACAAAAGCTGTTTTCATTTTTTTTTCTTTCTTAAAAGTTGCTTCGTGTGCCCTAAAAGGGAAAATTAATTCAATTCAGATTAGATTTCCTAAGAATTAATTAGCTACAAATATCTGAAAACTGCGGCGAGGGATACAAGGCTTAGATATCTGAACTTAAAAGAAAAAAGTCAACCTATTTAAACCTGTCCTTTAAAAGGACTCCAGCACAAAAGTACCCTCTTCTAGATATTTGGTTACACCTCTGAAAAAGGCAACCCCTTAAAAATTCTTTTGTTTTATTTTCTTAAGCAAGTCAGTATTCCAACATTACCCCCAGCAAATAGTCAAGACTTAAAGAAAATGTAATATGTTGCTACTTGCAGACATACATCGCTAGTAAGACGTGAGTTTATATTTATAAGCTGCACATCTGGGATCAGTTGACTTATCCATCTGCTAACTACACCAGTAAACAATATGTCTAGGACCGTCAAATCCTTGCATCCATCACAAATTCCTGCTTTAATTGTGTGTTTACGTGTCAAACCTCTGCTTAAGTATATTTTAAGACTGTTTTAAGCATTTGTAATTGTTCCTTTCTTCTTCATATTAACTCCAACACGTTTTATTTACCCTTATGACAGACCATGCTTTTGCAAGCCTCATAGATAAATAAATGCCAGAGATCATCCGGCCAAGGAAGAGGCAGCAGCAACACAGAGGCTGAGGGCTTGAACTTGGTCTAAAGAGCATGGACCTCTTTCACAAAAGTTGGTGCCTAGAGTCACAAGTTCATATCTCAGCAGTGCTAGCTTGATGCTCTGCTCGGAACTCAGAAAGTAGATAATTATGTATGTCCTTTTTGAAATTTCCTTCTTTTCTCTTAATTATTCTGCTACCAGTCTGCATGCAAGAGATCCTCTATAACTGAGAATTATATAAGGGGTGGGGATTTCCAAGGCAGTGGGGGAGTGCATGAGCTGGTGGCCGAGGGTTAGAAGTGCTGAGGAGCCCAAAAGTCAAAGGAGAACGTAACCTATGGCCTTGCTGGATGTTTAATCCATGGATTCATATGCATGCTGAAAGCACAGGCTTTAAAAATACATACATACATAAATAAAAGTTCTGAAAGACACCTTCCATAATTAGGGAAAATAATATGCACAGTGCTCTGCACTAAGGGGAGATTTTAGTCTGTTTTTCCCAACCTGGCTTTTACATTTATATGTATAGCAGGATGTCAAATGTTCACACAACCTTGTTAAACCACTTTTTGGGGAACTGAAAGTCTTATGTGCCTATGTATTATTGTGCTGATGCAAATAGTCTAACTTTTCTATGTGATTAACCATCATTTTCTCAGGGTCCAAGATATTCTCGCAGGGTCCAGGCTCTCAGTAGAGGTGTAGGTCAATGCTCGGCTGACACGGGTGGGGATGCAAGCTGAAGACCCACACCAAAGCTAGAAACTCACTCTGGCACTGTCGGGTTCAACGACAGCAGGGTGGCAGACAGTTCACCCAGGCCAAGGAGGCTGTGGCTTGTCAAAGACATTAATATCTAAATGGGCCAGCAACAGTGCAAAATGTACTCACAGGCCTTGCAAACACACAGTCCAGACTCACTGAATTAAACTGCAACCAGTTTATAATTAATTTGCTTTTAAAAGTCATGCCATGAGAACAAATGCATGATCCATTTGCAACGAATTATTATTCTTAGGGGCTCCCCTACTTAATAATGCTTCTACAAGCAACTGAAGTGCCCAGTGGTATTGGCTACTAACCTAAGGAGGGGTTGGGAAGTGGGGGGCAGATTCCAGGAAGCTTAACTTTTCTGTCCACCTAGTGGGATCTGGTAGCAGTGTGGTAGGTGGTATGGTCCCCTGGCCTCCCTGACCTCAAATGCCAGCCTCACTGTGCCTGAGATGCTAAAATTAGAAACACCGTCCTTTCAATGAGGCACTGTCCCTTCTAGACACCTTTTAAGTGCAAATACTCAGAGAAAGGGTAAAACAGTAAGAGACCAAGGCAGTCATGTTTCCTATGAATTTGTTTCTCAGATTTTTTTTTTAGGTCTTCAGGAGTTACAGCCCTGAGTCTATGTGAAAAGAAAAGTAAAATCATGTAAAGGGCAGTGGGTGGGGGGTAATCCTGAAACTTCACACGGAGTATTATGTACCAAGAACATTTTTTCCTGCAATCTCAGGAGGAAATATAAACTTACCAAGAAGTAACTGCAGAGTCGAAGATTTAAGTAAATAAGCCTTAAGACTCATAGGTACTGAGTGGCAGAGGCAGGATTCAAACCCAGGACTGACTCAACAGCCTACAATCTTAGCACTCAGCTTTTCACATCACCCAGAGCCAGACCTCACTCTGTCTCTGCGTGGGACAGAGAGGCCAGAAGGAGACTCGAAGTGTGACTGCCTTTTAAACAAACTAGAACTGCACATCAAAATGAATCCCACCCCATCCCCATCTGCGGCTTTGGGAGACTGCTTGATGCATCTATAGCTCTTCTGAATCCGGGCAGAGTTGTGGGTTCACCTTCCAGTTCCCTGACAGGCACACATCACTTCTGATCCAAAACAGTCTTAAAAGGCTGATGTCTTACACCAGACTTGGCACCAAATTACTGCTGACTGTTTCCGAAACTCAGATCAATCCCCAAAAAGCGGAAGTGTGCCTCTATTGAGGACGGTCAAAAGAAGATCCTGCAGTTCAACACGCAGCTGGGGGGAAGAGAAGCCCCCAAAACACACTCGGCAAAGGCATTGGAGAAGGAGGGACAACTGGGCTCATAGTGGTCATTCCTTCATTCGTGCGGCAAATGTTCATTTGTTATAAATTCCTGCTTACACGTGCCAGACGCCGCATTAAGTTAATATGTGAATATAATAAGCATTTGTGGGTACGTGTGTGTGTGTTTAAGATTTAGAAGCATGCCCAAGGTCACGACAATAATAAATGACAAAGCCAAGATTTAAGCCCAGGTCGAACTCTAGCATACCCACCCCAACCCATGATACGATTTTACCAACAAAACTGCCACTTGGGAGGGGCATGGCTGTGGCATGTCACAGGCCCTTCTATCAAATCCTATGCTGCAGTTTCTTTCACTGAGTTGTAACCTCATGGTCTCGCAGCGGAATGAGAACACCTACCTCTGGAAGGACATCGTGCCGTTAAAATGAGGAGAAATGAGAAGGATGTTCAAGAGGCTCTTTGTTACTGGAGTCCAAAACTGGAATTTTAACTGGAAGCTTAATTGCAGGACTTATCTTTAAAATGTGCGCGCACACACACACACACACACACACACACACACACACACACACCACATCTTCCAGATAATCTGCCTACACCAGCCACTGAGAACTTGTTTCAAATCATGACCTTAAGTCTTCCAAGTTACTCACAAGCATCCAAATGATCACTGATGCTTTGAAAGAGACAGTGCCTACTAAAAGAAGAAACAGTCTTGAGCAAAGATTTCAATGGAATTAATAAGAAAAGAGGTTCTAGGTGTTAAGCACACGCTGTCACTGCCATGCCCTCCAACACCTACACTGCGTGTAGTAATGAAACACACTAGCGGTTCCCAAACACTGCGTGAGCGTCCCGTGCCGTGCTCTCTGCTAAGTGCTTTACATCCAATGTGTCATTTACTCTTCATAAGCACCCTGTGGGTTAGATGTCCTTAGTTCTGCTTTACAGTTGAGAAAACTCAGACTTTGAAAGTTTAAACACTGCACAAATAGCCAAGCAAACCATAGAAAAAGTATTTTGCAATGCTAAGTGCCATGGTGGATGCAAGAAAGTATGAGACACTGATCCTTTCCATCAAGGACCAAGAACTGACATTGCAAAGTTCAAGACACATGTGAAAAGCACATTGATGAGGCAGATGTAAACAGGAAGTCCCAGGACGAGAATCATGTCTGTTTAGCTGCAGGTTGGGGCTCCAAGGCCTACACGATATCTGGCCTAAAGGACATGGCGAATAAACAATTGTTGATCAATGCAGAAAGCAGCAAGTGTCAAGTGAGTACTTGAGAATTCCCGGAACCTATCTCCCGAGCATTTAGTTAACTGACTTAAAGGAACAAGTGGTCCCGACACTGCATCTACCATCTGGAAGCCCCCTGACCAAAGGTGCTCTGGTGCAGAATGAACCCTTCTGTGACGGCATGTGCCTCTAATTTTCATCGGATTGGGGCACCGGGGGCCTAGAAAGCTTAATCAGAAAGTCTCCATTTCTCTTTGTCCATATTTGGCCACGGATGTTTCCTCTGCCAAACATTTCATAGTCACCTTAAAGCCAAACACTATTTTTCAAGGGAAGTGACGGGCAAACAGCCATCACCTCCGATGCAGAAAAAATACCAACATCACTCCCCGGCTTAACTGCCTTCAAGGAGACCCTCGACTGAAGGAGTCTTTACAATCAATCTGATTTTTTTTCACTCCCCTTTTGTGGAAGTATCTTTTACAAAAGGCTTAAAGGGGGAAAATAAGAAGGAAAAGGCAAAGAAAAAGAAAACCTGCTTTAAACATGAAAAATTCCAATCTTGCCTTTGAGGAAAGCCTCCCAGCTCCAGTCAGGGCCCCTCCCCCTTTATCCAGCCTCTGTGTTTCCAGGCAAAGGGGTTAGAAAGCTGTTGAAAAACATTCTCCTGCTGCATTGAGACTGACATCTGACAGGGCTCTGTAGTGTCCTAACTTGGGTGAATTTAAATGACAAGGTTGGCTTTATAAGGAAGGGATCCTCTTTTACAACAGAACAGCATGGTTGCTTCAAGGTAGAGGGGAAAAGAGGAAGAATCAAAGTTTTCTTCAAATCCCCAGCGGTGCCTTGACCTGTCAGAAGGTAGTGACCCACTCCTGTTAATCCATGCAAATCAGATGCCTCCAATTTGTGTTGCTGATTGGACTACCACACCTTTAAATTCAGGAAGCAGCTTTACAGAGAGGTTCCTATCACAGAGTTCAGTTCACCTCTCATTTTTTTCTTCTTCAAAAACACGGTGACAGCTGACTTCCTTCCCGCCCTGCCCTTGCTCAGTGAGGGAAGACTGTCTGATGGTTTCCTGATTAGCATCAAGGCAAAAGCAGCGTGTTTTTCATAGACTAACGCTATTACCTAAATTACAGGCCTGTTGCTCTCAGCATTCCCCCCACAGACAGGTTAATACACACATCCCACTGGTATTATGGCTCTGCTAACAGTCACCCAATCATTTTTATAACACAGGGGGGTAAAGGCCTGGTAGTCCCTGGAACAAGCTTTGGATCCAGATGAGAGAATCTTACAAAAGCAGAAAAGCTGTTTTCAAACCATCCCATTCAAAACTTAACAACACCCCCCAGGTTCAATGCCATGTGCCATTCGCATTTTAAACCACTGAGTAATTTCAGGCAGAAACGTTCGGAAACAGTGAAAGGCTGGTATTTTCAGTAGCGAGAACAAATTGGCCAGTGTGATTCCCATATCACCCAAGTTGTTCTGCAATCATTATGAACTGGTTATTTATACAATGTAAATGGCCAGAATTTTTGCTCTCCTTATCAAAAAGCTAAGGGATCGAGGGGGGGGGGAGTTTAAAAGGACTTTAATAAATTGTTATTTCCTGAAACTTGGAAAATTAGTCTCTTAAAGAAACCCTGAATGATTAACATGTATAAATAATAAATAACGGTAATAACCATTTTGCCTATATTTTCGAAAATTAATATTACCAAAAGCAAAAAAAAAGATAAAATATACAGGAATAAACTGCATAAATAATTATAAAGAAAAACCACTTAAGGATATGAAAGACTTGAGTAAATGTATATATATGTGTATTCATTCAAGGAAGGCTCAACATAGGACAGATGTCAAGATCCCCAGACTTTAATACAATTTTATTTGATATCTTAAAAATTTATTATAACCGAGACAATGATTCTATAGTTAATATGTAAGAATAAATAAGCACTAATGGTTATGAAAATGAAAGGGGTTATCACGTTAAAGCATACAGCTACAGAAATCAAAAGTGCGCACTGACGGAATCAGACGGCACATTCCGATCAACGGAACAGCACGAAGAGCCAGGTGCCTCTGCACTTAGTTAGGGCGGACGTTCACACTAGCAGAACTGACTCCAGAGCTGACAGCAGAGTTTTAGTCTGGGAAGCACCAGATCGACCCTCTTGGGTGTGCCAAGGGGAGAACCTTTTAATTGATTAAAAGGGGGGGAGGGGTCTGAACTGAAGGAAAAGGAAGAAGTGTGGGTTTAGGGCAGCAGCTATTTACCAATCAGCATAGAAGCATTTTAAGGGTTAATGAGGACATGTCTAAGAGACTTAAGTACACTATAATTTTAAATCTCTGAATGTGAAAAAATTAAAATGGAAACGCCAACAAAAACCAGAGGAAACCATTTGAAAGACACACAGGAGAAGAAGAAGAAGAAGATGGTTTCTGTGGTGGCTTTAAAGCAGGTCCCCACATTCTCTGAGAGGTGCTGCTTCAGGGGGTGGGGCCTCGCTCTCCCTCCTGCATGTGGCTGGGCTCAGGGACCTGCTTCTCAAAAGTCGAATGTGGCGGAAGTGTGGTGTGTGACTCCCATGCCTGGGTCAGGAAAGGCATTCCGCTTTCCTGCTCGCTCTCTCCAATCACTCAGTCTGGAAGAGCCAGCCACCATGGCAGGGGGACACTCAAGCAGCCCTAGAAAGACCCTCCCACCGCTCGACTGCCTTGTTAATGCACATCTAGGAAGCCGAAACCTTCAGCCCCAGTCAAGCCTTCAGATGACTGTGGCTGTCCTCGAATTCCTGCAAATAACAAATGTTTATTGTTTTAAACCTAAGCAAAAATTCATGAGAAAAAGATAAGAAAAACAAAGACAAGGAATAAGCAGTTCACAAAAAAATTTAAATATATAAGTGACAAAAAAAAAACAAACCACAAATAAAAATTTTCAACCTCAGCAATGAGTACAAAATGCAAATTAAAATGGAAAGTAAATACCACATATCACCTTATTAAGTTGACTGATGTTTGTAAGTGAGGAAGTTCTGGTGAGGATTGCCGATAAACTGCAATCTCTAAAAATGGCAGTGGGGGTATAAATAGGTATAATCTTTTTGGAGGGCAATTTAGTAACATGTACCAGAAGGCTTTAAAATATTCCCATCCTTTAATTCAAAGATTATACTTTGAGAAATTTAACCTAAAGGAAAACTATCAAACTGCAACCCAAAGATTCATACACAAGGTGGCTCATTGCTCCATTTTAACAAGCACAAAAACACTGGAAACAGGATAAATGTTCCACAGCAAGGGAACTGTTAAATAAGTGATATCCATAGAATGTAATGCTGGGCATTTTTTAAAATTATGAGATACATTAAAATATTCACAATATATTAAATACAAAGAAACAAGATACGAAACAGCATAATTCAATTTTGTAAATACACAGTTTTAATATATACATAGAAGATAGTCTGAATAAATTATAGAAAATGTTTAGAGATTTTTTTCAAGTCTCTGTATAAGAGGTCATTTTTGTTTTCTTGTCTGTATTCTCTCACATTTTCTACAAAGAACATATGACACTCCTTTAATTTAAATTTTTTTTTAAATTTAGAATCATTTTAGGAGGAAGAGATAAATAACACACATCTATCACTCAGTAAAATGCCCATCTCTGGAGGGCATTTCTATTTAAAAAATAATTATCTGTTTGTCTAGGTGTCAGAGAGAGACAGAGGGAGATAGAGAGAGAAACAGGAAGAAAGAAAAATGAAAGCCCTAAATCCTAGAAAGTCTTTTTCCAGATGGAACAGAAAAACCTTGATATCTTTTGCATAAACCTGAGTGGTTAGCACAAATGCACTAATCTTGTTTGCTTATGCCTTGCATCTGTGCCGACACACAGACCGATTAACCATCTTTTCATACAAATGCTGAAGGTTGCCAGTTGTGACAGATTTGAACTAATGTTGATGGTAGCACGAGCTTGGTATAAGTGATTTGATAAAGCCAGTGGCAGCTTGAGGGGCGGTATGCGTCCAAATATGTAAACAACATTGTCAACAACCAGCCCACCTCATACACGGAACCCCCTTCTCAGAGGGGTGGAAAATAAAATGGGCATCTCTGACTTACCGTCCTATAAGTCCCAGACAAAACAAAAGATCACACTAAACTCAGAGCTCCTGATTCAAAAGCCTCTGAGACCAGGCCAAGTGAAGCTGCTGGGAGCAGGGAGGCTGGAGCAACCACAGACCATACACCATCTAAAGGCCACAGTACTGCAGCGGCCAGACGAAACGCTTCCCCAGGCCAAATAGGATCACAGCTGCCAGTGTGCAACTTTGAGTCTGCACACTCCCTAGGAAAATGTTTTGTTTGAGAATCATGAAGACCAGAGGGTCACGACAGCAAAGCACTGTTTTATCAGCCCACGACTTACCATATGCTATTCACTCTCCTCAGTTAACTAGCATTACTTTCCACACTGAACTTAGAATAGGATAAAAAGCAAGCACCTCTTAAAGCCCACGTAGGAACTTACAGTATAGGATAAAGAATAATGAATTAGAAGTCCAAGGACCATGTACAAATCCCATCTGGGGGACAACCTAGGCCTGGGACTTTGGGCCGTTTGGTTCATCACTGTGACCTCCGCCTCCACTGGTTTCGTCGGATTGTAAGTCCCATTCTGACTCAAAAGACCCACAATTTTATAATTTAGGAAAACAACTCAGGGTCATCCAAGAGTTAGTTCTCATCTAACCCAAATTCCTATCCTTCCCATATCACATCTCCTTCATCAGCCCATTATTTACCAAGAAAGACAAAGAAATAATTTTCCATCAGAAGGTTGGAAAAATTCACAAACTACTCCATTTCCCTGGCATTTTGGCCAATTAAGGTTTGACTACAATAATGTGTCTCTCTAACTTCTTGGTGGCCTATAGTGTGTATTTTCATTTGCAGACTGTGGAAGTCCGGAATGAATGATATTCGCTGAAGAATGTTCTGCTCCAAGGTCTGTTCTGTCCCTGGACAATTACAGTATTCCACTAGATTTGAATTTGTAAAGAAAGGTTTTGAGTCTTAAAAATGTTCAGAGGTTTACCGCAGAAAACCAAGATGTCCAGCAGCGTTGCAATGATGCTTTGCTGTTAACTTTCACAGGATGATAATATCAGGTTCCTTTGAAAGTTTCATCTCTTACATCAGATTACAGCAAGAATATCTTTAGAACTGACCACTAGGACATACCACAACTCCAGCTTAAAGAATACTTCATAACTCATGGCAAAAGCGTCTTTTCTCCAACTGAAAAACTACTTTCCAACCTCTTCTTTTGATTATGGGTCTCTGCTGACATGCAAACATATTCCAGAGCAAGGTGGACTCTCCATGGAACACCAACAGGGACCCAGTGCTACTGGAGAAGGTGGTCAACTGCTTTCTATTATACTAAGGTAGGAAAAAACAAAGATATTGGACCGAGACATTAAAGCTTGATGTAAAAAGGCACCTACCAGCTATTAATGAAAGACCATCTATGACAGAGTAGCTAACCAAAGAATGTTAGAACACTTCCCTCTGCACAACTTATAAGAGTGAAAATTCTTGTCAGGGTTTGTTTCTCTCTTTCCTTCTTTCGACATGTGTTGATTTCCTCCCTTGAACCAGACATAGGATTAGAAATAGGAATACAATAGACAACCATAACATGTTCCCTGCCTTCAGGGAGCTCACTGGTGGGAGATGAGGGCATCACCATGCAACGTGGAAAGTGCTGTGTGTGTGTGGGGGGGGGGGGTACACACTGCATCCTAAGTGGGTGGGGCTGAGAAGGCTTCTCGGAGGAGCTACTGCTGAATTTAATCCTGAGATAAGTTAGAAATAGACAGATGAAAGTCGAGGCAAGGAGAAGGCTCAGAAGGACATACGAGTTTATCAAGAAAAACAGGTGCAAAGACACAAGCCACCTCAGAGGGCATGGCAAGTGTCAGTGGAAGGTGGCCAAGTGCGAGCAAGGCAGAGATTGAGAGCAAAGAGGCCAAGAAGCATAGCGTACGCACCGCTAAAAAGCTTGGACTTTTATCTCTGGGACAGTGAGGAGCCAGGCTATCCAAGTGACGGTCTTAAACAAGAGAATGATGTCAGAAAGGTTTCAGAAAGATCATTCTAGCTGCTGTGTAGACAACAGATTGAGTAGGGTCGAGACTGGAGGCCAAGAGATAACTGAGACATTTTGTAGTCATCTGCGTGAGAGCCGATGGTGAACTCAGCCAGACAAGCACAGTGAAAGGGAGAGGGGAGAACTCATGATAGCTGAGAGGGTCCAGAGCAGGCAGGTGCTTTAACCTGTTAAGGTACCTTTAAGCCCAACATTCTCAGTCTAAGTAAGAGTTCCCCAACCTCAGAAATATCACACAGTTGCCCAAGCCCAAGGATATTCTCTAAGCTTGACAGCACCCTAAAAGCTGATACCTAATCCTTTCAATTCCTCGAACAGGTGGGGGTCCACCAATAACCAAGTGCCCTGATTTTTATTCTTTACTTTCTGGAGAGACCAGTCAGCACCGTAGAGTGTTTACTCTGAAATAACAACTTTCCATTTTTTACTACACACATGGCATGACATCTGCCTACAAGTGAAAAAGAAGATGAATTTTCAAGTGGTGGAAACGCAAGAGGTGTAAGAATATACTTCCCATTTGTCAAATAGATCTGACTTCAGTAAACTGAGACGTCTTAAGACATGGCACGTTGAACAAATAATCCAATGTGTCAAGATGTTTGGTAACCAGACTAGAGATGCCGTGTTGTTTACAAAAATAGCACTGGACTATGAGTCAGAAATTTTAGGTTTTAGCTCTGGCTTATCACTAATGAGTTGTGTAATCTTTGTGTCCCTTGCCTTGAAATGAGGGAGACAGGAGAAACAGCCTTGAAGATTCTTGTCAAGCCGTGGCCAGGTGGCTCAGTTGGTTGGAGCTTCATCCCATACACCAAAAGGCTGCGGGTTTGACTCCTGGTTAAGGCACATACCTGGGTGTCGGGTTTGATCCCTGGTCAGGGCACGTACAGGAGGCAGCTGATAGATGTTTCTCACCTCGATGTTTATCTATCTATCTATCTATCTATCTATCTATCTATCTATCTATCCCTTCCTCTCTCTATAAAATCTACAAAAACATATCCTCGGGTGAGGGTTTAAAAAATATTATTTTCAATTCCAAGATTCTAGGACCCACTTCCATGTCATAAAGTGGTTTTATGTGCTTTTTGTTGTTGTTTTTTAACAGCAGCCATAGGATTCCTGCAGCAGAGTTGGAAATTCTCCAGTCCCCTTTGCAACCAAGGCAATCCCCTTACATCTTTTGTACATATTATTTGTTTAAAGAAAGGTTATTAAAGAAAAAAAGAAAAAGCGTGTAAACTTGTGCTCAATGGATTTGCATATTTTCTTAACGATCCCAACTGTAGTCTCGTTCTCCTCCAGGAAGATTAACACCATCCAGAAGTTTAGGGTTTAACGCAGAGTAAAGATTGCTCTGCAGCTTTGGATCTCTGCGATGGTTTTTAAAAGCCCATCCGGTGAAAACGCAGCGCTTCACTGATGCACATGCTGGGTTTATCCCAACCTCCGAAGCCTTCTGTGGCATTTGAGTTTATAACAGCTTTTGTAAATGTTGATTTAAGATTTGGGATTAAAGTAGGAACACACCACCTGTCTTGAAGTTGACATAAATGTTATAAAACGGGATGCTACACTTTTTCTAATCCTTATCTCTAACCAGACCCATATGTAAATTTCACACAGTAGTATTTAGTAGCATAATTAATCCCTACTTTATGTTATGAGTAATATTTCCTATTCCCGACCCTGTAACGTCCTTTAAGAAGATCCATGTTCCAATTAGACTAGCCCATCGGCATTCTTTTAATGAGCAGATTAATCATTCAGATGGGTACAACGGTGTCATCACAGGTTTTAAATATGATAATCTACATTCTAATGGTGCTGCGAAGCCTTGGCTTAGAGCAAAAAAGGTAGACAAAATTGGTGCGAGTTTCATTTTGTTCTCTATCTGGGACAAGGCAGGACAACGGGAAACCTTGAGTAATGTGGAGGGGAAGATCTAGGAAAGGAGTCATAATTCAGTTACGACAATTATTTCTAGGGAAGTCACACGTGTTGGGTCCCTGAAGCACGTGTTGGTGTGTTCAACTTTGACGCAAGGGAAATTTTTCATATTTTCTTAGCCAAAACAGCTTTTCCTTTAGAATTCTACTCCCAACCTTGCCTTCTGAGAAAGGGCATAGAAAGGGAACTTCCAAATGAGAGCAGTTTTGAAATAAAGGTAATTTTTCTCAGGTCTGACTCAAATTGATCAAAAGGTTCCCCCACAGAGGTATGAAAGGGAAAAAAGTCTTTTCAATTTGATGGCTCCCTTTTCACATAGGCTTATAGAAAACTACTTATTTTTCTCTGCCTTCATTTCTCCTCTCCACAAAAGCAGCATTATAGCCAAATCTCCAAGAGCATCAGGGCTCTTGGCAATACAGGACATAACCATTGAAAAATAGGCTTACATAGAGAAATATCAATAAACTGGAATTCACTATAAATGATTTGCCCTGACAAAAAGTATATCCTTAGAAGGCAATTAATAGGCCCAAGAAACTCAAACCAAACACAGACTCTCTTTTCTGCATCTCTTAGGTTTTATCCTCATTGCCCTGAAACCAAGTTCACCTTTGAATTGTTACACTGATATCCTGCTTCCCTCATCTCAGTGAAACGGGTTCCCCCAAAGACAGGTGCCTGGCTTGGTCCTGAAAATGTGGTCCAAATCATCTTCTTGGACAAGCAAGTCATGGTTACATCTTTTAATACAAATAGCTGAAGGCTAAACCATCTGAATCTACAGCAAGGGTTAGCTGTCAAGAAATCTCCAAAGAGACCATCGGCTGACTTGAGCAGAGAGTGAAGAATAGTAACTTAGGGCAGATGTCAAGTATATGATAAGGAACATAATGAGATGGTGCCGTTAATATGCTCAGGGTAACTCCAAGTTCATCAGTGGCATCTGTAATAACAACCCAAGTTTCTGGATCTACACAGATAAAAAGCCCTTTCAGGAAATAGGACATTTAGAGGGAAGTACTTGGATGGGGGTGGGGACACGGCTCCACTGCTCTTTGGTGATAGCTCCATACACCCCATTTAACACATGCACACTGCACACCTAGGAGAGTAGGCAGCGTAGCTGCCACGGTGCAGGAGAGGCACAGATCCCCTCCTGTTCTTCCACAGGGCTCTATTTCTGTTTGGAAGTACAAGAATGGAAAGTATTATTGTTTCAGAAGTGCTGAACTAAATATAACTTTCTTTCTTAAGTTGTGGATCAGAATCAATATGTATCTTTACTGTAAAATGAAGCCTTTGTCTGTGGAACACAAATTAAGTGTTCACTCCCATCAAGGTCCTTGGTCTAGGACAAACTTCCTCTTCGGTGCCACGCCCACACCTACCTCCTAGCCCTTCAATAATTTCCCTATCAAAATCTGCTCTTAAGAGAATCTTACCTGGAAAAGTAAGTGCTGGGTGTGTATGTGTTTGGAAGGGGAAAGAGTTATGTATTTGGTCAGAAGCCAAAGAATCAACATGAGGATTTCAAACAGCAGCAAGATTGGGAAGAAAATTTTTGATAGGGAAAGAATGGTCAAGGTGGTTTTGGGAAGGAGGAGGTCCCTTTCCCAATATCCTAGATTTATCACTTGAGAAGCTTTCTCAGGACCCATGTTAACCCTGCTTCTTGCACATGAAGTCACCACCATGAGAAAACATCAATTCAGTGAGTTTCTTCCTAGGATAGATTCTGAGAAAACTACAAAAGGGATAATTTTCAAAACTCAGAAATTTCAAAAGGTTTGTGACCAAATTGTACACTGATGCTGCTAAGAATGAAGGCTTGGCGTCTGTCCAGGGGGGAAAATACTTAAAAATCTAGAAGACCTTCCCTGAAATGTGGCTTACAAGTACTACTCGAACATGCTTGTCTTTTCTCCAATAGGTTTATCTCATCCCCGTTAAGTACCACATCATGGAAAAACACATGTCAACAACGACAAATAATTGCAAAAAAATAATTATAAATTAGTTCTAGATGTCTAAGTCAGTGCGATTCATTTAATGCTTCCACTGAGATCCTAGTCCAAGAAGAGTTAATCAAGCATAGCAGCTTCCTAATCAGAACAGTGAACTAATGATCCTATTTCTGAGTAATACCAGTCAGATCAAGCTCTCAAAAGGTAGTTAACATCACTTTGGTGGAAAGCAATGACAAGTGCAAGTCCTAGTAGGGGTAATGCATCATTCATGCCCCCTCTCATTCTGACATTTTAACGTTATCTTGTTTTACTGTGTCGGCCTAACACTGCCACTGCTGGCAAATTAAACTGTGAACTTACAAAGTGGGTGGCAATAAATACAAATTATGAGAGTTCAAAAGATGTCCCTGGAGGTACACTGCTAGACACAGAACGTCTCTGGCTTTTCTGTCACATAGCAATAGACGAGAGACAAAGTAGAACAGGCGTTTTTAGAAACAGAAAAAAAAAAAAGAGAGAGAGAGAGAAAGAATTAACTAGCTGATGATAAAAGTGAGATGAAAACGAAAAGAAAACACATTTTTTAAACCTCATTGGAGGAAGAGCACACCAATGAAAAATGGAAGAGATCCAGAAAAACTATATAAACATCAAAGGTCTTATTATATACTGGTCTTTTACGTAAAAGAGCTCAAAAACCTATTTTGAAATTGAGCAGGATATTTATAAATTATCAAAAATAACAGGCAGTATTCTGGGTAAAATTTATAATGAGAAAACAGACATTGATGCCATGAATCTTGGTCATCATATAAAGCTGTTACTAAATGAAGTCTGCACCACAGTCCACCACCTCCCCTCCCAGCCCAACAAAGAAAGGAAAAGAGAGAGAGAGAGAGAGAGAGAGAGAGAGAGAGAGAGAGAGAGAGAGAGAGAATTCGCTTCTTAAAAGCAATTTTGGGTAGACTAGCATGGATGCCATAGAAAATGTAAATATCAAGAGTTCCCCAGGAGGCAGTTGTAGGCCAAGAAAGAAGGCTCTCGGGAGTCTGTTTCTGCAGGAATTCCATGTGCTTTTCTGGCCAATGCATCTTCAAGGGTTAATGGGCAAAATTGGGGGAAAGAGAATGAAAATTAAAATGCCTCTACAAAGTCTGATGGGGGCTCTGCCAACTTAACATGCCTACAATGAAAGTCAGAAACCCACCTCAAACAAAAGAAATCTGCCCCTTTTAGGCACATGGAAAAAAGACCGAACACGTACAACAGGAGATTAGATTTTTTAATATCGCCCAACACTGAGACTTTTGCTCCCAATTTGGTCTAGTTCCACTAATGAATCTTATAAAATATTTTATCTGCCGATTCCATGCCCACAAACCACTCACAGGAGACCAGGAAATCACCCTTTCTTCCAGAGAGCAGATATCAGCTGGGCCATATGCAACAGCGGTCTGTTTATTTTTCCCATAAACCACTAGTTTCATAGAAACTCATTAGCATCACCTGTGTTAATTACACTAGCAAACCAATCAACAGCTCCTTCTTAATTAGGTTTTCTTTATTAAAGCCGGAAATTGCCAAGGAGACAAAAGTCACCTGGGGAAATTATGTGAAAAGGAGTGTTTATGCCAAATTACACACTAAAATAATAATAAAATAGCCCAGTTTGTTTACAGGAAAAGGAAACAATATTAATATTCAAGGTCACTGGCACACTCCTTATTAATCATTCTCGTTATATTAAATTGTGATCATTTCTGCTTCAAGAGGGTTGGGTTATAGAAAGTCTTTGTACTCGAAGTTGACTCACATCAGATTTTAATGGCTGTGGTCAGCGATTATGACTTGCTTATTCCATAAACACAAGCACCCAGGGGTTAAAGCAGTTAATACTAATTTCATGAGCTCATGTCCCAACTGTAACTCAAAATCCCATATGTCTGTTAGTAAACCTAGAAAGGCATATAAAAATCTACTATGAAAGAAAAAGACACACATGTGACTCTTGGAATTTGCAATTCTCCTATAGAGAAAGGAAAAAAGACTTCCAACCCTACTCCTCTCACTTCCAAGAACCTTTCAGCAGGAGGGGGGGGGGGGGTGGTCACAGCACTGAGAATACAAAAGCTGCTTTTAGAAGGAGATCCTTTCTCCAAGGTTAGACTTATAGGGAGGTTCCCCTGGGACATTTAAACGAAGCCTGGCCAAAGAACCAGAAAGTAGATTGCAGGGAGCTTCCTGTTCTGGTTGTGTGGAGGTGGAGAGGGAGGGGTGATACTGGGTGACCTAATAGGTCTTTTCATCTTCAATTGACTATAATGCTAAGTACATTTATCGTGGACTCGTAGTCTATCTTCAGAATAACGAAATCTGGTCACGCCCATCAAAGAGTGGGGATAACAATGCTTAACCTGATTCTTGCAAGAAGAATGAGTTCCTACGTAGAAAGCACTTCGATGATGAAAATCACTGAGTGAGTGATATTTGTTTTTAGTCCCATTGGTCCTGGGAAATTGCCTGTCCAAAAAGGCCTGTTAATTTCTGACTCCCTGTGGCCAAATGAGTGATTGTAAAAAGTCAACTAGAGTTAGGAGCTGGACCTCTAAGAAAAGCAAGCAACCATCAATGAAATCACTTTCAGCATCAAAGCCCCAGGACCCAACAGCACGAGCTCTCAGTGGCTGCTCTCTCAGGGTCTTTTCTTTTGCTTGGGTAACCACACACCTCCCACCTCAGGTCAAAGCCTAAAGAGGCTCACTCACTGTGCTTGATGAATATTCACTGGAAATCAAGAGGGAAAGTTTGCCCCACGCCTCACAAGGACCTCTTTGTTTTCTCGAACAAATGCCATAGAAGGGTATTGTCAAGGAGAAGACCAAAAGACCACAAGCAAAGACATCACAAATGGTCTTAAAGCCTGAGACCACAAATAACAAGAAGATTTTTGTCCTGGCCTCTAAAAAGTCCAGCGAACCAACACCCATTTGGTGTTGCCTTCAAGAGCTAAAACTGGAGGTGCTCTCTCCACCTTGCAAAAGTGCAGAGTCTGGAGTGCATGCTTTGGAATTGCTCTGTCGTGTTGAGAGATTACTATCAAAGATTAATATCAAAGGAATATAGCTCGGACGCTAGAAAGGGAAATAGCGTAAGGGCCCTTACATATGGGTCACCAAGTATTTAGACATGAATAGCAAAGAATTTCTTCTTCTTGATCATCTTGCAAATTGCCACAATGATTTTTAACCTTCCTTTCAGAGGTCTCACTGACTTCTCCAGAGAATGAAACTTCAGTTTACACAAAAGCTAAGGTGTCCACGCTGAGTCTCCATGACTGACTGATGACCTTTGTGGAGAGGTGCTTATCAGGATAGGCTATTGTCTCGCCTGCCCACCTCAATCTGCATTTCCAGCTGCTCCTTCTCCCTCCCTTCTCTTTCACCCTCCCAGTTGGATACCTTGTCACTGGAGCCTCAACTGAGTTTATTTCATTAGCCCTTATAGCACAGGCACTGAATATCTGGGTACTCAATTGTCACATAACTAGACAGACAGTTCGGACAGAATTTTAGCAATGGGGTTGTCAGAACAGCTCTTTCGTGGGTGAAAAGGATTTCTTCCAAATCAAATCTTTATGAATTGAGGTCCATTTAAAAATCCTGTTGGTGGTCCAGACACAGAAGCCATTCTAAAGAAAACTGAATCTTAAGTTACAGTGGTTTTAGGGTTTCATTCAGGAAATGTCAGGAGACATGAAATACTCAAAGCATTGCTGGAAGTGTTTCCCTTTGGTTTAGGGTTTATCTGCTTATGGGTGCACATCTTCCTCACATTGCCTCCAAACCTTCTTGTCTGTTTGTCCTTTACCTCCCGTGGCTTCCCATCTCATGCAGACTAAAGACCCACGACCTTTATAGGACCCACAGGGCCCCCAGGTGTCCCCATCATTCCTCTGGCAGCATCACCTACTACTCTCTGCCTTGCTTGCTCTGTTCCAATCACTCTGTCCTCACTGGTCCTCACACCCACGAGGCACATTCGTCCCTCAGGGCCTCCCCTCACACTGCTTGGTCTGACCTGCCTTTACTTCCTCTAGATCCCTGCTCACTCCTGCTGCTCCTTCAGGTCTTTGCTCAATTACCAACATATCAGTGGGGCTTTTTCTGGCTGCTGTATTTCAAAGAACAACCCTGACCCCATTCCAAATGCTCTTTTTGCCCATTTTCTGAATTATTTTCCACAGTAGAATGTATCACCATCTGAAGTCCTATGTATTTTACTTCTTTACTGCCTGTCTCCCCCCACTAAAATGTAAGCCCCATGAGGGCAGGGATTTTTCTTATGATTTCATTCATTCTGAATCCCCAGTGCCCAGATCCTAGGGGGTACTCAATAAATATTTGTTGAAAGAACGAAGGGAAGGGAAGGGACGGGAAGGGAAGGGAAGGGAAGGGAAGGGAAGGGAAGGGAAGGGAAGGGAAGGGAAGGGAAGGGAAGGGAAGGGAAGGGAAGGGAAAGGGAAAGGGAAAGGAAAGGGGATTTTATTTATACCCTCTTGCTGCATCCTTTCTTTCATTTCTCCTCCTTCCATTCTTTTCTTTCCCTCTTCCCTCCCACTTACCCTCTCTAGAATATTCTTCTGTATCCTGCCACTCCAATCCAACCCTCAATCTTAACCTGCTTAACCCTCAATCTTCCTTCACCACTGTCTTAGGCATTTTCCCTGGCCTCATTAACAAGGTCAAACTCCCGCACACACTCCTCCTACCTCCATTAGGCAGTCCCAGCAAATCACTAAATATTTGGTGTCCTCTCTTTTATAAACTTGTCACATTATAGGTTCCACATTTATGTGTTTGATTTTTAAAATTAATGTCTGAGTCGTGGGCCCCCAAACCCACCAACTTTATAAGTTCCATAAGAACAGGACCCTACTATCATTACACCCCAAGTTACTAGCACACAAATAGCATGCAATAACTAAGTATTTGTTGGTTGGATGTAAACATTCATTCATATACTATACTTAGATAAGTGCCCCATAAAAGCCTAATAACTCCTAATAATAGTAGTGGTAGTAGTAGCCGTGGTCATTGTCACTGTTGGCATATACAACGTCATATTTTAATTCTCACCATGTCTCCCCACCTCAGGCAGCACTCTCAACTATTTGCTACCACCTTGCACTCTGAGAAACCTGCAGACACCCAGATCTTACTAACTGAAACCCATCTTGTTCCTAATTCACTTTGCTGGCATTTCCCTTCTTTCATGCCTCGTAAGAATTCACCGCTCCAAACGTGTCTACAGGGCACGCTCCCACCGTCATAAATGCAGCTTCTTCTCTTTACAGCTGTAATTTCTAGCACATATTCAGTGACATAATCAATAAAATTAATTTCAGTGGCATATGCAGTAAAAGCTTGAATAAACCAGCAAGTTCTCTATTCTGACTGATTTCAAGCCCTCTGTGATGACACGGCAACCTGTGATTCAGAGAACCCACCAAGAGCAAAGCCTTGTCTTTTAACTTCCAAAAGCGTGCAGGCTTGAGGAAGAAAGTCTGGAAAATTGTCCAAATCTTTGCTAACTTATGGTGACAGTCTCAAGGAAGGATAGCCAGCAGTTCTGATCACTCACACGCTGGACTTTCTCAATTGCCTTTTGAGAGGCATTCTAAAAATCCTCCACTCTGAACTGTCTGATTTTTAGGATCTATCTACATTTCAATTGTTTCGCATAATTTTTTCAAGTTTATTGGTAAGAAAAACATTCTTCATTGGAAATATACACAGCTTTGAGATGGGTTTTTTTTGTAGACAATTTCTTGAATACACACACACATATTATCTCCCTGATAGGCAATAATGGCTCTTTAAGGAGCTGTCATGATCAATCGTAAAAATACATATTTAGAACACTTTTTAAAATGTGTGTATTATAAAAATGTTTTAAAATAAAAACTATTTACCCAAAAGACTATAATGGTTCTGAAGAGTATTTTGTAAATCCATATTTGAGACTTTAAGGGAAAAAGAAAAGATTTCTCTCTGACCCGGGAGATCATAAAGACTTCATTGAAGCCATTAACATTTATTGTCTCTCAAGGGCTAAAAATGTTGCTGGGAACATGTTTCCAGGTTAGAGGGGGAAAAAAAAAAACACAGTCCATTCTTCTAACAAAGGGTCTTGGATGCGTCTCTCTATCCTGCCCCAAAGGCTGACAGACACAAGTCCATTATACTAACTAATGGCACACTTAGAAGAAAATGCCATCCAGAAGATGTTAGCCCAGGGACCTTGACTAATGGGTACTGTCTAATGTTCAAAGACCCCATCAGCTCTGGTCACTGATGAGACATTCTAAGAGTAGTACATTAAGACCTTGGTGGAGAGAGTCATTGTGGGAAATCTGATAGGATGAATTGGATATTTGAGGAGAGAACATCTTTATCCTTTTTGTCTCAAGCCTGATTCGGGAGAAAGGAGATGACTAATAATCTCATGTAAAAACCTAGTCTCCTACACCTTCTGCATCACCTTCCACAGACCTGACCAAAGAAAACACATGTTTTAATAAGAGCCCTTAGCCTTTGCATTGCGTTTTTATTGTAAGCTCTGTTTACCAAGGCAGGAAAATGGGATATTTTCTGGTTAATAGCAAAAAATTCCATTCACTTCAGTGCTACACTGGAAATTTCCTTAAGAGGTGCAAGGATTTGGAGAATGGCAGAAAATATACTGAATCTGTCCCCAACTTGTGAATGCTATATAGTGTCTTCATATTCTTTTTCAACTCTTTTTAACAAGAGACTTCTAGTTTTTTAAAGAAAGAAAAAAAGACTTGAAGGATAAGATGAGAGAGAAAGAGAGTGAGCAAGAAAGGAAAGAATAAAAGGAAGGAAGATTGAAAGACATCAGTAATATTATACACTAAGTGCCGGCCTGAAGCAAAATGTCAACAGTCAACCTGTAACAGAAACCCAGAATGGAAAGACTGAGAGACTTAACCAGAGCCATATGAGAAACACTACTGGACATAAACAGTTGGGAGGGAAGCTGAACAGGGGCTCACGCTGACACTTTCTTCACTTTTTTTTTGGTCCACTTTCACCACTTTTATTCACTCTTTTATACTGTAGAGTTCACAAATCTCTACTGGGCTTCCTAAAAAACGTTACCTGCCAGGTCTGAACGGCCAGCTGGATTTCATCAGGATAGCAATGCACCCCGTACAGGCGAAAGGAGGTCAGAGATGATTCGACTTGGTTTTACACCAAAGGAAGTTAAGTCCCTAATAGTTAATGAAATGGGTAGATTTCCCTTCTTACACCTGAAATAACCTGCCCAATATACTGTCTCTGAAAGCAAACAGGCCCAGCTAGGCGCACCTTCAAAGCCAAACTTTCATTTATTGTCAAGACAGAATCCAATTGTTCCTTTTTATGTAACATATGAGTTAGGCTGACCTAGCCATTCCTACACAGCAAAGCACTGGTTCATTGTGTTGGCTTTATTCCCTTTCTTGTGATGTGACAAAAAATCTAAATACTCAAGGGTTCCTAAGCCCCTTGATGAGAGTACTTAGCTCACATCAATGGTAATGGGACTTAAACCTAGCATTTTAGGCAGAATGAATGTTTTTGTTGGGAACTTTTCCCCTTTTTCCCTCTTTTCCCCCTCCCCGAGCTTGATTTCACACCAGCTATGTTCCCAAACCCATAATAAATCACTAGGAATGTAAAATACACTACACTCCCCTCCTCATGTAGGCCTGGGTCATTTATCATCCTGTGGATTTCAAAAAGATGGTAGTGTTTTTATTGCAAAGGCCTTGTCATTACAGAAACTAGAAAAGAAAGTATTGATCACAATTAGATCGCATATTAGCAGCTCCTGATGCCTGGGCTGCTGAGGATTTCAACCTAGATCATTCTCCCCTCTGTTAAAATTCTGGACAGCAATTTCTTTCATGTTAGAATAACTAGTATAAACCCATAAAATGTAACCTAAAAATGTAATTATAATTGCCATGCCAAAAGCAAGCCAATCAATATCTTTGAGATTCTAATAGTTTCAAGCACTATTACCTTAACAGTCTCACATCACAGTACTGATTAAAGAAACATTTTGTCTTTTTATCTGTATGGAATGGGCAGCATAATCACTGGAGCAGAGAGGGCTAAAATATTTATTAGTGAGTATACATCTTGGTTCCGGCGGTGAATGTCAATTTAGGTGTGGAAAGTTACAACACGGCTCAGCTCAATCCATTTTCAGCTTCTTCCAATGTTCCTGGGTGGTCATCCCACGCAGAGGAGGAGATCTTAACATCTGCCCCTCCACCCAGATGAACTCCTCCTGCGGATTTTCTAGAAAGAAGCTCTTCTCGGGAGCTCTCAAACTGGTCGTAAATTGACAGCGACTATCCCGGAACCAGTGTCAACCAACAGAGACAAGCCTGATGGGAGAGGGGCTGAGTGGCCGGGAAGCATGACGTGAGGCCAGCCTGACAGCAGCCAGTTCTCCAATCCACCTTTCCTGTCCAGCAAAGCAGACAAGCCAACAAAACTATTCATTTTCACTTTATTGATTTTAATAAATGCAATCGAAAATATGTGCATCAAAATCTATCCTTTTCCCACCGAAGACATCATCTACAATGTATATCATGAAAATCACCTATCGTGACATTCTAGCCAATTGCCAAAGGTAGAATTAGAAGGTTCATGCAAAAAAGTTTCTCCAAGCTAGACAGTGAATAATATTTCATTTGCCAAACCATGCAGTCGAATTGTACGGATTTGAGATGTACGAAATATAAAAAGGCATTTAAAAATGAACAGCATACTCCTGATCATTTCTCTGAACGGTGAAAGTGTATTTTCTCCCAATTCGTTGAGCAGGAAGACAATTTAGTGTCCAATCAGTTGAGAAGTATCAGCACCGTGGTCAAATAAAAATTTCCTACCATGTGATGTGCACAGTTAATTTTACAATTAAACTTATCTGGGTAATGTGCATTTCCAAAGCTAGACACAGAACGGGGTGCAGAATCTGCTTCGTTTAGGGAAACAGACTCTGTGATTTGGTAAAAACACAGCAGCGCGGCCCTCCCAGGGGTCTGCTGAGAAAAAGCATGCATTTTGACTCTTCCCCAGTTCGTAAGTGAACAGGGGACCAGGCCCCCATTCCTCCTGCCTTAGGAAAGAAGGAGAAGAGAGGAGAGACACACACCGAGGCCAAAGGGACAGAAAACGGGTGATGCCGGCTCCAAAATCACGCGAGAATGCCAACCCTGTCATCCCGGAATGGCCTGCACAGTCTGCCCATGGGTTAACTGGCATTTCTAATACTTTTCACCTAGCCTGACTTGACAGATGCCTAACCTTAGCTACTGAGTGGAGACAGGATGATGGGTCTTGGCCATACAGGGGGAAAATTTTTGATGCTTCTCACTTATGACATGATTGATTTTCTTTCAGCGGCCCTTCACTTGGGGAAGTGGCGAGGGCTGGCTCACTGAGCCCGGTGCGCCCTGACCCCCGACACGCCGCCGCTGTGAGGCTGGAAACCGATGACGGCAGAAACCTAAAAAATCAATAGGCCCTGTCAGTCAGGGGTGAGGCGGACGTCTTTTAAAAACCCAATCACGACATGTATTTGCTGCATGGTGCAGACCTACTGCACACTGGAGGATACGCTGAATTTCCCCTTCCCCTTCCTTATTTATTTATTCGGCTCTGCTCTGCACTTCACGTCTTACCTCCTTTTGGGGAGGGGGGGGACCTTCATCTCTCAGGCAGCAAGGGAACAGGCAGCAAGCCATGTGGTAAGGTTGGTGCTTCATGATATTAACAGGAAAAATTCCCTGGAAACTATTTGAATAGTACGAAATAAATAGAGCACCTTGCAGCTGCCAACATAAACAGTGACATCATTTTTTTTTTTTTTTTTACATTATCTGGAAAGAATTTAGATATAAGACTTTTAAGTCTAAAAACACATGAGGGTGAAGCTGTTGAATAGACATGGTTCAGGGAAGAGTATTGTTTAATTTTTCTTTGGGGGTTTCTTTAAGGTGAAAGAATGGAGGGGACACACACACACACACACACACACACACACACTCCAGTTCTCTGCTGGGAAAAAGCAGTGCGAAGGATCGCTCAGTTTCCAGGCAGGGTCAGTGTAGTATTCTCCATTCAGTGTGGAAGAATTATCAAATATGCATCCTTTCTCTGGGAGACAGACAATGCAAAAGATGGCATTTAGCTTCTTTGTGATCTGGGGAGGGGGGGGGGCGGATAAATATCAACTATGACAAGTCAAAAAGATAAGAGAAATACCATCCACTGGAATGCTTCCACACAGAGAAAGAAGTCCCACAGTCACACAAAAACAAGGAAGGAAGGAAGTGGAAAGGGTTTGGAGACTGGAGAAAAACAGGGAAGGATACGATTAGGTACAATTAAAATGTATGGGGTGAGAGCTACATGCAAGTGTATTTCAGAATTTCTGTGACACGCTTTTCTTCTTTCTTTTCAGAGAAATAGATGGGTATATTATGCATCATCCTAAAACCCACCAAGGTAAATATCATATATTAAAGAGAAAACAAATAAATAAAATCTGTGCCTGAATTCCCAAACTAAGCCCAATTAAAGGTTTCTTTATGGCTGTAAACCTGACAAGCTACAATTTCCCCCTGTTGCAGTGGGTGTGTGTGTTTTAATGTAATATTAATGAGCCAGGATGGAGGGTCATAAAAAGTGATAGGTTTTTGCGATGGTAAATTATAAATCGGTATTGATTTTTCCCGGCACTAATGCAGCCAGCTTATTGTAAGACACCACAGGCAAAGTGCACTTTATCAGATTAGACTGGGGCCGGTATCAAATATACATGAGAATAAGGATGCATTTGTTAGTTAGACTAGACTTTTCTTCCCTAACAATGCATGAAATTTTTAAGGAAAAAAAAAAAAAGGACAAGGATACTGGGAACTTCAACATTTTTTTTTTCCAAAACACAAATTTCCAGAATTGTTGGGCCAATTTATTTCAAAATAAATAGAAGGTAGCAATAATACTAATAAAATTATAAATAATTTTCTTTAAAGGCTGGTCTAAGTTTCTATCATTAAATTTGTAGTTTAGGACTTGCCAACAACCCTAGGGCATGCTTCCGGTCTCTCCAGGTATAGTATCATTCTTTTCCCTCTGTCCATCAGTTACTGGGGTGGACCACAGTGGAAAAGAAAGTGTTATTTTTTCAAATGACTGAGGTTCCTCTCCATTGGTATTTTATAGTCAGAAGGACTTCATTAGACACTTCAGTGGAGATTTCAGCTATCAAGAGAAAAGAAGAGCCAACGAGACAATGAGAACGGGAGAAAGAAAGAAATTGATTGGATCCCATTTCCCTCGACAAAGATGTTATTAGTTGTCCTCTCTCCAAACATGGGTCAGCTTCTGAGTCACTCCTATGTCAACAGAGAAGAAAGTTTTCACCCCAGTGTGTGTTTGCCTTTTGTGCTTTGGAGAGACTTGTCCACCAGCTTTGTTGGGAATGCTAGCAGCCCTGTTTCCAAAGACTTCCTCACTTCTTCCTGAGAACTGCTTGCACACTCTCCATCAAAATCTGCCGCTTCCCCGGCACAAAGGCTGCACGCCCACCACGTGACTGCGAGCCGTGCCCAGCTCCGAGGCCGCTCTCAGCCAAGGCTCCTTGGTCTGTCTCCACGGCGTGAACAGGAATTGGAAACCAGCATGCTCACCCCTAAAATAGTCTTTTTGAAGAAGTCGGGGAGAACATGTGTTTATTGACAATTCATTAACAAACATCAACCCCCCTGCAAGCTGTTTACTATGGAATGTAGTGAAGTGAAGAAGTGTGAATATAAATAACTAACAAAGGAAGAATGGAGAGAAAACATCTCGGGGCTGTCGCCTTCTAATGCATTTCGAATCTGTTTTCTTTTTCTGCTGGAAACATGATGCTCCTGAAGGCATATCCTTGGCACCCAGGACAGTAAACACAATAGGTGTTTGTATACTGGTATTGAGAACATTAAACAAAACTCTGAAAAACCGGAGCATGTCATTTCTTCTCATTTTTTCCTCCTCGCCTATATCAAGAGAGTTAAACAATTTTTTTTCTAAAAAGAAAAAATAAGCTAGTAAGTTCCATGGTAATTAGGTTAAGGCTATATAATATTATTGCTTATTTCTAAAATATGAAGGATGTCAAAGCTGCAGGAAAAGTTCACAGAAACCAGGCCCCAATCTCAAGGAGCGTAAAATCTAAGTTAGGGGTAAGCAAAATTGGCAAAGGGCATATACCATTCAATAAGGTGTTTCTCATTTGTTACATCAATACTCAAAGTGGACCATATTGAGTAAGGGTAGCTAACTATTTCCAAATGTTTTAAAAAAAAAATCTTACAATATCCTTGCATCAGAATGACTCCTGCAATTACAGAAACAAGGAAAAAATGTTTTGAGACAAGAACAAATCAGGTAAAACCTAATAAAGCCAAAAGGAAATTAGAAAAATAGAAGGCTGTTTTCATGGGAGTTTAATCTTTTCACTGAAAAGTGATCTTTATTATACGTCAAATCAACATCTTAAAGTTTTTTTTTATGAAGTTATGAAAGTGAAAGCATACATTCTTTACCTATGGTAATTTAACATTATTAGGGATGCCAAAACCCTCATTTACATTTTTCATAAAATCATGCAGAAGTTCTCACTGCTTTAGGAATAAAGCTAATAAACAAATACATAAATTAGTGTATTTTAATTAAATGTTATCCCGTGAAGTAATATTATACACCACTGCCTAATACAAGAACAACTTTCTTACTTAAAATCCAGTACAATATTAAAATATTAGAACTCATTAAAAATTAATTTTAAAATACAAACATTCAAGTACTCCAAGTTCTGTATTTTTAAAGGTTTTATGTTGTTGCTGTTATTGTTGTACCTATGAAATAATCTCTAAGCTTCTAGAAAAATAGTGTAAAAATCTGAGATTATTTTGCAGAACTGCACTGATGGACTTAGAAATGTGGCCACTGTTTTGTTTTAAATATTTCATCAAAACAGTGTTACTAGAATCTTACAATAAATCAAGAGACACATATAGCAAAATAAGATTAAACAATGACTTCAAGTCATTATTATAAAGATGCGATGTGATGATATCATTTAAAAATTGCATCCAATTCAATGAATCAGAACCTACTTAAGTGCCTACTGTGTGCCCAACACGAACTATATATGTAGGACTTAACTGTCAAATTATGGCTTGGGGAAGAGGACTCAGAATAAGTTACTAACAGCCTAGACTGAACCACAAACTAATTGAAACTCTGTAATAAACATAAATAGGTTTTGGAACATGCGTAGAAATGTCTTTAGAAATTCTAAGTCAAATAGATAAGTGCCCTGAGACAATGAACTAATGCATGCAAATCAATTGACATTTTTTAAAATAAATATTAGCTGCTACAGTTGTTACTAATAGTATCATTTGCACAGTAAGGCAAGATCAAAGGTGCAGTTGACCAAAGCTTAAAATCACAGATGGAGAGGATGTACTTGGGTATACATAGATACATTTTCTCAAGTTAACAATCATTTCTTGAGAGACTATTTATTGTATGTCAGACACTGTGTTAGGTGGTGAGAATGCAAAGATTAACAAGATTAAACTAAGCTACCTGAGAGCCATAACTTTGTCTGCTTTATTTATTGCTATATCTCCAGATCCTAGCATAGAAACTGACACATTGCAGATGCTCGATAAATATTTGTTGCACAAATGAATTAATAACCAAACAAAAATCCCCATGACAAGGCATTCACAGTCTAATTCCTTTTGCCATACCTAGATTTTTCCATCACAAATCCAGCTTGCTCTCTTTGAAAACGTCTCCCTAGATAAAAGTAATTTAATAAAATAGCCATAATCCCTTGATTCGAATACTATAATCCAGTTGGTATTTAAGAGAAAAGATAGATTTTGTGGTCTGAATAGCGTCAAACTTCCACCCAGCATCCTATGTATAAAGCTCTTAATTTAACAAGCATTAGCCTGGAAGGAAATTCAAGACAAATGCTGTGTGACATGGGGCTGAATCTTTGCAGGACCTGTCATCCCTGGCACCGGGCCCTAAAGGCCACACTTCATCTAAGAGGCCTGGATACAGCTCCTAGAGTCCCTATGCTCTCAAGCCCAGGACAGAGTTCTTATCAGGAAAATACCAGCTTTTCATTTCCATCAAATTACTGCGACAGCCCAGAAGGTGGGAAATAGCACAAGGGTTCCCTTTGGCAGCAAGCTTTCAAAAGCCCTATCTTTCATTTGGTTGAAATTCTTAGTAACCTAAAAACATGAAAGAAGAAAGGAAGAATAGGTCCCAAGGAAGCATAGAGGGGTTTTTACGTATGTAAGTGTATCTGGAAGAGGCACATTCACTTAGCAAGCTCTCTGAAAGGAAGACTGACTTGTTCTTTCCAATGCAACTCATTTGCAATACCATCTGCACTCATGGACACGAGAAGCACCTTTTCCAACATTGGTGGAATGTTCTCCAGAGTAGTATTGATTGCACAGTGATGGGAAACTATAGGACAAACCTGAACTAATTAAGCAATAAGCTCAAAGATGACCTACCTTCGATACTGTTTGAAGGTACATTTAATTATTGCATGGATGCAACGACATGGAGAGGAACGCACCATTTAGGTAAATGTATCAAAGAATATTGACCCAATGACTGAGACTCCCTATCAGCTCTAATGTCTCCGAAAAAAATCAAAGGAAATATGAAGCAGATATTTCAGTTTGGAAAGTGAACACTACCAAGTGGGCAGAGATAGAGGTGTGGAGGGAGGAGGCAATGACCACACCAGAGATAATGTACTCAACCAAAACCCATAATAAATAGGTTCCAGGCCCAGGATAGGCCATTATTATAAGTACTTGAGAGTATTTTAGTACTTTATCTGGGCAGAATCTCATCCTGCAACTGTGTGTGTGTGTGTGTGTGTGTGTGTGTGTGTGTGTGTGTGTGTGTTGACCAAATAAAGAAAATAAAACTGTCTTTTTGAATGGAAATTCAGTAACAAAAAATCAAATTAAAATGCTGGTTTTTGTTACAATATTTGAGTCCTTTAGTTAGCAGCTGATTTCCCATGAATCTCATAAACATCCAACTCTTACTTAGAATCCCAAAAGAAAGGGTAAAGTACCTACAGAAAGCCTTTAGAGACTCAAGCTCCTCTAAATTCAGCTGATGGCTTTAGCTGGGACCACAGACTACAGAGGGTGCTGACAACAATATACCAGTGGTAGCCAAAGTCATAGATGTTCTTATTCCCTCTGGTTTGAAAATAGATTTCTATGGTTCTGTTCCTGATGACGGTCAGGTGTCAAATTTCTGTTCTCTAGGTTTCTCAAGTCTCTCATCTGATGACCCGAGTTTAAATTTTATTTTTCTATTTTGTGGGGACCTGACCTCTTTTTAGAGTATTTTTTCTTACAAGCCCCACCATCGCTTTTTTTAAGGCCAAGAAAGCAGTACCAATAATGTATTCAGGCCAATTTTAGTGGTGCAAGCACACGACCATTAAATAACATCGAACCACATAGTGAGAAGGTCTGTCCCTCTTCAATTTTCTATATTGTTCTGACGAAGCCAGTGAGAGAGTCTTGGTTTGGTGCTAGCATTTCTTGAACACCTGACGCTTACCAATCTCCACGTTTAGCCGAGTCACGGGCAGGCACCAGCGTCTAGCTCTAAACATTACAAGGCTGCTTTCTTTTCATCACACGTATCCTGTCGTCAACCTCCCATTTACTGCAGGTGAGGCTGAACTGCCACCTACTGCAGCAGCCTAGCGTCTCCTTTTTAAATAAATCCAAGTTTAAAGAGTGGGTGGATGTCAACAGATTTATTTTTTTAAATAGTACAGATGGTACAAGAAGATGGCAAAAAACAAGCAAGTGTTGTGGGAATGATGTTTACAGGGTCACCCAGGCAAGAAAGAAAGCACCCTGAGCTGAGAAGCAGACAACCTGGGTTTTTAGTGATGGTTCTGCCACAAGCCAGCTTTGCAACCGTGTGGAGATCACTGATCATCACTTCTCCTGACCACAAAGCGAAGGCGTTAGATGACCGTTTTCAACCTGACTGTGCACTGCAGTGATCTGGGGGAGGGGGGGATCTTTTAGACAACACTGATGCCTGGGCTCTACCCCAGACCAATTAATTCAGAATGTCTACAGCAGGGAATGGACACCAGTATTTCTTTTAAAGATTCTTGGGAAATCCTAACATCAGATCAGGGATGAGAACCACTGGGGGAGACAACCTCTAACATCTTCTGAATCCTAATATTCCACTAAAAAGGAGATAAGGCAAGCAAAAGTCTGTTTTCTCCCCCCACCCCTTCTCTCCCTTTTTTCCTTTTCTTTTCTTTTCAAACCTTCCTTCACTTTCTTTCAAAGTTCTGGAACCAAATACACTTTCTGAAGTTTGCTGATGCGACAGCTCCCAAATCACCGTTACCCACAAAAGCCATTAATGCACTGTTTTCCTATGTCTCATATCAGTAATAAAGCTATTAAAACAGAAGCATCAGAGTCTAAAGTCAGGAATCCCGGACAGACAACCCAGATTTCTAACTCCTAGTCCCGTGTCTGGGAGAAGGAGAGGAAGAGGACGGTACAATTTCCTGACTTGGATGCCAGTGAGCCCATGAAGCCCAGGTCCTGAATCCAGGTGCAGGCGAGACTGTGGAGCCAGGCTCCCAGGAGATGTGCAGACTGCAGGGCCTGGAGCACTAGCTCCTGGGCTGGTGTTCTCCACTTGCCACTTAAGCCCCTTCATTAATAACCACTTACCCCAGGAATGGCATCTCAGCAAAGCCATTCCGATCAGCCCCGCTCTTCCGTCCAGCATGGCCCTCGGGTCAGGGGACAATGGTGTGATAAATGCCCAGCCGCGAGCTGCACTGTCTCTCCAGGCCCGTCTCCTTCCCCAGCTTAATTAAGAAACAACATGTTTCCCGTTCCTCTCTCTCCCCCTCTCTGGTTTTCTTTGTCATCTCCCCCTCCTTGGTCTGCATGAGGGGCTGCCCTCTACTTCATGGTATGGCAGGTGCATGTGAATGCGGATAAGTCCTGTGTAAAATTAGGAACAGGTAAAATTTCAGGACCAGATTTTATTTTCTTAAAAGAGTCACTTCTATCTCTTCCCCTAGCTGTCCCAGGCTGACTTGGGTGGTCATCAGGCAGGGGGCTCAAACTCTAATGCCTATCGGTGCAATGGGAGCATGGCACCCCCCACATGAAGAGAGCGGCTACAATCGGCAAAACGGGATTGACAGGCAGGCAAGTAAGTCCATGGTTACATATTCTCTGTTTTTCAAAGAATAGCCAGATACACAGATTTGAATGTAAAATCCTCTAATTTTATAATGTTGGAATCTAATTCTAATTAAAAATATATTATATTCTTCAGACCAAACCAAATGCATCTGAAAACTAAATTAAGTCAGGGAGCCACTGATGTGGGGACTTTTGTAAGGTGGGGGAGGGCAAATTCCTAAGAATTTAATCTCTCTAGTTTCATTGGATTTGTCATAATTGTATGACCCTTGTCTGGACCTCAGTTTAGCAATTCAATCACTCACCATCAATTAATAATGATTATCATTACTATTTTTATAGCTTTTCATATGTACTTTTGCTAAACACCCCTATGAATAAGGTACTGTTATCACTACCATTGCCCAATATGAAATCTGAGGCTCAGAGACTCAATAATTCACTTGGATCACACAGCTGCAGAGTGTTAGACACATTTAAAGCTGAGGCTGTCCAATTCCAGTTCCCACATTTCTAACCCTGCACTAACAATGTACTTCCTATCCTGAAACTAAAAGGTCTAGAGAAATATCAGGGGGCTATTGTGGAGCTAAAGTAGACAGGATTTCAGTAAAATCCAGGCTTTCCATATACCAACGATGTGCCCTTAGGCAAACTAGTTTACTTTTCTGAGCCTCCGTTTCTTCTGCAAAATGGAAGCAGCATTAGTATTTCCCATATAGGCTAGTGGGTGAGCATTACATGAGACAGTTATGTAAAGTCTTAGCATAGTGCCTGGAGGATAATAAACACTGGATAAAGTTGGGCAATTATTATTATTTTTAAATTTTTTCTTTACTGAGTCATCACGCCTCATATTCAGCCCTCTACCCTAAAGGCACAGAATCTTAATATTCCCTTGGGCTTTAAGAACACTTCACTTTTCAAAACCTTTTAACATCCATTATTTCATTTGATCCTCCCAAGAATCTGATGAAGTAGGTGGGGCAGGGATGACCTCATAGACAGAAGAGAGAATGAAGAAGGCACAGAGGGGCTGAGAAGACTTCCAAAGTCACACAGCTAGACATAAGCTCCATAACCCTGAGCTTTCTTCTATTACTAGACATTCAAGGAAGAGGTTGGCAGGAAGACAACACAAAGTAGAAACACTATATGTGTCCTTGGGTGCCTGGAAAATTAATGGGGGTTATGACACAACTAACTGCCCAAGGAAAAAATTATATAAATAAGAACACTTCTAAAGAAATGTAAATGAGTTGGAATTAACATACTGCAAATTATGTGGATAAATACATATAGAAAATGATTACTAGAAGCAATTTAGTAATTTAGCATGAGTAAAAGCTGGAATAGTGAAATATGAAGAACTTCCTAAAGGAGGACAGTAAGAGGTGTGGGGCCCTGTCTATGCATGTCTCGAACTCACTAGAATTAGGAGTGGTGTCTCATGGCCTCACGGAAGCAGCACTTCAGGGAAAGCACATCATTTTCCCCAGCTCTGTCTCTAGAGCACATTTTACAACACAGATGACTGAATTACTAAATTCTCTATTTTCAGCATCTAGCACATCATCTGGCTCATAGTAGGTGTTCGTAGTAGGTGGAATGAAATGAATGAACGAACGAATACCTCTGCTCAGAAAGATGGAAAAAGCTATGAGCCCATTTGCAGTGGACCTGGCTCATTCTCATAGATACCTGTTATTTTTTCTGCCCAATCCATCTCTTCATAATTGTACTATTCCTTTTCTTTTTTTTTAATCCTCACCCGAGGACATTTTTTTTTTTTTTGCATTTATCTTCAGATAGAGCGGGAGGGAGAGAGGGAGGAAGAGAGAGAGAAACATTGACGTGAGAGAGACACATCAACCGGTTGCCACCTGCACAACCCCAACCGGGGCGGGGACAAACTGCAACCAAGGTACGTGCCCTTAGCGGGAACCGGACCCGGGACTCTCTGGTCCGCAGGCTGATGCTCTAACTGCTGAGCCAAACTGGCCAGGGCCATAATTGTACTATTCCTTTAGTGAACTACTCCGGCCCATCAGGACACATGGGGGCGGGGAGACCCAGGCCTTTGGCTGGCACCATCCTGAGAGACCATTGCATCCTATGACCCAGATCCCCAGGGCTGCTTTACATCCTCACTTTCCTACCACCTAGCTACTCAACTCTTCTTATGACTTTTAAGCTTACCATTTATTTCTCTAATAAACCCCTTTCTTTTTGCTTAAGTTGTCAAGAATCAATTTATATGGCTTGTAACCAAAGGACCATCTGCCTTGGAAGTGAGCAGTGTAGTGGATAAGGTTGCTACTGGATCAGCTGATGCAGTCCCAAGAGGCTTTAAATAGGTCCCATTGTTCTTCTGAATCTGTCTCCCAGAACATATCAATAACAATATAAATATAGAGAAGAAGTACATGTTCTGTTACGGTTGCCCCTACTGATGCAGGAGAGAGATCCCTGCTTCAATATTTTGCTCCATTTCTCTCCTTCTGGCTTAGAATTGGACACAGTAGAGCCAATAGAGTGACACAGAGAAAAAGAAAAAATAATTCCTCAAAGGTATTTCTCCCCTTTGCTTCATTCAGCAGCTGGCATCTCCAGTTGAACCAGCTTCTACACAGTTCCAATAGAAAGCCCTCTGGCAGCCACTGGTCTTGCCACCACAGGCTGAGGCTCTCTTCTCTGCCCCGGAGAAACAGTGTTGAAATCCTACAAATTCCAGCTGCTTCTGGCCTCTGAGGCACACCAAGACCAAGAGACTTGATGACTTCCTGGCTCTCTCCCATACCCAGTAAATCCTCCCATCCACCCCCAACACCTAACTGAGCCTCCAATATCACAGTAGCTGAACTTCCTGTGCCAACAAGATTGGGGAAGGAGGGCTTTCTGCAAAGCCTCCTCTTCAATCCGCATTGCAGAGACCTGGGCTTCTTGCTTGTTAATCAAGTGCACAATTGGGCCTGAATGCAGACCACTGTTCCCATGCCAAATGATGGGCAATTTCTTGTCAGACTGGAGAGCAGACACAAACCTCTTCATGTCAGATGATGGATACAAATGGTCGTGAGGCTCTGGGAAACCCTCAAACTAAGTGCCTAGTCACGGTGATCACTGTAATCCGCTACCAATTAAAACCAAATGCAGGCATCCCTGGGATCAAGGCTGGGTGCAGACCTCTTCACTAAAGTCCCCCTCCCTTTGTGCAGCTCCAAACCCAGCTCACGGCCATGACAGCAGAGTGGCTGTGAGCACCAAGAGCAGAGGACAGCAGTAACTACTTCAAAAATTCTGCTCAGGATGCTGGAAGGGTCTGTGAGAGGTCAAGTGCCTATCAGAGCCATTCATTCATGTGCTCATTCATTCAAGACATATTAATTTATTATAATAGCATTCAAGACATGCTATAGGTCACTCCTTCCTTCATTCAAGACAACACCTGTTGCCTACCTGGGTTGCTGTGCTAAGGGCCATGGCACACTATATCTATGCCATGTTCTAGATGGTACAGCCCTTGAGGAGCTTACGGTCTTCACAGGGGGATTAAAACACAGAAAAACAACTAGAAAGCAAGGTCGAAAGTGATGAGTCAACAAAAAAACAACAGAACTGCAAAGAAGCCATCACAGAGGATGATTAAGAGACGGATGAAGAAGCTTCCAGGAGGAAGCAAAACATGAACATCGGAAGTGATTCTCAGTACGGGGTGGAGATCTAAGGGGTGCAAAGTACAGGTAGCATAGTAGAAAGTACATAATCAGGAACACTGGATACCACAAGGGTGCTCTTCTGCTGGAGTGGAGCACGTTGTGGGGACATCCCAGGTTAATCAGGCTCAGGATTCGTGTCAGGAGGGCCTTGAGACGCGATGCAGCCATCCTGGCTCTGTGAAGCTAGCCGAAGTCTCTTCGTTGGAAAGAGGACTAATTAGAAGTGCTCTGTAAAGAAGACTTCCCTGGCTGCGGTCGGAGGAGCAGATCAGAGGAGGAAACTCTTTAAGCAGGGTGACAAGTGAGAAGGTTACTGGAACAAGGCAAGACTGAACAACGGTTGGGAAACCAAAGAATGGTCACGTGAAGACTGGCTCTCCCTGAAATGTTACTCGTTCAGTCCTGGAATATAGCACCAGGCTTGGCTTTGAGAGGCAAAGGGATTCCCTATGGAAACGGGCTGAGTCCGAATGTCTAGTTTCTAGCCCTAACTCAAACACTAGCTGTGCGATTTCAAGTAAATCCCTTAACCTCCCTGTGCCTTGATCTCTTTGTCACTATTCATAGTGATACCTAATGGGAAATACTGTTAGGATGAGCAGATGTGAATGTGTTTTCACTTTTTTTGTAAGAACTATTAAAAACATAGACTAATAAGAGCATTGTACTGTTTCTGTAAGGTGGTCCTTCAAGGACCTGTATCTTCCAGGCTTCTATGTCAGAGATCATCTAACTCTGGACATGGACTAATCTCTATGAAACCCATCACTCTCCAGTTTCCTCAGCACTGATGAGCCAAATGATAACAAGAGCCAATGAAATGTATGAGAACTCCTTAAAATATCCCAACACTGCGTCTTAGGACCTGCTAAATGCCTCCATGTCTGGTCATTACAGAAAGATTAGCTGAGTAATAATGTCAGAGTGGGAGAGGACCAATACATCTCAGTGCTGCTATCTAATATCCGTGTAAGCCTGAGGAGTTTACTGCTGAGCCTTAGTTTCTCCATCTGTATAATAGGGTTAATCATCTCCTAGTACAGATACAAGTATTAAATAAATATGTACCACAGAGCACAGTGCCTGGCACATAGTAAGTACTCGATAAATAGTGGCTATTATTCACCATTATTTTTATTATTGCTGACATCATAGGCATTGTTTCACTAATTTCAAACTATAATATTTTGCATATGCACTCTAGCATACCAGATGGCTGCTTAAAAATATCTGAATTGCTGCTTATAAAAACAGCTTGAGACATTCCATTGAGTAAGTCACTGGTTTGTTTTTTAAGTTGAAAAATCTCATATTTTATGGAAGAGATAGATGCCTTTGTAGAGATAGTCGTTTTAACCACATGCTTTGCCACTGCTTCTTGACAAAATGTTTTTCAAGAAAAGAAAAAGTACACACACACAAATGTTCTGTTGTCAAGAAAATATATCAAGACTGAGATGTGAACATGGCCAAAAGATGACAGTATTTGGCAGGCCTAAAAATGTGTGTCATCTTAAAAGAATTTGTGCAAAAGCAGAAAATAAACGACTCAATATTTTAGTCACTTTGGGTGATTAAGGCAATTCATTAGGTTTTAGTTTAAAATGTCCTTGGAGGAAATTTACCTTCCCCAACCTAGCCGGTTTTATCCTTCTGCATATAAATTTAAACTGTTTAAATTTTATCTGTGTTACCTCGGAGTTTTTGGCCTTTGCAAGGCTTCCCCGCCCCTCCCCACCTACCCAATTCACCCCCTTGAATGTTTTTGCAACACATTTTAAATTAAAAGCATTTACTAGCTCTGAGACCTTGAGCAATGTACTAACTTCCCAAGTCTCAGTTTCCTCTTCTTTTAAACAGTTGGGGCGGGGTACGGTTGAAGGAGAACAACCCGGCCTGGCTCCCCACATGGGCTGAGACAGAATAGATCTGAAAAATCTTTTTGTTAATGGTAAAGCCATTTCTCAACATTTTCCTGACAGAACCCTTAAATAAATCCTTGTAAGGGCAAAAAGGTGTCCCTTTTGCCTAAATGCAAGTAACTGTGTTGATTTTATACAGAAGCAGAGGCCAAAATGCTCCCAAATGGCTTTCCTTAATGATTTTTTTCATCAGAATTAAAGAAATGTATGCCCTTTCGAAACTATTTATGAATGTGTATCTTGTGAAGTTATAAATACATTTAGATCCATTTCTCTTCCTTTCTTATAAAGACATTGATGTGTTTTTTCTGACATGCCTCATGAACTCAGTCAATCACAAGTCTTTCTTAATGGAAACCACATGTCTGCCCAGAACTGTGTAATTATAATGCTAGGATTCTTGGCACTGCCAGGAAAAGGGGCATTGTCAAACCAATTAAAGTTTATTTACTTACATACCATTTCTGGATCAGAATGTTCTTTCTTTTATGCTGATGCTGAGAAAATATATATCTCATCAAGTTGTTGTAAATGTTTTTTTTGGACAGATTTACGTTTCTTACCAATTATGTTCCTGGTTTTCAGTTCCTTTGCATGTAAGTAAAAATTTCTTTAAAAAGACATCTGGGAACAGCATCATGAGATGTTCTGTAAATAAGACTTTGCACATTTTACACCAAAATTACTGTGCTTGTCTACTTTGCTGCTGAAATGTAATTTTATAGGATTTATCTCCACTAAGGAGTATATTAAGAACCCTGCTGTTTCCTTCAGACTTGTTAGGGATTGAGCATGACCTACAAAGGGGTCTGGACTTGGTATCTGGCTCAGCTACTGAATCGATGGATTATCAAGAGAGAGAAAAAAGTTTCTTAAAGTCTCAGTATTTTTTGGCTGAAAAATAAGAAAAATTCTATTCATAGAAATAACAGTGATGATGGGAAGTACCATGGTTAGTTTGGAAAGCAGTGGAGTTAATATTTGGAAGCAGACACCAAGCTAAATGACCTTGGACAAGACCGCTGACCACTCTGAGCCTTCTTTTCTTGTCTGTGAAATGGGACTAATAATACTTATCCTATGAGCCTCAAAGGATTGCTTTGAACTTGAAATAATGACAAAGCACCTTGAAATGTGCAAAGCAAGTCCCACTGCCACTCTCTCTGACTCCATTCAGCCTAAGTCAGAATCATAATCACAAACCAGCAAAAGCAAAACTGAGGAACAAATTCAGATCATGACCAGAACCAAGAGATTGAGAGATTAAACAAACCAGACTGAAAATTTCAAATTCCAGTCCAACTAGGGAGAAAGGGGCCAGTCAAGTAAAGTAAGCGTGTTCTAGGTAAGTAAGTAGGCACACACATAACGGACCTACCAATGAACGCCTCCCTCCACTTTTATCACAGAAGAGAAATGACTGATATATTGTCAAGGCAGACAGAAAGATGGCGTACGTTACTTGGGTTCCCTTCTCATTTTGATGCTGGTTCCCACACTTCCCAGGAAGAAGGACAGAAAGCAGGCCTCAGGAAAGCCATTCAAACCTTTGTTGGGACAGGTTTACCAATCCTGCAGGTAAGTGTCTTTCAGAGGGAGGACAACATGAGCTACGTCTCTTATCTCTTGGGGCCACCAAATTAAATGACTGTGAGAGTCCTCTTTCATTTCCACCAAGGAGAGACCAACGGGAAACTTCAACAACATGAGCAGACTAAAGCTCACCCCAATATTCGATAGGCTGAATGAACAATCTGATTCCACATATCATTCGGTTATTCTTGTAGAGTGGCTTCCTCCAAACCCAAGAGCTAAACCAGCATTATCAGCCTCTTTAAACTCTTGCCCTTAGAGTCAAAGGAGCTTCATCTTACAAAGTCCACCATAAAAAATCTGAACATGCCTTGTTACAGGGGGCTGTGCTAACACAACCACAGGCCAAAGAGTAACACAACCTATGGAGAGTGTTCCCTGGCACTGGGGTCTACTCTGCTAGTGAGAACTCTGGGAAGATGACTTGTACTCCTTTTGAGTTAAGTACCATATTTATTGGAACTCTATGTCTGAAGTTTTATCTTCTTCCACATTTATATCCTATCAGCTTGATGCCTCATAATGAGAATGACTGATCTTGCATTACCATTTTACATTTCACCATTTGAATGGTTATTTTATCAGAAATTCACTGCCACCTCAAAATCCCAAATACACCATTACATTAAGAGACCCAGTAGGGCAAAAAACACAGTTTTGCTCAAACTAATAAAGCAGAAAATTCATGAATGACTCTTTTTATTAGGTAAGAATTCTTTGCTCTAGACAGTGCTAACTAATAAGTTCCCTAGTTCATTTTGATTTTTGAGCATTCAAACTAACAATGCGGAAAATTTTGGGTTGATTCTTTTCATCGTGCAAAAATCCTTAACAAGAAAGCAAGTTCTTTTCTTTCATTTTAATTTTTGAAGATTCATTATGGATTTAACATTTCAGAAATGCATCAATTACATGAAAGGCACTCTCTGGTCTCCAGCAACACACTCAGAGCAGACAAAGCCCTCTGGTAGACAAATAGCCATTGATTAAGAGAAGTCATGACTCTGGTTGGTTATCCATCTGCATTGTCCAGCAAGGCATCCCCCTATATTCTGGCTAAGCTTTGAAGAAAAGCAGCTGCCTTAGAAATTCTCTCCACCTGATGGTAGAATTTGGGGAATGGGGGCAAGTGGTATAAACTGGAGAAAGGGTATGCCAGGGGCTTCCCTAAAGACCCAATGTTCCCTTTTCTGCTTCTCCCAACATCCTACTGTCCTTGGATTCTTACATAAAAATGGTGTAAAATAATCTGAACCTAGGTAACAATGGCATCTTCCTGGGGTCATATTTTATTTAGCAAGAGACTAACATTCAATGCGGAAGAGGGGAAAGTTTTAGGCATAGTAGCAGCTCAATGATGGAGCAGACTCTAGATATGTTTGGCTTAGACCTGCTGGGAATGTGGCAGTGGGCATGCAAGCAACAGAAGAATTCTGTGACTGAGGAATCTCCAAGTCCCTCTGAGCCTTGAGTGTAAACGATCTCCCAAGTGCAGAGAAAGCTTTCACCACCCCTCAGCATGGTGCCGAGGAGAGAGCTTACAATGGGCATCAGATGGGCAGTGGTATGACTCCATTGGTGAAGCTCTGTGAGCTTGGATATATTCTTCAACCTCTCCGACCTTCTTGCAGGACTGTTGCAAGGATTAATTAGACAGTTAAAGAAAAAACCCAGCACCCTGCCTGGCACAGGGTAGCTGAGGGATAAAATCTTAGCTCCCTCCCACTTCATATCCCAGGGCCCAGACATTTTGTATTACTCCACCTATGTATGGGTAGGGCAGCCTGAGTCTGAAACTATGAGCTAAGAAAAATGATCTCACCTTTGACCAGAGAAACGCAATGCAATTTTGTCGCATGATGCATAGAGACTCCCAAAATGTGTTAACTCGAACCTACTGGATTCCAGAGGTGTAGTGATGGGTCAAGTATGGCAACAAAGAGGATTTAGCCTCCCCGAGGATCTCAGCCCGGCTTCTGGCAGTCTGGCCTCCAGCCTTCGGCTCTAACAGATTCTGGGCCCCAAATCCAACTTTAATTTATTGGTGACCTCATGGCTTTCAGGAGTATTACACAGGACTTATCTGGAACAGGCTCTTTCCTACGCCCTTTCTTTTATTGGATAAATCTGATGATCACGCTGATTTCTTGGACCTTTTTATCTAGAGAGGAATTTTTCTGGAAGTATTTAGTATTTATTAATCAAATCAAGAAAAAGATACTTGGGACTTTATAACTTGTAAGTCATTTCTTGATATACTTCCTGATGAATTAATGATGGTTTTGTTATAATTTTTCCTAAAATATTTTAATTGACTCTCATTCTATAAGATTATTTAGATTTGGAAAGTTGTGATTTTTGTCTTTTACCCCCCAGAATGTGTTTTCTTTCACTTTCTCCAAATCTGCTTTCTAAAAGTAATTTCAATGTGTGAGCTTATTCTTAACTATTTTGAATTTATGAGGTAGTGAGGAGGCCGAGGACATGGGGAAATTATGGAAAGTGAGGCAAATCTTCATATAATTTTTCCCATAAACCTGCATATTTAGGAAGTTTGCTAAAATAGCCTTATAGGAACTGTACATCTCTACAATTATTACTGTGTTTCTAGTTTAAAGGCAAAAAATGTAAAGAATTATGATACTCAAGCCCATCCCTCATAAAAGGAGACTCACATACCACATGGCTAATTATGTCAAAGCCATAAGACAAACTTTAAATGAAATATGTTGTAGCGCCTCTCTTGATGAATGTTCCTTCATAATGACCTGGAAGGCCAGGTTTGATTTGAGAATTATTAAATTGATCAAAGTTCCACTCAAGATCTTGGTGGCACAGGGAAGCCAGGCCATCACATGCTGCCCCCCTTCTCCTCCCAACTCTGGCTCAGATCAGCATCTCCAGGGGCCTTGCACACACACATGAACACTCCTGCTCTCACATCCAATCTCCTTCCTCATCCTCTATAAACAGCCCTTCATCTACCCACTCAAAACTAGGCTGCACACACCAGGACTCCCTGGGAAGGTAGACCCAGGTGAGAGACCCACATGGGCCTTGTAAGTAAACTCAGGGCCTTTGGGGCATCAAATTCCTAAGTGCCAACTCTGAGTGTGATCTCAAAGGTGCACAGGTGCCAGGTGGTCCCACGGGCCTCTCAACTCAGAGAGAGGAGTATGGCTGGGAGAAGGCCAGACTGAGGCTCTCTGAAGAGCAGAGTGCAGAGCAGAGTGCTGCTGGACATTCAGCCACATTCTAACTCAAAGGAAACAATGGGCATTCTGTATAGGTTAGTATTAAGAATTTTGCCATTTCCAATTCTCTAAAAGTTGTTAATCCATATACATAGGTTTGCTCACCCTCCATCTATTTCTCAGTTCCTCAAAATCCAGATTGGACCTACTAGGGGTGTTTTTCACCTTTGCACATGCTGTTCCTTCTGCTGTAAATGACCTCACCTTCCCACCATCTCCTTCCCCTGCTAACTCCTCCTCATGCTGAAATATGTAGCTCAAGGCAGCCACCTCTTCTAGGACACCTTTGTGACTTCGTTTCCCATTGCTTGGGATAGCCATTCCCCTCCTCTGTGATACCAAAGTATCCTTTTTATAGAACACTGTTACATTTTATCCTCTTTCTCCTACATATCCTGTTAAATTATAATTATTACCTCTTCCCCCCAATTCTGAGCTTCTCTATTTATTTATATTTGTATTCCAGAGCCAAACACCCAACACATGCTCGCTAAAATGAACTAGACTCAATTCATGGTGGTCTCTTCTCAAATGCAACCTTCTCTAAAATATTACCCACTTTCATGCTCTAGCCCCAAACCCTGCTTTATTTTTCTTTATAACATTAGCTACCCGACCTTATATTACATATTTACTTCCCTGTCCAGGATGGGAGTTCCACAAGGGCAGACACTTTGTTTATATTATTGACTACTGAGTCCACAGTACCTAGAATAGTCAGGCATTCAATAAATAATGTTGGTAAGTAAACGAATGCACTATTTCAGCTTCCTCAAACTTCGATCTTTTGTATATCATTTTGCCAATCCACCTACTGCCGTTATTATCCTTACTTGATACTTGTACTTTAAACCGATCCACTATTTCATTTAAGTAAAATTATTTTCAAAGAAAACTATACTTCGAAAACCAGTAAATTGAAGACAACAATAAAAATAGGGATATGATGATTAAATTGAAAATATCTGTGTGTCTCCTAAAATCATGTCACAGGCCAATGCTGGTACATTCGCTGGCACCTTCGCACACTTTGGGAAATGCTGTTGACTTCATCACACAGACCTTCGATTCCCCGTTTGTGCCAGATAGCAAAGTATATTATGCATGCTTTTCACCTACTACTGAAAAATATCCACAACCTGAAAAATGTAGTGCCTACATCCTAAGCATTTCTCTGTCATGGAAGCTTCAAAGGCTCAGCCCAAATACCACGCTTCTCAGATTGCAGTGAGAGTGAACCTCAAGCACATACAAGAGTTTTTCTGTTTCATTTTCTCTTTGAAAGAAAAAAAAAATTCTCACAGAAAAAGAAACAGAATGAAAGACCCATATTGACAGCTCTTACCCAGAGGCTCAACTCTGAGATTTATCTATCTGTGTTGCAGCCTGAGACACAGACAATTACTGAGTCTGTGTAATGCCCCCCAAATAGGAAATATGGCCAATAGTCATTCCAAACAATGGAGGGATGACTTCAAAAAACAAGAGTACTTATGATCAGTTTCCATAAAAATCTCAAGTTTTCTTCACTTCAAAAAAATGAGTCCTCTTCTTCAAGAATCTTTCAAAGTTAGTTGCTAGGTGTAATTTTTAGAAAACCCTTGACATCTAGTTAAAGAACTGGTCTTTAGACCATCTCTTGCTTGGCTACGAGGGAACATGAGATGTTTTCGTGTTACAGAAAAGAAATTTTTCCAAGCATTCATGAGAAATTGGTGGTTTTTTGCCTCTTAAAATGCTGTAGCTATACACAAATATTTTAAATCAATTCCAAATAGCTAGTCTTCAGGATTATAAACAGAGCATCAGTATGTTCCAATGTTGACATGGGAAAAGTGAAAACTCAAGTTCAGCAGTCACTGAGGGCTTCAAAAGTATGCTATCTGCTGATCCACAGATTTTTTTTTTCTTCCTTATATGAAATGAAGCACAAAGATTTAATAAGAAATAAAAACCTACCAACATTTTATTTGCCATTACAGACACATATATGAAAATACGCATGAAAATTTTGTTATAACAATATCCAACTCTTTCTTGACTTTTGGCTACCCTACTGTTTGCTTTTACTGTTGTTGTGCTACAGAAAGTTGTTCGTACATCAGCAGCATTTTTGAGAGATAGTGTTATGTAGAGCAGTTCTCAAATGTTGTTCCATGGAACCCTAAAGGTCACTGAGCCTCTTTTAGGAGATGCATCAGGTCAAAACTATTTTCCTAATAAAACTACTGTGCTGACATTTGTACGAAAGATGCAAAAGCAATGATGGGCAAAGCAATGATGATATCTCACTGAGAATAAGTCAATGGCACCAAACTGTATTTAGCAATCGTTAGATTCTTCACCACCATGGACTCACAGTAAACACAACCAAGCACACACACGGGCACACACACCCGACATACAAAACCATTTCACTTAAGAATGTTCTTGATGAAACAGTAAAAACTATTATTTTTATTAAGCTTTATTAAAATATTAATTTTATAACATCTTTACCCTTCTTGTGACTTTTTAATATTCTGTGAGATGAAATGGGAAATAACAAAACTTTCTGTTACAACGATTATGCACAGATAAGGTACTCTTGCAATTGTTGGAATGGTAAGCTGAACTAGTCCTTTTGGTTTTGCAAAAAATCATTTTTACCTACAGACACAAATGACAAACAGTGCTTATTCAGACTTGAATACATTCTGGCAAATATCCTCTCACAAATGAGCAAAATGAGACTGTCACTTGAAGGAAAACAATTGATAGTCATGTGTTACCAATGATAAAACTCAAGCTCTTAAGGGGAAACTGGAATGTTAGAAAACTTCTATCCACCACTATGAGCTTGGCAGCTTCCTAATAACTTCTCTGATGTGATTTATTGTGATATTAATGAATATACATTTTTAATATTGTAGAATAAAATATGTTATATGACTCAGTGAATCAATATTTTCTAAATAACCAATGCATGATGTTGCAAAGCCATGATAGATAAAAGGTCCATTCAAAGTGAAAGATATACCAATAGATTTTAATATAAAGAGTACCAAAAGTTCCTTGATATGGTTTCAGATTCAACACTGCAACTAACTTCTAAAAAACTACCACTTGCTGAGTTTTGATGTAGTATCAAAGAATATTCAAGTTACCTAAAAAACACTATTAAAACACTCCTTTCCCCCAACCTCATGTATTTATGAAGCTGTATTTTCTTCATATACATTAGCCAAAATAAAATATATCAACCTAATGCAGAAGCAAATATGGGAATCCTGTCTTCTATTAAACCAGACATTGACGAGATTTGTAAAAATGTAAAACAATACCACTCTTCTCACTAAATTTTTTGTTTCATAAAATAAAGTTGTTTCTTATTTTATAAAGTGATACTTATGTTAACATGTGATGGGTTTGCTACTGTCGTTTTTGAATGAATAAGAAATATTTTTTAAATTTCTCATTTTTATTTATAATACAGTGAATATGGATAGATATGAGCCACTTAAACAAAAGTTCTTTGAATTCTCAATAATTTTTAAGAGTATAAAGGGGTTCTGAGGCCAAAATGTTTGAGAAGCATTGGTGTAGCATTGAAGAGACTGGAATCTGTAGTTAAGAGAAGCCTACAAAGTGTAACTCAGTATTCAAAGTCTGTATGGCGTCCTGCCCAAGTCATTCCATCTCTCTAAACCTCAGTTTCCTTATCTGCAAAAGTAACGACATTCCCCCACCTCACAGGGCCATTATGAGAATTGCATGAAGTAACAGCTAAGTAATTAAGTAATTACTGTTCTTAACACGTTATAAATTCTTAATAATTACTAGCAGCTGATGTCACCTTCATCTTGTCCCTGTTGGCCAACATATTAAGTTGACACAGGTCAGAGCTGTTCAGATTTTGAAAGATAAGTTGTCCCCAAAAGAGAGATGAGGGTGACCTCCATTCATGGGTGATATGGACACATGGCTGTTTGGTCTAAGTCACAATTTACCAAAATATTGCCTGACACAGTGACTCCACCAGGACCTAGCTTTCTTCTTACCATCTGGTACTAGAGGAAAGTGGGAACCAGGGAAGGGAGAAAATTCTATCATTCCTGAGGCCACGGAAGTCATTTTCATTATCAATCACCAGCTCAAACCTGTGAGAGTGTGTGTGTGTGTGTGTGTGTGTGTGTGCATGTGTGTGTTTTTAACCCAAGGTGGATGCTCAGAGTAGAGTACGTCCATTCCGTTCAACTGACTTTTGTGATAGTCCCAGGGTTCAAAGGCAGTCGATGTACACAATCTTTGAAACTTTTTGCATGGTCTTGGGGAAAGACAAAGCCCTGTAGAATGAGGTGAGATAAAAGAAACATCCCCCCCATTTTTTTCTCATTTTCCATTTACTCTCTAAGTTCTGTGAGATAGGTACACAAACTAAAAGATAATCATTTCTCAGTTTTCCCCTATTATTTTTTTTCCATAATTTGAAAACATAAAGCTCTTTCCACTGACTGCTTCTCTAATTCTTCTTTCTATTCCTGTTCCAGCGCAAAAAAGAATTTTGCCAACGAAAGTGCTATAAACAGCCATGCCCTCGCTGAAAAAGGCAATATGCCGTCAGCCTGACATATACCTCGCTTTTCCGCTCATTGTCAACTCTGTGATTGATGGTGTAGTTCATTAATGTGGGACGATTGTCAGCTTTTCCTGAATAAATATAAAAAGAAACAAAGAAATCCCCACCCTTTTCAAGCCAGAGTGAATTATTTCCTATTTTCCAAGCTTAGGTTTAAGGATCCATAGGGCATTCATTTCAAAGTAAATAATGAAACATACCTTTTAATGGAAGAAAGTTTAGCTTGGGTTCAGGGCTGAAATATTTTATAAATAGTTTATGTATATTTTATATAGTAAAATGTATATATAAAAGGAGGAAGGAATGCGATTCAAAAGGATGAAGCAATCTGGGCACCTAAAACTGTGGTAACTTTGAAGCAGTATTTCATCTTTAGTATACATAGTCATGTAAAATGCAAGAAATTATCACCTTTGGAAACCTGTAAAGTAAAAATGATCTGTCATGCTAAACGGCACGTAACAAGATTCACCAGGAAAGAAAGCGGTGGAGTAGATGGATAGTGAGAGGAACACGGCTGGATAAGAAAGTTGATTAATCTCAGTCCACATCAAAAGGAAGTTTCATGGAAACAACCAGAATAGATTTTCCTTTCGATTTCTTTACTCATAATGCAAGTCGGGAATGTTGCCATTGCCAGACGCACTTACATGTACAAGCTGGTGAAAGGTACGATGGCTACATCTTGGCCACATTTGCCATTTTATCAGGAGGTATTGCCTCTGTCCTTTTTCTCTGTACTGGCATCCTTATCTTTCTTCCTGTTTGACCTGTCCTGACTGGGTCTTTGCTAACTCTGTAAGTCACAAGATCAACAAACACCAGCGGGTGTCTCTGGCTTTCAGCTTTGGTGTACAACAAGCAACAACCGAAACAAAAACATCCTTGTACATATGGTGCTCACAAGTGGATGAGCACACAGCATCTCACTCTGGATATTCTGTTCCTGTACAGATTTCCTTGGGTGGTAATATGCTAATGACAATAATAATTTATTCTGAAGATGTGCTAAATTTCTTGAGTCGAATTGTGAAGTATTTTGAATACCACTGGAAGGCACGGGAAACTGAGAACTGTAGGGGAAATTAGCATTCTGCCACCACTTGAAGATCCAATCTGACTGTAATAAAAGGTGAGTATTGAGGATTACACAGCAGATCCCACAGGATTTCATCTTAAAATGACAGCTTGCCTGTCTACGGTGCATTCCAGGAGCGCATAGGCAGGGCTGTTTTTTCAGGGTGTTCTAATGCTAAACAGTGTAGGTAAAGGGACTTGAACCCTAACAACTGTCCCAGCACTGACCACATGCCAGGCACTGTGCTAGGCACAGTCATCTCAGTCAATACATGTTCCAACTCTGTTAGGTCTTTACTCTCATTTTGAAGATGAGGACGACGGGGTCTGATTACACAAGTGGCTTATTCAAGATCACCTATGAGTATGTGGTATGGCCAGGATGCTCCCCCAGCCCTGTCTGACTCCAGAGCCAGAACTGTGAACCACTACAATACGTGGCTTCTGGTTAAGTCTGAAATGTTGGGAGAGTTTCTATCAAGGAAAAGAACAATCTCCACTGGGCTTTAAAATGCGTCTTAAAGTGATATCCATTTGATTTCTCATTTCCCCCACACCCTAACCACATGAAGTCAGCAGAACAGATAATATTAGGTTCATTTTACAGGTGAGGAAAAGCAAGCACAGAATGGTTAAAAGCACTGTCTCAGGATTCAAACAGCCACGACTGGAAGAGCTGGGACCGGAATTCAGGTCTTTACAGTACACCATTACTTTACTATGAAGTGGCAAACCGAAAAACAAACAACAACAACACACAAATAAATAAATCATCGAAGCCTATCAAAGTCTCTTAGTGAAAGGTAATTGTTGTTGCCACATCTCATTTTGCAACTGCTTAGCTTATCATATAGTAAATACCATGTTTCCCTACCAGCTACTAAGTGCTTAGGGATTCTCCAGACCTACTGTAGTCATTTGTCTCGGTGGCTTCTGTTGATGGGCCTCCGGAAATTTCAGAATGAGGGGAGGCTGAGGGACCTGAGAAGCTTGAGGTGGAAATGGCAAAGCTGCTTAAAATCAACATAATGTGAAACTCTTCCAGTACGTAGCCAGTCAGCAATATATCCGTCCATACTTCTTAAATAGTCACAGCAACACTTCCAGCATGTCACAGAATAATAAAAATCAGTTGTGGGAAATGGAGAATTTTAAAGAGGGGCAAGAGTGCCCGCCTACAAACTCCAGGCTTTTTGTGTCACAGAGACCCAGACACTACAGTGCGACGGCTCCCATAGGCCCCCCGCAAATTAAGACAGACGTATTTTCTGGAATCTATCAGGGCCAGGCCTTGACATTCATTCAGATTGCCCCACAAAGGAGGAAATAATCCACAAGAGCTGTAAATTTCTCAATCAAATCTCTTAAGTGTCCTTAACTGATAACACCACTTGCCTTTGGAATTTTACGGTGCGGGAGAATAAAACGTCACCTATCACCTCTTTGACTTCAAGAACCCAACTCACAGTAGTTCAGTGTGTGTGCCCCTCCCCTCAATATTATCGGCAGGGACAGTGTGTGCACTTTCTGCTTCTTAAAGATGTGTTGAGTTATGGGCCAAAGAGGAATATAATGAGCCAACGCTGATAATGTACATACAATGAATTTATTCTGTATTCCAAAGGACTCTTTCTGCCTATTTTCTCCCCAGCAAATTGAAAATTATATTTGTAACCTGATTTTAAAGCACTCTGAATGTGCATTTCTCGGAGCTATTAACTGAGTTTGGGTAGCGTTTTATATTTCTTTCCTGTACATTTATTATGGGACACACGAGAGAGAAGAAATTAAAGATCAAGGAATATCAGGATTGTGCATGCTTTTGTCTCTTCTGCATACAAGGAAATAGAAAGTCTCCTTTAAAAAAAAAAAATAAAACATTTAAAAAACTATGAAGATAGAATACAGTGGTGTCTTAACCTTTTACGGGCTGTGGACCCTGGTGAGAACTTGATAAAAGCCCCTCCATTGGAAAATGCCTATTCTTAATTAAAAAATGTTCCATCCATTTTAAAAGTTTCACTGCCCGTACCCACTGAAATGCAGTCTTATTTTTTGTCTGAAGGTTAAGAATCCCTGAATCATGCTCCCCAACACCATGAAAGCCCCCTCATCTAACTGACTTGTCCTAGGTGCTAACAGCTAGAGAAGGCATTCACAGTTTAAAACTGCTGTTTAAATTCTACTGGAACCCACACCTCCTGACCTGTCTCTTCCTCTCTTCTTCACTGGATGCGCTACTCAGTGTATGCATGATTATATAAAGGAGAAACGAATTAGAAACACTGTTGAGAGATCCGCTTTGCATCTCTGCCATTTAAGACACAGACCTGCAGAGAGGGGGGCTTCGCCATCAGGAGAAAACAGTATGCCTTCACAGGGCAGTCGAACCGAAGGGTCACACTTCCAAGAGATAAGTGGGGCTGAAAAGGAAGCCAAGCTCTTTGGGGAGCTGGGTGACACCACAAATGAATTGTGCAATGATTTCCACTGGGGAGTTTAGTGGGGCTGACACCGTGAGTCCTTCAGCATTGTCCCAGGGTGGAGACGACTGTGTCCATTTTTACAATCTAATTTTACAATAGATTAACTTGGAAAAGGCTGAATGGTACAGAGGCAGTGTGGGGCATATGAGTGGAACCGACCAATTTGGTCATTAGTGAATGCAGCACTTTTATTCCTCTCTTAGAGAAAGAAATACATCAAGCGCCATAATGGCCAAATCACAAAGCAACCAGAGATTCCATTCCAGGTAATTCCACATTTAATGCTGCCCAGAAGTTAAGTTTGCAATTTCACAGACTCATACAATCACAGTCATGCCAAAAAGAAAAAAAAAGCCTGTCTTGGGTTCTCAGTGGTGATGAAATTAAAATACAGAATCAATGTGTCAGACTTATACCCAACTGTATCCAGCGAAGCCCAATACATAAGAAAGTTTGGTTCCTCAATGAAGCCGGAAAACAACTACAATTTCTATTCTCTATGAACAGAAGGTTTCTATTTAACTTATTCTCTGCCTTCTAAAGCCGTAGAAATGAGTCTGTCTTGCAGAGTTCTATTTTTAAAAACTCTTCCTATTTACATATGCTTTACTTCTCAAAAGAATGTCACCTTCCTATTAATGCAACACTTAACAAAGACAGTGTCAGAAACATGCCACTGGTGGGGGCTTTGTTTCTCACTCGCCATGTTTTGATTGGGATCTGTGTTAATTCATGTGCCCTCACTGTGAGACAACTAAAAATTATCATTGTCAATACGGTTGCCTAACAATCCCAGAATCCAGGCAATTAGATATAAATAAGTCATTGTCGGCATAATAAAGAATGTTGTCTAATGTCTCAGATGAATTAAAAAACAGCTGGAAAAGGAAGGGAGGGAGCCCAGAGAGAGAGAAAGCAGACTCAACTTCTTTATGGGGTCCAAGTAAAAGGAAAAACTTCATATGCCTAAATAAAGACACCAAAAAATAAATAAACAAACACGCTTGGAAAATCATTATCCAATATACTTTGAAGCCAATTCCTAAAAACAGCTTTTCTGAAATGCTTTCAGATGACTGTTTATATGTTAAAATCAACATTTAAATTGTGCTACAAAGCTTATTGTGCACTACATAAGCAGTTCTAAGACCTCTAGAACAACACAGCTTTGGGTCTAATCCACTGAAAACACACCCTCTGCACATGAAAATTTTGTTCGCTTTGGTTGGGGAAAAGTGAGGAATGTGCCTGTCTCCAAGTTAGAAGAAGGTCAAGAAAGCATTTTTAAAATATACCCCTCCACGAATGACCAAGTAGCCAGGGCCCCTTCATGCACCTGAGAAGTTTGCCAGCCAAGATGCAGATCAATTCCTGAAAGAAGCATTCATACCTTAAATATGCATTTATGCTCCCCCCAAAATGCCCAGTTCCAACTTTTTTTTTTTTTTTTTTCAAAAATAGGAGTTCAGAAATGAGTGGAGTTGGAAACATGTAAGTTGGGCTTGTTTAAACCAATAGTAAGTCTCATACGATGTTAAGGAAAGAAAAACCTTAGCCATCAGATATATGACAAATGTTAGCATTGATTCTGCAGGTCACTTTCTCAGAATTGCAAAGTAATTCTCTACCACGACATTCGATGAGGACAACGATCCATTTCATAGTGACACAGGAGATATATTTTATTCTGTAATCTGTAAGAACTGCTTCATGTTCACTGCTTTTCAGAACAGTATTTCACCCAACCATCTGAACAAGTCATTAGATTCCCACATATAAGGCTAAGGGAGTATTTCTACTTTTAAAAGTAGTACCAACCAAAATTAAAATAAGATCACTGGAATTATAAGAAGTCAAACCTTTGACCCAGGAATTCTATCTACGTCTAGGAATGTATCCTAAGACTGCCATCACAGCGGCAATAAGATGTTCATCATGGTGACATTTATGGCTGTGAAAAACTAGAAATAACCTAAATATCCAATAATGAGGGACTGGTTAATGAGATATTAAATCGTCATTAAAATAGTATCCAAAAAAATGCCTAGATGTAGAAAAATTCTCATGACATCCTGTTAATTAGAAGTTACAGAATTTGAAGCTGTATACACAGATGATCAGGTTTTATTTGTTTGTAGTTAACCATACTCCTCAGTTTATGGTACATGATAATCACTGAAATCCTTTATATATATACATTTTGTTCTAAGAAAATTATAAGGAAGAAAATGTATCAAATGTATATCTCTGGGTAGTGGAGCTCATGAGTTACATTTTAAACTTCTCCATATATTCCAAGTTTCCTACAATATGGAATATCAGCAAAAGGGCACTGAAAGAAGTCAAAATGGCTTTTATGAGTTTAAATTCCGATTAACATGATCTCTTTTAGACTTAAGGAATGTCTGATGCCAGGAGTAGAAGGTGACTTCCGGTGACTTCCACGCTGGGTGCCAGGCTGCTCCAGGGGTCTCAGGGCCACTGGCTGAGGGGGCAGACCTAGCCTGTGGAAGGCTACCCCAGGCTCATGTTCTCCTGACTAACAGTAGCTTTGCCTTTATTTATTCTCTATATATTTTTAACTCGCTGTCAAGTCAAACCCTTTTCAATGTATAAGTGAGGAAGCCACCACCCCGAAAAGTTAAGGGTCTTGCCTAGAGTCACACAGCTTGTTAATGGACGATCTCAGATTAGAATTCAAATATTGTTTATTGCTTATTTTATTTTATTTTTCCATCGCCATTTATTTCCTCTCTGCCCTCTTCCACCCCCACAAACCCCTTTTCCCACTCCCACACCATAATCACACTGTTGTCCCCATCCATGAGAGAACTCAAATATCCTAATTCAGATTATCTTATGTCCGCGCTGTGGTTCTATCTGTCCAAGGAAGAGCACATGTTTATAACTAATTGCTTCATAGTGGTAAGAGACCCACACAGAATCACCCAAAATTTCTTTCACGGCACCCCGACCCTCGCCCCATGACTATAAAACTTGAAAAAGGAGCCCTGTTTTAAAAATGCCACTGCAAACTAGTTGAAAATAAAGTATCAAACTTCCTTTACTATGTCAGTCTTGGTCTTCAAGTATCTTCTTTGAAAATGATCACTTGACTTGTTAATCTGTAGAGTAACAATTCACAGCACAAAGATGAAAAAGATGGCTGATCTATTGAGGACAGCTTCCTGTCATCCATGAGATAGCCATTTTATACATCCCATGGAAAACTAGCAGAAAAATAGTTTAAGGATTAAACAGTACATGATGTTAGTACAGCTAACACTTGCTTTTCCATGCAAAAGAAACATGTGGGAAACCTCAAAATCATTTTTCATCTTTGAGTAATTTGTGGTTGGGTTTTTCAAATACATCAGAACTTACTCCCATTGCAAGTGTTTTACTTAATCAAAGACTAAAATTTAGGTAGTCTTCAAAAGCCAAAATACCAAATACAGATACATTCAGATACTCAGTTAACACTGGAATCCTATTTAATGATGACGCCTGGTGAGCAGGTAAGTATATGGTCCAAAAGAGTCAAGTCTAATGATTAAAACGAAAGATTGAAGACATGCCAGGGAATAGCATGAGTAAATTTTCAGTAAGGTATCTGACCAAAAAAAGTCATGATAAAACCTTGCAGATGAGATGCGTGTGGATGAGTGGGTGGACAGACACAAAGACAGGAAATACAGTTTTTAGGATTCAACTCTATAAATAACCTTGCCAAGAGAAGTTACCAAAATCTCCATTTGCAAATGCAAAACCAATCTCTGATGTTACAACACCTTCAATATTCTACCTGCCTATTATTGCACAATTATTTCTTCGTGTCTTCTATTGTTTCAAAATTATTTCGCTTCTTGCAAGCAAAGAGGAAATGGTCTACCCTAGGTTTAAAACCCCGGAAAATACTCCCCAGAAGCATGACTAGTTTGCATCTTTTGGGCAGCCAAGATCAAAGTGATTTAAAATGTTTATTTTTAAAGTAAACCATTTACACTGATCTTTGAAAAACCCCTTTTACCCTTTAAGAACTGTATGTCTCCACAACCTTTTGAGAGACATACCCAAAGTCTCACTCTGTATTCAAGAAGGCACTGTTGGGATTGTCTCGCCTGATTTACCTGACACAGTCTCAATGTCAGCTCCATGCAGAGCAGAGTGGACCCAACGAAGGGCAGAAAAATGTGCAAGGCTGGACCTCGAGCCTAAGGGCTACCATGAGCCCAGGAAAGGTTAAAAAAAAAAAAAAAAAAAAAAAAGGCTGCAAACAAACCATACTGAGGGAGGAATCCTCAACACCGTTCCTCGGGATCACTTAAGACGGTAACCTTCATGGCTCTCCAACTTCTGTTTCCAGAGAAGGAAGTTACAACTTCAAGTCCAGTTCTTTCCAAATCATAGACACACACCATAAAACAGTATATACCAAATGCCACAAGGGCTCTGGGGGAGGGAGCGCCTTTCCTTTTCAAATCTGGAGGACGATTTGAATTGCATCAGGGTCACTGTATCTGGGGGAGTGTTCCCAGCCCCCTGACTTTATTTCGCATCTCAAACACAACCCTTCTTTTATGAAAACCCAGCTTAAATATTAATGTGTGTTTTCTTAAGGAAGTGGAAGGCAAATCAACTTCCTGGTACCCAGGGTATCTGATTTCTAAAATGGTCTAGCGCTGATTGTCACAGCTCCGCCAGATGTGAGGGGTGAAGCTCTGTAGAAACGGAAAGGCCGGCTTTCAGGCTCACTGCTGTGCGGGTCCCACGCCTCCCTGAGCTGCATCCTCTCACAGTATATTTTTGTTAGCTGGCTGCCGGAAGCCCTCCACTGCCCGGTTGTTTTGTGATCCTATAAGGACCTTCCCAGCCCTGCTGTCAGCCCAGACATTAAGAGTGTGTTTGTGTTGGTAAGTTTGGGAGGCTGGTTAAAATAATAAGTATTCTCATCAGCACCCCTGCTTCGGCAGAATGGACGCGGGTGGGGTTCAAGAGCCAGGTTCCCAAGTTTGCTAAAAAACCTATTTTGAGAAACCTTTGTTCTATACTCTCTTGTTTACCTCCTGCACCAAGAAACAATGTCTTTTGTTACCACCCCACCCCCCTTCTGTGACTGCTGAGTTTGTTTACTGACATTTTCAATACCAGGCAATACAAAGAGTTATTTCCTCATATTAATTCCAAATGTCACAAAGGACGAAATTTGGTTCCAAAGAAGCCTGTCTAACTAGATAAGATGCCCTCAGTTAGGAAAAAAAAAACGTAATAAAAATACATCTTGCTCCTTAATGTGGACCACCTAACCTTAAGGATCGTTCCCTGCCCTTCTCTCTCTGTGATTTGGAAGCTGCCTGGCTTGGCATTACTCGAACCAGGCCAGGCTGGGCCACAGCCACCCTCGTCTCTGCTTAGAGACATGTGGTTTGAAGAACATTCAGCTCCCTTGTTAACCAGAGTCCACGATGCCCACCAAGTAACTGGTAAGCTTTTTTTAACAAGAAAAAAAAAAAAAAGTTGTTTATCAATAGGTCCTGTAACTTACCAGAGGATGATCCATAGATCATTTATAGACTTTTAAGTTCATTCCTTCCACAGACAGTTGTTGTGCACCAGGCCAATCACCAGGGACACGGTGGCGAGCCAAAGCAGACACAGTCTCCCCATCCACCCAGCCTTCACTGAGCTTAAGACTCAAAGAGGAGGCAGATGCGAATCTAAGGGTCACCTAAAAAAGCATGTCATTACAGCCCAACACGGGCATTCTGGGGGAAAGGGACCCATGCTGTGGGAGTAAAAACCAAGAGGCCTGACCAATGTGGGGGCTCAGAGAAGCTTTCCTGGAAGTGGGGTCGAAGGATGAAGAGCAGGTAAGTAAGCACAGAGGGTGGGAAGAACTCCAGGCAGAGGAATCAAACTGTAGAAGAGTCCCAAGGTCACAGGGAGAATACGTGTAGGCTGAGGGCTGAGAACGCTGGGCCAGTGAGCCAGGCAGATCAGACCACCAGGCCCTGGCCTGCACTGTGGACTGAATCCAGGTGGGATGCCACTGAAGGATTCTAGCTTCGCATCCAGTGCACCCCTATCTCCTGCAAAACTCATCAAGATCTGGTCCAAACTAAAGACAGAACACTCTGTGCCCTGCACATCTCCCAATCAAAGGTGCTGGTTCTTTTGTTATATTTTAATTACCGTTGACATTCAATATTGCATTAGGTTCAAGTATACAACATAGTGGTTAAACATTTACATACCTTACAAAATGATCCCCCTGATAAGTCTAGTACCCACCTGACACCATACATAGTTATTACAAAATTATTGACTATATTCCCTGTGCTGCACTTTACATCCCCGTGACTATTTTGTAACTGCCAATTTCTGGTTCTTAATCTCTCAAAGGTGTTCAATTTTAATGTTAGTTTTCAAGAGTTTCAAAAAAAGAGTATAAGCCTCTGGTTTAAAAGGTATGCCTCTCTTTTAAGCCAATCTTATATAGTGACAACCTGGATAGATACAGGTACAGATGTAAACTTACTGAATTAATCCCTCCCTTATAAAAGTCCTAAAATTATTTTAAATGATGGCTACATTAACACTCAACTTTCCAAGCACAAAATGTAAAATCCAGTTCTACAAGAAAAAATAGACCACCTGGGAGAATACCAATAGGAAGAGAAAAGAAAACCAAATTATCATCTTCTATGATTTCTTCTCCAAATCTTTTAGGATTCATGATCACCAAATCTTACCACCTCAAGTGAGGAAAAAAAGAAAAAACATGTATTGAACTAAGGTTACATGGTAGCCAAGAAATTCACAAGCATTGTTTAATAGTGAAAATAGAACATGAGGGAGAAAACAAGTATCTTTCTCCAGTGACTCTGTTACTATATACAACAAAATGAACAGAAGTAAAAAAAGATTACTCATGTTATAATTACAAACAGCTACGATGTTTTGAATGATGCCGCTATTGGACACTATCCTTGGAGTTAGGATCTGCTATCATTGTCATTTTACTTTACAGATAAATCAACAGGAGCCTAAGTGATCTGTCCAAGGTCACTGTGGTGACCAAAGTCTATTGCTCACCCCAAATATCTGTTTTCTCCTTCATGTGAATAACATCTTTAATATTTATCTAAACATGTAACTGCCCAGAATAAAAACCCTATTTCCCAGACTCCCTTACAGCTAGGTAACCACATGACCAAGTTCTGGCCATTGAGAAGCAAGCAGAATGCTGTATGCAAAATCCAGTGTGTTAAGACAAGGAATCTGTCCTGCCCCCTCCTTCCTTCATTCTGCTACTACCAGGCTTCTGGGACATTGGATATTGTCTATGGATATTGGACAGCAGAAATGAGGCCACCCTCCAGACGGTGGAAGAATGTGGTAGAGAGAGCATGACTTGAGGGCTTGGTGGAGCCGAGCCTCCCCCACATCCCTGGGCTGCTTACTTCCAGGCTTCATGGATGTGAAAGTAATAAAATTCTGTCTTATTTAGGCCACTGTTCTGTTTTGGTTTGGGGTTGGGGGTTCAGGGCACAGATTCCCTCACTTACAGCGAAATCTAACCACGGCTGTTTGCAGTCACGTAGAGAAAAGCGTGATACTCTGAGTAAATTATTTAACCTCTTGATTTCCTGATATATAAAACAGGACAAGTAATGCCAATCTCATGTTGTGTGCATCACATGAGCTACGACGTAACTGTAATGTTTAGCACAGTCTCGGACATATAATAAGCCTCAGAAAATGTTAGCTTACTGCCACCATCACTGACACCGCTGGAAGTTGCAGGGGCTTCTCTTAGAGCTGATCTTGAAGATCTCTCTAGAGATAACATAAATATGGCTTAAGTGGAGCCAGAGCACCTGGGGGGAGCTGCACTATCCATGGGGCTCTGGTCATAAGCAGCTGAGGGATCCAGCTGTTGGACCATTCGTACTGCCTTCTGCTTCCATCTTCACTTCCAAAGGAAGTCTCCCCTAAGCTGGCCAGCCCTCCACTCCCTAACTTCAGGAACACTGAGACTGCCTAAGCTTCAGTGAGTTTTCTCCCCACCCCACCAATCCTTACATTAAGAACACACATTATTCTGCAAGCAATGAGAACAGGGGCTATTGATGGCACATCTTTGTGTCCTACCACCTGGGGTCAGGCACTAAGAACTCGTACACATATTAGAGGGGTTACTTCTCAGCCAGGAAGTCGTGTCCTAACGTTAGCATGGAAGGCAACAGTCACACACAGTCCAAATTACCCTTGAAAACCACTTACATCATCCATAAAGCACCACACATTTGTGCATTTGTGTTTACAACCCACTAAAAATTGAGAACCACCGAGCTGAAGTAAACAAAAGTCTCTGTGCTCATATCTGGGCATGCAAATTCTTCTGCCTTTAAGAAAATAGAGGTTACCAGATATGTTTTACGAGGTCAGAACTGAATGAGATAATCCGTACAGAACCTAGCACCTAGCAGGTGGAACAGTATTTCCTGGATAAGGATCTAGTTCTTACTCAATTCGATCCGAAAGCACACCATTTTCTGAAAAGCTGGAGAGAGCTGACCCAGGGCTTCCCCCCTTTTCAAGCTGGCATTTCCACTTTTAGCCCCACTGACCAGCCAGCACCCCTGGAGAGTTTCTAAATCATCTGAATCAGTTAAAATGTGAGCATGGTGTGACTCCCACAATGCCAATGACAGCTTACCCTCACCTTGGGCAGATTCAAAGTGTTTGCTCTTTTTTCCAACATAAACAAGCTTTGAAGCAATATTAAGGCAAACAAAAGAAATGTGGTTCCCAGGAGTTCACCATTTCTTCTGAAGAGCCCAGGTACCAAGGGCTCGGTGCCCATGTCTGGGATGCCAGATGTCAGTGTCACCACTTCTGGAGCTCAGGCAGGGACAGCTGGGTGCACACCTGCCAGCCAACCAAAACCTGAGCTGGAGGCCTGAGATCCATTTTTAGCTCTATCTTTGGCTCAAAACTGACCCGGCTGGAGGACTCACCAAAAGGGCAGACCTTTCTAGATCTTGAGGAGGAAGAAGGACGGGCCAGTGGATACGTTTATGGACCGTCACCCACACAAAACCACAAACGTACTCAGGGACTGCCTTTAGAGGGAAAGCTCAGCTCCAACTCTCTGGAGCAGCATGTCCGCTAGAAATGTAATGCAAATCACAGATGTCATTTTAAATTTCCTGGCAGCCACCTTTTTTAAAAGGTGAAAATAACCACGTACATTAATTTTAATAAATACGTTTTATGGACCCCAACATAATCCACAATATTATCGTTTCAACATGTAATCAGTATTTCTAAAATATTGATATGTTTTACAATCTTCAAAACCCAGTGTGTTTTTTACACGTACTGACCTCTCAATTCGGACTGGCCACTTTTTGTCAGTGGTCAGTAGCCACACCCAGGTAGGGGCTACCACACTGGACAGTGTGGCTCCAAGAGAAAGGTGACCAACCTGCAACCCACAGACCAATTTTGTTCGGGCTTTGATTTGTGTTTGATTAGTTGCTATCATTCAAAATCAGATTTCACAATAAAATACCCGTTTCTGGCTTCTGCTGAAAGGTCCTGTCTGCAACCCTGGGTTCCAGTGCTCCGCTAGCAACAAGCAGGTGGGGCTGAGAAGTGACGGCAGCACCTCCCTTCAAAAGGAGCATTCCGCCTGCCAGTTGCTGCAGTCCCTATCAGTCCCCACTGCTTCACGTCCTTAGATTTCCTGCAGGGCCATACCCCAGCTGGCATAATAAACAGCTCAGCCACAACCTATGGAGATAACATCGGAACTATTGGCTTGTTTAATGTGGTGAATTTTGAAAAAGAAATGTATTTATGTATTTGTACTTTATTTGTTTTCCTCCCACTTACCATTTATGTTACCATGAACCCTGAATTTAAATGGGGTCACATACACGCAGAAGAAACAAATCCGTGCCTATTGCTTCAGGAAAGGGCGGAAATCAGCCCGGGGAAGAAAGTGATCCTGTTTACTCTGTTTTTCAAATAACTGAAGACATAAGACTGAGAAGGCTGAGAAGCATTAGAACACCTTGTTATTCAAATATATCTCTAAAAGGACCCTGCTCTCTGAAAACATGAGCATATATAAACATAGTTCTCTGTGTGGTGCTTATTTCCCGCATGTAGTTAATCACCCAACCAGTCTCCTCTCTGCAGCTCGCTGTTTCTCTGAGACCGGTTTCCTCTTTCCATGACCCCTTGTCGAGACCTGGCACAGGGGCCATGGCCCCACCCAGCCCCTCTCAACTCCAGCCCCACCCACTGGAGATTTAAGAGTCTTCCACCACTCCTCCTGGATACTTGTTTTCTCTTCACATCAAAACCATCCAGGGACATCTAGATCTAATCCAACGTCTCAGCTGAAGGCTCAAGTCATTTCATCAGCTACCCTACTGGTTCCGTCACATCAGGCTAATAATAACATGAACAACACGACAGTAATAATACAGTGGCTTCAACTGTGATGTGGGCATTAGCTTCTAAAGTCAGGGTATACGATAAAAATTACGTACAGTCAAAATAGTGTTTGAAAATCCCACAGAGGGTGTGGTATACATGTGTTTACAACCATATACATTAATGTCTGTCCTTTATACAAAGCCTGATCATCAGCAGTCCTACATCTAGAACTCACTCAGAGACATGTGCACAGTGAGTGGAATGGAGAATATTATTTAAACTGTTCTTTTACTCTTGGCATTCTTTTCTCTTTATTTATTTTTTTGTTCAATTACACAGTTGAAATTAGAATGCACAATGAAAATCGACTGTGATGATAATTTTATGATACCACTGGCTAAGCACTGACAATGTACTGGACCCCAACCACTTTATAAATATTCTATTACCATCTTCACAAAAACTCTAGGATGCAGGAATCATTCTTTTGGTCCTCATTTTATAGAAACTGGCTTGGAGTGGTCAAATAATTTGCCCCAAATCTCGCAGCTAGTAGGTAGTGGGGTCAGCAGCTGACCCCAGTCTGTCAAAGAATCCCCCTTTTCAATAATAAAGCCATAACCCCCAGCTTCACACCTCCTGTTTTCTGACTACAGGCTGGAAATACGTCTGTAAGTCCCACTGAGTGAATCTGAGCGTTCACCCACCTCCTCTCCACAAGACGACAAGCCACTCCACATCTTGGGCCTGTCCTGTATTCCCATTTCTCCAAACATTTCTGTGTCTTCTCCAATCAGTGAAAATCCACTAAGTGTTTACAGATGGCGAGTGCTTAGTACCCAAAGTTCAGAAGACACCCAAACCAACCACAATTCCCACGACCAGAGAAAAGTTTTCAAATGTTTATTATTTAGAGTTTACTGGGAGGGGGGCCAGGTCTCTCCCTTCTCTCTCAAGACTCCATGAGAAAGCAACTTTAGTAAGCCACCACATAATTTACATTTTCTCATTTTCTTCTGTAAAAAATTATAAATCTCTGTATAATTTCCCACAACATTTAACAGGAGAATATTGAAACTAAGAAATGTCTTATGGATAAAAATGTCACGCTCCCATAACTATGTCACATTCTATGACTAAATAATCTCCTAGACTTTCTGCGGATCTGCATACCAGTACTGTAAATACAACTGAAAAAATATAAGTAATAATTTATGAAAACTAATTTGCATTTCCAAATATAAAATGTGTAAAATCCAACTAATTAGCAAGAGTGAGGGCTGAGGTGTTTCTATAGCAACTATAAAAATGCTAAATTATTTTTTTCTCCAAAGTGTTTTATATCTGCCTCATTAATGTTTGTTTTTCCCATTTGTTTTGTGGATATTTCCGAAGCGAAAGATTTCAAAGACTGCAGAGATTCTCTGCTTTGTTGCAAAGTTGAAGAAGAGGTTTCTCTCTGAAAGTGTTTCGTGCACCAACAGCGATGTGCATGAAACTGTACTTGGCAGAGCTTCTTGCATGCCAGTGGTTCCCCTTTGTTCTTAATTCCACCTCAATTCTCCTTTTCTCTGACTGCCCTGGGTTTTCTTCATGCATCTCTGCTGAAGAGACGTTAACTAAGGTCAGTTTTTCATCTTTCACCTTTAGCTGCCACCCCGGTAATTCCCAGGAGCGCCCGCCCCAGGCAGGCAGTGTCCACTCAGCTGGTGATGAAGAGCTGCTAGGACCACCTGGCGGAGCTTGGACAGTGACCTCCAGCCCTGGCTCTATTTCCCTCACCTGAAAATAAGGTAGATGGAAATGGCTTATATTTAACATTCTCTGTAAGTCCCTTTTCCAGGTTTTTAGTCCCCTCACCAAAAAAAAAAAAAAAAAAAGCCCCATCTTAAACTCATGGCCTACAGTTTCCATGAGGCAACAATTTTTTTCTTAAACTCATGGCCTACAGTTTCCATGAGGCAACAATTTTTTTTTTTAGTGGCCTTTGAGCTGTTCTTGTTTATTACTCTTTAAAACATTAGTAACTGAATATTATTTCCTATGTATATACCTTAACTTATTTAACCATTCTCTATTTTTAAAAGATTTTGTAAATACTGTTGTAATGAACACAGTTGTAAATAAATATTTTTTTCATTACGCCAGATTCCCATATGTGCAATCCTTGGGTCAGAGTATTAGTATTTTTAAGTCTCTTGATGTTATATGTTTGAAAATCCCTCCTCTCAACAGCTATGGTTTTTTGTTGTTGTTTTATTACAGTTTTCATTTAACACTATTTTGTATTCATTTCAGGGTTGTACAGCATAGCAGCTAGACGTTCATCTAGGTTACAAAGTACTCCCTCCAATAATCCAGGTGCCCATCTGGCACCAGTACCGTAGGTAGTTATTACAATGTTGTTGACTATATTCTCTATGCTTTACCTTACATCCCTCTGAGGCAGCAATTCTTAACCTTGGATCAAATAATCAATTGATGGGCTTCAAAAGGACCATGAGTTCCTTGAACTCCTTGCAAACAAATGTTTATTTCAATGGAAAGATGCATGGGTTGAATTTCTACTTGAGGCTCTAAGCTCCCGGAGAGTAGGACAATGTCTCTGTCATGTGTGTCCCTCCCAGCACTTGGCAGGACAAGGCTCTATCTTAAACCAGCAGTCCTTCATGGTGTCCCCTAAGCAACCCTGCAGACTTCATGCTCTGTTCTCACTACCACCTTGCCACAGTTCTGTGATGTTACAAATCTACCTCATACATTTTACCCCTTCTTAAACTTCTCTGTACTCAAACAACACTATGTAATCACACTGGACAAGTTCATCTTTTCTGTTCCTTTATCCCTTACAACTTGATTACAAACTCCTTGAGGCAAGAGGCTTGTCTGATATGACTGTCCTCTCCCTCCTAAATGCCTAGTACAGTGGAACTCACAAAGTAAGTAGATGCTCAATAAATATATCTGACCAAGGTAAACTACAACAGTAATTAACAAAAATTATTTAATTATCTTTATGTAATTAATGAATACAATAGGAAGAAGACACACATATATAGCATATGTATAATATATATGAATATTCTTAATATGGCAACCACCTTGTTCTTACTTGCAAATGACCTTTGACCCCTGCCTGAGAAGACAGGCTCCTCTGTGTTTTTTAGTCTTTTTTCTCTTGTGCCTCTGGTGTCACTAATTCATGCCATGTCCATTACTCAAGTTCAGTAGCAACTTGACATTTATTCCCAAATTCCTCTTTGCAACTTCCTTGCTTTAGTAAAATGAAATTGAAGACTCTAGTCCTCGATTATTCTGTAAAATCATCTCCCACTGTTTGACTGGGAGTTGGGGGAGCTAAAATATCTTAAGAGTTAACAGTGCTACCAACCTTGAAGGAGATGCATATAATCTTTCCCCCAAATAAAGGGCAATCATACCCATGCGGGGCGGGGGGAGCTTAATGTGTGCTGAAGATTATAATTGGCTCTTATTTCTTAAATACTTGGGTTCCAAACAGAATTCTCTTCCAACTCTCTAATTCCCTAAATTCTGCCACGTTCCAACCAGAACGACAACACAGAACAATGGAAGTAACTCTGACCTGTGGTTCTACCTGGCCACGTGGAGCCAGGCAAAAGAATGCCATCACACACAGTTCTTGAACACAGATAATCCTGCATGTGAGCCCACAGGCGTGCGTGCGTGTGTGTGTGTGTGTGTGTGTGTGTGTGAGAAGACAAGCAGGCTTTGCCCAAGAAATACCCAGCTCCACTTAACTCTAAGCTAAGTTTAATCCAACACTAATTCCCAGTCTTTCTGATGGGTGTTATTTATACCTTCTGTAGAGCACGCGGCATCACGTCGAAATGATCATGAACAATAACGATATCCTTAAAGGACTGTACCGTTGACAAAGAGCATATACTACAACCAACCCAGCTGGAAGGGATTCACTTAAAATGCCCCTTTAGCAATCGCTGTAATAATTTAATACCATTAGTCTCCGTCTCAACTGTAAATGGCCTTAATGGACCCCGCAGTGTTCCTTCAGATTATATACCGATATTGGGGCACAGCTTTCATGCTCACATTACCGCCGCTAATTGTAAAGCCCTTGTGTTGGATACACTCGAGTGTTGCAATAAGCGTCTTCGGTTAACTTCTTAAGGGCACAGCTTTAAAAGGAGCATTTGTCAGCACGATAAAAAGGCAAGAAAATGTTTCATCTGGTTTCAACGTCGAGGGGGATCCTGAAAAGTCTGATTGCCTCGCTCCTTACGTCTTTGCAACAAGCACTGTTGCTTCAAAACTTATTAGCAGGCATCTCCTCAAAGGATTTATTTTGATAGTTCATGAATGTGTTGTCACACAGCATAATTAAAGCTTACAGAACTATTATCAAAACACAGAGGAAATGTGCTCAGGGAGGCTGATGGCTACCCGGCCGCCTGTGTCTGCGCTTCCCACAGGATGTGCGCTGACTGACCAGCTGGCTTCCAAGTTCTGACACTAGGCATATGGAGGAAAGTGAGGCCTCGGGGTAAAGAGCGCAGGCAGGCTTCAGTGAGCAATCAATTACAAGTAACAGCCAGCCCCTCGTGGTGACTGTATATATTCCCACCATCACACACTGCCAGCTTGCCTCTATTTTGAATGCAATAAAACTTGTAGGGAGCCGACTCATGTGAAACTCTTAAAGATATATGGTAGGGATTAACCATAAAAACACTAATTAAGGATGGGCTGAGGAATTAGGGGACAGGCAAAAAGGCTCTCCGCTTCGCAGTCTGTATATAATGAAGGAAAGGGACTGAACACAGTCTTTTCTGTTTTCTGAAGGCTGGCCATTGGTATGAAGGTAGAGTCTGCTTGGGCAATGCAACGTCACGTGTTTCTCCAAGTGACTCCTCACCTCGGTGGTATTCAGAGAGAGACAGATGGGCAGAGAACAAAAGAATAGAACGTGGAAGCACGTTTGTATTCAAAGTGTCTTTTTTTTTTTTTTAGCATTTGACTCGAAACATTTTTTGTAATTCACTGCATAAAATATTAAAAAAGAATTGTGAAATTAAACAGCTCTATTTCCAAGATGTCCCTGAATTTGGATCTTGCCCTTCCAGCTCTTCCCTCAGTATCGTCAAGTTCCTGGACTTATTTCTCTGCTTCGGGAATTGTGAAAGATTGGGGTCATTTGCCATCGGAAAAATCTATGCTTCATTTGTACAAAACAGTACTCTTAAGCAAATATTAATTTATTTTCTATATCTGCATCAGAATTTTCACACACAAAAAAAACTAAATACTGAGTTTGTGCAATTCACTTTATGCAAATAACTTTAGACAAAAGAAGAGAATGGAGAGGTTACCAAGTGCTGGTTTTATCATAGGATATGACAGTTACATGACAAGTACGGTTCTAAAAACACTACAAAGCAGGAATTATGCCTATTGTATAGAAAAGGAAGTTGAGGCTGAACCAAGTAAAGCCTTCCAACTGGTAAGGAAAATGCTAAAATTCAAACCCAGTTCTGTGTGATGCCCAAGCTACGCTGTTTTCATAAGTCTTCCCACTGCCCTTCTGCCTCAAGGTGATAACCATGAAGCTCGCTGTGTTGTGGGTCCTAAAAACATATTCTCAAGGAGTAACACCTTTGGTCCAGAGAAGACCTACGTACACCCTATTATATTTGTAAAGTTACCAACGTGCATAATTTGGGACATGCAGCCCGTGATAGAAAAGGATTGGGTTTACTTTTTACATTAGCCTGCCTTTTACTAACAAAAACAAAATCCTAGCGCTCGTTCTCAAACCTCCCACTCTGTTCAAATGTATAGGAGAAACCAGAAGCATCCTAAAAGAACAGTCACAACTATCTTGCTTACCACTAAATAGCAAGAATTGTGACAGAGAGAGCCCACTGATAGGAAATCAACCCATGTAAAAATAATCAGGCCTTGCTGTCTATAGAAAACCATCCTCGGTTAAATGTAGAGTTGGAGGAAAGAGTGGGAAATGGGAGAGGGGAGGGACAGCCATATGAGAAGCAAGCATGTTTTCTTAACAATTCACAGCTTTATGAGTTTGTTTCTTTGGAATCAAAATTCTTTCTTTAGATTGCTACTAGGATTACTTAAGCAAGGAAAGACTAATTGCCAGTGAAAACAGTGGTTGAAGTTAATAAATTCATTTCCTAGAATGGGAAAGCCAACAGTATTCAGACAAAAATCTCCATGACTTGGGCCATGCCCACTGATGAGATCCCAGGACCCTACACTCTCTACAAGCCAGTTTCTGGAGTTCCAAATGCTCAACAAATCCAAGCATAGAAGCCACTGAGGTCACTTGTCATAGACTTCTAATTGCTGACCGGAAGACGGGTCCTGAGAACAGAAACCTCACCTTCACAAACTTTACTGGTCCTACAGTTGACAGCCCAAGACTAGAAAATGATAACTTATAGCTTAACTAACACACCTACCGGAACTTCTTAGAGTAACTATGCAGTTTTTCCAATGTTATGGCCTTTGTTTGATATATTTTTGGAATGTGACTTTTGGAAATAAAGTCCTACTGCAAATAAAACCAAACAAAACATTCAGTATTCGTACTTTATAATCTAATGCAACAAAGAAAAATCATCCAAGTTGACCACCTGCTTGACTCCTAAAGCTTGCTTGGCTCTTTTTAAACACAGCCCCCAAAGATGAAGACTTGTTGCCATCAAGGATACTCAAAATAATATGCTACAAGTTGAGGGGCAAACAAGGTTTATAGAAATGAAATAAGCTGATGGCTCCCCCAAAAGAGCAATTATTCACTTGGAATGTGTAAGTGGGGGTGTTCTTCTTTAAAAAATAAATACATCATCTGACTCCTTGTACTCATGCTTTAGAGAATCACATCTAAATGAGAATGATAAAGTGAGGCTCACGGGTCAGCTAGACTGGCCAGTTACCAACCACTTACAACTGAGCCAGAACCTGGTGTTTACACACCAACGTAAGTAAAAAGCCCTACCTTGCCTGTTCCTGAGGCCTTGCTGTGGCCAAGAGCAAGTGTCTGAGGTTGTGAAGAAATTTCAGCTACATGCTTCTCAAGTCCTTGCATTACTTATGGGACATGTACAGAAGAATTTGCAAAATCCTTTGGCCACCAGAGCCATGCATTTCCTGGGTCTGCTGGGCAAACTCAGCCCACACAGAAAGCATCTGTCTGACCTCTCCTTCCAAGTCAGAGGTCAAAGGGGACTGAAAGTGAATCATCTCTTCGGTGGTTTATAACGACCTTCCCTTGACATCATGTGCTAAGCTATACACTGACTCTGCTCTTCTTATATTTTACACTCTGATTGATGTTAGAGAATTCTCCCAGAAGGAAAGCGATTAAGTGATTTCCAGAGAGGAAAAAGGGTTGTTGAGGTTTCCAAGCAAACATGCCAGATGCCCAGGGAAATAATCTGGGATGTTCCCATGCAGAATTCTATAACTGTTGCCCAAGAATGTGTTATGATTTTTGTTTTTCCTGCACAGTGTATACATGACATGACATGCTTTTATTTATTGGAGCTGATTTACCCACACTGCTTTATTGTTGACCCGCTTTTATTTCTTCCTTAACCTTATTAACCCTTGGTAGTATTTGACAGCTTAACACCCCCCATCACTCTGCAACGTTCACCCTGAGAACCGACGTGGAACTAATAGCAGGTTTTTTATTTCCAATCTTTGAGGTCACAAGCAGCTGCCCTAGCCTGAACCCTGAAAGATTTTTCTGTAGGTAGTTCTCTTTCAACGGGTCGTCTCCTTAATGTATCTCTACAGGTCTGCCTGGATGTTTGAAATGAGATGTGATTCCTGCTAACTTTAGTCACCACCAACATACACCTTGGAAGAGGGGGAATAAGTTTTGCCTTTGGAAAAATGCCCTGAGCAATTCAAGTGAAACAACTTGGTAATTCTCTTCTTGGGTGTTTTATCACTTTTCAAGTTATATCCAAGTAGTGTCCATATGGGGACACCTTTGATTGTCTCAACAAAATCCACCAGTGAAACAAACTCACAAACTTCTATTACCTGGTGTAAGGGTGAATGAAATGGAGCATGGTGGGTGAGATTTCCTAGCTCTGTTTTTCAGCCTGGATTGATTAACTCTAATAAATTCAGGGAGGTGATTTCAGATGATGCCCGTCAAGCTGGATCTTACAGCCCAGTTGTTTATTATTTCACACTGCCTGGGGCTCAGTCTTTGACATTCACCACCCAAAAAGGTCATGAAGTCAAATTCTACAGCCAGATTTAGTACGTATTTTGATGAGCAGGCTTCTGTGTTAATGAAGACTAGTTTTCTTATCATTGAAACTTAGGGAAGAAAAATTCCAGGTTGAACACCAATATCCCCAATTCAGGAAAATCACACTTTTAAATGTCCATGTCAGTGTAAGAACATTTTAGACCACAGGGAAGAAAGAGGACATAGAGGAAAGTCAGTCAGTGGTAACAAACCAAGCCCACATAAAAATTAACAACTGTGGGTGCAAAAATAACATTTCCCACCAACAAAGATGGGAAAACCTGAGCCAACAGAGTCCATGGCTCAAATGCTTCCTTAATGGGGACTCCTAGGCTGGCCGCCACTATTCTCACCACCCCAAAGATGCTCCAGGCCTTTGTTCCCTGGCACAGAAAAGGCCTGGAAGCTGGACTCTCAGTTTTCTCTGCTCTGTACAAGTTGGAACTACAAAACTTAGAGGCCATCCACATTCTCAAACTTTTCTTCTCCCTTAGCTTAGTGCAACCCAAGATATTTACATCAATGACATCAGATTAACAATTTTTTTTTAGAACTTCTACCTGGGAAGAGAATAGCATGAGAGACAAGAACAGGGTCAGCGCCACTTTATTTTCTAATAACCAAACTTTTCTTTTTCTGTCCCTCACACTCCCTGTGTCTCTAAGTTAAAAGGGAAAAATTGGCATCTGTCTACAGCACATAGAAATTCCCATGTGGGGGGAAAGTCAACAAAACAAAAAGTGAAGAGAATAAAGGGATAGGGTCTATTTCATTTGGTTTGGGCCCTGTCTAGTTTCCATTAACCCCAACCAGTTGGCTTCTCTGGCCTCAGGCATCTAACTGGACCATTAGTGCATATTCTCATGACCGTGACGTCCAGGATCCATTTGTTTCCTCCATTAGAAAACAGGAAGAGGGTATTCCAGCACTTCAGCAGGGCCAGTGCCACTGTCTGAGTAGCCTGATTTTGTCACAAGTAAGAACTCCTCAGTTGTACAGGACTCCCAATCCTTATTATTGGTTAAACACATGGATATTATGCTCACTCACTTTGAAGACCTGAATTCTTCTCAGAGAGGTACCAAATTCCTCCTCCTATTAATCTATGGTTTATCCTAGACCAGGCCCAAACCCCATCACTTCCCCATTAACCCTACTCCGCCAAGTCACCACTGAAATAATGTTTCTTTAGGAAGCCTTCTCAGACCACTGCTCATTCCCACATTGGGTTAGGCTGCCCTGATATACCCTCTCCTTGTCTAACACTCAACATTCAATCATTATTTACTGTCATTCTCCCCCACACTACCAGACCTTAGCATGCAAAATAATCTACAGGGAGCTTGTCAAAAATGCAAATTCTCAGTCATCTGTTCCCAGAAACTCTGATTCGGACAGAGGCTTCGAAATCTTTATTTGGCCAAAGTGATTCATACACAGGTGACCCTCAGATAAGCACTGTCCCGAAGTTTGCCCTATGAGGGTGGAGTTTACATCTTAATCATCGTCATTTCCCCACTACTCAGTGCTGGGCCTACCATGTGGCTGGCATTTGAAAAACACTGAATTGAAACAAGGATATTTTGAATCTGTTTCCTCTTTTTCCAGCCCTCACACATCAGCTGCTCAGCAGGGTAGACCATCACTGAATCTTACATAGATATTTGTAGCTCCTGAGTTGTACAAAGTACTTTCAAGGTTGTCATGCCCAGGGTTCCCCAACTCATATGGATCTTTCATTTACTCTCTTTTGGACGAATGAACTTCAGCCCATTCCTTTTCCAAATAAAGCTTACAAGGGAAAAACTGACATGAACTTGGCAAATACGGGTTTCTATTATTAAAAGCAGGTTGACGTTGGGACTTTGTGCAATTGCTTTCTACTTTATGAAGTGCCTCTATTTTAAGTGTGTGGATAGTGCTTGAAAAATCCCAGCAGGCTCTAGATGAGACAGGATCATCCTCATTAATACTAATGGGAGCTGAGCTCCCGCACTAAAGAGGAACACATCCTTTGAGTCAAACCTAGTAGGTGGCACGATGGGAACAGGAAGACCTGGGGTGGGGGGGGGGAATAAGAGAACAACCCTTAATTTCATTCTATCCAAGAGTTTGGTGACATGATAGGGAGAGAGAAACCAATTAAGATGTCCAGTTATAAAAATAGTCACGGGGATGTAAAGTACAGCGCAGGGAATATAGTCAATAATATTGTAATAACTATGGACGGTGCCAGGTGGGTACTAGACTTATTGGGGTGATCACCTCATAAGGTACATAAATGTTTAATCACTATGCTGTACACCTGAAACTAATATAGTATTGTATGTTAACTGTAACTAAAAAATAAATTAATAAAAAAGAAACAGAAAAAATAAATGATGGCAGCTATAAGAAAAAGAGATCTCTTGCCCTTTGAGACAGCATGGAGGGACCTGGAGAGCATTATGCAAAGCAAAATAAGTCAGTCAGAGAAAGACAAGTACCATATGATCTCACTTATTTGTGGAACATAACAAAATAAGCTGTTGACCAAAAGAGATCCAGAATCATGGAAGTAGGGAACAGACTAACAAACCTCAGAGGGATGGAGGGGTTGGGGGGGGTAGGAAGAGATAAACCAAAGAACATATATGCATATATGCGCAACCAATGGACACAGACATTAGGTTGGGGAAGGCAGGAGGGGGGTGGGAGCGGGAAGGAGGGGGTCATTGGGGAAGAAAGAGGGACATCTGTAATACTTTCAACAATAAAAAAAAAAAAAAAAGATAGACTCCTAGGCTAAGAAAGTCTAAGCTTCTGAAAAGATGCCATCAACATTCTAAGCAATTGAAATAGTACCATATTAGGGTAGGAGATGAAACACTTATTCACTCATCAGTTATTTATTTAGCATATATAGGGCTGGAATGGAATGATGAACAAGAAGAATAAAGTATCTCTTCACACTGAATCATTATTCCATGGGTGGCAGTGAGAGAATCATGCAATTGACAAGGAAACACAAAAGATATTCCAATGAGAGCAGGGGTCTCATCTGTGTTGCTCACTACTACATCCCCTACACCAAGCACAGTAGTGTGGATGCAATAAACATTTGTTAAAGGATGAATGGAGGGTTGAACGGATAAATGGATGGCTAGATGTAACGATGGGAGGGAAGGTGGGAGAAAAAGTGAACAAGAAAGGCTTCTCTGAGAAGGTGACATTTGAACTAAAAAGCAAAAAAGAGGCAGTCATGAATGTTCTGGAGGGAAAGTTCCAGAAAGAAGAAACAGCAAGTTCCCAGGGCATCAACAGGTTTGGCCTGTCAGAAGGAGGCCAGTGAGGCTCCAATGTGGTGGAAGCAGCCTGGGCAATAGCAACCATGTCAGGGTTGGAGATCGGTGCCCATGGAGAGGACCGAGGACGGAAAATAGTAAGGAGCTGTGATAGTAACTTTGTCCATCCAACTGGCATTTTCAGAACCTCTGATACATAAAAGACAATGCAAATTGCTATGGAGAATACAAAGGTTCCTTTATCCCAAGGTGGGTTAGACAGAATTTTATAAGAATAAAATTTAAGGTATTTGTGTTGCAAACAAAATGGAAGAATCAATCACATGTGTTTCGCAACCTTAAAATATGTACAAGACGTCATTTTTGATAGCTATTATCTTTGTGATACAAAGATTTAAACAAACTGATAATAAAAATGCTACGATTCAAATAAGGAAATCCTCAATGAGAAGAAAACAGAGAAGTTACCAAAAAAGGGCATGTAAATAATAAATACACACATGGTAAATGCCCAACCACACTGGTAATAAGAGAAGTGTACACTTAAGACCAATTTTCATCTCTTAAATGAGGAAAAAGTAAATTTAATGATAATATACAATATTGGCAAAGAGCTACTCACACAAAAAAATAGACTTGCGCACTGGGAAGTCAAGCTGTTGGAAAACCATTTGATGTTATGCACTGAGAGCCATGAAAATGCTTATAATGTCTGAAGAGGTCATTCCTCTTCTGAGATTCATCACAAGGCTTTCCTACGAAGTCCTAGGGTTCTGCAGAGGTGCATCAAGGCCTCTGGAGAGTATTACAAAAAGGAAAGAAGGGGTGTAGGTACTCTACCCCATGACACACAGTTCTGTTTTATGTACTCAGGATCTTGAATATATGAGTTCACTGAAAAAGGAAGTGCTGGTACTTAATTTAAAAAAAAAAGAAGACTATATCTTAAAGAAATAACCCAAATTATAAAATTAACTACAAATACGAATATGTTCATCAGTATTATTTATAACAGTGAAAAATGAAAAAAGTTTAATTTTCAATAGTAGGAAAATAATTTATTATTCATTCAATATGAGCTATATAAAGACATGAAAAATTATATGTATAACATAATATCAGAATCATTTTATGTATAATTACATAACTATATATAATTGGAATTTAAAACAAAAAAATACAAAATTGTAGCTATACCATCATAACATGGTAAAGATGTACATGAATTAAAAATGCAGTGAGTATGGTTGGATTGTGGGATTTTTTTGTGTGTTTTTTTCCTTTCTGATTTCTATCCCAATTTTTCTGTAATCTAGTTAAATTACTTTTATAACCTATTAAAGAAAAATATGTCTAAAAATAACCTTGATGGCCAGGGGTCCATGTATTACTACTCATCTCTGTGTCCCAGCATCAAGCAAAGGAGCTGGCCGAGAAGAGAAACTCCACAAATACTGGTTGACTAAATAGAACTATTTTTTAATTAGCATCTGATCATGAATGAAGCGGTAGAGAGAGGCAAGAGAGGTTTCTTCTGGAGGAGCCAGAGCAAGGCCTCATGCAGGAAGGCCAGGAGGGAAAGATAGCCAGGCAGAAGGAGCAGAGAGGTCAGAACCTGGAGGCTGAGCAAGCAGTGCCTGGACAAAGGAAGAAATCCAGGTTGCAGATGTGTGAGGCACCTGGAGGACATTCAAGGAATAGGAGGCTGAAAAGGTGGTTTGAGCCCACAGGCCGAATCCTTTCGGCTTTACTTGGGAGGCAGAGGGCCCCCACGATGTTTGTGAGCAGAAATGACATGATCAGAGCTGGACTTGATGAAGACTAACGTGGCCGGAGTGTGCACAGTGGACTGGACGTGGGCTGTGAAGATAATCGGGCCCAGGAGACCAGATGGAAGTCCACTAAGAGATCTTGGGCTGACCCAGGGTAGGAGCTGTAGGAGTGGATAGACAAGGACCACCGAATGGGAAGGGACTACATGCAGAACTCTCCAACAACATGCCTGGAACCCATGAAGACATATAATCTGTCCTTAAGAAATCTGTACACTTCACGGAATCAGCAACGCCCTCGCCACCTCCCCACCTCAAGCAGGCTTTCTTTCGGGCCCGGGCATGCATGTGCACATCCAACAATCAATGCTGCATCGTTTCTAACATTTGTTTATTAGCAGTCTCAAATGTTTCCTGTGCTATATTAAGTTTACCTTCGACCTCCACTGGGGAAGTGAAGGGTGGAGCAGGGAGAAGGGGAGGAGAAATCTGTGGCAGACTTACTAGCATACCATCTCCAGTTTTAAAATAATGCATTAACTCTGAAGCCCAAATCAGAAGGTTGCAAACTCACATAAAGCACCGGTGATTTAGAGCTCCCCGCTATACACAGTTCAGCAATTCATGGAATGTAAAAATACATGGAAACCACAACACAGCAGGAATCTGGCTGCGCTGCTGGCAGGGATCGCCGTTTCCCACACAGGCCCTGAATCTGACCCAGCGATGAAACTTTTAAAATTTGTAAAAATAGAACAGTTGGGAAATCTTGGCCACTTTTATTTAACATAAAAAACAAAACCTCCATATTTGTGGGTGCAGTTGAAAATCTTCCCTTACTCTTCCCCTCTTTGAAGAAATTTTCATGGTTAAAAAAAAAAATTTTTTTTTTTTCCAAACGTCAAACTGTGTTTTCCTTTTAGGTTACCTGGTGAATACATTCCAGGATGCTCTAGAATATGGAGGGGTTTTTTTTTTGGTTTAGAATCCCCACCAAGACCAGTCCCAAAATGTCCTGTCAACATCAATGGGTGTGACAAATACCCTCAGTTAATTTTCTGAAGAAGAATAGTAGTACGGCTACCACTTACTTATATATTATGTGCCAGAATCATAACCTATAATCCTATAATCCTCCATCCACAATGCTGTGAAGATAGGTGCTATTACCCTCACTGTACAAATTAAAGAAACAAAGTAAGTTAAAGTGGCCAGGTACATGTGGTGGCCAGTATTCAAACACAAGACCATTTTATTCCAAAATCCAGCCTCTTTCCATTATATTTATTTCATAGGAATAAATTCCCCTCATTTACCCAAAACAGCAATATTTAGACATCAAGATATACCACTAGTTCCTTGATCGGCTTTTATTTCGTTTCCCTGGACTGAATTTCTAGCCTCTTAAACAAATCTCTCATCTATATGTTATTATTCTTGAACATATGCAATGTCTGTGCCTAATGGCAGAGCCTATGTTAAATTACAGAAGAATTCTATTGGGGGGTGGGGGAGGACATCTCTCTTACACTAATTCAGTCTTTTGAAACATTTCACTATTATTTATTTTGGAATTGCCATGAACAGTATTATGACACTGGCTTCCTTAAAATTTAGCATTCACAACTAGCACTTGAAATGAGTAGATCCAGAGAATGTATTGTGTTCAGTGCTTAAAACCAAATTATCTCAAGAGGCTATCTAGAGCTCTTGAGTCATTTCGTTAACTACGTTCTCCATTTAACTGAGCCCCACACAGACAGAAGGGAGTGAAAGGAGACTAGGACTGAAAATTTCACTTAAAAAAAATTTTTTTTAATATTCTGTTCCTTCTCTCTCTCCCTCCCAGAGGTTCTCCACCCTCCCACATCCGTCCTACCCCCAAACTAAATATAGAGACCAAACCCCAAAACCCGAACTTGAAAATTCCCAAAGTGCTAATCAGAAAATCATCTTAACACAGGACACACGAAACTGAACGCAATGCTCAAGTTCACATGAGCAGCCACATGGAAGACGGGAAGTGGGGCACACCTGAACTGCTCGGGAGGCCTGCACACACTGAACCCGCTTTGCCTCCGTCCCTTCCTTCCACTTCACGGCACAGGAAAGGCCGGTTCTGAGTATAACACCAGAGCCCCAGCTTTTCCTACCATTAATCGTAGGGTTAGATCCTGGATACAGAAATGTTAAAGGATCAACAAACATCAAGTTAGCACTGAACTCAAATGAAATTTTTTTTTCCCTTTCCCTTTTATTGAAGGGAGAGAGGAAAAAAAAAAAAAGTCTCACATGGCTTCCTTTTCTTGACCTACAACAAATTCCATTAAATTTCAAAAACAATGCTTTGAGATGCTGGAGGATGCCGACAGGAAACTGAAGAAAGACTTTGCACAAAAGTTAAAAACGTCTTTTTCGGAGGGAGGGCGGTGGCGAGGAAGGGTTGAATCTTGACAGTGAGAGTTCATAGCAACTGAGGACATAACTAGATTTGGATGTCATGTAGTTGTGGCTGGGATGTACAGCACATCATAAAGGATTTACTGTTTAGTCAGAGTAAAAGAAATATGCAAATGCCGATAAATAAGTCATGTTTACCCCAAAGTTTAGAAATCCATAAAATGCCCTACAGATTAAATTCCATCGTATTTTCAAGTTAGTTGAAATCAGCATTTTTGGAATGAGTATCAGTCATCTGTCCATGGTTGATTCATCTTTAAGACTGAAAAAGTCTTCTTCCAAACTACCCCCTTTCTTTCTCAGGACACTTAATTTATGAGTGTTTAGCATAACAGCATCAGCTTCCAAAAATGGTGTAACAAAATTGGGCTTAGATGTCACCATTAATAAGTCTGTTATTATAAAGTTTAGTGTTTGCAATGAAAACCAGGTTTGTGTCTGTATCTCACCATTATCCATAAAGTTTGGGGCCATTTTGGAACTTGACTCAAATTCAAGATAACAAAATGGCTTCAAACTGATATTCAGCAGTGGTTTTATTAGGCTTCTTTGGAGGAGCACTCAAACAGTGCTTTTTTATTCTGACTCATTGGCCCCCAACATGCAACATGGGTTAACCTTGATTGCAAAATCAAGAAACAAAGATACAGGCCTATTGTGCAATAATCAGCCCACATTTCAATGAATAAGTAATATTTCTCACAAACCCAAGTTAGATAGTGGATTTATTTAACCTCTTGGGGTCAGGTAATAAATACTAAGTGAATTATTCAGCCCAATGGCTAATCAATACAATTCCATGATATATTTTTTGTGTTTCATAAAAGGTTGTACACTAAAGGCAGTGAGCAATTATGGAAATTGGGCCAGAGCGCCTCTCAATTCCTCTCTGGCTTGAAACCCCAGCAGGCCACCTTGACAGCAAATCGATTAGTGCTCCAGTGAAGCGGCTCAGTGACCTCTGACCCGCTTCCAGCGTGGCCTGACAGAGGAGAGAGTATTTTATATTTATTTTATTGAATTAACTCCATCTTGCCTGTACCAACGCTTTACACATATTAGGCAGCAAGCTACAAGCTACTTCATTGTCGTTGTTTTCCATTGCTCTTGCTAGGCAAGCCCCACCCCTTGCCCTGCAGATTCCTTTGTCCTGGTTTTCCTTTCACTTTTGGCCTCAATATAGGATTTCAATCCACCCTGAGACTTCTGATGGGACTCCAGGTAATAAAAACCAAGAGTAAAGCACATAATCCTCCCACAGTATGGTTCCTACCCACCTGGTCCACTCAGAACAGTGCCCTATCCCCATTTTTTCCCCCCTCATAAAAAACAAAAACCACTCAATAAGACCCAGCTCAACACAGAGCTCTTTGGAAAACACATGCAAGAGAACATCAAGGATTGAAGATATTTCCTACTGGAAAATCAAAAACCAGAAGCCTTAGGTACTTCTCTATTTTTGTCGCTTAATTATATTATTGGCTTGTTGAAGCCATCAAAGAGAGAAAGCAAGCCAGCTGAATTTAGGGCACTGTTTCATCAAGGGAGCAATAAATACAAAGACTCATCAAACATCAACTGAAAGCTTATGAGAAAGGGAAAATTCCCAAATCACCAAAAAAATTTTAGCTGTACTTCTGCTGTATGGAGCATCAGTCTAAAAAAAAAAAAAAAACCCACCAAAATAAACAAGAAGAAACTGAGAGTTCCAAGTCAGAAAATCCAGTTGGCAGCTCTAGGTATTAAACAATACCAAAGGTTAAACTATCTGCAAAAATTTGATGCTATAAATCACAGGAGTGAAGGATCTTAGACCATATTTGAAGGAAGCCATAGAGAACTGTGGTTTAGTACATAGACTCTGAAGTTAAACTACCTGGATTCAAATTCCAGTTTTTCTGCTAACTAGCTACAGATTTTATACAAGCCTCTTAGCTTCTCTTAGCTTCAATCTTCCTCATCTATCCATAAGGATGACCACATGGTCTTGTATGCAATAAGCAATGTTGGCTATCATTATTATTTAACCAGACCCTAAAACATTTTTATAAGTAGGGAAGAAGGAATTTTTCAGTCTCATTTAATAAGTGGGGGAACTGAAGGATGTGGAGGATCAGAATATCCTCAAATATATATCCTCAAATAAGATATCCTCAAAATATCTCTCTTGGGTTTGGACAACCTTGAATTTTACCATTAAAGATTCAGTCTTTGGGCTGATCTCCTCAAAGATCTAAAATGGAAGTTCTCTTTCTCTTCCCTCTCCCCCAACAGTGGTGGAGACCATGAAACTGTCATGTCACCTTGCCCTGGTCAGGAGAGACTTGGGTCCTGGGGAGCACTTGCCTCATGAGTGCAGAATGAGGAATGAAACTAAAAAAGAAAACTGACTGAAGAAAGCGAGTAAGAAGAGAAGGATTCCAGAGTTGTGTTTCAACTGTTCCATCATCTTATCCGCAATTAGCCAGCACTTCCAGATACCCTTCTTCTAATAGGAAGGAAGCTAAGCTCATCACCTGAATCTCCCAGCTTTCTTAGCAATGAGGACCACTGTCTCCTTCCCACCTATCACATCAGACACCCTTAGATCTTTCAGCAAAAGAGGACTGGGGTCCAAATGACAAGAGATGCCAGCTGCCAAGGCTATTTTTGAAGGATTTCTCACAGTTCTGGGGGAAAATGGGAAGAAAGTGTATCTTAATTTTGCCCCTCATCCTTCATTGTCGTTTACTTGCTGCCCTGGGATTCATGATCTTTTCTTGTCTTAGTAGTTCTTTCTCCCTTGACCCATGCCCCCACCAACTACCATCCCTTTTGGTAGAGAGAAAGGTAGACTTGCCTTCCTCTTCCTCTGACCTGCAAACCTCATGACAAAAAGCCAGAAAACCATGGGAAGCAGTGGAAGAAAACATATCCACCACGACCTTCTCTTCTTAGCACTATGTATCAGCCCAGATATTTCACACTTTTAGAGCCAATGAAAATAAAAAATTTTTGTATATATCTTCCAATCAAGATGGACCTAGCTAATCATGCCAAAGAGAGATATCAAGACTCGGTGTCAAAACAACTTAAAATCAAACACAGCGGTGGCTCTAGAATATCAATATGAGTCTATGGTAGGGTTATGCTGGGGCGTATGAGGTAAGGAAAGTTTGCAAACGTGTCTAGAAGCTAAGCTCCACAGCAAGCAAACACAGTTTTAACTTAGAGTGTATGTTTATTTGAGAAGGCCTAGGAGGAACTGATAGAGACTAAGGGAGGGAAACTAAGATGCTACCCCTAAGCCATACCTTGGTAGTGTCAAAGACCTAGTGATATTTGGTTTGTTTGGAGTTGCCTGATCAGCAAGACTATCAGCAACACTTTCAATGTTCCCCTTGCTCTAGTGCTTGTGCACCTAATTGCCTGTGAAAGCCTGACACTCAGCAGTAACTCTTACCAGGAGGGGTAATGGAATTGTGTAGAAAGTGATCCTGATTCAGATGCTGACTAGCTGTATGACCTTGGGCAAGTCGCCTCTTCTCTGGACCCTCATCCATAAAATGGAGAGGCTATTTCCTTTCCATAAACATTATATGATTCAAAGTGGTTTGTTTATCTGAATGTGTGAGAAGCCTGAGATGGAATGTTTACTTCCTTTGGAAAATTGAAATTTAACAGCCAAAGGAATCTTTTTTTTCCTCTGAAGAAATAAAAAGAAATCCATTTACTCAATCTGCTAACCCCAAAACCAAAACAATGAGAGTCCCTGGTATACATGACTTAGCCAAGACTTCTGCAAATGCCCACTCATAAGTCAGCTGTCTTCCCTGGGTCTTTCTGCAAAATGGCAAAGCACATTCCTTCTAGTCCCACAAAAAGAGAAAATCTCGCACACCTTTGTAAAATTCTATGCATTAAACCATAAATTATTCTTCCCCTCTCTTCCCCTTCCAGAATCTATGCAAAAGTGATTACCTTAGTCATTTTTCAATATTACTTTCATACTTGGAAAATGCATTTTCAAAAAGTTATTTATTTTTCGCAGCATGTCAGGTTGTTATATTGTACTAGTTAAAATAAAACTACTATATAAACTACTGTGTACTTTTGCACGCATTACATTTTCCTACAAATGCTGTGAAGCAGGATTTTCACGGGCACCAGGTATATTTATTTTAAATATTACATTATACTTTATCTTAGCACTACTCCAGACCTTAAGAACTAGGAAAGCCCGTTGCTAAAGTAACTTAGCTATTAAATAACTTTCTTATTGAAGTTCCTCATTTCAAAAGAAAAATTATTTAAATATTAAAAGCGGTTTCACCATGAAACTTAAAACCAACCTATACTATTATTCCTTCTCAAGACCTCTTAGAATAACTTAAAATGTCCCTTTGGATTTGAATCATACCTGCCGAAAAGCAAGAACTGGGCAGGGAATAAAACATGTAAAGCATAAAATATCGAATGAGTGCAACCCAGCATTTCTAATAATGAGACCCACAGGTTCTTGGTGAATACAGTTTAGTTCAAAATATTTCCTGCAGTAGCTCTAAAAGATGACAGAACCAAACAAAAGCTGGGCTTGTGGCAACCCTAAATTTTATGCCTAAAACTGTTTTCTGCTCAAACGGAATATTAACCATTCTCTAAAGTACCATGGATTTCTTGAAAAGGCCACCCCAGTTAAAGACAACAGGGGACATGTATCCAGGGGCTTTCGTGAGCCTTTTTATTTTTGACAGTGGGAGTCAGTGATGGGTGAGGGGCACTTGCTGAAGGATCACCTCCCAAAACAAAGCTGACCCTTGCCTGAGACAAGGAACTATGGCCGCACACTGGCCCCTCGCAGGGCTTGGAAAATGCTGCTCTCCAGTCCTCTCTGTGACTGAGTGAGAGGCAGAAAGAGGAAATGTTTAAATATTTAATAAACGATTCTGCAAAGGCTTTTGAGCCCTAGCATGAAGAGTCTGAAAGCACTAGCTACTTAACGTCCACTGAGGATGCCACCAAAATGGCTAGCTATGATCCAGAGTGCAGGCGACTCAAGAAACACATTTCTTTTCCTTTTTCTTCTTCTGAAACTGCGTTGGCAGTAGCCTATCTTGAAATCTTTCAGAATTGCTTTAATCTTTCATTTTAGTTTCATCTCAAGCCACAAGGAATGTCCACCCTCAGTGCCCTGGAGGTCACAGGCGGCGAGTCCTTGAACAGCGAAAGCATACTCTGAGAGAGGCAGGGAGCAAGAGTGGAGAAAAGAAAGCAAGGATACACCACATGTATTTTTAATACCGCCAAATTTAGCTAAAATGTGCTCCCTGGTAGTGCTTTTAACTAACAAGCAGGCAATATATTGCACTGTAAAATGTTTTATTTTAACACCTTACAGTTTTTAGCTCTGTGGCTGTTGCAGGTATATCCATTAAAAGCAACACAGACCATAAATCAGAATTCCATACTTTTTCACAGCATATGAATCTATTCTCCTGCTGGTAAGAACACAGCTTTCATTGATGCCGGTGGGGGTGACATATACTTATACAGGGGAGAATAGACCATTCCATACATGTGAATTTATGCTTTTAGACAGGTGGCTGTATGTAGACAAGAGACACCAATAAACAGATTTTATTGGAGCTGTTTAGAAACAGATTCTGTGCTACATATCTATGGAGGAACCATCGTCCTTTTCAAAGGGAAATACAGAGGCAAACACTTGCCAGAGTTATGACCTACAAGTTCATTACACCGCGATGTGGCACCCATCCTCACACACATCCACCGTTATTTGAATTGAACTTGACCAATCTTCAATGCTTTAATAAGCTAATAGTACTTCTGAAATTACACTTATGCTGAATCTAATTGCAATATCCCTTATCGCTGCCAGGAAAACATAAAAAAAACACTGCACGGCAGAAAGCAAATGTTAACTTGTTAGTACTCTGTTCAATATATGCATATACCTACACAAACATAGGGTAAAGATTCTCCAAAGAACAGGTTTTTCATGAAGCATACATCTTTTAGATCGCCACCAAAGCGAATAATACACTGGCTTACAGAATATACTTCTCAGGTTTAAAAATAAACACTAAAATAATCTGTGTTGCATATGGATTGTGTGCGGTTATTTTCAATTTTTCTGGTTTTTTTTTTTTAAATATTTACCTTGATTTTCTTTTTGCATTTTAGTCACTTCCAAAAACGGAACCCAGCAATAAAGCAAGTTGCAAACACAGATGTAGAAAATATTTTTTTTAAATATGCAGCCTAAATTTCCATAATTTACAATAGATATTCACACCTGCACAAAAGGGGTTGACATTCAGCATATGTATCGAGCTGTTTGTGATGAACAGAGGGCTTTTACCAGAATAAAATACCTATTTCCAGAGAAATCCATAAACTAGAAACAAACCAGCTCCCATCTTCAGCTCCTTCCTGTACTTCACTTTAAAGAGCGCTTCCTAGAAGATGTGAGAAGGGTCAGTTCACTTGTATTTACTGCACCAAATATTGCTTATGATTGACAGTCATGTCCATCTGTTGCAGGGACTTAAAGGCCATGACAATTTACTCACATTTGCTTGCATGGCTATGGTAGAAGGAACCACAAAGTACTGATCTATCCAAAAGAGAAAAAAATTAAAGAGTGGCACAGTGGGATTTATGAATGAGGGTGCTTTGGCTGCAAAGCTTTCTCATTATAGTCCTCAGCCACCACAAAACTGCAGTGTAATTGGAAGGGAAGTTTTTCCCATGCAAAGAAGCTTGCTGTTGGCACCAACCCATCAGAGATGGCACGTTGGCACGAAGGGATGCACACCTGCAGCCAGCCTCTCTCCCTGGGCCCTGGACCGTGCCTGCACCCTCTGCTCACCAAGGGACCTGGATCTGTGAAGAGCACAGGTCACAGAGGCACAGACTGAGGGACCGTTAAACTTTAGAGGTCATTTCATCCACTTGATTTAGAGGTGAGGAGAGCGAAGCCTAGAAAAGCAAACTAGACAAGTCTCAGGTGGATAGCCAAAGTCAAAGGCAAAGCCTGGACCAGAACTCAGCATTCCTCCTGCACCCCAGCTGAGTCCCTCCCCCTCCATACATCTGAAAGCTGACCTAATTTCAGAGTTTATTTACCTAAAACCATGATCAACCAGTTTAAATGTTATCCCAAATGTCATTCTGGTTGGGAAACAATCAACTTCCTCCATACCAGCTTAGACATATTACTGTTTTCCCAAAGGAAAAAAAAAAAATGTTTTTTTCTTTGTGTGTATGTATGTCTGTGTGTATTTGTTTTTTGGTCCCCCAGCAACAAAAACTGTATTGATGCTAAAAATAATTAGCATCTTTTCGGCTTTTCTTAAAAAAAAAAAAAAAAATCTATCTTCTAAATAGAATTGTACCATAGGTCTCATATTTAAAAATATCTTAAATTTCAATAAGACTAAGTCTTTGGGTTCTATAAGGGGTTCTCGGTTTTTATTATTGTGTTTCATAGCATAAGTGTTTATACATATACTATTTTTATGTAGCAAATATGAACAATAGAAAAATTAAAAGTTAAACAGGATGTCATGATAGGGAGCTGCTTTAGGTTAGGTGGCCAGGAAAAGCCTCTTTTAAAAGATCACTCTGGCCTGGCTGGTGTGGCTCAGTGGTTGAGTGTCAACCCATGCACCAAGAGGTCATTGGTTCGATTCCTGGTCAGGGCACATGCCCAGGTTGTGGGCCCGATCCCCAGTAGGGGGCATGCAGGAGGCGGCCAATCAATGTTCTCTCTCATCGATGTTTCTATCTCTCTCTCCCTCTTCCTTCTTCTCTAAAATCAATAAAGAAAAAATAAATAAATAAAAGATCTCTCTGGAAATCATAGATGAAAAAATAATAGTAAGCACCTACTATCTAACTGAACCAGGTATGTAAAGAATGTATTACTCCTACAATACAAAACAATCCAGCAGGATGGATGTTCCTTTCCCTATTTTGCAGATTTAAAAAACTCTAAGTTTTAAAAGGATGAGATTATTTGTCCAATGTCTCATGGCTAGTGAATGGACAGGAGCTTTGGGACCCTGGTCCATCTGATTCCAGAGTCCATGATATTTCTACTTTACCACTCTGACTAAAAGGAGCATGCAGACAGAGATTTGCTCTTGGTTTGATCATTACTTCCCTGGGAGCATGTTCCCTGATCCCTTCCGTCAGTCAGTTCTTTTTCTCCCTGATATATGCTCTCAAATCTTCCTCCTGCATTTGCCTTCATAGCACCTAACATAATTGTGATCTCGTCTTTATTTATGTGATTATTTGAATTACTGTCTTTCCCACTCCACTGTAAAGTCTATGCAAGGTCTAAGCAGTCTTTGTTGGCACACAGTAGATATTCACTGAATGAATGAATGAATGAATGAATGAATGAATGAATGAATGAGCAAGCCACTGCTTCAGACTTACCTTTGCTGTAATTCAACACAAAATACATAGCCAGGAGAACCCAAGTTGCTATCACTGTCTTATTGTCCTAGCCAGATCTGATAACAACCGCAATTTAGATTCAAATTATGTCTTTCATTTAAACATCTCAAAGCAAGATAAAAATAAACAGCTGGAAATAGCTAACAAAAAAAAAAAAAAAAGGAGAGGGAGAGAGAGACCAAAATAAGTTTAGCACTCTGCCAAAGGTCTTGATGGTAGCAACAAAACCATAAATGTCTCACGCACTTCATACGTCACCGGGGCTTGCAGATGGAAATGATATCAGTTCCATTCTCTGCTTTTGCTTCGGCTCACCAAGACATGGCTCCAGGAAAAGGGGATGTGATTTCTCCTGCTTTCTATCATTCTGAGTCCTCTATTAACCAGCACTTGTGCGGTCACAGTACAATGATAAATGATGGTCATAATTATGACCCTAATTCACAACAAGTCACCAAGGTATCCTCTGGATCACAGAAAAATGACATTAGGTAAGAAGTTCTTCAAGAATAGACACCACATTATACAATTCTCCCAGGGGCTTTACACAACACATCATTGTTGAATAAAACTATATTGATCATAATAACTATGTTATTGTATCTGAAAATGACGTTCTGTGTAGACCATATGAAGAAATGAAGAAATGATCTCCTAACCAGAATGTTTAATTACACAGAATATCCTGTTGTGTTTGTTTAGAGAAAATTAAGTCATCCTAAGTAGAAAGTGATGACTATCTGAGGATATTTGGTCCCACCCTCTTATTTACGAAGAAATTACTATCTTGGGACTTACAAAGAGCTGTAAGTTAATCAAGGTATTATGGTTGGTGTTGTCATTGTTGTTGTTTTAATACACCAGAAACTGTCTGGATATTTAAATTTTGATATAATAAAACAAAGTAAAACTCTAAAGAGAAGTTTGGTTTGTTTTCACAAGAGAGTCATACTGGGGTGCAGGAGACGGAGGACATTAACAGAATTAGCCCAGACTCGTGACAAATACAAACTCACCGCATGTTTAACATATAAACTAATCATTCTCCTTCTTTCCCAAAGTATATCATTTGGGAGAAAATATATGTGAACATGTACATTACCACAGAGAGTACCCTTCTAATATAAAAGTTTGAAGCAAAATTATATTATTCTAGATTATGGGTCCCTGAGATTTTTATCTATCAGTTAAATAAGTAGGCAATTACTCATGTTTTTATTTATTCAGTAACACTAGGAGTTAATTAAGCACTATAACATAAAGACCATAATGAATTAAAATATTTCTTTATCTCATCTATACCATATCTCTTTTCTCTCATTCATTTGTATTTGCATATTTCTAAAGTAACTTCGGCCAGGATTATAAGGAAATTAGTTAATTTTCTATAAACCAAACCACAGGGGAAAAAAATATAATGTACCAGAGCTAAAAACAAAGACTCAAATGAAGGAGAAAAAATTAAATAACCTTAGACCTTACCAAATACACTTAATCCTTTGAATAACTGTATAAATATTTGAGTGTCTTTTATTTATGTTTTCTTTCTTTTTATTATAGAGATAGACTTTATAAAGTATCCTCTTTAAAAATGAGAAAAAAGAAACTGTGGTTTATTATTTAACTTCCGAAAAGCCAACATCAAAGGTTACACTTTTGGCCTTCAAGACCAGATCATTTGTAATTTTTTTATTATTATTATTTTAAATTTTTATGTAGAGAAGAGTCAGAGATCTCAAGAATTCTTATCTGGAGGCGTCTCTTAGCCAAGCTGAGTTGATGGGAATTACTCTTTTTTGCCAAAACCCAAATGAGAAGCTGTATACATTCCCTCCCTCCCTCTTCATCTCTCTCCTCTGCATGTCACCCCCCAAATTCTGATTCAATATGAAAATATTTTTATTCTTCTTTTTCTCTCTGTATTTAAAGAGAAGGAAAAAAAGAGTCCTAGCTATATTATAAGTGTGAGGCTACAATTTCATTACATAAAAGAAATGATCTGAAACTCCCAAGTTTATTTAACAAACCCACAGTGTTTATTTAGAATTAGGGTGAGGGGTGCTTCTTATTTGCATATGTTATCCCGTGAATTTACTACATGCATAATTTTAAGGTGCTTAATGAGTGATTCAAATAGAAATGGAATTAAGTTGCAGACAATGACAGTAATGAAACTCAGGGACAATGGAACAGGATGCAAGCCCAAAGCTGCTTGGCTTAATCAAATTGTGCATCCTACAATCCAATTTCTATTGAAACAGCAGCAGCTTGAGATAAAGTTGTCATAAAGTCTTATCAAGGTTAGTCGAGATAATATGAACATTAAGAAACCATATTTAGCCTGGCAGGTGTGGCTTAGTGGATTGAGTGTCATCCCATGGACTGAGAAAGAGGTGCCTGTTCGATTCCCAGTCAGGGCCCATGACTGAGTTGTGGGCTCAATCCCCAGCAGGGGGCATGCAGGAGGCAGCCAATCGATGTGTCTCTCTCACATCAATGTTTCTGTCTCTCTCTTCCTCTCTCTCTCTAAAAAAAAAAAAATATATATATATATATATATATATATATATAAAGGCTATTTTTAAAAAACAAACTAGATTTAGATGATTTCAATTCTCCTATCTTCCTACCCCTTTTGGGAAAAGCAGTTTGCTTTGATTCTATTCTCCCTTACCTCCCCACAGCTACTCTGACCCTTTCTTCACTGCCCACTTCCCTCCATTCCTGCCACCAGTACTGACTGAGACTTCATCATCTCTAGGCCTTACTATCACAATAACTTTCTAACTTGGTGTCCTTCCCGCTGGGCAACACCCTCTACAGCTCTGTTCCTCCCTTCAGGTCCAACTCAATATCACTTCTTCCTAGCTTTCCCTGACCCCATACAGAATTAGTCAGTCCTTGATATGGGTGTTCCTTGATACTCTAGCACACCATCTAACATTTTATTGGTTAGCTTTCTGTGTGCGTATGTCTGTACCTCTCAGTGGTACAGACACTTGAAGACAGAAAAATCCTGTTTCACTAGAATGTGATCAACAGGGTATCCCACAAAGGAGACCCTCAATATTCTCACTGAATTGAATCCATTAGCTTTATTGTGGAATTTAACTGTTCACTTAATTGTGCTGAGTTGTCCATGATGACAAGAATCCTGCTTATTAAAACACGCTTCTATACCATAAGTAGAATGTGTAAGAGTCATTGCCCTAATGGAGTGGAGGATGGAAAGAGGCTCAAAGTGGGCTAAAATATCATTTCAAAATTCCTTTCTTCAAGCAGCATTTAGGTCAGACAGGAACACACAGCGCTATTGACTGGAGATTCGAGCTACTGGTTACTTCCCTTTCTTTTTTTTAAACAAATGCTTATTGAGTTGTAGGCTTTGCTATGTGTTGGTGACTCAAAGTTTGATAAGATGTGGTCTCTGCCCTCCACAAAACTGATGGCAAAGACTATAAATATGGAAGAAAAAGTTTGAAAAAACGAAAGATTTGATAGGAATCATAACTAACAGGATCATCAGCAATGTTCTGGTAAAGTGGATGGAGGGAATCCTACTTCATAGTGTTTGCCAATTTCCATAGTGTAAATACTCCTACCATGAGTGATTTCGAGCTACCAATGTAAGACTACTGAACAGAGTTGGGAAGAGATTCACTCAGTTGGTTCTCATGAGCCCATGCAGACCAGTTACAGCATACCACAGGACAAGATCATCTCCCCACAGCACAAGCTAAATTCCCCAGCACCCAATAATTCATCCAAAAGATATTTACTGAGTACCTACTAAGTGTCAGCCCCTGTGCTAGGTAGGAATAAAACAGTAAACAAACAGCCAGAGACCCTGGCCTCAGTGAGGTTACAACAGACCATTCTGGGAATTGATCCAGCTATGGAGGTTAGTGAAGGTGCCTCTGAGAGTTGAAAGAAAGGCAGCTAGAATCTGATGGATGAGTTGAACTTAAATTAACAAAGACAGGAGGGAGCATCCTTGACAGAAGCAACAGGAATAGCACATGAGTTAGGAATTTGGACTTTATCCTATAAGCTATAAGAAGCCACTGGTGGGTTTTATGCTAGGGAAGGGCACTATGAAATTTGAATTCTGAAAGGCTTACTCTGGCTTCTGTGTGGAATTGATTCTAGAGAGGCCAAGTGGATGCAGAGACAACAACCTGGAGTTATGGCAGGAGTTGGGTGGACAAGGACATGTAGGCATGTGGATGGTGCAAAGAAGACAGAGTAGAGAGATACTGGTTGTGGGGTATGAGGGAGAAGGAAGCAACAAGGATAATTCTCAATTTCCTACAACTGGAAGGATATAGAAATCTGTAAGTAATATGAGGAATCTGAACTGGTTTGGGAACCATAATTGAGAGTTCATGTTTGGACACCAAGTTTCTCAATATGGATTTTATGTCCCCAACTCCCAACCCTTTATGTAAAATTAGCCCCCTACAAAAGAAAACCCCTATCTCTTACCATGGCCTTCAGGGCCCATCACACACTGGTCCCTACCTTCCTCCCAGCCTCCTTTCACACCACCAGTTGCCATAAACTCCATGTACTGCTATTTCCCTCCCTCAGCAGTATCTCCTTCCCAAACTTGCTTTCTGATCCTTGCTAGAAACAAACACTCAACATCTAATGGAGACATCCACCCCAGAACTGTCTGTATTTAGGCTGAAGATATGGAGCTCAGATCACGTCCATTCATCTTTAGATCAACTGGACCTGTCAAAAGATAGGCATCAGCCCTGGCCAGTTTGGCTCAGTGGTTAGAGGGCTGGCTTGCGGGCCAGAGAGTCCCGGGTTCGGTTCCCGCTAAGGGCAGGTACCTCGGTTGCAGTTTGTCCCTGGCCCTGGCTGGGGTCGTGTGGGTGGCAACCACTCGATGTGTCTCTGTCACATCGATGTTTCTCTCTCTCTCTCTTCCTCCTTCTCTCTCTCTCTCCCTCCGGCTCTATCTGAAGATAAATGCAAAAATGTCCTCAGGTGAGGATAAAAAACAAACAAAAAAAAGATACGCATCATACTTTCCATAGTTTGGTACCCTATTTTCCAAAGCAAAATCACAACAGCAGGTCTAACAACATGAACACACTTAGAGGAAGCAGACGAATCTCCAGACACACAATAAGCACTCACCAAACATTTATTGTGTATGAATTTTGTGCGCTTACTGACTGATTCAACAAGGAATCACTGAATGTCTACTATGCCCATGCACACAGCAGGTACTCAATAAAGAACAAAGAATGAACTCTCCAGTAACAAAGCTTCCCTCCCCACAGGCACTTCATACTCAGCTTCCGTAACATGCCTCTGGGACCTGCCTCCCATCTCTGTGGTCCGCTCCGATTTCAGCCACCTATCTCACCCTGACCGCAGGCCACCATAAGAAGGCTTCCTTCCATGACATGACAACTCTGTAGGAGCTGCCTGGCCTGCATACAAGCACAGGTTATGAGGATCAAGGTGTCAATGCACCCATAGACAACCCTCAACCCACGGGGGAGAAGAGCCTAGAAATAAATGTTCCAGCCTCTTGTCCTTCAGGAGCATAATTCTAGGAGGTATACTTTAGTCCGCATTTTAGGAGATCCCAATAGGATTGAGCACCTATTGCCTAAGCAGTGACTTTTGATAATGCATCATTATCTCAATGTTTCTTCCTTACCTGTTCTCACTCTCCTCAGTTCCTGCTTCCTCGGACCATGCCCACATAAACTACCCACATCCAAATCCCTCTGGAAGTTCTACTTTCAGGAGAATTTCAAATTTAGGTAGCTTCTAATTGAAAGCAGCCATTTCAATCTCCACAAGATACTCTAATTTTCACTCTGGCTAATGAATTCCACACTGAAACCAGGGTGAGGGCTATCAGAAACTTCCAGTTCTGTTGTTCTATGAGGATGTCCGTGGAATGCTGCAGTGAAAACATCACATAGTAAGTGCTAAATGCGTATCTTGTCAATTAAGTCCTGGTAAAAATCCAGTTTCTTCAGTATTAAAAAGGAGGTGATGTATGGGGCTTCCCAAATTATTGGTTTTGTCACACCTCTCCCTCACACTCTTCAGACTTTGATTGGGTGTTAGAACATATTTCTCAATATAGTAAATGTTATGTAAACTTCCTAAAATGATCCCAGAACAGTAAAGAAAGAAGAAAAAAAGCTTCTGATTTAAACATACTCAGCTATCCATTAGCATGACAAAGTCTGCATTTTATTTAGACATTGCCATTAATAATGAAATGATGTATGATTTCCACTCCTGCCGCTCTTCCTTCCTTGCACAATCAATTATACATTTAAGAAAATACTTAGTGGGTAGAAGGCTTCTCTAATTAAGCATCACTTGAGGGAGCCTGTGAGATTCTTAAAACCAGAAAAGATCACTCAAACATACAAGACGGCAGAGGGGGAAAAATCCACTCAAATTATTTAAGTCTTGATTAGAAAAACACAAACATTCATGCATTCTGAATTGCCACATAAGGAAAAACTCATACATACATTTTTTTAACCCAATAGAGACTCTGAGGTAAACTAAATATTCTGCAAAGTATAAATTCTTTCTTTCTTTGTTCCAGCTAAGATGCTAGTACTAACTTGAAATTAGATCTTTTGGGTGAGACTCAGCCCCTAGAATTGCTGTCCCTTAGACAAAACAGTCTTCTCTGTCAAAATCATTGAAGATTTAGGATAGTTGGTTCTTGGGAATTCTGGAAAATATCCAACATGAGAATCAAACAGAAACAGCTAGCATAAGATTTCCCAGGAGGCAAAACGAGGATGGTTTTTCTCACTAAAATTATTACATATCACATCCTGTTGTCAGGAGGGATGCTTATCTTGGGATAATCTCCAGTATGCATTTGCATCCTGGTTGTCCTAGAAAACTAACTCTCTCCAACACACCACAGCAGATTCACTCAATTTGGCAAGTCCTAACTCTTTCTCTTTCTCTCCCTCTAGAGGCAGAAAATGAAGTACTAAATAAGGCTTGATTTCAAGGCATTAAGAAATAAAACTTGGGATAAGCCACTACAACAGGAACAGAAAGCAGGCCTTGAAAAGAAGGTAATGAGTGTGTCAAGAAAGTTGCGTAGAGGAGAAACAGGGCCCAGTGGCAGAAAGGGGTGGGGAGACAAAAGGTGATGTACAGAGCACTGGCTCTCTCCCTCTTCTGTCTCCATCTCCTTTCCCTGCACTCTCCTCCGTACCCTCTCACTCTCTCCCATATAATTGGTTTCTCCTTCTCCTTTCTCTCCCTCTCTCTCTCCCACCCCCCCACCCCCATTGCTCTGTCTCTGTGTCTCTGAATCCTTGTCTCTCTCTTTCTTGCTCTTGTTCTCTCTCCTGCCTTTCATTTCCTATATCTCCCCAGGACCATGGACCCTCCTGCTCCTGGAACTGGTCCCCCTCCTGCCCTGGGGACTCCTCCTACAACAACAGGGATCAATGAGTTTCCAGAATGGGCTCCACAAATGGTGCCATGTTCCCAGAGACAGCAGACGTCCCAGGACATTGGTGGCTTGGCCTTCAGCACCCCTCCTTTCCCCAGCATCCCTTTCCCCAGTGCCCTTGGGCTCCGCGAGACTCAGACACAGCTCTCAAACCTTGGGCAAACTGCACTGGGGCAAGAGTGACTTTCTCCCCATGTGTCATAACCAGATTTTTAAAATACTTACGCATGAACTCACTTCTAGTGATTGTCTACTTGCCTCCTGCCACTGTTCCTCCTACTAGCCTGTTCCTTCCTGGGCCAGGAGCCCTCCGACCCCAGCAGGGCTCAGAAGCCTCCTGAAAGAAAGTCTGAAACTCAGTGCAAGAAAGAAGTCCCCCCAGGGAGGTGGGAGAGGGGACAAGGCTGGGCCCCTGTGCCCTTTTAATTCCACATTCTGGCAAAAAAGAAAACCTCAGGTCTGACTTTAGAGCCTTTGACACATAATTGGTAGCCAATTTTCCTAAGTGGTGAGTCAATTTTCTGCTTGTGAAATGTAACTTTACCCTGGTGCACACCAGGCCCCAGGGTTTTCAATGTGGCTTAACAGCAATTATATGAATGTTAGGAAGGGGGGAAGTGTTAAAGTCCCTGCATTTACATTTTTTCATGTTTTTACCTCTTAAAGGGATAGGAGACTGTCTCCTATCCAACAAACCCACGAAAAACCCACCCAAAGACAGACACAGAATTTCCTGAGAAAGAAAGGTATTTTCAAGCCACACCACAGAGGGCACTTCTTTTTTTTGGTGTTTTTTTTTTTTTAATTCTCTCAAGTATTCAGACAAGTAGTGAGATGTAATGGGAAGGCCCATACCAGTTAGGGGTCAGGGTATCCTTTGCCTAAATCCCCTCCAGCTATTTTCTTTGCTCCCACCCTCCCCCTCCCCTGCTCCCATCCAAACAAACGCAAGCCGGTGGCGGGTGCTGGGCCCCTCCGCACGCAGCTCCCCCTGCACCCCAGGCAGCCCGACGGCTCCCCGTCCACATGTGCGACTCATGTTTCGGCTTTCACTGGCGACAAACTGGAGCCGGGGCCTTTCCGTTTCGGAGGAACTCGCTACGTATCGCTAACAACAACACAAACACCGGCGGCCCCTGTTCTGGGCTCCGCTGCCCACAGTGCGCTCGGCACCAGGCTGGATTTATAGCAAGGAGCCCCGACTGTAAGAGGTAATTCATGAGTCCCCACAATGCCACTACTGAGAGGCACGGAGGGGGGGAAGACACATCCGTGCTCCCGCTCCGCTGGCCGCCCTCCGGGCCCATCACCAGCAGCACAACACGTGCAGTTTGTCCTCATTCATTTCCTTCTCATTTTTTTCTACTATTGGGGGGGCAGGGGGGAGTAATCTCCACCACCTTTCTTTTATCATAATTTGTTAAAACTCAACAGACTTAAAATATGTGTAGTCATTAATAATGGCAATAGAAAAGTCATACCACATTCCTGTTTACACAAACCTCCATACCGCACGCGCGCACGCACACACACACACACACACACACACACACAGGCTCACAATGCACTCACATACAAAAACTATTATATCACTGTTATGAACTTTTATGGAAGAGTTAGTGTGTTTCCTTCAGAAAAACACAGTAATTTTAGTAAAACCAAATCTGATTTGGGAAGCATCTACTATGAATGAAGCTTTGGGAAAATGGGAAAGAAAACAAAGTAATGGATGTTAAAAATCATTTAAGGGGCGGGGGGGGGGGGGGAATAGTGCAATCTAAAAATTCCATAAAAAAAAAGAAGAGATCCTGTGTCATGTAGACATAGGTGTATTGCTTTGCAGCCCCAGAAAAGCTCCTATCTCAACTCAAAGAAGAAAATATTGTATGTGAAAGCTACCCTTCGGACTATCAGATGCAATTCCAAAAGATATAGGAAAAAACCTCACAGCAAAAATACACACATGAAACTTTGTACCAGATTCTGAATTAAAAGTAGGCCTGTCAGGTCTCATGAATGCCTCTCTGGCCTGTGGTTACAAGGTTCCACGTTCAGCCTTCAGCAAATCAGTTTGGGGTTTCTCTAAATCTGAGCCACAGCCTGTCAAGATGATGCTTTGCAACACCAGCCTTTTAAATCCCACATCTTTCTTTTTCTCCCTAACTCTCAGACAAATTGTCTTCAAGTTCCTGCTTAGGTCAGCCATTCCAAGCTGGAATTAAGAGACGGGCAGGTCCTTTACCCTGAGAATTTGGAGCTACAACCCTTCAGAAGAGGCCCAGGGAAGGATAATTGCTTTAGTGAAGCTCACTGCCCCCTCAGTGGTCCATGAGACCCTGCTGAGCATGGCTGCTTACCTTTGGCAGTAACCCAGGGCAGGTTCAGGAAACCATTCCGTGTTCCTGCCCTTAGCCTTGTGTCAATGAAGCCTGGCACATCTTTTTTTGTGGTTGTAATTTAAATGAGACAACCAACTGCACAGCTGTCTCGGTCAAATTATGCAGGGCCATGTGGCCTTTCTTCCATCTTTAAAAAGTCCGGGGCACCTCTGACCATGTTTGAGGGAAGCCCAGGGGAGCAATGACCAACAAAAGGAATAACGATTATGCCAGCAAAGGATGGAAATTTGCCTAAATGAATATGTTAAAGGGCTGTGCTCAGAAAATGGAAATGTTAGTTTTTAAACAGAGGCAGAATGGTGTCAGGATTAAGACCCTGATCTTTGGGGCCCGAAACAGCAGGGCTGGAGTCCCAGCTCCACCACATCGTAGCTCTGGTAACTTTGCGTAATTTATTGAACCTCTCAGAGCCCCAATTTCCTCATCTATAAAATGGGGGGAAATAAGAATACTCCCCACATAGAGTTATTGCAAAGATTAAATGACAGCATACTTAGCAAATATGTAGCACAATAAGAGCTATTATGACCATCATAATACCATCATCGTCACCAGTCATTACAACAATAACACAGAACATGTAAAAGCCAAGGCCAGTCATTGTGACACCGGTGATCTCTACCCTAGGAAAAGACTATTTTTACTTTGCCTCTAGCCTCGTGTTTCACACATTATGGAACTACAGGCTTGCCAAACTTCAAGGAAAACTGATGTGACTGAAGTTTCTATAATCCCAATTTTCCTTTACTCTGTTTATACTGCATGCAGTGTTTCAACATCCCTCTCTCTCCCCCTCCTCTCTCTCTAACACACACACACACACACCCCAGACACAGGAGTATGAATATCAGCATATACATGGATGCATACTACACCAATACTAGCCAGCAGATATTCAGAGAGAAAATGAGTGCTCACACCTCAGAATGAAAGGAACATAATTATTAACTTTATTTTGACAACTCTATTTGATGATACTCGATTAGGAATTGCATGGCAAAAATAAACTCTTTAAAATACTGAAAGCATGACCCATTGTATCTTTGTTCCTAGGGGCCCTTTAAAAGCTGAGGTTAAATTATAATCAGATGGCAAAAGGATAAGGACCTCACCTCAGGGCACTTCCTTGGGATAAATGACCAGTTCTTGTCCATGTTGGAAGGAATTGTTGGCCCAAAGCACCATGGGGCCAGTGACCCCTTGCTGGTCATTAATCGTTACCGAATTCCCTGGAACCAAGGTCATTATCGCTAATATAAACTTAAATAAAAATTCCAGAGACATATGGATTTCTTTTAATAGTTGGTCTTATTTCTTTTGGTTTTTATAGGGCATTACTATAGAATTAATGTTCTATACATTAGCTCTGTAGTTGGTTTGTCTTAACACTTGATCCTGCTTAAAGTAAAGGTTTATTAGACATAAAATAAGAAATGAAGGAAAGCAAACGAAAAACAGGAAATCCTGAGAGGGCCTATTCTGTACCTGGAATTCTCAGAAAGTCATTATCCAGAGGACTCACAAATGTGTTTCCTTGGGGACCTATCAAATATTATTATGTTTATATGCAAAGATTTAAGAATTTCAAATTTTAAAAAATATGTAGATAGATAAAGAATCGTTTCTATCCTGGACAAAGTTTTGTTTCTCAGTCTCTCATCTCCGCACATGACAAAAGAAAAAAAAAATGTTTGTGAGATTCCAGTTTCTTTACACTTAAGGGATAGACACTATCCTCACACACAGGCACAGGGCACGAGCAAAGCATACTATCTCATAGCTTCCTTCTAAAGAAACTCAGAGTTATTTGTCCTTAAAGGGAATTGTCCACCCTCGAAAGTACAGATGCAAAATAGATACGCTGACATTGAACCATTATTTAATGAGCACGTTCTATGTACAGCCCAGTGTGTGTCTTCATGTATCAACATTTAGACTGCTTCATCTGGAAGACAAGTCTAAACCGGAGGAATCTGGTGAGCCAGCTCCGGATGCCACACAGGTAGCTGCTGCTGACGGCCTTTTGGGGTTACTGTCTCCCGTAGATGAATGTTACAAGCCTGCAATTTTCCTTTTTACTAGATCCCTTCCCCATCTTGCCCAAGTTATGCTACCAATAAATTTAAATATACCAACTCAATTGGCCTTGTAAGATACATCATCTAATGACGCCATCCAGTAGCCCCTGCCTTAAGGTAATCCCAGCAATAGACGTGCGCTGTGCTTGCTGCCTTACCCTCTTATTACCAAGCTGATACCTGGTAATAGGAGTGAAAGTTGGTGGAGAATATTGCTGGTTGTTCAATTCTAACTGTGAGGTTGCTATTTACCACATAGTACCTGCTGCCCAAACAATGTTTAATAATAGGCTATTGTGCAGTGTTAGATATAAGGGGTGACCAGATTTATAGAGTATTAAAATCATTGAGAGAGATGGAACCTTAAAGATCCTAGGCATCCAATTCTCTCATTTTATAAATGGGGAAACTGAAACCCAGAGAAGTTAAGAGACTTGCCGAGGCTCACATATCTAAATAACGGCGGAGGCCGTATTGAAAACCAGGTCTCCTGTGTCCCAGTTCAGCATTCTACACCAGGCTGCTTCTCGTTTTCATTATAAATGAAAACTCCAACTTCAGCATGAGCGATTTAACTTATTAGGCCTATAACAGAACCAAAGCATGCTCTCTCCTTCGCAGAAGGATACTCTCAAATTTGGGTTTGTCATGGAGGAAACAGTAACGTGAAGATTGAAAATTAGCATAGTAGGACATTAACCTACACTGAATCTGATGTATAATGAATTACTTCAGATCTTATGTTGGGAGTGAGGCAGGGGGCCAGGAGATGGCAGGGGAAAGATGAATGACTCAATCAAATTGGTGGTGATTTGGAAAAAAGAAAGAGATTCTAACCAAATGCAGTTTCTTTAATAAGTGAGTGCCCTGGACGTGCTTCAAGCTACCTCTAGGGCGGTCCCCATTCAGGGACAGGGACTACAGTTTATTTCATACAGTAGATGCCTCTCGAACAGTTAGTGAATAAAGTAACATGCTGGCTTCTTTGTTTCTCCTATTTGAGGTCAATAAAATCAGCGGGTGCCTGTCCTCACCGCCTCTGTGAAAGGAAAACAATGGTTCCAAACAGGAGCCTACCCTATCATGAAACAATTTGTTATAGGTTTAGTGAAATTATTATTTCTGAGTTCCGACATCAAAATATTTGGGAGCACAAGGAAAGTCAGCTTGTTGAATGGTTCATGATCATTTGGCAAGCGGAAAAGAGAAGAGGAGAAAATATACAAATTTTAAATTTCATCTTTTTTAAACTAGGGCATTAGGCCTAAATGACCAGACAGTGGATAAAGGAGAGAAAGGCACATGTAGTCACATAGTTGAACCAAGAGGGAAAGTCTAAAATTTTCCCATATCAACCCAATCATTTTAGGCAGGCCAGAAAGGCATATAATTCAAAAGCTGAGATATTTGTAGCTTCCTCCTTTCCCCCACATCCCGAAAAAGTACCAAATATGCTAATTACTCACCCCTCCTTCCAGCTTACCAGCCAAATGCCCCTTTGTGTTTTGGAATCACTCCCCTACAGTTCATTGCAGATCTTGCCAGGGGCTACTCACTCCTCTCAGCACCTTAGCAGGGACTGCTGCCTCTCCTTGGCAGTTGGAAGGGTGTGAGAAGCCGCTCAGACAGCGCTGTGCACAAAGGCGGTTTTGAGTGGGGGGTCCGGTGCTCTCTTCCCCCATTCGCTGTGATTTCTTCAGAATTATATTTTACAACAACGCCTCCTTTCCTTTATAATTATTTCTGGAAAGGACAGTTTATTACATTTGTTTAGGTTTAAATATAAGATAATTGTTGTAAATTAGGACTTACTTTGAAACTTGTCAAGTTCAATATTTATATATGTCAGTGCCTTCCAGAGAAAGATAATAGTCAGAGACAACGACTCATGATGAGACGTCTAGGACAGAAAGAACTTCTTTGAAAATCCCACTGGAAGATGACTATTGATGAGTGGCTCTGACCAATAGAAACAAAAGTTACTACTTTTTGCATAGTAGTATGACATAAGATGAACAAGCACAGTTGCAAATGATTGAAATATGGGAGCTTTGGAAACTAAATTAACACTTTATGATGGGGTATTCTATAGCTTCCTCCTCCCCATCATTTCTTAACAATTTAACATGTATGTGCAGTGGGTCATCCTGGGCCTTGATGGAGATATGGAGCTCATGGGTTTCCCTGGAACCGAAATCCAGAAAAATACAAGTTACACCTTTCCCTGAGGCTGATTTCTCACAGGTGACAATGGAGAGCAGGGGGGGACCCAGGGGGGCCCAGGTGGCCCAGAGTAGTAGCAGAAAAGCCACTGGAATCAGAGCCAGGAACTTGGCTTAAGGTCCTGGCTCTGAGGCAAATTAGATCTTTGGGACCATGACCGAGTTTCTCTTGACCTCAGCTTCCTCATCTGTAAAAAGAAGGGACCGCACTGAAACTTCTGAGAGTCCTTTCAGCTCAAATGGAAACCTGGTCTCTTCCTACAAGAACCTAGATTCCTCAGAAAACTTGCCCTTGAGACCTAGACAGGTTAGTTACTAGTTTCCTGGAGCTAAATTATTCATTCTCCATAACCACGAAATGGGTACAAAACCCCCTTCCTATTTGTCATGGGAACTAAAGCAATGTAGGTCACAGAGCTCTGTAAACTGAAAAGAGCTAAATCCGTGTAAAATCTATCTCATTCCTTCCAAGAGGTAGATGAGTGACAGAATTAAAGTGTTAGCCTTCCCAAAGTTAGTACGTCTGAGTAAAGATCCAAGACTCTTAGCTAAAGAGATGGAACGTAACAGTAGAACTCTAAGCATCAGCCAGAGTTGAGTGGGAAAACCTTTCCTACATTCTGAAGAGATTCCCCAATATTCCTTATTGTTTTTAAACCTGCCTGTTTAATCAAATCTCATTAAGACTTTTCTGGTGGAGCTCACAGACTTGTCCAAACTACAGAAATATCTAACTGGGGGGAAGAGAGAGTCAGTAAGTATTACAGATGTTTTGTTAATGAGTAAAGATCCCATGTTTCGCCCTGGCTGGTTTGGCTTAGCGGTTAGAGGATTGGCCCGAGGACCAGAGAGTCGCGGTTTCGGTTCCATTCAAGGGCGCGTCCCTCAGTTGCGATTTGGTTCCAGCCCTGGTCAGGGTAGTGCGGGAGGCAACCAATCAACGTGTCTCGCTTACGTCGATGTTTCTCTCTTTCTCCCCCCCAACCCCCTCCTTCCCACTCTATCTGAAGATAAAAATGGAAAAAAGTATCCTCAGGTGAGGATTTTAAAAAATAAAAAGATCCCATGTTTCATTCCCATTGCTTTAGGCCCATCAGCAGAAGCAGAAAGCTAGCTTAATAAACCATAGGGATGTGAAAAATTCACTGTGACAGGGCGTACCTGAGAAGTCCCCGGCTGACGGGAACCCTTGGGACCATGCAGTCCACCCTCGGCCCTGTCTTGAAACCAGACAGATGAAGCTGTCTGCTAAAAAATCGAGATTCCCTTTCACTTTTCCACAATCACAAAATTGTTTGTGGGAGGCCCCGGGACTCATTTATAACTGAGAGAACAAGAGACGCTGCCTTCAAACTCCAGCTTCAATAGGCCCGAGAGCCTTCTGGAAACCCAAAGCTACGGCACCATTTGCTGTCCCCAGAGAATATGAACAGCAGATAAAACTAATCCAACCCAGTGGAAAGAAGGGTCACCGTAGAGCTTGGGCCAATTTTTTTTTTAGCAACATTCAGCCACTGCCACAACTTTCCCTTCTCTGTCATTTTTGTGTACCTTGGAACTTGGATTCGTAATTCATATCCTTGTTTTAAATTCCCACCCGAGCGAGCCTGTGAGGAATACCTGTACGTTTGAGTCAGCGACCTTCCAAGCAGTTATGGGGAAAGGACTGAGGCAGAGTTCTTTCTTCAACCTTTGGGGGGCTGCATGTCTGGCTTATATGAGTTGCTAGCCCTCGTGACCTCCAAATCCCCAGTGGTGGACACTCCAAGGACATGGGTGCTCCTACCAAGGTAGCCACCATTTCAGTGAGGCCTCCTTAAACAGCCTTACTCCTGATTTCTGCAATGTCTAGATGGCAATTGAAGCCCAAAGGGTCCTCGAAAATACCAGCAAAAGTTTGCTAAAACCACCGTGTCTGGGAAACAGAAATTCCCAGGCAATCTCCTCTGGGCAGTAGAGAGAAAGAAAAAGACTTGGGGAGAAGAGAAACAGAAATATAATGTAAGACAGTATCCTGAAATTCATTATACCAAATTTCTATGACATAACAAGGAACAGAACCTAATTCTGCCTTGATTATTCTGGGTATGTTGTTATTAATGCTGCAGAAATTGTCTATCAGTAATTGAATGAAAGACAAAGCTAACAATTTAAAAATAATGTTGAGGACCCCCTGACTTGAAAGAAACTACTATTTGTAAACTAAACAGCACTCTAAATAAGGAAAATTACCACTGTTCTGAGAATTATCAGGAAGACTACTGAAATACTAAGGCTGCCACCCATATATAAGAAATTATTCAAGGATGCATTTCAGTAATTCTGCATTTTAATTTAACCCTTTGAAACATTAATCAAACCATGGCTAATTATAGGAATTAAAGAATTAAACGATGGAATCTTTTAAAAGATATTATTTAAAAGGCAGTTTATACAATTACTTGTATAGATGTTTGCTTTAAAGAGGAAAACAGTTCTACTGTAATGAAAAGGGTCTTAGAAAATTAAATTAACAAGGGGGGACCAGGCTGATATGAAACTAAATTAGCATCAAATGCAAATTACAGGGTACTTAATGGTAGAAACAGGTGCAGAGAAGAACCCTAAATGAGATAAATGAATAAAACATCCCTCTCCACAAATGTGGAAGCTGACACAAAGTCAATGATATGAATAATTCAGCAGCCTCCACACTGCTGTTGAGGTCAGTCTGCCTTGACCTTTGAAACAGGAAGTAAAATTCAGTTCAAATTTGAGTGACTGGAAATATAACAGTTATTTGTTTTTTATATTAAAAAACCCACAAAATTGCTTAAATACAGATACAGGAAATATGCAATAGAATTTCAGTAGGAACTAAAGAGATAGTACATAATCAAAGTAGTTGATAAACAAAGAAAAATAATAATAAATAAAATTTTACTCAAACCACTTTTCAATAAGAAAATCCTTAAAATAAAAACAAGTAAAAGCATATAAACCAATCTCAGCTTATTGATCAAACTACCTGTGAAAATAAATTTTGAAATTTTTACCCTTTCTTCAAATTACTTTATTGTGTTGATGTCACTGTATAAAAGCACGTTATAGTAAAAAAATTAACCATACATTTTTATTAATAATGCAAAGTAATCGCTCATATTTGTAAAACAAATTTCGATTCAATTAGATTTTTAAAAATCTTTATGAAGCTGCTCTTTTACTTTAATTCTTCAAATCCTGATTTAATAAATGTTGCGGCCCCTAAATTAGTTTATCTTATAAAAATGCAACCCAGGCTCTAAAAACAAACTAAAAATCTACTGTGGTTTTATGTGTCTTTTATGCTTCTTTTCCTTCCTTGCATGCCTCAGAAGTATTTTGTACAGTCAACTAGTGAAAGTACTTCCCTCATATCAAATTGAATTTGGTGCTGCTGGAGATTAACATGGTGTGACAACAAAACAATTTCTGTAAGCCAGAAAGACAGCAGAATACATATGGCGATCACCCTCGTCCTTATTTTACAGAATGGCATCAAAGATGTTTGATAATAGTAGTTATCTCTGTCCTCCAATTGGTTCTATTAATGGGACTCACAACTTGGCTATCTACTTTTCATCTCTCTACTGTGCTTGTCAGATGAAAGATCATGTTGAAAGATGAGCTTAATTTTATTTTGTGGATTTGGAGAGGGTTAAAGCTACACACACACACCAGCCATCTAGGAGAGACCCGTGGTAAACTAGGTTTATGATATAATTACTGTTGGAACAAGTTTGAGAAATGCTCCTTATAAACCCAAGTGTTTGGCAGAGGCAAAATGGAAGGTGCAGAGTATGTGTTTTTTTTAATTATTATTATTATTATCATATCGGCTAAATCACTCCTCACTCGACATTTAATAAAAGGTGCTAGACCAAACACTGCTGATTTGGGGCTTGGCGTAATGACTGACCTGAGCGAAGGTTTGTGTACAAAGTGGCTCCCCATTAAATAGGGCTCTGTGGGACCAGCTGGTTCTCATTTTGAAACAACCGGTTTCTCTATCCCCAAGTGCTAAAGAAAATAATCCCTGCGATCTATGACTACACACTTTCACAGAGGCAGCAATGAGAATTTGATTGTGGAGATAATTAAAGTCATTCCTGGAACTTCCAAGAAATAAAAGGCAGGGGGGAGGGAGGGTCGAAGAAAAGAATAGTCAAGAATAGCATTTAAAATTAAACTATGACAAATCATTCTGAGTTCAGAAGAGGGAGGAGGAACCCCCACCCTTCACGGAATCTAGTTGAACCAGCTTTGTTTTCTTCTCCACTGGGGTGGGGGGCTCCAGGGGGAGGCCAGAGATGCCATTAGTCAGGGCCACAGCACCCTCGTGTCCGGCTTGGACCCCCATGTCCAGCTTGGACATGGCTGAGGAATCAAAACACAGCCTGAGAAATTCCTTGTCACTGATGACACATCACAACGAGATTTTTTAAGTTTCAATCTTAAATAAAATAGCCACGGAGGAATCTATCTGGATCCTTTAACAGACAGTCATTCCAGGTTGATCTGAAACGCTGAAACTGTTTTAACACTAAGAAAAAGCAAAGAAGATATCAGACCTTTAAAGGCACTGTGTTTTGTTTTTGCTTTAATGTTCTTCTATAAGAACCTTTGCTCAAATAGCCTCAATGACATTTGACTAAACCTGTGTGCCCTGCACCCCTGCAGATTTCACGGGCTTTGGGGGGGAAACACTAAAATGTGTGCAGTCTGCCTGTCTGCACTATCTGCCTGTAACAGGAAGAAGAGATGGGCTCAATGAGTATGATTTGAGGCCTCTCAATTAACCTGATTAGTTCAGCACATTGCCCTCATGAATGACACCTTATCTGGAAAATAAGGGAGAACTTCCTTCCTTGAGTCGAGGCAGGAGCCCCCTTCAGCCACAAAGATGAAGCCTATCAAATGTAAGCAGCCTCTGCTTCTCCTCCCCTTTCCCAGCTCGAAGGTCAGAGAGACCAGCAGCCTCAGAGCCTGATTGGATTTTGTGTCCTAAGAACAGGAGGCAAGCTCCCATCTGCCCAGGTGGCCTTGGAGAAGGCTGGGAAAAGGGATGCCCTGTGGGCAACCTCAAGCCTCTTTTTTCAGAGTCAACCAGGCACATGATGGGATTGGCAGGGGGGTTGGGGGGAGGAACAGAGAGATGAGAGAAAGAGAGAGAGAGAGAGAGAGAGAGAGAGAGAGAGAGAGAGAGAGAGAGAGAGAGAGAGAGAGATTGGAAGAGAGAGAGAGAGAGAATGAGAATATGAGAATTCATTAACCCTTTAATCACCAGAGTAGCATGTCAATGTATATCTGCCTAGAAGAAAAAATGGTGAATTCTTAAGTCTTCCAACATTATGTAAAACAAAGGCAAAGGCACTGTTGAAACATCTGTTACCCTCACGCTGATTTCGTGTTTGGTAGAATAATGGGAGATCACCAAGTTGCTATACAAAAATAAAGCTTTCCCCAAACTCCCTGAAATCAGCCTGCTTGCAGAAGATGGTGTGTGTGTGTGTGTGTGTGTGTGTGTGTGTGTGTGTGTGTTTTAATTCATGTTGTCCTATGTAATAAACATACCAGTTACCAGAATATATTCTTGAAAATGTGCTTTGTGAGAATGTCAACAGCAGGGTTTTTCCCTTACTTGTCTGTTCTATGATTTACTTGATCAATTAAACAGTTAGGCAATGAGAGGATTTGCATGGTAATCGTGTGAAGATTAACATTTTTAAGTGTAACAAATTTAATATCTTATCTTACATTTTCCGTTTCTCATCATTCTTTAATGGCAGTGCCTTCTTTCTCACTTTATTGTGTAGTTATAACAAGCCTGTCTTTACCCAGAGAGATGAGACCACCAGATTCAACAAACAAACTGCATTTCTGGCTTCTTTCACTCTTTCTCCCATTTCACAACAACATACTCTGAGCACCTCTTGCATAGGAGCAAGGAGCTGGGCTGCATGCAGGGGATCCAGCAGTGGCCGGCACACACATCACTGCCCTCTGGGGCGCACAGTCCACCTCCTAACGAGTTTATCTGCCTCAGGAATACCAGGGGGAACTAAAATTGGAATTTCATAGCTGGAAAGAGCCCCTGAGATCTCTTTATTCCAGCTCTTATCTTAAAAATAATAGCCGCCTCCTACTGAATATGCTTGATGTGCCAGGGACTGTGCTAAGTGCTCTCCACGCGTTATCTATTTATTCCTCCCTGTAACCCTATAAAGTAGGAACTTCTACTCTGATCCCAGCCTTAAAAATGAAGCAACTGGGGCTTAGCCGGGATCTGATCCGAGGTGGTCTGACTCCACAGCCTGTGGTCTTTTAACCATTGTGTAGACAGACTGCCTTGGAGGAACGAAATAAAGCCATGAGTTTGCCCAAGTTCAATACCACTGGGTAAGAGCTAAGAGCCCAGGGACAGTTTTCCTCTGCATCATGATCCCTATTTAAAATAGCATTCCTCTATTTCTTTATTTTTTCAAATCAATATATTCTTTGTTTACACTTACTATTCCAATTTTTTTTTTCAACTCTGAGGACTGAGAGCTCCGTGAGGGTAGGAACCATGTGTTTTATTTACTGTTATATCTCCAGCCCTGGAAACAGTGCACAGCGTATAGTAGATCAATAAATATTTATGCAAAGAGGAAAAATGAGTGACTCATCCAAGGGGCTGAGCTACCATGATAAACTTCGGTGAGTTAATTTTGATGGTAAGAAAGGTCCATGGCAATCATCACATTAATAATAACAATCCATATGAGATATTTTATATTTAAATTGCAAGAGCTACTTGATTTCAAGTACTCAATATGTGCCAAGCCCGGTGCTATGAATTTTAACCCTCGCAACTCTTCAAAATAGAAATGTTTTTCCCATTTTAAAGATGGGAAAACTGAGTCCCCTGAGGCTCAGGTCCTGGTAAGTAGCAGTGGAGGGATTTGATCCCTCAGCCAATGGACTCCAAAATCTATGCCTTTTCCATAATATTCTGCCCTTTCCTAGATGTCTCATTGGAAAAAGCAGAAGAGTGCCTGCTTTTTCCACATGAAACACAGTGGTTGACTCATCAAATTAAATGAGGACACCAGAACTCAAACACTGCACCTGCAATGAGTACAACAATTTATGTCACATTATTATTTTTTAATCCCAAAAGTTAAGTGCAAGACCTACTAAGAAAACTGTTTAGGTAAACACATTTAGAGTCATACGTGGAAAGGATGAATGTGGATATGAAGAAAAATAAATGAGGCTGCATGAAATACTGAAAACAGTAGTTATTTTTTATTAGGCAATTGAGAAAGAAAAAAAATCAGGCTGAGAGCTAGGAGATAAAGGTCCTAACTACTTGCTTTGTCACTTTGCAAGTATCATTTAGATGTAAATTACTATTAATTCACAAAGGTTAGAGATTTTGTTTTTGTTTTAAGGTGCTCCTAGGCCAGGATTCTGATGCTGGTCGGAGAGAACTTTTTGAGGCCAGAAACACCACACTCCCATTCCTGTAGGCACAGAAAGAAGGACTCAATTTTTTAAAGATATCTTGATATTAGAATCTGGCTTTGAGATAATACCAAGATCATGCAGAGAAACACGGGTTTTCTATACTGTAATAGCTTCAGAGATAACCAGGTTAACTCTTAACCAACTTTCTTTTCTAAAAAAAAACAAAACAAAAAAAAACTTTCTAATAAATAAAAAAGAGATTTCTCATTTTTCATCTTTGTTTTTGTCCTTGTAATGTGTGTGTGTGTGTGTGTGTGTGTGTGTGTGTGTGTTTATATGTGAGAGTAACAAAACCTGATGTAGGTCCAAGTTTCTTCAAACTAACTTTCCATTTTGTGAGGGACTTCCATCAATAGTGCATTCAAGACTATGAAAAATGATATTTTAAGATATTACTAACAGATCAGAATGATAATGAATGGGAAGCATGTTTAAAAATAGGGGGAAATCCCAATAGATTATTTATTGAACAATAATAAATAAATCGCAAGTAGCATAATGGTCTCATCTTCAGCTAGAGTAAAAAAAAAGCTTTAGTCAAATCATTGTTTCTTTGGAAAGGTAGATAAGGGAACCTCTGGCCATGAGAAAAGTTATCTCCACAACCTTTACATGAACCAAAATTCAAAAATCTTACTCAAACCCTATAGAATATGTAGAGTAACCATGTCCAGCTTAAAAACGCCCAGGCGCAATGTGATTATCATTTTCTCTTTTTACCCCCCTGCCCTGGACACGAAAGTGTTAAAGAAAACAATAGAAGAACAAGTAAGTGTACAGGGTAGGATTTACTGGCATTTACTTTTAATCTATGGCCCTTCACTCTGTAGCTTATCGGGCCTCTGTCAGTCCTTTTTCCTCCTTTATATTTCATGAGGAGCCCCCCATGCTGCTACTGAGAGACAGAGCCCAAGTGTCTATAAGCTTTTTGTCAGGTAAAAAGAGAAGAAAAAGGAAAGGAACAAGAGGAAAAGCAAAGCTAAGAGGCATCTATTAGATGTCACCAGGCCTTTGTATTCATGTCAATGATTCAGGATTAGAGTATTTGAAATAATCTTATTGAGAGGAATCAAAAGGCCCAGCGAGTGAGAGGCTGCTCTGTAGCACATGGCAAAGGCATGAACACTATCTTATTAAAGATGTGTTGGCTAACACTGTTACTTTATATTATATTACCAAACTACTGTGCCTCAAACAGTTAACGGGATGGTCCAGTTACCGAGGGCCATTTTGGAGGTTATTGTGTGGGAATCGAGCTGTAGAATTTGCCAGCTTGTCTAGTTAAGTCATTACAAGTAGGGTTTGGAGGCGAGTTTGGAACTGGAACCAAGCACTTCACCTTCAAAAACAAAAATCCCCCAAGCACACCGAAGACCACTCTGTTCCTACTGGGAGTGGAGTTTAGATGACGTGGATCAAACGCCAATGGCCTTCTCTTCCTCAGAATCGGTTTCATTAAGTTTCTATCATCTACCATATGTGACCCCTGCCTCGCATGGAAATATGCAGTTTTGTTGTTTTGCGTTTGGTGGGGTTTTTTTGTTTTTTTGGGGGGGGAGGCTCGACTCTCTTCCACATGAAGTGCGCACACACACATACAAACACACACATGCAGCTTCACACTTCAGCAGGATTAAGGCAATTAAAATTCTATTACAATAAGTACTGTAACATTAAAACCTTCATTTGCTTCTGGACAAAGGCTTGTAACTGGAGAAAGAGTTTGTGAGGGAGATTTATCTTCATCTACCCACACCTTTAAAGGCAGTGAGCAACCAAAGACAAGCCTGTACTGTTCACCATATTTCATTGATTGCAATTGGAGTATTTAGGTCACTTTTATATTGTCCTGGGCAGTATATAGTTACACAGTTTGTCTAGGGAGGGATGGGCTGTGGGCAAGGGAGGGAGGAAGAATTAGTTGTCTATTTCAAATAGTACCTAACAATTGAAAATGACCAAAATACCATCTCTTTATATGCAGGAACCTCTAAGCAGAGTTTTTAAAATTTGGTCAATTTTTATTAGAGAGTTTGGTCAGGTGCTGGCAGTAGGGAGAAACGAGAGAGATCTATCAATGAAGAGTTGCACTTGAGAGCGTTTTTTTTTTTTTTTTTCCATTCTAAGCAACTTCTTTTAGAAAAGTTAAAGCATATTTAATACAGTGATATATTCTCATCACAGATGGATGCTATGAAGTTGCCGGATGACACACAGGGGACTTTGTACTGCTTTTCTGTATTTTTCTAGAACCATTACAAAAGCAAAGTTATGATGACATGGGGTTAAAAAAAAAAAAACAAAAAACCCACACCATGAGCTGACACCCAGGCCAGTTACACATATACACTGCCGATTCTCTGAATCTCTGTTAAATACATTTCTTGGAAGTTGCTGCCATTATTTCCTTTACAGGAAAACCACTGTTGTTCATTATACAGTGTCTGCAGTAGTGTTATGCCATGTAAAAGTACTTTGCATTATGATATATTGTCAGCATATTTGAAATGCATTTTAATGTATCCTGGTTGTGTATTTGGGCATAGCTGATAGCAAATGGGATATAGACTGCTATTAGCTTATTGTATTTGTTATTTTCTTATCACGGCAACAAACTGCAGAGAAATGTACAGGGCTCATCTCATATTCAGAATGGTATTATCTGATATGTGATAAAATTTAGAATGATATTCACTCACATAAGTCTCATTCCTAATAATCGTATATGAATTCCCACTGAGAAAACAAATGTTTAAATACACTGGAGTTAATAAACAACTGTAAATTCATGCTCAGTGTTGACGCTGGCTTGTCACTTTTGGGAAAATGTAACCTCCCAAACCAGCGAAGAGGACAGCAATTATCCTGCGTGGGGCAATTTTAAAAGGTGAATTCCTCCTCTTTTTACTTTAACCCAGCATTCAAGGTTAGAAAATCTATAAAGGTATAAAGGCTTATCAGAACTCCAAGAAATGCATTTACACCTCTGGTTTTTCACGCCCCAGACAGTCATTTGTGTATCTTACAGAGGGATTATGTTTAGTGGTTGGTGCTTCTAAAAACTGGATGAAGACCAAAATATTAAGAGTTGAAAGGTCAATGAAATGAAGCCAAGAAACTCTTTCTAAAAGCCTCATTCACAACTTTAATAGGAGTATACGTTTATGTTCATGTAAGTGGAGGACTTTATTTCTACTGAAGATAAAGAAGAAAAAATTGTTAATGAATTTAGGGATTTATTTCTGTTGATAAAAGACAGAAGGAAGTCATTTATTTTTGAAGGGCCTAGATGCCTTCACAATCTTATGATTGTAAATATAGGAATTAGAATATACCCCTCGCTGCTCAAAAGTTGGGGGGAAAAAACTCACATAATTATATCCTGATTCTAAAGTTTTACTATTATTTTCCTATTATATAAATAAACATACATGTTATATAACTACATCGAGATCAATGTAATCAAGAAATTAGCTTGGTAATAACACTACACTTTTCTAAAAACTCCCGTCACAGCATTTATCTCTCTTAGATAAAGACTAGAGCTTAACTAAAACTGGTTCTTTGAACAACCCTGACATGGTTAGGCTTTTCTACTCAGATGACACACCTACTGTAAAATGAACAGGTAAAATAAGCATTCTAATATTCTCACTCCTGAACATTTCATTTCAGCCAATAATCATAAAACAACCCCAATTAATGTTACCTAAATGAAAGTGATCTAGATATGGAAGATCGCTGAAAAAGACTGATAGATAGATATAAGCTTGTTTTTTTTTTTCTTTTTAGGCTACTCTTGAGTAAATGGAAGAATAGTAATTCCAAACAGAGTAGGTCTCTCGTGCTATGAAATTTGTATACATATATTTTTTATGTTGCATATCAAAGCTTACACCTCAAACATAGATGTAAGAATTTGTATAAATGCAAAAAAAAAAAAAATCTGTTAAGGTTACAATAAGCAAACCCAAAATTTTTTGAGGTATCTTAGTTGACAGGCTTTAAAAATCCATGCTTTAAATATTGGCTGTGAAGAACTCAAAACTTGCAAGTTACCTGAGCGACATATCCCAAAAGGGCTACATCTAAATTCACACGAGACAGGAGAAGGTAATTTGAGGAAGAATTTCATCCTTTATTATTTCTATTTTTAAAAATTCAGTGTTAACTGCTCAAGATCCACAGCACAAGGAAATAAAGAATTGGGCTCTTATTTTTTCCCTGTACTTAGTGATCTAACTATTTCATCAATCACACTGATCCTAAATTGAAAAAACAAACACACAAATATTGAATCATCCTCTATGCTGCTCTACTGAAAATAAGTGACACAAATCTGGCGGGAAATTTTAGGGCTGTATGTGGAAAGAATCCTCCAGTATAATTTGGAGAAAGAAATGTTTTTGTAAGACCATCTGTATTCATCCATGTCATTGCTCAAAGATAGTTTAGTGAGTCAAGGGTAGGAAAATAAAGAGTTTTGTGAAGCAAATCAAGAATGGATGGTAATCCTAACAACTAGATACAGAATGACATTCTGCACATTTAATATATTCAGTTCAAGCATTTATAAGGAACTTTTTTCCACATAAAAAATGGGACCTTTTTTTTTTTCTCACAGATTCAGAAAAACTGGGTTCCCAATTCAGACTACCCTATGTGACTTTTGTCATTATCATCTTTTCTGATTCTTACAAAGTAAACCTAATTAAGAACCTCCCTCATTAGTCTTCCAGAAAAATTAGCACAGCTTATGCTAATTACTCTTGCAAAATTTAATAAACTCGTTGAAATGGGAATAGTCTAATGAGGTTTTATTTATTGAACTTAGATAACTCCAAGGAAAAAGGTTAGGACACAAGGATATCCAATGTGGTAATAAAACTACAATTTATTCAATTTCTAAACACGAATTTTATTGCAAACCTTTAATTCAAATATGAGTTACTGTGTGAATATGTTAAATCAATCTCCACCGTAATTCAATAACTGCAAGTCATTTTTTGCTTTTTGCTTTAACAATAATTACTACACATAGCCCTTTACCTCAACAATAATGAAATTTGCTGTTATTAGTTCCTGGTCATCAGCTATTAAACATAACACATTTGACTTTTCCCGTGTCTACGCAGCCCAAATATCTGGATCATTGGGCACAGCCTGGTTTTATCATTCTTAATCAAGCTATTTGGCATCAGGCAGAAATATAACCTGGCAGTCAACTCCAGATGCACACTTCCTACATTTGCAGGAATTTTCTAACAGACTTTTTGGAAGTGACTCGACAAATTGTCACAATTGTAAAAAGAGTCATTTTTCTTACTCTGTTGCATGCTATTATAAAAGAATGAAGTAGAAACCCGTTTTCCAAATCACAGAATGCTACTGCTGATTTTGTTCATTCCACTTTTTGGATAGACTATGCCAAGCTGATGTCCCCAAATCACTGGCGGCAAATAATACAGCCAAAACCCAACACAGAAATAGCTTACCCTGCACCATTGCAGTAGGACCAGAAAGCCTCTTCTATCTACCCTATAAATAGTTTTCCTGAATAACCACTGCTAAAAGTATTTTTTTTTTTTAGCAGTGTTCTTCCAAAATCCGAAGGACAAGCAAAGGGAGCTAAAAATTATTGCTGCCCAAAAGGTAACTGCATGTTAAAACTATGCTAAATCCTAACACAATGATTGCCTATACCCTCAGCTCTATAATTACATATTGTATGCATCCTGTAAAAACAGTTACTACTGCTACTGAATGCAGGCCCCATAACCTATTTTTACAAAATATGCAAGGATTCCCATCCATAAATCTGAAAACAAATCAAACCCTAAGCATGTAACACAGATATTATGCAATCAGTAATATAGAATCAAATTGGAAACTATGAAATTCAAACACTGTTGCCTTCATTTTTTTTTCCTTTGCAGCAGTCTTATGGAATTGAAAAATCTTTTCTATTTTGCCCTTCCTTGTGTAAGTTCTTTTCTTGTTGTTATTCTCTTCTCTCATCGTTAAAAATGGAAGTTTCACCTATCAGCATAGACAAGACTGGCGCTTTTAAAACCTTTGGCAGACTGAAGGGCAAATAAATTCTGAAAACTCAGATGCAAATAAGAATAGCTAAATGGGGTTTTGCATATCAGCTGGCATCACTGCTTAAAGAGACAGTTCATAGGAGACAGTGGCTGTTTTAACATTCTCCTCTTAAGAGACCAACACTGGCTACACACTGTTTTCCACTTTGTCAAACCAAAAAGGAAAAAAAAATGAAAAGGATAAATGTCATGAGTAATATCTCTAAAGCCACCAACAGTATAAAGTGCATACTTATTTTGCCTAAATTGTTTGAACTACCCCAGCCAAGAGAAGGTTTTAAGTACCCTACTGGGACAGATGTAAGGCGGCAACAATAGAAGCCACACTAATGCAATCCAGGTAACACAATCCTGTTTCAAAAACACGGGCCGGGCTAATTACAGCGCTGCTGAGTCAAGTTTCTTATGCCATCGCAACCCACAGGGACAGGTCAAAATCAAATGTTATTCAAACCACAGTCATATCAACCTTCTATATCAGAGTCACGGCTTAAAACCAAACGAACTTAAAAGCTTAACCCATTCACAAGCAAAAAAAGTGTTTTCATTGAGGGTGGCAAGGTAAGGTTCTTGTCATCGGCTAAACCAAAAGGAACTGTGTAGCAGAACAAAATGCTTATAGTTTCAAAGTTTCGGGGACTATTTGGGCTGGTCCTTTGATCAGAACACTTTCTTTTTAATGGATGGGTAAGAAGAACTTGCTTAAAATAATAAGTGGCATTTTAAAGAGATGTATTTAAGTGAAACAAACAGCCTAGAGGTTATACTTTTTTTTTTAATCTTATTTGGAGATTTATCTTCCATTTCAGAAAAAAAAAAACTGCACCAATGGCAGGCCTGCTCTCGCAGATGGACTTGCCGTTCTAATCCTACAGGCAGCACACAACCTCACTACACCTTAAACATTTACCTGTGTCAACTTTGAACCAAGTATATGAATATTTATTTATCAGGCAAAACTGTATGTTGTTAGTGAATATTAGTGAGAGATACTTAATTAAAATATCTGATTGAAATGTGGGCTTTATAAAGCCACTAGGCAATCAAAATCGGGCTTAAACCTGAAGAACCCCAAGTCAAAATCAACAACTGATGTTTTGTCATACATTATGATAAAGCACACACTTTTCAATTAACTGAAAAAATGATAAATAAGTCCCTAAAAGGTAGAGACTTGAAAAGACAGATAAGGGGGGACGTCAGAAATCAATATTACCAAACCCCAAAAGGGACTTTTGTTCAGCGGCATGTTTCTTCAAGGAGGGATCAGTCAGTCTGACTTGCAGCTCCTTCCTAGCAAGTGCAGGGTGCCAGCTCTTTCCCTAGCTGACAACCGACAGTATCTATAAAGCTTCCAGGCCATTTAACTCTCAATGAGTAGTGCTATGTAACAAATGGTTTATCATACATGTTTCCATACAATGAATTTCAATAATTAAAATGTAAAATGAATATTTGGAATGCGACTTCACATAATATGTGCACATACCGACTTGAAATGGCACTGAACAGCTAAAACAGATTTATTGTTCTACAGTGATTTACTCGGTCATGTCAGATTAGTAATATGGATCTGTTTAAAAACACGATAATTAAGACAAGCAGGATAAATTAATCAACTTACAATACAGTAGGAGCTACCATCAAACCCAGGAAATAACAGTAGAAAATCTTGGTTCACAGATCTCTTTAAAACTGCTTTTATGCATAAATAAAACCTTAAAATGTAGATGGATTACATCCAACAGAACTACTGTAGCTAAAAGTGATAATGATTCAAACATTTTTCAAATAAAAGTTAAATATTTATAAGCACCCAACCACATTTCATAAATCACAAACTATTATTATTTTATTTCTGAAGCTTCCTGGCACAGCATGAGGACTGAGCCACAGAAAGTCAGGAAAGAAAAAAAATATATATTCCTTTAGGAGCATGAATCAGACACAAAACCGGAGCAATCCAAGAAAACAGGCCTCCAAAGAACATTCCATATGGCTTTCCCAGGAACTGCAATGGCTCGGCGCGGATTAAGTCATGACCAACAGGCAAATTTCGGCAAGCATTCCTAACCCTCGCCCATGAGCGACACCAGGCAGGTGTTTCATTATAATGAGAACAAGAATCCAGTGAAAGTAGAGTGGTCCCTACCTGTCAATTATCACTGGATCTGAGGGAGTCTCATTTCGGTTGCCACAGCTTTTCTTGTCACAACAGCGGCTATGGAGTAAAAGCGAGAGGATTTAGTACAACCGTTATAATGTAAAATCACCATTTAGGCAGACAGAAGGTTCAAATTGCTGGGCTGCAAATGCTAGAATTAACACAAAGCCATACCTGGCAATCAACGGATCCCTGGGACAGAAAATTCTATTTGGGTCACCTATGGGTTAATGGCCAGGCTTAACCTCTCCTTGCACAAAGAAGAGGGAGAAAAAGGGACTCTCCAGGAGCCAGGACTGACAGCCCTAAGATGGGGTCTCCCCATCACTGCCCGCGGTATTGGAAGAGTTCACTGTGAAAGGCATTATTATTACATCTACCCAATGAGAATATTCAGGGTTGTGGGTGGCTCAACCGTTCTTCCCTCAAGATCACACTAATTGTGTGGAACGCGTCAATAATGAGGTATGAGTGATTTCTCCCCCTGCAGTCATTTTGTTAAATGGATTCCTTCTCCTTTCTTTTTTATGGGAGACATTTGCTTCCAACACAGGCTTTCCAAAATCCTAACACGGTCAATGTTTGCTTCTGAATCATCTTCATGAGGATAAAATAATTAAGACAAACAAGAAACAAGATAAAAGGAAGTGGAGATCAGCACGTCCTCCGGCTTCTCTGCCCTGCGCTGGCTGCCATTTAAGTTTTCTGGAAGCACCAGGGACTGTTGATCGAAAGGCTAGCATAGCCCTGACAGTGGACGCTCTTTATTAGGTCAGAAAAAGCAGCCGTGGGCAAAAAAGCACCCACTATCCAAATCCCACCCCAGCTGTGGCCTAAGACTGTCAGGTTTTTTGTTTTGTTCTTTACTGAGATGTTTCTAAAGGGTAAAAAATTATGGTTTTTGAAAATTACCCATGATTGATGGAAACCTATCCATCTGAAACTTGTTTGCAAGTAAAACATGTGTCCACTGGGCAGTCTACACCCAGGGGCACACTATAAAAGCAAATATTTGATCAGTCAAGGATGTGAGGAAATTGTCCAAGGGTTATATATTGCTATGCACCACAAATAATAGGAACTTTTCTCACTCTTTCTTACACAGATTCACACGTGAACACACACACACACACACTCGGCTTAGTGAATCATAGAGCCTAAATTTAGAGCTGCTGGAGAGAACCAAACACTGAACTTCACTTTCAGGACCCAGAAATATACTTCTGCATAGGGAGTCTTTCACCAAAGTTGGGAAGTCTCTTTCCTGGCTGGAACTATATCCCTGAGAAGAGAATCGGCTTCCAAATTTGGTGCTAATCCTGTTTGTCTCTCATATGTTCAGAAAGCAATAGTAAGAATTGTATCGCCTTTGTCAAAGCCCCAGCTAAAAGCCACTCCACCACCTAGAGTCTTTGCCTTTTTGATTCAGAGGGAATTATTTCCTCCAGGCCTGAGTTCTGCAATGCCAGTACTCTGGGGATAGAAAGCCCAGCATGTCCCAATGCATCAGAGCTACATGAAGGAACAAGAAATGAGAAGTACAGTCGTTGGGATGAATGCAAAATAAGCTAAAAACTCAACTCCACCACCCCTGAATTCTGATGCGCTACACCTACACTTCAAGGGCAGAAGAGCACAGTGGTTACGAACACTGGCTCTGGAATCAGACAGAGCCACCTGTGTCACCTTGAGCGAGGTACTCCCCCTCACAGAGCCTTACTTCCCTCATTTGTAAAACAGAACAATTACTGTACCCACCTCTATGTGAGGAGGTGCAAATTCACTGCAATAAGGGGGTAAAGCCAGGCTCCAAGACCGGGCCTACTAAGCGCTCAGCATCACTGTCACTCCCGGCTCCTGCCTCCTCCAGCTTCTCCGCCACGTCTGAGCAAGGCTGCCCTGTGCTCCGCAGAGGCAGCAAGTCTCCTAACACAGCCATCGACAGAGCCCAAGGACCCCTTTACCCAGGGAGAAAACCAATGAATGGGATGGCCTCTTTCTCCTTTCTGTTTTCCTTTTTTTTTCCTTTCTTTTTCCAAACAGGGAGTGGGTAATGCAAGTCCCCAGTGGCCACACCCACACCAGGTCCTGCCTAGATTGAAGCCCCCCAGGGACTCCTCCAACTTGCATGATGAGAATTGTGTTGTAGAATCTACATCTCAAACGTATCTGATTCTCTCCCTCCGCACTGCCACCACCCTGGTCCAAGACACTTTCATTTCTCCTTGGACTCCGCCAGTGGCCTCCCACCTGGCCTCACTGCCTCCACTCTGTACTCCCTGCAACAGCCTGAGTGATCTTTTCAAAACGTCATTGGGATGGTGTCACCTCACTGCCCAAGACCTTTTAATGCCTTCCCACAGCACTTAGAATAAACCTATGGCAGGACATGGTACCAGACCACCTCCCAATCTCCTGTCACTCTCCTCCAACTTGCCAAGCTGTAGCCTCACGGGCCAATCTCTCTCTCTCTGACATGGTATGCTCAGTCTGACCCCAGACCCAGGCCGGGGCAGGCCTCCCACCTGCTCTGCTCCTCCTTTGACACCCCCCCCTAGTTTCAGCCCCTGGTCCCCCTTCAGACTTCAGCCTCTAAGCTCTTTCCTCTGAGAGGTGGGCCCTGACACCTGCCCTTAATCGAAGTTAGGTTTCCCCCGTTTTTCCTTTCCTGGTACTTAACACAATGAAAATTACATTCTTTTATATATATTTGTGTGGTTTTCTGCTATCTTTCTCCTTCCACACTCCTCCCTCATATACCTATATCCTTCATAAAGAAGAAACTGTCCATTTTATTTACCTAAGGAGTAGCATAAGGCCTAGAATAGAACAGAGAAACTCAAATATTGGATTGATTGATTGGTTGATTGATTGAATACAATGTATTGGGGAGGAATACAATCCAAGAAAACAGAAAGGTAACAGATAAAGAAAGCCAAGCCGACCCTCTGGGCAGGCACCCTGGTGAAAAGAAGGGTCACTCCCACCCACCTCATACCCCAAACCACCTCCTCCAAGCCAGTGCCACACTAGGCCAGAGATTTGTCCTTTGACTTCAGCACTGTCCCCATCTCTTTAAAATAAAAATGCCTTCGAGAGAAGCCAGAGGAATTGAAGAATAACATACATAAGAACCATCCCTCTGTGCTGTGCCCCAGGGGATCCAGGGGAGCAGGCAGATTTGAAGATCAGGAGTGCAGAAGGAAGGAGAGAATAGGAATAAAATGGGGGAATGAAGGAAAGAGAAAAGAAAATCGAGGGGCTGCTAGAGGTCACTTAACACTTATAAAACAACTTTAGGCAAAGGTTCCTGTCTCCCAGGTCATATCACTACATCCCGTAGTCATCATTCCCAAAATGAGGTAGTTGGGCTTTGCTCTGCACCTGGAGTGGTGACAAAACAGTGTCTATGGTATGAGCCCACTGTAGCTACATATATGCGTATGCGTGTGTGTGTGTGTGTGTGTGTGTGTGTGTGTGTAAAGTATGTACATGTATATATGGAATTCTGTGCAGCATTAAAAAGAATGACGGTGGAGCCCTGGCCACTGTGGTGAAGTGGTTAGAGCCTCGGCCCATACACTGAAAGGTTTGGGGTTCGATTCTTGGTCAAGGGCACATATGTACCTGGGTTGCAGTTTCGGTCTCTTCCTGGTTGCAGGAGGCAACTGATCGATGTGTCTCTCTCACATCGATGTTTCTCTCTCTCTCCCTCCCTTCTACTGTCTCTAAAAAGATAAATAAATAAATGGAAAAAATATCCTCGGGTAAGGATTAACAACAACAAAAAAAGAATGGAGCCCGGCCGGTGTGGCTCAGTGGTTGAGTGTCGACCCATGCACCAAGAGGTCGCGGGTTAGATTCCCAGTCAGGGCACATGCCCAGGTGTGGGCTCAATCCCCAGTGGGGGGCATGCAGGAGGCAGCCAATCGATGTTCTCTCTCATCGATGTTTCTATCTCTCTCTCCCTCTCCCTTCCTCTCTCTCTAAAATCAATAAAGAAAAGAAAAAGATGTTTTAATTAAAAAAAAAAAAAAAAAAGAACGAAGGTGGATTAAAGCACTATCATGAAAAGAAGTCTACATTATTGAGAACTGAGAAAACCAAGTTGCAAAAGAGTATGTATGGTATGGTCCTATTTCTGGGAAGAAAATGTGAAAGAGTGAGAGAGAGGGAGGAAGGGAGCGAAGGAGGGAGGGAGAGAGGCTTTGTCACAAGTACCCGCACTTCACTCAAATCTCTGCACAACGTCACTGCCTTAGAAAGGCTTCCCTGACTACCCAGAGCTCTCTAGCCCCTAATTTTGCTTCACTTTTCTTCCTAGCGCTCTCCACATTATATTTTTTATTTATTTGTCTTCTTTATTGTCTGACACTCACACTAGAATATAAACCCCACAAGGACAGGATCTTAGACTTTTTTATTCACCTTCATATCCCCAGCAACTAGAACAGACCCTGGCACACTCTAGGCACCTCGGAAAATGTTTTTTGAATAAATGAGTAGACATTTCAAAGCCTTAACCTATAGGGAGTGAGATAAGAGAGGGAAAGAATGGAGGGTATATATAGTATTTAAAAGCATCTTCACTCTTCCACTTTGTCACTGCATTATTACTTTCCCACTGAAAGATTAAAAATCAACTGTCAGTGGGAGAAGCAAGGTCTTCCCTGAGACTGAGCTGACATTGATCCCCATGAAGCCCCCTAGCTCTAACCCCAGCACCAAGTAAAACAAAGACCTGTCTTTCCATGACTATGTCCTTCCCACAAGAGTCCTCTGTGCTCTGAACTGAACATCCCCTAGTTTCTTCCCCTGAACTCAGAAGGACCCAGAAAGGTGGCCACCAACCTCCACCAAGCACAAGATGGACAGTAACCAAGGTTGGCTGAAAAGAGTACAGATCCCCTTATATTTAAGGCAGAAGAGGGCTCAGAATAAAATAATACAGTAGGTGGGACAACGGACCCAAAAGCATTTTAAAGAAAAACCTACCGTGGCACTGAAAGAACTCACAGAAATAGTTATGTCCTCATTACTGTGTGATTGATGGGTCTTCCTCTATTTACAAAGGTATTTCATAGGCTCCTCCCTGTGTGTCAGGCACCGTGCCAGGCACAGACCTGGTATTGGCTCCCTACAGCAGGCGTCTATAGTGTGGGAAGGTTTGGAGTTTCCTAATTTGTTTTGTCACAGGGCAGGACTCCCACAATTTCATGTCCCTTCTCAACCTGCAACCTAACTGCCAGCAGAGCAATGTGGCCTGTCACAGGAGTGGTACCCAGCACTTGATGTCATAAGTACACTGTGGACTCAAAACAGCAGCCCTTTGCCCAGCAGGCTCGTGCATCTCCTGGACAATTCTGCACACCCAGGGAAGGGCAAACTCATGAGTCTCTTCCTTAGCAGCCTGACACAGGTGGCGTGTTTCCAGTGAGCTGACACACAGCTCCATAAATCACGGCAAGAAACGGCTAGATGTCTCCTAGTCATGGGACCCGCAGATGCTCATCTTAGGAACGTGCAACTTCTTCCCATAACTAGAGGCTCTCTCCATTGGAGAAAAACACCATACCAATCTCTAAGCTTTACAATAAAAAGTAAAATATCTTGCCTAGTTAGCCTAAGTGGCTGGAGAATGAGATATAGGAATTATCTGAAGAGTCTGGTTAATAGTTGTAAGGATGAGTTCATTCTTTCCTTCAGTTTACGTACATTGCCAATTTTTCCCATTCTCTTTAAAAAAAAAAAAAAAAGGCTTGCTCCATCTTGTTTCTTGAGTTAGTTTCTTTGCTGTCCTACTTTCTCCTTGCCAGAGTCTCCATCAATTCTGGCCATTTAACCCCATAAAAACTGGCGTCATTCACCAGTGACTTTTTGCCGCTTTTCTGTCTTCATGTCCACCTGGAGCTCTCTAGCACCATAGCTCCCCTCTCTGAAACACCCTCCTTTTATTTTTATGCTCTGAATGCTCAATGTTCTTTTCCCTAATTTCTCGAGCACACCCTCCCTCCTTGCTACATGTGATTATTCCCCAAGAATGTATACAAGGACTCCTCTCTCTATTCTCTCACCCTTGTCAACCCCTTGTAAGCCCATAGCTTCAAATCTCACCTTTGGGAAGAAACCTCTGAAGTTGGTTGTCTTTGACCCTGACTCTCTCCCCAGCTCCAGGCCACAGGGCCACCCACCTGCAGACCTCTCCATAGAGAAATCCTACCTGGACCACCAACAAACGGGCCCAAACACTTCTTCAACATCCTCTAAAATCCCCATCCTATCTCACCCTCCTCCCCATCGCTGTGGCTACTACCCGCCTACACATATCTCCTGCCTTCTCTGAATAGCCACAGTCCTTTGCTTCAGCTCTCATCACAGCCAACCCTTTCTACAGTGCAGTCTAGTTACCTGCCGACAGCTCTGATCTAATCTGTCAGCTCTCCTACCGCTGGATCCAGTCCTTTTTGGCTCAGCATCCCACAGTGCTTTGCACACAGTAGGTGCTAACAGAACAAATGAAAACATCCTTAACCACCATACCTACAAATGTTTGTGTATCATTTCACTTCCTTTCGAAGTTCTCTGATCAATCCTTCACTCTGAACAGCTATGTGCCAGGTACCTACCTAGACACTGGATATTGCTGCTATGGCTTCTACTACTATTTCTGTTTCTATTAATATTAATAGGAATACTAATACTAATACTACTGCTACTACTACAAGTAGTCATAATAGACATTTAATACTTTCTATGTTTCAGGCACCATGATAAGCATTTTGGGGGATTATAGCATTTAATCTTAACAACTACCTATGAGATAATATTTCCCCCCATTTCACACATGAACAACTGAGGCACAGAGGAAAATTGGGTAACTTCCCTGTCTTCAAGCCCTTAGTCCAGCATGGAAGACAGGCCCTGGACCCACAGTTATCCTGTGCTGATTGCTATGAAGAAAAAGCACAGGATAGAACAGAAATGCCTAACAAGGGGATACAATTCAGGACAAGGGCCAGGGATGCTTTCCTGAAGCAACTATGCTGAAGTGGGGATCTGAAGGACAAAATCAGAATAAGCCAGCAAAAGAGGAAGGAAGAGGAGGCCAGATCAATGGAGAGGCTAACCTGAGAACTAAGTCATGGCCCCACAAGAAGTCAGCCACTGATAATGGAAAAAGGTCCCTCTCCTCAACAGAGCACCCACCCCCTGAACCCGTCCTATGCACTGGAAAGAGAGAAAATCTACTTTGGCCCACCTGGGAGGCTGGGAACTGGGTTCACCTATCAAGCATTGTTCCTATTTTCAATTACATTCAAACACAAGACTTATCATCAAATCCCTTATGGACTCCAGCTTTAAAAAAAAAAAAAAATCCTTCATGGGGCCATACTATTTTAAGACCTTAACCACCAGGTATTAGCAAAATGTAATGATAGATTCCAATTTACCAAAAATGTAGAAACTCTCCCAGAATTCCACAGAAAGAGCTCTATGCCACCAAGTCAAAGAGGTTTTGTCTCAAAGAGTGGCAATAACTATAATCCAATGGTGGCAAGTCCTTTAGTCAGCTCATGCCACGGGGTTGTCCTCACAACAGAGTGAAATAGATGTCTTAAACCTGCAACCACCTAAGACACAACTACTTTTCTTTTCTCTTTCTTTCTTCCTTTCTTTTTCTTTCCTTTTTTCCTTTCCCTGCAACAAAACAGAATCATCCCAAGCCCTTTCCTGCTGATGTAAATTCTCTGTGTCTCCTTTACTATCGCTCCAACGTTACTATAAATATACAGCTTTTGTGACATAAACGCAAAGTTTTATTGTGCCGTTAGCCTTGATAGAAAGCACAGCGGAAAGTTGTTTAGAAATTAAATATCTAAAACATGCTATTTTAAAATCCAGGGCCCTCACTATTTCATGTCTGCAATGAAGAAATTTCATCTTGGGGAGAGCAAGCTGTCTTTCATACCATATGGCTAATGGTGGTGCATAGCAATTAGCCAGGCTGATTAATGGTGAACAGACTCTAATTTTATGCTTATAATTGAGCCTGCATTTGCACCCCTGGTGCAAATTCAGCACATCCCAACTTCCACTTACAACAGGCAAGAAATCAAGAGAAATAGGATGGTGTGGAAAGTGAGTTTTTTTTTTCCTAAAGCCCCCTAAAGAGCATCAGATTTGCAATTTAAAAGACTGTTAGCCACACAATAGATGACAGGTTTGTGTAATAGGGTCATGGCAGCCTGGTAAACAAACAGTACCCCTTACACATCTATAGGCAGCCAGGAAAACCGTAATCTGTAACATTAACAGGATGACATTTTGAATATGGCTTTTCCCTCTCAGCCATGCAGTACAAACATCATCATTTGCCTTCAGTGGCTTAAGAATTTTATTTTTGCTATTTTTATGTTTCTGAAAAATAGAAAGAGCATCAGCAGTAAAGCACAGCAACCAGCATAATAAAATACTTTGGACCAATGAATTTTAAGAACAAGAAAAATATAAACTGCATTAATAGAGGGTAGGCTTGTGTGTGAAAGGCATAATATATCTTTAAGTATTTTAAAAACAGAATTATTTCTAGCAGAGTCCAAACATGTGCAGATCTGAGATGCAAATCTATAATATATAGATATTAGTTGGCCTATTGGTTGAGATCCATCTTCCTGTCTGTCTCCTATTTTGCTCGAATCACATGTAACAGAACATTGAAAATTCATTCTAATGACATGCTAATTGTGGGAAGCTAAAATACGATCTGAAAAATAGTAATACAAAGGAGGTCATTTTTTAATGCTTTTCAAAATGATTTTACTCATTTAATTCTGAAAAGTGCAACTCAGCTTTAATCATACTATTATTGTATACAATATAATGCTAATTTTTACCTAATAGTATCATCTAAAAAAAATCTACGACCATATTTTTGGCTTTTGCTACTGCTTTAAAGTTAGAAAAAAAAAAGCAACCTGTTTTTGGAATAATTACCAAGTCTTAAAATCACTGAAGCGAAAACTTGTGAAACTCCTGTACATTTTAGAATGATGTATTAGAAGTATATTTTTAAAAAAGAAAAAGGGAAATTTTTAGATTAAACAAGTTAATGTTTGAGATTTCAGTAAGGAAACACATTAAACCCGTTCTAATTCATTTCCAGCTGTAGAGTTTTAAGTCTGATTTCCCCACAAGTCCATGAGGAGCAAATAAAGCCCACCCAGGCTGAAGCCCTAACAGGACTGGTCAGTAATAGTCAGGAGCCAAGCATGCTTGAGCCAAGCCTGAATGGCTAACAAAGCAATTAGTAGCCTTTCTCTGATGCATAGTGGCATCTTCATGCTTTATCCAATTACTCAGAATATTCTGGGAGCAAAGTACCAGTGTTATTTTATGAAGAATAAAAATCCTAAACTGCAAGTTAAAAGGGGATCCTTCTCTGGTCTGCTGTCACACGTGTGGAGGACTGGCCGAGACCGTGGAACTGAATGTGGTCCGTGTGCCTGTTTTCAAATGTAGCTTCAGTCGGCTATTAGGCAAAAATAAAGACACTCATTGTGGATGACATAAACTTTTATAGCTTTCAGGGACTCATCTTTGCTATCCTTCCAAAAGCTCACTATCCCTCAGAAATATTCACTATGTTGTCATAGTTATATCCAGGATAACTAAGAGGAAGAGATCAGAGTCAAGTGGGAAAATGAAAGAAAATCCACACTCAGTTTAAGAAGGAATGCTGTCTTTGTACAGACGTCCTATTTTTAAGTGGGAGAATTAAAAAGGGGAACTATACCTTAAGTCTTATCAAACAGAGGCTTCTGCTGACATCAATAGAACTCTTACTCATTTTACTAGCAATGCGGTTGAGTGCATATATTAGCACTAAAAGGGTTATATTGCATTTTTTCAATTGAAAGGAAGAAGGGGAGGGTACTGCTTTGTGCCCATTAACAGTGTGATATCAAAATGGAAACGTATGTCTTACAGGATGGACTGTAATAAATAATTGAGAACCACTCTGATGCCCGACAATTTAGTAGCAAATACATCTATCGGTTCTTTTTAGATCGTCCAATAGAAGCAAGATAAATGTGTACCCCAAAATAAACCTGAGTTCACCTAGATTTGAGATACAAATTCATCTTCTCTTTGCTAATTAAAGGGAGAAAACAAGGTATCTCTTACCTGCACATGATCTCGTGTGTGAGCAAAACTCGGCACATTTCTGGGTTCTTGTCTTGGCCTTCATACACTATGGCCTGTAAACAAAGGCAGGATTTGAGCTGAGAATGGAACCAAGTTACAGAGAACAAACTATCACAGTTGAGTTCTTGAACACTTCACCACTGCTGCAGGCCAACTAGCTTTCAGGAGCCTAAAGCCTCCCTGGGCTGATTGTTTCAAGATATTTTGTTCAAGATCAACCCAAGTAGAGTAGAAGGGGCAATGCTCCGCTCTGGCCTATCAAACTATCCTTCATGGCACACATCTTTGCATTGGTGTGTGGGTTGGGTGTCTGTCATCAAGGCAACCACAATTCTCCTCTCATTTCAGAATAAAATAAATCTAATCAATGACAAGGGGAAAACCCAGCAGGTGTAGCAGACTGAGATACTATTGATTTAAAATATAGAAAAGTACACGGATTTGTATGTATTTGCCACCTCCTTGTACTGCTTCCAGCCCCAACGTATCGTGTTCTAGAAGTGAGCAGTAGAAAACAAGTGGAGGTATGATCAATGAGTCCAATCACTCACTGTCTCCTCAGAGATGATTCATCAATCAGGGAAAACCCTTCTTTCCACCAGCAGGCTGAAAACATGTGCTCTCCAGGGTGTACACCCACCCAAACAGTAATGTTCGCCAGCATATGTGTGGGCTTAAGCCACAGAGCCATCTCCCTAAACTAAGAAGAATTACATCTGACTCTCAAAATCTGGAGTCCCAAACCACCTCACCAGCCAAGATGTTTCTGTCTGTTTTCAGTAATGTGTGTACAAACATTTTGCTTAAGATCACTAGGAAATTTCCCTGAGAACTCAGCTTCCTGGAAGATCTACATGTTAATATCTGAGCCAAAGAAAAAACTCACAGCTATTGGTAGAGCAGTGCTCGGCATTGGGGTACATTTTAACTAACTTAACATTGTATCACTGCATACTACTAATATAACACAAATTCAAATTGTTAATAAAATTACTTTCACACATTCACATAACCTTCAATTGCTTGGTGATAAAACTACTTAAATTATCCAGGGAGTATTCTTATTTAGCACATGCAGATGCTCCAGTAACTAACTTGTAGTTAGTTGGCTCTAATGTGCTTTGTTTATGAACCTGGGACTTTTAGAGCCTATAAATGATGAGGAAAGCTTAAGACACTGTGTGTGGAGACCCTTGAGCATGCTCTGGTTAAAATATCTAACTCCATTACAAAACAAAAATAGCAACAAATTTTAAAACAGCAAAAGCACCTGCATAAAAAGAAAACATTTCTCTACCACTGGCCCATCAAAATGATGTTTTTATGTTTAGCCTATCACTTTTTAAGGTTTTACTTTGACATAATGTTAGCCTTACAGAAAAGTTGCAAGAATATATAAGAAGCCAAGATACTCTTTACCCAGACTCCTCAAATGTTTACATTTTACTAAATTTGCTTTATTCTTTTCTCTCTATTCTTCCCTGAACCATTTAGTAAACTGCAGACACACCCTAAATACTTCAGCATGTATTTCCTTAAAACAAGGAATTCTCTTATATAACCACAGTACAATTATCTGAATCTGAAAGTTAACATTGATACAAGACAATAATCTAATCTACAGACCTTATTCAGATTCACCAATTACCCAATAATGTCCTAATAGCAACAAAAAAAAAAAAAAAAAAAAAAATTTCCAATAAATCATTGCATTCAGTTGTTATGTCTCCAATATGGAATATTCCTGAGTCTTTGCATTTCATGATATTTAAATTGTTGAAGAATACAGGCCAGTTCTTTTGTGAAACATCCTCAGTTAGAGTTTGTCTAATGTTTCCCCAGACTTAGACTAAAATTATACAACTCAGGGCCAGAATGCCACAGACATGGTGCTGAGTTCTCAGTGTATCGAATCTCACTGTCAGCCAGTTCCACTACTTGCAATAAACTCTGACCATTTGGTTGAGGTGGTGCCTGTCATCCACCAGAGATCATCAGTCAGACTTCCACACTTTATGTAACTCACAACTGTTCTGGGAAGACAATCTAGATGATGCTAATATGCCATTATCCCTCAAATTTGCATCCTCTAGTTATGGCATGCATTGATGATTCTTTCCTATATTCGTCAAGGAACTTTTCAAACACCTAAGAAGTTGCTTTACTCAAGAAAAATGCATTAAGTGAATCAAAAACATTTTCAAACCCAAAAAATTATAGCTGCCTGCTTTATTTACTGCAATCACTGCTGGAAAACCAAAGAAACACTGTAAATAACTGATAAGATCTCATACCCAGGGCTAAAAAATTCTAATCACTCATTTCTGTAAAATCCTATTATCACTAAATTTAGTATGTTCTCTTGATATCCCTGATAACCTCTGTTTCAACTTTATTATTATTTTTTTTTGTCATGCTAACCCAATACAAATAACTTGGTAAATAAATTCACAGGTATTAGTGGGGTTTTTCCCTCAAGCAAAAAAAAAAAAAAATTGTTTTTGGTTCTTTTGGGGAAGAAGGAGTATCAGTTACATCAGACCTTCTTGTTTTGATTATTTCTAGATGACATGTATTATTTTTACTGAGGCTGCCAGTCCCATTAAAATCAGTGGGCCCATGATGATATTCAATTAAAGATATGCTGCAAAAATGCACATGACACCCCAAACAGTCAATAATCCATGAACTGCCAGGAAGCCCATGCTTTCCGCTGTGGTGACAGAACATCATTTGCTAAAGTTCCGGGGTCTCCGTAATACATCTCTCTACCAAATGCCAAACTGCCACTTGGCCTCTGGCAACAGAGTCAAAATGGAGAATCTTTCTTCAAATCAAGCATAGAAAAATAAAAGCATGAGTTTGGATTTGCTCAGACGTCGTTAGGAACTCTGGGGAGAAATGAAGCATGAAGTTTCTGCTGTCCCTTTCCTTGGGGCCTCAACAGAACAATGTTTTCCAGCACCTAAACACAGAGAAAAAAGCGCTTGCTGCTTCTGTGACTTCTGAAATAAAAGCGAGTGAAACAGGGAGTGTTCTCACTGTCCTGTGAGTAGTGCGAAAACAGAGTAAACTGGAACCTCCGTGTAACAGGGTTAGCTATGGAGTGGAACTCAGTCAAAGACAGATTCACCTCCAAACTCACCTAAAGCAGTTTTTGTTACTAAAAAGGCTTGTTAAAACACACACACACACACTCCTCTCTCTCTCTCTCTCTCTCTCTCTCTCTCTCTCTCTCTCTCTCTCTCTCTCTCTCTCAAAGGTATGGGCCAGGAAATCAACAGTCTAATGAGATCCAACGCAGGGAAACATGATAAACTCATTTTGGTGAATATCTCTAAGGCAGAGCGTCAACAAAACAGACTTTTAAAAATGCCACCAAGTTCACCCTCCAGCTTATACACACAACTGGCAGCCACACATTAGCTCTCTACTATCTATAGTTAGTACATATGCCAAAACTGGTTCCTAGTTCAGCCAACCAGGACTTTAAGCTTAAAAGAAAAGGGATCCTTTAACACCAACTTAGGAAGAAGTTTGTGCTATTCTTCCTAATTTAAATATGTGCCTCTGTGGGGTATGAGGAAAGCCCATTGAGGCTGGATCAGCTGGGAGATCACAGAAGCATATAAACAGCATTGACTATTTTAAGTGAAACCATTTTAATAGACAGCTGGTTTAGGGCCCAAACAATGGAACACCAAGAAGAAGGCTTATTTTCATCCTCCACAGTAAATCATGTGTCTGCTCCTGTGAGAAAGGTAGTCTGCTGTGAGAGCGACAAAGACAACAGTGGTTTAAATAAATCAATGTGTTTATCGGGAGTGAGGATGGGAGGAGGCCTGTTACAGAGATGGGGGAGAGGGGAAGAGAAGGCATAGAAAATATATTATTTAAATAAGTGAACTGATGGAAAAGCAAGCTGAAGTTTTAAGCTAAGAAACAAAAAAATACAATATCAAGTAGAAAACAATGTTTACATTAATCCTGCCAATGGCAAATAAATGCCTTAAGGTGGCAGAAATGATTGTTCAGGAAGAAAAGTAAAAGAATAAACAGAGTTAACTTCATCTCAACTTTAAAAACCTGTGAAATTGACAAACAAGTTGTCAAAACTTGACATATTTGGAGCAGATTTATTTTTCTGATATACTAGCCTCTCTTTCCTTAATGCCCTCCTCAATTAAGCAGAAAGAAAATATGCAATTATTTTTAATACTTTCAGATTGAGAGGGTTTTTTCCCCCAGAATAATGTTTTATAATTCACAAAAATCCTTATGCAGAAGGTTTACCATGAAAGGATAAAATGCCATCAATTTCAAATGCCCAATTATAAATTAACCTATAACATCTTTGAAAAGAAATAAATCAATCAATAGTGAAAATCTGCCTTGGTTGCCACTGTTTTAGAAGACATCTTGTGAAGTGTGATTCATCCCTGCTTTTCTGAAATATCACTGGGTTTTAAAAGTTAATTGAAACTTACTGTGGATAAAGATCACACAGTAAAATGAAAAATACACGGTGAACATACACCAGGATCACACTTCAATAGGATGCCAAAGGAAATACAGAGAATTAAGCATGGCTTTCTTTGTTTACTTTTCTAATAGTTTTAACTCTTTGTGTTCCTTGCCAAAAGAAAGAGAATGAGGAGAGTATTTTGACTCTGGTTTGTCAAAATCCAAAGGGTTTTAGAAACAAAACATTTTTATTAGTCCTTTTGGTTTACAACCAAACAATAGATTTGTCATCATTCGTTGAGAGAGAGAGAGAGAGAGAGAGAGAAAGGTAGGTTAACTATAACTAATAAAAATTCCTAATTTTCCATTTAAATCAAAAGAGTAACCTTGTAAATGTTACCATTTTTTCCAGATACAAAATAAAATGCCAAACCTAATGTGTCACCTTAAAGAATCCGTTCATTAAAAAAAAAAAAAAATCAGTTCATGAATGTACAAAGTACCTCCTTCAACTAGAAGTGAAATGTCCTCTAAATACAAACTGTCAACAAGGCTTTGGTAGCAAATTACCAAGAATTGAAACTAATAAAAAAAAAATAATACGAACACCTACAATATCAACAGACTGTGATATGAATAATTACATTTGACCACCAAGTTCCACTGCTTGACATTAAAAAAAAAAAAAAAAAAAAAAAGTGCTAGCTAATGTGATCCTCGAAATTTCCAGAAGGTGAAGGAACCCCAGTTAGAAATTAATGTGTGCCAAAGAAAACACTGCAAATCTGACATTTCATAAACAATTGTGTCAAACAGCAATCCAACATTAATAGTGGGATAAAATAAAAAAGTATTTTGCTTCAATTAGCAGCTTGGCTACTGGTGAACAAATTACAAAGATGAATTTCAGCTCAGCAGCTAAGCGGGCCGTTTTCAGGACTGAATTAGCAAAGTTGCAAAGGAATGATATCATGTTCAGTATGCTGTTTAGTTACATCACAGCCTGATAAAGAGAGAATGTGTACCAAAGGCTGTTAGCTTTAGAATGCATCTTTTATGTCTCAAAGAAATAAAATCCCTTATATTATTCAAACACCCAGATAAAAACTGAATCATTCTAACAACCCCATGTTATAAAAGATATTTCACTCATATGATAACTACATTTACATCTACATTAGTAGATTCAACTGGCTTTGTCAACCCAATGGGACAATAATAATAACAATATAATAAAAGCAGCTAATTTATTAAGCACTTAATGTGTGCCCATCACTATTCTAAGCACTTTACACGTATGAGTTCCTATAATTCTCACAACAGAGCTTCAAGGGAGGTGCTCCCATTATTTCCATTAGTTTGATTCCAAGTGCTTACATATTCTAATTACCCACTAAGACCAAATTATTCTTGTTCAACAACTATATAAACAATTCACCAACATCCAAACCCTCCTTCCTGCCTCTCAGCAATATAAGTAAAGGCATAAGAACACTCTATTGGTGTAGTCACACAAGTTCGATAAATGCATCCCTACTAATATGTTCGTTTTTAATGCTGTTCAAACATTCACATGGAAACAGCTCTAGCGTAAATATCCCCGAACAAATGGCTGTATATTATCCAGGAGGGAGCAGTTGGACCGCCAGACTGGGGAAGTACTAGGCCATCTGGCTCCGGCAATCTCTCCAAAACCATCAGCTTTGTTTTCACCCCCAGACTCCAAACAACACATTTTCCACTGTGATGAGTTTACATTTTCCCAAACACAGGTCCTGATCATGCATAAAAATTCCAAACTTCTTCATTCCTCTATGTGCAAGGAAATTTAAATCACCTGCATTTTTGACATGTTACCAAAGGAGGGAGAAAGCTGCTGAAATATGGCTCCTAAATAAAATCTTGCTCTGTGCTTTTTTGTTTGTTTCCCCCAAATACATGAAAGAACCTCTCTGCTGGCCTAGTGAATTCCTTTGGAACTTATTGATATACTAAAAATGTGTTTATCTACCAATGAAGAACCATGAACTGAAAGGGTTGTTAATCAAATCTACGTAGCTGTGGCAGGATATAATGAAACAATCAATAGGGAAAAATGCACTTGCATCAATAACTTAAAGTACCGGGAACATCAAAACAAATATATAAAGATTAGTTGGGAAGAGAAATATGACAGCATTTCTAATTATTGTACCTTGGACCTCCCCCTGTGCTGGGACCTTTTAGAGTGCCCTCACCACATCACCTACCTTCAAACCCATACATTCAAGGATTATGTGGCTATTTTTTTCCCCCTTCAAAAAAAAAAAAAAAGCTTTTGTTTGGGGGGCAGAGAGTGTTTTGTTTTTGATAACTTTATGGAATTTGGTACTCTTTGAATTATAAAAATGTCACTTTTTTTTAAAGCAAGATGTTCGAAGGGAAGATAAGTTAAAGGCTTTTTCAACTATTGCAAGATAAATAACTCAGTGAAGCAATCACAGAACGTAATCATATTTCAAATACTACATGAAAATCTGAAATGAGGCACATGAAACCTCAGACCTCCCCCACTAGGTTCATTTGAGCTTCTGCAGTAGATATTGTTTCTGGATGCAACAGCCATAAACTTCTGGATCCTACAGGCCTTTTTGCATGCTCACTAATGGAATACCAAAAACAGCAATGACACAAAAACAACCTATTTTTAGTCCGGCTAAACTTGGTTTTGAACAACCCTTCCCAAAAGCAAGCCTCTTATTTTCTAGTTGGTGGATGAATTTTTAAAATATCATTATATCCTCTGTGTTTCATAACAGAGGCAGAGGGATAAGGGGGCTCAGATCCTTACACATTCACTTCTAATGAAGCTTCATCTTTCTGGTAGAGTCCAAAATTAAGAGTCATTACCCAAAATAGTGTGATGAGACACTCTGAAAAGGTGTGAAATACTGTGTCATACTAATATGTCTTGGTTGAGTACATTTCTGTTTGATCTCAATGATTCTAACTCCACCCAAGATCAGGAACATTCTATGAAAATATGGAGTACACAGCTAGTTTGGATTTTGCTTGCCAAAGATTCCCTTTGAGTTTTAACCCCATCTTGTGAGTCAAAGGTATGACATGACACACACAACGCTGTTCAGAGAATTATTTAAACCTTTTTTCAGGTCACTCCCCACCAAAATACAGAATTGCTGCATCTCTGATTTGAAAAATGTTACGGTAAACAAGCAGCTAAGGGAAGACTTGAACTGAGGCTATGTATTCCCTCTGAAATTTATGATGTTATTCGAACTCATCACATCACTGAAACTATTCCGGACTGTATTCAAAGTATCAAAATCCTGAGTCTCTCTAGAAGAATTTCTCTGGGGGTGGTAGGGGTGGTGGTAAAGATATAATCATTTAATCAATCGGCTGATATCAAGCCTTACTTCTGACTGAAGGGGTTACTGAATATTTACCTGAGACCAAAAATTTTTTTAAATTTTCATCAGACTTGCTAGTTAAATTATCATAGAATAATTCAAGCTAAATGAAAATCCACTGTTTTACTCATCAAGGCTAAAATATAATTATGTCACAGCTAAGGAAAGTTATGCTTCTTCAAACTGATCTGCTTTTTAAAGACTATTGTATTAATTGTGTACACAAGAAGCTAACCTACTTCCCAAACTCTTACAGCACATAATCCACGAACACGCAACCAGAGAATGGGCAGGGATTGCCTTTCAAAGTGAAAGCTACACAGAGGCATTAGGCAATTATTATAAAAGCAAACAGGTATGACTCAAAAAAATATCTTTTTCTTGATATTTGTAGACTAAATTCAGAGAATTATTTAAACCTTTTTTCAGGTCACTCCCCACCAAAATATAGAATTGTATACATTTATAATTTTAACTTCCAGTGAGATGTCATATTATGGCAAATGACTTTCTCATACCTGTTATTATTAAAAATAAACGGTACCTTGTTCTAGTGCCTCCCCCAATGCACACACACACAACTGGTAGAATTTATGATACCAAGGGGTCAAAGGATGCCTTAAACTGTAGTTTTTCTTAAGCTCTATGACCTTGTTAGTAAAATGATATTTGATGTATTGCTTTATAAAAATCTTAAAAGTGCTTTATAAAAATATAAAAGATTATTCTTCCACCATATGAAAGTGTGCAAAGTCAGTTCATTTCATAAAGAGAAAATCCATTTTTGGTGGCATTTTTTGTGTAAAAGGTCTAAAATAGTTTTGAGAGAAGTTAATCACTTCAAACATATCCTAATTTTCTGCTCCATACAACTGTTGCTTTCATAGTGCTGCCTATAACTTAATATTTACGTGGTCAATGTTACACAAGCAGACAGATCTTATACACTGGTTTGTGGGGTTTTTTTATCTTTTAAAAAGTAAATTCTAATAAATACATATGGAATATGTATTAGAGTTCATACTTTTCCCCACCTTCTCCCATCTTTTCTTTCCTGTGATGAGAATAGCAGGAAAGGATATCCAGGGTATCAAAGACAATTTTTTAAAACAAAACATCACTTAAGACATTTTTGTTTTGATATCATTTTTTTAAAATGTTGCCGAAATCAGGCTTTTGTGTTTCTGCTTAGCAAGAAAAAATTTAACAAAATACAATGTGTCCAATTGAACAAGAGTTATGCTATATAATAATCAAAACCAGTTTTAAAAAAAAAGATCAAGATTAAAAGTACAAATGTGGATTTACTCTGAATAATCAACCAAGAAATAAATAGAACTTCAAGAAAGTCCAATTTTTCGGCAAATACTTGAAATAGATTTCAAGAGATACTTATTATTTTAAAAATATATTTCATACCCTCATGTTTTCTATTTGGTTCACAATGAAATATGAGAGTAATAATCAAAATTAGCTGTTATTAAAATTATTCTTGCTGACAGATTTTAAAACTTCCAACAGCTTAATGATATGCATTTTGTACAACATATTTAAGCCATGGCTTATCTAAAAACAAATTTTAAATATGTATATATACCTTATTTGAAACCTTCCAAACCAGTATCAATGAAAAACTATCACCTCCCTTATTTTAAAGGGAATATTTTTAAATCACAATCAAGCAAATAAGTTTTAACCCTCTTATTAAATTGGTAGTTGGTACACAATGGATAACTTTTCTTTTTGTTCTGATTTCTTTCCCCCACCCAATAAACCTGTCTTCTTTTTTTCTGTGACTAAGTTCTCCAACTACCTAACCAGCTACTTAATTCTGAAACTAAACTTTTTCTTGAAATTTAAAAGAAAAGAAAAAAAAAGCTCCTGTGCTTCATTAAAACATCAGGCCTCTTTTCTGACTGGGCTCATAATTATATCTTTTAAACTATAACTCAACCTTAATGTATACTGCTTGACTCAACGCCTGTTGGGGAGTTTAAGAAAATGCTCCTATGTACCTTTAAGAACACAAGCTCACTCATGCTGCCTGGCCTCTTGCCAAACTCGGAGGCAAAAGCAGGAGGATTTTTGCAAACTGTCCTCTAACAATTGTCGCTCCCTCTTCCAACACACCACCACCACCACTACCACCTCCTTTTTAAAAATCTGTGAAGTGGATCATCTGCTCTCAGCCCATCTCACCATTCCTGGAGAAACTGCCTTTGCCTCCACCCACTCCCTCCACCTTGGGAAGCCAAGGTGGTTTGGGTTTCGCAAGTTTGGCCCACTCTGCACCAGTGTCCCGGGGCACCTCTGGTGCCCCCTGAGGCTCCCTGGCCATGTTAAGGAAAGTTGAGCCCATATTCTCCCAACTCAGCACCAGGTCGTCATAACGCACAAGGTCTGAGTTTCCCTGAGAAGAAGCCGTCGAGCCATCTTCCCCACGCGGCGGGCACAAGTGCACGTATGGATGGGCACTTGGAAGGCTGAGCTGAGAGCCCGGTTGGCAGTCGGCCCTGGCGTTGAGAGTTCGAGTCTCAGCCCTCTCGCTATGGAGTAGCCACCTTTTTGACTCCCCTAAATTTTGCGGCCCTAGAGTACCCCTGCGGCGCGAAACTGAGAAACTTACTTGTTTTGTCATGGAGTCAATGAGGCGCACGTAGAAATCCTGTTCAGTCCTTATCCCTGGGAGAGTGGGGGAGGGATAGGGGAACAAGGAGAATTAAGTGAGAGAAGATCTGCACAGAAACAAACAAACAAACAAAGTATGGGGCTCCAAGGCTCAGGGAATTGCAACTGTCCCAGAAAAGCACAGCCAGAACCCCATGGGCTTCCCCAGTGCCCAAAAAAGGGCCTCTGGCCTAGCCCTAGCGCTCTTGCAAAGCAGCCCCCCAGCACCGCAGCAGGGAATGGGGCTGCAGCCCCACCTGGCTACTCTCCTTTCCCAAGGCGGGAGCCCCTGTCTGTGCACGCTCTCCGGAGCCATCAAGGACCAGATCGCTCTAGCCCCCTGAACCCAAGAGACTTTGGGCCTGGAGTCTGGGCTGAGCGGAGGAAACCGGCCTTAGAAAGGGGAGGAAGAAAAAAAGCGGCCCAATGAGGGCCGAGGAGCCACACCTGGCCCCAGGTAAGCACAGGCCCCACATGGCCGTCCACGGGCCACTCAAGGGCTCCTCAGGTGAAACCTGCTCGGGCGAAACTCAAGTGAGGCCGGTTTACCCCAAGGATGGTGGACAACGACTGAGTGTTGCTAGGGCTCTCGTCCACCTGGAGCTCCCCGCGCCCCCTGCCCTCGCCCCGAGCCCCAGGGTGCCGGCGCGGACTGACCGGGGCCTCACCATTGCTGTAGAGGAGCTGCAGCCGGTAGTGAATCCCGTTATTGGTCTTTTCGCTGTTGGCTTCCTGGGTTGCATCAGGACGCAAAGACACAAGAGACGCAGGAGAGAGGTCGGCGTGAGCTCGTGGACCGATTTCGAGGCAACTTTCCCATCCGGGCCCCTGGCCGGGGAGCCGGACAGGCCCGGGAACAGCAGAAACTGCGGCCAACTTGTGATCCCTCTGCCGCCCCCCATCCCAACCCTTACTGTTCCCTCTTCCCTTCCAGAAAATTCCGTGGGGCGCTCACAGGCGATCCCCATCCCCTGGGGGCTCGGGCCTGGGCCAGCAGAGGCAGGAGCCGCGCGTGGTCCCGCGGTCGAGGGCGGGTTCATCCCGGGCGCCCTTGACTCTGGAGTGTGAAGCCGGGCTCGCCTCTCTCCAGCTCTGGGGGCTCCGCGCAAACTTTTGTGGAGCAGAACCTCGCGGACAAGGAGCCGGGGTTCGCCCAGGACGGGAAGTGGCTCGGGAGACCCCGAGCAGGAGTGTTATGGATGCTTTGCACTGGCGGAGGAGCGCGCCTCCCGAAGCGCCTGGGCCTGCTACCCTGCCGGGGACGAGGGGCAGCGGCGCTGTGCCCACTTACTTTTTCCTTCTCCACGAACCCCACAAAGGCTGTCCTCTCGATCTCCACGGGTTGGCCCTGTCTGTCGTAGAGGGCCAGGACGAAGTGGAAGAAGTTGGATTTCCTCAGATTGGAAGGCGGCTGCTTCTCAAAGTGAGCCCGGGCCAGACCCACCCCGCTGCGGCCAAAGACGCAGAGTTAGACGGCTAAACGGGACACCGACCCGCGACCCCTTGTCACCCGTACACACGCGCCCCCTGTGACCCCCAAACGCCCAGCGGGCGCCCTCCACGCCGCCTCAGGCGCCCCGGGCCCACCCGACGACGGGATTTGCGTGTTCTCGCGTGTCCTGTCTTCCACGCGGAGCACAGGGCGCGCCCCCCGAACTCCTAGAAGCGCTGTGAAAGTTTTGTTTGGGTTTTGCGCAGGAGCTAAAACGTTGTTAAGAATTTACTCCGACCTGATGCGCGCTGCGTGGGGAGAAAGGAACGTGGCCGTGGAGGAGGTGAACCCGCGTTCACGGAATAGAGCCGTCCGTTGACAACTTAGAGGGAGAGGGCATGGGAATTGGTTCCCGCCACCCCCTCTAGTCTCCGGTCTCAGCTCCATGGGCTGGTGAGAAGGGATGGGGAACATGCTCAGCTTCCCGCTGCTGCAGCCATCCTCCAGAAAACCTCATGCGCCCTGCCAGTCGAGGGTGACTGGCCTTGGGAAGCCACATGCCCCCCGCCCCCATAAAATATGTGGAGAAAAGGGATCTAAGGGTGGAACTCAGAGCTGTCAGGGGTGGTCACTGTGGGAAAGGAAACGGGGGGGGGGGGGGGTGTTTTTTGTTTTTTTTTTTAAAGACTTGTCCTGACAAACTTTCGCTGTTTCGCATAAATCCTCACACTCATTCCAGAAATTCTGAGGACTAGAGCTGCCAGCTGAGCGCGCCCACCGGGGGGCTAGAGGCTGGGGCGCCAGGGTTGCGGGGCGGCGGCCACTGACAGCTCGACCTGCCCAACACAAGCGCGCGCGCTCACACACACGTGTCACACACACACACACACACGCACACGCACACACACACCACACTTTCACTTCAAGCCCAATAACCCAACTCACTCTCACTACCTACCACCCCCATCTTTATACACAGTGGGGATGGAAACAGTGTTAGCGACACTTGTCCGCAGCCCAGAGAAAATAAGGATGATGTAATTAGTCATCTTCCTTCTTCCCCTTCCGCCCTCTCTGAGTCCGATAAGGCCTGGGGCCGCCAGATATCCCATTCCCTGAAGCCCAGCTGATGGCCTGGGGGGGCGGGGGGAGACCATTTCTCACTTGGGACCAGGAGTCCCAGAAAGAGTGCTGAGGGTGCCTAGGAAAGTTTCCCCCGTCAATCTCCAAGGGCAGTGCCTCCAGGCAACACAGTCTAGCATCCCAGAAGCCAAGAGTGGGAGAGGGGCTAGAAGGGGCCATGGAGACGGAGGGTGGGGAAGACTTTTTGGGAGATGTCAGAATTAAAGTTGGGAGTTGCTGTTCTCTGGGGTGGACTGAGAGGAACTGAGAGGAGAGATAAGAGAAGATTGTGGGGCAAAATGAAGAGGAAAAAAAAGGGGGGGTAGGGGATAAGGGATGGAGAAAGAGGAGGGAGGAGTGAACAAAGAAGAAGAAGGAAAGAATAAAGAAAGGGAGGAAGGAAGAGAGGGAAGGAGGGAAGGGAAAAGAGAAAAGGAAAGGAAGTAAAGAAAGAAGGAGGAAGAAAGGAAAGACGGGAGAAAGAAAGGAAGAAAAGGAAAGAAGAGGGGGGAGGAATGAAGGAAAAGAAAAAGTTTTAAAATGAGGGAAGAAAGAAAAAAAGGAAAGAGGAAGGAAAGAAAGAAAGAAAGAAAGAAAGAAAGAAAGAAAGAAAGAAAGAAAGAAAGAAAGAAAGAAAGAAAGAAAGAAAGAAAGAAAGAAAGAAAGAAAGAAAGAAAGAAAAAAGAAAAAGAAAGAGGAAGGAAGGAAGGGGAAAAGAAAGAGCCGGCCAGAAAAGAAAAGGCAGTCATAAAAACACAGATATCCAACATCATGCTGGTGAGACGCCTCTCGCCTCTTATGGCTTAAAACAAAATGAAAACAGTCACAGACCAGGCAGGGAAAGTGCCGGCAAAGCGTGGGCTCCTCGCAGGGAGCTCCCTGCCCTCCGGCCGCAGGCGACTAAGGCAGCACGACCGGGGAGCGCGGAGCCCCGGCGGCGAGCATAGCGGAGCGGCGGACGCACGAATGCGGCCAGGCCCCGCGGCAGCCGCCGCCGCCACTGCCTCCCGGCTCCTCTGCTCGCGGCTCGCCTTCCCGGCCGCGGTCCCCGAGCGGTACCCACCTCTGCGCCGCCGTGTTGGCGTCCAGCACCCCGGCGCCCTGCATCCACGTCCGCACCGCGTTCATGCCGCTGCCCAGCGGCTCTTCCTTCATGCTGCTTCCACTCCGTTGGATGCTTTCCTGAATCCCAAACATGAAAACAACCTTTTCTTGTGGAAAATCTCCTCCCCCTTGAAAATATTAAAAAAAAAAAAAAAAAAAAAAAAAAAAAAAAAAGGAAAGAAAAACGCCAGCCAGAGATTTTTTTTTTTTTTTTTTTGAGACGATGAACTCGCGCTAGAAGATCAAGGCGGGCTAGAAAGCAAATTTTTAAAAAATGTAAACCGTCGCTCAAAACTGAGCGATAACCCGAAAAAAAAGGGGGGGCAAAAAAAAAAGAAGGGAAAATCCAACGAAAAGACCAAAATAAAAAAAAAATGAGATGTATGCTTGGCTGTTGGGGGTTGTTTGGTTGGTTAATTTTTGGTTTGGGTGCTTTTTTTTCTGCCTTTTTTTTTTTTTTTTGCTTTTTTTTTTTTTTTTTTTTTTTTGGTAATGATCACAGGCCGGTGGAGGGCAGGAGGGGCTGGAGTTTCCTTTTGCAGAGGTACCCTTCACTTGAAGAAGCAGGAAGAAAAAAAAAGCCCTGATGGCAATTTAAGAAACAATAGAGTCAACTCGCGCTGCCGGCTTTGCTACTTCAAGTGTCATTTTCCACAACCAGGCAAGTTTTTTTCCTCTCTTTCTTTTTTTTTCCTCCTTCTCTTCCAACCAAAGATGTTTCTTTCCTTCAGTGCGTATAGATGAGGAGCACGCTGGTTTCCGTAGACAGATACACCAGAGAGGGAGATTGGGGTGGGGGGAAGGGGGGAGAAAGAGGGAGAGAGGAAGGGGGGAAGGGAGAGAGAGAGAGAAGGAGAGGAGAGGGAGAAAGAGAGAGGGGTGGACCCTGCTGGATGGAGATTCTGTTTTCTCCTTGCTAAAATAGAAGTGATTTGCAGGCTTTCCCTATGGAATCCAGTTTGACTCTCCCCAGAGCTAAACACAGGCACACTAACCCCAAAGGGAGGAGGCGGGGCCCGCGCCTCGCAGACCCGCCCCTTCATTTGCATAACGTCATTCTTCCGCCTCGCCGCAGCCAATCGCAGCTCCGAAGCCTGCTGGCTCGCAATGCGGGACCACGCTCCCTCATTAACATCCCTCTCCCGGAGGCTCAGGGGAGCCGGCCAAAGTTCCTCGCAAAGTGGCGAGCGAAGGATCGCTGAGCTCAGGCGTCTGAGCTGGGGAGAACGGGGCTGAGCAGGGCAGAGTCTGGCTGGAGAAAGGGGACAGAAGGAAGGGAAAGGGGATATTCTTCTCAGGGATTTTAGCTGGGGTCTGCATCCTGGACGTTGCGGTCCGTTTAGCATCCTCGCTGCGCCCTGAGCGAGGGCTGCGCCCTCCCAGGGCCGCTGCGGCGTCCTGCTCCGCTGTTCTGGGACGTCGGGGGCAAAAGTGGAGGAGACGGGAGATCCCGGGCAGGAAAAGCAGGACGCGCGTCCCAGGTGCCCACCTCTTCGCTTTGAGGAGGGGGTGGTGGGGTGGAAAATGGGTGCTGAGATCCGGGCTGGGAGCTCGCGGAGGGCACTGCCTTCACGCTGGGAGGGGTGTGGGAGACCCGGGCTCTGCCCCTAGTCTGGCCTCTGAAACCTTCTCACTTAGCTTTGAGGCCGCAGGCGTTAGAGGCACTGTCCTCATGTGCGCAGGTCTCTCGGGTAATCCGTGGATATGTAAACGGTAGAATGAATGCTTTCACTTGATCTGTGTCAGGATGTGTTTTAAAATTTTCTCAGATTCGATCCCCAGCCCCTCACTCCCACCCCCAAAGAAGTTTTCCTTTAGAGTAACTACCAAAGTAACAACAGTGCCTCTGATTACTTGTTTATTTGGTGTAGGGTTTCTCTCATCCGCATTCTTTACGTTAAAATGGGGGGGGGGGGGACAAACCCTACCCAACTTCTGCCCCTGCAGTATGTCAAGAGAGAAATCGAGGAAAGAAGGAAGGAAGGAAGAAATGGTCTCCTACCTCAGACCTTTGGCATATATGCTGTGGCTGGCAAAGGAAATAGCTAGATATTTCTGGGTAATGTGCCCCATCATATTTTAGCAGGTTGTAACCTCTAATAAGCACATGGTGAACTTCTGTTTCATTGCCCTCAAAGGAACTCCCTGACTGCAGCCAAATCTGCTAAGGACTCCTTCGGGGAAATTCTTTGCCAGAAATCCAGGTCCCCTTTCTGCTGGCCTTGTTTGGCCCTTTGATTTAGGAAGCTCATGGGGTCAGTGATGGAAAAGTACACATGCCCATGTTGAATGGAATGGAGACAGGCAAGAGTTATGCTTTGTACTCCTGGCAGAGCAGGAAAGTGGGAGCCACTTCCTGATTCCCAAACTAGATGAAAGACTGTGTTCCAGGCCTGTGGGTACATGGCCACTGTCCTCAAACACTGCTTTATCTCTTATGCACAAAGCCTTCCAGCTCTCATACCATTTAATCAGGACTACTAACATGCTAATCACCATGATTAATGCCATCTCCTCCAAGACACTCCTGAAGAGATCTGTCTGATCCACTAGGATTCTCACAACCTCTACCAGAGTTCCTGGTACACAGTAGGTGCTCAAGAGGGATATGTTGCCAGAGAATTGAAGGATTATAAGTTTGTGGGGAGGAGAAAGAGGAAGTTGAACCTTCTTAATCTATAAATGTGCAATTGAAACTGGGCCTGCTGAAAACTTCCCAAAGCTCCATACTTAACCTCAAGGCCCTAAAGGTCCCCAAGAGCCAATCTCTTCCCCCACCTGTTCTGAGGGGATCCTTCAAGGGAGGGGGACCAGGAAGCAGAGGCCTCCCTCTCCTTATTTGCCTGAGCCTCCATTTTACTCTGTAGTAAATAGTATTCAGGACTCCAAGTTGAGTCCGGTGAGGTACACACCCCAGTGATAGGGAATACACAATGGGGGACAAGATCACTGCCAAAGGGAGGTGGCAAAGGTGCCAGAGAAAAAGAGAGATCCAGCCACTCTGAGGGCCAGGATCAGTGTGATTTCTGGGGAGTCAAGGAGCATATAGAAGCTCTCTGCAAATGATGTGTTTGTTGAGGGGCCTGAAGCTGCCTAATCCAAAAGAGAAATTGGCCCAGAGAAAGAAGTTTTCAGCAGCCCAATTCCTGCCCCAGAGCCAGTAATCTCCAAGAACTAAATAATAGGGAGCAGTCTCCATATCTGCCAGGCCATAGAAGGAGGGAAAATACAAGGGGGCAGGAATCTTTTGATAAGACTTATTCCCTTTGGCTGTGTTGGTGCAGCAGGCACCTCACCTGGGAAGGTGAGTGTACTTTATTTTAATCTAGCAGAGTGTATCCATACCTTTTCTTCTGGTGTCCTTGTGCTGTCAATCTGGCTTTCTCACCCAGTAATAAATGTTTAAGTAAGAAGGAAACTAAAGAGAAGGTAGAAAAGAGACAGAGAGACGACACCCAGGCCAGCAGAGCCCTAGCTTTTGGTGAATTTCCTCTAGTGAATATTGAACTTGCAACTGCAATTTTAAACTTTGAAAAATCCCTTCAACACTTTTCAATCTTCCCCCATGTAAGGTTAGCACCACCTCCAGAAGGCACAGTATGGGGGTGGGGGTGGGGGAGTCTGTAAAGTATGTACTGAGACTGGTTTCATCTTTTTTACATTACAGCCACATCTCTGGTGAGGAGAGATATTTGTATGTATAGCCTTGCCCAGGCTTTATAGCATATCTTTGATATGACTTTGGGATAGCTAATAGTAGTAACACCCAACATCCAACCCCACTCACCAGCCTAATCATATGGGCCAGTGGGATAGACATGCAGATTTCCAGGTCTTGCCCAGATCTGCAGAATTAGGGAGGAAGAACGTGTGTTGGGTGGGGGAGGGACCTGTGCATGAGAAGAATATACAGCAAAATGGGTTTATATGTGGAAGGAGCAATTGGAAAGGCTTGATATTTCCCCCTGGACTTAATTCTCCAGCTGAGCCTCTCAGAGTTTCTTGTGGTGGAAGTGAATGTCCTCCCAACTCCTCCCTCTCAATTGCTCCAAACATAGAGGTGCCCAGCTCTGGATTCTCCCCGGCTGGAGGAAACTCAGGCCCAGGATGCAAGCCACCACCACCCCCAACTCCGAACTTTGAAAACTTCTCATTCTTGGCTCTCCCAACCCTCTTAAGGCACAGGGAAATCAATTCCCTTCCCTGAAGGGCAACAGTCGACTCGGAAACTTATGGGGGGGGGGGGGAGGGGTGCAGGTGGAAACACCGAGCCTCCCTCCAAAAAAAAAGATCAGTGGCAAGGTAACTACAGCCGAACTAGGACTGGCGGGGACGTCCGGGGAAAGAGGGATCTTCTCTGCTCGTCTGCCCCCAGGAGGCCAGACTTCAGACTTCTCACTTAGAAAATTCCCTCGATCTCCGTTTCCCTTATGAAGACGCGACCCCCAAAGGGGCCGCCTATCCCGGGAAATGTCCGCTTCCTTTTGCTGCTAGCCAGAGACCGCCGAGAGCGAGACCAGAGAAAGACGCCTCCTTTGATGCCGAGAAGAAGGCAAAGGGAAAGATAGGGGCGATGGAGGTCAAAGGCGCAGAGTCCCTCCAAACGCTGCGGGCTCCAAAGGCATCGACTGGCCGGGGGTGGGCAGAGACCAAGGCGCTGACCGCAAGAGAGGGATAGGAGTAGGTGGCAGCCTGAAGCCCTGGTAAAGTGAGGACCTGAAGGTAACGCAGCTCTGCAGGGGCGTCTGAGAGGCACCTAGACAACAACGGGACCGCGGAGCAACAGGGTCCGGTGGCCCTAGGTCAAATCCCTGCCCCCGCCCGTGCCCCTCTAAGGCCTCTACCCGCTGCCCTACGGGAGCACGTAGGAGCAGCAGGCCACGGTTACACCGGAAATCCGTCTGTTCTCCCTCCTTGCTCTCAGTCATCTCTGGCAAGTGGCAAAGGGAAGGGGGCATTTGTCCGACCTGATCCCAATTGTCAACCTCTAGCGCTGCAGAGAAGGTCCCCTTTGCTCACCCTCTCTGACCGACACTTCCAGCCCCTGTGAGCGCGCCTCTCCCCGTAGTACAGACAGAGAAATCGAGGCCCAAGAACTGACAAAGATACCCACAGGCATCCTGAGGTAGAGAGCAAGCAGACAGTACCGAGGGGGATCTACCCGGGGCTTGGGCGCTCTTAATCTGCCTAAAATGAGGGTTTGGGTCAAGGGTTCGAACAAACCTTTCCTGGAGCGAGCCTGACGACTCTCTCGGGTTTCCCCTGGGCGGTCCCCAGATAATAATAGATCTAATTTATTGAAGGCTTTACGGACATAAACTCACTGAATTCCCACAATAGGTAAGCTCACTCCCGTTTTACAGGTGAGGAAACTGACACCCTGTGATTGAAACGAATCAACCTGTTCACGGCCACACTGCTAATAAAGTCGCCGCACCGAAATTACTCCAGAGCCTGTGCCCTTAACCTTGACTCCAAACCACCCACTCAGCGGCTGTGCCAAGCTCCCGAATTCGCCTGGTGCTTGCCCCCCAACACTCACAGATCCCTTCAGCTCTCGAGCCCCTGTGTATCCGATGGCAAAAAGGAGTTTGGGTGCAAGTTGCCTCCTGAGGGCAGGCAGCAGATGGGACAGAGGAGGGGAAAAGGTTGTGCAAAGTCCTAGTTAGAGAACTGGATGCGCACCCCTGCGGCCAGGTACAGACGCATGACCCTCCTGGCCTCCAGGGCGCGCCAGGCTTGTGCCAGCTCCAGACCTTGCTCTGCCACATTTGCTATGTGAACCCGTAATCCCCTTCTCCTACTCCTAGTTGAGGTTTTCGAGTTCCAGGAGCAGGCCAAGTCGCCTAACTGAAATAGACTTAACACAAGATTTTGGGGGGATGCCTGCTCACCCATCAGAGGGCAGAAATTGGACATCTGTGGATGTGCTTTGATGGGGGAACATCATATGGCCTTGGCGTGACCATAAATAGCTAAAAGCTAAAGTTACTCTGAGCCGAGAGAATACAGTTGAGGGCACTGCCAGAAAGGATATCCCAACCCGAGGCTGTCACAAGGCGCCACCATACCCCACCCAGGCTCTTCCCCACAGTCCTCCAACCCCCACGGTTGGAGAATGATCAGCGAAGGGCCTTCCCTCGCTCCCTCGCGGGACGGAGGCTCCAGGGTAGGAGGAGGGAGCTCCCTGCTGTTTGGAAATTAGCATTCTTTCAATAACGAAAACCCGTTTGCAAGAAACTGAGGCCAGAGACGATTTGGAGGGGAAGGGAGAGAGGAGTAGGCCTGTTTGCTTGTGGGGAAGTGGAAGAACAGAGGGGAGTTTAGCACACAAGTTCGAGGTACCCAGGTCACAATTCACCGGAATTTACGCTTCGTTCACTGCTTAGAGGTCTTTGTTAGCTACTGAGGTGTGAGATGCGTGTGATGTGAGTGTGCAAATATGCTTGTATGAACGAAGAGTGGCTGCATATTTGTGGACGCGTGCAGTATGAGTGCGTGCCGGTGAGTGACAGCGCGCACTTGGGTGCGTGTGGGCATATGCTTGAGGAGGATTGTTGCACACAAGTGTGAGTACACGTGTGCATGTGTATAGTGTGTGCATGTCTCACGTGTCTTGTTTATGTGAGTGGGTGTGCAGATGCAGAAATATATGTGTTGTGTGCAAGAGTATCATACACGTGTGGGTGAGCCTGAGCTCACGTATGGTTCGTGTGTGTCCATGTGTGCATGTGAAATGCAGCAAAGAAGTCTCTAAAATCTCAGGTCGGGTCAAAGGCAAGGCGCAGACAGGGCGCAGACTGATCGCCCAAGGGCGGGTGTCAAACTGTTGGTCCTTCCGCTGGCAGGTAGCAGGAAGCCAACCTGCCAAGAGGCGGCGGGTTAGCGCCCAGCTCCGCTCCCAGCAGGCAAGGGGGATTCCCACCGGCGCCCCATAGATGACTGGGATTGCGCTCTCAATGATCCCTGCTGGACAGTTCCGCGCTCTTAATTGTTCCACGCAGTTTCTGATTATTGATACTGTGTGTCCTAAAAGAGACCGCTTCCAGATTATTTGCTTATTATCTTTATCACTGTCAGTATTTGGTGGCTGTATGAAGACCCACCAACATAGCCCTGCCCCGCCCCTTGGAAGGTGCCCTGGGCAAGCGGTGACCCGCGGGCTCGCGAATCTTCTCCTTTCGTGGAGCCACAGCGCCATCTCGCGATTCCCCATCGTTCCACTTCGCAGGAGCCTCCAGGTTCCCTAAACACGCCTTGCAGCCGCCTTCCCCTGGGTTTTGAGACTGGAATGCCGACACCCTTCTCCACCTGGAGAAGTTCCGCTCCCCTTACAGGCTCAAAGTTCACCTCTTTGGTGAAACTTCTACAAACCCCTTCTACGCAGTCACTCGTGCCTTCCCTGATTTCCCTAGTGCTCCTAACACATTGGACAGGAAGTGTTTAAATTCTCTCTCCTCCCCATTCAGGAGCTCCTCAACAATGACTATTGTTGCTTATGGTAACGACAATCCAAATAATAACAATTAAAACCTAAGCATTTACTGAACACATACTATGGAGCATCATATGCAATATATTGGGCTAAGCACTTTTCTTTCCTTCTTTCTTCCTTTCTTCCTTTTTCTTTCTTCCTTCCTTCCTTCCTTCCTTCCTTCCTTCCTTCCTTCCTTCCTTCCTTTCTTTCTTTCTTTCTTTCTTTCTTTCTTTCTTTCTTTCTTTCTTTCTTTCTTTCTTTCTTTCTTTCTTTCTATATACATCTTTATGTTGAAAGTATTACAGATGTCTCTCCTTTTTTCCCCCACATTGACATCCCCCTCCCGGCTCTCACCCCACTCCCTGCCTTCACCACATTGTTGTCTGTGTCCGTTGGTTATGCCTATATACATATAAGTTCTTTGACTCTTCTCTTCCCACACAATTTCCTTTCTTATCTCATTTCATTTTTCCAGATAAACCATGAAGTAAGCACTCATATGTTTTCCCAGTTTGCAGATGAGGCTGGAGAGTTCTTGTTCAAGGTCGCATTGTAGCACCCAACCCACGTTTGCTTGTCTGATGCCAGAGCCCACTTTTCTTAAATTCTGTGCCTTTGCAGACTTACTCAGCTTTATATCCACAGGCTTTAAGACGGAACCAGGCACAGAGTGGGCATTCATATCCCTATGAATAAATGAACCACTGCCGATAAAATTCTTTCTTCTCTGAGAGAGTTGGGCTAGAAAAATACTGCAATTATCAGATACCTTGATTAAAATATTACCACAGTGATTTATCGCCACCATTACTAACTAGCTAAGTGACCTTGGTCAAGTCACTTCATCCTCAATTTCCTCATTTGTGAAAGTAAGTTTACTGTGAGGATTAAATGAGGAAAAATTGTGATATAGCCCCTCATACTATAGTCAATACTCAAAGTTTACTGTGAAATAATTACTAATGATAGTTTTAAAAACTAAAGCACAAAATTGACTTACCCCTACCCACATGGAATTCACTGTACCTCTGTATAAAATGATCTCATTATATCTTCATTTTCATCTTGGACATAAAATATGTAATAAAATATATTTAGTTTATTGTGTTTGTGGTGTTCATGTTAACCTTGCTCTGTTATAAAATTTTAAGGGGTGGGGGTGGGAAGATATAATTAAACAGTACATCAGCGGACGTTGACTCTCGCCCTCTCCTGCTTTGTATATTTTTACAAAGAAAGATTTAAAGAAATACTATAAAAATGCTTATTATTTTGGAAAGTACAAAACTCTATTTTTTAATTTAGGGGACATTCTGATCTAGTTGGAGTTTTCCCCTCTTGAAACTCTTTTTTGCTAGTAATGTGCAAAGAGTTTAAAAATATGTATAAGCAAATGATTATACCCAAATAAAAGAAACAAATGAGGGTTGTTTAAACATTTTCCAGACCTTCAGACATTTCCCCAAAAGGCTACGTTTTAAAGGTTCAGGGTCTCTTTTTAGAGTGACCCATTAAACAATTACTCCTATTAGCAATTGAAATGAAAACAAACTTTTCTGTTGGATCCGGCTATAACTTTCCTACTAGCAAATTATTTTAGAAAGACTATTGACTAGTATAGTCATGTCATAAAGAAGCGATTTCTCCTCAGAGAAATGAGTCTAATAAAATCCACAAAAAAAGCATAAATATATGCCTTCCCATTTAGTTGGCCCGTAATGAATTTCTAGAAACGTCATCCCAGCCAGCCCCAATTTGGTTTACTTCATTTGTGCCTGTTTCCCATTCTATGCAATACTTTTGTAGAAAAATGAAGAAATGAATTCTGGAAATTTTACCTGCGGCAAATTAATGTGTTAAATGATTTCATTGTAGAGCTGACAGATATTTTATTATCCTGATTGGAGATTAGATTCGGATTGCTGGTATGAGGCACTGGCTTTTTGATGTGTCAGGGAGGGGTCTGTTTTCTTCTTTTTTCTTCCTAGTATGGTAGTCATTAGAGATGTTCACCAAAGTCAATGTTTCTTCTTCTGGGTGCATAGTAAGACTGAAGTATTCTGATCCCCCTGCCTTTAGATGTGACCTTGTGATTTGCTTTGACAAATGAGAAATTAGGAGAAGTAGTATGTATCATTTATAGGCAGAAACTTTGAAAGCACGTGTGCAATTCACCAAATCCCTGTCCCCATACCACGGTTGCAGGTGACCCCCAGATGTTGTTTCCTTCTACCTGCCACGCTGCAAAGATCTTGTGGAGTGGAGACCCTTCAAGCCTAAAATGGACATTTTGCATAAATGGGAAATAATCTTTCCTAACTGTAAATCCCAGAGCATAACAGAGCCTCTCCTGACAAATAAGCCTAGGAAGGTAACTCAGCTTTCCTTTTCTTTTGATGGACAGTGTGAAAATTCTTCTCCTAGAGTGAAAAAAAAAGTAGATTTCCACATCTAATTAAGTAGAATAATCAGATAATGAAATTATTCCATCTGAAACCTGTTTCTTGTTTTCTTACTCAATTCCAACATTTCCTGTGGGTCAAAATACTATTTAGAAAACTCTGACATGGGGAAAACAACTGAATTTTAGAAATGCTGAGAAGGAATCTCAAAATCAAAGCTGGACTTCTACAAGAATTTTCAGTGAGCCCTTTACCCTCTTGCAGGCACACAAGGAAGAGAGTTTCATGGACACAGGTTAGAAAAGACTTTATTAGCAATTATATGGAAGAAACATTTCTCCCTCCATTGTGTTCATTTCGATAATTTCAGGGTGGTGAAGGAGAAGAACACTTGGCTATCCAATTTGTGCTCAAGGAAGACAATCTAGGGCAAGGCATTTAACTTTTCTAGACCCTAATTTCTTCATCTGGAAAATAAGAGCGTCAGACAAAATCAGGGTGCCATTCAGTTCTATCTGCAAAGCAAGAATTCTGAGCTATTTGGGTGATAACAGCTTTAGAGTCAATGCTACAGTATAAGACTCTGTGTTTCTATCCTCAGCACTATTTTGTGAAACACTTTAAATTTTTCCACACGGATCCTGACTTAAAACTACTGCTTCTTAGGCAAGATGCATAGTGCTTCTTCTCTTCAATCTCAATTTTTTTAAAAAATGTGGGAATCTGCTAGAAAAGTGGGCCATATAGATTTGGGGTCATGTAAAATGCTTTGTCATTTTCCAGCCAAGAGGAAAAATTTGCTTTTTTATTGGAGAACCACTCTCGTCAGGTTTCATTATCAGAAAACCGAATGAACTTGCTTGTGAATTTTCAGGAAACTTTTGTGAGAAAATATTGATTGTGTGCCAAGTGTCGTGGGGTGAAATGATTATTATGTGCTCTTTCTCCTTAGTGCGGCATGACTGATTGCCAGAAACAATACTAGTACCTTCATTTGGATAATCATTCACAATTGACGAAGAGGTTTCACATGACTTATTGCTTTGACTCTTCTCAACAAACTGTGCAACTGACATCTCTCCCCCTTTTCACAGGGGAGGAGCTGAGGTTTAGATCTGCCTATGCCATGGGGCTAGTAAGCAGCAGGGTTTGGCTGTAACCCAAGAGCCACGGATTCCTACGAAATTAAGAAAGCTCTCTGCAACTTGACCAGAAAATAGAAAGTGTCGAAACCAGGCCACAGGGCGCTCCTTCACATAGAGATGCGGGTTACTTCTTGTTGCAGACATTATAGCTGATTCCTGGTTTCTCTCCCCTCTGGGCACCCAAAAAGATTATAGTTCTCTCCTTGAAGTTAGGTGTGGTCATCAGACATACTTGAGCCAGAGCATTTTACTTAGAGGTCAGAAAACCCCCAGAGTACTCATTCCCCTCAGCCCAGAAGAATTACTGAAGGTAGATCCATCAGTTTGGGGACTGCTATCAGGATCATGAGATAAGCAGAGCTCTTTACCCGTATGCAACTGATTTAATGCAAGCAAGTGGGGTTGCTTATTACTGCAGCTTAACTTGGTCTGTCCTGACTGGTACAGTTTCCTAATTCAAATTTAAGTCTTTGTGGGATGGACGCTTATAAACTTGAGTCTTATACACATACCTTTTAAGGAGAACATTTCCCCTGTACCTCTCATGTTTTTATTTGAATTAATTTTACGATCTTTTTAAATATGTACAAGCATAAAACTAGGTATACATTCTTTATGTATATAATGTTTAAACAACTGTGAAACCAAATGTCAAAGTTAATGAAAAAGAAAAATGCTACAAAACCAAAGAGTTATAAATGAACAACAATAAAATGTGCTGGATGACATTGTTTTGTGGAAACTACATTGCCACTCAAATGTCAACATGGTTCTGAATTCAATAAAATAGGTTCTTTGGCTCGTGTCTATATAATGGTGTCCTGGGTGATATCTCAATTGTCCTACCACTTCCACTTTTTCTGAACTGCCACAAAGCATTCCTTAATTCCTGTGGAATAGGAAAAGTTTAAAGAAGCCATTTTACTTTCAAATCAGCCTCTGTCCCTTTGTAATCAGCCTGTGACCATCAAAAATCACTGCTGGCACCAATAAACACACACTAAAATTGGAGCTTGGAAATTTTGTGTTAGCACTCAGTTATAAGGTAACTACCCAGGTAAGCTTGACTATGCTTAACTTTTTAAGATCATGATTGAAATGAAAGCCCCAAAAATGTAGAAATCTTCCCACTTTCAAAATATATTTCAAATGCCATGGAACTATACACTTAAAAATAGCTTAAATGGCACATTTTATGTGTACTTTACCACAATTTAAACTCTTTTTCAGAAAGAAGAACACAGGCTTCAAAGCAACATATTCTGACTATCAAATCCTCACTCCACCATTCTGATGCTGGACAATCTTGAGGCAAGTTGCTTAACCTCTCTGAACCTCAGGTACCTCATCTGCACAGTAGTACTGTGCTTATCTTAAACGGTTGTTTTGAAGAACACAGAGGATAGAATGAATGGAAGAGTCTAGCGCAATACTAGTCTGTGGAGAACCGCGATGTGTTTTCCTCTGGGCCATTTCTCAGCTTCCCTAGCAGCCAGGTATGGCCACATGGCTGAGATCTGGCCAACAAAATGCAGGCGGAATTGATGGAAGACATAGTTCATAAAAACCTCCCATATAGTCTTCTGCTCTTCTTCCCGGTCTGCGGGCTGATTCAGAGAATCCAAGACAAGACCCAATGCTCTAGGGCAGGGCTTAGCAAACCTTTCCTGTAAAGATTCCAGCAGTTGATATTTTAGGGTTCATGGGCCATAGAGTCTGTCCCAAGTACTCCACTCTGCCATTGTAGCATGAGAGCAGCTACAAAGCCCAGGTGATACATAATAAATGGGCGTGGCAGCGTTCCAGTAAAACTTTATTTACAAAATAAAATTTATAAGAACATCCCCTGGCCGGTGTTGCTCAGTGGTGAGAGCGTCGGCCCTTGCACTGAAGGGTCGTGGGTTTGATTCCTGGTCAAGGGCATGCACGTACCTGGGTTTCAGGTTGGATCTCCTGCCCTGGACAAGGCACATTCGGGAGGCAACCAATGGATGTGTCTCTCTCAGATCAATGTTTCTCTCCCTAGCTCTCTCTCTCTCTTCCCCCTCCGTCCCTCCCTTTCACTCTCTCTAAAAATCAATGGAAAAAAATATCCTCTATCCTCTGGTGAGGATTAACAACAACAACAAAAATTTTAGAAGAACAGTAGGTCAGATTGGGCCCACGAGCCATAGTTTGCTGACCCTGCTCTAGGATGTGTGGGAATCACAGGTGGAAGGACTGTGGGTCACTCAATGACTGCATGAGGAAACAGACATTACACAAGCAACAGATGAGCTTCTATTATGTTAAGTCATTGAGATTTTACGGCTATTTTGGTATTAGCCTACTCTGATATTGTTGGAGGAGGTCATTGAGAGAACGTGACCGCAGATGAACTTGACCCTGGGCAATCCGAGGCTCTTTACTGCCCCCCCGTCTTTGAAATGTTCCCACACATTCCCTCATAGAGCCTTCCCAGTACATGTTAGTGAACTAATAAAACACTATCAGTAAATAATGATGCATATGGAGAACTTAATGAATGCAATACCTACGACATTCTAAGTTGTCCTGGTCCCCGCTCTCCAACCCACTACACTATTCCTTGACACATATGTGGGTCATTATGTGCCCCATCCCAGAGAATCAGAGACACACATTTGGGAGACAGTTTGCCTGGCTAATGTGAGCAGAGCTTGGTTAACTGGCTCATTTAATGTAAAAAGGTTGCTCTCTCTTACAGTAAGTGCCCAGACCTATTGTGAAATCAGCTTTGAGTTGTTGCTCAGCGACTATGGGACAGTTCTTTATATAGCCTGTCACCTGTACGCCAATACCAGCGCTGCTTTGGTACTTTTCACCCTCAGGGAGCCTGAAACCCAGAGGGGTTAAAGCACTTTTCCAAAATCATACGCTGCACACAGGAACCCCAGGCCTGCCTCAGTCCCAAGCAGCATGCTACTTCTGTTGGCTTCTGACCCCTCTGTAATCTTTCCCACCTCCCTGACTTGAAATGTATTTGTTGGGGAACAATTAACCTCAGGATGAATAATTTCTCAGCATTCTGTGTGAGTTTCAAATTTTCCCATTACAGGAGGAAATGAGAAAAATATGTCCTAGATAACACAGAGAAAAATGCTTCATTGTCTTAATTGCCTTTCTATTTCAATCAAGAAAGGCATTTAATTATTTCTGAACTACATTCAAGACTCTCTCTCAAGAATATTACTTTCCCCGGGTGAGATAACCAAATCTGTGCAAACTGTTTCTCAAATCTCAATATTAATACCCAACATTTATTGAGCACATTTTATATGCCCATGACTATTGGAATCCTTTCCCTTTATGATCTCATTGATTCCTCACAGCAAGTCTGTGAAGTGGAAACAGTCATTTTTCTCCTCTAATGGGGAAACTGAGACACAGAGAGGCACGCGTTTGTCGAAGTCCCAAAGGCAGTAAGAGGTGAGGTTGGCATTCAATCCCAGGCCACCCACTGAGGCCATGCCTCTTCAGCCAGCTGACTCTGAGTATATGTGCAAAACCAGTGTGGAAGAATCGCCCACGATGACTTGAGTCAGCTATTCACAAGTCATGCAGAACCTCAAGGCTCTGGAATTGGAGGTGGGTCATCAAGAAGCTATGGAGCTCCCTCCATGCTGTCTCAAAGGGTAAGAGATCCTTCTTTTTTACAGCTGCATAGCATTCCATTGTGGAAATGTACCACAGCTTTTTCATCCACTCATCTGCTGATGGGCACTTGGGCTGTTTCCAGATCTTAGCGACTGTAAATAGCACTGCTGTGAACATAGAGATGCATATATTTTTTCTGATTGGTGTTCAGGCTTCTTAGGATATATTCCTAGAAGTGGGGTCACTGGGTTAAATGGTAGTTCCATTTTAATTTTTTGAGGAAACTCCATAGTGTTTTCCATCGTGGCTGCACCAGTTTGCATTCCCACCAGCAGTGCACTAGGGTCCCCTTTTCTCCACACCCTCACTAGTGCTTGCCATTTGTTGATTTATTGATGGTAGTCACTATATGTGGAATCTAATGAACAAAATAAACTGACAAACAAAATAGATCCAGAGACATGGAAGCAGGGAACAGACTAACGAATCTCAGAGATAAACCAAAGAACGTATGTGCATATATGCATAACCAATGGACACATAGTGGGGTGAAGCCTGGGGGGGTGGCAGGAGTGGCATGGAGGTGGTTAACGGGGAAAAAGAGGAGACATCTGTAATACTTTCAACAATAAAGATTAATATTTTAAAAAGAAGCTATGGAGTCAGAGTGGGGGTGAGATTTCTTCTGGCTTCTCACCCAAATTGAGGCAAGAAGTCCTTGCAGCTGAACACCAGCACCAGGTCCCTGGAACACCTACGACACGCTCACTCAGTGCCTACTCTGACTGCATCATCGATGTCGGAACCACAGAGAAAGGAAATAACTTCTATCATGGGTATTTTACGGCCATTATTCTTACCTCACTTGAGTTTTTAGAGAATGAAGAACAATCAATTCAGTATTTATACCCTAAAATATCATGGTATGAACACGTGTGTTGTCTGGGTAAGAAAAAGAAAATATTTTCTTGTGTGATGAACCGTACCCTTAAAAAAAGCATATACTATAAAACAGAAAAGAGACTGGGTTTTGAAATGTGTGGGCCACATCAGTAGGGAAGTTCAGGACAATAGGTAAGCTCAATACAGTAAGAGTATACTTGTGTTTCCAGATCAAATGTTTTATCATTTCGATTTTAAAGTATTTAGTCTTTACAGTAGTCTTAACTTTAATAGCATAGTTATTTTTAAATGTTTTAATAAAATATTCTATTTCATTAATTTGCAAAAGAGTATATGTGAAAAACATTGATTTAAATATATATATATATACATATATATATATATATATATATATATATATATATATATATATAACAGCCTCTAGCCCTAATAAACAAGGGCAATCATTGATCCTTTAATTGTGTCTTTGAAGGCTTCTATTCATAAGCCTGACCCTTTGTTCAAATAAATCTATTTTATCTCCAGGAAATATGTTAACACTTAAAAAGACTATATAAGCTCAGCTTTGTACATTAAGATTTGTGGAAATCGTGCAGCATTGAGACATGCAAGCAGTTGTCATGTAATGAGGACTTGAACCATAGTCTCAAACACCTGGAATTAGGTAAGACGTCGAAACAAAGTTGACATTCTCTTCCTTTCCCTTTGCGCTGGCCCATGGCCGTGTGCACAGCACTCGCCAGGCATTTAAGCCCCCAAATTCCCTTGTGTACGGAGGAGACCATGACCACTGGGACATGTTTTAGTCTCACAAGCGACTGAAAGCAATAACGCTGAGCTCCCAGTTTCTGATTGTGGCAGCTACGTCATTCAGATCAAACACACCCCACTCTCCCCCTCCCCAACGTACATACACTGGTTTAAATCTTTCTGAAATCTGAGAAGGACTAGAGAGCCAAAACAACAGTGGGGGTTCCCAGGACAAGTTTTGAAGAAAGACCTGTAACCAGAGAGATAAGTGGACATTGGACACTAAAGCACTCGTGCCCCCAAAGCATTGCTGGCTATTGTCCACTTGGGCTTCTCCATGGGTCCTCATGGGGGATGGGGACAGCAAAGGTCAGGGCTCAACTCCTATCCACAGTGAAAATTTTTAGGAGACCTCCTCACATTAAACTGGAATTTCAAAGAGTTACATTTTTTTTTTGCATTTATCTTCAGATAGAGCAGGAGGGAGAGAGGGGGAAAGAGGGAGAGAGAAACATCGATGTGAGAGAGACACATTGACTGGTTGCCACCCACACGACCCCAACCGGCGGAGCCGGGGACAAACTGCAACCGAGGTACGTGCCCTTAGCGGGAACCAAACCCGGGACTCTCTGGTCCGCGGGCGGACGCCCTAACTGCTGAGCCAAACTGGCCAGGGCTAAAGAGTTACATTTTCAACGTCAGGCCAATGTCAGTCTAACCTATCGCTTTTCCCAATGTTGGAGGCCTTTTGGCCCCAGGCACCCTCAGGCAGATTGGTGATTGGACTAGGAGGCCCAGGTACTCACAGTCTGAGTTGGCTAAGGGATCTCAAACTGTGGAATGGTTTAAGGCGGTTCCCAGTGGTAGTGCACCCAGAACCTAACCGAGAAAACCCAAGCTTCTCAGGGGGCAGGCATACCTCGGCCAGGCCTTGGTTACCCTACAAACAATTTCACAAGGGCAAATAGGGAAGCAGTTAAAGATTAGCAGGAACAGAAGGAAACACCATTACATCGTGAGATTCAGCAGAACCAGCAGAAAGCAGAAACACAACTGTACTCTCTCAGACTTGGAAAGTATCAGACATTCACAGGTACCAGGGCCTAGAACGTCAATAGATTTTTTTTTAGGTGGAGGACATAATTCAACCCATAAATAATGTAACAAAAATTGTGGAACTATGGTATGTTATTTCCAAGCCAGCAGAAGAAATGAATCGAATAATTGTGAATGCTCAAGTGGAAAAGTAATATTGATACCAAAACCTAACAGGACCAAGATAAGAAAGGAGGATTGCAAGCTGATGTTTTTTATGAACACAGGTTTTTTTTTAAACCTAAAGAGAATATTAACAAGTTGAATTTACAGTATAAAAAGATAACATCTCATGAACAAGTAAATTTTAGCCCTTGATTTTGAGGTTGATGTAACATGAAAATCAAGTAATATAATTTGCTACAATACATTCAAAGAGAAAAATCATATTATCATCGTCATGACAGACAAAGATAGTAATTGATACAGATAGTAATAGTACCTACCTCCTAGGGCTACTGTGATGATAAAATGAATCTATAGAGAACCCTTAGAACAGTGCCTGGCACACAGCAAACACTCAGAAAAAATGTTATCTATTATCACTATTTATAAATTCTAACAGGCATTTCACACACATACACAAAAGATATCTACATGACCAATATATAGATTAGAAAGTGCTCACCCTCATTAGGACTCAGGCAAATACAAAATAAAACCAGAATAAGACACTTCTATACCCATCAAATAGGCAAATTTTAAAAGTCTGACAATGCCATATGTTACCTAATACATACAGGAACTCATAAACTACAACCATTTTGAAAAGCAGTCTGGCATTAGCGACACAATTTTTTTACCCTGTTATCCAGAAATTCCACTCTTAAGTATATACTCTACAGAAAGGCATGCTAAACCAACCTAACATTCCAGACATAAATCCTACTTGGTCATAGTATATAATCCATTTTATATGTCGCTAAATTCAACTAGCTAATATTTTGTTAAGAATTTCTGTATCTATGTCCATGAGGAAAATTGCTCTGTAGTTTTCGTTTGTTTGTTTTAATGAGATCTTTGCTTTTGGTAACAGGATAATAGTAGCCTCAAACATGAATTTAGAAGTCTTTTTTCCTGCTCTAGTTTTAAGTTTGTGAAGGATTGATATGATTTCTTCTTTAAATATTTTATAGACTTGTCCGGCTGGTGTGGCTCAGTGGTTGAGCATTGACCCATGCACCAAGAGGTGGCTGGTTCGATTCCTGGTCAGGGCACATGCCCAGGTTGTGGGCCAAATCCCCAGTGGGGAGCATGCAGGAGGCGGCCGATCGATGTTCTCGCTCATCGATGTTTCTATCTCTCTCTCCTTCTCAGTTCTTCTCTCTCTAAAATCAATAAAGGAAAAACATTAAAAAAAATATTTTATAGAATTTACCAATAAAAAATAATCTAGTTCTGGACTTTTCTCTGTGGGAATATTTTTAATTGCTAATTCCATTTCTGTACTTCCATTTTTTTTTTTTTTTTTTTTTTTTAACGTGGGGAGGCACTGTACTTATACAAGTGTAGTGACAAGTGTTGAAATCTTGTGCTCGCCAAGCAGGCTTTTTCCCTTTTTAAAAATTGTGATAAAATATACACAACATAAAATTTATCCTGTTAATCATTTTTAAGTGTATACAGTTCATTAGTGTTAAGTATATTCACACTGTTGTGCAACCAATTTTTCATCTCATAAAATTGAAACTCTCCACCCATTAAAAGACAACAGTTTTGTGGTATGCTTTTGGTCAATTTCCAGAGCACTGAAATGGTTGTTTTTGAAGTTTTGACCAACTTAGTTGTTTTTTTAAATATAAGATTTGTCAACCTTCTCACTCCATCATACCAGAAGTTAGAAGTCTAAACACATAATCTCGATTAAAATAATCAGGGTGCAGAGGAGTCAACCAGTATTATTCCATTTATATCTGGTTCTCAGTTCAGCCAAGACCAAAATACCTGGGCTGGGGCTGAGTAATACTATGAAGAAATGAAAGTGAATGACTATCACATAAGTGAGGACAGTTACCTTGTTGAGGAGAAAGGGGTTGTGGCTGGAAATAAATGCACAGAGTACAGGGATGGTTTCTGGGGGCCAATACTAAGTTACTTCTTCACCGAGGTGGTGGTTAACAAACATTCCCTTTATAACCATTTCTTAAACAATTAATTGTGTGTGTGTGTGTGTGTGTGTGTGTGTGTTTATACAGGTGTATATATGATATACTATATATTAATATATAACTATATATAAATATAGTTTCACAGGTACATATGTATGCCAAAACTTATCACATACTACACTTTAAATATATATAGTTTATTACATATCAATTATATCTTAATAAAGCTTTTAAAAATAGTTCAAGATAAAATATCTGTCCCACTGTCTTTGGAAAACAGGTTTGGCAACCCTACAATTAACTCTGCCAGTTGGTTCAAATACCTCATCAAGAGCTACTTGAGGAGCCATTGTGGCCCATGCCCCTGGAAGTGATGGTCACTCTCTTAGTAAGTTCAGTGAACACACGTTTTCTGGTCATTCCTCCTTTCTCAAAGAACATCCCATTTCCTCATGAGGAGTTCTCTCTCTCCTATTGTGGAGCCATGACTTAACTATAACCCTGTCAAGGGTGGCCAAGCCATGACTTGGAACTAGCCAAATGGACTTCCTCCCTCAGAACCCTCTTCTCTGCAGTGGTTGGAGGATGGAGTTGGGGAACATGCAAAGCTGATGCCCCCTAGTGGTTGTTTCAGTTACAGCCTTATTATTTCTGTGTAGAAGGGATGGGGCTGGCTGGGATTCTACTGCATAGCATTTTGAAAATAAGGTAAGAAATCTCAACTGCCTAGACCAAGATATGGGGTTTGCACGGAGTTTAAAGTTTCCCCAAATAGTCCCTTGAAGTCACCACTGGGTAACTTCTAAAGACATTGCTCATTAGCACCTGTTACCTAAAACCCAGTTGATGTGGTTTCTGACCCTGCACAGCCTGGTTCTTGGGCTGTTTTTGTTTGTTTGTTTGTTTTATTTCATGAGCCACCCTTTATTAATAAAATAAATACCCTTTTTGGTTTAACTTGCCCAGAGTTAGCTTCTATCACTTGCACCGCGGAAGGCTGATTCAGTGGGGACCAGAGCACCAGGTGGGATGAGAGATCTTTAAAGCCTCTTTTGGTGCTGTAGTCCTAAGATAAGCACAAATATAATTAGGCCTCTCTCATTGGAATCAATAGTTATAGATGTGCTGGGAAGACAATACTTGGCTCAGTATCTCAAACAGACATGTTGGCTCTAGACACTGTAAAACAATGAAATAAAGTATAATTTACAGCCCTGGGGATATATACTTGGGATATAGTTCCAGAAACGGGCTCAAAGTACACTTACTGGTGATACTCAGCAAACCTCGGAAGGAGACTCTGCCAAAGTACCATCATTCATTAAGACTGATGTCAACACATAATAAAACAATTGAGTGGATGCTGGGGGCCTGGAATCTGTAAACATAAAGAGAATAATGAAATCATAAACATTAATCAGCATTAGGAACAAATGGGGCATGAGGGAACCTGAAGAATTCTCTAGCAAATCTCAAGTAAGTCTCTCACCAAAAAAAAACCCAATCATGCTTCACATTTGATTTCTATTAGTACATTCAGTGTATCTCGTGAAATCTCCTATCTGCTCAGCCTGGTTTGAATCTCAGCATACTCACAGTGATGAACACTGAGAAAAGAAAAGAAAACAAAACAAAAAAAGGGGGGGGGTTCTTACTCTGAATTGAAGTAGGTGAGTGGCAAGAGTATAGTTTTATAGAATTTGGTATTTTTTTAAAGTTTCTATTGATTCATAGTCAACCTTTTATGCAAATTTCTTCTGACATCTCTTTCGATAGTTTTGTTGCAGATAGGACCACTGTGCCATGCAAGACAAAAAATATTCTGTTTTGTTGAACAGTGAAACTGACCTCTCAGCTTTTGGGCTTTTAATGGCAAATTAAACCTGTCTTGCCAAGAAAAGGAAATTATGAAAAAATAACTACAGTGCAGAAAATAATTGGTGTATTGATCTTTATGCATTTCCTGGTTTCCTTACCTTACAGTGCCTTTCCTAAATTTCGACACAGGCATTAAGAAAACAAAACGTATTTGATGGAAATTCTTGGCTTTCCCCCTTTTAAATTATTTGGCAACATTGGGTAGCTAAGAAATCGTCTGGGCTCTTATAAAATCCCCTATGCTAATTGTGGCCAGCAAATTAGTAATTATAACAGATTATACAAAGCAGGAAAAAGCTACACTAACGTTAGGGAGTAAAACTTGCAATTAGATGGCTCAGCTTTCAATGTCTTCACTCTGAATCTCTGAAGAATGAAGAAAAAAATCTCTGCACCAAAATTGAAGGGGACCAGTTTTCTGATTGTGTCCTAGGGGATTTGGATAAAGCTCAAGCAATTTGAAGCATCCCCTCAGGTTGTACTCAGCAGAATTCCTGACCTCTGCCACATCCTATCTATCACAAGCCTTTATCAGGAGAAGATGCCAAATCACAAGCCATTTGGTGGCATATAATTGCTTCGACGTTGACAGCACGGGGATATATATCATCTCTTCTGTTTAAAAGGGAGTGAGCGGTTTAAATGGAAGAAGACTGAATATGAAAGCAAATTTAAATACGCACTAAAGAGAGTGAAAGTGGTGCTAAACTGAAAGGAATAACAAAATAAAATGAAAGCTTAGATATATATTGAAGAAAAAGATTAATATTGTATGTTTTCTAATCACACTATTTCTGGTCTATTAGAAATATTGAAGAATCAAGAGTTAAAAGAAAGAAAAGAATGGAAGAAAGGGAAGGTGAGAGGGAATAATACAATTTAGAATAGCTTCTGAAAGCATGGGACTGGTTTAGATGGTATATGAAGTATTGTGGTTGGTTTTGTGGATAACAGACTTAAATAATACTGAACCACACAGACAGAAAGGTCTTCCGTTCTCAGTCTCAATTATTTTGCTTACATCAAGAGGAAAATGTCAGGGTTAGTCTGTCTTCGGCTTCTCTTTAACACTTCCCTTTAAAAAGAAAATAAAGAGTATTATCCTAAGCGAAACAAGTCAATCAGAGAAAGACAAATATCACATGATCTCACTTATTTGTGGAATATAATGAACAAAACAAGCTGATGAACAAAATAGACCCAGAGACATAGAAGTAGGGTACAGACTGACAAATCTCAGAAGGGGGGACCGGGAGGAGGGAAGAGATAAACCACAGAACTTATATGCTTGTATGCATAACCATGGACATAGACAATAATACTGGGGGTGAGGCGGGGGGCAGGATCGGGAGTAGGGTGTTAATGGGGGGAAAGGGGGAAATATCTGTAACAAAAATAAATTAATAAAAAATTAAAATAAATAAATAAATAAATAAAAAAGCAAGCCACAGGCTCTGAGCCTTTGGCAGACAATGGCATGTAGCTCCGATTTAATTATATTATGTTGTTTTTATTATATTTATGTTTTATGGTTACCTTCCATTTATGGCAAGCGAACTGGTTTCCATTTGTGATTCACCTGTATATTTTTTTCTTTATTTACATTTTTAAAAAATTGAGTCAACTTAAAGATAAACATTAGCTAAATTTGAGTGCTGGGTGAATAAACAAAGAGAACCAATGTGGTTGGGCAAAAATCATAAAGGGCACTGAAATGATTTTAGTTAAGAAAGTATCAGCTTGAAATCATAGACTGTCAGAGCTAAAGGAGACTAGGAGCAGGCAATCCAAATCTCATTTTACACACGAGGAGACCAAGGCCCAGAGACAGGGCGGAAATGACCAAGAATTGAATTGACGTTACACATTTGTGATGCCCGAGACAGGCATTAATTTAAGCCGGCTGCCTCTTCTTCCATCGCTTTTACCATTATTTTATTTGTAGGCTTCTCAAAAGCTATATGTGTTGGACTTGGCTAAATGTGTCCAGTCTGCAAAGGTGTCAAAATAAAGAGGCAAGCCACTAAGGAATTGATCTTGACTAAAACAGAACAAACTAATGCAACTTGTAAAACCACAGTGCCATCTAGTGGTTTTCCTCAATACTGCAACTTTTGATGCAAACCTTGCTTTGAGCAAGTTTGTCATTAAAAAGCAAACATTATTTTGTACACTATCCCTCAGTTTGTCTATTTCTTCATAAATAGATTTATTTTAACAGGAATTCCACCTAAATGAAGTTGTGCCTTTCCTTCGCACATCATATCAACAAGCAGGTGATAATGATTTGTCCTATTATTGATGATGTTAACTTTGACTACTAAATTAATGGGGTATGTGCCAGGTTTACCCTCTGTAAAGTTACTGTCCTTTCCTTTCTAATTAATATCGTATTTGCAGCCCTGGCCAGTTTGGTTCAGCGGTTAGAGCGTCGGCCTGCGGTCCAGAGAGACTCCGGTTCAGTTCCCGCTAAGGGCATGTACCTTGGCTGCGGTTTGTCCCCAGCCCTGGTTGGGTCGTGCGGGAGGCAGCCACTCGATGTGTCCCTTATACATCGATGTTTCTCTCTCTCTCTCTCTCTCTCTCTCTCTCTCTCTCTCTCTCACTCACTCTTCCTCTCTCCCCTTCCCACTCTATCTGAACAAAAAATGGAAAAATATCCTCGGGTGAGGATAAAAAAAAAATATATATATATATATATATATATATATATATATATAGTATTTGCAGAACAATATTTTGAAGCTATATAAATATCTTTTTCCTCTTAACTTTTATTTGCTAGTTTTACTATACATTAATAATTCTTGCCTGGGTGAACACTTGGCAAAGTATATGATTGTCTAACCACGATCTGTACACCTGAAACTAATACAAAATAATATGAAAACACAAAAATGATAAACTGAAAAAATAATAATTCTTGCCTAAATCAATTATTACTATAATGGTTGCAAAATGGTAATTTTCTAATTCTGTCTTTTCTTTCTACATTTTTATTAGTTATCATATTACTGAAAGAAGAGCTTTCCCTATTCTCTTATTTATTTTTGTTTGTATTTATTAATATGGACTCATGAATTCTTACATCTATAACATACTATACATAATCTATATTATTCATAATCATAATCTATTGCTATTTATTTCTCTTCAAAAATATAAATGTTATCAATGTAAAAAAATATATTTATGAGGAATTGTTCCAGATTAAAGAGACTGAAGAGATTAACAACTCAATGTAATGCATAAACCTGGATTTGATTCTGTATGGGGTGTGGGGGAAGGAGTTGTAAACATCTAGAAAGGACATTATTGGGATAATTGGTAAAATTTGAATCCTTTGAATTACATATTGTGGATTAAATAATGATACTGTATCAGTGTTAAATTTTCTGTTTTGATCATTTTACTGTGATGTAAAATAAAAATATTAGAAAATACACACTAAAATATTTAGGGATAAAGTAGCATTATGTCTGCAGCTTATTCTGGAGTGGTTCAAAAATTATTGTGTGTGTGTGTGCGTGTGTGTGTGTGTGTGTGTGTGTGTGTGTGTGTTGAGAGAGAAAATAAGCATATGATGCAAATGTTAACAGTTGGTGAATCTGGGTGAGAGTACACAGCGGTTCTCTGCACTACTCTAGCAACATTTCTGTAAATTTGAATTCATATCAAAATAGAAGTTACCAAAAAAGGGAAAATAAGGTTTTAAGGAATTTTTTAAAGTCTTATTTATTTTAAAAAACAAATGAAGCCCTGGCCAATTTGGCTCAGCAGTTAGAGCATCAGCCCCTCAGACCAAAAAGTCTCGCATTTGATTCCCAGTCAAGGGCACAGTACCTCGGTTGCAGGTTTGATCCCTGGCACTGATTGGGGTTGTGTAGAAGACTACCAATGGATGTGTCTCTCTCACATCAATGTTTCTCTCTCTCTCTCCCTCTCTCCCTCCCATTCTATCTAAAAAAAAAAAAATCAATGGAAAAATATCTTTGGGTGAGGATTAAAAACAAAACGAACAAACAGAAAAACAAATGAAAAGAAGAGCAAAATAAATAGGTAAACTTATACCTAGAGGCTTGAGAATTTCCAAGTCTCAGCTAACTTTCTTTTCACAGCTATACACGGTTTAAGATAAAGCCCCACTCTTTTCATTAGGGAATTATCATGCTAGTCAAGGAAATCTATTATACATTACTAGTTTAAATTCCCCAGATGTCTGAAGAATTCCTCAAAGACACACATATTTTTATAAAAGCTCACACATTCAATATCACACACAAAAGACTTTTATCTAGGTTGGGTTCTGGCATTGAACTCAACCAACCAGTGGTGATTACCCTTAATTTGGAATACAATAAGCTGTCTCTAAAAAAAAAAAAATGCTCTAAAATATAATTCTCTTCATCTTATACGAACAGCCCCTGGAGTGCAGTGAGATCGCAGAGGCGATGACTTGCTGGGTGTGGGGGACCTTGATGTGAACACTGTACAGAGAGAAAACTGAAATAAAAAATAATCTCAGGGTTTGGATCTAATAGTCGAGGACTAGAAGCATCGTTCCGGAACTAACTAGCTGCCTGGTCTATGAGGCTAGTTTCTGTAACCACCATGAACCTTGGTGTCTTGCCTGCAGAATCAGGGCTATTCTGAGTGGGTCTTCTCTGCCTGGCACTGTACGCGGTGACTGTACTCTAGGTCCTGAGCCAAGCATGGTGGATGGTGGAGAACGGATACCGTGTAACGGCTGGAGCATCTGCATCTCTTACCAGGTCTCTGGCATCCACTCTGGTTCTCCATTCAGTGTTTTCCACACAGCACAGCAGCGGCGCGAGATTCCTAAAAAACAAATCTTCAGCTCAAAGTCCAAACTTCCTAAGGTAGGGCACCAGCCCCGTTGTGACCTCATGGCCTGGTCCCCGAGTCTCTCTCTCTGTAGCCTCTCTCGCAAGGCCCCAGCCCCGCCTTTATCTCCCACACTCCCTAAGCTCTAGTGCTTTCCGATAGACTTGGAATGACGGACATGCTCAATACCTCCAAGGTCCAATAGGGTAGACCAGCCATGCATGGCTAGTGAGTGCTTGAATGTGGCTAATGTGACTGAGAAACGGAATTTTTAATTTTTGAAATTCTATTTAAATTTAAATAGCCCTATGTGGCTAGTGGCTACCCTATGGGACAGAGCAGGCACCTCAAACCTCTGTAGGTTCCCAACCAGCTGTCCTTTCTCATCCCTGGGTCTTTGCCCTTGCTGCTCCCTCTCATTGGAGACCTTTTCTTCATCCTAATTATGTCTCAGGCTACACGTCCTCTGTTCTGTGCTTTCGTAGGGTAGGAGGTGTATATACTTTGCCACAGATGAACTTGCAACCACGAGACTTTCCTGGTGCAGGTAAGGCCTATTTCAGTTATGCCTTTTGCTTTCCATGGACAGATGTACAAGGTGCTTTTTCTCTCTGCCTGCGGCTGTTCATTAATCCAGTGGGTGGAGGGCATCACTGGTGGGCCAGGATCCGTCCTATTAATGTGCTTTGTTTGGCTTTCACAACATTTAAAAAATGGAGTCAACATATTCCATGGAAGAGACTTCACTAAAAATATGGATTCTTGGATGTTCTGGGACATGTGGCCACACTGGCCCCATATTCATTTTGCTCAGCAATCATCAGCTAGACTTGTTTTGACAGGGTGGTCACTAGCCACATGTGGCTATTTAAATTTAAAGTAATAAAAATTAAATTTAAAATGTGGTTTCTCAGTCTCAGTAGCCACATTTCAAACGCTCAATAGCCACACGCGGCTCCTGGCTACCATGTTGGACAGGGCACACGCAGAGCTCTCCGGAGCGCCACATTCTCGGGGGGAAGTTGGGAGAGTGGCTTCCTACAGCTGTGTGTGCTCCTCAGTTCCCAGGTGGCCCACTCCAGCCCTTGACATTACTGAGCTGAGCCCCATAGGCTTTTGAATTTGAGAACCTGGTCTACCATATACTTTTGCATTGTTTTGGAAAACACCATTAACCCTACTCCATCAGGAAGGTATAAAAGAAGTAAGAGCTGGAAGTGATCTGAAAAGTGAATATGAAAGTAGAGATAATGAACCTGGAAAGTGTGGGGTGTGTGTGTGTGTGTGTGTGTGTGTGTGTGTGTGTGTTACAAACAAGAAGCAAACCATGGCTGGGAAGAGCTACTCATATGCAATCAATATTCAGCAAAAGGTGAGCAAATGCAGCTGTCACGTGATCTTCAGGGGTCACAGGTAGCATACATGATGGGGTCTGGGTAGGGCCTGGTGAACTAGGGGTTAGAGGTGGGGTAGATGCCAGTTTAAGAGGCAGGAGCCCCTGGGAATGGGCTTAGAGCTCTGATTTTTCCTGAAAACCCAAGAATCCTGATTTTCAATGTGAAATCTCTCACTTTTAGCTCAATTTTTTTTTTTTTTTTAGAAACACTGTCCAAGCAAAACAAAACAAGTTTGCCAGTCCAAGTCAGGCCCCCAGTGCCAGTTTGCCAAGTCTGAGCCCATAGTAGCAGTGGCAGCAGAGATCAACTTGCCTGGCGCTGATTCAAGAGAAGATTGGGTGTTGAGGATAGGAAGGTTCCGGGTGGGGAAACTGCTACAACCCAAGGACCCTGGATGCTAGGGTCCCAGGCCCATCAAATCTATCTGCAGAGCATTAAAGTGACAAAGCCACAGAGCACTGATCCCTGGGACACGCTGCTTCTCAGACTCTGATTCACAAAACCCTGATGCCCAGGTCTCCCCAGCTCAGGGGACTCCAGTGTGCAGTGGAGTATGACAACCTCTAGACTAGGGGACTCTCTGATTCCAAGAGTCCGTCTCCTCAGTGTTGATAAAGCTGGTTTGGGGTGGGAAAAGTATGCCTCACTGAAAGCCAGAAGAGCATTTCCATTTTAAATATTGAATATTTTCTCACATTTGTTGGAAAATAAATCCAGGGGCAACAAGCTTCAACCCCTCCTTAGTCAGTTTGGACTTAGGAACAATGGACTTCACAAAAGCACAGGTCAAGTGGAGAAGTTGGGCTCTCTATCAAGGACCTCATCACATTTTATTCTTATTTAATTTTGCATCTTCTGAATGCTTGATGAGGGCTCTGTGCGGGCAGGGACTGTGACTGGCATTGAGCCCATGTCTGGTGTGTAGCAGTTACTTACAAACATGTGTTGATCAGAGGCCATGGGGACATGGGGAGGGCAAGCTAGTTGGGGACAGGGAGGAGGTGGGGTGGGATGCTGTTTCTACAACACTACACAGAATGGAGAAAACATCAGTTGTCCATGTCAAAGGATAGAGTGGGGGTCTGATGGAGATCGCCGTGGGGGCTGCTGAATGAATGAAACCTGCAAAGTACCCGGCACAGAGACATCTACAGGAAGTACTCTCTAAACTGTCTTTCCTACCACCTTCACCAATTTTAAGTATAAGAATAAAAAATTACGGAACACATGTGTCTGTAAATAGGCACACACTATAATATAAAGATTAAGTAGACTCTGAAGCCAAACCTTCTGGGTTCAAATACCACTTTGGACTTTGAGCAAGTTATCGAATGCCTCTCTGCCTCAGTTTCCTCATCTGGAAAATGAGGATACTATCTACCTCAACAACTGAGAGTGAGGAGTTACTTTGTGTTAAGAGATAAAAAGAGCACCCGGAACAAGGAAAAGAGGATGTGAGGCTACTTGCCAGGTGTATGGAAAACATGGATCACGAGCTCTGTTAACAGAACACAGGGTTATAAAACCTTGGGATCGAACCGTTAAGGGAAAGGGCGAGAAGGCAGTCCCCCAGTTCTGACTCTGTTCAGCTCTTTAAATACATGGTGGCCGTCACTACAAGGACTGGGTGATCCAGCAAGAATAATTATGCACACACTGACCCCCTCTCCCCCATGCCAGGGGTGGTTGGTGGGGACCCTCCAAGTCCATGTCTTACAATGGTGTTATTAATTGTACCTTCATATTGAATTCTAAATGTATCACACTGCTAGATCTCTGAAGGCTGGTTTATTTCCAAACTTCTATGGTTCTTTCATTATTTATGCTTGTGGGGGGAAAAGAAACTGACAATATTTTACCTTCAAATATAAATAGTTTCAGACATTTTTGGGTGGTTAATCAACCAAAGAGTTTGGTCGACGAGGCCAGATCTCACACGTGCACCTGCACGGACGTGCCAGCCAGGCTTTGCTGCTTCTCTGCAGAGCCCCTGCAAGCTGTTAGATCTGCTGCTATCCTTCCCTCAGACGTTCCTCCAAGTCTTCATGTGTATTTCTCCTCTAACAATCTTCTTCCAAAAAACCAGTAGCTCCCCAAACCAGGAACCCCTCCAGGGAACCTGCTATTCCCTCACCAAAATAGCAGGAATATTTACTCAAGATCAAAGGTCCTCACCTTTCCACGGGATCAGAATCATCTGCAAAATTTGCGAAAAGATAACAGGTGCTCAGTCTCCACCCCAAACCTACCCAATCAGAATCTGTGGGGCTGGGCACAGGCATCTGTGTCTTTGAGAAGATTCCCACGCCCATTAAAGATGGAGAAGCACTGGCCTAAGGTCATGCAACAATTTGGTGACATCAGAGTGTAACATTCAAACCTAGACCCAAATTGAAAATAGATTCAAATGAAAGACTAGGTCATATTATTTTTTTTAACTGAATGACCAAAATGAGAGAAAAATAAAAATATACAGATTGTACACTTTCACACATGGACATCGAATTGCTTCTGGTTCTCTTAGATTGTTCACTTTGATCAATACAGAATATTTGGACTATAGTTTCATTAAATGAGACGCCAAACCTGCCAGGTAATCACAGCATCGCTATGGGAACAGAAGAGTTTGATGATAGCCATCTAATTTTCCAGAGCAGGTCGTGGTGGGGAGAGGATCCAGGGTGAATTAGAAAGTAGCCCACTCAGCCCACCCCAGCTCCTGCCAACTATTGCCAGACAGGAATGAGGAACCTTGAGCAGCCAGCTCTTCCGATTTTCTGAGTAGCTGGAAAATGCAGTTTGTATTTACAAGCTTGCAATTTTTAAGTGTTTGGGAACCAATTCAAATGTTTTTTAAAACACTGACACCAAACCATAGAACAAAGCAAAGTTCATCAGCCCAGATTTCACCTAGATGTCCCAGATCAAAAAACACTCACAGAAAGTACTTCAACTAGCTGGCACGTAGTGTCATGCTCTCTGCCTCCAGCACTCACGAAATTCTCTGCCCTTTCTGAACTGTAGGGTTTGTACGAGGAGCCACAAACTAAGTTCATTTGTTCACTCAGTAGATACTCAGAGAGCTCCTGCCCTGTGCCAGGCACCGGGAACAGAGAGTAAACCCAACATTAGTTAAGTTTAGTATTTGCATAGCACATAAAAAGATATGAGGCGCATCACTCAGTCAGTGGTAAAGATTAATACAGATGAGCAAAATCTTGAGCAGCATAATTTTAATAAACCTCGGAGATGATTTTTTCAGATGAGGCTGAAGCCCAGAAAAACAAAGGCTGGCCAAGGATCACACAGTATGAAAGGGGGTAAAAAGTATAGCCCAGAGCTCCTGCCTTTAGTCAAGGCTCCTCCTCCCACTGCCTCGTTCGGAAATCCAAGGGGAGCTGATGAAGTCTTGTTAAAGGAAACTTAGCAGGCATGATGCCACTCAGAGAAATGACTTCACTTTGGCAAGTTCTCATCTGGAAAGTAATAGAATATTCCATCTCGAAGTGGCTCAGGACTTCTACATTCATGGAGATTATTATTTCCAGCGAGTCAGAAGCCATACCTTAGAATATATAAACCAATAGAAAAGCAAGGCGTTGCTTGTATCTATTAATTGAAATTAAGGGTCAAACAGTCAACATTCCTTTAAAAATAGATTAGGAAAAGAACCCCAACATCAGAGTTGCTAAGAGGAAGGAAAATAAAGAGGATGCCAGAGGCGTGGCTGATAGCAGGGTTTGCTGTCTTCACTGGGAACGTCTTACCTTGACTCTCAACCTGTCCACATACTGCATCTGACTGTCGAAACCACTGGAGAGAAAGGAAGTATGTTCCTGAGTGGCCACAGGAATGAGTAGTTCCATAAGCGGCTCCTAGTATTTTTTATTATTTTTTAAGCAAGTACTACGTGTAGGATGTAACCCTATTTTTTAAAGTCACAGCATTCTCTGTCTTCAAAGGTGGGAGAAAGAGGTGTGCCTTAACTAAATTGCCAAATTGTTTGGAATGTATTTGAATTTCAGAAACCAAATAACAGGCAGTCGACTTTAAAAAGAGAAGTGGAAACACTCTCGGTGGGTGGGTGTGCTTCTCCATGGGGAGAGTTCTGCTATTACCGAATATAAAAATAACTCGAAAAGACTAATTCCAAAAGTGAGATTAGGGATGATTTTTATTCCTTTTAAATACTTTTCAACTAAGGAGCAGTGTTGAAAAAATATTTCAAAAAATCATATGGCATTAGAAAAAAGATTGACACTTTGTAATCCCTACTTTCAACTTGCCGTGTTCTGAAATGTTTTAATTGTAGAATCTATTTAAAATCTCTATTTTTATGAAAGCCAGAGTACAAGCAACTAGAGTGTAAAGCTAATTTTTAAAGGTGTTTTTTTTCCCCCAAATTGGCTTATTATTAATACTTAAATCTCTAAGGCTCTTGTTTCATTATCACAGCCATAGAAAAAGCCCTCCCTCCTAAACTTGGAAAATGCAAAATTTTTCCTTTTCTATGAACTAATTATATTCCCAATTGGACATAACGTCCAAACCTTTTGGGAAAGCAGAGTGTTCAATGTAAAATGGTTGTGAAAACATGGTATACTTCAGAGAAAACACGAAGGCCCTGAGGGACCTCCGGGAGGTCCCAGGTTTGAAAATCAGACCTCTAGAGACACACTGTGCAAATAGTATGACTTAGACTGCTAGCATTAGTTTTCTAAAATGAAAAGCAACACAAACTGGAAATACACAGATAACTAGTATGAGGGTTGAGATTGTTTGGTATTAACTTTGATGTCCAAGTTCATAAGGGGATGAAGAGTTTTTCAGAGAAAAGTGATCATGGGTGACAAATACGTACAGTCCGAAAAACACAGCCCTTTCCCTTGGCTGTGACCATCGTTAAGTGGACAGGAAAAGTGGCTTAAAAAGGGCCCATAAGGAATATGCTATTTTCCCACTTAATTTGACCAAGCATACTAGAAGGAAAATCTAATCTAATTTTGTTTTCTCTTCTGTAGTGCAAACTAGGTGGTTAAACTTTGTCTTCTTAGGTCCAAAGTCTGGCAGTGAGTTGGAAACTATTATAAAAGCAGCTGGAAAAGAGAAATTTGAAAGACAGAGGGCACTATACAATGCTACCATCCCAGCATAGAACAAGAAACAAGTTAATTCAGAGGTTCTCAACCAGTATATTTTGAACCATTGACAGCTATGCTCCCAAATTTTAATTAATTTCTAAATAAAATTACATGTTGCTTCAACTGAGGGGTGGCAGTCACCAGCACTGCTAATGTGTTCGGGTGGGGCCACAGTTCTGGCCACAGGGCGATGAATGGAAGGGACATGCGGCCACCGCTGAGAGGAGCATGTACTTGCTACAGTAGAGCCTCCCAGAGCCCTTCCCTTGGGCCATGACCCTCAGGAAGGTTCAGGATAGTGGCTGTTCCATCAGCCTAGATCCCTGAGTGTGTGCTCCAAAGCAAACAAACACATATGCAATGTGTGTGAGATATAAACCTTTGTTGTCTTAAAGACAGAGACTCGTGACTGAAACAAAAGGACACACACTGATAGACTGTTACCTGTCCACCAGGATGCTGAGCGGGGAGGCTCCTGCAACTTGGCACGTAGAGCTGGGGTCTCCGTGCTTTTAGGAGGTGAAGAAGTGTAGTATAATGTGAACGTTGGTGCCAAAGAAGTCTCTACTTTTATTAAAATACCTGAACACTTTTCCTTAGGTCTACATGAGTCCTTTAGTCAGAAGTGTCAACAGGGCTGAAGGCTGGCCAAGTTCCATGCCAGAAATTATTTCAACTGCATCTGCCATTTTAATTCCCTCAAATAAGGCACCAAAAAGTCTAATATTTGAACATGTACCTTTTACCCGAAGGCTGAAAAGCAGTTTTAAATCAGATCGCTGCTAGGTCTTGGACAAGGGCCTGACCTCCACTAGAGGGAGCCATCTGCTGTTTGCTGCCTAACCCGGCTCACCAAGGGAGGGTGGGCGACTTCCCGCTCCACCAGGGAGAAATGCATTCTAGTCTAGCCACTTCCATTCTAAACACAAAGCTGTGCTGGCGTCAAGCTAGTTGGACAAGATCATCCAGAAAGCTCTGAAATGCACACTCTCAGGCTCCCCCAAAGCTGGTTCAGTAGGTCTGAAGTGGGATTTTTAAAAGGGTACTTTTTTCGCCCTGGCCGGTTTGGCTCAGCGGTTAGAGCGTCAGCCTGCGGTCCAGAGAGACCCGGGTTCGGTTCCTGCTGGGGACACATACCTCGGTTGCAGTTTGTCCCCGGCCCTGGTTGCTCGTGCGGGTGGCAGCCACTCGATGTGTCCCTTTCACGTCTCACGTCGATGTTTCTCTTTCTCTCTCTCCCTCCCACTCTGTCTGAACAAAAAATGGAAAAATGTCCTCAGGTGAGGATAAAAAATAAATAAATAAATAAATAAAATAAATAAAAATAAAAATAAAAGGGTACTTTTTTCAAAAAGCTTCCCCAATGCTCTATTGCAGAGCAGGCTGTGCTATCACTGATGTAGATTGCTAAGAACTAGCCCCTTTTCAAGCAAAAAGTTTTGTCATCTATAGGGCATTTTAGACAGGGATCAAGATGTAAGAAACCCAACTGGATTAAAAAACACACCCTAAGAACAAAATTTCAATAAAACACTTTATAAGAACAATAACCACAGGAATAAAAATAGTTATCTTCAAATTTAAATTTATTAAGACATTCAGCTATGTCTGTCCGTCTACATCCAAATTTGCTACTAAAAATAAAATAAAGTCACGTCCCACATTAGGAATACCAAGTCTGAAAAACACTTTTTGAGCCAAGCCTATTGTATAAATAAATGACTAGTTTCTTTTCATATCAAAATTCCCATAAAAAATTACATTCCCCCCTCCCCAGTTCTACCTGTAGCCATGATGAATGTAAAAATTTAAATATGACACATCCTTGTCAAAGAAAAGGTGCAAAGTCTATTAACAGCTTTAAAAGTGGCATTTGCAGAGTGTGATCATACAGTTATGTACTCATTCCCAAAGTGCAAATATTGCCATAATTTAACACTGTTCTGATTCAGTTGCAAGAATTAAACATTACACAGGATTGAAAAGTACACTAGGGCCTTTATCAGTGCCCTAAAGCCCTTCACACTTTGGTCTCCCACACTAATGTGGACTCCAAAGTGTTCATTAGAGGTTTAGTTTACTTCACACAGCCAACACAGTATACAATATATTAACAAAAGTTTCATATACACAAAATATTGAAGACTCCATCAGAAAGTTCAAGAATCTCAGATTACGTGAATGCACCCGCAAGGCCCAAGTGCCCACCCGCCCCTCCCCTAAAGCACATACAAAATATGAGCATGTTTCAATCTCTGGATACAATCAATGCTTTTATATCTTTGATTTCAATCAGTGCTGTACAAAACTCAATAATCACCAGACTGAGTTCCAATCAGCTGAGGGAAACGGGGCTGGAGAAAGGGGCTGGTCAGCGCTCATATTCCATAAAAGAATGATCCTGCCCTATAGAAAGTGAAATGCCAGTTCCACTTCTGCCTGCTTCTTCCCAGGCTGTCCTCATGCTCTTTATCTTCCTTTCTTTAGCCCCTTCCAAACACTCCAACCTGATTTTATTTATCCCTTACAAGTCAGGGAGCAGTTTCTGAAGTTGTTGAGGCTGAATTCCCTTGGCAAACCTCTACAAAACATCACCACAGGATATATAAATACATTTTGATTCGCATACATTGCAAAATTTCTCCCACAATGTCAAGGGCATGAAAGCAGGTGGTCTCCACTGAGAGTAAGTACTTCTCCTGGATTAGATCCTTGGAATGTCGAGTTTCCTACCTAATCACCTCATACATTCGTTCCTCAAATCTGAGCACAAAATCCATTGGGAGTTAACTTCCCCTCCAGAGTACACAGCGCTACTCCTGCTGCTTCTCTTCTGGGCTGACCTCAACAGGACATGCTCCACCTTTTGCACTAAGAGGATATTCCTTGGGCTCACCAGTCCCTTCCTGGCTATCTGATCTGTTGGCGATGCCCTCATTATTGTCCCTGGAACCTTCTTGCCTCCTGGTCTCTGGAGGACGCTCTTGATCTGGGGGTCCAGGCCCTTCCTGAAGCTCGACATTTGGCTCGGCTCCAGCCTGAGGTTGTGGAGCCGGCTCAGTCCCCAACCCTGGAAGCTGGGAGGAGTTTTTGAGGTGGCAGTGGCACAGAGGGCAGGTCTCCTGGACATACAGCCACTTCTTCAGACAGCCCGCGTGGAAGAAATGACTGCACGGCGTGATCACAGCGGACTTCATGTCCTAAAAGGGGGGATATAAAGATACCTCTTAAGTGTTCATTATCTAAAATATTTGCTGATACCCTCAAAAGTTAGAGTTGCAACATTTCTCTCCCACAAATTCCCCAAAGAAAATTTGTAATACAGATCTTAGATTAAAACTCATTTTACATTTTAGTAATAAGCCTCATGCCATCAGACACACCCCACTCCTTATACAAATAATGCAAGAACCACTGGCTAAATACATTTTTAAAATAAGTAAAAATCAAAAGTGAGGAAGAAATGAACTCTTTAACTGGTCCTGCCTTGTGTGAAACGCGGGGTGACAGCTGTAGCACTGTGATCACTGGGTCTCAGTTGTAAGGCACAGGTATCATCAGAACCTCAGAAAATCTGATGAAGACAGGACTTCCCCACAGCTGAACAGATTATTCCATGATGAGACAGATTGTTGGCAAGGAGATAAAATCGGCCACAAAACACCAGGGGACTGGCAAGGAAGTGGCAATTTCAATTTCAACGTATGTATCCAATTTTCAAGATGTGGTCTGTACAAGCTAAGCCAGTGTTTCTCAACTTGCATCAGAACCACTCGGAGCACTTGTGAACCATGCATATGCTTAGGCTAGATGCTGACAACTGAATCGAGATAGCTGAGGACGGCATTCACAGATCTATAGTCACAGCAAGCCACCCGTGTGACTTTTAAGCACACTCAAGTGCGATGACCACAGGAACACGAGGTGGTAGGCTTTGCATTAATATTCCTCACTTAAGACATGTTTGGGGGGGGGAAGGCTGAGGACATGAAGTTTAAGATTTTGCATTTGGTGAATTGACCATTAGTTTTGTTTACAGCCCCAAAACAAGGAATTTCTAGAAATTCCTTGCCAAGAGCTGGTAACACCCGGAAGTCATCTTTTAAGCAGAAAGCCATCCAAGGAAAAGCAGCCAGCTTGGAAGCTAAGCGATTTGACTTCCATTTTCTGTGTGGTATCAGCAGGTAGTTCAAGCACCTCAAAAAAAAGTGATGTGACAACAGGAAATACAAAGAGGGGACTCAAATCCCAGAGCTGGAACATTCAGACACAGGCCACTGGAGCTGCTGTGCCCCAAATCTGTCACTGCTGTGCTCGGTCCTGCACATGACAAGGTACCAAGCACCAAGGAGCCAGAAATAAAACAGGGACCCTTAACTCGGGGAACCTACATTACATGCCTCAGTCCCCACAAATGCAAAAACAACCTGAAAAAAAACTGTTTTGCTAGTACTCAAAAGTATGATCTGAATACCAATAAAAAAGTGGTACATAAATGCATTTCACACTGAGAAAAAAATTCTTCTTCTAGATGGTCTTAAACACAAATACATACACAGCCTATCTCAACTGCAAAGCAGCCTTGGAGGGAGAACACTCCCTGTGTACTCACTGACTCTGCAGCTTTATTCCACCCACCCACACTCTGAGAGCGATTTTAAAGGAACAGCTCCTGCTGTTGCCCACAGTTTCTGTCCACACTTCCAACAGTACAGTGTAGCTGTAAAAGCTGCTACTCAACCACCCCCTTGCACAGGTGACTGGTGACTAAACTCTAGGCCTATTTTTTGTTGTTGTTATATTTTCAAGCAGATTTAAATACCATCTTTAGATTTTTAATAGAAGGCGATCATCAGCTACACATGGCACACGTGCCAAAGGCAGGCCAACTGCGATGCTACACCAACTGGTTACCTCTACCTTATGCCTCCGCCCCGCCCCATCCCACACATAGAGGCTTGTATTCATCACAGGTAGCTATCAACCTGCAGGTAGCGCATACTCTCTCTACCTACGTAAAGTAAATGAATGAATACTTCTCTTCCCCACCCTGGGAATACCAGAAGGAAGAGTCAGAATCTTGGCACACCACTTTTCAGAAGCTGCTGACTCCTGAGTGATAGTATATAGTTGATAGTGCATATATATGTGTGTGTAGATGTATTCAGGAGTAAAATATAAAATACACCTGACCTGTTTTTCCTTTATTTATTGGTGAGCAATAATGTTGAAAATAACAATATATTAGAGTTTGAGGGACTAAATTAAAAACTTAATCTAGAAATAAATTGGAAATATTTTATCAGGTTTAATCATTTCTGAGGCCCTTTTTTTGTACCCAGGAGATAATTTTGCCTGAGAATTTAACTTGAATCTGGATAATGTGGCTCAAGTCCCAAGGGATACACCGTATGACCCACCCAAATGGAGTCTCACTGTGCGACTCACCTGATAACAGATGGCACAAATATCGTTGTGTTTCTCAAGCTGCTCTTTTGTGGCAAGGGGTAATGATTTAATCTTATTCACAGCATCCCTGCGGAGAAGGAAGCTCTTCCACCCCAGCTGGGCCCGAAGCCACACATTATAGTAGGAATGGATGAAGATGATCATCGAGCCCATTACTGTCCACTCCCCAAAGATGGTCTCTGAGACGCCATAGGCCACCACACATAGGGCCACAAGAAACTCCAGCAGGCGGTAAGTGCCATTCACATAGTAGATGACATCATCCATATTTTCTACTGGTTCTTTTCTGAATTCCTCAACCATAAATAAGACATAAATAAAAAGTGTTCCCAGAACCTGAAAGAAAAAGCATGTACGTTAAAACAGAATATGATCACTAAGAAAGGTTTTTCATAGACTTCATAAACATTTAACACATTCCTAATACTTTTGGATGCCATATTAACATCTAGAGGAGACAGTGGTATAATTAAAATGTGGGTGATCTCAGTAATCCAGGTATTAGACACCAAAAAGCCATACCTTGAGACGTAACTTTCCTAAAATGATTATGATTAATTAGTTTTCTCTGACTCGCTCCTTCCTCTTATTCCCTAGGTCACCAAAACCCATAAAAATTCTATCTGAATTTTCCTAAGTCTGTCAGACTTGTTCCTCAACTTTGAAAGAACTGTTACTTCTACAAGGAACAATGAATAAATCTTTATTGCCAGAGCTACATGTTCTTTTACTTCTTATGGACCAGGCAGCAAAGATCCACCTTCTAGTTACAATAAGCTGATCCTTTTCAGGGCAATACTGTGTCTGTATGTGTCACACATACGTCATGTATTTAGAAACATCATGAAACCACGGACATTTCTGAATGGGTATCTTCTTAAAAAGGTGCTCCAAACAAGTGCTAAAATCTTCTGATATTTTATAGTCACTTCATCGATTTACAATTTATATGACAGCTCTGTATCATACCACTTTGAAAAAGAGAAATTACATAGTTCAATACCTTGATAAAAAATAATACAGTGATAAGGCAGTCTAGTGTTTTAATAACCTACCTTCAAACTCCTATGCTCAAATAAATGTAACGTATTCTAGTAAAACAGGGTGGCAAGTAATCACCTAAATAGGCCACTTATAATCATGAATCCTGAAAAAGTTTCAGTTATTATATAAAGTTAATTAATTCTAGGCTTACCTGAAGAGAAGTAAGAATGCTGCTAGAAATAATGATAAGAAGCCAAAAATCCATGTGGAAAAACTGGCAAATCATGTAAGCCATGTAAGCAGGGAATATCAGTAAAAATAAACAAAGGCTCACAGCACGAAAGTGTTTCCATAAACTCCTAGAGAAAGAGAAGTATTCTTTTAAAGTGCCTGTTACCTAGTAACACAACCATTACATTACCAACTAACGGGTGTGTCCTGCTTCACTTTACAAATACCATCCTGAGCACCCTTCGCCAGGTCGGCCACTGCACTAGAACAGGGCAGGTCCTGCGTAGGCCTGGTATTTCCACCTGACTCATTCCTTTTCTCTTAGTCTCCACACTCAGCCAACTGCAAAGTACCATCAATTCTTCTTTTCCTCAACAGTTTGTTTTCAGTTTCATTCCCAATCCTAGCTATTTGAAAGCAATTTCAGCCTTCTGTAGTATTAAACCTTAACAATTTTAACAGTAAAATGTGTGTTCTTAAGTCAAATGTCAGCATCGCCCCGCCCGCTCCATCCTCTGACGAAAACCTCTGCTCCTGTAAGTGCAGGGCTAGTAAGAGGAATGCTCTCTGATGAGCAGGTATATTAATCCTCACATCTGAGGCTGGGGGAAAACTATGCACCACTGCATTGTAAGACCTACTGGCTAGTCTTTCTCCCCCGAGACCTATCCTGGACATTACCAGCCAGATTAAGCTTCCTAAGGCATTAGATTAATATTGTCAACACCTTCTCTAATCTTCCTAGGCTGGCATCTGAGGACCTCCACTCCCACTTTTTTGGTCCAAGCTTCCTCACTATAAGCAAATGTGGTTGATTAATTAGCTGTGCTCCCAGAAAAACACAAGCTTCCCACTCCAATCTCTCTTTTTCCAAACGCTTTAAGCTAACTCAAGCTAAACACACACACACACACACACACACACACACACACACACACAGGTAAATTCTTTATCTAGGAATCAGCTACTCAGAATTCTTAACACCTGTATCAATCACACACTAAACTGTACTATTATTTCAATTATATGTTTACATATATTATATATATGTCTATATATTATATCTCAACATTTCACTTATTTTTACATTTTATTATAAAGAATTTTACATGTATGTGTGTATACATGTGTACACACACATTAAAAAGTCTTATTGCTCAAATTTAAACTCCTTGAAAAAAGAATAACTCCTTATTCATATAGCAGCTCCTAAGCACAAAGACTTGCTTGAAGTAAGTGTCAAATAACTTAAAAATTTATTTTTGCTTGATACTTCTCAATTTTCCAACTATTACTACCTTTTCTTACCTACCCAACTATCCACCCAAGTGCAAAGCTCTATGATGTAAGCAGGACAAAAGTTACCATGATTATTTCACAGGGGAATAGTTACATGTACAACTTGATGCTTTTAAGATATGCAACAGATTAAGAGATTTCTTTTAGACTTAGATTTCAGTTTCTGATTCCATTTGAACCCTACCTGCTGTCAATAGCGGAAGAACACAAAGGAGAACCCCCTAGTTATGGCCAAAGGCAGCAATTCTAAATTGGGGTGCTGCAAGAATTTTTAAAACCTGCAATACCTGACTATTTAGTCAGGGGCACTGACCTCTTTTCCCTTAGATTGTCAAATTAAAAAATGACAACAGCTAACACAACAAAAGCTGTCTGGTGTGAATGAATCAAAATGATACCTATTTTTTTGGTCATATCGGCAAAAAATATATTTTTTGGTATGCTGCAGAATTTTAGTAATTAGTTTGTATGTGCCATGAGATGAGAAAGGTTGAAAATCACTGGCCAAACGAAAAGAAACATAATTTTTTCTTTTGTTTACCTCTTCATACATCGTAATATTCTAATAGATCATTCCTTAAATGTACCCAAATTTAAGACAGATTGTATACCAACTTCTAAAAGATAAATACACAAAAACCCTCCCCAACAAGTGCCTTAAGCAGAACTTAGAAAAAGCTTTGTGTGCAACAGAAAGAAAGTGATTTCTATCCACTACACGTTTACTTATAGAACTACTTACTCTATGGACTCAATTTATAAGCAAATAGAATGATGTAGGACCTTATTATATCCACAAGAGATTAAGGGAAAAAAGATACTAGACACTCCCATTTCCTGGGTAAATAAAATCCAAAGCTAAAGTAATTTTTTAACATAGAGATCACAAATCTAGGAAGAAATCAGCATGACCCCCAGACAGCTTTCCCCTCTCTTAAAAACAAAACTCACTTACAAACTATGTAAACTGAATAGCGAAACTTAAAATTATCATTTAATGATTTCCTATAAAACATGAACAGAGTATTTAAAATTATTATGAGGAAATGTGAATTTCAACCAAAATAGTTTAAAGCTTATGTCTGCAATAAAATTAAGCTGTTTTAATTAAATATCAGCATCTGTAATGTTCTCAAATCTATGCAAAGCATCTCAAGGGGACAAAAAAGTAGCAAAAACCATCCTTCCTCTTTAACTACAGTATAGGTGGTGGGAGGAAAAGTGACCACACACAGAGTTAAAGGCTATACTGTGTGGTCTATCTATAACTAGTAAGTCAGAGAAGTGAATTATTAATATGGGAAAAATTAAAGCTGGTACTTTTGGGAAGAGTTTTACATCATTTCTTGCCAAACATTTCTATTATCAGAAGTTAAGGAACAACTATAAACCTGTCAGTAGCTCTGCTTTGAGATTCAAAACATAATTTGATTTGTTTAAAAAAGGCAGACAGAAAGAAACGACTGTAACAGTAGTTATACTATGCTAGGTGATAAATTACAAATCATTTTCTTCAATAGGGCAAATTGCCTTAAAACTTTAAATGTATTTTTTAAAATCCAGCTATTATCCATTTATATGAAGTAGAAATATAAATACATATATACACAAACATATATTTATATACCTATACAGAAAAGTACATACATTATGCAAAGGTTTAAATTTATGCCTAACTTTTGTGTGTATTATACATATATACACAAACATACATATACATATATATCCTTATTTAAGCAGTTAAATTTCAATAAAAATCTTATGGAAGTGGAATTATGTATTTTTTCTTTCTCTTGCCCAAACTTTCAATAGTATTATCTTAATCTTATTAATATATGCTTGATTAATTAATACTAAAGGATATTCCCAGAGATGACAAAATAGTACTTAACTCAAAAATAACCCAATTTAGCCCAGCCTGTGTGGCTCAGTGGATTGAGCATTGTCCCATGGACTTAAGGCCCTAGTTCAATTTCCGGTCAGGGCACATGCCTGGGTTGCGGGCTCCATCCCTCGTAAGGGCCATGCAGGAGGCAGCCGATCAATAAAAGTTTCTCACATCGATGTTTCTGTCTCTCTCTCTCCCTTCCTCTCTCTCTAAAAAAAAAAAAATCAATTAAAAAAAATAACCCAATTTAAGTGGCTATTAACTGAGTTCACCATTGAGTTCAACAGTTTAAATGCGTCTAAGAAACCTCAGAAGGATTTCTTATCTGGGATAAACAGATAAATCTGATCAACTATAATTAAAATGCTAATTTGGAAAGTTCTAAAAATCTGTATATCCCAAAACACTGCCTGCTCCCTTACTCATTAAACACTACCAAAGAAGCAATAAAATCAGGTATTTCAATAACCAATAATCAGTGCTGGAAAAAAACAGTGGCACTGAATTTTAAGCAATTCCTTATAGAGTGTCCTTGTATAAACTATAATAAGCCAAAATAGTATCTTAAAGAGCTAAATTAACCATTTTTATTCCTTAAAATTTCTATAATATGAGATGAACATGAATCCAACTATTAATTTTACCTGGTACCATAAGGTGTCGAGAATCCCCATTATAACCTCACTAAATCACAGCTGTCTAAAGGGCCATCAGATGAGGCTGTTATTCCATAAATGCCTATCTCTATGACTGCCTCACGGTCTTTTTCCTTCGTTTACATTTCTCAATGCTTTCTTTCCTTTAGCATTACACAGAATAAAATGATGTATTATTTGCTGTATTTACTAGACTAAATGTTATGCTCTATGTTCTTCATTTTAAAACTGGACAATTATAAAAAGTATTAAATTTCTCTGAAGAATAGTTGATTTGTTATACAAGGCTTTAATGTGACTTTTAACTATAGGAATCTTGAGAGAAAAACAAAAACAGAAAAGTCAGCCATGTAAGAAAAATAAAAATGTAGCCCTGGCCAGTTTGGCTCAGCAGTTAGAGCGTCAGCCTGCGGACCAGAGAGTCCTGGGTTCGGTTCCCGCTAAGGGCATGTACCTCGGCTGCGGTTTGTCCCCGGCCCCAGTTGGGGTTGTGTGGGTGGCAACCAGTCGATGTGTCCCTCTCACATCGATGTTTCTCTCTCTCTGTTCCTCCCTCTCTCCCTCCTGCTCTATCATGCAAACATGTCCTTGGGTGAAGATAAATGATAAAAATGTGAAGTTGTTAACTTAAGCTAATACCAATTATTCATCCATTTTCTGCCTGGAAACATTCTCTAAATCTTCAGACAATGATCTCATGTAAAGCATATTATAAAAACTTATTTTAGGAAGTTTCTTACTTGTCTCTAGAGGCTCCCAGCGCCAAAACAATAGGATCTGCAATCTCCAGCATAGACTGGAGGATAGAAGCTACAACAATGAAAAGGATAATACTGAGCAGGAATGCCCGGTGAACAACCTGCAGTTCTATCAGACCAGTCTGCACCGCCAGGATTAACAGCGTAACTCCTTCTGTCATGCCCCTAAAAAGCATACAATTTCAGAAAAACAAACAAACAATAATCAGAATCTCATCTAATTCCAACAGAAAATAACCTAAAGGCTTAGACTGTTGTTACATATTTGTGATCACTGAACCAAAAAAAACCTGATCAGAATGATAACTTATCATATAACATCAACACAATACTATACAGTCATATGACTACATGAGCAAAAATAATAGCTATTACTTTAGCATACAATAAAGAGAAAAAAAGCAACTTCTAAGATACATAAGTGTTGTAACTAAACCTGGATAATGAGCAAAATACTTCTACCATTCTTAGATAGCCACTGAATTACTCATGCTTACATCATGAGACATAAACAGATAAAACCTTTCAGGAGAAAAACTTGCTAATAAATTTAAATGAATAAATTTACTGGAAACAATTTTTCCTATGGTTACACTACAAAAGTTAAGGTATATGTATCAAGGAAAATGTAGTGAAGGATGAAACATGTTATATGACATCATGGGGATACAATCAGCAAAACCCAGAATCTGAAAAATGAAGCAGGACTGTCTGGTGTCTTCCATAAATAAAGTGAAAGAAAACAATACAGAGACAGCAGGGACCGAAATATCAAAAATGACTTAAGTACATATCAAACAATTGTAATACGAGTCTTATTTGGATCTTGAGTTTAACACATAAAATGTTTTAAACATTTTAGATAATTAGGGAAATCTGAACATCAACCGGGTATTTGATGTCAAGGAATTCTTTTGTTAGGAATAAACATTCTATTGTAGTTATGTTTTTTCAAAAGATTTACAGACCGAAATATTTATGAGTAAATGATATTATATCTGGGATTTACTTCAAACAAATGGAGGAGGGAACAGGATGCGTGGAGTTGATAGGCAGGCTTGACACAGGACTGTAAATGGGAGTTCATTTTACTACTCTCTCAGCTTTGTTGGTTTGAAATTTGCCTAATTAAGGGTTTAAAAACAAGAGATATATATATAAAGATACTCATAACAACATTATTTTTTAAAAGCAAAAAAAAGAAGAAGAAGAATAGATAAACCCTTATTTTTGTGCTTTCATCAAAAAGAATGAGATGCACCCTGACTGGTGTTTCTCAGTGGTTAGAGCATCAGCCCTCACACCAAAGGGTATCTGGTTCAATTTCCAATCAAGGACATGTACCTGGGTTGCAGGTTCAATCCTGGCTCCAGTTGAGGGGTGTTTAGGAGGCAACCAATAGATGTGTCTCTCTCACATCAAAGTTTTTTTCTCTCTCTTTCTCCTTCTCCCTCCCTCCCTTCCATTCTCTAAAAATCAATGGAAAAAATATCCTCAGGTGAGAACCAAAAAAAAGAGAGATGTAACTGTATGTATTAAAATAAAATAAAAAAAAACACACTATCTAAAACATATTAAGTAAAACAATAAGGTGCATAATAGTGTGTATAGCATGCAGAAATGAACCAAAAAAATAAATGAACATGCACTTTTCCCTATTAAAAATATTAAAATAATCATGAGTATGTAAAGTACAACAGAGGAAATATCATCAATAATATTGTAATAACTATGTATGGTGTCAAATAGGTACTAGATTTATTGGGGTGAACACTTCGTAACACATATAAATGTCTAATCACTATGTTGTACACCTGACACAAATATAATATTTTGTCAGCTGTAATTGAAAAAGGAGAAGAAAATATTTTAAAAAGAAATTTTCAAATAATCATGGATAACCCAGCTGGTGTGGCTCTGTGGATTGAGCGTCATCCCCTGGACTGAGAGGACCCAGTTGGATTCCAGGTCAGTGCACATGTCCAGTTTGTGGGCTTGATCCCCAGCAGGGGGCGTGCAGGAGGCAGCCAATTGATGTTTCTCTCTCCCATTGATATTTCTCTCTCTCTCCCTTTCCTCTCTCTCTAAAAATCTATAAAAATATTTTTAAAAATAACCAGGGAGAGTTATTACCTTTGGAGAGAGGAAATGGGAAGTAGGAGGAGGAAGTTGTCACTTTCCATTTTGTAATTTTTGAATGGTATAAATTTTGTGAACTTACACGAGTTACTTTTCTTTCTTGCCTTCCCCCCCTTTTCTGTATTACAAAGGTGTTGGCTGGGACTGGCAGAAAGATTATGGAGCATAGGTTTGTTTCTTAATTTTCTGTCATAAAAAAATATACACTCTCCCCCGGAAGAAAAACTTTCCTCCAATTTACAAGGTATTCGCCACCTACTAATTCTAAAATAATCCATAAAATTTAAGTATTTTAAGAAGAGATTATATAAACATACATAAATGAAACTTCTATATTAAAATAACAGAAATCATGACAAGTTCTAGAAATAGGGTTTCCAATACCTGATCTTAGTAATTCAGTAACCACTAGATTAAATATTATGCCTTCTCATTAATGCATCTTTTGAAACTTCAATTAGTATCAAAATTATGTTCAAATATTAACAAAATTTTAAGAAGTATCAAATATAGAAATCTGATTTTAACAGGGCTACACTTTAAATGGGAAAAAAACAAGCTATCAAAAATCTCTAAAACAAATTTAAAGAAGGGAGCTGTCCAATATGCAGTCATGTACAGAGAATAAAAATCATCTTTTTTTTTTTTTTTGGTATGTGCCCCTAGCGGGAACCGAACCTGGGACTCTCTGGTCCGCAGGCCGACGCTCCAACTGCTGAGCCAAACCAGCCAGGGCTAAAAATCATCTTTTATACACAAAAATTTAATTATTTTTTCATATTTTAATCCAAATGTTGCAACCATTCCAAAAAAAAAAAAGAAACCTCTTCAAAACTCCATTTCCTCTAAAATTCATCAACAAAAAAATATATCATTACTTCTTCAAGTTATATATAAGATTTAAATTTCCAGAGATATTCAAAGTAAAGAACTTACCGATTCATGGCAGGATCATTCATGAAAGCCCGATAACCCTGCAAGTAAAACTTGCAGAGTGTCAGGACACCCAAGGCAACAAAAGAAACCGTGAAGACCAAACCCAGAAGAGAATAAGGAGTGCTGCAGCATTCAGCAATACTAGAAGAAAGGGGGAGATATTGACAGATAAAAAATTTCTATTTGGAATAAAAACATCTTAAGCTTTTAAATTACCGCCAAACTTATTCTGATCCTCATTAATGAAAACACTCCAAACTAAGATTTCAGATGACATCTTCTAACCACTCTATTAATAATTTAAATCTGTTCTTACTATCCTAACCTACATTTTCTTACCCCTTTGGCAAATATTCAGTACACAGCACCAAATCTGAAACAAAGTCTTCTTTATTTTTATTTATCTAGTATCTCCTTCAAAGGCATCATCTCCTCAAAACTCCCAGGGCTTAAATCTTGTTCAAACTTTAAGAAACACATAATTAACATATTGGTGATATTCAAAAGAAACATTTATAGCTGTCCCCTGTTCCTTCTGAAAAATGCTGGCTGTTCAAAATGTTCAGACTGTACTGCTACTGTGGTTACTAGCTGAAACTCTTTATTTGACCAAACTGCTATTGGACAGGGTCTGTGTTGACTTTTGATGCCCCCTGACGCACCTCACCTTCAACAGTCTTCCACCCTGTTGGTGTACTTTAAAATTAATTTATTTAGGTTTAGTTTAATTTAATTTAGGTTTAGATCAATTCATTTTATCCCGGGTTATCTCAAAAGCATGTCCAAGAATATAGCTCAAGACCATTTGAAAATAACTGTATTATTGATATTTAACATAAAAGTCTGCTAAGAATATCACTTAGAAGGAGAACTGGAAGAATTTACACTAAACCTTGGAAGTATTTTCATATTTTATGGAAATATGTTCACTGCTTTCATTGAACCTATTAGATATTAACTTACTAACAAGTATTTTGCAAATCTATATATTATGTACCAATAATCTGGATTTAGCATTTGCACAGCATCTAAAAAAATGTTCAAAGCACTATATGTTCAGTTTTAGGACTTCAGTGAAGAATTTCATTTGGATGGATGAGGAATTCATTCAGGAAAATCATACCTATCCTTTACGAGGTAGCACCAAGCGTCACCATGTGTCTGCTACACAGTTATCCTTCTTACATAACTGCTTACAAGCTAGTTTTTATGGGAAAATACCTAATTTTATGCAGACCAATGTATATTATAATGAGAAAAAATGTCTAGCTTTATGTTAGGAATGAAAATATCTACCAATCATGGTGGTTGATAGATAAAAAGAATAATTATATGGCATTCTTACAAATCTAATTTCGGAAATGCATTTTTCTTAGAGAATCATTATATAACATGTTTAAATAAAGTATCCAGTAATAAAAAATAGGAAAATCGTGGCTGAAAATAATACTAAAAATTTTACTTCATTCTCATTGGAAAATCTCACAATTTTATTGAAGGTCCATAATATTCTTGTCTCTACATTTAGAGAAATCTTTTACACCCAAAGAATATGATTCAATTACATTTTCAAGAGGAGCACATTCTTTTTCTCTTACTTCAGAAATGAACATGGTGCTATTTTTCAAAAGAGAGCAAACTAAAGAAATCATAAGGTTTCAACCTAGTTTTGAGGAAGTGAGAGAGTTTGGGAAATTTATAAAACTTTTTCTTCCACTCTCTCTTCAATGAGACATTTTATTGATTTTAATTTCTATTTTCTAGCTGCAAAAGAGCCTTCTTTTTTTTTTTTTTTTTGGTATGTGCCCCTAGCGGGAACTGAACCCGGTACTCTCTGGTCCGCAGGCTGACGCTCCAACCGCTGAGCCAAACTGGCCAGGGTGAGCCTTCTTTTTATCAGTTTGTGTATGCGTTTTTGTTGGTTTGTTTAGTCAGGTTGTTCTGGTAAACTTGCAATCCTCCTTTTTGTAAATAAGTTGTTTTTTGGCAAAACAACACACAAATATAACTTGGCACACAAGCATCAAGAAGGCCAAAGAACAATGCTTGCAGAGATATAAATTTATCAAAAAACCCTATGGGAACTTCTCTATTAAAAACCAAATGAAAGCATTCTTACTTTGAGGATCAACCTGCCCTATGTATAAAAAAAAGGAATAGAGAGAAAAATTAGTTTGGCAATATATCTAAACCTCATCTAAAATCTCAGTATTATTTTCTTACTTAGTAACTAAGTCCAAATTCATTCAGTTTACTGATTGCTGAACCTATTTACTGTACTAAGCTATACTTCATTCGATTGTGCTTTACAATGGATAACAATCTGGTTTACAACACAGCCAACCCCTGTGTCACACTTAGGTTATTAGTCTAACCACAGGATTTTATTTCCCTCTCTAAATTCGGTTACTTTTTTGATAATTTAAAATTCTACATAAAACCTCCATAAATACTTACATAAAAGTAAACAGCAGTAAAATTTAGTTAATAATGGGCTATTAAAATGAGTTTGATGCCAATTTATTGCATGTTTATAGAAGTTACTAATAAAAGTGTTATTTTCAGAAAATACAAAATCTGACTCAGTACCACTAAGTTTATTCTATTTTCTTGTTAACACAGGTATTGTCCCATGACATTTTTATTAATATTGAACTTTGTGTAACATTTTCAATATTACCAAATAACAAGCTCCTTAAGGACAATAAATTTGTCTTAAACTTCTCATTCCCTGTACCACTTAGTACACAGTGTTCCATCATTTTGGATGCCTGAGAAATAATGGTTTTATTAACTATAACTCAAAACTTTTATCTACCTATATTTACTTTCCAGGAGGACAGTTTCATTCTTGCCTTTTAAGGGGACAATGAGCCAGGGAACAAAGATGTGTACCCATGTGCTAGATTCTGAGGGCTTGAGATTCAAACTCAGAGTGGAAAATGACAAGTGTGGATCTAGTATAACCTCACAGCAAAGACAGTGAAGTGGGAAAAGACTCTAATGACTTAAGACATTTTTTTTCATACTATATCTTAAAAACCTTAGAATTCCTTTGGGTTAAACAGTAAAATACTAAAAATATACTCATTTCACCAATTATTTGACTCTATCTCAATAATGAAGCAAACATTAAAAACCACAGGGCATAGTGAAAGCACATGGGTAAGTCACAGGGTTTGAACTCAGATGGAGTTTCAGGGTCAGTGCTGCTTCTTTTAGCAGCATCACCTGAATGAATTCGTACAGTTTCCTCAGCTATAAAATGGTAATAACAAAGGCACCTAAGTCTCAGGATCTCAGAAAAGATTAAGTATGAGAAAAAGTGTTAATATGTGGCTAGCACATATTAAATACTCAATAAATGATAGTTTTAGTAACATATTTTTCTTTTATTGACTCAATATTTTAACTTAAAGTATTTTTTACAATGCTACATACCTTTTCACAAATCATTTGCTGCACTTTGGTCCTTATTGCAAGCCAAATATACCACCATTATTATATTAGCACTTCCCAGCATCACCAGACCTGGGCAGCCACTGAATGAAAATCCTATCTTAATTAAATATGAAGTATTATAATATGACTGATAAAAGTTAATTTGCAAAATGTACTATTTCTAGCTCAGTGTTCTCTTCCTAAGGCAGCGGTTCTCAACCTGTGGTTCGCAACCCCTTTGGGGGTTGAACGACCCTTTCACAGGGGTCGCCTAAGACATAACAGTAGCAAAATTATGAAGTAGCAACGAAAATAATTTTATGGTTGAAGGTCACCACAACATGAGGAACTGTATTAAAGGGTCGCGGCATTAGGAAGGTTGAGAACCACTGTCCTAAGGTTAAGGGCAGTGTCAGATGCTCCCATTAATTACCTTGTCAGGAAAAGGAAAAGAAGCCTCTCCCGAGATGCAGGCTGATCTCGAGTACTGAAGTAGGAGTAAATCTGAAGCGCAAATAAGACGAGCCAGAAAACCATGAAAAGTACAGGGACCACCAGCTGATTCCACAGGGACATTCCCAAGGCTAGAAGGCCATATACCTCCACTACCTGAATAAGAAAATAAGATAGGAAAACATCTTGTATCACATCAATAAACAAGTTCAAGCACAAGAGTTAGTTCTAAAGTACTTAGAGAGAAAAACTAAAATGCTTTTATTGCGAGACTGTTTCAGAGAAGTTCTTTTAAAGTTAGCTCTACACATGTAGTTAGCAAATAATGCTAATTTTTTTAAATTTACTGATTTTTGCATTATTATTAACACCTGACACACACTCATCACATAGCAACAGTCACTTGCCCTAACAGTTCAGGGATAAAATCACACGCATAAAGGCAATACCAGAAGACTTGGAAAACTTATCCATATCTAATCAAAATGATCAGGACTACATGTACAAGGAAGAATTTTTCAGGGTTTATTCAGGAATAACACTGGTGAGAAATAATTTGATGGAAGATAAAATAATCACCCGAGAGGTTTACTCTACTGTGAAGCCAAGATAATTAGCGAGTTTTTCCCACTCCAGATATTAGGGGGACCAGAAAGTAATGTTGTTTTTTTTACATTAAATTCAAACAGATAAATTTTTAACAAGTTTTTATTTTTAATCAATGATGTAATCACCCTCATTATCAACAACCTTCTGCCATCTAGTGTGCAAATTATCAATGCCGGATCGATAAAAATCAATTGGTTTTTGAGCAAAATATCTGGAGATGGCATTTTGGACATCATCCAAATTTTCAAATTTTTTGCCACTTAGAAAATGTTGTAGCGATCGGAATAAATGGAAATCCGATGGCGCAATATCGGGCGAGTATGGTGGGTGAGGCAATACCTCCCACCCCAATTCATTAATTTTTTCCAGGGTTCGTCTTGTGCAGTGCGGTCTTGCATTATCGTGTTGCAGAATGACGCCTTTTCTGGTGACAATAGCTGGTCACTTTTCAATTAAAGATTGATTTACTCGATCCAATTGTTCACAGTAAAGGTCTGTATTCAATTTGTCCAGGTTTCAGCACTTCAAAATGAACGACCCCGCGAATACTCCACCAAACACACAAAAGTGGCTTTTTGGGGTGTAAACCTGGCTTAGCTGTACTTCGTGGCGATTCATTCGGAGACAGCCACTGCCTTTTGCGTTTTGGATTATCATAGAGGACCCATTTTTCATGTCCAGTGATCAAGCGATCAAAAAACGCTTCTGTATTGTGCCACTGAAGCAGTAAGTTGCATGTGGTGGACCGGTTAGCTTTGTTTTCTTCAGACAGATTATGCGGGACCCAAACACCTGCTCTGCTTACTTTACCAATCTGCTGCAAATGTTCTTGGATGGTCGACCAAAGTTGGTTAAGAGTGTTTGACAGTTCCTTGATTGACACGGATTTGCTTCCACTTCCACCCTTAACATGTCATTACTTTAACGACATTACTTTCCGGTCCCCCTAATAATTCCTGAGTTTTTCCCTTTGCTCCCCTTTGTATTTATCAAGCAACATTTCTCAATTTGGTTTGCCAAGTATATTAACACCAGGAAACAAGGTACACCTAAAAAAATGTTTATAAATCTACTTTAAGTCAATGAATTAGTTTTCTAGTTTATAAAACAATCTCTCATGCAATTGCTTCTTATAATCTGAGTTAGCCTAAGAGCATAAATGTAACCAAGTTTCTGGAGTTAGTAAACCAGGAACCACAACAGGGTTCTCCCAGGCAAGCCTCATACTCTAACCCAAGCAGTCAACTGGTCTTACTGGAACTCTTAATGTGATGTTTCAGTAGACTATAAAGATCTTCAATTAAAATACACAGACTTGCAAAGCTGTTCTGGTTTCTAATTAGTATCTCTCTAGGTAGGTAAAAATCTTTAAGTATTAAAATACACTGACTTGCAGGTTATTCTAAATTTAAATTCTTTCCATCTGTAAATCAGATTTTTTTCTAAAATCTAGTCAAGATTAACCTCTCTTTCCCCAACTAGAAAATACTGGGGAACAAAAAAAGGAAATTGCTCAACTAGTTGTAAAATTATTATCAGCATTGAGAGGTAGAGAGTATTTTCTCTCCTTTCCATTCAAGGAACAGACCACAAAAAAAACCTGTCAGTTTTCACTTCTTACTTATCAAATTCTTTCCAGGTCCATGAACTTTATAACCTATAATGTGTTTTCAACTACAACACCAAATGATGCTCGAATCTCATGGCAACCAAGAGGGTAAACATGACAGTGAAAACTGGAGGCTTTGTCCTCATGGTGATTAAATAAAGTGTCCCATTAATACTGACTCAATATCTACTGTTTCTTACAAACTAGGATAGCTCCACGAGATTGAATTCAAAGAAGAAAATACACAAATTAAATCTGTCATTCTATCTCTGAAGACAAGGACAACCCTTCCCTCTTAAAGCAGCTCTTCCTGGAGAGACTGAAAGTAACCTCGTCTTTGGGAGATCTACTTTCAGGAAAGGCCCAACATTGTGTAAGACGAGGAAAGAAGGAAGAATCAGGCGCAGGCCAAGAGATTAGGAAATATTTTTCTGGGAAATCTGCCCCTGGGGCCACAACAACACAAAAACCTGCTTCACTTAGTATGTTTGGTTAACCTGATAGCTTCCTGTACCTTAAGGTCATATACACACAGTCAAGAGGCAGAAGTGAATGCCCATTTCAACACTCTTTTTACACTAAGGTCGGTTTTAAGCTCTATTTTATATAACATGCTGCAACTTCTCAATTAAATCAAATAGAATACTTATCTCCTGAATATCTACTGTTTGTCTGGGAATAATGATTTAGAGAGCAAAGTCTGAAAAAAGGAGACAGAAACACATTATACTGGCAAGTCAGTTCAAGTACTATAACTAAACGAAATCCTTCTTGTTACTGTTTAACCGTTTAACTTCTCAGTTTAAACAAATTAGGCAAACACAGGGGAAAAACTGCCCTTACAGTGGGACTATAATCAGGGGGAAAAAACAACAGGATTTGACCTCCAGGTATTTAATTTATATTATTTTTGTCTTCATTACAACAGTTTACATACTGAACATTGTCTGCCTGGCACTGAACTTATGTGAATCTCACAGCAACCCTAAGAATTAAGTCCAACTGCTATTATTAGCTCCACTTTACAGATAAGCGAAGGTAAGTGGCTATCCCCAGGTTACAGGTTACACAGCTAACAAACAGCAGCACCAGAGTACAAACCCAGAGAAATCACTTCCCTTTACTGCCTTGCCTCTCAATGGAACTTCCTAACAAAAGAGCTCATGTGTTCCTAACTGGGGTGAAAATAGTTGCTCTCTTGAAACCATCACACAGAATGTTCCCATGACCAGGACTGTGAAATAAAAATGAACTGTATCTTTAATGTATGTAATATGCATGCAGAATTTTATCTACCTGTGTGCAGTGGTCAGTCTTACCTGAACCAATTCTCTGTAGGCAGACTTAGCAAGGTTATAAGGTACTAAAAGATTAGACCCAAGAAAATAGAGAACTTCCAATCCAGTAAAAATCATAGCAAATTTGTTGATGATAACAATGGTCTCCAAAGGAACAAGGCAGAGCCGTGCTAGCAGAGGAAGCATGTGAGCTGAAAAGAGCCAAATCTGCTTCGTTTTCATGACACAGGAGCACAAAGTACACACCACCAACTGACCTAAAATGGGGAGGAAAAGGCATTTTTGAGATTTGGTATCCACAGAATAAAAACAGTATTCATTGTCAACAAGGATGATAACATAGCTCTTAAAGAAGTCTAATTAGGTTCTTAGATCAATTTTAACTAAATTCATCTGACCGTAATTACATAGTTACGTGTTCTATGAATTTTGAGCAGCAATTCCATAGGATTTGAATAAAGCAACACAAATATCCACTGGTCTTCATCACATTCCAGATGACATGTGTAATACAGAGAAAGTTTTTAAGAAGTCTAATTCAATAGTATAATTCAGTTACTGCTGTTGTACATATAGCTCCTTTGTATTACAAAGGTGCTCAATATTTAACTCTCCTTGTCTATAGAGGAAAACATAAAATTCAAGGAGTACAGTTACTTGTCCAAGATTATGCTGTGACAAGATTTATTCTAAAGTTTTTGATCTTTAATTGCTTTTACAGGACCATGCAAGCCTTCTTAAATGACTCAATAATTAAAAGTTAAAACTGAAAAGCTTAAGCAACAAATTCTCAAAGAGGATTATACATAATCATTATAGAAAAGTTAGAAAATATAGAAAAGTAAAAAGAAAACAAACAAAAAAAACCCCAAAGGTAGCACTGCTAATATCTTGGGTCCATTAAATGCAGTGCTACATGTAAAGCCTTAGCATTGCATTTGAAACCTAGTAAGTGCTCAGTCAGCAAAAGTTAGCTATTCAAATTATTGGTTACCTTTTTGGATGTATTCCATGCACATGAATACACACAAATGTTTTATGTAAAGGAGACGTATAGTGTACATAATGTTTTATAATAGGCTCTTTTATTATTAATAGGCTCTTACATATTATGCCTACATCTCTCCATTCTAATAAATATTATCTACATGGGTTTTTGGGTTTTTTTTGTTGTATAGTATATTACACTGAATGTATGACATAATATTAGCATTTGGCTGTTTTTAAAGATTTCATAATTATAAATGCTTTCTTATGAATAAGCTTGCATATTTACAACATACTTGGAGCACATTTCCTAATATTTTCTTAGACTCAATTCCTCAAAGTTCTGTTACAGAGCCAGAAGAAACATTTTTTAAGGCTTTTGACACATTCTATCAGATTGCCCTGCAGAAACAAAACACCCAGTGCACAGAGTGCCCATTTTCCCACTGCCTTGCCAACAGTGAAAATAATTTAAGGAAGGGAAGGGGAAGAGATGAATATTCTCTAAGGTTTTTTAAATTTTTATTTTGTTGATTACCAGTAGCACTGACATTACCAGTAAATATATTTAAAAATTGCAATTTGGTGAAATGCTTATTAACATTGTTAGTCCTTTCTTCTACTTGAATATGTAGTCTTCTATTGTTTGATTAATATCCTTTGCCATATGATTGTATTTTCTAATGTGACATCTGTCTGAATATTTTAATAACTTTTTGCTCTTATTAGTACTATAACTTTGTATTGTAAAGACTCAAACCTTTACAAGAGGCGGTTTGGCTCAGCGGTTAGAGCGTCGGCCCACGGACCAGAGAGACCTGGGTTCGGTTCCCACTAAGGGCACGTACCTCGGTTGCTGTTTGTCCCCGGCCCCGGTTGGGGTTGTGTGGGTGGCAATCAGTCAATGTGTCTCTCTCACATCGATGTTTCTGTCTCTCTCTCTTCCTCCCTCTCGCTCTATCTGAAGATAAATGCAAAAATGTCCTCGGGTGAGGATTAAAAAAATTTTTTTAAAAAAGAGTCAAACCTAACAATTGTTTCCTTAATGGTTTCCACCTTTTGTGCCATGGTTAATTACAAGGCTCCTCTTGCTCAAGAGTATACAGGGCCTTGGCAGATATGGCTCAGTTGGTTGGAGCATTGTCTCGTACACCCAAAGGTCCCAGGTTCAATCCCCAGTTGGGGTGCATACGGGAGGCAACAGATTGATGTTTCTTTCTTTCTCCCTCTCTTTCCCTTCCTCTCCCTCCAATATCAGTAAAAACATATTCTTAGGTGAAGATTTTTTTTTTTATTGAGTACACAGGGTGGGGCCAAAGTATGTTTATAGTTGTTCATATGGAAAATAATACATTAATGAATAATACAAGAAGAAACTGTGTTTCATGTACTCACAACTGTAAACTTACTTTAACCCCAACATGTACAAGTATACAATTGATCACCTATATTTTCTTTTAGTAGTCTTTAATTTAAAAATTAATACATTTAACATTTATTTTAGAATAAGATAAAAAGTAAAGACCTAAGTTCAGTTGCTTCAAGACTAGCTATTAGAATCATCCAATTCTTTTCTCATTAATTTAAAATGCCACTCGAGCCCTGGCCGGTTTGGCTCAGCAATTAGAGCGTTGGCCTGCGGTCCAGAGAGACCCAGGTTCGATTCCTGCTAGGGGCATGTACCTCGGTTGCAATTTGTCCCCGGCCCTGGCTGGTCGTGCGGGAGGCAGCCACTCGATGTGTTCCTTTCACGTCAATGTTTCTCTCTCTCTCTTTCTCTCTTTCTCTCTCTCTCTCTCTCTCTTCCTCTCTCTCCCTCCCACTCTATCTGAACAAAAAATGGAAAAATATCCTCAGGTGAGGATAAAAAAATAAAAAAATAAAATGCCACTCAAGCCCTGTCCAGTTTGCTCGGTGGTTAGAGCGTTGCCCTCAGAACAATGAATCGAACCACTGAATCGCGGGTTCAATTCCAGTCAAGGGCACATACCTCGGTTGCGGTTTGTCCCTGGCCCTGATCAGGTCATGCAGGAGGCAACCAGTCAATGTGTCTCTCTCACATCTACGTTTCTCTCTCTTTCCCTCCCTCCAGATAAGTAGAAAAATATCCTCGGGTGAGGATTAAAATAAAATAAATAAATAAAATGCCTCTTGAGTAGACTTCAAAATCTTTCATATCTTTGTGTTAGTGTCAAAACTTACTATTTTTTTTCAATGATCTACTCTGATAACAGTACCACACTGCTCCCTTTCACTGACTGGACAAGTCTCCTCTCATTGCTCCTTTCAGAACACCTTGGAAATTCTTGAACATGGTACCTTCCAGATTAACTCAGGAATCATTTAGTGTGGTGTCAGGTGGATACTAGACTTATCAGGGTGATTAGTTCATAAGGTATATATCATCACTACATTGTACACCTAAAACTAATATCACATTGTATGTCAACTGTAATTAAAAGGTAAATTTTTAAAAAAGGTATCTAGAGCCCTGGCTGAGAGGCTCAGTTGTTTGGAGCATCATCCCATACACTAAAAGGCTATGGGTTCAATTCCCAGTCAGGGCACATACCTAGGTTGTGGGTTTGATCCCAGATCAGGGAGTGTATGAGAGGCAACTGATAGATGTTTCTCTCTCTCTCTGAAATCAATAAAAACATATCCTCGGGTAAAGATTAAGAAAAAAAAAAAAAGGAATCTAGAAATCCCAGACACCACCCCGCTAACCCCCTTGCATGAAAGGGACCATTTAGTCAAATTCTCTTCCTTCTTGCCAATGAAAAGCAAAACAATAATCTGGGATTTTTGTGTTCTAGCCATATTATTGTTAGAATACAAAAATGGCTACCATTTTTACACAAAGCCAAACATTTACCGAGAACCTACTTGTTATAACACATGTGGTATTTTCTCTTACAAAGTATTAATTTTGGCCTTCAAAGAACTGATATTCATATAATGTGAAATACATTCATAAAGGCATAAAAAAAAGACCCGCTAACAATAAAAAACGGAGCACAAGAGAGGCCACCAAGTGAGAGATGCTAACATTTTACAGGTGAGAAAACAGAGAGAGATGTGGCAATATGGTGTTGGCCATGCCCCTGCTCTTTCCCCACCCAGGGAGGAAGACTGCGGTTTGCTCTCTGGAGAGGCTGAACATACTCCCGGACACCATGCACAGCCCAGGGCTGGTGAGGTGCCTAAATAAAAAGAAGGGATTAAAATAAAAGTCTGCACCCCAAAAGATGAGATCCCTCTAGATTTCCAAACACGGCTAACACGTTTGTTGCCACCCAGTTCTAGTCACTGACACCAGCTTACCCGAGAGGGGACAGAAAGATTCCCCTTTAGGGGAAATGACCAAGTCTAAGTGAAAAGACCTACAAATATACTTCAAGTCCCACTTGAACACCAACTGTGTTCACACCAGCTGGAAAGTCCTAGAGAAATTCCAGTCACCAACTTAATAACTCACTTCAATACAAATGATCAGTCAAGAACTCCCAGGTATTTAAGTAAAATGTACAGCTTAATCAGCCTCAGTCGGGGCCTAGGCATCAGTATTCATAATTCTTTTAAAAAAATAACCAGGTGATTCCAACCCAAGTTTGAGAAACACTGCTGTTCCACAAAAGACAAAGACCAAAACAAAAAAGGATCTCAGCCCTGGCCTGTTTGGCTCAGCGGTAGAGCATCGGCCCAAGGATCAAGGAGTCTCGGGTTCAATTCAGTTGCGGTTCATCCCAGGCTCTGGTCAGGGTCGTGCAGGAGGCAACCAGTCGGTGTGTCCCTCTCACGTCGATGTTTCTCTCTCTCTCCCTATCTCTCTTCCTTCCACTCTATCTGAAGAATAATGGAAAAATATCCTCGGGTGAGGATTAACAAAGACAAATTAATTAATTAATTTTAAAAAAAGAAACAAAAAGGATCTCAGAGGAAATGGAGAAACTGCAAGGAAGAAAAGAAAGCTTCAAAGAGACAAATAATATATTCAAGAAATAAAAAAGACTGTCATAGTAAAAAGAAGTACTTAATAAAAACAAGCTCCTGGATATTAAAAATATGTAACTAGAAAATACAATAAAAGTGTTGAAAGATAAGTTAGGAAATTACAGAAAGTAAAGCAAAAAGAAGAGGGAAAAGAAAGAAAAGGGAAACAGAACGGTAAGAAAGTTAGGGGCTCAATGTAGGAGAAACCTTATCCAGTTAACAGGATTTCCAGAAGGGGACAAAAGAGAAAACAGCAGGAATGAGACCTGAGAGTGGAGAAGAGTGGTACAGGAGAGAGCTGATTTTCATCATAAAATTGGGGCATTTCCTGACTTTTAAGGAAATGCTTTAATACTAGGAATGATCAGAATTTTCTTTCTGGCAAAGCTTACTTTCACTGTGCTCATAGCTATGACATTCTAATTTCCTTGTTCAGCATGATGTATAAATTTCCTCTAGGCTTTGAATGTTCCAATAAGCCTGTGCCAGCACACACAGTGCTCAGCCCAGGGTTAGAGGCTTCATTCATCTTCTTTCATAGAAGATATGACTCATGTGCTACGATTCTAAGAGAAGACTCCTCCTCCTATTTAGGCGAAAGGAGGAAGGAATCATACTGTCAGTGGAAATCTTTCCTGTAGCTCCAAAAGAACAGGAAGTTGTTTATTAAGACGTGCCTATTCCAACTGGTAAGTCTGAATAAATCCAAATCTTAATGTACTCTTTGTATTTCAGAATTCCACTATCAGAAATATCTCCAAGAAATCTGCAACCCAAAGAAATGATGACATATTCAAATTACTTAGTTTTTCAGTGGAAGCTCATTTGTGAACCCTGGCCAGTGTGGTTCAGTTGGTTGAGCACTGCCCCATGCACCAAGAGGTCACTGGGTTCGATTCCCAGTCAGGGTACATGCCCAGGTTGTGGGCTAGATCCTTAGCAGGGGGCATGCAGGAGGCAGACGATCGATGTTTCTCTCTCATGGATGTTTCTCTCTCATGGATGTTTCTGTCTCTCTCCCTCTCCCTTTTTCTCTCTTTAAAAATCAGTAAAAACATATTTTTTTAAAAAACTCATTAGTAAAATGGAAGAAAAGAAATAGAAAGTTACTTTAAAATCAAAGTCAGAAGAAAACATGATATTTATTAATAGTTTATGGATTTTATTTCTAATTAATTGAATCTTAGTTGAGTATAGACTATTACAGCCACTGAAGGCAATAATTTAAGAAAATGTTTCAGATTTATACTAAATTTATCTATCACAGAATAAAAGAGAATAATATACAAGCTTTCTAACCTAGCAAATATTCTCTCTCTTTAATGTTACCATTACTAAATACACCAACTCATAGGATATACTTATAGAGCACCATTATCTTTGTCTCCTACTGTCTTTTAAAGCCCATTCTGAAGAGCAGTGTTCTCCTACCCCTAAAGTAAGTCCCACAACTTACACAGACTCAATCTAATAATAAACAAAATTTTGAAAGTAATTTAAAGTTGAGGCTTTCCCCTTACTCTGGCCTAGGCCTCCTAAGCGACAGAAAACCTGCACTGGGGTGGAACAGGCATGGCAGGCTTCTCCCTCTTTCTTTGCCAGCATCATCTCCTCTCTTCTGACTTACCCAGGACTGAAACAGGCAGGGAAGGAGAGGGAGGAAAGTAGGAAATTCTTACTCAAGTGTACTCTGACAGTGATACGGTGTTGGTGCTCCCTGGAATTGAGGGAAATGTAAAACTGATCTTTCTCCTGGGCAATTTAATGGGTTCTTCTGAGACTGTTCCCAGCACTGTGGATCTCATCTGCAGTACCCCTGGTGCCTGTCATGTACCTTCCTCTGGCTGTTTTTTGGTTCTTTCCTTAGCTGCTGGGAATCTGGAAGTTCAATCCCTATTGGGGTCCTTTCATCTTTCTAAAGGGCCCTCCTGGAAGGACCTAAGAAAATCCCTTCATGTAGTCCACAGGAAACTAACATCCTTTGTCTACTCTGAACAGATTAGAAGAGGCAGAGAATCCCACAAGTCATTCTCATTCCACAGTCAGAAAACTCAACAGCCAGCCACTCCACTACTGGCCTTATATCAGATTAGAATTATTATATGAGGCACATATGTAGTTTTTAATTTTCTGGTAGCCTCATTTTAGAAAGTTAAAAATAACAGGTGAAATGAATTAACAATATATTTAATATAACATCTCCCAAATATCATATAGACATTCAAATCTGTATTTTAAAAAATGAACAAGACATTCTATATCCTTTTCGTACAAAGTCTTAGAAATTGGATGTGTTTTACACTTATGGTAATCTGAATGTGGTCTAGCCACGTTTCAAGTGGCTAGTTGGATGATGCAGCTTTAGATTTTTAAAGCTTGGTCGGACACCAATATCCTGAACGCCCTGACACCCATAAACCACAGAAGACATGTGATTCTTTAAAAGGTTCACCACTGAATTCTCTAGATGTAAAAGGCTGTGGAGGTATTTCAGAGAAAACAGTTCTCTCTAAAGAAATCCTCCTTCAATCGCCAACAATGGACTTTGTAACACCTATATGGATGAGATTAAGAGGAATAAACAGGTTTTTTCTCACTTCCTTTTCTGCGACTCTGGCATGGGAGGGTCTGGTACCTCACTTTACATTGTTATCCATATGGTTTGGGGGCCTTAGCCAACACTTCTATTTTTATATTCTACCACCTAAATATTTCAATCATGTCTCAAGCTCTTGATGTTTCTGGCCATTTTTGACTATAGGGTGAAGGCTTTCAATAGTAACAAATAACTTTTAGGAAATTATGTATTTCATTTTAATCTTACAAAGTCATAATTAGCTTTACTAATCTTCCCATATACTTAAAATACCACTAAAAATCACAAGCAACTGTAGGCAATGTATGATTATAAAATAAAAAACATCGATGCATGGGAAAAAGACACTAAGAAAATGGAACATTTAACAATGGTCGCATTTTAAAAGAGTCACTGAGCCCTGGCCGGTTTGGCTCAGCGGTTGGAGCGTCAGCCTGCGGACCAGAGAGTCCCAGGTTCGGTTCCCACTAGGGGCATGTACCAAAAAAAAGAGTCACTGAGGTTTCCAATTGTTTTTGTAGTAATTATGTTCCAATTTTATAAGATAGTAAAACTGGTTGGTTCCTACTTATATTTTTAATTCTCTTCTAGTACTTACCTATTAAGGCTGTGGTAAATCGATTCATGGAAAGAGGTTCTAAATACATTGGTCCTTCATAGGCAGACTCCAGTTCACTTCTAACGTAATCCCTAAATAAGTAAAACGATAAGAACGGGTTAGATACATTCCAAGTGCAGACGGGGGACAGAAGCAGCTAATGCACACAGCATTCTTATAAAATGCATAATCTGTTAAGAACACCTCTCCCCCACATTTATATTAAGAAAAAATTTAGGTGTAACAAATTATACAGGGTGGCCTTCATCTCCTTCTTCCAAGCACTGGAAACAGAATTTACAGAAACTGACTTTTGCTATGCAGAGAAGACAGCCAAAGCTCCACTGTGTGGGATTTTCTTTCTTCTCATGACCTTATCAAATACTTTATGCCCAGTAAAAAGCCAGTTGAGGCGTCATCTCTCTACCCTACTACTTACTAATATCCAGTAATATTACATTAACTATTTCCTCTTTTGGCTCTCTCCCTCCATCCACCCAGTCTTATTTTCCCCAAAGTTTTGTCCCTAGTTATACTTAATTAATTATAGGTAAAAATCTCAAACTAGTTAGAAAACTAAGGGTTGTTTTCTAGATAAGAGAACAACCCTTAAAAAAATGTCACTTTCACCTGTATAGCAAATTTAAGTAGTCTATAAATTTATTTTGAAACAAATCTTAAATCAAATCAAATATTTGTTTTTAAATGTAACTCATTTAACATGTGATTAGTAAGAAACAACAAGATTTACGTAGTAGAGGAACCTTTACACTCTGAGAAAACAGCTTTTAGGGCACAGGTGGGAAACACAGAAAGTGAGAATTTATTATCAGGAAGTTAAGTGGTAACACTAGAAGATGGTTAAGTTCTTTTGACATCAAAGTGGGAAAATTTGTTTAAAAGTTCTTCCTCTTTTCTTCAATTGATGAATGCTTTATTCACTGTATTTCAAAACAGTTTGAATGTTGCAACTATTTCTGAACAAACTCATATGGCTGTATTACTTTTTCCATGAAATTACTTCCTGTTAGGCATTCAAGTTGAATTCCTTTAGCATACAATAGCCAAACAAGAAATGACCCTTACATAACCAGCAAGGAGAGTATTGCCAAAATTCAAAATTAAAAACTCAAATAACAAATCTTTAAGAGTAGGAGCAGTTTGGGGAACAATTCTAAAAATCAATGATTAACTAAGCTTCATGGATGACTTAGCAATTCTCCTCTATCACTGTATGACAGCCATGTCTAAGAAATAATGTATTAATAGTGTCTTTCTATTGAAAGAGAAAGCCAAATTCTCAAGGGGAATGATTTTATTTTATTTTATTTTTACTTTTTTAATCCTCACCCAAGGACATGTTCTTTTTGTTTGTTTTTTAGAGAGGAAGGGTCTCGGGGAGGGGAGGGGGAAGAGAGAGAGAGAGAAAGAGAGAGAGAGAGAAACACTGATGTAAGAGAGACACATCAATTGGCTGCCTCCCATACACGCCCTGACCGGGGATCAAACTCACATCCTAGGTATGTAACCTGACCAGCTATTGAATCTGCCACCTTTTGGTGTACAGGATGATGCTCCAAACAACTCAGCAACACTGGCCAGGGCAAGAGGAATGATTTTAATGCAGTGGTTGTCAGCCAGGGGTGATTTTGCCCCTGAAGGGACATTTTGCCATGTTTGGAGACATTTCTAGTTATCACAAGTCGGAAGAGGGTTGGGGATGCTCCTGGCACCTAGGCCAAGATGCTGCCAAACATTCTACAGTGCACAGGACAACAAAGCCCCCACAACAAAGAATTATCCAATCCTGTGCTACCCAGTGTGGCACAGTTGGTGGAGCTTTGTTCCATGCACCGAAGAGTTGCTAGTTCAATTCCTGGTCAGGGTATATGCTTGGGTTTCAGTTTGTTCCCTGTGCCTATCGATGTTTCTCTTTCACATTAAACACCGATGTTTTTCTTTCTCCCTCTCTCCCTTCCTCTAAAATCAATAAAAAAGAGGGACATCTGTAACACTTTCAATAGTAAAGAAAAAAATAAAATGTACATATAAATACCACTTACATTTATGAAATATTTTAAAAAACTAAATTTACAATTAAAAGAGATCTAACTCTTTTTTTTTTTATCCTCACGGGAGGACATATTTCCATTTTTGTTCAGATACAGTGGGAGGGAGAGAGAGGAAGAAAGAGAGAGAGAGAGAGAGAGAAACATCGATGTGAAAGGGACATCGAGTGGCTGCCTCCCGTACAACACCAGCCGAGGCCGAGGACAAACTACAACGGAGGTACATGCCCTTAGTGGGAACTGAACCCAGGTCTCTCTGGACCACAGGCAAACGCTCTAACCGCTGACTGAGCTAAACCGGCCAGGGCAAGATCTAACTCTTTGTCCCAGTACTATGTAGGCCTCTAAAGCCAAATAATTTATTTTAGGGCATAGCATATCCCTCTGAAATAGATCCAGTTTAAAAAGAGGCCAGAGAAAACCCATAAAGACAGAAAGCAGATTATTAGTGTTTGCCAGGGGTTGGGGTTAGGGGAGATGAAAATGATCACTTGAAGGTATTGGGTTTTAGCCCGGCCAGTGTGGCTCAGTGGTTGAGCACTGACCCATGCACTAAGAGGTCACCAGTTCGAGGTTGTGGGTCCAATCCCCAGTGGGGGGCATGCAGGAGGTGGCCAATCAATGTTCTCTCTCATCAATGTTTCTATCTCTCTCTCCCTCCCCCTTACTCTCTCTCTCTAATATCAATAAAGAAAAAATATATATATTTTAAAAAGGTATTGGGTTTTATTTTGGGGTGATAAAAATGTTTTGGAATTAGATCATGGTTATGGCTGCACAATATTATGAATGTACTGTATGCCACTGAATTGTTCACTTTAAGAGGTTAATTTTATGTCATGTGACTTTAACCTTAATAAATAGAGGGGAGTGGGGAGCCTACAAGAGTACTATCCCCAAGGAGAAAAGCCGAAAGATGCCCCCAAAGGGCCCGGTCTCCAGGAGCTCTCTCATGAGGGCAGAAGGGAGGAGACTGCAGAACGGGGTTCCCTGTCCCATTTTCTTTCCCTTGTTTGCTTTTGTCATATTATTGACATTTTAAAATATAACTCAGCAAACAATATTGCTCCAGAATTTCTTATGCTAAGACATTTGTTAATTATTTTGTATTATTTCCTAGCCAACTCTGGTTTACCCTCAGTTTTAAAGCTTCCTTGTCTTTAATCTTCAGAGTCTCTTACCTTATATTCTAATTTTACAAAATAAAACTTCTAAGGAAAATTAACATTTTCTATTCATTAACTCAAAAAGAATTTACTGAACATAATATGTTGATAGCACATTGTGAGGCTCTGGGAATACTACAACAGACAAGACATAATTCCTGTTAGAATGAAGCTTACAAACAGGAGGGAAAACATACATTAAATACTCATCCTGACAATTATTTAATTACGATTGTGGTAAGTGCTATAAAAAAGATATAGAATGTTGTGAGGTGCTTTAAAGTTTCTAACAATTTTATAAGTTCACAGCTTTATTTAAAAATTATATCTTTTATTATCTCCACTTTTATCTTCTTTTCTGTTTAGCTAGTTCTGCCTTTTGTCTTTTATTTTAAATATCACTTATTTTACCTTTCATTATAGGGTTATTATAAAAGGTTTTATTATTTTTTTATTTTTTTATCCTCACCTGAGGACATTTTTTTTTTTCATTTTTTGTTCAGATAGAGTGGGAGTGAGAGAGAGGAAGAGAGAGAGAGAGAAACATCGACGTGAAAGGGACACATCGAGCGGCTGCCACCCGCACGACCAACCAGGGCCAGGGACAAACTGCAACCGAGGTACATGCCCTTAGCGGGAACTGAACCCGGTTCTCTCTGTACCGCAGGCTGACGCTCCAACTGCTGAGCTAAACCGGCCAGGGCTATTATAAAAGGTTTTAATGTAACTATAGCCTTTTCTTTTATCCTTCCCTATATTCCTTTGGGGTGGTTTTTTTTTTTTTTTTTTTTTAAGCCTCCTCTTAACTTTCTAATCCTTTTAATAATATTTTTTAGTTCTTTTTCACTCTCCAAATATTCATTACTTTGTGATTTGTTGAGATTATAGGACACTAAGGGAGGTGTGTACGTGAAAAGAATAATCAGCCTCTAGGCCATAATGACAACACCCTGGTATTAAGCAGTTTCCTCCCACTAGCTCTCTCAATCTAAGAGATCCCAGATACTAAGGTGTTCAAACACCTGGATTTGAGGACCTGCTACACCCTAAGTGCAGTGCTAGCAATGGAATAGTTCATTTATCCAGGATTTAATTCTTTCTTTCTTTTTTTCTTTTTTATCCTCACCCGAGGACATTTTCACATTTATCTTCACATAGAGCGGGAGGGAGAGAGGGAAGAAGACAGAGAAACATCAATGTGAGAGACACACATCAACTGGTTGCCACTCACACGACCCCAACAGGGGCTGGGGTAGGATTTAATTATTTAAGTCATCTCTACCACCCTGCCACCCTGCTTCTCTCTTCAGCATCCTTCCGACCCCCCCACTAAATATTTAGTGCCTGGATCTGACAACGTTCAAAAGAAGAAAACATCAAAACACTGAAATGGGTCCATTTTATTTCTGTCAAAATTAAAAGTTGAGTATATAGTAACAAAACATTTGAACAATTCTGTAACCTAACAGCAATGGTTCTCAACGAAGGAAAATTTTGTTTCCCAGGAGAAAATATTTAGCTATCAGGGACACTTTTTGATTTCACAACTGCTGTGGAAGGGGTGCTCTGCAATCTAGTGAGGAGAGGCTGGATGTTGTTAACATCCCATAATGCACAGAACTGCCTCTCACAGCAAAGAATGGCCCAGCTCAAAATGCCAATAGTTCCCAAATACAGAAACCCTCATCTACAGCTTAGAATTATACAAGCTTTCATAAGATGGAGAGCTACTTACCTGTATTTTAACATAAATAACTCTTGGGAAAATTTGACGTTTGAAACCATACATATATACCTAAGACCGGTATGGAAAAAGTATACTTTCATTTTTTGAAACCCACAGGCTCTTAATTCAAGTCATACACATAGAAAAGTGATATGTTGGTTCAAAAATCTAACAAGCAAGAAATTTAAGAGTACTGTAGTTTTAAAATTTTAGAGAAAAACAAGGAACTGTGGATCTGAACCATGACCACACCCCTCATATGAATGGTCATGTCAACTGAAGTTTTCGTTTTTCCTCCTTAGTTCTGGACAGTGTCAATTTTAAAGTAGGAGTGGTACTTTAAAATATATTCCATACATCACTCAAAATTAAAAGTATAGTTTAGTGATTTTAAGATCTAGCCCTGGCCAGTTTGGCTCAGCAGTTAGAGCGTCGGCCTGCGGTCCAAAGAGACCCGGGTTCGGTTCCCACTAAGGGCATGTGCTTCGGTTGCGGTTTGTCCCTGGCCCTGGTTGGTCGTGCGGGTGGAAGCCACTCGATGTGTCCCTTTCACGTCGATGTTTCTCTCTCTCTTTCTTCCTCTCTCTCCCTCCCACTCTATCTGAACAAAAAATGAAAGAATGTCCTCGGGTGAGGATTAAAAAAAAAAAAAAAACAAAGATCTGTATCAAATTCTAATAAGTTCAAATAGAATATTAATATTAAATGTTTATACTATATCACTTGAGCCCATGGATTTTCTCAAGTTTAATTCTTCTGAACTACAAGCTATATCCATTCTATAGACATATTCTAAACAGATTATTTTTATTCACTTAAGGATAATCAGCTTCATTATGTGATTACACGTATTTAGGGAAAACAGATTCAGCTTTTCAAGAGTTTATTAAATTTTCAATTTAAGAAATTAATATTTGCAAATGTCTTTTTCTATAACCAGTTTTTGAAGTACTAAATTAATTATTTAAATTATCCAAGTAGTGTGATTCTTCTTCTCAGAACCATACTACACTCTACCTTGATATAGCTAGACTGGAATAATGGTGGAAAATATTTGTAAATCATATAATGAATAAGGGACTTGTATCTAGAATATGTAAAAATTCCTACAACTCAATTTTTAAAAAGATAACCCTATTAAATAATGGACAAAAGGATCTGAATAAACATTTCTCCAAAGAAGATTCACGTGAAAAGATGCTCAACCTCATTACCCATCAAGAAAATGCAAATCAAAACCACAGTGAAGTATCACTTCATACTAACTATGATGGCTATACTAAAAAAGACATCAGCAAGTGTTGACAAGGATATGGAGAAACTGAAAACATCATACGTTGCTGGTGGAAATGGAAAATAGCACAGTCACTTTAGAAATAGTCTGGCAGTACCTCAAAGGGTTAAATATAAATATTATATAAAAATTCCACTCCAAGGTATATGCCCCAGAAAAAAATTATGTCCACACAAACACCACGAATGTTTACAGCATTAGTCATAATAGCCAAATATCCATTAGTGAATGGACAAACAAAATGTGGTCTATTCATAAAACAGAATACAATTTGGACAGGAAAATAAAATGATACATGCTACACCATGGATGAACCTTGAAAACATGGCAAGTGAAAAAAGCCAGACACAAAGAACGTCTGGATGAAATGTCCATCCAGAATAGGCTAATCCAGAGAGATAGAAAACAGACTTCACAGTTGCCTAGTGCTGGGGGGAAGAATAGAGAGTGACTGCTGGGTACAGGGTTTCTTTTTGCAGTGATGAAAATGTTCTAAAATCAACTGTGGTGATGGTTTGCAGTTCTGTGAATATATAAAAACCCATGGATAGGTATATGAAGTATATCTCAATAAAGCTATTATTGTTTTTAAAAGACACTTGGTTATAAAACTGCCACATGAAATCTGAACCACTGTGCTTTTAAAAACTAAGAACTTCAGCCTTAATGTTCTATACATGTGACACATTCGAGCCTTATATTTATTAAATGTGACAGGTTATGAATAATTCAGTAACACATCTTTGCTAACCTTTTGTGAGACAGCATCATGTAGTGTAAATTATAGTAAGAGGAGAAACACTAAAATATGCCATACCTTGAAATTTGTTAATATCAAAACTAACTCCATAAGATGGGCAGTCTTTAGTTTCAAAGAAGCAACTTGCCAAGGTAATACAGTATTTACTCGGTAGTAAAACTATTTCCTACCCAGTCTGATTCTAAAACTAATTTTCTTTCCACTGACCATCCTGCCACCCTAAGAGAACTGAACTAAGAATCAGAAAATCTGGAGCCAAGTTAAAGTCCGGGATCATCCTTTTCTGCTTGTCCACTTCAGGTTGTGTGTGTGTGTATGAATCCTCACTGGAGGATATTTTCTCCATTGAAGGGGGCAGAGGGGGAGGGAGAGAAACATCGATGTGAGAGGGGCACATCAATTGATTGTCTTGCACATGTGCCCTGACCTGGGCCTGGGATCAAACCTGCAACCCATGTACGTGCCCTTCACTGGGAATCGAACCCGCAACCTCTCGGTGTACAGGTCGATGCACTGAGCCACACTGGACTGGGCTCCACTTCAGTTTTTTAATCTGTAAATCTCAAAGGATCATAATAAAGACCAAAATGAAATAAAGAACAGAAAATATTTTTGTACACTGTAAAATTTTATTACAATTATTTTACTGTTTAAAATAAGTTTGAATTTTCTAATAATGGAAACAAACTTTGAACATCAGAAAAAGCATTCCTATGTAAACTAAGAAGTCAAAACTGCCACAAGAATGAGAAAAAGGCTTTTTTTTACAGCTGACCCTTTTATCTTTACATAACAGAATTTTGACCTCTCTTAAAAAGCCTAGCTGGTAATAGTGTAGATAAAAATATAGCTACATGGATTCAGACACCACTATACCAAACCACATGGAAACTGAAAAACCATGAAAGGGAAAGTTCATTGTTTCTTCACCTAGAATTAGAATAACTACCAAAGCAATAATTTTAATAGCTCTACCTTCAACTTTGAGATTTCTCTAATTGATCATCAAAATCCTATTAACTTTGAAAAAGCTATCATGCCCTAGCCGGTGTGGTTCAGTGGTTAGAGCATTGTCCCATGCACCAAAGGGCTGCAGGTCAGGGCACATACCCAGGTTGCAGGTTTGATCTCTGGTCAGGACACATGTGTGAGGCAACCGATCGATGTCTCTCACATGGATGTTTCTCTCTCTCTCCCTCTTCCTAGAATCAATGAAAAACATATCCTTGGGTGAGGATTAAAAAAAAAAAAGGTAAAAAGCTATCATTATATAGCCATAGCATGGAATATTCTGCCATTTAAAAATCATTTTTTAAAGACTAATGACAGAGGAAAAAGCTCATAAGACAAGGCTGTGTAATAAAAACAAGCATAAGAATGTCAGTTAATGCCCTGGCCGGTTTGGCTTAGCGGTTAGAGCGTCAGCCCACGGACCAATGAGTCCACAGGTTCAATTTCGATCAAGGGCACGTACTCCATTGCAGTTTGTCCCCAGCCCTGGTCGGGGAGGCAACCTGTCAATGTGGCTCTATCACATCGATGTTTCTCTCTCTCCCTCTCCCCCTCTATTTGAAGAAAAATAGAAAAATATCCTCCGGTGAGGATTAAAAAAAAAGAATGTTAGTTAAATTCACTAAGCACTTATTATATGTCAGAAATTGGGCTAAGAGCCCTGGCCGGTTAGAGTGTCGGCCTACTGACCAATGAGTCGCGGGTTCGATCCTGGCCAAGGGCACGCACCTTGGTTGTGATTCATTCCCCCTCCCCCCCCATTGGAGTCGTGCAGGAGGCAACCACTTGATGTGTCCTCTCACGTCGATGTTTCTCTCTCTCTTCCACTCTATCTGAACAAAAATGAATAAATATCCTTGGGTGAGGATTAAGAAAAGAAAGAAACTGGGCTAAGAGCTTTACATGCTTTATCTTACCAAAACTTTACAATAGCCTTTAAGATATTATCACCATTTACAAGTGAGGAAAACTGAGACCTAGCTTTGGATAAGTGACACTAAGGTTACTTAGTAAATAAGGACCGTGAAATCTGAACCTATGCAATCATCTATCCATTTATCCAAAAGATGTGGCATGCTTAGGTGGCCTGGCACTCACTCATACCCTAAAAAGTGACTTACTGCATTATATTCTACAGGCACAATTTCTGTTTACTTGGAGCCTGAGCTAAGATTCAGAGGTGTCTGGGTAAGGCCACAGGAAGACACTGTGTCCAGGGTTTGAGGTAGGAACTGGAATGGGAAGGCCAGCATGTTGTCTATGTCAGCACTGGCCCTTGGACCTATGGAGAACAATGCTACAGAAGGCCCAAGTTGGTCCCATGAAGGAGCCCAAGACACAGGGACATACTTGTGTAACACCAAATTAGAAAAGTCATTGTCTCCATTTGACAGTAAAACACACCTTGACTTGAAACACTGTGAGAATTACAAGAAATGCAGCACTACTCTGGCAGCTCCGGATTTTGCAACTTTTACATGTGAGGACATACCTTGGACAAGACAAGAATAAGTCACCACCCTCCAGGTACCATTTTGAGCAGAAGAAATCAATCAGACAGGAACAGAGGCAAGGAATGTGAGAAGACTGAGTTTCTGGGAAACACTCTGGGGCCTTTGAGAATTAACTAGATGAAATACTAAGAAGGGCCAAGAGTCAGTGACTATTAATTCTTTTCCCTTTTTTGTATCCAATGCAGTGGTGAAAACTGAAAGGTATTAAAAAAACTGGAAGGAAATAACCAGAATTTTAATAGGTCTATCTCCGGGTGGTATAATTTCAGATTATATTGCCTTTAAATTTTTTTGTTTCCCCAAAATTGTCTATAGCAAACAGTATTATTTTATAATTGGGGAAAAAGTTTTTAAAAAAATCAACCATTTCATTCTAGTCATATAAAAATGCGATTTCTAAGATTAAATTTCAAGCCTATACCAAAATCTGTGTTTCAGACCTCTAGACAATTTTGTTATAAATGCAAAATAACTGTCACTCTTCTTAGACTTGGGAGTATATTTTACTATGGTTATACATTTCAATCAAAACAGAAGAAATTATACCCCTAAAATTTATTCTACCCCATTACATTTATTGTGTGGATTTTGGTTCACTTGTATTTAAACATTCTGTTCCAAACTAGGATGCTCATATTCATTGGTAGACCAGTCTTAAATTTTAGGACTAGCAGACCTAGGCAAATAGGCAATCGTTGCTAAAGAGGCAGAAGTTCTGAGCTATATACAGTTAACTCATCAAATAATTTACATCAATCATCCATTATGCACATGGTTGCATCTTAAGCTGATTCTCATGCAACCCAAACTGACTTTCTCAAATAATTAAAGTAACGAAGTCTGTAATTGTTAAAGTGGTCCTTTGCCTGTCTGGAAATTCTTTTCTCAGGTAATACAGAAAAGCTCATGGGTACCACTGTAAACATAACCTAAGGCCCATTTCATACTGTTTTTAAAAGCAGAAATAAAATTTAAGGCATATCCCCAGCTATTAATCCTGTATGCTAATATTTATTTAGAAAACAAGTATCAAGAAAACTGTTTTAGATACCTACCAAAGCCTCAGCTTCTTAACAGTATTCATGAAAAGTATTTTATTGGTAAAGAAAAACTTGAAATTCAGTCATACATTTCAAAAATGAGGTCATATTCTTACCTGGAGATTTGATGTCCAGCATAGAGGAGCAGGGCAGTCAAAAAATATAGGTAAAGCTGAACTAGGTACTGCCTGGGCAAGGTTAGTAGCACAACACTTAAGATATAACCTGTAGTAAAAATGAAGAAAGATACAAATAAAATACGGTTCTAATTTAGTCTCCCAATTAATTACACCAACAAAAAGAGCTTGAAGTAAATTACTTTCCAATTAGGTTTTAACAACATAAACAATATCAGGTTGTTTTTTTTTTACTTCACTATCAAAGTAAATTCAGCACAATAAAATCACTTCGGAATTTGTTGTTGAAGATCTTAAGCATTTTTCACTTCTTTTGTAGATGTGTCTACTTAATAATTGAATACATCACACCAAGGCACAGCGGACTCCTCTCTTCCTGATGTCTACTCACTTGTTCCACACCAATGCTCTCATTTTCTAGTCCCAGAGGAAGAACTGGGTGTCTTCTCTCTCTAAGGCTTCCCCTTCCATTCGACTCCAGATCTTCTTTTTCCAACTCCTAAAGACCTCTATCTTCTACATCTTCAGTCATTCCCCTGATACCAGTCCTTACCTCTCTTTTCAAAGGATGTGCAGGGCTCTTCCCCAAATCATGAAGAAAACTTTTCACACTAATTGCTCCTTTTTCTATTGCCTACTTTTCTCATTCCACTGACAAATGTTATAAACTATCTGTACCAGAGTCTTTGTTTTCTATCCATCTATTATTCCCTCTTTACAGTCTACAATCTACAAATCCTCTACCAACCCCCTTCCACTCTAAAAAAGACAGCCTGTGTATCTTCGTCCCAGTATCTAAGGTAACTACTCTCAAAATTGTTATTCTTTGGCTCTGTGACAAGAATTTCCTTTTACCCTCTAAATCCTCCCCCTCCACTCTCTTTCACCCTCTCAAACGAACATAAAACATTTAGTCTCTGAACAACTGTTTTTCTATGTATAAAATATGTAGCTCCAAGAATCTATGTTGTTGCTTTAAATATACCTTTCCAGATTTATGTTATCAACAAATAGTTACTGAGAACCTATTACATAAGCAAAAAAAAGTAATCATTTCTTATCTAAGTAAAAATGTAATCATTTCTTATTCTAAGTAGACATCTCATAGCACATGATGCCTGGTCATATTCCAGTTAGATGTTCTCATATACAACAAGTACAAACTGAGCTCCCCTCCTCCTCCCTCAACAAGCTGGCTCACCTAAATCCCATTCACTCTGACTCAAACCTGAGTCATCTTTTCTCCTGTTACCAAGTCCTGCTCAGTCTTTCTCAATAAGTCTATCACATGTTACCCTTCCTTTCCAGTCCCTACACCCATCCTAATCCACTCTGTAATATAACAGTATACTAATTGCTATTCTTCTTTCAGTCTCCTTTCATCTTCACACATCCTATATTTCATTACCAAGGTAATATTCTCAAAACTATCCCTTTCATCTACACAACTCTCTTGTTCTAAAACTTTTTAAAGTTCTAAACTTCTCAGTCTGACACTCTAGGTCTTGCAAAATCTGGTCTTAGTCTACTTTCCTATAACTATTTCCCACTAATTAATGAGTCTTTATTAGGGCATAGATATCCCTTCCTCGAACCTAACACCCCTCTCAGGCTGACTCAACCACCATGCTTAAAGCTAAGGAAACAGCTGAGGTGTGCTAGGGACTAAAGAGGTAGAATTCAGATTTCATACACATCCTAACTTCGAGAACAATCCAGTAGAAGCCAGAAAGTAAGTATTTCTATTAACTATTCATTTCTTAAAATAATTTCCTGAATTTATTTTGTTAATTCCTATCTCAAAGGACTTTAGAGATATTTAAAAGGATGTTTAAAAGAATATTTAGCAAGCCTTTTCAGTGTTTGTGGCTGAAGAATTTGTTTTGGTTCTAATCAGTCTATTGTATAAAACTTCTCCTTAAATTCTGTCTTTTAATGAACTATCATTTTCCTTTCCATATATTATCTTTCTCTTCTCCTACACATTTCACAAAATCAGCTGCTAAATCCTCTGGATTGAACATATTCATTTAATTCACTTACAATTATCCAGTTACTCAGCCAACATTATTACATGTAACGAATGACCCATATGTATTCCTAGACATGGAAGATCCAAAGGAGAATCAAGTAATCACAGTCTAGTGAAATATAAATATGGACTAAAGTATGATACAATATTGGTGGTGCTGTAACAGCAAACATTAGAAAGGCTATGTTTGATTAAGTTATTAAGTTTGATATGGACCTCAAAGGGTGAATGGATCTTTATACCAGACTAAGGAAAGGAAAAGCATTCTAGGAAAAGAGAATAGCAGGAACCATAAAAACACAAAGGATGTTTTCAGGAGACAGTAAATTCTGTAGGCTAGACTAGAATTTGGTATAAATAGAGAGAATACGAGGAGGGTATTAGGAGATGGTGCTGACAGAACTGGTGGCTAAAGCCTCAATATAAAGCTTTGTAAATGACAATAAGGAGTTCAGACTGAACTAATGGTTCTCCAATCCTGTAGAGACCCATTTAGATTAGGTAAGAAAACCAAAACAAAGAACCCTATGGCTCACCTACACCCTCATTTTCACATTCCAGTGGAAAAATGACTCTGTGATAACAATAACATATTGCACGAGAAGATTTTTGAGAGATTATGAATACTTATGCAAAAATGAGAGTAGTATGAATAAAACATCTGGAAAACAAAGACTAGATAATTCTAAAGTTTACACAGAAAACTAACAACAGAAAAACTCAGAGAGAGAAACAAAAAACAATGAAGGGACTAACTTTATCAGACACTAAAATATAATCTAAACCCTCAATAATATGATAGACAAACTAAAAGGACAGGAAAGCCCAGGCCCAGGGACTCAATTAGTTGGAGTATTGTCCCATACACCAAAAGGTTGTGGGTTCGATTCCCAGTTAGGGTACATGCCTAGGTTGTGGGTTTGATCCCTGGTCAGGTGCATACAGGAGGCAACCGATTGATGTTTCTCTCTCTTTCTTCCCTTCTTCTTTCAAAAATCAATAAATATATCCTCAAGTGAGGATTTAAAAAAATAAATAAATAAAAGGACAGGAAAAATGTTCAGAAATGGAACAAAATATATGTCATAATATAGTGTGTTAGTATATAGTATATATACATAATTTAGTACATAATTACCATTCAGGAAAAGTTGAACTAAATTATTTAATAAACAAATAGAGACTACTGGACAATTATCTGGAAAAAGATTGTATCTATAACACACCATACACGCATATAAATTCTAAATGAAGCAAAGATTTTAATGTAAAAAATAAAACCACAAAAACTCTACAATAAAACATGATAGAAGTCTTTATAACCTCAAGAATAGAAAAGACTTTTCTAACTTATTCAAAACCCTAAAGTTATAAAAGAAGAAATAAACTCAACCACATTAAAAACAAATTTTGCATGTCAAGAAAAAAAAATCAAGCATAATCAAGCGCACTAAAACTAGAAAAAATAATTTCAAAGGGTAAACTTCTCCCACAAATTAGTGAGAAAAGGCTAACAATCTCATAGAAAAGTGGACAAGGGACATTAACTGACAACTCTCCCAAAAGGAAGTACACATTTTTCTTAAATGTAAATAAATTAAATCTCACTCATAATAAGAGAAATAAAAATGGGAAACTACATTTAAAAACATCCATTTTTCACCTACTGAAGTAGCTAAATATAAAAGTGTGGTAACACTGTTTTGAGAAGGCTGTAGGACTGCAGGAACTCTCAACCATTGTTTGTACAGGTACAAAATAGTAAAACCCTACAGAGAATGCTATCGCTCAATATTACAAGTGTATACACTCTTTAACCCAGCAATTTCACTTGTAGGAATTTATCCCAACACTGTATTTGCACCTGTTGAAATTATGGCTATACCAAATTATTTAGTACCATACTTAATGAAATAGAAGACAAGAGCTATCTAAAATGTCCACTAATAGAGTAATTAGTTCAAAAAACTATGGTATAGCCATATAAGGACACGATGCCATTATAAAACAGTTACAGGGTGTGGGGGAGAGTGAGGCCTCAACATCATATCAGAATCTTATGATTTGGAAGAACATAATACAAAGCTTTGTTTCATGACTATCTAAAAGCAGTAGTTATGGCTCTATGATATATCATTAAGTTAGGACAAACAAAAAGTTCAAAACAGTATACATTATGCTATCTGCACAAAAAAAGGAGGAAATACACTTAAACTTGGACATCATATTACATTTCTATATCAATATATTTTTATACTTATATATACATAAAAATATCTCTAGGATTATACACAAGGAAATAAAAATAGCTGCTTGCTGGGGCTCAGAGAGAACGAATGAGAACAGATACAGGAGAAAATACATCCTACTGTATATTTTTTATGCTTGTTGATTTTTGAACATAAATACATTATCAATGTTAAAAATAAAGAATTTTAAAAAGTGTTTAAGGATGAAATTCTATAATCAAGAACACTATGTAAACACTACATAATACTTTGAGACACAGAGGTTTCTCCAACCAAAAGACTGTTCAAGCTGAAGTTATCTACTCATATAATCACTGAGCTTACTCTACCATAGCATGTACTCAGTGTATTTAAGAAGGCTGAGTTAAGTTCACAAATCTATGTCAGTGAGCACGAATGGCAATTGTACTAGAACACATTCAATTTGCAAAATTAATGTTTCTGGTTATTAGGCAGCTGTTTTTATAATAAATATTTAAATCTATTCAGGAATAATATACATAAGCCCATTTTTTTTTAACCACAGTGTAAATTACTTTGCTGATTAAGCTAAACATCTAAGCCAAGTACTCAATTGTTCTTCTACAACAGACTGGAATTATTTTCCATAAATTGGCTAACATACAAAGCCTTTAATAAAGGGCTGAGAATTATAGTGTTTTGCAGCATAAAAGAACCTTCTCATTTCACAGGCTTTCCCAAGGCAGTGCCACCTAAGAGAGATGAGTTTACTGTATTCAGATATTCAGCTTCCAGTACACAGTGTCTTTTCTACTAGATCTTATTTCTTCCCACAATGACTTACTTGGTAATAATCTCTTAACAACTGTAAGGGGTTCTCAGGGCTAAGCTTTAGAAACCAAGAAGTCCTTCTATAGATAAAAAAAAATCTCAGAGAGACAGGACAACCCTTCATAATTGTATAAAAGATAAAACTGTTGATGGGCAATTCTAATAAAAATATTAATAAAACCACTATAGTACATTATTCAAACATCATATAGTACATCATCATTGCCTTGAGTTATGCAATAGCAATGTTAACTAAAATATATTGTTGCTATCATTACCCGTAAACCCAAAAATTAAGGATCGTGAGTTTTATTGTACAGGAATTTTATGAATCCTGCCTGTATTTCCTGACTTTAATTTCTTTAACCTCTCAACATTACTATTCCACTAACTCCAAATCATATCAATTATATTTCAAGGAGTATTTTTAAAGAAAATGTTATAATATAATTTCCCACATTTCATTTAACTGAAATGAATGCTTTATTGTCAACTGATATTAATGTTTTGGAACAATAAAGAATACTGCATTTTAAGAAGCGTACTTTCTGAATTACTACCAAAATCCAAAATAATGACAAATTAAAACAAGCTAAATGTCTGGAAAGGTATTCCTTATTATTTACCTTTTATCACATTAAAATCTAAAATGTTTTCTTCTACCTTCTAGTTTCATCCAGTAAAATAAATGCAATACTGTCTGTTTTTCTCTACCCCTAATAATCCATATGCAATAACACTACAAACAAGATTCATAAACTTTCATCATGGCTCACTAAAAGATGGCAAACGGTCATGTAGATACTTACCTACATAGTGCATATTAAGAGCCAAATACTTATATTGGAAAAGAGGGTTGTTATTGAGGCTACTTCTTTGGATCTGCTGGAAGAAGGAGCTGACATCCCATCTGTACAGGACATCCAACAGCATGATGCTTGGCACCCGCAGGGCCACATTTAACACTGCCTCCAGTTTCTCCTTTGCAGCCATGTTTTTTCTTGGAGCAGACCTAAAATTCAGGAGACACAATATATAAAAACAAGTCACCTCAAATAGTTTTTAGGTATCTTATGAATCTGATGAATTTTCACATACTATACAAAAATTGTTATAATTCTTAGCCACATTTAAGATTCTGATGAAATGATCAGGCCTCGAAACTTATTTGCAAAAAGCCCCCAACTCCAAATCTAGGCACTTAGCAAGAAAATAAATACCCTGAAAGAATAGTGTAGCTTTTGATCAAATAACTTGAAATGAAAAAGTCACTCCCATAAAATTATTTGAGATTCATGTAGCTCTTTAAAAAGAGGGCAAACACTGTCCGGCCAGTGTGGCTCAGTGGTTGAACGTCGATCCATTCACCAAGAGGTTGACGGTTCGATTCCTGGTCAGGACACATGCCCAGGTTGTGGGCTCGATCCCCAGTGGGGGGGGCATGTAGGAGGCAGCCAATCGATGTTCTCTCTCATCAATGTTTCTCTCTCTCTCCCTCTCCCTTCCTCTCTAAAATCAATAAAAAGGAAAATAAATAAATAAATAAATAAATAATAAAAGAGGGTAAACATTAAATATTTATTAAATAAAAAACCTAAGCTATTCAATAAAAATTTGATTAACTGCACAGTTTGTAGCACTTCACAGTCTATCCTTTTGCTTATCACTTACAATCAAAATAGAAGTACTGACAACACCACCCAAATAAAGAAGTAGAAAATGTATCAGAAATCCCTGTTTGTCCCACCTCCCAGTCACCAACACCCCACCAAAGATAACCAGTATCCTGACGTGTGACATCATAAATCACTATTCACTGTTTTTTAAACTTGTATAAATAAAATCATATACCTGTGGTCAAAAAAAAAAAAAAAAAATAGAAGTACTGAATTTACATGATATAGATAAAATCCAGAGAATTCATGATATGTGAAGGAACCATTATTTGCAATATTGTTTCCTTGAATCATTAAAGTTAAACTCTTAGTCTGAAATTCCCATCATTTGCCTTCAAGGTAGGAAAATAATTCAAATTCTTCCCAGGATACACAGACATGCTGGCACATGAAAGAAGTCAGGCACTATGAGTCTGCAGCCCCATGTCTTTGCTGAGCTGCTGATGAGTAGGTAGAATGAAGAAAAAAAAAAAGAGAAGGAAATGAAGGATCTCCTGGACAAATCTATTTAAAAGGACAATTCAGTGGAATATTATTGCCTTATATGACTGAGCTGCAAATTAATCCAAAGAATTATAAAAAAGAGAATAGGGCAAACAAAGTGGGTAAAGGACAATTTTCAGAGCAAAGATAATTCTGGATTGTTGGCTCTGATAATATCCTTTTAAGAATTTTGCTGAGAAAGCTAAACACATTTCTAACTTTGGCAGTAGTTTCAGACATTACAGGACAAATGAGAACATTTATTTCTGAAGGAAATTATAGTGACAGACTGTTATGCTATGGTTAAATATTTGTCAGTATTTCCATTTTACCCTCTAATTTTCATTGCTTCCAACCTCAGATCGTTTTTTTTTAAGGGGCAGCTCAACGTGGCACATCGTTATTATAAGTTTTTCAAGAACTAAAAAACTGATTAATTTTATTGATTGTTGACTAATCACATATCATTCCTATTGCCCATGTTATTTATTTATATATATATATATATATATATATATATATATATATATCCTATCAATAATGCAAAATTAACATTTTTATAAATACTATAATTCTGGTTACTTTAAATGAACAAGACCACTTTAACAATTTTCCTACATAAGAAAAAAATAATATTGTGAGAGAATAAAAATCAAATAGGTGTGCCTTAAGGGGAAAAAAGGCACTGAAAAATAAAATCTCTAATCAAAATGTATTGCAAATTACACCATTCAGGCCCTGGCTGGTCTGGCTCAGTGGTTAGAGTGTGGGCTGGCAGACCAAGGGGTCAAGAATTCGATTCCCAGTCAGGGCCACGTGCCTGGATTTCGGGTTCAATCCCTGGCCCCGTGTTGAGGTCATGCAGGAAGCGGCCAACAGATGTGTCTCTCCCACATCAATGTTTCTCTCTTTCTCCCTTCCACTCTATCTAAAAATCAATGGAAAAATATCCTCAAGAGAGGATTAACAACAACAACAAAAGCCTGAGAAGAAATATACCAAAATATTCACATTAACATCCTTTCAACAGTGGGGCTGGGGTAATTTTTATTCCCTTCTTTCTACTTTTTCCTATTTGCCAAATGTTTTAGACTATCAATGTGTTATTTGGGGAGGTGGGGAGACATACTTAAAAAACAGAAATTCTTGGTAAAAAGTGTAATGTGCTTGTGCCATCTAAATGACTTAAGAATATATACAGGAACCCTGGCCAGTGTGGCTCAGTTGGTTGGAGCATGGTCCCGTGCACAAAAGGGTTGCGGGTTTGATTCCTGGTTGGGGCACATACTGGGGAGAAATGGTCTGGATGCATGCAGGAGGCAACCCATCCGGAGGCAACCTGTCAATGTTTCGCTCTCTCTCTCCCTCCCCCTCCCTCCCTCTCTCTAAAATCAATGGAAGCGTATCCTCGGGTGAGGATTAAAAAAGGATATATACAGGAAATAACAGCTTATTCTGGTGGTTAAACTGATAACTCAATGTACTCTTGGGAGTTTATCTATTTTTCTGTATTCTAAAATCCAATATAAACCACTACTTTTGTAATCAGCAACAACAAAAAGGGACTATTACTGAGTTAATACTTGTGGTCCATATTTACTTCATCCGATGTGGAGCTTTTCTGTTTTTAATGTTTTGTTCTTTTTAAATGTACCCACTTTCATCATTCACTGTAGCTCTTAAAGGGGTAAAGAAAAAACTTTAAACAACCAATCCTGCATTAGAAATCAAGATCTGATGTTCTCTCTGTCTCCCATTTTTTTCGTGTGGGAGGCAACCAAACTTTTGGTGGCCTTGCTTTGGCAAGGCAGTAAAAAAGAAAGAAAGAAATCAGGATCTGAACTGCTAGCGGGGGGGAAATCTCCCTAATTTTTACAGAGGATCATATCTATTACAAAAGAAGGCCATTAGCGCAATGGTACATGTTCCCTCTTAATTACGTCTACTCCTGTCTCACAAGCAGAACAAGAATAAAAAGAAAATCTTGGATCCCTAAAGCTGTCAATACAGAAGACTATCCAAGAAGGCAGATTCCCCAAATTCTACTACATAGTAAACTCAAAACTCAAGAGTCTGAATTAAGAAGAACCTTGGATAGAATGAAATATGTCCATGTAATAACAAATCTGTTGCTTACTAAATATTTCATTTATTTTTGTATGTGAGTGATATTTTAGCAAGTAACTGGCAAGCTGACAATGTATAAGGATGTGAAGGAAACAAAGTTAATACATGAAAAACCAAATGTAAAATGTTATCCACAAAAGATGTGGAAGGAAAAAAAAAAACAAAGAAAAAAAAACATTTTCTCTAAAACTTAATAATTTTGACTCTTTCTAAAGTAGAAATGCCTTATGATAGGGTGGTGACCAGCACAAATAAATACCATACACTACACTCTAACACCACAAACTAAACCAACACCTAAACAAAATGTTGAAATTTTTATTTTATTTGCAGTACCTAAAATCACTCACACCTGCCAAATCACTGTATTACAAGCATACAGTAAAAATGGAGCCTTCTGAAGTAAAGAGATTATTATACCTCTATGAAGTTTGGTTCAAGCCTAATTTATCTTTTTCCTTAGATTTGTGGGATAGATCTAATGAGCATATACTAAGTCAGAGTGAGCTCAAAATTCTCTTAAAACTCAAACAATACCAAATAATTCTCAAGCCCTGGAGGTTTGGCTCAGCAGTTAGAGCGTCGCCTCGTGGACCAGAGTGTCTCGGGTTCAATTCCAGTCAAGGACATGTACCTCAGTTGCAGTTCTGTCCCCAGCCCTGGTCAGGGTCATGCAGGAGGCAACCAATCAATCTCTCTCTCTCCCTCTCACTCTATCTGAAGATAACAGAAAAATAGCCTCAGGTGAGGATTTAAATAAATAAATAAATAAATAAATAAATAAATAAATAAATAAATAAGGAGGAGAGCTAAAGGCAAACAAAATTTGAAGGCTTGACACTCCTAAAGCCAAACATATAAGCTACTTCCTGCCCAGTTCAATTATATACATTTTACTTTCAATGCAAGATATAAAAATTTCCTCCTCAAGCTATGCAAAGATCTGAAAAAGTAATACTCCAACATAGTGTCTCAGCAAGTAACATAAACTAAATGTGACTAAAATGTAAAGATGCTTTACACAGTAAAGTAGCTTTAAACAAACAAAAAAGCTTCTCTGTCCAATAATGGCAAAAAAAAAAGTTCAACAAATGCTAACGAAAAACAGGATCACAATGATTTCATTAAATGGCTTTCCCAGGCTTGGAAGCAGTAATCGCTACTTACACAGTAATGTCTGTACAAGTATAAAGTTGCATGGTTCACTATTCATATTTGTGGGTTAGGAAACACAGGAAGCCTCATTCTACACTTTCCTGAAAACACCGCATTGGTTTTAAATATAAAGAAATAAAACAAATTATCATGAACAGTATGAAAAACATAAAATGTTAAAGTCATAACTCATCTCAGTTGAAGAATTATGGTAAATAACAGAAAAGGAAAATAATGTGATCTTACCAAAAAAAAATGAACAGTATTCACATCTCCTGGATAAACTCCCTTTCAAAAAGACAAAGCAAAAATAAGGATGCTGTATGACCCAGTTTAAAATTATTCAGTACAATACTTAGATAATTTAAGGCTGAAAGTTTCTACACCTTTTTCCATCAAAAGAAGAAAAACAAAAACTATCATTCATTATCAATCTTTCTTTGTCCCATCCAATTAAAAAAAATTCTACCATCAGCTAAAACCAATCTTAAAACTGACAGATTTTCTAGCTGTCCATATGTTAGGATGATGAGCTCTAAAAAATGTAAAAGCATAAAACTAGAGCCTAAAATCATAATTAAACTCAGCCAAAAACATACCCGGGAGGAGAATGCACTTCTTATGTAAGCATTGGCACATGTTTTAAATATAGCTGGTCCTCCCCACTCCCACACATTGCTAGCTAACTTTGTATGTACCTGATTTCCACATAAACTACTAGCCGTCCTGTAGTTTCTTGTCATCTCCAAATCGGCAAAGACAGAGAGTCCACTCTGAATAGAAGGCCCATCTTTCAACTTAAGGAGTCAGACAGTGGAAATAAAAACTGCTACCTCTGCCATTCAGCGCTCAACCTGGGTCACGACTGCAGCACCGACAGCTCATCCTTTGGGCGTGATTCAAGATTCAGAACTGCACACTCCGTATTTTAAAAAATAAAAAGACACAGTCCTCTCCTTTCCTTTCACACTAGTTTCCTGTTTCCTGTAGACTGCGATGCAAAGCCATCCATTAATCTTTGATGCCTTCTCACAGCAAAGCCCCCTTCCTCTGTCCCCGCACCTCCTCCCCCAACCCCCACGCCTGCGGATCTCCGACGCGTTTGAACTGTAGTAACCCCAACTCAGCTCGCTGCAAAGCAGGCAGCAGCGCAGCGCCAGGGGCGGCGGCGGCGGCGGCGGCAGCAGCAGCAGCGGGGCCGCTGTCGTCGCGGGGTAGGGGATTACGTTCACAAAAACTCTGCCAGGAGAGAGGCCCGTGCCAGGGAGCTCCCCTCCTGTCTGGCCAAGGGTGCTGGCTCCTCCGTGCCACACACCAGAAAGCTTCCAAAGAAAGACGCAGGGGAAGTTCTTCATCCTTAAACAGATAGGGGTCTCATTCCTTAAGGGAAGGCACGGGTCCCTGGGTGGGGAAAACAACTGCAGGGGGATGGAGAATGACAAGCGAGAGAGGAAGCGATAGGGGCAAAAGGGAAAGGATGAGGAGTGCTCTAACGGTAAAAAGGGACGGACACAGGATGCCGAGCAAATGGGTCTCTATTCGAAGAATGGCACAGCAGGCCTTTCTGCAACCCCCTAACAACCTCGAACCGCAAGAGAGAGGGAGGCTAAGTTTGGGGCTGCGTAAACCAAAGAAGGGTAAAGCGAGAGGAAGGGGGGGGCTTGGAAGGAAAGTGGACAAAGACGCAAAAGTGGGAAAGTTGGAAGTAGGAACAAGAGAAAAGGGGCTGGAAAGGAGCAACGAGGAAAGGGGCAGCTCAGGAACGGGCTTACAAAAAGCCCCGAAATGGGATGCTGGGGAGGCGACGGGGGAAAGGGCATTTTAGGAATGACGGGGGAGGTGAGCGCTACCTCCAGGAGGGTGGAGAGGTGGGGAGGCGGCCGACCAGGCGCGGGAACTGGGGGAGGGGGCTCAGTGCGGGGCTCCGGGAGGGGAGGGCAGAGCCGGGGAGCGGCCAGGAGGACCGCGGGAGCGGCCGGCGGATGAGAGGGAGTGGGAGCTACCGGTGAAGAAGGGATGTGGACGCCGCCGAAGCTGGAAGGAGAGGAGGGAGGTGAACGGGGAAAGGGGCGCACGGAGAGAAGAGGAAGGCGCGGGCGACGGAATGGGGGAAGGGAGGAAAGGGGAGGGGAGGATGCCGGCAGCGGACGAAGGGCGCCGGGATGGGAAGGGGCCAGCCGGGGCGGACGATTCGGTCACCTCGGGCTGCGGCCTCCCTGCCTGCGAGGCGGCGCCGCCGGCGAGCTGGTGGGCTCCGCAAATCCCCGGCTCTCTCGCCTGCCCTCCCGTTCTCCTCGGGGGGCGGCGGCGGCGGCGGCGGGGGCCGGGACGGCGGGGCTCACAGCGGCGGCTCCTTCGCGCCGGGCCTTAGTTGCTGTGTCTTGGGAGGCGGCGGCAGCGGCGGCGGCAACGGCCCAACCCGTGCGGTCACCATCGTCCGCGGCAGCATGCGCTCGCGGGCCGAGCCCCTCAGCAGCCCGCGGCGGCCATGGCCTCCAGTGCTCGCTCCACCCGCCCCCGGCACTCTGCGGCGGCCGCGGTCCGGCTCTCGTGCTCTGCGCCTGCGCGCGGCGCCGCCAGCGCGGCGCGCCCCTCCCCCGCTGTCTCCAGCGCGCGCGCGCGCTCGCGCTCCCGCGCTCACTCACAATCGCTAGCGTCCGGTGGTCCCTGTGCCGCCTCCGGTACATGGGTGGGAGACGCACGCCTCCAGCGGCCCACACAACTGGGCTCTGGCGGTTATGGAAACGCGTACCGCGCCAACTCCTGCCCGCGCACTGTGACACGCGCCATTCTGACACACGTGCGCTCTCACTCCCCAAACACCCAAGAGCCTCACGTGCTCACACCCACACTCACCTGCCGGGACCACGTGGGAGAACTGGAGGGGCTGATCCTCACTCTGTGCAATTGCAGTAGCAATGATGCCAGAATGTTCTTTAAGCCCCTCAGTGACTAGTGTAGACTGTCAACCCCATGGCGTCAGGGACCATGTCTGTGATGGCTGGACAGTGCCTAGCGCAGAGCAGGTGTTCAATAAACCTCTGTTGAATAAGTGAGTGGACGAATGAATAAATGAATTGGAACTGTTCACTGAGTATCCTTAACTGAAAAATTCCAACCCCTTGATTTAAAGAATGTGCTCAAAGAATGTTACTGTAGTATTAAATTAAATGGTTATTTTGTGTTTGTCTAGTCTTTTGGTCTAAGGTTCAGAACAGATCAGAGTATACACACACACACACACACACACACACACACACTTCCCAAGGTCGAAGTTCTGCTGGAGTCACTAGCACTGACCAGCATTGCTACCCTAATTTAAATGTCAACACACTTTTTAGGGCAGAAACTGTGCCCCACTTCCCCACAATACAAAGCCTGATGCACGTTTTGTGTGCCCAGAACGAAAGGATGTCTCTAGCCTTCCCAACTTTGGCAAGACTGTTAGGTCACTACTGAAAACCAGTACAGCCTCTGATGTTGTCAGTGCCTATCACATAGATACATACCCGTAGGTAAAATGTTGCAACTATACTGAATCATTCTGAAATTGTGAAGCCTCAACTTCTGCATGTTACAAGAAAAATTAATATCTTTCAATATAGATTTCTGTGTTGGAGGCCCTCCTTGGAAATTCAACTCTGGCCTCTGCAATTTTTTTTTCCCAACTTTTATTAATTTATTTTTGTTACAGATGTTTCTCCTTTTCCACCCTAGACACCCTCCTCCCCATCCACCCCCCCCAGCATTGTTGTCTATGTCCATTGGTTATGCATACATGCATATAAGTTCTTTAGTTTACCTCATCCCTCCCCCCTGCCCCCCTCCTCTGAGGTTTGTCAGTCTGAACCATACTCCTTTCTATGTCTCTGGGTCTATTTCATTCATCAACCCACCTTGTTCATTATATTCCACAAATAAGTGAGATCAAGTGCTATTTGTCTTTCTCTGATTGGCTTATTTCACTTAGCATAATACTCTCGAGGTCCCTCCATGTTGTCTCAAAGGATAAGAGATCTTTCTTTCTTACAGCTGCATAGTATTCCATTGTAAATATGTCACAACTTTTTATCCACTCATCTATTGATGGACATTTGGGCTGTTTCCAGATCTTAGCAATTGTAGATAGTGCTGCTATGAACATAGGGATACATATATTCTTTCTGGTTGGTGTTTCAGGCTTCTTAGGGTATATTCCTAGAAGTGGGATCACTGGGTCAAATGGCAATTCGATTTTTAATTTTGGGGGGTAACACCATAGTATTTTCCACAGTGGCTGCACCAGTCTGCATTCCCACCAGCAGTGTACTAGAGTCCCCTTTTCTCCACACCCTCGCCAGCACTTGTTTGATGATTTGTTGATGGCAGCCATTCTGGCAGGTGTGAGGTGATACCTCATTGTTGTCTTAATTTGCATCTCTCTGATGATTAGTGCTGTTGAGCATTTCTTCATATGCCTCTTTGGCCTCTGCACTTTAAATGGTAAACCCCCAATTCTGAGCAATCTTTTGCATCTTGCTAAAATTGTAAAATTACATTTAAAATTGTAAATTACATTTAAAAAATGTAATTACTGGAGGTATCAGTCAATCAAATTCAGAGTAACTTTCCCCTTCCACTAGTTTTATTTCTATAGAAATCAAGTTTTGAAAATTTCTGGGAATTGTGTTCATAACTATAGCCACCTTTCATCCTGGTGCCTTAGACTACTTTAAAATAATCATTAAGCCTGCTACATCTCGTTTTATGAGTCTCTTTATATAGCCTGGTAAGTATGAAATTACAGAGACCACATGACTAATGACTGGAATAGGAAACTGCCCAAGATAGCAAGGCTTTATCCCTTGGTTTCCTCCCAGTTTGAACAACTTTATTACTGACTCATTCAAGAAACAAAAGACCACAACCATTCCAAAAAAGTCAAAATCTATATAATGCTAAATTCTAATTGGTTTTATTTATTATTCTAGGATGAATTGCAGAAATCTTGAAAATATTACCTTAGTTTTGTTACCAGGTTGGTGTGCTTTGTTTAAATGGAGGAAAGTCCTACCTCGGCTCTCACCTTTTCTTTTTTAAAAGAGGGGGAAAAAATGTCTTCAAAGCCCTATAACCCTCACTGTAAGTACTCTAGACTTCTAAAAGCAGGAAAAAGTCACATCTTTTTTTGCCTTTGAAATTTTATAGCAGCTGCCTATAAATGCTGAAGTTCAAAACAAGTAAAGAAAATTACTCTGATAATGAAAGGGTTACTGCTATTACATTGCTGCAGATCCAGTTTGGGGAAAGCTCCACATTGCCAGAAGCAGGTAACCAAATCAAACGAAAAAGTATAGAAAAAAAGAACAGGCAAGGGGTAGTAGAGAGCACCACTCAAATAAAAGAAATCATAGTGTGAAGTACTTTCTAGAGGCACCCAAACCCACCCAAATCAGGGAAGGTCAGGAGCAAAACTTATGGTAAGTACCTGGAACCAAGTTTAAGGAAATACCCAAATGTCACAGCTTGGTCATAAAAGGAATTAGCTTCGGGTGCTAGAAAAGAGTAGAGTGCTTATGACTGGAACGGCAAACCATTCAGGACTCGAAAGGTTATCTTCCTGTTCACTAAATGTATTCAACATTGAAGAGGAAGTCGGCACAAAGTTTGGAAGAGTGCTTATTAATTACAGCTCTAACCATTCCAAAAGGCTAGTCTCAATTCTTTATAAAACCCACTATTGCTAGCAATCACATAGAAACAGTACGTTGTTGAAAATATTCAGATAACTGATGGTCAGTTTGTTATGCACTAGATCCAGAGATAAGATCTCATATAACAGATTTCACAAAATGGGACCAAAATCCAAAGAACTTGGCTAGCCAACATTCAAAATATGGGGGAAAGGAGAATGTTCATGCATTCGTTTATTCACTCATTTTATTAGTTCCTAGTATCTTCTGAGCACTTTGAGGTTTTCTCTATCCAATGCAAAAATAGTTAATTTTCTTGAACAGAAAAGTCTAAATGATATATAAAATCTCATTCAATCTAGCCACCCCCATGGTTTGATTTTGAAAGCTAATTCTAAGAGGAAAACTACAGTCATGAGTGGCTTAATGACAGGATACATTCCGAGAAATGAATTGTTAGGTGATCTTGTTGAGTGAACCTCATGGAGTGCACTTAACATGAATCTAAATGGTATTGCGTACTCTGCACCTAAGCTATATGGTATAGCCTATTGCTCCTGGGCTACAAGCCTGTACAGCATGTTACTGTACTGAATACTGTAGGCAACTGTAATGCATTGTGTTGACATTACAAAGGCTATGATGTCATGAGGTGATAGGAATTTTTCAGCTCCATTATAATCTTATGGGACCACCATCATATATGTAGTCTGTCATTAATCGAAATGTAGTTACGTGTTGCATGACTACTTTTCTTAGGCAACATGGGTAAAGGGAGATTCACTATTGATATAATTCACATACCATACAATAAATCTATTTTAAAATGTACAATTCCGTGGTTTTTAGTATATTTACAGAGTTGTGCAACCATTACCACGATCAATTTTAGAACATTTTTATCACCACCACCCTTCCAAAAAAAGCCTGTATCCACTAATAGTCACTCTCCCTTTCCTCCCCAGCCTTAGACAACTACTAAGCCTTTTATTCCTACAGATTTGCCTATTCTAGACATTTCATATAAATGAAGTCATATAAGATGTGATCTTTGAGTCTGGCTTATTTCACTTAGCATAACCATTTTAAGGTCCACCATTGTTGTACCATGTATAGGTACTTCGTTTCTTTTTATTGCCAAATAAAATTCCATTTTATGGATATACCACATTTTGTCTATACATTCATCAGTTGTCAGATATTTGGGTTGTTTCCACTTTTTGACTGTTATGAATGGTGCTGCTATAAACATTCATATAGGAGCTTTTACGTGGACACATTTTCATTTGTCTTCAGCATATACTTAGGAATAGAATTGAACTGCTGGGTCCTATGATAACTCTATGTTAAATTTTTCGAGGAACTGCCAGACTTCTCCAAAGTGGCTGCTCCATTTTACATTCCCATCAGCAATGTATGAGAGATTTACCCTTAGATTCAGATGGCCTCTTGTTAGGTGTGGGACCCTGTGCCAAGTGGACATAATTTATAAACACCTCCATTTGTCATCTGTGAAACAAGAATAATGGTAGTATCTATTTCACAGATTAGAATAAAAATAAATGAAATGTATATTAATATTTCTAGTACAAAGTAAGCCCTCAATAAATGTCTTCTGACTTTGGTATTTGGTTGGCAACATTTATTCTGTAGTCAAGTCAGATAGAAATAAAATTATAACTCCCTACTAACAATAAGAGATGCATACACATAATTGGTGCTTAAAAAATTTTAATGAATGATTGGAAAAGCAAAAGAACTTATATTGTTTTAATACCAAAATAAATTAATCTTTTTCTACCTTCTATGGAACGAATAACCGAATCTATAGGAGGGGAAAAAACACAGAAACAAATCAGCTTTTGTTTGGTTTGGATTTTTCAGATTTCCCCCAAAACATTTTTTATTTCCCCAACTTTTCATTTAGAAGAATTTCAAATATACAGAAGATTTAAAAGAATATTACAGTCATCACTTATATACTCACCACCTAGATTCAACAATTGTTAAAGTTTTTAATATTTGCTTTGTGTGTGTGTGATTTAAGTTATTTGAGAGTAAGTTGCAGACAACACATTGCAACCCTAAATACTTTAGCCTTACTCTTCTAAAAATAAGAGCTTTCTTTAGTATTACCAAATGCCATTACCACACCTAAGAAAATGAATTATAATTCTCTAAATCTTTTACTGTCCAATCAATATTAAAATTTTCTAAATTCTCCTTGAATTATCTTTTACAGATAATTTTTTTTCCAACCAAGATCCAATCAAGTTGTGTCATCTTAGTTGCCTAAGTTCCATCTTACAAGCCAGCTTTGCTTTTAATCAACCTGAGTGCTTGTGACAGTTAGAATCTCTAACATCAGCAGGGAGAAAAAAATAAAGTATTGTTGTTTTCAAATTTAAGCTCAGCTGGTGCACCTCCATCCTACCCAGCCATTTTCTTTTTTTTTTAATTTTTATCCTCACCAGAGGACATTTTTCCATTTTTGTTCAGATAGAGTGGGAGGGAGAGAGAGGAAGAGAGAGAGAGAGAGAGAAACATTGATGTGAAAGGGACACATTGAGTGGCTGCCTCCTGGCCCTCAACCAGGGCAGGGACGAATCGCAACCGAGGTACATGCCCTTGACCGGAATCGAACCCACAACTCATTGGTCTGCGGGCCATGCTCTAACCACTGAGCAAAACTGGCCAGGGCTACCCAGCCATTTTCTTTGTCTTGATTTTGATTAAGCCTGAAATGGGCAGTAATACAAAATTGTGTGTTGCTTTTCAAGCATGATATTCAACACAATAGAATGAATATTGATTGGCATAAACATTTGTTAGTTGCCTCCCCAATACCACCTTGAGTGTTCTAGCTATGTAGTCATTGCTCACAGATGGATCGATGAGTTTATCCTATCTCTCATGGTGATTAGTCCAGGGAAAAATCCATGACCCAAGTCAAGTCTTAACAATCAGAGCAAGACTCAACACCAGGGCTTTCGGCTGAACTATGAGGGAGAGCAAAGTTTCTCTTTTTCTGCTAGACCTGAAAAAAGAATCCTATAATTTCAGGGACTACAGGCTGCCATCTTAGATCCAAAAGGGAAAAGCCAACTTACAAATACACCAAAACATGTAAAAGAACCCAAGACATAAAAAGAAACCAGGACCTGGTCACAGTGTATGAGCCCTAATCTAAGCCTCATCTGAAGCCAGCATGTCCACCCCCTATACTATAATTACATCAGCCCATAAATTACTTTTTTTGCTTAAGCCAGTTTGGGATGCATTTTCTGTTATTTTCAATTAAAAGAGTCCCAAGGCATCAATCCCTTTAATTTTCTATTCAGTGTAATATGCTGTTATGAAGATAAGGAAGTAACTAAAAAAAAAAAAAAAAAAAAAAGATGGTAAGTGCATAGAAACAATTGTACAACTTAAATTGTTAAAAAACAAAACAAAAAAAAAACCCCAACAACAACCATTTAACCACTATCCAGAAATAGAAGCTTGTTAACACCCCAGAAGTGCCCCCCACACTTTTTCACAACTGTCTAACCTGACTTTAATATTGTCACTTCCTTTTCTCTGTTTGCCCACCTAAGTATGAGTCCCGACATATTTTAGTTTTGCCTATTCTTGAATTGTACATAAATGGAACCATATCATATGCATTCTTTGGTGACTAGCTGTTTCTGCTTCACATTGCGTTTGAGATTCAGTTATGTTTCACTGCAGTATTACATCATATGAACTAAACATTATTTACTTATTCATTCTGCTATTAATGAAAATTTGGGTTAATGAACACCCAAATTCCAGTTTGGGGCTACTACAAATTATGCTGCTATCAGCATTTTGGAACTTGTCTCTTGGTGCCCAAGTGCATACATTTCTCTTGAAGAGAATTGCTGGGCCAAAGGGTCTATATGTATTCGACTTTCTTAGATAACTCCAACTGTCTTCCAAAGTGTATGCACCAATGTATACCCCCAACAGCAACTGGTGAGAAGTCCTATTGCTCTGTATTCTAGCCTACCACTGGTATTGCCAGTCTTCTCCTAGGGTTTTTAATTTGCATGTCCCTAATTGCTAAGGAGATTGTGTCTTTTCATGTTTATTGGACTTTTGGACTTCCTCTTTTGTGAATTGCTCAAGTCTCTTCCCCAATTTTCTCCTGGGTTGTTTGTCTTTTACTTTTTGTTTTGTAATCCTTTGTATATTCTGAATGCAAGTCCCTCATCAATTATATACGCTACAAAAATCTTCTCTTGTTCTGTAGCTTCCATTTTCATTCTCTAAATAATGAACATAAATTCTTAATTTGTATGATGATTCCTTCAAGCCTGTTTCCCCCCGCTTTACAGAGCCATTGTGTCATAAATCAAGTGTGCCTATCTGAGTAGATCTGTTTCTGAACTCACTCTTCAATTGCACCGGTCTGTCTGTCTGTCCTTGTGCCAGTTCCAAACTGTTTCAATTACTCTAGCTATATAACACGTCTCAATATGTGGTAGAGCAAGTCCTCCCAACTCTTGTCTTGGTTTTGTTTTATTTTCTTCAAAAGGATCTTGGCTCTCTGCATTTCCTTATAAATTTTGGAATCAAATTTGGAATTTCAGCTTTTTGAGTTTCTCAAGATCTCATTGAGACTTTTAGTTTTCGACACAGAGGTCTTGCATATCTTTTATTACATTAACCTAGATATTTTGTTTTTGATGCTATTGCTAATGTTAATTTAAAATTTCTGTTAGTCTTTGAATATGTTAACAGTAAATCTCAAGAGTTCCTGTCCCCAAGAACTTTCAATTCCTTGGGGTTGGGGACAGTCACATAAATGGTTTCAATACAAAGTAGAATGGATTGGTTATGATAAAGGTGGGCCAAGGTTACCATGGAGATACAAATGAGAGGGATTAGCCCATTCTGTGGGGTCATGGGATGGAAGAAAGGGAAAAGCATCCTAAGTGTTGAAACACTGATAGGAATCAGCTAGGTGAGATGAGTGAGGCAGAGAGAGGGAGAACAATCACACATTTCACATATACATTTCAGGGGATGTTACCATGGGACACTTTCTGCCTCAGTGTCAAGTGAGGTACCAAAACAGAGGCCAGCATGGAGGTGACACAAACTCTCCTGCGGGCATAATTTACCAAAGAAATGGGGAAAAAAACTAGTTCCAAGACTCCTGGAGTCCTGTAAGGCAGATGAGGTTATCAATTGGTACAGAATGGGAGCAGAGAGAGGATTTGGGGAAGGTATCTTTGGAGAGAGTTGATGTCAGTACTGCCAAGCAAAGAAGGCATTGTGAGGGCTGCTATCCCCTTCTGCTCTAGTCTAGTGGTAGTGAGACCTTCCAAGAGATAGGATGGGCAATCCATTCTGCTGCTCCTGCACCATGCTGAGCTATGGAAAACTCTCTGGGGCCTCTTGACACCCAATGTGATATATATATACATATATATATACATATATATATACATATATATATATATATATATATATATATATATATATTTGGTCTTTGTTCCTGGTTCCTGGTACAGAGCTTCTAAAACCCTAGGAATTTCCTCATAGGAGTAAAAAGCTCCTTTTCACCTTACCTGAATTTATGCAAATAAGCCAATAGACAGCTTCAGGTTGCTGGCCAGTCACCATACTGTATTCCTTTGTTACCTCCTTGAAGCAACTTAACTATATTGTGAATGTCTTTCTCTCCCTACTATACATACATCACATTTTTATTTTTTTAATTTATTTTTTTAATTCTCACCTGAGGATATTTTTCTACTTATCTTCAGGTAGAGAGAGAGGGAGAGAAAGGGAGAGGGAGAGAAACATCGACGTGAGAGGGACACGTCGACTGGCTGCCTCCCTCTCACATGACCCCAACCAGGGCCAGGGACAAACCACAACTGAGGTACGTGCCCTTGGCTGGAATTGAACCCGGGACTCATTGGTCTGTGGGCCGCATACATCACATTTCTAAAAGCTACATGACCTTCCACTATTTGGATAACCATAACTTATGAATCTTATCTCCCACTGTAAAACACTTAGGTTGATTTTCCTGTTATACAATTATAAACACTGGTGTTGTCAATTCCTATATGAACTCCTTTGTTCACTTGTGCAATTATTTTCATAGGATTAATTACTAGGTGTGAAAATTCTGGTTAAAGAGTACATATATTGTTATCAGTTTTGTAGGGCTGCTGAAACAAAGTGGCTGGCTCAAACCACAGAAACCTATTGTCTCCCAGTCCTGGGATGCCTAAGTCCAAGATTAAGTTGTTGGCAGGTTTTTCCTGTGGGCTGTGAGGGAAAATCTGTTCCATTTCTCTGTCCTAGCTTCTGGTGGTTTGCTGGCAATCTTTGGCATTTCTTGGTGTCTGCTATGTCATTCTATGTCTTAGTCGTCATATGGCATTCTCCCTGTGTTCCTATGTCCAAATGTCCCCTTTTTACAAGGATACGAGTCATATTGGATTAAAGTCCACCCTACTCCAGTATGACCTCTGATGTAATTATTCTATTTCCAGATAAGGTGACATTCTGACATACTAGGCATTAGGACTCCCACATGTGAATTTTGGGGAACACAGTTCAACCTACAATATATCTGTAAGACTTAATATATGTTGCCAAATTTTTAGAGTGCATGTTTGAGAGTCGTAAATGAGGCAGCACTGACAGGACTGGGTGTGACTCTGTCATTGGGGAAGGGATCAGAGAGGAAAAGAGAACTGGGTGATTTCTAAGTATTGGCCACGGGCAACTGAGTAAAATATAGGAGAATTATACTGGGAGAGGGCGTTTGGTCAGTGACGAGTTAGGTTTTAGACAGACTGAGTCTGAGGCATTAGAGAACAGGCAAGTGGAAATGTCTAATCAGTAACTATATATGTGGGTCTGGAGTTTAGGAAAGACACAACTTTGTGAATCATCACACTTAAGTGGAAGCTGAAAGTCATGGGGATACATAAAATCATCCACTAAAATAGCCAAGTGACACGAGATAAATAGAGGACCAAGGACTGCATTCTAGAAGCCTCCATATTGAAGGGATGTTTGGACAGTAGGAAGCTCACAATTGTGACTGGGGAGAAATGCTTCAGGGATGAGGACATAAAGTAATATTCGAAGGACGCATGACTTCAAGGGAGATAAAGAAGCATTCCAAGCTGAGCTTATGGTCTGAACAAAGGACTGGAGAATGTGAATGTGCACAGCAGGGCCTGAAAGTATCTGATCATCTGACATGGCTGGAGACAAAAGTACATGCGGCAGGAGTGGTGGAAATGAGAAAGGGAAAGTAAGTTAGGGCCAGATGTAGGAGGTGTCTTGTGCCTGTGGTTGGTCTGTTACCACTCAGACCCATACCCTGTCCTTTCCTGCTTACCACTCTATCACAGGGTGCTGACCCCTGTACCCACATTTCTCAAGCCATCTTGCCCACTGGCTTCTGGTTAGATTTGGCCAATAGGGGCACAGGTAGCAGACTAGAGGGCAAGAGGAAGGGAGAGGGAAAGTATTTTTCCCCTTCTCTCTTTGCTTTGGGTAGTAGTATCTCTGGCAGTGGCTGTGTCTCCTTCATGGTCCAGCTCTTGCTGTGCAGCCCCTACCACAGCTCCAGCTCTATCTGGAAACTCTGGCTGTACAGTCCATCCAGTGGCACTGGTGGTTTCCTCTTGTAAGTTCCAGATCCTGCCATAGACCCTGCTTCCTGGGCTCCAATGATACCATCTTCTATCCTAGGGATAGTAGAGGCTCCCTGCAGTTGTTGATCTCTGAGATGCCTTACCTTCTCATTTTCAGCTCTGCCAATACTCTATAACGAGTTATTCATATTAAATTCCTTATATTGTTACCAGTTACTTTGCTGTTTGAATAATGCTATAATGAACTAGTTCAGATATGTCTCCTGGTGCATCTATCTGTCCAAGAGTCTCTTTCTAGGGCATATAGCTTGGAGTAGAATTGCTAGACTGCCTTCCTCCAGGTTTGTTTTACACAACAGAAAAGCAAGCCCATGTAAGAATGGATTCCTACCTCACACCAAAGTCAAATTTCAATTTCATATAGATCAAATATGAAAGGTAAACTTAAAAACTTTAAAAGAAAATGTAGACTATCTTTATGACCTAGCTAGGGAAGGATTTCTTATAAAAGAGACCAAAAAAGCGACCCATAAAAGAAAAAAATAAAACATTAAACATCATTAGAATTAAAAACTTCTGTTCAACAAAAGACACAATAAAGATAATTTTTTAAAAAGCATAACTATAACAAGATAGTTGCAATATATATAACGCACAAAAGATTAGTACTCAGAATGTATAAGTAATTCCTAAATAAACAAACAAGGAAAGGACAAACAACCATATAGAAAATAGACAAAAAGACTGTTCACAGAAGAAGAAATCCAAATGCCCAGAACCAGAAAAAAAGCCCTCAGTCTCATCAGTCATCAGGGAAGTAAAAATTAAAGATGTAATGAAAAACCAGTTCAACTCACTAGACTGGCATAAATGTGAAAATGAGACAGTACCAACTTTTGGCAAGAATGTAAAGTGATGTAAACTCACATACTCCTGGTAGGGACATAATTTGGTACAACTTTGGGAAGCAATTTGCTATCACCCAGTAAAGTCAGGTAAGCACATATCATATAACAAGCAATTCTATTCCAAAAGATAAACTAAAAACAAAACAAAACAACAACAACAAAAAAAAACTGTGCAATTTATAGCAAGAGACACCTACAGGAAACTCCAGTGTGTGATGGCCCATAATAGTTACTAAGAAGCAAAAACAGTGGCAAGATTCAAATTTCTATGGACAGTAAAATGGGAAAAAATTGTGATCTATCAATGCCATGGATTTTTAGAGAGCAGTGAAAATACACTACAAGCACACACACAAAATGAATGAATCCCAAAACAGAATGAAAGTAATCACAGAATGCCATATACAATATGGTTTACTTGGCCTAGTTTAAAAAACAGACAAAACTGAGTAATAGTTTAGCATACCTATGTAGTGTGATCTCTAAAGCATGGAAGGGCATGCTTACCACCCAATTCAGGATAATGGCTACCTCTGGGTGGAGATGGGCATGTGATTATGAACTCTAATAAGTCTCTGAGGAAAAGGACAGTGCTTCCCTGGAGTTCACAGTCAAGGACCTGATTTAGTCTGTGGGTTCACAGAAGCCTACCTGAGGAAAGGGCACTGGAGCTGTTAGCTGCAAAACGAGAGAGTTAACTGGAACCATGCTTCTCAAACTGTAGGGCAGATCCCCAAGAGCTGTTAGATATAATGGTATTTGCAGTCAGAGTCAGATTTTTAATTATTATTATTATTTTTTATCCTCACCCGAGGACATTTTTGCATTCATCTTCAGATAGAGCGGGAGGGAGAGAGGGAGGAAGAGAGAGAGAGAGAATTATCGATGTGAGAGAGACACATGGACTGGTTGCCACCCACACAACCCCAACTGGGGCCGGGGACAAACTGCATCCGAGGTACGTGCCCTTAGCGGGAACTGAACCTGGTCTCTCTGGCCCCCGGGCCGACGCTCTAACCGCTAAGCCAAACCGGCCAGGGCCAGATTTTTAATTATTAAAAATACAATTTTATGCAAACAAAAACAAAGAACTAGCCATTGTTTCTGCCCTTGTGTAGGAAAGACATCAATGTTTTTACAACCTCATTCAGATAGAATTTGTAGGCTTTAAATCTTCTTTAATGTAAATCAGACTTGAGAACAAATGATCATAAGTACAAAAACTGGTGGCCAGTAATAAACCTGGAAATATCTGACTCTATACTTCAGGCTAAAAGAGAGACCTTGAAGAGAAGCCCAAACATTTGGAACAAGTTGAGCTGATAGATGATATTAAAAGAGAAACTTGATATTTAGAAAATGCATCATTACTGCCCGGCCGGTGTGGCTCGGTGGTTGAGCACTGACCCATGCACCAAGAGGTCGCTGGTTTGATGCCCGGTCAGGGCACATGCCCAGATTTGTGGGCAAATCCCCAGTGGGGGGCATGCAGGAGGCAGCCAATCGATGTTCTCTCTCATCGATGTTTCTGTCTCTCTCTCCCTCTCCCTTCCTCTCTCTCTAAAATAAAAAAAGAAAAATAAGAAAATGCATCATTACTATGAATGGTGCCAGATGGGTATTCCACTTATTATGGTGATCACTTCATAAGGTATATAGTTGTTTAATCACTGTTGTACACCTGAAAGTAATATAATATTGTATGTCATCTATAATTGAAAAATAAAAAAATAAAATGCATCAGATCATAGCCAATTTAAAGTAGCTGAAACCAAAACAGCCTTAAAAATACACCGGCTAAATGAGCAACTCGAGGTCTCAATAAAGGATGGTTTGGATGAAAATGCCTATCTTCAGGAAAGAATAAATCTGCTTTCACAAGAAGCTAAAGGCTGGAAAGAAAGAATGAGTGAACTTAATAAACAGAAAAAACTTGCCGAAGATGTGATTCTGAGCTGCTGTTTTGGAGAAAAGAACATAGGTAGGATCTTGAAATCATTGTATATAATGAATGCATCAGACAATAGAGATTTTATAGAATGTTAACAAATGGGTCTTTTTATTGAGGTAAAATCCTCATAATATAAAATTCACCATTTTAAAGTTTGCAGTTCACTTTTACTACATTTACAACATGTGCAACCATCCTCACCATCTAGTTCCTAGACATACAGATAGTGGCATGTGTCAGTGATTAGTAACTCAATGAAAAGGGAACCAGCAGAATTATTGAAGAGAGCAAGCTAGTTCAGAGAGAGAGCAGAATCCTAAGTGAGATAGCTGAGAAATGGAAGGATCACTGGAGTAGCTTATTAAAATCAGAACCAAAACCAATAAAAAGCAAGTAGGCAACTAATTAAGTAGTGTTTGAAGTTTCATTTCTCATGGTCATAAAAGCATCATGTCCACCTCAGTTCAAACAGAAGAAACCTGGAAGGAGTAGTACTGTATGTCAGACGTGCTGGCCATTGATTGGAAATAAAAACCAGAATGTCTAAAAAGCAATGCCAATGATGTCTGTGGTTGTTAATTAGAGTCCTAAGGCTGCATTTCCCAGCCTTGTTGAAAAAGCAGAAAATGAGTTAAAACTGATGTCAGAGGTAGAGAACCAAGCAACAAATTTTGGTTTTAAACAGACTACTTGACCAAAATGCAGAATATACAGTTTGTCCTTTTTCCTTAGGGGGCAAAAATGTTTTAATCTGACATCCACAGGTTGCTGTGAAAATGAAATGAAATAATATATCTATGGTGCTTACATGAATAAATAATAGCAGTTATCATTGTTAATTAGGAGTATTATCACAGGGAAATAATGAAGAGAAAAAAGAATTATAGGCTAGATTCACTATACCAAAAAGAGAATAATAACTGTGACTCAAGTCAAAATTGGAGTTATTAAAATGTAATCAAATTCAGAGGGAGCAATTCTAAGAAAAATTTAATGGAGAGAGTCCTGTTATTTTAAAATAAGAAACATTTTAATATTTGAGAACTATGGACTAATTTGGAACTGTTTAATACTTCTTATACATGCTAGTAAAAGTGATAGCATAAAATACATTTGCAGGTGGTAGAATTTAAAATTAATGTAGCTCTGGCCAGTGTGGCTTAGTTGCTTGAGCGACATCCCATGCACCAAGAGGTTGCTGGTTCAATTCCCAGTCAGGGCACACACCCAGGTTGCAGGTTCAGAACCCGGTGGAGGTGTGAACGGAGGCAACTGACCAATGTTTCTCTCTCACATGGATGTTTCTTTCTCTCTCCCTCTCTCTCTCTCTCTCCCCCCTTCCTCTCTCTCTAATATCAATAAAAACATATTTTAAAAAATAAAAATAAAATCAATGTAAATCCAAAGAGCTGAGATATAGATGGAGAAGAAAAAAATGAATGATTTGCTTACTGATAAAATGGGACTACCATTAAGGAATAGAGTGCATAAATGAATAATGAATTAACTAAAATGTTAAGGAGAGAAAAGAGTAATGCTGAGACCTGTCAGGAAGAGAACACCATTAACTATTACTTAATGACACTTCAGGAGAGGCTGTTTGACATACAGGGAGGCCTTCTTCCCTGAGAATCCTCCCTAGTAGACAGAGGCAGGCTTAAGCAAAACCTGATGTCTTTGGAAGAGTTGGTTAGTCCAGAGATAGACATGTGACCTAAGTCAGACCAATTAAGATTTGATCACAGAATTTTAGGATTTGGAGCTAAGTGACACAGAGACTGGGAGTCAAAGTCATATTAATAGAAGTACTCTAGGGATAAAATATGTGGATTTATTGTTAAGGATCTTAAACTTGCCTTGTTTCCTGGTTCAACAACATTCAACTAGTACTCTATATCAGGTAATGTGCCCTCCTAATACCGCCTTTCTTCCCCATCCCCTACTTTTTTTGGTTCAAGCTAGCCTGATTAAGTTTCTGTTATTTAAAACCAGAAATAGCCCTGGCCGGTTTGGCTCAGCGGTTAGAGCATTGGCCTGCGGTCCAGAGAGACCCGGGTTCAGTTCCCGCTAGGGGCATGTACCTCGGTTGCAGTTTGTCCCCGGCCCTGGTTGGTCGTGCAGGTGGCAGCCACTCGATGTGTCCCTTTCACATCAATGTTTCTCTCTCTCTCTTCTTCTCTCTCCCTCCCACTCTATCTGAACAAAAAATAAATAAATAAATAAAACCAGAAATAATATTTCAATACAAATTACTTAAGGTAATATTTACACAGCATCAAGGAAAAAATGTACCACTAAATGGAAATTACAAGTTTATTTCAGTATGAATAATGAGGCTCTGGAAATTCTAGGAAAGATAAACGCATACTTGAGAGAAGTAATAATAGCTATCAATAAAAAGCAAAAACACTAGTCTTCCATTTGGCTTTGTGAACAATATATGATCCTTATACTTCTCATTTTGCAAGTGGAAGATTGATGAAAACTATGTCATAATCTAGCACAGGTCCACAGAATGCTGTTGAAGAACTAATGAATTAAACCCTAGAGACTCTGAGATATAGAATTTTTAAAAATCTTTTTGTTATTCAATTAATTCATTTTAATTAACAAGGATTGACGTCAGGGGAAATTGATTACATCAAGGTCAGGAGGATAATTTTCGGCAAGGCTGCTTCTAGAACCCTGTCTAATGCTCTATGGACATAAACACATTGCTAAAGAAATGTTTCCTGATTATGGGATGTATAATGAATAAAACAATGGTAGCCTGTTCTTTACAGATAGCTTATTGGTGATCAAAGCTTGCTTTGTCATGTTGTAAATGTTTAGATTATAACAGTCTAGACATTTCATTAATATTTGTGGAAGCATGGGAGATATTAATTTATCCATTTATGTGTCACTGTGGATACAAAAAAAACAAATACATGAAAATTGCCCTCATAATGTGAAATACTGCAACATGATTACAATTTGATGCTCTTGTTTAAGATTTCAAATCGAGTGTTGATTAGGCAATATATTATATATATTATACTAAAATTTCATCTCAGAAATAGTTCATTAGTCTAGAATTTGTCGGTAGGGACATTTGTAATTATTTCTCCCATGACTGAGAAGATAGTATCTCCTGTGCACTTGACTTTGGATACAAACAAGCAGCACAGGTTTTATTGTTAACACTGTGCATGGGAGATTGCCTGCAGGGCCCTCTAAGGGGCCTCTTTTAGATCTATACTACAAGAAAATTTTTCCTCTTTTCTTATTTTCCCTATAAAATGATGGCAAAATTAAATGAATCTGGATCTTCTGCCACCGTAATTTATATTAACTTTGAGATGTTCAGTCTACTTAAACAGGTAAAATCAATTTTCTATAATGACTACACATTCTTTTATTATTGGGAGAAATGAACTTATCATTAGAATAAGTAGAATCAAGTCATCATTTTTTCCCTCCTGTTGGTAATTTTTAGATCCTACATTTAAATTAAGCCTGCTGGACTGCCGGTCAAGATGGCGGTAAACGCAGTATCGCGTCCTCCCACAACCACATCAAAGTTACAACTAAACTGCAGAACAATCATCATTCAAAACCACCTGACATCAAGCTGAACGGAAGTCCTACAACTACGAAATTAAAGAAGAAGCCGCATCGAGACTGGTAGGAGGGGCGGAGGCAGACTGGCTGGTCCCACACCCACGTGTGGCGGATAAAAATTAGGAGGGACACCTCGGCTGGTGAGGGGTCCCCATCCCACACCAGGCGCCCAGCTCAGGGTTCCTGTGCCAGGAAGAGAAGTCCCCATAACTTCTGGCTGGAAAAACCAGCGGGAACTGAGGCTGAGGTGGCTGGAGCCCCTGGCAGTTCCTCTTAAAGGGCCCGTGCACGGACTTACTTGGACTCGCTCCCTCCAGGCTCCAGTGTGGAGGTGGCAGCTTGAAAGGCGCCAGAATCATATGGGGAAGAACTGAGCTGTGTGGCATTGGAGCAAGGGCTGGAGAGGCAGCTTTCTCCTGGACAGACGTGCTATCAGAGGCTTTTTTTCCTTTGGTGAGCCCTTCCCTGGGCAGGCAGACACCGCCATATCTGGGACTCCAGCTACCTGGCTCACACTGTTTGCCCTGCCCTGGTGATTCCCTGAGGCCCCACTCCACCCAACTTTCAGGCCCACCCAAGCTGTTGCCAGTTGCTTTACCATAGGATTGGCCTGTCTTGGATCCTGCTTCAGCTATTCTTAAATTCTTTCAAACAAGCAGCATCTGGTCTCAGCTAGCCCCATACCTCTCGCTAAGTAATACATAGAAACAAACACAGGAAGGCAGCCAAAATGAGGAGACAAAGAAACAGGTCCCAAATGAAAGAACAGAACAAAACTCCAGGAAAAGAACTAAGTGAAATGGAGTTAAGCAACCTAACAGATGCAGAGTTCAAAATACTGCTTATAAGAATGCTCAATGGTCTTAGTGAGGACCTCAAGAGCATAAAAAAGGACCAGTCTGAAATAAAGGATGCACTAACTGAAATAAAGAATAGTTTACACAGATGCAATAGTAGAGTAGGTAAAGCCAAGAAGCAAACCATCAATTTGGAATATATGAAGCAAAAAAACACCAAATCAGAACAGCAAAAAGAAAAAAGAATCCAAAAAAATGAGGATAGTGTAAGGAGCCTCTGGGACAACTTCAAGGGTGCCAACATTCGCATCTTGGGGGTGCCAGAAGGAGAAGAGAGAGAACAAGAAATCGAAAACCTATTTGAAACAATAATGGCAGAAAACTTCCCTAACTTGGTGAAGGAAACAGACATACAAGTCCAGGAAGCACAGAGAGTCCCAAACAAGATGAACCCCAAGAGGCCCACACCAAGACACATCATCATCAAAATGTAAAAGGTTTAAGACAAAGAGAGAATCTTAAAAGCAGCAAGAGAAAAGCAGTTAGCTACCTACAAGGGGGTTCCCATAAGACTGTCAGCTGATTTCTCAAAAGAAACTTTGCAGGCCAGAAGGGAGTGGCAAGAAATATTCAGAGTGATGAAAAGCAAGAACCTACAACCAAGATTACTCTATCCTGCAAAGCTGTCATTTAGAATCGATGGCCATATAAAGAGTTTCCCAGACAAAGAAAAGCTAAAGGAGTTCATCACCACCAAACCATTATTATATGAAATGTTGAAGGGTCTTCTTGAAGAAAAAGATAAAAAAACATGAACAAAGAAAACGGCAATAAATACATATCTATCAACAATTGAATCTACAAACAAAATGAACAAGCAGAACAGAGACATTCTCATAGATACAGAGAACTTCTTTGGGTACCAGATGGGTGGGCGCTGGGGGGATGGGTGAAAAAGGTGAAGGGATTAAGAAGTACAAATTGCTTGTTAGACTGACAAACCTCAAAGGGAAGTGGGGGTAGGGGGGTGGGAAGAAATAAACCAAAGAACTTATATGTATATATGCATAACCAATGGACACAGACAACAGTGTGGGGAAAGGCAGGAGGGGGGCAGGAATGGGGAGGAGGGGGGCAATGGGGGAAAAATGAGGAACATTTGTAATACATTCAACAATAAAGATAAGTTAAAATAAATAAATAAATAAATAAATAAATAAATCCTGCTAATTTCAGGCTTAAAATTAAGTTCCAGAGATCTAGTGTACAACTTTGTGCCTATACTTAAACATAGTGTATTGTACACTTAAAGTTTCTTTTAAGAGACTAGGTCTCATGTCAAGTGTTCTAATCCAATAAAAATAAGCTTATGTCATATACATGCTTTGTTTTCAAAATAAAAAAATTAATTGCTTTATTCTTAATTATAAAAATAATACAGAGACTTCCAGTTCTGGGACAACATGGAATAGTTGCACTTCTTCCCATTCCTTCTGCTAAGCATAGCTAAATACCATGGATGGTATTATGAAACAAATATAAGAAGATTCTGAAAGGTGGAGAGAAGGCAGATTGGCTAATTACCTCAAAAGATAGGGCAGTAAGTTCCCCAGGTTTTCTTTTTGCATCATATTTCTCAGACTGGGTGCTGAAGATGTAGGCAACCAGAAATGTCAGCCAGCACAGACAGAAAAAGCCCCCCCAAAGCCTGCTCTCTCTAGACAGAGGACCAGGAAAGGTGTAGCCTAGCAAGGGAGAAAACATTCCATTAATAACCACTCGTGCATAAGAGTTAACATGGGAGGCCTGAGCCTGCTGTCCATACAAAGTCCTGCTTGTAAGATTGGCCCTTGGCTGGCATCTGGGAACTTTACTGATAAACAGTGCCCTGTACTGATATTAACATTTTCCTAAATGATAAGTGTGTCTCACTGTGCCTAGACTATTCCTGCAAATGATGTGGTTTATGCGGCACACCTATCTTCCTTCTGGGAGTCTGGAATTGGTGGTAGGCAGTCGTATGGTACCTATATGTATATAGTACCTATATGACTAGCCCTCCACAAAAATCTTGGACACTGAGTCTCTAATGAGCTTCCCTGGCAGACAGCACTTCATACCTGTTGTCACAATTCATTGATGGAAAAATTAAGTGTATCCTGGGTGATTCCACTGGGAGAAAACTCTTGGAATCTTGTGCCTGGTTTCCTCTGGACTTCACTCCACAAAGCTTTTCTATTTGGAGATTTTGCTTTGTAACCTTTAGCTATATATACATCTTATCTGTGACTACAACTATATTCTGAGTCCTGTGAATCCTCCTAGTGAATCATTGAACCTGGGAGTGTTCTTTAAGACCCCCAACACCTTGTCATATGCCAACCACATATCACAGAAAAAGTAGTAGTCCCACTCTCACCTATGTCAGCAATAGCCCAGTGGGAAGCCTAGACTTTCACCCTTGCCTGGCTATGATAAGGTTCCCCAGCGCCCCTGCCGGGATAGTGTCAGAGAAGGCTGAGTGGAAAGCCAGAACTTTTACTGTCTTCCAGTGGTAATGAGTTGCCTTCGCCACCTCCCACAATGTCAGTGGAGGCCAAGTGGGGAGTAGTGATGAGGCACCCCTTTACCTCCCAACCATGGTGTTATCAGTGGAAGCCTGGTGGGGAACCTGAACTCCCGCCCCTGTACAACAGTAATGACATGTCCTTTCCTGCCCACATGGGGTGTCAAAGGCCTAATTGGAAACCTGGACTTCTACCTCAACCAGGAAGTTAGGTGACATCTCCTGTCCTTTACCAATAGTGTCAGAGAAGGTCTGCTGAAACAGAAGATTTGAATAAGATTTGTAGTATCATAATGTAATAATGCCCCAAGTGGTCAGGATACAATAGAAAAGTACTTCCCATACTACCATACTGACAACTAAGAAAATTTCAGTTTGAATGAGAAAAGACAACCAACAGATGCCAACACTAAGATAAGATGATGGAATTATCCAATGAGATTTTCTGTAAGCCTTTCTAAAAGAGATTTTCAAACTTTTTTCATCTCACGGCACACATAAATTAATTACTAAAATTCTGCGGCACACCAAAAAATATATTTTTTGCCAATCTGACAAAAAAAAAATAGGTATAGTTTTGATTCATTCACACCAGATGGCTATTGCTGTGTTGGCTGTTGTCTTTTTTTAATTTGACAATCTAAGGGAAAAGAGGTCAGTGCCCCAACTAAACAAGTCAGGTATTGCATGTTTTAAAAATTCTTGTGGCACATTGGTTGAAAATTGCTGTTGTAAGGTATGTGAAGAAAAAGACCCTGTCCGATTTATTCATCATTATAGTCTCAGAGCCTAGCATGATATTGGCTGAAGCAGGTATTCAATAAATATTTGCTGAATGGATGAATAATGAGTGAATAGAATGTCATGGAATGAGAATATATAGTAATACATATTATACATATAATAAATACATATCAGTAAATGATTACCATTTCTATATGACTGGATGCACAGAAAAGTTTTGAAATACACACCAAAATGCTCAGAGCACCGTAGGATACACTCAGTATTTGTTAAATGAACAAATGAAATCATAGTGAGAAACTGCCACAAATGTTCTGAAATACACAATTATAGATTGTGTCAAGTTCAGGCATTTGTTTGAAATACCCAACTGTGAAAGGGAAGGATAGCAAGATACCATGTCTATCATTGGTGAAAATGAACCAGTAGAGAGCATGAGGTTAAAATAAAAGAGGAAGAGAGAGGGATACTGGATTTATAGAAAGCTTCCTGAGAAGGAAGGAGCCAGAACACAAATACAAGGGTTGCCTTCAGGTAGAAGGAAACTGCCACACTGCAAGAGAAGCAAAAGAAGTGAGGACATGTACAGATATAACTTTGCAGATTTAGAGGTCTGAAGTTGAGGCAATTCATCTTTGAGACCTATTTTCTTGGCAAAATGTGAGATATCATCTGCCAAGAGCAAGGATGTAAACTGGAAAATCTGAAGTTTGAGGAGAGTTGAGGTCATTTGAGAAAGGAAGTTGAATAGAAAAAGGTAGTAAACTTGCCAGGCTGAATTAAGGGCCTGTAGAGTCTGTCCCTGAGGCAGATTCTGTCCATTTTCAACTCACTGATTGCAGCCAGGGAAAAGGCAAGGTAACAGATATTAGAACAGAGAAACAAAGTGCTACAGTGAATTAAATTTAAAAAAAAAAAAAAAAGAGGATTGTTTTTCAACTGGAAGGAGAGGAAGACAATGGCCTGAGAGAGAAAAGGAAGAAAGCAGGTCAGGGAAGATGGAGATAAAAGCAGAGGCGGTGGATTTCTGGCTGGGGTACAGGAATGTCCTTTTGTTTTCCAATCCAAAAAGGTCAGTGATAGTTTATCATCTGATTTTGTGAAATTGGTTCCATATTTATTTTAGTCTTTTAGACCTGACAATCTATCAAAATCCTATAAAGGGATTCCCAGGAACCTTTAGTCACTGCAGAGAAGTATGAGGCACAAGGATGTCCTCCATGCATTAGAAGAGAGGCTCTAGTGCAGTGCTTCTCAACCTTCCTAATGCCGGGACCCTTTAATACAGTTCCTCTTGTTGTATGTGGGCGTATCCGCATGTGGGCGGACCCGCCTGGAGACAGATAGAGGAGCAGTGTCTTGGTTCCTAAGCCCATCGGAAATATGTGTTTTCCGACGGTCTTAGGTGACCCCTGTGAAAGGGTCGTTCAACCCCCAAAGGGGTCTTGACCCACAGGTTGAGAACCACTGCTGTAGTGAGAAACAAGAGGCAGAAGTTTAATTTTTCTCTTCTTATCGGTAGTTGTGAGTTACTGTGAGCCCTCTCTTAGGTCCACTTTGTGTTCATTCCTAGTTACCAAGCGTCCAGTTTTTATATTCAAACTGATATCTTTCATCTACTCCAAGTGTTTTGTTAACATTTTTAAATTCATAAACATTTAGCTAAACAGAATGGACTTGGAGGAACTGAGATCTGAGCAAAAGATAACTTAAAAATCATCTGTTAATGGACCATTTGTCCAAAATACTCTGCTACCATTTCTCTGAGAAATACTACTTACTGTCCAACACTTGAAAATTATTAAATTATCTGTTCTCTAGTAATACCAAACTTATCAACCCTTTGTACAATGGCTATTCCATTATTGAAAAGAACCTCATTATGAATCCTGTTGCTTAGAATTAGTGAAGCTTCAAAGTTTTAGTTGATTTCAATGATTAACAAAGACAAGCTTCTTTAATCACAACAACAAAAAATATAAAGTGGCCAAGAAGCTGATTAGCATGTGAACAAGGCAAGGAAGAAATTAGTTGAAAGAAAATTATAATTCATTCTAGGGTCCAGTCCCTTGCCTTTTGACCATTTCTTTGTCTGGATTGCTAATGCATGATTTTTGTACAAATTCTTTTAATTTGGGGGTTCCTTTCCTTGTTTCTATTTATTTATTTTTAATTTTTTTCTTTATTGATATTAGAGAAGAGAGAGGGAGAGATAGAAACATCGATGAGAGAGAACATAGAATGGCTGCCTCCTGCATGCCCCCCACTGGGGATTGGGCCCACAACCTGGGTATGTGCCCTGACCTGGAATTGAACCAGCGACCTCTTGATGCATAGGTGGATGCTCAACCACTGAGCCACACCAGCCCGGCTTGTTTTTATTTTTTTAAGGAAAGACGGCATATATTTTCTAAAAACACTCTGTTTTTTAAAAAGAGCAGATATTAATGCATTATTAGTGCAATAAAACTTACGAAAAGATAGAGGGAAAGAGAACATAAAACAGTGTGTATCATAATTAAAACATTGTTAACAAAGAAAACTTGGCTCTTTGCTTCCCCTTCCATAACAACCAAAAAGACAACATGAATGTTACATTGATGTCAAGTAGAAGGCAAAATACAGGTAATCCGAGGACTGGGTGCATATTCTTATTTTTGCGGTTTCCCTTCCTTTTCAAAACCTAGGTTTTGTTTAGCCTTATGGACAACAACCTAGCAATTTTTGTTTTGTTTTGTTAATCCTCACCCGAGATTATTTTTCTATTGATTTTTAGAAAGAGGGAGGGAAAAAGAGGAAGAGAGAGATGTGACATCCATCACTTGCCTCCCATAGGACCCCTACCAGGGCAGGGATCAAATCTGCAACCCAGGTACGTACCCCTGACGGGAATCCAACCCGGAACCCTTCGGTCCGCAGGCCAACGCTCTAACCGCAGAGTCAAACAGACTAGGGCTATTTATTTAAATTTACCGGCTAGCAAGTGATGCACGTTGGGAGTTCGCTGTACTAACCAGACAGGGGCCGCTCTGGATTTCCATTCAAGTCTGGAATTCATTGGTCCGGATTTGTAATTGGCTTTCCTCGCATTCGGCGGGAAGGCAGAATGGAGGTGGGGATGGGCGGGTGGAGATACAATTTGACACAATGCGATAAAAATCTCCAGGGCAGCTCTTAACATTGAGATTTGCTTCCTTGGTTCTCCGAGTCTCGTCGGCCTGCCCCTTCCCTTTCCCAACAACCTTGTTTCCCCCCTCGACTAGGTAAAATGGGTACATTTCTAAGCTGAAAACTAGTGTTGGTGGCCCCTGGTACCAGGGAAGGATCTCAAGTCCTCGGTCCTCAAAGGTCACCTGTCAGGCCTCATTCCGAACAGGGGCAAAGCCAACGAGTCCTAGTCCTGAGTTCCACGACGATATCGGCACACTTGGGGAGGCCAGCGCGTCCCCCGGACCCACCTCAGACTCGGCGAAACGACCCCCGAGACGTCTTACCCCCCGAAACACCCTCCTAGCGCGAACCCCACTAACTGGCGCATGCGCAGCACAAGCGCGGGCCGTCAGCCATCCAGGGATCGTCGGCATCTGCACCGTGGTCACAGCCTCGGAAAGGCCTGGCTCCCTCGGCACCTTGAGGAAATCCCTGGCAGCAGCTATCTAGCATGACTATCCGAAAAAAAAACCAAGGGAAACAGCTATGCAGTCTCCAGCGCATTTCCGTTTTAAACCCTGACTTCCGGTTCGTCAGCCGGTTCCTGTCCCTGCCTTTCACTTCCGGTGCCTTCTGTTCCGCTGCGGCAGGTTCCCGCGTCCGCTGCCGACGGTCCCGCCGCGGTCCAGGTGAGCGGGGACTCGGGGCACCCTGGCGTGCTGCCCGCGGAGACGCCCTGGGGACCCGGAGACCGCAGCTTTGCTGTGCGCCGGACTCCACTGCCGCGGCCGCGCCGGGCTGGGGGCTACTCGTGGGCGCCCCGGGCCGCGTCTGCCCCGGGCCGCCGCGCAGGCCGCCGGCCCTGCCCCGCGGGTCGCAGGGGCCGCCGCCCTCCCATCCAGCCTCCTCGCCCGGGTGTAGGGCTTCCCGCGCCCCAGTGGGCTTTGTGTCCCCACTTCATTCCTCCCTCTGCTGGGGTTTGAGCATCTCCACCTCCCCACTTTCCCTGTTGACACTCTGGCCCTCTCGGACTTAGGGGTCTCTACCTGCTTTCTAGGCTGTTGCATACCAGTCCCTTCCCACAGCTCTGCTCTGCCTCTCAGTTGCTGCTGTTGTGCTGTCCTGGCTAGAGTTGACAGTAGTCCTCTTTTTCTAGGCTTGTCGAAAAGCTAATCCCCCTCCCCTAAATTTCCAAGATGTTAATTTTTGCTGCTGTTACTTTTTAGTTGTGTGGTCTTAGGCAACTTGTTTTACTTCTTTTTGAGTTTTCTAATCTGTATAATAATATTAACACTGTGTTTCAGTTTGATTCAAGAAGGTCCATTTGGCTTTTTATTGAGGATCATAATGTTAGAGCAAGTTCATTCTAACATGAAATACATTGCTAAAGTAACACACTTTATTTAAAATTTTAGTAGAACAGGTTGTAAAAATAAGAGTAAATATAAGTGAATTTGTGGTGCTCTCTTTATACATACATATATATATATATATATATATATATATTTTTTATCCTCACCCGAGGACATTTTTTTTTTTGCATTTATCTTCAGATAGAGGTGGAGGGAGAGTGGGAGGGAGAGAGAGAGAGAGAGAAACATTGATGTGAGAGAGACACATGGAGTGGTTGCCACCCACACCACCCCAACTGGGCCAGGGACAAACTGCAACGCAGGTACGTGCCCTTAGTGGGAACCGAACCCCGGACTCTCCCATCTGCGGGCCACGCTCTAACTACTGAGCCAAACTGGTCAGGGCTGTGGTGCTCTCTTTTAAGGGGCATGTTGAAGACACCTTACACCTTAAGTTTTCAAGTTACTTTTGCATGTTAAGATTCAGAATTTGCCTTCTTTCTTGCAGTTGGTTGTAATACATGAAGAGTACAATCGAAGGCTTCAATAAATAAGTGATAACCTTTGGAAATACCAATACTTTGATATTAGAAAATCCAGTTCTCTGACCTGTGAGGGGAACAAACTTACGAAAACTGGTAGAAAGCTTTTTGGGGGAGAAGGCCTACTTGCTGTTGTTGAAGAGAATAGCAGGTGCTAGCTCATCTTTGTACACTTATATATGTGCCTGTGGATTTTGTATGTATTGATCTTTGATGTCTGTAGGTCCATTTCTAGAGTGACAGTGGTGGTGTTGGGAAAAAACATGAAATTTAGTCAGAAGACCTGTTCTGTTATCAGCTACAGGGCCATGAACAGATTACATAACTTCTCTGAACTCCCATTTCCTTAATTGTAAAAGTGGGACAGTTCTTATCAAACAACCTTGTTAAATGAGATAGTCTCCATAAAAACTATCCAATCTATTAGATATGAAACAAATAATGGCAATTTACTATTTATTTAGCACAGTGCTTGGAATACTTGAGTTACAGGTTTGTTTGTTTTTTTAAATTTTATTTAACCAATAGTTATATAATGCTTACTATGTGCCAAGTACTATGTGATTTATAAATATGAACTAATTTAATCTTCATAAGAACCCTAAGATGTAGGTAGTATTATCATCTCTGTTTTGCAGATGGGGCAGCCTAGGCACTGAGATTCAAGTAACTTCCCAAAGTCAAATTGTTAATAAATGAGAGAGCTGGGACCTGAAGCCAGATAATCTGGCTCTAGAGTTTGTGCTCATAATGACTCACTCTTCTCTCAAATGTAACATGAACAGTGGTCCATCATGGAGAAACTTGCCTGTAGCACAAACCGGATCAAACAGAGAGGGAGGAATAAGGCAACTCATTATTTCAGCTTTCCAGTTGAACAGAGAGAATCTGATAGATTATGAGGACGTTGTAACTCTAAGCCCCAAATTGGGAGGGTGTGGGAATTTTAACTTTGAGTCCTAGTAACTTTTGGCATTCTGGTAACATTACTCTTAAGAAAATCCTATTTCTCTATCATCAAGTTGTAAAATAGAACACACACTGCACAACTTATGAAACTTAAAGTTACAGATTTAGATACATCTTTGATATATTTATTTTAACTTGTGTATTTGTATATGCCTTTCTTTTAGGTATTTTTTTCTGAACAGAAGCTGCATCAACATATGTTTCAAGGATGGCTCTCCCTATCATCGTAAAATGGGGTGGACAGGAGTATTCAGTGACCACACTTTCAGAAGATGATACTGTGCTGGATCTCAAACAATTTCTCAAGACCCTTACAGGAGTGCTACCAGAACGACAGAAATTACTTGGACTTAAAGTTAAAGGTAATTCTCTCCTCGTGTCAGATTTTTTGCACTGATATGAATTTTTACATTAGCTATTCATTTTCTTTAATAAGTCCCCTTGGGAGATTTCTTTGATAGAGCTGTTTCTAAAATTGTTTTATGAAATAAGAAAGAATATTAAATGTGACTTGAAAATACCACTAGGATTAAGATTACTTTTGATTCTTCTGGTAGTTGGTGTTTGCTTGTTAAATGTTTGGCACAGAAGTCCCAGGTAAAACAGTGTAAGTTTTGACATCTGCCTTTTAGCACAACCTTTACATTATTGCTCGGGCCTTATACTCTCCCCAAATTATCTCTCCTGATTTGAACACGATGATTTAAAATGATGATTAGCTATTATAGGCATTGTTCATATCCAGTCTAAAAGGGACTTTCATGGTGTCTATGTTTGTCATATCATTGAAGGGTATGTTTTGAGTAGTATTAAATCTATAGTTATCTTAGGTACGCAATTTTCAAGACTTTCTGGAAAAAAAAATCTTCATCATGAACAACAAAACAAACCATGAATTTATTTTGTTTAGTGAGTTGAATAAGGGTGTTCCTTAAGACATAGTTGGGGAAAAATCAAACCTTAGTGTGTTAGAAATTCCTGATTCAGCAGTAACAGTTTGTTAGTTTAAGAAAGGGAAGAAAAACAAAAACTGCTGTGGGATCTGTACCGAACCTTTTAATGTTAGGGTTTTGTGTAATGGATAGTGAAACCAGCACCTGAACTTTAGTGAGAAAACAGTCATTTGCTTGTATTGTAGGCAAACCTGCAGAAAATGATGTTAAGCTTGGAGCTCTCAAACTGAAACCAAATACTAAAATCATGATGATGGGAACTCGTGAGGAGAGCTTGGTAAATGTTTACTTTTGTTACCATTTGTCCCTTTGAAGATATTATGATTTATATTACACTTGTATCCTAGTTTAAATTGTAAAATTTTCAGTTTAGCAGTCAATGAAAAATAAAAGCTGCACAGTGAATGTGATATTAACTCAGCAGAAAACAAATACTGAGGAACTTTTTAGTATATGGTTAGCTGTAAGTATAGTAGTAGTGCAAATGGTCAAATTTAACATGACAAATCTGCCCAGTGAATATTTATAACAAATTATAAAGTGAAAATTTTCCCACAGTGTGTGCTTAAAAAAAACTTTTGAATTCAATCTCTCGTTTGCGTTTTATACTATGCATGTATTTGTTATGTTCAAGATAACATGGTAAAAGAAAACATTTTCATCTTAATAGGAAGATGTCTTAGGTCCACCTCCTGACAATGATGATGTTGTCAATGACTTTGATATTGAAGATGAAGTAGTTGAAGTAGAAAATAGGTAAGTGCTTTTCACTATCAAAGGAAACTGGTCGTAGTGTGAGAAAAAGTGAATGTTTCATCTGATTTTATTTTTCCATTAGGGAAGAAAACCTACTGAAAATTTCTCGCAGAGTAAAAGAGTACAAAGTGGAAATTTTGAATCCACCCAGGGAAGGGAAAAAGCTTTTGGTACTAGACGTTGATTATACGTTATTTGGTAAGTTGGCTAAAATTGTGTTTCATCTTCTGTTATCTACAACTTTTTTCCTTTTGTTTGTTTATTTTTTCCTTTCAATATGAAATATTTGAAAGCTTTTCTTATTATTACAAAAGCAAATCATTCATTGTAGGAAACATAAGAATAAAAAGAAGTTATCTAATCCTGAGACCCAAAGATGACCACTCTTATACTTATATTTTTGTGTATCTTCAAGGGTGTGTTTCTATGTATATCTTTATTACTTTTGCTTAATGATATATTGAATATCACTAATATTCATTGTGAATTAAACATATTTTTTGTCACACAGAATTCTAGTGCATCATAATTTAACCAAGTCATTCCCTATTAACATTTAAATTTTTATGAGGATTATTTAAAAATAATTTTTGATATTTTATCCCTAGTTTTCTATTTAATTATGTTTAGGGCAGATTCTTGAATTTAAAATTTCTCATGTCAACAGAAAAAGAAAGCTGTTCATTTCATCCTCTAATATTGTCAAGAAATGATTACTTAACTCCTGATATTAGGATGAATTTACTTACCTCTATCCTAAACTTTAAGTATGTGTTATAAGTTAATGTACGTTTATTTTAAAATTTGATTATAAGTTAATTGGACCTGTCGTTTTGGTGAAATGTGATTATATCTGGAAGGTGAATGGCTAAAAGTGAGTATAAATCACCCTAGTCTGTTTTTCATATTATAAAGTAACATTTACACTTTAGAAACTAGACGGCAAAAAAAATTTATACTTTACTATATAAGCCTGAGTTCTGGCTATTGCTCTTCACAAATTGAATACAATTGGTCAGTTAAAATTGGATCACAAGGGTATTAAATTCTGTGCTTTGAAGACATTTCTTTGTCAGCCAATGTAATTCATTCTGAAGTAGCTTGCATTTGAGTGTTTATATTACTTTTCCTAAGTTTAATTGGTATTAGGTACTTGTCCAGTATAATAAACTAATAATCATCTATAACTGATTTTCTTTTAGACCATAGGTCTTGTGCAGAGACTGGGGTAGAATTAATGCGGCCATATCTTCATGAATTTCTAACGTCTGCATATGAGGATTATGACATTGTTATTTGGTGTAAGCTATTTATATATATATTTTTTTGGATTTGCATGGAAATAAAGTTGCTCTTTATTTGTTTTAGCAAATTTTTAATAATCATCTTTGACTTTCTTGCATCACAATATAAACTTATACATTTAGTTTCCAGATACCACTGAAATAGTTAAATATAGGAAGAGAGTAGATTATGGTGTCAGAATAAAAATGGCCTTATTTTCATAAGACACCTCACCCTTGATTAGGAACGTTTCTTTCTGATCTTTACTATAGAATCTTTCATGTTTCAGGATATTGTTGCTTTCTTTCTTCATCACTCTAGTTTCAAAATACTTGGAGAAAGATATGTATTTTAAAAATCACAGTGATGTGGTTCTTCAGAAGTAAAGAAAGGCAATGTGAATTTACTTAAGGAAAATTAATGAATGGACTAAAGCAGTGTAACTCAAATTGTGGTCTGTGGACCATTCCAGGAACTTACAGGTCTGTGATAAGATAAGGTAATGAGTTTGCTTTGAAAAGTAAGTTTACTATATTACTGAGCACCCTGTTTAGTTCACTTGACAAATTTTTTGTGGCAAGACTTTCTTGAAAAGGGAAGCACTGTATTGATTTACATCTCACCTCCCCACAAACATTTAAAGTTGCCTCTGGCAATATCATAAGCAGAGAAGATCTATCCTGATTGTAAATTAAATAAAATCCAATCAATTAAAGATGCTACAATTAATTGTACTAGGTTTTTTTTTTCTTCTTTTGGTTAATCTTCAACCTCTGATATTTTTTTCAATGATTTTTAGAGAGAGTGGGAGGGAGGGAGAGAGAGAGAGAAACATTGATGTGAGAGAGAGACATTGATTGGTCCTCCCACACATGCCCGGACCGGGGACAGGGATCAAACCTGCAACCCACGTACGTGCCTTTGTCTGGGAATTGAACCCATGACCCTTCAGTGCTCAGGCCGACACTTGAACCACTGAGCCACACCAGCCAGGGTTGTACTAGATTTTTGATGAGAGGCCACATAGTTGTATTTCAGTTTGTAAATTTCCTTTGTACTTTTCTTGTAATCAGAGTATCTCCATTGTTCAGTAATAATATGAATTCACAGCCATTAAGATTAATTAAATGCATAATTTCCTGGTTTGTAAGACACAGAAGAAAGCTTCCTGGGAAACAAATTTTTGTTTAGTAACTCTGATATCTGAGATGACAATTGAGAAAAAAGTTTATCCTCTAAATGTTATTAAAGTAGACTTAGAAATATAGAGAACTTTTTACAATAATAATGTTTGTTTATTTTTATTTATTTATTTTTAAAAGATTTTAAAATTGATTTTTAAATGCCCCCTACCAGGGATCGAGCCTGCAACCTGGGCACGTGCCCTGACTGGGAATTGAACCAGCAACCTTTCAGTGCTCGGGACAGTGCCCAACCAATTGAGTCACACCAGCCAGGGCACAATCATATGTTTAAAATAAATTATTTTATAAATTATGAAATTTCATGTTAATACTGTATGTTGAAAAGGGCACCTCATTTTGGAGCTAAATAGAGTAAGGTTTTAATTCTGGCTGTGTCTTTACTATGTGATACTGGGCAGGTCAGTTAATCTGTCTGAGCCTTAGTTTCCTCATCTGAGAAATGAAGATGAGTAAACCTATATTACAGGGTAGTTGTAAGAATTTAAATATCGGTATAGCACCTAATACTATGTTTGGCATAGAATAGTTACTTAGTAATTATAAACCCTTTTTATTAGCTATGGATGTTTTTGTTTTTCATCTGAAAATCATAAACCCAAAATATATACTGAATTAAAAAAACTTTTTTTCTTTTCCTCATGATTATTGTCATTGTGGATACATCAGTCTCTAAAATTTTAGTTCAGCTGGCCAGTTTTGCATGGAAGGTGATTCTTTTGGTTGTTGTGTTTATGTGTGCTAAAAATGCTTATTTTGAGACTGCAGGTACCTTTATTGCCCTTAAAAAATACACATACACACACACTTTAAGTAATTGAATTCCTTTTTCCCTTTTTAAACATTTTGCTGGGTAATACCCTTTTGGTTTAGTCCAGTAATTTGAGACCAGGAGGGCACATAAAGGTGAGGATTTATGTTTTAATATCAGTGATCTCAAAACTGGTTGGTGTCGGATAATAAGCAGATACATAACATGAATTTAGTTGTCTCAGACTCTCTGTTAAAGCTGCTAGACTAAATGAGCATTGAGTTTGCTGAGCCTGGCAGAATTTATTGAACCTAGCTAATCTTTAACATTAACTTTTTTTTTTTTTTTTTTTTGAGAGAGAGAAACATCTAGGTGAGAGAGAAGCATGGATCCTTTGCCTCCTATATGTGCCCCAACTAGGGATCGAACCCAAAACCTAGGCATGTGCCCTCACCGGGAATCAAACCTGCAACCTTTTGGTATTCTAGAAGACCCTCCAACCAACTGAGCCACCTGGCAGAGCTTTAACGTTAACTTTTGTTTTTTGTAATCCTCACCCAAGGATATTTTTCTTTTTTAATTTTTTTTTTCTTTATTGATTTTAGAGAGAGAGGAAGGGAGAGGGAGGGAGCTAGAAACACGATGAGAGAGAACATTGATTGGCCACCTCCTACATGCCCCCCACTGGGGATGGGACCCACAACCTGGGCATGTGCCCTGACCGGGAATCAAACTGGCTACCTCTTGGTGCATGGGTTGATGCTCAACCACTGAGCCACACCAACCAGGCCTGAGAATATTTTTCCGTTTATTTTTAGATAGAGTGGAAGGGAGAGAGAGAGAGAGAGAGAGAGAGAGACAAAGAGACAAACATTGATGTGAGAGAAACACATCGATTGGTTGCCTCCTGCACGACCCCTACCAGAGCCAGGGATTGAACCCAAAATGCAGGTATGTGCCCTTGACTGGAATCAAACCTGCAACCCTTCTGTCCTCAGGCTGACGTTCTAACCACTGAGCCAAACCGGCCAGGGTTTAACGTTAACTTTTGACACATAATATTAATTTGCTTATATTGACATACATACTTGTGCATTGCCTGAATAGAAGAAAATGGGGATCCAGACACCCTATATTTAAGTTTGGAACTGATAGAGAATAGTATCAGGCTTTTTTAAAGAAGAATTTAGGTCTTGGTTTATAAATTTCCTAGATTCAGAGTTCTTTTGAGAATTGGTTACCTGTATCTTTTAGGTAAAAGTAGTTGTTTAAATTTTATTCTGTCTTAAAGACATACTAAAATAAGTTTATTTTTATAAATACTTATAGGAAAATTACCATAAATGTGTAATTTTTTGAACTTTTAGTCTTAGTTAGAAAACTATACAGAAGAAAGTTTTTTAAATGACATTCAAGCTTTTTATATATCTTATATTGTTATTCCTCATGTTTTAGCTGCAACAAATATGAAGTGGATTGAAGCTAAAATGAAAGTAAGTGTCAGAAAACAATCCATTTAAGAATGTTTTGAAACTGCATTTGTCTTTTTTAAAGTTTCTAATTGGATTAGCTGTATTTTCATTAGGGGCATGTGGTAGATAAATAAACAATATTAGGAATTAGAGGTGTGTTTAAAATCTGATGGTCGATTGTATTGAATACCTTTGTCTTTTTCAAGAAAAAGTATAGCAGAGCTCCCCCTTTCTCTTCCCTCTCATTTTACTATGGTGCTTTTTGTCCTTCTTTTATTCTGGTGTGTGATACTTAAAGGAGTGACACTCTTCTAAAATAATGAATTGGGAGGTAATTTGTCTCTAGTTTATTTCTTTGGACCCTTTATTGACTTAGCTAAATGAAACTAAAATACTTGCCAGTTAAGCAAGAGGTGGTGGCCAGGGAGGTAGAAAGTTGGCATTATGGGAAATTATAGCTTGCAATATTCAGAAAGCTTGGAATTTTCCACATTATTATATTTTAACCACATGAATATTTGTATTTATAGGAGCTGGGAGTGAGCACAAATGCAAATTATAAGATTACCTTCATGTTGGACAGTGCTGCTATGATAACAGTGCATACGCCAAGGAGAGGATTAATAGATGTAAGAAGTCATATTTAAAGACTTATTTTCTAATGTACTTTTGTATTTATATTGATGGAATAAACTATAGAAAGAGATTAGAAATACATCTGAGTGCATAGTAAAGTATCAGTTGAGTTTTGACTTAGGAAGGTGAATTTAAGGTTAATAGATTTGAATTTTATTTTTTAGATTTGAATTTTAATTATAAAATTAAGGGTCTTGATGCAGGAAAGGTCAAGAAAGGATAATTGTCCCATGGCAATGGTAGCACAGTGTTGCTAAAGACAGAGTAGGTAGAAAATACTGACCATCACCAAGGGAGATACTAGAAATAAACCAAAACAGACTTGCTGTGCCCTATGTGAAACTGATAAATGAAAAGATATCTCATGATGTATGTACTTTGGAGTGGTGTATGTGAAGCCCCAGAGAATAGTAACAAGAGCCATCAGAAAAAAGGATTGGGCTGGAAAGATTAGGGTTCTTTATTTACTTGTCAAGTAACTAGTCCTATTATTCAACTCCTGTCTGCAAGGCCCTCTGATAGCACTGTTGGAAATAAAGAGATAGACATGTTCCATGCCTTTTGGAAACAAACTAGTAAGAATTGGGGAACTTAGTATTCTAGGAAGCTTAGGGAAAACAGTATTAAAATTGTCAAAATCATAAATAGAACAGTTTAAGTGCATGGAGATTTGCTCAGTGAAGGAAATACTACATATATCATGAGGACAATATAATTATTACTTACTAAAGTGGTACATTTACAAAATCTAAACAGTAAAAGGAAGTTTGGGAAATGTTAAACATAGTAGTGTTTATAATAATGACAAATTAGAAGAGTACAATTCCTCACTATCTGACAAGAGGGAATTGGAATATAAATTTATATTTATCCATATAATGGGACACAGCTAAATCATATGATGTAGTAGAATATTTAGTGCTTTAAATTTTTTTTTATAACACATCATTAAAGTGAAAGAAGTATTTGAAAACTGATAGAAAATAGTCGTTATCCTCTGTTTGGTTCAGGGTTCCCCTTAGCTTAACAAAAGATCTGTGAACTCTCTGAGGTCACTGCTGTTTATAAAAAAGACTGAAGGTAAATAATTTTATCAGAATATCTAGTTGTTATCTTTGGTATTGAATGGATTATAAGTCATTTAAAATTTTCCTTTCTGCTTTTCAATTTTTTTCTATAGTTATCAATATTCTCTAATTGAGAACAAAGTCATCCATGTTTGGGGAACAACTTGACCTAATTACAAAATGACAACACTGTTTAAGAGGATGTAGGATTTCTAACCCTGGGTGTCATAAAGCTCTTGTCATATTTCTTGAGACTTTGTTAACCAAGAAAACCAAGAATCTGGCTTATTGTATCAGCTTATGTCAAGTATTTGAGGGGTTTGTTTCAGTAGTAAACAAGTAGTACAAACAAATTCAAGCAAATAAAATTTTAGTAAAATTAAAATATTTTAATAATATTTTTTGTTGCAGCTAGGGCGCTAAGAGGAAAATAGGCTTTCTTTACATTAAATTATAGAAGGAGAAAAAGGAAACTTTTATTTTTATCCTCACTCGAGGACATTTTTGCATTTATCTTTAGATAGAGCAGGAAGGAGAGAGAGAGGAAGAGAGAGAGAGAGAAACATCGGTGTGAGAGAGACACATTGGCTGCCACCCACATGGACAAACCACAACCGAGGTACGTGCCCTTAGCGGGAACCGAACCTGGACTCTGTGGTCCATGGGCCGACACTCTAACCACTGACCCAAACTGGCCAGGGCAACATTTTTTTTTTTTAATCCTCACCCGAGGACATGATTATTGATTTTAGAGAGAGGGAGAGAGAGAAACATTGATTCATTGCCTGCAGTACATGCCTTGACCTGGAATTGAACCCACAACCTTTCAGTGTTCAGGTCAATATTCCAACCAACTGAGCCACCTGGCCAGGGCAAAACTTAACATTTTTGTTCATTTATTTATTTAATTTTATTTAATCCTCACCCAAGGATATTTTTCCCATTGATTTTTAGATAGAGTAGGAGGGAAGAAGGGGGAGAGAGAGAGAGAAAATCGATGTGAGAGGCATACCAATTGGTTGCCTCCCGCATGACCCTGACCAGGGCCGGGGTCAGGGATCAAACCTGCAAACCAGGTATGTGCGCTTGACCTGAATTGAACCCGTGACCCTTCTGTCCGAGGGTCAACGCTTTAACCTCTGAGCCAAACCAGCCAGGGTGAAAACTTAACATTTTTAAATGATAACCCTTGCCACCTACCACCATTTTAATCTCATAATTACTATTATGATATTATCTCATATTACCATAAATGGGACTCCTGCCTTCATCAAAACGTAATTTATTTTAAAATATTTTTTCTAAATGTGTAAAATACATTCACATGATTCAAAATTAAGTGTACATAAGAGAAGTGTTCCTCCCACTTGGGCCCTCCAGCCATTTAACTCTCCTTCTCACAGGAAATCACTGTTACTTCTTGTGTGGTCTGACAGACCTAATGCAAGAAACAACAAATATGAATGTATAAGGAATTAATCTTTTTGAAGGCTCATTTTAAGAATTCAGAAATAAAAACAAGAACTTACAAATTATGGTGCTTTTGAAGTTAAGCAATCAGATGCTCTAGAAATTATGCACCTATGCCACTGAATTAAAGACAAACCAATTTTAATAATTAAAGTCTGTATTAAAATATTTAAATTCTATATTAAAAGAGCCAGGTACATTGTCCATCTCTCAGGTTTTCTAGTTTTGAGAACAGACCCCATGTGACCCTGAAGTTCTGAGGGGGTAGTATTAGCCCAGGAAGTCATGTGACTGCCCAGCAGACATCTAAACCATTACTTTAGATTCTTTTTAAATTAAAACAATTCCTCTTTCTTTGACCCCAAATTTTCATGTTGAAATTATGGAAAGTCTTATGGGGTTTAGTTCAGGTAGATGTGAACAGATCTTTCAGAAGTTAATATTTCAGGATACAGCATGTTTTCAAGTGTGTTACGTCTCAGTTCTGGGCTGTTCACACAGCCAGCTGTCCCTGTCTTAACAGAGGACATGGACACTGCAGGACATTTTCATTATCTCTGCTTTCATTTATTTTTATTATTATTATTTTTTAATCCTCACCCGAGGATATATATATATTTTTTTTATCCTCACCCGAGGACATTTTTTTGCATTTATCTTCAGATAGAGTGGGAGGGAGAGAGAGAGAGAGAGAGAGAGAGAGAGAGAGAGAGAGAGAGAGAAACATTGATGTGAGAGAGACACATCGAGTGGCTGCTACCCACACTGGGGACAAACCGCAACCGAGGTACATGCCCTTAGCAGGAACCGAACCTGGGACTCTCTGATCTGCAGGCCGATGCTCTAACTGCTGAGCCAAACCGGTTAGGGCTCATTATCTCTGCTTTTAAGAAAGGGTGAACTATTAATAAAATTTGAGTTAAATCTAAACTTTTATTCTAAGGTAAAGCCTCTTGGAGTTATATGGGGAAAGTTCTCGGAGTTTTACAGCAAAAAGAACACCATTATGTTTGACGACATAGGAAGAAATTTTCTAATGAACCCACAGAATGGACTAAAGGTAAGATATAATTTTACTTGCTATGCTCATGTAACCTGGAATATGTGGTAGAACTTTAACACTTGAATTTCATAAATTTTTTGAAGTACTGTATTCTTATGGTTCCACAAGAAAAACTTAAATATTTAGAAAAATGTATGTAAAATTGAACACTGTCTCCTTGGTTAGTCAATTCATCCAGGTGTGTGTTTTTTTTTTTTAATTAGTTAATTTATTTTTGTTACAGATGTTTCTCCTCCCCCCTCCCATACCCTCCTCTCTATCCCACCCCCTCTCCACCCCCCCATGAGCATTGTTGTCTGTCCATTGGTTACACATACATGCATATAAGTTCCTTGGTTTATCTCATCTTCCTCCCCCACCCCCATCCTCTGAAGTTTGTTAGTCTGAACCATACTCCTTTCTATGTCTCTGGGTCTATTTTATTCATCAGCTTTTTTGGTTCATTATATTCCACAAATAAGTGAGATCATGTGGTATTTGTCTTTCTCTGATTGGCTTATTTCACTTAGCATAATACTCTTGAGGTCCCTCCATGCTGTCTCAAAGGATAAGAGATCTTTCTTCCTTACAGCTACAGTGTTCCATTGTGTATATGTACTACAGCTTTTTTATCCACTCATCTATTGATGAACACTTGGGCTGTTTCCAGATCTTAGCAATTGTAAATAGTGCTGCTATGAACATAGGGGTATATATTCTTTTTCATTGGCGTTTCAGGCTTCTTAGGATATATTCTTAAAAGTGGGATCACTGGATCAAATGGCAGTTCCATTCTTAATTTTTTGAGGAAACACCGTATTGATTTCCATAGTGGCTGCATCAGGCTGCATTCCCACCAGCAGTGTACTAGAGTCCCCTTTTCTCCACACCCTCACCAGCACTTGTTGTTTGATGATTTGTTGATGGCAGCCATTGTGGCAGGTGTGAGGTGATACCTCATAGTCATTTTAATGTGCATCTCTCTGATGATTAGTGACGTTGAGCATTTCTTCATATGTCTCTTGGCCATTTGTATGTCCTGTTTGGAAAGTTGTCTATTTAGGTCCTCTGCCCATTTTTTAATTGGGTTCTTTGTCTTCCTTTTGTTGAGTTGTATGAGTACTCTGTATTTTGGAAATTAACCCCTTATCTGATGTATCATTGGCAATTATGCTGTCCCAAATAGTGGGTCCCCTTTCCATTTTGATGGTTGTTTCTTTTGCTGCGCAGAAGCTTTTGAGTTTGATGTAGTCCTATGTATTAATTTTTTCCTTTGTTTCTCTTCCCTTAGGCCAGCAGTTCTCAATTCTCAACCTGTGGGTTGCAAACCCTTTGGGGATCGAATGACCCTTTCACAGGGGTCGCCTGAGATATAACAGTAGCAAAATTACAGTTATGAAGTAGCAACGAAAATAATTTTATGATTGGGGGTCACCACAACATGAGGAACTGTATTAAAGGGTCGCGGCATTAGGAAGGTTGAGAACCACTGCCTTAGGCGTTGTATCAGTAAAAATCCTGCTGTGTGTAGTGTCTGAAATTTTGTTGCCTACATTTTCTTCTAGAATTTTTATGGATTCATGAGTCACATTTAAGTCTTTTATCCATTTTGAGTTTATTCTTGTGTATGGTATAAGCTTGTGGTTCTAGTTTCATTTTTTTTTTTTTTTTTGCATGTAGCTGTCCAGTTTTCCCAACACCATTTATTAAAGAGGCTGTCTTTACTCCATTGTATGCTTTTGTCACCTTTGTCAAATATTAATTGAACATAATGTCTTGGGTCAATTTCCGGGTTCTCTGTTCCATTGATCTATATGCCTGTTCTTGTGCCAGTACTAGGCTGTTTTGATTACAATGGCTTTATAGTGTAACCTGATATCCAGTTTTGTGACCCCGCCTACTTTGTTCTTCTTTTTCAAGATTGCTGTGGCTATTTGGGGTCTTTTTTGGTTCCATATAAACTTTTTAAGATTTTGTTCTAGTTCTGTGAAATATGTCATTGGTATTTTAATGGGGATTTCATTGAATCTATAGATTGCTTTGGGTAATATGGACATTTTCATGATGTTAATTCTTCCAATCCATGAACAAGGTATGTGTTTCCACTTTTTTATATCTTCCTCTATTTCATTTTTCAATGTCCTGCAGTTTTCTGCAAATAGGTCCTTTACTTCTTTGGTTAAGTTTATTCCTAGGTATCTTAATAATTTTGCCGCGATGGTAAATGAGATTGTTTTTTTAGTTTCTCTTTCTGTGAGTTCATTATTGGTGTATAAGAATGCTGTTGATTTCTTGATATTAATTTTGTATCCTGCTACCTTGACAAATTAGTTTATTAAGTCTAGTAGATTTTTGATGGAGTCTTTAGGGTTTTCTATGTACAATATCTTGTCATCTACCAATAATGACAGTTTCACTTCCTCCTTTCCCATTTGGATCCCTTGTATTTTTTCTTCACGTCTAATTGCTGTGGCTAAGACTTCCAGTACTGTGTTAAATAAGAGTGGGCATCACTGTCTTGTTCCTGTTCTTAAGAAAAGTGCTTGTAGTTTCTGCCCATTGAGTATGATGTTGGCTCTAGATTTTTCATATATGACCTTTATTGTGTTGAGATATGATCCCTCTATTCCTACATTGGTGAGTGTTTTTAGCAGAAATGGATACTGGATTTTGTCAAATGCTTTTTCAGCATCTATTGATATGATCATCTGGTTTTTATCTTTCATTTTGTTTATGTGGTGTATCACATGTATTGATTCGCGAGTATTGTACCAGGCTTGCATCCCTGGGATGAATCTCACTTAGTCATGGTGAATACTTTTTTAAATGTATTGCTGGATCTGATTTGCTAATATTTTGTTAAGGATTTTGTCATCTGTTTATCAGAGATATTGGCCTGTAGTTTTCTTTCTTTGTAGTGTCTTTATCTGGTTTTGGAATTAGAATTATGCTGGCCTCATAAAATGAGTTTGGAAGTCTTCCTTCTTCTTGAATTTTTTGGAATAGTTTGAGGAGAATGGGTGTTAGTTCTTCTTTGAATGTTCAGTAAAACTCCCCTGTGAAGCTCTCCGGGCTTGGGCTTTTGTTTGCTGGGAGATTCTTGATTACATCTTCAATTTCCTTAATTGTTATTCGTCTGTTCAAGTTTTCTATCTCTTCCTGGTTCAGTTTTGGGAGACTATGTGTTTCTAGAAATTTCTCCTTTTCGCCTGGATTGTCCAATTTGTTGATGTATAATTGTTCATAGTATTTGTTAACGATCCTTTGTATTTCTGTGGTGTCAGTTGTTACTTCTTTTGTTTCTGATTTTGTTTATTTGGGCCCTCTCTCTTTGTTTCTTGGTGAGTCTAGCTAAGGGTCCATCAATCTTGTTTATCTTTTCAAAGAACCAGCTCTTTGTTTCATTGATCTTTTCAATCCTTTTTTTAGTCTCTATGTTATTTATTTCTGCTCTGATCTTTACTATTTCTTTCCTTCTACTTGCTCTGGGTTTTTCTTTTTGTTCGCTTTCTAGTTCTTTAAGTTGTGAAGTCAGATAATCAATGAGAAATATTTCTTGTTTCCTGAGGTAGGCCTGTAGTGCTATGAACTTCCCTCTCAGGACTGCTGTTTCTACATCCCGTAGATTTTGTGTTGTTGTGTGTTTGTTTCATTGGTTTCCAGGAAGTTTTTAATTTCTTCCTTGATCTCCTTGGTAACCCATTCATTGTTTAATAACATGGTATTTAGCTTCTATGTGTTTAAATGTTTTTGCATGTTTGTGTTGTAATCGATTTCTAGTTTCATGCCAGTGTGATCTGAGAAGATGCTTGATATGATTTCAATCTTCTTGAACTTGTAGAGGCTTAGTTTGTGTCCCAACATATGGTCTATCTTTGAGAATGTCCCATGTGCCCTTGAGATGAATATGAATTCGGCAGTTTTGGGGTGTAATTCTCTGTAAATATCTATTAAATCCATTTGATCTAGTGCATCATTTAGAGTCTCTGTATCCTTGTTAATTTTTTGTCTAGAGGATCTATCCAGTGATGTCAGCGGGGTGTTGAAGTCCCCTGCTATGATTGTATTGCTGTCGATTTCTCCTTTGAATTCTCCAGAAGTTTTAAAATATATTTTGGTGCTCCTATATTGGGTGCATATATGTTTACCAAGTTTATATCTTCCTGTTGGGTAGATCCTTTCAGGTGGTTTATTTTTAATTAAATTTGTAGAGCAACATGAGCTTACTGACCATTGATGTTTTAGCATCAAAAGTAAAAGCATCAGACATTTTATTAATAAGGGATACAAGCTTTGGAATTTCTTATATTCTAGTTATCTAGAAAGCTGGTGGTAAGAGTTTTTTGTTTTTTTTGTTGGTTTGTTTTACACTAAAACTAAGAAAAGGTTTTGAGAATTAATACAGGATAAGTGGTGATCTTAGAATTATAAAATGCCAGAGCTAGAAGGAACTTTGGTCATCTTGTCTCCCTTTTTTTTTTTTTAAATCCTTATGTGAGGATATTTTTTCCATTTATTTTCAAACAGAGTTGGGGACGGGGGGAGAGAAACATCGATGTGAGAGAGACATTTTGATTGGTTGCCTCCCGCACAACCCTGATCAGGGCTGGAACGAACCTCAAGCGAGGCACATGGCCTTGACCGAAATTGAACTTGAGACTCTTTGGTCCGCGGACCAATGCTCTAACTGCTGAGCCAAACCGGCCAGGGCTTGGTTCCCTTCTTTATAGAAACAATCTGAGGACCAGAAAGTTCATGACTTGTCCAAGATCATGTATGTAACTGGTTAATGATAGAATTTGAGTTAGAATCTAAGTGACTTGGTTCCTAGGCCAGTGATGATCTTTGCATGAAGTCACGTGCAATCTTGTGTAGGTGTGTTAGTGACTTTTAATACTGATAGCAGTGTAAAATTGTTAAGAGAGAAATTTGAAAATAAAGGTTTCTGGTACCTGTGTTTGCCTGTCAATACAATGTGAAGGTGGGAGAGATAGCTCTATATGATGGTACTAATGCAAGTGGAGTCTCCATTTGAGGTGGAAATCCTGACATTAAGATATTTTTATTCTCAGTCCTGACTTTTTCACAAGCTGTGTTTTTGATAACTTTAAAAGATAAGAGAAAAATTTGAAGAAAGTACATTTTTGAAGCTCTCCTTACAGAACAATGATGTGGTCTTTAGGGTACAATGAAGATAGTGTAGGGACAGAATGCTAATCTAGGTAGTGAATGGCCACAAATATAAAAGCTATTGACTTGAAAGTACTTGGTGTAGATTGGTGGTTATGTCACCCTTTAAAAATGGGTTCTGTTTGAGGCTATGGGAGAAGTGCTTTTCTTGTGTGTAGTTTAAATTGAGGTATAACACAGGGTGTCCCCAAAAAACGTATACAGGGTGTCTATAGATTCTATTACATTTTGAAAATGAAATGTATTTTAATAAACACTGACTTTATAATTATTCAAAGTTGTGTATACATTTTTTTGAGACACCCTATTATTAGTTTCAGGTATCCAACGTAATAATTTGATATTTTTATTTGTTGCAAAATGATCACTGCAGTAAGTCTAGTTAACATCTGTCACCATACGTAGTTTCAATTTTTTTTTTCTTGTGATAAGAACTTTTAAGATCTCTCTTAGCAACTTTTACATATGCAATACAGTATTATTAATTATAGTTACCATGCTGTACAAGACATCTCCCTGACTTATTTATTTTATAACTGGAAGTTTGCGCCTTTGATACCCTTTACCCATTTCTTCCACCGCCACCCCTGCCTCCAGAAGCCACCAATTTGTTCTCTGGATCTATGAGCTAGCTTAGTGGTTATTTTTCTTTCATTTTTTATTCCACATATAAGTGAGAAAAAGAATAATTTTTGAGAAGAGCTTAAACTTTAAAAATATATATAATCATTAGTTTCATGTCTGTTTTAAAAACTTTTATTTACCCAGCCAACATTTGGGCCCTACTCATCTTTGTATGCAGAGATGATAATATAAATTTCTAGTTCTTCATATTACTTTACAGCTGGATATATACATATATTTAAATCAGAGTACTCAGTAGAATCACTGAAGGAATTCCTAAAGATACATGTCGCCACCCCCCAAAATTCTAATTCGGGAGAGGTATATTTAAGCATTGCACAGATAATCTCTCACATGTCTCCTTTTGAAAACTTCTTCTAAGAAGGTAGTTATTAATGATCTGTCCACACTGACATAGAAGCAGTTTTGAAATTGAGAAATATTCTGAAATACTGTGTTTTGTTATCATGTTTTCATAATGCTTTTGGTAGAAATCTCAAAAAAAGATTTTAGAGGTTTTAAACAAAAGACTGTTATTTTAAAAATAGTTAACTTTTAATAATTTAAACTTGCTACTCTTAATGTTTGAAATGTAATATAGAAGGCATTGTGAATTATTAATATAGTATTGAACTAAAAGAACTTGAATTTTGGTGATAGATAAATCAATTGAGAATCTGAAAATTTCATTTTTAATATCTGTGCAAGGAAATGATATAAGAGAATTCAGATAATTTAGACATTCTTAAGGTCCTAAAATTGCTTTTTTGAATTGAGCAACAGCGGCCATATATGTTTCCTGCACTGCTGGTGAGCACTTAGATCATTTTTGAAAAAGGATACAGCAAGCAGTGATTATACTGGAACAGTGAAGTCAATTAGGTGAATAATAGGTTTTCTTTTTCACTTAACTAGTTTATTAACTTTTAGACTGGGGATCATTGCTTATTTTAGTTTTGTTGCTTAATAGTGCCCAAGACCAAATAGTTAGAAAGTAAAAGTAATTTAGCAGGGCTTTGGGTTGAAAATCTTATTTACCAGCAACTGGACTCTACTTTCTCTTTCAGTTTAAATTCCCTCCTGCTTTTAAACTTGGAATCACTTTGGTACATTGTGCAGTAATAGTTTAAAAGTTAATATATTGCCTTTACATCTTTAGTTGAATGAAGGAGTACAATAAAACATTACAGTATACTTATTCACTACATCAGGATATCACACATACTTACTCTCAGCCTCAGGACTTAAGCAAGGCCCTGCAAGAGTCTTAGTCTTCTTCCTCTTCCTCTTCCTCTTCCTCCTCCCCCTCCTTCTTTTTCCTCCCTCCCCCTCCCCTTCCTTCCTCCTCTTCTTCCTCCACTTCCTCCTCCTCTTCTTCTAAGTTTATTTTTTATTGTTGACAGTATTACAGATGTCCCCTATTTTCCTCCTACTTTCCCTCTCCACCCAGCTCCTGCTGCGCTCCAGACCTTCACCACACTATTGTCTGTGTTCATGCACTACATATATGCACATAAGTTCTTTGATCAAGAGTCTTCTTGGTCTTGATCTCCCCACATTCACTGCTACTGCTGTGAAACAACACTGCCCATGCTGCCCCTTGGAAGTAGGATCTCCTACAGTGCTTGCTTCTGTGCAAACTCTGACAGCTGTCTGTTCTTCACTGTTACTATGCAAAATCAGTAACTCGTGGCCAGTTTGCATTTTTTCCAGATGACGGTGAGGATATATTAATACTTTACTGGGTATTATTTATTCAGTCCTTACATGTGTCTTTCAGGAGTATGTGAGATTTTGTTGTTGCTGTTAATCCTCACTGGAGGGTATTTTTTCCATTGAATTTTAGAGAGAATGTAAGGGAAGGGGGAGAGAGAGAGAGAGATACATGAACATGAGAGAGACACATTGACTGGCTGCCTCCCGCACACACCCTGACCATGGCCAGGAATGAGCCTGCAACCCCCAGGTATGTGCCCTTGACCAGAATCGAACCCACGGCCCTCCGGTACGCAGGCCGACACTCTAACCACTGAACCGCACTGGCCAGGGCTGTGAGATTTTTTATAATGGAAAAGTCCAAATATAAGTAGAACTGCATAGAAATTGTATAACAAAACCCCCATTTTTGTATCATCCAGTTCAAACAACTTATTAATTCATGAATGATTATATTTACTCTATACCTGCTTTGCTCTCTGTAATGTTTTGAAGCAAATTCCAGACATACCATTTTATTTAAAAATAATTTTTTTTTTATAATTTATTTTATTATTAATTTGTTTTTGTTACAGATGTTTTTCCTTTTTTTCCCCCATTGACACCCTCCTCCCCCTCCCCTTCTCCTCCTCCCCATCCCTGTTGTCCATGTCCATTGGTTATGCACCCATGCACATAGGCTCTGTGATTTATCTCTTTCCCCCGCCTCCCCCCCTCCTGTGAGGCCCGTCATCCTGTACTCCACCCTCCATGTCTCTGGGTCAATTTCGTTGTTCAGTTTGCTCAGTTCTCCTGTGTGTTGCCGGCTTCCTCCGTTGATGGGGGGATCGCCCGGCTCCCCTGCTCCGCCTGGGTTCCCCCGTGGTGGGGGGGTCGCCCGGTTCCCCCGCTCCGTCTGGGTTCCCCCGTGGTGGGGGGGGGTCGCCCGGCTCCCCCGCTCCACCTGGGTTCCCCCGCGGTGGGGGGGGTCGCCCGGCACCCCCGCTCCGCCTGGGTTCCCCCGCGGTGGGGAGGGTCGCCCGGCACCCCCGCTCCGCCTGGGCTCCCCCGCGGTGGGGGGGTATTTAAAAATAATTTAAAAATAGTTCAAGGCTATCTTGAATTATAAAGGTATCTGAGCTGATGTCTTTAAAAAAACAAAACTCTTTATTGGAACCGTAACAAAGAAACGTGCATAAAATTTATAGTTTAGCAAATCATGGTAAAGGTAACATATATAACTACCACTGAAGTTAAGGTATAATATCCTTACTAATTATAATCCTCCACCCTCCCTACCATCCTGACTTCTGAGCTTTTAAAATTAATCAAAATAAATTAACCTTAAATTTTTTATTGTAAAATATTTCAATAGTAAAATTTGGAAAATATGACTTTTTATGGGAAAACTCTTGTATAATTAAAAATATTTTTATGGAGACTTTAATGGTAGATGCTTAAGATAAAATGAGATAGGAAACAAGTTATAAAAATGTATGCTATCTTAGCTATATAAGAATTTCATAGAAAAATACTGAAATGAAAATCATCAATGTTAGAATTTATCTCCCTTGTTAGATCAAGCTTGTATTTGGGTTAACTTTTTACGAATGAAGTGATCTGAATAAAATGATTCAATTAATGAGAAGCAGCTGGATTGATAGAAGAGGGAGAAAATATCTAAGCAGTTATATAAAGAAGAGAAGCCATGTAGGGTTTGAGTGCTGTAAGAAAGCCGGTGTTTCAGGTTCAGACTGAAAAGATATCGTAAGGTAAATTAGGTGGAAGAGCTCTTAGCTTGTACTATGAACATTATACCATGACTGTCAGTTTATTAAACTGAGATAATGTAAAAGTAATTTTTAGCATTGCCATCCTTGGTGACATTTACTCATTAGCTTAAAATGATAGAATGGTATAGATTTGTACTAGTTTCCATATTGCAATGTGAAATGTTGGGTAATGTTTGTTTCCCAATAGATAAGGCCTTTTATGAAAGCACACCTAAATCGAGATAAAGACAAAGAACTTTTAAAATTAACTCAGTACCTCAAGGAAATAGCAAAATTAGATGACTTTTTGGACCTAAATCACAAATATTGGGAAAGGTAAGTACTAATTATTTATTAATTTTCTCTTTCCATTAATGAATGTGTCATATGGGAATGTAATGTTCTCAGACTGCAAAATAATGTCAGTGTAAAACACACTAAAATTTTTTCTGTTAAAAATTAATCTACAAATAATCACTCTGTAGCAGAAAAGTTAGAAAACTTTATTCCACTAGAAAAACAATTACTTTTTATTTTCCTTTTCAAAGACTTCCACTCTTACCATCTTTTTTTTTTTTTTTTTTTTTTTTATTACTGTTACCATCTTGATGTATATAATCTTCTAGTCTCTTCTAAGCACAAACATATGCACAAATCTACATAGAGACTGCATGTAAACATCAAGATTTTGGCCCTGGCCGGTGTGGCTCAGTTGGTTGTGTATCATCGCATTAAAAACAAAACAAAAACAGTCAAGATTTTGATGCAGGGAAAAATCTCCTGAGAAGTAAACAGGGTTATTATGTACTACAAGTAATTTTTTAGAATTCTATCTTTAAAGATCTGATTCCACTAATACAGCAAGAGGAAAAAACTGTTCACATACTAATATCACTTTGGCTTTTCAGATTTCACTTTTGGCTTTCCTATCACTCTGACATATAGCTTTGTATTAGAGTCTCACACTCCCATCAGCAAGACGAGGCAGGCATTTTTATCTCCATCTCCAAATTGTGGGTGATGTAACTTCAGTGATAGGTGTTAAGTGCCACAATGCCATGAAGTGAGCAAGTTTTGCACCATCAAAACGTCCAGGTGTTACGATTTTTTTTTTTATCCTCACCCGAGGACATTTTTTGCATTTATCTTCAGATAGAGCGGGAGGGAGAGAGCGGGAAAGAAAGAGAGAGAGAAACATCAATGTGAGAGAGACACATCGACTGGTTGCCACCCACACAACCCCAACTGGGGCCAGGGACAAACTGCAACCGAGGTACGTGCCCTTAGCGGGAACCGAACCCGGGACTCTCTGGTTCACGGGCCAATCCTCTAACCACTGAGCAAAACCGGCCAGGGCCAGGTGTTATGATTTTAAGAACTCTTTCCTCACCCCATTACCACTGAGTAGGGTAATTCATAAATGTGAGAAGTAAAGATATAAAAGTTTTCATTTAGTGATAGATTCCTATAAAATAATATGAAGAAAATGTGATTAGTAAATTAATGTCTTTGCATCTTTACACTCTTGATCAGAATCCCTCAGCACTTTGGCCTACTATCTTTGTGCAAGAAAATAAGATATTTAAATGGAGTTTAAAGGTTTTGGGGAGAGGAGCAAATTACAATACTAATTATTTGGAAGCTTAAGGTAGTATAGAGTGATAGAGTACAACCTCCAGGGCCTTATTTTAAATTTGAGCTCTGCCACTTTCCAGCTGTGTAAACTTGGGTGACTTGCTTAACCTCTTTGTTTCTGTAAAATAGGAATAAGTTCTAATAGAAAACTTTTCATACAGCTGTTGTGAGGACTAAATGAACTTAGAATATGTGCTTAGAACAGTGCTAGGCACATAGTCAAAAGATGTTAGTGATTATAATAGTTATTACTCATCTTTAAAAGTTTGTTACTAAAATAAACTGCTTTCCTTTGGGGAGAGAGTTAGATTATTATTGTAAATTTAGCATGATACAGCTTAGACATCTTTCTTTTATTTCTTGCAGGTATCTCTCAAAGAAGCAAGGACAGTAGTTCAAGTTATGCTGGCAGTTATTGAAGATACTTGAGATCCACGAACTCTTGCTTTTATGCTAGAAATCATTATAATAGTGCTGGACACTGAAGCAAATACCAGACTGCTTATACTTGGTCTTCCAGTTTTTTGTAAATTTAATTTTATATTTTTTGAAGATCATAGCAATATGCTAAAAATATTCTCTTTTTTCCCCTATGTGAATATACTGTTACTCTTGAAAAATATTTTCTCCAGGATTGAGTACTGAGTTTTTCCCCCCATGTACACAAAAAAGTGGACAAAAATGTATACTCAACAATGTCATTTTGTGACTTTGGAAACAACTTATGTCCTGTGTTCCTGCCTTATTTATGTTGTTGACGGACTAAATCTAAGACCAAACCCATCTTGAAACTACTGCGTTTCCTTTTAAAACAAATATATATATATTTTTTTCAGTAAGGAACCTAGTTTGGTATGCATAAAATCACCAAGAGTTTTTTTATTCCTTTGTCATAAACACAATTTCCCTTCTTACTCCACTATTTACATCTCTAAATTCTGAGCTGTCTCAGTTTGGTTGTATGTGTGTCAGTGTTCTTTGAGTAAAACTGGAAAATGTCAGCAGTGATACTGATATGTCATAGTATGAAAAATAGAAAGCATAAGATTGAAGAATAAAACTAAGGAACACGAATGTTTCTTTTTGGTGGCTAAGTAGAAACATTTCTGCCTAAAACCATTGTCATAAAAGCAGTTAAAGGCAATACATTTTAAAATGAGACATATCACTGATTCAGCCCTAAAAAGCATGAACAAAAAGTTTTTGTTCTGTTCTAGCTATATCCTGTCTAAGTGCAAACACTGTGTTTCAGTGAAAATATCTAGCCATAAGCTTAAAAAAATTATTTGCAATGCTTAAGCCTGCAGATATGTAATGTGACCACTGTTTTGTGTTGACAGTATTGCTTTATACAGTTCTTGTATTTGAAAGGAAACTGATCCTTTCAAATGAACATGGTGTATATTGTTCTTACGGGACTATTTCAGTGGTGTAAATAATAAATACCTTTTCTTAAAACATTGGTTATCTGCTCTGTTATCCTACTTTGTCTCTGTTGAATCACAAAACAAATGTTAGGTCCAGGTAAGGACCTCTTAAAAAAAATTAAATGTGTATGGTTTCAAAAGTGTGTATTTCACTGTTCATGCATTCAGAATTGGTTTTAGCAACTACTTAGATATGTTAAATTACTTAATTCTAATAAGCACCATGTTTTTGAAAAGATAAACTATTTTCTTTGTGACAGGTTATTATAAAAATGGTGCAGAAGAGTTTGAGAACCCTTAATTAAAATTATTCAATTAAAACATGTTTCTTTAAAAAATTTTTGATTGATTGATTTTACAGAGAGGGAGAAAGGAAGAGAGAGAGAAACATCAATTTGTTGTTCTACTTATTGATGTTTTCATTGGTTGATTCCTGTATGTGCCTGACTGGAGATAGAACCTGAAACCTTGACCAAGTGAGCTACCTGGTCAGGGCCTAAAATGTGTTTCTTAATTATGAGGCTAAGTTTAAATATTTAAGGATAGGATAGAATATTCATTTCATTTGTACGTTTTTCACTGTAAAAGGCAGTCTATTTCAAAGTAGGCATGGAAAGGGCTTAATCTTTTTAAGAGAACTGAACACTTGAAGCTATTAAAATAGGTCAAGAAAGAGCAGATATATATTTTTTAAGCAGACATTTTCTAAATAAATATAAACTAAAATGTAAAAATTAGCAAGCCTCGGGAAGCTAAGTAGGATTAAATAAAAACAAAAAACACTTTTGCCATTAGGTGGTGCCCAAACCAAAGACTACAGGCCACCATGCTAAATGAAACAATTCTGAGAGAACATTGTCATTGTCAGTTTATTGAGATCACCTGTGCTTGTTTTGTTACTACGTTCATAGAGTATGGAAGTTTTGAGTAGTCTTTACATCTCACGATTTATTGAACATACACTGATCTTATATATTTTCCTGGGTCTGTGGCACACAACAGAGCCAAGAGATGACTTCATTTAGATGCATATTCTGGCAAGTTATTTTTATGATACAGTAGTTACCCCTTATCCATCTTTCTGTGGTTTCAGTTACCCGCTCTCAATTGTGGTCCAAAAATATTAAATGGGAGATTCCAGAGATAATTCAGAAGTTTTGGGTTGCCTGCCATTTGGAGCTGGGATGAAGTCTCGCGAGTTCTGCTCGGAGGCTTGTTAATCTCGCTGTAGATGCTCCCCCGTTAGTCCTTCAGCCGCCATTTTGGTTATCAGATCCACTGTGAAGGAGTCCAGGTGCTTGTGTTCAAGTAACCCTTATTTTTACTTTATAATGGCCCCAAAGCTCAAAGGTAGTGATGGTGGTGGATATGCCACAGAGAAGCCTTAAAGTACTTCCTTTAAGTGAAAAAGGTGAAAGTTCTCAACTTAAGGGAAAAAAATATATGGTAGCCTGAGGTTGCTAAGGTCTGTGGTAAGAACGAATCTTCCATTCGTGAAACTGAAGAAGGAAATGACAGTGTGCTAGCTTTGCTGTTGTCCCTCAAACTGCTGAAGTTTGGACCGCAGTGGGTGAAGTGCGTAGGTACGGAAAAGGCTTTAAATGTGTGGGTGGAAAACATGATGTCGTCATGGCTTGACGTCCCTGATAGCGTCAGGTCAATAGTCACCTAGCTACGACACTACGTCATTCACCTCACTACGTCATTCACCTCACTTCATCTCGTCCTGGCGGCATCCTGTCATCACAGGAAGGGTGAGTGCAGTAAAGCAAGATGTTTGGGGAAGAGAGCAAGCACATTCACATTTTATTGCAGTATATTGTTATAAATGACCTCTTTTAGTATTCGTTGTTCATCTCTAACTGCCTAATTTATAAATTAAACTTTATCTTATGTATGTATAGGGAAAAACATAGTATATGTAGGGTTTGGTACTTTCCGTGGTTTCAGACATCCGCTGAGGGGAGGCGGGTCTTGGAACTTTTACCCTGCAGATGAAGGGGACGCCTGTGTTTATGTTCCAAACCTGCAAACCATTTAGTACCTAATAAAGAATGTGTAATGTAAAAACCACAGAACACCTGGCTAGTATGGCTGGGTTGGGTGTCGTCCTGTGCACCAAAAGGTTGCTGGTTCAGTTCCCAGGAAGGACACGTGCTGGGTTGCAGGCTTGATACCCAGTAGGGGGCGTGCAGGAGGCAGCTTATGGATGTTTCTCTTTTTCCTCTCCCTTCCTCTCTAAAAATCAATACAAAGTATTTTAAAAAAACACCCACAAAACATTATTAATTTTTTTATTTAGAGGGCAGTTTGACATCTAGTAGCCCATCTTGTTCTTTATGAAAATCAGTTATTGGGCTAATGATACCAATAGGAGGCATTCAATTTTTTTTTTTTTTTTTAATGATTGGAAGGTTTTGTTGGGAAGTGGGGGCGGGGGGGGGGAGAGAGAGAGCACACGAGAGAGAAACATCACCTGCTAGGAGGCATTTGGTTTTAAAGACAATAGATAAACAGGTCATCAGAGTAAGGAACAAATGTTCCTCATTCATAGAAAGTAAAATGCATGTCTTGTCAGGAGGAGGTGGAGCTGTACAGGGATAGGACCTGGGAAAGAGGATATGCAAAACAGAAGGGAAAATGGAAATTGCTTAGGTTATTGTTTGGTTATTAAATGACAGTTGGTTGCCAAGAATAGTTAATAACACCTGAATAAATCAGTTGAGGAATTTTCTCATCCCAAGTAATCAACAGAACTCTCTCAAGGAACAAATTGTTACAGTTTCCCCTAAAGCAATGGTTCTCAACCTTCCTAATGCCACGACCCTTTAATACAGTTCCTCATGTTGTGGTGACCCCCAACCATAAAATTATTTTCGTTGCTACTTCATAACTGTAATTTTGCTACTGTTATGTCTTAGGAGACCCCTGTGAAAGGGTCGTTTGACCCCCACAGGTTGAGAACCGCTGCACGCCTGAAGTATTTACACACCAGAGTGCACTAATCTTACTGTTAGCTGGAATAGCAGCCCAGGAGGTATCTCTAAAGATTAAACCCTTAGGTATTTATTTAAGAATAGACTTGTTTTTGGAATTGCTTTGGAGAAACTGTGTGTGGGTCTTGGTGGGAATGCTTAGACCTTAAAGAGAAACCCTTGGAGATTAGTTTAATAGAATTATTGAAGACTTCTGAGAAATTAATGCATTATAAGAACTAGAACAGATCAATATTAGGCATCCTGTGGGTCTAGAAAGGGTGCCAATTATCTAATAAAGTCAGTGAGGTTCCACATAAAATGTAAAATCTTGAAAACCTTCCACACTAATAATTTTTCAAAACATTTTGGAAGTAGGCAAGCACTTAAATGCTAGTGTAAACATTTTCCCTGTTGCAAAATGTTACTTATTAAAATACTGATTTCCTTCTGAAAAGCTTAAAAGTTGAACATATGGTGTGTAAGACCATTGATAAATAAATAAGGGGAATGCAGTCCTTATAAATATCAAAGAATTGCTTAAGCATTAGTGATACTTCCATAAATCTATAAGTAGAGTGAACATAAGTTAAATTGTGTATGTGTGTAATTTGTGATACTGAAGGCTAGGCTGATGTCTTTTCAGGAATATATAGATTATTAAAATTAGGTAAACAATTTTTAATTGACTACAAATCCCTTTTAATCCTATTCCCAGTTCTTAATTCCCTGGAGCAATTTTTATTGCTATCACATCTTGCATAATTTGTAAGGAGAACAGTTACAGTTTTACAAATGAGGCCTTAAGAAGAAAGGGCAAGTGATTTGTCAGAAAAACACTTGGCTAGAATCCTTCCTTACCAGTGGTGGGACCTTGGGCAAGTTTAACTCTTTGAACCTTTGCTTCTTCCTCCTTAAAAAAGTACGAATAGCCCTGGCCGGTTTGGCTCAGCGGTTAGAGCGTCGGCCTGTGGTCCAGAGAGACCCGGGTTCAGTTCCCGTTAAGGGCACGTATCTCAGTTGCAGTTTGTCCCTGGCCCTGGATGGGTCGTGCGGGAGGCAGCCACTCGATGTGTACCTTTCACATCGATGTTTCTCTCTCTCTCTCTCTCTCTCTCTCTCTCTCTCTCTTCCTCTCTCTCCCTCCCACTCTATCTGAACAAAAAAATGGAAAAAATGTCCTCAGGTGAGGATGATAAAAAGAAATAAAAAATAAAAAAAAAGGTACTAATAGTCCGGCCAGTGTGGCTCAGCGGTTGAGCATCTACCCATGCACCAAGAGGTCGCTGGTTTGATTCCTGGTCAGGGCACATGCCCAGGTTGTGGGCCCAATCCCCAGTGGGGAGCATGCAGGAGGTGGCCAGTTGATGTTCTCTCTCATTGATGTTTCTATCTCTCTCTCTCCCTCTCACTTCCTCTCTCTCTAAAATCAATAAAGGGAAAAAAAATTTTTTTTTAAATACTAATAATAACACTTGTCTTTCTCATTGGCTGTTGTAAAGGTCAAATGAAACAATTCACCTTGAAGTTATTTGAAGCAGCAAAGGCTTATATGAATGTTAGATGTTATTAAAAATGGTTCAGAGTGTAGGGCTGTCATTGAGCTATATATATATCATTCTTGAAATTATAATACCAAGAGTACAGTATTAAGAGGAAAACTTTTTGGATTAAGGCTCTATTTTACAAATACTACCTTAACTTTCTAAGAGTTCTAAATAATCAAGGAAAGTAGAATAAGAAAACACTTACTATGGTCTAGATATATATATATATTTAAGTACTCAAATGCTTTTGAGTCTGCAAATGCCATTTAGTAATGGTCTGGACTAGAACACCTGTTACCTCCGTGCTCCACCACTCCTCTCCCAAAATGCACGTGTTTGAAACTTTAGTGGCATTATGATACATCTTTTATAGTGGAATATTAATTAGCATTATTTTAATTTTCTAACTTGGGAAATCAGCTGTTCCCAGATAGAAGCTTGCTAACTTTGTCATTCCATGTAAGAAACCAGAATAATTCCAAAGCAATAAGTGTTTTTTTTAAACATTTTTTTCTTGTAAAGATATACTAAGGTTAACATCTTTTTCCTGATAGGCTTGGCAGAATAAACTGTCTATGCAGGAACCAGGCAGTCAACATTTAACCTAGATTTGTTAATACCTATCATATATCTCAGGCACTGTTCTTCACAGATATACACGAGATACTCTGCCCTCACAGAGATTATATTCAAGTAAGGGAAACAGTAAAGAAAAAAAAAACAAGAACATAATTTTCAAACAATGAGAAGTGCTATAAAAATATAATACGACAGAAAGTGATCGGGGTGATGGAGTTGTAGGATGGCAATTCACAATAGCATGAGCTAAAGTGGGAGGACATGAATAATAAGAGACATCATTCAGAACATTATGGATAAGATTGTTGAGGGTAGAGCTAGGAGCAAGTGTAAGACCTTCAGGCAGGAACAAGGTAGGCAGATCCAGGGACCAGTGGAAGGTAAGTGGTGCCTGGTAGGAGATGTGCATGGAGAGGTTGGTAGAGCCCAGGAGGTATGTAGGTTTGCAGGTCACAATAAGTAACCTAGTGAATTCTAAGTGGAATGTGGAGAACCAGTAGGGGGTTTTAAGTAGGGGAATGGCTAATTTTTTTTTTTTTTAAACAGACTTGAGATATAATTTACACACTATACAATTAACCCACTTGAAGTGTGCATTCCAGTAGTTTTTTTGTTTGTTTGTTTTTTAGCATATTTACAGAATTGAGCAACCATCACCATGATCTAATTTTAGAACTTGTTTTTCTTTTTAAAGATCACTCACTGGTTCTTGTGTGGAGAATGGATTATAGAGGTGCAAAAATTGAAAGGACAACATCAGTTAGGAGGCCATTGGTATTATCCAGATGAGATGTTTCCAAAGTGAAGTTTGCATTTTTTCATTGTATAATTTCCCAGCTACCGGTTGAGCCCTTGTGCCAGACACTGTTCCAGGTGCCAGGTCTCCAGTGGTGAACCCTGCCCTATAGAGCATGCAGCTGTAGGGCTGTGCAGGACAAATGCAGCCCTCTGTGCTTCAACCACTTGGTAAGAGCTTTAATTTGAAGAATACAACATTCAACACATCAAAGTCAACATATAAAGAACCTTTCTCACCCTACCTCCACCCCCAGTGAAAAAGCCCTCTGATTCCAGCCTACCCTCCTGTCTAGAGGCTGGACCCAGGATGAAGTGTCCAGTATGAGCATGCATGGCCTCTGACAGCATGGGGAAGAGCTAGAGATTTGTACACTCAGGAAGACAGATCATAGACCCCTTTCATTCCTCTTCTGGGGGAGGGGTGCTGCAGTGAGAACATCCTTTTCTAGCTATATCATATACGGGCAGCTGAACAAGTCATTTATGGAGTATTTTGCATTTGTGTTCTCTCAATATTTTGCTACTTCTCCCCCAATATCTAATGGGTCTGCAATGTGTGCCCTAAGTTTGTGGTTAAATTCTCCTGCCAGATGTTTCCTCAACTTCTAGTCCACTGAACTCATTCTTCCAGCATTCTTGGGGCTCATCTCATGCAAACTGATTCAAAGGTGCTGTGTTAACAGTCAGATCTTTCAGAACATGCACTGCTATAAAAAGTTTTTGAAATTTTAGTTGAAGTAAAAACAAACAAACAAAAAAGCTAAATTTATACTGAGGGGAAAATAATGAACACTCAAGAACTTTTGCAGATATTACTAAAATTTAAGGATATATATATATATACAGTCGTCCCTTGTCACTTTGTGCTTTGACTTTCGCGACTTCACTCTATCGCGGTTTTTTTCAAATATATTCATTAAAAAGTTGATCGAGACAGTGAAAATTATACAGTGCGCGCTCGGTTGTCTGAGTCAATTGTACACCCCTGTATTAAAATTAAAATTACTGCCCTGGCCGGTTTGGCTCAGCGGTTAGAGCGTCGGCCTGTGGTCCAGAGAGACCCAGGTTCGGTTCCCGCTAGGGGCACGTACCTCGGTTGCAATTTGTCCCCGGCCCTGGTTGGTCGTGCAGGAGGCAGCCACTCGATGTGTCCCTTTCACGTCAATGTTTCTCTCTCTCTTCCTCTCTCTACTTCCCACTCTATCTGAACAAAAAAATGGAAAAATGTCCTCGGGTGAGGATAAAAATAAATAAATAAATAAAAATAGTAAAATTAAAATTACTGTACGTGTGGACTGTAGGCCTATGTATTCGAGCACCCCAGGAATCCTTCAACGGCAGGTGCAACCACTAGAGTCTGGAATGGATTAACTGTGATAACCGAGGGACGACTGTATAAAGAATATGGACTGCAGAATATTCTTTATTTTTCACTAGCTCTTTGCTTAAAGAAGAATGTGCATATTGTTTCTGCGGATTTGTTGGATCTCTTTAGTTGAAGTTAGATCTAAGACTTTAAAGATTTTTAATTGCTATGCACGATTATTGTCATTTTTAAATTATTTGTATTCAAGAAATACAAATAATTTTTAAGAATTACAATCTTACCACCTAGAGGTTAACATTGTGATGTACTTCCTGCCAGGCATTTGTCTATGTCCATGTGTACTAATGAAATATATGTACAAGACTGGCTAGATAGATCTCAGTGACTCTTTGTGCTTGAATTGGCCCATATGGTTATTTTTAGATATAGTTGAAAGCTTCTGGAAGCAGAGACCATATTTCTGTTCTGTATTCCAGGTACATCATAAACTTTCTGAACTTGATATAGATCTGACAGATAAGAGTTTAACAAAAGTGTAAACAAGCCATAAAATATGCACTGATTTAATGTCATTATTTTTAACAGTTGCTTCATTAAGTGCTTCCAACTGAAACAAGATTCATGACAGCTGGATATCCAGTCCCACAACTTCCTTGAGGCTGTATGACTGAATGTATAACTGAGTCCCCCTACTTTTTGGTGGCTGTCAGCTACCCTTGTGTTCTAGAGGCTTTTCAAAATTCCATGCATTGAGCTTCTCCAGTATGGCTGCTTACTTCCCCAAACCCGCAGGAGAGTCTCTGACTCCAGACAGCTAAAGCAGAGTTGTCTTATATAACAGGAAGTAATCGTGGGAGTGACATCCCATCCCATTTGCCATATTCTGTTAAAAGCAAGTGATAGGTCCTTTCCACAGTCAGGGGAGGGGATTACAGAAAGGTGTGAACACCAGGAGGTAGAATTTTGAGGTTTATTTTATGATCTCTCTGGTCCAATCCCTGAGCCCAATCTATAAAGTTGGTATAAAAATGAAATAATAGATATCAAGTGTTTGCATGGTGCCTTCTTAAATGTCAGTGACAATGATGGTGATAATCATTGGTGATAAACCAGTGGATATCCTGATAAGTGCTTACAATCTAAATCATGAGCTCTTGTAAGAACTCATTAGAATATGAAAAATTTTAAGTTTTGAACTTGAGTCTCTCAAAGGATAGCATCAAGTCAGTTACCTCTGTGGTATGGAGAGAAAGGCAATGGCATTGATTATCTAAGGCAGGGCATAATTCAGGAGTAATATCTAACTTGACTTTGAAATGAACTCTAATATTTTTTCTTTGATTGTTTTGCTTAGACCCATTATTCCACATTACAGAGTACTCTACTGTAATTTACTTAACTCTCTCTATTGGTGGTCATTTAATTTGAATCTACATTATTACCAATAATAGTAACTACCAATAATAAGCATCCTTCTATGTATATTATGTGCACTTGTATGTTCCTGTAGGAAAAGTTATTCAGCCATTTATTGAGAGCATATGTATCAGACATTGTGTTAAATGCTGAGTGAACAAGACAGATGTGGTCTATTTCTTCATGGAGTTTACAGCTAAAGATTAAACAAATTCAACATTAAAGGCATTAAACAAATAACTCCAAGTATGAGGTGTGCATTATAGGAGGACCTAGTATAGTAGGTAAGAGGGTGAGGTGAGATCAGATCCATGAACAAGAAGATAGCAGAATTTGGGGGTAGGCTCCTCTCGAAAAGGGATACAGTGTTATAATCCAGGGAAAGTCATTTCCTCCAAAACTTACAGAAATGCTTCCTGTCCCTCACAGGGCATGTGCCGTAACCGGGCATCGAACCAGCAACCTTTTGGTGCATGGGACGATGCCTAATCAACTGAGCCACACCAACCAGAGCTCAAAATTTGGTTCTAATGTTGTACCAAAGGAGGGAGCAGCCAGGCTTTCCATGTGGGTGTGAGACAGGAAGTAAGAGGGAAGGGTGAAGCTCGAAAGTGCTCTTCCAGATGAGGAGAGATATTCAAAACTACACATCAATAATATGTATGGTGTCAGATGGGTACTAGATGTATCGGAGTGATCACTTCATAAGGTATATAGATGTGTAGTCATTATGTTGTACACCTAAAACAGATATAATATTGTATGTCAACTGTATAAAAATTTTAAAAAATATAAAGTGGGGTGGGGAGATAAATTGGCAGGCACTAAAAGCTTAAGAGTTAGCAAGAGAAGGTTGCATATATGTATATATATAGCAAAAGAGGACCAGTTTGGTGACAGACACACAGCAAGCCCTCCACTAGCAAATGCAACCCAATAATTGCCTCTAAAATAGAAATCGACACTTGCTGTTCCTTTTCCTGGAATGTTCTCCCTCATTTCTTTCAGCTCTCTGTCAAATCTTACCTCATCTCCCTCATTTGAGGGGTCTTCCCTAAGCATGCCATCTGAATGAGAGGTTCCCTTCTCTTGATATTCTCTCCTCCCTTCCTCTGCTGCTTGTTTCTTCAGAGCAGCTACCACTGTCAGGATTTGTTATTTTGTTTGTATTGATATCCCCCCACAAAGCTGGATGCTTGATAGAGCAGGGGTTCAGGTTTGCTTTGTTCACTGCTTTGGCCCCAGAACTTAGAGAAGAGTCAGGTGCACAGTAGGTTCCCAGGAAGTGGTTGTTGAATGAATGCCTGATGAATGAGAAGGAAAGGAGGAGGGTAGTTGGAAAAGGGGAGCAAGAAGGCCCCCACCGTTAATGAGAATAAGTGTTTTCATAAAAGACAAAGTCATGATTTTTCTTTTTTAAGAAAGCAATTTGGTTTTCGAGTGTCTAGAATAACATGAGGCTAACTAAGGATTTTTGGAATGCTTGGGATTTGTTTTAATGAATAGATGGAAATTAAATCTAATTAGCATTAATTTTCATGTGTAAGCAAGTACATCCAAACTGTATAAAAGCAGTTGTCTTGAATAATTTAAACATTCTCTTCACCCTGCAAAGCATTTAGCACACTCTTCCTGCAAAGATTCTATTAACAGGAACTAAAATCATGAGGTTTATATGCAAGATAAAGGAGTTTTTTCTTTATGAAGGTGCATAAGTGAATACCTCAGACCTAGACTGACCCAAGTATCAGATACCAAGCATTTAACCTCAATTTTAGGGATTAAAAAAAAAAAAAAAGAATACGCAAAGGAAAGAAAGGCTTCTTTTTTTTTTTTTATCCTCACCCGAGGATGTTTTTTTGCATTTATGTTCAGATAGAGCAGGAGGGAGAGAGGGAGGAAGAGAGAGAGAGAAACATCGATGTGAGAGAGACACACCAACTGGTTGCCACCCGCACAACCCCAACCAGGGCTGGGGACAAACCACAACCGAGGCACGTGCCCTTAGCGGGAACCAAACTTGGGTCTCTCTGGTCCACAGGCCAACAATCTAACTGCTGAGCCAAACTGGCCAGGGCAGGAAAGGCTTCTTTATGTAGAATTCAAATAAATGTAGAAAGAATGATGGAAATATAAAAAATTACATTAGGCAAAATGTTGCAGGCAAGTATCCTCAATGTATGTGCTAAAATATGTATAAAAGTATGATCCTGAAGAGGTTATTATCAGTCTCAAAGTATCTCTCCCACAAGATACATTAGTTCTTTTTTAAAACAATCACATTTTACTTACATTGAAACAAACTATATATAAAATTGACTTTCTTCACCAAAAATAACAACAATATTTTCTGTATTATTTTTTGATAACCACAAAACACATTTTTGTAGGTTTTCCAGATTTTGCTTATAAATCAAGATGAGGCAGTAGATATAGTCATGAAAAAAGACAGAATAAAACAGACAGATCAGTTGTCAGTGTCCATGGCCTGTGATTCTGTCTTAACCATGAAACAGAAGTGTTTGACATATACCTACTAAAAAGCTTATGAAGATACAGGCTCAAGAAAGGAATCCAAAGAGCAACAACCAGATGTGGAACAACAATGGCAGATTCTTCCATTCAATTTTTCACTGTAACTTGTTCTTTTAAAATCATTGAAGAGAAAAGCTACATCAAAATCCTTGTTTGGCAAGCTCACATGTTTCTTTCACTGTCTGGTAATTCCCTGAACTGTCCATTACAGATATTTAACAGCATACTCCTGAGCTTCATTGTAAGATTTTACAAAATGTATTCCTTCCTCCCATACCTCCTCAAAATTTATTTCTTCAAAGAACCGATAACTCAGTACCCTACAACTGGATCCACAGTGATAATAAATGTTATGTCTAAAATAACTAAAACAATTCCAAAGTGCCATTAGCAGAGATCACGCAGAAGTGCAACATGGCACTTTCAATATTATTTTCTGGAAGAATGGTTAGTTCTCTAAAGCATGCGAGCTCAGACAGGCAGATTATCAATGGTTAATGGACTCAAGATATGCCATGATTAAGTGGCCTACATATACCTTATAGCTTTTCTAGAAGATGTTTTCAAATTTCTTACAGATTTTTTTCATTATCAAATATAAGAGAAAGCCTATTTTAAAAGGTTCTCAGGTATTTTTGATGGTTTCTGAATCATCTATAGGAAGCTCTATTTGGTTGTATAGAGTTTGATATATGTGTCCACCATTAAATCCAAATCATGTTTTAAATATTTTTTAAAATTGATTTTAGCCTGGCCGTTGTGGCTCAGTTGTTGAGCGTTGTTGATTCCCAGTCAGGGCACATGCCCAGGTTGTGGGCCAAATCCTCAGTGAGGGCATGCAGGAGCTTCCTCTCTCTAAAATCAATAAAGAAAAAAAAATTAAAATTGATTTTAGAGAGAGAGGAAAAGAGAGGGAGAGAGAGAAACATGCATTGGCCACCTCCTGCACACCCCCTACTGGGGATCGAGCCAGAAACCTGGACATGTACCCTGACCCGGAATCAAATCAGTGACCTCTTGGTGCATGGGACGACGCTCAATCCACTGAGCCATACCAGCTGGGCAAAATCATGTTTTACATAAAAATTTATGTTAAGCAAAGCTAAGTTACTTGACCTTTGGTCTGTCAAAGTGTTCCTCAGGTATGCTTTGAGATGCTTCCACCCACTTTCATAGCATTCATTCTCATCTTCATCACAGGAAGAATACACAGGACCTTCAGTAATGCATCAACAATATAACAAAACTTGATGTCTGGCAGGTGGAGGGCTTCATAAATGGTGGGTGGAAGCTCTATATCTTTCCCTCTGTGTTTTCACTGGATTCTCCAGCAGTGCAGCTCAGCTAAGAGTGTGTCAGGATAGGGCCTGTCACATCTGTACATGTCAGCATGGTGCTCGTCTGATGTATTGAATTTGAGCTGTCCCATGGCAGAGGGTACCAGAGATCAGCATTGAAGACCTCTGAGGGGCCATTCTAAGAACAATATCTTTTAGTTCCTTAATGATGTGTTCCACTGTTGGAACACTTAGAGCTTCTTTAAAAAAAAAAAATATTTTTACAATCCACACCTGAGGATATGTTTATTGACTTTTAGAGAGAGGAACAGAGAGAGAGAGAAAGAGACAGAAATGTCAATGTGAGAAGGAAATATCAATCTCATACCCGCCCCAACTGTGGGACCGAACCCACAACCTAGGTATGTGCCCTGACTTGCGACCTTTTGGTATACAGGACAACACTCAAACAACTGAGCCACACCAGCCAAGGCTGGAGCTTCTTTATAGTAACTCTGAGAGGTTAGCTGAGATTCCAGGTTCCCTTACTGAGCTCTGCGGAATTTCCCAGGGAGTTTCATCTAAATATCACATTTGGTGACCAGATTGGTGGCTTCCTCAAACCAAAATTCATGATAAACTTCAATATTTTCCATCACTTCATTTTGTGAATGCAGCATTGCAATGAAGCTACTGGCTGCAAAGAAGACATCAGACGTTTGCCCCTGGAGATTTTCCCCAAAGGCTCTTGTAAAAGGTAGAACATTGTGAAGAACAACAGTGGTAACCATGAAGCATCAGCCTCGTAAGGCAGGAAGCCCACAAATTCCTCTATCAGGCATGAGATTCGTCAACAAACTTCACCAAAGCGGGCAGGCGCTCTTTCCCACCTACATCCACTATGTTGTCAGTGATAATCAAAAAGAAGTGAGAGTCTCTCACTTCCCTGAGAGTTTCTTCCCCAATGCAGTTCTCTAGCACCTGTGTCTGCTGTGTTTTTTAACAGAACAGTGTGTTGACTGCTGTTGTCTCAAAGCACTTTCTCAGAACCTCTTCACCAGAATTTATGCGGCACTCCAGCAGTACTTGAAGTTGACTGGGAGTAAAGAGACCTTCTGGGCCCTGGCTGGTTTTCCCAGTGGTTAGAGCATCGGTCCATGGACCAAAGAGTCGCAGGTGTGATTCCAGTTAAGTGCATGTACCTCGGTTGCAGTTCGTTCCTGGGGTCGTGCGGGAGGCAATCAGTCTATGTGTCCCTCTCATGTTGATGTTTCTCTCTCTCTCTCCCCTTCCCTCCCTCTCTATCTGAAGGTAAAATAGAAAAATATCCTCTGGTGAGGATTAAAAAAAAAGAGAGACCTTCTGGGATTTCATCAGCTTCATATCCATCCAGGCATATGTTTTGTTTTCCCATAAGAATCAACATTTCAAGTAAAGATTTCAAGTATTCTTTGCTTCCCTTCTGTTCAAGCGTTAAAGGTAAAATGTCTTCATCCTGTCCTTCACCCGCTTCTTCTGCACTGGGGTTCTGAGCATTGCTATTGTTGATTTTTTAATGTTTTTGGTCCAGTTCAGAAGTTTCATCTTTTTTTTTTCTGTTTCAGTGACCTGATTTCATCTTTACTCAATTCTTTTATTCATTTTCTGTATCTACCATATAGATTGTTCAAGTGACTAGTAGATCAAATAGTGTTGGTATTGCATTATCTCGAAGAACTGTTCTATAATTAGTTCTACAGATCACAGAGCTCTCAAAGTGTTTGGCACATAATCGATAATATTTATTTAGTTGATCTGGTGTTTTATCTTCTAAGTCTGCTCTCCTGCAGTGTTCTACCCACCTTTGGCATCTATCTGGCCGGGTCCCGCAGGAACCTGAAGCAGGCCAGGTCCCACTGTGTGCTCCTGAAGTTGGGGGCATGTGTAAGTTCGGATTCATCCCCACCTGCTGGCCACCCAGCGCTCCTCTCCCCGCCTCCTCAGGGCAGCCCACCTGCCCATGGTGTGAGAAAAGGGAAGGGAGCCAGACTAGCCAGCCAGCTTAGCAGGGTTGGAGTGCCAAGATATATTAGTTCTAAAGGGAAAAATAGTGACTTTACAGTGGAGAAACCTGTGGACACAACCTGAACTCAGTGATCAGAGTTAACATCACCAGTCCTGAGACACATGGACTCCATGGACCTCCTGATATGGTTCACTGAGAAGGGCACAGTGTCACTCATGTGGGATTTTTGACAAAAATGCAGAACCCAAATTTAATCATGAGGAAACATTGGACAAACCCAAATTGAAGGACATTGCACAATAGAACTGGTTGCTGCTCTTCAAAAATGTCAAGGTAACGAATAATGAAGGAAGACCAAGGAACTGTCTTAGATTTGATGAATGTTTCCTGGAGACGTGAAACCAAAAGCAATATTGGATCCTGGATTGATCCTGATTGTTTCTGATCAAAAAAAAAAGAAAGAAAGAAACACACAAAAAAATTTGTAGGACCATTGACAAAATTTGAATAAGGTCTATGGATTAGTTAATTATTGTACCAATCTTAATTTCTTGGTTTAGATAATTGTACTATGATGATGGCTGATGTTTACATTAGGGGTAGCTGGGTAATAGTTAAAAGGGAACTCGGTGTACTATTTTTGCAGTTTTTTTCTAAGTCAATGAATTAAAAATTAAAAAGAATGATAGGCATATTTACTTGGGAATCTAATATGAGCTTAATAATAATGTTTATAATAATAATTCTAGCTGTTATGGATTGGTTTGTGTTGTTCTCCCACCCCAAATTCATATGTTGAAGTTCTAACGCCCAGCACCTCAGAATGTCACCTTACTCAGAAATAGGGTCACTGTAGATGTAATTATGGTATGGTGAGGTCATATTGGAGTAGGGTGGCCCCCAATCCAATACGTCTTTTTTTTTTTTTTTTTTTTTTTTTTTTTTTTTTATTAATTTATTTTTGTTACAGATGTTTCTCCTTTTTTCCCCATTGACACCCTCCTCCCCATCCCCCCACCCCATCCCCAGCTTTGTTGTCCAGGTCCATCAGTTATGCATACATGCGTATAAGTTCTGTGGTTTATCTCTTCCCTCCCCCCCCCACCCCCTCTTCTGAGGGTTGTCAGTCTGTACCCTACTTTCACATCTCTGGGTCTACCCTGTTCCCCATACTGTTATGTTTATTATATTCCACAAATGAGTGAGATCATGTGATATTTTTCTTTCTCTGCTTGGTTTGTTTCGCTTAGGATAATACTCTCGAGGTCCCTCCATGTCGTCTCAAAGGATAAGAGATCTTTCTTTCTTACAGCTGCATAGTACTCCATTGTGTATATGTACCACAGCTTTTTTATCCATTCATCCACTGATGGGCACTTGGGCTGTTTCCAGATCTTAGCTATTGTGAATAGTGCTGCTATGAACATGGGAGTACATATATTCTTTCTGAGAATCCAATACGTCTTTACAAAAAGGAGAAATTTGGACAGAGACACGTGTACAGGGAGAACACATGAAGATTGAGGCAGAGATCAGGGTGATGCAGCAGAAGCCATGAAATGACAAAGATTGCCAGCAAACTACTAGCAGCTAGAAGACAGGCAAGGAACAGAGAAGAAATCAACCCTGCTGACAGCTTGGTCTTGGATTTCCAGTCTCTAAATCTGTGAAACTATACATTTCTGTTGGTTAAGACACTTGGCTTGTGGTGCTTTGTTACATCAGCCCTAGCAAACTAATACACTAGTTAACAATTATTGAGAGCTTACAATATGTAAGGCCCTATGTTGAGCCCTTCATGTGCATGATCTCATTTAATCTTCACCACAGCCCTTTGCAGTAGGTGCTATTAGTGCTTCCAATTTATAGCTGAGAGAATTGATACACAGGATGGGTAAGTAACTTGCCTTAGGTCACACAGCTAGTAAATGGCAGCGTGAGTTAATACCTCTACAGTCTGGCACCAGCATATTGCTAACCACTATACATACTTCTTCTGGCTTCCAATCCCAAAGGTTTCTTTCTTTTTTTTTTTTTTTTTTAATTAATTTATTTTTGTTACAGATGTTTCTCCTTTTTTCCCCATTGACACCCTCCTCCCCATCCCCCCACCCTGTCCCCAGCTTTGTTGTCCATGTCCATCAGTTATGCATACATGTGTATAAGTTCTGTGGTTTATCTCTCCCCCCCCACTCCCTCTTCTGAGGGTTGTCAGTCTGTACCCTACTTCCACATCTCTGGATCTACCCTGTTCCTCAGACTGTTATATTTATTATATTCCACAAATAAGTGAGATCATGTGATATTTGTCTTTCTCTGCTTGGCTTATTTCGCTTAGGATAATACTCTCGAGGTCCCTCCATGTCGTCTCAAAGGATAAGAGATCTTTCTTTCTTACAGCTGCATAGTACTCCATTGTGTATATGTACCACAGCTTTTTTATCCATCCATCCACTGATGGACACTTGGGCTGTTTCAGATCTTAGCTATTGTAAATAGTGCTGCTATGAACATGGGGGTACATGTATTCTTTCTGATTGGTGTTTCAGGCTTCTTAGGATATATTCCTAGAAGTGGGATCACTGGGTCAAATGGCAATTCGATTTTTAATTTTTGGGGGTAACACCATAGTATTTTCCACAGTGGCTGCACCAGTCTGCATTCCCACCAGCAGTGTACTAGAGTCCCCTTTTCTCCACACCCTCGCCAACACTTGTTGTTTGATGATTTGTTGATGGCGGCCATTCTGACAGGTGTGAGGTGATACCTCATTGTTGTTTTAATTTGCATCTCTCTGATGATTAGTGATGTTGAGCGTTTCTTCATATGTCTCTTAGCCATTTGTATGTCCTGTTTGGAGAGGTGTCTATTTAGGTCCTCTGCCCATTTTTTAATTGGGTTCTTTGTCTTCCTTTTGTTGAGTTGTATGAGCACTCTATATATTTTGGAGATTAATCCCTTATCTGATGTATCATTGGCAATTATGCTCTCCCATACAGTGGGTTCCCTTTCCGTTTTGATGGTTCTTTTGCTGTGCAGAAGCTTTTGAGTTTGATGTAGTCCCATGTGTTCATTTTTTCCCAAAGGTTTCTTATGGGATGTAAAATGGCGACCTTTGATGAATTTCTCTCTATCCCTCATAATATAAATTCCAGGGATGGAAAATAGTCAAGTACACATTGTAGATGTCACATCCTGTTTCCTTGCCTCCCATTCCTTCACAACCACCTCAGCCTGGGGATATCAAATGTCTGCTTATTTAGAAATACTGGACATCTTAGTACTCCCAAGAAAGGAATGCTAGTCATCCAAGGAGAGATTGATTCCATTTTGAAAGTGAGCAACTCATTCAAGTGAAAATTTGGGATTAAAAGCAGGCATCCAAATCATGGGAGACTTCATTCTGGGGCAGTGGAGCTGCTTAAGAAAAGGGGTGGGCACATGTTTTCTCCATTTTATAGCAAATAATCTGAGAGAGAATTATCCACTGGGTTTCATTTGTTTGGCTTCTTGAGTCGTTCCTTCATTCAATTAACTTTTATTGAGCACCCCTGGGCTTCTTGGTGCTGGGCTCAGCCAGTATGACTTGAATAAGAAGACAGTCCCAGTTTTCAGTTAGTGTCTCGTTCAGGGTTGGTCTCCAGACAAAAAGGTGGAGGGAAATGCTTTTGAAGGTAAATCCCCATTTCCCAGTTCTTAACCTCCCTCCTCATAGGCATTGTCTTCTGAATGAAGGTAATTTTTTTCCATATATACTGGTCATCTCTGGCTCCTTATCTCCAGCCCAAATTTCACTCATGGGTTCTGGAGCCATATATCGAAGTCTAATTGGACATCTCTATTGGTTGTCTCATACGTATGCCCACAGATACAAAGTAGAACTCATCATCTTTATTCTCTCATCTCTGTTTTTCCCCACTTCAGCCTGTGCCTCCTCCTCTCAGTAAATGGTACCACAGTGATCAAGTTGATCAAGTCAGAAATCTCTGTTTCCCATAAGTAGGGACCATGTCTGTTTTTTTGCTGTGGTAGCATCCTGTGTCTAGCTCAGTCCTTGGACCATGTACTATGAAAGGTGATAATAAAGATGTGTTGAATGAATGAATGAATGAATGGGCTTCATTCTTGATTCTTCTCTCTCTTACAACTCATGTCCAGTCAATTAGTCCTGTCAATTCTCCACCAGAATTTTTCCAGTCCAAACCGTCATCATCTTTCACTTGGCAACTATTATGCCCTTTACCTGATCAATTTGTCTTCTCCTTCTTGCTACCTCCCAGTCAGTTCTCCATATAGAAACTTGCTGCTGCAACAAATTACTATATATTCAGCTGCATACAACAATACCCATTTATGATCTTGTAGCACTGAAGATCAGAGGTCCAAGAGGGCTCGGCTGGACTCTGCTTAGGGTCTCCTGGGGTAGGGCTGCATTCCTTTCTGGAGGCTCTGGGAATCAATCTGCTTCCAAACTCATTCAGGTTATTGGCAGAATTCAGTTCCTTGTGGTCGTAGGATTGAGGTCCTCATTTCCTTGATATGTGGCTCCTCAATAAGCAAGCCAGCAATATCATGTCAAATCCTCATTCTTCAAAAGTCTCTGACTTCCTGTCTACTGCACCTCTTGGACTTTTAAGGGCTTGTGTAATAAGACTCATTCTACCAGCATAATCCAGGATAACCTCATCATATTCACTGATTCCCAGCAGTAGGGCCTGGACATCTTTGGGGGCCATTATTTTGCCTACCACAGGCGCCCACCTTCAAATCCAGGTTCTGTGTTGCTCCCTTGTGCTCCTGTGGCAGGCTTAACCAACAATTATTTCCCGCTGCTGTCAGAGCCTGCTTCCCACTTTAGAGGATGGAAATATCAGATTCTTGCTTTCCCAGCCTCCCTTGTAGGTAGGGCAGGGGCATGTCTGCTGGAGGACTCTCAGAAAGGTTGTCTTCCCTGATTTAAAAAAAATTATAGAAGAACTATCTTTCCAATCCCCAGGCATGGTGATATAAGGACATGATATTGGGGTCTGCAGTAGCCACCTTGAGGGGAATACAGGAGTGTACAAAAGTAGGTTTACAGTTGTTCATATGGAAAATAATTAATAAATAATGATACAAGAATAAACTGTGTTTTGCATACTCACAACTGTAAACCTACTTTTGCCCATCCCTGTACATGGTGACAAAAGTCCATACACTGAGGCCAGTGGAGAAGAAAGTTGAAAAGTGTCTGAGTTCTTGATGATATCATTCTTGATTACCTCCTGCCACACCTTACCTCCAGACCTCTTATTAGGTTGCTCTTATTGTACCTCCTTGCTCAAACCACTTTTTTTTTTTTTTTTTACTTTTATTAGTCTTTATCTTATGCTGAATTTACTCCCAGGCCATAAGTTTTTGTTTCTTCAGTTTCTTCTGGGATATCTTTTTCTTCTGTGCAACCTCCTCTTCTGGTTTAGGAACAATCTGCTCTTTCTCAGTGAGGATCATCTCAATGTGGCAGGGAGAGCTCATGTATGGGTTAATCCGCCCATGAGCTCTGTAAGTTCTACGACGCATCTTGGGAGCTTTGTTCACCTGGATGTGCTCAATGACCAGAGAATCTACATCTAAACCCTTAAGTTCAGCATTGCTCTCTGCATTTTTAAGCATGTGCAGCAAAAACTCAGCACTCTTTTTGGGCCACCGACCCTGTGTCCAGCCCCACTGTTTCGCCTGGGCACACCTACCAACTCCACCACTGTAACGACGGAAAGGCACACATTGCTTCTGTAAAGTGACATCCTTCAGATACTTGGTGGCTTTTCGAATATGCATACCTTTGATGGCCTGGGCAGTTTCCCGGGTGTTCTTAAAGTGAACACGAAGATTTGAACCTCTTGACTTGCATGATTTTGTGGGGTTTTCTGGGTCAAGTGAATAGCGAACCATTTTCAGAGGTCACCTCTGGCCGCTTTTGGGAAAAGCTCAAACCACTTTTTAGTAGGGTCTTTCTTATTTGCAGCCCGAAGCATCGTAATTAATAACTCCGTAGAGCACTTTTCCTCACCTGTGCTAACACTTACCACACTGTACTGTTATTGTCTGTGGCCTTGTCTTCAGTCCTCTTGAAGTTGTAAGATTTTTAAAAATATGTTTTTATTGATTTTCTACAGAGAGAGGAAGGGAGAGAAAGATAGAAACATCGTTGTGAGAGAGAAACATTGATCGGCTGCCTCCTGCATGCCCCCTACTGGGGATTGAGCCCGCAACTGGGGCATGTGCCCTGATCAGGAATGGAACCAGGACCTCTCAGTCCATGGGAATGACGCTCAATCCACTGAGCCACATGGGCTGGGCTAGTTGTAAGATTTTAAAGGGCAGTCAACCTGCCCACCTTGCGCATGTACTCTCCTGCAGCTATGTGCCTGGCACAATAAGCAATTATTTGCTGAACGAATGAATGAATGTCCACTCTCCTTCAGTTCCCTCTACTCCAAACACCTACTATATATTCTCAGCATGACCAGGGAAGCCCTGTATGGCTGGGTAGGTTGTGTCCTGAAAAAGTGTCCTTGGCCAAGAGGGCAAGTGGGGGCAGATGTCTAGTCTGCTCTTCACTCAGTAAGCTAGCATCCTGGCATGGAGCTGTGTCTGTCCACAGGAAGGGGCACCTTTTTTCTTATTAGCATTAAGGTGTTCTGAGACAGTCCAAATTCTAACTCTTCTTGTCTGATAGGGGTCATGCCCTTGCCTTTTCTTTTGTATTCTCACATGGAGTGGAGACAGGGTCCTCTTTAGATTCTGAACACCATGTTCCAAGGATCTGGGTGGACTGTTTTGTGAAACTGATTAGTATGAAAGTGTTTGTGAAGGCTCCTGGATTTTCACGTGCTGCCCCTTTCTGGCGACAAGCTGATCATTTTAATAACAATCATCTGGGAATTATGACAGTGTATCAGGAATGACCAAAATGGGAGTCAGGAGACTCAGATTCAGGTTTGAGCCCTGGTATTAGCCAGACTCTGGGTGATTGCACAAGGCACCAAACTTCTCTAGCCTCCAATCTTCCTCGTCTGTAAAGCTAGAGGTTCTCAAATTATACTCTGCAGAGTTTAGGGGTGTTGAGGTGGCCGCAGCACTCTCAGTGGTGAATAGGGCTGTGGGACTGAGTGGTGGGAGGCTTCAGCCAGAGCAACTCTACTTTTGTCTGTTTTACATATAGGACTTTATAAAAATTATTTTCTAATTATGCAGGAACTATACTAATACAGTCTTCTTGTAAGAAATTAGAACATTGCAGATATGATTAAGCCCCTTTGGCCACCATCCTCCCCTGTCCCTGTGTATGTTGGGACTTCATTTAAGATTTCCATTTGAACAAAGGGATCCTTATGCAAACAAGTTGGGGACCACTGGTCTGGTTAGCTTTAACAACCCCAAAAGTGAAAAAAAAAAGAAGGATTTTAGAGAAAGGGAACAGCCATGGCTGGAGAATGTCCTATAAGGTTGAGCAGAAACCCATGCAATGGCTTGCTGAGATGGAGCATTGCTCTGGGTGTGGTGATTTGGGGAATTGTCACTGCTGTGTGTTTACAGTGTACCCAGGAGAGGGATGGTGGGCAAGAGAACCCAGGTTTCTGAATTATAACTGGAAGGCTTGCAGACATGTCCCAGACCAGCCCTCATCTCCAAGGTGAGGGAGGATGATGTGGGATTGCATCTCCTTTTTGGTCTGACTTTAGAAAAACAGCAACTGCAACTAACATTTGCAGTGCACTTGCTAGATGGTGGGTGCTGGACTGTGAGCCCAGTCTCCTTAAGTCCTCACAGCATCCCTGGGAGGTGATGGCACTGCTAGCCTACTTATTTTAGAAGTGAGGAAACTGAGGCACAAAGAATTAAGAAATTGCCTAAGGGCCTATAGCTGGTAAGTAGGAACGAGGGGTTTGAGCCCAGGTCTCCTTGCTCCAGGGTCTGGTGCATCCCTGTGCTCTGGAGTCCTCCCAGGTATCACTTGCTGCCTTTGAAGCTCCAGTCCACCTGTATGGGTTGTGGGTGTGGGAAGGAGGAAGCTGACTGGACACTAGAATTTCCCCCTCCGACTTTCCCTCTCCTCCAAACCCCTGGGCCACTTGCAGGATGCTCAGTTAGTTATCTGAAATCCCCGTGCTCAGGTTAGCAATGTAAGCAGCCAGGGAAGATGCCAGGTGGGCTGTAAGAAGGGCAGGGGAAGACTGTGCTCCTTATGAAAGGAGACAGGGAGATTAGCAAGCAGCTGCATTGCCCTACAGCCCATTACACACACACATCCACGAGGTGGGCAGGCGGGTGGCTGTGGAAGTGGCAGGCTGCCAGGATGCCCGTGCCTCCTCCTGAACCCAGGCCTGCGTGAAGGTAAATGCAAATCAGCTTCTTGGAGCGAGCTTCCTGCAGAGGGAGGGTTGTCAGTCTGAGCACCTGGTTCCCTCACCATCAGCCAGATTGCAGATTTTATTCTTGCATTTTATGAGCTTGAGAGAGGGAATTCATTTCCTTGGTATAATATGACCCTCTGGAGAAAGTCTTGTCCAAATACATTTCACTCATAAATTCTGTCCTGGAAGAGGGGCCATACCGAAATGAAATGCAGATGATTAAAGTCTGATTTATAGGTAAGGTGAATTGTCATAAACCATTGGTAGGTTTATGACAAATTATTGCACCCAGGAAGGTGAAAGAAAATGAAAGGGCTCTTCCTGGGAGCTGGAAACCTCTGTTAAAAGAAATATTCAGGGTGCAAGTACCCTTATCCCCATCAGGCTATATTTCAGTATATTCACCCAATGTGTGTCCCTTCTCTCTCTCACCAGACTGCACATCCCTTAAGGCAGGAGCTGGGTTCCTTGCATCTTGATATTTCCCCACCTGGGGATGTTTTAGCAATTTTATTTATAAGAAAGGGATGCTAACTGAAGAGGTTTTTAAATCTCGACGGACTGAGCCACCCCTTTCGTCCCTATCTCAACCCAGTACTTAGAGATATCAGGATTTCCTAACAATTACCCCTCCTTCCCCCCAACCCCAAAAGCACAGGGTCCAGAATGATGCTGCTTTCAGGTTATAAGTAATGTAATAAGAATATTAACAACATGCTTTGACTGAGCACTTGCTATGGATCAGGTATTTTTCTAAGCACTTTCTAAGTGTTATTCCATTTAATCCTCACAAGTACCCTGTGAGATAGGTACTGTCATCATACCATCTTACAGATGTGCAAACTGAAATTTGAGGTACTTAAGTAACTTGCTCCAGATCACAGAGCTAGTCAGTGTAAATAGCCAGTATTTATTGGGTGCTTGCTGTGGGCCAGGCACTGTGCCAATCACATTAAACCAACCATTTCATTTCACAATGCCCTTAACCCTCAAGAAGTGGCTTCCAGTGCTGAGAATGTCAAGCGTTTCATCCTTTGAAGATTGAAAACCATTTGAGGGCAAGGTCTTGCTTACCCCTCTATCCAGAAAGATGAGGATGGTGCTAGGGACAGAGCAGTCAATCAAAAAATGTTTGTTGAGTGAATGAAGGCAGAGCACAGATGATTTTCCCAAGGGAGCTGCTTCCCTGGACCCCTTTTCCCACCTGCTGATGCTCAGGCTGCCTTTGGAACAGGCTTCCTAGCCATGATTCCTCTCTGCCAGGGAGTCAGGCTATCACCAGGACCCCACCTGGCATCACTGGAGATTGAGTACTCCAGGGCTTCCCCAGAGTAGGGCCAGCTATGAGGGACAGAACCAGGTTTTCTGATGCCAATTCCTTCCTGTGCTGGCCTGGCTTCTTTTTCTGACTCGGACAGCAGCCTCTCATAGATGAGGATCTGGTTGGTTAGGATAATGTCTTTATTTAACTTTTGGCTTATTCATTTTCTATCTTAAAAACAAACATAGGGAGGGGGGAGTTATTGTTTAATGGGTACAGAGCCTGTTTGGGAAGAAAAGTTCTGGAGATGGATGGTGATGATGGTTGCACACCAATGTGGATATAGTTAATGCCACTGACTTCTGCACCTAAATATGGCTAAAATGGTAAATTTTATGTTATGTGTATTTACCACAATTTAAAGAAACTGCAAATATGGGTCTGCCTTTCTAACATAACAAGAAGTCTGGGGTGGGTAGTTATAGGGGTTGCTTTAGCTCCATGATGATGTCACTAGAGTCCCCAAGTCGTTCTATCTTTACAGTCTTAGCATGATGGTTTTCATCCTGGTCACAAGATATCCTCTGAAACTTACATTTTATCTGCTCAAGAGAGAAAGAGGAGGGAAAGGGCGATGCTAGCCATGGCTCTGTCTTTTATCTGGAAAGCTCTCAGCAAAATTTTCTTACATCTCAATGGCCAGAACTAGGTCTTATGGCCTTGCTGGGTGGCAAAGGTGGCTTGAAAAGTGATCTCTTAGCTTGCCAACTTTAGAGCTGAGGAGGAGCATCAGGGGAGAAGGAAGTTCGGAGTACTGATTGGACAGCCAGCAGGGTATGTCCAGTGCCCTGCTGAAGGTTACATGGTCACATGGCAGGAATGGCCAGGCCCATGGCCCAGTCTCCTGGTTCCCAGTCCTGAGCTCTTTTGCTAGGACATTTGATATATTTTGTAGTGGCTAGATTCCCAATAAAAAGGACTCTCCTGGGGAATATCTTTCAAAGAGAAATCAATCAAAATGCTAAGAGGTCATGTCAGGAAAGCACTGGAAGGTGGGAGCCAGAACATCTGAGCTCTGCCCAGGCTGGCTGGGAGTTTTGGCAAATGTCCCCGGTTGCTGTGCTCATGAAATGTGATTTAAAAAAATTTTTTTTTTCTTTATTGATTTTAGAGAGTGAGGAAGGGAGAGGGAGAGAGAGATAGAAACATTGATGAGAGGGAACGTTGACTGTCTGCCTCCTGCATGTTCCCCACTGGGGATTTGGTCCACAACCTGGGCATGTGCCCTGACCATGAATCAAACCGGGGGGGACCTCTTGGTGCATGGGTTGACGCTCAACCACCGAGCCATACTGGCTGGGCATGAAATGTGATTTTGTTGTTGTTGTTGGTTAGTGTTGTTCATTCAATCCCCAATAATGTGTTTTTTGTTTGTTTATTTTTATTTATTTATTTTTTTATCCTCACCCGAGGACATCTTTCCATTTTTTTTGTTCAGATAGAGTGGGAGGGAGAGAGAGGAAGAGAGAGAGAGAGAGAGAGAGAAACATCGATGTGAAAGGGACACATCGAGTGGCTGCCTCCCGCACGACCCAACCAGGGCCGGGGACAAACTGCAGCCGAGGTACGTGTCCTTAGCGGGAACCGATCCCAGGTCTCTCTGGACCGCAGGCCGACGCTCTAACTGCTGAGCCAAACTGGCCAGGGCCCCAATAATGTGTTTTGATATCTTTAGATGAAAGACCCGGTAGGAGACAAATAATTATTAACTAACCATGTGCTATCAAGTGTGGGCTTATAACACAACATGATGTGTTTCAAAAGTTGGATTAGGATGACAGAAATTTGCCACCATTCCTCCAGGCCAGGAGCAGAGTATAATAATGGCTTCAGGGGACACTTAAAATAAGGAATGTAAACAGACATCCCTGTTATAATTACCTTGCCATGGCAAGGAAGCCTGGATATACACACTTGGCTTTTGAAGAAAGCAGAGAATGGACTTCATTCTCTCTGATCCCATCACTTGCTCTTTCCATAGGAGGCACCAAAGGAGAATGGGCAGGCCCTGCCCATTGAGCCCATAGTGGGCACCTCCTCTTCTCTGTGGAGCCTTCCTGGGTGACTCCAGGTCACACTGATCCTTCTCCTTTGTTCTCACCTCAGGGCATCATATATACAGAACATTTTAGCATTCACTGGTATTGAAATTAACTTTTCATCTCTGTCTTATAAGCTGTGCCAGGGGTGGGCACTGTTTAAGTGAGGCAATCCGAGGCTTTTTTGGAACTCCTCAACCCCAGACACATGGCAAATCCTCATTAAACATGAGCTGGACCTATGGGGTGGGATGCTCATGGCTTTACCAGGTTGGAGTTTTATTTCACGATGCTTGGGAAATTAGGAGAGTTGATTTCAGGATAGGAGATGAAAGAAGCAAGGACATCCAACCTCTAAAGAGGGCATGATACAATTTAGTGTCCTTGCAGAATCCCCCAAGGTCAGATCACAGGGACGGTCCCTAAGCTCATCAGGACACTGACTTTGGGAATCCTATAAAGGGAAAAGACAACTCTGCAAAACAGGAAAGAAAACTGCTTTAAGGAGAGCAATTCTTCAATGGTAGGGGAAAAAATTGCAGCCCTGGTAAATGTCAGAACAGGATACCCGAGTCAGCTGAGAAAGCCCAAAATATTATTGCAAAGAAAAGTTACATTTTTATTAGTTCACAGTCAGAATATAAAAATAAATAAGTAAACAGAAAATAAATGGAATCACTTTACAGAAAGCACATTCATTACTTAAAAGTAGCACCTTTATGGTTAGGCACTTTCTGGTCATAGCCGCTTGTCAAGTTCACTCACACTGACCAGTAAGCGATACTGATGGTTTCTTTGTATCTGTCTGCTTTTCTTGTGTGGCTGTTAAGGAGCAACTGGCAATTCTGACACTTTTATGTCCTTATCCATAACTACACTTATCCTTCCTCTTGAATCATCAGATCTTTTTACTTTTCAGACACTTACGATGTCTCTCTGTCACTCTCCTATGTCTTACAGATAGATGGGGTGGGGATTGCCACAGAGGCTGAAGCTCAATTTCATTCTTAAAAAAAAAAAAATTTTTTTAAAAAAATTTTAGCCTTTTCTAAATTCAGGTATCCAAAGACTCAATTTGCTTAGAAGTGCAACACCACTCCAAGTGAGTCTTCATGGATATGAGAACTAACATCTTCCCAGGACCTCCTCAAGTGGGTTCCTGTCTCCATATCTCTATTTAATTATCCCATCTGTCAGACATTTATTATGGCGCTGGCGTCAGAACACTGTTTTCTTACTGGCTGTCATAAAACGGAGGCATTTGCAGCCTCGATTGAAAGGTTGTCAGTATAACTGATACATAAATTCACATTTTGCATAAAGGACCTATTCCTTATGGATAAGATCATGAGAGTGTGAAACATACAAATCTTGGCACAAAAATGTGAAATAACCATAATAAATTAATAAATACATAAATTACTTAAATCCTTAAATAGCAGTTGCACCCAGCGAGCTGGAAACTCAATAAATAAATTATTTGATTGTTTCAGTGAGCAGTTAACATTTAAATATGAAAATACAGCAAAAACACCATTATGACCCTAAAAAAAAAAAAAAAAAAAAAGCAAATTAGATAGAAAATATCTTTTTGGGTCTATTGTATCGTGTCTTTTAAAAGCTTCCTCTTTTCCTCCAAGGTGTCATCCTGGGGGTAGAACCTGAAAAAGAATGCCCAAAGTCTATTAGGATTAGAAGGGCAGCAGCAGATCCTTTGTATGTCACACCACATATTATCCGGACAGTTGAGTTATGGAGATTCCATGTCAGTGGGTCCAACCCTTCCTTATGTGGCTTGGGATTTGGCTGATACCTTGCTCACCAGAGACTCTCTTGAAAGTTTTCTTAAAAGAATATCTGATTGTGTCATTGCCTTGCTGAAAGAACTTCAGTGGACCCCAGAACCCCCTTGGACAGGGTTCTAATTCCTGGAAACAGCTTGTACCCATCCTTGCTCTGACACTTAGCTGCCTCTCTTTCTTCTTTGCCTTTCCCTCTACAAGGGCAGAACCTATGCCTGTTCTGTTTACTGCAGTATCACCGAGCCCAGCATAGTGCCTAGAACAATGTGAACATCCAATAAATATCTATTAATGAACAAATGTATGTTTCTGACTCTGGTGACATTGCAGACCATCCTCTCTTTCCTCTCTTGCACCCCACCCCCCGTTTCCCTGAACCTGGGTACACTGAGTGTGCAGGTTTGGGCTGGGCTGCTCACCTAACTGCAGGACACGGATGCCCATTTGCTCCAGGATGAGCTATAGTACCGGTCTCGGGCTTGCACACGGATCATGGCATCTTTGTGGCATGTGACATTGGCTGAGGTCTCCTCTACGCAGAGTCTATCTTTCTGCAGAAGAGAGGGAAATCTTTGGTAAGGCAGTCACAAGGTGGACTGGGCATATTTCCCAAAAAAGTACACCTTGGTTGTAGGGCAATTCACAGGGGAGTGTGTGGTACTTGCGCCACCTACTGACAGAAGCGCTAAAGACAGATGCAGCTTTACTTTGCAAGCCCTGAGGGTGAAATTGGTCCAGCTTTCATCTTCCTTGTCTGAAAGACCCATGTGCACTCACCCCAGGGCAAGACTGATGGTGCAACTGGGACAGATTTGTTCGTTGTCCCATGGATATTCAGAAATACCACACTCTGGTCCTTTCATCAGACAAACTTGTGTTCAAATCCAGGCGTTGCTACTTATTAGCTGTGTGACCACAGGAAAATGTCTTAGGCTCTCTGTGTCTCACTTATAAAAGAGGGATAGTAATAATGCCTACCTACCTCATAGAGTTGTAAAAGTTAAAGGTAATAATCATATAAAACTCTTAGTAAAATCTCTAACCATATAGAAAGCACTCAGTAAATATGACCTATCACTGATGCAGATCTTAAGTAGGGAAGATACATATCAAGATTTTACATAATGTTTAGGCAAAATTGACTCCAGAATAACCCTTTCCCCTGCAAAAAAAATTCTCAGGGAGTGACTGAATCACAGTTTCTACCAGATGCTAACTGCTATATGCTGAATAAGGCCTTTATCCAGTGATTTTAAAACTGAGGTCCAAGGAGGCTAAAACCCAATAAAAGTGCCTCTGGGACTCTGGGAATATGGATGCCAAGGCAAGAAAACTAGAAAGCCATCATCTTAGCCTATGTAAATACTGATATTGTATTTAATAAAATAATTTCACAATATGCAGAACAGCCAAGAGTTACACATTTTGGGTGAGACACAGCACAAGTGTTCTGTCATCCATTATATTCACTTAGTCAAAATAGTAATTTTCAGTTCCTGGAGTCCAGCTTTTCTATATCAGGACCACTTCTGAGTGTAAGAATTAATGATCAACCATACAGGAGATGTATGGCCTTTGTGTCTAGCAGTCTCTCAGTTTGTGTCCTAGTTCTGTCACTTCCAAGCTGGGTGACGTTGGGCAAGTCACTTAACTTCTCTGAGCTTTTTTGTTGTCACTAGTGAAGTGGTGATAATAATCCTGCCTGTCTTTGTAGAGTTACTGTGAAAATAAAGTGAGATAAACATGTAAAAGCCCTTAGCACAGTTTCAGGCACAGTAAAAGTACTAAATAGACATTAGCTGTTAAATATCGTTATTTGTCTCCTCCCTGATATGGGCCTGTGTAAACCTGACCACAAATATATGGCACCTGAATCACATCTTACCCTTTCTCTCTTCTTCTTGCCCTGGACCTGAACACAAAATGTCAGGGAGAAGTAGGAATGTGGGGTGCTCCAGGTGTCGGGGTACTCCCAGCTGACCTCCACATGCCGGGAATTCTTTAATGGTGTCAGCTGCAGGTTCTTGGGTGGGTCCGGTTTGACTGTGGAAGAAGATCAACACCCTTTATTTTCCTAGTGGGGCTTTGGAGCAAGGTAGTTCTGGCTTCTGATCCCACTTTCATCTCTGACCAGCTGTGAGTCCATAAGACAGTTACTTAACGTCTCCGAACACCTGGTTGGCAAACGGGAGACTGCCCTGCTGCTGGTACTCATTCTGGTGCCTGTGGAAGGCAGCCACATCCTTTACAGCTAAACCTGAGAGAGGCTTAGAGTTCTTATCACTGCACAACCAGGTGGGCCCTGGCAGTGGAACCACTTCTGCCTAGTGCTCAGAAGAAAATTCTTAGAGACAACAAGACTCTCACACGAGCTATCGGTGAAGGACCACCCTCTCTGTGGTCAGTCCCCCTCTTTGCACCAAACTCAGAACTGTGCTGAGCCTCTTGCTGGGAATGAGGTGAGAGACTTCCCACTTAGTGCTCGTTTGTCTTTTCATGGCATCTGGCACTGATCTGTCTTGTAGCAGTTAGAGTCAAACTGTCTCCATGCTCATTCATTCATTCATTCATTCATTCATTCAATGAATAATAACTGAGCAACTATTACATGCCAGCCACTGGACTACACATGGAAAGTACAGCAGTGAGTGTCACAAAGACCATCCTTAAGTAGTGCACCTTCTTCTCATGAGGTGAGGCGGACATTCTATGGAATGTGCTTGGTCTCCTAGGCCCAGCACCACTCCAAAGACCACGGCTTCTAGCAGGTGCTTCTCAAATAGTCTTCCCTCTGTTCTTAACACAACTGACATCTTTCCTTTAGGACTCAGCTAAATGTCACCTCCTCACTGAGACTTTCCCTGGGCACCGTCTGTGAACTAGACCCCACCTGCCAGAGGCAGTCTCTCTACACATGTTCTGTGGTTCTCTCACACTTTATTTCAATGAATAAATGGTACAGGGAATGAAAAAAAAATCTCCATCTGCCAATTTAAAAAAGCGGATGTCCATTTTGGAGGGGTTTTTATTCCAATTGAATACTAGAGAAGGATCAGGTGGGAATAATTGCTGTTGGTAGAGAAGTGCTGGCTCTGAATAGGAATATCACGCTGAGGGGGCTGCTCCTGGCTTCATCGTGGAAGCTGCCTAAGCAGCAGAACAGTTTAGTCAAGAGCCTGCTTCTTCCAGGGGTAGATCTGGCTCTGGATTGCTAGCTGTGAGATCTGGGACAAGGTGTTTAACATTTTCAAGATTCAAGTTCCTCTTTCTTAAAATGCAGATAGACAGTAGTATCTCCATCGTACATACTGAGGGGTGCTGAATAAAAGGGATAATGCTGCCCTGGCCAGAGTTGCTCAGTGGTTAGAGCGTCAGCCTGTGGACCAAAGGGTTGCGGCTTCGATTTCCAGTCAAGAGCATGTACCTGGGTTGCAAGTTCAATCCCTGGCCCTGATTGGGGTCCATGCGGGAGGCAACCAATTGATGTGTCTCTCTCACATCAATGTTTCTCACTCTGTCTCTCTTCCCCTTGCTCCCTCCCTCTGCTCTCTCTAAAAAAATCAATGAAAGAAATATCCTCGGATGAGGATTAACAAAAAAATTAGAAAGAGATAATGCATGTAAACCCCTTACCCCAGTGCATGGGGCATTGTGAACATGTGACAAATGGCATCTATCTTTATTAAGCATGTATAATCAAGTAAACTCACTGATGTCTCTGATGAAGAAGCTGCTGGTGTAGTTTTCATACTTGAGCCTGTGAACAGCATCCACCACCACCTCAATGGGCAGGCTCTCCTCGGCAGCTGGGCAGGCACTACCCTCCTGACACTCCACCGTGTACTTCTTATACTCCCTGTGGTCCACTCTGACCCTCTCTGCCGAGAGTGTTGCTGCTCCACAGGTCACTCCTCGGGGGTCAGAGGAACTGAAGTCAAAGGCAGACATATCCTGTGTCACACATGTGTGGGCAAGTTCCTAGTGGTTGTGACTGTCTGAGGTCATGGTTTCTCTAACTGGTTTGATTTCTCCCAAGGCAGTAAGGAACAGCCCTCTCTACGAGAACAAATGTTTCAGAGGTACTGTAAATGTTTACAAACAACTCTGCATTTATATGCTTCTGGCCAACATGCATTTGGGAAATTTTAGATCAGAGTCCCTGGTTATATCTCCTTATCAACATTTTATTTCGTTTTTTCTGATTTTAATTACAAAATCAATACAGGCTATTTATAAAAAATTAAAATGACGCCCTGGCCGGTTTGGCTCAGCGGTTAGAGCGTCGGCCTGCGGTACAGAGAGACCCGGGTTCGGTTCCCACTAAGGGCACGTACCTCGGTTGCAATTAGTCCCTGGCCCTGGTTGGTCGTGCGGGAGGCAGCCACTCGATGTGTCCCGTTCACGTCGATGTTTCTCTCTCTCTCTCTCTCTCTCTCTCTCTCTCTCTTCCTCTCTCTCCCTCCCACTCTTATCTGAACAAAAAATGGAAGAATGTCCTCGGATGAGGATAAAAAAAAAAAAATTAAAATGACAAAGATGCATGTAAAGGAAATGTGTGTGCCTCTTTTAAACCCAATCCCGCTTTTAACCCTAATCTCACACCCCAGATATAAATAGTATGTATAAAATATATAAATATGTTGTAACCCACCAGAACTTTTTCTATGAATATTCAAAGCGGTCGTATATTCACATTTTATGCATATACATATATCTTGTCTATATAAACACACATAGATTTAATTTTTTATGAACTAAGGATCAAATTATATATATGGTTTTGTAACCATCTGTCTGAACACATTATGGAGAATGCTCCACAACAGACCAGATATATTGGGTTATTTTGATGACCTCACATTAAGCTGGAGAGTGTAATGTATCACACTTTATTTGACCTTTCCCCTGTTGATTACCAAAAACATCACAATGACTATTTATATCTGTGTCTTTGTGCACTTGTATAAGCATTTCCTTAGTAAGCATTTTCATTTTAAGGATGAAAAATTGAGCCCGGCCAGTGTGGCTCAGTGGATTGAGAGGTCCCGGTGGACTGAGAGGTCCCGGTTCGATTCCTGGTCAGGGCACATGCCCAGGCTGTGGCCTCAATCCCAGGTAGGGGGCATGCAGAAGGTGGCCGATTGATGTTTCTTTCTCACAGCAATGTTTCTATTTCTCTCTCCCTTCCTTTCTCTCTAAATAATCAATAAAAACCATATTTAAAAAAGATGAAAAAGTGAGACCCCAAAGGTTACTCAGGTATATAGTGGCCAGGCCAGGATGATCACCTAGGGTTGGCTTCATTCCCCTGTGTTGTTTGGGAACTTAGATGATGAGTGAAGTAACTTGTTAGAGGGGCTAACATAGGTTCTGTATCCATGGAACTGGTTTCTTAGGAAAAGTCCAGGTGTATTGGACAAAAAGTGAACTTCAAATGAGTGGTGTTAACAGAAGAAAAAGTTGTTGAAGTGGCCCTGGGAACATGTCTAGAGGCCTCAGAGTTTTGGGCTTGCAAGGGCTATGACCTAGAGATCTTGTTTTTATTTTTGATTTAAGGTGCAATTTTGGCAAGTCATTTGTAGCTTTGATTTCTCCTTTTATCCCTCCCCATGATGCTGTGAGCCTTGATGAAGCTCACCAGGCCATTTGGATGAGTGAGTTCAAACACAGCAGAGGCTATGCCCAGACCCAGATAATATCTTGTTGTAATGCATGCTTTTGTTCAGGCAATGAGTTTAAATCTCCACGTTCTTTCCCCAACTTAGGCAAGGGGAGGGGGTGATCATTGAAAAAATATAGGTTGGACTTTGTTTTCTCCCTTACCATTAACGGAAAGGCCATGACAAGGTCACCCTTATTTTCTTAATGAAACAGTAGTTCTAGCAAAACACCAAGAAACCAGAGTGGTTTCACTTACCCTCTGCTGCTTTTGACACTGAATTTTAAGTCCGTACTGATTGCTGTCAGCCACCAGCAGGTGAAATGTCCAGAATAATTCTTTGTTTCACATTTTAGAAAGGTCTTACTTTTGGGTTCTGGATTGGAAAAGAACAAAAATTTAATATTTAGGTGTGTGTTTGTTTGTTTTCAGAAAGATTTTTGATTGTGATTAATCACAGGCTACCACATGGTACCAGAGTAAAGATCTTCCATTTAATTCCTTGGAAAATGATGCTTCTCCTCTGGCAGGCAGTTCAGCAAAGACTGGGAGTGTCCCAATAGGTAGCTGACTCTGCAGAGCATAACGCCTAACATATTGAAGGGGGGTATTAATTTTTTTCAAGTCTATCACCCCAGTGCTGAGTTATGTGTTGTACATGGTGGTTAACTTCCATTACTCTTAATAATATCACTGTTGTTTAAAGAGAACCTATGGAAAATCATTCAGACTCACCAAGAAACTCTCTCAACATGAGATTTTGATGGTTGATAACCCAAAGTATCTAGCAAAGGAAAACCAAAACAAAGGAAAATGTAGATTCCGGGTGGTTTCAGTAAGGGACTTGATTACTTCATTAACTACACTGATCAGGTCTTGCCTTTAAATTTTTTAATTTTTATATTTCTTATGGAGAAAAAGATAAAACTGACACTGTCCAAGGGAATGGAATTACCTTTCTGGTCCTTTAAAATATCAGTGGACCAAACTCCGTCTTCTTTTTTGTGAAGCAGAAGGAGAGAATGGCCGAGAACCTCGCCTCCCTTGTGACAGGTGTACTGGCCAGAATCTCCAAACTCTTTGACTTGGACGGTCAAGGTTTTGCCAGAACCTAAGACCTCACTGCTCTGGTCCGAGGTCCAGGTGATGCCATCTTCCTCAGGGGTATCACAGGTGAGGACCACGGTTTCTCCAGGGGCATCAGGATTCCAATCCAACTCTACAACGTAAACTGGAGAGCACAGAGAATGGACAACCGCACTGTAAACTCCATAAACTCTGGGACTGTGTTTTGTTTTCTCTTTGTTAATCCTCACCCGAGGATATGTTTTCCATTGATTTTTAGAGACAGTGAAAGGGAGGTAAGGAAGGGAAGGGAGAGAGAGAAATATCGATGTGAGAGAGACACATTAATTGGTCTGGTTGCCTCCCGCACACACCCGGACTGGTGGAGATAAGAAATTTCCAGCACAATTTCAGTCTCCTAGGGAATAAAGCAGGGCACAGAATGTCAAGGAAGACTGACCAGGACTGAGATCCTATCCCCACTAGCTGGCTGGAGGATTTGGAGGAAGGTACTTAATTACCATACACCTCAGTTTCCTTGTCTGTCAAGTGATAATAGTATCTACGTTGTAGGTTTGGCTGTGGGGATTAAATGGAAAAAGGTATATAAAACACTTAGCACTGTGCCTGCCTCAGTAAACTCAGTGTTAGTTGTTGTTAGTCACAGACGAAAGGATCAGACTACTGTAGAGAGAAACTGTCTTACACTTTTCTATGGGGATTTTAGGATTTAGTTTCTACTGCATGGAATTCACCAGTGGAAATTTTTATTCTCTCTGTATTTTTTTTAAAGCTATTTTACATGCTTACGAGGCAGTCAAGTAGGTCTTAGTCTTTCCATTTTATAGAGGAGGGTACTGAGACCAAGAGGCTGAGCAAGGTTACATCACGTTAGAAGCACAGAGCTGTATCTCAGACTGTCTGTCTCCTGGGCTCTGCATTGGGTCTTTAACACTAGCATCTCACTGGCACTGAGGAATGGCTTAGTATATAGTATTTCAAAGAGGGTGTCACATCAAAGCTTCCTGCATGCATCTATTGTTAATGAAATAGAATCACTTAATGCAGTGGTTCTCAAACCATGACCACGGAACCACCATCAGCAGCAACACCTGGGAACCTGTTAAAATGCAAATTTTCAGTGGCTGAACCAGGAACTGTGGGATGGGCCCAGTGATCATTTTTTTGTTTGTTTGTTTTTGTTACTAAATGCTCTCCAGATGATTTTGATGCCTGCTGTGAGAGTCACAGGGGTTAAAGCCTGGCTTTTGGATTGGTCTGAGTTTAGAGTCAGCTTCATCTCTTATACTAACCTGTAGCCTTAGGCAAGACAATCTATTACTCTAAGCTTTGGCACCATCGCCTTTAAAATAAGCAAAATATTAGTACTTGCTTCAGAAAGTTAAGATGTGGATTACACAAGCCTATTCATATAAGAGCTTAACACAGTGCCCTTAACTGCTCTACAACTGATGGCTCTTGTTATTAGTGTCCAAATATAAAGCATTGTGGACTATAAAGTTCTCACTTTACATCAAAGGGCTTTACAACTCCTGAATGGGTAACAAAAGAGGTGAAGAGCATTTGGGGCCCAACTCTTTGGACACGATCAGCTGTGCTGACATGAAGCCACGCAGCACCTTTGTCTTTCTCTAGTTGTTCCTTCTCCCACTGGCGACTGACCAGCATGGCTATTTTCCTATCATAACTAAGACTCAGAAGCCCTGAAGGACCCTTGTTCAAGGGCAGGTGAAAACAGTGTCAAGAGGGAGCCTGATGAGGAGCACGTAGAACCTAATGCTTGGCTTTATCTCATCTTGTCTCCATAGTCATAAGCGCTCTCAGGGTTTCTCACACTGACTTTATGGACTTTCTGTGGTTTACCACATCAGAAGAACTAAGGGTTAACTGTGCATGGGCCAAGCTTCCTGAGCTCAGTAAAAATCCCAGGGTTGGGAGGGATCTGGCATAATCATCTAGCTCTAACCCTCCTGGGACACAGGGGAAAGGCTGAATTATTGTCTTCCTGAAATTATTAAGAAAGGAGGAATAGTTCAGAATTTCTTTCTGTATTCTCCTGACTATCAAGAGATTATTTCTGGTCATCAGCTGAAAAGTTTTCATTCTCAATTTTTCTTCCTCAGTTCTCCGAGGACATAGGAAACAATTGCTTCATGTCCTTCTTGTAAAATCTACTTCAAATACTTAAGTGTACAGACTCTGAAGAGAGAAGGAATTGGGATCACGTCCCTGTTCCACCCTTACCAGGTATGTGAAATTGAGTAAGTAACCTAATCTCTATAGCCTCTATTTTCAACATTTGTAAAATGAGGTACAAACAGTCCCTATTTCATATGGTGTTGTGAGACATTAATGAGAAACTATGCACAATAAATAGTAAGTATTAATATTATTATATAATTAAAGACAGTATTGTCAACATTATTATGTTGGCTTCAATGAAAAACATCTGAGAGTCTCTCAGGAACAGCTAACAATCAGTTAATACATTAATAATCCACGGAGAATGTATCGGTTTGTAATCCCTGGTTTACAGTTGAGGAAATTCAAGTCAGAGGTGACCCTGCTCAAGGTCACATAACCAGTAAATGGCAGAAGCAGCCTTCGAACCCAGGTCAGTGTGAGTCTAAATGCTACACTTTCCCCAAAGTGCGTAGTCAGAGGTAAATCATCTAGGTGCCAACTGAAGAGGTGACATCAGGTGGTGGAATGGGAAATGGTAAAACATAGTTCCTATACTTTTCAAATCCTTCACTTTGGAATTTTAATGATAAGGTACAGTTGGCAAAGTCCATATCTCTTTTCCCACCACAGTTCACAGAAAGCTCCTTCTTGGTCATCTAATGCAGAAGTCAAGCAATAGATATCCTCAGCAGTGAAAGAAGGACATAAGGGCTGTGTTTTTCCAGAGTGATGACTGGGTAGGAAGCCCCAATGCATGGTTGCCCATTTCAGTCTGATTTCCCCCAGGGGCTGCCTGAGAGTCCTGGCCTAGATCTGGCCTCCATAGAAAATAAGGAGAGTCTAGTTACCATCTTTCTCTAGTTCCCATATGGCCACGAGGGGAGATGCCAGCAAAACCAGGGAAAAACAGAAGAGGACCAGCTGCTGCTGATGCATCTGTAGGAGGGAAAAAGAGAGAGGAGAAGGAAGAAAGAGAAAGAAGAAGAGGGGAAAGAGGAGAGAGAATGTCAGTCATTATTCAGTTACCTTTGGAAACCATACTCACATTCTATGCATGTTGTTTTTAATCTTTATTTTCCTCTTTCTTCTCAACACTGTCAGGTTAACACTAAGTGAATTATAGGAGTTCTATGCCAGTCTCTGGGTAAGCTCATCTCCAAAGAGAGAGCCATAGTCTCTCTGAAGCTGGAAGAGATCTAAGGCTAGCCTTCTGATATAATCCTCTTATTTTTAAGATGAGAAACCTAAGGCTCAGAAAAAGAACATGATTTATCCAGATCAACATTCAACAGTTATTCACTTGGCACTCACTATGTAAAAGGCACTGAGCTAGAGTGGTTGGGAGTGAAAAAAAGTTTTTACCTGGATCCTGCCTTTTAGGAGTAAATGCTTTCATTCAACAAATATTTCTTAAGTCAGTGTGTTAAATGCCTGCGCTCCAGTTGGAGAGATAAGCTACACACGTGTGTCATTGTAGCACAAGGCAGTATGTGCAGTGACACCCAGGGCTAAGCAACTTGGGTCAGGGAGGAGAAGTAATGTAGAGGCAATCTTGAAAAGTCTGACAATGACCTGGCCACCAGCCCTTGTTGTAGGAATTTAGCTTCTCTTCTTGTTCAGACTGCAATTGCTCCAAATTTCAAAGATTACTTCCTCGCACATAATGTAACCCAGTGGTTTTCAAATTTGAGCATATGTCAGAATAACCTGGAAGCCTTGTTAAAACTGTGATTGCTGAGTTCTGATTCAGCAGCTCTGGGGGCGAGGTCTGAGAATCTGCATTCCTAAAAAGTTTCCAGGCAAAGCTGATGTTGCTGCTCTGGGGACCACACTATGAAAACCACTGCCTTAACCCATATTCAGGTTCCAGAGCCCCTGAAAATCAAGATGTTCTTTGGGAGAAGATCATAACATAGTGGCATATCCGCCATGAAATAATGACATGCATAATTTGATGCTAAATCAAGCATCATCTTATATTGAAACTCAGTCTAGATTAGTATCCAGGATTTATGAAAATCTTCAGACTGTGAAAATTACCCCCCCCCCCCCCCCCCGCTGTGAATTAGGTAGAGATGATTGTAATTTCATTTCAGTCTGAAACACCTCCATCCATCTTGGAGAGCACCCATGTTCTGCAGCAACAGAGTTTCAGAAACCACTGTCTAAATCATATGAAGAAGAGGACTCAAAATTTCCAGCCAAATACCTTAAAAATGAGCATCCTTGATTGATGTGACTGAATACTGACAAATCATGGCTATGTCAAAACTGCTGCTGATCCTAGGGGAACCTTGCCATGTACTTTATTCCCTTAGATTATAGAGGTTGTGATGGCAGAGACAGGACTAGAAGGCAGGCCTTCCCATACACGGTCATTGTTCACGTCACTGCATGGAGCTTTCAGGGCACATCTGTCAGTTTAGCAAGCTATGACTGTAGCAAAGTACTGCTTGCCACAGAGCATCAGTTAGCACATTCACAGGCTTGGAGTCAAGCAGCTATGAGCTTCAATTCTGGTTCCACCACTCACTAGTTGGGTGATGCTGGCCAAATGACTCTCTGCACCTCAGTCTCCTCATCTATAAAGTGGACACAATACCCATCTCAAAGGGATGTTGGGAAAACACAGTGAGATGACATATCAAAGGCAACCAATAAGAGGTTTGGGGAAGGAAGGGATAAAGGAAAAAGTTGGTATCGCTCTGTTTCGTACATAATGGATAGACTAAAAGTTGTGCCTTGCTGTAGGGAAATGCCATAGAGGTATTACAAATACTCAGACCTGTAAAACCCAGATGTCAGCACTCTGGGGAGGGAAACGACAGAGATTCCTGGCATCTCCTAGAATGCTCTCTTGAAGCTGGGGTTTTCCCTTCTGCTATGTGCCCAGCACTTCCTCCCTGGACCTCAGATGCATTTGAGAATTTCAGGTGAATTGCACTTTAGGATCAAGGAATCCTTGGTGATGGGTCTAAGAAACAACTTTCATTTTAGTATCACCTACCTTTTAAGCCACAGAACACTGGCGGGGGGTGGAACCTAGGGGAAACAAAAAACAGGGTGACATGTAGTTACCCTGTGTTTCTCTAGACCAGCTGATAGCAAGGGCTGCATCCCTCAGCTTACATTTCCTTGGCATGCTAAGTTTAAGAGTCTTAAGAATTAAAAAAAGTATTTTTCATGTAATTTCATAGGTTTTATAAACTCTTGAAATCCTGAATGAAGGATGCAGGGACCCCAGAGCCTGTGGTATGTTAAGGCTCCCTAATGCTGGTGCCAATGTGGGCATGACAATGACAATTGGGTGGGCATCTCTTTTTCAAGTTTACTTGGTTACTTTTGAATTAGAAGAGAGAATTGTTATTTAAAAATAAAAATATATAATCACATAAGGCACAGGTAGCACTCAGAAAGGACCCCAGTCTTAGAGCTAGGCAGGTCCTGTATTAGCATCCCAGCTCTGCCACTCATTAGTTGTGTGGCTCTCAGCAAGCCGCTTGTTAAGCCTCACACTCTTAATCTGTAAAATGGGCATCCTGTTGTGGTGAGGAGTTAATGAAATAATTCATGTAAAGTGTCCATCACGGTGCCCAGCTAAGGTCAGGACTCTTGACTATTTGCTCTCTCAGAGCCCCCATTCCTCATTTCATAGCACTTCCTACAATAATATAGTTACTTATTTACTATTATTATTATTTTTCCTTTATTGATTTTAGAGAGAGAGGAAGGGAGAGGGAGAGAGAGATAGAAACATCGATGACAGAGAACATCAATTGGCCACCTCTTGCATGCCCCCCACTGGGGATTTGGCCCACAACCTGGGCATGTGCTCTGAACGGGAATCGAACTGGCGACCTCTTGGTGCATAGGTCGACGCTCAACCACTGAGCTCACTGACTAGGCTGGCTATAGTTACTTATTTAATGCAGAGTTACGTCCCTGCCACACTGAGCTCTCTGATGGAAGGGATCATATCTGTCTTATTCCACACGATATCCCAGACTTTAGCATATATGGATTTCATGAACTACTAGAAAAATGAATGAATGTACAGAAATCATAAAATTTCAGATCCCAGTAAAATAAACTCTAAGAGGCTGCTTTCTAACATCTTGAAATTCCTTATTTGAAAAAAGTGGGCCATCAGCTAGGGTTTGTCAGTCTTTTTGTTAAAAATGATATTTTAACCTAATCATTATTTATTTTTAAATTTTTTCTGATCATTACTTTTTCTAACCTGAAAACTGCTGCACACAATTTACCTGGGCAAGTATAAGATACTAGTACAGTAAAGATTATCTTTTTTTCTTCTCACAGATTTAAAAATTCTTCAGAAAGTTGTTTTAAGTATAGTAGTAGCTTTTCATTTTTCAAGTGGGCCCAAGTTAGTTAATCCAAAAGAACTGAACCTCAGCTATCAATCTGATTGACTGTCACAACTGACTAGTAAGCTTATCACAAATATGGGAGCAAGTATGCTCTGTAACATTCAATTATGAGGTAAAAGCATGAATTCAATTATTTATTAAATTCATTAGTACTTAATGAATGAAAGGCTTTAAAAAAATTACCATACTGAGGCAAGCAACACTCACTTTAACTCTGTGCAATCCTTTAACTGATGGGTATTAATATTGAGGAACATACTTTTTTATATATACCACTTTTAAACAAGATAAAACAAACCTTTCTATAAAATGTACATTCATTCACAGACCTTGGTAGACAATTATTATTAGTTGACTTTCTAAATTAATACTTTATATATGAGTCCCCAATGTGTTCCAGCAGATAAATCACCAGGAATGTTCCCAGGAATCCACCCACTCCATGATGCCAGGTGCAGGGGTAACTAACACATGATGCAGGCCTGTGGAAGGGGTATTAGGGGCTAGGGAAGTGCTTACCTTGCTTCTGGCTGAGCCACAGAGTTCTCTGGATCTGAAACTGTTGTTTCTTCTGCTGCTGCTACTGCTGCTACTGGAGTTTATATATCCTGCTCCTACCAAGCTTTCTGATGGAAACTTCAACTAGAAACTGACTTGTTTCAAGTTGCAACACTGAAAACAACTCTCAAAACCTTCTGGGGGAATTTCAAGAAGTTCCTTTTTTTTTTTTTTTCCCTGTGTGTATTAATAACTCTCAGGGAACATAACATCAAAATCCCAGGTAATGAACTAAGAGGAAATGACTTTTGGGTGGGGAAAAAGGAAGGAGATGGGATGCTGCCTTCTTTGGGTTGACATCATGGCCAAGGTGCTTAGAGACAGCAGTGGGCAGTACCCCTGGGCTCCATGGGTTGGAGAAGAAGGAAGGCCAAGGATTGGACGTGAAGGAGGATGAGGTCACGCAGGAAGCTGAGTTCAGGTCAGGATGGTGCAATTGTATGCCAGAGGGCCCCAAAGCAGTATCTATGGTTCTCTTGAAGTCAGAGATAAGATGAAGGGCAAAGGGGTTAGCATATCTGGTGCACCCTCCCCCACATTATTCCTTTAGCATATGAATTTTAGAGACATACTATTACCACCCATTGTGGCTCTATGCACCACACACACACACACACACACACACACACACACACACACTTACCCCTGCACATTCATACAGTTACAGCCCTGGGAAATGATAAAAATGTGTTTATTGCTAATAAGACTCAAATGTGTAAAGAGACACAGCCACCGCGCTCCTAGGCAGATAGGAGCAGAAAGTGAAATATCCACAGGCAGGCATAGAGACAACCCATGCACGCCACACTCAAGGCATACCTCCTTAGGTACCCGGAATATACCCTCACTCATTTGCAAACAAATTTATGGCCCTAGGAGCTCTACGCATATGGACAAAATTAGCCAAATTAGCTAGACATTCCTAGCAGAATTTAACATTACTAAAAGGGATGGGGGGGGGGTGCAAAGGTGTACACAGGTCTTAGAGACCCCCACCCCTGTCTTGACACCATCATGAACACCAAGTACAGGCCTACTGTCGCGGGCGGTACCCAGGACCGCCGACAGAGGGCGCTGCTGCAAAGCGGTCCCCACGTGGCGTACTGGTTCTGGGAGCTCACCCCGAGCACGCAACTTCTCCATCCCGGCGCCTGGACCCCAATCTCCGTGGCGGGGAAGTTCCTGGGGCCTGGCTGGGTTTCTGGTGGGCGCAGATTTGCGTGCTTTCCTTTCAGTCTCAGTGGGGGGTGGGGAGGTGGAATGGGAAACCCTGACGAGAGCAGCAGAGCTTCCCAGACGCACACTTCCTCCCTCCCTTTGTCCCCGCTGTGGAAGGGCGGGGCCGCTTAGCTGGCCGTCCCACTGGTGATCCTACCCTGTGCTCTGGCTTGGGCGGAGACGTTACCTCCAGCTCAGAGCACCTTCTCCCATCTCCTCTGTCTTCTAGGCCTCCCAAAATTTTGCCTCCTAGGCTTCAAGTGAAACGGAAGTTCTCAAGTTACACAAGAAAACAAAACGACCTGTATCCAAGACACACATGATTACGTGAACAAAGTGGGTTGTATTATTTGTTAGTTGCATTACACCATTTGTGTGTGTGTGTGTGTGTGTGTGTGTGTGTAAGTACGTGCTCTTTATAATGGGCATCCCTGGGGAGTACAGCTAGATGGTGATGGGGAAGGGGTCTTTCTGCTATTTGCTTTTTTTTTTTTTTTAATTTATCTTTATTGTTGAAAGTATTACGGATGCCCCCCCCCTTCCCCCATTGACCCTCTCCACTGTGCTCCCGCCCTCCGCCCAGGCCTTTACTGCATAATTGTATTATAGTTGACCCTTGAGCAACCAAGGGGGTTAGAGGTGCCTACTCCTTCTTCCCTAGTCCTATAACTTTTGACTCCCTTAAACTTAACTGTAGTTCACTCTGTATCTTACTGGGATTGGTTCTAGAACTGCTATGAATTCCAAAATCCATGGATGCTTAAGTCCCTTATATAAAATGATGTAGAACCTTGATACATTCGGTCCTATGAATCTGAGGATCCCCAACTGCTTATGGAAAATATTGTTTTGGATTGGAAAGGGCAGATTCCCAGGGCTGACTATTTATTGGGGAAAAAAATCTGTGTATAAGTGGATTTGCACAGTTCAAACCAGAGTTGTTCAAGGGTCAATTCTATATGATTTGCATACTTATTAAAATATGTATCAACTTGGGGAGGGGTTCTTTCTGTAAAAACGTTTTCATCCCCCCCATCATCAAAGATTACTGAACAGAAAACTTAGTACGAAACTGACATGAAATAGTTTCACGAATTCATTTACAGTGGCTGCACCAATACAGATGAGCCCTTCTGTAACCTTCCATAAATACATCCATATACATAAAATTAGACGAGACAAAAACATTTTATGAATGTGCTCATAAAAACATCTTCAAAATTAAAAAAAGTTGATTTGGAACATAAAATCTAAGTAAAAATAGTATGCTAATTATGCAAAAGAGGCTTCAAGGAAGCCCCTGACCCCTCTTTTCACTCAGATTGCAGCCCCAGGGCCAGTCCTATAGAAAAGTGTGGGACTACTACTGCTCACCTACACCAAGGACAAGTAATAGGTGTTTAAGAGTGTGGGATCTGGAGTTAGTGACCTTGATTCTAGCACCTGCTGTGCAATTTACCTGACTTCTCTAAGCCTCAGTTACCAAGTCTATAAAATGGGATTCATAATAGTACCCGATCATAGGTTTATTGTGAAGATTAAGTGAGATATGATGTATTGCACTTAGCATCCTGGCTAAGTATTTAATGAATGGCTGATTTTATTCATTTACTTATTTACTCTGCCTGTCCAGAGAGCTCTAAGCTCACTAGGGGACATCAGAGATGATAGGAGACCACATGGCTACAGCTGAGCCACTGGTTTGGCTCTGAGCATATAGGTAACCAAGATGAAAAAGAAGAACCTTCACCTGTCCCAACAGACTGACTATTTTGATGAGTCCAGGTCACCCACCAAGAAAGTAGTTCTCATACTTTATGTGCATATATGTATATAAAAAATCAAGCTCTTGGGATTGTGATTCAGATCTGGGGTGGGGCTCTGGAATTTGCATTTTAACAAACTTGCAGGTGATTCTGGTGCAGGAACTCAGGCCTGCACTTTGAGACACACTGCACAGTCCTTGTGCTTCATTGCCTGGAGATACATCCTATGCCTTACTCATCACTGGAACCCCACAAGGCTGGCCGCACTCTGACAATGTCCACTGAATGCCCATTGTTGTGATTTCACAGAAGAGCTTAATTACCTTGCCCTACTTTATAATCCAGATCCTGACCCCAGGCAAACTGAACCAAAACCTGTGATCTCCCTATGGCTCTTCCTATGGGAAAGGAAGGTGTGTTGACAAAGAGAAGGTGTGCTGAACTGTAAGATGGAGTGGATCCCCCTAGAAACTGAAAGTAACTTGAAGAACTTTTTTGACCACAAAACCTTTTTTTTTAAAGAATGCTCTGAGCTTCTAATACATGTTTCAAATAAAGGGGAAGCCATGTGTAGTCTTTAAAATTAAAATGTTTTAAAATATATAAGCAATACATACATGCATACTATTTCAAAAACATCAAACAATACAAATATACATAGAATAAAAAGCCCTGATTCACGTGATTCCCAGAGGTCACTATTGCCAACATTTCAATCTGCTCTCAATCTTTCTCTGTGTAGTTATATCTATTTATCTAGCTAGATAAATGAAATCATACTATATATGTTCTGCAAATTGCACTTTTCTTGCAACAGTCTGTTTTGTGTCCATTGACTTTTTGTGTCTTGCTAGAAGTCATCTGGAATTTTCTATCTTAATCAAGGTGCTTTAGGCTTTGTTCTCCAGCCAGCTTCTCTCAGGCTCCCCAGATGGCTCTACAATTTCAGGTATCAATCCACACAGGATAATAAAAGACCATCTTTTCTTGTGTATCTCTCTTAGGAGCAAAGAATTTGTCCCAAATCTCCATAGTCTTTTCAAGTCTCTCTGGTCACCCATAAACTGATCATTGAGGTGGAGAACAGGCTTACAATGAAAGTGTTAGACGAGTCAGGTTGGCCCCTGAGCTGTGGAGAGGATCAAGATTCCAGGGCAGTGGGTTCTCCGATGAGGTGGAAATGGGTAGGCAATTGAGAGCCATGTGTATCTTAGGTGAGCTCAAGTGGTTAGTGCTGCCAGTGAAGTGAAAAATATGGTCAATGTGTGAATAATGAGGACCCAGACAGTCAGTTGCTTTTGCAGGGACATTTCTAGTTTAAGGGCATGGGCAGTAGCTCCCACCCGCCATCTCAGAGATGTTTATTCTTACAGGAAAAAAAAAAACCCAAAACAAAAAACAAAAAACCTGAACATTCTATAGCCAAAAATTTAACAGTTATATCTGAGTGGTATGATTGTGGATAATTTTTGTTTTCTTCTCTATGATTTCCTAAATTTTCCAAAATGTCTACAATGAACTTGTATTACTTTTCAAATTGAAAAAAAAAAATGGTGTTGAAAAAAGAGATGAATAAAGTAGACAAAAAAAGACAGAATATGTAAGGGTTAATTTGTATTCTAGAACCAGACAGCCATAGGTTAGATCATGACTCATATTTCAAATATAATTGATGCTCCTGAATTACAACCTTTTCCTGGAATGAAAGTTGCCACATGCCTGGTAAAGTGCAGTACGTTATGGGTGGTGATGGAAAGCATTTGTCCTAGTGTGGTCTGTCCTAGGTGTGTTTCCAGGAGGCAGAGGACTGCCTGAAGTGATCTCATTCAATTTTTCATGTGTCCTTCAAGTATATATGTTTTGTAAAAGATCCCTAAAGTCACCTTCATTTTTCAAGGGACTAAGATATCTTCACTAACCTCCTCCTCCTCTTCAACAATGACTCTGGTCACATTTCTACACTGTCATCCTTCCATCCTGGGCCCATGCTGAGAAGGCAGAGGGTGTCAGATACAGTCACTGCGGAAGTTCATCATCCAAATTGAGCATCTTTTGCCTAGACTGGACTGATTGCAGAGTAAGACAAATGCTCCACTTTGATATTGTTTTTTTTTCATTTGCATATGGAAATCTTTTTCTCTTCCTCTCTAAGCGCAATTTTATGTTAATCCCAGTGAAAGGAATGGGTGTGTGGGCAACTAGAAGGAAGTGGGTGTGTCCTAGGTTGTAGGATTACTGAGGTGTTTCAAATGCTTATGCTAGAAAGGTGTGGAAACACTTGACAGCAGAGACAGGTAGAACAAGGCAATGTGGGACAAAGTGGAGAGGGCGGGCATCTGGGGCTGCCATCTACTGTCTGATGGTCTCTGTCCACATCAGCTCAAACCAACAATTATTGCATATCTCCTGGCTACCTCATCTGTAGGATGAATTGTTAAACCACATTCAATAAAGCAGGTTCCTGCTGCTACTCACCCTGGAGCACATAGAATTCTCTAGGCAAGAAATAGCTTGACCCAAAATCAGGGCCTGTGCTTGGGAGCATCTTCCATTGTGACTGTTGGTTTGGGACTCACATTTGAGGCTATATTCGTTTCTCTATTCATAGGGATTTATGTTCATCCAGGCTTTTGTTGTATTTCACTGTAGAAATCTGCTCTGGAAGATAACCTTTTGACCTCAGTCTCATGCCCTATCAGCATCTCTCTAATTTTTGGCTTTAAAACTCCTATCTAGCCTGGCTGGTGTGGCTCAGTGGTTGAGGGTCGACCCATGCACCAAGAGTCGCTGGTTCGATTCCCAGTCAGGGCACATGCCCATGATGTGGGCCAAATCCCCAGTGGGGGACATGCAGGAGGCAGCCAATCAATGTTCTCTCTCATCGATGTTTCTATTTCTCTCTCCCTCTTCCTTCATCTCTCTTTAAAAAATATCAATAAAGAAAAACGAACAAACCAACCCCCCAAACTCCTATCTATCTATCTATCTATCTATCTATCTATCTATCTATCTATCTATCTATCTATCTGTATTTTTGATGGCGTGTTTAAAAATAACTCATGCCCCTGGTTAAGATAAAACAAATAGTACAAAGGTTATTAAATGTGTATATTTTCTTGAGGTACCTCCCAGATTCCTCAGTGTGAAAATCATTTATACCACAGACCCAAGTCAGGCTGTCCTAAACTTACCCTTCAAATTTGGTAATGATCCTCCAGTCTTTTTACTTAGATACATAACAATCAAATAGGCGAAAACTTAATTTTATTTATTTTTACACAGTGAAAGAAGTTCTTTTAGACTTTGGGAGATAGAATCATAAGACTTGGGCACTGCCACCATGAGGTTATAGTTAGGTTGAGAAAATTTGACACGGCATGGAAGTTAAATAATGCCACGACAAAAATGTGGCAAGGTAGTGGGTGATTGGTAACATATGCCTGAGGCATTATCGTGCTTATGGCATAAGCACCAATGATAATGAAACACCTCTCTGTAGTATTTGGGAGGCCAGAGAAATTTATCTAAAAGGAAAAGCAGCATCCTCAGCGATATCAGGAGGCACCAGGGCAAACAGACACTGGACTTGAACAATCTTGGATTTGGGTCCCAGCTCTGTTCTGCTAGCTGGATGATCTTAGGCAAATTCCTTCAGCTCTCTGAGCCTCAGTGTCCTCAGGGAGTAGATATAAGAAATCAAGGTACATTTTGCATTGGAGGTGGATCAATAGATGGTAACCGTTATTGAAATTAAATGATATAATAGAAGGATGTGGCTGGTTGCCAAGTGAGTCTCTGATCTTACAATAGTGCAATTATTAGTTTATATAAACACAGGCAAAGTTTTAAAAATTATTTGTCTTTACTTGTTTGTTTGTTTAATTAATTACTTTTCATTTGACCAAATATTTCCTGAGCCTCTGCTTTGTGCCAGGTTCTATGGCCGTGTGGGAGGAGCGCTGTCCCCATCAGTGATGTTCTCACAGTTTCCAGTGGCAATTGAAGGCCAAGAGGCAATGAGGCTGCAGTGTGACATGTCTTACATTGATGGTCAGGGCAGGGTGCTTTAGAAGCCCGTGTCTTTGAGGTGTGGTCAGGGAAGGCTTCCCAGAAGAGGTGATGTCTAAGCTGAAATCCAAAGAATGAGGAGTTTGTATGAGAAAGAATAATAGCTATCTTTTTTGAGTGTGCTCCTGTCTGCCAGGTACCATGCTATATATTTTATGTGTTTTCTCATCTAGTACTCACAACAAAACTATGGCAGATACTATTTGCCAACTTTACAAATGAGGAAACAGGCTCATAGATGTAAAGTTGATTTGCCATAGAAACTATAGCTAGTGAGTAGAGAAGCTGAGACTGAGACACATCATGTGCTTGACTCCATCAGTACCATCTGTCATGAAAACCACCTATCCTATGTTTATAGAGGACAACTCAGAGTAGCAGAAAGGCATTATCCTTACAAAGCCATACATCGGAGGCCAAAGGGATAGTGGTTTTCTGAGATGTGGGCACACAAGAAATAGGAGGTGCAGATAACTCTTGGGGAGGAGAATGACGTGATTCCAGTGGTTTTTGAGAATGATGCATTCAGATATGAGGGTCAGATGGGGAGAGACTGGAAGCAGAAGGCTCAGGAAATGTGGTGCGAATGGATGCAGACAACACATGTTTTCTCCCACTCCAAGGAGGGGAGCGATATGGCATCTCCCCTCTGTCACTGTGAGTTCCCCACGTACCACTGGACAGATAACAGGGTGCACTGGGCTGGTTAAGAGGGAGCAAGCAAAGGGTTGGGAGGGTCAAGCAAACATACTCAGCCATGTGCTTGGGGCCATAGTATAGGCCAAGCCTAGACAAATTAGCAGCAATTTAGCAAATACTCTCCATTTCTGTCATCCTGTTGCATAATCAAAGTTCCATTCTGATTTTTTTTGGTTCCAATTATGAGTTGAGCCAGGAACACCAATGGGTCTTGGAATTTGTTGCCCAAGGATCACTGTAGCGATCCATGTATTCTATAACAAGCAAGACTCGGTTTCTGAGGCAGAAACTTCCCCTGAGAATGAATGATATGTGGGCATTAACGGGGAGTCCTTGAATGCTGTCCTTATAATAGCAACTAACTTTTATATAGACTGCTTATCTCTTGTCAGACATTATTTAAGAGCTTTACAGTTTAGCTCTCATTACAACCCTTTACAGGCAAAGGCACTGAGGGTAGAGAAAGAATGAGTAACTTGTCCAAGGTCTGCCATCAAAGAGACAACTGAGTGGGCATTCACGACCTCAGACACTGCCCTTGATCCCCTCTGCCCAGGGCTAGGGATGCAGTTGGTCCACATTTCTATCTGAAGGGCCGTTTGTCAGAAAAGGCTTCTGATTGCTTTGGGCTTGACAAAGCCACAGTCAAAATACCTTTGCATGATTTAAACTGGTATTCGTTTATTTGACAGTTATTTATGGAATGACAATTAGGTACCAGGCTTTTTGCTGTTTTGTGGACACTGCTGTGAGAACAGACAGAGACTCTGCCCTCATGGAGGTTAAATGTGTATGTGCAGAGGACAAATACTATGAAAGAAATGAAAAGGGTGAGACAGAGAATAACAGAGACTGAGCTATAGTAGATCAGGGCAGACCTTTCTGATGTGGTGACATTTAAGATGGGACCTGAAAGTGAACCAGGGGAAGAACAAGCCAGAAGTCCTCGTGATGGGAAAGGGCTTGATGTGTTTGTGGAATTGAAAGGAGGCCAGTGTGAGCAGAGTATGGAGGATAGATGAGGGAGATGCCTAGCAAGGCTGAGGCAGGCACTATAGTTAGAAAGGCCCCATGCAGTGGGCACCTTTAGCACTGAGGTGGAAAAATCACCGAGTTAAAACAGCCATGACACCCAAACAAGACCCAAATATGCTGTCCCAGCTGGTTTGGCTCAGCAGTTCGAGTGTTGGCCTACAGACTGAAGGGTTGCGGGTTTGATTCCTGGTCGAGGGCACATACCTGGGTTGTGGGGTTGACACCCAGCCCTGGTTGAGGTCATGCGGGAGCAGCCAATTGATGTGTGTCTCTCACATTGATGTTTCTCTCTCTCCCTCCCTCCCTTCCACTCTAGCTAAAAGTCAATGGAAAAATATCTTCAGGGGAGGATAAACAAACAAACAAGAAGACCCAAATATGCCTTGTAATGAGATCAGGCACAAATGTGGTCCCTAGGAACTGTAAAACATTCAACACCAGATGTTCGAAGCCATCTCCTTTTACTGAGCCCTGAGTGCCTTAGTGCTTTTTTTTTTTAATGGTACCGTTAGGCTGAAAGAAATATCTAACAGTTGCATTTATTAAGTAGTTAGGTCCAAACAACTTAATAAGTCATTATGTCCTAACAACATTTTAGTACACATTTGAAAAGATGATACACATAAATGGAAAGAAAAAAGTTGTTTTTTATAATCACATTAATAAATTAGTTACTAATGGGATGTGTGCGCCTGTTGGGCATTGTATAACTCCTCGATCTTTGGAATTAGTTTGGGCACAACCACCTTTATTTCCTGTCTCACAGTGATTTCCTTATGGTACTTGCTTTTTATCGAAGTAACTGCTGAAAACATGGCTTTGCAAGGATATGCCATCAATGAAAAGAGTGTGGAATGATCTAATTTGACACTGTGAACAACCCTGAGTTGGGGCACTCACTATTCATCAGATGTTGAGTACCCTGTGTTTCCCTTGGAGAATGTCAATATCTCACAGCACTGTTGTGAATTTACAAGGTACCCTGGGGTGATTTGGTATACAGTTTGGGGACCACTGAACTAGACATATTAGTTTCAGACTGTGGAACCAAGATAGTCCTTTGCCACTAAATCCTTTCCCAAAGCTATATTTGAGCATGTAGTCACATTTTGTGTGAGGATTCCAGGAAGGAAAGTGGCCACTCTTTCTGAAAATTGTATTCTAGACGGTCCCAGAGTACTAATCCAGCCTGGCGAGTTTGGATAGAGGAGAGGAGGGAAAGGGTGAGAAACGCGTACAGATATTCAGCAATAGCATGGAAGCATGCGATACTGTACAAAGAGGAAATGCATGTGTGATGTGCAGTAGTGACTTGGGGGCCCCTGAGGAAGAAATGAATCTTGAGATTCTGAAGGGTTGGTTGGTTATTGTCGGAACCTGCAGTTAAGCTGGCTTAGCCTTGGGGTGTTGCCCTTTGTAATCAGGAACATCCTGCCAGAAGGCAGTTATAGAACATGCAGAGAAGGAATGTAACACCCAGCTCGACAAGCACATTCCTTTGGTTGCTTTCATTTTTTTCCTTAGCTGGATGCCATTCTTGGCGAGTGAGAGAAAGTGTGAGGATTAGTGAGCAGATCTGTCTCTGAAATGCCCCAGAACCTTGATGCAATATAAATACCTTGTCTTAAAGAACACCAGTCTATAGAACCAGTTGACTTTAAGGGGGTTTAACTTTCCCTCTCTGCATGACATCATGTATGCAAATTTACCAGGCTGGTTGAGACACTGATGAAACCAGTTCTTATGGCAACTGGGAGATATCCTTACATCATCCTTGCGGTGGATTGATCCAGGAAATCAGCCAGAGAACCCACAACATCACTCAGAGGCAGTATGTGTCCTTATTGGTCAACGCTTTAGGCATGAAAAAACACACTCTGAATGAGGAAGAGCTTCTAGGTTGGCTTAGGCTGTCTCCTTTTATCTTGGTGATGACCAGAAAGAGATACTTCCTTGGGTAAAATCCTAGCCTCAGAATTTTGTACACTTGTAGTCATCACATTGAACAGTCTAAGTTCTCTTTGCAAGGTGTAGCCATTTGAGTTCCCTCCTGGATCCACTGACTTTTGTTATGCAATGCCACATGGAGAGTGGTTCTACTGGTTAATTTATGCAGGAAAAGCATGGCTTTATTGGGGGTGGGGTTGGGGATGAGAAACAGTGATATATCCTTTCAAAATTGGATGGCCTGTACTGTAGTCACTATTTTTACATTTGAAGTAAACTCATGCTACCCTTTGAGGTGGAATATAGGGCATAAACAGAATAGTCTTCAAGAGCCCAGATGCTTAAATATTGACTTTAGCATGTATTGTTTAGATCGAGTTGTGAAAGGTATTCTATCTTCTGTGCTGCAATTTTCTTATGTTAAAATGAGGATGGTTTTTTCTAGTACCTACCAGAAAGGGCTGTTGTGAAGACTGAAGGAAATATTGCATAAATAGATTGTAAGTTTCTTTGACTCAAGATGCCAATTTTTTTTCTTTCTCTTCTAAGTCAGTCTTTAGAGTAATATTGGTCACAAAGTTCTGTTGATTAATAAATTATAAAAATATTTTCTGATACTTATTTCTGAAAGGCTAAAAACCCTCAGAACACTTAGTCATGGAACTAACACATGAAGATAATTCTCAATTATGGTTTCAGATGTTCATACTTCACTTTCTGCTATATCCACTTGGAATTATTGTATTTGAACTGAATAGGTTTTTGTTTCAATTCTCTCATTGTTTCATTGCAACTTTTTGGAGCTAAGGCTTGATGTAAGGACCCCTTATTATGCTAAAAGGCTTTTAGGTAGGAAAGGTAAACAAGTGAAGAGTGCCATGTGTGTGATTCTGGATGACATTGGAGACATCAGAATACTAGGGCTGTCATGTATGCGTTCAAGTTCAATTTTTGAAAATTAAGTCTTTGTTTTTTGTCTCTAACCATATAGTTCAGTTGGTTAGAGCGTTGTCCTGATACACCAAGGTTGTGGGTTTGGTCCTGGGTCAGGGCACATACGAGAATCAACCAATGAATGCATAAATAAGTGGAACAACAAATCAATCTCTCTCTCTCCTTCTCTTCTCTCTCCCTTTCTCTCAAATCAATAAATAATAAAAAGAGACTTTATTATTATTATTATTATTTAGCAGTTTAAGGTTTGCAGCAAAATTTAAAGAAAGGTACAGAGATTTCCCATATACCTCTGGCCCCCACACATGCACAATCTCCCCCCATTATCAAACTCCCCCACCAGAGTGGTACATTTATTACAATTGATGAGCATACATGGGCACATCATTATCACTCAGTTAACAGTTTACAGTAGGGCTCACTCTTGGTGTTGGGCATTCTGTGGGTTTGGACAAATGTATCCAGTGACATGTATCCATCATTGTGCTATCATACAGACTATTTTCACTGCCCTAAAATCCTCTGTGCTCTGCCTATTTATCCCTTCTCGTTTCCTATCCCCAACCCATGGCAACCACTGATCTTTTTATTATCTCCATAATTTTGCCTTTTCCAGAATGTCCTATAGTTGGAATCATACAATATGTAGCCTTTTCAGATTGGCTTCTTTCACATAGTAATATGCATTTCAGGTTTCTTTGTGTCTTTTCATGGCTTGGTAGCTCAATTTATTTTTACTGCTGAATAATATTCCATTGTCTGAATATAATGCAATTTACTTGTCTATTCACCTACTGAAGGACATCTTGATTGCTTCCAAATTTTGGCAATTATGAATAAAGCTGCTATAAACATCCTTGTGTAGTTTTTTGTGTGGACATAAGTTTTCAGCTCCTTTGGATAAATACCAAGGAGCATGATTGCTGTATTGTATGGTAAGAGTATATTTAGTTTTGTAAGAAACTGTCAAACTGTCTTCCAAAGTGGCTATACCTCAAATTGAGTTTAAAAAAATATTATAATCACTATAACAAACATGCTCAAGGGTTGAATTTGACTGTACTGACTGATAGCAACTTCTGGAAATGGTGCATAAAGCTTGCCAAGGTATAATATAGCTCAATTTTATAGTAAGAGTCGTAGTGAATATGACTTCTCTTGATATCTCCTTGATCTGCATGAAAAATACAATGAATGAATAATTATCTCCTCTGAAAAGAGATCAGGACAAAAGCACTTTCAATGCAGTGCAGACACCAAACACATCCAGGAAGCCAGGGATCCTCTCCAAGGAAACATCGAAACAAGTGCATTCATTCATTCATTCATTCATACATTCATCTATCCATCACACTTTTATTGAGCATTATTATTTTTTTAATTCTCACCGGAGGGTATTTTTCCATTTATTTTCAAACAGAGTGGGAGGGAGAGATATATATAGAGAGAAATATTGATGTGAGAGAGACATGTCGATTGGCTGCCTCCTGCACAACCCCGACCAAGGCCAGGGACTGAACCACAGCTGAGGTACATGCTCCCTGACTGGAATAGAATCTGTGACTCTTTGGTCCGAAGGCTGACACTCCAACAGCTGAGCCAAACCAGCCAGGGCTTATTGAGCATAGCTTAATTGAGAGGAAATCTCTTTTCATAAGGAGTTTACAGTTTAGCAGGGGGAATAAGTCAAATGCTCAGATGGCTGTTAAACAGGACAGGATGAGAGAAGTGCTCACAGTCCAAATTAAGTCCTGGAGGAGCTTAAGGGACAGAGAGACCATGCCCATTTGGGAGGAGGAAGACAGATTACAGGAAGAAGGACACAGTCACAGTAGATTTGAAGGAAGGGGCTATATTGTGATAAGAAGAGGCAGTCCAGGAGCGGACGATGAGGTAAGAAAATGCAGGGGCCAAGTGTCCAGGAGATACCAATGAGTCCTGCTCCCCTGGAGTTTAGTATTCACCAAAGGAAAACTGGAGAACAAAGCCGGAAAGATGGCAGCAGATACACAAAGAATTGACAAGAATAGTTGAGCACTATGAGCAAAGCCCAGTGAAGACCAGAGAGAAGTTCTTCATTGAATGTGGACTGCTTACCCCAAACTCTCTGTGCCTTGGTTTCCTCACCTGTAAAATGAGAATAATACTAACTTATTATTTATTTCTTTTAAATTTCTTACAAGAAACAATACTACTTACTGAGCAAAAACCATGTATCAGGTACTATTCTACATGCTTTAACTTATTTTATCCTTACAACAACCTTAGGAAGGTATATTATAATCCCCACTGATGTCTCAGGAAAACAAGGCACAGAGAGAAAAAGTAACTTGACCCATGTCCTCAAGATAGGAAATGGCAGGGCAGGGATAACGAGATACTATTTAGTGTATGGTTTGGTTGAGATCATGCTTGTGAGCTCTTAGCTTGGTACACTTGATAAATGCTAGCTATTAGTATTAATTCTATTACCATTATTATTTGTCTAGACTCTAGACTCTAGAGGAATCACCTTGGGTTTCATGGAGGAGTGACATTTGCAGTCAGCATTAAGGGTGGGTAGGCTTTGGGCATGTGGGGATGGAACAGAGGACTTTTTAGACTATGGGCACAGCAGGAGCCGTGCAGCTTTGGGATGGTGCTTAGGGAGGCGGTCTCAAGGCTAAACCTTAGGCTCTAAGGGAAACAGGAGAGAAGAGCTCAGCTGACAAGACAGTAAAATAGCCTGGCTGCCTGGACATAGATAGCATGTCAGCATTCGAGGTTTTAAATATAGGAAGTGAGGAGATTGGAACATTGCTTCACTCTATGTTTAGTGAGCTAAACTGCCTGCTCTGGAGGCCATGCTGTCCTCTGAGGGAGCCCTGCAAGCCTGAGTCCCTGCAGGCAGATACCCAGTGCTGGTGGTGATGCCCCAGGCCAGAAGAGGAACCGAGGTCTTGGAGATCAGGAGTCTCTCCTCAAAGTCCAGCTTTCATTCTAGACTTCTTTCTCCATCGGGAAAGGCTGTTGTCGGACGCTGTGTGCTCAGAGGTGAGAGGAGAAAGAGAAACCAAATAGCAGAAGCCCCTCTGCAAGTCATGTGGCTTTCTGCACTCTCTCTCTTGATTCTCCTTCCCTGGTAACACTTCCTTCTAAGATCCAAAAGCTGCATTGCTGCCTTAAACCACTGCCAGTGCCAGACATTCCGGGGTGAAAATGAGGGGCTTCTTGAGAGGAAATGAAAGGAGACAGAGATGTGGTTTTTGTCTTACGATTTTCTAATATGAACCACTGGATGGATTCATTTGGAAATAGAAAGATGGGCCTGAAAGTGATGTAAGTGCAGGCATTTGGAGTCCCTCTTGGAGAACACACAGAGGTGAGTAAGGGTTCTCTAGAATTGACTTGGTTGAGTCTTTGGCTGGGAAGAGGGCTGTTGGAGTGGAAAGTGCACAGAAATAGAAACCAGACCACTTAGGTCTTCTGGTCCCAGTGTTTTCCAAAGGAAAAGTGCCATGTGAAGTGATTTTAGCTGGCAAAGGAACAGCGCATTAAAGAGTTGCAAATTAAACATGAGACCTTTTCCCTGTGTCAGTGTTATTTTTGCAGTTCTTCTGATGCCAGCAAGGGGAAAGCCTCAGTTTGAGCTAGTGTGTCTTAACAGCCTCCCCATCACTTGTTGATCTCTTTTTCAGAGAGCCTGCCTCGGGCACAGAGGCTGTAGTAGACAATAGCATCAATTCTGGACCGTCTCATCCTTGGCTCTCACTGCTCCTTCCTGGGGAGACCTTTAAAAACAATTACCCATGCACCAAGAGGTCGTAGATTCGATTCCTGGTCAGCACACATGCCCAGGTTGTGGGCCAGATCCCCAGTGGGAGCATGCAGGAGGCGGCCAATCGATGTTCTCTCTCATCGATGTTTCTATCTCTCTCTCCCTCTCCCTTCCTCTCTCTCTAAAATCAATAAAGAAAAAAAATTTTAATAAAATAAAATAAAAAAATTACTTATGGCTCTGGCCGGTTTGGCTCAGCGGTTAAGAGTGTCGGCCTGTGGACCAAAGAGTTGCAGGTTTGATTCCAGTCAAGGGCATATACCTTGGTTGCAGTTCGATCCCCGGCCCCGGTCGGAGTCTTGCGGGAGGCAACCAATCGATATGTCTCTCTCACATCAATGTTTTCTCTCTCTCCCTCTCCCTCTACCACTCTATCTGAAAATCAATGGAAAAATATCCTTGAGTGAGGATTAAAAAAAAAATTACTTATGCCTGGTCTCCTTCCTCCTCTGAGGAATTCTGATCTGGTAGGTCTGGGGTATGGTCTGGGCACTGGGACTTTTTTTCCCTTTTATCCTTACCGAAGGATATGTTTATTGATTTTTGAGAGAGAGACACAGAGAAACATCGATGTAAGAGAGAAACATCAATCGGCTGCCTCCCATACACTCCTTGACATTCACATATGAGCAACCATCACCACAGTTAATGTTAGAACCTTTTCATCACCTGGAGAGAAAACCCCATATCCTTTAGCTCTCATTCTTCAGCCACCCCAGCCACCATCCCCACTCTAAACAAATGCTACTTTGTGTCACTGTGGGTTTACCTGTTCTGGACATTTCATACAAATGGAATCATACAATATGTGGTCTTTTGTGACTGGCTTCTTTTACTTAGCATGTTTTCAAGCTTCATCCATGTTCACGCATGTATCAGTACTTAATTCCTTCTTATGGGCAAATATATTCCATTGTATTGATGTATCACATTTTATTTATCCATTTGTTGATGGGTATTTGGGTTGTTTCCACCTATTGGGTATATGAATAATCCTGCTATGACATTTGTGTACAAATTTCTGTGTGCATGTATGCTTTAGTTTCTCTTGGGTAGTTACCTACAACTGGAATTGCTGGATCATGTGCTTAATCATTTGAGGAACTGCCAGACTGTTCTCCAAAGGGGCTGTAGCATTTGACATTCCCATCAGTAGTGTGTAAATGTTTCAATTTCTCTACATCCTTAACAGCATTTGCTGTTACCTGCCTTTTTTTTTTTTTTTTAAATCCTCACCTGAGGATATTCTTCTATTTATCTTCAGACAGAGTGGGAGGGAAGGAAGGAGGAAGGGAGAGAGAGAGAGAGAAACATCGATGTGAGAGAGACACACCAGTTGGTTGCCACCTGCATGACCCCAACCAGGGCTGGGGACCAAACCACAACTGAGGTATGTACCTTAGACCAGAATTGAACCCACGACCCTTTGGTCCCTGGGCCAATGCCCTAACCACTGAGCCAAACAGGCCAGGGCCTAACTTTTTTTTTTCAATCCTTACTTGAGAATATGTGTTTCTTTTTTTTTTTTAAATTGGTTTTAGAGAGAGAGAAACAATGATGTGAGAAACATCAATCAGTTGCCTCCTGTACATATCCTGACTGGGGATTGAACCCACAACCTACATTATGTACCCTGACCAGGAATTGAGCCTGCAACCTTTTTGGTGTATGGGATGCTCCAACCAACTGAGGCTCCAACCAACTGAGGCACCCAGCCAGGGCTGTTACCTGACTTTTTCATTCTCACTATCTTAGGGGGTGTGAGGTGCATCTTACTGTAGTTTTCATTTCCATTTCCATGATGACTAATGATATGGAGGATCCTTTCCTGTGTTTATTGGCCATTTAATATTTTTCCTAGAGAAATGTCTATTCAGATCTTTTCCCCATTGTAAAAATTGGGTTGTCTTTCTTTTTTATTAGTTTATTTTTGTTACAGATGTTTCTCCTTTTCCCCCCTGCAGACACCCTCCTCCCTATCCCCCCCCCCCCCCGGGAAGTATTGTTTTCTATGTTCACTGGTTACGCATATATGCATATAAGTTCTTTGGTTTATCTCATCCCTACCCCCCGCCCCTCTCCTATGGTTTGTCAGTCTGAACCATACTATTTTCTATCTCTCCGGGTCTGTTTTGTTCATCAGCTTTTTGTGTTCATTATATTCCACAAATAAGTGAGATGATGTGGTATTTGTCTTTCTCTGATTGGTTTATTTTGCTTAGCATAATACTCTCCAGGTCCCTCCATGTCGTCTCAAAGGATACGAGATTTTTCTTTCTTACAGCTGCATAATGTTCCATTGTGTATATGTGGGTTGTCTTTCTATTATTGAACTGTAAGAGTTCATTTTTATTTATATATTCTAGATAAAAGTACCTTATCAGATATATGACTTGCCAACATTTGGCCCCTTTCTGTGGATTGTCTTTTCACTTTCTTTCTTTTTTTCTTAAATATGTCTTTATTGATTTCAGAGAGAGGAAGGGAGAGGGAAAAAGAGTTAGAAACATTGATCGGCTGCCTCCTGCATGCCCCCTATTGAGGATTGAGTCCACAACCCGGGCATGTGCCCCAAAGGGGAATTGAACTGGTGACCTTCTGGTGCATGGGACAAGGCTCAACCAACTGATCTACACCTACTGGGCTCACTTTCTTTCTTTTTTTTAAATGAGATGTAATATTTTATTATCACAGTGATTTAAAATTGATTTTCCTTTTTTTCCATGTCAAGGACATGTCTGTTATTAGTTATTTGTGCCTTCTCTTTGATTTTTCTCACTAGGGATTAATTTTTTATGTAATTACTTTATTTTCTTATTTTTTTCTTCCACTTTCTTTGGGTTTAATGTGTTATTTCATGTCTAACTTTTTGAGATGGAAGCATAGATTACTGTTTTTTTCAGCCTTTTGTCTTTTTAAATATATGGGTTGTAAAATTATAAGTTTCTCTATAATTTGGAGCCCCCAAATTAATTAATTATTGACTATTCATTGTTACAGCAACAGCTCCTATCAGAATGCACAGTCTCCCCTATACTTAATGTGTTCTAAAGCAGTGGTTCTCAACCTTCCTAATGCCACAACCCTTTAATACAGTTCCTCATGTTGTGGTGACCCCCAACCATAAATTATTTTCATTGCTACTTCATAACTGTAATTTTGCTACTGTTATGTCTTAGGTGACCCTTGTGAAAGGGTCGCGACCCACAGATTGAGAACCACTGAAAGGCTAAAATCCTAGCATTGACACACCTGTCCCTTCATGAGCTGCCCCTACTCCCCCATTGTTTTAATCTCCTACTGCTCATTTCCATCTGCATCTTGCTCCAGCCACACTGGCCCCCTTGCTGTTTTCCAGAAACATCATACACTCTCTCGTCTCAGGGCTTTTGCAGTGTCCATCACCTTTATCTGTAAAGTTTATATTTCAAATAGACACATGGTTTACTCCATTCCTTCATTCAGGTCTTTGTTGAAATGCACCTTTTCCTAAAGGTCTTCTATGACTACCCTATATAAAATATCACCCTCTAGAACACTCTATCACCTTTACCCTGGTTTATTTATTTTTTATTATGCTTCTTGCCAACTGACACAAAATAAATTCACCTGTTTATCATTGGCTCTCCCCTTCCTTTTTCTCTAGAATGTAATCTCCAATGAGAGCAAGATTTTCCCCCCTGTTTTTATTTACTGTTATATCTTCAAAGCTTAGAAAAGTATATGGCATATAGTAGATAATCTAAAAATATTCACTGGATGAATGGACTCTGTGCTTGGAGCCAGAAGGTCTGGATTAAATATTTCTGAATCTATAATTTCTCAGCCATGTGACCTTGAGCAATCAAATCAAACTTTCTAAGACCCTATTCCTTTATTTGTATAATGGGGATAATTATTGCCCTTGAGGCACTGAATATAAAAGTTCTTTATGAAGTATAAAAAATTATAGTGAAACATTTTAAATATTATGGCCAGAAAATGTCTTACATGTCCCGAATTTCTTTCTTTTTGGACTTCCATGGTGTGAAAAATTTACTCCTTTGGGATAAGATGTTTTGTCATATTTGGCTCTAGTTAAAACGTAAGTAGTTTTCCTGGAAAGGATAACACTTTCACACTTCTGTGGCCATTAACATGTCAGCAGGAGTTAGTATGGACTTCAGTGAAGGCATGGGATGGAGGAGAGGTGTGTTTGGATGGAGAAAGCAGTGAGTGAAGATCATGGGGAAAGGAAGTTCTGGAAGGGCAGTTTTAATTGAACACTGGGGGAAAAAATGAAGAAGTCCCTTATTAGTCAAGTTAGACTAGGTGATGCTATAATGAAAAACCACCTCGAATTTTCAGTAGCTCAACCCAGGAAAGGTTAGTTTCTTGTCCATATAGAGTCTGCTTTCATCCATGATACTCTCCAGTGATTGGGTCCAAGGGTAATTGTATTATTATACATGTCTGTGTGGGGGATTTTATACAAGTCTTAATTAAACAACTTTAATAAATTTAATAAAGTTTTATAAGACTATCACAGTCCAATGTCCTGGAAGAAAAATTCACAGAATTTATATAAGAATATATTTGAATATACTTTTGTCATTCTATAGCCCTTCCCACATAGAGATTAGGTATAATTATAGCATTCTCTAACAAAAAGTTGCATTGTGTGACTTGATGAATATATGTGTGTATGGGGGAATGGGACACATACATTATTTGAATTAGAACTTGAGCAAAATACTACCATTTATTGAGCACTTCCTGTGTACCAGCTACAATAGTAAGGGCTTTAGACATCTTATCTCCTTTAATCCTCAAAACAGCACCCTGAAGTAGGTACCATTATTGTACTCATGTCATTGTGAGGAAACTGATATTTAGAGGTGTGAAGCAATTCGATTTTAGTCACACAACTAACTGGCAGAATTTAGACCAAATTTAGGTCTGTTTGGCTCCACAGTTCATGGTCTTAACTTGAGTGCAATGCTGCCCACTCCTCTCCACCTCCAGATAATGCCATCCTGAATGCATAGCTGCCATAAGTTTATCAACAGACCAAAACTGATGATGACAATGGTGATGATGATGATACAGATAGTATTATGGTGGGGATTATATTTGATCTCAGAGCATTTGGGTCCTAGTTTAGACTGTCAAAGATGTCTAGTGGTATGAGTTTAACATTTCCAACTTTGTAATCACTCCTTTGGGCTAAGATGTTGCTTGAGGTAGACCCCAGTTAAAGTAAAAATCTCTTTCCTGGGAGCAATAATACCACCAATCATTTTGACTGTATCAGCAAGAAACAGTCAGTTTCTATCATCAGGGAACAATGAAATGGAGAAGACAAAATTTTAAATAGTTTGTTAGCAATTTTATGTGGTATATACTCAAATGAAAAATTAAATATAATTGAGTGGAAGGTATATTTACATAAACATAATGAGCAGGCCAGTGAGGGAAGGATTACATAATTGACACTAATTCCAGGAAAGGCTTCTTGGAGTAGGTGGCACTTGATATGAGTCTTGAAGTCTTGATTGACTTGAAAACCACGTATTTATCTAATAATCCAGATTTCCAAAAATCTTCTGTAATAATGCTCTATTGTTTTGTTTTTCTGCCCATACAGTCTACCTTTGCACACCTTCTCTTGTTTGGGGGAAATGCTTCTTCCTGTAATTATGTGACTTTAGTGGGAGCTAATTTTTTTAAAAGATCTCCCTCCTAGACAGTGTTGATTGGCTTGAAGATAGGCACTTGATCTAGTCTAGGCCAATCATAATACCCAAACTTATGGCCGTAGTTGATGAGTTCAGTGGTGGGTACCTGGCCCAAGATTAGCTAATCAATTCCAGTTGTAGAATTTTTGAGTTTTGGACTAGAAAAAGTGAATCTCAGTTCCTCTATGAGTTTGCATTCACTCTGAGTTCTGAAATATTAGAGCTATGGTTGGCTATATTCCTGGCTGATCTATTTTAAGAAAGAATGAGGTAGACCTGAAGAATGAACAGAAAAGAGAGGTACAAAGAGGGTCTTGGTGGCATTTAAGTTTCTGATGCCCGAAGTCTCTGAAATCCACCTTTATGCACTGATTTGGTTGTTTGATTTTCATATTGAATAACTTCTAATAATCCTGCCACTGTCATCATCTATCTTTTGCCTTTCGCTGGTTTGAGTTGACTTTTTGTCATGTGCAACAAAAAGAATCCTGACTGATGTTTCACTGTGACTTCATGTTGAAATAGGTAGAATAGTTATCTTTATTTTATAGAGAAAAAAATAGGGTTCAGAAAAAAAATAATGTAACCAAGATACTAAAAAAGATGAGTTGATTCAAATCAAGAACCCAGTCCTCTCCTGGAGCAGACACATAGGTAGGTACAAGGGGATGCAGACAGGAAAAGTATACTGGTTTAGGAGACTCAGTGTGAAAACTATGATTAAATAGCTGCAGGTATTCTGACGTCAAATTCTGGTATCACTTTAGGTTGGTTTTTGTTTTGCTTTGTTTTGTCAGCAAAGCCTTGGCTTTTGAGGAAAAAGGAGGAAGCCCAATTCCACCACAGCATCCACTTCCCATTTTACTTTAGGCCTGTGGGGTTACCCAGGTCTGAAATCAGTCTTAACTATCTGTTTGTACGTTAGTGAGGTAACACTAAAAAGGATGGCTTTTGATAAAGACTAATTTCAAAATGATCCTAAATGATTGTCTCACTCTTATCAAATCACACTGAAATCCACACTAACCTAGGGATATAGAAAGATTCAGAAAGAGTTTAAGGACAAATTTTGCTTATGCTGTCTTTTTTTTAAAAAAAGGAACTTAGGACATTTAAAACTTTATATCCTCTATGTCAAGTAAGATTTAAGGTGGCTTAAAAGGATATAAAATACAGGAAGCCAATAAGCTAAAAGTAGAAGAGAACTTTTAAAATGACAATAAAGTGGGGACACTAAATAGGGTTAGGAGTGAGGCTAATAAATGATGAATATGATATAGTCCTATACATATTTGACAACTGGTCCTCAGATTGGGCTTTCAGCTTATTGCCTTGTCGGAACAAACAGAGAAACCCAATCAATTACACAGTTTGCAGTGCCTATGAGATAAAACAAACCAAATCCTTAAAAGTACAACTGCATCTCTGATCCCATGACCAAAAATACCATGTCCCTGGGTTCTTACCAAGAGAGCACTGTGTTGCATAATTTGAAAGTCCTCAAGGGCTTCTTCCAGGAGGTCCAATGATGACATACACGGCCCTAGTTCTCATAGCTGGGATTATTAGTTCTCAAATTTTCATCATCTTTATGATTTCTGCCCCGTCTACTTACTACATTAAAAATTAATTTAATATATATTTTTAAGTCAAGTTTTTATTTTATTAAAAATATTTTTATTAAAATATAATTGGCATGCCATTTACAATATAAGAATTCAACATTTATATACTGTATGATGTCATCACCACAATAATTCTAATAATCATCTGTCACCATACACAGTTATTATGATATTATTGGCTATATTTCCTGTGCTGTACACTACATCCTGTGGCTTATTTATTTTATAACTGGAAGTTTGTACTTTTTATTCCCCTTCACCATTTTTACCCATCCCCAACCTTAACCTAATATGTTTTTCTAATGTAGATTTTACTTGGACTCAATTTAATATTTAATTTAATCTTAGTGAAGTAGATGGGTTAGTTCTATTTTTCTAATGCACTTTTAATTAAGTTTATAAGTATTAAAAGTCTATTATAATCTAACATTTTCTTATATACCCCTAGTGATATGTGGACTACACCTTGGTAAACTGGCTTAGGGGGAAAAATTCAACATTTGAATAACCATGACCTCATTACATCTTAATATCTCTCTCATGAGTATTATTACCACCATCAGTAGTGAGAAAACTGAGATTAAAGAATTTACATAAGGTTCCACATTAACCAAACCAGGATGAAACTCAAATCTTCTGATAAAAGTCAAGTTCTAGCTTCTAGATGAATGCACCAAGGGCCTTTGTCTCACACTGAAGTTCAGGCCCTCTTTGACTGTTTGCCCTTTTGCTTCCTGCCAGAATACCTCCCTTGCTTGGTCCGTAGTGATGCCTACCTGTGGTTATTGGAATCCAGTCTGCTGGACCAAAGAGAGGAAGTTTACCAGACAGATGTGAAACCCAAAAGAGGAACTTTATCAACTGCTCTGGGCAGCTCAACCACTATGTGCCCTGTGGATTTTTGGGAAGTTTTTTTTGTGGCTCACCAGACTCTCATTAGGCAGGGCCACTTGTCCTGGGCTGGCTTTCTCCACTGGTGGAAAGTACGGCTGGAGATTTGGAATGGTTGCAGTTTAACTTTGATTCTTGGCAGGTTCCGTGAGTTTTTTTGGTGAGGCCTCAAGCTGAAGTTTGTCCTTGAGGATTGCAGGGTTCCTCGTAATCTAGGGGAACATTTTGAGTCATAACTGGCAGTGGCTTTTTTTTGTTGTTGTTGTTCAGATAGAGTGGGAGGGAGAGAGAGGAAGAGAGAGAGAGAGAGAGAAACATCGACGTGAAAGGGACACATCGAGTGGCTGCCACCTGCACGACCAACCAGGGCCGGGGACAAACTGCAACCAAAGTACATGCCCTTAGCGGGAACCGAACCCGGGTCTCTCTGGACCGCAGGCTGATGCTCTAACTGCTGAGCCAAACCGGCCAGGGCGGCAGTGGCTTTTTGATGACAACTTGAGCAAGCTCAGAATGGAGAAGCCATCTCCACCTCTCACATGAATATGATTTTGGACAAATCACTTTGACCTGTGGACCCATGGGTGTGATCTTTACTCTTTCTGAGCCCTGAATTGTAGTGTAAGCCTTCTCCTCTTCCTTCTCTTCCTCCTCTTCCTCTTTCTTCTTATGAATAGAAGTAATGTTTTCTTCTTCATTATTCTTTTAAAGAGATTTTAAAGTCTGTTTATAATTTTAAAAATTCTATTATTTTAAAACTCTTTATTTTGAGATAATTGTAGATTCACATGCATTTGTACAGAATGCTACAGAAAAATTCTGTGTACATTTTACCCAGTTTCCCCAATGGTAATATTCTTAAAGATATTTAAAATTTACTGAGTTATAATTTATATACAGTAAAATCCACTCTTTTACAGTATATAATTTGATGAGCTTTAACAAATATATCCAGCTGAATAATTACTATCCCAATAAAAATATGGAACATTTTCATTATCCCAAAAAGTTCTTTATGTCCCTTCCATGTTAATTCCTTCTCTCCATTCCCAGCCCCTAGAAACTGCTGATCTGTTCTCTGTTCTTATACTCTTGCCTTTTCTAGATTATCTTTTAAATGGAATCATACAATATGTAGTCCTTTGTGTCTTTTTCCCCCCCACTTAGCATAATGCTTTTGAGATTCATCCAGGTTTTTTAATGTCTCACTAGTTTGGTCCTTTTTATTACTAAATAGTGTTCCATTATATGCCACAATTTGTTTATCCACTCACCAGTTGGTAGACATTTGCATTATTTCCAGTTTTTGGCTATTAGGGATAAATGATACTATAAACATTCTGTACAAATCTTTGGGAGGACATTTTTCTTTTCTTTATTGATTTTTTTTTTTTTTTTTTTTTTAGAGAGAGAGGAAAGGAGAGAAAGAGAGAGAGAGACATTGATGAGAGAAAACATCGATTGGCTGCCTTCCTCATACCCCCACTGGGGATTGGGCCTACAACCTGGGCATGTGCCCTGACCGGGAATCGAACTGGCAACCTCTTGGTGCATGGGTCGATGCTCAACCACTGAGCCACACCGGCCAGGCAGGAGGACATATGTTTTCATTTCTCTTGGGTAAACTCCTTGGAATAGGATTGCTGGGTTGTATGGTAAAAGTACGTTTAACTTTGTAAGAAACTACTGGTCAACACTTGGTATTGTTAGTTATTTTAAAAAATTAACCATTCTAGTGGTATCTTACTTTTGTACTTTCTTTTTTATTTTTATTTTTTTATGGTTGTCTTCTTTGGTAAGGCATCTGTTTGAATCTTTTCCCTGTTTTTTTGATTGAATCACTGTCTTCACATCGTTGAATTGTAAGAGTTCTTTATATTTTTGGATATAAGACCTTTATTAAATATGTGGTTTGAAAAAGTTTTCTTCCAGTCTGTGATTAATCTTTTTACTTTTTTTTTAAAGGTGTCTTTCAAAGAGAAATGTTTTTTATTTTGAGGAAGTCCAATTTATCAATTTTTTATTTTGTGATTTGTGCTTTTAATGCCCTAATCCATTTTTGTTTAATGCAAGTTCACAAAGGTTTTTCCTATGTTTTCATTTAGAAGTTTTAAAATTCTAATATTTAGGTTTGGAATCCATTTGAATTGATTTTTGTATATGATGTAAGATTAGGGTTGAGGTCTGTAATTTTTTTGCATATGAATATTCAATTATTTCAGCACCATTTGATGAAAAGACTGTTTTTCCCCATTAAATTACCTTGACATTTTTGTCTAAAATTAATTGACACTATATATATGGGTCTATTTTTCTATTTTTTATTCTGTTATGTTCATCCATATGTCTATGCTTACACCACTATCATAATATCTTGATAACTATAGCTTGATAGTAAGTTTTAAAATCATTTATGGTAAGTCCTTTAATTTTGTGATTTTTTAAAAAGAATTGTTTTGGCTATTCTAATTCCATTGTATATTAATATAAATTTTAGAAGCATTGTGTCAGTTTCTACAAAAAATAAGCGTGTTGGGATTTTGGTTGAGATGATATCAAATCTATAGATCCATTTGGGGAGAATTGTCTCTTTAGGTATTATTCCATTTTTTTCTCAGCAATATTTTGTAGTTTTCAGCATGAAGATCTTACACATATTTTTTAACATGTATTTCTAAATATTTAATATCTGGATAATATTGAAAATAGTATTATTTTATTTCAGTTTGCAATTATTTGTTGCTGTGTATAGAAATACAGTTCCATAGAAGTGCAGATATATTAGCCCTGTATCTTGCAATTGTGCTCAACTTTATGTTATTGTAGTTTTTTGTTTTTTTTTTTGATAGATTCCTTGGAATCTTGTTTGTAGGCCATCATGTCATTAGCAAATATAGGCAGCTTTTCCTTTGCAATGTAGGTGCCTTTTAAAAATTTTATTTCACTTAATACATTGGCTAAGACCTCTAGTACAATGTAGAATAGAATTGGTGAAAGCAGACACCATTGCCTTGTTACCAACCTTTGGAGAAAGTGACTTAGTCTTTTATCATTGACTGTGATGTTAGCTATAGAATTTTTGTAGATGCCCTTTGTCAGATTGAGGAAGTTCCTTTATGTTTCTAGTTGGCTGAGAATTTTTATCATAAATAGATGTTTACTTCAGTCAAATCTTTTTTCTGTATGGGTTTAGATGATCATGTGGCTTTTATATTTTAGTCTGTTGACATGATGAATTACATTGATCTGTTTTCTAAAGTTGAACCAACACTGCATTCCTGGGCTAAATCCCACTTGGTCATGATATATTATCTTTTTTACTGGACTCAGTTTGTTAATATTTTGTCAAGAATTTAGAGGTTTAGGGTCATATTTTCCTTGTAATGTTCAATATCAGGGTAGTGCTGACCTCATAAAATGAGTTTGGACGTGTTTTCTCCTCTTTTAATTTCTGGAAGAGTTCATTTAGAATTGATATTGTATTTTCTTTAAATGTTTTGTAGAATTCCCTAGTAAAGTTACCTGGGCCTGGAGTTTTCTTCGTGGAAAGGCTTTTAACTATAAATACAACCTCTTTAATAGCTATAAGGCCATCCAAGTTTTCCTTTTTTTCTTGAGTGAGTTTTAGTGAGGAATTTGTCTGTTTAATCTAAATTGTCAAATTTATTGTGTTGACATAAGAATGTCAAGCCTATAAAAAAGTCTTATAAGAGTTTATTTGAGCCAAATTTTGAGAACATATCCTGAAGCAAAATCTCAATGGATTGAGAAAATGCTCCAGAGAATGGCAGTTTTGCAGCTTATTTTTATACATTAGAATAAAAGGAGGAGATGTAAGAAGGGTTACATGAAATCCATTGGTGGTAGATTAAAGGAGCAGGAGAAAGCAAAGTGGAGAAATCTCTGAGATTGGATAAAAAGCAAAAACGGAGAGACACATACTTGTTTTATATTGGTGTTAATTCAGCACATAGATGGTATGTGGGCAACAAGTTGACAATGAGGGGTTCTGTAGTCTCATGCTCTGGTGCCAGCAATTATGCCTTTGAGGGGTCTGGAAAAGAAAATTACTCTGACCTTTCAAAGGTATGTTATCCTAGACACACAAGAACAATAAACAGCCTTACTTAAGGTAAAGATTGATCTTTGTCAAGGAAACTACAGGCCTACCTACCATGACCTGCTTTTAGTTAGGAAATTTTATGTTCAGACCATTCTGTATGATTACTTTTGGTCTCTGAGTTTGCAAGGCCTGCAATGCCCCTCCCCCCTCCTACTGCCCCAAGCTTGTCAGATAGTATGTGGCCTCATTTTTGTTCACAACTGTCATAAAATTGTTCATATTACCTTATCCTTTCTAATGTCTGAGGGATTTGCAGAGACAGTCCTTCTTTTATTTATATCATTGATAATTTGGGTCTCTGTCCTTTTTTCTTGATAAGTATACATAGAGGTTTGCCAATTTTATAGATCTTCCCAAACACTGGCCTTTGGTTTCATTGATTTGCTTCCTATATTTCTGTTTCTTATTTCAATGTTTTCTGCTCTTCATTATTTTCTTCCTTTATACTTCCTTTGGGTTTAATTTGCTCTTGTTTTTCTAGTGTCTTATGGTGGAAATTTAGATAATTAATTTAGACTTTTTTTCTTTTCTAATATGAGCACTTAATGCTATCAGTTTCTCTTTAAGCACTGCTTTATCTGGATCCTACAAAATTTTAAGGTTTATTATCATTTTAATTTAGTCCAAAGTATTTTCTAATTCCCCTTGTGATTCCTTTTTTGGCCGGTGAGCTATTTAAAAGTGTGCTGGTTATTATCCAAATATTTGAGTATTTTCTTGATGTCATTCTATTGCTGATTTATAGTTAATTCTACTGTTGTCAGAGGACAATACCGTCTATGTTTTCTAATCCTTTTAATTTTACTGAGATTAGCTTTATGGCCTAGACTATGGTCTATCTTTTTGAATATTTTATGAACATTTGCAAAGAAAGTAAATTCTATGAGATGAAGTGTTCTACAAAATAGGTTGAGTTGTTTGATAGTGTAGTTCAAGTCCTCTATGTCTTTAATGATTTTTGTCTAGTTTTTCTATTAATTATTGACAATAGGAATGTTGAAATCTCCAACTCTAGTTGTTGATATATCTATTTCAGTTATTGGCCATTATTTGTTCACACATTTCATTTGCCCTATTCTCTGTTCTCCTTCGGGACTCCAGTTTCATGTATGTTGGGCAATTTGGTATTGTTTCATAGCTCTTGGGTTTTTTTTCTTCAGTGATTGTTTTTCTCATTTTATATTTGTATGAATAATTTCTATTGACCTGTCTTTAAGTTCACTTATCTTTTCTTCTGCTGTGTCCAGATTGTTGACAAGCCTGTCTAAAGAATTCTTCATCTCTGATACTGTGTTTTTTATATTTAGCATTTCTATCTGACCTTTAAAAAATAGCTTTTATCTCTTTGCTGAAATTCCCATCAACCATACATTTTGTCTAACTTTTAGTACCAGATCTTTTATATTTTTTTCTTTATTGATTTTAGATAGAGAGGAAGAGAGAGAGAGAGAGAGAGAGAGAGAGAGAGAGAGAGAGAGAGAGAAAGAAAGAGAGAGAAACACCTATGAGAGAGAACATCGATTGGCCACCTCCTGCATGCCTTGCACTGGGGACTTGGCCCACAACCTGGGCAGTGCCCTGACCGGGAATCGAACCGGTGAACTCTTGGTGCATTGGTCGATGCTCAACCACTGAGCCACACCAGCCAGGCTAGTACCAGATCTTTTAACACATTAATATAGTAGTTACAATGTTCCTGTCTGATAGTTCTAACATCTGGGTTATTTCTAGGTTTAGTTCTATTGCCTGTTTTATCTTTTGACAGGAGGGTACTTTTTTTCTTTGTGTATTTTGTTTCTTTGTGTATCTTGTTATTTTTAATCAAAGGCTGAACATTCTGTGTAAAGGAACAGTAAGGACTGAAATAAATATTTTATAATGGATAGTATACTATATGTGCCATGGAATTTGTAAGTATTTAAAATACTCATTGACCATCCAAGGTGGGTATTATTATTCTCCCAATTTTAGAGCTGAGAAAACGGGGAAGGAGAGGACAGCAATACAGCAAGTGGCAGTGCCAGGGATGGACTTAGATTTGAATCCTGGCTAATCCCTTCCTTGACTGTAAAGTAGGATCTGGTGGCCCTAGGGAAAATGGCACTGGAGTGATACAAGATAGGACGCTCAGAGACCGGTCAGAGCTGTCCCAGAAGTGCAGGCATGGTGTTGAATGCCCACCAGAGATCATTAACTCAAATGCCCAGAATCTATACAGCCCATGTAAGTAAATTCAGAGAGAGAAAAGCATAAGGCTCTGTATTAAGGACACACTAGGGAGTGAGGGGACCATGGTGACCTGGTGACACATGCTTCTTCCCAGAGGGACAGCCATGACTCAGTTCTAAGGCTGACCATGTCAGGCGCAAAAGCAAAACAAGTTATTACCAGTTCTTGTGATGTTTTGAGGGAAGCCAGAAATCTGAACTTAAATGTGAAGTATCCTGATTTCAAAGGTTGGCCACAGGTATAATTTAAAAAATGTTTATGCAGGCCACACTCTGTGGATTAAGCCAAACATGACTGTAAGTGGGGTATGGCTATATAGGCCATGAACCACATGCTCCTGGGTGGTGGCAGAGGGACTGCCCAGGTACTGCTACAGCTGTGGACATAGAGTTTTACCATACATGTTTTTGGCCAAAGGGATAAATGGTAGACTCGAGAACATTTTCTATCAACATAAAACAATTCACTAGTTATACTGCTGGCTTCAGGCTTCACAAGCCTGGAGGTACATCAGTGTTTACTTTGATATCAGTACCTGACTTGCTCCATATTTCTACCTGGCTCCTATAGTCTCCTTCCAGGGGTGGCTGTTAGCTTATGTGTGCTCCTGAGTAAGTCACTGTGAAAGAGGCACTCCAGTGTAATGGTTCATAGTCTGAATTTGCATCTTTGATCTTCTATTTACTACCTTTTTGAGAGGGTATATTATTTACTTTACCACTTATCTATAAAATAAGAATAATAACTTGACCTACTTCCAAGAGTGGCTGTGAGAATGATAAAAGATAAGAAATATTAAGGACTTGAAAAAGCAAGTCTGGCATATAGTAAGTGCTCTCCAAATATTAGCTTCATATTTCTTCCTTCCTAGCCCTTCTATTTGAGGCATTTATCTGCTGCTTCTGATGCATTGGCCCCTTCGGAAAATTTACTTGCTGTTGCCCAGAGTCCTCAGGATACCAAGGCTTTATTTATTTATTTATTTATTTATTTATTTATTTATTTATTTATTCATTCATTCATTCATTCATTCATTCATTCATTTAAAAATACATTTATTGAGTGCCCATTATGTGCCATGTTCTGTTCCTGGCATTGGAGAATTACCAACTGTAAACACAGTAGAGAAGGAGTTTGCATTTTAGTGTACAAGAGTGGCAATAATCATGAAAACAAGTAAATGAGCAAAACAATTTTCAAGTGCTTCCTGCTATGAAGAGCATGAAAATGATGATGTGATAGAGAATAAATAGATGGCTGCTTTAGACTGGGAGCTCAAGAAAGGACACTCTGAGGAGATGTCATTTGACCCAAGGTTTGAATGACAAGAAAGTATCCTTTCATTTAAAATCTAGCGTTTCAGGCTAATGGCACAGTAAGTACAAAGGCTCTGAGGCAGGAATAAGCTTGGCTTGTTGAGGGATCAGGCAAAAGGTCAGAGTGGCTGGAGTACAGAGAGTAAAGGGATAAGAGGAAACGGGTAAGTCCACTGAGCTAGCCAGGGACCGCACCACACAGGCTTGGTAGACCAAGACAAAGATTTTGGTTATATTTTAGGCCCTAGGTGGAGGGCTTGAAGTAGGGGAGAGACAATACCTGATTTATGTTTCAAATGGATCACTCTTGCTATAGCATGGAAAATGAATTGGAGAGAAACAGGAGGTGGTGCAGGAAGGCCATCAGCCCCATCAGCCCCACTGTGGACTATTATGGAATACATAGGGGAGGCATTGAGAATGGCTTTTCCCAGACTAACTTCCCTTCCCTTCCCTTCATTTCTTTCTCTCTTTTCCTTCCTTCCTCCCTCCCTCCGTTTCTTCCTTCCATCTTTCACTGGCCCTTTCTTGAGTGACTGTTATGTGTCAGCAATGTGTTAGGCACTGGGAATACACTGATCTGTGATATCGTGATGAGCTCTGCTACCACTGAGCTTTCAATCAAATGTCCCTCTTGGCGTCCTGGGTCCTGAAAGCAGTACTGTCTGTGCACATCGTCTTTTATGAACATTAATCCCACAGTGGTTCACTTGAACCACATGTACTTTCATGTAAGCACACCACTGGGTGAGTAACCATGGAGGATTCTCTCCTCCCTTGGCGCCTTCCCGGCAACTTCCTACTTCCCTCAGCAAAACACGGGGATGCAAATGTGGGGATGCAAAATGGATATGGGGCAGGGGAGAAGGAGGCATCTGAACTTACCTGCCAGAACCCTAGAACCTTGTTGAAGCCTGAACACACGTTTGTACACATCAGGTAACAGGGGTCTCAATCTCCAGGGGATCATTGAGAGAACTACAGGTCATACAAATGACCTTTGTTTCTGGTCTGCTTTCAATAAGGTCAGGCTGTGTTTTTTTTTAAGATACATTTTTTTTTTTAAGGTAGTGAAACAACATTTACTAGTATGGAGAACACTTTTTCAGATTCAATTCACAACCACCAACTCTTGTGTGAAATTCTGGGTGTAACCACATTTCTCAAATGGTAAATAAAATGGACAATCAGCTTTTATTAAATGAAACCAAGCACCTAATAATGGTCTTTCACTATCCGGTAGTCAGAGGTCTGTGCAAAGAACTCCCAAAACAGTCTGCTGGGAGGGCTAAACTTCTCTGTATGTTCTTTACAGAAAAGAAATATCAATTACACTTTTTAGTGGAGAGAGGGAAGCTTCATGTCACAAGAAAGCGACAGAGAGTAGAACAAAATTTAGTAGGTTTTATTTGTCAGGAACCTACTCATTTGGAGTGAACAAAGATAAGAGAATTCTGGTAAAAGGACAGGTGAAAGTCAGCTTGAACCAGTTCCAGAAATTTTTTTCATGGCAGTGGAATCTTTATTTCAGAATTTTATTCAGAGGCTCAATAATGCAAAAGAGTGAAAACAGATATTTTGAAAGTGGGAGGATAAGTAGGGCTTAGCTTGTTGCCACCCACCCCACCCCTTTCCATCCCTAGGAAGTTGTGGAGCCTTCGTTCTTCAAGGAACCCAGTTGGAGCCCTGTTGATTTAAACCATGATAGAGAACAAATATTGTATTAATACATTTTTCCCCCTAAGTTAAATTTTATTCAGAGTATATCATATGCCTATAGACGCTTTGCTAACAAAATAATTTACATACACAGCATTACACTTGATTCCATTAAATGAATGTTATTACACCTGTTGTCAAGATGAGGAAACTGAGGTTCAGGGTGGCTTGATTATGTGCTTAAAGTTGTATAGTTACTAAGTGGCTACTCTTGGCTTCAAACTCAGGGTTGACACCAAGGCTTCTTCTTCTCTTAACCAATAAACTCTACTGTCTCTCTGTTTGACAGATTTCTTCAATTCTTATCAAGTGTTGAAGAGTGTTAAGGGGTGTTTACAAAAAGGAGAGAAGAAGGAGGAGGAAAAGGAGGAAGAAAGAGTGATGTGGAGGAGGCAGAGGCAGAAGGAAGAGTAAGACTTAGGCCAGTGACAAAGAGGAAATTGGTGTAAAATAATAAAAACCCAAGGGACCAACTGTTAAGAAAGGAAACTCCATGGAAAATCCAAAGAAAGATGATACCATGAGGGGAGAGAGAGAGGAGGTAGGGCTCAGATGTAAGGTCACTGCTTACTAGTGGCCGAAATGCCAAGATTTCAGTTAGAACCAGACACCCTGGTTTCTATTGTGATCTGATTACTTAGTCATTTAAAGTCAGATTAATGTTCACCAACAAACAGGTTGGCACAGGAAACTAACCCAGGATGCAGGAGTCCAAAGTGGATCAGCCAACTGGAGCTGGGCAGTCTTTTTGGGTACCAGGCTCATGAGGCCATACGGTGCCCACTCCTTGGATGGTGGCTTTCCATCATGTCAAACGATCATTTTGCCCCCCTTGACTGAAGTTTTACCTAAGTTACTGAGATGACTGGGGTTCCTGGGCCAGCGGTGAACTAACTAACCTAGGGGACAACCCAGAAACCAAGAATCTGGCTGTGGGATGTATTGTTCTCCAAAAGAACAAAGCAGGAAAAAGAAACCAGTTGAGAAAGCTCCTGGTTTGTTTATGGTGACTGGTCTCCATCAATGGCTGATTCACTGGTGCAGAATCAGTTGCCAATATGAATAGTATCAACACCATGGTCTTGGGTAGAGTTGGTGGCATAGCTCCTACTACATAAGTGGGTGACAGGTGGAGTGGAAGCACTTGCCCCAAGTGACGAAGGGCAGATCACTTCCTAATTCTCTGCCTCCCATCACTTCTCTGAAGCACCTTGATCATATTTGCTCCTTACCTACTTCTTCAGATAAGAAATGGGGAGTCACAAGGCAGGAGTGTTAAAAAGCACCTTGAGTCTCCCGGGGAGGAAAGGACAGAAACATTGATTGAAGACTTTCTGTATTCCAGGCAATTCACATGCCTTCTCAGGTCAGATTTCCCCCAAACTCTACCATAGATAGTATTAGCCCCTTTTTATAGAAGATATTCAGAGATTTCTGAGATTTGGAGAAATTGGGATGGTTGTCCAATTCTTTTGCACTCCTTTTCCTTTAGGTACTCTATACCTCTTGTGGTAAACCTTTCAGATGCTTAGCTCTAACCAAAGGGCGCCAGGATAGGTACTAAAAGGCTGGAGACCAGCCCTGGGCTGGGCCACTTCATGGGCTAAACAGATTACATGGCTTTGGGAGGCAGTGAGGGAAAGAATACCAGGGAGAGGAGGATGATTAAATGGGCAGTTGGTGTAAAGACATTCTGATGTGAGGAAAATACACCACTATAACAGTTTAATGTTTAATTTTTTTTGCCTCTCATCAACACTAGCACATCTTTTATCTCTTTTCCTCAGGTTCTGCTTTCTATTGGTAGGAGTGGGTGGTGACAAGGGGTTAAGCAGATAAGCTAACCTCTGCTAATGGGTAAATTAGTTAATGGGCCACTCCTCCCATGACTTAATGCCATAGTTGGGTTAAGGTACATTCCTTCTGCTATTGACCTGGGGGATTGAGAAATGGTGGGAATTCTGTGTCCAGTATCTCTGCAACTATACCCAGGGGCAGCATCCTGCATAGGGCGGGACAGGAACTGGCATGTGACCCAGACTTGTTTCCCTCCAATGGAGGCATCAGTAAGATGGCCAGAGTCTAATGATTGGACTAAAAACTCTGGGTTCTGTATTATGTGGTGGCCCCAAGAGGCGTGGGACGGTGGGTGGGGGCATGACAATTTTGAAGTCATTTAATAATATTTTAGTTAATCACATCTTAAATTCCTAATAAACATACTTTTCTTTTTTCAAAGTTATAGAATACATTTATGGTAAAAAAGAAAAAGTACCTAGAAATGTATAAAGAGTGAGAGTCCCTGTTCCCCCTAACTCTCAGTCTATTTCCCTAAAGGACAACTAGTGTTAATTTCTTGTCAGTATCTAAAGGGAGGAAGACCACCTGTAGCTTGAATATCCTATCCTCAGAAAAGCAACAAACAAACAAAACCTAATCTTCTTTCCCTTCTTCCACCCCCAGGGCTACAAATACAATACTGTGACCTTGTTCTTATGTATTTTGTCTTCCATACTCATGGCTTTCTCTCTCCACTGGTATGGAACCCCAACCTTACTCTAACCGTTTCTATTTCAGAAAATGCTGTGTCTCCCCCCCCCCCGAAGAAACAAACAAACAAAAAACTTTTATCAATTTATAGTTGAGTGCAGAAAAGATTGTAGTGAATATAAAATGTGGGATCTGGAAGGAATTTTCTATAATTGGGGAAGTGGAGTCCCTAGAAAAATGCAAATGAATACATGCACTATTTTGGGTTTGTATAATGTTTTACTGTTTATAAAAGGGCCTTCCTGTTCATCATTGCATTTGACCCTCTTATCAGCTCCCCATATAGGAGTAGGCAGTATGATTTCCACTGTGTAGATGAGGAAACCGAAGTTCCCAGAGGTTGACTGTCCCAACAGCTAGTGCACTCATTGTCCTAGGGGCATGGGCATGGCAAGCCTCACATTTCACTGACATTCACAATCTTAAGGAGAGATTCAGGTGTGGTGAGGAGAGGGTGGAGATGTAAGGTAATTCCTCAAATTGCAATACTTGGGAGACTGGCTGTTTTGCATAAGTTGGCAGCCAGCCCTGGCTCAGGTACTCAGCTCACTTTACTTTCCAAGTTTAATTTGGCTCCTGCCTTGGGTTTCCCAGGCATGGGAATGGCACCACCATTGCTTGAAGCAGAGGAGCAAGAGGAGCTCCTGGCATTCAGCCAGGATTTGCTAAATAATTAAACCTCTCTAAGCCTCAATTTCCTCACCATCGAAATGGACTTAATAACACTGCAGTGACTAACTTTTATAGGACTGTTGTTTAAATTAAATGAGAAAATGCATGTCAGTGGCTTAGAGCTATGGAAAGTGTACTACAAATGCCCAATAAAAGTTGTGATGGTGAGCACAGTGGATGGTGATGATCCAGATCCTGGAACCACACTGCCTGGGTTTGTATCTCACCTCCAGCACTGTCTGCTCAGCCCTGAGCATGTCACTGTGATCCAGTCTCTTCAGTGATAACATGGCAGAGTGAGAAAATGTGCCTCCTTGAATTGCTATCATATTGAAATGATCTGTGCAGAGTGCTTGGCACAGTGTGTGGCATATCATAGGCACAAAAAGAATGTTATTCCTCATGATTACAGAGGCACAGAGAAGGGGCAAGTAACAGACTCAGTAAGATTTGGTTAGGGATGACTTCCCACGCAAGTGGTATCTGGGCTGTGCTTTGGCAGGTGTAAAGGAGAGCCTGGTGAAGAAGGTGGGAAGGTGTCACAAGAGGAGCAGCACAGAAGTGTGCAAACAAATGGGATCCTCTCAGAGCTATGAAGGATCTGGTGTGTCTGGGCCCCAAGATCAGGCTAGGCAGTGGGACAAGTTGAGGTGGAGAGGAAGACAGTGTTTGGGACCTGAGGGGCTTGTATGCCATCATAAGGAGCCAAGGCTGGTTTCCAAAGGTGGATGAAGTCATATTCACAGACAAGGAATGCACTAATTGAAACAAGGCTTGGAGTATTGGCATCTGCTAACCAAGGGCCCAAGGCTCAAACTCTCACTGGCTCCTCTGGGAATAGGTCATTAATCAACTAATGGCTTCTACTTTGGCAGAGAAGGAAATGCTAATAGCTGGAGGCTGCTCTTATGACTGGAAGAAAGGAAAGCTGTTGTAAATTCTCACAGGGACATAAAAACAAGTTGACTTTAGGTATCCAACAGGGCTTTATTACCCATTATCAGATAAGAACAGATTTGTTTATCAGATTCCTCTAGAATTGGAGTTGTTGAGGCTGCCAAAGAGGTAAATTGTGAGGTGGGTGGAGAAGGAGGAGGTGCTGGGGATAGGTACGTTGTAGTTAAGGGACCACAGGGGCAGCAGAGAGATGGATGGTTCCTCATCAGGGAGGTTGAGTAGAAAGACCACTTGACATGAGTCCAGAGTCATGGGCGCCAGTCTCACCTCCGTCCAGAGGGTCCCAGAAACAGTGAACAGTGTTCTACAAAGCATGGATAACACTTGATTGGCAAACCAGGCTCTTCTATGATCAAGTGTGAAAATGTATGTCTGCAGAGACACTTTCTAAGTTTCCTCTAGAATAAAATCCAACTCACCCCTATCACCCAGGTCTTCTGATAGATGGTAGAATACACCAGCCTCTTTCCTACCTTTGTCCACTGACACGGGCTCTTGTTTCTGCTAGAACATTCTTCTGTCAGCTCTTCTCATGGCGTTTCTGCCTCATCTCTGCTTCTATGCCACTTGCGCAGAAAGGCCTTCCCTGTTAATTGAGCAGGCCCCTCCCCCTGATCCCTCACTGTCCAAGAGAGTTAGTGGGTGAGGACTCAGGCTCTGAAGCAAGGCTCTCCTTGAGTTTACGTTCGGCTCTGACACACAGTAGCTGTTTGACCTTGGGCAATCACCTGATCTCTTCAGTTTCCACGTCAGTAAGCTAGAGAGACTACAGTAATATGTACCTTACAAAGCGGTGGGGACAAAGGATGAGTTTCATAGACTTCAGCTACTGACAGAGTGCTCTGTTTCCTTTCTAGCACAAACCATGTCTATAATTAATGTATTTGTATGTATGTTTCTTATCCATCATCCTTTCGTTTCCATCATGGGATCTTCATGTCTTTTCTCATCTGTTCTTATATATCACATGCATAGCACCGTGCCCAGGACCTAACAGATGCTCAAGAAAGAGTTATTGGAGAAGGAATATACTGAATGAGTGTTTCTCAGAACGGAACTCTGAGGGTGACTGAGGCAGTGTGGGGACCAGACGAGGAGCTTGTCAGATGGCGCTGCTTTGCATTTATTCTTCCCTGTGTAGTGCTTTCACTTACGTAATGAACCAACAGTGAAACCCCGGACACCTGAGTTCTTCCTCCCGCCAGCCAGCCTAGTATTTGACCACAAAAAAAGGGGAAGAAAAAATAAGAGGAAAAGATGAGCTCCAAGCCCCATGCTTCTTGGGACAGAAAAATGAGCTGTCTTTTCCCCTGTCATGTGGGCATTGCAGCAGACTGGAGGCATGTTTTGCTGGGTCCCAGAGTGACCAAGTGATGAGGAGTCAAAGGTCCCAGCCTGGGTGGCAGCTGTCAGAGCTTTTTCCTCCTCTGCCCGTGACCTGCTGTGCAACCTTCCTTAGGTCACTTTACCTCTCTGGGTCTCTTCAATGTCCTCATCTGCAAATTGAAGGGATTGGAATCGATGATTGAAGTAGGGTGGCCATGCCATTTTGGTTTTGTCTCTAGATCTGCTGTGATTATTAATAATAACCTCTTTCATTCTGTAAGGGACCTCTACTGATGATAAATTATAAGATTTGTTGGATTCAAGTCTTTTCCAGTTATAATATTTTGTCTTAAAAAAAATTTTTTTTCTGATTGCCTGCTCCTGTCTCTGCCCCACCCCAGATCCAGGCTCAGACCAGCTTCATGCCCTGAGATGCTGACCTCCAAAGACAGTGTCACTTGGATGCATCTACTCTCTGGCTTCCAGCAGGGTTTGGTGATGGGAGGCATCAGTAGCATGGGAAAAGAGAGAAGTAGGGGCACTAATCCCCTGCTGCCCCTTTCACTACAACCTTGTCAGTGGCTGCTTTCCATACGCACAGCTTCCATTGGGCTGGGCTCTAGGAATGTTACTTTCTCCTGGCTCCTTCAGGCCCAAGGATGGTAATGGCTTCCTGAGTGCATCACTGTTCCCAGCTGTTCCCTTAACTCTGCCCATACCTCTGTATATAGTCCCTTCATCTACTCTCTTCAGTTAACTGTTTTAAGTGTCTGCCTATTTCCCATTGCACTTGAAAAAATACAGATTCTTTGACACTGTGACCCAAACTCACCTGGGACACAGGGTTCTTTAATATAGGGAGAACATAAACCTAAAAGTAGACAGCTATATTGATGTGTCTTGGGTTTGTAGGATGTCAGTAGGGCTGTGGACTGGATGGTGGTATAACTGGTAGCAGGAATGAAGGGGAAGGGGCATGCTCATGGCCTTTGATCCAAATACCTTTAGGAGCCACTGTAGGAACATGAAAATAAGACTAAGAAACGCACAGTGCATGCTTGACACATAATAGGCATTTGAGAAATGTGCATTGAATAAATAGTAAGATTTCCACCCCCCCAAATTTTATTATGGACATGTTCAAACTACAGAAAGTTGAAAGACTTGTACAATGAATATCCATATACTCACCATCTGGATTCCACAAGGAAGATTTTGCTATACTTACCTTATTACATATCCATTCGACCACCTAATCCTCTATCCATCTACCAATCCATTTTATTTTTTATTATTATTTTTTTTGTTAATCCTCAGCCAAGGATATTTTTCCATTGATTTTCAGATAAAGTGGTAGGAAAGGAGGAAGGGGGCGGGGAGAGAGAGAGAGAGAGAGAGAGAGAGAGAGAGAGAGAGAGAGAGAGAGAAACATCTATGTGAGAGAGACACATCAGTTAGTTGCCTCCCACAAGACCCTGACCAGGGCTGGGGATCAAACCTGCAACTCAGGTACATGCTTTGATCAGGAATCGAACCTGCGACACTTTGGTCCGTGGGCCGACACTTTAACCACTGAGCAAAACTGGCCAGGGCTCCATCTTATTTTTAAAATATACTTTAAAGTAAATTGCAAACACGATTATACTTTTCTTCTAAACACTTCAGCAAAATAATAAGATTTTTTTCATTGCAAAAGCAATTGAAGCTAATTGTAAAACTTTCTGACAATACAGTATATATAAAGTGAAGAGAAAATCTCTCTCTTCTCTATCTCCAGTCTTATTCCCCAGGCATAACTGCTGGTGAGTAGTTCCAAACATTCATACAGACATACATTTTTGATATTTTACAAAACTAGAATTATAGCATACTCATTGTTTTGCAACTTGCTTTAAAAAAATCAACTATGTCTTGAAGTAATTCTTTCCTGTCAATGATTACATTTTATCTTAACTCTTTTTAATGGCTGTAGAATTTTCATATTATATAATTTTATTCTTTTAACCATTTCTGACTGATGGACATTCACACTGTTTCTATTCTTTTGATAAAGTAAACAATGCTGCAATGAACATCCTTATGCCTTGCTTCATTCAATGAATATTTACTAAGCACCTACTATGTGCCAGCATGGTTCTATGCTCTTGGGATACTAGGGGGGTAAGACAGATAAGATCTCTATGTTGAAATTTTATTCTTGTGAGGGAGAAAATAATAGACCAGAATACAACAGCAGCAAAATAAATTTTAGCTAGTTATAAAGAAAATAAAACAAAAATGTGATCTGTGGTGCTACTTTATAAAGGATGGTCTGGGAAGGCATCTTTGAGGAGGTCACATTTAAATGGAGATGTGAATGATGATAAGGAGCCAGGTATGCAAAATCCTAAGGAGAATGTACAGCAAACACCAAGGCCCTGAGGTGGGAACATGTGATGTGTTTGAAGACTAGAAGCAGAGCCAGCATGACCAAAGTATAGCAAATGGTTGTAAATGAGTTTAGAAAGGTAGCCAGTGGCCAGATCATATAGGATCAAAGAGTTTGAATTTTATTCCTAGTGTAGTATATCCTATTTATTGTAATCACTGGAACATCATAGAATAAAACAAGCTCCATCTGAGCTGTGTAGAATGGAATGTGAACTAAAAATTTCATGTATCTGACTCGCTGCAGTGTGGAAAGTCAGAACTTCACCCTAGGCATTGGCATCCTGTAAAGAGAATGGACGTCAGAGTCAGAGAAATCTATTTTCAAATTCCAACTCCATTGGTATATATTCAAAAGAAGTAAAAGTGAAGTCCTGAGTATTTGTACATCCGTGTTCATAATAGCATTATTCACGATAGTCAAAACATGGAAGGCAACCCACTGTCCATTGATGGATGAGTAGATAAATAAAATGTGGTATATACCTACAATGGAATATTATTCAGCCTTGAAAAGGAAAAGAATTCTGATACATGCTACAACATAAATGAGCCTTGAGGACATTATGCTAAGTGCAATAAGCCAGGCACAAAAAGACAAATACTGTATAGTCCCACTTACATGAGGTACCTAAAATAGTCAAATTCATAGATACAGAAAATAGAGTGGTGGTTGCCAAGGGCTGGGAAGGGGGAGTTGGGGAATTGTTTAATAAATACAGAGTTTTAGTTTTGCAAGATGAAAAGAATTCTGGAGATTGGTTGCACTATAATGTGAGTGTACTTAATCCAACTGAACTGTACACTTAAAAAATGTCAGTGATGGTAAATTTCATGTTATATGTATTTTACCATAATTAAAATAAAAAAATAGTTCTATCATTTAGGGCAGTATGACTTGGCCAGTTAGTTTCTCTGAGCCTAAGTTCTCACATATGAAGAAAGGAGACAGTAATATCTCCTGGGTCTTGTGAAGACAGAGTCAGATGCTGTCTGGTTCCAGTCTTCCTTTGCAGAATTTGGAATCTCAGGTTTCCCAACCTTCCCAGGCAGCTAAAGGACCCTTTCTGTGAATCCCAATTGAATTGCCCTTATACCTAACACACAGTAGATGCTCAATGAACATTTGTTGACTGACTGGCTGACTGAATCCACCTGTGTAGACATGATCTAGAAGGAGCCATACTTGTAGGAAGCTATGTTCTAGTACTAGATGTTATTCCATAAATATTTATGGAACAGGTGAATGAACAAAATAGATGACACATCTGGTCATGAATTGTAAAACAATCTGCCTGTTCCAAAATATACAAGATTTTTTCTCTAGTACTAGAATAGTTGCTTCAGAAAACCAACTAACTGAAAGCCCTGCTGACTGAGTCTCATGTATTAGTTTTCTTTTGCAAAACAAAACAAAACAAATTTCAAAAAATATAATGCTTCAAACAACACAAATGTATTACCCTTCAGTTTTGTAGGTTACACTTCTGACACAGGTTTCACTGGACTAAAATCAAGGTGTCAGCAGGGCTGCATACATTACTTCTTCCCTCTCATCTCTCTGTTTGAACAGGGAAAGGTTCTTCACCTTTAACAACTCAAATAATTAGACTGGGCTCACCTGGATAATCCAGGGTACTCTCCCCATCTCAAGGTCCTTAATCTTAATCCCACACAAAGTCTCCTTTAAAGATTGAATATCTTCTTTAAAGCATGAATATCTTTGGAGGGTTCTTATTCTGCCTACCACAGCATCCATTATCACTTTAGAAAGAATTGGGTTTTTTTTGTTTGTGTTTTTTTCATAGTGGGTAGTTGTCTCTCAGCAAAGAGCTTTGGGAATTGAGGCCAATGAAAGGGAGATTTGGATGAAAGGAGGGGAGGTGAAGCACTGGCGGTAAATGTGTGGCAGGCCAGTGAGGGATGCTACAGCAACATGTTCCTGGCTTCATGGAATCCAGGTCGCTGAAAGAAGAAATACTCACAAATGCCAAGAAAGTTAAACTTTGTGTGTCTTACAGTTTCCCTTCAGATTAGTTTTGTCAAGGATAAAACAATTTTCACCTGCCATGAATAAACGTAATACCTTTCCCCATGGTTTTCATCAGCTGATTGGTGGGTTCATTGCTGCCAATAATTGAGGGATGTCTTTGCTGCTCAGTGAAGCTTCCAAGTGTTATCAGAGCAGGTGATGCTTTAGGCTCCCCCAGCACCAACACCTGGCATTGGCTATACATGCTGTCATTGGCTCCTATTGTAGATTCAGCCACCAATCAGGGACCACGTGGTAAGTTACATTGCTAAGAGGCCATCTGTTTTGAGCTTTTTTCTTTATCTTTCTTTCTGTCTCTTTGCCATCTTTCTTCATCTCCCATCTCTCTTTTTTTTCCCCCCTCTTCTCTCCCTCCCCTCCTCTTTGGTTTTCTGATGTTTTAGGATCAGAATAATGAAAAAGAATAGAAACCATATTAACCCAGGTAATAACTCAAAGGAGTAAGCAGGAATCTGAGCTCACTGCTCTAGTCTTCTCTGTAAAGGAATATTTTTTCTGGTTTTCTTGTTTGGGGAAATGAGGCAACAAGAAGCACTGCCTTGCGGGGTGGGGTGGGGCAGGGCAGTCGGCTGCCTGTTGATGTAATAAAAGCTAAGGTGAGAGGGAGGAGATGGCCACTTCTGAGGCCACCTGGATTACATACAAGTTTCAGGTAAACTATGGTGGCACTTATTTTGTGTGTCATCCCTACAGAGGGCTGGTGGGGAGACTCTTGCCCAAGGTTTGCTCTGAGAGAAGGGGCGTGTGGGCTGGGACCTTCTAGATGCTACAGTGGGAAGCCAAAGTCCCATCCGGTGCTAGTAGAGGTCATAGCTCTTGGGAACTGGGGTTGCAACACAGAGGAAACTCCTCTCACCCCGCCTCTGACCACACCCTGGCTTCCCTCACACTCTGGCTTCCTAGTCACACCAGTCATGCCAACGGGGGCAACTCTGGGAGGACAGCTGGAAAAGAGGTTAGCAAGGTTGAAACCGTTGTCGTGGTATCATCAAGAAGACTCCTTGAGAAACCCAACAGGAAAAAGAGTTGAGCCAAGAAAAGCCACCAGACCTTTCTTTTGGCTTGAGGCATTGCTTACATATGAACAATAATAACCAAATCAAGAGTAACAACTCTAATGTGACTGTTGAGCTACAATGATGTGCTAATCATGGTTTTACAGGGATTAGCTTTAGGTTTTACACTAACTCTGCAAGGTAGGCATTGTTATATCCCATAGATATTGAAATTAAGAATGAGAGTTGTCAAAGGTCATACAGAGCATGTGTGGTGGGGGCTGAGATTCAAGTTCAGGTTTATTGACTTTAAAGCTATTTCTCCCTCCATCCTTCCCTTCCCTTCCCTTCCCTTCCCTTCCCTTCCCTTCCCTTCCCTTCCCTTCCCTTCCCTTCCCTTCCCTTCCTTCCTCCTTTCGTTCGTTCGTTCCTTCCCTCCTTCCTTCTTTCCTTCCTTTCTTCCTCTTGTAGTTTCTTTGTCATGCTTGCTTTATGTTCTTTTTATTTATTTTTATTTTTTTAATCCTCACCCGAGGACATTTTTTCATTTTTTGTTCAGATAGAGTGGGAGGGAGAGAGAGGAAGAGAGAGAGAGAGAAACATCGACGTGAAAGGGACACATCGAGTGGCTGCCACCCGCACGACCAACCAGGACCAGGGACAAACTGCAACCGAAGTACATGCCCTTAGTGGGAACCAAACCCGGGTCTCTCTGGACCGCAGGCCGATGCTCTAACCGCTGAGCCAAACTGGCCAGGGCGCTTTATGTTCTTTTTAAAGATATAAAATGTCACACACTCAGTGGAAGTCCCTTTGTATTTCTCCCATCTCATTCCCCCACCCTCCTATCCAGAGGCAGTCACTCTCTCAGTTGAGGTTAGCTGGTGTCCCTCCCATCCTTCATTATGTGTGTCCATGACTATAAATGATATATAGCATTGTGTGTTTAAAAAATTTACATATGTGGAAAAGGGCTAAAAGTATTCCTGTACAGAGAAAGAAACACAAATGGCTGTTAACTGCAAGAAAAGATCCACCAAAAAGAGTCATCAAAAGAGCAATAAAAATTAAAATCACATTGAGACACCATTTGTTAAAGCCTGTCAAATTGGTCAATTTTAAGATTTAGTAACACAGTATGTAGAAGAGGCTGTGAGGAAGGAGGCATTCAGACTTTGACTGTGGGTGAGTAAATCGGTATAATCTCTATAGAGGGTAATTTGACAGTCTTTATCAAAAATGCAAATATGCAACATTACAAAAATGTTGTCTATAGATATATTTGCTATAGATATAGTTGTATATGTTCAGAAGCATGTGTTCAAGGTTATTCACTGAAATATTGCTTATAAAAGAAGACCAGAAACAATCCACACAATCATCAATAGGGGGCTGGTTGAATAAATTATTGTACATCTCTGTAATGGAATCCTCCGCAGATATAGACAAGAATGGAGGCACTCTCTATGCTAATATGGAAATTTTTCCAATGCATATTAAGTGGGAAAAAAATCAAAGTGCAGAAAAATATGTATAGTGTGCTACCTTTTGTGTAACAAGAAAAAAATAAGTCTATTCATTTTTGTTTATGTGTGCAATAAAGAAACTCTGAAGGTTTACATATGAAAACTAATAACACTTTTGCATGTGGGAGGAAAGATGTGGGATGAGGGAAAGGAGGAAGACTTTTACATTTATTCCTTAAAAATATTTTCTTGAGTAATGTGGATATACTATGTTACGCATTCCAAAAATTAAATTAAAAAGTTAGAGTGGGGCCATATAGTACAAGTCATTCTGCATCTAACCTTTTCCAATCTGGTTTATGTTTTCAAGGCTTATGCATGTGGTCATGACCTTGATCTTTCCTTTAATTATGCTGCCTTGAACTGTAGAATCTTACATCTAGAAACACTCCTGGAGATCACCCACCTCCTTACTTTTATATTACAGGAAAGAAAAATGAAGGTGCAGAAATGGCAAGTGGCTTGCCCAGGGTGGCCCTGCAGGTCAATGGCAAAGTTCAGGTTGGCATCAGGTCTGCCAACCCTGACTGAGTGTCTGGGACTGCCTCTCTCCCTGTTTCCAATGCCACAACCACCTCCTGATTCTTACCAAGAGGTTAGTAACTTTATGTGTTGTCCTTTCCTAGGGATGTTTGCCTTTTCAAAACAAAACAAAGATAAACAACATTAAACAGCACACTGAGCGGTCACTTGTTTATGCAGTAGGGATTGTTCTCAGCTCAGAAATCAGAGAGAGATGCCTTGCAGTGAGGGAAATGGTGGGGAGGGGCATGCTAATGGTGGAGTCAGTAGCCAGAGATAAAGTAAACTTTGTGGCATCTCCTCTCCCTTTTCCTCCTCATAAATAAATAAATAATGAATAAATAAATAAATAAATAAATAAATAAATAAATAAATAAATAAATGAAATACAAGGAAAAGAATAAAGGCAAACAAAGCCAAAAACTAAACAACTAAGTCATTGCTCATTCACTTACAAGATTGATTCCGCCTTCAGCTCCGGAAGGAACGAACTTGTGGTTTGAATGGTGATAGCATTGTTGTGAATATCATTAAAGAAACAAAATGTTGTTAGACTTTTTGTTGCCACAGAGACAGTCAAAGTGCTAATAAGCTGTCCCCCCTCCCCTCCACAGTGAATGAGATTTTTGTAGGTCATGTCCTCTGGTCCATCCCTCTGCCATCAGGCAGGACCCCATTAACCATCCTGATAGGTGAGGACTTTTGAGGATTGGTTTACCTTGATAAATGACCCAGTCCTTCTGGAATTCTTATAGTCAAGCACTGTGTCAGAAGTGATGGGAATACAAAAATTCTAAAATATGTGCTTTCATCTCAAATTAAATAGCATAGATAGGTGTTTCTCAAAATTTGATACCCATATAACAGTGAAGGACCAGCAACAATGTGAAGAGGCACTTCCCAATCTTGGGATTTTGATCACATTTGAGATTTTAACTTAAAATTGCATGCAAATGCTGGATTCCACACCATAATATAAACACGTTCGCTTTAATGTCCACATTTATATTCTATTAACCATCCTTCCTCTCCCCTTCCCAGTCTTCTAGTAACCTGTAGCTGTAGATATCTTCTGTATAGATCTCAGCTTGGATCTTTGTGTACTCAAGTTTGAGAAGAATGGATTAGCCAGGAGTTGGCAAACTTTCTTTATAAAGGGCCAGATATTAAATACCCAAGGCCATGCTATTTCTGTTACAACAACTTAGCCCTGCCTTTCTAGCACTGTAATCAAAGCAGCCACAGACAAGACATCAATGAATTGATGTGGCCGTGTTCTAATAAAACTTTATTTCTAAAAACAGATTTGGCCCATGGCCTGTAGGCTGTAGTTTACCAACTTCTGGAATACACAATAAATGTCCAACAGTTTATAAAAAGGAAATATTTTCATCTGGAACAAATAAGAATGGGAATAGAAATTCCATTGATCATTGAAGGCTACATAGTACTGTATTTCAAAGAGCAGAGAGGAAATGACAGCATTATAAGTAGAGGACCAGTGTAAGAAAAAGCAAATATTTTTAGATTTTTGTGTAGGTGGGTGACAGGGAGGATAGTAGTAGATCAATTTGACTGGAGGAAGGAACTCATGTCTAAGAGAAGCATCCCAAAACATCAGGGCTGGAAGGGACTTGGCTGATTATTTGCTTCTCATTGTACAGATGGAGAAATTGAGGTCAAAATTGATCTCAGATCTGGAAAGAGGCTGAAGTATGGGGAGCGATGAATACTAAGCTAAGGGATCTCAGCTTTGCTGTGCAGGCCAGTGATGTTCCAACATTTCATCACTCACTTATTCATTAATCAACTTCCTACATGCCACGTGACTGGATGTCCCAAAAGGAGTTCCTTTGGGATGGAGTTAATTCTCATCCTTTGTACACCATTGTGAAAGAGCACCATAGAGATGGTGACAAGGCACATGTGGAGCAATCACCTGGACAAGTGCCAAGCATCCAGAAGCTTTAGCTTCTCATGATGGCATCACCTTGTTCTGTAAGCCCAGACCAAATCCTGAGCTCTCCTGCGCTCCTCCTTGGTTATACAAGAAGTCTTTATCCTCATCTCTCCATCAGAACCAGTGGTCTGTTCCTCTCCCACTTTTCTGCCTCCTCACCAGCAACGTTGAAGTCATAAGTGAGCTGAGGACACTGGAGTGGGCGGTGCCACAACCTGGTGTGACCCAGACATTCATTCCTTGATTGGTTCCCTACTAATGAGTGAGCACATCTCATGACCTGGGTGCTGAGGATACACAGTGAACAAGGTAAGCAGGCTTCATCCCTCATGGAGCTCACATTCTAGTGGTGTGTAGAGGGAGAACATAATCAAAGTACAAGTAAGCAAACAACCGAGTTTCAGATGGAGATAAATGCTGTGAGAAAAATTGAACAAAGTATTGTGATAGTGACTAGAGGGGCTCTTTTGGCTGGTCTAGCAGGGAAGACCTCTTTGAGGAGAGAACTGAAGGCTGAGAAGAGCCAACAACCGAGTACTCTAGACCGAGGGATGAGCAAGAGTGTTTTGTGTCTGAGGAGCAGAGGGAAAGCGTGTGTGTCTGCAGGGTTGTGGGTGAGGGCAATATGGATAGTAGACAAAAATAAAGAGATAGGTAACATAAACAAATTGATGAGTTTTAATGTGATCTATCAAATGACTCAATCTGGTTTATATTTTTAAAACATCCAGGCTATTACCTGGAGAATGGCTTGGAAGGATTTTGAGTAACAGTAAGATAATTGACAAAGGTAGTCCAGATGGGAAATAATAGTAGCCTACATCAGACAATAGCAGTGGAAACTGAGAGAAGTGACTGAATTCAGGACATATTTTGGAAGCAGAAGAAACAGGACCTGTTGAGCAATTGTACATGGGGTTTCAAGGTGGTGCTGGTGAAGAAAAAGCAGAAATCAAGGATGACTCCGTGGGTCCGGGCTTAACCAACCAGTAAGTTGTGGTATCTTTTGTGTTGTTGAAACTGGAATACTGGGAGATGAACAGTTTTGTGTGGGGAATGTGGTCAGTCCATAGACCCATCATGGGTGTGAGAAGTTGAAGATGCCTTTGAGACCTCCATGAGGGAATGTACAGTTGGCAGTTGGAGATACATTTTCTGTGTGTGTCCAGTCTTAAAAGATTAGCATTCTCTCTAACAGCCTTCTGAGACCACATATTTTATATCTCCTCCCTGGAATGTCTGGGACTCCTTACAGAACAGCTATCCATTCCATGGATCCATTCTAGTTTCTGCATTTCCCCTTCACTAGACATGCTCCCATCTCTACTCATCCCCTCACCACCACCTGACTTCTCTGCCCATCGACTTGGCCCCAGAGTGGACACATTTAAGGGATCTGATGCATATTGTCAAATAGCTCTTCCCAGAGGCTGTGCCACTTATGTTCCCATCAGCAGCAAGAGCATGTCAGTCTCTCCACAGTCTCACCAAGGCAGGGCAGTATTATTTGCCAATTTGATAGATGATAGATGGTGACACATTTCAATTAGTATTGCACAGACATGCTTTTAAATAGCAAAGTACTCTGTGTAAATTGCAACACACAGGATCGTTGAAGCACTCACCATCACACATAATTGTACAGGCATTTTAGGGTTCAGATAATAATGATGGTTAACATTTGTTGAAATCCCGTTGCATGATGGGCACTGTGCTATTTTGCAGGCATGGTACATCTTTTAAGTTCCACAGCATCCCGACGCGGTGCATGTTATGATCATTACTCGTGTTCTAGATGAGGAAACTGAGGCCAAGAGAAATTGAGTAACTTGTCAAATTGCAGAGGTAGGAGTCTCATCTCAGGCCAGTGGGAGTGCAGAGCCCAAGCTCCTTCCTTCTGTCCTGAGAGGGAGGCCAGCCCAGAACTGGTCCCCGCCCAGGATGACAGCATCAGTGGAACTTTTTCGGAAATTCTTATCATCTCTTAGCATCTCCTCACCTTCTGTGCCATGAAACTTCCTGCAGGTTTAGGGGTGGGAGGTGATTCTCTGCTGGTAGACCTTCTCTTCTGCCACCTCTTTCCTGTCATACAGTAGTGAGGTCAATTTTATTTTTTCCTGATGATAATAATGAGATAATAAATATAATGAGGGCCTACTATGTATACATGTCCTAGCTGAAGCACCATCAGTCCCTACAGGTACCCATGGGGTACTTATCATTGTAGACATTTTATGTGCTTACTGTAGGAAATTTGAACAATAGAGTACCCAAAGACTGCCAAGGCTAAGATTCTGGTGCATTCTCTTCCAGTATTTTTTTTTCTTGACTTAAGTATTTTTTATATATATACATTTTAAAAATCCTCACCTGAAGATATTTTCCCATTTATCTTTAGATATAGTGGGAGTGAGGGAGAGAGAGAAACATCCACATGAGAGGGACACATCGACTGGTCACTTTCCGCTCGACCCCAACAAGGGCTGGGGACAAAGCGCAACCAGGTATGTGCCCTTGACTGGAATCGAACCCGCGACTCATTGGTCCACAGGCTGATGCTCTAACTGCTGAGCCAAACTGGCCAGGGCTTGACTTTCGTATTTTTAATATATTTTCATGGGCTTCACATTACACGTTCAGTAAAGTTACAGTCGTCCCTCACCACTTCGCACTTCAACTTTCGTGGCTTCACTCGATCGCGGTTTTTCGTGATAGAGTAAAGTGGCGAAAGTCGAAGCGCGAAGTGGCGAGGGATGACTGTGTATAAATAAAGAATCCTACTTCACAGAAATTCATTTATCGCGGTACAGTCTGGAACTGATTAACTGCGATAAAGGAGGGCCGACTGTATAGGTGTTCGCTGATACAGTTTTGAGAGAGAAGAGAGGAAGAAAAGAGAATTTAAAGCATGGGCAATTCTGTTCACCATTCCACTGCATCTGCTGTTTCCTCCGGAGACCTCGGTTCCCGGGGGCTTCTCATCATGTGAGTGTCTCACCATGTGGACTGTGGTTCTAGGTTTAAAGAGATGTGTTTTGGGTTCAACATGGTACCTCATTCAAGCCAAATGTGTCAGCTGATGATCACACAAAGAGTCAGGGATATCGAACAGTTAGTTAGGGAAACGCTAGCTAATCGAACTTACTGAGATGTGTCCATCTCCCATATAGTATCATGCTAAGACATTTCGAGGGTAATTTGACTTTTGACATTTCTACCTGGAGTGTGGACTTGACAAGATGCCACTCCACTGTTTATAGCTGAGGTCACCCTGTAGTTTGAGGTTTAAATCAAAGTTATTTAAGCTCTTGATCCTATTTTCTGGGGGATGTCCAGCACTCTCCCTAAGATTCCTGCCATCTCTGGGGCTGACATCTTGTGGTTGCTTCTGCTCTGGGTTTCTGCCCCTGAGGAGCTCTGGGTCCACTTCTCATGGGAAGGGACTGCACACTGCCCTCAGCTCCAGAGTCTCATGTGGGATGCCACCTCTGCTTTTTCTTCTCACCTGGCCCTTCTCTCACATGTGTGCTTAGCAGATGTGAATCAAGGTCTGGAGATTTGGGAGGGATTTTTTTTTCCTTTATTGATTTTAGAGAGGAAGGGAAAGGAAGAGAGAGAGATAGAAACACCAGTGAGAGCGAACATCAATTGGCCACCTCCTGCATGCCACCCACTGGGGATTTGACCCACAACCTGGGCATGTGCCCTGACTGGGAATCAAACAGGCAGCCTCTTGGTGTATGGGTCGATGCTCAACCACTGAGCCACACCAGCCAGGCTGGGAGGGATTTTTAAAATTCACAGCACCAACAGAATGAGTTACTTTCCCTTTCACTGTTTCTGAGCCACGGGCCAGCACAGTACCTGATGCTTTGGGGGTGTGGAGAAAGAGGCAAGACACAGGGGTCTGTAGCCTCTCAGGTGTGACAAGAATGTACACACTCCCCCTAGGTTGATAGGACACCTTTGGGAAGTGGGACTTGAGTTGTCCTATCATTAATTATTCCCCAAGTTAGCTGCTGACTGGCTGACATGGTCCTAGTAGAAGGGGAATGTTGGGTAGACTGCCTCTTAATGGGGAGGGAAAGAGAAAGAAACAGCTGGAGCCCAAGTCAGGACACCTGAGCAAGTATTATGCAGGGAATGACCCCACAGCACTCTGCAAAGAACCCAATGCACGTGACCCATGAAAGGCCAGCCACATGGAGGGAGTCAACAGCCAGTCTCTATTATCCAGGGCAGCAGCAACCACTGAAATAAAGGGGATCAGCCCCTCACCTGGGCAGCTAAGTAAGGAAACACCTCTGCCCTTCCATCCCTCTGTCCTGCCCCAACACCAGAGGACCTTGGTGGAGGAGGTAGAGGTGATGAGAACAGATCTCCCCCTCCCGCCCCCATACACAAACAGCTTGTTAAGACGCAAATCTGCTGTTTGGGGTTGGAGGGAGGGGTGTGAGAAGAAAAGAATTGTTGCTTGAAAATAAGTTTAAAGTTTTGAAATACATAGGACTGAGTCCTACTGGAAATGAGGTGTGACTGAATAACCCGACAACTGGAAATAAACGGTGTTGGACTAAGATGCTGTTAAACAGCATGAAAGAGGGTTTCAAAGCCCACAGGTGGTTGAAAGTTTTTGTTTGGAACCCTGGCAAGGGGAGGTTCCTTAACAAACTGGGTACAGTTGTAGTTATTGGGTGTCAGCTTTTTAAAGATTCTATTCTTAGGGTCAAAAGGCCTTTCCAGGAAGACTGTACTTTCCCAGGTGCTTGAATATGCCCACTTTGCATGATGATGTCTATTCAGGCCTGGAGAGGTGCACTCTCCATGCATGGGCCATGAGAGGCAACACTACAGGGGAAGGAGGAGTGTCGCCAGAAAACCTCGCAGCCTCAGTGATTTGTATGGAAGTGAGCAAGAGAACATGACTCCCCCCACTTACCTCTTGGGGCTGGTAAAGAGTTATGTTCAGAGTGAGTATCAGGCTGTTTCTTTTTTGCCCACATTTACTGCCAAATTCCTCCTTTCTTATTCTGTGCCACTGTTCCAGACACTTGCTTGTTATAGCAACCCGGGAGTCCTAAAACCATGGGGTCCGGGATGTCACCCAAATTCCTCCCACTGAAGGCATAGCTGTGTATGTGGAGAATGAGGTAGGGAGAGAAAGTAATATGGAGGGCCTGGAAGGAAAAAGGGAATTAGAAAGATGGGCCATTTGAAAACGAAAACCGCCTGGACTTCTTTTACAGGCTCTGTCTCGGAAACAAGAAGAGGAAGATAGGCTGAGAGGGGAGCTTAGTTTTTAACAACCATTTGAAAACTGACAGCAGAGGAAGAGAGACCAGAACCACAGACAAAGTCCACATGTTGCACTTCAGCATCATTTGATCACTTAAAAAGTCCCCAGTCTTAGGAGGGGTTGTCCCTGGATAAGGGGCTCTGTTCTGTGCTGGAGGAAGAACTGGGTGAAGCATGGATCAAGTATATGGTCCCTTCCCCAAATCACTCTCCACCAGCACCCCATGATACTGGAAATCCCCAGGGTTAACCTTTCTTTCCTTTTGGCTATGATTATGAAGCTCATTTAGTGCATTCTGCTATGGTGTCTCAGTTTACAGATGATCAAACTGAGGCTTGGAGAAATTAAACAATTAGTGTAAGTTTGTAAACCACACAGCCCAGGATTGGAACCTAGGTCTATTTGATTCCAAACTCTTTCTATCACACACCAGTGGCGCCAGCATGTATTCCCTCTTTTAGGATTAGATTTCTTCTCTGTCAACTCCATTATAAGGTTTACTAAGCAAATTAGCCAAGAGCTCAGACTATGGGCTTTGGGTTCAGGAGGACTTGAGTTTGAGTCTTGACTTCATTTCACACTGTGATCTTTTTCATTTCTCAAATTTCTTCATTTAAATTTTCCACCAAAGGGGGAAATATGTATCTAGCAACCACCCCTCAAGTTATACCTGTGATAAGAACTGACTGTTCCGTAGCTTCTAACTCAGACAGAGTTTTAGCCATTTTTAAGGAGCCCAGTGACTCCAGAAGAAAAGCCTAGAGGCCAAATCCTACTGTGGGGGCTGGGAGAATAGGAGTGTGGGTGAGGGCACACCTGGGATGATGACAGCTCCCCTTAGTCTAAGAGGCAGATGGACACCTGGTGCCCTGAGCCCTAAAGGCAGAATGACACCTATGGGTGTGGGTGGCTGAGAGTCACACCGAAAGCACTAAATTTTTGTCTCTCAACTTTTCCCTGAGAGCAAACAGCAGGTGCCCCAGCTCTCCGGGTGCTGGGGAACCTATCGTTTGTGTCTAGTATCAAGAGCATTTGGCCACACATTGTCTGTGTATCTAGGCGTATCCTGCCTATTCATCCAGCCCTGTCCTATCTGTGTGTTTTCTTCACCAGATGGCTGGGCCATAGGCTGGCTCACTCACCTTCTGTACTTGTGATGTGGCAATGACCTAGCAGGGCAGTGAGCATCCTGGGGCAAGGAACACCCCTCACACTGCCCTCTGATGAGCCCTCCATTCTGTCCTTCTGGGCCTCTGCTTCTGCAGAATCCTGCAGAACAGAAACTTAGAGTGGCCCCAAACCATTTATTGGCGCCATTGATGGAGACACACTCATCTTTCATGTGTCCCTGTCAGTCCATTGTCCCCCTTCAGGTCAGGTGGTGGGTTTGAAGGTCATGAACACAGGCACTGGGATCAGGCAGAGTGCAGTTCAGGTCTGAACTCCACCCGTTACGAGCTGTGGACTGTTGGAGAGCTCATTCTTCTCTGAGGCTCAGTCTCCTCTTTAGTGAAATGGGAATAATAAGAAGCCATTCATGTCATGACTATTCCTTGTCAGGGCATGACTCAAAGCCTTCTCTAGGCCTCTGCTGATCACCTCCCTCCTCTAAACTCCTACTGACTCCCACACAGATTAATGTGGCAAATAATGAATTAGACATTGCTTGGCTTGCTGACAAGCATCAGCTGATGTGGGACTGTCCTTGAGGGAATCAGAGAGCATGTAACAGGAACTCTCACACATCGAGCTTTCATTATAAACAGGAGTCAGGCTGAGTGTGATATACATACCATCTCATTCAAAACTCAGCAATGCTATGAAACAGGTTTGTTACTCTCAATTCAGAGATAGGAAAACTGAAAGTTTAAGTGGCTTGCCCAAGGGCTGAGCCAAGAGAGGGAGGGAGAAGAGGTGTAGATTTGGTTGTTATCAGTGTATTAATGCAACTTACAACCCTGGAGTAGATGACATCACCAAATGGAGGGTTGTAAGTAGAAAAATGGCCAAGAGCAGAGCTTGGGAGAGTCTAGCAATTAAAGAGCAGGTTGAGGAAGGATAGCTAGCAGAGGAGACAGAGCAGGAGCAAGCAGTGATGATTACAGAAGAGCGTGTTTCAAGAAGAAGGGGTGATCACCTGGTCACTGCCACTGAAGGTCAAGTAAGGCAAGAAGAGATTTGGCCATTGGCTTTGGCAAGGTGGAGCCCATTGTGGACCTTGATATTCCAGTGATAACAAACTTTTTACACCTGTCACATTTGCTGCCCTTGAATTTCTGGGTAAGGATTCCCAAGATTATTGAGCCCAGAGATGATAAAATCAACCTTTAGACAGCCTAAATTTGAACCTTGTATTGGCCAGTAATAGTTGTGTGATCTTGGACAAGTTACTAGTCCTCTCTGAACTTCACTGTACTCATCTGTACAATGGGATGATAATGCTACCTATCTTATAAGTTGTACTGAGGCAAGGATTAAGTAAAATCATGTATATAAAGTGCCAAATGCCTCCATGGGTACATTATGTTTTCATTTTTAGTGTCAGCTCAAGAGTGGTACCCATATTTCTGAGAAAAATCAGCATCCTAATTTTAAGTGGGACTTCATTTTTAATGTCAAGGAATCTGATGGAAATTTCTTTGAGGGTTGAAACATTCTTCTCCCTGTGCCACCCAAAATGCCAAGCACCTAACTAGATTTAATTTGATTATGTCAGACTGCATTGAGCATTTCCTCATTGCCTCCTGGGAGGAGACCAAGGTCCCTGCCTAGGCCCACAGTGGTCCTGAGTGGTCCAGCCCCTACCGACCTCACACAATACTCCCCCAGCTTCTCTCATTTCCCGGATTGCCATGCTTTCTTGAGCAACTGTACGTGCTGGTCCCTTGCCTACAAGCTCTTTCCCCTCTCCTCTTCCCTGTTAACTTCTTTTTGTCTTTACTCTCCTGGGGCAATGGCCACTTCTCTGGGAAACCCTCTCTGAGCTCCTGGATCCAGTCAGTTTATTTGCTAGAAGCTGCCAGAGCCTCTGTGCCTCCTTCATGGCACTTGCAACATTTGGGATCATACATTCTTGGTGTGAATCTTAGTTTAATGTCCAGCATCACCACTAGACTCTAAGTGCATGAGAGCAGGGCCAGGCCTGTTTTGTTCACCAACGCACGCCTTGTGTCAAGACCAGGGTCTGGCACACAGTAAGAGTGCAACTCAAAATTGTTGACTGAGTGAACGAGTGGGTGTTTAATGCAGTGAATACATGAACAGATGGCATTCCTTTCACAGAGCAATGCAGGTGTCTGTGAAAGGCAAATACAATACCAAATCCTACTCCATTTACTTTATTACTATTTTTAATGTTTTTCTTTATTGATTTTAGAGAGAGGAAGGGAGAGGGAGAGAGAGAAACATTGATGAGAGAGAATATCAATTGGCCGCCTCCTGCGTGCCCCCCACTGGGGATTTGGCCCATAACCTGGGCATGTGCCCTGACCAGGAATCGAACTGGTGACCTCTTGGTGCATGGGTCGATGCTCAACCACTGAGCCACACCGGCCGAACCTACTCCATTTACTTTAATTACAACTCTAAGGAGTGGGAATAAATCTTGCCCTTGAAATATAATAAAGTCATCCTTTAAAATCTGGACTGTCTTTTCGACTCACTTATTTAAAAAAAAAAAAGATAATTTCCTGATAAGACATAAATAATAGCACTTAAAATAGGTTCCTGGCATGACTCAGCCACTAACTAGCTGCTGGTCATAGACAGGTCACTTAAACTCTGCATGTCACTATTACCTCGCGTGGTCCTTGTGAGGCTCTGGGTTGGTGGTGTGAAAGCCCTTTGAGAGCAAGGTCTTATTTATTATCCACTATGCTCAGCCTTATTAATAACAAGAAGGGACAGGCTGCATGCCAGAGATAGTTAAGTAGATTTGCAGGGCTGGAGCATTGAGGCTGCAGAGAAGAATGAAAAGGAATGAGATTGGTTGAGAAATATTTAAGGGGGGGATAAAGGAAGGAGGGGACCAGAGACCATGGGGGTTTATGTCTACCAGGCTAAGCAAAACAGAGGGCTGTTGGTTTCTAGGCTGGGGAAGGTGACCCGAATAAAATCACCCTGGTGGCAGAATTTGCAGAAGCCACAGGAGGGAAGGAAAAAGAATAACCTAGCTTGGTTTGCCATGTGGTTATACAGGAGAGTTTTGGGGTGTCCCCCAGGTGACCTTGGCCACTCAGAGCTGTGGCTGTGCGGACAGTCTGGGAGGCTGTGCCCTGTCCTGGAGGGCAGAGTAGCTGCTACTGGTTTGTCCACCAGGCAAGTTCTGTTGCCCAGTGCAACCTGAGTTTGGGAGGGATGCGGGGGTTCAGCTCCATTGTTACTGCTGGCTTTTTCAGGGAGGCTGGGTTCTAAATGTGGAATCCCACCGTTTGCTGAAAAACAAAACCAACCAACCAAATAAAAATACTGGTGGTCCAACAGGACATGTCTGATGGCTGCACTTGGGCTGCCCAGTTGTGACCCCGTTTGATCCCCATCTGGGGGCTCCTGATATGTCCTCACCCTCTTCCTTCCAGGGAGAAAGCCCTGCAAACTCACCCACCTCATCCTCCATCTTCACGAGGTGACAATCCTGTGTCTTTCTTCAACACTGGAAGGGGAGACAGACTTTCCTGTCCTGTTTTCACAGGAGTATTGTCAGTCAGTACTCCTTTCCCTCCACCCCCTGCCCCCCCTTCTTCTTATCTAGCATTAAGTAGTGGCAGAGTTGGTGTTAACCCCAGCCAACTGAAAACAGTTAATTAATTTATTAATTCATTCAGTCGTTCAATATTGAACAACTGTCCCCCTGGGTGTCATACACTGTGTGGTTCTGTGAATACTGTGGCGATGGAGATAGAGTTTATGTTCCATTGGGGAAGGCAGGCTACTACAAGTAGACGAAGTGTCAGCTTGTGAGAGGTGCTGTGATGGAGACAATGCGGGGGGGGGTGGGGGAGGGAATGGGGGGAGAGTGGTGGAGGCAGTTCAGCACCCCCCCCCCCTCCATGCTCTTAGTGATTTAACGAGATTCCACAGGGTTTCTCTGGCCTCATTCATAGGTGCTAATGAGCAGATGGGGGTTGACTGAGTAGCTGCTGTGATTAAAAAAAAGGGTTTCCCTTCCACCCTTTACATCTCTGGCCTCTGAAGTCGGCTCAGCCCAGCCAAGGGGAGCAGGTGCAGAACTCAAATCCTGATTAAGAATAAGGATTGCCTGTACAGCTGGAAACAGCTGGCCAGCTGAGTCTGTCAGGGAAGGAGGCTGCGGGCTGCTGGACAGCAGGCGGAGGGGTAGGGAGGAAGCTCCAGACAGCTTTACACAAAGGGGCATAAACAGACTCATGGGACTCAGTCAATCAGGGTAGGCCCCGAAGATGTTCCCTCTGCCCCTGATCTCCCTGACTAAAATCTTGCCATCAGACAGTCACTTTTCTGGAAGTTGCAGTAACATCTTGAAATCTCTTTTTTTCTAAGCTAGATAATTGTGGGAGGTGTGATGACTTCCATCTCAAAGAGGAAGCCAAAGTTCTTACCATGAGCCACAGGCCCTGTGTGATGTGCAGTCCCCACTCCCTGGGCTGACTATATACTTCTGGGTCCAGATGACAGATTGGCCCACTGCGTTACTGTGATATCTCTGAGGGCAGTGATTCTTCCCTTTCTGCTCCTTCACCAGTGCCTGGCACCTGATACAGGCTCCCTATTTGTTGTTGTTGAATAAAGGTGTTTGAGACATGATGTGGAGGTATTGGCAGGACCTCTTTGAACATGTATTAAGGACTTCCTATGTGTCAGGCGCTGGGCAGTGGTTCTGAGCCCTGGCTGCACATGGGCATCACCTTAGGAGTTCTTAACAATCCCAATGCCAGGTTCCTCTCACCCCTGACCAGTTCCAGAATCTAGTGAGAGTGGGCATCAGTATTCTTAAAGATTCCAATGTGAGGCCAAGATGGAGGACCATGGGGCCTCTCTGCCCTGCTAGTTGATGAAAGCTAGTGTACGGAATCACCTAGGCAGCTTGGTTACTGCTCATGTCCAGGGCCATCTTCAGAGATGGGGACCAAAAAGTTTGGAAAGGGGCTGTCCTGTTAACAGGATCCCCAAGGGAATTTGCTTACACCAAAGTTTGAGAACCTGAATTAGTTTGTTGAACCCTCTGATTCTGTCCCTTTCACAGACAGGAAAAAAGAGACTGAGAGAGGTTCAGTAGTTTGTCCACAGTAACAAGGTAGGTAACTTACTGAACTAGGATTCAAACCCAGGGTTTCTAGAGTCATGGTCTGGACTGGCCCATTAACTCCCCCACTTTTCTACTGTGACAAAAACTTAAGTGTGCTCCAGGAATTATTGTCTAGGACAAGTTGATTGTGAAAACAAAGATAAGATTAAGGGGCGGGGGTTACCTGTAATACTGTCTATTTTTAAGATGGGCAAGTTGGTATTACCAGCTCCATGGAGTGAAAACAAGTCCAGCAGAGTGAACTGACCTCCATCTCTAAGGTCACTCAGGCATTAAGGGGCAGAGCTGGGATTCTGACCCTGGTCTCCAGACTCCAGATCTGGACCATTCCAGACCCTCAAGTGTCCTATTAGCAAGTGAATCACTAAGCACCTGTGGCATCCAGAATCCTTGTTGTTTGTGCCTGGCAACTCAGTAAGCTCTCAAGCAATGAGGACTAAATAAATGGCCAGAGGGATGACTGGATGGGAGGGTGGGCGAAGAAATGAGGGAGTGAAGGGGTCTATCCAGGTGGTAGGGTGTGTATCTGGTGGGGTTATTTTATCTATTTTTCAAGTAGAGCTGAAACCACTAGAGGGCGATATGGGACAAGAGAAAGAAAATGCTTGCCCACAGTTTCTTTGGAGAAAATAATACATTTGTGGCTGTGGACATAAACCAAAAGAGGAGGCTGTAATCCACAGAGCAATTAAAGTGTTGCTTTCCCCTCGGCAACTCGTGGGGTAACCCCTGACCTTTCTAGATTTAAAATCAACAGACCAAGGGGAGAGGGGAAATCTTGGTTGGCCTAAAAAGTAGATGTTTATCAATAACAGGAGGTTTGGGGGGGAAAAAAAGACATTTCGTAGCTTCCCAGATTTTTACAACATTGATGGGAGTCAATGTTTCGAGAAATGGTATTATGATGAAGTTGTATGCTGAATTAATTTTCCATAAATAAAGCCATACATTTTCACAGATTGCTTTTTCTGCCCTATCATGGGGGTGTGTGCTCTTCCTGGATGAACATTCTGTCCCCTCCTTCCATCTGCCCCCTCTCCTCTCCATGAGTCCTGGAGTAGACAGACCTGGCTTTGAATCTGCGTTCTGTTGAGCTGACTAAATGCAGCCAGGGGTTGTGCGACCTTGGGTAAGTCACTTCTTTGAGGTCAGAGTTGTCAATGGGAAAAGAGGGAGACAAATGATGACTATACAAGTGTGTCATGAGGTTCAAAGGGACAACACAGGGAAAGGTCCCAGCTTGGTGCCTCACACAGAGCCCTCAACATGTGGTAGCCGTTTTTCATGTTCTGCTCCCTTTTGTTTGACCTTCCTTACGATCAAGGTCAAGACTGAGAAGCAGGCGTATGTCTTCTTTGGAACTCCTTTCAACCTGTTTTCCCTTCCTCTTCTCTCCTTTTACATTAGACAGCAAAAGTTTTGTAGTCAAAAGACTAGCTAAGTCTTTAGTGAGAATTAGCCAGTTGCTCCTCCAAGGTTGGCACTTTAGAAGATACCCGAACTGGAGAGGGACCCAGAGGAATGAATTTCAAATGGCGACCTGCAGACTCAACACCTGTTTAGGACTAATAATCATTACAATTATAATATTTCCTGGCACACCTGATGGGCTATGCATGGGCTAAATGTTTTATGTACATTACCTCCTTTTTCTCATGACAAACCCAATGAGGTAGGTGTTTCATCATGTTCTTGTTACAGATGGGGAAACAGAGGATCAGAGAATTTAAGTAACTTGACTGAGATCACACAGCTATTAAGTGGCAAAGCTGGAGTCAAACCCATGTCTGACTCCAATGCTTACTGTTGAGAAGGGGCTAGGAATAAAATACACATCCTTCACTCTGTTCCAAGGTGACTTCATAGAAAAGTGTAGTGTGTTGGGGAGGTTGAAAGGAATGACAGGACACCTGACAGTGAGACCTGGAAACTTTACAGTGGTGGTGTCATTTAAGCAGGGCCCTGAGGATTAGTTAGGGTTCCAGCAGGCAGAGATGAAGAGAGAAGAGGGCATTTACAGGCAAAGAAACCAGCAAAAAGGAAAGCGGAGAGGCTGGAAAGCTTGGGTTTATTTTGGGGACATGGACATGTCCAGTAATGCATCACCATATGAGGTGGGTGCTACCTATCATTATTTGCACGTTACAGAGGAGAAAAGTGAGACACAGAGAGGGTAATTAACTTAGTCAAGATCACACAGCTAAGTGGTAGAGCTGGGATTTGAACTGCCATTTGTCTGACACCAGAGCCTCCTTAAGGTGGAGATCACATATGGATCTCAACTCAGTCACCAGCTAAGGGAAAGGCTCTAGTACTTGCAGCTCTTGGGAGGATTCCAGACCCAGGAACCAGCCTTGCCCAAGGCCCTCCACCTAGAAATGTGTGGCAGCCAGGTGGGCAGGGCAGAGCAGGACAATTTTCAGTTTCTAAGACAACTACTGTAAGATTGTATCTTTGCACCACACTCTTCTTTCTTCTCCTGCCTTAGGATCAGGTTCTTCTTTTGCATTCTTTTACCTTTAATAATAATAGCTCTTAACCATGTCCCTGACCTGGAAACAATAATGAGGCCTGAGGTCAGTTTAGAAACCTGTCCAAGGACACGTAGCTAGCAAGTGGCGGATGGAGATTCAATGCCAACCTGTGCCGCTCACCACTATACTGCTCCCCTCTCTTGTGCTTGTCAACCTGCTTCTCATAACAGCCCCAGAAACCCTCCTGAGGCTCAGCAAGTCTGAAGGGCTTGCCAGGGCTCACAATTGGTTGAGGGGAGGCCGGATCCTGACTCTTGGTTGGGTGCTCTTTCTGTTGCCCCCTGCCCTCCTACTCTCAGAACCTCCAGCCACCACCGCTTCCTCCTGTCTGTCCCCAGGCAGCAGTGCTGATGGACCCTGAGTGTCCCCTGCACCACAGCCAAGGTCCTGGCCTCACACTCTTACCTGCTGAGAACTCTGCCTATAGGGGCAGGAGCCTCAGGCATTGGTGGATCTATTTGTTAGGATCATTGGGATCCTGGTTCCTTTCACATCTGTGAACAGAAACTGACTTGGCCCCAAAGGGACATTTGTAGGGTCGGGACTCTTTTAGCACATAAACAGAAATCTCACTTAGAGGAAGGTAAGGTGTGAGGGGCGCTGGAGGGGATTCCCACTGTGGATTTAGGGGGATCTCCAAGGTAGTGGTGACTGTGGGACTCACCTTCATATCTTCATGGGGGGGGGGAGAAGGGAGTGTGTACATTAGTTCCTTCATTCAGTTATTCCTCTAATCACTCACATACACATATCGAGCACCTATTCTGAGAAATGGCAGGGAACAAAAGAGACAAAACCCTTGTCCTCACAGTGCCCTCCTGTTCTACTGGTGATGACGGGGGTGTGGGGGGAAGGGCGGTGAACAGACAATGAGCAAACAAATCACGTGCATAGTAAATTAGATGATGATGACAAGTGACGTGGTTGAAAGGCATAGAGAGGCCTGGTGGGGTGGAATCGGTCATCATATGGACCTCCATTCTAGTTGCAGATGGAGCTAGACTAGGTTCTTTTTCTCCTAAACAGGCAGGTCATTCTTCAGAGAACCCGGATTCACTCCTTATAGGTAAAATGCAGGAGGCAAGTCCAAATACTTGGCAGGGGTGCTCAGAGCCTAAAAGAGGCATACGGGTGAAGTTACTCTCCACTCCATACTGGGCCAGTGCATGCCGAGCTGACGGGGTACATGGGGTTGCACCCAGGAATATAGGTCCCCCCTAAAATGGTGGGGGTGGGAACAGCAGGATCTCAGTGGTCAAGACCAGAATGGATGTGTGTCCTGGTGACACAGCTGCCCTGGAGAGGCGGAGGGCTTCCTGCTGGATGCTGTGAAGGTTACTGGGCGACTAACGTGGCAGGAATTGTGGGGCTGGGTTTAAATTTCTTACATGAAGCTTTAAACTCAGACTGTGGCTTTGACCCCATCATGTTGTTACATGTTAAAGGGGGGCTACAGTGACTGAACTTGCATCAGCTGCCTTCTATTTAGGGTCCACAGGTACCGGTTGTTTCGACAATCTATCTGGAGACTCAAGAAACACAGGTTTATGAGAATGGGTTTCCTTTGCCATATTGTCACATTTGAAAGTACTGGGGGTGGGGCTTCAACATGAATTTTGCGGTGGATGCAGTTCAGCTGATAACTGATGGGTGGCAGCTGGATCGAGCAAGGCCCTGGGACTGTGTTAAGGAGTGTGGGCTTTATCTGAAGGCAAGGGGGCGTCCCTGCAAAGTGCTGGTGTCACATCTTACAGAGTTGTTGTAGCAGCAATGGGAGAGAATTGGAGACAGAGATGGCTTCAGAAGTGATTGGGATGCTCTCTAAGAGGATCTGGCAGAGGGAGAGACTCTGGAGGTGGAAACAATACGACCTGTGATGGGTCACCTGCAGGGGGCGGGCAGGGGAGTGTCAGGGTGAGCTGGATTTCTGGTTTGGGCTATTGTGTGCACCATAGAAATCATCACTGAAAATTTTGGAGGAGACCCTGGTCTGGGAGAGGGGAAGAAGCTGACCAAGTGGGGGGCATGTTGAGTGGCTCTGAAAAAAGATTTGGATGGAGACATGAATTTGGGGCTCATTAGCTCTGGATGGTAATTGAAGCCATGGGAATGCTTGAGGGAGGGGCGGTGGCATGAGTTTGAATATTCAAAAGTGAGCTGAAAACTCTTATTAAAACTGGAGATGTGTGTGCCCAGAATGACTAACACCCTGCTGATGTGGAATCCTAGTTAATGTCCATACTCTTATTCTCCTGTCTGAGAAGCCCTTGGGGGCCTGGGGTAGGGAGAGAACCTCTGTTCTCCTGGGTGTTAGCTCCCTTCCCCAGGCCCGAGGTCCGTTAATCAGTTTTTGATACCTAATGAGTCACTGGACGCCCTCCCAGCTGAGTAAGCCTAGGTACCCCTTCCGGGAAGGACACAGCAGGAGCTCCCATAGTCAGCACCACCTGCCTCGTTTATCAGAGGGACTGGGAGGGAGAGGGGCATGACGTCCAGCACAGCGAGCTGCAGCATCTTGTCTACCTGAGGCTAAGTAACGATGCCGGCAAACATAAAGCATTTGCTGGGCTTGAGGGTGCATGACGCATAATTTTGGTAGTAGTAGCAAATTTGTCTTTTTAAGACGTCTTTCTTGGGCCACTTTTATAAAATAACAGCAGACGTTTATAGAGTCCTCACTGGATTCCAGACAACGTGTGAAGCATTTTCTCTGCATCTCAATTCATCCTCACAGGAAGGCACTGTGGTTGTTCCGTTTTACTAATGAAGACCCCAAGGCTTGGAGAAGGGAAGACACTTGCATAAGGTTGTGCCGTTTGTAAGTGGAGGAGCCTGGCTGTGAACCCTAGCAGGCCGATGTCAAGGCTCCCTCAGTTGATCATCGTGCCAGATGGCTACCACTGAGTGTGTTCCATCCTGGAACCCAGATCTTTGCCTCATGCTGGCCTTTACCTGGCCTCACAGTCAGACACACCTGGGGCTCATTCCCAGCTCCCCCTCCTCACAGGCTGGCCTTGCCTATCTCCCTGTATCTCAGTCTTCCATCTTCTGTAAAATGAGATGAGTGCCTAACAGGATTTAGGGCGATGAGTTTAAGGATAATGGACATAATGGCCATGAAGCACTTAGCTCCATGCCTGGAACATTGTCAGTGCCTGTGATAGATGGTATTCCCCAAAGATGTCCATGTCATCTTTGATTCCCTCTTCTTGAACTGGACACACCATTGTCATTCCCTTGGCTAACAGAGTATGATGAAAGTAACACTATGCAACTTCAGAGGCTCGGTCATAAAGGTATCTGCTTGGATCGCTCACTCTGTCTCAGGACATGTGCCTGGGGAGCCATAAGCCAACATATAAGTTGTCTGTGGCTGCCATACTGGAGAGAGCATGTGGGGAGACACCGCAGAGACAGAGCAATACCCAAGGAGCCCCAGCTGTGCCAGCCACAGCTGTTTGAGCCTTTCCACCCCAGGCACCAAGCAGAGTGAGTGAGACTAACAGCCCTCTGCCTTTGGGCCACCGCAGCTGCCATTGGGTTGAGCAGAGACAAGCTATCCACTGAGCCCTGCCCATATTGCAGATTTGTGAGCAAAATATGTTTTTGTTCTAAGCTTCTATTTGAGGCTGGTTTGTTACGCAGCACTAGGTGATGAGAACAACACTCAAGAAATGGCGTTTGGTGGTAATACTGCTGCCTGGATTGCACTGTTGCGAATTCCAGGGGTGAGCTGTGAGTCAGGAGGATGCTGTCCAGAGATAGGGCAAATTTTGGTTTCAGAAAATCCAAAAAGTGTGTCAACGCTTACTAGCTGCTTGGGGAGCTAATGAGTGGTTATCAAGGCTAAGGGCATAGTCTGAGACCAGAGGGTTTGGAACTGTGCAAATGAGGACAGCCAAGATGGAACCTCATATGTGGCTGTGTAGGAAGGAGGTTCCTTCCATGTGTTTCTCTGCAAGGCCTCTGTAGGCTAAGGTAATAGTACATCTTTTGGCACATCATTTTAGCCATAGGACAGGGATCATTCACCTTGCTCCAGCTGGGCAAACTGAGGCACAGTGAGGGGAGTTGACAAGATTCAAGGACGTATAGATGGTTGGGGCAGAGCAAAGAAAGTACACTCCCCTTGCCTTCAAAGCCTAGCTCTTCAACTTGCTCGCTGTGTGACGTTAGGTAAGTTACTTAACCTTTCTGTGCCTCAGTTTTCTCATCTGTAAAATAGGGATAAAGATGGCACTCCTACAGAGGGTTGTGGTGATGATTAAATAAGACATTTTGTGTGAAGTGCTTAGGACGTTACAGACATGTAGGAAGTGGCTGGATTTGGGGGTTAAATCAGGTCATCTAACCCCAGATTCCACACTGGTGAGCCCAATTCCTGGAAATTTCCACCAATCCTCCAAAAGGAGTCCAGACAGCAGTATTCCAGGTACTCCCACCATCCCCCATAGAACACGATTTCGAGTCCTCCCTGGCCACCCTTTTCTGTTCACCATGCCTTGAAACACGAGGCCCTGAACAGAGGCCAGCACCACCTCCTCTTTCATGAGCACAGCTCAAGGTTACATTGTTTTTTTTGGCAGTCACATCACAATGTTGATTCCCCTTGAGCCAGCAGTCAGCATCCCAATCCTACGGTTCTTGCCGAATGTGCTACCCTCAAGCTGCCTTCTTTCCCCATCTAGGATTGATGCAGTTGGAGATTTAAAAAACAGACTACAGAATCAGTAGCTTGTTAGATTTTTCTCATTTGTTGTATCCTGCCTAAGAGAGAACCAGGTGAGCTCCTCCTCCTTGAGTGCGGGCAACACCCCATGCTTCTAATATGCCCTCCCTTTTTTCTTAAGTTTGTTGGAATGGCTTGCTGTTACTTGCCACAAAAAAGTAAACCATGGCCCTGGCCAGTGTGGTTCAGTGGTTAGAGGGCCAGCTTGAGCACCAAAGGGTTACAGGTTCAATTCCCAGCCCCAGTTGGGGTACATGTGGGAGGCAACCAATTGATGTGTCTCTCACACATTGATGTTTCTCTCCCTCCTCCTTCCTTCCCTTTCACTCTCTCTAAAAATCAATGGAAAAAATATCCTTGGGTGAGGATTAACAACAAAAAGTAAACCATGGACTGACTTCTGGGTGGTCTATAGGTAGGAAAAAAGAAGGTGCAGAGAAAGCAAACAGGGGGAGTTGGTGCCACTTCCAAGCCTGTGGCAGACATTGAATATCTTTTCTGCTCAGAATAGGGCCTCAACTTTGATCAGCTGCCACTTGAATAGGACAGAGCCATGGACAGAGACTATTCTAAGAGGATACTGGCATCATTACTCAGGTTTCTAGCATATTGGTTGTTCAGATAGCTCCCAATCTCCCTAAATGTGTATTGCCACGTAAGCTACATTTTTCCAGCTTGTCCACAGGATAAAATTATATTTTTGTCATGTCTAATTTCTTGTTGACTACAAATTCTCTAAATGGCCACGTCGCTTGATCCTTCTAGTCTAAATTTCTCCGAGGCGTGATAGCATATACATCAGTCATTTTCTCCTTTCCTGTATCCACACCACTTAGGTCTGGGAACATCCCCTCTATTTCCTCACTAGCAAACTGAGGATGGTCAGCTTAGGTCCCCTGCTTGAACCTAGTCCAGGGGTGAACTGTGACCAAGGCCGAGACAACTAAACACTCCCTGGGAATCAGCCTCTCAAATCCATTCATTGATGATGTGCCTCTCCTCTTCCTCCATTTTTTCTTTTTCTTTTTTTTTTTTTAAAAAACAAAAAGGTTCATTAGAGGTAGTATGTGTTGCTTGCATCCTGGACTTACCAGGCCGTATGGTGACAACAAGGTTTTGGGCTTTGCAGCTGTACTACCTGGATTTGAATCCCAGCTCTGCCACTTCTTAGCTGTGTGACCTTAGGCAAGTCACTTATCTTCTCTTTGACTCAGCTTTCTGATCTTCAGAATGGGAGAATTCAATGAGTTAACTCATGCAAACACTTTTAATACAGTGCCTGGCACATGGTTAGCCCTCAGTAAATATCATCAGGGTCTCAACCAACCAAGAAAATTAAGAAAAAAAATTTAATAGAGTTATACTTCTTTAAACAATGGAGTGAAGAAATTCACAATCATTGGAATAATTTAGCTGTTCCTCAGGGGCACTTGTGTCTTCCCACCCACTGTGATGTGGGGTAGGTATACAGAGAAAAGGATCTGGAGCTCTTTCTAAAGAGGGCATTCAAAAGTGAGCTGGTGCCTTTCAGTTTTTCAAAAAAATCCAGAGGCCAATGACTATAGCTGGTATTCTCTCTTCCTTTTCTGGGAAAGTTCATGGGTTGTTGGCACTAAATAAGCTTAGTTCTCTGCAGCTTCCCACAAGGAAATTAAATTTTCAGGTCCTGCCCAAAAGTATAGTTATCAGTAATATAATCAATCATTGGTGCTGTCCCTGGATGTCTGCAGGAGCCGGGGGTGAGGGTGGGGGAGGATGGGATTTGACAGTGATGAGAAAACATTCTTCCTCTTGCTCTCCCTCCCAGACACAGGCATGTGCATGTGTGTGTGCATACACACCTAATCACATACACACATGCACACAATGTGACATATTCCCTCAAGCACACACCAGCACAACCACACACATCTGTACACAAAGGAATGGGCTTTCTCAGGAGCAGTTATTATCCTGACAGTATCCTGATTTTTCAAAAGTTGACTCAACCAGGCCTGGCTGGTGTGACTCAGTTGGTTGATTCTCCACCTGGGCACATGCCAGGGTTTCAGGCTCGATCCCCAGTAGGGGGCATGTAGGAGGCAGCTGATTGATGTTTCTCATTGATGTTTCTATCTCTCTCCCCTTCTCCTCTCCACTCTCTAAAATCAATAAAAACATATTTAAATAAAAAATAGAACTCGGCTCAACCAACATTTTGGGGGTGCCTACTTAGTCTGAGCTAAGTGTTGGGGGGAAATATGGGGGTGCTACCAGCATGATTATGTCCTAGTCTTACCTTCTAGGGATTCCAAAGCAATGTAGGGGGGAGAGAGACACACTTAGCAACATCTAAAAAGGTAGATTGTGATAAGGGCTACGTGAGGAGTTAAAGAGTTGCTAAAATTTGCTTTATTTCTTTAACTATTTTTTATGTGCATCAGTCTGGATTTGACTATTGGATTGCTATTTAAGAGCAGTGACACTTTCTGAGCTTGGTTTCCTAGTCTATAAACAGGATATTAATATCACCTCCCTGTGTGTTTGTTAAGACTGTGTTTGGCTGCAAACAACAGAGGTCAGATGGCGGTGGCTCCACCAAATAGGAGCTTACTTTCTCATGGAACAAGTAGTTCAGAGGTGGTCAGTCTAGGGTTGGTACTGTTGTTTGAGGGACTCACTGAGGTCCCAGGCTCCTTCTGCCTTGCTGCCCAAGCATGCAGGGCCACAAGGTGTCTATTCCAGTTTGAGACAAACTAGCAAGGGACCAGCTGTACCTGTTCCTCTTTGGAGAGCTTTCTGGAGAGTCTATCTTATACATCATTGGCCACAACTATGACAGGATGACCAACCCTACCTGCAAAGGGAGTTGGGATATCAAGTATTTTAATTGGACATTTTGGCACCTCAAAACCGAAGTTCTGTGAGGAAGGAAGAAGAGGGGACCTCAGAAGTATCTGCCACACTATTTTGGGGAGTTGTTGAAAGGATTCCCTGAGATAATTCGTGTTAAACTCTTGGCCCAATGCCTGACATTGGTCCCTATTATTATTGACTGAGACTCTTCCCCATGTGTTCCCCAAGGAGCCCCCAAAGAGGTGGCCAGTGGAGACTTTGTCTCCTCTCTGTCCTGGGACTCCCCCTGGCACCACCTGTCTGGTCTGAATCTGACTCATGCCTCTTGACTCAGGAGATCTCAGCAACTCCAGAAAGTCTCTCCCCTTGCTTCTTTGGTCCTCAAAGGTATCACTTGCTCTTTTGAAAATCTGTAGCACAAAATGACTGTCACTCAAATGCAATTTAACATATATTTCCTAGTATGACTAAATCTATTTTAGTATATTTATTTATTTTTCTTCTGACTAGTTTATACATTTCTCAAGGGCAGGAATTATGTATATATTTTTCCCCAACATGCCTTCCTCCAAGTTCTTATTACTGGTTCTTACAGATGCCCACACTGAATAGATTTTAGAGCATTCTGAGGTAGCCAGTTTTTGTTTAAGTTGCTGGTAGAGCTGGGGATATGATATGCCAGGGATTTGCTCACATGTGTGCAATACTGAATAACACTTTGGGCATTTGCTGTTCTGTCTACATTGGTTTTTCAGCTTAGATAGCCAAGGTGTGATCTAGTAAACACGTGCTGTGGTCACTGTCTGAACAAGGGGAGATAAAAAGTAAGGCTTAGAATGCCTAGCTGGAATCAAGTATCATTCATTCATTCATTCATTCATTCATTCATTCATTCATTCCACCCCTGAGTACCTGCTGTGTGCTAGGCACAGTACTGAGTATAGACTCTTGGTCCTGTGCCGCTTCCTACAGCCTTCCCATCTGGAGGCAAGACAAGCTCCTTAGTTCAGCAATACTCACTTTTTTCAGGTTTTGACTCAGAGGGACTTCCCTGAGCCCATCAATTTCAAAACTATCTCCTAAACTCAACTCAGCCACTTGCTTTTGAGGGGAGCCCTGACAAATAATTAAGAAAGAAGAACATGAAGTAGGATTATTGTGGGTGGGAAAGACCCCTACACACTTGCCCCTTTTCTAGCCAGCTCATGTCCTGGTCCCTTTGGGATCCCCAAATGAGATACCAGTACTCACCTCTCTCTCAATCCAGTGGAAAGGATAGGATTTGTCTTCAAGCAAAATTGGATTTCATCCTTTAAAATGAATGAATTCAACAAATAATTTTGGAGCTCTTTTTGTATATAGGTACAGAGCGGGCATGGGTAATAAGAATGCAAAGATATTAAGCCAAGTAAGTAACTGATTAGATATTTGATTAGACTGTGCTAGCTAATGGGATATCTTTATCTTTGTAAGACTGATAGAGCACTTTTATGTGCTAAGCCCCTTGCTTAATGCCTTGCATGCATTTTCTCCTTGGATCCTCTGAGGATTTATATCAACACTCTGAGGCAGGTGGAAGATAGAATAATGATCCTTTACCTCCCCCAACCTCCTGCTTCATATAGAATCCATGAAGGAGGGGGACAGTTGGAGAGCTAAAAACAGAATCTGATATTCTGGGAAGAGACTACTTGTTGGCCAGGGTGTCTCCTGCCATAGGGTCACTATGATATGGTTTGAGGGGACATCATAACAGGGTCTTTAGTATGGGTGAGCCAAAGTTGGGCCCTAGAGAGAGGACACAGACAAGTCACATTATCAACAGAGCCAACGAGATGCTGAGTCATAGGGAGGACAACCTGCATTTGCTGTGCCATAGTAACATCAGTTGTGGATAATTTGGAAGTGGGTATGGCAAGGGGAGAAGGCAATACCCAAGCCCAGAGGGATGACATGCCTCAGTGGAGGCCAGCCTGGACACTGTGTGGTTCCTGGACCTGCCAGGATGACAGGTGTTATCTAGAACAGATGACCTCATGAGGCCAAGAGGATAAGAAAAAAGCCTTCTGAGAATGTAGCTTCTTTCCTGGGGAGACAAGGAGAAGGAAAGGGGGAGAACTTTCTATTAAATTGAATAAATTACCCCAAAGAGATGGGCTTTAACCAGAGAAGTGATGGTGTTATCATGATGCAGAAAGATGAGAGTTTTTCACCATTCTCAGAAATAGTGGTTACAGAATTATGACTGAATTTTATATTCACGAGAGAAGTTGAGGTAAAAACATCCTCAAATATCTTCTATTTTAGTTTTCTACTCTTGACTTTCCTCTCAGAGTCTCTTCATAACCTGAAGTGCCTGCCAGGACCAAGGTAGATATCAAACCTATGAATAATGACTGAGGCCGCATCTGTAGACACTACAGTTGCCCTGAGGGAGCACATATTCATTTTCATCTTTCAAGTGATGGAGAAACCAAAGAATGACTCACCCCTCAGAGCAAAGGGGGAAGTCGTGATGGCCTTGACTAGAATCCCTTTGGCTTCTGGTTTCCTCTAGATGGAGTCGAGATGGTCCTGTGAGGAGTGTATGAGAAAAGGAAGGCAGGAGGGCCCTGGCCGGTTTGGCTCCGCGGTAGAGCATCGGCCCGCAGACCAAAGAGTCTCGGGTTCAGTTCTGGTCAAGGGCATGTACTTTGGTTGTGGTTCATCCCGGGCCCTGGTCAGGGGTAGTACAGGAGGCAACCAATCAATGTGTCCCTCTCACATCAATGTTTCTCTCCCTCTGTCTCTCTCTTTCTCTCCCCCTCTCTCTCTCCCTCTCCCTCCCACTCTATCTGAAGATAAAATGGAAAAAAGTATCCTCGGGTGAGGATTTAAAAAAAAAAAGGAAGGCAGGAGGGTTTGGGAAGAAAAGTGGCAGCTAGTTTGGACATGAGGTTCTTCAGGTCTTTACCTAGACCTAGGCTACTGTTCACAAGTTCAGCTCCTTTCTCAAACACCCCTTCTCAGATTCACACACAAAACTGTCCCTCACCACCCTGGCTAGGACAGACCCTACCTGGAGGACCTTTCCTCTTCCAAAGGCAGAAAGAGGAAGGAATTATAGAAAAGAGAAACAATAACAAAAAAACCCACTCCATAGAGAGAAGTGGAGGCAGCTCAATCCCTCTTTCCCTTGATGTATAATTTCTTACCAGATGAGGTTGCAGAGGAAATCGAAATATAGCCATCCCCACAGAATGGGTTCAGTTTACAGAAATTCAATGTACCAACTTACAAACCAGATCAATTAAAAGGTGATTATTCATTTTACAGGCAACCAATTTGTTTCAGCACAGGATTTCTTTAAGCGGTAGTTCTCTAGGGCATTTAAGAATTTGCTTGTAGATCATGGATTTTTAATGGAAGACAGAGGGAGGTGGAAAAACAATTAGGAGCCATAGTTGGCTATAGATCCAGAAAGAGTGAAGACAAAAGATAAAGAACTTCTGAAATTATGTCAATCAATGGAGAAACAGGATGGATTTCCTAAATTCAATTTATAGGCTGCTTTGGATAGCATTAGAAAACATTAGCTTTTACAAAAACCTAACATTGACTACTATATGCTGAACTTGATGGTTTACTTACATGAATCCTCACAATAGCCATGAGAGGTAGATATTATTATTCCCATTTTGTAGATGAGTAAACTGAGGCCCAGGGTGGGAAGGAACTTGTCAAAGGTCATAAATTACATCCACGTTACACATTACTCCATAAATCAAAAGTCATAAATTCAACTGTGAGGGGGTGTGTGTGTCTCTTTATTTTTTGGTATGAAGCAAAGGGGTTAATCAGCAGTCACTCTTCTATTTTAAAAATGTTCTTTAAAAAAGCAAACTATTTTTGGATAGAGTGAATTAAAGAGTAAACATGCGTCTCGCTGTTAGTTTATTTTCACTGAGTACACACACTCCTCCAACGATAATTCATCCAGGATGTGAGCTGGAACTTATTAGAAGTTACCAGGCCTGGGGGAGAAAATAAAACCATGATTAAAGACATCAGAGCCCTTTAGGACAATTTATTATCTTGGATTTAATTTTTAATAGGAGACACTAATTCACACAGCAAGTCCCCAGGGTAAGTGAATGGTGCCCTGTAGTTGTCATGGATCTCTGGAGTGCCCAGGCATGTGCTGGCGCCTGGGCTGGCCCAGGTACCAGGTCTCCATGGAGGTGCCAGGCTGGGAACTCCTTGGAACCTCAATCAGCCTGGCATTGTGTGAGATCAATCTCTCTCTTGCCATGAAATAGAACGTGTCCAAGTAGTCCCTTATAAGTGTAGTTTTTTTCTTAAAGATTTCTCCATTTATCTCAATGGGAGGGTGAAGCCTCAGCCCATGAGATCAGATTCAAAGCATTACAGTAGGTAGCAGAGTGGCAGAGAGGAGAGTGGCCATTCTGAGAGCCAGATTCTCCCAGTTAGCTATGTGGGTTGCAGTGATCTTCAGTGGGCCTCAGATCCCTTGACTGTAAAAATGAGGAGGTGATGACGTGGTCTCTAAGGTCCTTTTTAAAAAGTGATAGATTAGAGAGGTAGAGTTAGGGGAAGTCATCCTGGAGTTCAGTTCCCTACTCACACTGGAGTGTTGGAATTATAATAACAGTGGCAGCAAAAGATTGTTGGTTATTTGCTAAGTGCCAGACATTGTGCTAAATACTGTAAATACTGGGGCAATCCTACGAAGTAGGCATGGTCATTATCTCCATTTCACAGCTGAGGGGACTGGAGCACAGAGGGACTAGGTGACTTACTCAAGGTCACAGGGATCCAGGTTGCCTAACTTCAGGTCCTGTACTTTCAACCACTATAATTGTCATCTGTAAAATGGGAATAATGACAAACCCATCTCATAGAGTTACAGTGAGGATGAAATGACATCATGAATTAAAGTGCTTAGCATAGTTCCTGGCACATGGCAATAGTTTGATAAGTAAATTGGGTTTGTTTAGCTTAGAGAAGCTAATGAGAATAGGAGACAATTATCGTCTTCAAATTATGGAGGGATTTTTAATGATTCACTTATGTTTGATGAATATTGAGCCTCTACCAAGCCAGACTTTGTATTATTCTTAAGTCTGTGTCATCCAGGAAGAGAATTTAATTTAAACGGGAGAAATTTAATTAGACATAAAAATAACTTGACCTTCATACTGGGTATAAAATTCCAGAATAAATGATTGCAATTAGCTATGAAGGTTATATCCATGGTGTTAAAATAGAGAATTATTATTTGAAGAGTTGTCAGGTACAATTGTGTAGGTTGTGTACTGCACAAAACCAGGGACTGCCAATTACACCATAATCTATGTGAATAGGACTCTGGCATTGCACAATATACAACTGCATGGCCCATTGTGACAGTCCTGCCTTTTTGTTCTGAAGTGTGTAGCTTGAAGCTGGTTCTATTCCAGCTGTAGGAATTCATGGCTTTGAGTAAAAGTTGAACGTTGAGATGATTAAAGGTGAACATGTGACTTGCCCAGTATAACTCACCACTCATGGTTCCATGACAGCCATAGCTAATAGACACGTACGCAGAATCCCTCTCAACACCACACTCCAGGAGGTTGCTATCAATAAATCAGACCTGTCACTTTAGCTAAAACACAAAAGTTGTTTACACACAGCTATCAGTAGCCTAGTCTGTAGTAAAAATGACTGGGTTTTAATCCGAGCACTGCCACATAGTATATGGGTCACCTTGGTGAATCTGAAAGGAAGTTTTTGGCTGCATATAACAAAAACAAAATTAAAAGGGTGTGGCCAGTGTGGCTCAGTGGTTGAGCGTCGACCCATGCACCAAGAGGTCACTGGTTTGATCTCTGGTCAGGGCACATGCCCAGGTTGTGGACCAAATCCCCAGTGGAGTGCATGCAGGAGGTGGCCAGTCAGTGCTCTCTCTCATCGATGTTTCTGTCTCTCTCTCCCTTTTCCTTCCTCTCTCTCTAAAATAAATAAATAAAAAAAAACTAAAAGAGTTTTTTAACAGTAAGAAAAGTTACCAATTTTTTTTAAACCTAATATGTCCATGTATACGTGGGCACACACACATTTTCTATTTTTAACATTCAGACATTGAGTATGTCATGCAATTGCTGTGGCTAAGCCTGGCCTGTGTTCATGCATCAACCCTGCAGAATGGTGATGGCATTTTGGGAACCATGCTAAGAGGTAACAGAGGAGAAGGAACACTCTTGAGAAACATTGTATCACCGAAGCTCTTGATGGCACAGAGGATAATCATACATGGAAAAACTTGAACACTGATGACTCTTAGTGAAAAAGTGATTCAGGAGAGTTAGACTCTCAATGTGAAGTATATTTAGGAATACCTTGACTAATCTACTTCATATATATATATATTTCTATGAATGTATAGGTAGCTTATCTTCGTATACAGTGGCAATAATAATAACTACCTCAAAAGGTTGATTTGAGGATTAAACAATACATGCAAAGTACTTAGACTAGTTGCTGATATATAAGGCCCCAAAAGTGTTAGCATTTATTGATATTGTTCTTATTCTAATTGTTATTGTAGTTATAATGCCACCCTAAATCTCGATGATATACTGAAGAGCTTACGTTCTGCTTGTAGAGGCAAGACTTACACTTGGAAAACAAGTCGAGAGCCCCTTCCCTCCTAGCCTTTGTATATACCCTTCCTTCTGTCTGAAACACTGTTTCTCATCACCTCCACCCTGCCTTGGCCTAGCAAAGTACTATTCACCTCACCATGTTAGTGAGTTGCTTCACTCTTCCCAAACTTTAGGTAACCGTCTGTGCTGAATACTTTCATAATCCCCATCATGATAGCAATATTATATTGCAATTTCTAGTACATAACATAAAGTAGATGTGCAGTGTGAACTTATTGCATAAAGAAGTGTTGTAAATGACAGAAAAATGCAGTCTAACCAGATTTAATCAAAAGGGAAAGTTACAGACTTCATAACGGAAAAGCCCAGAGGTTTGGCTTGATCCAGCATTAATACTCAGTTTCTTTTCATCTCTCAGCTCTGCCTTTCTTAGCATTGGCTTCATTTCCAGGCTTTCCATGGTATTCCTTGGCACCTCCAGATTCTCATCTTTCCAATCCAAGCCCAGTGGCAAAGAGCATATTCATCTTTCCCAGTAGTCCCACTAAATTCTGATTGGGCACATGTCCATCCCTGAAAGAATCACTGTGGCCAGGGGTGGAGTTGGGGTGGAGGTTTCCTCCTCTGGAGCATATGGACTGAGAGTGGGAGAGGTAGTGATACCCAAGGGGAAATTTGGGATATTGTATTAGAAGTGGGGTAATAGATGCTGGACCACAAAACATTATATGTTCGCTATTAAATGAATGGATGGATAAATGAATAAAGTATACAGCACCAAGTAATAAAATCAGGTATAGTGAAGAAAGTGGTATAGAATTTGTGGTAGAGCAAAATAGTGGCCCCCTAAAGATTTCCACCTCATAATCCCTGTAATCTGTGACTATGTTACCTTACATGGCAATGGGGAATTGAGGTTGGTGTATGGAATTAAGGTGGCTAATCAGCTGACCTTAAAATAAGAAAATTATCCTGGGTTATCTGAGTGGGCCCAATGTAATCGCAAGGGCACTTAAAAGGGGAAGACAGAGGCAGAAGAAGATGTCAGAGGGATGTGATGTGAGAAGGACTCCACTCGCTGTTGTTGACATAAAGATGAAACAAGGGGACCGTGAGTCAAGGAACGTAGGCATCCTCTGAAAGCTGGAAAAGGCAAAGACATAGATTTTCTCAGAGAGCCTCCAGTAAGGAAGGCATCTCTGCTGATAACTTGATTTAGCCCAGTGAGACTCACTTTGGACTTCTGACTTACAAAACTGTAAGATAATAAATTTGTGTTGTTTAAGCCTCTAAATTTGTGGTAATTAGTTATAACCACAATAGAAAAACTAATGGAATTAAAAAAATAACATATTCTCTATAGAGAATGAATGAATGAATGAATGAATGAATGAATGATATAGGACCATGTAATACAATCAGAGAAAATTGCCACAGAATTCAAAGGATGGATGGATCTTTGTAGATGTAGTCAAGAAAGGATTCTTAGAGAAGGCAGGCTTGTGGTTGTAGTGTTTTACGAGCTTAACAAAAGGAGAGGGATTTCTGGCTGAGAGAAGTGAAATGTTCAAAGGCAGGAATGACTTGACTTACTGTGAATGTCACTGAAATTTCAGGCTACAGTTGGAGAAGAGTGTGAGATGGGTTTGGGTAGGTAAGAAAGGGGTGACTGATGTAAGTTCTGCAAATCTTGGATTAAAATGTGCCTTTTTGCTCCAGTGAGTCAAGAGAAGGCAGTGTAGGGTTTTGCGTAGAACTCTTTCCTGATGAAATCAGTGGTGCCTGGGATGGATTAGGGACAATGAAGGTCAGAGATGGGTCAGGCTGGCAGTGTGGAATCGGAGAGCAGGTAGCCTGTCTGCAGGAACAATGACTGGAACTCAGCAATTCAGCAGAAATAGGGGTAAACATGAGGGAGAGGAGAACTCTGAAAGGCGAGGGATCTTATCTTGGGGCTCTTGTCTCTCCATGACTTCAGGTAGTCAACCAAATTCCTGAGGTTATGAAAATTTGGGGTGTTTGCAAGTTTTCCTGGGGAGAGGGTCCACATCCTTTATCAGAGTCTCAAAGGACTCTGTGACTCCAGAGAAGTAAAAGTCACTGACATGTTTTTAATACACTTTATTGAAGAATAACATTCATATAAATGAGTGTACATAAGTGTACAGCTTGCTGGATTTGCACACAGATATTCCTAAGCAACCAGCACCCAGATCAAGAAACAGGACCCTCCATTACCCTAGAAGCTGCCTTTCAAGCCCATTCTGGCCATAGTAACCCGTACCTTGAGTTCTGGTAGGTATTAATCTGGGGCTGCATCACATCAACACCATAGGAATGCACCCACCATTTCTAGAAGCAAGAATAGGCTTCCTCCAGGGGTTTTCAGATAGAAATGGATGAGATAACCACTTGAACACTTTCCAAACACCCCCATGTGGCTAGCTTAGTGCAGAAACACTGCTAGTAGACCCCCTCTCTTGGTCTTGACCATCTGACTTGTAGCCAAGCCCGAGCTTTCCCCCAGGGCCTAAAATCTGTGCTTCACTCCATTTGCTGCATTAATCACCATAATCTTGGGGGCTGGGCCTCGGGAAGAGCAAAATCTAATTTAAGCATTTCATTTTATGAGTTGATCATTATTTGGTTTCCTTTCCTGGTTCAGCATCAAGGCCAGGAACACAGGCTCTTAAGTACATAGTTACCATGGCGTTTTTCTTTATGCTGCAGCGCGTGGCTAAAATGCGTCGGAGGGTAAGAGGATTAGACAGTGAAATGACATCTGGTAAATATTAATAGGAAGTCATCCCACAAGGGTGATATAGTGCATCCCAGCAGACCCGAGGCTGGAGGAGACAAAGAAGAGACATAACAGGGTTCAGAACCTATATGCCTTTTCAAACAATAGTCAGATGAATAATGGTAACTGGATTTCAGATTCAGCTTCCACCTAAGCACATAAAAGCAGGAAACCCAAGCAAAAAGAAATGAGGTGAAGTTTTTCATGGCCTCGCCAAGAATAATGGATACTGTCAGGGAATAGAACCCAAAAAAGAAAATTAAATTTCCTCAGAGAAGGTGAGGGTGGGAGGGAGGTGAGAGGACCATGCCTTCCTGGGTCCAGGTCCGTGTGCTTGCCCTTCCCAAGGCAGGCACAGAGCTGGGTCATAACTCATGACAACAGATTTCCAGGGGCTACTCTGATTCTTGAGTTCTGTTGGAATTTTGTGGTATTGATTTCTGTTGGGCTTGATATCCTCCGGACTTTCAGACCCTTTTTGTTTTGGAGAGAATTTCATTATGGTGGTATTCGTTCTCCTGGGCAGGGCCTGACCCTGGGAAGGACTGGAAGGCTTGGGATCTGTGTGGGTCACTCATCCCCTCCTCTCCCCTCCAAGCCCTCTTCTCTTTGCATTTTTCCTCTGTTGCTCCTTATGCTCAGATCACTCTCTTCCTCCAACCTGAGTTGGCCCTACAGACCAGGGAATCCCACCCTTTCTGGCGCCTGGGTTGAATTTTTACTGTAAAAAAGCTGTCATGCTCAGAGGTGGTACCTTTAGTGTCACCTCGGCTTGGTTATTATTATTATTATTATTTTGAGAAAATTTATGGCCAAAGCTAATAAGATTTTTGAAAAGCTCTTTAAAATGTTAATTTTTCCTAATTATAATAGGAAATGAATAAAATATATTTGAACATAAAATAAATAACATAAAAAGGTGCTTTAACATAAAAATTAAAGGTGCCCTGAAAAACTTTCATTTAAATGTGGCAGAGTAAACAACTCTATTAATCCCATGCTCAGCTAAAATGACATTAATTAAATGAAGATGGTAAAATCCGTAAAAACAATGAAAGGGGGAAAATGAGAGAAGTCAGCAGAGTGGAAGATGGGAGGAAGGAATGATAGGGTCTTCTCAGAGAGCTAGGGAAGCTGACACCTAGGAGCCTGTCAGCTGGGGATCTGGGAAGAGCACGTTGACTCACCCTACAGGCTGTCTGGAGGTTCAGGGATTGGAGGCACTGGGCTCTCTAGTGTAGTAGGTGGCCTGAACACAGGAAGATGGGTTTAAAGTCTGATTAAGGAGCTGTTAGACCCTCGGGGCCCCTCTCCCAGTTTGACAGCTGAGCAACTCTCTTCCTTATCCCAGTTGAAGACAGTATGTGTGTCCTTTATAGAGGTGAAGCTGAGAGGTTCTGGGCTTGGGACACAGCTGAGCATGGAGGTGATTCACTTTATTAAAAACAGGGATTCAGTGAAAGGCTCGATGTTGAATGTGGAGGTCCTACCTTCCATCCACCACTCAGCTCCCAGAATGAAGCAGTCAGCCCCACCCATTCACAGGTAGGTTGCATGGTTGTCCTCAGGGGAACTGGACCAACACAAAAGAATCCCACAGCTATAGGATCCTTCTTGGTCAGTGCTTCCCTTGCAAGTGAATGAACAGCTCTAAAGCCTCGGTCTTAGTCCATATGAACTTCTATAACACAACACCATAGACTGGGTAACTTATAAACAACAGAAATTTATTTCTCATGGTTCTGGAGGCTGGACAGTCCTAGATCAAGATGCTAGCAAGGTTAGGTGAGGGCTGTCTTCTGGGACACCTTCTTGCTGTGTCCTCACTCAGGTGAGGTAGCTCTGTGGGTGTCTTTTATAAGAGCTTTCATCCTCTTCCTGGGGACTCCACCTCATGACCTAATTACTACCCAAAGGCTCCACCTTTAATACCATCATACTGTACATTCTTGTTTCAACATATAAATTTGGGGGGACACAATCATTCAGACCATAGCAGCCTCCTCTCAATGTAGCCGAATACTGGGGATAACTTCTAACTTGAACCACAGATTCCAAAATGAATGAACAGGGCAAACAAAACAATGCAGTGAAAAAAAGAAAGGTTTAAAAACATATATTAGTAGTATCTTCCAAGAACGAAGAAATTATATCTGTGAGACAAGAAAAGGATGTTGTAAAAAAGTACTCAGATTTTTAACGGTTAAAAAAATGTTAACAGGGATAAAAGTCTCACTAAAAGGCTACATGAGAAAGCAGAGGAAATCTCCCTGAAAGTAAGTGGAAAAGAGAAAAGAAGATAGGGAGAGAAATAGAGGCTCTATCTAGGAGGTTCAACCTTCAGTTAATAGGAATTCTAGAAGGGAGGGATAAAGGAATGAAAGGAGAAGATAATATCAAATAAATAATATTTCCTGTAACTGAAGGACCTGAGTTTCTAGATGCAAAGTGACCACCAGAGTGCTCAGAACAATGACAGTTAAAGGACCCTCCCAAAGCACATTATTATCAAATTCCAGAATGGAAATCTTAAAGCTTCCAGGGAGAAGAAACAGGTCATATACAAAGGAGAGAAGTCAGAAGAATGGCATGGGGCTTCTTTTTTTTTAATCCTCACCTAAGGACATTTTTCTGTTTATCTTCAGATAGAGTAGGATGGAGGAAGAGAGAGAGAGAGAGAGAGAGAGAGAGAGAGAGAGAGAGAGAGAGAGAGAGAGAGAGAGAGAGAGAAAGAAACAGCGACATGAGAGGGACACATCGACTGGTTGCCTCCTGCACGACCCCGACCAGGGACAGGTACTAAACTGCAACCAAGGTATGTACCCTTGACCAGAATCGAACCCACAACTCACTGGTCTGCAGGTCGATGCTCTAACCACTGAGCAAAACTGGCCAGGGCAGCATGGGGCTTCTTAATGGCCACATTGGAAACTGGAATTTGGTGAAGAGGTACCTTCACATTGTTGAGGAAAAAGGACCTCCATTCTAGAATTGGTATCCTAGATAACCTATGAATCAAGTGTGAGGAGTGAAAAAAGGCACTTTCAGATATGTAAGATCTTGAAACTTTTCATCCTATGGCAAGGACAGCAGTCTTGCCTCAACCATCCAGCTGGGATGAGCCAGCAGGATCAGCAGGCACCAAACTGCTCAGGATAAAATGTCAAAGGATGATCACTCGGATTAGCCTCTCCCCCCATGTGGAGGCATGGGCAAGGGACAGATGAGGGATGGAAGTATGTCATTCCAGGAGGAGAAGGGGGAAAGATTTCCCACAAATACCTAACAGAGTGTCTGGTACTTCATGGCTGCTCAATAAATGTTTGTTAATGAGAAGCAGTCAGTGATCAGAAGCTAATGAGAAACACAAAAGGTAAAGGAGCTCAGAGAAGTCTTCATGGAAGGAGGGGCACTCAGAAGGGCTTCATCCATCTGTGGCCTGAGTCTAGGGCACAGATCATCTGAGATTTTGTAATTAAAATGTTTCCCCGAGTAGCTAACACACACACAGAGATGGGAATAGCTAGGGAATACAATTACCTGTCATCACTTCCAATGGGTGTTGGCTGGGACTTTTGGATCAATTAGTACTTGTCATTGAAGTTGTATATAAATAAATAATATGATCTAAAAGTCCTTAAATTTCATTCCACTAAAATTACCTCATAAAACTTGGGCCTTCTGAGGGATTATTGACACAAGGAAAAATAAATCTCAATAAAGCTTCCATATACACTTGATTAACAATGGAGTCATATACCAAAGGGGAGCCTCTCAACCCACCATGCTTATCAATAAATCACCCCAGCAGCCAGCCCACAGCTGCGTGTGGATTTTGGATAACAGGTGGCACAATTGAAAAATTGGGATGTCTCCCCAGTCAATGGTAGAAAGGAGGAAGGACACTAGGATGAGAGCATTGTTTATGCAGAAGGGCTGCACAAGAAATATTCAGGGGATGGTGAGCATACCCATTTGCTGACTAGTTAATCTGCTCATTAATCACTCTGTTTCTCTGTCAACAGGGAGCATTTGACTCTTGTCTCCCAGAGAAACTGCCTTCTTAGAGGAAGAAGGTTATTAACAAGAATTTAGGGGTGTTTAGAGGATACTAATAAAATATGTGAGTGACCAAATTTGTGAACTCCCAACAGGTGTCCCCCTGTATGTCTGTGAGAAACAACATTGGGGCTAACTCACTTGGTTCAAGTCTCCGTTAAGAAGCCAGGAGCGAGTAGACCAGCTGGCTATTCCACAGACCATGCCCTTCTCACACTACCTGGTCAACAACCCTATATCAGTGACAAAGTTCCTTCTCAGAGTGGTCATACCAACCTCATATCTTTGTTGGTGGGGCAGGGGCAAGCTCTGGGTACTTTGGGATAAAGGGAGTTCTTAGAATCTCTCCCCTTCCTTTGGCAGACTAGCCACAGAGCCTCAAAAAATTTATCAACAGGACCCCACCCATCCTTGTCCCCATCTCTGTAGGCAGGCCTCCTTTTCTTCTGCTGTGGCAGAGCTTCCACCATGTGGGAGAGGTCCAGGAGGCATGGCCACAGTCACCTCCAAGGTCATAGTAACTAAGCCTAGCAGCCTTGGAAGAAAAACAGAATTCCCCCCAACCTATTTCAGAAGACTTAGAGCTTTGGAAAAGACTGATTACTGTCTTGGGTTTTTTGCCCAGTCTTTGAACCAATCCCTCTGGCCAAGAGGATGAAGATGGGCCATATACTAATTTTTTCAGAGGAATGGGCAGGGAACTGAAATTGGCAGTCCCATCAGACTCACATTGAAAGCATAATGAGGCATCAGCGATGTCATGAATGGAGGTATGTGTATGGGGAAGCTGTTATCCAATGAACCAGAGGAGAGAGAGATTAGATAAAACAAAGTAGCAGATGTACCCCACAGCATGGGGGGGAAAAAGAGCAATAAATCTAGAGTAAAAAGAAGCAGAAATTGGAAAAATTCTGGATTAGAAGGCAATACCTTTAGAAGGTTTCTTTAAGGTGCTGGAGGCTTTAGGTTTGGCTGGAGAGAAAGCTGTAAAAAGCATAGGCCAGACCCTGACACTGTTGAAAGTGTGTCTGCAAGAGCCAGCCACACCTCTTCCCACATGAAAGTCAGCCATCTGTGCCTGGCTGGAGGGACCAGGATACTGACCCTGGGTGGCCTATTGGTTTAAGCTTATTTTCTCTAACTTAAATAACAAAGATGTCAGGATCACCTTCTCACTACATTGGGAGGTTTCTTTGCCATTGCCGGTGGCCATTGGACTGTCAGGAAGCCTGAGAATTTCGCTCAAGGAAATCTAGTGTTTTTATTTAAGCCCTGCTGAAATTCACTGCATCCAAAAAGGCAGCTGCATCATGGTACAGTGAGCTCTGATAGAACACCATGGATATGGAGGATATTTAGATACACAAAAGTGACCAAGGAAACCACAGGGAAGATTGGGTCAGCTAAAAGGAAAATCTGCTGATTTCCTGGGAAAAGGAAGTAAATGAAACAGGTGTTTCCCCCAATATATCTTCAAGGTAACATTTTGGTGTAGCAGTATATATCAACTCATAAATTTGTTTACCAGGGATGGCTACTGAGGCTGAATGATAGAGGGCATTTGAAGTATTGTGTTAAGAAGGATTCTGAAGCAGTGTCTGGGCTGAGCCAGGAACAGTGCTAAATTGGATACAGTGAAGCACTCCAGTACCATAGAAATGGAACGTGGTGGTATTTACATCGACTACATTCATCTCCACCAAGGACTCAGGAATCTCAATCCTGAGGATTTATCCCAGGAAACAATTACAGTGGAAGAAAAAATGCTACATGCCACAAAAGTGTTCTCCCTTGTCTCACTATAGCAAGTCATTTGCCCTACAGAAGAGGAATGGCCACTTGTTACAATTTAATTGTTGACCATGAAGACCATGTAGAAACATGAGAAAATGTGTGACATAATGTTGAGGAAAAAGAAAACACATATACATGTAATGATTGCAACTGGGGGAAAAAAAGACATGATACACACACATTTGTGTGCACATAGAGGCCATTTCTTTCTTGTTCACTAGTGTATGGAACCCAGTTTTTATCACATGGCAGGTACACATTAAATTCTTGTTGACTATTTGAAGGCTAGCTTTATATAGTTTTACAATAAAAGTAGGTCTCCGAAGAAGGAATTAAAGCTAGAACAACAACAACAAAAATCTAAGCTGCTAAAAGCAAATGTCTTTGTTTTTCCCTCTCAGAAGTAAGTTGTTCTGCCTTTTCCAGTCACCTCCACATCACATTTGGCTCATTCTAGGACTTTACTGAGCAGCTCCAAAGACCCAAACTTCATTAAATTCCTACAGCCCATCACACTTACCAGTCAAGAATTGTCTGCTCTTCCTTTGCTTCCAGAAACTCAGACTTGGGCTTCTGAAGTTCTGAAAGCAACACTTGTTTATTATCCTTCCAGAGATTGTTGGTTTGTTCCCCCCAAAGTTTTTCTTTCACTTTATATAGTCAGATAGGTAAATAACGAACTATGAGAATGGCTTAACGGCATCTCAAAGGCCAGTTGAAAGCTTTTGATGGAATTCAAAATTCAGATCTGAAGTCTATGAATATGGTTACTGGAGTGATTGACAGATTGAGGCCAGGCATCGAACAGACCTCAGATGTTACAAAACCTCAGCTCATTGGAATGAACTCTAAATATGTAGACAAGTGATCAATTACTGTGATACTTCACTAACTTCAGAAACTCTCCTTATATCCCCTAATTCCATCAAACAATAATCATTCTTTTTCGCTGAACCACACAAAGCACTCATAACTCTCGACTAGGAAATTAAAGTTTATTTTCAATTTCCTTGGGCAAGGCAAAGGCAAGGGTAAATTAACAGTCTGCAGCTTGTCTGGAACTAGAAAAAAGCATTGACAATGTGGGGAGTTACAATGTAGGAAAATTGTCCAAAGACAATGTAATATTTAGCTGATGGTAATCTCAGAAGATATACTTGTGGGGTAGAAGCTGCTGGATGAACAGGATATATCTCTGGGAGCAGAGTAAAAATGGAGAGGGGAGTCAGTTACAGCAGTGATTTAGACCAAGAAAAAGGCCACGGTTTATATGTCTACACCAGTCTAATATAGTAGACAAAACAATATGTGTCCATTTCATTGGGTCCAAAATAGTCAATTCCGGTCACATTGAATTTACTTGTAAAGTAACAGTTTTCTGTCTCTCTTTACTGACCAGAATATCTTCTGTTCCTAGCCTTTCCTTTTTAACAACATCATTTTTTCTTATTATAACAATAATTCTTGCATGCATACATTTTATTGAATTCTACAAATTTTATTGAATTTCTACCGGGAGCAGGCATGATGTAAGCATAAGGGATAGAGAGTGGGCAATAAAAAATGGCCAGGGAGACAGGTCAATTAAAGAGTCAATTATAATCCAGTGTGATACAAGGATGTAGTAGGTGCTCTCAAAGCACAAAGGAGGGGGCCTGACCCAGGTTGGGGAAAGCTTTCTGGAGGAAGTGACAGATAAGCTAGTTCTGAAGATAAAATGGCTTGAGTGGTGGAGGAAGTACCTGTATCACCTGTAATCCTTCTTCTCAGGAAAAAGAACTGTTAACATTTATGTGTTTTCTTTCAGTATGTTTTTCTATATACACACTCAGACAGATATATGGGAAGATATATAGATATGATGATAATATTTATATAGATGTACATAGATTTATAGAACTGTGGTCAAATTCTCTATTTACCTTTTAATACCGTCTTTTCCATGCCTTTAAATATGTGTTGAAAACATGGTTTGGGTAGGTGAACAACATTATACTGAATAGATGTTTTATAATGTATTTAATCATTCTTTTTGTGTTCATCAAAGTCCTCCCCCACCCCCCACCCCCAACTCTGGCTAAATTAAGTGGAAGAGGAATTTACTGGGATAATATTAGATCGTCATAGCATCTATAGAAGGGCTGGAAAAACATAATAAGGAAAAGGGCAGACTGAGCAGTGAGAACCCTGTTTAGGTTCGTCCACAGAGACAATCTGTCCTTAGCATTTTTGTATTTACATAGGTTTCAATGTTCTGAGAAGAAGCATCTTGCTGGCCAAGCTTGCAAAATGTGTCCCATCTTACCTACAAGGGGACAGACAGTGAGAAGTAGGTCCCTGACTCACCCAATGACCCTTCCCTCAAACAGGAAGGGCATTAGGATATGGCTAGCAGAAAACCCCAGGAATATCCACCACCTCCCTATTTTTAGATGTCTAGGTGGTTTCCATTTTTTTCTCCTTTTTCCCTTGTAGTATACAACTATTGAGCATTCTTCTACACAATCTTGGAGCTTCTCTCTGATTATCTCTTAAAGATAAAAGTTCCAAGAAATAGAATTTTTTGACAAAAGAGTATGAACATTTTTCAGTCTCTTTATATATACTTTCAAATTACTTTTCTGAAAATTTCATCAATTTAAGCTCATTCTTGGAGTGGGCTTGTTTCTGTGCCCCACATGGGCATTAACATTTTTAGAGAGATTCCTTTCCATGCCTTTCTGGAGCTCATTTAAATTACACTTCTTTGAAGTCAAAGCACCTTGTGACAAAGTGAACAATTCAGTAAATACGTTGCTTATTTTCTTGAGCTTATTTGTGATAGTTATCTTTATTGATTTTCTTCCCCATTAGTTTGATTAATTTGAGGGCTGCTTCTTTGAGTAAGTGGTAGAAAAACTGTGTCTGTATCCATTCTGGAAAGGAAGTATTTACAAAACAGTAAGTATGTCTGAAATAGTAGAGGATCAAATTCTGTAGGTGAAGTTGTGAGAAAAGTGCTCACCCTCCTTTGTTGTGCAACTCTTACTGATGCTGTCTTGGGCAACTTTCTCTCTCTCAGACCTCCTGGGAACAGGGCAGAGCACAGTTCCAGAAGTGTAGGTCCTTTCAGAAAGCCATAGCAGTGATTCAAATCCAGCAGCCCCCAACTCCTGGTCTTCCATCAAGAGAGTGTGAATGGAGTCCAGGAAGGAGCATTTGACAAGGAGTCTGGGCCCCAGAATGCTGTCCTGCTTTGCTATCAACTAGCTGTGTGGACTTGGAGAAGTCACTCCACCTCTCTGGATTTTACCTAGGGACAGGCCGCAAGATCTTAAGGAAACTTCCCCTTCTGATAGCTGAAGATCCTAAGATTAGTTACTTTGGATTTTTTAACATAATCCTGTCTGAAAAAGAGAGTAGTAATCAAACCATGACTTTTACTTTGCTGTCAGGTAGGAAATGACCCAATGAATAAATACATGTCTTGTCCCCTTGCTTTGGAGTTCAGAGGCTAGCAAGACCTGAACCAAAGTCAGGCATAAGGCAAGCTGAATTCTTCCAAAGAAAGCCACTTTTTTTTCTATTTGCATAATTTGATTCTAATGTTCTGTCCCTGTCAAGTTATGTCCTACTTGTAGACATTTATGCAATGGGTTATATTGTATTATTTTATTGTTGTCATTAACCATGGGTGAGTCACCTTTTAAAATTGATTTGCTTGGCTTATGTGGCTTATTAAGTATTCCATTCACGAGGACTAGAGCTAAGTCCTGATTTTGGATCACTGGCATGAACAACCATCACTGGGAGTCTGTACTTGGCAGGTGGCCAGGTTAATGCCAAGCTCTGACTGGTTGGATGCTCTCATAACCGTATGGCCTCAGGTCCAAGGTGATGGTGCGCATTCACAGGACAGCAGGCAGTGGTGACCTCTCTGGTTGTGAAGAAATGTCAAGCTCATTGAAAAGTTTATATAGCACAGAATCATTTTCAGTTTTCCCTAAGTAAATATCTGGCAAGGCCCAGAATTGGATCCTATCCAATTCTGTAGATAAAATGCCCCTGAACACATTTCCCCTGGAGAAAGTCTGAAACGATATACACATTTATATTTGTCTAATTTAAACAAATCTCATTAATGTGAATAATGCAGAAAGATATACAGTGATGGAGTGGTTCATATTCTTTCATTGGGCTGGAAGGAAGTTCATTATGGTCCAGCAAGAGGTTCACATTTACTGAGACACTTTCTATATGAGGTCTTTACAGCTATTAGACCCTAGTTCAGAGATAGCAAATCCCAAACCCAAGCAGGCATCATGAATGAGAGATAGCATTCTTTCCTGCTGAGATGGTCAGTCAGACATCCAAGGAAAGACCTAATCACTCTTCTTGCCCAAAGGTGTCAACCGGCTTGTCTTTATGAAAAGTCACCGCTCCTGAAGAAGAAAGGAGATGCTGCTACTTCTTGGATAGAATTGATTAAGTAAAACTGAGTGCTTTTAAGTTTATGAACTAATGTACCAGGATGTTAAATCTACTTTCATTGTATTCCCAAAGGCATAACTAAGGCCCCAGATTTGAGGGCCATGAGTGATCAGTACCCATGCCTCTGGAAAAAAAGGTACTTGAAAAATAGATACTAGATATATCCATGAAGAGTTACTGAGAGTCAGCAAAAATGGTTCCTCCTGTCTATCACACACCTGCAGCCTATACAAGAGGAAGACCAGACATTCAATAAAATGAATTAAATGAAGGGATGTTTTAGGAGGAGAGAACACTGAATTCCCCCTGACCATCACTACCACTTGCAGACAAATAAGAGAGCTCCAAGAATGAATATCTGGAAGTATTAGGGGTGCATCCTCTTGTTCAGAAGACTCCCAAGGCTGGAGACTGGCTGAGCTGCCAGTGTTAGTAGAGCCAGGACAAAAGGTAGCAGTGGGAGCAACAATTATTGTATCATTTGTAGGGCAGGATGTTTACCCACAGGCTGAGCAGAAACAGTGGAGGGTAGCCAGGCTTCAGCCATTCTGAAAGGGCTCCACCATCAGGGCTGTCTGGCTACTCCTTTCATTCAACTGCTGGTTCAGATGTTACATCCTCAGAGATGCCTTCTTTGGGCACCAAGGCTAATACAGTAGCCCCTCCAGTCATACCTTATTACATCACCAATTTATTTCCTTGGTAGTACTTACAGTGTGAACTCTATTTTGTTTTCATTCTCACTTTATTGTCTGGCATCTGTCCAAATTTGGGTCTGGGAATTAGAGGTGGAGAAGTAAAGGTTTGAGAAAGGCATCTCAAAGAGGCCCCTCTTTAAAGAGTAAAAAAAAAAAGCTTATTAAATGTAAGTTGGATGAGAACAGGGAACATATCCATCATATTCACCACTATTCCCAGTGCTCAGAACAGAACCTGGGACATAATAGCTGCTCAACAAAAATATATAGAATAAATAGATCTTTGCTAACCAAGAGCCGTAAGAGATAAGGAGACATTAATTGGTTCTGAGAAGAGCAGTTTCTCAAGTCCATGGCCTGCTTCTCAATGTCTGCGTTAAAAGGATTTAGAGGGAGAAGAAGGCAGGAACTGGAATGAAACTGGTGTCTTCTCTGGGTTTCTATTATTCCTATGCCTCACTGCCTATGTAACTGAGAAGCAGCTCTTTAGCAAAGTTCTTTCCTTTCATTGTGGGCTTTCCTAATCCATAAAGTCTGCCTCCTGGTAACTCACATGGGCCCAAGGTCGGTTTTGATTGATTTGCTTGGCAGTGAGGCACTCTTCTTAGTCTTGACATGCCTCCAGGCTTCAGGGGAAGTTGAGTGCCTTCCCAGATGTTCGCTGACCATCTGGAAAGGTGGAAATGTACAAAGGCCATGAATTTGCTAGTATTGTTTGTGGCCTTTCTACACATCCTACTGAGGGACATGAAATTAAAATCATTTACCTTAAACAAGTGTGTGTCTTCAATGATAGGGACTGCAAATGGATACATTTATGAAAAGAATATGGGAAAACCAGGGTATTTAAAAAGTCATTCATTTCCTATGCTTCTGATTAGACTCACAAATGAAATCTCTAACAACCTTAGTCATACAGTGATGAAGGAAATCATAGCCCATACTTTCCGTAAGATCTTATTGTTTTGACTTACAGAAATAAAATTCCCTTACATTAGAATAGCACTTTGCAAACATTTCTACCTATATGATGTCATTGGGCTGAGAAAAAGAAAAACCATCTGGTAAATTTTAAATCTCTCATAAAGCTTAAGAATCTTCTACTGTTCAGTAAATAAATAAATGCCTATTTGAGTGCAGTGTTGAGACAGAGCTATCATCACACATTCCCCTTAGAGTTAGGATTATATATCAGATTGGTCTTGAATGACTGCTCACAGGAAAAAAAAAATCAGGTAAGGCTGTTTTGAGAACTAAAAGTTCCCCAAAGATCCAAACAGGTCCACATCTAAGATTTGCAGGGCCCAGAGTGAGAGTACCTACAAATGGAGGCCCACTTACATATGTATGAATATTTAAAATGTGGACACCAAGTCAGGAAATAGTTAAATAAAATATAGTTCATTCTCCTATCTTGATAAGTGGACCTTCATTACACTCTTCTGCACCATGAAGGGCCTTGCAGGTGAGTGCACACCAGCCCCACACCCAACCTCATCCACAACCTCAGGAGGGTGGACCCTGGGGAAGAGGTCTGCGTGGTCCCAGAAATAAACTCAGGGCCAGTGAAGCAGGAAACTCTAGGGTGCTTGGGACTTAGTGTAAAAGATACAGGCACAGGCCCTGAGTAGACATGTTTCTTGGGCCCCTGGGAGTCCCCACTTCATGGGGAGAGGTGTAGTCAGAGGAGAGAGCAAACGTGTCTCTCTAACATGCAGGGACCTGGACAGGGTCCTTCTTACCTGGGTCTAAAGGAGATGTTAAATCCAATGATAGTTGAAATGAAATGGAGTGTTATTTGTACCTCAACTTGTGTCTAGTTACCCTTTAAGTTAACGTTATAGTACTCAAGACTGCACTAATTAAGGGCCTATTTAAGATGAAGCTCAATTTAGTTTTGATTTTTAAGAATTATTTGGGGCCACTTGGGATGACACATTCAAGGGTTAGAACAAATGGACCTGAATTAGAAGTAGAAAGTTGGAAGATAAAGCATGCTGCTCTAGTCTAGACAGATGAATCAAAAGAGAAGTAATCACAATAATCATGTTTTTAATAGTATAATTCTTTGTTTCCAAAGCTCTTTAACTTACATATGTATCACTGAATTCTTATAAAAATATGTATCAATTCTTTGAAGTTTGAAAGACGTATACTCCAGGCAAATAAAAAGGAAATCCTATTAGACCCTTTGAGGAGTACATTTATAGACTCCATTAGCCTAAGGGAGCAATGTAAAAGGAAGTATCAAAGACACCAGCTACATTTCAAGTTTGGGCCAACTCTGATCTGTCAATAGTGGCTGCTGGAAGTGCTTGATTCAGAATATCTCAGGCCATGCCTGGTCTCAGTGTTTGGTAATGAATTAGCCATGTCTGTCATGGTCAAGGGAGGGGCCGTGATGGTAGTGTATACCATGAATGTGATGCTTTTGGGCTCAAAGGATGCCTGTGATAGACAGTAAGAACATGCAGAATATTTGGAATCATACTTAATCTTTTGAAGTTGTCAGCAAGGAGGAAAATCAACCCAAATTCTTAACAAGAATTCTCATGTTCTTGAATATTTCTGTCTTCCCCAAGCAAAAATGATCCATTTCATCTTTCTCTGAGAAAAATGCTGCTTTGTACTTTCTTTCCTGGTATGAAAAAGGATTGGATAGACCCCTGCTAAGGTGTTAATTGGTGATAACTGGCTGAATATGAGACTTGGATTCTTTTGTCATCTCTGTCGCTAACTAGCTGTTTGACCTTGTGCAAATCCCTTAACCTGTCTGGACCTCTGTTTTCTTATCTCCAAAACAGGGATACTATCTTGGTGATGTCTCAGAGTTTTGTGAGGCTTAAAGGAGATAGTAGCAAAACAAGGACTTGAAATATAAAACATTGTATAGACGTAAACCACTGTGATTCCACTGAAAAATGAGGAAATTGGTCTAAAGTAGCATTTCCCAAAATGTGTTCTTGGAACATTAGTTCCATGGGATGTCCATAGATGGTACATTAAAGCCATCAAATAAACAGAAAGAGTTCTTTGGCTAAATACATTTAGAAAACCCTGGGCTGAACAAACTTAAATAGGCATCTTTACTACAGGAATTATTAGAGTCTTTACTTTTTAAAGTATATTGAGACTCATTAAAAGTGGGAAATAGTATGCAGTGGTTTGCACACTTGTTTGGACATAACACTCTTCTCAAAATAGTAGTCCCTTGGAGCACAGTCCTTTGGAAATCATTGAACAATCTGCTCTCTAAGTTCCATTGCAACTTGAATGCCCTCTGGTTCATTTGTTTATTTGACAAACGTTTATAGAGCCCCTATTATGTGCAGACACTGTTCAGTGTACAAAATACATCAGTGTAAAAAACGGGAAAAAAAATCCCTGCTTTGATGGAGCTTACGTCTTATTGGGATTTGATGTCACACATCCAAACGATGCTTGTGCTTCCAGAAGTGACTGCTCTCCCTTAACGCAAAGAAATAAAACGCTGAAGTAGAATTGTTGGAAACAGAGAAAGGCTAGTGGAGAAAAAGAGTTGTGAGCAGGTGGCAAAGACTGCTCTTAAGTGTGCCTTCTATAACTCAGCCTCTGAGTTGAGGTTAAACAGTGAACTCTGTTCTGAAGAAGCAGATGACTACTACTGCATCCTAGGGGCACAGATATTATTCATTCATCCATTTATGCACTTGTCCACTCAACACATACTTATGGGCACGATCTATGTCATACACAGGAGTGCATAATGCTGACTTCCAGGTGGGCAGACAGATAAGGACGTGAGTGATTGCAGCTCTGTGTTGTATGTGCCATGGTGGGGAGTACAGGGTGTGGGTGCACGTTATGAGGGCATTCAACCCCATACTTCAGAGAGGGCATCTCAACAGAAGTGACATGTAAACTGAGTTAGCCAGAGGTTGATAATTTGTTTAGCAAACTGGCTTAGAGAGGGTGGGGGAAATGGTGAGTAGAAAGAGTTCTTTAGGTAGTAGAAACAGCATGTAAATGGACCTAATGGCACTCTCATTGCACTTGTACAACCAGAGTGGAACGGGCAGGAAAAAATATATTTATATATATCACACAGAATTCTAATATATAAATATAAATATTAGAATAATATTTATAATTATAATATAAATATTCTAATATTTATATTATAAATATAAATATTAGAATTCTGTGTGATTTTCTTTGAAAAAAAGCTCTGCTGCTGAAATAAAACTTGAAAGTTATTAGGGGTTTCTGAGAGGAAATTTCTGAGGCCTCTGCCATCTTTATAATTCCTAGATTCTATTCCTTATATCAGTCTTTCTCCCAAAAGTATTTGCATTTTTATTGGGAATTTTGGCAGATTGAGAATTCTCTCAATTCTCAAACCCAAAGGAACACATTGCTACTGGTAAATGTATTTGTTAGAATTGTTTTAGTGATAAATGACAGAAAACCCAACTCAAGATGACTTTAGCAAAATAGGGAGTTCATTATCTTACATCACAGAAAAACCCAGAGAAAGTTTGACTCGGAGGCTCCAGACCCAGTCTCTCTCCCAGTTCTTCTGGCCTTCAGGTAATCTTCATGCTCAGGCTCAACGTGGTGTCAAGAAGGCTGCCAGCGTCTCCATGTCTGCATCTTCCATGTCTGATATTCATTCTGACTACACCACTTACGTAATATGCCCATGTCTCAACCAATTACTGTGGCCAGAGGCATAAAACTACAATGATTGCACAGGCCTGGTTCACATGATCCAGTATTGGAGCAGCAAGTGGGGGTAAACTGGCCTGAGACAAGAGCATCACCCAGCACGGTGTCTTTTTAAAAAAAATTTTTTTTTTCTGTATTGATTTTAGAGGGAGAGGAAGGGAGAGGGAGAGAGAGACATAGAAACACTGATGAGAGAGGTCATTGATTGGCCGCCTCCTGCATGTCCACTGGGGATCCACTGGGGATCAGGCCCACAATCTGGGCATGTGCCCTGACCGGGAATCAAACTGGCGACCTCTTGGTGCATGGGTCGATGCTCAACCACTGAGCCACACTAGCCGGGCCCAGCACAGTGTCTTAAATACAGCTGGATGTGGGTGCTTTGGGTGGTCAGGCACAGTCCTTTCCCTGGAGTCCCTACAATGCCCTGGGAGCTTTAGATGTTTATGCTGTCTGCCTGGACTGGATTTTGGAATTCCTGGTCTAATTCTTTCATGTGGTAGTTGATCAGATACTTGCTCACTGTATATGACAGACTTTTTTCTTTTCTAATAAAAAAGGAAGGAAAAAGGAAGAAAGAAGAAGAAGGAACTTGAACTTAGCCCAGTGAATTCTTCTCCTTCAAAGCATCACATTGGGGGTGATGTACACTTTCTTTAATGATACTACTTTTGCTCAAAAGGATTTTCAAGCTCTTCTTGGAATTGTTTTCAGAGACCAAAGAAAATTCTTTGAATATCCTCACTGGTGACACATTTTCATTCTTTGAGAGTGCTGATTTTTGGAAGGAGCCAGAGTCATTGAGAGCTGAATGATGATGAACAGGTTGGCTGGCATGGTTGCCTGCCTCCTCCTTTCTTCTGTGTCCAGAGCTGCGTGCAGTTATGCAGTCATAAGGCTGAGAGCTTTGTTGCCCTGTTTACATTTTTTGTTTTATTTATTATTTATTTTTAATTTCATTAATTTAGTAACCCTGCCATTCACATGGTTCAAATTTTATTTATTTATTTGTTTGTTTTTTATCCTCACCTGAGGATATTTTTCCATTGATTTTCAGATAGAATGGGAAGAAGGGAGGGAGGGAGACACAGACAGACAGAAAAAGAGAGGGAGAGAGAGAGAAACATCGATGTGAGAGAGACACGTTGACTGGCTGCCTCCTGCACAACCTCAAGGGGGGGCCGGTGATCGAACCTGCAAGGTACATGCCCTTGACCAAGAATTGAATCCACAACTCTCTGGTCTACAGGCTGACACTCCAACAGCTGAGAAAATCAGCCAGAGCCACATGGTTCAAATTTTAAAGGGCACAATAGGATAAATGGTAGAAATTCCTTTTCCCGTCCTTGTCAACCAGCCACCAGTTTTCCTTCCAGATTCTGCATGTATTCTTCCAGAGAGTGTGTGATATTCCTTAAATGCCCAGAAGAAGGCCCAGCAAGGCATCTGTAAATAACTGAAGCATTGTTTGAATGGTGGCCTTTTAAGATCACTTTTATGTATTGTGTTTAAATTCTGATATGTTTATGCCAAACACAGTTCTCGTTACTGTATAGTAACCTGACATTAGGAATAAATTGCTACCTTATAGCCATAGAATTGGGACCCTAAGAAACGTCTGTCATGGGAGGTGGTCTCCTGGCCTTGCCACCTGAGCTGTGGGAGAGATCTGATAAGTTTGAGCCTCAGTTTCCTCATCTGTAAAGAACCTCGTAGGTTATTGTGAGGATTAAGTGAGATGATGCAATAAAATATCCCAAGGAGGGTACAGTGGTTAATTTTATGTGGTAACTTGGCTAGACTATGGTGCTCAGTTGTGGTCAAACACTAGTCTAGATATTTCTGTGAAGGTATTTTGTAGATGTGATTAACATTTACAACCAGTTGTCTTTAAGGAAAGCAGATTACCCTCCATAATGTGGGTGAGTCTCATCCAATCAGGTGAATCCTTAAGAGCAAACACTGAAGTTTTCCAGAGAAGAAGAAATCCCGCCTCAAGACTATAACATTGAAATCCTGTTCAAGTTTCCATCCTGCTGGCCTGCCTTATGGATTTCTAATTCAAGACCACAACACCCTCTCTTACCTGAATTTCCAGTCTGCTGGCCTACCCTACAGATTGCAGACGTGCCAGCCCCACAATCGTGTCAACCAATTCTTCAAAATAAATCTCTCCCTCCATATATATATCCTGTTGCTTCTCTTTCTCTGGAAAACCCTGCCTGATGCAGAGGGAGAAAACTCTGGATCTTTGTGTGTTTAACACACACCCAGATTTTAGTCCTTGCTCTTCCATAGACTAGCTAAGCAGTCCTGGGCAAGACTCTTAATACTACCGAGCTTCTAGTTTGCCCAGCTGCCTGATGCCTCTCAAGGTTGCTGGAGGAGATATACTATGAAAATGGTTTGTCAAGCATTATATACATGGAGGTGATTATTATCTGGGTCTGTCTTCCTTTGAATGCACACAGGTCCTTAGGGTTGCCCTTTGGTGGCCCCTAGACCTGCACTTCTCTAGAGATGTTCCTTTCCTGGGCATTGATTTCTGTCTCTGTCTCTGGCTACACAGGCCATATCCAGGGAGTGAAATCCAACTCATCAGGGAGCAGTTGTTAAAGGCCTATAGGGCCCCACTCCAGGCCTCAGTGTGCTCTGTACCCACAGGCATGGGGAAATAGGGGAAGAGGGTAGGAAAAATTGAGAGAAGACCTTGTGCAGGTGGGAGCAGGGAAGTGGGAGGAAGATGGGAGCTGGATGGGGCCATGTGCCGGGATGGATTCCCAGGGGTCCAGGGCTGATTGGCTGGGGTAGCTGAATCTTGCTACAGATTGCAGACTGATTGCAGCAGATTAGCTGGGACCTAAAAGGGGCCTTGTCGGAGCACATGAATGTGGCCCTGAGTGTTAAATTCCTTCCATCTTGGGGATAGAGCCAATCAAACAGGAGAGGGCAGGGGTGGGGGGAGCACTATGAATAACCTGCCTTCTTTATCATCACAGTGCTTCAAAACACCACTTGGTCCCATTTCCACTTGTTTCTTCCTCTGCCAGGGACTCAAGGGCTGGCACTTGACTGGGATGAAGCTTTCTATAGTGTCTTAGACTCCCCCATGTTGCTACCTACCCCATGCTAGTATTCTTTATCTCATCACTCAGTCCTTTTCTTTCGTACCACTTATCACAAGCTGAAATTATTTCATCAATAATTATTTACAAAAAACCACTGTCTCCACTGGAATGTGCCCTGAGATCAGGAACCTCATCTAACTCACTCCTGTAGTCCCAGCTCCTGGCCAAGTAGTTCATGGTAATGCTAACAAAACATTCATCAAGAAATGGGATGGATACCTGCCATTTACCAAGGACCCTCTGTGTGTCAGGCGAGGAGCCCAGAGCTCTAAAGGCATTTCTAGTCTTCTCTTCATGAGAATTCTGTGAAGGAACTATGATGATGTTATTTTACTGGTAAGAAAACTAAAGCTCAGGTTGGTTAAGCAACATGTTCATGGCCAGTCACACAGTCAGAGCTGGGATTCTAATCTAGGTTTGACTGATTCCAAAGTATATGCTCTTAATCTCTATACCAGGAATAAAATATGCTTTATCTGCAGTGCCAGCATTAATTGGTTGGCAGGAGCCCCATAGGTAGAAAAATATGGAGGCACTCTCCTGACTTAGAGGAAAGAGTGATCAGTTAGTAATGTCTGCAAGGGGTGAGGTAGGATGTCAAATGGTACATGTACCATTTATTTGTCATTCTTGTAATCTATATCTATCTATAAATATGTCTATTTCCTCTCTAATGATGTGCTGTATAGACAAAGAAGAGAGAGAGAATATGTGTGTGTGAGAGAGAGAGGGATGGGAGGGGGACCAGTGGAACAAAGAGCTTGGACTTTTTTCTGGCCCTAGTTTTTACTTCTTCTTGATGCTCTCATCTCTTCTTTGCAATGAGAACATATCCATCTACAGACTTGTTTGGACAATAGAATGCAATCAGAAGAAGGAACTAGCAAAGGTTAAGAGACTGCTGCTTGAGCTGACTTGATGATGATTGGGAGGTCTTCAGGTTACCTGCTATTTTTATGGGACTCTAATACTTCTCTGCAAATGTGCTGTTATTATTCCCCAGAGGCCCTCCAATGAAAAAAGGACAGGGAGTGTGGGGAGGTGACAGTCAGTCACTGAGCTGGATTTTGGGGATTGGCACCTCATTGCAGGTAAGCCTTTGCAACCCACTGGCCATGGGATAATCACCTTATATTCACTCTGCCCAACAGAAACCTGGGGGGTGGTATAGGACATTGGTTAATATTGGTGCTTGTAGAGGTTAGGTTCCAATTTTCCAACTTATTGTGTGTGTAATCTTAGAGAGCTTCTTTGACCTCTTTGAGCCTTAGTTGCTAACTTAAAATAGCACCTGTTTTAGGACACAATTTGACTTTGATATACAACAACCATTCAGTACATGTAAGTTATTATCTGTGAGGAACCTGTTTACCTTAAACAACAAGTCAGCCCAGTATTTCTCCAGTAAAATGAATTTATTCAGGAACAATAAAGAATTGCAATCTGGAATGTGCAGCCATGGCAAGCCACATGCAAGTGTGCTAAAACAAAGAAGAGGAAACTCTTTAGTAGAGGGGAAGAGAACATTGAGAGGGCTGCTATAAACTGTGCGCTTCACCATCAACGTAGGGCGTGAGAGCTTTCCCTTCTGGTTTCCCTACTTCATTTTATTTTATTTTAATTTTTAAAATAATACCTCTATTTATTTACTTATTTATTATTTTTTATTTTTTCACTGATTTTTTTTTTTTAGAGAGAGGGGGAGGGAGAGAGAGATAGAAACATTGATATGAGAGAGATACATTGATCGGCTGCTTCCTGCACGCCCCCTACTGGGGATGGAGCCATCAACCCGGGCATGTGCCCTGACCAGGAATCCAACCAGGACCTCTCAGTCCATGGGACGGCACTCAATCCACTGAGCTACATCGGCTGGGGAATAGCTTTATTTTTTTCTACTAAAGATTACTTTCATTTATTGTGTTTTTTATTCAATATTGTATTAGTTTCAGGTGTACAGCCTAGTGATTAGTCCCTACTTCATTTTAAGTGAGGCTTTTGTTTACTAATTTTTGGTTAACAAACCTATATGCACATGATATAGAAACTGGAAAATCAGAGCAACTTTCTGAATCTATCTATGCTGCCCCAAATCACATTTTTGGCGCTTTTTCATTTTTGTTCCCCCTCCATCCCCCGTTTTGTATCTGAATGTTTTAAATACCCAACCTCATTTTTCAGAAAAGAAAAAGGCAGGGTTGTTCAGAGCTATTCATCCTCAAAGTACACAGTCTACGGTCCTTATTGCTGCTGTTAGGACTCTCTCTAATTAAACTAAGGGAAAAATCCATCCTTCCACTGTGCGCTGTAAACTGTGTTTTGAGAATATAAAGTTGGGCATTGTTCCACTTGCCCACAGTGGAAACCCACTGGTCCAGGACAGCTCTCCTTCCCCTAGTCTTCTGTAAGAAATAGTTTATTTTTTTTATTTATTTACTTTTTTTATCCTCACCTGAGGACATTTTTTCATTTTTTGTCCAGATAGAGTGGGAGGGAGAGAGAGGAAGAGAGAGAGAGAGAAACAGCGACGTGAAAGGGACACATCGAGTGGCTGCCACCCACACGACCAACCAGGGCTGGGGACAAACTGCAACCGAAGTACATGCCCTTAGCGGGAACCGAACCCGGGTCTCTCTGGACCGCAGGCCGACGCTCTAACCGCTGAGCCAAACCGGCCAGAGCTGTAAGAAATAGTTTAGATCATAGGTACCCATGGTGGGTACCTATTGAGCACCAACTGTGTGCCAGAAATATTATGCTCTTGATAGCCCTGTAAAGCAGCCACAAGTCCCATTCTGCTTTGCAGATGAGGAGATTATAGCCCAGTATGTTTAAGTTGCCCATATCCAGGAAGTGGCAGAGCTCGATTCTAACCCAGGTCAGCAGGGCTTGAGCATCCTATGATTACCATTGAGCCTTACTATCCACTGGAAACTCTGGTTTAATGAGGAAGCCTGTTTGCAGAGTGAGTGAAATGCCAGATGCATGTCAGGTGTTGTGAGAGACTGGAGGGCTCAGAGCCGTGGTTCTCACTGCCTGCTGCACAGCTCAGTCACCCGAGGAACATTCATGAGAGAGAGAGTCTGGTCCCACCCCACCAAAGATTTTGATACTCTTGATTTAGGATAGAGCCAGAGCTTCCAGGTGACTCTGACAGGCTTCCAGGCTTGAGAACCACTGGAGCGGTGGAAGGTCAGGAGGGATTTAGCAAATTCCTGTGGTTGGGAACGTTTCCATTCCCTCCTTGGAAGTGGCCGAATCACATTCCACGTGGTATACCTTTATCTCAGTATCCCTTTGCAGTGTGTGAGCAATGAAGCTTGACAACATTGCAGGGTACTGGGTGGATAAACAGCTTGTAAAGAGACATTTAAATGGGAAGCACTGGGATGAAGAGTTCCTGGGTCTTTGAAATGACCTCATTTCAGTTTCGTTATGAAGGTGCTCTGGGCCACATTCCTAGAAATTCTGGTTATCAGTAACCACTGGAAAGCAAGTAGTCAGTGCCATGAGACCAGGGTGCGAGGTATCTGCTAGCACAGCCTGGGGTAACTGAGGAGCTCTGATTGCCCCATCGTTTGGTTGAGAAAGTGTGAGCTGATGTATAATTAGATCCATTAACTGGCTCTCAATATAGAGAATAAGATTTGTGGCTCCTTCTCACAAAGGAATTATTAAACAGTAAACACACTTGCAGTTATGGATGGGGCTAAACACACCATTAAACTGAATGCTAATGGCTGTCTCTTGCTTCCTTTGAACATTTCACTGTGGCAACCAGCAGGTGCCCTTTTCTTGTCTACTCTTTCATCTTCCCATAATTCTCTTCTGCCACGTCTTTTGGATGATAATGGGCACATGCCTGAAATAGTAGTTATAAAGAGAATTAGAATTTTTTTTTTTTTTTAAAAAGCAGATTAGGCTGAGGTAGGTTTCCAGCTCCTAAAGCTACTTGCTTATAGGATATAGCAAGCTGAGAACAGGCCAGGACAGGCGAACATCTTTAACTCAGGTGAACATCTTTAACTGATATATCTTTAATATACTGCATACTAAAGGCATCAAGCCTGGCCTGACTTCTGAAGCTCAGTCACTAAGTTGTGGGAGCAGCATAATTTAGAGATTAAGAATAGGAGCCTAGGAGTTTGACACTCTTGGATATAAATTCTATTTTGTTGCCTAAAAACTGTGACGCTGTGTGAGTAATTTTCTCTCTCTGTGCTTAAGTTTCCTCATCTGTAAATGAGGGATAATAATAATAATAGGGCTATTATAGGGGATGGGGGAGGCAATGGTAGAGTGGGATAAGAGGGCAAAAAATAGACATAAAGCTCTTAGTATAGTGCCTGATACATAATAGGTGCTCAGTAAACAGTGGTCGTTTGGGTGATGATGGTGTTGACTAGCAAATTGCTGGGTGACTTTAGGCCAATAACTTCCTCAAGCTTCAAATCTTTCTTCTGTAAAAAGCAAGCTAATGACAGTACCTGAGTCATTTGTTTAAAGCTCTAGATAAGAATTAAATGATGAAAAGTACTTGGCACAGGGCTCAGCCCCAATAAAAGTTCAATAATAGCCCTGGCTGGTTTGGCTCAGCGGTTAGAGCGTCGGCCTGCGAACCAGAGAGTCCTGGGTTCAGTTCCCGCTAAGGGCATGTGCCTCGGTTGTGGTTTGTCCCTGGCCCCGGTTGGGGTCGTGTGGGTGGCAATCAGTCGATGTGTCTTTCTCATGTCGATGTTTTTCTCTCTCTCTTCCTCCCTCTCTCCCTCCTGCTCTATCTGAAGATAAATGCAGAAATGTCCTCGGGTGAGGATAAAAAAACAAAACAAAACAAGAGTTCAATAATAATTTGCTGAATAAATGGGGGAAAAATAAATGCTATACCAATAAAGAAGCTCAATCATCAGACCCCAAGCATTTAATATTAGATATGGAAGGAGAAAAAATACAAATAGCTCTGGACTCTTTGTCAGTTGCAGTTTTTAGTAGCTACAGACCTTCCTTTGCTTCCATTCTCCTTGTTGCACCTGCTCTTCTCAGTCCTTGTCAAGAGCGTGTGCTGGAAAAGAGAAAACATGATTCTGACATACATAAATAAAATCCCAATATTACAATGGGCACCAAGCAAGGCCACAGACAGGAAGGTCCATAGTTAACAGCTGCCCACACACAATTGCTTAACCATGTTGGCTACAGATCTTCTTGGTCCCCTGCCCTGGCTCCTCGTGTCCAGAGTCCTCAACCTACATCCTCCTTCCCCATTTAGTGCCTCCCTTTCCAGAGCAGTGACTCACACTCTGAAACCTCCTCTCATCCTCTGCCCACTCCAGCTTCCCTCGCTCCTTCTGTGAGCTCTTCTTGGGAGAGAGCAACCTGGTGAACCAGTTGTGGGCATCTCTGCTTAGTCAGCTACTCTCTCGGGAGTAACTGAAATGTCTTTTAAATAGCATTAATGCTTTAATTTGTAAGTATAATAGTGATACATGTTTATTTCAGAAAATTTCGGGGGGAAAAACCAAGTACACAGAACAAAATAAAAATCCAGAGGCCCAAGTGACCTTCCAGGCCAATTAAATCAGAATTTCCAAGGGTGGGGTCTTCCATCAACATTGTTTTTTTTTTTTTTTTTTTTTTAATTCCAGAGGTACTGTTATTATCCCATTTAGAGATGTGGAAACTGAGACTCAGAGAGGCTAAATCACGTGACTGATTTGTGGTGGAGTCAGTCTGGCTCCAGAGGCGATGCTCTGGAATTAAAATTGCTGGATCAAAAAATATAAACATTGCCAAGTGGCCCACCGGAATGTTGTATCCATTTATTGCTTCATGAGCAGCATGTGTGAGACAATGAAGGGGTCTTTGAGTTTGAAAATAATTCTATAACCCAATGGAATTCATTAATTTAAAAATCTCCTTATTGTAGGTCTATTATATATGTAAAATCTGTTTTATAGTAAGATTTAAAAATGATATCTAATAGTTGTATAGCATGGCTTCATAGTTTGTAGGTGATGTGCCAAACATAAGAGCCAGTATGGTTTTTGGGGAGGTATTCTTCACTTTGGGCCACACTATGACCTGTTCAGTGTGTGACTCCTAAGGTTATTCCTGAGGATTCATCTCTCGACAGTTCTGTTCAAGTTTATACCCCTCTTTTTGGGGGGGAGAATTGTCTTTGGTAAGACAGAGGAAAAGAGAGAGGCCCAAAGTCCCTTCCCTGGAGGAATCTGACTTGACTCCCTCCAGCTTCTCATGGGAGTGAATGTCACTGGTTTTCTGGGAGCCCTGAAAGGAGGGCAGAGGGGCCCTGAAGGCCAGGAGGACAAGGGAGCTTCAGGGAAGAGGAGGAGAAAGGTGTGAGAGAAGGGACTCCTGAAAGTCCACTCAGGGGGTCCCTGTGTGCCAATGCATCTCAATGAGAAAAAACAAAGCTCTGTATCATGCCCCCTGGTTCTGTGTGTGTTGCCAAATAATAATGGTTATTATTATTTTCTTTTGGAAGAGGATTGCAACTACTCAAAGAACTGGGTCGTGGTTCAGACTCATTGTTTTTCTAGCCTAAGGTTTCAACTGGTCATGTTAGAGTTGGATTTTTATGTCTGTTGTTAATGCCATGTTCCTTCCAACATTTTTCTATCTGTAAATAAGACAAACACTTGTTTTCATTCAAATCTGATACTTTAACCCTTCCTCTTCAGTTATTGCTTCCCTGTCATTTAAAAATATGCAGGTATCATCACATTTTACTGCCCAACTTTTCGAATGAGGAGATTCACTTTAGAAGCCACCATTTCTCAACCACTTACTTGCTGTAAGTCCCTTTAAATCCCAGATCTAGACATACTCTCTGCTGAGGCAGCCTTTTACAGGCCACTAGTAACCCCTGGGTGGCTGATTCCATTGTCCTTTCTTGGCCACATTTTCCAGGCTGCCACAGCACTCCATCATATGTAATCTTACTTTTGAGCACCTTCTCCATTTTGGGAGCAAAGAATGTCCTCATGAAGGACCCAGAAAAACTCTTTCCCTTCTTGGCACTTCTGCCTGTTGGGCTGTCTGGTTTTGTTCTCTGTCTATAAATAGAAGAGGGACTCATTGTTTGCCCCTCTACCTTTCATGGGGCTAGATTGCCTTTGGCAGGCAGAACAGACTTGTGGAACGAGTACAAGCTTTGGAATCAGACAACTTGGGTTCACATCCCAGCTCCACTACTTATTTTCCACAGGGCCTTTAGTGAGATGGGTTTTTTAAAAATGTCTTTGAACATCAGTTCACTGTCCTACAAGTGGAGGGAAACAATAGCACCTGCCTCTAGGAATGGCCATATAGCTTCATGAGTAGTGTGGACACACAAGGCCCAACACCCAGTAGATGGTCAATAGATACAAATTCCCTTCTTATCCTCAAAAGATATTTGGTTTGACCTCTCTCACCTTAGGCAGTAGCTCTGTACTGACTGATCACATGTACATATCCTATAAAAGTTGCCAATCCATTAAGTATTTTACAATATATTTAAGTTTTCTCCATATTCTAAAGAAGTTGGTCATTAGAAACAATCCTATAGTAACTACCCTTTGGTAAAGGCCTTCCTTATTTTTTCTTCTATATAACAATAGCTTTTCTTTTTATTCTTTCTGGCATAACAGACATCTCTTATCTGCTCTCTCCCCTCCATTCTGCTCAGCACTCACTCCATTTTCCCTGGAAAGAGCACACTCCCTTCTTTGGGGAACTATATCTCTTCCAGGACATCTGGTTCTAGAGCTGCTACGGGATGTCATGTGACCATGGCTTGGCCAATTGTGGTGTCTCCTGTCCCTTGAGATACTATTGTGATTGGCTCAGTTGTGGCCACATGACCCACGTTTGGTTTATTGGTGTCCTTACCTTGAATTTTATATGTGGGTTCTGGGAGCGAGAAATCCTTTTTCTCCTCGGGCATTGCTAATCTGGGCTGACAAGGCCTGGAGCTGACTAGGCCACGTCTCCTGCTGTGTGGATAAAGCTCTTCCATTATAGGAAAGAATGAGTTCAACACGTGAAGAGAGGCAGAGAGCTGGGAGATGGAGCGAGGAGGGAGGGAGGAGAGAGGGTGAGAGAGTTGATACCATCATTTGATTTCCTGAGGACAACTCAAGTCCTGGCCATCTAAGATATGAGCCAGTGAATTCTGATTTTTTCCTAAGCCAGAGTGAGTTCAGATTCTGTTCCTTGAAGTCAAGGATCCTAATAAATTGATCAGTTTATTTAAAGTAATGGCTAATTTATAAATGAGAGTTGTGTTTTTGTCACAACAAAATCCTGACAGTGAGTGTAAGTTGCTAATAAGTAACAGAGTTATATATTGAATTCCTACTAAGGGTAAAAAGAATTGGGTTGCAAAATCCCTTCTACATTTGTACCACAGGAACCTAGCATAGTAACTGGCACAGAGAAGGTCTCAATATGTATTTAGGGATAAAGTAGGGCATGAGGGAGAATGTGATTGGTTCAGTCTATCAGTCACCGTCCAGTCCAGGAGAGTCCATTGGCTAGGCTGCTAACTCCCACCTGGGCCTTGGCCAGCCCACAGCCTGGCTTTCTATGGGTCAAGCCAGCTGTGGGTAGGGAGGGATCCATGATGCAGAAAATAGCCTCTTTTGCATAAGGAATTCTTTCATTTGAATGTGGGTATAACAGGTTCTCTGAGTCTCACAAAGGGCACAGAATAGCAGCCAGGCACTTAACTTGGCTTGTCTGGGCCATTTGAGTCCCTCCCCTTTGGGCCCTCATTGAAGGATTTGGAGAAGTATTGGGGGATCTCCAGAAAAAGCTGAGAGACTCCCATCCTGCTGAGGGTCTCCCCCCTGAGCTTCTCTTTCAGAACAGAGCCATGACCCGACAAAGGGAGGATTCTGGGAAGTCATGGGAGCCTGAGCAGCTGCCAGAGAATGGCTGACTCTTGAGTGACCTACTGAGGCCTGCTGGTGAGAAACATGCCCCGTGCTGTGGTGAGGCCACCACAGCCACTGCTGGGGATGAGAGCCGGGGAAGCAATAACATTCCCGGTGTCAGCTCGGCCTTGTCCCCAGGCCTTGTTCCCACTGTAAGCTGACACTGGCTGGGAAGGGCCTCTCACCTCCTCCTTAGGGGGTCAGGAGGGCTCTGGGGCAACTTCTATTCTCAGACACCAAGCAGCTGCCTGTGGAGGTTGAAGAGTGTGAGGAAAGCAAACCGAGCTGGGGGTACCTGGCAAGGAGCGCGAGTGCTTTGGTTCCTCCAGGGGACTTGCTTTTGTGAGGTTGGCATTTGAAGTTGATTTTAATCTTGGCCTGTCTACACAGCAGCAGAGTTAACTAGGGTGCAGTGAGTTGTAACTGGAAGGGCACAGGATGAGGATTAGCTCCTTCTCTCTAAGCAGTCAGAGTATGGGGTGGAACTGTTAATACCTGGCCCCAGAATTCTCTTCTGGAGAACTGTCTTGAGACCCTGAGGGCAAAGTTGGTAGGAGACAAAGTGAGAAAGTGAGAACTGATGTCTTTTCATAAAAACAAATAGGGAATTTGGGTGGAGGGAATTTGAAGGAAGAGAGGAAATAGAGGAGGAGAGGACCCCAAATTAGAACTTGATATTTGCATTAGTGGAAATTTTAAGAGCAGGAATATCTAATTTTTGATTGCACATTCGTGTGTGTGTGGTAAACCTTTTAAATAAAGACACACACAAACACACACCTTGTATCAGTGGGTCTTGATGGAGGGAGAAAAGGAAACAAATGTGGAAAAGGTTCTGAATTCTTTGTTTGTATTGGTACAGACAGCCCGCACAAGATTATATTATCCATAAACTAAAATAATTCAGTGGATGCAGGTGATTGAGGCAGGAGTTAATAGGAAGTCCTCAGAAGGGTGGGCAGGAATGAGGATCATCTATTTCATGTAGGCTGGGGTTTCAAACCAATTTTTATTTGACCCTTGAAGAACGGGGGTATTCATTAGGGCTTTTTTTGGTTATAAGTAACAGAAATGGATTCTGGCTAAAAAGTAACTAAAGAACTCTATCAGGCAGATTCTGGATAGCTCACAGAACTGAAGAGAAAGTTGATCAATCAAGTCCCAGTGAACAGGAACTCATGGACACCTCTTCAGGGTGCCCTATGGGGTGAATCAGCCCAGCCTTTTGCCTTGCTAATGAGGCTCCCACCTAGGTCAGCCCTCAGAGAGACAAAGTCCTATGGAAGAGTTTGGGTCACACATGCCACACCCCCACACACTTGGCTGAAGAAACGTGGAGCAGGGGGTGACATCATTGGCCATCTTCTCAGGACCATGTGTGAGAATAAGAAACTTTTTAAAGGAAGTAAAGGGGGCACTTAAGCCAAAACTCAAAGGAAGGGATGCTGGGCAAGCAGAACTAGCAGATGTCCACACTCACAGGTACCTCAGCAGTAAGGTGGTGTTGCTGACACAAAGGTGGGATGGGTAAGAAGACCCCTTCCCCCTGGAGTTTAGAACTGAGCAATGTGACAGTGTGTGGCTAGAAAATGGGGAAGGAAGGAGAGAGGCTGAGAATCCAGTCCCTTATCTTCCAGGGCTAGGCCTTTTCCCTCCACCAAGCCCCCTGGACCCCCCCCCCCCCCCCCCCCCCGCTTCAAGCCCTTGCTTGACCTGTGTCCTCTGCCTGGAATTCCCTCCCCTTTCTTTGCTACCTATGAATTCATTTTGTTCTTTAAGACTCAGAAGTATCATCTGAAAGAAATCTTTTCTAACCTTCCTTGGGATTAGGTGTCTCATCTCTACATATGTTATTATTTCACTTTATTTTTTAAATATGTATTGTTTGGAAAAAATAGTTAACAGAAACACATGGTACAAAGTTCAACTGTGCAAAAAGGTATAAAGTTGGGTTTCCCTTTACCTCTGAGCCCAGTTGGCCCCGTAGAGGACACCATTATTTTCTGTGTTGTCTCCTTCCAGAATACACACACACACACACACACACACACACACACACTCTCTCTCTCTCTCTCTCTCTCTCTCTCTCTCTCTCTACCATCCAGACTCTGAGCCCTCTAAGGGGTAAGGCCTCCTTATTTCCCTCTGGGGCAACTAGGACAGTCTGGGTCCCTGCAGAAGCTCAGCAGCTGACTACTAAGACATATTTTTACAGAAGGGAGAAGTGGAGGGAAGGGGGGAGGATTCTGAGATTACTTGATGCCTCGCTTTGTGATCTATGAGTTGCTTTTAATTTCCTGTGCTCGGCCGCCTGGCAGCCTGATGAAATGAGGCAGATAGCCGGGCTTCAGATCTGGCCCTGCCTGGCCCGGGGCTTGTTTGCTCACTGCAGGGCCATGATCTCCAGACCCTGAAGAGAGAATTGAGTGCACCCCCACTCCCACCCCGATTGTGTGAGGAGGGCACAGAATGAGGCTGCTCAGCCCCGATTCAATTCCCAGGAGGCAGTACAGAATTCACCACTTGGACTTTGGAAGCAGACAGAGTTGGTTTGGGTCCTGGTTCTGTTGCCTTTAGGCTAGTTGCCTCAGCTCTCTGAGCCTCAGTTTCCTCAATCATAAATTGAAGATATTAGTAGGATCAACCTCATTCAGTTCTTATGAGGAGTCAAAGAGAATGAATTCAATGTATGAGACAAGGTGCCTGGAACCTGGCACATACTGAGTTGGTGGCTGGTATCATCATTCTCTCTACTTACTGCATATCACTGGGTTCAACTCTCAGCAAAATGGCCCAGTTGGTGACTTTGTCTTCTGTCTTTTCTTTGAGCACTCTTTCCCTTCCAGGTACTGTGTGGTCTTATCTGTTCTCACCTCTTCTGATACAGACAGTAACTCTTTCTGCTACTACTGCTTTTCCTACCACATCACCACCTCCTGCAGATTCAGTGTTGGCTTTTTACCAAGCCTTGTGCCCTTAATGTGGGGGTGCTAATCTTCATAGCAATCATTTTCCCCACTTCAGGGCTGAGAAAATGGAGTCACAGAAAGTTGAGGTGGTTTCCTCCAGACTGAGTAAATACTTAAAACCAGTAGTCTGATGGTCCTTCATAGTAGGACGGAGAGATTTAATGGCTTGTCTCCATCATTTGGATTACATTTTCAAAGTGGTCTTCAAAGAGAGGGCAGAGCTTAGTCCAAAGGAATGAATTAATAAAGGGCGAAAGTCAAGCTTCTTTGACAGGCTTAGGGAAGAGAGAATTGTGTAGGAGGACAAGGAATGCCTTCCTACTACCCTTAAAATGAAACAGAAGCCATTAACCACTCCCCCTAACATTAAGATCAATCTTGAACATATTTATGAGAGAACAGTGCAAAATCCCTCACTGCTTTTGATAGAATAGGTAACAGAGTGGCCATTCCCTGAGAATGCTATTCCCTGACGCACAAGATTGTTTAACAAATGCAGACTCTTCCCCAGACTCAAGATCTAAAGAAAACCAAAGACCTTGCCCCAACTTCAGTGAAGTTCCACTCTTGAGCAGCCACAGGGCTTGCTACCACCTGCAGGTGTTGCTAGTGGCTTTCTGTCCACCTGGTGTTTGGCAGGTGACAGGGGTTAGGAGAAAGGAAGGAGGGGTCAAGTGAGTAGGGGCTGGACACTGGCCCCAAACATGACATATTTTCTGGCTCCATGGGCTCTTTAGGGGTGACCATTTTCATTCTTTTTCAGAAGGGACACCCAGGAAAGGGAAGTGACCAGGCTTAGGTTCCATAACCATAGTCAGTGACTGACTCATCCAGAATTCATTGCCCTTGAAGAAGTGTATTTGGTGGGAATAATCAGAGTGCAGGATATCACTGTTAATCAAGGGCTTTCACCTTCTTCCTTCCTTGTCCCCTTCCTTCTTCCCCCCCTTTCCTTCTTTGCTTTCCTCTTCACCTCTCTCCCCTCCCCTCACAACCTTGTGTGTTTCCAACATTTTAAAGATGAGTAGAGAGGCCATCACATGCCTGAAGTCACACCAAGGTGAGTGGCAGAGGAGGGATTGAGACTCCAAATACCACCACCCACCTTAGCAGTGGGGCAGTCCTGACTCTGTTACTGATTAGCTCTAAATCCTGGAGCAAGTTTCTTTCTCTCTCTAATCCTCTGCTTACCTGTCTGAAAACAAGACATTAACAGCAGCTACTCAGAGCGTGACTATGAGGACTAACTGAAGAATATAAAGTGTTAATCAGAGTACCTGGTACTTAGCAAGTGCTCAGTGAATGTCACAGGTATGCTGTACATCCCAACAATCCTAAACATTGTTATCATGTAACTGTAGATTGTGTGCACACTAACTAATCTTATGTGTTGGACGAGTTTATATTGTGGTTTGCTGTGTAAAAGTTTTATTTTGCAATGCAAATTAAAATGTGATCTGTTTTTCACTTGGCAAAGATGTTACTAGTCGGTGCTGGTGAGAGTGTGGTGAAATGGGAGATGGTACTCTCATCAGGGCTGCTGTATTCACACAGTGCTGAGGGCACTGTTACACCTCCTGGAGTCCTACAAGGAGGTGAGCCTGGCTCTCATGCACCAATGATGTGATGGAACTTGGTGTCAGATTTGGGAAGGCCAACTTTCCTGTTGTGCATTAGTTAGTCTAGAATGTTCATCTTGAAGTAAAGCAGGATGTGCATAGCCCTAATGTCTACAGAGGACAAGAAGTGACCTGTAGGGATTTGGATAAAGCAGTAAGCATTCTTCAGGGAATGGCATTAAAACAAGGGACAACACTGAAAATGACTCATCCTTGTGTGGTCAAGTGGTAGAGGAAAGGTTCAGACTATTGTTCATTGAAATGGAAGAGTGACCCCTGAAAACTGGAGACCTTAAAAAGCTACCTGCAACCCCACTTGGATGACTCACAGACCTCTCAAGCTTACTGTCCATACCTGTACTCTTGATCCCACACATTGAACCCATTTCAGCTGGCTTCACATGTGCTTAGTCCAAATACCCAGGAGGCATCCCTGATTTCTCCATTTTCCTTATACCCATCCAAGTGATCAGAAAGTCCCATGTTTTCTGCCCCCACCATGTATCCCACATCTGTCCCACTGTCATCTTCCTGTTACTCTTCTCCTTACGTGGACAATTATACACCTCTCTTCTTGTTTCTACTCTTCGGATCTATTCTCCACACAGCAAGAAATGACTTTAGGGATTTAGGCAAAGACCTGAAGAGGGCCTTTTAAAATATAAATCAGGTCATGTCACTTTCTTGTTTAAAATCCTCATCAGTAAGCTGGGGATGATGAACACGCCTTCCTCTTAAGTTTGATGTGGGCAATAAAGGTGAAACTTTACCTTAAAGTGTTAGTACAAGTGACTACTTAGGGACAGTAGCACTTCTTATGGGGGACATGATGGTCCTTGTCCTCGTGGACCAAATTCCTTTGATATTCCATTGGTACTAAATAGGAGACAAGAAACCTTTCCTCATTTGCTCACTAGTCACCTGTCCTTATTAGCTCTGTAGTCTTGGATTAGCATCCTCTGAGCCCCAGTTTTGTCACCAGTGAAATGGGAGTAATAATAGTACCTGCCTCATAAGGTTGTTCTAGGTATTAATTAAGATAGTGCACAAAGCAGTTGGCATGATGCTGGTCACATAGTAAGTGCTGAATAAATGGCGGCTATGAGCTCCTGTTGTAATTGTTACATCTTGCTGCCTTTCTTGGAGATGGCCAGCTTTCACCAACCACCACTTATGGTGCCCCCTACTGGCCTGATTGTTGCAGTTTGCCTACCTCTGGGGTAAGGGCTAGACTCCAATACCCTCTATCCAGCAAATAAAATGAAGATGGACATACTGGGAGCATTTCCTCTTGCACCTGCCTTGGCTTCTTGCTATTTTGGGGCTGTATGCCATGTGGCTTTTGTAGATGAGGCCATTGCAACAGCAGGACTGGAGCTCCACGAGGGTGACTGGCTGTATGTAGGCTCCGCACCCCACTGTTGACTTTGGCATTCGGGACTTTGCAGCAGAGCTGCCATGGTTGCATTCTTCAGAGCAACAAAGGGAAAACAGTGACACTCTTGCCAAGTTCCTGGAGCTCCAAGGGAAAGAAATAGAAACAAGTAACATGAGTAACAACACAAAAATGAGATTGGAGGTGTGTTGGAATGAGCTGAAGGCCTTAGGGGCATGCTTCGGCTGTTTCTGTTTGGCTACCCAGGTTTTTTAAAAAAAATCATTCTGGGAGGTAGAATTTCATGTTGGAGGGGTGGAGACAAGAGTCCTGATGACAGGGCACCTGGGGCGAGGGGGTAGATTGTGGGAAGACTAAAAAGACCATATAGTGATGTCTATGGCAGACTAACAATTTTCCTCCATGATGTGTAATGTAACCCTCTCTCCATCCCCCAATTCAGCTTGCAATCATACCTGCATTCTTCTCCAATGTATGGGGAATTGGGTTTGCTCTGGGGAGTATGGCAGAGCACCGAGTGGAAACTCAAGGTCGGCATTTTGTGAGAGTAGAGGCGGTCATAGGGAACCCTGCATATATTGATCACCATTGTATACAGATGCAGTAAACTGCTTTCTTACATAGCTCTTACCCTCCACCTGAAATAAAAAACAAACAAACAAATCAAAAAAATGTGATATACAGAAAGCACTGATTACTGCATTAGTGTGAATTCCAGAAAAATGGGTTAGCATAACCCTTTCCTCCTCTCCTGTTTACCCCTTGGAAAGAGAAGCCAATTGTAAAACTAAAGTGAAGTTGAGGGAGATTATATGGGATCTTTTGATATGGGGAGGAGAGAAAGAAAGTACTCCTTAAGACTAGAGAGAGGCCCAAGAAACTGTTGATCCTCAAGACTGGTGCTCCTTTTATCTGTTGCTGGTTAAAGAAATGTCCCCAAAACTTGGTGGCTTAGAACTACATTTATTTTGCTCATGAATTGGCAGTTTGGCTAGGATTCAGCAGAAACAGCATCTCTCTCTCTCTCTCTCTTTCCACTCAGTTGGGGCGGCTGGAAGGTTGAGGCTGGAATCCTTTCACGGTTTGTTCACTTAGGGGCCTTAACTGGGGCTGCCAGCCAGAACACCTACACTTCTTCATGCGGCCTGGGCTTCCTCCTCACCACCTGTGGCTGGGATCCAGGAGTGAGCATCTTGGAGGAGAGAGCTGGCAGAATTCAACATATGAATTTTGTGGGGGTGGAGTATGGGAGGAAACAAAATTCAGCTCATAACACCAAGGCTAATAACCCACATTCAAAGAGAGGGGAATTAGACTCCACCTTTTGATGGGAGAAATGTTAAAGAATTTGCAGATATGTTTTTAAAACCACCACAACTGGGTAAATGTCAGGGATTTTGGCAGGTCCTACAGTTGGTGGGGCCCTAGGCTCCACCTCCACCTCTCAAAAGGTTGTGGAATTCCAGAGAACAGCTGGATGATGGCTTTCAGAACAGACCCAGTGCCCACAGGTGTGAGCAGCCTGGCGGCACCGCCCGTCAGCCAAAGGGCTATGGGTTTCTACATCTATACTTCAGCAGTGAGGTGACACAAGACTGTTCTGTTTCCCAACCTCCAAATGTGATCCTGGATTCCTGTGTGAACTTAGAGAGTGGAAGGACTCTCAGAATCACGACTCAGATTGAATTTGCCACCAACAAGGGATTAAGAGTTGGATTTAATTTGACTTGCAGTAATGTGATGTTCCTGCTAACTGAGCTGTGAATCAAAATTCACACTCCTTTTTTGGGGTATGGGTTACAGTGGGGTATGAATTACATCAGCTTCTCACTTTAGGTAACTGCTGCTCCCCCTCCATCCACCCAAACAGTACAGTAGAAGAGTTCCCAACTCACTGTCTCCATCTGATGTGTTCCAAACAGCTGCAGGGCAACTGGTACATTTCCCCCGGAGGGCTACCACCAGGGGCGGGGTTAAAACCTAAATTCAAATGGCATTTTTAGAGTCAGGGTGGGTTAGGAAGTGGAGGACAGTTAGAAGCTGACTCCAGGGCAGAGCCCTGGACAGAGTGGGTGTGCCCATGCACCGTCCGCTTCCTATCTACCCTGCCTACCAGCTTCCCTTCCCACACAGCCTGACTGTTTTCTACCTCCCCTTACATTTCTTGAAATGCCACCAATAAGAGATTCAATTAAGTTGAAATAATCCTCTAGAAGGCTTACCGGGTAATCAGTTGGTTCATTAATTTTGTAACATGATGTTTTGGTTGAATCAGGGACTCATTACTTACTCCTCCATTAGTACAAAGGGGCTTTGGTTTCTCCGGGGTTGAGATAGCCGAGCTATTTGCACCTAGACAGTTGGGAGCACAGTAGCTCCCTGGGAGGAAACAGACAAAAACTCCAGCTTAATTTCTTGGAGGCTCAGAGTTATGAAATTTGTTGATGGCCTATAGTGATCTCATCATGGTCAAATTATAGAAAGTGTTATGAGGCCTCAGAAAGAGAATTCTTTGTGAGGGTAAGGGAGATCAGACTGATGGGCTGTCTTTTGCAACAAAAGTGAGACATGAAAGGAATGTTGTTCCAGATCTATGAGAGAAGCGAACCCAGCACCATTCTCAGAGTGTATAGCAGGTGGATAACCCAACCTAACTTCCAAACACCCTTGTTTCAGCCTCATGTCAGCTCCAAGTCTCTGGCTTTAGAAAGGACAAACTGAGCCAGCAAATGCCATCTGAAGTGGATGACTTCATTGCCTATTCTTCCCCCATCACATCGGTCACCATAAAGCAAAAATTTAATAACTTCAATTACATAAAAATGTAAATGTCTTTATGGAAGCAAATCATGATGTTAACAAACAAGTGATAAAATGGTATACACCATTTTCAACACATACAATGAACAAAAAGATAATTTCCTTATTTTATAAAGAATTCACACAAAGCAACAAAAATAAATATGAACAAACCAACCGAGAAATGGGCAAAGGATATGAAAGGCAGGTCACAGAAAAACAAATGCAAATAGGCAATAATGTATGAAAAGATGTTCAGCTTTCTTTCTTCTAATTAAAGACATGTAAACCTAAATAGCAATGAGATGCCATTTTCACCTATCAGATTGCCAAATTTCTACAAATTTTGGTAATATTCAGTGTTATTGAATGAATAAGGAAACAGAGACTCTCATTCACAGTCAATGAACATATTACTAAATGTATATTTTTGTTGGGCATTTTGGCAATATCAATCATAATTATAAATGCATATACCCTTTGAACCATGGACAAGAGTTTAATCCACATATGCATTCACAAAACTACACCAGAATGTTTATTGCAACATTGTTTGTAAAAGGGAAAAATGGGAAAAGGCCATAAATAGGGTTGATTATTCCAATTATGGCATGTCCATATGATGGAATATACTATGTGGCCATGAAAAAGAATATGCTAGCCTATTTCCAAGTTATTAAAGGAGAAAAGCGAAGTGCAGAACAGTGTGCACCAAATGGTCCCATAAGTGTGAATAAAAAAGAATACATATGCTAATGTATGCATAAAAATTTCTAGAAAGGTTCACACACAAAAATTTTGGGAATTGAGGTAGTCAAGAGGGAGAGAAAGGAATTTTACTTTTTAATTAAGGATTTTTAAAAATATGTTTTTATTGATTTTAGAGAGAGAGAGAGAGAGAGAGAGAAACATCAATCGGCTGTCTCCTGCATACCCCTCTACCAGGGATTGAGCCCACAACCCAGGGATGTGCCCTGACCTGGACCAGGAATTGAACCAGCAACCTCTCAGTGCATAGGATGATGCTCAACCAACTGAGCCACACTGGCCAGGGGTACTTTAAAAATATATATATACTCTATTGTATTTATTAAAAACCATTTGCGTGTGTTCCTTTTATTTAAAAAAGAAAGTTACAGGAATACCCCTATAATATAATGGCCTATTACATATATATGTTCCATATGAGCCTACACTTACTAGTTAGGGTGCTGACCAGCAGAAGACATCCCTGTGTGCGACAGATGACATGTGGTAATGCCAGCCTGATTCACGACATCACATGAGATACTGGAGGCAGGCGTGGGAAGCTGAGGTCCTCTATGAACAAAGTGGAACTAAAATAGTGAAATATGAGTTAGTGTTAAAACTCCTCTGTACTTATAGACTACTGGGATCCAGAAAAACATGGATCACAGGAATATATACTTTCCCTTCAGTCACCCAGCTTCCAGCCAGTTCTGGTTAAAGTTTTAGGTAGGATTGCAGTCTTGGGAAGAAGTTAAATGTGTTATCTGTTATTGAATGAAAACAAGGTTTTGCAGGTATCTGTTCTTAAGCTCAGAACCCCAAGGATAAAAGAGCAATCATTAGCCCTGGCTGGTTTGGCTCAGCAGTTAGAGCATCGGCCCAAGGACCAAGGAGGCGTGGGTTTGATTCCGGTCAAGAGCATGTACCTTGGTTGTGGTTTGGTCCCCAGCCCTGGTCAGGGTCGTGTGGGAGGCAGCCAATCGATGTGTGTCCCTCGCATTGATGTTTCTCTCTCTCTCCCTCTCCCTCCCACTCTATCTGAAGATAAAATGGAAAAATATCCTTGGGTGAGGATTTAAAAAAAAAAAAGAGTAATCATTCAACTTTATATACATCCTTGATTTAGTTTCCAAGTAGCAGTGCTGGCCTATGCAGGGACAAGATAGAAGTCTTGCGGTGTGATTCTGCATCCGAGCAGAATGAGGGTATGAGGGTGCATGGCATCAGACCAACGAATACCAGTAAGAAAAGTGTAACCCTATCATGTTGGCGTTCCATATCTTCCAGTCTTGGAGGCAAAGTGTGTGGCCAAAGACGGTGCAATAGTTTCTAATGAACTCAGGTGTTTTTGTCATTGTTTTTTTAAACCTCCAGTTCTCATTCATTGTGAAAATAATACAGTTTATAACAATAGTTCTTGAACTTTAGCAGGCATCAAAATCCCCTGGAAAACATCTTAAAAGAGATTACTGGGCCCCATCCCCAGAGTATCTGATGCAGTAGGTCTGAGTGGGGCCAGAGAATTTGCATTTCTAGCAAATTCCTAAGTGATGCTGATGTTGTTGGTCTTGGGGTCACACTTGAGAACCACTGGTTTATAAGGAAACTGTATTCCTCTTTTTTTCTCTCCCATCAACAACCCTCCCATCCTTTAGTTGTTCTCATGATCGCTCCTTAAACTTCACCTAGAAATCCATCTTCTTTTCTGCTGTACTCTTTTCCTCTTCCCTTTTCCTGTCACGTGCACATGCCAGAAAACCCATCTGACAGTGGCAGAAGCCTCTTGAAAGGGTGTGGAGAGGGAAAAACTAAGCAGGCAAAGTGAGAATCCTCTTTCACAGATAGAGAGAGGACTGGGAACACTCGTGTGTTAACTTTCAACTTCTCATCAGACAAGTGGACATTCATCTTCTACCAGGGACTGGGCATACCAGCAGCACACAGCAGGGGGTAGCTTTGGTCTCTGGATCTGCCCTGTGGCTGCCTAAGGATGGGGTCCTTGTGGCCTCCTTCCCAGAAGGGAAATTTTGGCAAGCGTAGAGGAAAGTGATCCAGGATGTTTGTTTTTAGAAGCTCACTCAGTGGGGCCTGGGCTCCCTTCAGAGCCCTGTTAGCAACTCTTTCCTGCTTCTCATTCTCCCACTTCTAGAACCTCTCTTCTGCTTCCTCAGCCAGATGGGCTCCAGGGGGCTACGTTCTCTGCAGGTGTCAGGCCACACTCACAGGGATTACCCCAAAGGGTCCAGGGCCCCTGGGGAAATAGGAATTGGATCATTCTTTTGTTGGAAGATGGTAGAACATTTCTTCTTCTCCCAATTTTCTTAGTTGAGAGGGAAGGAAGGGAGGGAGGGAGGGAGGAAGGAAGGAAGAAAGAAAGGAAGGAAGAAAAGAAAGAAGGAAGGAAGGAAGGAAGGAAGGAAGGAAGGAAGGAAGGAAGGAAGGAGGGAAGGAGGGAAGGAAGGAAGAAAGGAAGAAAGGAAGGAAGGAGACGCAGGGAAAGAATCTGCTTTAGTGTTTACTTAGGTGGTACAGGCTGAACAAATGCTGCTCAAAAAGCCATTCTTCCTCCTCCTCTGGGTGACGTTAATCTCCTAAGCAGAGGTGCGTATTTTTCTAGAAGGAAGGGGAGACTCTGTCCTGCATTCAATGTGTGATCTTAAAGAGAGAGGAGTGCTTCCCAAACTTTGTGATATATAGGAACCCCTGGGGGTCTTGGTCAAACACAGATTCTAATGCAGGCAGTCTGGTGGGGCCTGAGGCTCTGCATTTCTAGCAAGCTCCCAGGTGATGCCGATGACGCTGGTCCACACTTTGTATAGCAAGGTTGTAGAGTACTTAGAACTAGAACAATCTTAGAGGTAAATTTGAATCCAACCCTTTTGCAAATAAGACAACTGGAGTCCTGAGAGGTTGGGTAACTTCCCCACAGCCACACATCTGGCAGAGCTGGGTCCAGAACTGGGTCCACATGCTCTCAGTTCATGTTCCTTCTGCCTCCCCAGGAAGGAAGCAAGGCAAGAATATAAAGCAGGTGCTGGACACACTACAATGTGAACATTTAAAAGGATGATCTGGACCTGGGGAAGCCAGTATTGAAGTCCACCTGCCAGTGGGCCCCAAGCCTGTACTGTGAACCTCCACTAGGGAGCTGGTTGCTACTGATCAGTCACAGATTTGAGAAAAGTGAAAATGCCAGTGTTCTCCTGAGTCCTAGTTGAGCCTGGTAATTTAGGGTGGTTGTCAAGTTAGGATCTTAAGTGGGCACCTTTATGGCCATCAGGTGGCTCCTGGGAAGACAGAATTGCCTGGAATAATGGGGCCAGGATATGGCAGCTGGGATCCTTGCCAGGACAAACCCTCAGGGGAAATCTAAGAACAGCTGGTTGGTATATTGGAACCCAGTGGATATTCGATTTCTGAGAGCCCTTATACTTCTAGGCCCTCTCGGTTTTTATATTGGTACTCCTCCTCATTGTTTTGAAGGTAACATTTTGTCCAAGACAGCTGGGAATCTTGAAATTGGAGGTAAAACTTTCCAGAATGAAATACACTTGTTCTGTAGTGTTGATCAGGCCAAACCACTGTGGTGAGCTGGGTAACTACAGGAAGGCACCCTGGATTGGAAGTTTAAAGACACACATTTCAGGTCTGGTTCTTTTGTTTATTAGCCCTTTAGAGGGTTTCTAGGGAAATAGTGCCATTCATTCATTCACTCACTCATTATTCATTCAGTCAATCCACAAACATTTATTAAGCACCAACTTGTGTGCCAGAATTCAAAGACATAAAAAATCCTCTGTGTTCTCAATGGATTCACGATCTAATATGGGAGATGGATAAACCAACTATTACTTACAGCTATGAGAGGTACAGAAAACACAGTGATTGGAGTATAAAAAAGAAACAGCAATGTCATATTGGTTGGTGGGAGAAGGCTTCCTGGAAGAGTTGATAGTTGAATTGAGTCTTAAGGGAGGAGTGGTAGGGGTGGGGGCACAGAAAAAACTTCTTGGTATAGAGAACAGCATGCCCATGGCTCAGGCCTTGCAACTGCACAAATCACTTAGAGGACTGCAAATAGTAAAGTGCAGCTGGACTACAGGGTTTGTGGTAGTGTGATGTTGATGGAGTCAGGTCACCATCCTCCAAGAGGTTTCCACCCTCCGAGCATGGGCCCTTCTCTTACTCTCACACCTCCTATGCCATCCTCTTCCCCTCCCCCAGTACCTCAGCCAGCAGCTTGGATGGACAAGCTAATATTTATAACTTCATGATTAGAAAAGAAAGGGTCTTCTTCCAATTTTAAGAATTAGCGCCTCTAAGACAGAATAATCTGCCTATATATGCTCCAATAAAAAACTTTCCCTTCTCAAAAAATTTCCACCCCCAAAATGGCAGCTTTGGTAACTTATCAACTGGCTTAGTCCTCTGTTGGGAACAGCATGAAAGCTCAGGCATGGAACACCTTGGCTTGTAAGTTTCAGGCATTCACAGCTTGTAAACGATCTCCCACAGTCCTCAATTAGATTGCCAAGGACATTTTTTGAAAAGACAATATAGTCTAGAGACAGAACCAAATCATTAGTTGATTGTTCTTTCCATTGTTTCACCATTTCCCCATCCAGGACCCCAATTTTTTTTAATTTAAATTATTTTACATAGCTTTTATTTTTACTTATTTATTGATTTTTAGAGAGAGAGGAGGGGAGAGGGAGAGAGAGAAACATCAATGAGAGAGAACATTGGTTGGCTGCCTCCTACATGCCCCCTATCGGGAATTTGGCCCACAACCTGGGCATGTGCCCTGACCAGGAATCGGACCGGTGACCTCTTGGTGCATGGGTCAACGCTCAGCCACTGAGCCACAAGGCTGGGCCAGGCCCCAAATTTTAACAAGAACAGTCCTATCCCTCTCCCTTCTTTCCCACCCCCAAATAACACACCACTAATTGATAAAAACTACGCACATGCTGTGCTGTAAAAATACAGTTAACACTAATGGGAAGAGGACTGTGGGTTGTGGAGGTGCTCTTTGAAGATCTACAGTATCTTTTTGCTCTCGGACACACCCAGTCTGCAAGTTTTGTCCTCATAGAAGGCCCTGTGCTTTTCTCAGCAAAGTGAAGAATGAGTTGCCTTGAAACATTTATCCTCCTTCCCCTCCACTTGCATGTGTGTGCAAACTACACAGCATGGGGTGGCTTTAAAGCACATGGGCTGCTGTAGGGCACAGAACTATGCTGGCTTTTCAAAGGACAACTTCTCAAACCACCTCTATGGTATTAAGACAAATAGATGCCTTCCTCTCCCCACCTGAAACCCACAGTCATATGTCACAAGGTCTGGTACTCAGGAGAGTTCATTCTTGTCATCTTTTTTGTCATCATCCCCCAAGTGGCAGGAATGCCATGTCTAGTTTCAATTAGACAAAATTCTGAAGAGAAATTTGATGTAATTGGTTATAACAATAATTATAATAATTATAATCATCACCATAATAACTACATTCATTAAGCCTATTGCTGTTATTTAATCCTCACAGCAAATCTATGAGGTAGCTACTGATATTATACCTGATGTACTGTTGTGGAATTTGAGGCTTAGAGAGGATGAGTAACTCAAACCCATGCAGCTGAGATTCTGAGACGACCATGCTCTCAACCCCATCAGGTCCAGAGCACTCTTTCATAACAGATATTTTAATCCCCCTTTATTAGTGTGAAATGAAGTTCAAACATAACATCCACTTGGATACATATCTCTAAAAGACCACATAATGCCCACCTATAATGTAAATAAAAAATAAAAGGAAAATAATTTATAATAAAACAATATGTATTTCAATATGGAAATGCTCAGACCTGACTATTCTAGAAGCATTATGAAATAGTTGATGATTGTACTTATAAGTAGAATTACCTTGAATGCAACCGTTGCTAAGTTCTTGGGGATATTAGTGGTGAGCAAAGACAGACATAATCATTACTCTCATGAGCTTTTATAGTCCAGTGGCAGGAAAAAAATATTACTTAGCCACACAAGTACTAATGTAAACAAAAGGGCTGTTCAGGGAGGTGGTTGGTGCTGTAAGAGCATAGAAACAGGGAACAAAGTCACAACCAAGAAAATCAGGGAAGATTTACCTGGTAAATCAATACTGAAGCTGAAATCTGAAGAACAGTTAACTCAGTGGAGTTATTTTAATTGTCTGTATGCCTAGCATATGGTAGATCTTCAACTAATATTTGTTGAATGAATGAATGAATGAATGAATGAATGAATGAATGAATGATAGGCTTGTGCAAAGACCCTGTGGCAGGACAGCCAGTGTGGCTAGAGAGTGGAGAGGGTGAATGATTATGGTATGAGAGAAGGCTAGAAGAGAACAGACCATTGTAGACCCTTGAAATTGTGTTGAGGATTTGGGTCTTTAGCCCAAGAGCAATGAGTTCTAAGTCAGGAAGAGTTAGTTTAATAAAATTTGGGCTTTAAGAAGGTCTCTCTGACTGTAATTTGGAGAAGCAAATGGTTGAGAAGGGTAGGTGGTACCTGAGAGGAATAGGGAAGGAAGAAAAGGGTAAGGATGGTTAGGATGCTATGCAGTAGTCCAGGGAACTGGTAGCAGCACTGTGACCAAGTGATGGGTGTAGAGTTAGAGAAAACTCAGGAGTTCTGTTAAGACTCGAGAAAGAAAATGGCTCTGAATTGTGTCCAGCTCCTCTTCTGTCAGCTTCCACTGCCCTGGGAGCCTGTGGAAAATAGAGGTAGTGTAGACCGACCAGAAGGGGTCTGAGTCCTGGAAGACAACTGTGGCAGGCACTCTCAAGGGAAACCACAGGTGAGGCAATCACAACTTGCTTTCACTCCTCAGAGCTACAGTTCAGGCTCTGAAGAGGAATACTGATTTCTGTAGCTGAGAACATAATTTGAGCACTTGTACCACTCTTACCCTGGGGAGAAGAGAGACCATGGGTCTGGAATCAATGGTGGTAAATGGGATGGAGAAGAGGAGAGGAGAGGGAAAGGGAAGAGAGAGGAGGGGAGGAGAGGGGAGGGCAGGGGAGGAGAAGGGAAGAGAGGGGAAGAGAGGAGAGTTTTTTATTCAAGCCTTTGCTGTTCTAAGGTGTTGCATGAGTCACAAAAACAAGGGCCATACTTCTAGAACTCTTCATCAGTGGCCTTGCGAATGTGTTGCTTTTAACTTTTTTATTATGGAAACTTTCAAACTTATTTAAAAGTAGAATAGTGTTTTTAATTCCACCATCAGCTCCAACAATGATCAGCTCATGGACAATATTGTCTTGTCTATATCTCCAACCTTTCTTCCTGCATCATTTTGAAGCAAATCCTAGAAATCATATCATTTCATCTGCGAATATCTTGGTATAATTCTCTAAAAGATAGGGGCTCCTTGCCCTGGCTGGTTTGGCTCAGCGGTTAGAGTGTCGGACTGCGATCCAGAGAGACCCGGGTTCGGTTCCCGCTAAGGGCATGTACCTCGGCTGCAGTTTGTCCCCGGCCCTGGTTGGTTGTGCGGGTGGCAGCCACTCGATGTGTCCCTTTCACGTCGATGTTTCTCTCTCTTCCCCTCTCTAGCTCCCACTCTATCTGAACAAAAAGTGGAAAAATGTCCTCGGGTGAGGATAAAAACAAAAAAAAAGATAGGGGCTCCTTAATTTTAAAAAATGCAATTACTAAAAACAATTAGTTTTTTTTCCGTTTCATTTGTCCTTAGGATGTGCCGCCAAATAACTGCTTTAAAGTCTCTTTGAATAGTTCTTCTCCATGTGGTTATGCCAATGACTGGTTACACATTTGAGTTCCTTTGCTTCATCTTACCTAGACTTTTTAGGGAGTGCTTTTTAAAACAAGATATATTAAAAGAAGCTCTTGCTACTTCCACCCAATCCCCTTCCTCCCCTATAAGTAACAGCTTAAAATTTTATGATTTATCTTTCTATTGCATAGATAGAGATTAGATGATCTAGCTATAGATAAATAAGGTTTTGTGTGTCTAAGTTGCACCTACCACCTCCACTTTCATGGATAAATGGTAGTATATTATATACATTATTTACCATATAACCATTTTGCTTTTTCTACTTAACAGTATATCCTGGGTCACAAAAAACTGGGTTCAAATTCTACCTGTGCCACTTATGTGGCCTTGGACATGTCTCTTAAACTCTCTGAGCCTCAGTTTCCTCATATGTAATATGTTTCCTCAGAGCAATACTACCCACCTCCTAAGGTTGTGACTAGTGTGTGTGCACTAGCATGGTGGGTGGCACATAGTAGGCACTCAATGCATAGTAGCTCTAATGGTTCTATAGATGTTATATATAGTAATTTTTATGTACCCCCCACTTGATGAGACCCTTGTCAATCCCCATCAATATCCCACAGTGGGCTTAAGAGGGGTGGGTGGGCAAGCTGCTGAATAAAGACTCAAAGAATTAGAAAGCTAATACTAGCAAGATCCCTGAGAGACCTCAGCATATATCCTGTTTATTTTATGGGGAAAAACAGAGACCTAGACAGATTAAGGGATTTGCCCAAGGCCATAAACCAGGATGGGAAAAGGGTGCTGGTGATGCCCAGTCCAATTCTTTATTTCTAGGTAACTTTTTTTTTCTTTAAAAAAAGTTCTTTTGCATTTGATAGGCATTTCTCTGAACATTCCTGTGTTCTCTCTGTAAAAGGAGAAACCGGATGGAAGGGATGGGTCAGGGAAACTATGCCTTGAAGAAGAGTTTCTTCCCTCCCTTGGTATGTAAACATAGTAACAAGGACTGGGGCTGATCCCTATCACTGACCAGCTGGCTCAGGAATATATCCAGTTGGGGATTGTGAGGATGATAAGGAAGTTCAAGGAACAGTCCCTTGCCCTCAGGGGGCTTTAAAACAACTTCAAGCTTATTTAAAAACCAAACATGGCTGTAAAAATGTGTGTCAGTGCTTAAAATAATAATGCATTTTAATTGCATTATGTTCTTTTCGGTTACAACAACACTTGGAGATGGTTACTACTATAACTATTATTCTTTTTTATATATAAGGATACTAAGGTTTAAGTAGGTTTTATGACTTCCTCAAAGTTACACAGCTAGTGAGCAGAAAAGTGGTCTGTGACTTTAATTCCCATGCTCTTAATCAGATGTTCACAAGGCTATGGTGCATTCTACTCTAACCTGATACTGGACTCATTTGTTTGGGGCAGAGAGAAGAAAAAAACAGAAAGGGTATTTCAGAACAATTTGCAGTCACCTGATATTTAATTAATAGATTAGCTCAGCCATTCATTCATTCATTCATTGCTTCCTAAGTGCCTGAAGAATCTAGACTGCCTGGGTTTGAATCCTGGCTCTACAACTTACTAGGTGAGCAGGTGACATACCTTCTCTGTGCCTCAATTTCCTCGTCAGTATAATGGGTATAATAGGACCTACTTCATGGTTTGTTGTGAGATTTAAATGAGGGAATTTGTAAAAACACTTGGAACTGTGTCTGGCCCGTGATAAGAGCCTATTTTGTCAGCTGTGTTGCTATGGCTGCTGAACAATGTGTTCAGTGATCTGTGTTTTGGCAGAAAGAATCAAGAGTCCTGGGTTCTGGTTTAGCTCTGCCACCAATGAGCCATGTAATAATGGGCAGGTTATCAGTCACTTGAACCTCAATTTTCTCACCTGTAAAAGAAAGGGCTTGACCTCCTATAAAGTCTTTCTACTTTCAAGTGTCAATATTTTGAGGGGTCTGCCCTCTCTCCTCATCACAAATATGGAAACCAATTTTAGTAGAATAATTTTGATAGCTGCAAGCTCATTTAAATAACTATTCTATTTCATTCTTAACAGATCAGGAAAGGGAGGCTGATGCCTTTTCTACATGTGTTTCTCAAAGTGTGGTTCTTAGAACCACCTGGGCTGGTAGAAAAAGAGATGCCTGGGCCCCAGCCCAGACTCACTGAGTCAGGGCCTCTGGAGGTGGGGCCTGGATAATGCCCTATAATGATCCCAGGTGATTACTGTGACAACTCATGTTTGAGAACCACTGGAGAAGAGAGAAAAAGAACGCCAGTGTTGAGTCAGATTCTCAAACTTGAACATACATATAAGTCAGTTAAGGATTCAGGTTTGAAGTGTGGCTTGAGAACCTGCATTTCTAATGAATTTCCAGGGGATGCTGAAGCTGCTGGTCCACGGGCCATACTTTGAGAAGATAGGCTTCCTAGCTTCACTTATGAGCTGCATGACCTTGGGAAAAGTCCCTAATTTCTCTCAGCCGCAGGTTCTTTATCTATAAAGAAGGAGAAAGTAGTGCCTACATCATAGGATTGTTAGTTGGATTAAACCAAATAATGTACGTAAAGCTGCTTGCCTAGCATGTAGCATGTCAGCAGTTGTAAAAGATACTCTGAGTATCTACAACCGTAACCAAAGTTCCATTGAGTCATACTCTCAGGAGCTGGGATGCTGGGAATGTGCAGTTTTAACTAAGATCTGTAGGTGACTCTTAATGCACAAGAGAGTTGATAACCCTGCACCCTGTCTCCATCAAGGACAGAAAAATACCCAACCTCATTCAAGTTCTCCAAATCCCACAAGCATCTGAAAGTCATGTGGTGATGCCTTCAATAAAACTGTTGCTCCCCAAACAGCACAGGTAATGAGAGTTGTGTGAGGCAGCTTTCACTGCTCTCTCAGCAATTCAGTATCGGAAGACTCTTGTTTTTCTGCAGGGTGTCAGAAATGCTCTCAAATCATCGCATACGTGAGCATGACAGTCTCACTCAACTATCAGGGTACTCATGCCAAGAGATAAATAGGAAGGGGTGCCTGGGATGGAAAGCTTAGTCAGGCTTAAAGCTCTTGAAGGTGACTGAAGGTTCCTGTGGGAGAGAAACCATTTGCACAATAAACCATTTCTCTTTCCATGTGGGGCCTCTGGCTATAACCTGACCTGGATTTAGAATCTGAAGTTTTCACTTATAGAGTTTGGGGAATGCAATTCAACAAATCTTTACTGAGCATCCATCATGACAGGCACTGTGCTAGGTACAGAGAAACAAGAATAGCAAGACAGGTAACATTCCTGGGAAAGGTGGCAGCAGGTAATAAGTACACAAACTAACAAATGAACAAAAAAGACAGTTTTAGATTCTGATGAGGGCTAGGAAGGAAATAAGCAGAGAAATATAATAAAAAGAGACAGAGTGAGACTTTGTTTTAAAGAGGGTCAGGGAAGGCTTTCTTTGAGGAGGTGATAATTTAAGGAAGGTTCAAAGCATGCTCATGAATTGGCCTTTCATAGAGGAGAAAGAGGAAGGGCATTCCAGGAAGAAAGAACAGCATGAGTTAGGTAGAGAGCTTGGCTTGTTGGAATAACTGGAAGAAAACCAACATGGCTGGGGGGAGAGAGAGAGAGAGAGAGAGAGAGAGAGAGAGAGAGAGAATAGTGGGGAGATGACCCCAAGTGAAGCTGAAGAGATGACTAATAATAGATAACATTTTTTGAGGACTTACAGTGTACCAGGCACTGTTCTAAGAGCTTTACCTGTAATAGTTTCTTTAATGTTCATCACAACCACTCTTATCATATCCATCTTACAGATAATGAAATTGAGGCACAGAGTGACCTGCTGTAATTTTTTCTATTCCAAAGTTTCTGGAAGTCTTATCTGAGCCCTGATGGAAGCAGTGAGTGAAATAATGCATGGAGAGTGATCAGCATAGTGCCCAGCACATAGCAAGGGCTTTGCAAATGTAGTTTTCATCATTCTTTCTCCATATTGGACCTTGGGGTCTCCACTGGGGAGACCTGAAGGGCCATGACTAGGGTGACCATGTAATTATCATCCAAACTGAGACAATTTTGAGAATATAAGAAAGTACTATTTTTAATTAAACAACAATAATGTGCATAAACTGGGACTGTCCCTGGCAAGCCAGGATGTGTGGTTTCTGTAACCACACAGCCCAGATCCTATTGTCTAAGAATTCACTGACAAATTGGGGCACTATTAACAAACCCCATTGCCCCCACATTTCATGGGATTCTAAGCCTCTCTGAGGCCTAGATAATAATCCACCTATTTAAGATTTCTTTTTTAATGAAGTCAAAGTTTCACATAACAAAAGACTTTAGTTTGAACATGTGGTTTCATTATAATAAATTTTTTATTTTCAAAAGCTGTAACAAGACATGGGGACACCATTCTGTCTGATGTAACAGTGAAATTCCTCTCCCATGTAGGTAGAAAACCCAGTTCATTCTAAATTACAATGTTATAAGGAGAAGAAAGCCAATTAATTTCAGACTCCACTAACCTGGGATTTGTATTAACTTGGGCAGAGGCTGAGACTGATATTCCCTCCTGCTTTAGCTGTTGGTAAATGAATTTGTAAAAATTTATTTTTTAATGTGCATGAAGAGGGGCCGGATATGGGGTTTCAAGGAAGTAAAACTACATGATAGTAATAGCTGATGCATTTTGAGTGCTTACTATGTCTCAGGTACTGGGGCTAAGCTTTCATGTGTATTAATGTATCTAATTCTCACCTCAGCCCTCTGAAGTAGGGACATGAAGAGGAAATTGAAGCCTAGAGAGGGTTTTCTTAATTTTGCACAGTTGGTAAGCAAAGGATGAAGCCAAAAAACAAATTCCTATTCTCCAATATCTCTCCAGAAAACAAAATATTTTTACTTACAGATAATTGATAGGAGAGGTTATCCAGGGATACAGAAGAAATAAAACAACATGCAGCTGAAATTTCTCCTTCACTGTGAAGCCCACAGCAACTTGTTCATATAGCTTCTATTCTAATTATAAAGTTTCATTTTTGTCTTCCCTCTAGGCTTGAGTAACTGGTAGATATATGCAGATCTATCATAGTTTGCTGTCTAGCACATTACCTGGGACTCATATCAGTGTTCATCACTTTATTGAATGACTTAAGAAATATTTATTGTCGGCCCTCTGTATGTCAGGTGCACTGTTAATGTGGAAATGAGTATGAAGAAGACCCCCCTGACTTGTCCTCATTGAACTTACTACTCCCACTGACATCCCTTATGCATCACTGTTCAGTGGATAATCACAGGAAGGACAAACTGAGCCACCATGTTGGAGGAGACTTAAATGTCCTCTAATTTGCCCCTTAGTCTTAGACAGGACAGAGCCTTTAGGTTGAGAATAAGAGGGAAAGGTGGACTGTCAAGCAGGCAGGCAAACATAGTGTGATTTTTCTCAAACCCTAGGATATATACAAATCATCTGAGGTGCTTGTGAAAAATGCAGATTCTAGGCACTAGTGGCTCCCAGAAGATATGAGTTAGTGGGTCTGGGACACTCCAGATAATTGACTCACTTATTCAAAAAATATTTATTGAGATCCTATTATGTGCCAGGCACTGTTTTAGACTCTGGGGTTCAACAGTTAATGAGCTAGACATGTCTGTACTCTTAGGAGCTTCATTCCAGTGGGGAAAATAAAGATGAATAAATAAGATGATTCCAAATTGGAAAGAGTGTTACGAAACAGATGATGAATTGAAGAATGGCCTGCAGGAGGGGGTAAGGGACTACTTTATGCTTGGTGGTCAGGGGAGGTCGCTGTAAAGAACGAACATTTGAGTTGATTCTTGAACCATGAAAATGAACCAGCCATGCAAAGAGTTAGGGAAGTGGGTTCTAGGCATAGGTTCTCAGGAATTACCATGTTCAAGGAACAGAGAGGAGACCAATATTGGACTGAAGTGAGCAACAAGATGAGGTCAGAGAGGTAGGCAGGGGCCAGATCATATAAAGCCTTGGAGGCCATGATAAGGAGTTTGGATTTTATCCAAGAGCAATGTGAAGCCTTAGAAAGGATTGAAGCAGCAGAAAGCCACAATCCTTAGGCTACACTTGAAGAAACACTGATACGGCTTGGCCTCAGCCAAAGAAACAAGATCCCAAATATCTCACCCTATCGCCTGTGGCCATCTTTCTCTGTCACTGTTATTACCTGAGGGCTAAATGGACATATTTGGGTGAGAAACTGTGACAAACAGTTGACACAATCACTTCATAAAATGGTTATCGCTAAGTAAAGGACAGACGCTCCTTCAGATGCCCCAGTATCCCAAGGAGAGAAAAAACAGCTATGTCCTCTGCTCTCATTAAGGACTTAAGCCTTCTTCATATTGAAGAGCTTCCATAAACAAAACCAGAGATTACTGGATGTTCCCACAAAAATTATTTGTGTAACTGAAAGACGTCTCTATAAAGGGGAGCTCTTGGTGTTGGCGAACAGTGTGACAAATGTTCTACCCTGAGCCCTGGGGGAGGCCAGAGGGCCAGGGCAGATTCCAAAGCTGCATGGGACCATCCTTCCTGGATTAATTTTGTTCTTAAAGATGAGTCCTCAACTTGAAAGTGATCATAATAATGCCTGTTTCCCAATCTCCGCCTCAGACTTCTGATCCAGCGTGGAGTTTATATTGCATGGCTGTGTCTTCTCTCTGGGCAGCTCTGGGTCTCTTGAATCAGAGACTCATGCTTTGTTTATCTCCCCCAGGTGGAAACACACTATTCTTCTTGGGTTTTTCTTGCCTTGAGGAGTGTCTCTGTCTTATAGTTCCTAAATGCAAGATTAATGAGAACTTATGGAATCTCCCAGAGAATAAAGGGGACACTAAATGTTTCTTCCTAACAAGCCCTCTGTAAACATTGTGTCCTTTAGACCCAGTCCAGCCCTCCATCTTCTCTGAGATCTTCCCTCCTCTTTGGCCACCATGTTTACAGGATGTGAGCCTTGCCTTCCTGGGCAAGGCTGATTGGATGAGATATAGACACCTGCCTCCTTGTGGGCCAAGTAGATTCTCTGTCATGAAAGATTGAAATGGAGAGTCAGAGATGGTAGCCATTCCCAGCTGGTTGCTAGAATCAAAGACATTCGAACTGTAGATCTGTGCCATTAAGTTTGGTTGTCACTAAACATTGGTCATTTGAAATGTGGCCAATCCAAATTGAGATATTTTGTAAGTATAAACTACACATTAGATTTCAAAGACTTAATATGAAGAAAAAGTTCAGAATATCTCTTAAAAACTTTATATTGATTACATGTTAAATTATATTCTAAATATATTGATTAAAGGTATGATTTTGAAATTAATTTTACTTTTAAAAATGTGACTACTCGAAATTTTTAAATTGCATTTGTGACTCATATTATATTTGTATTGGAAAGTGCTACTCTTAATTCCCCCCATATTTTTATTGTGGTAAAATATACATAAAATAAAATTTACTATTGTAGCCATTTATTTTTAAAAGTACAAGTCAGTGACATTAAGTATGTTCTTAATATTGTACAACCATCACCACTACCTATTTTTAAAACCTTGTTATTATCCTTAACAGAAGTTTTGTACCTAATAAACAATAGCTCCCCATTCCTCTCTCTTCCCAGCCTCTTATAACTTCTATCCTACTTTGTTTCTATTGTAGGTCTCTCATATATGTGGAATCATACAATATTTGTCCTTATGTGTTGAGTTTTCAAGGTTCATCCATGTTGTAGAATGTATCAGAATTGCATTCCTTTTCAAGGTTGAATAATATTCTGTCGCATGTATATACCACATTTGATTTATCCATTTATCTGTTGATGGATATTTGGGTTGTTTCCATTTTTTAGCTATTGTGAATAATGCTGCTATGAACACTGGTGTACAAATGTCTGAGTGCCTGCTTTCAGTTCTTTTGCGTATGCACCTAGAAATAGAATTGCTGGGTCATATGATAACATGAGGAATATTTTAAGGAACTGCCAAACTGTTTTCCAAACAGCTGTACCATTTTACTTTCCCACCAGCAATGCACAAGGGTTCTACTTTCTCCACTTATTCACCAACACTTGTAATGTTCAGTGTTTAAAATTATAGCCATCTTCATAGGTGTGAAGTGGTATTTCGTGTTGAAAGTGCTACTTTTAATCTTGTCACATGTGCCTAGAGAAAGAGAGAAAACTGATCCATAGGGAAAGAAGAATGAAGCAAGTGCTCAGAGATATGCAGATGCAAGAACATGTGGCTCCAGAATGAGAGAGGGGGGGGGGGAGAAGAGAGGAGGGGAGAAGAGATAGAAAATACGAAGGGGTAGGGGGTAGAGTATATGGGGATCTAGAAAGAGAGAGTAGAAAGAGAGATAGAGAATCAGAGACAAAGAACGTAAGAAAGTAACAGGAAAATCTGTCTGGGTTCCTGATGACAGTTCAGTTTTTGGTTTCAGTCATCTATGGAGAGGCCATCAGCATTTCCAATCATTGGATTCTGAGAAACACCTCTATGTTCTTACACTAAATTTTCCTTTGTTGGTTTAAGTATTATTTGTGCTTACTTGCAATGAAAAGAGATACTTCTGAGACATCATTATCTATAGATTTCTGAAATATAGGGATAAGGTTAAAGAGAATAGATATCATGATATAATATAGGATGGCAAATAAATATCTGGCAAATATCTGACGCATTTGCTACCACTTTCTTATCCACACAAATCAGACATTGCTAATCAATCACAACCCTAGGCATGACCTTAGAATCCTTTTCTTTTTTTATTTTATTTTAATTTTTATTAATTTATTTTTGTTACAGATGTTTCTCCTTTTCCCCTCATTGTCACCCTCCCCTCCTCCCTGCCCCGTCCCCAGTTTTGTTGTCCATGTCCATTGGTTATGAGTACATGCGTACAAGTTCTGTGGTTCATCTCTCCCCTCCCCCACCCCCTCTTCTGGCAATTGTCAGTCTGTACCCTACTTCCACATCTCTGGGACTACCCTGTTCCTCAGACTGTTATGTTTATTATATTCCAGAAATAAGTGAGATCATCTGATATTTGTCTTTCTCTGCTTTTTAATGATAAATCTCTGGTCAGCCACCAGAGACTAGAAATGCCATAGGAGGAAAATCCTCTTTGTTGTTTTTGGGAATAATCATTGAAGTAGAATTTCAAGGAGACACAGATTTTTGTTCTAGCTGAAACATAAATTTCTTTTTTTAGTCATTTTCTTTTTCTGAGCCTCAGTTGCCTTGTCTATAAAATGGCAATAATGATAGTACCTACCCACAGGGTTGTGAGAAATGGGTGCAGTAGTAGAAATGAAAGCCCTTGGGAAGCATAAACTAATACACGTTGCTGTTTTGACCAAGGCCCTCAGCTTTCACGGTCAATCAGGGTCTCCCATCCTCTGTCCTCGGCCTCGAGACAGCTTTGTAGTAGAGGGACACGACCGTAAGAACCTGGGTTTTGCAAACAATTCCCAATAACCATTGTAAATGAAATACAGTTGTTTTTAGAAGCCAACAGGACCCATCAATTATATGTCTTCTTCTTTTATTTTATTTTGTGCACAGAAGAAGCTGGAACTCAGAGGCAGTACTGACAAGGGAGATTTTCGAAAATGACTCATCTGGAATTTGCTGGAAGAGTCTGAAATTGGTAGAATTTCAGCCTTTGGAAGAAAAAAAGTGTGTGTGTGTGTGTGTGTGTGTGTGTGTGTGACTTATGCCCCTATGTTCTGTCCCTGAGGAATCTAGAAAGCAGTTCTCAGGGAGCAAGGGCACAGTCTGACTGGGTCTGGGTCTAATGCAAGTGGTGTTTCTTCTTGGGCTGTTACAGTATTTGTTGAAGGGACCAGAGTGTGTAAGTAGGCAAATGAAACGTACCCCAAATTATGGCAAGAATGCAGGATAGTTTTTATTTCAAATTATATTTCTCACTTGCCTAATGAGTATAATCAGACTTGTGAAATCATAAGGTATAATTTGGGGTTCCAAAAATATGGCCACCATACTCATAAATGTACTGCTTTGCTTCTTCGAGCCCAAAGGAGACTGGCCCTGTGGCCACTTCTGAATAATATGCACGAACAAGGGGATGTATGTATCAAACACTGTTCGTTTTCCCTTGTCCTGGCTTCAGGAGCCCTCATCCCAAGAGAAATCAGGAAACAATACAGTGAATAATTTTGATAATAGCTAACAGTTATGTTGCACTTAAAATTTGCCCCATCTAAGCACTTTACCTACATTCATTTAATTTAATCCTCACAACATCCCAAAGATATAAGGACTGTTATTATCCCCATTTTATAGATAAGGAAACTGAGGCAAAGAGAGATTCACCCAAGATCCCACACCTGGTAAATGGAAGAAGTTACAGTCTTAATGACTCTGTGAAGACCTAGGCCACTAGGCAGAGAGAAAGGAATTCCAGATATTATGAAGGAAGAATCAGTTATACTCATCTCCAGAAATAGCAGCACAGAATGTTAGAACGGAAAAGGAAGTCAGTGACCATGGAGCCCTCCCAGTTTATTTTAGAAATAAGGAAACTGAAGTCCAGAAAGGTTAAGTGGTTTGCTCAAGATCATGTAGAGAGTTAGTGGAAAACCAGGGAGATGACTCCAGTGTCCTGACTTCTGTTCTGTTGTCGATCCACAATTCTCTCAGAGCTGTGTGGGCCTGGGTGAGTCCTGTTCTCAGTTTCAAGAAAGCTTTGCAGTAGAAGGATACCCCCAAAGAACCTGGGTTTCACAAACAATTTTCAATAACCCTTGTAAATGAAATGGAATTGATTTCAGAAGCCAACAGGACCCATCAATTATATGTCTTCTTATTTTATTTTCTACACAGAGAAAGTTGGCACCCATGGGCTTTCAGTTTAGGTCTCCTAGGAGGCTTTCCGCCCCTCTGCTTTGGCTGATCTTTCCTGCAAAGAGGGAATTAAGGTCCCAGTCTTGGAATTCAAATGTCATTTCTGGCTCCTCTCTTTTGTTGTAGTCATCAGTACTCCTTTCACATTGCTGTCAGACTGTTTTTCTCACAACACTGCTAGCCAATTCATCCCTCCTCTCCTCCAGAACCTGGACAGCCCTCCATCTCCCCTAGGATAGTGGTGCAGAGGACCATATCCCTAGGCCACAGTGACTGGTCCAGGGTTGTGCATGTGACCTCAAATGAGTCAAAGACGCTCAACACTGGAACTTAGCAAGGGTTATTCTCTTTCCTAAGGAGTTGCTAAGCCCATAGGATGTAATTCTGGTGGGCAACCTGAGAATCTGTTTGGGAACAAAGCAACACAGTGGCATACAGTACTGACAGAGGGAGCGAGGGAGGGGATTCCCAGTGACACCCAACAATCCATGGACTTCTCAATTACATCAACTGATACTCTCGTTTTTTGCTGAAGCCAATTCAGGTTAGATTTATGAGAACTTATAACCAAACAATTCTGCTAACACTCCTGTCTCAAAACAAGGAAATAGATTGGTATTTTCTCAAGTTTCCAGACTATTCACTAATTAGATAAACATTGAGTATCTACCATAAGTATAAGTAACAAAGACCGATAAAAATGAGTAGGACACAGTCCTTGCCCTCAAGGGCCTAATGGTACAGCAGGGGAGCCAAGACTCATACGTAATCGTCTTTCATACAAAGCATAAGAAGTGGCCTGAGGGATGTGCAAATACTATGCCATGGAGGCATAAAGGAAGAAGAGTCCATACTTAATTGGACAGCAGAGTAAGGTAATTTTCCTATAAATACACAGGATTTGAATAGAATTTAAAGATTGGAGAAGAACAAGAAACATTTCAGACAAAGAGACCATTATAAACTTAAACGTAGAAATGGGAAATTTGGACACAAAGTCTGGACACAAAAGGGGGAAATCAATTGTCCAGTTTATTCAGAACATGTATTTTAAGAGGAAAAATAGCAGGACATTCAATTCATTGTGTCAAGTAAGATACAATGTGGCCATGGTAATATTATATTAATATTGTTCCAACTAGATTGACTAGGATCATGTCTGTCAAATAGTTGTATCTTTAATGCATTATTTTTTGAATGAATGAATGTAGAAGCTCTATTAAGGCAGGGAACATAACATGTTCGTCTTGGTCTCCATTTTATCCCCAGTTTCTAGCACAGTGTCTGGCAACATGGAAGTTAAATAAGTATTTGTTGAATAAATTAATATTATGCAAGGCTTTCAATGTCAGACCAAAGGCTTTGTACCCTACTCAACAGATAAGAGAGGATCCTCAGAGATTTTCAGAAAATCCCAATATTTAAAGAGCACAGCCAATGTGCCATCTACTCTGTAGATGTATGACATGATCAGGGCTGTGTGTTAGGAAGAGAGGCTGGGTAGTAGTGGAGAGGAAAGAAGAGACATTGGAGCAGAGAGTCAGCTAGCATTGCTCATAACTCACATTGAAAGTTATTTGAACCTGATCATGAGTAGAGTGTTTATGAGAATAGAAAGGAGAGGATAGTTGTGGAAGTAAAATGCAGGATTTGGTACCAGTCACAGAAAAGTCTGGAAGAGAATCTGAGCAATAGTGTGGCAAATTATATTTCCCAAAGATGACCACAACAGTATCTCTTTCCCACCACATTAAATAAATAAATAAATAAATAAATAAATAAATAAATAAATAAATAAATAAAGTCTGATTTTCCTACTCTTGAATTTGAGTGGGGTCATCATTCACTTGTAACCAAGAGGATATGGTGGAGGTGACACACATTGACTTCTGATGGCAGGTCATAAAAAGTGACTCAACTTCTGCCTTGTTGTCTGGAATAATTTCACCCTTGATACCTTCAGTCACTATGTAAACAACCTGACTACCTGGAGGCTACCATGCTATAAGGAAGCTCAAACTTGCCCTCCTGGAGAGACCACAGAGACCCTAAGACCACACTTTGAAAGAAGGAGAGAGATGCTTGAATAGACCCAGCAGGTGCCACCCCCACTGTTCCAGCACCATTAAGGTACCCCACTAAAGAACCATCCAGCTGAGCTCTTCCTGATTCAGTTACACAGCATTGGGTGACCGCTTAGCCCTCTTCTACAGATGTGGATGGGGGTGAATGTTGGTAAACCATAACTTACCCCTCTCACCAAAGTACAATCCCTGGTGCTTAGCACAGTCTCTGGCTTTTAGGGGGTGCTTAAAAATATTTGTTGAATGAATGAATGAATATGGTCAGGGAGGTAGGTGAAGATCAAAAAGTAGGCAGTGTTTGTGAACTTAAGGAAGATTTGACCTCACAATTTCAAAAAGCATCTGAGAATGAATAACAGTGGACTATATGAATCCACTGAAGTCATATAAGTGGACTGCACAGTGTGTTCAGTCTTCCCTCCCCATGGGAAATTTTGCAGACGTCTGTCTCAGATGTGGATCCTGCAAGATAATTCATTTTCCCAAAGTTCCAGGACACTTCTACTCTGCATTCTCCCTTTGCATTCAGACTGGGGGAGAAAAGGGAGTGGGGGTAGGCTCTGTAAACAACGAAGTGAATGAGAATGCTGCTGTATTTTAATGCAGAAATACTCATGTAAGCCGTGCTTATTAGCTTTTTTATTTTTAATTCAAACTAATGAGAAATTGAAAAGATATGAGATAGTCCATGAGATTTAGCCAAATACTGGATAGGTTTTATGGAGTTTGACTGCAAAATTAGTTATGGATGGCTTTTGGCAAAAGCAAGTCCTGAGATTAAAATACTGCCTGCCTGTTCCTAAAAGGTGGTGGTGCCCACTGTGAGGCCTGTCATGGGCTGTTGTAAGGGGCTCTGTTGTTATCCAGTTCATAATTACCTGGGAGATGAAAACATTTTTAACTATAGCATATGAGTTCTATTCTGTTGGGTTTTCTTTTTTGGCCAAGGCATCAAGGATCAAACAGCAAAGGCAGAAAACTCTTAAATTAGATTCTGAAATTAGTTGTGTGTGTATGTGGTATACATGTGCACGGGTGCTAAGATATATATATTCCATATATATATATATATGGAAATGAAATAGAGATGAAACAATTGTGGATTAGAAACCATGGGAAAAGCAATCATTGAATGGTTGTAATGCCTTTTTGCATGGAGCTGAGTCTTTTACATGAATTAGTCTATATTCAACATCTGAAAATATTTTGGGTAATGAACTCTGATCCTCTGAGTGTCTGGACTTAGCCATGGTCCTTTTTTAAGAGCAGAAGGGAAACATTTGAGCTTGGTATTCTCTTCCTTCTAGCTAATGGGTAGTTGAATAGAGTTTCATGTTAATGCAGCAAGAGCCTGTGGGCTAAGTCCAGTTAGTTTTGTTTTGTTATTTAGATTTTCATATATCATTTTGGCTTGCCAGCCATCTTGAAAATGCGGTGGAAGGATGAACACATATTATTCCTCATTGCCAGCAAGCCTTTGCATGTTAGTACACCATGCTCCAGCCACACTGAGCTTCTCTTGGTTCCTCTGAGCATGCTACGCTGTTTCCAGGTTCAGGGCCTTTCGCACGGTTCTTTCCTTTGCCTGGTGTGCTTTTTTCTGTTCTCTTTTCCTGGCTAACTTCTCGGGTCTTAACTTAAATGACCCTTCTCCACAGAAGACATTTCTCACCCTCCATATTCCTCCCTACTCCCTCTATTCTATGTTCCTCTTCCGTATGCTTTCTTATAGCACCCTGTTCTTTTCACCATTTATGATTCTCTATTTGCTTGTTTGGTTATTTAATGCTGTCTCCTACCACACTGTCAGGGCAGGAACAGTTTCTGTTTGATTCTCCTTTGCTTCCCCAGCACCTAGCAGAGTGCCTGGCATGTGCGTGCTCATGGTTGTTCAGTGAAGAAAAAAGTTCCACTAAGAGTAGATTAGTAATATCTAGGAATGTTTTGCTTTAGAGATAGTGTGATCTTAGAGGTCACATGAACCTAACCCTTGAAGACACCAGATCCACGTTAATTGAGAGCACTTTAGTTATTTTCATTCTTTTATAGGCGTGTGCTACAGCTTATTTATTCTTCTGACAATTGGCATTTGGTTTGTTTCCACTTTCTTGCTATAATAAACAATGCAGTTATCAACATTCTTATATGTTTCTTTGTGCACATTTGCAACAATTTCCCTAGAGCATCTGCCTAGGAATGGAACTGGAGGTAATAGGATATGCATATCCTTATCTTTACAAGATAAGACCTCTTATTTTACAGAGTGGGCTGGCTGTTCCAATCATCACTCTCAGCAGCTGTGTCTAAGCGTTCCTGTTGCTCCACTTCCTTGGCAACCTTTGATTTCAACAGATTTCTTAACATTTGCTAATCTTGTGGGTGCGAAATGATGGTTTCAATTTTCATGAGTCCAATCTGTTTAGACCACAGGTTGCAAACCAGCTGTGCATGGCTGAACGAGGCCTGCAGTCTGGATGCTATTCACGGATGTGTTTTTGATTGAAGGGTGTTTTTAAACCAAAAAATAAAATTGAATTGTTGCTACCATATGAACATTGAAAGATTTCACTTAAGGATCTGGATTCCCGGTTTTCTTTCCCTTGGGGTAAAGAAATGGGAAGACACCACCACACAGGGCCATGTTCATACACGGCAGCAACCAGCACAGTTGAGAAGCAGCTGCCTCTGCTTGCTTGACAATAGAATCTGCTTTGTAACTGGCCACAATCCTGCAGCCAACCTAAAACTTTTAATTCTCTTAGCTTCCTGGGCCCAAAAGGCTTTTCAATCATCTTCCCTGTTTTGAGCCTTGATAAAATAGAGAAAGGCCCAGAAGTGGTGTGGTGCTAGATGAGTACTTCTCCACCCAAGTTTGACCAGGAATAGCCCTGCACAACAGAGCACTGGACACATGGTTCTAGATAAAGACTGGAACAGTCACAGAGCTCAGGGCTCCTTTCTCCCTAAAACCTCTCCTATTCCTCTCCCTGTGCTGGGCGCTCCCATGTTCCTTCCTCTGAAGTGGTCTTCCCTGACCCTGAACTTGCTGAGCCCATTTGTCTGCACTCCTCTCATGCCACCCCTGTCTTCACCATGTATTTATTACATGGCTGAATATATATATTAGTGACACGGAAAACTCAAGGTCAAGGACTGAAATATATCCTTCTTGGCTTGCTCCTATTATGTTGTTGAGCTCATTGATGGGATCATAAGAAACATTCAGTAACTATTTCTGAAGCAAATTAAATAAACAGAAGTGAAACTGAAAAGTAGTAGATCACATTGATTAAGAGCATTGACTTATGGAAGCAGGTATCTCAAAGTTGCCAGCTAAGGACTTGGACCCATTCAGTAATTTCTGCATGCCTCAATTTCCCCATCTGTAAAATGGGGATTGTAGTAGTGCCCACTTAAAAAGGTATTGTAGCCCTGGCAGGTTTTGCTCAGTGGTTAGAGCATCAGCCCATGGACTGAAGGGTATTGGGTTCAATTTCCAGTCAAGGGCACATACCACGCTTGCAGGTTAGATCTCCAGCCCCAGTCAGGGTCATGCAGGAGGCAACTAGTTGATGTGTCTCTTGATGTGTCTCTCTCACACTGACGTTTCTCCCTCTCCCCGTCCCTCCTTTCCACTCTGTCTAAAAATCAATGGAAAAATATCCTCAAGTGAGGATTTAAAAAAAAAGAAGTTATTGTTGAAGATTGAATAAGATAATGCATGTAGACAAGACTAACCTAAGGCTCAGATTAGCTGCAAACAAGACCGTGAACAGTTTAACTGTGCTGGAATGCTGAGGGTTTGATTAGAGCTTCGAGATTATACAAGGAGGCAAAAAAGTAGATGGCTTTATTGGAGCTTAGAACTGACCTCAAAATACAAGGCCTCCAGGGACCATTCTAAGGTCAGTGACCATTAAAAGATAGTGTAGGGGACATCAGAAAGTAAAACAATGCAGGATGGAGCAGACTGGTATTTCCCAAATTCACACCAAGCCAGTACCAAGCCAGTGCAGTGATCCCTTTTCATTCTTTTTCTGTTTCAAAAAGAAGAGTTTGGTGGCCTTTTCCTTTGATGGAATCTTAGTATGGTGACCCTTGTTCAGCCCCACTTGAATCCTTGCTAATCCCTGTTTTTGTGTAGACCAGAGCCTTTACCTCAGACTGTAATCCTGATAGATTATTGTATATTTTAGCTGGAATTCAACATCATTGTTCTGCTATTTATTTTTATGCCTGTCTTTTATTTATGTTAAGTACTACTGGTTTTTCCATTAATAATAAATGATATTTCTTTGCAAATTTTTTTTAGCAAAAAAAAAAGAGAGATAGATAATTAAAAATTAAGTAAATCATAGTATAGGAGGTCCACAGTTAAATAAGTATCGTGAAGGTGGAACACACATGATTGATCAGAAAATCCCTGGGCTGGTGGTTAGAAAGGACTGAGTTCTATACCAGTTCTGCCCTTCAGAACCTTGGGAATTCATTTCGGTTTCCTGAACCTCCCATTTTCTGATCTTTAAAGTGAATGAGTTAGACAAGAGAGACTCCCCCATGGTTCTGTCTAGTTTGCATGTTCTAGCATTTGGTTGGGGCAGATGCAGAAAATCCTGAGGAGGCCTCACTTGGCTTCAAAGGACTTGCTTTGCTGGGAGGTGAGGAATGGTGAGGCTGAACAGATGCACCATGCCAGGGACATGCAGGCTGTATTTATTCTCTGGCTATATTTATTCATGTTCACCAGCCCCAAGTTGCCATCTTATTTTAGGATTAAAAATGTTTCAGGCACCCAAACTTGGAATTGGCAAATAAATTGACAGCAACATGTAGCTAGTTGAAGTCTTCCTTATTTCCTTAGATTTCCTTTCCTTATGACCTTGGAAAAATAATTGTTACACACCTCTCAAAGAAAATGTTCTGGATGGGTTCTGTTCTCTATTTTCTGTCTATTATGCCCATAGCTATCACTTACCAAGCTTTTAGCATGGACCAATCACTCGGCAAAGCACTTTAAGCGTATTGTAATTGCTTAATCTTGCAACAACTTGAAAAAAGATATTGCTGTTATCCCTGTTTTACAATGAGGAAACGAGGGCTCAGAGATCTTAAGTGACTTGCTCAAGGTCATATAGTTTGTAAGCAGTAGAAATGGAATTCAAATGCAGGTCTGTTGAATTCCAAAGCCCATGCTCTGAAACCATTAAACTGTACATTGTTAGCATCTTCTACATCATTTTTTTTTATCTTAAACTGAAAATCAAAGAGTTGAGAATATAAAAATGAAAGATTTCTTTTTTAAAAAAATGTAAGTGCATCTATTTACAATAGCTAAGACCTGGAAACAGCCCAAGTGTCCATCAGTGGATGAATGGATAAAAAAGCTGTGGTACATGTACACAATGGAGTACTATGCAGCTGTAAGAAAGAAAGATCTCTTATCCTTTGAGACGACATGGAGGGACCTCGAGAGTATTATCCTAAGCGAAACAAGCCAAGCAGAGAAAGACAAATATCACATGATCTCACTTATTTGTGGAATATAATGAACATAACAGTCTGAGGAACAGGGTAGACCCAGAGATGTGGAAGTAGGGTATAGACTGACACCCCTCAGAGGAGGGGGTGGGGGGTGGAGGGAGGAGATAAACCACAGAACTTATGCACATGTATGCATAGCTGATGGACATGGACAACAGGGCTGGGGACGGGGTGGGGGAATGGGGAGGAGGGTGTCAATGGGGAAAAAAGGAGAAACATCTGTAACAAAAATAAATTAATAAAAATAAATAAATAAATAAAATAAAAATGTAAGTGCATTCAAGATACGTTAACAGAATGGAATGCTATCATGTTATTAAAATCACAATGCATGGGCTATGCCGAAGCAGGAACATGCTTATGTAAAATACCACTTGTGAAAAACCAGTGCAGAAGGGAATGTACATCCTGACTGCAACTCTGTTAAAGCAATCTTAATACATTGGCACAGACTGTGCAGAGTTTGAGGGATGAGATATTTCAGAGTTCTGTGTGTTTAGACTCTCTCTCTTTTTTTTTCTACAAGGTTACTTAATTCCTAAATATACAAATTTATATAAAGGAGTAAATCAGAAGTAATATTTAAAGGAGCCCAGATGTGGCTAGACCGCTGACTCATATTCTGGGTGTACCTGAAATATTTCATGAGCAGGTCATTCCTGTTTGGGAACAAATTGAATTAAAAATCTCTCCTGAACTCTCCACTCCTTACTCGTCCTAAATCAACTTCAGTGAATCGGAATTTAGTGAGAAGTTTCCTTTTTCTAGAAGTTCATAAACGTTTTAGGTAACCAACATCAAGAAAAATGCACATGTGCACAAGCACAGAACACTTTGCAAATTATTTCCATGGGCCCCAGGGCCTAGGTGAAGCACCCTGCTGTGAAACTCTTCTGAAGTTCCAGTTTGGATGGTTGGAGTAAAGTTAGATGCACCTGAAAGGGTCTGGATTTCCTTGCAGGAAAGCAGAGGTGTTCATCCTGGTGGCCTTAAAAAAAAAAAAAATGGCCCAGTCGGTGTGGCTCAGTGGCTGAGTGTCGACCCATGCACCAAGAGGTCACCGGTTTGATTACCGGTCAGGGCACATGCCCAGGTTGTGGGCCAAATCCCCAGTTGGGGGCATGGGCCAATTGATGTTCTCTCTCATTGATGTTTCTATCTCTCTCTCCCTCTCCCTTCCTCTCTAAAAATCAATAAAGGGAAATATATATATATATATATATATATATATATATATATATATATATTTAAATGTGTTTTTTAATTAATGTTTTAGAGAGAGAGGAAGGGAAAGAGAGATAGAAACATCGATGTGAGAGAGATACATCAATTGGCTGTCTCCTGCATGCCCCCTACTGAGGCTGGAGCCTGAAACCTGGGCATGTGCCCTGACTGGGAATCAAACTGGGATTTCTTAGTCCATGGGACAATGATCAAACCACTGAGCCACACCGGCTGGGCCTTTAAAAAAATGTTTTATTTATTTCAGAGAGAGGAAGGGAGAGGGAGAGATAGAAACCTTGATGATGAGGGAAACATGGATTGGTTGCCTCCTGCACGTCCCCTACTGGGGATCAAGCCCGAAATCTGGGCATGTGCCCTGACCAGGCATCCAACCAGGGACCTCCAGGTGCACAGGTCGATGTTCAACCCCTGAGCCACACCGGCCAGGCCTGGTGGCCTTTTATATTGTGTGGGATCTTGCAGGGTTTTTTATAAAGGACTTTCAGAACTATTTCATCTTTACAATGCCTTCAGGCTTGACAGAGCAAATGATACCATGATTTTAAGAGTGCCAATTCGGAAGCTAGTTGCTAGAACTAAAATGCCAACTTTGTTATTTATTACCTATGTAAAATTGGGCATGCTACTTAATTTTTGTAAGCCACTGTCTCGACTTCTGTAGCGTGGAGATAATGATAAGAACAAGGAGGAGGACATCGGGTAGTTCACTGCAGGGTTGTGAAAGTTCACTGATATATGTCATGTAAGCACGTAGCCCAGTGCCTGGCACAAAGAAAAGCCTAAATAAATGACTTGCCTAAGATAACACAACTGGCAATGAGCCTCTGTCCTAGATCATTATCAAGTTCAAGTCCACTTCTCTTTATACTTTATTATAAATTATAATGCATTCATTTTCTATTATCTTTCTTGGATGTAACTATGTACCTACATATAACTATATATTTTTTCCCCTTTCACATAAATTAGAGAGCAGCTTTTCAGAGAAATCAGTGAAATAGATCAAGAGGTATTCTGTCAATAAGTCTTATTTTATAGCAAGGTGAAAAGTTTGTTCTTATGACATACTTAAAAAATTTTATCATTTATGTCAAAGGCTTCACTGGAAAAGCTTATTAATAATTTATGTGAAATTGCCAGTGATTAGTTTAGCACTATCTCTGCCATGCTATACACGTTCCCTCCATGGGCCTCCATCCCTCATTGTGCCCCAACAGGGCCTAAGGTGTGGCTTTCCCTCCAAATACCTATCTTTCACATCTCAGTTCAAATGTTGCTTCCTCAATCTTTTCTAATCACTACCCTCACCCCCTCCCTCAACCCAATCTCCCTCGAACCAGCAGTGTCTCTGCCTTAAGTTCTCCTTCAGTGTACTTATCTCTGTTTTTTTTTTTTTTCACTGAATTGAGTGATTATTTGACTTATAGCTGTCTTCTCCACCAGTGGAGGGTGCGAGAGGATAAAGAACGTGCTTCTGATTACAAGTTGAGTAAATGACAGGGGCCCTACTGCCTGTCACGATTTCTCCAGGCCCAGGGACACCTTAGGCAGTGACAGGCAGGAGTTTGTCTCTGCAAACCCCCGGAGAGCTGGAAGCAGGATTCTGGCATTCTCCAACACCCCAAGAGAGCAACAGTCAGCTGCTAGTCAATTAGAAGAGCAATCATCAGAAACCAAGTTCCTCTGGCTAATGAGGTGCCTGAAATTGAGATGTCACTTATAATCTCTTTCTTCCTAGACTATCTGGACCCAAACTCTAAGGTAGTATTAAGGAATCATTTTCATTTTTCTAAGGGATATCAAAATACTTGAACATTAAGAAACAACTTGTCATCGGAGAGAAAGTTAAAATGGGTTTCAGTATTAGCTTCCTAATGATTTTTGAAATATGCAAATCTTGTTAGAGCAGATGTGCCACCAATGGATAGTTTCCAATGTCCTATTGAAATCTGGGATGCCTCAGAGGCTATAAAAATAAAATTCTAAACACAACCTCATTCTGGCAAAGTCTGGGTAACCGTTCTGGATTGGACCAAAATATTTAATTGTCTTGGGCACAGAGGATCAATGGTGTTCTCCAATTGGTGAACTTCTTACATGGAGATTAAATGAATCATGGGATTGTAATTAGTCATAATTACAGCAATAATTTCTTCTGTTTTTGTCTCTTTGCTGAGGCAATCGCCTGTGATGGCTTTGGAATAACTTGTTCCTGAGTCTGGCAAGGGGTCCAAAAAGGAAGTTTTCCATTCAACTCTCAAATACACTACTTATGCTTCAGGACAAAAACGAGTTGCTTTGAGAGTTATTCATTTTAAAGGCTTTTTATTTATTCTTCCTCAAACTGAAGTACTGGGTTGGGGAAGCACCGAGGCCAGCCACAAGGTGCAAAATAACTTCATCACTGATGGATGGACACCACGCGGAAGGTGGGAATGCTAATAATGGCAGATGAGACTAGATGGAGGTTCATTCCCTCAGGAAATCCAGGAATAAGAAGCTGCTCCTTATATATCAGGCCCTTTGCACGACCACTGTCTTCCAGCTGTGGGGTGTTGATAGGAGGTGAGTTACTACCAGGATGTCTGGAGCACATCCCCTGTGGGATACTGGTTCTACTCTTCATCTCCCATCCCATTGCCGAGTTTCGTCATTTCCCTCCACTTGATGAGAGACGCCTTTGGCAAAAATATTTGTCACCTCATTCCTTTTGTGAGCCCATTCTTTAAAGAGATGTAGTGTAACATGAGCCTTGCCAAGCTTGTGGATGGAAAATTCTAGAAACCTCTTACCCAGGACAAACATATGTAGTTTGCCTGGTTCTAGGCTTTACTGAGGTGTGGAGACACAGAGGACAGGGTCAGAGTACATTTACCACTTCTCTTGGAGCCTGGAAGGAAAACATCTTGTGAGATTTTTATTCCTCAGAAGTAATAAGAATAATGAGCAACAATTACATAGTGATTACTGTGTTCCAGCCAGTCAGTCAGCAGATCTTTCGTGCATGCACACTCAGATGCCAGCATGGTTAAGGGAAAATGAAGCCAGGAAAACATTGCGGATCCAACGCTTACCCTTGCAGTGCTGACACTGAGGAGAGAAGCTGCATGTTTGAAGCCCATATTTGAGGTTCTTTATAGTGAAAAGGGAATTAGACTTGCTTGGTCATTCTGGGAATCAGAGTTAGGACGAGGGAGTGAAATTGCAGGGAGGTGGATTGGCTTAGGCCAGTGGTTCTCAAGTGTGGTCCTGGACCAGCAGCATCAGCAGCACCTAGGAATTAGTCCCAGATGCACAGACTCAGGTCTCACACAAGACCTACTGAGGCAGAAACTCAGGGTGGGCCCAGCAAGCTGTGTTTCACAAACCCACCACTGATTCTGATGTTCGCCAAAGTTTCAGAACCACTAAATTCGACATAGGAAAGAATGCTCTACCCAGTGGAGTTCTCCAACAGCTAACTGAGATGTCACTGCTAGTGGAATCAAGTACCCCATCACTGGACGTACGCACACAGATGGAATAAGAAGCAAAGGGTTTTGATTTCAACATTTCCCATGCTTATCCAGGGATGAGATAATTTTATAATCATGAGGTACTGACAGGACACCAATGGGAGCTTGAAAAACATAATTGCACAATTGCATTAAATAAAAAAGATTGCACAAATGCTCCCAAATGAAATATTTGCTGCCAGAAATTATCCAAAGTTATTTTGTATACTCTATATTGTACAAAAATTAGAATAATAAGATGATTTTAATTATTGATGATATTCATGTGAATGTTGCTGATACAGACATCCCCTCTCCCAAAAACCTGGTACTGTAGCAAATCAAATACTCTGGTATTCCTTCCAATCCTGGAAAATGTACTTTAGAAAAAACTGAAAGGTAGCAGAAATTAAATTTGAAATGTCCTCAGCCTTTTTCATGACTTTTTCAACTCTCCCTCTCTCCACTTTTCCTGGCAATGCTCCATCCTTGCCTCCAAACCCCTTAAGACCCAGTGTCTTCATCTCCCTCCCCCCACTCCAACCTTCCTAGTCTTTACCTATGTTGTTCTTGTTCCCAGGAGGCCAGTGTTCAGACCTTTCTAGTTTATCCATCTTGATCAACCCTGTGCTTATCCATCTTGATCAACTCTGTGCTCGTCCCACAGAGTGCAGGGCATCTATCTGCTCGTGAATCTTGTGCTGATGGGATAAGAGTTGCTAATGAGTTATTGGTTCATCTTCTAAATAACCTGTTTGCTTTTTAATTGGAGTTTTCTAGAGCTAATGCCTGTTTGAGGGAGACTTTTAGAAAGTCAGCCTGGGGGAAGGGCACATGGAGAGAATTTCTCGAGGTTGGCCCCCAGAATAATTCCCTACATCAGAATTATGCAAGGTTTTGTTGAAAGTAAATTCTCTGCTTCCACCCAGATACATTGAATAGTGTCTCTGGAAATGGGCCTGCAGATCTGCTTTTGTAGGTATCCCACAGGAGTCCTGTGCTAACTCAAGTTTGGAAACCATGTCAGCCCTCTCCCTGACTCCTACAGAATCATCCTAAGCTCAGTCAAGTTCAAACATGACCTGTCTAATATGTTTCACAGAGATTCTTCTCTGGAGTTCTGATGTCCTCAGGAACTGAAATCAGAGGTGAAATTCAACCACTGACTTGGCCTGAATTTGATATGGGCTGTGGAAATGTTCTTACTGGTCTTGTGTTACCCAAGCAAAATCTCAATCAGCTACTTCTTTGCAGTTGTAAGTCTATTTGCTTTTTTTCCCAGTGGGTCTGGGGATGAAGTGGGGGTAGGAGGATAACAGGATGAAGACAAGGAGACAAGAACACTTTCCTCTGCTTTCCCCATAACTACTGCATGTGAACAGAGATCTGTTTATGGTCACTTATTGTCCCCATGATATTTTGGCCTCATTTACAGTGGGGATTAACATGATCAAGAGGCAGCCCTCTGGGTTCCTTTGCAATAATCTAAAAATAAACAAAGCCCAAAGGATTCATTCCTTCTTCCCATTAATCTGAAGGAAGGCAGATGGTGCCCAATAACCTGATCTGAATTGCCAGTAAAGCTTGTTATCGTTTTGCTAAGCACTTGCCGTTAAATTTTAACAGATGCTGTCAGGTGGTGCAGAATGAGCTCTGAGAAAGGTTACTGCGGCCCATGGGGTAGGAAATCAGGGAAAGGGAGTGAGTCTGTCTCCACACAAGCTCCCTGAGAAGGAAGGGGTTTAGAGGGATGAGAAAGGCCAGGGAGGATTCTGAGCTTGGAGACTGAAGGGAAGAGTGTGGCAGAAAGAGGTGAGTTGGCAGGAAAGTGGCATTTTCCAAGGAACTTGAGGACACCCAAGTTGTCAGTCTGAGGACACCAACTGTTTCTAACTTATTGCTACCTTCCCACCATCCTTAAGTGTATCATGGGCAGTCATAGTGCTGGCTGAATGAATGATGCAAAGCCTTGACTGGTGACAAGTCTAACTTGAGTAAAGGGGAAAAGAAAGAAGGACCAAAATGGGGAAAGGACATGAGCTCCCACAAAGAACTGCAAAGATGAAAGAAAGAGTCCCAGACTGCGGGCTTGGGTTCCAGTCCTGACTCAGATGTTATGTCACAGAGAAAAGTCTCATAAATCACCAGATGGAAGAAGGTGGGAACCACATTGCTGAAGTGACCTGCCTCCTTCGTTCGGGACTCCAAACCTCCTCATGCTATTTCCAGACATCAACAAACTCACTCCTCTCTTGTGTGCTCAGTGTGTGGTGGATTGATTTTTTTTTTTCTAGCTCAAAGTAGTTAATTCTGTTGACATTATTTATTTATTTTTTAATTTTATTTTTCTTTGTTGATTTTAGGGAGAGAGGAAGGGAGAAGGAGAGAGAGATAGAAACATCAATGAGAGAAAACATCGATCAGCCGCCTCCTGCATGCCCCCACCGGGGATTGGGCCTACAACCTGGGCATGTGCCCTGACCGGGAATCGAACTGGTGACCTCTTGGTGCATGGGTCAATGCTCAACCACTGAGCCACACCGGCCAGGCTGATTTTTTAATTTTTTTAAATGTTAAAATTAAGTAGCTGGGCCCAGCCGGTGTGGCTTAGTGGTTGAGCGTCAACCCATGCACCAAGAGGTCGCCGGTTTGATTCCCAGTCAGGGCACATGCCCAGGTTGTGGGCCCAATCCCCTGTGGGGGGCATGCAGGAGGCAGCCAATCTATGTTCTCTTTCATTGATGTTTCTATCTCTCTCTCTCTCTGTCTCTCTCTCTTTCCTTTCCTCTCTCTATAAAATCAATAAAGAAAAAATATTTTTAAAAAATTAAGTGGCTGGAATGGAAGATCAGTGAGATACTTTTCAATCTTAAAATTCTGTTGTGTATTCTATTTGTAAAGGGACAAGTTTTGTTTTGTTTTGTTAATACCCAAACTGTTAGGTTCCCCATACTGGCCAAACTCAGTTATGGGTATGGGAAAATCCTGAAGGGTCATCTTGCCTAGAGAAGAATCAACTGTGGCCTGGCCATCTCTGCTCCAGAGATCAGACACCTTGCTCTAGTGCCCGACATGGTAGCTTTTACCTGCCTAATATCTACTTCTTTTATTCCTTTCATCATTCTTCCTTGGAGAACTACCTTTCCCTCATTCTCATTTCATGTGGTTATTATGGTTGGACTAACCCTGCTCCCCCACCCTCTGGGGGTGAACACTTGACTAGTATTTAGCCAATGGGAGTATTCTGCACCCTCGGGTCACAGTGTTCAAGGATGAGAACCTAAATCAAGACAGCCTAATGGGACTCAGCCTCAGGATTTTTGCCAAAACAATAAAAAAGGAGTCTCCTTTTTTCCACCAGAGTCACCAAACTACATGAATATAAGCTTGAAGTTACCGACGGCCATCAGCTCTTGAGGGGAGCCTGGATATGAGAATGAGGCCAACAAAGAGGAAAACAAAACTGAAAAGTGGAGAGCAATGTATTACTGATGACACCACTTGGCCATTTGGATCAAGCCATACCTGAAGGTCAGTTTATCCCTGGACTTTTCATTTCAACAAGCCAATGAATTTTCCCCTTTTTGCTAAAGTTCGTTTTAATTGTTTTTTTGTCACTTACAATGAAAAATGTTCAAACTGACACAGCCACCTTGGTACTTAAGGTGATATGCAAGGAGAAGAAAAAGAGACATTTGTAATGTAATCAGCAAATACAGTAGGAATGGCATATGACCTATTGGGATTGGAGAATCTCAACCTGCAGAGGAGAGCAGGCTTTAACAGTACTGCATTGTTGCAGCTAAAATACAACTGGGCAGTTTATGCCTGACCTGCTATTGTCATAGAGGTGGTATGGCATAGTGGGGGTTTGGCAAAGCAGAGTCTTCAAGTTCTAGGAAGTTTGTGAAGAATGCAGATTCCGCCTGGCCAGTATGGCTCAGTGGTTGAGTGTCGACCCATGCACCAAGAGGTCGCCGGTTTGATTCCTAGTCAGGGTACATGCCCAGGTTGTAAGCCCAATCCCCAGTGGGGGACATGCAGGAAGTGGCCAGTCGATGTTCTCTCTCATCGATGTTTCTATCTCTCTCTACCTCTCCCTTCCTCTCTCTCTAAAAATGAATAAAGAAAAAAAAAGAAATGCAAATTCCTCAGCTTTACCCAAATCTACCAATTCAGAATCTGAGCATAGAGGCCTGGAATTTGCTTTCTTAGATTCTTAAGATTCCCAGGGTATGCAATAAAGTTTGAGATTCACTGTCATAGTAATGAGAGGTCAGACTTTGAAATTAGAAGGTCTGCATTTGAATGTGGCTTCTGCTCTTTACTACCTGTCTGACCTTGGGCTGGTAACTTAATCCCCTTTCATCCTCAGTTTTCTTATCAGTAAAATGGGGATAATAATATATCTTAGGGTTGTGAAGATAAATGAGATAATGTATGCATATAAAGCACTTAACCCAGTAATTTTTATCTAGGAAGTATTCAGCAACTATTGTTATTATTACAATATGAAACTGTAAGATCAGGAGCAGGCCTAAGAAAACTCACAGGGAACAGATAAATATTATGTTTGAATGATGCTGCTCCCCAGACTATATGACATGACATGTATAGCGGTTAAAACTGGAGGCTCTAGTGCCAGAACACCCACATCAAATTCTGATCCTGCCAGTTGCCAGCTTTGTGACCTCCTACTTGACTGCTTTGTGCCTCAGTTTTCTCTTCTATAAAATGGGATTGATGATAGTACTTAACTCACAGAGTTTTTTTTTTTTTTTGGTAATGATTAAATAATATAATGAATGCAAAGACCATAAACAATATTTACTAGTTTTATCATGACTATTTCCCCCTTTTCCAATTACAATATGCTTTTCCTTTGTGCTTCACACTCACATTGTCTTATTTCTTTGGGGTCCTCTTCCCCCGGCCCTTGCCCCTGTTATTGAATGAAGAAATTAGATTCAGAGAAAGAACCTCCCATTTCTAGCTCTTGACTTGAGCTGAATCCCCCTAGAGAGGGCTCTGGCTGGGAAGTGGTGGAGGCACCTGCTTTGTGCTCTGAGGGCCTTGTTCTTGTGCTGACAGCCGATGTGTGGGGAGAACCATCTGAACAAACTTCAAGTTGGCATTTGCAAAGTGTCAAATCCTGGAGCATTTCCTTTCTAATTGAGCCGCCAGGAAACCTCAGGGCCCAATGTATTAAGAAATGAAGAACAAGCTGCTATCTCTGGGCTGTAAGTCATGCTGATGGATGTACCACTCTAGTCCTGCCTGCTAGATCTGTGTAGGTATTGAACATTCAAGAATCTGCTTAATACGTGTTTCAAGAGAAAAAAAAATCTAGCAAGCCACATAACACGAATATAACTGCAGGAGCAAAATGACTATGTTTGCCTGTGCTGTAGAAATGCTTCGAAGAGTTTGAAGAAATGTCTAAACCTGAAATACAAGTTGGGCCTCATCTTCCTCATCTATTAAGTGAAAAGATGATTTTCAATGTTTCTCTTAACCTTGATTATTTAAGATTTTCTGATTCCAGTTTCGATAATATTATTCAAATTTGCTTCTCTTAGGAAGTCTCTCGATCCCTCTGAGTTTCCAGCAGTGGAAAACAGGCTGGGTGACATCTGTGGCTGAAACCAGGCCATGTTGTTGAACAGTTGGCAAATCTAAGTTATTCTCTTCTCACTAGAAAGAGTGCAGGGTTGCATATTAATTTACAATTACTCATAAAGTAGACAGCAAAGCTTCTCTTTTGTCAACACTTGGACATACAAATTAGGTAATATTGATTGGGCAATGAATCTTTCATTTCCACCTTGCCTCATGGTGCCAATCACCTTAAATGAGACTAGATTAACATCAGAAGTGACTCACACTTGGCTAGGTATCCAAGTCTAGCCCCCTCAGACTTGCTGTATTTTGGCTTCAATTCGTTAGCTGAATTTTGTTACTGACTGTTCAAGTGCAGAAGCAGAACCTCATACGCCTATCTCCAGTTTATGCTGGACAGGAACTTCAGTATTTCAACACGATCTTTGGTTCTGACAATACCACAGAGCAAATTCATAGGGAGGCTGAATAAAAAAATAGAAATAGAGTTTTATAAATTACTCTGGCATGAAAATCCCCAGGAACAAGAAATGAAAAGAGAAATCAAAGCCAGGACAGTAATGGAGAGCTGGCATTTCAGCAAAATTTCTGACCCATATATGGGCCCTATGTGCTGAAGGTTGGGGGTTTGACCCCCCCCCCCAGGGTATGGAAGATGTGGCTTCCAGCCCTTGCCAGGTAGGGAAGCTAGAATTGAGCTTCAGCATAAAGCCATGAGCTTTGACAAATTGCACTCTCCATGGAATGGCAACTATAACAACTCCACATTTGAAGCTAGGAAAGAAGCAAGAAATTTGCCACCTGTCTAGAGCCCTGGTTTAAAAGAAGAATAAAAGTTATATCCAAGAAACCAGAACCTCAGGTCTGTGCCACATATGGGTACGATATCCAAATGTATACTGCTGATAAGTTAGCACAGACTGCTCACATCAATTCAACCCTTAGGCTACATTAGGAACAATTGTAAAACTGTTTTGGGGACATTTTTACAACTCAAGGCACAAAGGACTCACACAAGGAAATTAACCACCATGAGGAAGGGTCAGCAGGTATAGCAAAGGGATAATTAGCACCCCAGGAGTCAGAATAATAGATGTATCTGTAAGAGGCTGTAAAATAAGAACATTTGAAATGATTAAAGATATGAAAGAATGAACAGTATGATAAAAGAAGAAACAGATTTTAAAGAAATATACAAATAGAACTCATGCATAGGTTGACCAACTATTTCTCTTTGTCCAGGACTGAGGGCTTTTTCAGGACACAAGATTTTCAGTGCTAATCTAGAAAGTCTCAGGCAAACCAGGATGGCTGATTACCCTATTTCAATGAGTAATTAAAGAGATTTTAATAAAGGAACTATTTACAAACTTATAGACAGGGTTTGGGGAACCCAACAAGGTGAAGTTTAAGCAGCACCCTAGACCTAACAACAAGGGAGCCATTACCACCCTAATCCTGAAGGGGCAAGAGGACGGTGTAACTGCTGAAAATCAGAGAAATAAGCTCTGCCTGACAGAGTGGAGGGAAACACATCAATTTCCTCTTGCCTTCCCTCTGAACTCCTATTGGGTCACCTCATTGGCTAAACTTAGCTGACAGCCAGAAGACAGGGGAGCCCATCGACCTAGGCCATATAGGTCAGCCTCCTGAGACAGAGCAGAGCAGAGAATGATGCAGAATGGATCTTGAGACCCAAATGAAAACTAACCAGGACAGACACACCACTAAATTGAGCATCTGAATACCTGTATATGGAACCTCCCATGTTAAAGCAGGTTATATATTTTCAGAATGAGGAGAAGGAACAGCAGAGAGGAGACCAGAGCCCTGATGCCGCACCTGGTATTCACAATCAGTGTGACTTTGAGAAAATTTCTTTCTTTACATCAAACTACTTCTCTATTAATTAATTATCGAATATTTCTAGGACAGATTTTATTGCAGATACAAATTGTTTGGCCTTTACAAAAATTTTAAATAAATCTGAATGACCCAACAACATTGAAAAAAGTCAAGAGAATTCACATAAGAATCTGGATTTCTAGGTTTCGTTGTGGCATTAATTGCCTAAAGAAAACAATTTAGGTAGGGACCATACTCCCAGTTCCCCAGGGCCCTACCTGGCCTACTTCATCCATTTATATTGCCTGACTGCTCCCTATAGGAATTTGCATTTACAACCCTTGGAAGAGCTCTTTCAGCTTTAACAATCTGTAAAATTTAAGGCATATTGTATTTTTTTGCATGTGAACACATGCCTTTTGAATTTTCCAGTCTAGGTAGATTGGGAAGCTGGCAGGTGTTATTTTTGCATATCTTTCTTTACATCTTAAACACAGCACATATGCAGTTTTATGAAGCATATGGTTTTCCATGTGCATAACTACACTTTGTTGATTTTTCCTTTTCCTAAATTCTCCAAAAGCCCAGCAGAATAAACACAAGCTGCCACTTAGAAAACAATTCTGAGGAAGGACCCAGCTAGGGTGGAAAAAATGAAGGAATCCAAAGAGCTGCTAAGTGACCATGTTTAGGGTATAAGTTTCCTTGATTCATAAAGATGACAATTTTTTTTTCTCCCCCTTTGCATGGTGTATAGCAAGCATGGGTGTGAAACAGCTCATAGGTGGGATTTGCCTTTGTTTTTTTGGCTTGTGGTGGAGAATAGAGTAAAAAGGTGAATTTGATCTCTCTGTGGCAGACCTTGAATGAAAACACCTGGAAATGTTTTACTGGATGATGGGCCCTGGGTTTTCCATCTCCTGCCAACAGCCATGGCAGGAAGTCACAGCAAGGAGAATCTTTTCCAGGCTCAGGGGAAAGATACATCTGAAAAGGAGTTTTTCTTTGTAGACCAGCCTTGCTTAGGAGATGCTAACAGTGAGCTTGTCAGGCCAGAGAACTTTGAAGTAGGCGTTATTAGTAGGGATTGCACTAACATTCCCAGAGGAACAGAAACTGGCACTAGCTAGCCAGCATTTTGTACTGAAACCTACTGCTTGCCTGGCTCACCAAGGTTTTCCCCTCAGCTTTTCCTCAACACTTACCCTGCACACTGTTTCAGTCACTGCTGGAAAATAGACCAAAGGATTAAAGTGTTGAAGGAGAAACTCCTGACTCCTTTTCTAGAATAAGCTAGGATTGTGGGTTGAATACAGATGCTCCTTGACTTACAATGGGGTTACATCTCAATAACCAATTGTAAATTGAAAATATCCTAAGTAAAAAATTCATCTAATACACCCAACCTACCAAACATTATAGCTTAGCTTAGTCTACCTTAAATGTGCTCAGAACACAATATTCAAAAACTGCTGGCAGCACAGTGCACTGTGAGTATTGGTTGCTTACTTTCTTGATCGTGTTGCTGACAGGGAGCTGTGGCTCAATGCCACTGCCCAGCATCACGAGCGAATATCGTACTGCATAGTTCTAGCCTGGGAAAAGATCAGTATTTAAAGTAGAGTTTCTACTGAATGCACATTGCTTTGCACCATCATAAAGTCAAATCACTGTAAGTCAGGGAGCAACTATAAATTGTGACTGTGTGCTAATTTTCCTCTGGACAAGTCTGGCGCCAATCACCTTTGCTTTGCAGAAAGGTGAATTTGCTAAACTGGCACCTGATGAAATTGTTAAAGAACAAGTTTGTCTTGACATCTCCTTTTCTTTTTCTGGGACCTCTTTCGTTGCTACCATTTTCCATTCCTATAACATCCTGTGTACCTGGCATCTCTTACTGGCTTTATGCACCTGTCTCACCTGCTAGCCACCTGTCCCTCAGCCCCCACCACAACTCTCCTCCATGCCACTGTGTCAATGAGGTTTCCTGCTGGGTAGGGTGATAATAGAATTTAGTGTCCAAACTGGGAAACTTTTACGGGTACAAGTAATAACTTTTAAGAGTAATAATTAAACCTATATGACAATATTTTATCCACCCCAGAGAATATATTTATTATTTTCACAGAGAATTTCTAGCGATAGTTTGTCTTGACCCAACAAAGGTCTCTAAGGTTGGTGATTCTGGTACTCTGATATAATAGGAGGTGAGCTGAAAAATTTGGGGGCAGATAGTGCTTTTTTAGATGGCCAAATCAAACCAAGTGAGTGTCTAGGAGTCCCATTCAGAAATAAATAAATAAATGTGATGCCAACCCTTAGAAACTTTAATTTAATTTGGAAAGTCAGGACTGATGGGGATGAAAAAGCGCATGAGACAGGTTTAGAGGGGGGAAAATGATGTGTGATGTGTTTTAATAAAAACAATTTTTAAGCCTGTATTCCCATATGCTCCAACAATAAAAAACAAAATACTGAGATACTTTTGACAGAGCTAGGAACTTAAATTCTGCAGGCAGGCAAAAAGAAGTAAGTAGACCACAAACTAACAAGTATTAATAAGTACTATGAGTGAAGCAAACTAGAGCCAGAGGCAGACAACCAAGGAGGGCCACGTTAGGAGTGCTCAAGGAAGGCCTCTTGGAGGAGATGGCATTTAGCTGAGACCTGCAGTATGAGAATGACCCAGACATATGAAGGAGCAGGGAAGAGTATCTGGCAAAGGGGACAACATGTGTAAAGGCCTGGATTACTAGGGCATGCTTGAGATCCTAAAAGAAGCTGATATGCCTGGTGGAGAGGGAGGGACAGTATGGAATGAAGTAAATTGGAGAGGGGGCTAGGATCTTGAAGGCCTTTATAGGAGTCTGAATTTTATTCTCAGTTCAATGAGAATCTCTTGAAGTTTGTAAATTTTACATATGCTGAAATACACCATTCTACCAGGTGTAAAAAGTACACATTTTATAACAAATTCTCTAGTCATGATATAGAATATTTCCATTCCCCCTAGAAAGTTCCCTCATGTCTCCTTCCAATCAATTACCACCCCCAATAGACAACCACTCTTCTGATTTCTATCACTAAATGAAACTATACAATTTGTATTGTTTTCTGTTTAGCTTTCACTCAGCATAATGTTTTGAGATTCATCCAATTTATTGATTCCTTTCTATTGCTAGGTAACATTTTATTGTAGGAGTATACCATAATTAGCTCATCCATTCTCTCATCAAAGACCACTTTCTTTCAGTTTTTGGCTATTATGAATAAAGCTGTTATATACATTTCTGTACAAGTCTTTTTGAGGGTATACATTTTCACTTCTCTTGGGCAACTAGGAGTGAAATTGCTGATTTATAGTTAAGTATATTATTTTTTATGTTATGAATTAATCAGCTTTATTGAGGTATACATTACATATAATAAAACTCACCCATTTTAAGTAAATTATTTGATGAGTTTTGACAGATATATACAGTATGTAACTGTCACCATAATCATAATATAGAAAACTTACATCATCCCCAAAAGTTTCTTTATGCCCCTTTGCTGTCAGTAAGTCCCTCACCCATTGTCTTTGACAACCATTGACCTGCTTTCTGTCACCATGCTTTGCTTTTTTCTGGACTTTCCTATATTAATGAAATAATATGTTATGTACTCATATGTAGTCATTTTTGTCTCATTTCTTTCACTTAACATAGTGCTTTTGAGATTCATCAATGTTGATATATGTATCAGTAGTTCATTCCTTTATATTGCTGAATAGCATTCCATTATAAGGATATGCCACAATTTGTTCATTTATTCACCCGTTGATGAACATTTAGGTTGTTTAGACTTTTTTAATATTATGTAAAAAGCTGCTATAAACATTCAAATATATATCTTTGTGAGGTTAGATATTCTCATTTATCTTGGGTACATACTTAAGAGTGGAGTTGTGGGGTAATGTGGTAAGTGTATGTTGAATTTATACAAAGATGTATTCCAAAGTAGTAGAATTCCAGCGACCTCACATCCTTTTGAATTTTAGCCATTCTAGTTAGTGTGTAATAGAATATAATTTGGTTTTGATTTTGACAGTTTGATTATGATGTGTCTAGGTATGTGAATCTCTTCAAGTTTTTCCTACCTGGAGTTTGTTGAGCTTCTTAGATGTGTAAGTTGATGCTTTCCCTCAAATTTGGAAGTTTTTGGCTATTATTTCTTCAAATATTCTTTCTGCTCCTTACCATCTTCACCTTTTTTATGGGACTCCAATTATGCCTCTACATATTGATATAATTGATGGTGTCTCACAGGTCTCTGAGGCTCTGTTGATTTTTCTTCATTCTTTTTTCTTTCTTTTCTTCAGACTAGATAATCTCAATCAATCTTTATTTATACTTGTCAATTATTTCTTCAGCCAGGTCAAATATGCTGTTGAGCCCCTCTGTTGAGTTTTCATTTCAGTTCTTATACTTTTCAACTTCCATGTGACTCTTTTTTAATAGAGTTTTTATTTTACAACTCCACTCTTAAGTATGTACCCAAGATAAATGAGAATATCTAACCTCACAAAGATATATATTTGAATGTTTATAGCAGCTTTTTTCATAATATTCAAAAAGTCTGAGATAGATCATTTCTATCTCTTAATTGATACTCTCTGGTGAGACACTGTCCTCATAATTTCCTTTAGTTCTATGTACATGATATACTTTATTTCTTTGGACATATTTAAAATAACCGATTTAGAATTTTTGTCTAGTGAGTCTAACATCTGTGCTTTCTCAAAGATAATTTCTACTGATTGCTTTTTGTTTTTTTCTCTAGTGTATGGGTCATACTTTATTCCTTTACATATCTCATAGTTTATTTTTGAAATATAGACATTTTAAATAACATAATGTGGCAACTCTGGAAATGAGATTCTCTCCCCTCTCCAGTGTTTGTTGTTGTTACTATTTGTTATAATTATTGTTGTTAGTTTGTTTAGTGATGTTTTTGACCTAGTTCTGTAAAATCTGTATTCTTTGTTTAGTCACTGCTTAGTTAGCTTAGTGGTGAGCTAATAATTAGGCAGAGATTGCCTTAAAACACAACCAATATGACCCCTAGTCTTTGCAAAGGGGCTCTGTATAAATGGTGGAGCATGCCTTGAACACTCAGCCAGGCAGTTGACACTCTATCTCATCCTCACTTCCTGTTTGCACAGAGCCTCATGTTCAGCCAGATGAGAGAGCTTAGAGCTTTCTCAGGTCTTTCCTGTGCCTGTACACAGCCCTATCCATACACATTGCCTTTTAGATTCTCAGGAAATGTCAGAGCTTTTCAGAACGCCTATAGATATCTCATTCCCAACTTTGCCTTGTAAGATTTTTGATTAATATATTGTTTGCCTCAACTGTTATCCATCACTTCAGACAACCATGAAATTAAGCAATTGCCTGTAACTGTTTTTGACAAATGTCCCCAGAAATGTACTGGGTGAGTTCTGACTCAGGTCAAATAAATATAGCTTTGCAAGTGAGATCTTCCAGAGATATCAAATAGTGGCAATTCTTTGGGAAATAGGCTTTGAAGTATCTCCAACCCCATTCTCCCTCCTCCAGTGGCTGCCAGGGTGCTGGTTTTCATCATAACTTGGGGCTGTTAGTTTTTAAGGCTACTCTGAAATAGAGAGTGGAGATGGGACTGGGGCAAGTTAAAATGCCACAAAACGTGTTCTTACTGAGATTCAGCTGTTTTTCTTGAATGAATGCTCCACAGATTGTTGCACAAATTTGGTTAATTCCCAGAGTTCTGAAAAAGTTGATTTCAGCCATTTTTGCCAGTTTTTAAATTGTTTTTACGGAAGAGAAAATTTTCAGGGATCCTTACTCTGCCTTTTTCCTCATTTGCTTTTAATTTGAATTTCCATAATGATGAATAATAATAAGCATACTTTCATATGCTTAGGTGCCATTCTCATACTGTCTGATGAACTGTCTCCTAAATATATATATATATATTTTTTTAATTAAGTTATTTATTTTCTTGTTAGTGAGTTTTGAGAATTTTTTATATATTTTATATATAAATTCTTTATCAGATTTATGTTTAGCCAATATTTTCTCGTATTCAGGCCATATTTTCACTTTTGTAACAGTATCTTTCAAAAACCTTTTTTAAAATTTTGATTAAGACCAAATTTATATATTGTTTCTTTTATGTTTCATGTTTTGTGTCCTTACTAATAAATCCTTCCTTAACTTAAGGTCACAAGTTTTATTCTAGAAGTCTTATAATTTTAGTCCTCTATATGGATTTATGATATATTTTTAGTTCATTTTTATATTAGTGTGAGATAAGAGTCAAGTTTATTTTTATATATGTATATCCACTTATTCTTGCACCATTTGTTGAAAAGGCTATCTGTCCCTCATTGAATCACCTTGGCACCTTTGTCAAAAAATCAATTTACCAGTTATTGTGGGTCTATTTATGGATTCTCTATTCTGTCCCATTGTTCTATATGTCTACCCCTACATCATTCTCAAACTGTTTGATTACTATCATGTTATAGTAAGCCTTGCAATTTTGTGATATAAGTCCTCCAATTTTATTCTTCTTTGAATAGGTGTATATTTAACTTTATAAGGAACTGCTTACAGTATTTCAAAGCTGTGGATTTTATCCTCCAAACAGCAATGCATTAGAGTTCCAGTTGCTCCACACATTTGTCAACATTTGGGTTGTCTGTCCTTTTGAACTTAGCCATCTAATGGGTATGAAGTGGTATGTCATTGTAAAGTTACTTTGCCTTTTCTTGATACCTAATGATTTAGAGCACCATTTTACTTGCTCTTTGGCCATTCATATGTCTTCTTTTGTGAAGTTTCTTTAATTGGGATTTTTGTCTTTGAACTATTGGTTTGTTACTTACTTACTTACACATACACACACACACACACACACACACACACACACACACACACACCTCAAATCATTTTTTCATAGTCTATGACTTGTTTTTTTCATTTTCATAATGAGAATAAAGTTTTTAACTTTTATGAGGTCCATTTTATTTTATTTTTGTATTTTGGTTAATGCTTTTTGCTTTGTATCTAAAAATTCTTTGGCTTCCCAAAGGTTGTGAATTACTTCCCCAAGTTTTATTCCAGAAACTGTATAGTTTTAGTTTTTATGTTTAGATCTATGATTCACCTTGAATTTTTATTTCGACCATAGAAGAGTTAGTTCTTTTTTTTTCAGATATTTATTAAGTTTCAGTGCCAGTTTCTTTCCCCCTTGGACTTCTTTGGTAATTTTTCAAAGGGTAGTAAGCATAGACATAGTAATGTCATGTATTTGCTGATGTGAGTAAAAGAAATTAGAGGCAGTAGGTGGATCAGTGAAGAGGCTACTGCAGAAGTCTGGGCTTAGTATCATAGTAGCCACAGCTAGCAGTAGTGGAGATGGAGAGAGGAAGTAGAATTGTTTATCTATATTGATGGAGACTGATTTGTGTTGATCTTGCATGCATCCCACTTTTACCCATCTTTACAGTTTCAGCACACAGAAAGAGACAGCATCATATGGTAGACAGTTCCTTAAATGATGAGTCAAATGTCAGGGATGTTTGTCCAGGCTCTGCCACTAAGTCTTAACTAGTCTTGTGATCACTGATTTCCCATTAAAAACTAGGTAATCAATAATGTCCTCTTTTACCCTAAAATTATATGATTCTATGCTATTTTGTGAATGGTCTGGGAAAGGTGGCCAATGAATTCCTGATGTCAATAAACTGTCTTTGTTTCTTACCTTTTTTGAGCTCTTGTAACACTTAACCTTCATTAATCACTCCTTTCTTCTTGAAACTCTTACCTTCCTGGGCTTTCATGCCTCTACTCTCTCCCAGTTCCTTCTCTGGCCAGTTATTCCTATTCTCTATCATGGCTTCCTGTCCCTTTGCACAACTTCTGAATATTGGCTTCCCCATGATTTTTGCCATGGGCACCTTCTTATTCTATATCTCTTCTGGGACATCTCATTCATATTTATGACTCTAGGTATCTAGATGTTATTGACTCACATGTTTCTATGTCAAGGTGAGGTCCTTTTCTCTTGAATTCTAAACTTATGTGATAAAGTTTTATGTGGTCATTTGCACCTGGCTGTCTCATTAACATCTCCCCCAAATCATCCCCTCCTTAGTTCCCTGTTTTGATGGCTGACACTACTACCTACCCAGCCTCTCAAGCCAGATGCTTGAGTCATCCTAGGCTCCGTTCTCTCTTTGACTCTCCAAACCCTTTTATTCTCTTTTCTTGAACTTTTTTATCTTAACCAAATTGGAATGCTTTAGAGAATAATTAGGGTACTGTTAATGTTATGCCAGGACAACAGGTATAAACCAGGACTGCTCTGGGCAAACCAGAGATGTGTGATTAGCCTAGAGTTGAGAAACAGAAAGAACTCCAGAGTGGTATGAGAAAGCACATTGCTTTTGAAGAACTGAGAGAATTGGAGTCTGACTAGTCTAAGATGTGTGTGTGTGTGTGTGTGTGTGTGTGTGTGTGTGAGAGAGAGAGAGAGAGAGAGAGAGAGAGAGAGAGAGAGAGAGAGATGGGAGGTGGAGTGTGAGAGATGAATGAAGCTGGAAAGGTAATTGCAGTGTCAGGTTCTGCAGGTTTAAAATGTTTCTTACCTTTAGAATTAACATAAATGTTTGATGTTATTGTTAGCCTGCTTAGCATTCATTTCCCCTTCTTCCTAACAAAAGCCATTCCCCAGGTAACCACATGCTTCAGGAGAAGCTGACTCAGCTCCAGTGGTGGGTCTAATTGGTCTAAAGGTCATCTCTGTCCCTTTTCTGGGGATTATCTCAGGGGGCACGTGACCTAACTCTAGCCAATAGTATATTAGGTGACTCTCTTGGAGGATTTCCAAGGAAAGTTTTCTTATTCTTAACAGAAAACCACAAAAGGGGATTGTCATGTCTCAATGTTATGTCTGTAATTGCTACAACCATTTTAATTCCAAGTCTGAGCTTGATGTAATCACTGGTGGAAGAATGAAGAAATGAAAGAAAGAAAAAAAAAAAAAGCAGGAATCTGGATGTGTTTGTGAGCTGCTAAATAACCAATCCCTGCCCTACTTCTTGATATTATCAAATATGAAGTGATACTTGCTTTATTACTAAGTCACTTTGAGTTAGGATTTTCTGTTATTGGGACCAATAATGCTCAGATATACCAAGAAACTTAAGAATGTGTAGCAATGGCCTTGACTTTGTGAGAACTGAGGGAAGTGTGACCTGCATGCCACTTACTGTCACTCTCACTTGTTTGATAATTATAGCTGCTATTTATTTTACCTTGTATTGTAGTTTTTCTGTGTGATTTTTTTGAACATCCAACTAGTCTGGAAACTTTGAATCAAGGACAGAGATAAACTTTTTATGTTTTTGTAACCCCACAACCCTTTATATAATCTACACTTTTTTTGTCAATTAGTAACCCCCTCTTTATTCCACCCACACAGATTCTTTCAGAGGATGACCAGAATGCTATCTCTATTTGGAGATAATAATTAGTCTCTTCACTGGCTTCCTCTTGAATGTGGAGGGAATTATTGGATGAATGAGCAGGAACATGGTGGCTATGTGGCCTGTTGCTCCCAAGTACTACTTGGAGATCAGCCTGGCATGGAAATGACCAGATGTTTGAAGCTGAGCCACTGTTGAGTGAAATAAATAAGTTTTCTGTCACACTTCCCATTTGCCCAGACAGTTTCTGCATTGCAAAACCACTGGTGCCTATAATCTCACATGGCAGCAATTGATCTCTTAACCTCTTTCCTCCCTAAACTTGGAGTTGGAAGGCCCTGGGAGTCCAATTAGACCACGTGAGTGTGTGTACGCTATTGTCCATCTGTTACAGGCATTCTTGGAAGCTGTGGCTCAACTCAAATCACTGCCCAGGTACACAGGTACTCCTGGACTTGACAGAGTCCCTTGTAGAACAGGAGGAATGACCAGGTATAGGCAACAAGAAGGGAGGAAGAGGGGTTTATTGGGCATCTCTGAACAATCAGTGGCAAGTTGATGGTCCAAAGTTGGGTGTACCAAAAATGGGCTAGTCTTACAGGTTATTTGAATTCAGGAGCAGTCTCTCTCAATCTCTCTGTCTCCCCGCCCCCCCCCCCCCCGTCCCCCTGCCTCTTTTTCTTTTTTTAATCCTCACCTGAGGACATTTTTCCATTTTTTGTTCAGATAGAGTGGGAGGGAGAGAGAGGAAGAGAGAGAGAGAGAGAGAGAAACATCGACATGAAAGGGACACATTGAGTGGCTGCCACCTGCACGACCAACCAGGGCCGGGGACAAACTGCAACCGAGGTACATGCCCTTAGCGGGAACCGAACCCAGGTCTCTCTGTACCACAGGCCGACACTCTAACCGCTGAGCCACACTGGCCAGGGCTCTTTTTCTTTTGATTGGCTTATTTTTCTGACTATACTAGTAATATATGCTCTTTATGAAAAATATGAGAAATGGAAGAATGCATAAGAAATTAAAAATCACCTATACACTTATCTCCTAATATTTCAGTATATATATCCATGCAGATTTTTTCCTAGCTATGTGATCATTTATTCAGTCAACATTCCCCAAAATTTCTAATGCATTCTATGTGTATCAGGCACCTTATCAGGCATTGAGAATAAAGTTGTGATCAATAATATGCATAATCCTTTATCTCATGAAACTTTAGGTCTAGCAGAAGTGACATATAGACATATAACTACACTAAGAAGTATGCAATCTCAAGTTTGGCAAACTCAACAAAGAACAAGTACTGAGTCTTTTAAGAGAATGAGGGTCCTAGCCTAGCCTGCGTGCTTTAGGGAGTGCACCCAAGGAAAGGACCCTGAAACTGATATCAGAATAGTGAGATATCATTGTCCAGTAAAGGGAGACATGCATTGGGCCAAGGGGGTAAGGGTAGGGGGCAGGCAGGGAACAGAAGGGTGTGGGAAAATTCCTGGTGGAGGAAATACCTTGCCTGAGGGCTTGATGAGGGGCAGGAAAGTGGGGGCTGGATCCTATAGGGCAGGTGTAAGCAAACTACAGCCCATGAGCCATTCTAGCACATCATCCTGCTTTTTAAAATAAAATTTTATTGGAACAGAGCCATGCCTATTCATTTCTTTAATGTCAGTAGTTGTTTCCACTCTATGATGTAAAAAATCAGTAGTTGCTATAGAAATTATATGGCCCTCAAAGCCTAAAATATTTACTGTCTTCCTTTATAAGAAATTTACTGGCCCTTTATGGAAAAGTTTGTTGACCCCTGCTATAGGGTCTTACAGCTGAGCATGTGGTGGAACTGTTTTATCACAAGTATAAGAAAGGCTTGGAGAGGGAAGCAGGCAAGGAACCTCATCACATAATCAGATTTCCTTTTAAAAGGAGCACTCTGGCCCCAGTGGGGAGGACAGATTGGAAATGGAGACACTGGGTGGATACCGGGAGCCCCAGAGTATCCAGGAAAGAAGATTTGGATTAGGGTTATGCCAAGTGGGCACAGAAAGAAGTAGATAGGCTTGAGATCTCTTTAAGAGTTGTATGGAACAGGACTTGGTGACTGATTGAAAAGGGGAGGTTGGTAGAGAGAGGCTTCAGGAGCACTCTCAGATTTCTACCTGGTGCACTTGGATGGATGAGGGTGTTATCCACTAGAGAGGGCGCACTGGAGGAGAAGCAGGCTTGAGAGGGGAAGTCATGGGCTTTGATGCACGTGCCTAGTTCACCACAGTGGGTTAATATAACTCATCCCCTATTATTACACATGTAGATTGTTTCTTTATTTTTCTTTAAAAAATAATGCTGCGATAAGCCCATATGTACATATCTCTGATTATTTCCTTAGGATACAATCCTTGAAACAGAATGGTTGGCATATGTTAAAGCTCTTTGCTCTGTATTGCTAAATTGCCTTCCAGAAATGTTATTTCAATGTATACCTCCACCAGTATTGCTGCTGAGGCCAATATTTGAGCAAATTGCCCCAAAGTTCGGTGTCAGAATTTTTCCTATGACTTTAAAAAAATCTCTATTGCTTCCAGCTTAAGATATTACTGTTTGTAATTTCATGTCTGAAGGGATTTTTGTGGTGCTGGTCTATATGTTGTAGACCCCGAGAAGGAATGTACTGGCTAAAAAGGACTCCCTGTGATTAACTGGCCCAAATTCACAATAGAGTCTAGCAGACATTGTTTACAGAGGTCTCTCACACACTGTGGGAAAAGCCACAGACTAAGCTACCAAGCCTCCTGCACTGGGTTCTTGTGATCTGAGCCAAACCTTATAAAGGAGTTCTTGGAATTATATTTTGACCAATGGGCTGAGAGCTGTCCTGTCCAATAGAGGCTGCGTGGCTATATCTTCATTTACATGTTTGACAACCAGTCAGAGAGGCTCCTTAACAACCAGTAAGGGCAGTGCTATTAGAACCAATCAAATTGTGCAAATTTTGATTCCTCATTTGCATAAAAATGGACCAATCAGGGACTAGGGTGGGGATTTTCTCTATAAAATTGACCTCCCCTTTGTCAGGGAAGGAGAAGGTAATACCAGAGGCTGAGTTTCTTCATTTTACAAACTGGTTACCTGAATAAAGTTTCTTCTTTTACCACACCCCAGATTGAGGACTCCTTTTGGCATTGGATTGGTGACAGTGACCTTTTTGTTGACAATGTTGACCTTTTTATGGTGGAATAATAGCATTCTTCGTTACTGTGGTTGACATCCAAGGTAGGAATCCTGGCACAGGAGCCGTTCCAGTCCCACCTTTCCTTGGTGTAATAAAAGTTAACTTACAACCTGCATCCCATGATATCCCTAATATATGTTAGCTGGTGTTCAAGGTCACATCTTTTCTCTATCTCCAAAGAGGCTTTTGTTTTATGTGGCAGAGACACCTCCTGACAAACTCAACAGTCTTTTTTTAAATCCAGTTTGGCCATTTCAGCTGCTGCCTGGTAGCAGCCAGTCTAATGAAATCTTTTGGTTCAAGGAGTAGGTTTGTAGCATCCTGGTGTCACAGTGTGGTGAAGTGGGAGGTTTGGTTCTGCAGCCAGACAGTCCTGGACAAGAACCCTGACTCTATCTATTATTGGTTGTCTACCTTGAGAGCCACATGGCTGCTCTGACTTCATTTTCTCATCCGTAAAATGCAAGTTTTAGTAGCTAGTTCATGAGTTTTTGTGAGGAGTAGCAATACAGGTACCGAGTCCAGTCCCTAGCACTCAGTAGGTATAGAATAAATGGTGCTTTATTTATTTATATATATTTTTTATCCTCACCCAAGGACATTTTTGCATTTATCTTCAGATAGAGCGGGAGGGAGAGGGGGAGGAAGAGAGAGAGAGAAACATCTATGTGAGAGAGACACATTGACTGGTTGCCACCCACACAACCCCAACCAGGGCCAGGGACAAACTGCAACCGAGGTACATGCCCCTAGCGGGAACCGAACCCAGGACTCTCTGTTCCGCAGGCCGACTCTCTAACCGCCGAGCCCAACCCATCAGGGCTAATGGTGCTTTATTAAAAAACAAAGCAGGAGTGGAGATGTCTGTGAAGTTTGGGGGCCTGCTGCCCTCCACACCTCAGCCTGAGACTCTAAATGTCTATTAACACACCAAATTGATCACAGCTTCTTATTTAAGATTGAGGAGTTTAAGATTGATTCTGACAAGGGAGTAATGATGAGTTAGGTTAATTTCAAGTCTCTGTTTCAGGTTGTCAGCTCTCAAATGGAGGTAAGATAATAATGAATGAGGTACGATGCAGGATCTGTCTTCCCCCATGTCTCTCTCACTTGAACTTTCTACTGCATATTTAGGTTAAAATGTTATATTTTTAAAAATGCAGATATCTTCTAGGGGAGGCATGAGACATTAGCACAGTTTCTAGAATCCAGTGACTTGGGGGAAATCCCAGCTGTATAACTTATTAGCTGTGTGACTTTGTGCAAGTTACTTCATGTCTCTGAACCCCCTTCATTTATGTAGTGGGATAACATTAATAGGGTTTAGAGAGGGCACATGCCCAGGTTTCGGGCTTGATCCCCAGTAGGGGGCGTGCAGGATGCAGCTGATAAATGCTTCTCTCTCACATTGATGTTTCTCTCTCTCTCTCCCTTCCTCTCTCTCTAAAAAAATCAATAAAAACATATATATTTTTTGAAAGTTAGCTATTGTTAGTAGCTCTTACTAAACCCTGAGAAGAAGATGTAGGTGGCAACATGACTCTACTGGGAATAAGTTTAAGTTACTTTCTCCTGCACATGAGCGAGTTTTCATCTATATTATACTTTGCAAAATAAACACTGTTTACCATTCCAGTTTCATTGATGAGAGCAACTAAGTCTCAGAGAGATGAATTGGTTCTGAGTCACAGAGCTTCAATAGGATGCCCTGAAGAAATGGGGTATAGTGCACACCCCCTTTCAACAGTGGCCATAATAACTCCCCCACGTAACTTTCCTGCTTTCCCAAGGAGGGCCAATGGTGATAGCTCTTGAAATCCACCCATGCCCCTCCCCAGGACAGTCTGTGCCAAATGCTCTCCATTTCGGGGGATGATAGGGCCCTTTTTGTAAGTTGCTATACAAAAGCAAGGTCAAATCCCAAAGCCAGAGGCCACAGAGATTTTACACCTCAGCTTCTATGGCGATGACTCATCATTTAGTGATGAAAAATCATCTCTGACACAACACAGGCAATTTACTTACAGACGATTGATCCCATTGTGTACTATGGCCAAATCCACTCTCGTCTCATGCCTGGTGTTGTGGGGAAGATACCATGGCTGATGTATCTTGGGTACAATTCCATCTGCCAGGCATTCTCTGGGTTCCTGGGGGAAGTGAGTCAAGAGTCTGTCAATACTATGGATTTAGTGTCTCCATGCGGGCTCTGATGTGAGATTTTTTATATTGCTTCACACACTCCCACTCCCACGAACCACAGTTATGATCAAACCTAGAGGTCAGACACAGAAGTCCTCACTCTTCCTCCAGCTTTAGATCTGATACAGAATCCTTATTTCATTCAACATGTAGTTAACAGTGCCTACACTGTGCCCAGCACTGTCCCTGTATAGAAAAAAAGGAAGTCTCCAGAAAATCTGGTATAATCCGGATGAAACTGAGCTCAGACAAAAGGAATTATGGCAATACCTCCTATTTGTTAAGCATTTACTTTGTGCCATCAGCTGCACTGGGGATGTGACAGTTGATTCTCCCCAAAGCCCTTGGTTGTGTATCTTGTTGCTACCCCCATTTTACTTGTAATAAAAATAAAACACAGTATGGTTTAAAAGGTTGCCCAGAATGGCACAGCTGGGCCAGTGGTGAGTTGGGTTTCAAACTGAAGTACAATTGGTTCTTGCTACCAATTGTATTGGTAGTTGTATTCTATAAAGTCTCCCCAAACACCGCATTAGCGAATACTGAACCATTGCTCCTGGGGAAAACACAGGGTTAGGTTCTCTTCTTGTTGTCCCGAATCAGCTTCAAAGGTGTGCACTGGGTGACTCACACCTTTCACGTGTCCACAAGCGACTGTGAAAGTGCAGGAGTCTTGATTGTGGAGTTACAAATAAATTTTAGCAAGCAGGCAAATTCACAGAAATGGAATCCGTGACTAGCAAGGATTGGCAGCGGTCCTATTCCAGAGCATGTTTCTACCCCTCTTCACGCTTTCCCTGCTGTGCTCAGCAGCCTGTAGGATGCTGCCCTCCAGGACGCCTTCATGGCCTTGGGAATCCTCTCCCTTTGAGAGTGTCCTGGAACTAGTGGTTGATGTCCAGTGACTAGAATGTGGCTTAAGGTGATAAGATGTCCCTGTCAGGATTCAATTACAAAAAGACTGTAGCTTCCATCTTGGACACTTTCTCTCACTCTCTTGTTTGCTCTGTGGGAAGCCAGATGCCACGGTATGAGCCACCCTATGGAGAGGCCAACATGGCAAAGAGTTGCCTTGCTAGACCCAGCAGGGAAATGAGGCCCTCCATACAGCAGGGAACCGAATCCCGATAACCTCCTGAGCAAGCAATCCTTCTCTAGTCAAGCTTCAGAGGAGACAGAAGCCAACATGTTAGTCGCAGCCTTGTAAGAAACCTCAGAGGCAGCAAACTAAGCCATGTGCAGATTCTTGACCGAAAGAAATTGTGAAATAATAGTGCTTGTTATTTTAGCTACTAAGTTTTGGGGTAATTTGTTACATAGCAAAAGATAACTATCAACTGCCTTCTCCTAAGCTGCGTTTGTTGTGTTGCATGGCATTGCCTACTATGAGCTAAGTTCTTTATATGCTCTATGCTGAATCTTCACAAAGGAGAACACTGAACAAATCTTCGCAGGCTCCTAGTGTGGGGTGGGAGTATGTATGACGTCAGGGAATGTGCATACATCTGGGTGTGTGGGGGTCTTTAGTGAGTCGTGTGTGGTGTGTGTATGAGATAGGGACGTGGGTGGGATATGTGGAGGTATGTGGGTATGTGGGATGTATGAGAGTGTCTGTAGGGACATGGGGAATGTTTGGGGATGTAGGGGCCATGTAACAGATTTGTGTGTGACGTGTAGTGAATGTGGAGGATGTCGTGTGTACGCACATGTGTGTGTGGTCTGTGGTGTGTATGGAGGGTTGGTGGGCAGCGCAAGACAGCTCAGAGGGCACCTTTGTCCTCCTCATCATTCAGTGTCCTCTTCTGGGTCCCCTCTTCCTGAATAAAAGCCCCTCTTGCTGCCCAGTATGGTAGAAATTGGCAAACTTTTTCTGAAAAGCACCAGATAGTAAATATTTTAGGCTGTGTGGCCCATACAGCCTCTGTCGAAATGACTCAATTCTGCCACTGTAGCTTGAAAGCAGCCACAGACAGTGTGTAAACACATGGGTGGGGCCTGTGTTCCAGTATAACTTTATTTACAAACAGACGGCAGGCTGGACTTGACCCAGGGGATGAAGTTTGCAGAGCCCCTGGAACTAAGGTGCTCCCTTTGTCCCTGACAAACATTTTCACGTGGGCTTACCCATCCCTTTTCTCCTTCTTCTTCTTCTTCTTCTTCTTCTTCTTCTTCTTCTTCTTCTTCTTCTTCTTCTTCTTCTTCTCCTTCTTCTTCTCCTTCTTCTTCTCCTTCTCCTTCTCCTTCTTCTTCTCCTTCTTCTTCTCCTTCTTCTTCTTCTTCTTCTTCTTCTTCTTCTTCTTCTTCTTCTTCTTCTTCTTCTTCTTCTTCTTCTTCTTCTTCTTCTCCTTCTTCTTCTCCTTCTTCTTCTCCTTCTTCTTCTCCTTCTTCTTCTCCTTCTTCTTCTTCTTCTTCTTCTTCTTCTTCTTCTTCTTCTTCTTCTTCTTCTTCTTCTTCTTCTTCTTCTCCTTCTTCTTCTCCTTCTTCTTCTCCTTCTTCTTCTTCTTCTTCTTCTTCTTCTTCTTCTTCTTCTTCTTCTTCTTCTTTTTTCTTTATTGATTTTAGAGACAGGAAGGGAAAGGGAGAGAGAGATAGAAATATTGAATCAATTGGCCACCTCCTGCACACCCCCCACTGGGGATCAGGCTCAAAACCTGGGCATGTGCCCTGACCAGGAATCTAACCGGCGACCTCTTGGTGCATGGGTTGATGCTCAACCACTGAGCCACACTGGCTGGGCCCCATCCCTTTTCTTATCTCCCTTCACCAAATTCTCAGATTCCAACTCCCAGACTATTGAAGCTCTGTCAGCAGCCCTTCGTCTCGGTTCTGGGCCTCAGTGTCACCACTGCCACCTCTGTCATCACCCTGCTGAGTGCCAAACACTGCCCTAACCACCTTGCAGGCATTATCACATGTAATCCCTTCAACAACACTGAGAAGTAGGTATTACTCCCCAGCTAACAGGTGCGTTGACAGAGGCTTAATGAGCTAAGTCACTTGTCCAAGGTTACTGTAACTACTTAGTGACAGATTTGGACCTGGCTTTCCTGATGTATAAAACCCAGGCCCTTAATACATCCTCTGCTACCTCCTTAAAAAGATGGTTTTAAACTCGTGCAATGAGAAAAATTACCAAAGTGAAAAAGAATGTAGAGTAACACGTTGAACCCCTTGATCTCAATTATGGGTTTCTGGGTCTAGAGCTATGATCACTAGTCTAGTGCTCACATGAACCATGAGCATCAGGCTGTCCTGGGGAGATTGTGAACACACACATTTCTGGTCCAGCCCTCAGAGATTTTGATTTCATAGACATGGTAATGAGCCCAAGAATCCGCATTTAGATCAGCACCAAAGGTGATCCATGTCTAGGTATTCTAGGGCCAGTGGGAGGCACCACAACTTTTGAGATCCTACTAGAAAACCCTACAGTCAGACTTGCTATAACTAAATGCTTTGGGATGCCCACCTCCAGGTCTCTGGTCCTGTTGGGTGACTCAGTGGCACCACAGCTCTTGCCGATACAGTGCTGATAATACCTAACATTACACACCTTAGGCAGCATACCTGCTCTCCCTGCGGTCTAGCCCCAAGAGGGAAAGAGATGGGAGCTCTGGCTTTCTTTTTTCATTCCTTGTCCTCTAGCCCAACTCCATGCATACCAAACAGGGGAATTTTTATCAGAAACCTTTAGTACCTTCATGTGGAAATCTCTAGCTTCATCTGGGCTTTGGAAGGGAAAAGAGGGGGCGGGGGGATTATCTGAATTTGAACCTTCTATAATATCACTAGCACACATAAGTAAGGGATGAATAGCATGCAGATGGTTGGCATGTATGGGAATGCGGAGGTTAATGCGGACTTGGAACAAATTATTTTTTTTCCTGCTTGATGAGTTAGGCACTCACATCTCTCCCTGTGCAGCAGCATCTTAGCTTAGTGTGGGAGGCGGTGAGCACCTTGGTTTGGAGGGTGGTCCTGTCCTTTCAAGTTGACAATCTGCTTGCTTTTTTATCAATCCCCACTTGCCTGCTCCAGACCCATTCTTTCCTGAGGTGCCCCACTCTTCCCATGAATGAGAAATGAATGTGCCTTTGCAGTCCTGTGGGGGCAATGCATCACGCCGAGAGTGGGCTGGGCGCCTTGGCTTATACTCTGAACATGCTGTGAATGCTCAGTGGAGACCACCGAGTTTCTGCAACCTGACTTCTCATCTAGTGTATACTGTTTGCACAGGTGACCAGAAGCAAGTAACGCCATGTAGTTTCATGAAGGTATATTTCTAATAAAATATTTCAAGTCCCAGTGTTCCAAATCTTGTTACCATGTGTACTATGAGAAGAAATGGTGTGTGTGTGTGTGTGTGTGTGTTTAGGGAGAACAGATCAGGTTTATCTCATCTTTTAGAATAACAAAAAACATAGCTCAGGCAAAGACAGAAAGCAGAGATCAAGACTCCCTATCCGTGACACAGAATAGCCAGGATATTTTGTGTAGTAACTTCCAACCACAGTAAAACCCCAGGATTTAGGAGCACAGAGGCTGGAGTGAATCTTGGGTCCACCACTCACTGGCTCCGTGGCTTTGGGCACCTTCTATAACTTTGGGAAGTCTCAGTCTCATCAGTAAAATGAAAGTAATTAAGGTACTTCCCTCGTTGGGTTATTGCAAAGATGAAATGAAATAGCATATGCAAAAGTGCTTACATGCCTGGCATGTGGTAGGTGTTTAATAAATGTTAGCTTTCTATTCATCAGGTTTTTATTCAAAATATATTGATGGAGTGCCTTTTATGCCCCAAGCACTGTTTTTAGGTACTGAGGATAAAGCAGTGAGTAAACAGACAGGAATCCCCATCTTTATGCTTAAAGGGGTCAGATAAGTAAAATGCAACTTAGATGGTGGTAAATGCAGTGGCCCAAAACAAAGCAGGGGAAGGTGCTGTGTAATGGCAGGGTAGGCACGGGGATTGCAGTGGGGGTTGTAAGGAGTGGCCTGGGGGTCCCAGGCAGCTTGTGATGACTGGAGAAATCTGAGATAAAACGCATAAAGATATTATGCTGACTTGACAGTGAGGCAGAGAGTATTTGGGAGTGAAGTGGGGGCAGGGTCTTTCAGGAGCACACAAAATTCTGGATTCCCTTTTTTATCCCTGCTATGAATTAGTGGAGGCTGGGGAAGGGGTAGTTTTATAGGCCATTATTATTATCTTTGTTATAAAAGGTTTCCTAGCTTGGGGTCAATGGGTGGGGTGAAGGAGGCTTCTAGAACTCCAGAATTTTTATGCAAGATAATTGTACACTTGAGCAGGGAGACAGTTCATAAATTTTGTTCCATTCTGGAAGGATCCATAACCAGATTAGTGTTGGGACTGCTTGTCTCCATGATTTCTAAGATGGGTAACCAGGCCAGCTAGGGCCGTCCTTGCATAACTGAATAGTGCTTCCTGTTACCCTCCAAACCGCCTAGATGGCTGACTTTATGATGTCCCAAGCTGGAAGTCCCTGACCTTAGTTCTTTGTCTGATAAACTTCTATATCTCTGGCTTGAGAAGAAGGGTCTAGAACTCTGTTCCAGCAGGATGTTGGAACCACTGGTTCTACTACTCAGTAACTGCTAGGCTGGTGTCCCCAGGTAGCACCTGATTGCAGAACAAGGACAGGAGTGGCTCTTCTTTAGGAATCAGGGGTAAGTTTTCAGAAGCTTCCTTCCCATGTGCTGGAGAGCGTGTTTCTGTTCTTTCCCTTAAGCCCTCTTTCCCGTGTTTCCTCATCTCCCCACACTGATATTATGACATTGAGCCAAGTTGGGCCGTAGGCAGGAACACAGAGCACCTGGATAATCAACAAGATAGATGATCAGAGCTGACAGTCCCTAACACTGGGGACTTAGGTGACGAAAGTCCCCAATCTGTTTCCAGTGAACCGAACTTGAGATATGTGTCTGCATGTCTGAGGGGCTTATCTACAGTGGTGGCTGGAATAGCCTTCTGACACTGAAAATGCCTGAATTTTGCTTCTTTATCAGCAAAACAAGCAAAGGTAAATGGAAAGAAAATGTCAAAACAGCATAAAGAACCAACAGAATTAAATATAGATGGGTGACCAAATTTTAGAATTAAGAATGAGAATTTTAGACTAATTCTTAATTTTTTAAGAACATCCCCTGACTTTCTTCTTTTTTCTTTCTTTTCTTTTCTTTTTCTCTTCAGTCTCCTTATGAACTTATCACTTTGTCTGCAGAAGAAAGACACTGGCTAATGACTTTGGACTACTTTGGGTCTTTAACCTTGGAGAGCCTGCAAATAGAGTTAGGTTAAAGATAAGAGAGAAAGAAGAAAGGAACAAGAAACTGGGAATCAGAGTGTCCGTTGAGACACATATTTCAGCCTCACTTCTCTTTGTCATTCCTTCAGTGAATCATGCTAAATTCGCTCCAGGACTTTGGTGTAATAAGTTGTAACCCACCAGAGACGGGCTTTCCAGATGACTGCTACAGGCATACCTTGCAGGTTTGGTTCCAGACCACCGTAATAAAGCGAGTATAGCAATAAAGTGGGTCATATCTTTTGATAGCAGAGGGTCTTTCTTGCAGTTTGTGAAAAACACAACACCTATCAAGTACATTAAAGCGAAATGCAATAAAATATGGTAGGCCTATATGTATCATAAAATTATTAAATATAACAAAAGATAACCCAATATAAAATTATCTGATCTGTTTAAACCAAACCTTCCTATTAAGGTACACTACCACATAGGCACATACACATTCCTTTCAGACAGAGGAGGCCATCGTACCCCAACCTTTTCACAGGGGATTGCAGTGGTCCACATGGGTGTGGATGGAAGCTCAGGATGCTCAGAAGCCACCTAACCTGACACTGGGGATTGGATAGGGCAAAGTGTAGAGTCCCCAGCCAGAGGCAAAATCCTCAAGCACCAGGAGAGCACCGGACAGCATGAGCCCTGCAGGGGAGCTAGTATCATGACACTGCAGAAGCTCAGGGTTGTCATTCTTGGTAAACCCTGCTAGTCTGACTAGTATACATGCTGGCTCTGCTACCTCCACTTGTCAGGCTAAAGATCTATAGACTTTACATATATGCAAATCAAGCAACCCTAAATGGTACATCCTGATATTACGTATATGCAAATAAAGCAACTCTAATGTGTTGATCCTGGTATTATGAAGTGACCCTCCCTGGGACGTTGGCAGCTCTAGTGAGTTCTCTGTCCCTGGAGGCGTGTCCCTCTGCCACCTTGATTTGGAAGCCCAGGTTCTCCTCCTTGGTAAATTTCATGGTCCCTAAGTCCCCTCCTATAGGGTCTGGTCCAGACTAGAGATGTCCAAGTTTCCATCTAAGGAAGGACCTTCCCGAGGACCACCTACCGGCAGGGCTTGGACACCAATGCAAACTGCCATGATCTCCTCACTTTGAGCAAGGAAGGCCTATGACCCCCTTCAGATGAGGGCATGGGTGTAAGAACCTCCTCCATCCCCCAAGAGTAAAGGGGAGAGAAAACCTCATCTTCTACATCTTTTCTAACCTCCTCAATTTAAAGATGAGAAAACACAAGCCAAAGATGTTCTGTGATTATTCCAAAGTCCCACATCTTCCTAGTCAGTAGTAGATCCAGGATGAAGATCCAGGTCTTCTGATCCTTGGCCCCAACAGTTCTGCTTCTCCTTTTTCTCTTGTCATCATTCTGAGTGTGTTATCCTGGGGGAAAGCCAACACTGTGTCTGTTTCTCCATCCCCACCCCACCCCCAGCAGAGGCCCCTTCATTTGTTTTCACCCTCCCTGCTAGGCAGTGGTCTTGAATTTCACAAGTACTACAAGTGTGAATTGCCTGGGATTACATCTCCTGGTTGGAATCTATGGCAGTCAATATTTTCCCAGGATGGTATCTCTCAGCAAGCTGGCAATCAACAAGTACTTATTAGTCCCTTGACCTTTGTTCAGCTTTCTGAAGAAGCATTACATTTATTTATTTATTTTATTTTATCCTCACCCAAGGACATTTTTTTGCATTTATCTTCAGATAGAGCAGGAGGGAGAGAGGGGTGAAGAAAGAGAAACATCGATGTGAGAGAGACACACGACTGGTTGCCACCCCCACGACCCCAGCGGGGGCTGGGGACAAACTGCAACCAAGGTATGTGCCCTTAGCGGGAACTGAACCTGGGACTCTCTGGTCTGCGGGCCGACACTGTAACCGCTGAGCCAAACCGGCTAGGGCAAAGAAGAAGCATTACATTTAATTCCTCCTAGAGCAAGTGACAGACATTCCTGTCAAAGTTGCTTAAGTAAAGGGGGAATCTACTGGCCCCAGAATATTAGCATGAATATCAAGTCCCCAGAAGGGAAGGGCCACAGCTAGGACTTGGGAAAACTGGAGGCAGAAACTAAGCAGTTTCAAGACTCTGTTTAGTTCTCAGATCCACTAGGCCCTGTGTGTTGACCTCATTCTCCACATAGTAGGAAAATGTCCACCAGTGCTTCCTGATTTTACCCTTTCTGCTTCTGCTACTGGAGAGAAAATGCCTTGCTCTTTGTGGGTCCTCCAAAGCTTATGGAAATTCTGATTGGTCTGACCTAGGTCAGGTGCCTGTCCCTGGACTAATCAGCCATGGTGTTGGTGGGGAACGAGGGAGGTACTCACCCAATGTGGACCAATCAACTAAGACCTAGGGTGGCTCCTGTTGTACTTAGAGGACAGCTTCCCCTTGTGGAAAGGGTGAAGGAGGAGAGGGCAGTCAAGCAAAGGAAGGAAAGGGAGTCCTAGGAAGACTGTCTTAGTCTGCTCATAGACTGGATGGCCTAAACAACAGAAATTTATTTCTTATAGTTATGGTGGCTGGAAGTACAGGGTGGTTGGGTTCTGGTAAGAGTTTGGTTGGGTTCTGGTAAGAGTTTTCCTCACACAGCAGACTTCTTGCTGTGTCTTCACATGAGCTCTTCTTTGTGAATGAGCACAAAAGGTGAGAGAGAGAGAGTACCAGATCTCTGGTGTCTCTTATTACAAGGGACCTAATCCAGTCATGAAGACCCCACCCTTGTGACCTCATCTAACCCTAATTTCCTCCCAAAGGTCCCCATCTCCACTGAGGGTTAGGGTTTCAACATACGAATTTTGGGGAGTCACAAACATTCAGTCCATAAAAAACAGTAAACATTTTATCCAGTATACCTGCCCATAGGATCTTACAATTAAATGAAGAGTTGAGATTTATATATAGAAGCAGTGGTGATAAAAGACTACAGGTCACTGATGTGTCATTGATTATTTGGGGGAGGCCTGTGAAGAGGGCTGGTATTATCAAGGATGACACCACACACAGCTGACCTTTTCAAATTGGATCACTAGGGTAGAAGGAGCTTGAATTGAACACAAGTATGTTCAAGGTAGCCTTTTCTCTCTCAGCCTGAATCCTGGAATAAGGACGTATGGGAGCAGATTTAAACCTAAATCACAGATTGATGTTTAGCCTAGCCCAGCTAAGCCAAGCCAATTCATAAGCAACCTACATTCCCATGACCATGAAATAGGTACGTCTTATTATAAAATCATTGAGATTGGTGGTGGTGGGGGGAGGGTCACTGTTGTTTGTTACACAGCATTATCACAGCAGAAATCTGACTAATACACTGAGTATCCCTCTAATGACTTTGGTGAGGTATAAGACATCAAGAAAATGCTACCTGGCTGTGGCTATTTCCTAGAACACAATATGCCCAAAATTCTCTTCTGGTTGCAGATTATTACAGAAAAAGTCAATGCAGTGAACTCAGTGCTATATTCCCTACACCATGAAGCCCAGGATCCAGACATAGCAAGAAATAAACACGAGGCTTCCTGGATCTGGCCTATTCATACTGGAAAATCTACCTTACAGTTACAAATATTTCTCCTAAACTTGAATTTGCAGAATGCAAATTAGATGTAGTGTCTAGAGGGCACACACTTTTAACTGTGCAGGGCATCGAGGTTCTGATATAACCACAGAGGAATTGACACCACTGGAAAGAGACAAGATGGTACCTGTCAGACTGGTTAGTTTCTCAGTGTGGGTTTTCTTCTGTTGGCCATTTCTGGTTGTAAACTCCACTACAATTTATTTCATTTTGTGCGGACAGTGAACAGAGAAGGTGATAAAACTGTAATAGAAATTCTCTAACTCCTAAGTTCTTTTTCTCGAATGCTACAAGTTTCCTACTTGTTTTAAATGGGAAGCCATCAGGGATAGTGGTTGAAAATTAGACCTCTTTGAATTTGAGTTTGAATCCAGGGAGGCCCCATCAAGAATAGTGTAAAAATTACTTAAGTGCTCAGCCTCAGTTTCTTCATTTGTAAGGCAGCTATGCTCACCACTATACCACCAATGCTGCACTGTTTTTTCATTTGTAAATGAGGATAATAAGAGTGCTTTTCTTATAGGATTATGTCGAGTCAGTGAAATAATCTTGTGAGGCCCTAGCAGAGTGCCTAGCAGATAATAAGCAGTCGATAAATGATAGAAATTATTCTAGGGCAAATGTTGTTGGTGTAATTTTTATTAGGAAAGCAACTGTTCATTGTAGAAAGATGGGCTGTGTCATGGCATTTGCTTTGACCTTTTTACTATTGGGGAAAAATACCCACCAGCTTAGGACCCAAACCATGATTAATTTATAATGCTATGTTAATGAACAGCTAAGCTTTCTCCACTTCGGTTCTCTGAGAGGAATAAGGGTCAGTAACAGAAAATTTGGACTCATTGTAAAATGAACCCTTCCGGACACTTAATTTGGTTGAGATCAAATAGACTAGACTCTCTGGTAATGAAATGTGGGCAACTTTCCAGGCAAATATGTAGTACACTTGGATTCCTCCACACACACCACGCTGGAGTGACAGCAACTGCACTGTGGGGCAGCCAAAGTGAAATGTTCCTCCAGTGAATTTGCCAGGAAGATAAGGAGAATGTTCCAGTAGCTAATATGTTGCCCAAATGGCAAGTCACCTCATTCTCAGTCCTACACTTTTTCCTGACTGCAGAGAATACCAGCATGGACAGCTTTGGATTTATGGAAAATGTGGTTGCCAAGGAAAGTTCATTCTCTTCAGAAACTGCAAGTTGATAATGGTTGTGATTTACAAGAAAAACGTGGTTATAAGACATATTTGACTGTTTACTTTGAGTTTGCAGAGAGTGTGTGTGTGTGTGTGTATGTGCGTGCGCGTGCACACACACACACACACACACACACACACACACGGCAGGTGCCTCTTGTTTGAAATAAACAGCAGTTTTAACTTCCAAATTATATGAATCAGCCATTAAGAATATATTTCAAATTCTTCCCCTGGAGAAATATAGTATTTTCTTCACTACTCAAGCATTCTGTTTCCTAGTCCTTTTACTTTCTCCCAGCCACTTCAGAATGCATTGAACTCAGAGGTAAAGCTAGCGACATTTACAAATTCATTTTCTGTAATACAGAGCTTGGAAATTGCTCCCATTCAAAAATATTTTTTTATACACACACTCTTGAGTACACTCAGAAAAGAAACAATTAGTTTAATGTGTAGTCCTCGAGCAAAGATCAATATGACTCATGTGAAACATTAACAGAGGACCAGTAGTAAAAATCTACTTTATTTTGTATTTTTGAACAAAATATAAGACATTTCACCTCTCTGAGAAAAAAAAAAGAATAAGGAATATATTTGCAGTTCTTTGATGGCTAATGTTTTTAATTACCCTTTCATATGCTTCTTGACCATTCAAATATTTTCTTCTGTGAATTGTCTGCTAAAGTTTTCCCCATGATAAAAATTTGTGTTTTTATTTTTAATTTTTTTTCTTTATTGATTTTAGAGAGAGAAGAAGGGAGAGGGAGAAAGAGATAGAAACATTGATGAGAGAGAACATCGACTGGCCGCCTCCTGCATGCCCCCCACAACCTGGGATTTGGCCCACAACCTGGGCATGTGCCCTGACCGGGAATCAAACTGGCGACCTCTTGGTGCATGGGTCAACGCTCAACCACGGAGCCACACCGGCTGGTCTGTGTTTTTATTTTTAAATTGTTGATTTATAGGAATATTTAATGCATTTACTTACATTTAATATAATAGCCAGTAATTTGCTATGTTGCTATTTGTCCATCCTCTTTTCCTGACTCCTTTTAGATTAGCCAAGTATTTTTTCTTTTTCCATTTCATCTTTTCTAGTGACTTTTACCTATACTTCTTTGTATTATTTTTAAAACTCATCTAGAGACTGTAATATTCACCCTTTAATTTCTCACAGCCCACCTTAAATTGTTATTATACCAACCCATGAACAAAGTGTAATTCCATTTATCTGGCTTCTGCCTTTTGAGCTGCTTGTCATATATTTTACCTCTAATATGTTATAAACCCCAGACTGTATTGTTATATATACTTTAAGCAGTTTTTAAATCTTCTTTTATATTTATGCACATATTTATCCTTTCAAGTGTTTTTCATTTCTCCCTGCAGCTGTGGATTGATATCTAGGTCATTCTTCCTTCAGCCTGAAATTTTTTTCTTCCTATTTTTGTAGTGCAGGTCTGCTGGTCATACATTCTCTCGGTTTTTGATTGTCTGAAAATGCCTGATTTTTGCCTTCATTTTTGAAGGGTATTTTCACTGACTAGAACATTTTAAATTGATAGTTCCTTTTTCCTTTCAGCACAGTCAGGATGTTGTGGCATTGTTTCTGATGAGAAGTCAGTTGTAATTCTTACTGTTGCTCCCATAGATGGAATTATTTTTTTCTTCCTCTGACTGAATTTAAGATTTTCTATTTATCTTAGATATTCAGCATTTTGACTATAATGTAGCTACGTGGAGTTTTTCTTTGTATTTATTCTGCTTTGTGTTAGTTGTGCTTTTAAAATGTGTGTGGGTTGACGTATTTTATCATTTTGGAAAATTTGGGGCCATTATCTCTTCAAATATTTTTTCTTCTCTAGTCTCTCTTCTCTATTTATGAGACTCCAACTACACTTGTTAGTTGAGTTGATATTGTTCCACAGGTCTTTGATATTGTTATTATTTTCAACTTTTTTTTTCTCTGTGCTTCAGTTGAATAATTCTTATTGACTCACAGTTTGCTAACCTTTTGTTCTGCTCTTCAGCCTATCCAATATATTTTGAAAGATATGGTATATTACAGTTATAAAATTTCTGTTTGGTTCTTTTGTATAGTTTTAATTTATTTGATGAAATTCTCCATCTCTAACCTCATTTAATCCTTCTTTTTTCCTGAGTTCTTTAACATATTTATAATAATTATAAATAAGTCCTTTTGTGAAAATATCATCAAATGGATTATCTGTGGGTTTGAGTCTACTGACATGCATTTATGTCTCTTAACTATGGGTCACATTTCCCAGCTTTTTCACATGTCATGATTATTTATTGTATTTCAGACATAGTGTGTAAAAGACCAGTAGAGACTGAAATAGATTATCATTTCTTCCAGAAAGGGCCCACCCTTTTGTCTGACATGAAGCTATTATTAGGAGCTGAGCTGATCAATTTAATTAGCAGTTGAGCTAAACTGGGGCTGGATGGCCAGTAGAGTTAGTTAGACATTTAAACTTTGGTTTAAATGTCTGGAGGGAGATCGGACCCCTCCCTCCAAGGTTGTGGGATCTAAGCACCACAGACTAAGAGATCTCTCTCTGCTTCCCACACCTTATCCCAGGCTTTCTGATAATTCCACTTACAGAATAAAATTCCCACGGGGAAACTGGTGGATGGGAAGGGTAACTCTGAGTTTGGAGCTCCTCCAGATTCCAATCTGCCAGCCTATGCATAGCCTTTAAAAGCTTGGCCGATTTCTCCTTGTTCCCACAAAGTTGCTCTGCCTATGGCAAGCTTGCTTCTCACCCAGACTCAGCAACTCCCCTAGAGATTAAAATTGTCTCTTGTCTGTACATATCTAAAAAAGTCCTTCTTCCTGTCTGGATTCAGTTTATTCAGATTTTTTTCTCCCATTTGCATCCATAGAGTATAAAGGCTTTAAAGAGAAATAAGTAGTTTTCAAGTTTATCTGTTTTTTGTTGTTGTTTTTAAGGAGTGATAGTCTTTTATGGATCTCCGTATCCTAACTGATAGTAGAACTCTTGCATTTTATTCTGATGAGTGAAATAGTAGATTCCTTCAACAACTCATTTCATTTTTTAAATAAGGTGATTCATGATTTATCAAAGTATAATCTACTTACAGATAATTTTTTCCCATCTATTGTGCCCAAAGTCAACTAACCTTTAAGATTGTACTTTACTGCCTCTGGAAAGGTTGAGGTAGAGATGATATGAAAGACCTAATTTACAGGAGGAAAATGAAAGGTAACTAATATTTACTAAGTGCTATCGTATAGCAGTATGTCCCCAAGAGCTCTGCTTGGCCCTTTATGTACATCATTTTATTTTTTAAACTGCAAAATATTTATTGGGCATTTACAGTGGAGTGGAAGAAACTGGCAGAGATGGAGGGTGCATGGGAACCATGGGGTCAAGATCTCAGCCAGGGAACATGACTAGAGATGAGAAATAGGTCTTTCCAAGGAAGGAGGGGAACTGAATTGTTAAGGGGTTAGACTTGGGAATGAATTTACTTTTTCCTGATTTAGTGAGTACCAGGAACCAGATAATGAGGCATCTGGACTCAACATGTAAGCTACACACATCATTGCTTCATTCTCTGTTCAAAAATAGGACCCTTATATGCCACCAGGGTGGGAATCTCAAACATAAGACAACTGTGCCAGTGTGGAATGCTTAGCTATCCTGAATTTTTCACATTGCGGACATTTCAGTTACTTTCTCTGTTGTGTTTCCTGGGAGATTTTGTTTTCATTGAAATAATGACACCACATGGCACTGCCCTAAGGTGAAGGGCTGGCTCCAGTGCTTTTAATGCAGCTTGAGCACAACTGATGAAATTGTGGGTAAGCCACATTATTCCCTGTGGGAAATGGTGCACTTTGAATGATGTTCTCCCAGTGTTACAGCGATGCCTGCTGAAAAGAAAATGAGCAGTTTCTTCCTTGTCTTGTCACTTAGCCCTTAGTTCCACTCCGTAATTTCACTTGCCATACATTTCCCCTCCCCTCCCCTCCCCTCCCCTCCCCTCCCCTCCCCTCCCCTCCCCTCCCCTCCCCTCCCCTCCCCTCCCCTCTCCTCTCCTCTCCCTGTTCCTCTCACTTCCCAAAGCCTCCCATCCCCTTCTCTTCCTTTTCTTATCTCTTCTTTCTTTTGCTTCTCTAGCTAAAATCCTAAGTCCTGTTGGTTTCATTAATATTCTTTATTCATAACTTGGGGGTGATCAGTGTTATTTTATCATTATCCTCTTACGCTTTCATAGTGCACTTACATTTTTTTCAAAGCCCTTTTAGATGTAATAATAATAATGATAATAATGATGGTGATGATGGCTGACAGTTAATGTAGCGCTTACTTTTGTTGATTACTATTGTGTTTTGCACGTATTAACTCATTAAAGACTAACAAAGACCCTTTGAAATGGTTATAATTTTTACCCTCATTTTGCCGACGAGGAAACTAAAGCACAGAGAAATAATTTGCTCCTTCAATTTACAAGTAGTAGAACTGTGATTTTAACCCAAGCAGTCTAGTTCCAGGGTACATGCTTCTAAGTATTGACCTAAATCATCTCTCATTTATATTACCTTGATTAAATCTTATTCTAAGCCCATGAGATCTTTATGAAAGATACTACTCTTCTTATTTTAGAGATAAAGAACATGAGTTTAAAATTGGTCAGGACACTCTGAAATGATGGACTTGAACTAATTCTTTGAGGATAATAGATCTTCCTCCTTGGGAGAGGGAGGGAAGTGTGTGTGTGTGTGTGTGTGTGTGTGTGTGTGTGTGTGTGTTGTTACCTTAGGGTTTCAGATGTTTAAGAAAGATCCTTCCCTTATATCTTTATTCCAGGCCAAATGTATCGGTTGGGATACTTTGGGCTGAAAGTAATAGAAGACCTAACTAAAAGTGACTAAAACCATAGATAGATTTATTTCTTACTGAAAAAAGCAGAAGTCCCAGAATGGTTGGTAACTCAACAAAATCATCAGAACCCAGGCCTTTCCATTCTGCCATGCTCTGCATTTTAGTTTTTCATCCTCATCCTGAAGGCCTCATGATTGATTACAAAATGGCTGCCTCAACTACCAGCATCACATTGTCACCTGACCACATACAAAGACAGAAGCAAAGGCTGCCAGGGTATTGCAAAATTGCCTTACATGTGTCTGTCTTTATCAGGGAGGAAAGCATTTCTCAGCATACTTCCCCTTCTATTTCATAGACCTGTACTTGATTATATGGCTACCCACGACCACAAGGAGAAGCTGGAAAAGTGAATATGTGACAAAACCAGGTTAAGTTTGTCATGCTTCAGTTAACAGAAGTGATCACAATTCATGTCTCAGGGCTGGGTACACAACAGCCCAAACAAAATCAGAGTTCTGTTAGTGCTATATTGTGTGCATGGTAATTTACTCTAAATTACTTCAGAATAAGTGGTGTGATGTGTATGTGTACAAGTTAATACTAATCAACACTCTAGGAATGAGAGGTTAATTAGTATGTGAAGAGTCCTCATCTGAATCAATACTTTTGGGTTAATTAGTATAAGGGATACTAGGAATAAGTTTTTATTGGCAAAATGACTTGTGTTTAAGATCAGTAAGGAGTGGGTTAGCTGGACCCACAATTTGTGCATGAATAAGGTAGAAGAACCCAGTATGCTTAGCTGTCAATATCAGGAGTGGAAGTTCTAAAGCCTTTGGCCTCGCATCCTCCCATAGAGGATCCCACCAGCTGGCTCAGTAATGAGGCCTCCAATTACACTTGAAAGGAATCTACTTCTGATGGAGTTCTCTGCAAGGGGCTTGACAGGGAACCTGCAGGCAGAAAGAGGAGGAGACTCTCCAAAGACACAGAGCTGTTGTTTGCCCACTCGCTAATAAACATCTGTATGCTTGGTGAATTTTGCCTGAGACTTGCTTGCACCTTAAGATACCATCTTGGAGAAACATTGCACCTCCTCCTGCCTCTAACCACCCGAGGCTACAACCTGCACTAAGAAGAATCCACATTTGCCTAATGACCCAATTGGCTTAGTTCTGTGCACTTGAATGAGCTAAGGAGGAAAGGAGAATGGTTGTTGGAGAGACCATCAGACCAATAAGAGAACGTAACAAGATGTTAAATTAAAAGCATTTCAACAGAAAAACCACAATACAATGGAATGAAATTCCAACATGAGGTGATAAACCAAAATACCATTTAAAAAAATAACCAGTTTTAGGGCATTGAATAATCAAGAGTAGATTTGGAAGAAAAATTTGTGACAAATTGTCTTGGATTGATCTGCTCCTTGCTGAACCCCATCTTCCAGAAGGAGAGGTGAGAGGTGGTTATCCCCTCACTTTAGGTGTAAGGAGAGAGCTTCGTCAGAAGGCCACTTGGCATGCTGATATATGCCCCTTGCAGTTGGAGGTGGGCACGAGAGACGAATGTCTGATACACACCTGAGAAATCAGAAGGCTTTCTACAGTAGATGACAAGGCAGGAGGAACCCGAGTTGCTGCTTTGTTGGGAGTAACCGCTCTCTTCTCCATTGACCCGTGAAGCTACTTGATGATTTGGGACCTGATGTAGAATCTTTGATGGGGCTGTGAGCATGGGGCTGTTTTAAAAGGAATCCTGCTCAAAAGAGCTCCTTCCAGAAGGCAAGTTACTCCAACAGAGAGCTGTATGATATGGCCTTTCAGAAAAATAAACCGAGTCTGAGGAGGAACGTGGGAGCAGTCAGATGAAGGAGAAATTGTACCTGCATCAGGGGAACAGCAGGCAGAGGAATCCAGCTGGAGAGACACTGAGGAGCTCCAAACGTGCTCAGAAAATAAAGAACATGGGTCTCGTGGACCCAGAAAGCCCAAAGTCTCCCAGCACAGCCAGACTATTAAGTTATTTCCTTATTGTCTTCCATAGTCCAACAGTGGAGAGAATAGAAGCCACATTTAGTAAGCTGAGGAAAAAGAAGTAGAAAAAGAAATGAAAAGCTGACCCCATGCCCTGCTCAGGAGGCAGGAGGCTGGCCTGTGGCTGGTCTTACCTGAAGGAAAGGAGAAAAGGAAACCATAAGTCTCATTTATAATCCATATTTTATTATTGCTAGGGACTAGGCATCTAACTACCAAAATGAGAGCATGTTTGCTATTTAAGGTGGCAGTAGGACTTTCTGTTTACCCAAGAGTGATCAAAAAAGTCATGAGTCTGCTGGAGTTTCCATCTGAGTCACTGAGCACATGTAGAAGGATGGAGGGAGACTCCTCAGATGGGCGTAAAGGGAATCCTGCTATTATTTCCCTGGGTCATTCTCCTCCTTTGCTCTTCTCCCCAGCATTCTGCTGCTTCTTTATCTTGGTTTCCAGATCAGCTATTTATTGCTGTAGAACAGATGACCATACACTTAATGGCTTTAAAAAGCAGACATTTATTATCTCACAGTTGCTGTGGGTCAGGAGCCCAGGCCTGGCTTTGCTGGGTACTTCTCACAGGGCATACATCGAGGTGTTGGCTGGGATGGCCCATCTCAAGGCCCCACTGGAGAAAGACTGCTTCCAAGCTCACGTGCTTGTTGGCAGAATGCAGTTCCTTGTGGCCTGTTGGACTGAGGGTTTCTGGTTTTTGCTGGCTGATAGGTGGAAGCAGCCCTCAGTTTTTAGCAGGATGTTTGTAGAAGGCTGCCCTCAATTCTTTGTCACATAGGCCTTCTGAACACGACCACTTGCTTCACCAATGCTGCAAGAGCGTCTGTTTTGCAAGACTGTCATTAAAATCTTTTATAATTGCAGATGTGACATCCCATCACCTTAGCCATCATTTCTATGGGTTGCAAGCAGGTCACAGGAAGGATTACACAGGGCATGAACCCCAGAAAGCATGGACTGGGGGGCCATCTCAGAGTGGGTCCAGCACAGCTTCTAATCTCTATACCTAGTGCACCTCCAGCCTGGGGGACAGGAATGGGAGGAGTTCCTAAAGCAGCTTCAAGGTGGAATGTCTGTTAGACAAATACACAATCCTGTTGCTGAGGTCAAACAGCTCATACAGAGGATTATTATAGCAAAGTGTCTCCCCTTTTTCTCAGTTTATCCCAAATCTACTGCTGTGCCAGATTGGTGTATGCTGAGGCCCAGAAGCAACGAGTATGGGCTTTAGTCAAGGAAAGGGCTGAGGGAGTGAGATAAGCCATCACGACACACTGTCTCATATGAAGCTCCTGCTAGATGCTAGGCCTTGTGCTAAGCAATTTATATGAATTCTTTCAAATAGACCTCACAACATGACGAGGGAGATACTCTTATTAGCCCCATTTTCAAATGAAATAAGAAATAGAGGCTTAGAAGGTCTAAGTAACTTGCCCAGGGTATATGATGGAGCCAGGACTTGAAATGACATCTGTCTGCTCCAAGCCTGACTCTAACCACTGCCTTAAAAAAATGTTGGCACCTAAGCAGCGGAGGCAGCTTGCCAACAGCACTTCATTTGGAATCAGGAGAACTGGGTTGAAGTGTAGCTCAATCTCGTATAATCTGTATGGCTTTGAGCCCTTTACTTGGCCTCCTGGGGCCTCACATTTTTATTGGTAAAACAATTCATAAACAGTTTTATCCTATGCAAAAAAAAAAAAAAAAAAAAAAAGGAAAATTTGATCTGTACATGACACTGTGCACAAAAAATTAACTTAAAATAGATCCCAAATCCTAAATATAAGATATAAAACTTGAAAACCTACATTAGGCAAAGCTTTCTTAGATATGCTATTAAAAGCACAACCTACAAAATAAAGAAATTGATAAGTTGGATGTCATAAAAATTAAAAACTTTTGCTTTAAGAAAGACACCACTAAGAAAATGAAAAGACAAGCCACAATCTGGAGGAAATATTTGCCAAATATATATCTGATAAAGGACTTGCATCCAGACTTCCTACGGCTTAGTAATAAGACAAAGAACCCAATAAAAATGGCAAAGGATTTGAATGTACACGTTACCAAAAAATAAATTGTAAAGGCAAATAGGCACATAAAAAGTTGCTTAACATCATTAGACATTAGGGAAATGCAATTTAAAGCCACAGTGAAATATCACCAGAAGCTTACTATATCATATATTAATTATATCTTTGAATTTTTACCAAGACCCTTTAAGTGGGGCTCTTATTATTCCCATTTTACAGGTAAGCATACTTTCTGGTCTGAAGTGGAGACTCAAGGTCACACAGCTAAGATGCAGGGCAGCAGGCTTAGAACTCATGCCATCTGGTTCCAGTCCCAAGTGCTACCATGACTCTATTACTTCCCTCCTGCATCAGCTCCATGAGGGCAAGGACCTTGTCTGTCACTCACACTGCTGGAGCTCCAGCACCTAGCACACAGTAGGTACTCATCAATGCTCACTGAATGAAAGCCGGCCAGTGCACAGTGGGGCTCAGCCAGCACTTTTTCCTACTGTAATGGCACCTTTGTGAATGGGCCACTCACACCCATTATGATTTGGAATGCCCTTTTATGATACCTTTGATTTGGTCTCAGAAAACTCTACAAGTAGTCTTGAGTGGTCCTTTCCACCTTCCTCTTTTACCTTCCTCCCCTCCTTTTCCCCTTCATTCTTCTTTCTTCTCTGTCTTCCTTTTCTCCAGTGGGCTGGCGTGGCTTTACCTCACCTTGTCCATTGGGAGAGGATACGGGGGGATGCTGACCTACAGGACCAGCTGCCTGGCCTGCCCTGAGGCCACCTGTGGCCAGCCTTTGTTGGCCTTCACTGCCCTGCACTACAAGGGAGCCTGGCTGGGCCATTCCCTTCTGACCAAAGGAAGGTTTGTCAGCTTGAAATACGTCCAATGATGAGCACAAAATGCTCCTTCCTAAGAGAGGGCCCAGAAAGGTCTAAGAATAATCCATGTGGAGGTGCAAGACAGCAGGATCCAGCTCAAGCACCATGGGGCTCTCTTGGACCTGCCTTCTTCAGGCTGAGGATAGGAGAGACAGGACAACGAAGTTTGCTTCCTCTCCTAAGAAGGGAGGATGGGGTTAAGCTGGATTTGTTTTCAACTCTTGAATCAACACCGAGCCTGTCTTGTCTGCCAGGCCATATGGTTTTCAGAGAGACAGCCTGAGACTGGGTTTTTGGTAGGTGGAGGGAGCTATGCTGAAAATGACAGAGTCTAGCAACTGGAGAGGCAAGGGGCTGGCAGGCAAGAACCTAAGGAGGAGGCCAGTTGGGAGCAGGAGGAAAACCTAAAAGAGAGGCAGAAGACAAAGCAAAAGGAAATTTTTCCTGGTAAAGAAAGGGGGAAGAGCCCTGAACACAGTACTTGCATGGCGCCACGCAATATTTCCCAAGCTTGTTTTTTGTGCCACATTTGTGTGCTATACTATATTTAGTTAATATTTGTCTTCATACTGACACCTGAAAAACTTAAACTTATTTTTAAAGGGATATGTCATCACTGCTGCATGTGGAAAGTTTGTTGTAATTAGATGGTAATCATAAGCATAAATAAATGAAAGACAATACAATGATATTAAATCTAACTAGATACTATTGCCTACTGAAGACTGTAGACTTGGACCTACTCTTTCTTTAAAAAAATAATTAGTGTTGCCCAGCCAGTGTGGCTCAGTGGATTGAGCATCGTCCCAAGGACTGAGAGGTCCCAGTTCCATTCCCAGTTGGGGGCACATGCCTGGGTTGCCGGCTTCATCCCCAGTGGGGGGCGTGCAGGAGGCAGCCGATTGATGTTTCTCTCTCACATCGATGTTTCTATCTCTCTCCCCCTTCCTCTCTCTCCAAAAAATCAATAAAAACATATTTAAAAAAATAATTAGTGTTAAAGACATAATAGCATCAAACTAAGATTCTTTGATATTATCAGAAAGTTTGAAAAAATAACAGTTGTTTAATGCAGCAGGATGTCAATGATGCGTGTTTCACGGGTACATTTTGGAAAACCCTAGGGGAGGTGGCAGAATAAACATGGTCCTAGGAAGTGAGAGATGGACTTTCAATTCTAGCTCTGCCACCATTTTCCTGGACACCTTTATTTACAATAGGTCTCCATGTTCTCATGTATTGGGAGTAATGGAGTTGAACTTCCCAAGAAATAGCAAATCGGTCTTGTCTTTTTGAGTTACATATTGGGAACAATTCAGAAGCTGTATTCATTCAGCTCAGTGGGAAAGAATGCCATAATAGATTAGTGATGTCTGCTGCAAACACAGAGCTCGAAATGGTGAGAAGCGTGTTGGCATCTGCTATTCCTAGATTAGAAAATCTCTAGGATACCCCAATTCGAACAGTCTGTGGTTGTATGATTTACATAATTACCCAAGAACAAATCATACTTTGCTCATGACTGACGGCAAAGTATGAAACAAGACCATTTTTGTAAGTGATAGGCCAACAGTTTACATATATCAATGCAACAAACACATATCCTCTTCCAATCACACTAATCACCCTTAAAGAGTAACCACTCCCCTGACTTCCAACAGATTTGTGTCAACTGTTTTTAAATTTCATATAAATGGAATCAATCAATCTGTATATTTTTGTGTTAGACTTATTTTGTGAGGTTCATCCATGGTGTCACATGTACTATAATTCATTTCATTCTATGGCTATACAGTGTTTCATCATATGAAACTACCAGGATTTATGTCTACACTCTTTTCTAGGCAGGCATTGGGCTGTTTCCAGTTTTTAGTTATTGTGTATAGTGCTGCTGTGAACTTTTGTCCATGTCTTTTGCTGCACATAGGTGAGCATTTGTGTTGGGGATAATCTAAGGAGTGGAATTGCTGGGTGGGAGAGTGTGTGTATAGTTGAGCTTTAGCAGAAACTGCCAAACCATTTTCCAGACCGGTTGTACTAACTGCACTCCCAGCGGCAGTACATGGGCATGCCAGTCTCTCCACATCCTCCCTAATACTTGACATTGATTCTTTTTCATTTTAGCCCTCCTAGTTTAGGTTAGGAATGCAGTCACCTTGTTCCTAAGGTGAACACAAGTGGTGAGGTGCTGTTTGAAGACTCTGCAGGCTTTCCCCTGGTCACTTCTTGTTGGAGATGACACAGTCCCCTCCTCCACTCTTCTGCTGGGGAATTTGGGAAAATAGGCACAACTCTGTTTTCACCATCATAGACTATTTGAACTGAAGCAGCATCTTTTAAGATAATCATCTATCTCACCTCCTGATTATACAATGGAGAAAACTAACAGAGCAGGGGAGATGAGTTTTCTTTTATTTTTTTATTTTTTATTAATTTATTTTTGTTACAGATGTTTCTCCTTTTTTCCCCATTGACACCCTCCTCCCCATCCCCCCACCCCATCCCCAGCTTTGTTGTCCATGTCCATCAGTTATGCATACATGCGTATAAGTTCTGTGGTTTATCTCTTCCCTCCCCCCCCCACCCCCTCTTCTGAGGGTTGTCAGTCTGTACCCTACTTTCACATCTCTGGGTCTACCCTGTTCCCCATACTGGTATGTTTATTATATTCCACAAATGAGTGAGATCATGTGATATTTTTCTTTCTCTGCTTGGTTTGTTTCGCTTAGGATAATACTCTCGAGGTCCCTCCATGTCGTCTCAAAGGATAAGAGATCTTTCTTTCTTACAGCTGCATAGTACTCCATTGTGTATATGTACCACAGCTTTTTTATCCATTCATCCACTGATGGGCACTTGGGCTGTTTCCAGAGGGAGATGAGTTTTCTAGGAACTTCAAGCCTGCTGGTTAGTGCCTGAGGCAAGATTAGGACTTAAGCCACCGATCATGATTCCACTGCTTTGTCTGTCTCCTTGTGCTGTTTCTTTATTATAACTTCCAAATTTCACTACCCAACTTGACAGTCAAGGATATTCTCTGGGGAGAGTAATATGTACATACCAGTTTAGGTCTGGATTGCTCAACCACCCATGCAGCCCATCCCTTTGGGTGGTGGGAACAACCAGGGTGAAGGTTTCTAGATAGAGTAGATGACCTACATTCCCCAGCCTTCTTGTCTGCCTGGGGATTGAGGTGAGATTGCATTTCAAAGCTTCCAGAAGCCTCTGTAATCCTCATCAGCCTTGGCATCTACCTTCTAACTCTGTGTCCTAGTTCCCAGACAGAGTCATGGCATCACCCAGGGTAGAGTGTGGTGATTGTGCTTTCTCTAGCTCTCTCCCCCATCATGCATCTTTTTATGTCAATAAACCAGTCTAATCACTTTGTCTTATTTGAGGGTAATCCCAGCACTTACTGAGTGCTTGCTATGTACCAGGCATTGTATCATTTGATACTCACAACAATCCTATGAGGCCAATACTATTTTATCTTTATTTTATAGATGAAGCGTGGGCATCTTAAAGAAATCAACTTGTCCAAAAACCCAGGATGAAGTGCTTGAGTCAGGACTTAGATCCAAGAAGTCAAGGCCACATTCTCAACCACTGTTCTGTAGCCTCCATTACTGCAAACCATTATCATGGGATTGAGTACTGGCTCAAGGCAGTCCTTTCTTTAAGAAAAACATATAAAGGAAAGTCTGAAGCTATAAAGCAGACGTGTTTCCTTGCAGAAGGAATGCAGTGTTGTTTAAATCTAGTGTCCTACTGGGAACACTTAAAGTGTTTGTTTTCACAGAATTTACTACTACTTGACTTGGGGGCTGGGCAGAGTCAGAGAAACTCAACCAGGGTGTTAGGGAACTTCTAGCCTCCAATGATCATTGGGAAATTAAGATAAAACATCTCTTCTTCAGAAAGGAGGCTGGAAGGCATGTGTTATCATAGATTTTGGAGCTGCTTTACAGGCAAGTATATTTGTGGAAGTAAAGGTAGTGGGGGAAGAGAATTGAATTACACAGGATAATTTCAAGAGGGCTTCTTATACAAGAATGGAAGTCCACCTGCCGTTCTTTCCCCAAGAGTAAAGAGAAGCCTATGGCAGAGTTAAAGTGGGAGTTTTAACAGGGAGAAGTCACATGTACATCTTGTCTGGATGGTGAAATAGAGAAATAGATCAACATACATCAGGGAGAAGGATGTTGAGGAAACAGAGTTGAGAAACTATAAAAATTGATGTGGAATTTTGATTGAGTGTAGAGGTCAATGTTGGAAATTCTGGTTTTAAACATTTGAAGACTGCTTCACACAGTATCTCCTTCACATATATATTATTGGACAAAAGTGGAGCCCATAGTTGCCCCTCGATACAGGTGAAGCTGGAAAAAAAAGGCTGATTAGTAAAAGTGAAAGAGTGTCAAAATTGGCTCAGAACAACCATGATCCATTTCTTGAGGCTGGAAAAGGTGCTTCCTTGAACAAAATCAGGATTCTGTAGCAGGGAGGAAGCTGAGAGCGGCCGCGGGGTAGGCTCCTCACAGCACCTGCCCCAAGTGCCATGCCATCTTCTTGTCCCAAGCCCTTTTCCATTTATGTTCCTATCTCTTCCTCACACCCTTCCAGGGAGTGAGGTAGGTTCTGTATGTTAAGGAGAAATAAAGTCAGACTTTGGTGGGTGAGTAGCTCAGAGTGCCCTGTACAGCTTTCTAAAATGTGTTTCTCAGAGTGAAAACTGAATTCTGTGGTCAAAATCTTTTGGGAGAAATTGTATGTTTAAAACATATAACACTTGCTGAGTACCTCTTGTAAGACAACAACTGTGTGGGGTTCCTTAGATGCACTATCTCATTTAATCCTCTCAGACACCCTATGACGTAGCTCCTGTTATGATCATCTCATTTTTACAGGTAAGTAAGCCAAGTTTTGACAAGTTAAATAACTCTTTCAACGACTCAGCTGGTGAGTGGTAGAATCAGGATTCAGATCAAGGGAATCCCTTGCCAAAGCTCGTGTCTTTTTGAAAGAGCACTACGAAGTTTAAAAGACTGCCTTTCCCCAGGACTTCTCAGAGCCTTTACTGTACTAGAATGTATTTTGTAAAATAAAGTGTATTAGAATGTCTAACCAGAGGTTCTAAACCAGTGACCACAGAATTCTCCGTAGGCATACCTTGTTTCATTACTTTTCACTTTATTGTACTTCACAGGTTTTTGCGTCCTTTACAAATTGATGGCAAGACCCTCCACCAGCAAAAATATTATGACTGACTTTATTGAGAAACTTGCTTTATTAAAGTGGTCTGGATCCCAATTCGCAATATCTCCAAGATATGTCTGTATTCACTAAAGATCTAGCAGGACTTTGAAGGATTAGTGTCCTGAGTAACACACTTCTGAAAATATTGGTGTAGTGAAAAACACATTGAACCATGAATTAGAAAACATAGGTTCCCTCTGCCATTCCCCAACCCTGCAGCCCTAATTCATCTAGCTAATTCCAACTTGCCTCTCAAAATTTCAGCATCTTGTTCTAGCATATCTTTTCTGGATTACTATTCCAGATTGCTGTCCCCTTCTGTAACTTCATGTTGTTCTGAGTAGTGATTCCCAATGGGGACAAAAGTGCTCCCTGCCCAGAGAACATTTAGCGATGTATGGAGCCATTTTGGGATGTCACATCTGGTGTGGGGGCAGGGTGCTATTGGCACTTGATAAATAGAGGCCGAGGATACTCTGAGCATCCTACAATGTGTAGGACAACCCTCCCTTCCCCACAACCAAGAATTAGCCAACCCCAAATGTCAAGAGTTCCAAGGTTGAGAGACCCTGCTCTATGATTATTTCTACCATAGCACTTATCACACTTCCTGAATCTTGTATTTACTTGTCTGTGTTGGTTCCTTACTCAGCTGTCAGCTTCCTGATTAGAAATCAGGTTTCTCAGAATGTATAGATCACAGGCAGGTCTTAACGTTTCCTGTTGAAGAAATGAAGTTAGTGATAGGTTGTAGAGTCAGTGCTATTGAGGGTGTCTACCTAGCGCATGGCCCCCCATTCTTGAATACTGCTGTATATTATAGTGGTGGGTCCTGGCTGTGTTTGTACTACACAACTCTGCTCCTTTGTCCTGTGTTTGTACTACACAACTCTGCTCCTTTGACCTAGTTATTGGAACAGTAGTGGACACCAGTCCCCACCTCAGTCTACCATATTTCCTCTCCAGAAAATTTAGAATTGATACTGAGAGGCCCGGCTGGTGTGGCTCAGTGGTTGAGCATTGACCCATGCACCAGGAGGTCACTGGTTCGATTCCTGGTCAGGTCAAATGCCAGGTTGTGGGCCCGATCCTCAGTGGGGGGGCATGCAGGAGGTGGCCGATCGATCGATGTTCTCTCTCATCCATGTTTCTATCTCTCTCTCCCTCTCCTTTCTTCTCTCTCTCTCTCTAATATCAATAAAGAAAAAAATTTTTAGAATTGATACTGAGAGACACTAGCCAGTCTCTGCTGGTCATTTGAACTTGAGGGCTAAAGAGCACTTTGGCTATGGCTTGTGGAAAAATCCAATCAAAGTAGGAGGAGGAATTCATTGCAGATGGGTACAGATATGAGAGAATGTGGCATACCAGGCATGGTAAGTGTGGTTTCTAATGGCTTTCCACTTGCTGGTTCCACTGAGCCCATGTGCATCCCCTTGCACTTTCCCAGGGTTTCATTCCTAAATCCTTATAATAAACTCCCTCTATTTTATTTTAGTCTGAGTGGGCTTCTGTCTACACAGAATCAAAGAGTTTTAATTAAGCTACAATTCAGGAAACATAGCCCAATTTTTGTAACCTTTAATACAAGGTTCTTCCTTTCCCCAAAACAGGAGAGTTTGGAAGAGAGAAGAAATAGTGTCAGAGAGAGTCTATGAAATGGACATTAGAAGGCACCTCTATCATCCCATTTTTAATGTTCTACAAAGGGTAGCTGGAAAGGCCATCCCTATTTTTAGATGATTACCCAGAAAGAGTGACTAATGTCTGGGGGGCTTGCTTTAGATTCTAAACTCTATAATGTTGCAGAGGCATGAATTCCCCTCTGCAAATGAAAGGCATTAACAATTTATTTCAGTTTCAATACATCAAAAGAGGCTTGTGGAGACAATTATTTGCTGAAAGGACACATGACCTTGTTGGACCTGACATTTATTTTATGTTCCTTTGAAAACAGTTAAAATTGCACAATTGATATTTTGCACTTCTAATCTTTCACTTCTTGGTAATTACCACAAAAAAATAATAATAATGATAATAATAATAAGGAGGGAGGGGAAGGGGGGGACACCTGCACTAGTGTCAACAATAAAAAATTTAAGCAAGAAAAATGGGGGGGGATTGACATCCTGTCAACTAAATAGCTTTGATGATAAATAACTAAATTAAAGCAAATTTAATTGTCAAAAAAATAAATAAATGATTAAATCTGGCTGTTAACTTGGAATAGACTTAGGAATTTTTTTTTAAAGGAAAACAGACAAATAGAGAACTTTTCTAGCTTGTGAAAATAAGTAATGGAAAGCCTCATTCACATAGAGTGAGGAAGCCTTAAAGGGGGAGCTCTCATGCAGGCATTATCAGTAGTCACTTTTCAAACTTGGGCAGGAAGAAGCTTACTTTACTGCACCAGCAGGAGGGAGGGAGATTTTCTATTTGCCCAGCAACATCCCAGCCAATGAGAAATCACTACATTCAGCCGATGAGAAGCCAACAAAACCCTGGACTCTCGCCGTCCTCCAATGAACCTCTCTTCAAAACAGCTTCTTCCAAGTTCTTCCTTTCCTCTACCAAAGCATGCTCCTCTCCTTTGTCCTCCCAACTTGCCTATGCTTCGTCATAGTTCGCATGTCCGGAGTTGCAAGTCCTCTACTATCCCTGAATAAGTTCATTTATGTTGGTAAAATAACTGGCTATTTTATTTTTAATGTTGACAGGTTTTACAGAGGTTTTAGGGATATGGCCCAGCAAAAGGGTAGCACACCTGGTTGCCTCTAGCTATGATGGCTGGAGAACAACAGGAAACAGCAGCTACCATTGCTGGTGTAAGCCCAAACATCTTGTTTGAGTTCTGTGGCTGCTCCAAGTTTGGCTTGAGAACACCTTCAATTAATGTGTTTTCAAATGCCGGGCTGGCCATTTCCCTAAAGTAGGCTTACCCTTTGATTGTTCCTTGACCACTTCCCACAAGTCTGGGATAGTTTTCTAAAGAAATAGCTGTAACCTTCCCCCATCTATTTCACCCTTGATTTACCCAGCACAAATGCCAAGTAATATTTACATGATGGATTAAGTAAAGGACCCTCTGAGATCATCACTGATCTCCATGCCAGACTTTGTATTTGCAAAAGCTTGACTACATTCTTGTCAACAGCCAGCCATTTGTTCTTTTCTTTGCCTATCAAAACTCCACCCCTTATTATGTTTTTCTGGGCCTACTCATCATTGTTTCCAGATCTCAAGGTAATTTTTTTCTAATTTACTTCTTTGGTGATCCTCCAATCCAAATACCTTTCTCCTTGTTGGTAATTGAATTACAAAAACAAAATAAAACAACAACAAAAACCTGCTTTTTTATAGCCTTTATTTTAGGCTATAGATCTTTATTGATGCCGAGTGTGTGAGGGGAGCTCCTGGTTTGGCAAGTCTTTGCTTTCTGCTCCCTAAACCTCCAGTGTCAGGATTAGGTATGGAATAAAGAGTTTAAAACGTTTGCCTGAGCTGGTTTGACTCAGCGGTTAGAGTGTTGGCCTGTAAACCAAAGAGTGTCGGGTTTGATTCTAGTCAAGGGCAAGTACTTCGTTTGAAGTTCGATCCCCAGCCCTGGTTGGGGTCATGTAGGAGGCAACCAATCGATGTGTCTCTCTCACATCGATGTTTCTTTCTCTCTCTCCCTCCCTCCTACCCTATCTGAAAATCAATGGAAAATCAATGGCAAAATATCCTTTTGTGAGGATTAAAAAAAAAAAGAGTTTAAAACATTTTATTAACTTGATAGTCAAACAATAATCCCAGATGCAGAAATTTTTTTTTACATGAAAGGATTTTGTGCATTGATTTTTTTTTAAGTATAGGAAAAAATAATAATAATTCCTTGGATGTAAGGCCAATAATCAGTCAGGATCTCTTTGACGCTCTGGAGAAAAATCCCATGCTTGCTCCCTTACATTTTTTTCTTTCAGAAGCCTATATTAGAATGTGGAAAAAGCAGCAGGTGGGGAGAAAGTCTGTAATTTTAATGGGACTGCAGAGATCACTTTGAAATATTGAGCGTCTTCACAAGAACAAATATAATAGCTTCCACCTGATGTTGTTGCTACATGTCCTCTTTAAGGATCCAAGCATGTAGGTGAGCTGTTTTGACGTAGAGTATGACTGGATCCTTCAGACACTGAAGGATGTCACTCACAGGACACTGTCTGCTCCCTGCTTCGTGACACATCTATGAGCCGGGGCTTTGATTCTGGTGTTCCTTCTCTAAAGCCACGGCCATTGCAGCTGGCAGTGACTCAAGCAGATGGCTGACTGTGACAAGCCTCTTCTGACTGTTAATAAAAATACCAGAAGCTACACTGCATTGTGCATTGTGTACAAATACGTGAGGCTATTGCTGATTCCTTTGTATCTCTAGATTCTATTTTGGGAGCAGGTTGATCTCTTCCATGCAGAACCCTCACAGAATCAACAATCACACCAGGTATGTGTTTGAAGCATCTACTGCAGTTTGTGAAGTCAGAATATTTTTATTAGCCTTTAAAACCATACCCTTACCCTCTAAAGTTTTGACAGACTGCCCATGACTCAGGGGTGGGAAGGGTGGAGAGAAGAATTTCAATCTTATACAAAAACCACCAGAGGCACTCCCAAATTGAAAGATTAACTCAAATTTTATTGCCTCTCTTTTCCCTGAAGAAATGCTGTTAATGAACAAAACAATGAGAAAATGTAGAATTGGGGTTTGGAGTAGCACTAGGGGCAGAATCTAAATGCTGAGTAATCCATTCCCTCGGTAATGAGTCCAGGAATAGTTGAGAGTGGATTTTGAACTTGCTTTGCTGAGTGTGTTGCATTGGTTCACAAACACATCAGCATCACACCACCTGGGGAGCTTTTATAAAATTGCAGATTCCCAGGTCCCACCTGGGGTTCTGATTGAGCACACTTAGACTGGAGCCAGGGAATCTATATTTTGAACAAGAAGCCTAAGTGATTCTAACCTGCAGTTGCTTCATTAAACTGTGATATCAATACATTTTAAAGTCACAGGGCCGATTGCAACCCAAGTCAGCTACCTACTAACTCTGTGGCCTCAGTCTGCCAGTCATGAAGATTCTGGGTAGGGTGGTGAGAAGCAGTGTGATGGAGAGAAAAGATAATGGATAAGGGATCAGAAGGTCCAGTTTCCAGTCCTTGCCCTGTCTTTTATTAGTCATGTGGCGTTGGGCAAACGTCACTGGGAGGCTCAATGCCTCATCTGTAGAATGGAGCCCATAATTCATGCCTGGCTTACTTCATTGGGTCATGAGGATCAAATGAGAAATAACTTTGTAACACATTGCTTGTTAGAAGTCACAATATTTTTATAGAGAGGCAGTAAGTATTTCCCCCCTTCAATATAATGATGGCATACTCATACTCAGCATCATAGACCTAAGCACCTTTGCTCAGTGAACAAAAGGAAGCCATGACCCGAAAGGTAGTGGTTTTCAGAATCACCAGCTCCCGGAGTGTGGATGGGAATCTGCCATTTTAATAATGCCAGCGATCATTCTGATCGTATTAAAAGTGGGGGAGGCACTGGGCAGGTAATAATGGAGGCTGGGGACCAAATAATTGATTGTGACCTTGCATGCCTCTTCCCTACTTTCTGTGGCCCAGGGAAAAATATGTGTTGGTGCCTCGATCCTCTCCTTTTCTCCTGCCCTTCTTTTCTACCCTATATACTCTTTTTACCTCCCCCTGGCCGGTCCAGCTACATACTATCCAGCCTCTGCCCTCTGCTCTGCAATCATCTCCCTCTATCAAAACTCCTTCCTTTCCTGCCGGGTATGAAGTTAACTGGCCTCAAATCCAGTTCCCATGAAGGTGTGTGGCATAGGTTCTAGCACTCAAGACTCAGCTTTTGTTTTTAAACAGATTGTTTGCATTACTTTTATCAAAGTATCTGTCAAGGCATTCCTAGAGAATTCCAGTAGAGGAATATGAGTCATTAGAACCAGGTCAGCCAGGATGATATTGGGGACAAGGGCCCTAACCCCCAGCCTGTGTGGCCATCACAAGCCAAGCAAGGTGGTGTCCATGCTGGTCTGCTTGATTCCAATTGGCCAGTTCCAGGACTCCTTCATCCTCTGCCCTGTCCCTTCCCTTCCTCTACTTTCCAAAACAAGACTACAGGGTGTTTCCTCTCTGCATATGGAAGGTCTCTTTCCCTTGGCCTTCTGTCATTTTATTACCCAGCTCCAGAGAGCATCCAACTTGGCTCTGATCTGAGGTGGCTCCATTGATGTCCTAATGCTTCCGATTCCTTTTCCAGGGAGATAGCAGCCTCCCTCCTGGGCAGGGTCTGGCCCAAGCTACCTGGATTTTCTGTTTACTGATTTCTGGTATGACATGGGGCTCATCATATCATAATTATCAAGGCCAATGTTTTCCCAAAGTACCATTAATAAAAATCCATTTCATAAGTACTGTGTCTTGATGAGGACAATGTGTCTTCTGATATTTTTAAGGATTGTTTTTGCTGGGTTTGAGGGATGATTATCTTAAACTTTTTTTTTAATGGAGAAGAAAAATAAAATGGACAGTAGATTAAGAACGTAAATACATGGGGGAGGGGCTGAGGAAAAGACTAATTTTTGTGGTGTTCAGTTGGAGATCAGAGATGACAAGCCCTCCAGTTGGTAGGACATAAAAGTCAGGAAGCTAAGGGTGAGATAATGCTGAGAACTAACAAAACGGAGAGGAGCCGGCACATTGTTACTCTATGGAAAAGTCCTGCTGCAGCTCATCAACCTCTAGAGCTGAGGCAAACACACTGAACTGCCTTCAGTTTGGGTAAATAAAGTTTTATTGACACAGAGCCACACCCATTCCCAGTGTCTACAGCTGTTTTCACTCTATACCAGAAGAGTGGTTACAACAGACCATATGGTCCACAACACCCCAAATATTTTCTATCTGGCTCTTTACAGAAAAAGTTTGTCCACCCTGGTCTAGAGTGATGAGTCCTCTAGAGAAGCGATTCTCAACTGGTGTGCCGCAAGAATTTTTAAAACATGTATATACCTGGTTATTTAGTCAGAGGCACTGACCTCTTTTTCCTTAGATTGTCAAATAAAATAATGACAACAGCTACCACAAAAGTAGCTACCTGGTGTGAATGAATCAAAATTATACTTCTTTTGTCAGGTCAGCAAAAAATACGTATTTTTTGGTGTGCTGCAGAATTGTAGTAATTAGTTTGTGTGTGCCGTGAGATGAAAAAGGTTGAAAATCCCTGCTCCTTTACAAATTTTTTCTCTTATCAACAGACTGCATTTTTAAAAGAATATTTTAAATGTGGAAGCCCATGGAAAAGATATGGCTAATTACCCCTATGGGGTAAAATGGGGAGAGATAGGAGTCACAGAGCCCACCAGCTCAGCCTTTCCTCTGGTCCTTCTCCTCCAGTGGTGTTGCTAAATCCCAGGGTTCCATGGAATAGTGTTTGAAGGTCACTCAGAGCACATGCTTCCTGAAGGCAGGGCACTGATTTAGTTTCTTCTGTGTCTATAGTCATGTGGGGATATGTTCTAAGAAATGTATTGTTAGGTGACTTCGTCATCGTGTGAACATGGAGTGTACTTACATGAATCTAGATGGTATAGCCTACTACTGTAATTGTATGTGCTATAATTTTATATGATTGACAATGCAGTAGGTTTGTTTATATCAGTATCACCACACACACAAGTAATGTGTTGCACTAAGACATTACCATAGCTACAACATCTCTAGGTGATAGGAATTTTTCAGCTCCACTATAAACTTATGGGACCACTGTGGTATATGAGGTCTGCTGCTGGCCAAAATATTGTTATGCAGTGCATCATTGTATTTAGTGACTGGAACATAAAATATGCTCAAGACAGATATGATGAATGAGTAATGGAATGAAGTGCCTCCAATCAAGACCCCAAGGCCACTGTCAAATCTCTCTCTGCCCTCTATCATCTAAACCACCCCCAGGAGTGATTTACACTCACTGTCTGCTCTTCCTATATCCTCATACTGCTAGTTTCTGACTTTATCCCCATTGCTCTGCTGGAACTGTTGTCACTGTGGTCTCCAATGATATTCTTAACTACCGCAGTCCATGGACATTCTTCAGTTCCTATCATCAGGTGACCCTTTAGATATTGGACAGTTCCTGAATTTCACCACCCCCTTGGCTTCTTATGCCATCCTCTCCTGGCTATGTTTTTCTTTCTTTGACCTTTGCTTCCTTGTATACCCTAAATGATGATATACTTTAAACATTCACATCACCTCAATATAAATCTAAATGTTGAGTACTCGCAAGTCTCTATGTTAAGTCCAGCCTCCTTTCTAAATTTCAGACTCCCTTATCTAACCTCCCTTTAGGCAACTCCACCTGGCACCCCAAACTCAAACTGTCCCAATCTGAATTCTCTAGTCCTCACAAGCTCCTTCCTCTTTGGTATTCTCCCTCTCTCTTGATGACACCATCACCTGGCCAGTTCTTGTCAACTTCAACTTCAGGACGTTGGCATCTCAAATCCAACACCAAATACAAAATTCTACCCATTTTGTGCTCTAAGGATTTCTTGACTCAATCCCCCTTCTCCACCTCTTATCGTATGTTTTTGGATGGCTGCAGTAGTCTCTTACCTGGTCTCCTGAAGTTTATACTATAACCCATTCTTCACTGTGCAGCTACAGGGATTGTGTCACTCACCCATCCCCCAACACTCCCTTACTTACATGCTCCATGAACATGGCTTACAAGGTCCTAAAAGGGCTGGCCCCTGTTTGTCTCTCTAATCTCATCATGCATATTTTTTCATTTACTGTCTCTGAGCCATGCTGGTCTCTCTTTTAGTCAAACATTTCATGCTCCTTATGACCAAAGAGCCTTTATCCATACTGTTCCCTCTGCCTGATATGGGCTTCCCTAAATAATCTCTATTCATCCTGTGAATCTTAGCTCAAACACCACTTTCTCTGATGCTGCTATCCCTGACCGAATCAAATGAGCCTCCTTTGAAGATGGATGTATGGCTATGTGGCCAAATTCTAATGACAGTGATGTTTGAACCATTATGTAATTAGAATCTATTTGTATAGCAGCCACTATCACCAAATGAGGTTAATGATCCTTTTATGGAAAAGGGATAAGATGAATCTTTTTATCCAGAACCTCAGGAGAGAATAAGAAGTGCAGGGGAAGGTTTGGACATCAAAGTCTGGGAAATGGGTGGCCCCAGGAGCTAAAGTCCTGAGCCAGAGAAGGAGCATCCATCGATGTAGGAGCTCAGCTCATGGAGACATCTATCCCAGATCTCTGTCTTCCAGCATGTGTGAGTGTGCTTATGTCTAATTGTGCCTTTGTGCCTTGAAGATTCCACTGAAATCTTAAGTAGCATCAGAGAAAACAGTCCACAAGAAGGCTTTGGATAAATGCAGAACTAACAAAAAACAAAGTTTGGTTTAACAATATGAAAGTAATATAAATAAATAATTACAGCCATTATATGAACTTCTCATTTTGTCTAATTACCGTGCAGCTCAATATAATAAGGTTTATCATTAAATGCATCAGATTCGCTTTGTGGCTAATTTATGTAATCACAATTCCAAACTTTGTTCTTGAATGTAGAGCCAGCATTGTTTGCTCATGTTGCTGCTCACAGCTTAAAAACAATTAGAAAGAAACTTACTATCCCCTTTGTCGTAAACAGCTTTATGGCTGAGTAAAATTTGAGAACATTTCGTTGGTATCTGAATTTTATGGTTCTTATTAACTCGTTTTAATTTTCAACCCTGTGGACGGAATTGGAAAGGAGTGAGGAGTGAGAATTGTTGCCGAGCCAGAGGCTTGAGGCTTTTGATGGACCCTCTAGTCCCTCTGATCCTGGCTGCTTCCTGCCACACTCATGATCCATTAGACCAGGCTGGGGTTTGCCAGTCAGTCTGACTTTGCTTCCAAGACCTCAGCATCTCTGTATATTTAATTAATTGCACATATTACTTGCAGTATTACTGATGTATATTAAGTAAATAATAACATCCCAGTGACATTAAGGTGTTCAGGCAGAATTGCTCTGAATGAGCATAAATGGAAAAAAATGTCACTCCCACACCAGATGATGCTAATAAAAATAATAGCAGCATCTGACACTTACTGGGCAAGATATCCTGTGTCAGGCAATGTGCTAACTATTTTACATCTTAATAAATCTTTACAACAATCCCATGAGGAAGGTAGAGGGGTTCATCACCTCCTCACATAACTGTGAGAGCATATGGAACTTGCCCAGGTTACAAAGCCTGGGTAACGGGGGCTACACTGAGGTCAGTAACCTTGTTCACCTCTTCCAACTCCTCTCTGCCACTTTATCCTTAGTGTATCTGAGAGAATCTCAGTCCTGGCCGAGGCAAAACTATGAGGTGGGAGAATTTGTGTTCATGGCTCCTCTACTGGTTCTGGAAGATGCTAGGCATACTGACGTTGATCTGGAGTGAGGTAGGAGGGCTCTCACTGCATCTGTTTCAACAATTATATATTAAACAAGTGTATATTTTATTTAACATGTATTTAACGAATACACACACACCCCTTGTACTGAGGGCAACCCCATGCTCATCAAGCTTATGATCTACTTGGGGAAATCTGAAAAGTGAACAGACAATTGTAATACCGTGGGACAAGTACTGTGATGGGAGAAGTAGAGGATTCTGTGGGAATCTTTAACCCACATTTGGGGCCAATCAGGGAAGGCTTCTTGGAGGAAGATGCATCTATGCTGAGGCCTGTAGGAGAGAAGGGAATAAACCAAGAGAGAGGGAGAAAGTGGAAAAAGAGGCAACAGAACCAGTCCCGTGATGTGGGCCAGGAGAGACTTGCATGCAGCCTGTCGGTAGCACACTGGCTTCACCAGGTCAGCACCGAGTGGTCCTTTCCAGCCAGTTCTCCCCTGCCTGCTACAGTGCCAGATTTTCTCAACATGTGTTCATTAACAAATATTTCTATCAATAAACCAATCAGATTTATTATTTACTACATGGAAGGCACTGGGTGAGGCACTGAGAAGAATTTGAACTCTAAGACCTTGCCTGTGTCTTCAAAGAGTTTACTGAGTGTGGGGCTGGAACATTTTCAGAGGGAAAAAAGAGAACATTGAAATAATAATGCAGGCATATAAGTACGAGAAGAAACATGCAAGGATGGAACACTCAGGCTTTGGATTCAGATCCTAGCTTGAGCACTTCCTAGCTATGCAACCTAGCACAGGTTGCTTCACCTTTCTGAGACTCAGTCCCCCATTTATTACATTGGCGTAATAAAAGACCCCTTTCAGGACCATGGCAGGGATTAAACAGGAGATGCCCGTGGCATGCTGCTCAGCACAGAGCAGGCTCTCCATAAACGTTTTAGCCATTATGATGTTATTATAATTAATTCACTCCATGAATACTTGAGTGCCTCCTCTGTGATGCCTTTTGTATTTTTTATTTGAGGTTTCTGGCTTCATGCCACAATGGCCATTGCCCTAGCACTTGACTCTCTCCCGTTGGATTCTACTCTTGTGTCAGGCGTCATCTTGCCAAGAAGCAGAAACCACGAGCTCTGGGGAAGCTGGTTTGTCTGTCTCACAAGCAGACCCCAGAGTTTCCTGGGCACCTCCCTACATCTCCCTGGACTGTTTGACTCCCCGCACTTTTGGGGGGTGGCAGGGTCACTGTCTCCTGACCTCCTCCTCCTGTCCTTGCTCACTTGGCAGTTAATTGTAGACCATCAACTGACATCTTTTACCATGTTAAGGTATACTTTGATTTATTATTAAAGCTATTAATATCTAACATTTGCTGAACCCATACCATGTGCTGACAGGACTTGGTGATGGCCTTGCTTAGGGGACAGAGGATTATTAAGTTGGGTTGAAAATATAGTCTTAAACCATTTTAGTGCATGCTCAAATAGAATCAGTGACCAAAAGCATATTTGTTAAAAAAAAAACAAACACCACCACCAAAAACTCAACATCTAAGATTTAGTTAATTTACCTATTAAAGAACAAGTAAGGATTTGTTATGTGATAGTTTTGATATAACAATACTAAAAGCAACTTTGCTTGTTTATTTATTTCTTCATTTATTTGTTTGTTTATTCGATGCACGATGTGAGTATGTCTCCTGTGTTTCCCAGCCCAGTGCCTGGGAAAACTGGAGCACTGTCAGGACAAGGAGGGAGATGACAAGGGAAGGCAGGTTTGATGCTGCTGGTGGGAAATGGTAGGCTTGGAGTTGTAGACAAGTTCATTTCAAGGCCATGGTAGGCCATGCAAGTGAAAACGTCCAGTCAGGCAGTTGGCAATTTGGGGATGGAGTTGAAGAGAGTTCAGGGCACCCACAGATTTAGGCATCCTTTCCAGAGGGGATGGCCATTTCAAATATAAAGTCTTCTGACAGCAGACGTTCCAGTGAAGGGGACACACTTTACCAGGGTAACACATCACCAGGGCTGCTTAGACATCTTGGCCCAAAGTGGAGAAAATTGACTGAGACCCCAGGAGTCTGAGGCTGCAGCCCCCAGTAGCTTATCTTTGATGTCTCCTGTTCTGTCTTAAAACATCATGTGAAATTTTCATTCTACTTCACAATGTGCAAGTAAGATTTTAAAGTACCTTTAAGTAAAACTGACTCTGTAGGATGGCAGGCGGCATTTCATCTGTGGCTTCACATAGGACGAATTATCCCGGCACACCCACATGGAAGGGAGCTCACACTTCAGCTTCAGAAGCCAGGCGTTCAGCAAGGAGTGGGTTTTTTTTATTTTATTTTTTAAGTTTTCTTTGACAGGAGTTTGATCATCACATTGGCTAAGAGGAGAAGTCCTAGGGAGTGAGTGGGACCCCAGATGGAGAAGTTTTGATGAGAGTGAGACCATCAGGAAAGGTCTGGTTGCCCAGAGAGTATATGGGGGAAGGGGTTGCCTGGGTGACATCAGGTCTTGGGTTCTGGCCGTGCTGTTGACCTCGAGTGGAAGGACAGGGAGAATGCCTTGGCTTGGGTGATCTGGGGCCCTGTGAACCAAGGACACTTGACAGTTCTCCGCAGGGCCACTAGCAGGCTGAGGTTTCTCTCCAGAGTGGAAACAGATTGCCAGAACTTCAGTCCCACAGCATATTTCACTGGCAGATTGGGTGCAATTTTCCCCCAGAGATGAGGGCGTTTCAGAAGCAGAGGAGGAAAGGGAGGCTGGGTGGGGAAGGCAGCTGTCAGCTTCAGCATGGCTCTTACAGATGTGGGCAGAGCAAGAGCTGCCAGTTCCCTGAGCCACAGGAGAGTCACCAAATCCCGGGATGCGGGAAGCGGGAGCAATCCAGATTATACAAGAGAATCCCAGGGGCTCCTGGTCACAGTATTTAACCTCAGGACGGGTTCACTTCACATGTGAAAGGAACATCTCTCCTTGCACCAAATTAAACCAATTTGACCAAAATTTGTAATGCAGAAGAGCATAATTAAATTGGAGATTTTAATTAGACACAATTTTGATGAAATTTAACGGGAGCCGGCAGGAACACTCTTGCTATCTATTAAACATAATCCTGCGTGGTGAAGAGCTCTTTAGTTGATGATCTTTAATGACTGCCCAGCTCTCAGCTTCCTCGCTGGTGTTCCAGTCAGCCTGGAGGAGGGTAGGGACATGGGAGATAATGGGGGGGAGGAAGGAGTGGGACATGCAACCCATGGGGAGGTATCTCTTTCCCAGGAATGCTGGTGCTAAACTTTCACGGTGCCCACTAATTTGCTTGTCATCTGTCAAAGTGGAGAAATGGTGCAGAATTATGTCAAGGGCTATTTCACAGACAGGAGTTGGGAGTAGAGGGCAGGTCTCCCTGCTGGCTGAGGCTCCCACTGGCCTCTGCCAACTGCTTCCACCTCTCCATTTCATGTCACAAAGCTTGAATCTTCTGCTGGCCTCGCAGGAGAAAAACCAGAAAGAAGGCCTCTGGGAGCAGAGATCCGTTAGCGCCTTCAGCCCAGAGGACTGGATGTTATCAAACACCACATCACAAGAAATGAAGGAATGAACAAAGCAATATGTGAATAAGTGATTCACCCCTTCTCTATGCTAACAAAGAGAAGTTCAAAAATATGGGCCAGCCGTGGCTGCTGCCCTTTTTACAAAAAGTGTTTGGGCTTCAGAGAGAAATTCTCCCTTTCTTTCTCATCTCCCTGTTTTTTTCTTTATCCAGTCAGTGTTTACTGAGACCTTACTCTGCCAGGCGCTGTCCTCATGATGCTAACAGACTGGTAGAAGAGACAGGCAGTGGGTATATATTTAGGAATTATGAGAAGCTCTGAGAAGGAATAACAGAGAAGTCATACTTTGGCTTAGGTCAGGACCCGCAAACCATGCGGAGGGGCCAAATCTACCTTTTGCCTGTTTTTGTAAATAAAGTTTCATTGGAATACAGACACATGTATCATTTGCATATTGTCTACAGATGCTTTTGCTACAAAAGCAGAGTTGAGTAGTCTTGACAGAGACCTCATGACTCACAGAGCCTAAAATACTTGCTGTCTTGCTCCTTACAGAAAAAGTGTACAAATCTTAGCTTAGACAATCATGGCAGACCTTTAGAGAAGATGATATTTAGTGCAGACCTGGAGGAGGAGAATTTAGCCAGTCAAGGACTTCCGTACGAGGGGAGGAGCAGGAGTGATAGCCTGACAAGGGGAGGAGTTGGGTGTGTTCAAGCACCTGGAGGGTGGTGATGGAAAGGAACAGGGCCTGGATGAGATGGAAGAGGAGGGGAGGCCATTTTATTTGGATGCTGCAAAGGGATTTGGATATGATGCAGGGGCGTACTGTGAAGTAATTTTTAAAGAGGCTCCTGGCCCTGGCTGGTGTGGCTCAGTTGGTTGAGCATCATCTCATACATCAATAGGTTGTTGGTTCGATTCCCAGTCAGGGCATATGCCTGGGTTTCGAGCTTGATCCTGAGTAGAGGGTGTGCAAGAGGCAGCCAGCCAATCAGTGTTTCTCTCACTCCCCCCACCACTCTCTTTCTCTCTCTCTAAAAATCAATAAAAACATATTAAAAATAAAATAAGCCCTGGTCAGTTGGGCTCCGCAGTTAAGAGCGTCGGCCCACAGACCAATGAGTCGCAGGTTCGGTTCTCGCTAAGGGCACATACTTTGGTTGCAGTTTGTCCCCGGCCCTGGTTGGGATCGTGTAGGTGGCAACCAGTTGATGTGTCTCTCTCGCATCGATGTTTCTCTTTCTCTCCCTCCTGCTCTATCTGAAGATAATTGCAAAAATGTTCTCGGGTGAGGATTTAAAAAAATAATAATAATAAAAATAAAAAGGCCCCTGGCCCTTTTGGTCAGATGGCTTGGAGGAGAAATGGTTCCTGCTCCTGTTAGATAAGGCAATAGATATGGTGGTGGCTTGGATCAAGGTAGAGATAGAGAGTGATGAGCAGATTTGGAATACATTTGGGAGATAAAATTGACAGGATTTAGAAATTAATGAAGTGTTGGATGGGGTGAAAGTAGGTGGGGTCAAGAATGATCCTACCCAGGATTTTGGCTGGAGGGACTAGGTGAATGGTGGTACCATTTGCTGAGGTTGAGAGGATGGGTTGGGGGAGAAGTTGGCTGGAATGATTTAAGAGTTAGGTACTTTTCAACCTCCTTAAAATTGAGATTTGTGTGAGACTCCCAAGTAAAGATGACAGGAAGACAGTTGGATATATGACCCTGAAGTGCAGATGAGAGGCCCAGAATGAAGATAAAAACTTGAGTCATCGGCATGTAGATGGTATTCAAGTAACAGGACAGGAATAGCTCACCTAGGGTGAGAGGTAAAGAGAAAAGGAAATGGGACCCACAGCTGATGGTTTTCTGCAGTCTGCTTAGCTTCAGTTTTGCCTATTACTCACTGATATTTATGAAAGCATTAGGCTGAGGGTAAATATTAAAGAGACTTAATTAAGGAATATGCTTTTAAAAATACAATGGCCTGGCCAGTATGGCTCAGTGGTTGAGTGTCGACCCTTGCACCAAGAGGTCACCGGTTTGATTCCTGGTCAGGGCACATGCCCAAGTTGTGGGCCAAATCCCCAGTGGGGGCCATGCAGGAGGTGGCCAAATGATGTTCTCTCTCATCGATGTTTCTATCTCTCCCTCCCTCTCCCTTCCTCTCTCTCTAAAATCAATAAAGAAAAAAAAATAAATAAAATGCAATGAATTATTCTTAAGCATATTCAGTTACTCTCAGCTCTCAGGTGTCCCCCCACCCCCCATGGGAACAAATGGAGGGCCTTACATCTCTTTATATAATGAAAATATAAGTATAGTATGTATTGTTTGAATAGTGCATAATTGGTTTGCTCTTCTGAGTTGTTTAAAGTGGTGGTTCCTAATCACAGCTTCCTAGCAGTCGTGAGACTAGCTGGTGAAAACTATGGATTCCATGGGCTCCCACCTGAAATGATTTGGTAGATCTGGGGTAAGGTCCCATGAATCTGTGTTTTTAATGAAGACCCAAGGAGATTCTGATATGAGAAGCCCATGATTTTGCATTTGGTAACCACAGTTTCCCCAGATATTTCAAAGATAAACTTGAGATTGCCCCCACCCAAATAACCATATCTTTTAAACTCACAAGGATTGGAATTTGTGAGGTTGGGGTATGATATAAATAGTATGTTTATGCATGCAATGGAATTATTGAATTATCACAATCAAGAAATGTATATTATGATTATGTACACACCAAATAGAATCACGTTGTTCATTATGTTCATTCCTGAAAATTAAAGTGGGAACGATGAAGATGAGAGGCCGTGAAAATTCACAGTAGGTGTCTTTAACCTAGAGACCACAAATGGACTTTATTCAATCCATGAATCTTCACTATGTTGTATACGACTTGTGTGCACACATGTGGATTCTTCTGGGTGTGGGTTCCATACTTTTTATAACATTCCCAAAGGGGCCTGAGACCCATAAGAGTTAAGACCCACTGATTTAGAAGATATTTTTGTACCTTTCTTTTTTTAATGCCCATTTTTAAAATTAGCATATGATTCTTAAAAGACTCTGGGAATGTGAATGATTTTAATGCTATATGTTGACTCCCTTGTCCTCCAGTCTTCTCAAGAATCTCCAGACTTGCTTCCTTTACTAATTATTTTAGCTTCCAAGACAACAAGAGAGCAAGGCATTTTAGTAAGTCCTGTAAATAAGGCTTTTGCTATGTTAGATCACTGTAAAACAATTCCCTGAGGCCCAAGGGATTATGTGCTAATAGAAGAAAATGCTTTCTACTAAACCATGCAGATGATAAAAAATATTCTTACTATGTTAATTTACTCAGATTACTCCATGACAAACCGGTTGTTTTTGCTGATCATGTTGATCACTAAAACACTGCAGATTTTTTCCTGAGTTTGGAAACGTCGCAAATGCACTGTGAGGCCCAAGGCCTTTGTTACTGACTCACCAGCATGCAAATGCACTTTAAGAAATGTACTTTGGTCGTAAAGCCAGAGCAAACGTGGTTTGCTTACAAAACAGCTGCCTTTGGTCTTCCACATCAATACACAGAAATTGCCAGGGTTCATTTAACATACTTTGAGTGATGCTGACATCAGGGTCTGCTGGAGAAAGGATAAGAGCTACCTCATGGTGTTGGACAGCCTTGGTGGCTTTATGTCTCCTGATCTCCTACTGTCCCCAACCTGTTCATCTTCATGTATTTACATCTTATTAAATGATGCCCATTCACTCACTTGACCAAAAAGGAAACCATGGGTACTATCTTGACCCCTCTCTCTCCTCACTGCCCACACCTAAGCCTTGTTGCACTTACCCACCCCCCATCTTCCTTTGGTTCAGGACACTGAAATTTATTGTCTGGATGACAGCAGTGGCTTCCTAACTGGTTTCCCTCACTCCAACTGTAATTTCTTAACTCTGATAAATGAGTACCTGTATCCATCTCACATGTCTAGGTGCCCTATGACCATCTACCTACCAGGCACAGGGTGGGGTGGGTAGCATGTCATATCCTTGTCCACTCCACCCCAGCCTGCATTTTGTAAGCCTACAGAATCCAAGTTGAGGCCATGCCCTAAGAAATCAATCACTAGTTTCTGTGATAGCAAGAGGTTTAGAAGATTCAACTTGAGAAAGGCCTTTGGCAGCCATACTTTTTTTCTTTTCCAAAAGAACTCTCATTCTCTGAAGTCCTGATGGGGCTGTCAATCCCCGTGTCCCAGTCCCACATTAAGAAGGACCTATGACCCAGACTGGCCAGTCCACGTGCCCCCCACTTCCTGGGCCACTATGACTGGCTCATGTCTGGGCATGGAACCAAGCCAGGCCAGTTAGAACCAACCTCCTGGGATTAGTCATTGAACACAGATGAAGAGAATCCTCTTTCCTTTGAGGATGCTAAGCTTCAAGGATGTAGGTGTATGGTTGCTGGTAGCTATTTTCCCACTGGTGAGATCTTATCTACAAAATGTATTCAACAAAGATGAGTGATGATAACAGTGGTAGTGGTGACAGATAACATGAACTGAGTGCTACCCATATGCCAAGACCTATTCTAAGTGCTTTATATATGTTAACTCAATCATCACAGACCTTATACTCATGATTATTATTATCATGATTATAATTATTATTGCTGTGATTATCCCTTTCACACATGAGGAAACTGTGACACTGAGGGGTTAAGTTACTCAAAATTTGAAAAGCTGTTAAGCAAGGGGACACAATTTGAACCCAGGTAGCATAGCTCCTGAGCTGTGCTCTCTACAATTTTACTCTGATCTCTCTAGCAATATTGACAGAAGGGGGGTGGGGCATGTGCCCCAAGGACATTGCTGGAGTCCTTGAATTGAGCCTTGTCTGAATCCAGGGCTCCTGGATTCCCAGGAGTGGCCCAATACATTTCCTTTTTTTAAAAAAACTAAAGCCATTTTCAGATAGGTTCCTATCCCTGGCAACTTGCCTAAAATACTCTGCCTTCTATCATCTTTCATTCTGTCTCTTGTCTTATTGCTTTGCCTTAAACAATAGCTTTTAAAAATAATATTAGAACATTGCAGAAATTTGGAGAATACAAAAAGTTATCATGAAGATATCTGAAAATAAGATATCTTAATGGAAGATATAAAATTTACAAATGATAAACCAATTCAAGATAATTATTATTTTTGTTCTCTTCCAGTCTTTTTTCTAATCATTTATATATACATATAAACACATATAAGGTTGTATATATATACACACACACATACACACACACACACACACACACACACACACACACACAGCCTTATATTATATGTGTTTATATTTTCACTTAACACTATATCATGTGCATTCCCCTAGGTTAAATATTTCTGGAAGCATAATTTTAATGGTGGCACAATTTGCATGTATGCATATGAGTGTGTCTTTCCACCAACTTCTATGTACTTGACCTCTTTCCTGATTTAACCTTCTGCTCTGGAACCAGGAAGGATACCACAGGCTGTGAGGACAAGCTTGGCTTTTGTCTATGTTCCTTGGTGTATATCTTAGTATTCAGGGCCCTGGTGACCAGTTCTACAACTTACATCAGCCCCAGTCACAGCTAAGCCTCCCAGCCAAGAAAGCGACTATGTCAGAAATGTCAGAGACAGAGGCCATCCTGTTGCTGCTTGTCCCTCTGCCCATGAACAGAAGCCAGGAGGGCTCTGCAGCCAGCAAGCTGGGAATAAGACATGCTCAGGGAAAAGTCCAAGCCTCTGTCACAGATCAGCAAGTAGAAAGCCAGGATGGCTCGGCAGCTCTAGGCATGATTTATTCTAAGGCATGCAGTTACCAGTTAGCACAGTAAGAAAAGTCTTATTCCTGCCTTTTTAACTCCACATGTCAATAACAATTTGCTTGGCAAAGCCCTGGATGTTGGACCTTAATATGCAAACCACCAAAGGGAAACACAAGAATAACTTGGAGAAAATATAGTTAAAATGCCAAATAAACTCTTCTCACTGTATCCCTCCCAGTTAGTCCTGTATAAAGGCTCATAACATTTATGAAGCATTAAATGCCACATAAATAACTAGTTATTGATGTGTAGATGAAAAAAAGAGGAGGTGAATGGAAGGAGTAAAAATAGCACAACTGAATATGTGGCAAATATCAATCTCATGTTTGATAAATCTCTGGATGTCACCCCAAACCATGAGGAATGGCACATTATGAAGATAGGCTATAAAACCACCCCCAAAAGTACCTAAGGCAAAGGCTAGAGACAGAAATGGTGCTAGACATTCTATCACCAAGGAGAAGGTGAAGCCAGAGGAGTTCAGAACAAGGCCATCATTCCAAGTCAAGTGTAATCACAAAGCAGCATCTGCCCATCCATCCATTCATCCATATTTCATTATCTGTCAGCTATACTACTGCTATTACAGTGAATAATTACTCATCTGTGGACTTACTATTAATAACTATCATTTACTGAGGGCTTACTTGTGTCAGGTTTATACAAAGTGTTTTATATGAATCATCTCAATCCTCATAACATCCTTTGAATTGGGTGTATTTATCTTTACCTTAAATTGATGATAAACTAGCTCAGAGAGCTGAAGTGACCTATGAAAGGTCAGGCAGAAAGTGTGTGTCAGACCCACAGACCCATCAATCCAGCCAATCTCTCCTCTGAATTATAGGTATTGAGTTTCTACTATGTACTGAGCTTTGGATTAGGCACTGGGGCTACAAAAGAACCTTCAGTATGGTCCTCACAACACTAATCCGTGGGGTAGATGAAACTGGGATTGACTAGATATGGCCTTGGAGTCAGAAGGCTGGTGGGCCCAGAGGTTGTCACTGGAACACCCAAAAAGCAATGTCCAGAGTGTCATGGTGACCTCAGGAAGAGATATCTAACTCTGTTTGGGTGGGTTGGGGATAACTCAACCTGGATCTTGAAGAAGAATGAGTCATGTTCATGATACAGAAGTGAGAAACATACTCTAGGTGGGGAGGGAACAGTACAGGTAAAAACAATAATTATACTTCAAAAAAGTAGAACATTGTAGGAATTTGGAAAATACGGGTGGAAATCATGAAGAAAATAAAATGTGCAGGGAGACATAAGGAGTATGGCTATAGTGAGTGGCTTAGTGACCACACAGCAGAAGTGAGAGGATCTGGGAACAAAGGCATCTCCTGTACTAAGCTGTGCACGTTTACATACAACTTATTGTAAGGGCCTGAAGGTACCGATGGATCAGTGCCATTGTGGAGCTGACAACTAGGCAGCCAGGCTCTCCCAGTCACCCTCTACCTAGGTCTCCACCCCACCACCCCAGCCTTGTTACACTGGATCTCCTTATTTGCTTGATTTTTCAGAGCAGTTATCACTGAAATATTATATGAAATTGCTCCTTTGCTAGGTTTTGCCTCTCTCCCTACTAGAATATAAGCTCCACGAGAGCAGAGATTTTTATTATCTTTTTTCTCTGCCTTTTCTTCAGTACATAGAATAATGTTTGGCATGTGGTAGATCCTAGATACTTGTCAAATATATAAATGAACCTGACATAAAAAAGAATAGAAGATCCTGCGATGGGCCAGAGTCCTGTCACTCACCTGGGGCTCCTGCTTTCTCCCTCATCACTTTTTTTCTTTTTGGCAGTTTTATAATCTTATTTGACAATCAGCAGTTAGTTCTCATGCACATTAATTATTTATAGATTTTTTTGAAGGTGGTGACAAGTACATAAGTAACCAATGTATAGAACTTGTTTGGTGAATTTTCATCCTCGTTATGTTTTCTGGACAACCGCACCTGGATACGGTAGTGGACATTCCTTATTCCTTTGGCCCAGACAACTTTGTTCAGTCTGGTGTCAATGAGTACATCTGGAGTTCCCCTCTCCTTCATGGCAAATTTCCAGATCTCTTTGAGTGCCCCAGGGGCATGCATCTTGAAACCCACTCCATGAATGCACTTGTGAATGTTGATGGTATAATCTCTGGTCACTACCTCATTAATGGCAGAATGACCCTTCTTCTCTCTATCCTTCTTTGTAGGAGCCATTATGCCGGGCCCATGTAAGTGGTTTGGAGTCACCATCACTCCTATTTCCCTTGAATGTCTTGTGGCCTTTAAGAAGCAGTGGTCCTAGGCCTACCATCCAAATATTTCCTTTCACCCACCTTCAAATGCTGGCAGGCAAATTGCTTGCACTTAACCAACACTTACCCCTCCCATGCCCACAACAGATACTGCAAATTAGTCATGGTATTTTTTTCTTTTCTTTTCTTTTTTTCCCCTGGGATGACATGATTCTCAGATTTTTTTTATTTTTTATTTTTTTTTTTTCATTTTTTATTAATTATTTTTGTTACAGATGTTTCTCCTTTTTTCCCCATTGACACCCTCCTCCCCATCCCCCCCACCCCGTCCCCAGCTTTGTTGTCCATGTCCATCAGTTATGCATACATGCCCATAAGTTCTGTGGTTTATCTCTTCCCTCCCCCACACCCCCTCTTCTGAGGGGTGTCAGTCTATACCCTACTTCCACATCTCTGGGTCTACCCTGTTCCTCAGATTGTTATGTTCATTATATTCCACAAATAAGTGAGATCATGTGATATTTGTCTTTCTCTGCTTGGCTAGTTTCGCTTAGGATAATACTCTTGAGGTCCCTCCACGTCGTCTCAAAGGATAAGAGATCTTTCTTTCTTACAGCTGCATAGTACTCCATTGTGTATATGTACCACAGCTTTTTTATCCATCCATCCACTGATGGACACTTGAGCTGTTTCCAGTTCTTAGCTATTGTAAATAGTGCTGCTATGAACATGGGGGTACATGTATTCTTTCTGGTTGGTGTTTCAGGCTTCTTAGGGTATATTCCTAGAAGTGGGATCACTGGGTCAAATGGCAATTCCATTTTTAATTTTTTGAGGTAACACCATAGTGTTTTCCACAGTGGCTGCACCAGTCTGCATTCCCACCAGCAGTGTACTAGAGTCCCCTTTTCTCCACACCCTCGCCAACACTTGTTGTTTGATGATTTGTTGATGGCGGCCATTCTGACAGGTGTGAGGTGATACCTCATTGTTGTTTTAATTTGCATCTCTCTGATGATTAGTGATGTTGAGCATTTCTTCATATGTCTCTTAGCCATTTGTATGTCCTTTTTGGAGAGGTGTCTATTTAGTTCCTCTGCCCATTTTTTAATTGGGTTCTTTGTCTTCCTTTTCTTGAGTTGTATGAGCACTCTATATATTTTGGAGATTAACCCCTTATCTGATGTATCATTGGCAATTATGCTCTCCCATACAGTGGGTTCCCTATCTGTTTTTGATGGTTGTTTCTTTTGCTGTGCAGAAGCTTTTGAGTTTGATGTAGTCCCATGTGTTCATTTTTCCCTTTGTTTCTGTTGCCTTAGGTGATGTATCAGTGAAGATTCTACTGCGTATGATGTCCGAAATTTTGTTGCCTACATTTTCTTCTAGGATTTTTATGGATTCACGAGTCACATTTAAGTCTTTTATCCATTTTGAGTTTATTCTTGTGTATGGTGTAAGTTGATGGTCTAGTTTCATTTTTTTGCATGTAGCTGTCCAATTTTCCCAACACCATTTATTAAAGAGGCTGTCTTTACTCCATTGTATGCTCTTGCCGCCTTTGTCAAATATTAATTGAGCATAACGTCTTGGATCAATTTCCAGATTCTCTGTTCTGTTCCACTGGTCTATATGCCTGTTCTTGTGCCAGTACCAAGCTGTTTTGATTACAGTAGCTTTGTAGTATAACCTGATATCCGGTATTGTGATCCTGCCTACTTTGTCCTTCTTTTTCAAGATTGCTGTGGCTATTCGGGGTCTTTTTTGGTTCCATATGAACTTTTGAAATATTTGTTCTAGTTCTGTGAAATATGTCACTGGTATTTTGATGGGGATTGCATTGAATCCATAGATTGCTTTGGGTAATATGAACATTTTCATGATGTTAATTCTTCCAATCCATGAACAAGGTATGTGCTTCCACTTTTTTATATCTTCCTCTATTTCTTTTTTCAATGTCCTGTAGTTTTCTGCAAATAGGTCCTTTACTTCTTTGGTTAAGTTTATTCCTAGGTATCTTAATTTTTTTGCCGCGATGGTAAATGGAATTGTTTTTTTAGTTTCTTGTTCTGTGAGTTCATCATTGGTGTATAAGAGTGCCGTTGATTTCTTGACGTTAATTTTGTATCCTGCTACTTTGCCAAATTCAGTTATTAAGTCTAGTAGATTTTTGATGGAGTCTTTAGGGTTTTCTATATATAATATCATGTCGTCTGCGAATAACGACAGTTTCACTTCCTCCTTTCTGATTTGGATTCTTTTTATTTTTTTTCCCGTCTGATGGCTGTGGCTAAGACTTCCAGTACTATGTTAAATAAGAGTGGCGAAAGTGGGCATCCCTGTCTTGTTCCTGTTCTTAAGGGAAATGTTTTTAGTTTTTGCCCATTGAGTATGATGTTGGCTGTAGGTCTTTCATAGATGGCCTTTATTATATCAAGATATGATCCCTCTATTCCCAAATTGCTGAGCGTTTTTATCAGAAATGGGTGCTGGACTTTGTCGAATGCTTTTTCAGCGTCTATTGATATGATCATGTGGTTTTTGTCTTTCATTTTGTTTATGTGGTGTATCACATTTATTGATTTGCGAATATTGAACCAGCCTTGCATCCCTGGGATGAATCCCACTTGGTCATGGTGAATAATTTTTTTGATGTATTGCTGGATCCGATTTGCTAGTATTTTGTTCAGGATTTTGGCATCTACGTTCATCAGGGATATTGGCCTGTAGTTTTCTTTCTTTGTAGTGTCTTTTTCTGGTTTTGGAATTAGGATTATGCTGGCCTCATAAAACGAGTTTGGAAGTCTTCCTTCTTCTTGAATTTTTTGAAATAGTTTGAGGAGAATGGGTGTTAGTTCTTCTTTGAATGTTCGGTAAAACTCCCCCGTGAAGCCGTCCGGGCCTGGGCTTTTGTTTGCTGGGAGAGTCTTGATGACATCTTCAATTTGCTGCCTTTAGAATTCTCTCTTTGTCTTTAATTTTTGGCATTTTTGGGATGGAGTAAGACGGCCAGGCCACAGTCCTGCATGGCCACAACTCAGCAAAAGCTCTGAGCGCCCTCCAAATCCCGAGTGTCCCCACACAGTTCCAGTCCAGTCCGCCCTCCCTCTGCCGGAGCCCAGGTGAGTGGCTGTGGCTGTTTTAGCGCTCTGTCTGGCCCTCTGCGCTGTGGAGCCGGCTCGGGCTTTAACCTCAAGGGTAGTGCGCTGCTCACGGCTAAGGCCGCTGCTGTCCGTGGGCTCCCAGCCCCCCTCTTGCACCTCCGCAATCCTACCAGGATTGAGTCAGTGTCCCTGGTTGTATGGTCCTCGCAAGCTGCTTTTCTGTTGCTTTTTCCCGACGATTTGCCTTTATTTTAGTTGTAATTCCAGTTTGGTCCTGGGAGATGGTCTGTGTAGCTTCCATTCACTCTGCCGCCATTTTGGAATCCCCAGTCATGGTATTTTTTTCTTGTAGCCTTAGAATCCTTGTCAATATCACATTCCAGACAGACACTGCTGATCAATAGGAAGTGGCGTTAAATAAATACTTACTTTTCATCTGACTATGAACAAAACTAAACAGGTGTGAAAAGGGAGTAGTAATATAAGTAAATGTAAGGAGGGAGAGACAAATTTGTATTCCAAAGAAATATTGCAAGCTGTATGTTTTCAGACTTCCCCAACAATGACAAATAGAAAAGCTCGGAAACCATATAGCACAGTGATTATGAGCATGAACACTGATGTCAAGCTGGCTAGGATGCAGTCCTGGTTTTAGTTTTCTAGCTGTGTAGTTATGAGCAAGTTGCTTTACCTCTCTGAGCCTTAGTGTCCTCGTCTGTAAAATAGAAATAATAATCATATCTAAATCATCAGAATTTTGTATAGGGAACAATAAAATCCACACAAAGCACTTAGCCCACTGCCTAGGACACAGTAAGTAACCAATAAATACTAGTTATTGATTTTTTTCAAAATTGTCAGATTTATAAGTATAAAGTTAACCAGAGGCTGGATCTGGAACTCCAAAAATATTTGAGCTAAAATTGGTCTACTCCCTCTCAGGAACATATAAAATAAGACCATTCTCCACTCAACCTCATCAAGTTTTCTATTTCCTTTTTTCAATTTTTATTCATATTTCAACCACTCATAAAAACATTAAAGTGTTTTAAACAATAAGCACTTACCCATAATCATAGCCCTTTTACACAACTCATTTCATTTTTCATGTTCCTTCCCAATCCTTTCCCAAATGTATGTAATTTTTTAAATAGTAATCACTTCAGCAAGGGGAAGAACACAAGGTCCAGAAGGAACACCTGTCTCTTCTCACTTCTGCTCACATTACACAGACTGAAGCCAGTCACGTGGTCACACCTAATTTTAAAGGAAGTAGGGACATGTAAATCTACATGTGGCTGGGAAGAGAACCAGAGATGTGTGATGGACAGCAGTAATGGCCACCATTACTCCTTAGATCTTCTTCATCTCTGAGCTCCTTTTATCTCTGTTCTCCCCAAAGTGAGTTGGGAAACAAGGGGACATAAGGGAAGGGGCGGAGATCCTTATTCTCTCCATTTCTTATTTGCAGTACTCAGGCTTCCTGACTTCTGTTTTCTTCTAGATCATTTCCTGGCTTCTAAATTCCCCATTCTTTTTATCATGAAGAATAATTTCACTGTGTCATATAAGTTATTGCTCCCAAATTTTCATACCAAATCCATCACTGGCCTCTGCTAATAAATTGACCTTCTTTTAGCACACTTTACCTTCCCCAGAAGGGTGTGTGTGTGTGTGTGTGTGTGTTGGAGGCAATAAAAGAACCCCCCTTCCTTTTTCAGATACATTGATATTTATTGATAGAGTGGGTATTTCTTTGAATTGGAAAAGTCTTAAGAGGAGCAAGCAGTTCAGGTTTGAAGTCAAGAACATGGGATCTGAGGCCAGGCAGTCATAGATGCAACTTTGGCTCCTTTCCTTGACTTTAAGGGAAATTTTTAATTTCTGTAAGCCTCAGTTTGCTAACCTGTAGTATGAGGAATTGTATTAATTTATATCTCTACACAGAGTTGTAATGAGGATTTAATGAAGACAGTCCCTGGTACATAGTAAGTATTCAGTAAGTTCTGGCTCCTATTATAATGCTCTTCTCCTCCAACTAGGAATCCCTTTCTCAAACTTTGTGACCAGCATAGAAAACAATGAAGCCAACATCTCCTTGAATGTCATCTCTTAACTTATATTAAATCATAAATATTAATTAGGGATTCTTTGGTTATAAGTGCCAGAAAACCAAACTCAAAATGCCTTATGCAAAGAGAAAATAAAAAACTGTTTCATACACGTGAAAGATCAGGGATAGTTAAGCTTCAGGCACAGTTGGATCCAGTTGTTCAAATAATGTCATCAGAGCTCTCTCTCTATCTGTTTTTATTTTCTTCCATTTGGTTTTATTACCAGGCTGATTTTCTCTTGACAGTGGTAAAAAGATTGCCAAACAGCTTCAAGGTTATAACTTATTCTCTCAATAACCATGCTGAACAGAGACCATTTTTAATAAAAATCTCAGAATTACATTTCATTGGAACCAGATAAAGCTGATGACTGTACAATATTGCAAATGTATTAAATGCCACTGAAATTTAGACTTTATAGTAGTTAATTTTATATTATGTGAATTTCATCTCTATAAAAAATAAAGTTAAAAAAATATCGCCCCTACCAGTTGCCATGGTGCCTGCTCTGCTGTGGTTCAGAGTAGGACTGATTATCCTCTCCCATCAGCCCTTTTCAGCACCTGTGCTTGCCTGGACCCTTAAATGAAAAGGTTCCTTCCAGGCCTCCTTTTCTCTCATTTTCTCTTCCCTGTGAGAAGCAGCATGTCCTCCCAGACTGGTGAGGTTGGGGAAAGGAAGTGAACCCTCTCATGCCTTTGTCTTAAGGACATCCACAGACCTAGTTAGCAGCTCTGGGTTTATACTGTTACCAGTTGCATTGTATGTACAAAGAGACCTGAGGCCTCTCCAGTGCTGCCCAGAGTCACTGCCTTCCTCACCAGCTGCCTCGAGTCCCTTCCCATCACCAGATCAAAGTGTAGCTCTCCATCTGTTCTCGCTGGCAGGAATACATTGGCCTTGTTTCTGGGGGTTGGGTTTCTCTTTAGGGGACATCCTACCCACTTCCTCATCCACCTTGACATTCTTAGTATTCAACGACCATCACCAAAAAATGACATGAAGCTATTTTTATAGCAAAATATGTATTTATTGATTACCTTTACACTACTTTGCATTTTACATTCAAGGCAAGGGCCTTTCTTAACATCAATCACCAGCTGCTTTGGCCCCATTTGTCCTTCTAGGTCGATGGACATGTGACCATTTAAAAAGACAAGTGAGCTCGTTCTTTCTAAATCTATCAAGTTCGGAAATACGGAACTTCAAAGGAAAACAAAAAGACCTTTTCATCCCCTTCTTTAGTTTAAGTTGTTTCTTCTTTGGAAGCTAATTTCTAACTGTAATCACAGGAGAAAGGAGGTTTGGGCAATTTTGCTGTGAATCTGATCTGCAGAGGCAGCCCACTGGGATGCTGTTTTCCTCAGGAAGTACAATTTTGGCCAAAATCATCTGGGAAACTTTCCTCTCCTAATTTATTCTGCCTATGGAGACCTTGTTAATCATGCCAAAAATGCTTCACATTTGTATAGCCATTTTAGCTTTTTCCAAACTCTTGTCACATTAATCATCTCACTTGATCGTCACAAGTCTCTAGAGAGGTGGGTAGAGAAGGGACTAGGATTCACACTTTACAGATGAGAGAAGTGAATCCCAGAGAGGTTAAGCAACGTGCCCAAGGTCACACAGCCTTTCAATCAGAGAGAACCAAGTCTAGAGACTGTTTTTCCAAGCCTCTAGCTTTGGACGTAGATTGAATCACAAACACGGATGGCTGCCCTCTCTCTGGTCTACATCAGAAACCCAGCTGTAAAAGTTCCAAGGAGTGAAATTCCACCCAAACCAAAAAACATATTTGGTTTGCTCTCCTCATTAATATTTGACTCAGCACCATAGTTGTTCTTTTGGAGTTACGTTTATCATGCTGGTGACTTGTTCTTTGTGCCATCAGCCTGATGCTTGCAGAAATCAGAGGATGGCAGAGTGACTTGGGTAAATCTTCCTTTGATCTGTTTTAAATGAAATCCTATTTACAAGATACACTTCACTTCTTTTGATGTGCAGCTCACTAATTAGCTCACATCTGAGAGCAGATTCCCTGGGAGAAAAAAATAATTAATTAGTTCATTCCACCTTGAAAAGACACAATTCTTGAACTAATTATGGTATTTGAATGATTAATCTCTTTTAAATACACATGCATCCAGGAGTTTTACAGTTAGGAAGAATATATAATGAGAAGGAAGATAGAAAGCCAAAGGAAAAGGAACAAGATAGCAATTCAAGGCAAAAATCACGCCCTTGAGGTCAGGGATAAAGTTTGGGGATCCTTTATTATCCAGGTAAAATGTCATTAATCTGCAAAGTTTGTTCTTAACCCTCCTCAGGTCTCTAAGTTTTTCTTCTTTACCAGCCCCTGGTGACTGATATCTTTAAGGCCAATCAAATTACATATGTGAATCTTATGTCAGAGAGAGAGAGAGAGAGAGAGAGAGAGAGACAGAGAGAGAGAGAGAGAGAGATTTGATTTATATTAAATTGTTAATGACTAACATAACTTTTCATCTAGCTTTACTCCTCCTACAATCACTTACACTTTAATATGAAGCTGAAATTGTTTACCAATGAATGCTTCTCTACATGTGGATTTTAGATGGCATACATCTCTTTCTGATGAATTGACAGTGGCTGTCTGATTCATGTCACAGCCTGTGTATAATATGTCTATGAAAAATAATGCTGGACATTATGGTGTCTTCCATGGGCACAGAAATTGGGAGTGACCATATCTAAACCATGTGCTTACTATCCTGATTGTAGCTTGTAGGAGAGCAATATTTGTGGTAGTAGGGAGAGCTTTTCAGGATTCATGAAATCTCACTGTACAGGGTATCACCTATTTCACTCACAGGTTAGCTGCCACTACTGATCATATTTCCAGTGGGTAAACATTTTTATTCATGTCAACATTTAATATTGTAAATCCCTTGAGACTAGAAACCATTTCTTGTTGTGTCTCAAGGGTGTGGCTTTTAGTTGGTTCTAAATAAATATTTGTTGAAAAAGCACAAAAGAGGTAGCATAATAAATGGGGAAATAAATGGCTTACCAAATAGAAGTTTAAAGCTAGGTGAGGCTGAAGGAAGAGCATGGTGTAAGAGAACTGTATCAGTGTTCTTTAGAAAAACAGAACCAATGAGAGATAGATGAATGGATAGATAGATGATAGATAGATAAATAGATATTGATAGATATAAATAGTATCTATCAATCTCTATCTATCTATCTATCTATCTATCTATCTGTCTAGTAACTTATTATGAGGAACTGACCCATGCCATTTATGGAGGCTGAGAAGTCCCAAGATCGGCTGTCTATGAGCTGGAGACTCAGGAAAGCCACTGGTGTAGTTCAGTCCACAAGACCACAGGCCTGAGAACAGGGGAAGTAGAATGTTTAAGTCTCAATCTGAGGGCACAGGACCAATGTCCCAGGAGAGAAGAAACAAATTCTTTCTTCCTCTACCTTTTTGTTCTATTCAGGCCTTCAATGAATTGGATGATGTCCACCCACATCAGGGAGGTCCATCTGCTTTACTGAGCCCACAGATTCAAATGCTAATTTCATCTGGAAATATCCTCACAGACACACCCAGAAATAATGTTTAGCCAAATATCTAGGCATACTGTGATCCAGTCAATTTGACACAAAATTAACTATCAGAAGACCCCTTGGATGAGCTGGTAACTGAAATGAAACAGATTTTAGTTCTAATTGTCCTAGCAGTCAGTATGAAATGAGCAACATGTTAGGTTATAGAATTCTCATTGTATAATTTAAAAACCTGTGCAAGTCCATATGGAAGGACGACATTTTCCCTGTCACTAAGTCCTGGGAGAAATGTATCATGTGGCTTACCCTCGTTGAGTAATATAATGGCCAATATCTTTGAAAAGTGTTTTGTAAATGATTCAGTGATATTTTTTAAATGGAGTTTCTTGTATCAAACTCTCTAAGATGTACTGGAGATAGCATTTAATTGTGACCCAGTGAAGATATTTCTGAAATAATGTGAAACAAAGTAGTATGGTAGGAGGGTTACCATAGGAGTTCTCACCTCCCTCCCAGCCCTAAGGTAGGCTCCAGCCTTCTCTGTGGGCCTTTTCCTGTGCCTTGCTTTCTGTTCAGGGCCCTCCTGTGCCCTTGGATGGAGCTGAGTCTCTCATTGAGAGGTGGAAGCTGAGTCAGCCCTTGTATATGGAACACCTTATTCCATCTCAGCCCCGTCAGGTAAACTGAGGCTCACCACAGTGTAAGGAGCAGGGACAGGTGCAGCCCTGTCTCTGCCTCACCTGTTCAGGTGCCCTTGAGTAAGTCATTTTCTCTCTATGGGCTGTGCTTCCTCCCTTAGAAATAAAGAATTGGATTATCAGGGGACTGTAAACTTTTTCTATAAAGGGACAGATAATAAATATTTCAGGTTTTGCAGTCCCTATGGTCTCTTATGTAACAACTCAAAGCCAACATTATAGTGTGAAAATACCCAGAGATGATATACAAAGAAGTGGGTGTCACTGTGTTCCGGTGTAACTTTATTGAAGAAAACCAGACAGTAAACTGGAATTGGCTCACATGCCATAGTTGGCAGCAATCAAATTAGATGATCTAAAGACAGAGCTATATAGAAATAGAATGTAGGCCACAAATGTGAACCATAAACGTGATTTTAATTTTTCTGATAAGCACATTTTTAAGTTCCTTTAGAAAAGTGAAATTAATTTTAATAACATATTTTATTTAACTCAATATATCCAAAACATTATCATTTCACCATAGATTGAATATGGAAACTTATCCATGAGATAGCTTTCCCTCTTTTTTAACAATAGGTCTTTGAAATCCAGGCTGTGTTTTACACGTCAGCACATCTCGGTTGAATTAGCCACGCTTCAAGGGCTCAGTAGCCACTGGACAGCACAGTTCTAAGAGGTTCTACTTTACATTTATCCCCCATATTCTGCCCAAAACACAAAAGCAAGGCAGACAGTATTCTGGTTTTTTTTCATCCTTGATAATTCAATATACAAGTCTGCAAAAAAAATGTGATAATGAATGTCAGTAAGTTGGTGCAGCTTCTGGGTGACTTGACTGACTAGCTCTGCTACAATTAGTAAATAGTTGATAAATGTCTTCAAGCAGTGCTTTAGGGAATGCCTCCTCTCACCCACCCCAACCACTCTCCTAAGGGGAGAGAAGTGTGAACATGTATTTACTCCTGGTGGTGGTAAAAAGTGGGGATGGGCAAAAGACTTTGCTTGAAAAAGCCACCACAATGATGTTATTTCTCTGGAGTTCCATGTTATATGTACTTCAAACTGTATTCAGTTTTGCTTTCTATACTACAGTGTAATCTTTTTTCATTTTTAATTTGTATTTCTTACCAGGTAATATATTTAAACCCCCTGCTTTGCACCCCCCAAAAAAAAGATGTACCATGGTTACCTAGTGCCCTTGGGCATAGGTGTGTACGAGGACAATGTGTTAAATTACAAGTTTTAACTGAGGACCCAAGACACGATAGATATCAAATGCTAAAGTCAGCTGTGGCAGGCCACAATACAAAAATTTTCTTAGAGAATCAGTTTGGTGACTCTTAAATTGGTTACCCATAGTGAGGATATAAAAGGGCTGAGAGAGGATTTTTGGGGAGTATTTCTCCAGAGAGAGCTGTGCTGTGAGTCTCACCCTCCTCTTCACTCCACTCCCCTCTAACCTGGTGACGGGAGCTTTAAAGGGAGCCCAAAGGCTTGAGAGCACACAGGGACTGAAATCTGAAGGGCGAGAGGACAGGTTAGAGCCGTGGGCAAGCTGAGGCTAGGTGACTGTGCTGGGATTGCCTTGAACTCCCAGAATTTTCCAGAGTCAGGTTATTCCTGTGGACCAAACATGGGCCATAAGTGAGAAGAAATAGATGGGCATTGGGGGAGGAGGAGGAGGAAAAAAAGACATTGGTCCCCTTCTCACACAACCTACCTGGTTGATGGTAGGTGACAAATATGAGTGTACATGGGTGCTTTGCCCTTTCACCTTCTTAGGACCAAATAAGACCACACTTAAGGAGTTAGAGTGATGAGAGCATTTTGTATTGTCTGAGAGTGACTAGAAAAGCAGTCCCACCCTCCCCCACAAAAAGAAAGAAAAAATAGAACAAATCATGACTCTGTGATACACTGGTTTAATACTCTTGACCTTAGGATGTGACATACTCTTGGATAATATGTTTATATTAAAGGAGGCACAGCTTCCTGCCTATTGGATTAACTCCAAAGATAGGAATTTCAGGCTACATTCACTAGGTTGCTCTGGGAGATATTTGCTGGGGGGGGTGGTCTTTCTGTTTGCTCAAATTATACCAGGTTACCACCTATGGCAGTAATTATGTGTCCTAATGTGTATATATAAAAGAAATCTTAGAAAAACAGGAGGATCCAGTCTAAAGGAAGAGAGAATAATAACAATAACAGATAATTGTTCACTGAGAGATCACCATGTGCTGTGCACTGTACTTTCTTACAACCAAGCCCAAGGTGGGTATTATGATATCATTTTATAGAAGAGGAAAGTGAGGCTCAGAGAGGTTAAGCAGCTTCACCCACACCCCACAGGCAGTAAATAGCGAGGATGAGATTTGAACTTGATTTTGTTCACCTTAACCACTACTCCTTGACGATCCTCTTTCCCAGCCCAAATGTGGCATTGGGCTTTCTACTGTACTTTTCTGCCACTCTTCTCTTCTGTCTTTATCCTCCTCCTCTCCCTGGTATTCCATTCTCAGTTGAACACAAGTCCCTCTCCTTTCCCCTCACCTGGGATACAGAACACGAACAGAGACTCAACAATTTTGAGCCAATGAAACTTTCTGGCTTCAGAGAGCACAGCAAGAATCTTAGCCAAATCCTGCAAAATGTTGGCCAGGAAAGAAAACAAAGATGGAAAGAAGCAAGTTCTTACTACTTAATATAATCAGGTCAGAATTCTGTTAACATAGGATTGAGGATGAAAAAGTATCTTTCTGAGGGCTCCAAGCAAATATCATGGTTAGGGTTTGTGGGATAAAAGGAAAATGCCGCTATATCATTAATTCGTCCACCCTTGCTGGCTGTCCTGAGAAGGCCTCTGTTTGGTATCCACCACTGTAAAAAAACTTTACCTTTGGGAAATGGGTCAACAATTTGGCCCCAGCCTCTTGCTTCCTTCTTTCAGGGCAATACTGGAACACAGTAGTTCAAAGCTGCAGGAGTACCCCAGCAGCATTTGCTAGACACCCTCAAAATAGCTGCACCCCATTAACATTGTCTGTGAGGACATGATCTCTTGCTTGTTATTCCCTGAATCAGCTGAGTTATTTTCTTAAGTTTCCATGATAGAACTATAAAAACTAGTGTACAGACAGCTGATATCATCAGCAATTCAGTAGGTCTATTGCTAAAGCAGCACTAGATTCAAATGACATATTTTGACAAGTAGCATCAGATTTCAGATTTACATGGGACTCTTCCCAGAATGAGCTTCTTGACCTGGAAGGAAGCCAGAGGAGCATTTTTTGTCTGGGTCTTCGTGTGAACTCTGGCCTTGGATGTACATCTGAAAGAAGATGATAGAAATTCCTCTCAGTAAGGAGCTGTCTGATCCCTGATTAAAATATGATCAACTCTGAAATTAGTAGAGATGAGTGAAAAGAGATGAATGATGGTTTGATTCTGAATGTTGAAGCTTCCTGGCTGGGGAGGTACAAGACCCAGATTTGGGAGAAGTATCCATAAATCATTGCTGAGGCAGGGCCAGGCAAGGAGGACACAGAGATTCATCTACAAAGTCTTTTATTGATCCATTGATTAAAAAATATATGTTTAGCATCTAGTGGTGCTAAAATACCAAAATGGATGATAATGACAACAGAAAACATTTTCTGAGCATGAATATTTTAGTTAGTTTGGGCTGCTATAGTGAAATACCATGGACTGGGTGGCTTAAACAACATTTGTTTCTCATGGTTCTGGAGTCTGGCAGTGTGAGATCAGGGTACCAGCATGGTTAGGTTTTGGGTGAGGGCTGTCTTCCTTCCTGATTATATCTTCACATGGCCTTTCTTTGGTGGGTGCACACAGAGAGATCTCATGTCTCTTCCTCTTTTTATAAGAGAGATGAAAGTCCTACCTCCAAATATAATCACATTGAGGATTAGTGCTTCAACATATGGATTTTGTAGGGAATGCAGACTTTCAGACCACAGCAATGTAACTACTTGAAATATATTGTTATATAACCCACCTAACAACCATATGATGTAGATACTAATAATATCCTCATTTTTATAGATGAGAAACTCAAAGCCCAGAGAAGTTAAGGAGTGTAATTTAGATCACACAACTAGTAAATGTCAATCCAAGACAGGAACCCTGCCCATGGTCTTTATCAGTATGCAATTCTGCCCTAAAGGACAACAAGCTTAGACAAATTAATGGAGTGAAAATATAAATCAAGGTAGAAACTACAAATAGGACATTTGCTTCTAGCAATACATTAGACAACATACTCTAAAGGCCCCTGTCTCAGTAATCTGTTGCTTTATAACATACAACGCCAAGATTTAGCAGCTTCAAATAGCAGTGATTTATTATTTGTCATAATCCCATGGGTTGGTGGGGCTCAGCTGGGCAGTTCTGCTCCACATGGTTTCATCGGTGGTAACTCATTAGCTACATTTAGCTGGAAGTTCAGCTGGGTCTGAAACTTCTATGACAGCCTCTCCCTCTTACCATGTGGCCTCTCAGTGGTTTAGCCTGAACTTCTTAGATGATGGACCTAGGCTTCCAAGAGAGCAAAAGCAGAAGCTTCAAGTCTCTTAAAGCTTAGGCCTAGAACTGACAGTGTCATTTTTGTAGGATTCCATTGGTCAAAGAAAGTCACAGGCCAGTCTAGATCCAGGGGAAGCAGAAATACAGTCCAGCTCTTGATGGGGCATACAGCATATATGTATAAGGATGGGAAGAATTGTTAGTGTCCATATGTGAACTTTGGGTCTGCAACGTGGGGAGCTGAATCTGAGATATGTCATTAAGCTGGCCCCTCAGAGGGAACCAGTGTGGTCCCAAGTCAGTAGTGTCTCCTGGATCCCTGAAAAAACAGATACAAATTATTTCTGTAGGAAAGCACCCTCAATATACTCCATCAAAATTCTTATTAAGTTTAACTAAATATGAGGCTCATAACTTTAAAAATCACCAAAAACACAGGAAATAAACCAACATGAGTAAAAAGTAGTAAAAACATCAAACAATACAATTAGGTCCCTGAAGGATTTCAGAGTTTGAAATGATCATATACAGGATATAAATAACTATGGATAAAATAGATTTTTCAATGCAGTATTTTTGATGAATTAACCATTAACATGACAATATGAAAAAGGTGAACATTTTAGAAATTAGAAATATAAGTATTGCTGCTAAGCCAATATTAGGGCTAAATAGCATGGTAAGTATAGGTTGACAGAGAATAAGTAAAATGGAGGACAGAGCTGAAGAAATTACCCAGAATACAACACAAAGAGACAAAGAGATGGAAAATATGAGCAATTAAAAGACATGGAGAATAGAATAAGGAAGTATCATTGCTTGCATTGTCTAATAGACACCCAGAAGAAAACAGAGGAGGGAATTATTCAAAGAAATAGTGGCTGAAGATTTCCCAGAATTGATAACCAACCTGAATGTACAGATACAGGAAGTACAATGTTTAATAAGTAGGATAAATAAAAATAAACCCATGTCTAGATGCACAGCAATGAAACTGAAGGAAAATCAAAGACAAAGAAAAAATCTTATAAGTAGCCAAAGGAAAAATACACGCCCTCCATGAAAATTGATGCTGATTTCTCAGCAGCAACAATGGGTATCAAATAAAAGAGGAAAATGATCTCCGAAGTACTGAGAGAAAATACCTATCAAGCTAAAATTGTGTGCTAGTAAATACTGTCTTCCAAGAATGAGGGCAAAATAAAAAAATATTTTCAGATGAACTGAGGGAGTTTACCTCCAACAGATCCTCATCAAAGAACTTCTGTTGTCTTTCAAAGGGAGAAAAAGTGACCCTTTTCATATTAAAAACATTTAGCATATGAGAGATAGAAGGGAATTTCCTTAACCAAATAAAGGGTATCTATCAAAACCCCTATTGCAACCTTATTCTTAGTGGTGATATAGTAACAATATTCTCTTGAAAACGAGGACCCAGATAAGGAAGCTGCCACATACAGGCTGTGTTTCATAGGAAGCCAACCTTGAGATAGAGGTCAGCACACAAAATGCTAACTAGGGAGTGTTCCTGGAATCAACATATACAGAAGGGAGAAGAAGGAAGCTGGCTTGGGCAGGAGAATTTGAGCTTGGTAACATTTCCAATGAAGACCTCAACCAAACTCACAGAGAGTTCTGGACTCTGGATGGCCCTTTAGAATGGTACTAAATCAGGTTCCTGAAGGCACAGGATCTAATCCTGGTGCTGATGGCAGCTATCTTGCCACCATGGAGAGATAATTGCCTAAAAACAGAGCAAAAGCAGAATCAGTAAATGGAGAGGGACAACTCCCTGATAATGGAAACTGAAGGAAAGTCCTTCAGTGTTGGATTGGGAGAGGCATTGTGGTGTGGTGGAAGAAGTTAGAGACATGACTCAGGTTTTCCCCTACTACAACCTCACTGTAGGACCCTAGAAAAATTAACAGCCTGGGCCTAAACATTTTCATCTATAAAATGTAGATTAATAATAGTAAATATCTCATAGTGTGTCAAGATTAAATGTGACAACAACGTGCTTGACACAGAAAATACTCAATAAATATTATCTTACTATTCCTTCTAGTAGCATTCTCAAATACCTCCTTTTCTACCCTCTGCTACTCTGCCACTTGCCCTGCTTTCCTTTCTCTGTATAAAATTATTTATCCCAGATCTACTGACAAAGAGGGAGAGTGAGAGATTGAGATTATTGATCTAGTCTCCAGGACAAATAAAAGCAATTTAAGCCTGAAACAAGACAAGAAAAAGTAGTTTCTTGCCAAGGAAGATGCTAGTAATGACTGCTTAACAGATGCCAGCCCTGTGGGCTTTCTTTGACACTGTCAGCCAAGCTTCACTTCAACCTAATCTGATTGTTCTGATCCCAGAGAGCTTGTCTGGAAGTTGGGGAGGGTTAACAAAAGATACCTCATGGCCCTTGTAGTTGTGTGGACACCTATTGTTCATTGTATTAGTTGTGTCTAGTTACACTCCAGGTTGCTTACATCCTCATTTGTCATGAAGAAGCCAGAGCTTTGGGACAGCAGGCTCACAGAGATGCCCCTATTTTCCAAAAGGGGATAAGAATTCTAGAATCAAAAAAACATGGAATACTTGAATGGAAGGGTCCAGGGAATTCTCATTTTACAAATCAGCACCCAAATTAGGAAACTTATCCAAAGTCCCTTATCTAGTTTAAATTGCAAACATTTTTTAGTACTTTTCTCTAATGGAATCAGGAGGAAATTTGAGCCCAGGATGACAAATAGATTTCAGTTAACATGCCAACTTCAACCTGTTGTTGGCGTTTGGAGCAGCACTGTATTGAGAAATATTCCCAGTCTGGCTTTAGAAAAAAATAGTACTGTAATCAATTAGCAATGTCTGTCATGAGCAACAGTCAGGAGTGAGAGGCCTGACTGCTACAGATTTGTTGACCTTGAATTCTGGGGTAACACGGTGGTTGCAGCAGTGATGGGGGTGGGATCGTGCAAAGTTAGGTTGCCTGTTCTTCCTATACTGTTCCTGTATTTTTATTTATCCCATTCTGTATTCTATTTTTCACATGGTTAAAATGCTGTAAATCATCACTCCAGACTCTCCATCCTATGTGAGTTAGGAAGATAAATTGCAACATCAGGTCCTGGGCCAGCCAGATAACAGCTTTTTTCTTGTTTCCCCTCTTACAGAGGGGTGATCCCTTGGTCAAACAGATATCACCTCTGCAGAAGCCTATTATTGTCTTTTCTTTGATTTTTTTTGAGGTAGAGCTATCATAGATTCTGGGACACAGAAGAGGCTTCTGGGACTGTCTGGTGAGATCTAATTTTACAGATGAGAAAACTGAGGCCCAGAGGAGGGAAATGGCTTGTCTGAAGTTACGGAGGGAAATGCAGGCTGCCAGTCTTCCCACAACACCACATTCATTTGCCTTATTCCTTCTCCAATTTTAGCTCCCCAGTTACAATAATCAAACTTCCGATGCAGGAGTATTTCAACAAATGACAAATAAATTAACGACCATGTGTCATACTGCAACCTGAGCACAAAGGAGACAACATAAATACAAAGTGACAATGACTAGCTATGTCTCAAAGGCATGTAACAGAAAGTGACAGAAGACTTGAAATGTTGATGATAGTATTATTCTGTTAAGGAGAGTTCATATTTCCTAAGGCACACCAGCAGTCACATTAGAAATCTTTTCTTAAGGCCCAGAGTGTAACATATTCCTTTATTTGTAATGTCTGCTAAGGCAATATATGAATATAAGTAGTTGTGCATTTTGATAATTGGGGAAGTTTTGCATTTGAACAAAAATGTATTGAGCCCTTGTCTGGACAAGGTATGTTGCTGGATGTTAGTAAGACAGAGATGATAAAGCTCTATTCCAGCTGTGCAAAGCTCATAGTCTGGTTGGGGAGACACGGACAAAAAAAAAAATAATAACGTATGGTGCAATATAAATGAAATTATAAATGTGTATGTAAGATCCAATAATGGCACAGAGGAGGGAGTGGTTAACTTTGGAAGGCAGCAGGAAATTTTTTTCAGAAACAATATCTGAGTTAGTTTTAAAGAGGAGTTCTTTAATAGCTCTTGTGCACTGATCCATTTGATAAACTTAGTAGCACACCCAGTGCATGCCAGTCAGTGTTAGATACTGGAGATTGAAATAAATACATGAGATACAGTCCCTGACATCTCAAATCTCATAGACTAATCAAGAGGTAAATATGTAAACAAAGAATTATACTATAGTGTGTTGAGAGCAATAATCATTGGGTGAACCCAAGGTAGTCATAAGAAAGGCCATGTTGAGGAGTGGACTTGGCTGGGCATATTTCCTCTGTGTTTGTAATAAACCTTTTCAGCAAGTACTTATGAGTCATTCTGATAGCATTAGAATATCAACAAGAAAATGACTATTTACAAGAGAATTGATAAGAAGGAAACTATAGAAAACTGATGGAAACCTAGTTATCAGCACCCATTTAATAAAAATTACTGAGTACCTAACAGATGTTAGACACCATATTTATATGTGGGCATACAAGAGCGAAATACCAAGTGGCCTAAAATCAAGGGGTTAATGGCATGGGTGATGGAGTCAGCCTACCTGGGTTAAATCCCAATCTCCCAATTGACTAGCTATAAGACTTGAACTAGTTGTTCAAATTCTCCATACTTCAGTTTCATATTTGAAAAAAAGTAGATGACAGGTAACTCTGGTTGTTGTGCTATAAAAACAATAAAACAGGCAGAAGGTTTAACCCAGTCCCTGGCCCATGGTAAGAGCTCAATACAAGTGTTACCAGTGAAAAAACAGATGATGATGATGAACAGATGCTGAACCTGAAGAGCCTTGGAATGAGTTCAGACTTTACCCTCCGGGTAATGGGAAGCGGAAAGATTTTTGTTGTTGCTGTTGTTGTTTAACTTTTTTATTTTAATTACAGTTTACATTCAATATTATTTTGTATTAGTTTTGGTCATAGAGCATGGTGGTTAGACAATCATATGCTTTACAGAGTGTTCCCCCTGATATTTCCAGTACCCAATGGGCACCATACATAGTTATAACAGTGTTAAGGACTAGATTTCCTATGCTGTGCTTTACATCCTCTTGACTATTTTGTAACTACCAATCCATACTTCTCAATCTCTCCACCCTTTACAACCAGTCCGCCACACCCCTCCCCTTTGGCAACCATCAGTCTGTTCTCTGTATCTATGTATCTATGAGTCTGTTTCTGTTTGTTTTTTTGTTTATATTGTTCTTTAGATTCCACATATAAGTGAAATCATGTGATATCTGTCTTTCTCTGACTGACTTATTTCACTTAGCATAATAACCGCTGGGGACGGGGTTGGGGGTTGGGGAGGAGGGTGTCAATGGGGAAAAAAGGAGAAACATCTGTAACAAAAATAAATTAATTTAAAACATAAATAAATAAAATAAATAACCTCTAGGTCCATCCGTACTGTTGCAAATGGTAGGATTTTGTTCTTTTTAATCACTGAGTAATATTCCATTGTATGTAGCTGAAAGGTTTTAATCAAAGCAGTGATGTGATCCGATTCAATTTTTTTATAGTTCAGATTCTATTTTTTAAATATTTTTATTTTAAAAACTTTAAATATACACAAAGCAAAGAATATACTATACCTTCATATACATAACACTCAGATTCCACAGTTATCTGGATTTTACCACATTTGCTTCAACTATCAATTTTTTCTTAGCTTTCCTTACAATAACACATCCCTATCTCAATTTGTCTATTTCTGCCATTTCTACAAGGATCTCTGCTTCCTTTTAGTGGGAAGGTATTTAGAGGTCATAGTCTGGGTCCTAGGCTTACTCGTTGTCCCTAGGTTGCTGTTGCTTCTAGGCCTTTTTTTAGTGGACACTTAGGAAATAAGTATTTTTGAAAAAGAATCATGAGTTCATACTGATATTTGCAATTCAATTTGAGGGCATATGCTAAGTGAGGCAAGTCAGGTAGAGAAAGACAAATGCTATATGATATCACTTATCTGTGGAACCCAAGAAGCTGAACTTGTGAAAACAGAGTAGAATGGTGGTTACCAGGGGCTGGGGGTGGGGAAATTAGGGAGATGTTGTTTAAGGATACACACTTGCAACAAGTAGATAAATACTGGAGATCTAATGCACAGCATAGTGATTAAAGTCAGTGATGCTGTATTATAAACTTCAAAGTTGCTAAGAGACTAGATCTTTATTGTTCTCAACACAAAAAAGAAATGATAATTATGTGCCATGATAAAGGTGTTAAATAGCACTACTGTAGTAATCATATTGCATCCTATAAATGTATCAAGCAACATGCTGTACACCTCAAACTTACACAATGTTAGATGTCAGTTATATTTAATTTTTTAAAACTCAAGCTCTTTATTAACTTCTAATATAATAGTATTATTTTATTTTGCTGAAAATCTTAGTCCTAACAACATTAACATGATTACTTATTTGCTTTATCCTATAATATATACTATTCCCAAAACAAAACCACTATTGCTATAATTCATAATATATTTACCTGAATGATATTATGTATAAACATATTATGCTATATTTATAATATGAAATAATATTGCTATATTTATATTATAATAATATATTATTATATTTACAACATAAAAATAATTATTTTATAGGTCAAAAATTGTCAGATTTGGGAATTTAATATGACTCAACCTAATACTAACAATAAGTTTACTGAATAAAATCTAATATTTATTTGTAACTGTTTTTGATTCTTAAATATATTCCATCAGAATATAAAGTCAAAATACTTTTTATGAAAGTTATTTGAAATGATTATTTTCTTCGTATGGTTAATGTTACCAATTTAAGGAACAGTTTTTTAAAAAATTAAATTTATTAGAATACAATCATAGCAGGGGACTTCAACACCCCACTGACATCACTGGATAGATCCTCTAGACAAAAAATTAACAAGGAAACAGAGACTCTAAACGAAGCACTAGACCAAATGGATTTAATAGATATTTACAGAGAATTACACCCCAAAACTACAGAATTCACATTCTTCTCAAGGGCACATGGGACATTCTCAAAGATAGACCACATGTTAGGACACAAACGAAGTCTCTACAAGTTCAAGAAGATTGAAATCATATCAAGCATCTTCTCAGATCACAATGGCATGAAACTAGAAATCAATTGCAACAAGAACATGCAAAGACATTTGAATACATGGAGGCTAAATAGCATGTTATTAAACAATGAATGGGTTACCGAGGAGATCAAGGAAGAAATTAAAAACTTCCTGGAAACCAACGAAAATGAACACACAACAACACAAAATCTATGGGATGCAGCGAAAGCAGTTCTGAGAGGGAAGTTCATAGCACTACAGGCCTACCTCAAGAAACAAGAAAAATTTCTAATAGACTATCTAACCTCACAACTTAAAGAACTAGAAAGCAAACAAAAAGAAAACCCCAGAGCAAGTAGAAGGAAGGAAATAGTAAAGATCAGAGCAGAAATAAATGACATAGAGACCAGAGAAACAATTCAAAGGATCAATGAAACAAAGAGCTGGTTTTTTGAAAAGATAAACAAGATTGATGGACCCTTAGCTAGACTCACCAATAAACAAAGAGAGAGAACCCAAATACACAAAATCAGAAATGAAAGAGAAGTAACAACTGACACCACAGAAATACAAAGGATCGTTAGCAAATACTATGAACATTTATATGGCAACAAATTCGACAATCTAGGTGAAATGGACAAATTTCTAGAAACACATAGTCTCCCAAAACTGGACCGGGAAGAGATAGAAAACTTGAACAGACCAATAACAACTAAGGAAATTGAAGATGTAATCAAGACTCTCCCAGCAAACAAAAGCCCAGGCCCGGACGGCTTCACGGGGGAGTTTTACCGAACATTCAAAGAAGAACTAACACCCATTCTCCTCAAACTATTTCTAAAAATTCAAGAAGAAGGAAGACTTCCAAACTCGTTTTATGAGGCCAGCATAATCCTAATTCCAAAACCAGAAAAAGACCCTACAAAGAAAGAAAACTACAGGCCAATATCCCTGATGAACGTAGATGCCAAAATCCTGAACAAAATACTAGCAAATCGGATCCAGCAATACATCAAAAAAATTATTCACCATGACCAAGTGGGATTCATCCCAGGGATGCAAGGCTGGTTCAATATTCGCAAATCAATAAATGTGATACACCACATAAACAAAATGAAAGATAAAAACCACATGATCATATCAATAGACGCTGAAAAAGCATTCGACAAAGTCCAGCACCCATTTCTGATAAAAACGCTCAGCAATTTGGGAATAGAGGGATCATATCTTGATATAATAAAGGCCATCTATGAAAGACCTACAGCCAACATCATACTCAATGGGCAAAAACTAAAAACATTTCCCTTAAGAACAGGAACAAGACAGGGATGCCCACTTTCGCCACTCTTATTTAACATAGTACTGGAAGTCTTAGCCACAGCCATCAGACGTGAAGAAAAAATAAAAGGAATCCAAATTGGAAAGGAGGAAGTGAAACTGTCATTATTCGCAGATGACATGATATTATATATAGAAAACCCTAAAGACTCCATTAAAAATCTGCTAGACTTAATAACTGAATTTGGCAAAGTAGCAGGATACAAAATTAATGTCAAGAAATCAACGGCATTCTTATACACCAATGATGAACTCACGGAAAGAGAAACTAAAAAAACAATTGCATTTACCATCGTGGCAAAAAAATTAAGATACCTAGGAATAAACTTAACCAAAGAAGTAAAGGACCTATTTGCAGAAAACTACAGGACATTGAAAAAAGAAATAGAGGAAGATATAAAAAAGTGGAAGCACATACCTTGTTCATGGATTGGAAGAATTAACATCATGAAAATGTCCATATTACCCAAAGCAATCTATAGATTCAATGCAATCCCCATCAAAATACCAGTGACATATTTCACAGAACCAGAACAAATATTTCAAAAGTTCATATGGAACCAAAAAAGACCCCGAATAGCCACAGCAATCTTGTAAAAGAAGGACAAAGTAGGTGGGATCACAATACCGGATATCAGGTTATACTACAAAGCTACTGTAAGCTTGGTACTGGCACAAGAACAGGCATATAGACCAGTGGAACAGAACAGAGAATCCGGAAATTGACCCAAGACATTATGCTCAATTAATATTTGACAAAGGCGGCAAGAGCATACAATGGAGTAAAGACAGCCTCTTTAATAAATGGTGTTGGGAAAATTGGGCAGCTGCATGCAAAAAAATGAAACTAGACCATCAACTTACACCATACACAAGAATAAACTCAAAATGGATAAAAGACTTAAATGTGATTCGTGAATCCATAAAAATCCTAGAAGAAAATGTAGGCAACAAAATTTCAGACATCATACGCAGCAGAATCTTCACTGATACATCACCTAAGGCAACAGAAAGAAAGGGAAAAATGAACACATGGGACTACATCAAACTCAAATCTTCTGCACAGCAAAAGAAACAACCATCAAAACAGATAGGGAACACACTCTATGGGAGAGCATAATTGCCAATGATACATCAGATAAGGGGTTAATCTCCAAAATATATAGAGTGCTCATACAACTCAAGAAAAGGAAGACAAAGAACCCAATTAAAAAATGGGCAGAGGAACTAAATAGACACCTCTCCAAAAAGGACATACAAATGGCTAAGAGACATATGAAGAAATGCTTCACATCACTAATCATCAGAGAGATGCAAATTAAAACAACAATGAGGTATCACCTCACACCTGTCAGAATGGCCGCCATCAACAAATCATCAAACAACAAGTGTTGGCGAGGGTGTGGAGAAAAGGGGACTCCAGTACACTGCTGGTGGGAATGCAGACTGGTGCAGCCACTGTGGAAAACACTATGGTGTTACCTCAAAAAATTAAAAATGGAATTGCCATTTGACCCAGTGATCTCACTTCTAGGAATATACCCTAAGAAGCCTGAAACACCAACCAGAAAGAATACATGTACCCCCATGTTCATAGCAGCACTATTTACAATAGCTAAGCTCTGGAAACAGCCCAAGTGTCCATCAGTGGATGGATGGATAAAAAAGCAGTGGTACATATACACAATGGAGTACAATGCAACTGTAAGAAAGAAAGATCTCTTATCCTTTGAGACGACGTGGAGGGACCTCAAGAGTATTATCCTAAGCGAAACAAGCCAAGCAGAGAAAGACAAATATCACATGATCTCACTTATTTGTGGAATATAATGAACATAACAATCTGAGGAACAGGGTAGACCCAGAGATGTGGAAGTAGGGTATAGACTGACACCCCTCAGAAGAGGGGGTGAGGGGGAGGGAAGAGATAAACCACAGAACTTATGAGCATGTATGCATAACTGATGGACATAGACAACAAAGCTGGGGACGGGGTGGGGGGATGCGGAGGAGGGTGTCAATGGGGAAAAAAGGAGAAACATCTGTAACAAAAATAAATTAATAAAAAAATAAAATAAAATAAAATAAAAATAATAAATTAATAAAAAAATAAAAATAAAAATAAGAAAATTAAATTTATTAGGATAACATTGGTTTATAACATTATTTAAGTTTCAGGTGTACAAAACTATTTAAAAAATGACAAATGTGCATGTCATCCTTGCACAGGGCCATGCTTACCTTCTCTGTATCATTCCTATTTTAATATATGCCAAAGTGAGCACCAGTTGTGCATTATTTTTTTAAAATTTCAACTTGGTTTCAATTTTTAGAACTCTCGTATTTAATTTTACTTTTTTTTTAAAGTTATCTTTATTGTTGAAAGTATTACAGATGTCCCTTCTTTTTCCCCCATTGACACCTTCCTCCCTGCTCCCATCCCCCACTGCCTTCACCGCACTGTTGTCTGTGTCCATTGGTTATGCATATATACATATAATAATTTTACTTTTACATGATGTTATTTTTTTATTCCAAAGTCAAGATTTATAAGAGGACACATTCGGAGAAGTTTTGCTGCAACCCATGTCCTCCACGGTGCACTCTTTCCAGAGTTTCCCTTTGCAAATACAAGCAAATTGTCTGTACATATGTGGGTGTGTGTATGTATGCGGTCTCCCTTTTCTTACACAAAAGTTCTGTATACTGTTCTGCATCTCGCTTTTTCCTCATGAGAATTTCAGATTAGCATTTTGAAAAAATCACTCATCTCCTATAGGGAGAAAAGATTGGAAATAGATATTCCTGCTGGGGAGGCCACTGTGGTTGTCTAAACAAGGATGCTGTTGGTGGCTAGGACGATGGTAGAGGCAGTGCAGATGGAGGTAAGTGGACAGGTTTGAGATAAATTTTGGAGTTTAAAGGGACAAGACTTGGAGATTGTTTTGAATAGGTACCAACAGCTTTGTGCAAAAAAATCCGGCCATCCCCCTGGTCACATATTTCCAGGGGGATGAAATTTCCTATGGAATAGAAGACTAGACTATATCCACACTATTTTATTTTTTAATTTATTATAGAAAATTTCAAACATACATAAACTGGAAGACTATAATGAACCTCCACCACACTCATCACAGAGGTTCATCAATTATCAACCTGTGATGTACATAATTTTATCTCTACTCGCAACTACTCTCATCCATCAGCCTCTCCCATTCCCCAAGAATATTGGGTATCCTATCATTTTATCTGTCTGTTCAGTATTTTCCAGCACCTTGGAGAGACATTGCTATCCAAATCCCACTGTCCCTTTCCCCGATCCCTGCCACTCTGCTAACTGACTCATTGAAGTTTATTCCTTTAGTGTAAGGTTTTGATCCCCTTAAAACTGCAACACAGCTTGTTTTTCACAGAGATACTCAATGTACAGTTTGACTTAAAAATAGAATCATTCATTTTGCCAGAAGGTAGTGATGGAGAAGAAGGTCAAGTGTAATGGTGACTGATTCATCCTCAAACACTCCTTGGAGCCCAACTTCCCCATGAAGACACTGTCCTGTGGTTGGCACTAGAAAGCCCTAGCCAAGTGCCCTGTGTCTACAGGGCAGAGAAGCAGGTGTACATCATTCACCTGATGCTAACCAGGCAGCCTCTCCCCCTTGACTTCTAGAGTTGTGACTCAGATAACTTTACTTACGTCCCCAAACACTTGGGCTGCGTGGTGTCACAGACTATATACTTGCTTGCTTAAGTGGAAGGCTCTTCGTCCCACTTGGAGTCTTCATTATCATTACCTATAGCGTGAAGCTGTCCTGACTTAACTTCATGTCCTCTGTACCAATATCTGCTTTATTACACAAGCCTGCAGGGGTTACCAGGCAATACTCAGTTACTAGTAATTTTCTTAACTGCCTTTAGGCCCCCATTTTCCCACCTCTAAAATAGAGTCCATTGTATTCCCACCTCCACAGCCTTGATGTGGTCATTAAGTAAACCTAGTACCATACCTCAGACACACTGTTGTTACTGCATTTAACGTATGTATCTCGTGGGTACTAGTTTAGTTTTCCACATTTACCCCATATGCTGAGTGAACCTTCATTTCTGTCCACTGGATGATGATGATGATCATTATTATTATTGGCAGTAGAACTGTCTGACCAAGGAAAGATTCTTAATCATTGTGAGCTCAATATTTTCATATGTAAAATGAAATTTTAACATGTTCTGTAAAATGATGTGCAAGTTAGACAAAAAATGGGTGCAAAAGTGGCCAACATTGTGCATAGCACATAGTAAGTGCTCAACAAAGACTTGGGTGATTGTAAGAGCCTGGACTGGGTCACTAGTTGGGGTGAGGGATGTCACTCCGACAAGGTCCATCTCCTCAGGGAGAAACAATTTAGGTGTCATCCTTCGGATGGACAGAGAGAAATAAGAGAAGTTGTCCCTGCCAGTCTAACAAGTTTGATGTCACAGAGCTGTGAACAGTAGGGTTTTTTGTTTTTGTTTTTTCCCCCTTTGGGAACTATTTGAGCCCATAAGCAGGTTCACCTCCAAACATAAAGTTATTTGAGCAAACCTGAATAGTTCAATAAATGACACAAATTTCCAGAGTTCTAAGGCATCTTAAAATGAGCTTGTTCCATTATTTATCAGTTCCCTCCATATTATCAACCATTGTCAACTAATTTTTTACCTTGTCCTAGAGCTAGGAAATCAATCCATTTTAAGTAGATTATGAATTCAGTTATAGAACTCAGTAGCCTTTGTGCCACTAAACTCAGTTATATAGGCCCCCAGGGATAAGGGGATGGGAAGGAGACAGCACCATAGTGGAAAAAGTGGTTTTAATTTTAACTTTTATTTTATATTAACCATTTTCCCACACAGTTTTGTAAATCACAGTGAGGAAATAGAACAAAGCAATAAAAGCAAAGTATATTCAAGTCAAGCCCCACAGTGTAAGAGTGGTAGGTGGTGGTGCCGTCGGAGGTTTCTTTCTTGTAATGCCTACTTTGCTTGTGAATTTGAAATTTCAGAAGACAAAAGAAAACCTTAGTTTGACTTGTTTAAAAAGTAGTTTAGAATGTTTTTGAATCAGTACAAAAAAATGCATCCCCAAAGCTCTTGTCTTTCTCCAGGATACCATGCTTGATGACCTTATCCATTTTGTAAGTAATGAGCAAGGAGGATATTAACCTCAATTTTTCTAAGGTTTGTTTAGGGGTGCTGTATTCATCTATCTCTGTGCACAGTGGAGTTGCATCATATACACATTGAACTCTGTGAATTAAACTGCCTGCATTTGGCCAAAGAGGAGGGAGGTAGAGAGGACTCAGAAAGTGTGGGCAAGTCCACCTACCATTCTGCTTACCCTTAGCCATTGTTTATTAGTTTCTGGGGCTACTCTAACTGCAAAAGTGCTTCTCCAGGCCAAGTGTGAGTTTCAATGCTGGAAATTAGAATATTTTTTTATAGTACGGTCTCAAAGCGTCTTTATTTGGTGATCCCAAGAAAAAAAAAAGGAATGTCTTCCACACCTAGAGTATAATGGACTTTCCAAGGGTAGTTATAAGCTATGTGCACCAACATCAAACCAACCCCCATAAAAGATGCAACTCTACTGCATACCAGATGTGGGAGACAATCAGGGTAGCTGCCCAAATCACAGCGGTTTTCTCTGTAGCAATGTCTGTCCTATCTCCCGTGGCTGAATGATTCTGGGCAGACATCTGGTCTAAGCCACAACAATCAGATTCTCCCTTCCAGGACCCTGAAACCTGAGCAGAGAGATGCAGACAGAGACGTCTCTGCAGCAGCTCCAGGGACTCCCAAGGCCAACGTCCCCAAAACTGCCCTTTTAAAATCCTAATTGTTCGGCAACTCTTATGATTCTATGAGTTTTCCTAATATCTTTAAGGAAGTTAGCCAGAGTTGCTCTTTGTGTTTGTGACGAAGGAACCGTAATTAATAAACCAAGTTATCATCCCATTAAGTTAAAAGCTTCTCGGAATTAGAACTGAGTTACTAACAAGAGCTAAAGGGCCAAGAGGGTGCCTGCTGCACAGACAGCTCTGTATGGTACAAAAGGAAAATGTCAAAGGGCAGAGCCAGGTAGTTCAGTGCCCAGGCTGGTTTTTTCCAGAATGGGTTTCATGGAGCCCTGATCCAGCAAGATGATTCTTGATGAAAAGGTTCCATGATCAAATAAGTTAGAAAAATGCATTATACTCTATTTCTCACCTAGAAAGTCATCAAATAAGCCCCTCAGGCTTACTTAAAAGCACTGCAGTAAAAACATATAATTTGCTAAGCCAGAATTTCTAAAGCATATCAAATAGCATCTAATCTTGACCACCTCCATCCTTCAACACCACCCCTCCCCCACTCCTATTAACACACATTTTGGGAAGCATTAATAGAGGCTATGTGGATAGAACCTCTAGTGAAACGTTTTCTGGGAGCTTTGACTTTACTTTTACACCTCTGGTCAAAAGATTTAATCCCTCTGTCATTCCTCAGGTGTTTACTGGGACTGTAATGTGTCCAGACCTGTGCAGGTGTTCTAGGGGCATCCATAGCATGGTGGGAGGAGCCCTGTAGGAGGAATAAGAAGACCTGGTTGGAGTCCCAGCTCTGATCTGGAAATCAGAACTAGCTTTGTGCCCTTCCAGGGCTGAGGAACATCTGGCCTGTGGGCTATATAAGGCCCGCAAAATCAATACCAGCTAACATCACACGCCTCACCAAATTAGCCTGACCAAATATAGCAGGCTAATTTTTAAGTTGATAATTTTGTATGGCCCTCAGATGATGTTATAAATATCCAAAGGACCCATGGCAGAAAAAAGGTTCCCTATCCCTGCTAGGTGAAACCTTGACTTCTTTCTGAATCAATATCCTTGTCTCTCAGTGGAGCTAGTAATACTGACCTCACCTCACCACTAAATTGTTAAAAATACCTAATAAAATAATGGATATGAGGGCACTTTGTAAGATTTAAAGCATTAAATAAATATAAGCTATTAGAAGGAATAGATACCTGTGATTTTTGGTTGTAATAAAGGTTTTAATATCACAGCTGAGCATTAGATATGTCAAGATAATTTACTAAACTACTAAAATATGAATTTTCATTTGTATGTGTATTGGTTATTTTGCATAATAAATACCCCCAAACTCAGTAGTATACAATAATCAATATTCATTTCTTGTTCATGTGTCTGAAGATTGGTTGGAGTTCAGCGGATCTGGGCTGGACTTGGCTGGGTTTGGCTCTATACTGAGAGTTGGTCCAGGTCTGCCTGCCCTCCATGTCTCTTCTCCTGGTTGGACACATGGCAATGATGATGGCAGACTACAAGAGGGCACACCCAACTATGCAAGTACATTTCATGCCCTAGCTAGATCATATCCATTAACATCCTATTGGACGAAACATCACGTGACCAATTCAGACCCGTGAGGAATTACATCCGAAAGGATTATTTTGTGCTTGAGAGGCAGGGAGGAGTAGAAATACCTGAAGACAGAAACTCTTCCTGTTTTTCATAAAAGCCTAAAAATTACTGAAGTCAACCAGAAGAAAGAGGATGCCTTCAAAGTTAACCAGCAGAGAAAGGAAGAGAGGTCATAACATTTAAAAAGAAGTCAGTGTTAGGATGGAGAGATTATTGGCCAAATAATGACTACTAGTACAGAGTTGCTTTGACCTTTTCTTAAATAATGTTCCCCTACCCCACAGGGAGCTCAAAATAGATCCCCCATACCTAAAATGACCACTGAGCCCCAAACCAGGAGGATGTCACTGCCACCATGACAGCTTGAAGTCTGGAGCCTAACCCCTACTCTTTGGATACCATCTAAGGTCCTAGACTGAGATGGGACCCTGGGAGGGTGCAGGACCTCATAATGACTGAAGCTGACTTTCCTGCTGGCTTAGACACTCAGAGGCAGAATAGATTGCTCTCTAAAAAATAAAAAATGATATATCTTGCACACCTATATTTATAGCCTAAGATTCATACCTGTTACTTGGTCTATTATTTATTTTATTTTTGCTATTAATAGATGCTGTTGTGTCCTTTTTGGGTGATTTGAAGTTTGTTGCTAAATTAAGCAAATAAAAACTCAGGACATACAACTAAATTTGTATTTCAGATAAACAATAAATGGTTTTTTTAGTATACGTATATCCTATGCAATATTTGAGACATACTAGTACTAAAAATATTCTTTTATAATATTTGAAATACAAATTTAATTAGGTGTCTGTATTTTATCTGACACCCTATATAAAGTTCTATAAGCTCAGAGCATTTTTGGACCAGTAAATGACAACTTTTTGATGACCTGGCCATTTCTGGCCTGTTCAATAGCTATTCAATATACTTCTTGAGGACTGGGGTTATTTCAAAATCATTATGGAAGAAATAGAAGGTAGACTTCCCACTGGGAACACTCGAGGGGTGCTGAGCTCCTTTGTCCTGGTGGCTTGACTGCTTTGCCAACAACTTGACTCTCCCTTCAGAAGACATGTTCAGCAAGAGCAGCGGGAATTCTCACATCCAGTTCCCTTCTTCCCTGACCTTACTAATTTAGGATGGTTTCCACAATGTTGTGGACATAACTGGGTAATCTAATAAAGGTAGATTAAATTACAGCTGAGTATTTTCAGATCTGAACATGGGAAAAATGTATCCTATTTCAAAAAACTGTAAACCACCCCACACTCGTTTTGTTTTTCTTTTATCTGGGAACAGGGCAAACAGGAACTATCTCAAGTTATCGTATGTGAAAGTTCTTGCAGCTGTGTTGGTTTTTGTAACAACAACAAAAAAGAAAGATAACCCGCAAATCCATAAAATTGTATTTTACCGAATTACAAAGATATCGGGGACCTGAACTACAGCTTCAGAAATAAATATTTCATGTAAAAAAGAATAATAAAAGCTCTAATCTTGACCAGCACCACATAACACACACACACACACACACACACACACACACACACACACACACCCGTTTCTGAAGGTTCTTTGAGTGAGAAATGCTGGCTACTGAATCACTTAGGTAATTCTATGAGTAGAAGAAAAGAACATGGATTTGAACCAAGTGAAACATTGGCCCTGTTCAGGTTCAGCTGGCAGCATATTTAGATACAGAGGTTTTGATCTGGTTCAACAGGTTTAGAATATTAGTGTGGTGAACTCTAGTTTTTGGTTCAGAGCGGAGGTTGAGTCCCAAGAGAGAGAAAACTATGTTCTTTCCCACTTTGCATCTTTAAGCAAGCCTTGTGTTGCCCTGTATTTACTTTTTGCTTGGCAATGTTAGTTTTGCCCAGTGATCGAAGATATAATATTGCATCTCCAATGTAGTAGCGTTTGTTTGCTTAAAATGTGTGGGTGTTTCTTGGCCATTTTCTCATGAGCAGAGTGTGATGGACAGGATCACTATCAGTTCAAAAAGACTGGAGTTGACCAGAAGACCATTGGAAATGCAGTCTAATTCTCTTTTGGATACCCTCCAAAGACTGTTTTTGTTTTTTTTCTTCTTGCCTCAGCAAATGGGTTTGGAGCTTCCCAGAACTCAGAAGATTCAAGATGAGATGCTCAGAGCTCCAGAAAGCATAAGAAGCTTTCCTTAATGCAGACAGTACAAATTCTTAATCTATTGGCTGAGGCTGACCTCCCCATATTTTAAGAATGAAGTGTCTGAAAACAAAGTGAGAATATATGCAAAGGAAAAAAACTTTGAAGAGTATTATTAAAGTGTCCAAGAGAACAAACTGTTTTAAGCACTGTAGAACTCTTTAGAAATACCTGTATAGTCAGTGTACACGTTACAAATAACTTAGTCGTTTATTTTTAATGTCTTCCAAAAATCTTTAAGAAGAAATGGGTAAATCCCCTCCCACCACCACCACCCCACAAATATACCTCTCACATCCAAAATATATATATAAAAAGCATGAGGATGTCTATTCTGGTTTGATTACATACTCAGCCTAATATCCTAAAATTGCTGTAAGTGCCAACTTTTAAATTCAGCCACAGAGAAATTTCAAGCTCTATAGAGCCACAATTCCTTGATTTTGCAGATGACCAAACTGAGGTTCAGAGAGGTGAAATGACTTACCCAAGGTCACATGATTCATGCTTTCTGGAGCCAGGACCAAAACTTGAATCTCCTGTCCTTGGGTCAGAGCATCTAAAGGATTGATGCTCATTGTAATGTTCTCAAAGGCTCACAACCCAAATCATCCCAGAATGGCTGTCCTGAAATGACTGACCTGTAGCCATTCTCTGGTCCTTACTAGGCAAGAAAGAGAATCTAGATGTTCTGGAAAGGTACTGAACAATCCCAGGATTGGATCAAAAGGATTTTCTTCCTGATCTTTAATTACACAGAAGTTCTCAACAACCCAATTTCTATATGCATTTATAGCTGTTTTGCATTGTTGGGGGGGGGGTGCTTACATTCTATAGATCCCCCTTTCCCTATCAAAAACAAAGTCTGCTAACTCAGGCGTAAGCCACAGGATTTTCTAAGCTGTCTTTAGAGAGTCCTGCATGCCTGTAACATGCTTTTTGTTAGGGTTTTGGGCCTTGGGCCTTGACCTTTAAGACCCTGCTGTTTGCTAAGCACCATGAGATGGTTAATGACGGTCTTGCCATCGCTTTTTCCTCTCCACGAGGAGGACACAGTGGCTCAGCTTCCATTCCATTCCATCCTTCATGGCAACAGCTGCAAACCCTGACTTTCGGTTGACAAAGAAGAAAAAAATTAGTAAACATCCTGGGATTAATTACTACTGGGATCTGTCTGCCCATCCATGCTAATCAAGTGTGAGACTTCCTTGTGTTTCTCATCTTTATTTCCTCAGAGACACCAGAAAACAGCCCTCCCTAACAGTGGCATGAATCTGATTAAGGCAGGAGCCCAGCAGCCTGAATCCTTCATCATACCATCAGACGTTTTTAAAAAGTGTGTGTTTGTGGCAGGGAAGGTGGCATTCAAGAGAGAGTGCCTATGTGACCTTTGTCTCCTGGAGACCACTGTCACCAGCCAGATTAGCATCCCAGGCTGGGAGTCAAAGGGTCTGACATTCAACCCTGTGTTTTTGACGAAACTAATTTCCTTTCCAACATTTGAGGCTTCGGCCACTGGGCCTTTCTGGCAGGTCTGGCTCTTTTGCCAAGGAACGAATGTCAGGGTCTTTCTTATCTCTGAAAGGAATGTGCTGTCTCACTGGCCCCAGAGGCCATATTGAAGCCCCGTTTGTGCTGGCCATTGACTAGTCGCAATAAAAACTGGCCAGAAGCAGTGCAAGGCCCTTGGCGTGGTACCCCCTTAAGCAGGTCTTCCCTATTCCTTTGAAAGAAAAGAGGATGGCAGGGTTAAGGAAGTACTTTCACGGAACAGAAGGAGAAAGGCAGGAGACAACCCAAAGAAGTCATAAAATCTGGAAAATTTTAGAACCCTTAGGATTCTAACATGGCCTTTTTCCAGCTTCCTCTCCCTTCATACCCCCTCACACCCTGTGCACTAGACTCATTGGCCTTATTTCAGGGTCAAGTTTTCTTTCTCCCCAGGGCCTTTGCACAGGCTGTTCTTACTCCTGGAACATCCTCCATTGCACCACTGATGCCTCCCCCATCTCTTCATCTAGCTAACTTCTCTCAACACTCACTTCTCAGTTCCAAAGTCACTGGCTCAGGTTGCCTTCCCTGGACTTTCAGGCTGGGCCAGGCCCACCTGTGTAAAGGCTCTGCACACCTGCTTCCATTGTGGTTTTACATTTATTTGTGGGATCATTTGAATAATATCTTTCTTTCCCACGATGGTAATCTTCATGAAGCCAGTTCCTGCATCTTGTTTCCCTGGTATCAACACACATCATGGCACATAGATGACATTTGTGGAATGGATGTGTTCTGGTTAGACACAGCAGGTATCATGAGGGCTGTGCTTACCAATCAGGAAACTCAGCCCCAGAGAGGCTAAGCACCTCGCCCAAGGTCATGAGCTAGTTAATGGCAGAGCAGAGACTAGAAACTTCACTTCTAATACACTTAACTTCTAATACAGTGTGCTTACTATATTTATAAGAAAGTAGTTCAGAGGCCCTGGGTTTTACTTTTGACTCCTCCATTTCCTTCCATGTAACCTTGACTAAGTTACATAACTTCTCTAAGTCTCATTTTCCTCATTTGCAAAATGGGGTTAATAATGTACCCATAAATTGATACAATTAATGGAATAACTATCACCTATTATTCTAGGAATGCCTCAAAAATTCAGACTTTATCAAGTAATAATTTGTGATAATTCAGGCGAGAACTTGGCTGGTATTGACATTTTCAAAATCTATGAAAGAACTCCAGTCTCTGAAGAGCTGTTCAGAAATTATTAGAGGGGAAGAGGGAAAAAAAGAGACCAAGGATTTAGAATGCAAATGGAAGGTCTTAACAACATTTGGGAGACAGTGTGTTTAAACTGCTTAAGAGGACATATTGTTTTAAAAATGTCAAATTAGGCATTTTTAGGAGCATTTATTTACAGATAATGCTTTTGTAATAATTATAAATACTTCTTCTCTGTTCATCAAAGTTAGGTTCCCTAAGGGTTTCTACAGCACAGTTACTTATTAGCCTGCCTCCAATTAGTGCTAGTGCTTCAAAGTGACACAACTACACGTCTCTGAAAATATTTTGGAAATGGTCTTCTCCCTGGTTCCTGCAGGCCCATGCCTCCCAGGCCCAATGCCACTGTTCCTTCCGTATCTGGCACAGAGCCAGCTCTTCCTTTCCTCCAAACCTTTGCACTTGCTGTTCCCTGTGTCAGGAGCACCTTTCCCCAGAGCTCCACAGAGAAGTTTCCTTCTCGTCCCTCAGGAGCCAGGGCAGGGTCACTTCTCATTGAACAACCTTCCAGAGGAACCCCCACATCGTCCCTCTACCTTACTCAGGCTGCTCCCAATGACTTCATTCCCAGCCTGCACTGGGAATTACCTTGGATCTGTGTGGGTTTATTTAATGCCTGTCTCCACCTTCTAGGATGGGGGTTTCATAAGAGGAGCGGTGTCTCCTGTTTTGTCCCAGCACCTGGAACAGTGCCTGGTACATAGTAGGTACTCAGGAATTATTCATAGAATGAATGAAATGTGCAGTTTCTAGACCATTTTGGAGACTGGGTTAGCCAGAGTTGATCGCAGAGCTGATCCTGATAGACCTGAACAGATAAACAGAAAGTCCTCAAATCTCTTTAGCATGAGAGCTTTTTCTCTCAGAAATAGCATATGATTTCAGCATTTTTACAGCAAATCAGCTGCAGTATTGGCAAACATCTGGTAGTCAGGGAGATGGGAACTGTTTAAAGGGTGCTTAAGATTGACTGATGTTTTAATGAAACAATCGACGATAAACCTCACCTTTCTCTCTCTTTCTCTCCTTACCCCACCTACACAACTCCACTGTCCTTTATGAAAGCTTTAACCTAGAAACGTTCATGACCAAATGCCTTGTTTTGTGAAATTAATTCAAACTGGAAGTAGGTAGTAATGGTGTCATTTATACAGTAGCGCAAATTCTAGGCTCAATAAATATTAAATCCATCATCCAGGAAATCTAATATAAACAGTGTGTTGTCATTGATTAATTTATTTAAGAATCTCCATCTAATTTACTCTCAGAGGAGCCTCATGGAAAGTTCATTATTTGATGATGAACATGTTGATGCAACCTTATACTAATGAGGAAAGTTACTGACCCACAGAGATGACACGCCTTGTTTAAGGAAATCAGGAAGCCAGTGGGGACAGATGGGAAAGGAGGATTCTGACACCTCCCCCTCTCTCTCCACCTGTCTTCCTTTCCTCTCCCTTGCCCTGGATATTTTCTTTCCCCACTTTCAATTGTTTTTCCCCTTTCATCCTTACTCTCCTCTCCACCCTTCTCTACTCCTCATTTGAAAATCAGCTCTCAGATATTGCCGTTACATACAGATCTGTATTTAGGGGGTAGGTGGATAAAAAAAAAAAAGTGGTTTCACCAACTGGTGCTAAAAAATGATACATATAAACTCAGGCTCCCCAAATCAGGTACCTAAGAGACTAGGGAGATCATTAAGTGAAGCAGGCTGAGAGCCAGGCAATAGAGAGTGGTGGGGATTGTGGCAAACTGGAGATACCATGCACCCCGTCTAGAGGAGATAGCTGCTCCCTAGCTCCAGTCCACTGCTGCCGTGAAGACATGTGAATTCAGCATGACCACATTTTTTAAACTTGATATCTTGTGTTTTATGGGAAGTTTTCCAAATTTTAAAACCTTGTATGGACCTCAAAATTAGTATTTGGCTGGAGACAGCCTATAGGCTGGCCACTTACAACCTCTACCATTAAATGTCCCTGGCTCAGAGTCCCTATAGAAGGCTGAACCCCGTCCACTTCCTGAGTACTCACCTCCCTGTCTTACTCTTACCACCAGCACCCCCAGCATGCCCAACATTTTTAAAAAATTAATTTCTTCTCTCTCTCTTTTCTATCTCTGTGCCCTGTGTCTCTTCTCCTTCCCTTTGCCTCTGATGTTTACAGAGTTGTGTTTCCCTGCAAGGCAGAGTTGGTGGAGAGTAAGTGAAGGTGGGACCAGGAGTGGAAACTCATTCACCAGGCTCAGGCTGGAGGTCATGGGGTGAAAGGGGATAGACAGAGTGCAGTGAGGGGACTCAGCTTGGCCACAGCCCTTGGGTACTTGCCAAGATACAACTTAGAAAAATGTGGAGAATAAATGCCAAGGCAAGAAGGCAGGGGCTGCCAGCAATCCCCATGCTCTCCCTTTTCTCTTTTTTTTTTTAATTTTATTTTTTCCATCACCATTTATCCCTTCTATGCCCTCTTCCATCTCCCCCACTCCCCTCCCCTCTGCAATCACCACACTGTCCATGTCCATGAGTTCTCTCTTTCTTTTTTTTCTTTTTTGCTCAATCCCTCCACCACCACCCAACACCACCACCCACGAGAGCTCTTCTTGCACTTTCCTCCCAGCTTCTCCCTCATGGTTCTCTAGTCTCATAATAACAGCGTCTGAAGGTTCCCAGAGGGCTTTCCACATGATCCAAGAACAAGTAAACAATTGAAGAAAAAGAATCTCCAGTGCCTTCCAAGGCAAAATTCTGGGCTTAAGTTGTGAGGCCATAGTGGATACCAGCCTGCAATCTGTCTTGGTAGGAGATTGCTGGCCAGGTCAGGGTCCAAGATGGCAACTAGAGGAAGGAGTTGACATCAGCCCCAGCTCTGTCCCCACATCCCAAGGCACTATTTAATAGCCTGTCTTCCAAGAATAGAAAAACAGGACACATAGAGGTCACAGTTCCTATGGAAAAGTTCGCAAATGCTTTACATGTATTATCCTATTACTTCTAACAACAACTCTCTGTGGTAGGTACTGTTAGCTCCATTTTATAAATGGGGAAACCAAGGCATAGAAAGATTAAATAATTTACTCAAGGTCACAAATAAACCCTTTCAAGATTACTGTGAAAACTAAATGGGATTCTGCATGTACTATATTAATAAGATGCAAAGTACCACAGAAGTGTTCATTTTAATTTTAAACTAATTTGTACAAAGCTATTACCGGCAGATAATATGTTAATATATTACCCTTCCCAGGAGACTCATTCATTCAACAAATATTGATTGCACATCCACTATCACACCCTAGATGTAGGGATGCATATGGAAGATTCTAGAATCTACATGATGTAGTCCATTGTGGTGCCATGACAGATAGATGAAGAGGGTTCCTCTCTTTTTACCACATGGCCCTAGACTAGGTGTACTACTTGACCTTGTGCTTAAGCTGGGTTGTCATTTCTTAATGCACAATTCAGTGGGGAGAGCCTTCCCTAAGGACCCCCCTACTTTGTAGAATGGCTGAGGCCCTCTACTGAATGCACTGTCTGCCTGGTGAGTGGATGACAAATCCTCAAGCCCTTGCTCTACTCAACACCACCTTTGTTACCTTTGCCTGCTCTGCATCAAGGCCCCTTCCCAGTCTCTCCTTCCTCATGGGTTTCAGAACCAAGTCCATGGTAGATCACCTTGACATGGTTATAAATGGCAAGTTCCAGGAGAGGCCCTGAATGAATCTGCTGTCCTTTCCTTCTCATGGGTCAAACCCTTTTCTCTCACTCTGGGGCATTTAAAGGACATCCAGAAAGACCAGTGATATGGTAGCCCAATAGTGCATATGGGAAGGTACTGGGATTCAGGCCAGTTGGTGCTTGTCACCTTAGTGTCTTCCCATTTTCCCCATCAGCGAACTAGGGAGGCTGGTCAAGATGTTCTCTGGGTTTCCTTACTATTCTCACTATCATAGTCAAAGGATGTTCCTAGACACTTAGACAAACCAGAGGGTTTAGAGGGTCACTCTAGGCAAAGCCAAGCTTTCTCAAAAGCAGGGTGGAATTCACCTGTGCAGTTCAGGAATGGAAAGCCCTCCCACCTTCCCCCATGATGCCACTCCCTTCTCTGATGCCAGAAACTCTCCCATATTATCATTGTTTTGTGAAACTGAATCCCTGTTAAAATGCAGTATGATTAGAGAATCTTAGCTTTAAGTACCCTTAGCTCAGGAGAAAAAGGCATCTTGGGACTAAGTAAGAGAACTTTCACTATGGTGTGAAGGCGGCAATTTCCCAGGGAAATAAATAAGAGAGGACTTTTGGGAACCAGCAGGAAGGAAACGTTAGATGAAGTCTCCTGAGAGGAGAAACATTTGTCTTGTCATTGCTATATCCCTGGTGTGTCCACAGTCCTCATCTATCTTTAAGACCATCTCTATTTGACATACAAAAGAATGAACAAACCTCAGCTTTGGATGAAGGAAGGTAGAGAGAAGTCCTGGGAAAACCTTATGCTTTCTAGCAGATGGTGAACAAAGCCAACCCAACAGGAGCTGAGAAAGCACAGACAATCCGAAGTTGCTAGAGTCGGAGGTCCCATCTGCATGTCTGGAGAAGGGAGCCTGGAAGAGGCTGGGAGGGCAGGGCCTTGTTCACATTGGTGGGGCTCCTGCTAAAGGGGCCATCTACTTAATGGCTATGAATACAGGCTTTGGAATCAGAGAGACTTGATTTGTCACTTACCAACTGTGTGACACCAAAAACATTACTTCATTTCTCTGTGCCTCAGTTCCCAGTATGTTAAAGCTAGGATGCTAATAGTAACTAACCTGTAAGGGTACAAAAGAGGTCAAAGGTGAGCCTGTTTGCAAATCATCTAGCCCAGTACTGGCACTGAGCTACGCTCAATAAATCATAGTGATGATGGTTATATGGAGAAGAGGATAAAGAACAGTTAATTCTAAGGAACTGGGTTTATGAATGTCAGTGTCACGTGGCATGTGGGTGAGGGAATGAATCACACCATGTGATTTGATGCCAAGGGTCAGCATTATGGGCAAGTCACTGACCCCTTCTGTGCCTCATTTTCATCTTCTGCAATATGACTATAATAAGAATATATACCTCATGAGATTTGGGGGGCAAATATTAGTTAAGCAACTATTATGTGGTGGGAGCTGCCCTGTGCACTTACGATACACTGGTGAACAACACAAAGATGCCTGCCCTAGGAGCCACGTGGAGACCTTTTAGAGAAGTTCCTGGCCTTAGTACACCTTCAGGGAAAGAAAATTAAGAGAGTTTCAGAGATGGAAGATCAGGTACAGCCTGAGACAGCTTCTTAGACCGAAACCCGGCTTTACCATTTTCCCAGGTTTGTGACACTGGACAAGTTCTTACCCTCTCTGGGTCTCAGTCTTCCCCATCCATACAAAGGGTGTAACAATTCCCTTCTTTTATGTATTAGCAGGAGTAAAATGCCTGGTTCACGTTAAGCCATCTATGCCTGTTGGTTCCTGTATTTGTTTCCTAGGGCTGCCCTAACAAACCCGGTGGCTGCCAACAGCAGTGACGTGTTCTCTCTCAGTTCTGAAGTCTAGAAGTCCGAAATCAAGGTGTTGGCAGAATTGGTTCTTTCCGGAGGCTCTGAGGAAGACTCTGTCCCATGCCTCTGGTTCTAGCTTCTGAACCAGAGCTAGTTTCAGGCCACACACTGTTTTACTCTGTGTGTCTATCTGTCCTCTCTTCCTTTTATGAGGACACCAGTTATTGGAATTAGAGCCCACTCTAATCCAGCATAACATCGTCTTAATGACACTGGCTGAGACCCTATTTCCCAATAAGGTCACATTCTGAGGTTCCAGGTGGACATGAATTTGGGAGGACACTATTCAATTCACTATAGGTCCTTTCTAACCTCTCTCCCCCATTGCAGGGTTTCTGAGCAAGGAGAGTGGGATACAGCAGGCTTCATGGTCAGAACCTGGGAAGTGTTGTGTCCCCCGTTCCACCTGTATCACCTCCATAACCAGAAAAGTCATGCTGTCTCTCTGTAATTATCGCAGGGAATGGGCTAGAGGCTTACAGATATGCGGGACTCATTTCACTGGTGAAGGGGGAAGCACTGTGTGTCCACCATCAAGAAATGAGGCATCGCTCGCCTTGGAAAATGAGTCCATTCTTTCCGGACCAGTTGGTGATTTAACTCCAATGGTTGAGTAACTCATAACCCGAGGTATTAATGTGTCAATCCGTTACACTTCCTGGCTATTATATTTACATCGCAGCACAGACCTTCTGGAGGCAAAGTGTTATTAAATCAAAGGAGTGACTCTAATGGTGGGAATTGCAGGTGCTTTGGTGGGCCACTGTGGGAAGGTATTTGGAGAAAGGTAGAGCTTGGCCTTCCGGTTTCACTTTGCTAACATTTCTTGAGCAGCTCCCACACACAGGGCTCTGATCCAAACACCTGCGTGGAACCCACTTAAGAGTCAAACCCAATTCCTGCCTGTCAGGGATTCATGATAAAGTAACTACACACAAATAGTGGAAAGCAAGGCAGACTGGGAGATGCATTATGAGAGAAATATGAAGGACATACGTGGGAGAGGCAGAGATGGATTTCGATGGTAATGAAGTGGGAGGTTATACTGTAAAACCTCGAGAAAGAGGCCGATTTTAAAGTATGAATCAACAAGTGGAGATGGTGAGGGAAGGCATTCCAGGTAGAGGACTCAGTATAAGCCAAAGCACAGGGAAAGGCAGAGAACCCCAGGCGACTGCATGTCATCTGGTCCGGTGCTTGGATTGTGTTGTGAGGCTGTGTGGGAGGTTAAGACTAGAGAACTAAGCCAGGTCTCAGTGCTGGAGGGCCTGGACTGCCAGGCTGAGGCCGTGGGATTCGATCCTGACGGCCACGGCTGATGCATGAAAGGTGCTTAAGAGCACCTGTCTGGCTGGCATCGTGCTGCTGCCTCAGTTTGGGGCATTACCCAAGTCACTCAACTTCCCGGAGTCACAGTCTCCTGGCCTCTAAAATGGAGGTGGTACCAATTCTGTTTCACAGCCTCCTCTTGAAGGTTCGGTAAAACAGTGCATGCAACTGCTTAGGACAGTGCCAGGGACACACTAAGCAGTTAACAAATGCTCATTGTTAACTCTGAAGATTTTGGCAAGGAAGTGATAAGACTGAGGGTTTGTGTGTTCAGGATGCCAGCTCGTGGCTAACCAGACAAGCTGTCTGGCTGAGTGAAGGAAATTGAGTGAGTGGAGTATGGGACAGCTGGATTTTGGCCTAAGGAGGAGATAGTCTAGAATTTGGAGCAGAATGAGGGGAAGGATGGAGACAAGTCAGCATCTGGGGGTGGGCAGTCTTGGGACCTGGCAGCCTGAGGGAAGTTAAGGTCATCAACAGCCGAGGGAATAGTTTGGTTTGGTCGTGCCAGGAGAAACAGCTTCTCATCTCAAGAGAGGGTAGAAAGGAGCTCAGAGTCCAGAGCTACTTAACTGAAGGAGGCAAGAGCAAAGGGAACAGCATGGACAAAGGCCCGGAGGTGGGACGGAATGCATGGAGTAGCCAATCGGGTGCTGGGCAGGTACACTTACTTTGCAGTGTCCTGGTACTGGCTCTAATGGTGCCCAGAAGGTGAGCTTGGCACCCGATGTCCTGCATCTGTCTCATTTATTCCAGACCCTGCATGCCCTCCCTCTCCCCTGCTTGTGCATATTCTGTTGTCCTTCATGGCCCTGTTTGAGGCTCATGCCCTCCTGGGAACACTTTCCAACAACTCCAGCCTATGCAGATCTCTCCCTTTGTTGAAACCAGTTGTGTTTGACAGACACATGCTATTTAGCACCGAGTTGTTCTTTAATCTACCAGACAAGAAGAATAACCATTCAGAGGTTCCTCCTGTAGAGTAAGTGAAACAACCCTTATAGTGCACTCAGCGGAGTACCTGGTGCCTAATCAGTGCACAGTAAACATTGGCAGTTCTCCTGCTGCTGCTCCTCCCCTTACACATGGATATCATGGTCATCCATTGGGGACATACAGTGGATGGCATCCTTGGGAACAACACACTTCTGGAGACATGGGTCCGTGGGCGTTAACTATTATGCCAACCCTTTCTCTCCCACTCAAAAACATTCTGGAGAACCAAGTGAATGAATGTGACAGTATTATTGCAATAACCTTCCATCCACTCTAATTCATGTTTACTTTTTAAATCATCTGCCAACATTGGTACCTTAGCTTCATGAGTCACAGATTCCCTGTGGCATACTTCATAATATAAGGTGACTCACCATGCACTGTGGTCCTGAAGGTGAGAGCTTCTGCTCTAAGCTTTAGCTTGTATTAGGTCTGCCCTCCTGGCTAAACTGTAAACTCCATGAGAACAGGGGCCCTGGCTGGCTTCTTCCTTCTCCACCATGGTACCCAGCATGGTGGTTGGTGTGTAGCTGTTGTTTTCTAGACATGTGCTCATGAACTGATGTCAGGCTTAACACTTTAGGCTTATATTCCATTCACAACGCTTATAGAAAGATGTAGTTTGTTCAAATGCTGGAACTTTCAGAGGTCAATCTCTAGTTCTGTCCAATTCCTATGAGAATCTCTATGAAATGAGAAAACCTGTATATTCATCGGGATTTTGGGGGGTGTAAGTGGTAAAAACCTAACTCAGACTTCCTTAAGCAAAAATGGCAATAATTGGTTCATATAGTTGAAAAGGCCAAAGGTGTAGTTAAGTTCAGGTAAGGCTGGATCCAGGTGCTCAATTTTTATTAGCAGGAATGTGTCTCTTTTATTCTCTCAGTTCTGTTTTTCCTCTTAATTATCCCTATTTTTAAGCATATTCTATACAACTGGTGGCAAAAACAGCTTCAGGCTTCTATTCCATCAGTTTGACAACAGCAGGCAAAATCCTGTAACTTTCTCAATCGTTTTAGCAGAATCTGGACCTGACAGTCATGGACTCAGAATGGGTCACATGTCTATAACAAAACCAATTCCTTGTTTGACCAGGTATTTATTAGTCACATGCTGAGCTTGGACAGATACTATCCAAAACAACAGGTCTGGGTATTACCAAAAGGATGATTTCCCAAAAGACAATTTTGATGCATTTCCTAGAGATAGAGGAAATGGATGCTGAGCAGGCAAATATTTTTGACATTTGTAAGCCTGAGTGAAGGACAATAATTATGTGTAGGAGAAACAACTGTTTCCATGCCAACTGCTGTCACCATGGTGAAAAAGACACCAATCCATTGCATCATCTGTGGACAGAGGGGAGCCTTTTGCAGCAAACTCTGGGCCCTGGTGCCAGCAATGCAAAGTTGCAGTTTTGAGACCCTCACAGATAGAGCCTGTCCCCATCAGACTGACAAGCTGTTGATGACCTTTGCTGAGCTACATGGAGAGGGACCTTGCATGTAAGTGAGAACAACTTACATAACCAGCATGCGGGACATTTGGGAACAGCTGCTGGTCAGTTAGCAAGAAGGTAATGCCTTTTGTCCTGCTCTGATTGCTCTGTCTCAGGAGTTGCCGTCTCATGCGGGGCCTAGAGAAGACAATAATTTACCATCCACCCCCAAGCAAAGACTTCAGCAGTTATCTATCAACTAGGATAGTGGCTTCTTTAAGCTTTGAACTTGCTTCAGAATTCCTCTAGTCTACATCCTTTGCATCATTCTTCAGAAGAAATTTAAAAATCAGATATTACACGGCACAGATTAACTTCTGGGGGCTACAGACTCGTAGTGGTTTTAACTCCTTAGTAATCTGCAAGCTAATAATTGCCATGTTGAAGCCAGTCTACCTCAGTGAAAGGTAAAAGGTTTAGGTGCTCAAAGAAGATCCCCAGGAGTTCATTCCCTTCCCTTAGTGTTGGCCATTTAGCCCTTCAAGTGCTGGAGAAATGGCACTTGGAATGAACAGCTCACTCAGGTAGCACACTCCTTTCCTTTCAGATTTTAGCCTAAGTGGCATTAGGAAGTAGCCAATTATGGACAATTTGGGCTCCTGCAAATAACTGTAGAAGTTAAACTGACTTTGTATATAAGAGGAACGTGCCCTTGCAAGACATCAATTCAGATGAATCCACTCTGCAGGGCCATGGATGCAGCCAGAAAAGATCATTAACAGGCTGGTCAAATTACTGTAGTAATAGGAATAAGAAAGGGTCTGGACAACTTGGATCAGTGGAGTTGCAATGATCAAAACTTTTTTGTTGAATTATATAGGCTCCCAGATTGGCATCAGTCCCAGTGAACAAGTTAACCCATGTTTACTAGCAATAAGATCATGTTTTGTTGTTATTGTTATTGTTAATCCTCACCTAGGATGTTTTTTACATTGATTTTTAGAGAGTGGGAGGGAGGGGAGGGAGAGAGAAAGAAAGAGAGAGAAATATTGATGAGAGAGACACACCAATTGGTTGCCTCCTGCATGCATCCCGACCAGGGCCAGGGATCGAACCTACAGCCCAGGTATTTGCCCTTGACTGATAATCGAACCCGAGACCCTTTTGTGCATGGGCCAATGCTGAAACTACTGAGCCCACTGGCCAGGTCCAGATTTGCTTTTAATACCTGATAATTAAATTCGAAAAAGGAATAAGGAAATAGTTTCTTTTCTTTTATCCTCACCTGAGGACATTTTTCCATTTTTTTTGTTCAGATAGAGCGGGAGGGAGAGAGAGAAACATCGACGTGAAAGGGACACATCGAGTGGCTGCCTCCCGCACGACCAACCAGGGCCGGGGACAAACTGCAGCCGAGGTACATGCCCTTAGCGGGAACCGAACCTGGGTCTCTCTGGACCGCAGGCCGACACTCTAACCGCTGAGCCAAACCGGCCAGGGTGGAAATAGTCGTTTCAATCCATATTGACTTGAAGGGCAAATTCAAGGAACATATAACAAATCTGGTTTCTGAGTGGCAATCAGGTGCTTTTGCCTGTTCCCAGCAGGTAGCCATCCTGCTGGGAACAGGCAAAAGCACCTGATGTCAGTCTTTGTTCTGAGGTATTATCAGAATGACCTATTAATTGAACATCAGTCAACAGCAGGGCTCAGTAGCAAGGTTCTGACTCAGATTAGCAGATGGGTGTTAGGACAACTTTACCATCAGGCAGAACTCACCTTTCTGTCTGAATCAACAACCGAAGTAATTGTCTATTTTAGGAAGGAGCAGTTTAAGAAGTAGATCCCAGCACTTTCAGAGAGAGGGAATTAACCTCTGAACTCAGCCTCTTGAGCAAAAGTGGTCCCCCCTGCTAATGGGGATGAGGGATGGGTATGTAGGAATTGTGTAGGAGTGGTTAATAACTCAGCTTTGGTGTTAGACCTGGGAGCATATTCTAGTTATGCTGCTTAATATCTGTCTGGCATTGAATCGTTATTTAAGTTGATTGACCCTTGGTGTTTTCTCTCTAAAATGGGTATACAGTATCACCTATTTCCACTTCATTAAAACAAGTATGCTAGTAAGCATTGTTGTGAAGATTAAATATAAAACAAAGTTATTTAAAGTGTTTAACACAATTTGGAACATTTACCAAGATAGACCATGTTCTGGAACGTAAAACAAACATTAGTACATTTTAAAGGATTCAAGTCATACGAAATATATTTTCTGACCAAAATAGAATTAAATTAGAGATCAATCACAGAAAGATATCTATAAATTCCCAAATATTTGGAAACGATTTAAAACTCTTCTTAATAACCCTTAGGTTAAAAAAGAAATCAAAAGGGAAATAAACTATTTTTAACTTAATAAAAACACAGCGTATCAAAATTTATGGGATGCTGCAAAAGCAGAGCTGAAGAGGGAAATTTAGAGACTAAAATGCCTATGCTAAAAAAGAAGAAAAGTTTCAAATCAATGACCTTAGCTCCCACCTTTAAAAAATTTGTTTTAAAGAAGAGTAAGTTAAAACCAAAGTAAGTGTAAGAAAGAAAATAATAAATAAAAATCAACCAATGTCAATGAAATATACAATAAAAAACAATGGAGAAAAATCATTGAAATCTAAAGCTGGTTCTTTGAGATCAATGAATTTCATAAACCTCTAACCAAACTGAGTAGGAAAAAAGAGAAAACACATAAATTACCAAATATCCAAATATCCACACTGAGAAAAGTAGCAGCACTACAGATTTTACAGATATTAAAACAATAATAAGAGGATATTATGAACAACTCTATTCCTATAAAATAAATAATAAATGCCTATCAATTTGACAAATAAAATGGGAAAGTTCCTTGAAAGATATCTACCAAAATTCACTCAAGAAAAAATAAACTGAATTTGTCATGAACAACTTTCTCATATACACACACACTAAAAAATTAAACTCAAGGACTAGAAAGCTTCCTTGGGGAATTCTCTAAAACAGTTGAGAAAGAAATGACATACAAACTCCTTTTGTATATTTTGGTTTGAAGAGGAAGGAATGCTTATCAACTCATTCTATGAGCTCATCATTACAGAAGGTGACATTATAAGAAAATTACAGACCAATATTCCTTATGTATATATGGCAAATAATCTCAAGTAAAAAGTAAGACAAACCTAAAAATGTTAGCATAGGTAGCCAAGGTGCAGCCGGGAAAACAAGTTAAGCTGGCTGGATGGTGGTAAAGGCTGGACTGGACTAAGCTTTAATATAAACTGAACCAATAGCATAGAACTTTTGGGCCTTGGCCTTTGTACTAGGCTTGATGAAGACAAGATTGGACTTTTTCCACAGCGGGACAGTCAGAGATGGGACATTGGAAACCTGGGGGCAGCCTTTTATTTTCTCCCAAATAAATCTTACAATTAGACCTCATCCTCCCTTGTGGGTCCTCAAAAATGCTTTTCTCATGACACCTCAAGGACCCCACTTCCTCCAGCAACAAAAACATATAATAAGGATGATATATCATGACCAAGTAAATGGCCTTGTTTGGAGTTTATCCCAGAAATGCAAAATTGATTGAACATTTGACAAATCAATGTGATTCACCATATCAACAGTCTAAGAAATATATATATATATTATCATCAAAACAGATGAAAAAAAACAGATGTAATAAAAGCATTTGACAAAATATAATATCCATTTCAGAAAAGAAAATCTATATGTCATCAAACTAGAAATAGAAGGAACTTTCTTAACTTGATAAAGGCATTTATAAAATACCTATGTCACACTTAATGATAAAATTGCTTTCCCCCAAGATCAGAAAGAAAACAGAAATGTCTATTCTCACTACTTCTGTTCAAATTTGTACTAATGTTTCTAGCTAATGCAATAAGGCAAGAAAAAAGAAATAAATGGTATAGAGATTAGAAAGGACAAAGTCAAAGAAATAAATGATATAGAGGTTAGAAATGAAGATGATTACTCACAGATGATATAATCATCTGTGTAGAAAATCCTATGAAACCTACCAAAAAGCAACTAGAACTTGTAAATAAGTTTATCAAGATTTCAAGATGCAGAAATCAACATAAAAGACCACATTGTCATTTAAAAACTTTTAAAAATAATGTCAAAAGAAATCAGTCACTCTGCATGATGTCAGTGGTTCTTCTATCTAAAAAATAATAATGTCATTTATAGTAGCATCAAAAATATAAACAGAGGTTATATCCAACAAAACATGTGTTAGACCTAAAGATAGAAAACTACAAAACCCTGCAAAAGAAATTAAAGAAGAACTAAATAAGTGGAGATACAGGCAATGTTCATGGACCAGAGATTCAATATTAAGATATCAATTTTTCCTCAAAATAGTCTATAGTTGTAATACAGTCCCAATCAAAATCTTAGTGAAGTTTACTGCAGAAATTGATAAGCTAATTCTAAAATTAATATTGAAATGCAAAAAACCTAGGATAGCAAAAACAACTTTAAAAGAAATAAAAAAGGTTGGAAGGTTAGCACTACCTGATTTCAAGACTTATTATAAAGATACTGTAATCATCAGTGTGATGTTAGTGTCAAGATAGATAATAGATAAACTCACAGATAGAGAGTCCAGAAATAGGGCCACAGATATATGGACAACTGATTTTTGGTAAGGGTACAAGGCAATTCAATAAAGAAAGGATAATCTTTTCAACAAATAGTGCTAGAACAGTTGGATATCTGTATGGGGTGGGGTTAGGCAGAACTTCAATTCAAATTGTCCTTGTACCATATACAAAAGTTAATGGATCCTAGAAGAAAACATAGGAGGAAACCTTTATAACCCTGGTTTTGGAAAAGATTTCTTTTGTTGTTGTTGTTGTTCAGATAGAGTGGGAGGGAGAGAGAGAGAGAGAAACATCGACGCGAAAGGGACACATCGGAGTGGCCGCCTCCCACACAACCAACCAGGGCCGGGGACAAACCGCAACCGAGACACGCGCCCCCAGCGGGAACCGAACCCGGGTCTCCCCGGACCGCAGGCCAACACTCTAACCACTGAGCCAAACTGGCCAGGGCTGGGAAAAGATTTCTTAAATATAACACCAAAAGCACAATCATGAAAGAAAAATTAATATATTGTACTACATTAAATTTGGAACTTCTGCTATTTGAATTAACACTATTAAGAGAATGAAAATACAACCCAAAAAATGAGGGAAAATATTTGTAAATCATATACCTGACATTGTATTCAGCATATATAAAGAACTCTAAAACCCAATAGTAAGCAAACAACTCAGTTTTTTAAAAATGGATATTAAGATGTAAACTTACACTTCAGCAAAGAAGATATATGTGTGGCAAATAAGCAAATTACAAAAATGCTCAACATAATTATTATCATTAAGTAAATCCAAATAAAACAATGAGGTACCATTACACACCCATTAAAATGGCTAAAATTAAAAAGACTAACCATACTAAGTCTTGCCAAGGACACGGAGGTACTCAAGTTCCACACACTGCTGATGAGGATGTGGAATGGTACAACCACTTTGGAAAACAGTTTGGCAGTTTCTTAGAAAGTTGAACATACACCCACCAGATGGCCCAGCCATTGCTCTCCTAGATATTTACCCAAGAGAAATGAAAGCATATGCCCATACAAAGGCTTGTAATGAATGTTTATAGGAGTTTTATTTGTCATAGCCAAACACTGGAAATATCCATCAACAGATAAAAACACAAATAAAAGTGTGGTTTACAATGTAGAAATGCTATTCAACAATAAAAGCAATGAACTACTGATACACACATGGATGAACCTCATAATCATTGCACTGACTGAAAGAAACTGGACAAAAAGAGGGTACTTACTGTATGATTGCATTTATGTAAAATTCTAGAAAATGAAAACTACCCTGTAGTGAGAATAGATCAGTGGTTACCTGGGACTGGGTGGGAGATAGGGAGGGATGGAAGAGAAGGATTACAAAGGAGCACAAATAGACCTTTGGTGGGGATGGATATATTCATAATCTTGATTGTGGTAATTATTTTACAGGTGTAAACATATCTCAAAACTTATCACATTGTACACGTTGAACATGTACAGATTATTATGTGTCAATTATACCTCAATAAAGCAGCTTTTACAAAAGTGTTTAGGCTGGGATGTGATTGGGCATGGCCATACATGATGGGGGCCCTGAGGTGAGAGGCCCAGAGGCAGGACTCTGGGATCCCATTGGTAGAAAGGTGACCCAAAAAGGATGTTCCCCTTCTACAGCTGCTGGAAGACCGCATTGCTCTGCTGCTGCTTCTGGATGTGGCAGTAAAGAGAATTATGGCAGACAGCTTTTTTTTTTTTTTAAGTGTTTAGCAGCCCAGCTTGTGTGTCTCAGTGGACTGAGCATTGTCCATGGACTGAAAGGTCCCAGTTCTATTCCCAGTCAGGGCACATGCCCGGGTTGCAGGCTCGATCCCCAATAGGGGGAGTGCAGGAGGCAGCCAATTGATGTTTCTCTCTCACATCAATGTTTCTATCTCTCTCTCCCTTCCTGTCTCTAAAAAAATCAATAAAAACATATTTAAAAATAAAATAAAAGTGTTTAGCATATGATAAGTGTTTTCTTTTTATTCCAATTATCCCCTGACTGGCTTTGTTTTGTTGTTGTTGTTGTTTTCTTTCCTGATGAATCTCCCAAGTAGGGATAACTTTGATCTCATAGGTCAAACTCGGATCCACTGGTAAGGGCTGCCTGGAGCACTGCACTGAGAAATGTGGTGGGTAGAATGATGGCCCCAAGATGTCCACACCCTAATCCCAGAACATGTGAATATGTCACCTCTCATGGCAAAAGGGACTTTGCAGATTGATTAAGTTTATGGATCTTGAGATGGGGAGATAATTCTGGGTTATCTGGTGGGACCAATCTAATCACGAGTCCTTAAAAGAGGATAATAATTCCTGGCTGTGATCAGATACCAGCAGGGGGAGGATTTTAAGCCTTATTGCTGGTGTTGAGGTGTAGGAGGCTATGTTCATGGACTGGAGAGAGGCCTCTAGACACTGGAAAAAAATAAGGAAATGGATTCTCTCCTTGAGTCTCCAAAAAGGAAAGCAAACCTGCCAAAACCTTGATTTTGGCCCCGTGAGACCTCTGTTGGACTTCAGACCTATAGAACTGAAGATAATAAAGTTGCATTGTTTTTATCCATTAGCAATCTAATCCAAACAGAGAAAAACATTGTGATCAATTAATAATGTCTACCATGGATACCATAGGGAAAAGAAGCTTGCAGGCTCCGTATCTGCCATCTTGACTCATTTTCAAAGTGTGCTGGCATGGGAGTTGGGGATGCACCTTCATTTATGGTGTCTACTGTGTGCCAAGCTCTGTGCTAGACTCTTTACATATGTTCCCTCAGTCATCTTCGTATCAGTGCTATCCATTGGTTCTCTGTATCCACAAGTTCAACCAACCACAGATATAAAATAATAGAATAAAAAAATCACAGAAATCCCCAAAAGCAAAACTTCATTTGTCATGCATCCAGCACTATGCTGAATCCATGTGAATGAAATGACATGTAGGCATACTTTACTATAGCCTGTATGCAAATATAGATTATATGGAAATACTGTGCCATTGTATATAAGGGACTCGAGCATCCGAGGATTTGGGTATCTGTAAGGGTCCTGGAACCAATCTCCTATGGATACCAAGGGATGACTGCATTGCTTCCCCTTTTGATAGATGGGGATCAGAGAAATTAAGACCTTTGTCCAAGATCTTAACTCCAAATGATGTTTTTTTGCATTCCTCCCAGCTTCCAAACAAAACATGGAGTCCCAAGAAAACCTAGGTGAATTAGGTTTCAAGTGTTGATGGAAAACAAGAACAAACACAGATGAAGAGCCTTTGTCTTGGAACAATACTCGTGGCCCTGGAAGTGGTGCTCCTAACGTTATTAGCACAGCTGGAGCTCCTAGAAGTGTCTTGAGAGTGGGGAAGGAACAATACATTTCTAATATTTGGTAATTATCATGAAAACTATTTGCTCCTTGTTTACACTTAAACTTCAGCACAGAGGAATGCCACTTATTTTCTCTCTCAGCACAATGTGTGTGACGCATCCAGCCAGCTGCCTCACTGAGCTCCTGGTCCTCTCTGAGAGTGGGGACTTGTTTACGCCTCCGCTGAAGGGGCCACATAGTCATGCATCCTCCTACCCTGACTCTTCCAAGAATGCTTCAGGCAGTGGTCCTGTGGACAGCACTGCTAGATTCTCTCTCTCATAGTGAAATTACAACATCATGTGTTGGGGGAAGGGAGGGAGCAAGACCCCAGATATCCTTCAAAACAGAGCTGTGGAACCAGGCCAGGTCAATGTCATTTGCAATTTCACTATCTTTCTTTTGAAGGAAGTTAATGAGTTGGGAAGGCAGAAAGGAAATGTTGAGAGCCTAGCTTAAATGCTGAATTATTCCACAACTTAACCTTCCTAAGCCTTTTTTTTTTTTTCCATCCACAGTACGAGAGTACTAACAGCCGCCTCACAGGGATGTAGCAATGGTTGCAACTGATTGAGCATGTACTATGAGTTAGGCACTGTGTTGAGGGTTTTCATGCAAACCTCACTTACTCCAACAGCCTTATGAGAGATGTACTATTATCCCATTCTACAGATGAGGATACAGAGGCTCAAAGAGAATTAGTTACTTGTCCAAAATCACACAGCTAGTAAATGAAACTAACCAAGTCACTTGACTCTAGACTCAGAACACGCAACCAGTGTAATGAAGTACTTAGCATGGCACCCTGCATAGGAAACATGTTCAATAGACCTGAGCTAGAATTATATTGGCTTTAGTGCTAGTATGAGCTGGGAACTGAGTTCCCATGAGCCCTCTCACCTTTTGTTGCTTGCTTCTAGTAAAATAAAACACAGATATAGGAAACCACACAAATACCAGAAGCCTACCCACGGACCCCATCTAATCAAACCACCCACAAAAAGTAACCATGATCTTGACTTTTGTGGGAATAACTGTTTTCATCAGTTCAGGCTGCTACAACTAAGTGTCATAGACTAGATGGCTTGTAAACAGCAAAGTTTATTTCTCACAGTTCTGGAAGCTGGAAGTCTGAGATCATGGTGCCAGCATGATTGGACTGGGCACTCTTTCATGTTGCAAACTACCAACTTCTCCTTGTATCTTCACATGATGGGAAGAGGGCAAGAGAGTTCTCTAGGGCCCCTTTCGTAAGGGCACTATTCCCAATCATCAGAGTTCTACCCTCATGACCTAACCACCTCTCAAAGGCCCCACCTCCAAATACCATCACATTTAGGGGTTAGGATTTCAACATATGAATTGTGTGGGGAATGCAAACATTAGTCCATTGTAGTAATTTTGTTGAGTTTCCTTTTAGCTTTCTCACCCAGCATGCATCCCTAAACACTAGAATGAGCTTTACCTCTTCTTTAGCATATGTCTTCATGTCTTGTTTAATCTACAGGTTAATTTTCTACCTCACCTCCACTCCCAGTTCTTTCTTTTTCTTACACTTTTTCTGGCTTGCTTTCTGAGGTTTCCTGACTTGTCCCTCACCCCCCAGCTTTCACCTTGACTTGACTTTTTCATCTATATTGTCCATATACTGCCCAATTTTTATTCTACTCCCAGCAGTCACTTGCCTGCTCTCTGTCCTATAATGGGGAGAAACTGCCTTACCTTCTTGTCAGGTTGGTGTGCTGATCAAATGGCATGATGTATGTGAAATCCCTCTGAATTAACTGTCCTCATCTAGTAAGACCTGGAGGGCATGGGACATGGGGAGGTAAGTTTTGGTGAAGAAGAAGCAGTAAGCAAGAATCCAGGGGCCAGGAGGACAGGCAGATCTGGGCAGCATTAGGACACTGGGCAGCAGGAAAGCCATATGAGAAGAAGAGCTACAGAGCAGGAGAAGGAGAGAAGCCTAAGTGTGTCCATGGGGGCAGTGTGGAGAGATCAGGTTGGGCAAAAAAAGAGAAAGGTGGATTCTAGCCTTTCCCTGGGAGGGCAAGAAGAAGGCACCATCTGCCTCCACGTACAGGGAGGACGGAATTAAATCAGACAGAAGAAGCTTAGAACAGCTCTGGGCTTTCTCTTCTGGTTTCCTGAACCCAATACCCATTGGACAGTCTCACAGATCATGAAGTTGTTCCTATCCCTAGAGTTTCAGTCCTTTCACCCAGATTTAATTGGAATGCAAGGAGCATCATGACTCACAGGGTTTGAGGTCAGCGCCACTCTGGTTAGTCACTTGCTCTTGCTGCTAGAAAGCCCCTCCCAGGTGAGAAAAAGGTGTATCATCATAGGAGAGGATGTAGGAGTTAACGAAATGAGAGATGGAGGCAGCAGTCAGTGGTTATCCCACATCTAGTGCAGTGGACAATTACAGAACTCTGGCTTCAATCTCAACTAAGTGGGGCATATCAATGAATTAATGTTTCTTAGTGACATTGTTAGTTTCACTCTGGTGCTAAAAGACAAATATCAGAGACCTAGATCCCTTCCTCTTCTGGTCCATCAGTAATTTTTCAGCCACATCTTGGGAACCCAAGTAATCTAAAGGACATCTCTGGAGTCCTAAAAAATATTCTTCAAATTTCACTTTTAAATACATATAAACAACTTTAAAATTTGTAATAAACATACCCTCAACTATGCTATACACTAAAGTTTAGCCCTTTGAGTCTATCACATATGTTGTACTGTTAGGTCAAACTTTCATAGGTATAGAATGTGTATAGATTTAAAATAAAACTTTTCCTGTTTTTTTAGAAAGAATTTCCTGACATTGCAAGATGAACTTCTTTTAAAACTGTTACTTGCGCCCTGGCTGGTTTGGCTAAGCAATTAGAGCATCAGCCTGTGGACCGGAGAGTCCTGGGTTCGGTTCCTGCTAAGGGCACGTACCTCGGTTGCAGTTTGTCCCCAGCCCCAGTTGGGGTCATGTGGGTGGCAACACATCGATGTTTCTCTCTCTCTCTTCCTCCTTCTCTCCCTCCCACTCTATCTGAAGATGAATGCAAAAATGTCCTTGGATGAGGATTAAAAAAACAAAAAAAGTTGTTTGCAAATACTTACCTGTTTGAATCAGATTTCTTTAATACTGGATATATTAGTCAGAAATGTTTGGGTTGCACGTGACAGAAATCCAAGTCAAACTACCCTGGAAGACAAAAGGGATAGTACTGGTTTGCATAACAAATAGTCCAGGGGTCGGGCTGGATTAAATTCCTGCTAGATCCAGACACTGGATGGTGGCATCATGTCCCAAGGCTCTCCAATTTTTGGCAGAGATTTCCCCTGCGTTGGCTTCTTTGACAGAGTTGTCTATGTGATGATTTGATGGCCCCCAGCAACTCTAAGCTGACAAATTTCTAGGCAGCAGGAAGATCATTCACTTCCCAACACTCCCTGACTGTGGCTTCCAGACCCTCCTCTGTAGCCGGAAGTGGGACCAGCTACTCCAGAGCCACATGACCACAAGTGGGAGATGGGAAATGGGGACTGGGTAGCAAAACAACAGAAGTCCACAGCACTGGACAGGCTGAACAAACTACAGAAACACACTGGACCCCTCTCTGATATCAGTCCCTGATTTTCCAACCCCTAACTCCCTCAGTGGCCTAATTGTTCTTATATATTGATTTGATAATAGATTGTACATTTGAACCTAAAAATAAACTTATGCTAATAAAATAGCTCTCTTATCAGTTTATATAGTTGGTAATTTCTACATAAAATTTGTCCACAAAGGGTGGGTTTGATGCATTCATCATTGTGCATATATCCACATCCCTGGTAAGTCGGGTCTCAACACAGGCTTCTTAGCCACTTGAACTCATGGCGATCCCTGCCCTTCTGTGTGTGTTCCACTTGTTCGGCTCTTGGTCTAGGAGGCCATGGAACAAAGGTGAGGTTTGACATCAGAAGTTCAAATGCAGGCTTTCCTCCTTATTGTCTATGTGACTTTCCTTATCTGTAAGATGAGGATGGTGATACTTGCTCTCTATTCAAAGGGGGAGATTAAGCTAGATTTAGGGCAAAGGTTCTTTAGAATCAGCAAAATGTTATGTGATTACAAATTATTATCTTTCATCAGATGTGTGTTAATTATGTATTTATGTAAAATTTAATTAGCCAAATGTGTATCCGTCTAGCCTCACCATAATAGGTTAATTGCGTGGACAGCCTCGTTTCCTTTTCCCTCCCTGTATCCACAGCCTTTACTATACAACTCTGTAGTGCCCTCCCACTCTGATTCTGGATTTGATCATGTGACTGGCTTTGGCTGATAGTATGTCACCAGATGTGACCCAAACAAAGATTTGAAAAGCACTTGCACAAATGGGCTTGCTCACTCTTGCTCCTGTACCTTCACCATGAGAGCATGCCCAGGCTCGCCTGCTAGAGGAGAGCCAAGCTGACTAGTCAGTCATCCCAGTTGAAGCTCCCTAGACCAGCCAGTAGTAAGTCAACTGTCAGACATATGAAACTAAACCGGTAGAGTTGCCCAGCTGAGTCTAAACTAAACTGCCAACTTGCATATTTGTGAGCTAAATAAATGCTCACTGTTTTAATCCCCTGAGTTTTCTAATAGTTTGTTCCACATCATTATTGTGGCGATAAGTGTTATACTTCCTAACTAGGAGAGCAAAAATCTTGTCTTCTGTCTTATCCATCATAATTCTGAAGCTCTCCAATTTCCCCAGCCCTCTTAAGAGAAATGAAAAAAATGGAATTCTGAGATTTTTTTTTTTAAAGCCTTCTAACATTCAGGTGCTCTGTGAGGCAGTTTTCATGAAGTACTCTGTTTAATCTCCACAGTATCCTTGTGAGGTAAATCAACATTTCCTCATTTTACAGATGAAGAAATGGAGGTCAGAAAAGTGAAGTACATTGCCTAAGATCACACAGTAAGAGAGACAGAGCTGGATTCTCCCCCAGGTGAGTTTGTTTCTCGTGATAATTCTCAGTTTCCACTGCATTTGGCTGCCTTACGTCCATTGCTTTGAATGTGAGATCCACGCTACTTGGCCTGTTCCCAGATACCATCTGGTTCTCCAATGGTGATATATTCCTTTTTTTTTTTTTTTTTTTTATCCTCACCCGAGGACATTTTTTCATTTTTTGTTCAGATAGAGTGGGAGGGAGAGAGAGGAAGAGAGAGAGAGAGAAACATCGATGCGAAAGTGACACATCGAGTGGCTGCCACCCGCACGACCAACCAGGGCCGGGGACAAACTGCAACCGAAGTACATGCCCCTAGTGGGAACCGAACCCGGGTCTCTCTGGACCGCAGGCCGACGCTCTAACCGCTGAGCCAAACCGGCCAGGGCGGTGATATATTTCTTTATCTTGAATCATAGATGTGTCTTTCTTGGACTTTTTCTCCCCTCATCACAATGGAAGATGATCTATTAGCATACTTAAAAATCACAAATTGTCAATTTCCTTATATTTGTTTCTAAGAAATGTTGTTCATTATAAATAAATAAATTAAGATTTCCAAAAATCTTAAGAATCTAGCATTTTCTTAGCCCAAATTTGTCCCTCACTCTGGGTTTCTGGCCTCAATATTTGAGTTGTTCTCCTCTCCATACCCAAAATAGGTTGTTTTTAAGTTGCAGTTTTATCCAAAACTCATTTTTCACAGAATGCCTTGGAAGGTCCTGCACTTTATCGTCAGCTCGAGAACTGTCCTTCAGCCACACCCCCATGGTCTGGGAATTTATTTTGGTCTCTGAAAAAGTCAGATGTTTTCTTTTGATGAAGTCATCAGAGTGTTTTGCTTCCAGGCCCTTGATCATAGTTTCTTAAGAAAGGTTGGTCTCTCTGTTATCTTCCAGGTAGAGATGTGGACGCTGGTTGCTATCAGGTCAGAAATGGAACAGCCACAAACAAGGCCATACCTCCATATCCCTCAAACCACACCCATGGCTCTACCTGGGAACCCCCAATCCAACTCTTTCTTCCAACCCATTTCCCTCTCTTCCATGAAGAGTTCCTTGACTCAGGTTTCATGATACTATTACTCTTTTCTGAATGATTAGAATCTGAAACACTTGATTATGAAATATTTAGCACATACTTACATGTGCCACGCTCTAAACTCAGAGAGCTTACAGTCTACTGAAGATGGTGAAGCCACAAGCAAATTTGATGCAGTGAAGTAGTAATAATTTTTAAGATAGAATAATGGGATAGAATGAATAGGAGTTGGGGAAGGCTACTTCAGAGAGGGTGATGCCCAAAAAGATCTCTAAGGTGACATTTGCATTAAAAGGATCCAACCCTCTCCTCTGAAGGAAGAGTGGCCTGGGTAAAGGATATCATAAATGCAAAGACCCTGAGGCAGAAACTAGCCTTGTGAGCAGAGTGGCTAGAGAACAAAGAAGATGAGGGACAGTTGTGCAGGATACACTTGCAGAGGAAGGGCTGGCCTACCAACTGTGCCACATTCACAGTAAGGAGTTTGGATTTTGCTCTAAATGCAATTGAACTATTGGAGAGTTTTAAGCAAAGAAGTAATATCTGATTAATGTTTATTAAAGATCCCTTTGACTGCTGTGTTGAGACTAGATTAACTGAAGAGATGGGAGAGAGCGATAGCTATTCTACTAGAAATAGTAGAGATTTGGACCAAGATAGGAGAAAGATTGTCATGATTTTTTTTTACCAGCTTTTCCCTGCATGTAATAATCTCTTTTCTCTGTATATTGTCTATTTACTCCCTTAAAAAAAAGTCTATTTACTTCTAAACTTGGACTGAATCTTGTGTTTCTTTCAATTATTTACAAACCCAGATCAGAATAGAACTTGTGGTAGGTACTTAGATATTTGACCAATTAACTCTGCTTGGTTTTAATGCTAGGTATTTAAATTGGGCATCTGGCCCTGGCCAGTTTGGCTCAGCAGTTAGAGCATCGGCCCGCAGACCAGAGAGTCCCGGGTTCGATTCCCACTAAGAGCATGTACCTCGGTTGCAGTTTGTCCCAGGCCCTGGTTGGGGTCGTGTGGGTGGCAGCCAGTCGATGTGTCTCTCTCACATCGATGTTTCTTTCTCTCTCTCTCTCTCTCTCTCTCTCTCTCTCTCTCTCTCTCTCTCTCTCTCTCTCTTCTCTCTCTTCCTCCCTCTCCCTCCTGCTCTATTTGAAGATAAATGCAAAACAAAAACAAACAAAAAAACCTAAATTGGGCATCTGGTCAACCCCTTAAGCTATACATTAAATTTGGAAAGCACCTGTGAAATCCTTGGGCTTAAACTAAATTTTAATCTGCCACCTAAACTTTCCATGCCAACCTTCTTCTAGACTGATGCACATCAAAAATTCCCATGACATTAATACTATTGTGAAACCATGGCCTACCTACTTCCAAATGTATGGCTACCTGGGAAAATAAACCTCTGTCTCAGGTAATCCACTGTAATCTTATTTCTGTACCTTGTACCTACTCACAATCCTAATTTATATAATTGGTCACTTGAGCATTGTCCAGACATGCCTCTACTTGCCTCCACTTTGTGAAACAGTCAGTGACATGTGGTGGGTAGTTTCTGGGGCTCTGCCAGACACCATTTCATGGCTTTCACACATTTACAAGGCAGCAGGTGACACCTGAGAAGACTCCAAGCATTTCCAATGCTTTCTCTTCAACTATTTCCTCACTTGCTGTCAGATTTCACACCTCACCAACAGAGCATATTATTGAAGGTGGCTAAACTCCTTCGGGTGAATTGAGAATATCTTGACCTTTATCTGTGAAGCAGCACCCTTTCTGTAAACTTACACAGTGTTGCTAATGGAGGATGAGATGATCTACAAGCAATTTGGTGCCTACAGATTTCTTAGGTTTATTTGAACCTTCTCTGTCTTTGGTAGTTGGCTGGACCAAGGAGATGAGAACCAAAGGAAGCCACAGATGAACTTGTAATTTTGTGTTAAGCCAGAGGGTTCTTTTTAGGGTAAGAAACTGGTTGATTATTTAGTTTAAGATTTTCAGAAACAGAATTTTAAAGCCAGGAACGGTCCTACATATCATCTGATCATTTGGAAGAAGGAAAATGTGGAGCAGAAAGTTTGATTTATTCTTCCCTATGATCATGGAGCTATGTAATTTTAGCACCAAGGCAAGGTAATCTCATATGTATAAAGTATCTGTTATATACTAGGCACATAACATATAGTAGGTTTTAGCCACACAGTCTTATTTCGTACTCCCAACGATCTTAGGAAACGATGCTCATATCACCATATTACACATGAGGAAACTGAAGCCCAGAAAGCTGAAGTAACTTGCCCAGAGATATAAAATCTTTAGATGATGTGTTAGATTATATTAGCATTTGTTAATAGTCACTTCCATCTCCCATATTGGGGTATATTTTCCTACCCCAGGGATGCTGGGCTTGGCCATTTGACTTGCTTTGATCAATGAAACATGAATGAACATGGCATAAGTTATCCAAGAAAAAAATTTAAATGTGATTACTTGGTTCAATTTCATTTCTTGCTCCTGTGCCCTCTGTCATAAAGAGTCATGCCTCATTTGTTACTGTTCTGCTAACCTGAACCCTGGAATAAGAAATGGACTTAAACCCTACCATTGCCTAGAGAAGAGCTGCAACAACTGACCTGCAGCCACTGCCATGTAACACGAGAAAGAAATGTTTTCGTGAGCCATTTAGACTTGGGGCTGTATGTTAGACAGCATGACCTGAGAAAAGCCACTGAATACAGATTGACAGAGCCAGAACCCATACCCAGGCTTATCTACCTCCAAATTGCATACCCTTTTTTCCACCATACATTTCTGTCTATCCATTCCAGTCCGCTTTGGCCTCAGCCAGCAGATACTGATTTTTCATACCCATGCCTTTAAGCCCACCCCTTCCTAGCACTCAAGACCTTTTCTTTTACTGTTTTTTGTATATTAAAAAGCCTGCTCTCACAGATGCCCTTCTACCAGCTCTCATCAAATAATGAACCTTCCTAGATCACAAAGAAAAAGACAGTCTGTCATGAATGAACTCCTTCAACATCTCTCCTACATTTTCAGATTTATTTATACCATGGTCCCTTCTTCCTCTTTGCCTCTCAGTTCCATTGAAAAACTGTCCCATTTCCTGTCCAAGATAGATCTCTCAAGTGCTCTCTTAATCTTTCTTCAGAATCCCTATAGCAATTATCCCCTCTTTCTTGTTTGTTTCTTTCTTTCATTAATTTCCTTCTCTACTTTTTCCCTCCTGCCAACCTACAAACGTACAAGCCCCCTTCTTCTTCTGAAGCAAAATAAAACAAACAAGCAAACAAAAACATCTTTTCTGATCTTCTCTTTTTCTCAGGCTACTTTTCTGTATCTCACATTCCTTCGACACCAAGATCCTTTGGCACGGAATTGACTCCCTCACTAATCTCACTTCCTTGCCACCCTCACTTTTTCACCATCTTTTTTTTCCTTGTCATTCAACTGCCCACCAATTTCTAGATTCTGCCCACACTGCTGTGGTGAAACTACCCATGTATAGCACATCAATGGCTTCCTGATTGTCAAAGCCAATGATTTCCAGTCAGTCTTTGGTCAATTTATCGGGTTGGTGGATAAAATACAAAATTCCCAGTTGTATGCACTATTTGATATGTATATGATATGTATGAGAGAGAGAGATCTATCTCAACTATACGTTAACTTTATATATATTTATATTTATATACGAAAAAATTATTTATCTGAAATGCACATTTAACCTGATGCCCTGTATTTTTACTTACTTAATCGGACAACTCCAGCAATTTTCCCCTCTTCTAATTTGATCTCAATGGCAGTATCTTCTTCTTTGAAATCCTCTGTGGTCTCAGCATACAATTATATTTCTCTGCCTATCTCTGTTACTGCTCTTTTTCTATCTCCTTGAGGGCTCTTCAGTTTTAATTTGGGCCACAAATGTGGGTGTTTCCAGGGTTATGCTTTTAGCACTCTTCCCGTTCTGTGTGAACTTATCTACTCTTGTGGTTTTATCTCATTTGTGCTGACTTCCAATTATCTACTGCCAATTCCATCTTGCCTTTTGAGCACTAAATTGTCACATCTAACAATTAACTAGACATCACCACTTGGGTGTTCCCCCAAAATCTTAACCTCAACATGCCTTAAACCATACTTCCTGAAAACATAGTCCTCCTACTGTGTTCTCTCTTTTTTTTTTTAATTTTTTTTCTTTATTGATTTTAGAGAGAGAGGAAGGGAAAGGGAGAGAGAGATAGAAACATCGATGAGAGAGAACATCGATTGGCCGCCTCCTGCATGCCCCCCACTGGGGATTTGGCCCACAACCTGGGCATGTGCCCTGACTAGAATCAAATCAGCGACCTCTTGGTGCATGGGTCAATGCTCAGCACTGAGCCACACAAGCTGGGCTCTCTATCTCAATTAAAAGCATCATCAAGCCCAGAAATCTCAAGATTTCATTGATTCCCACCCTGTCCTTTAGACATCTCATGAACTTGATGCCTGCCTTTGTTCTGTTCCCTCCTGCTTACATCGTGGTCACTGTCCTAGTTCAGATCCTCATCACTGCTTATCTGGATGTGTTTAGTGGTTTCTCCCTGCCCATTACCCTGCCTTCTGGTCTTGCAACCCCTCCTGGCCATATTGTGCACTGCAGCCAAAATAATCTACTAGGTTGCAATTTATCTTCTCTCCTACTTAATAATATGATTGGCTCCTGTTGTTCATGGGATAAATCCAAATTCTTTAATATGATATTCAAGACTCTTTAAAATATGATCACACTCTATTCTTTCAACTCTACCTCCTGACACATCTGTTCATAAACCCTACATTATAGCCACAATGGATGAATTGTTATTTCTTCATCACAAACTGGGTATACTTCATTTGTGGTACTCATGTATTTGCTTTGCAAATATTGTAAAAAAAAAAAAAAATGTTACTATCCCCTCTACCCCAACAGCCTTACCCTTCCTCCCCTACATGTAGACTTTGTTTCCCTGGAAAAGTTTTACATACCCTGCAAAGACCAGTGAAATGTCATCTTTTCTATAAAATCTCCCTTATTTCTTCCAAAAGGAGTTTCCCTGGATAACATAGCACGTGGTAGTTTCTACTTCAGATTTGTCAGTGAGTGAGTGAGTTTTCTAAGACAAGTTCACATGAATGAGTGCATCTTATCTGACTCATAAACATCAAAGAGAATTTGATTCTACTACAGACTTGATCTTAGCACTCAGGATTAGGTGGTAATAAAGAATATGCAGCTTAATGTCAGCTATGATGGTGGTTTAGTACTGTCCTCTGTCACCCCAACTTGCTGAGTTGAATTGATGGCTCTGACTAACTGAGCAAATGTCCTTTTTGTCCCATCTAGCTCCAAATGTGCCCTTTAAAACTTTCAACTTGGCCAAAAAGGGCAACCACCCAACACATAAAATAGGATTTGCAGGATGACAGACAGGCTCCACTCTTGGACCAACACCTTAATCAACTGATAATGTCCTACTAAAGTGCTATATTAAGACAAATTCTAAAGCCACATCCAGATTTATAGAAGAGTGTGGCATGATTAATTAGTTTTGGCTTCCATGGACCTGGAAAAATGTTTTCATGTCATAATTTTGCCATCTTTTGAAGAATATTTGAATAGCTACAATCCTATTCTATAGCCACCAAAAAAAGCTTCCATGGTTATGTTTTTAATGTGAAATCCATTTGTTTGCCTGAAGTCCTAGTGATATTTACATTTCCTTTTAGTGAAATTTTTGTTTATTCAAGTTTATAGCTCTTAGGAATATTTAATTCTAATATTTAATTTAAAGAAAACCAACAAATCTGAGCATACAGTGTTAGTCAAAGAAGCATGAAATGTAGTCTCTGCCTTCAAGAAATCACTATCTGGATAAGAGAAACAAGCCATAAATTCATTAGAAGTTTTTTTTAATTATGAGAGTTAAAATAATAATAATAATAAAAATGCTAGCTATATCACAATCACTGCATGGTTAATTGCCAAATGCGCATTTTGAATTAGTGATGGAGAGAGCATGAAGATATCTGTTACAGACTTGATCATTCCTGTCATCTGAAGAAAATGATTGGTGAGATTGGGTTCTTGCTAGCAATGCACAACACATTTCTGTGAGATGTAACCACAGTATCTCTGAGGAACAGTAAGATAATAAAGAGATTTTAGTTTAAATAGATTACTGTTTGCTGGTAGTAATAACTGACTTACATTTTTTTTTCTCTAAAGAGTTCCTTACTGGTTAGTCTTCCTGGTGGATATTGAAATGTTTTGACCACACAACATCAGTATTCTTCCCTTACTCTTCATATGGTGATGCACATGGGGCTTCTCACTTCTTACCCAGGGATAAAACCTCTGTCCCAACACCTAGGTCTAAGCCAGCTCCATATCTTGGCCACATTGATTGAGTTCAGGGTGGACATGCGACCCACACCAAACTAACCAGGTCAATTAAAGTTAATTGAGGGACTTCACTTGCAAGGCCAAAAAGAAAGAGACACCCCCACTTCCCCACCAGGCTTGAACTTGAGAGGCTGAACTTCCCTCAGCTCCCTTGCCATCACTCAAAGCCTAAGAATGAGGGCACCACACAGAGGAGAGGATTGCTGGGTCCAGAGACAGAATCCTCATACGTATCTCTTTGTGCTGAATCCATCTGTGCCTGAAGCAAGATTCAACTTTGAACTTTTCAATTATGTAAACCAATAACGTCCCTTTTCTTGCTTAATCCATTGCAAGTTACATATAAGAGTCCTTAGTTCAATATAATATCTTGGCAATATAACATCTGTAGCCTTACTTCAATATAGCATCTTGAATATAACATCTAACACACTTCACATAGAACATCTCACACTAACCCCTTTTACTTCTTCTCCCTAAGCTGGCCTGGTCACTAACTTAGTTCCCACCACAATTTTCTGAAGTAGATTTGGCCCACTATTATTTATCCCAGTTGATAGAAGCTACTGACTGACACTCCCACTGGGAGTCCCCAAATTAAAACAAAAGTCCCTGGACTAGAGCCCAGGTCTTCTGATTCTTAGCCCAGGTTCTTCTGCTAAAATTTCCCCCCACATTTCATTTCTGCATCTGCCAGTTCTCAAAAGTGTGATCCTAGTTTGATTTTGATAGAATAGGAACATCTTTCTTGCTGAAAAACTTTATAGAGGTTGCTGCAGGACCAAAGAAATTTTGTTGTTAGGGCTTCTCCACCTGGAAAATTGTCCCTGTTAAGGGATATTATAAACCTCTCTGATAGGGCTTAATCTGTAATGGTAATTTATGATGATAATGATGGTGATGATTATAATGGTGATGGTGATGGTGATGTGATGGTGATGGTGATGGTGATGTGATGGTGATGGTGATGATGATGGTGTTGATGATGATGATACAGCATCAGAATGAGGAACAACTCCAAATGGTATCAGGCTCCAAGAAACCAAGATCTACAGAGAGACTGACCACCTTTGCAACTATCAGTGACCACCACTGGCAATTCTTTGCCTTAGCAGCTTTCACCCTTGACAGTCATACTTTGTGCTAAATTAAGATGTTCTCGGGCTGGGCGATGGAGTGTAGCAGCACTGGAAATCAGACCCCCAGGTGCTGGGAGCCAATGGAGCCTGGCACATAGGCTGAGCCACTTGGCAGTACAATGTCCCCCTCAGGGAGCAAACTGGAAGCAAAATAAATGAATTTGACAGTGTTTGCTATTGCCAAGCATAAAACTATTTCCTGTAAGCAATCACTTGCAAGACAGTAAGAGAATTCTGTCCTCTAGGGAAGGAGTCCCCAGTGAGAAGGATAGAACCTGGTGGATTTCAGGGTCTTCCCAAGTAGACACCAGAGTGTAGCATCCTTCAACTTTACCTTGCTGATATCAAGAGCTGATTCACCTCTAAGCCATAGTAACCACCACCCACCCCATACCTGTCCTTCCTCTGAGCTTTGATGGGTTTCCCACAGGAAGATTAATTCAACTCCCCCTTCTGGACCTCTTCAGAATCTTAATTCAGGACCTCTCCATCAAGTACTTTTTGAGTACTTTTTGAATCAAGTACTCAAAAGTACCCTCCACACCTCTACCCCTCCCAAAGCTTCATGGAATAGTATTTACTATTTTTAAAAAGACTGATATCCTATCATTTATAAAAATGGTTTCATTATGTTTAAATCAATTTACTACAACCAACTTCAAATTGACTATGAATGCTCACTCATTAATTTCTCAAGCACAAATTTATTTATCATCTACTGTGTGCAAAGCACCAACAAGTCAAAAATTGAGAGTTCAAACTATGTCAGGTTCACCATCATAGCGCAGTACCTAATTCATGAGTTGGCACACAGCAGCATTCAATTAGCATTTGCTGAATAAATTAATAAGAGAATAAAAGAAATTTAACATAAAAGCCTGTGCCTCAAGGAGCTTGCAGAAAGTGCCCTGCTATGTAAAACTGAAGAAAAGGATTGCTAAGATCCCTCCCAGTCTAAAATTCTGTGAATCCATGGCTGTTGGTCGTGGTTAGAAGATATATAAATCAAAAGGCTAAATGACAGAGCAGGAGATATCACAAAACACTCAATAATAAGGCCAGATAAGAGACAAAGATTGACAGTGCTAGAACTGATCAGAGGAAGGAGAGACCCCGGTGGCCTGGTGAAGGGAGTACAGGAAGGATTTGAGAAGGAAATGGATTGCACAAGACCTTGAGGAAAAGACGTGCTTGGTATGGGCATGGAGTTGGCAAATGTGGGATTTATTCAAATGGAACAGAACTCAGTGTCTATGGATCCAAATAGGACAGAGCTTTATGACTGGGAAGAAAAAGTAGCTAACAGTATGCAGCTCTTCTCCATATGTGAAGCACTGTTCTACTTACCCGATCAATTATCTTTGCAAACATTCAACATTCTTTATTGAGCATATCCCCTTACATGCTAGGGACATTGCAATGAACAAAATGGATAAACTCCATGCCCTTATGGACCCCATTCTAGTGAGGAGAGCAGATAATACACACAATAAGTATTTAGTGGGCTGCGTGGTGCTAGGTGCTATGGAGTAAAATTAAGCAGGAAGCAAGGATGAATATTTTAAATAGAATGAAGGGGATGATCTTAAATAAAGTGATCAGGAAAGCCTTGCTGATATTTGAGTAAGGATTTGAAAGAAATGAGGGAGTGAAGAGCATTTGCAGGTGAAGAGCATTGCCAGCAGAGAGAACAGCAAGTGCAAAGGCCCTGAGGTAGAATGTGCCTGGCGTGTATGAGAAACAGCATAGAGGCCAGTTGGCTGGAGCTAAGGGAGGGAGGCACACACTGATCAGGGAGAAGTTCCAATAAGAGACATGGGCCAGATTAAAAGGGACTCTGAGACTGTTGAGGTAACCTTTGAACCTCAGGTTGACTCATGAGGCACCTGTCATTCATTCTCCTTTACAAAGGAGAGGATTAAGCTCAGAGAAGTGAAGTGACTTGCCCAGAATTCTATAGAGAACAAGTAACAGAGTCAGGGTTCAAACCCGGGCCTACCTGGCCCCTCTACTTCACTTGACCACAACCTCCCCTCTTTCAGCACAGTCCATTCATGCACATGCATGTGCACATTCACACACACACACACACACACACACACACACACTCACACACACCCACACACACCCCACTGCTTTCAGTCTTCGAACATACCAAGCTCTTCCTGGCTCAGTGACTTCACACATGCTGTTCCCTCTGACTGGAATGGTTTTCCTCCTACTCTCCAGCTGATGGGTATATCTTTTGGGCCTTGGTTCAAATATAACAACCTCAGAGAGGCCTTTTCTTATTCTCCAATATAACCTGGCTTTACCCCACCTCCAGTACCTTCTCTCTCAAAGCCCCAGTCCTACCTTTGAAATTGCACCTTTTTTCCTGTCCATTTAGCTTTTTCCTCCTCCCAGATTGTGTCTCTATCCAACACCTAGCCCAGTGCCTGGCACATAAAAGGCACTCATCGAACATTTATTAAATGAATGAGAAGACCAAAAGGGTAAAGAAGATGAAGTAGGAAGAAACCAGTGAGGTGTACAGGCAACTCTGGACAAGAGAAACCAATGGCTGCAGTGAGAGAGATTTGGGGCTGTCTGTGGCCCTGGCTGCTTCCTCCTCGATTTTGGAACAAGACACAGCAGCTCTACAATCTAATGCATTCATCATGTGACTTGCCTCCCTCCCCTAGCCTCTGGAATGAATGTTATTTGGAGTAATTGGCCAAGCACTTAGAAAATGCTAAGGTTTATTTTTAAATGTGATTAGGACCTGTCTCTTGCTTTCCAGAAAATCACGTGCGCTCCTCAGAAATACAAAATGCTCATGATCGTTAAGCACTCTTAAAACCAACTTTTTAATCTTGTCTTTACAATGAACTTGCTAAACTGGTTTAAGGTAAAGCATAACCATCCCCATGTGGCTGATAGAAAAAATGAGAACCAGGGGCAATTAGATGCACTATCTGAGACCAAATAGCTGGTTGGTGGCAGAGACAGGGGCTAGTCTCTTTAAATGAGACAGCAGCTATGTCCACCCTACCAACCTGCCTCCCACTATAAATTACAACCCCCCCCCATGTAAATAATGCAGATGGTCCCCGAAACGGAGGAATAATCTAGAAAAAGGGAGCCACTGACTTCTTGATTCAGTGTTTTCTGTGGCAGCGGGGCAACCGGTCCTGCTAACTAGGCCACAGGAAGCCTGTTTCTCTTTGAGAGCCCATTAGCAAGCTGGCAAAATCTCATCCCATTACCATGTAAATAAATAAGGTTAAATTTTCCCACCTCATCCTCCCAGAGCTGAACCAAAGCTCTCCCCCTCTGCACATTTTTGATAACCTGCTCATTCTGGAATACCTTTCAATTAAAGATAGCGTGCGCTGGAAGTCAATAATTCATCTTGGAGGGGAAAAAAGAATGAGATAATTAACATATTTCTGGCTGGCTTTGGCTGGGAAATAGCTTAGTAAGCACAAGGACATTTTTTGGGCTATTTCCATCACGAGGGCAGAATAAATAAAACAGATCCTTTCCCTCTCTGAACCTGAAAGACTCAGATCAGACTGGTTGGCCCCAGGGCTCAGCTGAGATGGGTTCAGATTCTCCACTTGTGGTGAAGGAAGCTGACCAGCAAGGGCAGCCCTGGGACCGGGGTGGGTGGGTGAAGAGTGTTTCCAAACTGCTCCTTCTTAACCTTCTAGTCTACATCCCAAACTTCAAGTTTTCAGTGACCTCCCTTTTTTTCTTCTCTGAGCTCCTTTATCAAGTCATGTAACCTCACTGAGCCTTCCTTAGTTTGCCCTTTTATAAAATGGGAAGTATTGTACATAGCAGGCAGGGCTGCTGAATATTGAAACTTTACCTTTATCATCACCACCACCACCACCACTGGCCTCTATGAATCAGTTACCATGTGTCAGGATTTATGATGTGCTGAATGTACTTCATTTGCACTGTTGCATTTGATGCGCGCTGGGATAAATGGCCACTCCTTGAACCTCAAACAAAGCGAGCTGGAAATGGAGTTTTTTAAATTCTGTGTCACACAGTGGGAAATAAACTAATGAAACACATAACCCCAAGGGGGATGGTGCAGCCAGTTGGAGAGGGTTTGGGTATATTTATGCATGACAGAGCCATAAATGGGTGCTGGGATATACCTAACCTTTATGGTTGACGTCAGGGGGGAAATGGTTTTTCTGTCTCTTAACCAAGATCAAGAGTGGGTACAGCATGACTGTGCCCTCTGGGTGCTCATCCCATGGGACCTCTGTTGGCAGTGGAGGATCAGCCTGTGTGGACCATGGGTCTGTCCCAGTATGGCAATTCCTATATTTTATGGTGTTATGATTCTGAAGATGAAAAATGTGTTCAGTTATGACTCCGGTTTCCATGCTGATCCGCTGACAGCTAGCCAGCCTCTTTGTTCCCTCTAAATTCTTTTTTCTTGATCTAAGTACGTAGTAAAATTTTGGTGGCAATTTACTATAGCAAGTCAGTAAAGAATTGTCCTAAAATGTCCGAGTGCTTTAACTAGCACATGAAAAGTTGTCCCCACACTCATCCCTTCTTACACACTTGTCTTTGATTCCTTCCCTTCATGCTTGATGGAAGGCTCATCCTCTTCCAATCTAATCCCACCCCCAATACATACCTCATCTAAGACTTAAACCAATCCCTAAATGATGGACCTTCAGCCAGCCCCCAGCCCCCTAGCTGGCTCCTTTTCCAGATGCAACTAAATGTGTTTCTCTCTCTCTCTCTCTCTCTCTCTCTCTCTCTCTCTCTCTCTCTCTCTCTCTCTCTCTTTCATCTTAAAAAAAAAAATCCTCCCTTGATCCCCCATCCTTTTCCAGCTACTGTCTTATCTCTTTCTATGTCAAAGCCGATGACCTAAGAAAGTCATCCCCTCATGTGTCTCCGGTTCTACACCCCAAACTTGTTTCTCCCTACAGTCATGCTGGTCGGACTCCTGCTCAGCCTCGGAAACTGCTCCCAGCTGGACTATACTCCTAATGATCAAATCTAGCAGGCTCTCTGAGTCACCTCAGGATCACTGTGTGGTGGTTGACAAGGACGGTTCTTCTTGAAACTCTGCCTTTAGATTTCCACCACTAGATTTCCTCCTATTTCTCCAAGTGCTTCTCATTTTCTTTTAAAGGTTTTCCCTGAATTGAGCCCTTTCTAGGCTGTCCTTACCTCTCACTCTACACTGTCTTCCCAGGCACTCTGATGCCATTGTCCAGTCCATTTGCCAGTGACTCTCCATCCTGACCACACCTGCAGCCCGTATATGTTCTCCTCAGTGCCTGCACATCCCCACTGGTATAGCCCACAAGCCTCTTGTATTTGTGTCCTGTTGCTGCTGGAACTACTTTCCACACACATAATCATTTAAAACAACGTAAGTGTATTCTCTTCTTGTTCTGGAGGTCAGAGCTGGAAGCAGTCTCAGTGGGCTCAAATCAAGGTGTCAGCAGGTTGTGTCCCTCCTAAAGGCTTCAGGGAGAATCCATATTCTTGCCCTTTTTAGCTTCTAGAGTTGCCTTCATTCCTTGGCTCATGGCCCTGCACCACTTCTGCTTCTGTGTTCACATCTCCTCTGACTCTGACCCTCTTGTTACCGTCTTATAAGGACCCCTTATATAAGAAGTCAACCCAGATAATCCAGGGTAATTTCCCTGCCTGAAAATCCTTAACTTACTCACAACCCCAAAGAGCAAGAGAGCAAGTGTTCAGTCTAGATGAAAGGAACAGTTTGCACAACAACAGGCAATGGAATGCACAAAGACATGGAGTTGGGAACGAGTCTGCCAAATACATGTGTTTAACTGGAATAGAGCTTCATGAGAATCAACTGTTACCACACCTGGGATTTACTCCCAGCTGAGCTGCTTATTAGTAGTTTATCCTGGAGGAATTAAATCATCTTTCCAAGCCTCAGTTTTCTCATCTTTGAAATGAGGACAGTAGTGCTAACCTTCTGAGGCTGTTGTGCAGATGGACCTTCTCATGCTTCTAGCTTGGCAGGGAAACAAAGAGAATGGGAGAGAAAGGATGTCAGCAGTAATGGTAACAGTCATCTACCACAGGAGCTTCCCTGATTCTGACCACCCCAAGACAGGAGGCGACCCCAGTAATGCCTGACATGGAATTTCCTGTCAGCTCTGGGGGATTCAGGCTTAGAATTAGGTTGATCTATAGAAAGCCAAGGCAGTGAAATATCTTGTATTCTTGAGTCTCTATGCTACTGAAGTTCATGCCTGCTAGACTAGATCCAATTATGTGAAGTCCTAAAGCTTGGCACAGGGAGAGGACAAATTCCCCATGTCCTAGAGGTCCCGCCACGTGGTCCTGCTTCAACCCTGAGTTCTAGTTATCTTTCAACATAAACTTGTGAGGTAGCCTTGGGAAGCCCCACCCATGGGCCTCAGTTTCCCCACTGGTAAAATGAAGGGTGCTCAGCAAGATGAGCCCTATGAACTCTTCTGGTAAAAGAGCCAGGAGCTGGTCCTGTGGACTGGCACACTTGATGTCTCTTTAACCCCACTCTAGTGTGCAGAAGCTAGAAAGCTACACCAATGTTTCCCTGACTCCCTTCCAGCCAGGATTCAGATGTGATTTCAGTTCTGCCAATTAGATGTACGTGCACAAGACTTGGATTTGGAACTGGATCCAGGAGAGAGGGCAGAGTGAAGGACGTGCATTTTGCCAGTGGATGGAGGCAGAGGTAATGGTTCTAGAGTCAGTGGCCACGGTGGCAGTTTCCTCATTTTGCAGTTCTAGAGGCCCAGTTCTGTGCTGTCCTTGGCAGAGGTATCTTCCTGGAAGCTTGCCTGAAAGTCTTATCTGCCCAGCCAACTCAACAACTGTGTGCACTAACTAGTAATAATCTTCTAACAATAATAAAAATAATAGTAAACACAGTTGATCTATGTATTAATAAGCCCCTTTCTAATTAAGCTAACTAGAGTGGATTCTATTGTCTGCAACTAGTACCTCTCACAAATGTGGAGGAGGAGGAAGGGAAGAAGCAGAAAGAGACAGGGCAGAGTAAAATAAGCAATCAAGAAATCTTTAGAGATTTCTTAGAAGTGTGGTAAAGCCATGGGAAGATGGCATACAACATTGTTAAAAATGTGTATAATATCCATTTTTTGCAAAGAAGAACATATATACATACATACATATGGATTATAAACATTTAAAAAAACATAAACCAAACATTAGTAACTATTACCTCAAGATAATAGAATCACAGAGGTTTTTTAAATTACTTTTAGTTCTATAATAAGCATGGATGATAATAATAGATATGTCTCATTTCCTCTTGACTCCACTCTTGTTCTCTAATCTCATCCAGTAACAAGTTTATCGGACACATTAGTCCTTGTAAATGGATGCTAGGCTGAATAAACACATTATCTCTGAAAAGTGTCACTACTTTCACACAAAAAAAGGAAAACTGAGGCTGGGAGAGATGTATAGCTGATCCAACTTAATTTTAATGTGTTACCTCTCCCAGGTAATAAATGCCATATAGTGACTAAAAGCACCTGTTTCGGAGGCAGAGTCTGGTTTCCAATCCTGTTTGGTCCTTTAACAGTTGTGTAGCCACAGGAGTTTCTTAACTTCTGTGAACCTCTGTTTCTTTCATCTGAAAACTGGGTGTAAAACAGTACCTACCTCTGGACTGGTGAGAGGATCCAATCAGATCCTACATGTGAAAAGCTTACAAACCATGCTTGGCAAACCGTGCTCAATAAATATTAGCTAATACCATTATGATCTTACTGTAATAGGATTCCACGATGCATATCTCTTTAATTCAGAGAGAAATAAGGGCAAGAGCTGTTCTCCTGGGGCACATTAAACCACGTTGATTCTGAGTTGTGCAACTGTGGAGATGCTGCCTTGATCATCTTTGTATTCTCAGCATCCAGTATAGTGGATGCCAATCTGAATGAATGAGTAGGTAGATGGATAGGTGGATGGAAGGATGGATAGAGACAAATAGATAGGTGGGAGGTAAATAAATGAATGCATTTTTTATGTGTGGATGTGGGGAGGGAGGACCTTAAGTGGCTTAGTATGGTCAGATGCCTGGATGAGAAATCAGGCGGTTGAGTAGAGGAGCAGAAGGAAGAGGAAGGGTGGAATGGATGGGTGGAAAGGATGGATGGATAGGTGAATGAATGGGAGGAAGGGAGAGTCATCAGTGATTTAGCGTGTGGGGAACACCTGGATATATGGGAAGGTTGGTGGCTGGGCCAGTGACTGGAGGGATGGATGGACAGTCTCACAGATGGCCACTTCCTGGTTTCCTTCCCTCCATCACCACAGCACACCCTTCCTCAGTTCTAAGGTCCCAAATCACCCAGACAGACCCTGCCAGGGTCCCCCTGAGGGGTGGGCATCCTCGGCGAGTTCCCTGGCGACCCAGCAGCTGGAAGGACCCACGCGGGCAGGCGGTGGCGCTGTGTGATGGGCGGGACAGTGAGTGGCCCAGGGGCCCGGGTTGGGGTCGCCTCCCTCGCCTGCGCCCGCCGGCCGGTCTGCATTGACGTTGGCTCCCTGGAGCCGTGGTGAGTTATGATGCACAGCCAGTGCGGCTGCTAAAAAAAGGCCGGTGACTCACGGCTGGCCGCGGAAACTTCCACAAGCGCGGGCGGCTCAGGGACCGAGGCTGCGGCAGCGGGGGCGGCGGCGCCGGGGTGCGGGGCAGCGGCCAGGTGTCTCGAAAGCAAAACAGCGAGGACCGTGGCGGCGGGTAGGAAGGGAGCCCAGGAGTCCCAGGCCTGGTTTCCACCGTTCAGAGTTCAGACCTGGCCTTTGTCGGGATAAAGACCCCCCGTGGAGGGTGGCGAAGTAGCAGGTGGCTCACACCGGTGCTCTCCTACGCATCCCAGGCGCTGTCTGGAGCTTAGTTCGCTTAACCCTCAAAACGGCGCGAAGGGGAGGTAACATGACCATTCTTGCAGATCGGGATACTAAGGCCAGGGAGGGAAAGGACCTTGCCAGGGGCGACACAGCTGGTACAACCAAGTCTCTCAATATACTCAATAAAACTGTAATTTGCAGACACTGTGGAACCCCTGCCGTGTGCCCACGCCTGTGCTGGTGACACAGAGATGAATGAGAGTGGTCCCCGCTGACACGGAGTTTAGTGTCCATCTCCAGAAGTGTTTACCTGGGGAAGCTGAGTTCTACCCCTTTCCACTCCACAGACATTTCTGGCCCTTACTCTGTGCAGAGCACAGCGGCAGAGAAGATAGACAGCCCTTATGAGGGTCATTGCAGCAGCCCCATTCATCTGTTCATCCACCAAGTGATTGTTAAGCACCTACTGTGCGCCAGGTGAGCAGGGAGACCCTGACTAGCCCCTGCCCCCATGGAGCACACCCTGCAGGGCAGATGGGTAAACAAGGTGTGAGAAGTGCTGTGTTAAGCTCCTAGAGAGACACTACACGGAGAGGAAGCTCCCAACCCACCCAGGTAATCGAGGAAGGTGTCTGGATGGAAGCAGCCTTGATGCCAAGGCCTGGAGGATAATTAGAAATTAGGCCCATGGAGAGAAGGTGGGCAGAGAGTTTCAGCCAGAGAACAGCATGTGCCTGAGTCCAGAGTGTGAGAGATCACAGTGGGTGAGAGGAACTGAAAAACATTCTGTGCACTGTAATAATGAGGGCAAAGGAGGAAGAGTAGTGAGAAACAGGAATTAGGAGCCAGGTTGGGAAGGGAAACTTGCTAAGGACTTGGGACTTAGCCAGAGGGCAAACAAGCTAACAACTCAACACACAGCCAGCTGCATTCACAAGGAGGAGAGTGACATCAGTTGTATTGGCACCAGAGATGGCAGAACTGATGCCAATGCTGATGGAAAAGGGACTCCAGGGAAGGCTTCCTGGTGGAGGAGGTGTTTAGACTGGGCCATTTTTCGTTGAAAGGGGAAAGGGAGAGAGAAAGAGGAACCATCTGGGATGAATGCCATAGAACCTCATTCAGGCTCTTTATAGACCTTCGTGAAAAGGCCAAGGAGGTGTTCACATGACCAGGGCTAATACAACATCATTCTTCTAGGGCCTGGGGTGTGGAAGAAGTAGCCCAGAATGAGCACCATGGGAATAGAAGACACAGCCCTGGTCCTTAAGAGGCTACCATTCATTGGTGCCAGCAACTGGAAAACAGCATCGCTTAATTCTTCAGCAATATGTGTGGGACATTTACTATGTGGCAAGTGCTGTGATAGGCACTAGTAATCCAGTGGAGAACAAAAACAGACGTGGAGCTCACCCTCGTGGAGACTAATTCTAGAAGGGAAAATATTAACTAAAAACAAAACAAAACACATAAATAAAGAAATAAGACCCAGGCACAGGTCTGTGGTGATGTAAGAAGGCAGGAGAGGATTGCTCTATTCTGGAGAGCCAGGCAAAAATCTTTAATGATGTGACAGTTGAGCCTGGATCCAAAGGATGAGAAGTAGGTAACTAGGCAGAGATGGGAGTGAAGAGTGTTCCAGGCAGAGGGACCAGTGTGTACAAGCTCAGAGGGAAGAAGGTCAGCGTAACTGGGATGGAGAATAGGGGAAGCTTGGTACAAAATGAGGCTGGTCAGCAGAGTTTTATAAAACACCATAACATGCCCTGGCTGGTTTGAGCATCAGCCTGTGGACTGAAGGATCTAGGTTTGATTCCCAGTCAAGGGCACGTGCTTGTGTTGCAGGTTTGATCCCCAGCCCTGGTCGGGGTCATGCGGGAGGCAACCAATCCATGTGTCTTTCTTGCATCGATGTTTCTTTCTCTCTTTCTCTCTCCCTCCCTCCCTCCCTCCCTTCCACTCTATCTAAAAATCAATGGAAAAATATCCTCAGGCGAGGAGTAACAACAACAACAAAAAAGTCCACCAGAACGATTGGGGGTTGTATTCTAGGAACAATGGAAATCGAAATATGTACAAACTGGGCAAATTATAGGCAACCCACTCTAAGTGCGTTGGGTGTGCAGAGAATCAGAGAGGAAACAGGGGCTCACCATTTTCTGACCTCACTATTTATTTTTCTCACTTCATTTAACTTTGACAATAACTCTGCAAGGTTCTAATCTCCATCGTGATAAGGAAAAACCAGAGAAGTTAAATGATTTGCCATGTCCACTGCTTGTTAAATAGAAGAAACCAAGATCCCAAGGACAGTCTCTATAATCCCATGATCTTTCTAATGGATGATCAACTTCCCAAAAGAAAGCACAGAGTAAGACTTGAATAGCCAGAAAGAGGTGAAGAGCTTTTCCCACAGGGCAAGAAGTCATCAGCAATATAGAGACGAGACTAAGAGTGGCCTAGAGGAGAAGCAGTGCAGGAGCTGCTTACATAGACTATGACACAGAAAAAGGAAATATACAAAGAGGTTACTCTCAGAGGCTTATCTCTGAGGGTTATGAGTAATTTTATCTTTTAATTTTTGCTTGACTGTGCTTTCTTAATTTTCCATAATGAATAGATGTTTCTTGTGTAAAAAGGGGAGACAGTAGCAGTTATATTTTAAGGGACTCGTGTAAGTTTTTTCAGTTCCTACAGGCAGTATCTACATCTTATTCATTTTGTTTTCATTGTCCTATGGAGCCCAGGACAATGCCTGGCACATAGTAGGTGCTCAATAAAAATAAGTTAAAGGCTGAAGTAGTTGGAAACAGGGTTAAGGATGGGAGAAGGCTAAATCTGGCATTCTTTTTTTCTGAAACAAAGTTCAAGTCCACATATCAAAAATCAATTTGTCTTCAGACAAACCCTTGGAACTGTAAATTCACCTGCAGACGCCTTCATAGTATGTAGTGACTATACCCTCGCCATATGCCACAGTCAGTCAACAAATTCCTTGCAAGTTTTAACCAAGGTCCTTCAATGTGGCCAGCCCTGCACAGGCTCAATGTGTGTGTGTGTGTGGGGGGGGGGGGGGGGGGGACAAGAGCAGTATAAACCAGGGCCCCTTGCCAGAGCAAATATTTTGGTGCTGAATGATTTGGCTGCATCCAAGCAGATGAGACCTGAGAACACTCGCTAGAAAGGCTGTCTCTCTCCTAACCAAATGACACAGTGTACTATGATGTTACAATATTAGGTTGTTAATCATGGAAACACTGGCATCTGTTTCAGTGGAAGCTCCCTCCCAGATGGTGCGTCCCACTGTTTCTGTCGTCTGGAACAGTGTGAGGTTTCTTAAACGGCTTTAAGCTTCCAACTCATCCTCCACACAATGGCAGCCTGTTAATTAAGTGGTCCCTTTGTAATTGCATTTGATAAATATGAGATAAGAAGGGTTTATTGAAATGTGAAGAAAAAGACAAGGCAAAGCAACAAGGAGGAGCTCTTGGGGGCAGAAAGGCCACTGTGTGGGCATCATCCAGTGGGCTCCAAGGGAATGGGGACAGCTTTGGATGTGCAGAAAGGATGAGTCTGGGATTCACACAGACAAAGCTGCCGCCTCTACCTAGTGGACGCCCAGCCAGAGGCAAATGTTGGGCAGGGCATTTCGTGGCCACCATCCCTTTCTACAGGGGCAGGCAGGGGACTGGAAGCTTTCCAGTTCTTTCTCAGAGCTGAGTGACTCCAGCCACTCACCGCTCGCCGATGTGCAGTTGTCGGTCACACTGCCAGGCGCTGTTTTGACGCCAGTCGTCAAGATTCGGGAAGTGCAGCTCCAAAAAAGGTATCTGCTTTGGAAGCAGTGTTCTGTGTTCTTGGAGCGGCAGATGACTAGTGACAACATACAATTAAATATAAACTCTGAGGCCAGAGAACTTGCCTTAGAGGGTTGGTGAAGTTTCAGGTCTGACTCCTTAAACTTGGCCTTTTCCAATGAGGAGGCAACTTTCTCCAAAAACAGCACTCCAGGGAATCAGACCAAAAGATAAGTGGAGACTTCAGATGAACAAAGATCTCTGTCAGCCTCCCTCCCGCCTTGTGGCAGCCCCAGGCTGGAGAAAAGACCTGTGATACCTGATGACTTTGTCTTTCCTGCTGGTTTGATCATAGTTCAACCATTCAGGAAACAAATATCTTCTAGGCATCTGCTAGGAGGAAGGCACGTATCTGGGGATGTAGTGACCAGGCTGATGTGCTCCTGCCCTTAGGAACGTACAGTCCAGCAGGCTCATGATTCTGTGAGCTGCTTGGGGACAGAAGCTTTGGCTTTTATTTTTATACTCCCAACACCTAACACAGTACCTGCTGCATAGTAGGTGCTCAATAAATATTTGCTAAATGACTGCATAAATGAATACTATTTTGTACCCCCACTTGTAGTTAATATTGTTCTATATCTTTTTTAGCTTCCTCTTCCTACTGTCGTTAGTGCTTACTTTTCTGGCTTTGGTGGCTATAGAGAACAGCTGTGTCTCAACTTCTGCACTCTAATGCTTCCTATACTTAGAAACAGTTAATAATTCACCTTTTGGCCTTCACTCCTCCAGCTCCCTCTAGTCTTCCCCAGGCGTGAGCATCTGCTCTTGGTCACCTGGAATAAGAAAACAATTTGTTTTGGCATCTACAATTTGTTTGGTCCTTTACAGCTTGCACGTGTTTTCACTTGTTAAAGTATGGTTTCCCCATACCAAGTCCCAACATCATTCAGGCTGCACCCACCCAAACACCACCCCAACCCCAACCCCCTAACATTCAAGTCCAACATCAGCAGATTTAAACTTTCATTCCACCAACAAAGTAAGATTTAGAGAGTACCTCCCTAAAGACAGGCATCACACAGACCTGCACATTTTTTTCACACTATAGTATAAATTATACCAGACCCTATGCTGGAAACCACAGGAAAGTCCAGAATACTTACCCCAGGTCAGAACTGCTCAGCAACAAATCTTTGTGGCATAGAAATTTAGCAGTTACTGACATTTTTTAAATTATCATCACTATTACTATTACTGTGACTACTATTACCATTAGTGTGTTTCTACTATCTAACCACTATTCCAACAAATGTCTGCTTCCTGGATGAAATGTAAGCTTGACTGTTGATTATTTTTTCAGAGCTATGCACAAACTAGGCTGATCTTTTTGTTTTTATTCATTTTAAGTGCCAACAGATGTTGTCTTAAAATATTCACAAGCTGTATCAAAGGGAAAAGTTTTGATGGCTAGTAATTTGAAATAGAACTGGGATTAAGAGGGGAGGATTTCTTTTGGGTAACAAGATAACGTTGTCTTCTAATGAAGACACTTACTTCCTTGGCTGTCTTAACCAGTTTCTTCTTCTTCCCAGGAATGGGAGATCCTCCGTTTCAGAGGGTGATTTTGGAGGATGTTTGTGAAAACTATTTACGTTCTTTGTCATATGTTCCAGTGATAAACCAGTAGCATCCTCGACTCTGAGCACTTCCGTCTCACTACCGCGAAGTTACCCCACTTTGGTCTTTACAATCGTAGCCACCACAAGACCTAGGGCACTGTCTCATTTCACATCAACTCCCCCTGTAGAAGAAAGTTGATAAGAGACTTTCTCAGTGGTCAGACATTCTCCCTGCCTCCTATCCCTTACCCAGTCTATTCCCCTGGCTTTTGATCTCCTCCTTTCCGAATTCCATATATTTCTTGACTCCTCGCCTGTGGTCTGTTTGGACTTCTCTTCTCCAGATGCTTCTGAGATACACATGCTGCTGCCCTTTTGCCACAAGCCATCATGACCGTGACCCCCACAGAACAAATACAGAGAACACAAAGCCATAACTTCCCTGACATCCCCTTGAGATGAGAGAGTGTAGCAATCTGGCTGCAAATTGCTGGACAAGAAATGGGTCACAAGCTGCCACACAGAGAGCCTTCCTCGTTCATCCTGATTATTCCAGCCCATGACCTAAGCACTTCCTCATGCAACCACAGCTACACTCTGACCCTTCTTTTGTCCTGGCTGGCTTTCCTGGTAAGATGCAAGACATTGAATGGCAAATGACAAATCTGTAGAAGAACTAGAGTGTTCATCTTCTTCCCTCAGCCTTGCTCACAAAGAGACATAATTTCCTCCAGAAGTATGGAGGACATCATTGTTGTTGTTCTAACAGACTTTTTTTTTTTTTTTTTTTTAGAACAGCTTTAGATTCACAGCAAAATTGAGCAGAAATTACAGAGTTCCCATATAACTGTTGCCCCTACACAGGCTCAGACTCCCCCTCTATGAATATGCCCCACCAGAGTGGTACATTTGTTACAATCCATGGACCTACATAGATACATCATTATCACCCAAAGTCCCTAATTTACATTTGAGTTCCTTCCTGGTGGTGTACATTCTATGGTTTTGGACAAATATATAATGACATGTATCCACCATTATAGTATCATACAGAATGGTGTCACTGCCCTAAAAATCCTCTGTGTTCTGCCTGTTTATCCCTCCTTCCCTGCCTAGCCCCTGGAAAACATTTATCCTTTCACTTCTCTGACAGTTTTTCCTTTTACAAAATGTCATATACTTGGAATCATACAGTATGTAGCCTTTTCAGATTGGCTTTTTTCACTTAGTAATATGCATTTAAAGTTCTTGATGTCTTTTGTCTTTTCATGGCTTGGGGGGAAAAATTATATATATCTTATTTCTTGCCTGGATGTACCACAACTTATTGACCCATTCACCTACTTAATGACATCTTGGTTGTTTCTAGTTGTTGGCAATTATGAATAAAGTTGCTATGAATATCCTTGGAGAATGTTGCTTTTAGTCATATTTTGTATTAATGATGACTTCTTGATGAGCAAGGATAAGTTACAACAAACACCTGAGTATGTAGGATACACAGCAAAATCAAGACTTCCCAAACACCTGTCCACAAATCATTTCTAAATAAATCACCCAAGGAGCTTGTAAAAGTCATGGGTGTTGGAGCCCTGCTCCCAAAGACTGATTTCATAGGCCTGAGAAATCACCAGGTATAAGGAACACAGGCTTAACCTTTGGAAGGAAGAAAGCAATGGAAAGTTAAAATCTCCTTGTTCTCACTGAAGAGGATCATGTACAGTGAGGAGGTTGAACACTCACATCCAAAATTCATTCGATGGAGACATTTTGTTCTTCTCTGAGCCTCTTGGGGAAATGACATGGTGGCTAAAAAAATTGTTGATATGTGCTATCCTCTCCCATTAAAAGGAGCTAAAAAAGCCCTGGGCACCAAGATGTGAACTATTTCCTTCAGGGTAGAATGGAGCCACTAAAAATAGCCTTGGAAAATAAGGAATTGTAGAGGTTCAACAAGGAAAACAAATCAGAAATAAATTTGGCTCCAAGAAAGAAAGGAGGTGAAAGAGACGGACTCTCACAGGCAGTAGAGAGAAAGAGGCTATTAACTTGGGTACACAAAAGCAGGTACATTTTTCCCACCCACATTGCTGCTGGCTGGCATTCCTGCAACATAAATCAGTCCCCAGAGCAAAGGAAGAGGAGTCAGAGGGTCAACCAGGATAGGCAAGGAGGTGCCAACCCCCCAGTCTCAGATGTTAAAGCACAAATGTTTGTTTCTCATTTTTGCTATCTGTCCAGTGTTTAGTGGAGGCTCTGCTCCTTGCAATCACTAACAGACCCAGGCTGGCAAAGACCTCATCTCCATATGTGCTTCCAGGACCACTATGGCAGGAGTTGAGGGTGCTGCACTGTCTGGTACTGACAATTCAGTGCATCAGCCCGGAAACGATGCATAGCACATTCACTCATATTTTATTGGCCGGTGCAAGTCACATGGCTCTGCTTGTGTTCAAGTGGGATAAGGACGTGAAATCATATCATGTGCTCAGGAGGTGAAGAATGAAAATAGACATAAACAACTCTTCAGGCTGCTACAGTCAGATAAAGGAGCTGAGGGAGGGCAGGTCGGGGACAGTGGAGAGAAAGGTGCCTGTGGAACCACCGATGTGCAATTTGAGTTACATCTCTCTCCTTACCAATCAGGAGGAGCAGACCTGTCCAATGACCCTGAGTGTGTCCCAGGCTCCATGTCTTGCCTGCAAGTAAAAGGACAGTGTAGTGGTAAACAGCCTGGGCCCTGGAGTCAGACAACCCTGTTCATGTCTGGAACCTACCAGTTATGTGACCTTGGGTGAGTTATTTAATCTCTCTGGACCTCACTGTCCTTATCCATATAAGGTGGATGACAACAGTGCCTACCTCTGTGGTGGTGTTGTGAGGATTAAATGAGATCATGTAAGAAAAGAGCATTAGGGCAGAGCTGCTCAAGCAGGGCTGTGCTAGTGAACCACCCGGGAAGCTTATCATGCATTTCTGATTCAGGGGCCTGAGATCCTGCACTTCCAGTGAGCTCCCAAGTGATGCTGATGTTGCTGGTTCAAGGATTTAGGGCAACAGTGCCCAAACATGGTAGATTACGTATATTCTTTTTTTTTTTTTTTTTATCCTCACCCGAGGACATTTTTTCATTTTTTGTTCAGATAGAGTGGGAGGGAGAGAGAGGAAGAGAGAGAGAGAGAAACATCGATGTGAAAGTGACACATCGAGTGGCTGCCACCCGCACAACCAACCAGGGCCGGGGACAAACTGCAACCGAAGTACATGCCCTTAGCGGGAACCGAACCGTGGTCTCTCTGGACCGCAGGCCGACGCTCTAACCGCTGAGCCAAACCGGCCAGGGCTAGATTACATATATTCTTAAAACTGGATTGAGAGATTCCAAAGGTTCTGTTGCCCTTGCCCTCGGTGAATGGCAGTTACAGCTGCTTGTTAGTGCGAATGATCGTGCCTGATGCTTCTAGAGACAAAAGTACGACAGAGGCCTTGTGGTTAATGAAGCAGGTGCTAGAGTCAGGAGGCCTGGGTTTATATCTGAGCTCTGCTACTCATTAGCCCTGTGGTTTAGACAAGTCATGGAAACTCTCTGAACTTTTGTGCTACGTCTGTAAAATGAGCATAATAATACTACCATCCCTCATCTGTGATTCCACAATACAAAGTGCTCTGAAAACCACACGTTTTCTTTACTGGTGACAAAAGCTGACCTCTACTGACATGAGGCTATTTATAGCCTTTATTTTCTCCACCTTTTGGGACTATTACCCTCTTTTATCACAGAGATATGAGTGGGTTTGATGACGAAGTGCTGCTGTGGACCCTGCTGAGGGTGTTGGATAACATATAGCAGGTATACTGTGTTACCTTTCTAACAACTAAAAAATTCTGAATTCTGAAACATGCCTGATTTCAGGGGACAGTGTTTTAGAGAAGAAACCATGGACCTGAAGTCCCTTTTTCTCCAGTAATTGAAGGGATTAAGGAAAAAATGCTTGTGAAACATCTGGTACCATACCTAGCACATAGTAAGTGCTCAAGGAGTTATTACTGAAATTATCGTTCCTCCTGGGCTTCTCGTGGACAGAGCAGAAGGGGATGTGAGAAGCAGTGCCTAGCCTTTCTCCTAAAAAAGCATGGAAATGAATATATACAGTGAGAGTACAGAAGGAGTTTGAATAAAGAAAGGGCTCTCCCCTGTGCCTACAAAAGCCACCCAGCAGGAACTCAGCTTCACAGGCAGCCAAGGACACTTGCTTTCCTTGAGGCCTCTTTGAATGACTGTGGAAGAGCAAGGACTCTGCGGGAGGAGATGGGATCTTCAGTCTGTACTCTGCCATTCACCTGCTGGGGGAACTCTGGGGTCCTGTCATCTTCACAGGTCTTAGTCTTCTGTGAAAATGGGCTGATAATGCAGTCCCTGCTCCAACTGCCTGATTTCAGGGGACACATAAAAAGCAGTCACAGATGTGAATGCGTTTTGAAAGGGAGAATCTGCGTTTGCAGGTAGAGTATAATTATTAATTTGACTACACGCAGGAGATGGGTGAAAGGACTGACACCACACAGGGAACTCTGGTTAGCACGTTCTTTAATCAGGCTTCTGTTGTCGGCACTAATGGCATTGTTATTTGCACTTGGCTCCCTCACCTTTTCCAGACATTTGTGTTTGTCAATTAGGCAGTTTTCATGAAATGCGGATTAGCTGAGCCACTCTGGCCCCACCATCGTTTATAGACAATGAACTCAAAGCTTTTTAGATATTGTTTCTCAGGCTAACAAATGACAGTTATTTGAAAGAAAACAAATATAAACTGGACAAAGATTTGAGCACTTGTCCTCCCCACTTCTATCTTCAGCTGTGTCTGCAGACATTTTGGTGAATGGCCTTCTCATTGTCTCCATGGCCCATGTTAAGAGCACTGGCTTTGGGGTCAGATAGACCAGAGTGAGACCCAGTCCAGACTCTTCCACTGCCTTGCTGTGTGTCATTTGGCAAGTTTCTGAACACTCTGAGCCTCAGTCTCCTCATCTTTAAAATGGGAGTAATTAGCCCGACAGGTGTGGCTCAGTGGTTGAGCATCGACCCATGCACCAAGAGGTCACCAGTTCAATTCCCGGATTAGGACACATGCCCAGGTTGTGGGCCAGATCCTCAGTGGGTGGCATGCAGGAGGCAGCAAATCAATGTTCTCTCTCACGTTGATGTTTCTCTCTCTCCCTCTCCTTTCCTCTCTCTCTCTAACATCAATAAAGAAAAAAAAATTAGAAAACTATTTTAAAAAATAAAATAAAATGGGGGTAATTAGAGCTAGCTGGCATGGGTTTAGGTGTATACATGGGATAAATTTAAATGGCATCGGGGGCTGGAAGAGAGTCTGCAAAGCATTCAGGAGTGCAGCATTTGCGGGTCAAAAGAGATTGGCCTTTGAGTTCAGCCCACTCAATAAACTGGGTACAAATATGAAGTGTTTAATTCAGATACTGGTACCTGTCTCAGCTGTCAGGTGACAGTGATTATTCCTATTACCTTTATCTTAACGCCCACTGCAAACTGATAGACCTTTTAGTCAATGCAGAAATACTATAGTAAATGAGAGGATGGAGAGACATCTTACCCCGTTTTTTAAAAATGTTTAAAGCTCCTGTCTTCACAGGCAAATTCAGAACTGTCTTTAGATCAGGCTGCTGTATAATCTGTCGAGAAACTGTAATTGAGACCTGCAAGGGCCCTTCTCACACCTTGGAACATCATGGTGATGTTGTGTCTGCCACCAGCTGGGAGGGAGTGTGGGGTTACCGACGTGACTGGTTATCTTCCCGACACCTGGTGAAGGCATCATGAAAGTCAGATGCTGTTGGCCTCCCCTCAGAACAGTCCCTAGCATGTTCAGAGCCTTCCTCTCATGGTCCCCTCAAAATCCGCCTGTTCCAGGGCTCATTTCCTCCTGTTTCTGCTCTGTGCTTTCCAAGCATGTCTGATAAATCAAGCCACTGGTTGTCATAGCTCCAAGAGACCAAGGGCCCAAATGCAGGTCCTCCCTCTGCCATTTACAATCTGGGATCCCTGGGCAATTATCTTCCTCTCACCTGGCTTCTGTATTCCTATCTGTAAAATGGGAGTGGTGGTACCTGCTCTGTTTATCTCACAAGGATACTCTGGGATCAGTTGTAGCTATGGATGTGGGCTTGGGAAACTTTAAAGCACTGCATGAATGATTGTCAAGATGCTCAGGAGTGTGATGTCCTCATTCATTAAGCCTAGATAACACTCATAGGAATAGGTTGGGCCTCAATGGACTTCAGAGGTGGGAATTCTAGCAATGTGATAGGTTGATACGAAATGCATTCGACAAACCTCAATCTGCCCCATAAACACCCACTGTGCTTCTGCTACTAAAGATCCAGTCATACTTCTGATACTAATAGACCGTAGACTCAGTGTTTGATTGATCTGACCCACCCTGGGATCTGCCCAAAATTCTCTGTTTTTTGTTTTATTTTTTAAATTATTATCAAAATAGGATGCTTCTTTGGAATTGTCTCCCTCTTTCATGTAAACATTGCCTGGGCCGGGCACTGGATGCCTCTAATGCAGCCTACACTGTGGCTCGGCTCAGCCCTCCTGTCACGTAAGGAGCTGTGTTTCATTTATGCTCCAGTGCGGATCCCCTCGCTTGCCCATCTGGTCAGGCTCACCTGTGCGGTGCTCTACACTGGCCCAGAATCTTCTGAGGAGAGCCTTTGTCCTCGCTGCTAACAAGCAGCCCCAGCTCTCTCAAGCCAAGAAAAACATTTCCATCGGCCCCCAAGAGGTAGTGTCCAAGTCCAGTGTGGCTCCAGACTGAATCAAGCAATTAAATCCATATCTGCCCCTGCCCAAAACCTCAAAAATGTTAACATCTTGCACGTGTCAAAGAGGTTATTTATGTAACTATTTGCTTGTCAACCCCAGGAGGACATTCTGTACTTTTTTTTTTTTTTTTTTGCTGGAATACTGTATATTTATGAACCATGGCTCGAAAACTAACTTTGGCAGGAATATTTATCGGAGAAACATTCTATCTGCCCCTCACAAAGCACAGCCTGCATTCAGTCACCAGCGCAGTGGCTGGGCAGGGTCCTGGTAGAGAGCTCATCCGTGGCTCGTTACTGCCGGGAATGAATTCCAGATGTGTGCTTCTTCAGGGGAAGGATTTCAATTTCAGATAAGAGGCACACTCTCTCTCTCTCTCTCTCTCTCTCTCTCTCTCTCTCTTTCTCTTTCTCTCTCTCTCTCTCTCTCCCCCCCCCCTTTCTCTTCCTCCCTCCCTCTAGCTCCCCACTCCCAATCCTGAATAATTAGCCTTGAACATTTAGAACATGTAGTCTATTTGTTGCCTCCTGCACTTGAAGTTCTAGCACCCCTCCCCCTTCCCTGACCTTGTAAAGTCTCCTGGTTTGGAGAGCTAGCTCCTGATCTCCCAGTTTTAGGATCTGGTTATCTGTTCCTTGCGTGTGACACACAGAGAACCTCTTGGAGAACAAGGGAGGTTGGTGTGATGTGGGATAGACTCTAATCTGGGACAGTAAAATACCCACAAGGGACTGGCGACCCTAGCCTTCCCCTGGGACAACATCCTCAAACATGTCCCCATGTCAACTCCATCAAACCAATAGAGTCTTCTGCTATTAGGGACGCTGAGTCCATTCATCAGCACAGAAGATTTTTTGCTCTCTCTTGAACTTGGGCAGTGAACTTACTTATTTTTCCACTCTCTTCAGGAATGAAGGACCCAAAAGGAGAGTGGGGTGTGTGTGTGTGTGTGTGTGTGTGTGTGTGTGTGTGTGTGTGTGTCTGTCTTATTCAGTGATAGATAAAGGAGCATGTATCTGGGGACCTAGAGAGACCCAGAGGAACAACAAAGAGATCTGAAGACTCAGGGGTGACATGCATGGTTGATCCTCATGCAGTCTTGGCAATATTTTCCCATAGTTGGAATGCCTATATTTTTATCCTTAAAAGCCTCTGAACCTTGATTAAAGGCTTGTTCTGAAAAGTCTTTATCTGTAATGACATACCTTGTAGGTATTCTTGGAGATGACGTGAAATCCTTTAGCTAGTTTCTTTACCATGCCACATAATGGTCATGCTAAATTATTATCATTATTGCCCTTTATCGAATACTTGGCATTTAGCACACTCCATTTCCAATTCTCAGGAACTCTAAAGATTTTATCATCCCTATGTTATAGGTAGAAGATGCTGAGGCACAGAGAGGTTAAGTAGTTCTCCAACAGACACACGACTGATTGCAAGTGGAACTGGTATTTGAACCCGGAATGCCGGGGCTCTGTGATAGGAGGCAAAGAGATCAAAAGTAGAAGGGGGGAGAGAGAAGAGAAAGTTAAAGCATAAAACAGAACCATCACTCTTGGGAGTTTGGTGTTCTTTACCCCCAGCCGCCCTCCCAGCCGCAGTTGACCTCCTTGAGTGATGCAGGCTCCGTGTGTGGAGGGCCCCAGGGTGTACATCCAAGGGTGCTCCGGGGTGGAAGTTCTCCATGGGAGAAAACTCATGTCATCCTTGAACTTTTTGGCAATGGAAACATCAGCAGATCCAGCAGGAGGTTACTCAGGGCCAGGTCAGGAATCTAAAATCACTGAAAGCTTCTGGGGCTGGTCACTAGGACTCAAACTCCCCCGAATGTCTCTCTGCGCCAAGGTCAGGGCACAGAATTAAGCTGTGTTTCTACTCATTCCTCTCCTGCCCCAGCCTTAGCCCAACCCACCATGGCTGGCACCTTGCCCAAGAGTGCAGTGCCTTCTGGGAGAGCCAGGTCCAGGGGTCTCAGGTCACAGTCCAGGCTGGGGAGGCTGTGGGAGGGCCCCTAGGGGTGTAAGGGCAGCCCAGGCTGTAATTGCCAGGCCTGGGCACAGGCACAGAGCCAGGGAGCTCACATACAGCAGTGATGACAGGGAGGGAGGACTGCTTAAGGGAAGACCTCAGGCAGCTTCCAGACCTTGGTGGGAAGGGGGCTGTGCCTGGTGGCTTCATCCTAATGCCGCTTGTGTCATGGAGTCACCAGCACCGTATTTCTGAGTCTCCACATCCTTGTGAGTTTGAACAGAGAGGATGTGATTCTATCACAAAAGCCCCATTTTTTAAGCCCGTGGCTGGTTCTAACCCTTATTATGAAGATGTGTGAATTTAAATATATCTCTTGACACTTGAGAAATGGGAAGAACACTTTATAATCTAATACAGATTAGAAGGTAGTAGTCATGTGTTTGAACTCTTAATTCAGTCTCCTTCACTTCTTAGATGCATGACTTTGGTTGAGTTACTTAATCTCAGTTTCCTAGTCCTTAAACTAGAAATAATGAAATACCTCTTCCATAGAGCTGTTGTGAGGATAAACTAGAACATGAATATAAACAAATTTGGTTCCTGGCACATAAGTGCTCAGTCACTGTGAGCTTTTTATTGTTGTTATTATCAATTTAACTTCCTGGAGATGAAATAAAACCATGAGAATATGCTTGAGACACTGTATATTCATGTGAGAAATTACGAGTCCCTGTATACAGTTGGGGGAATTACATTCAGAAATGTTACCAGAGTTAGCCAAGCTGCATAGCTAGGCATCACTGGTTTGGGAAATGAACTTATATTGGAGATTATAAGAAAATTGCTCCCAGGCTGACCTTATAAAAGGAAAGTTTATTTGTTGGGGAGGGAGGTGAGCAGGTAGAAGAACTCGGGACATGGAGGGATGCACTGGATTGGCCGATTAATGACAGTATTAGTGCTGTTAGATCTTCCCAGAAGGATGAGGCCTTCAGAATGTACATTTGTCAGGCACCCAATGGCCCACCCTTGCTCAAGACCACTGCCTAAGAGAAGAAGGACTGCTACAAGTTGGGAGGGATGAGTTTTCCAGATTTGGACTGCATCCCAGCCACTGGAGATGAGTGGGTAGAGCAATTGCATTAGAGGCAGAGAATCCTAAATTCAAGTCTTCTCTTAGCCACTTCCTTGCTGACCTTGGGCAGCTTACTTGACCTCTTTGAGCCTCAGTTTCCCCAGGCTCTAAGATGTGAATAATAAATGCCTATATTTTGGGTTGGTTGTCAGAATTAAAAGAAGTAAGTAGTAGGTGTTAAACTTATGAAATGCCTTACTTCTCCTTCCTGCTCACATCAGTGAAATAGGTTGTTGGACAAATCCTGAAAAAGAGAGAAAGAGAGAGAGCCCTCTGCCTTCATTAATGCCCTGAAGGCTAAATACTAGATACTTGGAGACACAGGGTCAACTTCCAGTCAAGATGGCAGAGTGAACTGAAGCAAGAAGCCCTACCTCCTCAATGTCAGAAATATCAGACTAAATGTTATTCTTAATTTTTAACAAAATATATTGGCTGAAAATTAACAAAGAAAATCAATCTCCAGGTGTCAGGAATGAAGGGAGAAGATGAAACTCTTTAAATATCTCTTATCTCACGAGAGGCGGGAAGTCCTAGACTTTAGGTCAGCCTAAGAAGCCCATGGCTCCCCAGAGCCATGGCCTTGGTACTATGTCAAATCCTCAACCAGTAGGTGTCACTGTGTCTGGTGTGCTACTCGTACAGAAGCAGGAAAGTAGTCTCGGACTCTGTAGAAAGATTATTCCTGAAGTACCCAGAAAATTCCATTACCCAGAATCCCTCACTCTACTGCTTTCATTTAGTCTAGGTTTTATCATGCATATCAGGAGATGATTGTGCTGCCTTTTCCTTCTGTCCATAGTTACTCAGAGTGTTTAGCCATTTTTCTTTTCTGAGAGAGACCCTCCCCAGGAAAAGAGGAAATACTCTGGTGATAGCTTCAGGGGATCATGAGCTTCTTTCCAGTGCACTGCAAAGACTGTTTACAGGGGAAAATATGGAGACACGGGCTTTTGGGGTGAAGAGCATAATTCAGAGTAAGAGAAGGAAGATGAGAGGGGGCCAGATGACAGTCTGGGGGAGAGGAAGGGTTTTTCAAAAGAGGGAAGGGTCCCCAGTTCAAGTGAGCAGAAAAGGACATGGCAAGGGCTCCTTTGAGCCACACTGGATTAACCAGCCCCGGTGGGATCTGAGGACATAGCGATGTGATCTGAGCTCTACAGGGAAGAGAATTAGAGTTAGCAAACAGCTCTGTACCTGCCACGCAATGTATGATTGTTAGGGCCATGTGGATTTAGGGTGTAAAGAGAAACTCGCAGTTCAGAATATATTTCTACAAAGGAGAAGACTGCACATGCTTACTAATAAGAATATTGCTTTTAGATTCATGAAAATGCCCCCAACTTAAATCTCCAGCTGATAAATACATTTTCAAGTCATTGATGTTGAGAGTGGAATAATGAAAATGAAATAGAATACGGCTTTGAACCCTGGCTCTACCATGTATTAGCCACATGGCACAGGCACGTCGCTTCTTACTTCTGAACCCGTTTCCTCACCTATAAAATTGGAATGATAATAGTTCCCACTTTATTAGGAACATTGTGAGAAATAAATAAAATTATGCATTATTCAAGATACATTTAAAATTAAAATTATGCAGTACAGTGATGGTTCACCATGAGCCCTAGGTAAACGGCTGTGATTCTGGCAAGGCTGTTTTTCCGAGATGCCCATCAGCTCTCCTGTCACCTTGAATGACTTTACTTTGCAAATTTGAGTTTGTTGCTATAGTGGTCCAGAGTATATGAGCCCTAGTTGTAGACAGCTTGAGACTGAATCCCTAGTCTGCCATTTACCAAAGGAGTGGGGATGTATAATGTCACCTCATTTTTTCGTCTATAAAATAAAGATGATGACAGTACCTACCTCACAGCAAATTCTCCAAAGACAGTTATTCTTGTGAATATTAGGAAGGCAAGGTTCCTTCCTCTGCTCGGCTTTCCCTCGGTGGACTTTAAAGAGAAGAATCACCACACTCATGGCAGGGATTTTACACTCAGTAGTTCAGAGGTCCGCAGGCAGACTACCAACCACTGCAACTGGTATGGAATCTCTTATTTGCACAGATTGGATTCATCACAAATTGACCAGGTCACAAATTCCAGATACAGTGTTTCAGCCTTCACCTGCAGACCATGAAAACTATGGTGGGGATCCACAGCCCCCTCCTAAACTGCATATTGTTACCAGAACATAAAGGACAAAACGATGTTCATATTGGAAAAAAGAATACAAAAAAGAATATAATACCTGGATTAGAAAAAGCACCTACTTCTCAAGTTCACAAGAATATCCCTTTAGTAGTGCATGAAAACTGGTTAAACTGCTAAAAATCAAGCCCCTGAGTTGGCACAAGGACTTTCAGTAGAAGAGGCCATATGTAACCCCTGCTCCGTGAGCCTGGGGAATCAGTGGTGGGATGGCATCCAAACCCTGTGCACCAGAAAACAATTATGTCCTAATGCTGAGCAGTTTCAATTAGAAAACACAAATCTTTTTAAAGATGGTGAGGAAATATTTTCATTAAAATATATTTTAAATACCAAAACAGAAGGAAAAAAAAGGAGGAGGAGGAGGAGACAAATGCCAGACTGGTTTCCCTTCCCTCTGCTGATCTGAGCTTGTGGGTGTACCTTAGGTCAGACCCAAGCAGTTACCCCTTCCCACTGGCCTTTGTACCTCTTCTTCTTCCACTATGACAGGAGGCACAATGAGGATCATACACCTTAAAGCCATGTCCTAGCAAGCAACTTTCAGGTTCTAATATTCAAATGTTACTGACACAGTGGCTGCCTCGGAATCACCACACAATTTCTCATCGTTACAGGGAGCAGCCCAAATACCAGCAGCTGAAATCGTAATTAATGTTATTAGAGGCAACAAGAAGAAGGGGCCCCAGAATTACCTAAGGGTAAAATCAGCCTGCAGTAAACAATCCGAGCTAATTGTCTAGAAAGGAGAAGCGTCCATCTCTACACCCACATCTCCCATCCCTTCCAAAATCCGTTTCAGAAAGACGGAGACGTAAATATAGATTAGAGCTCTAATAAGTGGCGAGTCAAAATATTTAATGGGAAGGAATCTCTGATTGAGACGCCTCTGATTGCAGTTGTAATTGTTCCTTTCATGCTTCATGGGCTTCTGGCCAAGACTGGGAAACCGAGAAGGCCTCAATTGCAGAAGCCAGGTTCATCCCCCCACCCCACCCCTGTTATGTGACTGTGCTATACCAGTGTCCAGTATCATCCATGGAGTGCCTGGGCTGAAGAAGAAATGTGAATGTGTCAATAGGGATGTTCAAACTGCGGGAATATCAAAGCTAGGGAACAGGGAAGTCAGGCTAGAGAGCGATTTAGAACCAGAAGTGAGGGAAGATAGATCTGATGTCAATCCCGCCACTTAATGTGGGACCTCAGACAAGTGATTGAACCTTTCTAAGGCCTGGGCTCCTCACCTATGAAATTGTATGGCGCTATTGAGAGAATTAAATTAAAACATTGATATAAACCATATAGCACAGGGCCTGGCACGTAGTTAGTTCTCTGTAATTCATTCATTCAACATGTGGTCAGCCAGCAAATAAACAATGACCTGATATTTTGAATGGAAATCTCAGGCCCAGAGGAGACAGGTGCTTGGCCATGGTTATTCATATAATTATTTAAACTTGTGGATACTAACTCCCAGGCCCGTGCTATTCCCCTGTCCTGAGAAGTACAGTCTCAGTCATTCCTCCAACACTTGGGCTAGCCTAGTCATGGCAAATCAAGCCTGCCCTCACCAACAGAGCATAATAAGTAAGTCTGAGATTTTGCTCCACTTTCTGCTTTCGGGAATCTGCTGCCTCCTAAGCCAGGTAGAAGTGAGAGGCCAATAAATCAAGCAGAGGGCAGATGCTCAGAAGCTAAGACACTAACTCTCACAGAGCTGGAGAGACAAAGATTAGATTTCATAGACATAAGGATGAGGGGCCTTTGTAAACCCTCCAGGCTTCCAGTGTAGACCAAGAATAAGCATGAACTGGAAATAGACAAGCTCCCACTAACTCAGTTTAGACCCATCTCCACCACTGATTAAATAGACAGTGAAAGAAAATTAAGTTTCCTCTGGGGAAAAATAACATCATCTAGAACCTCCACAATTTTCACACACAAAGTCCAATATTTTCTTCACTGTGGCCCTGAGAAGTCTGTCGACTCCTTAGAAGACCTAATGTGAATTCCACTTAAGTCTGAATCCCCTTGGACAGGCCCAGGCAGATCCTGGGAGCAAAGCACAGGATGTGGACAGGGATCCAGGGTGATGAGATAAAGATGACAATCTGAAGTTGTTAACTGAGACTTCAGCTTCCTGGAATTTCACTTTGAAAATGGAAAGCTACCTATGTGCCGTCAGCATGCAGACATGGAGACCCTATGCAGAGAACACACAAAGCAAATGTTAGCAAAGAAGTGACTTCCAGTTTGACCAGCTGTGAAATGGACTTCAAGTTATTAGAATAATGTAGTAGTACAGCTGGAAGGGCCTTGAAAAGTTACCTAAGCCAAACCTTGAAACCTTTTGCTTTCATTGACTAACTCCCCAACATGGGAAATGATCCTCCCACGTCCACACAAAATATTGAGTTCTTTCTTAAACACATACAACTGGGCTCCTCATCCAGCTGGACTCCTTCCCAGCATCACTGCCTCACTGAAGCTCTGAACTCAGCCGACTCTAGCCAGCAGCCCATCAACACTGCAAACAGCTTCAACAAGACTATAAATGTTATGTTAGACATCAGGTGATACCATGATCCTCCTCAGCAAAGAGAGCCCTACTGGGGAGATTACAGTGGGATTCCCATTAAATTAAATTCTTCATCTCCCTAAGGCCAGCACAACAGTTTCCCATTTATAGTGTTGTCCTAATAAATACAAAGGAAGTCATAATTCACTGCTATTATTTAACATAGTTGTGATGCCCTGGCTTTTATAAAGCCACTTGGACAGGATGTTTTCTATCAAGTAACAGCTGGGCCTTTAGAAAACACAAAGCTGGTGCTTCTAACAAATCTGCGCTGTTACCTTGAACGTAGGGATACAGCCTCAGAGTCTGGGAGAAGAGCAGCCCACAAGGTGGCAGGAGGGCCAGGTTCTAATCCTTGTTTTGGCAACTTTCTGGTCTAGATGCTTTGGGCAAATCTCTTGAGCTCAAAATAACGTGAACTACTTGTCCAGTTCTGTGCTAAGAGCGGACAGAGCGCCTCTCCTGTCACTGTCTTGACAAGCTTCTGAGGTGGGGACTGAAGAAACGAAGGCTTAGCAGATTTTTGACTTGCATAGGGCCATTGGAACTAGTGTGACAGCTGGGATTCAACCTCAATTACAGGACATTTGGTTCTAAAACCAGAATCTTTGTTGTGCTGTGTTTTGTTTGTTTTTGTTTGTTTTAACCAATGTTTTGTTGCCTTAGCTTCTTCATCTGCATGCAGTCCCAGTGTTGGCTGAAGCCACCCATCCCTCAGACATCTAAATAACCTTGACTTTTTATCCACTGCCTGTGGGAGACCATGATTTCTCCAGATCCTCAAGGGCATGCCTTATCATGGGGGTCTTTGACCTCAGATCTGCAAGTACTTTCCCTGTTCAACCCACACCAACATTCCAGGATGAGAAACTCAGATCCTATGCATCAAAAAAAAGGGGGGGGGAGAGAATTACAACTAGGACTCCATGGCTTTAGTGACTTCAAAACAATTTGAGAGGTCACAGGAGGACTCACAGCACACAGTTCAGCCCCCACCACCATACTCCATCTGGCCAGCCCCCTCTTCTTCTCCTTCCCCAGGGACCCCCAAAATGTCTTGAGGACAGCAGTTCTGGCCCTTTCTGAAAAGTGTTCAAGTTAGCCAATGTTCATGGACTGTAGGGACTCACCTGGCCAAGTGGATGTGTTTAACTAAGCATCGTCTCAGTAACACCAGAGTGTCTCTAAACAGGAGTCTTGGGCATCTGCTAATTACACCAATCTTTCTAGACATCACATGCAAAATGTAATCAAGATACCCAAACGGGGTTCTCTGAACCTCTAGGACCATGAACTATTTTCAGTATTTCCAAAGCCAGATAAATACTTTGTAATTATCTGCAACAAAGGCACATACAATGTCAGGTGTCTTTGTTTGGGGATTGAATTATATCAGTTCTGCATGGTATCTGTGGTTTGCTCATCTGATCAAAAAACTGAGCGACAACTATTTATGTTTCTGGTTAGCTAAAGGAGCTCACATAAATCCCTTATTATTTAACATTTGTTCATTCATTCATTTAATAGACATGTATTGATCAATTGCTCTCTGCCATGCTCGGGTATTCAGTGATAAACAAGATGAAGTCCCTGCCTTCAGGGTGTTGACAGGCAGTAAATAAACAAATACATTTGCATAATAGTGTTAGATAGTATCTTGGGGACTTGAAATTCAGGGCTATATGCCTACGGAATTCCCTCATTCAAATCCAGTCTGGAGAGTTCTAATTGACTTTGCAAGTCTTTCTGCAACAGTTTTAACCTAGAACACACTCCGAACCAAGGATGTGAATCCAGGTGAGAACTGGTATCCCGCTTCACTGGATTATGAACGTGAAAACGTTTCTTTTGTAGGACATCTGATGTTACTTCAGGCTGCACAGCTACACCTCTGGTCCAGTATCTGATTTGCATACAATACAACTGGGATCTTAATTTAGACGTGGGTGCCAAAGCCTTTTCCACAGAAAGGGAAGAGGGCACAGGAAGTCGGCTCAGAAAGACCAAAGCTCCGCCACGTTCCTCCCTTACGCTTTAATCTCCACAGAAGTGCAATTAAGCAGGAAGCGCCTGCCCACTGCTTTCATCACCCTCTCTCAGAGACGTGCTTTCTCTGGGCACAATCAAGTGCTTTCAGAGCTTAAAAGTCAGGTCTTTTCAGTGAATGTAGCTTGTCCATTTCCATTTCATTCAGAACATGAAGGAAACAGATTGTTCTTTGCCAAGTGGATAAAAAGTGGGGTTGGCGGGGAAGACAAAAGACCAAAGAGAATCTATATTCCAAGAGCATATGAGTAACTCTGAGATGTTTAAATCTACAGGAGTATGATCAGCCTTTTAAGATTTCATTGACCCGCCCAGCCAGTGTGGTTCAGTGGATTGAGCATTGTCCCATGGACTGAGAGGTCCTAGATCAGTTCCTGGTCAGGGCACATGCCTGGGTTGTGGGCTCGATCCCCAGTAGGGAGTGTGGAGGAGGCAGCCAATCGATGTTTCTCTCTCACATCAATGTTTCTATCTCTCTCCCTCTCTCTCTAAAAAATCAGTAAAAACATATTTTTTTAAAAAAATTTCATTGACCCATCGAAGGTAGAATTGGAGAAAATCATAGAGACCAACAAGTCCAATTCTGTGCATTGACATAAGGGGAAACTGAGTCCCAGAAAGGAAAAGCAGGCTTTCTAAGGCCACCTTGGTTGGTGGCAGAGTAAGGACTAGAACCCTGACCCTCTGCCTGATACCCTTTCTATCACACTAGACTGTTTCCATATTCCCTTTCTTCATTTTTCCTCTTCCATGTTGTTTTTATAAATTTGTTCCAGCACATAGAATCCTCCCTTTGTACTAACCCCAAAATTCTCTAGTTTTCAAAGACCAGTCTCTATTCCATTGCTTCAAGAAGCTAACCCAGTTATTCTAGAAATAACTTCCTCTCCATTTTCCGAAATCATGACATTTGTAATCTGAGTCATTCGTATGTTTGTGTTGTAGCTTGCAAGTGACAATTTACAATTTAAATTGTCATAAGTAAAAATAAAAGGGATAATTTGTTAGCTGGAAAACTGAACATTTCAGGGCTGCATCTCACTTCTGGCATGACTGGATCCTGAGGCTGGCGTGATAGCATCAGGACTCAGCATGATTCTCTTCATCCCTCTCCTCTAGGTGGGTTCCTTTCTCAAGATCCCTGCCTCAGGATGGCATGAAGGCTGTCAGCAGCTCCATGTTGAATCTTGTCCTCTTAACACCATCATCAGGAAGCAGATTCTCTCTTTCCCAGCAGTTCCAAAGGGTTCCCACATAGGAGTCTGTCTCATTGGCTTTGCTCAGGCACATGCCTGTTGTCGGCCTGCAGTGCTCCCCTCTTCCTGGACCCCAGAGATAATTGTCATCATTAGGAGGTAGAAGAGGGTATAGGAGGGATAAATAGTGATGTAAGGAGACTTGACTTGGGGTGGTGAACACACAATATAATATACAGATGATGTATTATAGAATTGCACACTTGAAACCTATATAATTTTATTAACCAATGTCATCCTCCCCAAAAAATCAACAAAAAAAGTATCATTAGATGGTTGTGGCACCAGCATAGGGATACTTGGTTATTATTATTACATAACTTGTGGACGATGCAGCATTGTGCTGTTACTGGTGAACTAAAAATTGACAAGACTTGATAAAGTCAGTTTTGGCAACCATGATGGTACAGTTTTATAGTATAACACCTCCTTGGGGGCTTCCTGAAACCTGTCAGGTACTCATGGCTGATGAACCCAGTTCTGTCACCACTGACCCAAGAAGCATCTTCCATGGGGATCTGGGACATCTCAAGAAGTTGAAGTCTTTAAACATCTCATGGTCTCTTATTGTTTCCTGGTATGTTCCGCTGATAATATATCCTATGAGCTTATCAGAGTAATATAACTTCTGTAAGAGTTTGGTTCAGAGAGAACATTTTTGACAAATTTCTGGTGATGTTCTGCCCATCTCTGAGCAATCACTGGGATGCAGTGCTCCAGTTGGTCAGGGCTGGGTCACATGACTTCCTGAGCAGCTTCAGTAGCCACGTGGCATTCTTTGGTAGTATATTTTTTCCTGGAGAGTGCTAAGTGCTCCAAAGAGCATGGAGTGTGGAGCAGCAATTCCAAGGAAAACCAAGGTCTCATGCCAGAAAAAGAGGAAATGGATGTTAGGCAAGGAAGAAAAATGGTGATTCATTATAGGCAGTGTTCTCTTATTGTTTCATATGTATAAACCTTGATTTTTCCAAATCAATTTTAAGCTCCTTGAGGGTGAAAACAGAGCTCAGTATCTAATCAATAATCAATACATTCTTCTCGATGAGTCAAAAGCAGACATCTATTTGGCACCCACAGAGAACCAGATGCTATAAAGCTTAGAGGGGTCTTAAATATCAGACATTGCTTCTGATTCGGACTCCAGTTTGGCACAACAAACATTTCCTGAGTATCCACTGTATGCCAAATGCAGGGCGAGTATTGTGATTACAAAACTGAATAAAATATAACCCTTGCCCTCAAAAAACCTCATCCTACAGGGAGTAAAAACAGTAATACCACCATTTATGGAGTGCCCACAATGTGTCTATATTCCACATACTTTAATCTTAAGACTTAGCACCCCTCCAAGTTATGACATATTATTTCAGTATGATTTTACTGAGACCCAGAGAATGACGCTTAAAATCTTATAATCAAGCTTGGAGGCCAAAAATAAAGCATTAAGAATGTCCAAAAACACAAGGCTAATAAGTAGTAGAGTAGAGAATTCTGGTTGTGGGGTGGCTCAGAGTTGGTCCTGATCAATAAGGTATGAACACATCAAGATAGTGGGGAACAGAAAAAGACAAATCCATTGTATAAGGACTTTTAGATGTCTTTCTTTTCTGAGGAATTCTGAAAAGCCCTCAAGACCTTATTGCTTCCCTCCATGCACCCCCCCCCCCACACACACACACACGCCTTTAATTTTACTTTTGAACACATTGTATCCTCAATCCTTTCTATATAAATTAAAAAGCCATTTAATGATTAGAGGAGCTCAGTGCCAGATAAATACAATGTATTATAATTACTATTTTGATCATAACTCTTTTTTTTCTTTAATGGAGCATTCTCTTTATGGCCACTGAACACTACTTCTGGTTGATTAGGCTTTTAGTATTTAATAAGTTTCAATAGGAAATGAGCAGGATTAGTACAGTATCTTGAATAATGAGCTATTAATGTATTTTTAATGACTAAGATGTTCTGACAAGAAACTTGTTGATTTTTCTCACTATGATATTATTGGAAAAATGATCTGCGTGTAGACTGAGTGATGTTTTATTGTGTGAAGTGGGATGATACATTAGTGCATTCAGAGCACTCTTTTAAAAGCCAACTTGATTTAGGAAAGTTGTCACAGAGAAGAAGGAGCTGAGAGATCAGAATTGAGTATGAACTGCAACATTTTTATAGTATTCTAACCATTAAAAAATCTATATATATATATTTCCCATAGAAGATTTCACTTTGACTCCTTTGTTCCTTGCTTGTTAGTAGCTATTAACCCATTTTATAGATGGACAAAGTGGAAAGGCTTGTTCTTCTCTGTTTGGATCTCACTTTCAAAACAATCATAGAATCAGTTTACTGGGTTTTTTTGTTTTGTTGTGTTGTGTTTTTAGTAAAAGAGATTATATAAACTCTCTGAATCTTGGTTTCTTCATCTGCTAAATAGAGATAACAATAGTGCATGTTTCATGGGATGTTACAAAAATGAAATAAGGTAATTCATGTAAAATTCCACTAGGTCTTCCCTTCCTTTAGTCCCTAGGCCAAGTCAATTAATGTCCACTGCCTAAGATAGTACTCCTTGGGGAAATTCTGTATTTCAGTAGCCTTTAATGTCCTACTTGGGTTGTGAGCTCCCTGCAGTCAGGGATTGTATCTTACATATTTTTTCTTTTAAGTCATTGCATTTACACAGTATTGGACACAGAGCAGGTAACCAATAAACATCTGTCAAAAGACTGCCTCCCAGGTGCCTTCCAGCACTTACATGCTATGACTAGCTCCAACAGACTTCTCAAGGAGAAACCGGCTCATTCAATGATCATTCACTGTGACATCAAAACTGTTCAATTCCATGGTAGTAATAACTGTAATTGTAAGGAATCTATGGTTAAACACCATCTTTCCAGCAAAATGTAGCTGCAAATGCTTCCTAGGGTTAAATTTGAAAAGTAATAAATAGTAAATAGAGTTGACCCAAGAAGAGAAGGAAGAAGCCAAGTATCTAGTGTGTTTGTATGTAGTGTCTTATTTTTACTTATTTATTTATTTTAAGAATTTTTAAAATTGATTTTTATAGAGAGAGGAAGGGAGAAAGAGGGAGAGAAAGAAACATCTATGTAAGAGGGAAACATCTATGTAAGAGAAAAACATCAATCAGCTGCTTCCTGCATGCACCCCCCCCCACCCCCCCACCCCCGCCAAACCCACCAGGGATTAAGCCTGCAACCCAGGCATGTGCCCTGACCAGTAATCAAACCAGCAACCCTTCAGTGCACTGGATGTTGCCCAGCCAAATGAGCCACACCGGCCAGGGCTGTAGTGTTTTATTATAGATGGTGATTTTGGGTAACTAAGTAGATTGGGATATTTAAGGTAGGAAAGAGTAAGAAAAGGAAAGAATATTTGCCATGTAACAGAACATTGATGATGATCATCAAATAATTGCCCATTATTTGAGCAATTACAACATCTAAAGACTGTGCCAATCAGTTTACATCTACTGTTCCATTTCATCTCCACAACACTAAGAAGCAAGTGCTATTGTTCCCATTTTACAGATGAAAAAAGTTAAATCCTTTGACAAAGCCAATAGTCAATAACTAGTAGAGGCAGAATTTGAACCCAGTTCTGATGATTTAAAATAGCACATTTGCCCTGGTTTGGTGGCTCAGTTGGTTAGATCATTGTCCTGTACACCAAAAGGTGGCTGGTTCAATTCCTGCTCAGGGCATGTACCTAGGTTGCAGATTCAATCTCCAGTCAGAGCACGTACAAGAGGCAACGCACCAATGTTTCTCTCTCACATCGATGCCACCCCCCAACTTCTTCTCTCTCTAAAAATCAATAAAAACATATCCTTGGGTGAGGATTTTTTTAAAAAATAACATATTTAACCAATTCTCTAGCTCAGTCCTCAGCTTCTCCCTTCTGCTAACACAAACAATAAATTAAATAGCAATTTAGCTAGAAAGAAATTACTGTATGTTAAGGGAACATGAAAAACTCTGTTACATGGATAGATTTATTTAGCAATGTAATAATAATAGTTGCCCAGCCCTAATCAAGGGCTAACTATGGGCTAGACATTTTATACAGAAACGTTGTAGGTATAATATCTCATCTACAACTCTACAAATAAGGTATAATGGCCTATTTCACAGATGAGGCAACCAAAGCTCATGCCACTAAAATAAACTTTCCCAGTTCTCAGAGGTGGTAAATGGCAGAGGACACATCTTGGATACAGGTCTTATGTTTCTCCTTTGACCTCTGCTGAGGCAGTATTATGCCAGGAAAATCTTTTGTTATATAGAGAGAGTGGTTGAAAACAGGCTATGGGAAGGACATAATAATTCAGCTTGCTTTTCAATTTCTGAGACCCAGGAAGGGTTTTTTGTTGTTTCTTTTTTTAAGAAACTATTCAAAAGCATCTCTCAAATGTTTGAGATTTGGGCAAGGAATGCCAAAACACGCTTGTTCCCTTGAGAATGTTCTCTGGCTATTAAAATCTCTATGCAATTTTTCAGATGAAATTTAATCCATATGTTTCTGATTCATTCCCCAAACTTATCACTACGTTTTGTCGGGCCTATTTAAAGTCTTTTGGAGTCATTCTGAGCTACTTGTCTTGAAAGCAGGATGTTATATTTTTCATGAGGGCAGAGAATTTGGCCCTCAAAGAGAAGAGATTGTGTTTCAAGCCCCAAAGTGCATGTAGTTTCCAAACCCAACTGGTGTCTGCTTCTTCACCCCTCTTCTGGAAGCCTCGGCCTAGTGACACTTTGCTCACTGCACAGAATCAGACTTTATTTCATCTCTCTTTTCCTCCAATACCCTGTTCAAAATTCAGTATAGCATTTGAATCTAATATTTCTGTCCTTGAATTATTTTTTAACAGCACCAAAGTTTATTGCACAAACAAGTGCTTTTTTTTTAGAAGATAAAGAATAGAGGCTGCTTTAAAAAGTAAAACATTTTTATTTTTTCCAAGCTCCCTTCCAATTCTTTTTTATACATATTCACAAATTTTTACACAGCTGTAATCAAAGTGGAGATATTATTTTATAGCATGCAAATTTTACTTATTAATCATAAATATGTTTCTTGGTTGCAACTTCGTCTTGTTTTTAGTGCCTGCACAATATGCCATTAATTTGATGTCCCATTATAGAAGTTCAGAGTTTCAGAGTGCCAGAGTCTCATCATTTTAGTGTGGCAAACAGACTGACCATCCTGGAAACAACTATAAACTCTGGAGAACATGTTTTAAAACAACTATTAGAAGTTTTCAGAGAATGACCAACAGTAGGCATAGGTTGGAGGAAAATCAAAACTTGGAAAAAGGGACCAATACAGAGAGAATTTTCAGTTTTTATAGCTTTACCTTCAGGTGAGACTTGTAGTGGTACAACACAAAGGAGCTAAAACTCCAAAGAAAGCCCACCATCTTTTCAGCCTGAAGAACCAGAGGACTTAGACTAGATAAGCACAGCTGCTATACAGTGAAGAAAAAAGAAATAGAAAAGAGAGGTCCAGAAAAGGGGTGCTTCAAATTCTATGTAAAAATTCTTCCCAAGCATCTGGCTAACCCCTACACTATGCATGTGCAAAGTAGAGGTATAGCTTCTTGCAGGAAAACCAGACCAAGATCTGAGCTGCCACCCATCACAGCAAGAATTTGCAGTTTGAGTCTAACCAAGGTAATCCATTGCCAGCTGAAACAAAAACTTCTTTATTCTTTCAGGTAATGTAACAGAATCCAGAGTCTTCACAAAGTAGCATTTGTAATATCCAGGATAAAATTCAAGATTATTCGGCAGGAAAATGTGAACATTCTCTAGAGATGACCAAGCTCCAAGATAACCCAGACATTGAAATTATCAAACAAGGACTTTAAAGCAGTTAATATAACCATGCTAAATGAGAAAAAAGAAAATACATTTCTAATGAATGAAAGTAGGAAATCGAAGCAGATAAATGGAAAATATTTTTAAACCCAATGGAAATTTTAGAACTGAAAAATATGTGAATTTTAAAAAAATTATTGGATGGGTATAATAACAGAATGGAGTTGCTGGGAGGGGGGATTATAAAGAGAAAATCTTGAAATAAGACAGAGGAAAACAACACATTACATCCAAGGGACCAATGACTCAAATGACCACAAACTTCTTTTTAGAAATCATGGTTGTAAGAAGACAAGGGAACAGCATCTTTTAAATACTGCAAGCAAAAACCTATCAATCCATAATGCTCTATCTAAGTACATAATTCTATATCCAACCTCTTCAAAAAGGAGGCTGAAATGACATTTTCAGTTAAAAGAAAGCTAAGATAATTTGTTGCCAGTACACTTGTAGTACAAGAAATGATAAAGGAAGTTCATTAAGCTAAAAGGAAGTGATACCAAAGAAAAACTCAAATTTTCAGGGAGAAATTAAGAGCATCAGAAACAGTAAATATTTAGATAAATATAAAAATTATACTTTACTCTTAATTTCTTCAAAATATATATAACAGTTTAAGGAAAAATATAATATTGTCCTGCAGAGTTTATAACATAAGTAGATAAACTACATATGACAACTAGAGCCTAAAGGATGGCAGCGTGTGTGGGGGGAGGGGATAAATGGAAACATATCATTGCAAGTGTTCCACACTTTTCATGAAGTGGCACAATATGAACCCCAATTCAACTCTGAAAAGTAAAAATTTTACACTATATTCCCTTAAGAGTGACTACTAAAAGTGGAATGCCTATGAATATAGCTAAAAAGCCAAGAAAGAAATTTAGTAGGAATTCTAAAAGATATTAAAATAATCTTAAAAAAGGCAAGAAGAATAAACACAGAGGGTAAACCAGAAATCAAATATTGAAAAGGTAACTCTAAGTCCAACCATGACAACAATAAGTAAAGGTAACATACTACCCATGTAAAATGTTACTAACAGGGAAAACTAGGTGTGGGATAAACGGGAACTCTATGGGTTACCTTTGCAATTCTTCTAACTTGAAAACTATTTTAAAATATAAATTTTATTCTGTAAATGTAATAGACTAAACACGCCAACTGAAAAACACAAATGATCAGACTAGAGTACATGCTATCGATCTGTAAGTCACAGTTTAAACATAAAGACTCATACAGGTTGAAAGTAAATGGATGCCCCATTCACATTCATGGAGTGAATGGCTATACCATGCATACAGTATGCATAAGAAGGCTGGAGTGGCTATATTAAATTAAAATTAAACATATTTTGAGACAAAAAAGAGTAACACCAGAAGTAAGTAGGGACATTTCAAAATGACAAAGAGTCAGTTCACCTAGAAGACATGGTAAATATAAATATATAAATGCCCAATAAAAGGCTTCAAAAGACATAAAGCAAAAATTGAGAGAAATCAAAGTATAAATGGAAAAATCAAATGGAGAAAAAAATGGCAGTGGAGTGAATGGAAGCTACACAGACCATCTCCCAGGACCAAACTGGAATTATAACTAAAATAAAGACAAATTGTCTGGGAAAAGCAGCCTGCGAGGACCATACAACCAGGGACGCTGAATCAATTTTGGTAGGATTGCAGAGGCGTGAGATGGGGGCTGGGAGCCCATGGACAGCAGCGGTCTTAGCTGTGAACAGCACCCTCGGGGTTAAAGCCCAACCTGGCTCCACAGCACAGAGGGCCAGGACAGAGCGCTAAAATAGCCACAGCCACTCACCTTGGGCCCCGGCAGAGGGAGGGCGGACTGGACTAGAACTGTGTAGGGACACTCGGGATTTGGAGGGCGCTCAGAGCTTTTACTGAGTTGCAGCCACGCAGGACGGTGGCCATCTTACTCCTTCCCAGGGCTCTGGGGAGAGGTGGCAGCCCCTCCCTCAGAGATTCAGCCCCACCAAGGTGGGCCATTGAAATGCAAATTGAGGCTAATTAACTACTAGCATCTGCCCCACCCTCAGGAAATCCTCTTACCCTGAACACCTGAGGGAGGTTTTCACTCAACTGAGAACCCAAGGCTCTTCAAGTAACCACGACTAATATCCTCTAGGCAAAAAGCTAGAGGATAACTTAACCTTTTCTGGGCTTGCAAATCTACCCAGGAAAGTAAGGCTTGACAGTGGTGTTTAACGTGGGTCCTCCCACGCTCGTCCAAACCCAGTAGAGGGAGCCACAAACAGCAGAACATCAACACCCACAGGGAAAATTTGGCAGGCTCCAAAACCCACTGAGATAGCCATAATGGTGAAACAAAGAAACAAATCCCAAATGAAAGAACAAGAGACCTCTACCAAAGATGAGATAAATGAAACGGAGTTAAGCAAGTTAACAGAGCTAGAACTCAGAGCCATGATCTTGAAGAAGCTCAACAGCATGAATAAGGACATCAACACCATGAGTAAAGACATAGAAACATTGAAAACCAACCAAGTGGAAATGAAGAAGCACCAAGAAGAAATGAAGAATGACATAGCAGAAATAAAGAACACATTGGAAGGACTAAACAGCAGAGTAGAGGAAGCTGAGGACCGGATCAGTGAATTAGATGACAGGGTAGAAAAAATCAACCAATCAGAAAACCGAAAGGAAAAAACAATGAAAAAACAGGAAGACAGCTTAAGAGAACTGTGGGACAACTGGAAATGTAATAATATTCGCATCATAGGAGTCCTCGAAGAAGAAGAAAATGAGCAAGGGTTAGAGAATATATTTGAAGAAATAGTGACAGAAAACTTCCCTAATTTGGTGAAGGAAGAAGGCATTCAAGTTCAAGAAGCACAGAGAGCCCCAAGTAAGAAGAACCCAAACAGGCCCACACCAAGACACATAGTAATTAAAATGCCAAAAATTAAAGACAAAGAGAGAATCCTAAAGGCAGCAAGAGATAAGCAACAGGTTACCTACAAAGGAACTCCCATAAGGCTATCAGCTGACTTCTCAACAGAAACACTACAGGCCAGAAGGGAATGGCATGAAGTAATCAAGGTCATGAAAAACAAGGATCTGAATCCAAGACTACTCTACCCAGCAAGGCTATCATTCAAAATAGAAGGTCAAATAAAGAGCTTCCCAGACAAAAAAAGGCTAAAGGAATACATTAGCACCAAACCAGCACTGCAAGAAATGTTAAAAGGACTGCTGTAATTAGTAGAAGAAATAGGAAGGAAAATAGAACCACACTACACAAAAATGGCAATAAATAAGTACATATCAATAATCACCTTAAATGTAAATGGACTGAATGCTCCGATAAAAAGACACAGAGTAGCTGATTGGATAAGAAAGCATGACCCTTATATATGTTGTTTATAAGGGACCCACTTCACAACTCACACAGTTGAAAGTGAAGGGATGGAAAAAAAAATCTTCCAAGCAAATGGAAAGGAAAAAAAAGCTGGGGTAGCAATACTCATATCTGATAAAATAGATTTCAAAATGAAGGCCATAACTAGAGACAAAGAAGGTCACTACATAATATTGAAAGGATCTATCCAACAGGAAAATATAACCTTGGTAAACATATATGCACCCAATATAAGAGCACCAAAATATATTTAAAATCTTCTGGAGGACTTCAAAGGAGAAATCGACAGCAGTACAATCATAGCAGGGGACTTCAACACCCCACTGACATCACTGGATAGATCCTCTAGACAAAAAATTAACAAAAACACAGAGAATCTAAATGAAGCACTAGACCAAATGGATTTAATCAATATCTACAGAGAATTACACCCCAAAACTACAGAATTCACATTCTTCTCAAGGGCACATGGGACATTCTCAAAGATAGACCACATGTTAGGACACAAACAAAGTCTCTACAAGTTCAAGAAGATTGAAATCATATCAAGCATCTTCTCAGATCACAATGGCATGAAACTAGAAATCAACTGCAACAAGAACATGCAAAGACATTTGAATACATGGAGGCTAAATAGCATGTTATTAAACAATGAATGGGTTACCAAGGAGATCAAGGAAGAAATTAAAAACTTCCTGGAAACCAATGAAAATGAACACACAACAACACAAAATCTATGGGATGCAGCGAAAGCAGTTCTGAGAGGGAAGTTCATAGCACTACAGGCCTACCTCAAGAAACAAGAAAAATTTCTAATAGACTATCTAACCTCACAACTTAAAGAACTAGAAAGCAAACAAAAAGAAAACCCCAGAGCAAGTAGAAGGAAGGAAATAGTAAAGATCAGAGCAGAAATAAATGACATAGATACCAAAAAAACAATTCAAAGGATCAATGAAACAAAGAGCTGGTTTTTTGAAAGGATAAACAAGATTGACGGACCCTTAGCTAGACTCACCAAGAAACAAAGAGAGAGAACCCAAATACATAAAATCAGAAATGAAAGAGGAGAAGTAACAACTGACACCACAGAAATACATAGGATCGTTAACAAATACTATGAACATTTATATGGCAACAAATTCGACAATCTAAGCAAAATGGACAAATTTCTAGAAACACATAGTCTCCCAAAACTGGACTGGGAAGAGATAGAAAACATAAACAGACCAATAACAACTAAGGAAATTGAAGATGTAATCAAGACTCTCCCAGCAAACAAAAGCCCAGGCCCGGACGGCTTCACGGGGGAGTTTTACCGAACATTCAAAGAAGAACTAACACCCATTCTCCTCAAACTATTTCAAAAAATTCAAGAAGAAGGAAGACTTCCACATTCGTTTTATGAGGCCAGCATAATTCTAATTCCAAAACCAGAAAAAGACACTACAAAGAAAGAAAACTACAGGCCAATATCCCTGATGAACATAGATGCCAAAATCCTGAACAAAATACTAGCAAATCGGATCCAGCAATACATCAAAAAAGTTATTCACCATGACTAAGTGAGATTCATCCTAGGGATGCAAGGCTGGTTCAATATTCTCAAATCAATAAATGTGATACACAACATAAACGAAATGAAAGATAAAAACCACATGATCATATCAATAGATGCTGAAAAAGCATTCGACAAAATCCAGCACCCATTTCTGATAAAAACGCTCGGCAATTTGGGAATAGAGGGATCATATCTCAACATAAGAAAGGCCATATATGAAAGACCTACAGCCAACATCATACTCAATGGGAAGAAACTAAAAACATTTCCCTTAAGAACAGGAACAAGACAGGGATGCCCACTTTTGCCACTCTTATTTAACATAGTACTGGAAGTCTTAGCCACAGCAACAGACATGAAGAAAAAATAAAAGGGATCCAAATTGGAAAGGAGGAAGTGAAACTGTCATTATTCACAGATGACATGATATTATACACAGAAAACCCTAAAGACTCCATCAAAAATCTACTAGACTTAATAACTGAATTTGGCAAAGTAGCAGGATACAAAATTAACGTCAAGAAATCGACGGCATTCTTATACACCAATGACGAACTCACAGAAAGAGAAACTAAAAAAACAATCCCATTTACCATCGCGGCAAAAAAATTAAGATACCTAGGAATAAACTTAACCAAAGAAGTAAAGGACCTATTTGCAGAAAACTACAGGACATTGAAAAAAGAAATAGAGGAAGATATAAAAAAGTGGAAGCACATACCTTGTTCATGGATTGGAAGAATTAACATCATGAAAATGTCCATACTACCCAAAGCAATCTATAGATTCAATGCAATTCCCATCAGATACCAATGACATATTTCACAGAACTAGAACAAATACTTCAAAAGTTCATATGGAACCAAAAAAGACCCCGAATAGCCACAGCAATCTTGAAAAAGAAGGACAAAGTAAGCAGTATCACAATACCGGATATCAGGTTATACTACAAAGCTACTGTAATCAAAACAGCCTGGTACTGGCACAAGAACAGGCACATAGATCAATGGAATAGAACAGAGAACCCAGAAATTGACCCAAAACATTATGCTCAATTAATAGTTGACAAGGGTGGCAAGAGCATACAATGGAGTAAAGACAGCCTCTTTAATAAATGGTGTTGGGAAAATTGGACAGCTACATGCAAAAAAATGAAACTAGACCATCAACTTACACCATACAGAAGAATAAACTCAAAGTGGATAAAAGACTTAAATGTGACTCGTGAATCCATAAAAATCCTAGAAGAAAACGTAGGCAACAAAATGTCGGACATCATACGCAGCAGAATCCTCACTGATACATCACCTAAGGCAACAGAAACAAAGGGAAAAATGAACACATGGGACTACATCAAACTCAAAAGCTTCTGCACAGCAAAAGAATCAACCATCAAAATGGAAAGGCAGCCCACTGTATGGGAGAGCATAATTGCCAATGATACATCAGATAAGGGGTTAATCTCCAAAATATATAGAGTGCTCATACAACTCAAGAAAAGGAAGACAAAGAACCCAATTAAAAAATGGGCAGAGGAACTAAATAGACACCTCTCCAAACAGGACATACAAATGGCCAAGAGACATATGAAGAAATGCTCCACATCACTAATCATCAGAGAGATGCAAATTAAAACAACAATGAGGTATCACTTCACACCTGTCAGAATGGCTGCCATCAACAAAGCATCAAACAAGTGTTGGTGAGGGTGTGGAGAAAAGGGGACTGCTGGTGGGAATGCAGACTGGTGCAGCCACTATGGAAAACACTATGGTGTTAACCTAAAAAAATTAAAAATTGAATTGCCAGCCCTGGTCGGTTTGGCTCAGCGGTTGGAGCGTCGGCCTGCGGTCCAGAGAGACCCGGGTTCGGTTCCCGCTAAGGGCATGTATCTCAGTTGCAGTTTGTCCCCGGCCCTGGTTGGTCGTGCGGGTGGCAGCCACTCGATGTGTCCCTTTCACGTGGATGTTTCTCTCTCTCTCTCTCTTCCTCTCTCCCTCCCACTCTATCTGAACAAAAAATGAAAATATGTCCTCAGGTGAGGATAAAAAAAAAAAAATTGAATTGCCGTTTGACTCAGTGATCCCACTTCTAGGAATATACCCTAAGAAGCCTGAAACACCAATCAGAAAGAATATATGTGCCCCATGTTCATAGCAGCACTATTCACAATAGCTAAGACCTAAAAACAGCCCAAGTGTCCATCACTAGACGAATGGATAAAAAAGCTGTGGTACATATACACAATGGAGTACTATGCAGCTGTAAGAAAGATCTCTTATCCTTTGAGACGACATGGAGGGACCTGGAGAGTATTATCCTAAGCGAAACAAGCCTAGCAGAGAAAGACAAATATCACATGATCTCACTTATTTGTGGAATATAATGAACATAACAGTCTAAAGAACAGGGTAGTCCCAGAGACGTGGAAGTAGGGTTCAGACTGACAATCCCCAGAAGAGGGAGTGGGGAGAGAGATAAACCACAGAACTTATATGCATGTACGCATAACCAATGGACATGGACAACAAAGCTGGGGACGGGGCGGTGAGAGAGGGGGAGGAGGGTGTCAATGGGGGAAAAAGGAGAAACATCTGTAACAAAAATAAATAAATAAATAAATAAATAAATAAATAAATAAATAATTTTTGAAAAAAGAAAGGGAGCGGAGAGAGAGAAACATCAACGATCCTCCAGTCAGAATGGACTTTATGTAGAACCCTGAGCCACCTTAGCCCTGCTTCACAGCTTTCTTTGCTTTCAGGCCCTCTATTCCAGAACTGTCCCCCATCGGTCTGAAATTCTGCCACAATCATTTCTTCAGGTTAATTGAAGCCCCTGTTAGAATGTTGATAGCTTTTTGAGAGGGTACCATGACCCATCAGGTCACCGTCAGTTAATAACACCTCTATCAGACAGGGGCCTGAAAAAAGGTACAATGAGAAGCCAATTCTTTTTTTTTTTTTTTTGAACTGTGGGGAGGAACTGCCAAAAGAGCAGACCAGAATGAAGGGAGAAGGTGAGCAAACCAGCCCAGCCAAGAGGCAGCGTAAGGCTACTGGGCACGAGGGGGTTGGGAGAGTGGACAAGAGACCCAGGCTCACAGCTACCAACCCCCTTAACTTCCCAGATGGTAGCAGGTGCTAGAGCAATATTTGTAGAAGAGTCAGGGGGTGTGTGATATTTATTTAATTAATTTATTTAATAAACACTTATATCATGCTTACCATGTGCCAGACACCGTTCTAAGTGCTTAACAAATATTAACTTGAATTTAACCAGCCAAAGGCCTTGTCAAAAGTCAGAGTTTGAGAGCCAACTCCACTAGTTTCTATCTGTGTGACCTTGAACCAGTGACTCATGCCTTCTGAGACTCATTTTTATCCCCTATAAAAGGGGTACCATAGTGAAAGTACCTCAGAGTTAGTGTGAAGACCTATCAGGCTAAGAGCCATAAAAGCACATTATAGACTGTGAAATGTTTTGCAAATCATGACTAATATTATAAGTAAGCCTAGGACACGCTCAGCCTCTAGAGCCAATAATAACAATAAAAACCATCTTTGTGGTACATTCTTATCATCTATTACTTACCTTTCAGGCTCTGGAATTGGATCATTCCAATCTGTCAGCTGCATGACTTGAGACAAGCTACTATATCTCTCAGGGATTCCATGTTCTCCTCTGTAAAACTAGGGCTAATAATACTATCTACTTCATAGAGTTACTGTGAAAACTTTAAAAAGATGATAAAAAGTAAGGTACTTAGGACAATGACCTAGAGTAAATGCACTGTAAATGGTACATACATCTTCTCTTTTAAGCCTCATTACAAAGTAGGTATTATTATTGTTATTGTCCTTATTTTCCATAGATAGAAGTAGAGTCACAGAGAAGTTAGGTCACTTGCCCAAAGCCACGTATCTAGGGAGTGATAAGGCTGGGGTTCCTAGGCAGGTCTGACTTGGGCATCTTTGTGGTTGCCTAAGCAAATGTTCTCACTGTCCATAATGATACACCAGAAACACTTAAGAGAATTCTTGATCAAATGAAAGGAGAATTACAAAGCTAGAAAAAAGATAACAAGTACCTGACTCCTCCCTATGTGCTAAGTTGTTGCAAAAGGTAAACACAAGCCTTCAAACATGAATGCTGGGAACTGGAGAAGCTCCCAGAAGCCATCTGCTCCCAATGCAGGCATGTCACAGTGTGACAAATTATAACCGAACTCATCCCCTCTCTCCCCTGGGCCATCACGCAAACCCTGCAATGAGGTAAGATGGAGGGCTAGTCAGTGGAGTGGGAGTGGAAGGGAAGGATTCCTCTTCCAGGCATGGCCTATAATCACCTCTTTCCTTGTGACTGCGTAATGCCATTGAGCATGGTGACCTAAAGAGCCACATATTGAAGATGATGGAGCCACAAGATGAAAGGGGCCTGAGTTCCTGAACCACTTCTAAGAGCTGCCTGACCATCAAAAACAGCCAGCTGAGACTTCACATAAGCAAAACAACTCTCTCTGATGATTGAACCATTATATAAGTTGGCATATGGCACAGCAGCTGGCATAACTAACCAATGCAGGGAAGAGGAGGAGGAGGAGGAAGGAGGACTTTCTAACATCCCTGACTATTGTCCACTCAACCTCTACTTAAATCTTTTCATGGTGGGGAATTTATTTCCTCCCGAAATATTCACTCCTTCTTCATTCATTCAATCAATAACTGTTTATTGAGTTCCTACTATGCGCCAGGCCCCATGCTAGGCACTGAAGAAGCCAGGATGGACAAGGCACAAAGACCTCTGCCCTCAAGAAGCATATTGCTCAGACTAGTAAACAGACCAAGCAAGTGAGCGGCAGTAGACATGATGTTTATTGACTTTGATAAGTAACTTGAAGGAAATAAACAGATTGATGGCACAGAATAACTGAGGGGGAAGATCAAATTTAGTTGGGGAAGCAGGGGAGGAGTTCACGGAAGCCTTCTCTGAGGAGCTTGGGAGACGAGCACAATTGACAGACATTTCCTATTGTGTGTGTGGGGTGGGGGGGACAGTTGGGTTTGAAGTTGTTGTTGTTTCACTTAAATTAACAGAAAAATGTGTCTCCTCTAGCTGTACCTCTGGTCCTAATTATATAGTCTGGGGTCCCAGAGAAGTCTATTTTTCCTCATTTCCAGTGGACAGCTTCTCCAACATCCTGCATTTGCAGACAGCTGTCACATCTCTCCTGTCCCCCAGAGTCCCTCCTCCCCTCTCCTGCCCCTCCCTCAAGCAGCCCCACGGGTCTTAGAGCCCAGGCACATGCTGCAGGTACTAAAAACAGCAAGTAGCTGTCATCAAGGACCCAGGTAAACAAGGAGGTCCCTTGCAGAGGCTATGTGGACCCTCCTCACCCCATCCCGGAACATCTGGGGATAATTGGTCCCACTCCCATGAGACGGCTTGTCCATTTCCCTAGGGCTGCTTGCTAACTGCTGGCTCCCATCAGGCGTTGGTGCTCTGACACTGTGACGGAGCAGCAGGGTTAGGGCCTTCAAGAGCTCCTACTGGAAGCCTTCTCTCTCTCTCCCTCTCTGTCCCTCTCTTTCTCTGTTTCTCTCTCTCCAACAATTTATTTATTTTTAATGTTAAAACCATGTCCTTCCCCCCTGGTTTGAACACCAACACAAACCCAGCTGTCCCCAGCGCTGGGCCCAAACCGCAGGCATCTGGCTAGAGAGCCAAGGAAGCAGCAGGAGGAGCTGCTCAGAGTCTTGCTCCTCCAGGCTCCTGCTAAGCGCCACTCAGAAGGCGGGGAGGCCCTGTCCACAAAGGCCCAGCCACCCCCTCATAATTAACCGGGCCTCCAGGGTGATAAGTCTGCCCTGCCCTGGAGGAAGCTCACAGGAGGCAGAGGCCTGTGCAAGCTCCTGGGGCCTCTGGATTAGCTGGTAGTCCCTGCCCTACCCGCCAGTTTAGGGGCCAGACTGAGGCCTTAGGCCCCCACACAGTGTCCACAACTGTTTTTCTTGCTTGGTTTGGAGGTAAAAACAACTGCTGTTACTTGTTTTCTCACACTTTCCAGGACTGAGTCAAGGCTTCCGGAAGGTGTGGTGATATCGGGGGAGCCTCTTGTGCGGTGCTACAGCACAGGACATACTCTGTCTACTCAGAGAAGCCAGAGTAGACACATACCGCCTGTAAAACTGGCCTTCCGTGGCCTTCACACACCTTGTCCACTCCCTGGGGTCTTCTCCATTCAGCCTGACCTACAGATGTGGGTCCCCTAACTCATATCTGGTCCTCCTTTCTCCCCTACCCACACCCCCAGTTTCCTAAGGATCAAATTTTAAGGAGGCACTCACTCTCCAGGTCATGCAAGTTCAGAGTCAGCCCTGAGAGTGAGCGCCTCCTTAAATATTACACCCTAGGCATCTTCCTCACCTCACCTATTCCTGGCCCTGCACTTGCTCCCTGAACTTGGCTTTCCATGCAGTTCTCTGAGGAAACATTTTATGTCTTTGATCTCTCTGATCCTCCATCCACTAGAAAGAATCCATAGATGGCTTCCTATAAAAGACCAAATCCAGCTTGGAGAGGGAGAAGTTATTTTTTTTGTTTTTGGGTCAGCTAGTACTTTAATTTGTTGTTGTTGCTGCTGCCAATGCTTAAAATTCGGAAGTGTTCACATTTTTAAAATTTTCTGGTCTCTTTTGAAAACACAGAAGATATGGCCCCTCTGGCTGAGTGGAGTGCTGCTGCCCCATTCGGCCCTTCGGACATTGCCTGAGCCCTCTAGAACCCCACAGTCCCACCGGTGCCAACTTGCCATTTACATTACCTGCTCAGCCCCACAGGCATTTGAAGTTACAACCTTTGGTCTAAAGACAGATTGTGTCCAGATATAAAGTAACTTTTCTCTTATGGTGTAATTTCTGGCAGCAGTGACAGGCCAGCGGGGATACTGGGCCAGGGAGAGGAAGGGGGAGAGTTCCTGATGTCCGTGAAATCAGGCCATGAAGGCAGGTCCCGGTTCCACCAGCCAGCGTGCATAAAGGATTGACACCTGCAGCTTGGGAGAAGAACTGTGTTGCGTGACAGCATCAGAAGAGCTGCTGGGACAAGGGAACTGAGCTTGAGATGAACACGGCCCTGACCACGAGTCAAGAGGCCTGCCTGGGCCCTGGCCGGTTTGGCTCAGTGGTCAGAGCATTGGCCCGCGGACCAGAGAGACCCGGGTTTGGTTCCCGCTGAGGGCACGTACCTCGGTTGCAGTTTGTCCCCGGCCCCGCTTGGGGTTGTGTGGGTGGCAGCCAGTCAATGTGTTTCTCTCACATTGATGTTTCTCCCTCTCTCTTCCTCCCTCTCTCCCTCCCTCTCTATCTGAAGATAAATGCAAAAATGTCCTCAGGTGAGGATAAAAAAAAAAGAGGCCTGCCTGGGTAGCCCACAGGTGCCCCTGACTTTTGCATGATACTGAATTCAACGCCTCCTGAGCTTCAAATTCCTCATCTGTTATTAAGGAGAGTTCAGCTGGATTATTTTTAAGGTTCCTTCCAGCTCTAAGTCTCTTGAATTTAATGCTTACTATTCTTAGGAGGAATTACTCTAGTAAAAGACAGTTTTAGAACATTGTTCGAGCCCAGCTTAGAAGAGCAATTGAGCGGAGATAGGGAACTACATGTCACTGATATCATGGACTTTTGTAACTTTCCCAGCTCTCTACTTATCCTTTCATAATTTCTCTGATTCTGCTGAGAATATACACTTAGAGGAGCTCACACAATAGCCTGAGTCAACCATCTCGTGCCTTAACAATCACTTGTCTGCTTGAGAATTCACTAGGTGTGAAAAATAGTTTGCTAAAGGCTACGTCTCTATTTTAAAATACCTGAGAAGAAAGCTTGTCCACACTGGGGGTGGCAATCAAAGTGGAATTCAATGCAACAGGCATCAACAGATATCGAGGCAGCACTCTGCCCAGTGCTGTGAGCTGTGGGAGGAGACTGGGAAATACAATCAGAGTAAAGCCCAGTCCTTGTCCTCAGGAAGTTTACAGGAGGGCAGGGGAGGTTAGCACAATGCCTCCAGAATCCAAATACATGACAAAGTAAGATAAAAGTCCTCCAGACGTATAAAGCCCCAGGAGGAGTTAAAAAAAAAAAAAAAAAAAAGGAAGCAGTTGCACAGGCCAAAGGATGAAATAGATGAGGATGAGCAGAAAGAACACAGGCCCCAGTCATTCCTTCATCCACCAAGGATAAAAGTTTCCTGCCACCCACCATTGCCTGAGGCACTGGGATGTAGGGGTTAATAAGACAGGCAGAGTCTGCCTTCATGCCACCTACTGTCTAGTGAGGAACATGGACAAGTACACAAATACATCAGATAATTTCAGGTATTGTTGAGTGCTGTGAAGATATTGAATTAAGTGAGTATCATGGAGAGTGACTATGGGATAGACAGTGAAGACTTCTCTGAGGAGGCTCCAGTCAAGTTCTCATGAGGTGATCTGGAGTCAGGACCCAAGTCATCTCCAGACATTGAACACTGCCACATATCCCATGGGGAGGGGGGACAAAAATGCCCCCAGTTGAGAACTGATATAGACCCTCCGATAGCTAATACCATAAGGCTACTGGGACTAATGGGTCTTTCATTCTTTCTTTTTTTTTAATTTATCTTTATTGTTGAAAGTATTACAGATATCCCCCTTTTCCCCCTCATTGACCCCCTCATCCCTGCTCCTGCCCCCCTCCTGCCTTCTCCACAGTATTGTCTGTGTCCACTGGTTATGTATATATGCATATAAGTTATTTGGTTTATTTCTCCCCCTCCCCCTTTTCTTCTGAGGTTCATCAGTCTAATGCCAATTTGTACTTCTTAATCCCTTCGCCTTTCCCCCCATCACCCAACCCCCCTCTCGTCTGGCAACCAACAGAAACTTCTCTGTATCTATGAGTCTGTTTCTGTTCTGCTTGTTCATTTTGTTTGTAGATTCAGTTGTTGATAGATATGTATTTATTGCCATATTACTGTTCACATTTTTTATCTTTTTCAAGAAGACACTTCAACATTTCATATAATACTGATTTGGTATGATGAACTCCTTTAGCTTCTTCTTGTATGGGAAGCTCTTTATATGTCCACTGACTGGAAATGATAGTTTTGCAGAACAGAGTAATCTTGGTTGTAGGTCATTGCTTTTCATCACTTTGAATATTTCTTGCCACTCCCTTCTGGCCTGCAAAGTTTCTTTTGAGAAATCAGCTGACAGTCTTATGGGAGCTCCCTTGTAGGTAACTAACTGCTTTACTCTTGCTGCTTTTAAGATTCTCTCTTTGTCTTGAACCTTTTGCATTTTAATTATGATGTCTCCTGGTGTGGGCCTCTTTGGGTTCATCTTGTTTGGGACTTTCTGTGCTTCCTGGACTTGTATATCTGTTTCCTTCACCAAGTTAGGGAAGTTTTCTGTCATTATTGTTTCAAATAGGTTTTCAATTTCTTGCTGTCTCTCTTCTCCTTCTGGCACCCCCATAATGTGAATGTTGGTACATTTGAAGTTGTCCCAGAGATTCCTTGCACTATCCTCATTTTTTGGATTCTTTTTTTCTTTTTGCTGTTCTGATTGGGTGTTTTTTGCTTCCTTATATTCCAAATGGATGGTTTGCTTTTTGGCTTTACCTACTCTACTATTGATTCCTTTATTTCATTTAGGGCTTCCTTTATTTCCAGCTGGTCCTTTTTTATGCTCTTGAGTCCTCACTAAGTTTTTTGAGCATCCTTATAACCAGTGTTTTGAACTCTGCATCTGTTAAATTGCTCATCTCCATTTTGTTTAGTTCTTTTACTGGAGTTTTGTTCTGCTCTTTATTTGGGACATGTTTCTTTTTTTTTTTTAATCCTCACCTGAGGATATTTTTTTATTTGTCAGACTCAGTGTGGCTTCTTTAATATTCCTTATTGTAGGACTTCCACTCAGCTCGATTTCAGAAGGTTCTGAATGATGGTTGTTCTGTAGTTTAGTTGTAATTTGGATGTGATTGTAGGAGGAGGCGAAACCATGGTTACCTATACCACCATCTCTAATGGATCTTTCTTAACCCAAGAATCCTACATCCAAAATGATTTTAGCCACCAAATCAGGGGCAGCATGAATTGGTCCCCTACAGAGAAAAGACAGATGCCCTCTTGCAAAATGTCGTTTTACCTCCATATTCTCTAGCATAGCAGGCTTCTTCCATAGCCCTCACCCTGCCCTGCTTTAGTAAGTAACGTGGAGTGGGAGGCAAAGAGAGATGAACCCTAGTAGCGGGTGGATATTTCTTCCCAGGGCTACTAGCCCTCAGACAAAGGGCAGGACCCCAGCTCTAATTTGCTCTTTTCAATGCCAGGACTGGCCTCCCATAATCCTGACATGGCAGTATCAGGAATTTATTCAAGCATCCCTGTTGTTTCAGGCAGAATCTTCATAGTTCTGTCTATGTCTTTATCTTTATTGTGTTTTTTAAAGATGACAAGAGGGGAAAATAAAATATGATTTGATTCAATAGATACATATTGAGCACCTACCATATCTCCATTGCACCCATCTTTCCCAAGGGCATAAGCAAAGACATGGTACATTTGAGGAACTGCAAGTCCTGGTCTGGACCCAATAAAGGGATAGGTTGCAGAAGAAGATTGAAGCCAGACCCGCTCTTGAATGCCAGGCTAAGAGATTTTACTTTATCTCGTAGGGTACAGACAATAGGGAGCCATGGAAGACTCTTGAGCAGAAAATGTCACTTATTCAATACCTGAGGAGTTATACAGGGTTAATATTCACCTTCATCAGAGCTGACCCCCTGGCTCTGCATCTTATTCCAACCCTGTTTCTTCACTGTTTGGTGCAACTCATTGTGAGGGGCACAGAGGTGGGAGCCAGGAGGAGCCTCCCTGGGAAGGAGCCTCCCTGGGAACGTAAGCACAGCCCAGCAGTGGCTACATTGCTCAGGATGGATTCTTCCCCCCAAAGGGTCACAGTGCTCTGCCCCTGAAGGCAATGGGCAATGAAGCTGCTTCGGTGTGGCTCAGAAAACAGATTCAGACTTGGCAGCACTTGACAGTGTTTGGGAAACTTCTTAGCACGTTTTGTTTTGTTTTGTTCACAGGGCCTTAGAGTAAGCTGCTGAAATAGCCTCCGTGGGCTCTGATCCCTCATCGCTCTCCAGCTCCCACGAGCAGCCCTGGGCCTTTCCTGACCTGAGCCACCCACAGCCCCTCATCAGTATGGTTGTCTTCTCTCCAGAACTGAGCCTACCTCCCACAGAGGGAGCAGCGTTCACCAGGTCAGCTCCAGGCAAAGGTGAAGAGTGACTAGAGGCTGAGAATAACAACCCCCACAATCATACCTGTGGCTTAGGAGTCCCACATAGCCAGACGCCAAGTTAAATCCTCGTATCCTGTCATCGAGTGGCCAGAACAGCCTAATGGGGTAGGTATGATTATCTTCTCAGAGATAAACTGAGGCTCTGAGAGCAACTTGCCCAGTCACACAGCTAGTACTTGGCAGAACTAGAGTCAAACCTAGTTCTGACTCTAAAGCCGGGTCGTTGGTCCCCCAATCTGTCATTTCTCAACACTTCCCTCAGGCACTGCCCTTCCTCTGCCTGCCAGGTGCCCATAGCCTTGCACCTATATTTCCTCAGGTTAACATCCAGTTCTTCCCAAGTACAGCTCCTTTTTCAGGAGAGTCTCAGCTCCCCTGTGAATTAACTCCATGACCCTAGGGAAGATCTCTTCATCCATCTGGGCCTCAGTTTTCTCATAGATAGAATGGGGATGTCCAGCCTATTTTATAGTTAGTGCAGGGATGAAATCAGTTTGTGTCCCCCTAACCCCTCAATAACCTGTGATGGGCATGTAATCGGAAGGTCTTATCATGACGATGCAGAAGTGACTCACATAGTCATAGGCTCGAGCCCTGCCCGGGCACAGTGAGCACCCAGGAGGTCTCCACAAACAGGTTTGAGTGAGAGGTGTCTGCACTGGGGGCAGCTCGGTACCTTCCAACTCTCCTGGCAAAGCTCACTCTTGGCTCTTTGCACAGATAGAGGTCACATTCCACGGCCCGGCAGCCCAGCACAAGGGAACGGCTCTGCCCAGACACATTGGAAATGTGGACATTGAAGGGCTCTATTTGTTTATAAAAGGTTATGAGCCTCAAAGTTCTCATTTATTGCTGAGGCAAGAAGACAGGAAGGAGATAGGGTCCAAGGGAAGCATGGAGACTCCTTGCTCTCAGCTCATAAACAGAAGCACTGTCTCCCCGGGGCTGGGGCCAACAGCTTTCCCTACAGGCTGGCTGTGCATTGCTGAGTTCAGAGCTCGGACTTGGGTCTAACGAAAAGGGAGCCTGGAAGCAATAATCCAGGGTTCATGTCACATCTGCTGCATTATTTCTCCTGGAGCTTTTATGACAAAGAAACACAGAGTGGGTGGCTTAGAGCAACAGAAAACTTCACAATAAATTTCTAGCTCTGGAGGCTAGAGGTTCAAAATCAAGGTGGCAGCAAGACCATGTTCTCTCTGAGACCTATAGGAGAAAGATCCTCCCTGGCCTCCTTCAGTATCTGATGGCCCCAGACAGTCCTCAACCTGTGGTAGCTTCCCTCCAGTCTCTGCCTCCCCTTCACATACGTTCCCCCTGTGTCTTCACACCATCTTCTAAGAGCATTTGTTTCCAAATTTCCCCTTCCTAGAAGGACACCCTAATGACCTCGTTTTTACTTGGTTACCTCTGCAAAGGTCTTTTTTCCAAATTAAGTCACATTGTGAAGTGCTGGGGGTTAGTCTTTGACATATCTTTTGAGGGGGCACAATTTGACCCATGATGCCTGACTTCCTCACACTGTGGGGGGGGGGGGGGGGCGGCGGGGAATGTCCCATAAGCTTTGAATTTGAATTCCAGTTCTGCCCATAACTGGCTTCTTGGTTTTGATGAATGATTTCAAGCACAGTTCCTCATCTGGCTGACTTGGGGAAAAGATTAAATGAGATCATAGAAATCACTAGCTTTATAGCTTAAAGTGGCCTCTGAGGTCACCCAGTACTCTCAATCATGAGAGTACTGATCCTACAAAGTCTTCTTGGAATAATAGTGGGGACTGAGTCTTTCTCAGAGATTTTCAGTGTGCATTAGCTGAGTGAAGGCCCTGAGAAGTCCTGCAGTAAAAATCCTTTTCATCCCAGCATCACCCAAACTCATTTCACATGAAACCCTATTATTTGGTTAATCCCTGGTAACATTTTCTTGATCACTAATCCACACTCCAGATATGCTCATCTAGATTAACTTCTCTAGTTTGTTAGAAAACCAGGACTTAGACTTTGATCACCTCCTATGTAAACTACCCACTCCCAAATCCTCATCTCAGGCTCAGCTTTGAGTGGAATACAAACTGAGATAAATCTTTGTTCCCCAGAATGAAAACAGCTTCATTACTATCTAAAAATCTTGTAATTATTATTTTTAATTGATTTGAGGAAGGGGGAGAGAGAGAAACATCAATATGTTGTTCCACCCATTCATGCATTTATTGGTTGATTCTTGTATGTGCCCTGACTGGGGATCAAACCCACAACCTTGGCATATCCAGACAATGCTCTAACCAATCGGGCTACCCAGCCAGGGGTCCTAAATTATTTTTAATACTATATACTCAGTAAAATTTCAAACAACACAGAAAAGAATAAGAAAAAAAAGTGAAACTCACCTTGAATATTCCCACCCCAAAATAACCTGCTAATGTGAGATCTTGATTACTTCTGCCACCTTTTGATTACACAAGGAGGTGATGAAGTTTAGGAATGGGATAGGAGCTGGCTCCAGAATCAGTGAGCTCAGAAGCACGTCCTAATGTTAGTTCTTGCTCAGATTTTATGCAAGTCCCTTGGCCCCCTCAGCTTCCTTTTACCTCTTGAGGGGAAAATGTGTCTGTCTATTGCAGAGCCTAAAGAATAGCAACATTAGTGGCTACCACTTATCAGGTGCTTACTAAGGTACACACAATATTATATTACATGTTATCATCATCCCAGAACCCAAGAAGGCAGATGAGATCACTGAGGCTTTGACAGTTTAAGTGCCTTGCCTAAGGTCTTAAAGCTGGTAGCAGCAATAGAGCCGATTTGCTACAAACTTTGATTCCAGAGAGAACAACTCAAAGAAAGAGACTTTCTGGGAGATCCATTTTGCTGGCAAGAATGATAGAAAGCAGTCTGACTTTTGGGGTGATGATGTTTGCAAAGTTGGGGTCTTGGGGCAGAGACAGTGGTGGTCTCCTCGAGGGCTTGGTGAGACAACAGCAGGGGCAGTGTTCTCCCATCAGTCCAGTTCTGTGGAGTGTTTTCATTGCTCCTGGAAGCTTAGCTTCAAGCCTGGCTCTGCATTTCTCCTAACAATTCTGGGAGCTCCCAGTATCCTCTTGGTAACAACTTCTCTGCCCAATTAGCCAGAGTCAGCTTTTGTTACTTGCCACCAGAGACCATGCCTAATGTGTGCTGGGCTAGTGAGACAGGTACTTCTCACTACACAGAACTCTAGTGGCTTTGTTTGTCTACAAAATCATGAACAGAGATAGCCCATTTCTGGTCAACTGTGTTTTGGGCAAAGTTGTACTAACTGGTTTAAACCATACTGACCATATTAGCCATCTGTGGCTGAATCTCCAGTTCACATTGTATTTCATGCCTGGAGTCTAGGTGTCAGAAGCCAAAAGGAAGCCAGACTTACCTGAATAAGTCTTCTGAACATGGTTTCATTGAAAATCATATTTATCCTTTAATCCAACAGTTCTCAAACTTTATGTCCTCAAAACACATTTCACTCTTAAAAATATTGAGAACCCAAACAGCTTTTGTCTATGTAAGTTATGTCTACCCACACCTACTGTTTGCAAAATTAAAACCAAAAATTTTTTTAGTTATTTATAAATTCATTTCAAAAATAATAAAAATGTTACATTTTAACATAAATAATGCATTTTTTAAATAACAGTATTTTCCAAATGACAAAAAAAAAAAAATTAGTAAAATGAGTGACATTGTTGGACATTCCTAGAAATCTCTTTAATGTCTGACTTAGTAGAGGACAGCTGGATTTTCATATTTATTTCTGCACCCAGTTTGTTATATGTCACATGTCAGCCTCTAGAAAACTCCACCATACACTTATAAGAGAATGAGTATGGAAAAGCAGATATTTCAACATTGCTATGAAAATAGTTCCCACCTCACAAACCTCTTGAAAACATCTCAGGAACCCCCAGGGGTCCCCAGACTACAGTTTGAGAACCCCTGCTCTAACCTCTAAACTTTTTCATGCCTTATATCCTAAGTTTCAAATCCAAGATACAGCTGATTCACATGACAGGCCGCTTTTACATCCTAATTGACGGCCTAAGAATGCGGTCCCATCCTTTAAAACGACTCCATTCACTGCTCCATAACCTTGAGGTGTCTTGAGGTGTTACTGATTATTACAAGTTCTGCTCAAAAAGTCAAGAAGTCTGGTTCTGTCACTAACTAGCTGTGAATATATCAGTTGTTCCCTCTGGGCGTTAGTTTATCCACCTGCCAAATAGATACTTGTTTACTTCATAAGACTGCTTAAAGATTAAATTGGATAGTAGGCATGAAAATGCTTTTAACACATCCATGTAATAGGATATTATACCATTATTTTAAAGAATTGTATTATTTAGAATGCTTTGGGTTGTCAGTAACAGATAATACGACTCAAATTGGCTTAAATTTATTGACTCATTTAACTGAAAGCTCTAGAAGTGGCATGAGCCTCCAGCATGCTTTGATCCAGAGATTCATGATGGGGTCCAGGCTCTGATCTGTGTTTCTGCCTTACTCACAACTCTGCTCTGTATAGCTTCAGTCTCAGCTAGCCCCACCCCCTCCTGTTAGTAACAATGACTGCTGAACTTTTGATCCCACCCTCTTGTGCCACACCACCTGAGGTAAAAGAGAGCATCAGGCCCTGGCCGGTTTGGCTCAGCGGTTGGAGCGTCGGCCTGCGGTCCAGAGAGACCCGGGTTCAGTTCCCGCTAAGGGCATGTACTTCGGTTGCAGTTTGTCCCCGGCCCTGGTTGGTCGTGCGGGTGGCAGCCACTCGATGTGTCACTTTCACATCGATGTTTCTCTCTCTCTCTCTTCCTCTCTCTCCCTCCCACTCTATCTGAACAAAAAATGAAAAAATGTCCTCGGGTGAGGATAAAAAAAAAAAAAAGAGAGCATCAGTTCCAGAAGCTTCCATGAAAGACAGAGAAGCATTCTAACTCAGAGGTCCTCAGCAAATGCCTCCTCTTGGATCCCAACTGGGTCAAGTGCCCATCCCTGAACCAATCACCAAAGTCTGGGTAATAAGCTAAGCTGATTGACTCAATCTAATCAAAGTCCACCCAGGAGAAACAACCATCAAAGTGGAAAGGCAACCCACTGTATGTGAGAGCATAATTGCCTATGATATATCAGATAAGGGACTAATTTCCAAAATATATAGAGTGCTCATACATCTCAACAAAAGGAAGACAAAGAACCCAATTAAAAAATGGGCAGAGGAGTTAAATAGACACTTCTCCAAACAGGACATACAAATGGCCAAGAGACATATGAAGAAATGCTCAACTTCACTAATCATCAGAGAGATGCAAATTAAAACAACAATGAGGTATCACCTCACACCTGTCAGAATAGCCGCCATCAACAAAGCATCAAACAACAAGTGTTGGCGAGGGTGTGGAGAAAAGGGGACTCTAGTACACTGCTGGTGGGAGTGCAGACTGGTGCAGCCACTATGGAAAACACTATGGTGTTACCTCAAAAAATTAAAAATTGAATTACCATTTGACCCAGTGATCCCACTCCTAGGAATATACCCTAAGAAGCCTGAAACACCAATCAGAAAGAATACATGTACCCCCATGTTCATAGCAGCGCTATTTACAATAGCTAAGATCTGGAAACAGCCCAAGTGTCCATCAGTAGACGAATGGATAAAAAAGCTGTGGTACATATACACAATGGAGTACTATGCAGCTGTAAGAAAGAAAGATCTCTTATCCTTTGCGACGACATGGGAGGATCTGGAAACTATTATCCTAAGTGAAACAAGCCAAGCAGAGAAAGACAAATATCATATGATCTCACTTATTTCTGGAATATAATGAACATAACAGTGTGAAGAACAGGGTAGTCCCAGAGACGTGGAAGTAGGGTACAGACTGACATTTGCCAGAAGAGGGGGTGGGGGAGGGGAGCGATGAACACAGAACTTGTACGCATGTACTCATAACCAATGGACATGGACAACAAAACTGGGGACGGGGCAGGGAGGGAGGGGGAAGAGGGTGTCAATGGGGGGAAAAAGGAGAAACATCTGTAACAAAAGTAAATTAATAAAAATAAAAAAATAAAAAAAAAAAACAAAGTCCACCCAGGAGCTGGGGGTAGGATGACTCACCCAAACTATTTGGCTTGGAAATTCTTCATTCTTTTAAGAAATGAGAGGGTAGAAATAGTTGTTTGGAAGGTAAGCAATGAATGTCCAGTACGACATCACAAATCTGTATTTATTGACCAAGGAAGATGATCATAACATACTATACAATAAAAAAATAGATTAAAGAAGAATATGTCTACTAAAATCCCCATCTACAAAATTCATATGTATACACACACACACACACACACACACACACACACACACACACACATATCCTTAGTGGTAATGAATAAGGGTGGGATTATGGGTGACTATGCACTTCTGTTTGTTTGTTTGTTTTCTGGTCCTCTAGCTTTTATAAATAGAAATAAATACTTTATGTAAAAAGTCTAAGATCCTATAAATTTATGAAGCATAGTTACTGACCATCCCATTCTTTACTCCTAACACCTGCCAGTCTTCCATCCTAGGACCTGAGGCTGACCTTAGCTCATGTCACCCAGTGGAACCCTAGGCAAAGGGCTGAGCCAGTGCAAGAAGCTTCCAACTGTGTACATTTGCTTCAACACCCCTAAAGAATCACAAAACCAGTATCTCTTGCTCAGAATAGGAAGCAGTCTATTTTCATTCATATGCAATTCTAATTTTTATTGGTTCTTTTCCCCTCGCCTCCCCCTCTCCCCAAACCCTCCATCAGCTCCCATGACCTCATCATGATATTTAGAATAATAGTCTTTTCCCACAGGTCATCAGCTTCTAAAATAAATATATTTCCATCAACGGAAGCAGCAGAGTCACTGAAATTATTATACCTCAGCTCAGAGTCACAAGCTCATTAAAGACTGATTATTGTGCTTTTCAAAAAAAATGACAGTGGAAGGAAAAGGATGGTTCTTTTTCTTGTTTAACTAGGGAAAGAGATGCATAGGCAGATCAGTGTAAAAGGCCTCCTTTGGAGGAGGTAGCTGAGATAGCTAATAGGTAAGAAAACGAGGGAACAACAACAAAATACCACTGAAGTCTTGGTGAGCATTTCACCGGCCTCTGAATTTCCCTGGAAGACACCAACAGCAGCGAGGCAGCTTGGCCAAAAGGAAGGAAACTCAAGAACAGAAGTCAGGAATTCTAGATCCCATATTGCACCTTACTCCAGGCGGGACCTCATCCACCTTTCTGGGCCTTTGAAGTTGAATAAAATCAGAGGCGGCGAATGACTGACATCCCTTCCCTACGCCCTTCTTCCTCTTCCTGGCAGCCCAGATGTGGCCTGGGAATCAGCAACATTCACTTATCAGTGGACACATGAGGTTGTCTGATTTCCCTGGGCTAACGATTTCTAAAATGCCCATAAAATTCTGACACTCTCATTTCTCTTTGCTGACCCAGGCTTACTTCATCCGCTAAATGCTCACAGCGAACATGTACTAATCAGTCATAACATTATTAGCATCATTCATAAAAACAGCTGAGATTTAGGCATGCTTACCACTGAGAGGAGATTAAAACAGTGGCAACACATCTGACTATGCATGTCAGAGGAACTGTCATGTGCAAGAGACAGTCAGGAAAATCTGTGTAACCCCAAGAGATAGAACTGGGGTGTTTCAAGGCCATGGGCTGGCCGTTGTGAGAGCATTTCTCTGCCTCTGGATGTATTTCAGGCAAAGTGAGCTCAGCCACATCCCAGGGAGGCTGTAGATGAGGCTCACAATTTTGTGAAATGAACCCAGTGTATGCAATGCAGGGCATGGTGAGGCTGATGGCAACCAGGGAGCACATGTCTAGTCTGAAGGGGACAGGTCCCAGGATGCTCCAAACAAATGCAGCCCTGCATTTATCTCCTCCCTTCTCCCCCCAGCCTCTAGCTATCCTACCTCCTGTCATATGAGCCTCCTTCTTGTTGTCTCCCCATTAGACAGCTAGCAGTGTCTGCCACAGGCTTGTGTGCAAATAATGAGAAGGTGGCATAAGTGACATAAGCAAGGAGCCATAGGAACACAGAGCGAAGAGATGGATTTGGTATGATGGGGTTGATGGAGACCTCCTGGAGAAAATGGCATTGGCTCTGGACTCTGAAGGGGGTTGGAGTCCAACATGCAGAGAAAAAAGGAAAGGGCCTTCCAGGCAGGAAAATAGCATGAGCAAAGGCACTGGGGCAAAGAAATCTTTGAGCAGAGGGAACATGAAGAAGGTAGAGATAAAACTGGAAGCACAGGTCCCAGGCAGATCACAAAGGTGCTGGGATGCTCCACCAAGGAAGTTGGACGTTATGATGTCGTTTAGGGGGTTTACTATTGTTCCCCACTCCTCAGCTTTCCCAGAGCAACCCTCCTGGCCTCTTGCTTCACTCAGGCCTACCCTGGGGGGAAATGAGAAAGAGGCAAAACTCATCTGATTCTGTCACCTGCTACTTAATCTAATCCCAACTGGTACAAAAGGAATATGAACCAAATGTATTTTTATCACATCACTCCTGTGTTGGGCTTATTCAAATTATGCAGTCAATCAACAAATTGAGGCCCCATAATATGCCAGGCACTGGGGACAAAATGAGGGACAAAGCAAACTAGGTCACGCCTCTATTGCTTACAGTCTATTGGAAGATATAGATGTCGATTAAGTAAATAAATAACAAAATAATTGCGAATTGTAAGAAGAGCAATAAAAGAAACAATTATGGTGAGACAAAGAATAGGGGAGGTGGCAGTGATCAGAAGACCTACAGTATACATGATAGTCAGAGAAAGCTCTCTGGTGATGTACTATTTAAACAGAAGCCAGAAGAATGAAAAGGAGCCAGCCAGGCAAAATAGGGGTGGAATGAGATTTACAGATAGTAGAGATGGCATATGCAAAGGCCCTGGGGCAAGAAAGCACCAGGTCTGAGAAAAGAAACTAAAAATGGATCAAGGTATCCAGGTCATCCAATGGAGCAAAGGCAATGATTCTCACAGCAACTGGTATTTATTGACCCACTGACAAACAGAACAAATTTACTTGAACATGTACCCTGCTGGCCCTTGTTTTATTTTACATTTTATATGAAATAACTTTTTGAGTATAATGGATACCTCTGTGAAGCCAAATGGCATGCGTTCAGAGCCAAAAGCAAGGGGCAAACAAGCTTTCATATATTGTGGGGCTGAGGGTGGTGCTGGAAAAACAGATGGTTTTCCTGTTGGGAAATAAACTTTCAAGGAGAGAAGAATATGTCCTTTGAGTTTATTCATGAGTCCACAAAGCTCTGCTTTCTTAGCCAAACAAACCACACCCCAGGAACCTCAAGATAACAAATATTAGCATCTTTCAGGAATTTCCACTGGAAGGGCAGTGCACAGTGTGGTAGCTTTTCAGGAGGGAAGGGGAATTTTTTTAAAAAAGAAATAAAAAAGGAAAGTTTCAGTGCCAGTCAGAAGAAAGAATTGTGGAAGAATAAAAAGTTCCTGGCAATTTCTCCAAACCGAGTACAGCAGCTAACATGACCTAGAGCAAAGAATTAAGCGACTATTTCTTTTAAAAGCAAGTTGACACTCCAAAGGCAATGATTGGGAGTGCTGAGGCCCTTGCTTCATGTATAGACACTGAGCTCATCCCTAAAGATTTGGTTCCGTAAGATTGTGATAGGGCCCAGAGATCTGCCTTTTCAACCAGGACCAAGTGTTTCTGCCACCACTGAAAAACACTGCCCCACTTGGACTGGGGAGAGGGCGGTTAGGGTAAGAAGGGAACAGGCCAGAAGAAAGTCAGAGGTACAGAGACGCCTCGGGAAGTCTGCACAACTCTGAGCTGTGTTTCCATGGGGCTGGAGTCACACCTGCGACCACACCTGAGGCTCCTCACTTCCTTCTTGCCCTGGCTGTGATCACTCTTGTCACTCCCTGCAGACTCAGCTCCTTGCTGTACTCGCACGCTGTCTGAGCCTCCTGGCAAAACCCCAGCCCTGAATACATGACAAGGCTTTCGGGCCACAAATGTCAAATCCCCAGCAATGACCTGACTAAGGCCAACACCTCCATCTGTTCAGAGAACCCCATTGCTGCTCTCTCACCCAGGAACTTTGCTGACATCTTTATCCTTACGGTCTCCTGTGTGAACAGTCGGTCCTTCTTCATTGGATCATTCCCTGGACCTACAGTCTCTCTTTACTATCTCCCATCACCTTGGACCTGCAGCCCCTCCAGTGACCACCCCCATTGCTCTGTCTTCCTTAGAGCAATCTTCCTTGGAAAGGCTATCTCTGCTTGCCCCCTTCAGTCCCTCCCCATGTGTCATCTTTGTCATCCTCTTCAGGCAAGCTTCCAACCCTCCACTCTACAGAAACGGGTTCCTCTAAGATCCCCAGCCGCCTCCTAATACAATTGCATGGGGGGTGGGGGGTTAGGATTTCAACATAAGAATTGTGAGGGGTAACAAACATTCAGTCCATAATACATGGTGTACCTCCAGCCACATCTTAAAATAGGCAAAATTTGTTTGCAAGTTTTCAACTCAATTATCATCATGTACCCACCATGGACCTGCTGAGGGAGAAGTCAGACCCAGGCCCCCTCCCCCACAATCAGACTTAGAGCCTAGCCTCTTGTTCCTTTCATGTGATTTGAGAAGACCTCTCTTGGAAAGTCATCTTTTGAAAAAGGTGCATACACTGTGTACTATTTTCTTCCTCCTCAAGGATTCATGAAGTTAACTTAATAAAGATCTAAATCCTAGGGTAGAAAAACCTGCTCAACTTTGTTAATGTTTCCCCAATGTATTGCCCATGGAGACCCCATTTTGAAGAACACCTATTTGCATCCTGCAAACTTGTGTTCCAAGGTACAGCCTGATATAAACAATACCCCACCCTGATGCTTACACCTCACCTCAATCAGGCCAGTCAAAAGGGGTGGGGTGGGGTCTCCAAGACTCCCCCTTTCAAAATTGGCTAGGCCTGGAGTCCTCCCTTCCTCTGGTTCCCTTCTTTCATCTCTGCTAACCTAGTGTCTTCGTCTGGGCTCAGGGGATCCTGGCGGGGAATAGCACCAGCCCTGGGTAAGTGAATTTCATGTTCCCCAGGAAGAAGCTTGCTGGAGCAGACCAGGAGATGGGGCTATTTTGGGCCAGGCAGGCGATAAATCTCAGCACGGAGACAGCTGTCCACTCCTCCTCCTGTCAGACTGCCCTGTGAGATGTTCTCACTCTCCGCCATCCTCCTGCTGTTCTCGAATGTCACCCTAACTCTGTAGTGTTGAAATAGAGCTGGGGTTACACAACTTCCCTGTATAATGTATGCTGCCTCCCTGCTTCTTTGTACTTTCTTTCTGCCCAGAGTTACAAGAATCCAGAAACAGAAGGAACTCATGTCTAGAGTTCATCCGTCCCAATACCTTCATTGAACAGATGAGAAAACTGAGACACAAGAAAGCCCAAAGTCAGAAATTAGGAGCAGTAGTCCAGGCTGTGGGCCCTAAGTCCAGAATGGTTTCCATCCTACAATGAAGAGTCAGTAATAGCGAACGGCCTGGAAACCAGCTATGCCTCACAACCGTCTATGGTCTGAACATATATGCATACCTGTGCATATTCTTTTAACAATTGCCAGTAGAATCATACTTATGTTTCTGCAATTTGTTTTTGTTTTTTTCACTTACTAATGTTTTGAACATCTTTCTTCCCCCATGGTTGTTAGATCTACCTCTGTACACAATCCTGGTCTCCCTGCCTCAGCTTTGCCTTTTCATTCTCCTTGCTGAACACAGCAGTCAGAATAATCTTTCTAAAATGTAAATCAGATCCTGTTACCTTCAGGCTCAGAAATCTTCAATGGCCTCCTATTACCCTTAAAACAAAGGCCAAACTGCTCAATCTGATCTCTGAGGCCTTAGGTGACCTAGCTGCTCACTCCCTTCTTGCCTCACCTCTGGCAGCCACACAGGCTTTTTTCAGTTCTTTAAAGACACCCGGCTCCTTCCCCAACCCCTTTGACCCATTTAGGGCCTTCTAGAGTGCTCTTTCCTCTCATTTAAATACCCCCATACATGCACATACATGTACACATATATGCATGCATGCATGCTCACATTTGCACATATCTAGTCTTGAAAGCTCAGCTCAAACATGACTTCTTGTTTTTCCTGACACACCCTCCACTTCTACCCTTCTCCAGACTATATCAGGTCTGTTACTACTCACCCTTATAGCAGTATCTATTTCCCTTTAAGTCTTTACCCAGGCATATATTTGCATATTAAATATTTGCAGAATTATGTGATGAGCATGTGTCTCCCCTGTGAGACTGTAAGGTCCATGAGAGGCAGGGGCCGACTTTGTACATTATTGTATCCTCCACACTTAACCCAGTACCTAACAAAGAGCAGATCCTCAATTCATATTTATGGAATGAATGAGTAAATGGAAATGCCAAAGGAACGGAGAGGATGAGCGCGAGTTGTAAAGGAATTACTGTCAAAGGAAAAGATGAGTCCTTCTTTGTAATTAAGAAGGCAAGTACAAATTGCAGGCCTCAAATGCAATTTGATAGGAATAGCACCTTCTTTATTGTTTAAAGTCAGTTTTCTTCCTACTCTGAGACCTCAGTCTGCCAGAATGGAAATGGAGCGGTAAAGTCTGTATTGGAGGGTTCCTATTCCCTCCCACCCATGAATAAGAATACAGTGCATTGATGTGATGCCCCAGAAACAGAACAGGGTCTGTAACCTCCAGCCTATGATGGAAACCACTTATATCTTCAAGGTGCACCTGTATCGTGATCTGTTAAAACATGGCAGCCCTACTTGCTCTCCATGCCCCTCATGGAGCACAAAACTCCACTGTGACCCAGGTCCCAGTCTTAGGGTCCTGCCTTCCTGGGGTGGGGGCCAACTTGCCATACCCACAGGCCTCTTATCTCTCTAGGGAGTTGCCACAGTACCTCCCCACAGAGCAGAAAGCACCACTCTGAGAAGGTGGCTAGAAAATGCATCCCCTATTTGCTACCTCAGTCTGCCCCTGACCCAGACCTCTCTTCCCTTTTGTCCCGGAGGAGACTTGCTCATTGCCTCCCCTTCTCCTCCCCAAAGGACTCCTAGTGGTACCTCCTCACAAGATGCAGATGAGCTGTGGGCTGCAGGCTGCTTCTACTGACAGGACTCCCTGAGGTAAGAAGCCCCAAAGGGCCAAGCTACTTTCATAAAATGAGGATGGAAGAAGAGAGTTCAGGAAGCTGAAAAACAAATTAATATTCCTATAAATCATCTTGCCTCACAAGTCACTTTGGTGCCTTACACACCCCCACTTCCTGTCTGAGCTGCAGCCAACTGTCATTTGCAAAGAGGTTCTGATCACTGGGTCTCAGACCTTATATGGGGAGAGGTGTCTGTTCCCCAAGGGAAGAATCTGAGGAAAGGAATTTGAAGAGGGACTGGGGAAAGGGGGACTGAAAAATATTGAGAGGCAGGAGGCAGGGCATCTGGTGGGCCATTTACCAAAAACCTACACTGGCACATTCTTTCCCTCCTCATAGTCACAATGCCCCCCACCCCCTTCCTCCCTCTACTGCTTTAAGGCACTCTTCTGGGATCTTCATTGTAGAAATGCTTACATGTCCTGGAAATTCAGTTGGGTTTAGCCTGGGGAAGAGAAGAATGGCAGGACTCAAGAAGAGGACTCTTGCAAAGGGTGGGAGGTGGGTGGTGGGTGAAGCTAGCCCTCGCAGCATTGGACTGCAAGGCAGAACAGAACAAAGTCCAGCTCCTTTACAACTAATTGACCAGAAGGATCTTCTCATCCCCATGGAACAGAAAAGAGGGTCCCTGCACCCAGTGGGGAAATTCTTTTGAGTAAGCTATGGCCTCTTAGCAATTGGAAGACAAGCCAAGAGATGGACTGTGAGACCATGGCCTGGAGATAAAAGGGTTAGTCACACACCCTCAAGCCTGGGTGTCCCTATCCAGAAAGCTTTCACTTGAGCTCAGCTGTTATCTCTGGCAGCTCCCAGCCATCCTAGGAAGATCTGCCCAGTTCCCACTCTGGCGCCAGCTCTTGGGTGAACCACAAAAGACTGGGAAGACTTTTTTTTAGCTAATCTGTAGCAACCACTCAGTTGGCTGGTGCCTCAAAGGCAGAAATTCTTCCTGTAGTTCATCAGCACTGGTTTCTGCCAAGGAGCAGGGAAGGGGACAGGCTCTGGTCTCCCATAGGTCCCTGCCTGGCATATGAGCCCAGGCTCAGGCTGTGGCCAATGGAGCCACTGATTACACAGAACCTCAAGCTATCATCTTGAGGTTATGTCAAGATACCATCTAAGGTGGAGTATCTCCTTACCACAGGCCCTCCTTGGCCGGAAATCTCGACCTGGATCCTAGTGGTGATAAACAAGGTGATTATAAGGGCTTCACTTCACCTTGTCCTAGGTGGAGATAAGAACCCCAGAGGACTAAATACCCATGGCTGTGTCAGCCCTCATTGAACACTCGTTAAGTGAATGAATAACTGAGGGGAATACATAGCTTTGTATCAATAAATATTAATGATCTACATGGTTCTAGAATGTTTCATGTGCTCTGGGAGATACAAAAGTGGTTTGGGGTAATCTCCTTATAGGATTAAAGCCCAGATGAAGACACCAAACTCATGCAATGAGCAATGTTCATTCAATAAACATTTACTGAGCACCTACTCTGTACTGGCCACTGTGCTGGGACAATGTCTATGACCAAGAAGACATGGTCCCTGCCTCCATGGAGCTCACACTCTTATGAGCACAACAAGAAAATAAAAGAGTAATTTACAATAAAGTACAATGGATATTTTTGAGTGCTGTAAAATGCAAAAAGAAGAGAACTTCACTGGAACGTGCTGTACAAGAAAAGGCTTCCTGGGTAAGGCAGAGGCGGGGGAGGGAAGACAGGGGCTTGTGCTACAAAGTCTTGGAAGACAGACCATGGTGGACAGACCAGCTCAGAAGCTAGTGCAGAAACAGACGTGAACAACACGTCACATTCAAATCCCAGCTTCCCTATTCACTCTCTTCCATCTTGGACCACTTTCTCACTTGGAGCCTCAGTTTCATCATCTGTGATAAGGAGATGATAATAATGGTACCTATCTCATAGGTTGGCAAGGATGATTAGGTGAGTTAAGTAATACAAGGAAAGATTTTGGCAGAATAAGTCTCAATATTCACTAATATTATTGTTACTGTTAGCACAAAAGCTTTGCTGACGCTGGAACCAGAGAAATTATAACAATATGCTGAGTCCAAATCATCCTGATGGAACAAAGTCATGGGACTCAGTGATGGGCTGTGTCTAGGTATTGGGGGAGAGAAAAGAATCGGTAATGATTCTCTCGTTGATGAACAGTATGGAAGCTGCACGGAGCCTTGAATTAGGATGTCAGAGGCCTGGGCTCTGACATTTGGTAGCCAGTGACTCTGGAACATCACTTAAGGCTTTGAACCTTAGTTTTCACATCTGGAAAATGGATATAACATTGGCTGCTCTGTGTACCTCACAGGGTGGTACTACAGAGCAAGCAAAAGGTGGGTGTTAAGGCCCTTTAGTCAAATTGTAAAGTGCCACCAACGTGTGAATTATTATTATCCTGAAGGTTCTAGCTTGCAAAACCAAAAGTACATGTTTTGGACTGAATCTCCAACAAAGAGGAGATACTAGATTTCTTTGTCTTTGCTTTTTATTTGCCTTTAATGGCTCTAACGCTGTGCTTCTCAAACTTGACTGTCTCTGCAAATCACCTGGGGATCTCAGTAAGTGCAGAGTTTGATTCAGTAGGTCTAGGGTGGAGCCTGAGATTCCACATTTCAAACAAGCTCATGGCTGATACTGCTGCTGGTCCATGGACCACAGTTTGAATAGCAGGTTCACTAGGGGACCATAAAGAGATCACATTCCTCTGAGTGAACAGACAGCGTAGTCTAAAGGGAGAGATAGGACTTGGTGAAAACATTTAGGATCCATAGCTGTCAGGGTTCTACCAGTCACTTCTCCTTTAGTGACAACGACCCTATGGTGCTTGCTCGGTGTCCAGCTCTATTCTAAAGTCTCAGAAAAAATTTATTCACTTAATCCTCATAACATCCCTACTTTTGCCCTTAATTTACATATAATGAAAGTAAGGCCCAGAGAGGTTAAACTATTTGCCCAAGGACACACAGCACAGAGTCTTTATACCTCCAACTCCAGAGCTGAGTCTAGAACAGACTATAATAAAACAGCACATTCTATGATCAGTTGTCTCTCCAAATCACAGAGCAGAAAAGCAGCGGCTGATATATCGTCCACTATGAAAGCAGATTAGAACTGAATCCCTCAGTGGCAGTGGCCTAAAGGAACAGTCTCAGATCTGCCCTGGTTCCTGTCCTGACCGATGTTCCTTTCCCTTCCATCCTGTGAGCTATATAGGATCTGTCCAACAAATCCCTTCCTTTTGCATGTCACAGGGCCTGATTTTCAATCCTGACTTTACCACTTCCTAGTTATTTCACTGCTCCAAGGCTCGGTTTTTTAATCTGTAGACTGGGAATAATAATAGTATTGACCCGTTGAGTTGTTGAGAGGGTTAAAGGTGATCATGCACACTGAGCCCAGTGCTTGATCCACAGCACCGTCTCCATAATTGTAATTGGCATGATTATTAAGGCAAAAGTGAGAACAGACCCTTGGCCTCTGTACTGTGAATTCAGCCCGTAACCACCTGACCCCCTTCTTCAGATGTGGCAGAAGCCACCCAGGGTGTCAGGGCTCACGCAGTGTGAATAACTTGTATTTCTGGCAGGAAGTTCCAGGCCATGCACCTGCCAGCCGCATTCAACACTGCCTCTCTTAGAAAATGGGGAATGTGTCACAGTTATGGGGGCCTTTTATCGCACATCAGGGAAGCACTTTGCACAAATGTTTGGATCAACTCTTCATGACGCTGGCCCTGGGCCCACTATGAGTCAGCCTTGCAGTCTAACTCAGCGCCACACTCCTCCAGAGACGATCCCGAAGCGACTGGCTTCAGCACTGCCTGGCTCCTACCCCACCTCCCCTCCAACCTGCTATCACCAGCCACCACCCCGACCCCCCTCAGGAACCCAGGATTAAAGAGAGAGATGTTGAGTGATGTGAATGATAATTGCCCAGGAGACACACTAGCCTCCAGGATTTGTTAACTGCTGTTAAAAGATGCTCCAAGTCATTATTGTGACATTATGGGGATTTAGCTGATTGCAGCTAATCTCAGACTCCCTTTGTGTTCCTAATGGAAGGGAGCACCCTGTGTGAAAAATCCCATTTTTGTGCCTATCTTCTAAAATTTAGTTTAAAAAAATAACTAGAGCAAAATGCAATATTCAGCCATTAAAAATGAGTAAGATAAGGGTTTAAGTACAAAGCAAGGGCATCACGGGATAGAACTGTTTTCAGTCAGGTGGATATTAGAAACAACAGACACACAAGATGAATTAAGGAGGAAAGAATATTAAATCACTTGGTGAGCACACTGTCCTCTTTTGATTCTCTTCTATGCCTTCCAATTACATCAGTGAGCAACTCTCCTTTAGAGTAGTGTCTTTAACACCCTCTGACACAAGCTAATTTCTCTTTTTAACAAGGAGAACTGCCCACACCAACAGGCAACACAGCACATCCTGCTTGGGGTGAAATCTCAGCTAAGCACACACTGAATCTGCAACCTTGGACAAGTAAATTAACCTCTCTGTGGCTCAGTTTCTTCATCTGTAAAATGGGGATAATAATAGTCCCTCCTTTACAGAGTTACCATGAGGATCGAATGAGTAACTTCATAGGAAGCTGGCTTGGCACAGAGCACTTGGCTGATATTATTACTTGGCAGCCAACAGAATCAGACTGAACTGTAAAAGCTTTGTTCTCATTGTACTTATGTTTCATGTTCAGTTCTACATGGGGGACACCATATTGTTTTCCATTTTTAATAGCAATATAAAATGTGTGTGTAAAAGAAAGGTACTTAAAATTTAAATAAAAATAGTATATTAATTAACAATAAAACAGACAATATGAAGTTGTAAAAAGATCACCGAAAGTGGTACTTGAACGACTGAATTTTGGGAAGCTTGATCCAGTGGAATGCATTCATTTTGCAAGTGAAGAACTAAAGGCCAGAGAGGAAAAGTGACTTCCCTGAGGTCACATAGCAAGCTAGAGGTAGAGTGGTTCTAGAATCTAGAACCCTAACTCCCAGTCCAGTGATTTATCCAATATAATATATTCAGGTTACTAAATTGGTAGTGTCATAAGAAAGAACAAATTACAAGGCAACTTAGAAGTGAGTGGCCACTCCCTTTGAAGTCCTAGAACTGGAACTATATTTATGGAAGGCCTCAGCTACAATGAACCACTTTGCTCACACACACACACACACACACACACACACACACAAAAGAAGGAAATAATATCATTTTCAGTTTTTCAAAAACTTCAGTCAGGACACAAAAACAACTCAGAAACCAGGATACTGTTTTCGTTGGATTATAAGCAAGATATGCTTGTGGATCCTATTTTTTGTCTCTCTCTCATAAAAGCTTATTTAGGCTAAAGTAGAAAATACCATAATGATTTTTTTTTTTAAAGAGCAAAAGGGGCAGGCAAGAGGGTGTCTGCCTCGTTGAAGAACAAAGGCAGAATTTACGTGGCCCAGTGTAACCGCAGCATGACAAGATTGCATCGCTGGGGGAAGATCAGTCCAGTGGCAATTGGAGAGCAAAAAACAAACTGTTCCTCAGCCCTGGTCTGAGTGGTAATTGGCTCCAAAACTGAACACCAGACTCTCAACCTTCTTTATCGTTTCTCTTCTGTAGGCAGGACTGGGGGTGTCTTTTCATTCCTAACTTTCCTTGGCACTAATTATTTGCAAATGCCCTAGAACCTAGTGAACGAGTTTCATTCTATTAGCAGAGGTGAATACCCACCTCCACCAGCACCCCCTGCAGTGAGCATCATACTAACCTCACCTCCGAAGAGGTTCTTCCCTTTGGGAAGATCGAACTCACATCTTATGAATAAAATCAGGAGCTATGAGAAAGTTGGAGGTGAAACCAAAAGAAGGAATCTCCCTGGAAGTACATTATCCTAAGAACATGATCACAAACTCAAACGTCTTCATGGAAATGAGAGAAGAGGGTCTTCCAGGGACAGTGGGGACCTGGAGATTGTGTGCCTTTCTAAAGGAGCAGCAGCAACTCAGCTCTAGTCACATGTTGCCTTGTAATGGGGCCCAGTATTGCCAGATCTTTCCATCGTTAAAGAGAAGCCAGGAACCTAGATTTTATGTAATTTTTTTAAATGTCGATGACTAATTTGTTTTTTATCCAAAATTCAGTGTAGGCTCAACACAAGCATCTGAGCAGCAGACCCAGCCTCCGGGTGCCTCTGCTCTATACTCTCTCCCTGACAGTCTCATTTCTCCCTGAGCTTCAGGAACAAAGCATGAGCAGTGACTCCCAGGCCACACTCCAGCCTGGCCCTCACCAGGGCTCTAGATCTGCATGTCTCAGCTCCAGCCTTTCTCCTGTTGTTGTTGTTGTTGTTATTTATTTTGGACCAACATTTAAAGCATGGATAGAGAAGGAGGCAATGAAGGAAAAATACAAGAAGAATCTAGTCAATGGCACCCAACATAGCAGAGAGGTCAGGATGGTCTCTTGGTCTTCCTTATAGCCTCAACCCTAAACACAGTGCCTGGTACACAGTAGGTGTTTAAGAAATGTTTGTCACTGGATGACAAAATGAAGGAATAAACTGGAAGACAAATGGAGCCACCATGTTGTCCATAAGGAATAATGACCAGGGTCTAAAGCAGACATTACCAATCACTGTAATGGAATCAGGGATGAAAAGAATTGCGCTTATGAAGTCAGAGGTCAAACAAGGAGAGAAAAGAAAGGTAGAGAATTTTAAATCTCGTAGCCTGAGTCAAAGTTGGGATATATCATTTGGAGACAGAAAGCTGGACTTGAGTCATTGCTCTGCTAATTAGTAGCCACACAATTTGAAGCAAGTCATGGAACCCTACTAGGTCTTGGTTTCTACATCTGGAAACTAGAGCCAGGATTATCTAGCTCCTAGAGGTGACTTGAGGATCAAATGAGATAATGGGTTTTAAAATGCTCTGTAAACTGAAAAACACCCCAGAAGTGGGAGAGGGGGATAGGAAAGTCAAGTCACGTAGCGGATTATGAGTCAGAAGAACAGTGCAGAGCCAACATGTTTCTTGGGCTGTCTGCATCATTTAACATGTCAAGACAGCTGTTGTCCTAGCCCTTGGCTTGAGTCATCCTGATTAACAGGTGCCTGGCTAGCCAGGAGTTTGACTCTAAGATGACTGGACAGCTGAGTGGGGAGGAGCTCCCTCCTGAACTTAGCCAGTGACTAGAGAAAGCTAAGAACAGCAACCTTCCCCATCCAGCCCAAGGATGACTGGGTCATCTATAAAACTCATCCAAGGTCTGTCTCCAGGGGTACACATATAACAATTCTTCTAGCGTCTCAATGGTGATGAAGAGGGAGCTCCAACAAACAAGCTCATTCAGGGTGTGAATTATTTATGTTCATAACATGCAAGTTTACACAGATCCATTAACAAAAATTACATCTGGCAACCACTTCTAAACAACTCCAGTTAACTGTGGTTTTAAGTAGTGACTGAGATAATAAAATAGAGCAGCCATCTCAAGCCTGCAGAGCATCTCTCCTTGACCTCAGCAGCTGGAAGCCAGATAAATTATTAAGAACATGGGCTCTGGAGTCAGACCTGGTTCATTTTAGCTGGTGCCCCTTTAGAAAGGCACATCATCTCCATGGAGAAACATTACAGTTTCTCCAACTATAAAATGGGAATAATAATAAAAGTAGCTGCTTTTGAAAGAGGATCCTAACAAGGATCAAAGGAGATGACCTTTGAAAGATGCTAAGCATAGTGCTTCTCTCAGAGAAAGCAGTACAAGAATGGTAGATAGCTTGTCTATTTCTACAGCCACTTCAGAATTCCATCTTAGATTTAGTCCCTTTCTGACTGAGATCTGGGGGATTCTAGACTGTTCAAGGAAGCACCATTTAAGTAAGGCTATTGAGGACAGAGAGTTTTTTTTTTTTCTTTTTCTTTGAGCCAGAGGGTACCTTGAAGGCCCATAAGAAGCTCTTTTGAGAGAGAAAGAGGACCCCAAATTAGAAAAGCTGTGGGTCACCCATGAGTTCTTCAACCAGAATGGATCCATTTTGATCTGAATTTTTATATTGGAGCTCAGTGTGGGATTTTGCTTGATGAAGTTTTCACTAGTAAAACAAATTCAACCTCTTCATTTTATGAAAAGAGAAGTTGAGGTCCCAAGAAAAATAGCTTATCAACTATGATACCTTGTGAATATGTAACAGACACAGGACTGACTTTTATGTCTTCAAACATTTGTTAAGCTTAATAGTTATTAGTCTAAATTATTAATTATTCAGTAATTAATACCCCCCCAATGCAACTACTCTATCCTTAATAAGATAAAAGTTGCACTCAGTCCAATATGCTGCTTTTCTTTTGAGACATGGGCTAAAAAAAGAAAAATCATCTCAAGTCCAGAGAGATGAGGGCTCTCACTTACGCATCTATACCTTTTGCCTTGATCTGCAGTACCACCCAAGAACCTTCACCTTCTGTTGCTTCGCTTTGGCTTTTATTTTCAAACTGGTGGAAGAGCAAAGCAAGCTATTTAAAAGACATAGTGAGGAGCCCGGCTGATGTGGCTCAGTGGTTGAGTATCCACCCATGTACCAAGAGGTCACTGGTTCGATTCCCAGTCAGGGCACATGCCCAGGTTGTGGGCCAAATCCTTAGTGGGGGGCATGCAGGAGGCAACCAATCAATATTCTCTCTCATTGATGTTTCTATCTCTCTCTCCTTCTCTCTTACTCTCTCTCTAAAATCAATAAAGAAAAAAAGTTTTTTTAAGAGAGAGAGCGAGGAAATAAAGAGGAAGGGAGAAACAAGAATGCATGAAATCTCAAATTAGAAGAGTTCTGGGTATAGAGAGAGTGTCTCGCCCCCAGGAACACCATTAAATTATCACCACCCTGTCCTCGTGAGCATCCTCAGAGCTGGCAGCTGCTGCGTGCTTATCTGAGCCAGGCCCTATGCCAAGCACTTGGCACATGTTTTCTCATTCGACTCCCTCAAAGACCCTATGAGATAAATATTATGATTCCCATTTTACAGATGAGGAAAGAAGTACAGAGATAGTAAGTAGACAGCACAAGATCACAACACAGGGCAGAGCCAAAATTAGGATTCACATCGGTGTGACTTTAACACTCTTGCTTTTAACCATGGTATGCAGTGGAGACTCATGTACTGTATAGCCATATGTACCTTACACAGATTTAAACAAGCTAGATATATTTAAACAAGCAAGGAAGCAAAACAACGAGAGAGAGAGAGAGAGAGAGAGAGAGAGAGAGAGAGAGAGAGAGAGAGAGAGAAATAATCCAGTATTGTAGGTGGTTCCAACTGTCCTTCTAACCATTGACCATGGACCCCCCAAGGTGAGTTGTCAGATGGAAAATGTGCTCTGATGGTCAGTCCTTGGCCACCTGTTGTAGCATTATCACCACTACATAGGAACAGTGATTCTAGACACATTTTTTCATTTTACCTAAATGTAGGTCAGCTGTGTCATCCGAAGTTCCAAGAAGCAACAGTGGTCTGGTCCAATACTGGGAGAAAAATGGCTGTGTTATGACTCTTACAGTGTCCAACAAGGACAAGTTGTTCTGAGGGATGTTCACGGGAAAGTTCGACCACACCCAATTTTTCTCCTGTGTGCTCACTTTAGAACCCAACCCCCTTAGAAGCTATGCCTCCTGTCTCTAAACCGACAGAGAGCCTGATGAAAGGCAGGAGAGCCAGGTTCTAGTCCTCACTATGCCACCAACTGGAGGGAGACCCCTTCTCATACTGCTAAGTGAGGGGTTGGACTGAGCTGATCACTGAGGAGCCAAATGATGAAGAAGCCTGGACCTGGTATTTTGGTCTAGTCTCTGAAGGTGGCGGGAACTGGATTAAACCAATTTGAGCTCTATAAGAGGACTGTCCAAACCCGCAGGAGATTCTGGGTCTTCACACAGTGGACACCCACTAACCCCATCCTTCCTGGGGACTCCATGTTGTTTAATGGTTGAGCCTCATTCTGGGTCTGTGGGCAAATGAAAAGGGATAGCTTCTTGGCCTGGAGGCATCATTGCAGCTGCGCTAGGGCTTGGACTTAGACCTGAGGAAACAAAGCGGCTGCAGAGCCTCTCTCCATCCAAATCAGCCCCCCTCCCCTACCCCGGCAGCCGGCCACTAATTCATCATCTCAGTGACAGAAGAGAGGTGGGGAGCCAAGAGAAGGAAAGAGAGCCTTTCCAGCCAACTGGGATCTGAGCTGTTGAATCCAGAAGTTTATTTTATTAAAAATAAAAAGAGACAAGAATAAAACTTGACCAAGTGTGATTATAGAGAGTCTGAGACTACACATGGCTGGGCTGCCTGGTGAAAGATGAGGACTTACTCCTTCAGCCAGTGGTTTTGTCTTCATCATGCCAAACAACCAGCCACATTGACTTTGTTTTCTTTAAATGAATTGACCCGTTTTATTCGAACAAATAGACCAATTGATTGAGTGCCATGCAACAAAGCCTTCATATTCTCCTGCAACTTAGCAAAGTTTCTCACATAACAGCTTTGCACTCCTGCCCAGGCTGATGAAACATTCAACTTAATCAGCTAGGGCCCTCGCCCAGCCGGTGTGGCTCAGTGGATTGAGCATCGTCCCATGGACTGAGAGGTCCCAGTTCAGTTCCCGGTCAGGGCACATACCTGGGTTATGGGCTCCATCCCCAGTAGGGGGTGTACAGGAGGCAGCTGATTGATGTTTCTCTCTCACGTGAATGTTTCCATCTCTCTCCCTTCCTCTCTCTAAAAAACTAATTAAAACATTTTTAAAAATTAAAATAAAAAAGTCATCTAGGGCCCTGAGCCAAGGTGATTGCTGGAGGAGACAAACACAACAGCCTATGTGTAATGAAGGTCCAAGGCCCTGTGGAACTCAGTGAAAAACAATGCTCTTTGGGGCTGGAACCTATTAAGGGACTCAATCCTCTCCAAGTGGAGTTTCAATTGTAAATACTGAAAGGACCTAAAAACAGGTAGTTCTAGACTGAACCATTCTGCTGCCCACAGACTCTGTAATGCAATACCCCTGACTCCTGTGGTCTGCCCCTTGCCTTTTGCCCCTAACCAGATGTGGCCTGCAGACCAGCCTGCTTAAGCTCCTCTCTGCTTCCAAAAGTTAAGGCTGGTACCTATTTGCTACTGGTATACTTACTCTCTCCAGTTTTAGGAAGTTTTGTGTGTGCATACATACATATATAATTAATATTCATGTTATATCTTATACCTGTGAACTGTAATACAACCCAAGAACCTTCCCCTACCGTTGCCTTGCTTTTATTCTCAAACTGGTATTTTGAGGTAAGACGTTCCTTCTCTTGCCAGTCTAGGAATATATCTTGTTTCTCTAAATCAAGAGAATTCCAGTGGATCTTAAAGGAGGGCTCTTAAGGTCTATTTTCCCATCCAATGTTTGGCTTCTTGTCCCAGAGCCCAGTACAGGACTGGCTCACAGTTGCCACTCAGTAAATATTTGACCACTTAATCAGGAGATTTGTTAAAAGGCTGGCTGGGGACCTGCCCCGATCAAAGGCAGCTTCAGGTCCTTGGCTGTGTTTCTTGACTACACTAAAGCTACAAGGACCTTCATCATCATCTAACAAACACATACACACAATTGTAAGCTCCACAAGGACAGTTTGGAATTCCCCCCTTTCCCAGGCCAGCCCCTGAGCCCAGGACTCAAGGGCAAGTGGTTTACTTCAGAGGTGATCCCAGGAAGCACCCTTAGGGGTTGGGAGAAGTAAGATAGAAGGGAAGGCGGCTGTGGCTGGATGTATTAATGAGCAACTGAGTCATCTTCCCATTGGGGACCTCTGGGAGAAGATGGAGAACATGCCCCAGAGTTGCCCCCACTAAGGAGTGTAGTCTACCAACTCCCATCTGTGAATTGAGGGCTCTTTCTACAGATTTCAGTCCTCAGCCTGCCCTGCTCATGGGCTGAGTGTGCTGCTGCAGCCCAGGAAAGCCCTGAGACAGAGTCGTAGGTGCCCACAACAAGAAGCTAGTGAGCAAGGGAAGAGTCAGTCCTGGAGAAGAGGAGTAGTACAGAAGTGCCTGGCATATAGCTGCTGCTCAAAAACGACGTTGCACAAATGAGTGGATTTACTCTATTGATTTCATAAAACTTTTTTTTTTTTTAAGGAGGACACTTCCTTCTGAGGAAATCTTATGAGAAAGGTTCAGAATGTAAAAGAGATAACAGAGGAGTTGCCTGATTGAAGAACTAAAGCCCTGTCCCCTCCCGCCACCATACACAGACAGCTGTGAGGAACAGCCAGGGTACCTCAGAAGGAGGGGTAGAAAGTCCTGATTTAATTCATCCCCCTCATTTTACAGGTGGGATCATTAAGGTGCTGTGTCTCTGGTGACACCACGAGTTGGTGTTGGAAGCCAAAGGTAGTCCAGAAGAGTTGGTCAATGGGGATAGACAGCACTCTGAGCACTAGCTCAGTCTCAGATGGAGCCTCCTCTGGGAGCACCTGGGAAGCCCTTGCTGAGGGGTGAATGCTCTTCCTTCAAGGCTGGCAGTGGGAGAGACAGCCATCTGTTCCAATGTCATGACACCTCAACTGTCTCCAAGAACACAAGTGATTAAGTCTGTTGTCATTCACATCCCATCTCTCCAGAACCACATGTTAGCAGCCCCTGGGGATGTCAGCACCTTCCACTGTCACCACCACTGAATCTGTTTTCCACAGCTGCCAAAAGGGCTGTCATCTTGGACAGGCAGACTCTACGCCTCATGTGGAATTAGGACCCCTCTTCCCTGGGAAGGCGTGCCAGACACATCTTGAGGGGGTGGCCAAGAGCAAAAATCCCAAAGAACTTAAAAACACGTATTTGTGCTAGAAATCTGAGGCCACTAAACTGGAGTGAAGCCACAGTCTGGACAGAGAAAAAGATTGAGATGTGGAGGGAAAGATTTCGGCATTAACTTCCAGAAGCTCTTGGATTTCCTGTGGCAAAGTTTGGATCCATGTGGACACGCCTCTGGGTCTAGGTCTCTTACAGCCAACACTGAAAACTCCCAGCTCAGCCACCTTCCTTCCAGTCTTGACATCAGTCTGAAAACCAGATGAGGTAGCCACGCCCACCTGCTGGTTTTACCAATGCAGGCAGGAAATCCCTCTTCCTTCGTCTCTCTGACCCAAGAGAGAAAAGAAATAATAAAGAAAGGTTTAGTGTGAACCCCAGTGGAAATTCACTCTCCTCTTGGTCTGTTCTCCAAAGAAGAACACTCAATGGATCATTCCAACCAGGGCAATGTGCCCACACTCCTCATTTTCACAGATGAAAATCTAAAGCCCAAAGAGGGGTAAGTAACTTGACTAAATTCTTACAGTTATTTAATAGAATATCTACAACTGAAGTTTTTCTTCATTCCTGGTCCCGTGCCTTTTTTCCTATACTGATTTTAAGTGAAATCAACCTTTTTCCTTTTGTTCTACTTTTTTTTTCTTTTTTCTTGTTTATTTTTATTTATTATATTTGTTTATTTAATTTTTAGCTCTGTGCCTGGCACATAAACTCTCATCAAATATTTGTTGAATGGCCCTGCCCAGGTGGTTCAGTTGGTTGGAGTGTCATCCCGTACACCAAAAAGTTGTTGGTTCTATTCCAGTCAAGGCACACACTTAGGTTGTGGGTTCAATCCCTGGTCAGGGCATGTACAGGAGGCAACTGATTGATGTCTCTCTCTCTCTTTCCCTTCCTTTCTCTCTAAAATCAATAAAAATATGTCCTTGGGTGAGGATTAAATAAATATATATATATTTGTTGAATGAAAGATTGTGTGCATATATGAATGACTCTCCCCTCTGAGGGAAAGCTTGGGACTTTTTTTTAAAAGCCTGTTTTTTGACCTTCAGAGAACTTCCAAATGATACAAACATAAGCTTGTTGGACAAACTGTATTTCTGATAGAAGCTGAGGTTGCTGGATGGAGGGCAAAGCAGTTGAGTTCAAAGTTAGGAGTGATGGAGAGTGAGCAGCACTTGGCAGCAACTGAGAAAACCACAGCAGCAGCACCTCCTCGGAAGGTTCTTAGGTGCCTCCCCATGGCCACAGCAGGGAGCATTCATCCAGAGCTTGCCTGTGGCCACATTGAAATGGTTTCCAGTTCTAAAATTCAATAATCCACTACTACACCAATTGACTAAAAATTAGGACATCTCTGCTACTGGCCATGATCACATGTATACCCTCCGAACACTAAGCCTGGTGTGATTTGGGGGTAGGGGGAGTTATTTTGATCCAAAACAGCCACAGTGGTTTCCGCCTAAGAGAGAAGTCTCCAGACATCAGCCTGTCTCCTTGCAGCTGAGCTTGTCTTTCTTTGGCTTTGCTTACTTATCATTAGCACTAGAGCATTGCAAAGCAAGCCATAGGCTTTATCTCTGTTTTGCTATTTACTAGCCATTTTTTTCTTTTCAATAAAACAGGCTCACTGTAAACACAATTGTCTTCCAACAACACAGACACTGGCAATGAGGAAAATAAAAGTCACTGTCAACATTTTTATGAGCATCCTTTTCACGTCTCTGACTCTGTCGTCAAACATGTCAACCTCATTCATCCTGGTGCTTCCAGTCCCCTGGAACTTTCAGTATGTTGGGCTGAGTACTCATTTAATTCTCACAACATTCTCACACTGTGGCAATTATTATCCCCATTTTACAGATCAAAAACTGAAGCTCAGAGAAGTTGTGACCTGCACAAGGTCACACAGCATATAAGTGACAGAGCTGGGTTTCAAATCCCAGGTTTACCTTATTCCAAAGATCAAGTCTGAAATTATATATATAATTTCATATATATATATATATATATATATATATATATATAGAGAGAGAGAGAGAGAGAGAGAGGTCATTTTTTATACCTTTACTATGTGCCAGACACTGGGCTAAATGCCTTATATACATTATCTGAGACCTTTACAGCCAGTTGATAAAGCAGCTTTTATTCTATTGTTGGGAAATCTAAAGCATAGAGGGGATAAGTGACTTGCCCAGAATCACACAGCTGGTAAAAGGCAGAGCCAAAACGCAAATTCAGGATTTCTGAGTCCTAAGTCCATTCTCCTGACCAGGAGACGGTGTGGTTCCCTCCATTCCACCGGTTGAGGCAGATTTACGCATGCATGGAGTCACACTCCACACACTGTTCTGTAACTTGTTTCTCTCGTAGGTAAGGGTACTGGGTTTGCAGTCCTTACCTTTAAACTTGAAATGACCTGACCCAGTCCTGATCCCTTAGGCCAACAGTTGGCCCCTGCCCCACCTGGTGGCCCCACTACTGCATCACAGTCCACCCTCTGACCACTCATCTCAACCTTCTTGCTCTCTGTCACTCCTCCACCCCTCACGTTGGTCTCACCGTCAGGTTGTCATCTTACACCTACCTTTCAAACCAGGTACTGCATACAGGTTTCACACAAACCTTCATCCCCATGATCTGGCTACTCTGACCACTCTGGTGAGCCACCTTGCCCCACCCAGTCTGCTCCCCAGTTCTCGAACCTTCAACACAAGTTTTTGCCTTGCAAGCACTTGCCACCTTCCCGAGATTGACTCTGGCTGAATAAACAAGTCGGCAACAGAAATTCTATCAGATAACCACCAAATTCCCTGTAGTTGAAAAACAATGCCCAGTGTTACCACCTCCACTTAAATAAGGAGATGAGAGTGTCTTGGTAAATATTCACAGACTACGCTACCCTAAGGTTGGATTCCGTCCATTGCTCTGCTTGAAATAATTTCACTGTGTGACTTTGAGCAAGTCACTTCAGCTCTCTTGCCATTAGTTTCTCTAGCTGTCAAAAAAAAACAGGTACAAATAGATGGTCCCAGGCCCTGGCAAACTCTGAAATGCTATTATCCTATGATTAAAGAAATGACAAGTTTGGCAGATATTACTCCCATCAGTGTTTTTGTCCAATCATTAACCAAACTAATGAGGCCGTTTATGCAATCCAACTGCAAAGTTCACTTTGGGGGAGCAGGAGAGGAATCAGGGTAGTTGGACATTCCAGGACATCACTGGGGGCCAAGCGTTAAGTTGATGGTCGAGTGCTGGCAACAGAGAAAGGAAATCAGGGGGATCCTTGCAGACATGAGTTGCATTTTGGAATGAGGAGCACTTTCGGTGAGTGAAAAACTGTTATCTGGCTGAAGCCAAGATAAAAATCTACTTTTTGAAAATGTTTGTTGTTTTTGAAGTTTGGCTCAATCACTTGTTTTTCTCTATGCCTTATGTAATCTTGTGGGATGCGGCATTGATAGTCATAAATCATTTATGGTGCTCTGCAAAAGAAAATCGCTTGTGCGAAGCAGATAAAACTTAAAATGAAACGGGAGAAGTTTTTGCACGAAACACAAAAATATAACTTGCGTGGTTCGAGGCCACGCTGATCGCTAATTCCCACAATCACTATGTGGCTTGGTTTTGTTTCTGGCTTCTGGATGTGCTTCATTTTAAATGGAGGCTAAGTTAAAGATACAGCCTGTCACAACTGGACTGCATTTTTCAGGGAGTATTAGAAAAGAGGCTGTATTTGCGGCATTTGTGGGGACAACCGAAGCTGGCAGATTTTATTTCCTGCTTCGAGAAGCCAAGAAAGCCCCCTCTTTGTCCAAAAATCCCTTTTTCAATATGCCCGTCACTGCTGTCCATAATTCCATGGGTTAGTTAAATTCCCTTTGTAAATATAAATGCTCTTCCCCAAAACTCATATACAAAAAAAAAAAAAAAAAAAAAGGCCAGGTAGCCCCCAACAGAGGTAACCCATAAAGCTAACTCCCAAATATTAATGCCTTAAATAAATTAGTTTAGCTTTATGATTTCTAATGTGGCACTATCTGTGATGAGGTCTCAAATAAACAAGAAAATTATGGGTTTCTAGAAATCTCTTTCATATTCACAAACTCATTGAGCGTCACAGAAGTAGCAAGGACAGTTATATGTTCATCCATTAATTCATTCCTACAACAAATTGTATTGCCTGTCAAGCACTAGGATGCTAAAGATACAGACAAGATAAAGCTGCTTGCCCTTGAGCCACTCAAGTGTATGGGGAATCTCTTATCAGAGTTGTATGGGAGAGACTCACCTTCTTTTAAGGTGCTGAGGGCAGAAGAGCAGCCACAGGTGGAAGTACCATGGACGTGGGTTTCGGCTTCATGTAAGGAAGCGCATCCCAGTTGTTAAAGCTCCCCTGTTAGAAAAGTTAGTGAGTCCGCATAGCCAGAAATGTTTCAGAAGAATCTGGAGAACTAACTCTCAGAGTAGCTGTAGGAGACATTTCTGCACGGGCTAGGAGGTTAGCCCAGAAGAAATATACGTATCGGCCCAGTTCTGAGTCCCAAAGTCCCTCAGTATTTAGCATGATTCATTCATTTAGCCACACATATGTAGTGACTGGTGCTGACTTTGCGACCATCTTGGCTGGGTTTAAATCTCAAGTCTGCCACATTCTCACTGTGAGACTTTGGGCAACTCAGCTTCTCCGCATCTCTGTTTCTTTGTCTATAAGGTGGGCATAATATAGTTCCTGCTCATAGAATTTCTGTGAAGATGAGAGGGGATGATTAATGTAAAGCACTTTTGAACAGTGTCTGGCACATAGCATACAGCTGATTAATATTAGACATTAGTAGCAATAGTAGCGTGTATCAGGCACTGAGCTGCACACTGGGTCACCAGGGTTAAGAAAACGAACACGAAGCCTATCTTTCTTGAGCTTAAAGTGAGCCAGGCCTTGGCCAATTTGGCTCAGTGGTTAGAGCATCGGCCTGCAGACCAAATGGTCGCAGATTCAATTCCTGGTCAAGGGCATATATCTGGGTTGCAGGTTCAATCCCCACCCCAGTTGGGGTTGTGCAGGAGGTAACCAATCAATGTGTCTCTCTCACATTGGTGTTTCTCTCTCTCTGTCTCCCTCCCTCCCTTCCACTCTATCAAAAAAAAAAAGCCAGGATGTGGGAGAATATAAAAGATATTAAACTAAAAGTCACAAAAATACAAATATAGCTTCATTCTGTGACAACTGCTATGAAAGGAAAAAAGAGGACGCCATGAAGCATATGATGGAGAAGAGGGGGACTCATTTAGATCGGGAGGTGCAGGGAGGAGTTTTATGAGGAACTGTCATTTAAGCTGAGTTGCAATACAGGTGTATTCCAGCATCCAGTGGTTTAAAGAGGTGCTCAGTGCCAGGCCTTATTTTAAGTCAATGAGAAAGGAAGCCACCTAGCTCTCTGCAAAGGTGTGGAGTCACCTGTCAATCTGAGTTCCAATTTGTGCATCAAGCCTCACATTGTGCGATGTAAGTGTAGACAGCTGAAGCTGTTAGTTTCTATTTGATTTTTCTCTTAAATCTGTTAACTCATCAGTTTATCCATCCATTCATGCATTTGTCCAATCTATAGAGGGTTCAAAGATATGTAGCCCCCAATCTCAAGAACTTCTGTAAGGGAGGCTGATATGTACACAAGTTTGTATAAGCAAAGCTACACCAGGGAGATGGAGGGAAATGTTATGGAAGTTTGAGGAAGCTAGAAATTCAATACAGATGAAGGGATAAAGGGAAATTTTTTTTGAAAAGGTGGCATATTGAAGCATGTCAGGGAATTCTAAGCAAAGTGAATTTGAAGGGATCAAATCTTACTCAGCACTTGGGTTCTAAAATCAATGCATAAAGCCAAAATAAAAATCATGACTAGACGATAGTACCCTTGAACATCCCTTCAGCAGGGACTGTTGGAAAAATGACATAATATCTCTCAAGAAATCCAATACAGTCAGTGTTTCCTCTAGTCCTGAAATCAATTGCCGTTGCTTCAGTTGAGCATCAGATGAATGTGTGAGCTTGCCTTGAGGTGCCAAGCTGTGTGAAAAATATGAATTTCTAAATGCAGAACTCACACATAGTGCAAGGTCCATGGGAGAGGAGAGAAGGAGCAGTCGTTGCCATGCCTCCTGCATCCTCCAGGGCAGGCACTCACCACTGACCCTGTGGAGAGTGGGCCAACTGTCCCCAGTGGCCTCATTATTCGTTCCCTCTTGCCCTCTGCCTCTAACAATCTATCAATTGGCCTATCTCTTTTTATTTTTGCCACATAGTTAAATTTGCATGCCTTAAATATAAATATGATATGCATGTCCAATATAACATAATCAAAGACCTGAGGTCAGCAAAGAGCTGGGCTGTCAGGAAATAACTCAGTGACACAATATAGCTGAACTTTGGAATCTGTGTTAGTTTTCTAGGGCTGCCATAACAAACCACCACAAACTGAACGGCTTTTAAAAAACATACACAATTAATTCTCTCACATGTTTGGAGGCTAGAAGTCTGAAATCAAGGTGTCAACAGGACCACCCTCCCTCGAAGCTCTAGGGGAGATTTTGGTCTTTATCTCTCCCAGCTTCTGGTGGTTCTCATGTTCCTTGGCTTATGGCAGCTTATTTCTAGTTGCTAACTCCATCTTCAAGTGGCCATCTTCCCTGTGCCTCTGTGTCTCAAAACTCCCTTTCCTTCCCCTTGAGAAGACACCTGTTAGGGCTCACTCTAAATCCATGATGATCTCATCTTGAAATCCTTAACTTAATTAGCATCTTCAAAGACCTCATTTCCAAATAAGGTCACATGCATAGGTACCTGGGGTTAGAACTTGGACGTATCTTTTGGGGGCCACCATTCAACCCACCACAAGGTTTAAGAAAGAGTAATAAAAATAGATTGAAGGTCTATTTTGACAGGCTTAGAATGCCAATTTCAGATATTGTAGAGGGTCTAGTTCTTTGCAGAGTTGTAATGCTGGCAACCTTGAGTTCCACTGCTGTTTAAACACCTTGTACTATAGGGTCTCCTTCTCTACCTCCCTGCCACCATCTGACACCCTGAAGCCATCCTCACTGTACTTTAATTACTCCTCAGGGCCCCTGCAGTGCAATAAGCCTTGACATGCTTTATCGTCTGCTTTTCCATGTCCTAATCAAAATTCCCATCTCATATCCCATCCTCTACACGAGTGATGGTTAATCAACTAAAATAATCTTTATTATGGCACTGGCTTGTCAACATTCTTAAAACCTGTACACGTGGCCCTTCAAGTGTGATTCTGTTAATACCAGCTCTGCACTGTGGGGATGTAGCTGCTGCCGGAGACAGCACCTGAAGCTGATGGGGAGGAGAGAAATGCCCCCAGCTAGCCCCTTCTTCTTGTCCAAACTCAGCTAGAAGCTAGCCGATACAGGAGCCTGAGAGACGAGCTCCCTGTGACACAAGCAGAGGAGGGAGGGCAAGGCATGGATCTGAGGACAAGCAGGCTCAGGACCAGCACATATTATTAATCCTCACTTTACAGAGTAGGACATGAAGCTCAGAGAAGGTTATTTTTTTTTTCACGTCCCCTATATATTTTTTTAAACTCATCTTTATTGTTGACTGTATTACAGATGTTCCCCCCCCTTTTTTCCCCATTGACCCCCTCCTCCCCAATCCCACCCTCCTCCTGCCTTCCCCACCCTATTGTCGGTGTCCACTGGTTATGTGTATATGCATAGAAGTTCTTTGGTTTATCTCAACATGTCTTCCCTTGCCCCTTCTCTTTGAGGTTCATCAGTCTAACAACCAATTTGTACTTCTTAATTCCTTCATTTTTTCACCCATCACCCCAGCCCCCACCCATCTGGCAAGCAACAAAAAGTTCTCTGTATCTATGAGTCTGTTTCTGTTCTGCTTGCTCATTTTGTTTGTAGATTCAATTGTTGATAGATATGTATTAATTGCCATTTTATTGTTCATATCTTTGTTCTTCTTCTCCTTCAAGAAGACCTTTCAACATTTCATATAATACTGGTTTGGTGGTGATGAACTCCTTTAGCTTTTTCTTATCTGGGAAACTCTTGATATGTCCATCAATTCTAAATGATAGCTTTGCAGGATAGCGTAGTCTTGGTTGTAGGTTGTTGCTTTTCATCACCTTGAATATCTCTTGCCACTCCTTTCTCGCCTGCAAAGTTTCTTTTAAGAAATCGACTGACAATCTTATGGGAGCTCCTTTGTAGGTAATGAACTGCTTTTCTCTTGCTGCTTTTAAGATTCTCTCTTTGTCTTTAACCTTTGGCATTTTGATGATGATGTGTCTTGGTGTGGACCTCTTTGGGTTCATCTTGTTTGGGACTCTCTGTGCTTCTTGGACTTGTATTTCTGTTTCCTTCACCAAGTTGGGGAAGTTTTCTGCCATTATTGTTTCGAATAGGTTTTCGATTTCTTGTTCTCTCTCTTCTCTTTCTGGCACCCCTATGATGTGAATGTTGGCATGCTTGAAGTTGTCTCAGAGGCTCCTTACACTGTCCCCATTTTTTGGATTCTTTTTTCTTTTTGCTGTTCTGATTATGTGTTTTTTGCTTCCTTATATTCCAAATTGATGGTTTGCTTCTTGGCTTTACCTACTCTACTATTGATTCCCTGTAAATTATTCTTTATTTTGGTTAGTGCATCCTTCATTTCTGACTGGTCCTTTTTTATGTTGTTGATGTTCTCACTAAGTTCCTTGAAGGTCTCCTTAAGTTCCTTGAAGGTCTCACTAAGTCCCTTGAATGTCTCACCAAATTCCTTGAGCAACCTTATAACCTGTTTGAACTCTGCATCTGATTGATTGCTTATCTCCATTTTGTTTAGTTCTTTCCTGGAGTTTTGTTCTTTTCTTTCATTTGGGACATATTTCTTTGTCTCCTCATTTTGGCTGCTTCCCTGTGATTGTTTCTATGTATTAGGTAGAGTTGCAGTGTCTCCTAGGCTCCGTAGGGTGGCCTATTGTTGTAGGTGTCCTGTAGGATCCAGAGGCACATTCTCCCTGATCACCCCAGCTGAGCCCTCAAGGTGCACCCCTCGTGTAGACTCTACACCCTTCTGTTATAATTGAGTCTTGATTGCTGTTGGCATGTCAATGGCAGGGATTTACTTAGGCTGATCAGCTGTAAGGACTGACTGTGCCCACTGACCACTGGCCTCTGACTCCCTTGGAGGATCACCTGTGTAGGGGCCCACCACACAGAGCAAGACTTACTTCATCAGGTCTCTGGTACCCTCTGAGTTTGCTCATTGAGTGTGTCACTTGTGGAGGTGGTTGGGTGGTGGTGTTTTGATGTGGTCTGAAGCTGTCCACTGGGTGTGCTGGCCCCGGGGCAAGGTCAGCTACTGCCTGTGTTCTATCCAGGGCCACCCTTGCATAAGCTACAAAGTGATCTTCAGATGGCTGCTTCTTGTGCTGGGCTTGGAGGTGCCCAGGAAAAGCCAAGTTGTGAACCAAGGCTGGCTGCTTCTAGTGCCAGGCCTGGGGCCACTTAATAAGAGGTATGGGGGTTCGTTGAGACCAGATGCTGCTTGTTTGAGAGATTTTAGGGAACTCTGAAGCAGGATCCAAGACAGGCCAATCCTATGGTAAAGCCTTTGGAAAGAGCTTGGGTGGGCCGAAGGTTGGATAGGGCAGGGCCTCAGGGAATCACCAGGGCGGGGCCAACAGTGGGAGCCAGATTGCTGGAGTCCCAGATATGGCGGCCATCTGCCGCCCCAGGGAAGGGCTCACCAAAGGAACATCAGCCTCTGCCAGCACGTCTGTCCAGGAGAAAGCCGCCTCTCCAGCCTCGTCCTGAGGCCAAACAGCTCAGTTCTTCCCTGTATATCTCTGGGGCCCTTCAAGCTGCCTCCCCTCTGAGCTTAGAGGGAGCAAGTCTGAGTAAGTCTGTGCGTGGGCCCTTTAAGAGGAGCTGCCTGGGGCTCCAGAAGTCGCAGCCTCCCTCAGCCTCAGTTCCTGCTGGTTTTCCAGCCAGAAGTGATGGGGACTTCTCTTCCTGGCACTGGAACCCTGAGCTGGGGGCCTGGTGTGGGACGGGGACCCCTCACACCTCAAGGAGGACCTTCCCAGCCGAGGTATCCTCCTAATTTTTATCCGCCACACGTGGGTGTGGGACCAGCCTGTCCGCCTCTGCCCCTCCTACCAGTCTGGATGTGGCTGCTTCTTTGATTTCGTAGTTGTAGGACTTCCATTCAGCTCAATGTCAGGCAGCTCTGAATGATGGTTGTGTTGTAGTTTAGTTGTAATTTTGATGTTGTTGTGGGAGGAGGCGATACCGCGTTTACCTATGCCGCCATCTTGACCAGAAGTCTCGGAGAAGGTTATTGATTGCCCAGAGTCACATAGCTAGTAAGTATTAGTGTGGACTTTGAATCCAGGTATATCTGAATCTAAAATCTGAGCTCTTGTTCTGCTGTGCTCTCACTACCATCACAGACATTTCAGTGGCTTTGTCCAACTGCCTTGGTCAAGGACATAGCTTGGGGTTCTGAGAGGCTGTTTCGTGGCTGTCACATCAACAAGAGGACCTTCTCTAGGTATGAGATTTAGATTTTGTGAAAGATACAGAGATGCCCTACTGAAATCTCCCTTCAAGCAAGAACTCACCATGCCCACCACCGTGAGTGCTGTGAGCTCATCGTGGCCCATAACCCCGCAATCTACACATACTCATTGATGATGAGTCACTGTGCATTATAGTGGAAGCAATGGAAGGGTGTCACCTCCTTTTCTCTTAGATAGTCTACAGGCTTCCAAACCTGCCCTCACTGAGATTTTTCTGGATAATTTAGACTGACAGGCAAGTGAAGATACTATCAGATGATGAGGCATTTGATCATTTTCTTGATGACCATCCTTTGCTCATTACCTTTAGAATGAGTCACCAGTCTATAGAAACACAACCACCACCTCTTTAACCTCACCTCTGTTTCTTATGCAGAGGCCAGGAAATGTCTTCTGAACCACTTAATATCTTGATGGTGGGGACTAAAACACATCCTAACATTCTTCAGTACTTCTGGGATGTTGGAATCTACCTAAAAATGGCCACGGTTGGGCTCTGCCTTTCTGAAGAATGTTCCTTCTAAGGAGCCCAGAGTGCTTGGAGAAGTTCTCTAATTCACTGATTTCTGACTGCCTGTCCCCTCTGCCATGATAATGGCCTGGAGCTTGAAGAGGCTTCTCAAAGCCATCAAGTCCACCTCTCTGCCCTTAAAGAAGGACCCCTCTCTCTGATACATCCACAATTTTTTTTCTTTAAAAAAAATGAAAGAAATTCCCTATTTTCTTGACTAAACAATCAGATGGCAGTGAGCTACAGAAGCTCTATAGGACTGTAGCTGGCCTCCCCCACTTACTGTTTTCTTCCCTGACAACTAATCCTGCCCTTAACCTTCTTAGGTGTCGATATAGCACCTATTATTCATTCTTCATTGACATTTCTTCTCAATCCCTGAAGCTGGTGGTGACTCACTTCTCTTTTCATCAAAGGGCAGCAGTGGGCTGTACACAGTACACTGCGTGTAGTCCCTGTTAGCTCTTCTCCAATGCCTTTCGACAGAGGTACTCTGAAAACTTGCTTATTTGATGACCTAGAGGCAAACATGAAAATTTTCAATTTTACAGCCTGTGCGCTTAAATTAAGCAACCTACCTGGGCCATGCAGGGACCGGGACTCCAGACTTGCTGGTGGCAAATGAGGATGGAATTGTCATGTTTAAGGAAGACCAAATATGGTTCATCTCTGGACCTAGTGGAGAAGTCCACCTTAGTACATTGCTGAACTGTGAAGATAGAGAGGAGGGTAGGTGTTTGTAACACCTACCACCTGTGAAAGGTGTGGCCAGACAGGGCATCCCAAGATTCCACTATAATGGCCCCATGTCAGCTGAGATGTTGAAGAACTGAAATGTGGCTGAGGGGCATCACCCACTGGTGTTTGTAGTGGATATAAGATAAGTCTGAAATACAAAGTAAAGGACTATTTGTCCCTTCTTCTGGACTCTCTGTATGCCCAGCTAACAGTAAAACCATTTTGTTATGAATTCTAACAGCCCTCCCTTCTCATTAGGGACCTGATTCTTGTGTCTCAGGTATTCATTCTCTGGCCAGTAGGAGGGCAAGTTTCTATCCTGACTCAGTCCCAGAATTTGCTCTCTTGGTTTTCTTCACCCTATTGGGTGCATGAAAAGCGGTTGCCCTTGGGAGCGGACCTAGGACTCAGTCCTACAGCTGGAGGGCAGTTCATCTGGTTGAAGCTCTTTCCCAAAGGGACTGATGGAATGACGTGGCTTTTGGAATGGGAATCTCAGGTCATAAATCAGGGCTTGTCTCCTGGTCCTTTGTGGTTCGTCTTTGGCTCACTCAGTCCCAAGCAGCCTCAGAGCCACAGGCTGTGGGAAACAGCAAATAAAGCTTTAGCTCCTGGTCCAATGTGCCCTCCCCACTTATAAACAACTCTGCTAAGCTGGAAGGACTGGACAATGTAGATGGCCTCAGAAGGCAGACCCTCTCAAAGCCCCTTACTCCCACTGCACCAGATTGAAATGTCATACAGGAGCCGGATTTGGAAGAGTCCATCACGCCCTCTGTCGGCCAGGTGCCCAATCCATGTCCAACAGGACATCAGTTGGCAAATTTCAAAAACTGAGAAATAAAATTATTATTTTAATACTCCATGTGACATCATGCTCTCTGGCCTTCTCTTAAACACGTTCAAATCCCTTATCTCATGGGATCCTCCAGACGACCTTGAGCAGCCACTAGGTCAGGGGTCACAAGAATAAATCTCAGACATCATAGCTATCATTTTATTGGCTGCCTCCTGCGCACTCAGCACTGTGCTAAGCACTTTGCACCCATTGTCTCATTTACTGCTTTCAACAGCCCTATGAGACAGGGACTGTTAGTGACCCCATTTTATAAGTGAGAACCTATAGCTCAGAAAGATGGTGCAACTAGCCCAAGGCCACACAGCTAGCAAGCAACAGAGCCAGGTTTCAAGTTCAGGTCTGTCTGGTTCAAAAGCCTAGGCTTTTAATAACCACTACAGTGTTCTCTCCATCTAGGAAGTGGTGTTTCAATGGTGGCTTTATCTCAAGAATAAGGATGGGTGTTATACCATTAAGGTGACTGTCCTCCACTTCTTGATTCTTCCCTCTCGCCTCAGCCTCACTTCCTGCTCTCTTTTGCCCTCTGACCTCCTCCAGGAATGCCTTCAAAACTCAAGTGGTGGATTTGGTGCTCTGTGTCCTAGGTCAGGTTCAAGGCGCTTCAGCATGGTTCCGTCAGGATACAGGGCTAAACTGATCAGAGGTGGAAATTGACAGGCAGGACCAAAGGGTAAGCCAGTCTCAGGTAACCCTGACATGATGGGGAGGTCAGGACCAGCAGACCCAGAATGACCCACCTGAATCAATAGAGTTCAAAGACAAGCGGTGGCTGTTACCTAAGACATGTTGAGGGCCAGGAGTCAAAGGCCAAGAGGAAGAGCATGTGTGGGCAGAGCACAGGGTCTGCACCGACAGATGGAGTCCAGTCCACAGGGTCTCCCTCAGCCTAGAACAAAGGTCCAGATGCACAACGTGCCAACAGAGCAGTGGGAGCTGAGAGGAGAACCCACACTCCAAACAGGGCTCCAGGCCACACAGGAGGACTCATACGTAAAGGGCCAATAGAACAAACACTCCCAAGCAGTTGTGGGGGGTGGGGGCTGTTTCCTGCCAGGTGCAATCTGATCAATTAACTCAACTAAAGTGTTATTGACTGGTAATAACTTCATAGCCATTCCTCCCAGGTGGCACATATCATAGTGAAGTAACACTCTTGCACCATCTCTAATCCTTAGCACAGCCCCCTAAACATAGTACGTATCAGTGAGTCCCCATTTTTCAGATGAGCAAACTGAGGCTTGGAGAGATTAGGTGACTTGCCAAGGTCCTCTAGAGGAAGGGGCAGGATTAGAGCCCTGGCTCCCTAGAAAATATTATTTCCTCTCTAGCTTGCATGGTACCCAAGAACTGTAACTGGGGTCCTCATGCACTAGGAAATTAAAGAGATTATGCATATACCCATCTTCTGGGTGCTGCCTCTGTCAGACTGTGCTGGGTGCTAGGGGTGCAGCAGTAAATGAGACACAGAGTCTGCACTCAAAGAACTCACTGACCCCACCACCACCACCAAATTTTGCCGGTGTCCCTCAAAGCTCAGCAAAGTGTCAGCTGCCTCTTCCCACCCCGGCCCATGAAGGAAGGTTGAATCCAGTGACATTTTCTTCATGCCACTTGCTCTGCTCATTACAGAAACCACACTATTGACAGAGGCAGGACTGTTGGGCCAGTGGATTAGACTGTATCATTTTGAATCTAAACTGCATCCTCCGTGATCAGTGGCCCCTGCCGGCCCAGAGAGGTTTCTGTTTGCTTGGAGCTGGGAGGATTTGCCGGGATTAGCATAGAGATTGCCTGTGCACTGGGGAAAGGGGCCCAGTGGCTGCCCTGTGGAAGCTGAAACACACTCAGCTCAACTCCTCCCCATGGACCACAATCCTGGAGTGACACAGCGCTTCTCTGGGTTCCGGCAGCAACAGGCGCCCGCCTCTAAGGCAGCACGGTGGTGGGAATGACATCTCTTGGTTATCTTATCACTCACCATCACTGAAGCTCCTTAGGAATGATTTTAACCCCCTCTCCAGCAGTTGGGGCTATAAATAAAGATTCCCCAGGGATACTGAATCCTGCCCTTCATCCCGGCCACCTGTGACTCATCCCCCCAACAGATTCATCTTCCATCTTCCTGATTACAGGGAAAAGGAAGTGAAAGTCTGCCTGTCGGTGTACATGGGTGTGCATAGCCATGCTTGTCTGTGTGCTATGTGCATTTACTTAGGTACAGTCTGTGTGCATGCATGTGTGTCTGTGCATGGAATTCTGCATGTACACATGCACCTACTTGTGGCCTGGTGTTTCACTATAAAGGGTAGAGGAGCCCTGGCCAGTTTGGCTCAGCAGTGAGAGAGTCAGTCTGTGGACCAAAGAGTCTCAGGTTCCATTCCGGTCAAGGGCATGTGCTTTGGTTGCAGTTCAAGCCTTGGCCCTGGTCAGGGTCATGCAGCAGGCAACCAATCCATGTGTCTCTCTCACATGGATGTTTCTCTCTCTCTCTCCCCTCACTCCCTCCCTCCCTACTCCCCACTCTATCTGAAAATCAATAGAAAAATATCCTTTGGTGAGGATTAAAAAAAAGCGAGTAGAGGAGAGGTGCATTCTCATACAAGCTTTGGTGTGAGGACTGTAAGCTAAGACTCCAGGTTAGATCTCATCTACTAGTATTTTTTCAGTCCCTTCTTGTGCACAGCCCTATGCTAAGGAAGAAAAGCAAGACCAAAGCTCTGTCATCTTCATAACTACAGCTGCTTAAAGCAAATAAAATCCCTGAAGTGGCAACAGCAGTTGAGAAAGCACCATTTCAGAGAAAAACCAAGAGCGTAGACCCTTGCTGAGCTCTCCTCTGTGCCGGGCACCTACTAAGTGCTGCACAGTTTATTCCTCATGACAACACAGCAAATGAGGTTCTCATCCCAGTTTTCACAGCCCCAGAGAAGTTAAATAACTTGCCTGAAATCACATGGGCCATGAAAGTCCAAGGTAAAATTAGAACCCAGGGCTTTGGGGCACAGTCTTAGAGGTCATCTCATCTAAACCTTCTTTTACCCCACAAAATCCCTGAAAACTGGTCATTCGGCTATTTCGTAGGAGAAACTCAACTCTTGAGGCAAACTGTTCCATCTTTAGGCAGTGCCAAACTGCTGGAAAGCTCTCTCCTGTGTTGAGTGCCTGTTCTCATTTCTGCCCATTAGCTCCCTTATGCCCTCTGAGGCTAACAAGGCGAGTCTAATTCCTCTTCCTGTCACTTCCCTTCAAATAAAGATGACAGCCATCATCAGGCTGTTTCCTCACCAAGCCAGGCCCTTCAACCATTTCACACTTGAAATAATTTTGAATCCTTAAATATTTGTACATCACTGTATCCCTCCTGCTGGTATCCACAGTGCTGGCACATTTAGTTTAAATAAATATCAGTTGAGTGAATAAAGAGATGAATGGGCTGGTGCAGGGTAGATGGTGCCATGATTTGTTTCATTGAGTCTTTTGTCTTAATTAAGGATTGCCTGGTTGCCAGGAACAGAGCCATTTCTGGCTAGTTCAAGTAAAAATTCAGGCTTGATGGAAGGATCTAAGGGACTCTAAAGAAAGCTAACTGTAGGAAAATTAAAAGGCCTTCTGGAATGAGAATATCAGAAAGCTCGCTCGCTCGCTCTCTCTTTCTCTCTCACTCTCTCCCTGTCTCTCTCTCTCTCTCTCTCTCTCTCTCTCTCTCTCTCTCTCTCTTTCTCTCCCCCCTCCCCCTTTATGCTTTCTCTAACTTATTTTTGTGTGTCTCCTATGTTATCCTCTTACCATTGTTCTGGTTCCTCGATTGCTCATGGCCCGACATGGCTGCTGTCCCAGAGCCATATTTCCATTTGGCTCCATGTCCATCAGCATCTAAATGACAGGAGCTCTGTGTCCCACTAGACAGGAACTGATTGGTCACACTTGTGTCAAGTGGTCACTCCTAGACCAATCAGTGAGAGCTGGCAGGCAGAGGGTGGCATTACCTAGTACAAACATGTATCCTTCAGCACCTCTTTAGCAAGGATTCAAAGGGTTTGTTAGAGGAGAGAGAAGATTCTTTGGGAAAGGAGTATGGGTGAATAAAAATGCTAGCATCTCATGTACTCCTTTAAGTACCAGTATTATAAATACATCTGAAAGGCTCAGGATGCTCTCAGAAAAGCATTTTATCCTTAGGGTATCCAAGTATGAGTGCTAGGGACTTGGGGCCTTCAGAACTTCTTGTGCTTCTATAATTCAGTTTCAGGGCCATTGAGCTATTAAAGGCCTGACCAGTGACCACAGGTGGCCTGGAGAGGACTCAAGCTTCCCTCCTGCGGAAGGGTGTGCTACTGAAATTAGTAATGACTCCTTAGCATCTTGTCAGTGATCCTGGTCATCACCAGGTTCAGCCAGCAAGTGCTAGACACATAAACAGTCCATTCCTTCCCTGTATGCATGGAGAAGGAATGTGTGTATAGAGTGATGAGGGTTATGGTTAGGGAAAGGCTGGTGAGAGGGGGATGTGACTGTTTTGCAAAAGAAATTCATTGGATTGTAGACTGGAGTCTCACTTAGCGATCATCTAGCCATATAGTTATCAAATTGTGTTCCTCAGACCTCTAGGGTTCCTCAGAAATACCTCAAGAACCAAAAGAGGAGGTAACCAGGAAGACTGAATAGGCAGATTTCCACCTACCGCCGCCACCTGGCCCACCAGCATTCTTTCAGCAACAGAGCAATTCTGCTATTCTTAATATTATATGTTGGGTGGCTGTGTGTTATTTACTCTTTTATAGGTGAGGAAACTAACTGCAGAGGGGTGGAATGACTTTCTCATGGTCACACGGCTAGCTAGAGCCTGAGCTGTGTTGGTTGCCAGCTGTGCTAACTCCCAGAGCCCTCTTTCGACTGGCACAGGTCATATTGAAACAAGAAAGAGAGCAATGACTTTTGAAAAGAACAAGTATCATGACAGCTAACCATCTGTGTCTTCAACCTGCAGCGAAGCATCAAGCATTCACTACTAACACGTTACCATTGCCCAGTGGCCCAAGCATACATCTGTGCTTGGCAGTGTTCAAGCAGCAGGACGGTGATGAACTGGTAGCTTCAGGGCACAAGCCCCCTAAATGGTCAAACTTGCTCCTTGGGTGTCTGTCTATTTTGCAATTAGCTAATTCATAAAGGGTCCCTATAACTGTTAGGGTAATTTAATTGCAATCAAAAGAACCCTACTCTAACTAGCCTGAAAGAGAGACTGAGAGAGAATGTTGAGGAGCTCTCCAAATTGACAATGTCAAGGCACCACGGCTAAATAAATGAAGGTCAACCGATCTTTCCCAGATATAAGGTTCTCAAAGAGGGAGATTGATGGATGAGCTCAGTTTACATGACCACATGCTTAGTGGCCACTGACCTTCTCTTGTCCAGCTGCTATTCCAGGCTCTCCAAGCCACCATATTTACTGCTCCCCTAGTGCCAAATCTTGGGTGGCATGGTTGCAGTAGTCACAGGCTTTCTAGTTCAGAAGTTGGCTTGGTCATTTCTCCTCAGTCTAACATGGTTCTTGTCATGCCTCCACCACACCAAGAATCATAAGACCAAACTCTTATCAGGTTCCCAGAGTTTCCTTCTGTTCTTAAGTATCTTGCAGTCTGGTGGTATGATTCTTTCATTTAACTCACACATACGATTTCTGCCATGCCCTCTCTTCTAGGAACTTGAGAGAGGTTTATTTGAGACTGAAATAGAGGGCAAGATGCAGAAAGTGTAGCATCCCCCTTCTTTCACGGGTCATCCAAAAATTGGACTCAAATTTAGAGTCGGTTCAATTCAAGTGTTAAGGGGCAACCCTTGTTCCCATCTTGGTTCAAGAATTTTAGCCTAGAGCAAACAGTCAGCTCAACATATTTCCTTCACTGGTTCTCCTAGAAGGCCTATGGGGACTTCATACAAACACAATCTCTGCGTCAGAGTCCCTGCAGCAGACACAAATTAGGTCCACCCCATGGAATTTGCTGCAAAAACATTTAAACACATAACCTCCAAAGCCACTTCTAACTCTAAGGGTTCATGATTCTCTGATGAAGCAAATGGAATTTATTTCTAAGAAGGGGGTAAGGAATATCTTACTCAAGGTACCGTAATTCACTCTCCCAGATTCTGGTGACTTCTTGGCTGATCATTGAGAGCACTCTCATGGTGCTGAATTTCTGCCATTTGCCTGGGAGTTTATGACATCAGAGAGCAGGGTCTGACCTGACCCTTGGAGGAAAAATGTTTTCTAAACTATGAGATAATAGAATCATTTCTACCCTCAGAACCAAAGACATCACTTTCTGGTTGACTCAGGCCAGTTGATCAGCAGCTGAGGGGTTGCTGATGGTTGATTTAACCAACCACTTGCAACAGATAGGAGAAGTGGTCTGTGCCATCTCTCAACAAACAGCCTTCACTGTGGCCAAAAACCAAGAATAAATTTAAAAGAAGAAAATCAATTTAATTATCCATGTGGAACTTAACTATATTTCAGTGTGGAAGAGCTTTTAAAAATGGGTTGTTTCATGTAACTAAGGAATATATTCTCAACCCCCAAATGGCATGCCATTATGTTTTGAGTTGTTTCTTCAAAATGGGAATGTTTTTTCACCAAACCATCCACACTGGTACTTCTTTAAAAAAAAAAAAAAAAAAAAAAATATATATATATATATATATATATATATATATATACACACACACACACACACACACACACACACACACACATACATACATACACACACACACACACACATATATATATCTGGGATATATATCTGGGACCACAAAACACAGGGGAGCTATCTCAATGAGTTAGAAATGTTCAAATCTACCACCCTTCCATCCAGAACACTATTTGAGGTGGGCTTGCCATGTTGGGTAGAGAAAGGATTCCCAGGTAGGTTCCTGAAGTAGACAAAGGCAGATACTTTGGCATATAATCAAGTGTATCCTCAGCTCAGTTACCCAACTCACTGTTGTAAGTAACAGATGCTGGAATCTTGAAATCAATTTACTTTGTCTGATTCTTAGTAGCTTGGCTTGAGGTATTTCTGAGAGGGGAATGAAAATTGGAAGCAGAAATGATACATTTCAGTGGCCCTCTCATCAGAACAGATAGAGACCAAACTTAGCCCAGCACACACTGAAAATACCAAGTAAGATCAGAGTCATGACTCTCAGAACAGGAAAGAGGCTGCAGGAGCAAGCAGTCCAAAGCAGAAACTTACTTTAAAAAAAAAACAGTAATAATAAAAATAACAATTGTGAATTTTACTGATGGTAGAGATTTCAGTCAGATGCCAAGCAAGCATTCATAACTCCCTTCTTCTGTCCCAACAGAACTTCAGTTTTGTTCAGGCATATAACCTCCTTCCATGTAGCCTCAGGGGAAGCTGACTGTACCTCTCAAGTCCAGGGTGAGTTCCATAGGTCAAGTGCTTCTTACAAGTAATTGGTAAGAACAGGCATGTGATCCAGTTCTAGCCAATGAGATATGAGCAGGTTTGCTGGTGGGATACCAAAAAAAAAAAAAAAAAAGTTTCTTTAGTTCAAATAGTCAGTGGAGATATATCCTTCTTCCCCAGGACACTGACACATCTAGATAAGGTGCCTGGGAATGAGGCAGCCATCCTGATACCAGCCTAAGAGAGTGAAGCCAACACTCAGGATCACAAAACAGAAACATGGAAATAACCAGATTCTTGATGACATCACTGCAGAACTAATTAACCAACTTTGAATACATCCTCTCCTTGAATTTCTGATTACTTGAGCTATTACACTTCCTTTTATAAGCCACTCTGAGCTGGAGGTTCAATTACTTGTAGCCAAAACATCCTACATTAGATGGGATGCTTACCATGTGACAGTGCTTGGTACCCTATAAGCGTTATTTTTCTTAATCCTGGTGGCAACCCTATCAGTTACATATTATTATTATCCCATTCTACATTTGAGGAAACTAAGTCTTGGGGAGATTAAATAATTTTCTCAGAATCAGTTGGAAGGGGTGGAGACTAGATTTAACATTTAAACAGTTTGACTACAGGGCCTCCATGCTTTATAACCCAGGAAAGGGAAAGACTTGCTCCAAAAGCACCAGAAGTCAGTATCAGCCAGGAATTGAAACCGAGGCCCAGTGTTCTTTCAATGCTCATATGAATGGTGATGATTTCAGAGCTCAGGAGCCACTGTGGCCTCCTCCATCACCATTTTCACCAAGCCGCCCCTTCTCATGGAACCTATGGTATGGCTTAAATGACTGGCTCTTCTCTCTAATCATTGGCTACATTGCTGGCTCTGTGTGCTCATCTCCCTTCCACCTCCTTTCTTCATTTCTGCCTTTTTAGCTCATTAATTGACTTTTTGCAGCCATTGAAAAGAGACATGTCATTCTCCTTGGATATCCTCCAGGTCAGGAACAAGATCATTGCCAGTGAGGAGTCTCACCAGCAAAGAAATTCATCTACCTTCTGGGGGCATGGAGGATGAGTTGTCAGGTTTCCCATGCTAATTGTTTTCGGTCTTAATTCAGTGGGTCTCCCAAGCCAGGTGTCTGCTCAATAGTGTCCAGCAAACACTTGAAGCTTCTTCAAGCAGAGAATGAGTCACCAGGAGCTCCACCATAGGAACCTCACAGGCCTCGGATTGTCCATGAGTGAGAGGACAGGCTGATGATGGCATGACAGACTGACATCATACTAATAAGACAAACAGGAACGTGGAGCCCACTCTTGCATGGTGGGGTTCTGGAAGGGGGAAGGTGGTACGATGCCATGGTTATGAGCATGGTCTTGTAATTAAGCAGGTATGGATTTGATTCCGAGTTCAATTACTTGCTAACTGATGAATGCAAAAAAAGTGAGTAATGGAACTTCTCTAAGTTCAGGTTCTTCCTCTGTAAAAAATAAGACTAGGATGGTTGTGGGAATTAGATGTGATGAACATTATGCCTGGCACATAATAAATGCTCAGTGCCTTTGAATATATTGATACTGGCTGCAAAGATGATGACAATAATGATGAAAAACTTAGTGGATAGCAAACATGTGTTAATTCTCATGGTCAAAGTTTCTCCTTTTTTATTTTCTTCTTTTTTTTTTAATCCTCACCCCAGGATATTTTTCCCTTTATCTTCAGAGAGAGTGGGAGGGAGAGAGAGGGAGAGGGAGAGAGAAACATCAATGTGAGAGAGACACATCGACTGGTTGCCTCCTGCAAAACCCCAACTAGGGCCGGGGACGAACCACAACCAAGGTACTTGCCCTTGACTGGAATCGAACCCTCAACTCATTGGTCCATGGGCTGATGCTCTGACTGCTGAGCCAGACCAGCCAGGGCGAAGTTTCTCCTTCTTAATAACAACTCCAGACAGGTCCCAGCCTCATCTGAAGAGACTCTCATCTTCTGTTTTGCCCATGTGCCTATGTTCCTTTCCTCTTTAAGAAAGCACAATTCAGTGCACTTGAACTTTGCCAAAACAATCAACTGGCTCTTCTGCAACTGGCTACAAAGATGATTTTCTATCATATTAAGCTGTGTTAATAGTGAACACCCACCTCAGCTCAGTAGAGCCAATTAGTCAGACTACACACAGAATTAGAAAAGGTGAGCCAACGCAGATATGGTTAATTTCAAGAGGAAATGTTTGTTATGGGGTAACTAAGCCTCAAAGCTAGTATAATGATCTTATCAGGTTTATGGTGAAAAGATTTGGGCTATGTTTATTCAGACATCGCCCTAGGATTCCACTTGCATGTGACAGTGAATATGGTGTAGTGGTTATCCAGTTGGCTAAAATACACATGTCTTATTTGACATAGCTTTAGAGAAGATTTGCACCCAAGTCTTTAAATCTGTTGGTTGAAGTAAGGCCATGTGCAGGCTATCATTTGAGCAATGCATGGGCATTATATTTAATTGGTTCACCTACTTGTTCTTGCATGTGGAAAACTGAAGTATATAGAAGATGCAATATAGTGCAGAGTTATAACTTGGCTCCATGGAGCCCTATAGGTATAGTGGAGGTGTCACCAAGGGTTCATGACTGAGGGAGCACTGGAGTTCATAGAACAATGGAATGCCCACCCCTGGCTTCACCCAGAGCCTCTATTTCTGATTTCCATATTAGGCTTTCACATAATATTACAACTGGAAAAAAAAAAGTTCAGAAATCACCCTTCTGACTGAACTTACTCATTTTTCAGGAGAGGACGTTATAGCCCAGAAAAGTCAACTGACTTGTCCAAGGTTGCACAGCTAGCTATTAATGAAACCTAGACTAGAATTCCAGACTCAGAGGATCAGCACACCTGCCTAAGAAAAGCTACTGGAGCTTTCTCTCGCAAATATACACTTCTAATCTTCATGGCTGTTGCTATAAACATCGCTACGGTCACACACTTACTTACCTGAGTGCGTGGTACTGTATTTGGCACCTTGGGACTTAGAGTGGCAGAGTGCAGGGGCAACATCAGGAAGGCTTCCAGAAGTAATGCCTGAAAATTTTTTGAATAATACATATGAGTTTACTAGATTAAGAAAAGGAAGAAATTGGAGCATTTCAAACATTGAACCGCTTTGATTGAGAATCATATTATAAATGTAAGGCATATTGTTCTTGCCATATTACCATGTGTGTCAGAGTCCAGTCAGGAAATAGGAAGCATTTCAAATCAGGGGGTTTAATCCAGGGAACTAGTTACAAAGTGTTGGAAATGCTAAAAGAACAAAAGGGAAAGGGGGGTAAGCCAGAGACCAGGAAAAAGCAGAAAGCAGCTCCTTCTCTGAGGGCTGGAACAAAGATGAGAATGTGTTATTATCCAAGTGCAGGACTGCACTTATGACTTTTCCAGGGGGCGCTGGAGAGTGTGATAGCAGCACCAAGGAGGGGCCACCAATCAGTACTAGGACCAACAGGGAGGGCTGTCCCAGGCCAGTACTAAGCTATTGAGACTGACATTGTAATTGTCAGAGATGCTGTCATTCCCAAAGATCGCATGAGGAACAGAGAGAGAGAGAGAGAGAGAGAGAGAGAGAGAGAGAGAGAGAGAAAGAGAAAGAGAGAGAGAGAGAGAGAGAGAGAGAGAGAGAGAGAGAGAACAACATGTTTTCTCACCTTCTCCCAACTTCCAACTTCCTACCAATGCTTCCCATAGGCCAGACCTACCAAGGGGTGCTGGAATCTGTGGTTTGCAGGGGTCCAGGCCCTGGGATGCAGGACAGGGCATGGAAAGACAAGAATGGCTCAGAGAATAAGCAGGAAATAACTAGCATACAATATTTTCTAAATGTAATATTCTTCCCAGAAGTTTCCCCAGGGTTTGTGCTCCCTCTCCCAACAAACTAGGTGATGGCACAAGACCTAGGTTCTACCAGTCATATGCACCTGTTTCTGGACTTGGAATTAGGAGCTAATGACACAAAGAAGTAGAGATGTGGCGGTTCCATCCTGATGGAGAAATAGCCACACCCAGGTTCCAAGGGCTGTGGAACTATGCCTTTACTGAATGGGTTCTGTCATGTGGTTTGGCCCTTAGTCTCTAGCCCTCTGAGGGTTTTAAAAACTATCCAAATCTGCCCGGCCGGTGTGGCTCAGTGGTTGAGCATCAACCCTGCACCAAGAGGTTGCCAGTTCGATTCCCAGTCAGGGCACATGTCCAGGTTGTGGGCCTGATCCCCAGTGGGGGACATGCAGGAGGCGGCCAGTCGATGTTCTCTCTCATCAATGTTTCTCTCTCTCTCCCTCTCCTTTCCTCTCTCTCTAAAAATCAATAAAGAAAAAAAAATTTAAAAAAAACCAAAAACCTATCCAAATCTTTCCAATAATTTCATTTTCGGCTTAACTCATCTAGAATGATTGTCTGTTGCTTGCAACCAAGAACCTCTGCTAGCATAAACTCCTCTCTTGTTTTGTGCCCAGAGATCTTATATTTGAGTCTAGCACTTATGATTGCCCATAGGTTTTTAGGGAGTTTCATCTCCTACAATATCCAAGAGAAATAGGCAATGGAAGTTAAGTAGGTCTTGGCATAGAACCCACCAGAAGTCCTGAGGGAGTGGGGTGAGCCTCCAGCATCCAGAGGCGTGAACGCATACTACCTCCAGCCATGATGATGAGAAGAATCATTTTCCTTGAGGACTAAGTTCAAAACCCAACAACAGAGAATGAGTCATCGTCATGCCTCTTCCACAAAGATTCATCCCATCCAGGAAGCTCTTGGCTTTGTTGCATCTTCTGCCCTCTCCCAGGCCAAGCACTGTCAGAAATATTTTACCTCTACTGCCCTGCAATTTCAGACCCTCCAACCTCCTTAAAATACTAACCAAGGATCTCCAAGGGGTAGGACACTTGCCCTGCTCCTCCTGTTCTAAATCATCATCTAATAAATTGGTCATCTACTGCTGTATAATGAATCACCTCAAAACCTGGTGGCTTAAAACAATGGCAGTTGGGTATTACCTCTCATGGTTTGGGGGGAGGAGGGTCGTGAATTCAGTCAGGGCACAAAAGGAATGGCTTCCTCTGCTCCACAGTGTTTGGGGGCCTCAGCTAGAAAACTCAAACGTGAAGGTTCCATTCATCTGGGGGCTCATTCACTCATACATATGGCAGTTGATGCTGACTGTAGGCTGGTGTGATCAACTGAAACACCTCCTGGGCATGGTCTCTCCCTGGCTTGTCTTCCTTACAACATGGCAGCTGGGTTCCAAGAGCCAGGTGAAAGCTGTATCGCCTTCTAGGATCTAGCCTCGGAAGTCATGTGGCATCACTTCCACCACATCCTGCTGGTGAATACGAAGATACACCCCATTTCAAGGGGAAGGAACAGATACCCCCACTTCTCAATGTCACACTGTAAGACAAGTCTGCAAAATGGGAGATATATTGACACAGCCATCTTAGGAAAATACTTCCTGCCACAGTCACCTTCAGTCATTCCCAGGTTAAGAGCCCTCTTTGGATTCATTCTCCCTGGATCATGTAGCAACTCACTCTGCACCTGTCCTACATATTCTCAGTGAGTCCAGGACACCCTCCACCTTCTAAGAAGGGGACTGCACTCAGTGAGTCCCAGACTGTCTTCTGGATCCTTCTTCTGAAGAAAAACAAATAAATGCAAATGTCATCTCAACAGCAATCCCTGCTACACACGTGGTCCCAAAGATACTCATTCTAATTGCCCCTCAGAGCTATGCACGGCTTTATAGTTCACATTGTGCTTTCGCTTGCACAGGCTCATTTAATCAATAAACTCCAAGATGACTTTTCTGACAAAAAAAAAAAAGTAAATAAATAATATACACAGTGTTAAGTACCAACATGGCTTGAAGAATCGCTCACACTACACTTCCCCAGCTTAACTTCTGCCACCTTGAATTATATTCATGAAGACCCAGCCCCCCGGGGCTGACACCTGGGCATGAAATACGTTCCACATCAGCAAGCTTGTTGCAGTGGGAGAGGAAACCAGGTAAGAAGGTGGCTTATACAACAGGAAAAGGAGGCCCTGGCAAACCTGAGTTAATGTTCCCAAGCTAAAGATCGTGCGGGAGCTAGATAATTTGGAGGCGGAAAGGCACCAAATAAATTGACTGTGCTTTTAGCCCTCAGGCAAAGCATCAGTGATTCATCGCTGAGAATTTTCACAACACCCTCCCGCAGCCATGCAGCCTCAGTTCTTCGTCTGAAAGCCAGGCCTGACTCTGTGTGAGACGAGGGCAGAGTGGTGTCAGGGAAGTTGGAATTGGATACAAACTCTAGACTGCTCAACGGCATAGAGATTGTGGTGGGGGAGAGTCTCCTTAAGTTTCTACCATGACTGCGGAATAGGAGTCACTTGAACTTGGCAAAAAGCTTGAGTTATCAATGCTGAATTTTGAAATGGGTTCCTTGTGGCAAATAAAAATAATAGCCATCCTTTGAAGATGCTTGGTTTGTGCCAGTCACTGAACTATGACCTTTATAAGTATTGTAGGAGTCGGCAGTGTGCTTCCACAGAACACCTGCTGTGATTCCCAACTCTTGTATCAATTCCCCAGAGCTTAATGGTGCCAATCAATTTTAAGTGATCAAATGTGTCCCCAGAATTTTCATGTGTCCCTCCTAATTCAGATGAAAGGTGTGAGCTCAGGGAAGAGAGGAAAAATCTGACAAGGTACTATTCACTGAACGTGGGTGTGGAAGGGCAGGTAGGGAGGGTAGGGCCACATGAGTCCTTTATTTCACAGGGTTTGGAAACTTAATACTATGTGAAACCAATTGCAAGTTGAAGAACACATTAGGTCCTCTCTCAAATCCATTCTTGCACACTCATCAGCCATGCTCCACTGGAATCAAATCTCACAGCTCTCTCAACACAATTCTCAAGGACAGAGAGTACTGCCCTGCACCGGGCAGAAAAAACATCTTAGTTCTCCAAGTCACCAAGACGGAAAGATGCAGGATCATGGTACATATTCCATGCAATAACAGGTGAGAGTGCCTAACTCAGTGCCCGGCACGTTAGAATGCAAGAATTCCCTGCTGTATTGAAAGACCTCCAAGTAACCACAATCTGTCCAAATCCGAAATAATTATTTATATAACATGGAACCACTTGGAAAGTGCCCACCTTTCTTTCTTTCTTGTTTTTTTCTCCTCAGCAACCCTTTGAGGCAAATTGGCAATGGTTTATTTTCTCCACGAAGCTGAGAAGGAAATCAAGGCTCAGACCGTCAAGGGAGTGACCCAAAGTCACACAGCAAGGCAGTGGCATGGTTGGGATGGAAGTCTAGGTTTTTGGACCCCAGGGACTATTTCCCTGGACTGCTCTGCCTCTCCCACTGCCTGACTGGGCTATATCTTGAACCAGTCCCACCCATGGATGAAGCAGGTAGTCATTTAAGCAGAGTGATTTTTTTTTTTTTTATCCTTACCCGAGGACATTTCTTCATTTTTTGTTCAGATAGAGTGGGAGGGAGAGAGAGGAAGAGAGAGAGAGAGAAACATCGACGTGAAAGGGACACATCGAGTGGCTGCCACGGACCAACCAGGGCCGGGGACAAACTGCAACCGAGGTACATGCCCCTAGCGGGAACCAAACCCGGGTCTCTCTGGACCGCAGGCTGATGGTCTAACCGCTGAGCCAAACCGGCCAAGGCCAGAGTGATTTTTTAAAATAAATTTCTCTGTCCCCAAAAATGTCTCCTCCAATGGCCTTGCAAGGTGCCTGACCCACCTCTCTTCAAGGTCAAGTGCCAATAGCTAACCCTCCACAGAGCTGACCCATCTGAGTCTTCAAAAGAGCCCAGGCCTGTGCCTGTTGATGAACACGTGAGTGAAGATATTGTTTCTGGACTCCCAGTGCCGTCATCTATAAAAGGAAGAGTCAGGGTCCCATGGATCGTCAAAGTCCCATCCTGCTGGGACATTCTCTGTCACTCTGATCTAAACAGACATCTGTGGGGTTTGGCCACCTCCTCCTTGTTCACTTAGAAAAGGCCCAGTAGCAGGAGAAGGACAAGGGGCACTGGTGCCTGAAAAGAAATGTTCCTGCCAGAGTCTGGCACAGCTCCCTATACCAATGCCAACAAGCTAATAACACTCACCAGCCCTCCCTGCTCTCTCTCCTCACTCTGCCTGGCCAGGCTGGCAAACCACAGGCAGAGAAGTCCTGGGCAAGGCTGGTCTGTGGTGTCTCACTGGCTATGCTGGTGTCTGTGGTCCTGCCCAATGTGCACGACTGCTTCTGCATTGCCAGTGCAAATCACTGAAGCATGGCCTCCCCTGGCACCTGCCACCCCCACGACCCCACCAGTTCACTGGTTTCCCACAAACACAAAAAGCTGGGGGTGGGGGTTGTAGAGAAAGAGAGAGAGAGGAGAGAGACCAGCTCAAGAGATAGCCATAAGACATAGGACAGAGAATTATCCCCCCTGAATTTTAAAAGCCACCAAATCACAAAACCTGGTTTCCAGAAGGTGTGTGTGTGAACTGAAAATGTGATAAACATCTAATTCTCAATAATACTTAGAAATTTCACTTTTGACTTATGTTCTAACCTAGAGTTTAGCTCGAGAATACAAACAGACATTAGGGGCTGTTAGCACACCAAACATATGTTTATAGATTCCAACAAGGTGATTATTTAAATATTTTATTATTAAATTTCTGTTTATTGGCCATTTGCACGATGTCTGCCACTATCTAAGGAATTGTATTATCTCATTTAATCCTTAAAACAGTCTGTGACGTTATCATGGCTGTACTGACTGGTTTGAGAGTTTTCTCATTGTCTGATACTAGTATCAATGATTAGAAGCTAAGTAGAGGTTTGGGAGGGGAATCATTCTGAGGACAGATTTGAGCTACTCATGTTAGTACAGGGAAGCAAACAGATTTTATCTTAAGTGCCAGCTACAACTAAAACTGGTGGGAACCTAGAAGGTTGGGTTGAGAAAAATTCTGAGATTAAGTCTGAGCTTAGTGGAAAAGAGTGACAGATTGATAGGCAATACCCGTCAGGGGTACTGGCGGGAGAAGTTCACTACGTGTGACGAGTGTTTGCCATCCCCGCAGAAGAACAAATGCCAGATCCATCCGCCTGTGCAGGCCCCCTGTTTGCGCTCTGCACGGCTGTAGAGGTGCCCTTCAGATGGGTTTGATTCAACGGAACCCCCTGAAATTGTGCAGTCCATAAGATGCACAGCTGTACCTGGCGGCCCAGCTCCTGTGATCCCTCATGGAAATGAAAACTGAGGTGGGAGATGATGACCTGGGCTGTAGAGGTGGGTCCTTAAGGAGTAGGTGCTTCGGTGCAAAGAGCTCCAACTGAGCAATAATGAGTCCGTGGCCCTGCTCTCAGTTTGTGTCCTGGGGCAAGATCGTTACTTTCTCTGGACTTCAGTTGCACAGCTTATGAAATGGGCTATTTAGATCACAGGGTCCCCCAAATGCCTGCCAAATGTGTACATGATAAACTTTGTTGTTGATTTTACCATCCAACATCTCCTCCGCCTCTTGCGACATCATAGCCCAGTTTTATTTGGGGGAGCTCCTCTCCTCATTCTCAACTTTTACATTTTACTCCAGTCATGAGCATATGACTAAGCTACACAAAGCAGTGTGTTTCATCCACCCCCAACCCACAGCCACGGTGACTAGTTCAGAGTCAAACCCATTGCCCAAACAGGGCCAATGAGACTCAAGTCCAGTGATTTTTCTAAAACTAGCGTAGAGGTGAGCTTTATCTATCCTACTGGATGTGAATCTAGAAGGATGTAGCCCAGGAGTGTTGGCGGTAGTTTGGGAGAGCATGAAGGGAAAGCCTTAAAAATAGAGCCCTTACCAAAGAAGCAAAATCAGAAAATAGAGAATTGTATAGTGGTTGTACTGTCTGAATCCTGTACCAAGTTTCCCCTGAAGCCAGACATTCTCTGATATAAACTGATAAAATCCTTTTGCTTAAGTAGTCTGGTGTGGACTCTCCAATCAAAGAATCCTGACTGAAAATTCACACATTTATGGATTGAAAGAGTGAGTGTTGCACCCTCTAATTCTGGCTAAAACTGATCTTGGATCACTGACAAGAGCCCAGTAAAAATGGGGCATCTGCATGTTGCTGTGAGATGCTCAATATACATCCCAGAGTCCACCTGAGTGCTGTTCTCACACACACATAATGGGACTGGGAAATGAAATAAGTTACTACCATGCTTTCCAAGACTTCCACTTCCAAATGAATATTGTCATCAAAGCAGTCACCTGGGGAAGGAGGCTGTGGATTTATTTCTTTATGTCAGAAATGCTTCCAGTACTCTTGTCTGAAGGCCTGCAGATCCAGTGTGCAAACCCCACAATTAGAGCACTCTAGATCAAAATTACAACCTTTGTTGGCCACCTGTTAGGTATAAGGGGCTATAATGAGCACTGAGAAATGAGCAAACAACAACACAAGAGTCCAGGATCTCAAAGCATTTATAATTTAGAAGGAAAAAATAAGGCACATGGCCAATCCATCTGAACATTGTACTCCTGCTGGCTCATAAGACTAATCTTCAAATGTTAAGTGACTTTCTAGGCAAACCCTCAGGCTCGCTCTCCTCCATCCCATTTTGGATCCTTATGTGCTCTGTAGTGGATACCTATGAGGCACCTCTTTTCTAAGAACTGTCCCTCCCCTTATCTATACAGTCACCATGGAAGCCATCCCAGAAGGATGTGACCCTTCTTCCCTGGCCAAGGTTGATGATCCAGGGCTTGTCACCTACCCAAGCTGAGGCAATAATAGAACCATTGCCTAATGACAGCTGATTGGTCCACATGTAACCTCCTGACCCTCAGATTTATCTGAACCCTTCCGTAGGAGTTAACGGAGCCAGGTTTTTGTGACTGCCTACATTCTAAAAATATAAAAATTATGATTTTTATGGTCTTGTTTCTCATCATGTGAATCAGAGAAAAAAAGGGTTTCATCCTGGGGGGTAAAAAAGAGGGAAACAAAGATGAGATGTGGTGTGTGAAGAGTTATCCAAAAGATCTTAGACCCCTGGGTCCAGTTGCTACTGAAGCCCAAACACAGGTTTTGAATTGCATGTTATACTCAACTAACATAATAAATTCCTGTTTTTTGCTTAAGCTAATTGGAGCTAGTTATCTAGAACCAAGAATCCTTATAAGCACATAGTCCTGATATGTCTGATGTTTCTGGTTCCAGTTTAAATCCACCAGCCAGATTTGGTGTCCCTTCCCCCCCACCCCACACAACTTCTGCACTTGGACCTGCATGGTTGTGAGCATGCTGAGACCCATCCCCCTCCAACTTGATGCTTTCCATTCTTTCAGGTGGGCTTCCCCACCTTCATCCCAGCCTACAAATCTCCACCTTGATTCTCCTGTGAAGGGAGGAGAACAGGACAAGAAGTTCCCAGGAAACCAAGACACCTGGCTGCAGGTGTGGACTGTGCTGGAGCCATGTCCACAGTGCTGTGGGAGCACTGAGAAGGAGCAAGCAGATCTGGCAGCAAGGACAAGGAGAGGGCCACAGAGACTTAGCCAACCCTGGGAGCCTGGGTAGGACTTTCATAGTCCTACCAATAGGAGAGGGATTATTAGGGAGAAAGGTATCTTGGAAAGAGTATTTCTAGCAGAAGGGAAAAAAATGGGCCAAAAGTTTGTGGGAAAATGGATAAGCACAGTGTTAGTGGACCTCTAAGTAAAAAAGCCTTCCATCTTGACTCCTACATTACTTAACAGACTTGGCTCCAATTGACTTTGCCCTTTCAATATAATTTTTGGAGGAAGAAGGGGATAATTGATTATATGTCTATTGTTTGTAAAAGAAAAGAAAAGTTTTAGAAAATTTAGACATAATCCCATCAACTATTTTTGTATATATGCTTATTACCTCTTTCTAATCATCTAAACATTTACATATTACAGAAGCGACTGCAACTATTTGTACAGTTTGGTGCCCTAGGTTTTTCACTTTCAATATTTCATGGACAGAATGTTGTTGAATATATACTATGTTACGAATTGACATCATAGTCATTTAAATGGCTGCATAGCATTCTCCATGGGGATGTACTGTAACATCTTAACCAGTTCCCTATTGGCAGACATTTACCATGATTCCAATTAGGTGTGAGTGTGAGAGTGTGTGTGTGTGTGTGCATGTGAATTTGCTTTTACAGACAAACTGTGATGAGCAGATCTTTGTACATTTGTTTACTTCTTTTCTTAAGGTAAATTCCAACAAGTGGGATTGCTAGGTTAATGGTATATGTATTTTAGAATCTTTTGACACATTCCATCAAATGCCCTTTAGTGACATGCCAGCTTACAACGCCTACCAACAATATGTGAGACAATCAATTTTCCCTCACCTTTTCAGACTTTTCACACTTAGTTTTATTCCTTTCTATCTGCCCAATAGGTAAAACCTAGATATCATTATTGTGTAATTTGCATTTACTTTATTACTACACAAAGTTTTATATGATTATTGATTTTTTATATATTTTATCTAAGATTTATCCATTCTTGTCCTTCCCACATTTCTATTTGGATGTTCATCTTTTCGTGATTGATCTAGAAAGATTCTTTAATATCTAGAATACTAATTTTCTATTATTAATATAAGTTGAAAATATGTTTTTAATATATCCTTTGTGTTTTAACTTGATGATGGGGGAGGTTTTGCCATACAAGTTTCACATTTTTATTTATATTCATACTCATTTCTTCATTTCTTTCGTGGTTTCTAATATTGATACCATTGTTAAAAAGTATTTTCCTAATCCTAAGAAGCTAAAACTATGTACCTATCTTTTCTTCTAGCATTTTTATGATTTGAATGTTTACATTTAAATCTCTAATTTATTTGGAATTTATATTTTATGTAAGATGAGAAGTAAGGGCCTGACTTTATTTTGTTTCAAATATCCAAAATCGACACCATTTGTAAAGAATGGAAATGTCACATATTAGTTCTGATGCACAGTTGGATCTGGTTTTAGATGATCTATTCTATTTTAATGATCTGCCAGCTTACCCTTTGCCAGTCAGATTGTCAAGCATTTTCATCTGTAGGCAATTCCCTCCACATAACCCTTCTTTTTCTAAATTTGTTTGGCCATTCTTAAGCATTTATTCTTCCAGAAGCACTTTGGAATCATTTCATTATGTTTCCTCCAAATCCCATTGATATTTTGGATGGAATTGCCTCAATGGATTCCACTGTGGGGCATTGACATCTTTATAATACTTCCAGAAGCATAACATATCTTTCCATTTATTTAAGTCTTCTTTTGTGCTCTTCACTAAAGTTTTATTATTTTCTCCATTTACATCCTTTATATTTCTTTTTTAAAAATATGTTCTTATTGATTTTAGAGAGAGAGGAAGGGGAGGGAGAGGGAGAAACATCTCTGTGAGAGAGAAACATTGATCAGCTGCCTCCTGCACGCCCCCTACTGGGGATTGAGCCCACAACTTGGCCATATATCCTGAGCGGGAATCGAACCAGAGACCTTTAGGTGCATGGGACACCACTCTACCATGAGTCACAAGGGCCAGTGCCGTCCTTTACATTTCTTGTTAAAGATATTCCTGGGTGTTGCATATTTGGTTGCTATTGTGAGTGAAATCTCTTTTATTATATTTTATAGTAAGTTCATGCTGGTATATAGCAAGCCATTAATATGTATCTTATACATATGATTTATGTATGACCTTTCTGGTGGAACAGGAACCATGGAAGTGATGAACGTTTACCAGAAATTGCCCCCAAGAAACAGAGTGGGGGGGGAATTTCCTGACTTCTCCATTTCTCTCCCTCCTGCCATACCCTCACTGACCAAGCTCTGGAGGGTGAGGGGTTAGCCCCCAGCCATTTAGATCAGCACAGAGAAGTCATGGAAAGGATCTGAGACAGACAGGCCAAGGATGAGGGAGGGCTAGGTGCCTTCATAAGGACTACTGATTGCTTCTAAAAATCACATCTGCTCTCAAACAATGAGTGCTTGACTCCACCATGATGGTCCCAAGAATGTGCATTGGTTTGAGAACAGTATTGAAAAAGGGGGAAGCCCTCGCTGGCATGGCTCAGCGGTTAGAGTGTCAGCCCTTGGACCGAAGGGTCATGGGTTCGATTCCCCGTCAAGGGCACATACCTGAGAGCACATCAATGTTTTTCTCTCTCTCTCTCTCTGTCCCTCCCTCCCTTCCACTCTACCTAAAAATCAATGGAAAAATATCCTCAGGTGAGGATTAACCAAAAAAAAAAAAAAGGAAAAAGAACAGTTTTAGTGGGATTATTGAAACAAACTTATCACCTCCTGAGGTGACTACTCAGAAGGGGAAAACTTATAAATGGACATATTGGTATTTTTTTCAAGCAGGCACCTTAACGTAGAATTAGTCACAATGTAAAATATGCGTGTTACTCCAACAGGCTCCCAAGTGGAGACCAAAGATAGTTCACTCTCTGCAAGGACCCAGTGAAATCTTATTTGCTTTTTTCTGCCTCAGAGTAGTAAGCTCAGCTTCCTAGGGGGGAAAGTGAGTGGACTTCTCAGCTGGCGCATCCCCTCCGGCCTCCAGCGCCAGCCCAACAGGCCAAGTAGGATTCCAACAGGAACAATACTTCTGAAACAAAGACGTGCTAAATGCCAGCATGAACTAATGAACCTGTGATAAAATGTATTGCGATTCTGTATCATTCAACTTTCTTAAAATCCACCTTGAGATCAATCCAACACCTTTCTAAAAGCTTCTCAAGGGATTTCTTGTTCATCTCAGCTGTTCTCAGCACCTAGTAGAGGCTGAAAGAATAAAGTGAAGTGGAACCCGTTGGAACACAAATGATTGACACGCTCACTCTTGGGGCATCCCACACGTTAAATCCCTCCCTGGTGACAGCCCTGTTCCATGACTTATTCCCCTGTGTAATCAATAGCATTGTTGATGATGACAGAGCCTATGTTTTTCCCGTATTTGCATTTTCCACACAGTCTAACACAGCCTGGCACGAAGCTCAATGACTGTTCACACAGTAAATGAAGGAGTGGATGAAATAGGGCCTCAGTGTCCCCATCCATAATATGGGAGCCTTGAGTATCTGCCTTTTGAATAGTCTGTGTGATGGAGAAATTACACTCAGTCTCTCTGCTTGTGGGAGGTGAGATGGAGGGGGTTTTCTTCTTTCTGTGCCACCCACGGGTGTCTGCTCCCCTCCCAATGAGTCATCTGGGAGCCAGACACCATCTGTCTCAGACAAAACCTGTCAGGTACTGGCTCAGGAGCAGCAGGGCCATAAATCTGTGCCGCATCCCCCGTGGTTACCTAGGGAACACTGGGGCACAGCCAGGAAGGGGGCACCGCGGGCAGAGAAGGGTCTGGCCAGTGTCCCAGCCCTCTCAGTGACAACCCAGCAGGGGTTTCCCACTCTCTAGTTTGGAATCAGTGTCCTGTCCCCTGCAGAGGGCAAGGTGGCCCCCAGCCAAGAGGACCTGAAAAGCACCAAGATCCCTCTACCAAACATTCACAGAAGGAAAGGGATCAGTTAGCAAAATGACTGTGACAGGAATCAAGGCAGCTAGAGTCAGGTCCTGCATCTCAATCCTGCACCTTCACACAAACAGTCATAGCAGATCCCCCTCCCACTTGCTGTGGGTGTGGAGGTCAAATGAAACAGTATATTACACTGCTTGGCATAAGTCCTGACCATAGCAAACAATTAATAGCGGCAGCTGTAAATGTAATTGTTATTATTAGGATGGATAGGATTAGCAGTATATTATCCTCACTGTAATCTCCCAAGTAGCATCCACTTTACAGATGAGGAAACTGGGCTCAGAGAGACTAAGTGACTTGCTCAAAGTCCTTCTAAGAATTGGATCCACTGGGAATAGGCACCTAGCTACTCTAAAGCACTGGGGTTATCCTCATGGGAATAATTCCCGTGGGAGTGTGTGGGAAGGAGAGACAATATCACTCAGTTCTATTCGGCTCCACATCCATACAGGCGCCCTCACTGTGGTTGAGTGACAGCTGGAATGCCTCCAGACCCTGTCCAAATCCTACTTCCCCTCATCGCCAAATCTCATGGCAGAGGAGTCCAGGGGCTCTCATTGGCTCTGATTGGGTTAAGGTCCACCCCTACAGCCATAGGAGAGGATTAGCCTGGGTCTGAGAGGTGGGCAACTCGGGACAGCTGTGGGTACCAAGGGAGGTTGAACAAAGGCAGGGAGCCCCCAGAAGATTGTGTGTGTGTGTGTGTGTGTGTGTGTGTGTAAATTGTGTGGGCGTGTGTGTGATTGTGTGTAAAATCTAGGAAACATTTGCCAAAATGTTTAGAGTGATGCTCTCTCTGGATAATAGAATGAAGGGTGATTTCCCTTTTGTTCTCTATACCTTTCCATTGCTTTACCAAAAGCACAATTTACTGTGGTAACTTTTTAAAAAGCTATTTTCATTTGCTTAGTGATTAAATAATGTAAATAATATACAGTTATATTAAGTATATTTAGTTTTGAGAGTACTGGGCTGGACATTAGAGGCTTCAGTCCTGGCTCTGGCTCTGAGTGACCATGGTCACATCACTTGTCTGGCCTCAGTTTCCCCCTGTGAAATGAGAGAAGGACTGCACAATTTCTGCAGTCCCTTCCAGCTCTGATTCTGAATGCCTCTCTCCTGTGTACACACAGGAAGTAAGCAAGTGCGGGTCAGCTGGATCCTGGGGGACCCGCTTGAATGCAAAGAGAGCAATTGTTTTCAAACAGAAATCAATGCTGAATGCAAGTGGGTACATTTATGGAGTCGAAAAAGTTTCTTCACAAGTTGAATATGCTCCCCAGAACCACAAAATGAGCACCCCTCCTCAGTGGAGGCCAGCTAACCTACTCCAGCCCTGAAAAATCTTCCCTTCCATTAGAAGGAAGAAGAATTAACATGACTGAGTGGGCCTACTGTGTGTCAGGCCCAATACAAAGTGCATATATACAATCTAATTTAAACTCATAGCACTTGTGGTTACCATCATTTGTTTGGCAAGCAACAAAGTCTCTAGAAGTGTTCATTGCCACACTGTTGTTAAATGTGAGCTCATGACACATTCATAAAGATTCTTGAGAAGAAAAAACACTTTTTATGTATTTTTGTATGTCCCTCAGATCCTAACACAGGGCCAATAGATATTTGCTGATCACTAGAATCCTCCTCCCATCATCAGTGCTTCTTGGGCTTCATAGAGGATGATCCCTAATATTGAAAGTTTCACCAGCTCATTGGAGCACACACCTTTGGCTAAGAAAGTGATGAGCTTAGTTCAAATTAAAGGGGAGGAGATGAGGTAACAGATGAGGTCATGATCCATTGTTGGCAGGAAGCGATCACTTTGAAGAGCTGTCCTAACACTCAGGGGCCTTCAGGACATAGGACATTGGACTGGTTGACTTTGACCAGGAACGGGAGGTTAGAAAAGGTCAGGATTCAGGAGTGGCTGGGCATTGGGACCTTGGGCAAGGGTTAGAGCTGAAATGAAGGGAGGCTTGCATAGAGGAGAATGAATCCCCAACATAAAATTTGCTGTAATAATAGAAAGATTAAATGACAGAGAAGAGAGACAAACAGACAGAAAATCTAAGAAAGGAAACCTCCTCTTATCCAATTTTGCCTCCAGGAAGCTCTGGTTTCAGTGATAGATGGGCATTGGGGATCAAACAGGTTCAGCCAAAAACAAGACCAAAAAAAAAAAGTCTCAAAAGAGAAAACTCATTGAAAGGCAAATGTTTCACAAATTTTGCTTTATTTTGACTTGCAGTTAAGACTAAAATCAACCTGCCCTTTTCATTCATTCATTCACTCATTCACTTACTAATATTTATTGAGCACTTTCTGAGAGCAGAGAAGAAAGGGACTTCACCTAGACTAAGGTAGGGAGGGGCAAAAACTGTCTTCCCTGAGGAAGTGACCCCTGATTTGAGCTGTGAAGAGCTGGATGACCCCCGACAAGGAATTAAGAACAGCATGTGGAGGCCAATGTCATTTTTAATGGGTCTGAGGCAAGACAAGCAGAACAGGTCAGCAGAGTACCTAGAAGACCTAGACTCTATAAGAACCCTCTCTGTGAGACAGTCAGCCAAGTCATTTGTACTTTCTGGGCCTCCATTTGCTGATCTGTAAAATGGGGGTAATGGACTAAAATGATGTCTCTCAAAATGTGGTCTGCCAGTCTTCTGCAGTAGAATAATTTGGGTGACTTGTGAAAAATATAAATTCCTGGACCTCATTTCAGACCTATTGCAGCAGGGACTCAGGAATCTGAATTGTAAGGCCCCCTCTAGGTGGCTGATGCCCAGAGAAGTTTGGGTATCCCTGGGTGTAGGAATACCTTGGTCTGCTGAATGGCTCCATATTTCCCTCTTCCTAAATTCCTAGGCTCCCAAGGGAGCAGCACCAAAAAGGAGTAAGGTGGGCAGTCTCCCAGATGGAGCAAAGGAACATCCTAAAGTGTTCAGGTGACAACGGAGGACTGAACTTTCACACCCAGAGCTGGTTCCACTGTTTTAGGGACAAGTTTCCTAGCTTGACTTGAGAAAAAAACACCGCAGACTGAATACTTTTTTTTTTTTTTTTTTTCACTTCTCCACTCAGCCCCTGGAATTTAATTGGAAATATATATTTGCTGGAGTGTGTTCTCTGCCCTTTTCCCTCCTTCTCTTCTTCCCCTTCTCATGGATCTAGACCTCTCTGCAGTATTGGGGGCAGGTGGAGGTTCTCACGTGCCCCCCTTCCTTCCCTGACTTTCTAGGGCATGAATAGTCAATGTCTGGTGTGAGGGTTTATAGACTGTGAGCCTCTTTGGTCCGATTCATGAGGAAAATTCCTGTTGATGCTAATTGTATCAGTGACCAAGAATTACAGGCTGGGAGCCCGCCGCCTGCCTGCCAGACCAAGCTGTTTCCCTAGCCCTGTGCACAGAGAGCTCCCTGGGCCCACTGCCCACCACAGCCCACTCCCCAAGCCCACCAATACCCACACTGGCTTTGTCTCTAACCTTGCCAGGAGTTCTCTGCATGAAGAAATATTTCCAGCAAGCCCGGGCTCTCTGGGTATGGCAGACGCAATCTCAGAAACTGCATCAGAAAGGCCAAATATGTCACATCTGCCTACTGAGGATCCTTGTGTCAAAATAAGGGAGTGTGTGTAAAGCCTCTAATACGAGCCTAGCACACAGTGGGTTCTCAACAAGTGGTAGCTATTGTTATTTGTATTACTGTTATTTTTCCAGCCACTGTTTTTTAAGGACTGTTTATATCAGGAAAAAAAGAAGGAATCAATTATATCAATTGGCAAGTAAAGGGTTAGGAGATTCACTGAGAGGTCAACTAGGAAAATCTGTACTTAAATACTCCAGATTCTGAGAAATCTGTTGTATTTTTTTTATGATTACTCAAAATATCAACAATAACATATTTGTTGAGAGCTTTGTAGGTGCCAGAGGCCCATTAATCCTGACAACAACTCAGTGGGTTAAACACTATTAAAGTATCCATGTAACAGATAAACAGACAGAAACTTGAATAAACGAAGTAACTTGCCCAAGGTCACAAAGCTAGGAAGTGCCAGAAACTAGAATTTGATCTGTTGTCTGATAAGCTAGTTCCTTAGGTCTGACTAGCATCTCTCATGCTGTCTTTGGAGTCAGTCTCTCTCTCTCTCTCTCTCTCTCTCTCTCTCATAGACAACAGGTGGTTATGGTCACCATCATGGGATCAGTAACCTTTGCAGTCCTTAGAGACAAGTATGGTGTCAGGTCGTCCACTCTTCGTCTTGGAAGACTTGATATTCCAGCCTGACACATGACCTCGAGCTCACTTGAGTTTCCCAGGGAGAGGTTAGGAGGAGAGATGTGATCCTTGGACCCCTCTCTAGAGAAGAGCCCGTGTTTGCAGGGTGCAGTAGCATACAACCCAAAATAACTTCTGCCTCTCTGAATCTATGTCCCTGGCTTGCTGAGGTTGCCCAGAAATTCCTGTAGTTTTGTTTAGCTGTGAGATCAGCCTACAGCCAAATTTGGAGAATTTGGGAGGTAAAAAGTATCCATTTTAAGTCAAATTGTCTCTGCTCTACTCCCATCCCTGGGTAATCTCGGGCATGTTAATTAATCTTATCCTCAGTTGCTTCAACTGCAAATTATAGCCAACAATGTCTTCCACCAACAATGTCTTCCACAAAAGTGTTGTTTGGAGGATTAAATGAGATGTTTCCTGTGATTCAGCTTAGCACAATGCCCGATACATAACTATACTCAGTTAGTCACAGTTAAGTAAAATAAAGCCATAGGAAAAGGGCAGTGCCTACCTCTCAAAGGATGGTACTCCAAAAGGCAGGGGAGATATTCAGAGGCCCCTCCAGGAATTTGTAATTCACGCCATGCAGCTAACTGCCATGATACCAGGAAGCTCCTGTCTCGAAGTTTCCACAGAATCTTTCCCAAACTTCACCCCTGAGCACTTACCAGGGCAGTCCCACAGGAGGTAGAAAAACCAAGGTTCCTCCTCCTTGTCCCTTCATCTTTTCAGGACTCCCAAGGCAACCTTCCAAATCTGTCGGTTTGCTGTCCAGTAATCAGCTGAGAAATGCTGGGCATTTCCTGTCCCAGCATTCCTCAGTGCACGAAGGAGATGGGCAAGGAAAACTGCCTTTCTCCCCCTCTGCCCTCCTTTGCCATGCCCATGGGCCCCAGAGTGATGTACACACCATTTCCCAAGCATGCTCACCCCCATCCAGGGTTCTACTCTGTCATCTCTGCCAGAGAATAGATGAGAAAGCAGAAGTCACCCACTGACATCACTTCCTTGCCTTGCTCCCCACGGGCCCAGTCTGTCGACTTTATCCAGATACAATTTTTAGATGCCCCAAGGAAAAAAGGTTCCCACCACTTTCTGTAGACCTTTCTGAACTTGGTGGTCACAAGTGAAAATCCACCCAAAGGGTTGGATGGTTTGGTTCAGAGGACCACAAGAGAGGAAGAAGAGGAAGGATGGAGGAATGTGAGACCTACGTCACGTATTTTATTTGTTTCCTTATTTAATGCACATCCCTGTTCAGTGTCAGACATAATTCTCCATGCATCCTCAGATGCATATTCCCATGATTCACCTTAGACTGCAAACTCCAGGACGAGAAAGGCCGATGTCCATTCACTTTATTCAGTTCAAGTTCTGCTCCGTGATGAATGGGGAAACACTGGATTAGTTCTGTTGCCCAAGACTGAAAGAGGTTATACCAAGATACAGTTAGCAGGAGAGAGGCCCAGCAAACAAAAATAAGAAGTAATAGAGTGCATATGAATTAATCAGGGGGCCCTGCCAGGAACTTGGCACTGAGGAAGCCCCTGTAAGGCATTCAGGAAAAGGATGGAGTAAAGAAATGTGTCCATAGCTTTCAGTAGGTTCTCAATAAGATCTAGGACCTAATAAGTTAAAGAACCACTTGATAAGGAGTAGCCCTTTCCCTTATGGAATTTGGAGTGGGAGAGATAAGATTCATGCATATGAAATCACAGAGGACATCAATATAATACTAGTAGCTGTTTGGGGTTGAATGATTTTTATGAGCCAGATCCCAGCTTAAGCATTACAGACTTCTTTAATTGTCACAACCACCTAGTATGTGCATTATCGCAAAAAACAACACATTAGCCCCAAGTCTCAGATGAGAAAATAGAATCTGAAAGAGTTTATGTAGCTTGCCCAGGGTCATACATCTGGTCAACTAAAGCTGGGCTGCAAACTCAGAGCCTGCTCCAGACTGCAGAAACAGGTCACAGCAATGAAGAGTCAGGTGGTGGAATCAAATCCTCAGGCTACTGACACTGGCTGTGCCTTAGGCAAATCCCTCCCCCTTTCTGGGCCTTTGTATCCCCACAGGTAAAACAAGAGGGATGGACTAGAGCAAAGGTCACCAAACAATTTCTAGGAAGGGTCGGAGAGCAAATATTTTAGGCCTTGCAGGACAAAGTTCTCTGTTGCAGCTACTCAACTGTGCCATTGTGGCATGAAAAAGCACCCGTAGACAATGTGTAAGCAAATGAGCGTGGTGTTCCAATAAAACTTTATTTACCAAAAAAAAAGGCACAAGACTGGACTTGTTCCAAGGGCTGTAGTGTGCTGAGCCCTGGACTAGACGATTTCTAGGGTCCTTCTGATTCTGACATTTCTCAAGTCCATGATCCTAACTATAGCAGCGTAGCCTTGAAAAGTCAGCTGTAAGGATCCTATTGCCAAAAGTTCTGCTTTGTTATGTTCTGCTTTAACCTTTAATGGTGTCAACAGTATGATTAGAAAGTACATTCTGGCAGTGGCAATACAAAGGCAGCTTGGGAGAGCTTTGGCGCCAGTAAAATCTCTGTTAGCTCCCTGCCCTTGGCCTTTGACATGGACAATGACATCTGTCTTGTGGAGAGCATGGTGCAGACACTACTGCATGTCCAGCTTCGAACCAGATCACAGCCTAGAGACCCTTTCTAGATCAAGTTTGGGGTCATCATAGATTCCTAGGCAAAGTGATGGCAAAGCTCATGGCCATAAAGGGACAGCCAGAGTCGTTTAAGAAAATGGCACACTCTCTTCCCTGGCCCTCGACTGGGCAGCACCGCCGGTTAGTGTTGGCAACCTGTTTATCTTGTCCCACCCACCAGAGGAGCTGCTGGGGCCCAAGGAAGAAGAGGCCCCTTCTCCAGTTAGAGAGCAGGCTTTTCACATCCCACACTACCCAGCCCCCCAATTCAGGGCTCTCCCCAAATATGTGATGTGAATTCAGCTCCGGATGACTTGGCAATTAATCTTCAGCAGCCTGCTGCAAAGGACTGCTCCAGAGTTCTCTGCCTCACCAGGAAAGCTGTGTGTCGAGAATTTCTGAGCTGAGGGAATCCATGCTCAACAAAGATTGACAAATTGTAATTACCAAAGAGAAAAGCAGATTTGCCCAGAGGGAGCTGAAATCCCTCACTCCAGGGATCCTCTGACCTGCTGCCACTGGAGGCAAAGGAAATGCCTCTGCTGAAGCCAGTGTCCCCTGCCCAAGAAAAGGGGTGCTTCTCATCCTCCCTTTAAGTCCCCGGAGACCCTAGTACGGCTCCTGGAGCAGATGCTCCCACTTCCTATTCTTTTTCATTTTTAGCCTCGTTCACTGGCTACTTTGTGTTCCAACTGTGCCAGCTGCTAACCCTGTGGCCTTGGGCAACCATTCTGAGACTCAGTTTCCTCATCTATAAAATGTCGATAATAATAGCATCAACCTCATAATATTATTATCAGGATTAAATCAGGTAATGTCCATAAGGCATTTGGGGCACAATGCCTAGCACCTAGCCAACACTTAATAACCCTTAGCTGATATTATTACTATTTCTCTGTGCTAGGCGCTTGACACACATTATTGCATTTAATCCTCACCTCAAACCTATGAGGCAGGGACTGTTATGATCTTCATTTTACAGATGAGGTAAGTGGGGCTCAGAGTGGTTAAATAAATGACTTGCCCAAGGACACACAGCTAACAAATTAGTTGGACTAGAACATAAATTCAGGTCTGTTGGATGCCAGAGTTCAGGCTCTTAATCACTTAACTCTCCTGCCCAAGGTCACATTAGTAGCTATTAAATGAGGGAAGCGGGATTAGACTCCAAGTTGGCTCTCAAATTCTCGGCAGACCAGGTGCTGGCCAAGGAGGCCTGACCTGAGGAGCTCCTCTGCAGGACCGTCTCGCCTGGCCAGCTCTGCCTTGCCGTCCCCTCCCTGACCTCTGCCTCACTCAGGAACCTGATCACATTCTGTCTTCTGCTGTAATTTCCTTCAAGGCGAACATCGAACCTTCTGCTGCCGTTTTTTTTTTAATCTCAGTCTGGTGCAGAGAGAAAGACGCAAGCTCTGGAGCCAGACAACAACGCTCTGAATACCAATGCTGCTTACTCACTGAGTAGTCTTGGCCATGTCACAGAACCTCTCCGAGCCTCAGTTTCCTCATTGGTAGAGTGGGGATAATTCCTCCCTTGCATTGCTGTGAAGCTTCGCATAAATGCACACGGAGTACCTAGCACAGTGCCTGGCACATAGTCGGTGCTCTCTGAAGAGTGTGCTGCCATCCTATTCACTGCCATGGCACCTAGGTCAGTGCTGGGTTGTTTGCTTGATTTAATTCATCTTTGATTCGCCCACAGCACCTAGCATGGTGCCTTACGCAGAGTAGATGCTCCTGTATATGGCTGCTTGAATGCAAAACTGAAGAGAGCTAGAGAGGGAGAACCATGCAAAACTGCATGATCACATGTGAGAGCTCTCCTCCCATAGATCCTCTAAGCAGATCTGTGAATCTCCCATTGCCTTGGTCTCCCCAGAGGTCAAACTCAGTGGCAGCTTCTCCTAGAGGGCTCACAGAAATGGGAGTTTGCAACATCAGAGGTTTCTAATGTAATCATGGATAATGAAAAGGTTCTTCTTCCCCAAGCCTCGAGTGAGTCAGAGCTCTGTGCTTGGCTTTGCCCCAGGGAGTACCGAGAAAATAAAATATCGTCTGTATCCTCATGACACCTAAACAAATGGTCAATTCCATGGGTCAAATATCAGCCAGGGGGTTAAGAGGCATCGCCAGTGAAGGGAGGGGAGGAATAGCAGGAGAAGGACCATTAGCAAAGGTTGCTTTGGTGGGGTCCTGGTACATGCTGCTATTAAGGCTAATACCTGTTTGCCTTATAGTGGGATGTTTGTTTTGTGTTTGTGAAAGACACAGGTAAATGACAACCTGTCTGAAATCTACAAGGATTTTGAACCTGTGGATGTGGTCAATAATCTCCCCTACATCCTGATACCTGAATCAAGACATAAGTTCTCGTCTAGGTAACACACTCTTCTCTTTCAAAACAAGTATAAACCAACTCTAAATCTCAAATTTGGTCTTTCTTTTCCTGGCCTTTTGCCACCATAAAGAAATGTCTGATAGGCTGAGTTTTCGCACTGCAGCTGGTTACTGTGATTATGTAGACACAGCCTCCGTAAATTCAATGGTGTGTTGCTAGCTGTTCAATAGCTGGTGAGATTAGTGCCCAGGGAAGTGGGAAATGGGCCACCACCATCAAATGTGGGCTCAGCGCTTGCTCTTCATTCTGTCCCACTCTTTGTCTCCCACATCCCGCCTTTGTGTTCATCACCAGCTTCTGCCAACTTCCTTTCTCTTCCTCCTCCCACTCCTCCTTGGGAATAAACCAGCTCAAGAGAAGCACACCATCATCCTAGACTTGAAGAGACACGAAAATGGTGGGAACTGAGTGTGTGACACTCTGCTGCTACCACCATTGTGGATGAAGGGGAGAAGGGAGAGCAAGGTTGCCTTCAGGGGCCACTTCATCCAGCAAGGGAAGTTCATTATCTGGATCTAGAAGACCTCAGAAGACCATCTGCCCAACCCCTATCTCCAGACAGATTAGTACATGAGCCACATGGGACCAAGGATAATCTGCCCTCTTTATAGAGACCCTTGGCAGAGGGCTGCCCAAGTGGTCCCAGTCTCACACGCCACTGTGTAAGTCACAAGTAGCTGTTGTATGTGGCTTCCTTCTGGGGCAGAGGAAGGAGCACAGCTCTGTGAGCCAGGGAAACCGTGTTTGATAACCAGCTCTGCACCTGACTAGCTGAGGTAGCGGACCAATTCCCACTACCTCCTGGACCACCTCCCAAATGGAAAATGGGCGAGCAAGGGTTCTAATAGCTCTTGAAGAGTGAAGTCTCTGTAAATCTGTGAATCTCTTAAAATATTCAAAAAACAACTTAAGCCAGTTTAATTAAAATAAAAATCTGTTTTCAGGGCTGTCTCTACCACAGGTAGCTTAATCTCAGAGAATCCCTTGAAATTGTGTGTTTTGTGCATTTGGGAGTCTGTGCATTTTGGTGGGAAAAGATTAAAACCTTGGATGTGTAATAACCACCTACCCCCAAATATATATAAAATAAAAAGAAATTCAGAACCTTCCTCTAGGTAGAGGAGCTTAAATGTAAATCAACCTAAGTGACTTCCTGGTTCCCTAGCCCTGAATATCAGGTTATAGTGATTATCAAAGGAAGAGGTCAGAAGCTCTAAATGCAGGCTTGTGGACAGGAGTAAAAGAAGGCATCAGGCTTTGCTTTTCAGTCTCCAGCTGTCACTGACCATTGCTCTACCCCATGCCTACTAGTCATATGACCTCAGGAATATACAAACTCTCTCTGAACCATGGTTTTCTCATCTGTCAGTGGAGAATTGTTATACTTTTCAAAGGGTTGTTGTGAATAATAAAGGAAAATGTGTAAATGCTTGGCTATCAGTAGGAGCTCAATAAATGTGGGTTCCCTCCCAGCACTAGTAACTCAGGGTCCTAAAATTTACTACTTGGCAGACTGCTCCTTCTATAACAATCAATCCACCCCCTATCTCAAATTTAAATTGGTACAGTCACTGTGGAAAACAATATGGAAGTCCCTTTTAAAAATAGAATTACCCTATGATCCAGCAATCCCATTTCTGGGTATGTATCGAAAACAAATGAAAATGGAAACTCAGAGAGATAGCTGTACTCCATGTTCACTGCATCATTATTCACAATAGCCAAGATATGGAAACCACCTAAGTGTCCATCAGCTGATGGATGGATAAAGAAGACGTGGTGTATATATACAAGGAAATATCATTCCGCCATGAGAAAGAAGGAAATCTGCCATTTGCAACAACATGGATGAAACTTGAGGGCATTATGCTAAGCAACTCAAGTTAGACCAAAAAAAAACAACAAATGCTGTATGATATCACCTATGTTCCAAAAAAGCTGAACTCCTAGAAACAGAGAGTTGAGTGGTGGTTACCAGGGGTTAGGAGAGTGAAATGGGAAGATGTTGGTCAGAGGGTACAAACTTCCAGTTATTAGATGAATAAGATCTAGGGATCTAATGTACAGCATGGTGATTATAGTTAATAATACTGTACTATAAATTTGAAAGTTGCTAAGAGAGCAGACCTTAAAAGTGCTCACCACAAGAAAAGAAATAGTAATTATGTGATGTGATGGGGGTGTTAGCTAACACTATGATGGCAGTCATTTTGCAATTTATAAATATATCAAATAACATGTTATATACCTTAAATTTACACAGTGTTATGTGTCAATTATACCTCAATAAATTTGGAGGGAAAAAGTCACCCCCTCCTTGCTTCTGGGAGAAGGTGTGACACAGCAGCTAAGTGTTCAACTTGGCATAGTCCCACGGCTGGGTTCAGTCCCCAGCGTCTCTCTTTGATGGCTGTGTAGACTTGGGCAAGAGTTAAACTTTGCTGTATCTTGGTGTCCCATCCACACAATGGAAAGGATAATGAGAACAGTCCTTCTTTCGTATGCAAAGAGTACTTAACACACAGTTTGGGACATACCGAGTACTGGATAATTGTTAACTAACGTAAGGCTCTCCCTTGGCGTCTTTGGGCCCATACCTTCTCTCCTAAATACCATTCGCCCACCTTTGGGAATGTGTCCCTATAGCTGAAGGGGAGGAAATCAACCAATAATCCAAATTCCCCAGTTCCCTTCCCCCATGCCTGGAGGTCTCTTACCCCCACCTCCACCATCCTCACCCCCAGTTAGCCCACTACCTTGTTCTTCCTTTCTTTCAGGTCTTGACTCAAATACCATTTCAGTGACATCCTGAGCACTCACCCAAAATTTCAAATGCCACCCCCACACACCATTCCATTCCCCCCTCCTTACTCTATTTTCTCTGTTATATCTGTCAGCATAGGACACACCTCACAATTTGCTTACTTTTTTAATGACTGTCTCCTCCCACTAGAATGTAAGCCCCTGGGGGGCAGGGTCCTTGTCTACTTGGCTCCACTGCTGTGCCCACAGAGCCTAGAACAGAACCCAGGGTAGGCCTGGGTACTTAGTTAACAATCTGTTGAATGAATGAGTGTCTGAGTGAATAAGGAATGAAGGAATGAAGGAATGAATGAATGAATGAATGAATGAATGCCTGATTTTTATTATCATGGGAAGGTAAAGGATGGGAGTTGGTCTCAGATCTGACTCAAGTCCCTCCCACCTACCTAACCTGGGAATTCTTCTTCTTTTAGGTGTGCACAAGTTACATATCCCCCTAAATCTGGGGGTTGACTCCAGACGCCCCTCTATTACAGGTAAGCACCCCCACCCCACTTTTTAAAACAAGTGAATAGGAGGGGGAAGAGTCCCAGCGGGCCACCTCGAGGTGGGGGGTTAGGGGAATCCCCGCGCTCTTCCTACCCCCCCCCATACACACACACACACACACACATACACATACACACGGCTTGCCCTGGGGTGGCGGGGACACGGCTGGCTGACCAGGGTGTTGGCGTCGGGGCTGCGGGTGCCTTCGCTGGACCCGCATTGCCCCCTAGTGCCGCGCGGAGTCAGGGCGCCGGGCTCCCCAGCCTGATGTCACCGGCGTGCAGTCAGCCCAGAGGCGGCTCATTGAAAGCAGACCCTCCTCGGCGCTGGCTGGGCGGAGGCGCCGCTGTCCGCAGACCCGCCGCGGGCCGGGCCCAGAGCCTGCGCCCCACGCCCGCGCCCCTCCTCCCGCGGCTCCCTCGCGAGCCCGGCCGGCGCGCCTGACGTGGACCATTAACTTGGAGCTGCCGCCTCGTCCCCTCTCTCCTCCTCCTCCCTCTGACAGGCGAGCGAGCCGCGCGGTGCAGGAGGAGACGCGCTGCTGGGCTGGGCTGCTGGGGGAGATGACTCCTCGCCAGGAGGGCGCCTCTGGGAAGAAGACCACCACGGGGGAGGCAAAGTTTCAGGGCAGCTGAGGAGCCTTCGCCGCAGCCCTTCCAGCCCTGTCAATCCCCTGGCTATGGAGGGCAGACTCTAAAATGAATCCCGATCTGGACACCGGCCACAACACATCAGCACCTGCCCACTGGGGAGAGTTGAAAAATGCCAACTTCACTGGCCCCAACCAGACCTCGAGCAACTCTAGACTGCCCCAGCTGGACATCACCAGGGCCATCTCCGTGGGCATGGTGCTGGGCGCCTTCATCATCTTTGCCATCGTGGGCAACATCTTAGTCATCTTGTCTGTGGCCTGCAACCGTCACCTGCGGACACCCACCAACTACTTCATCGTCAACCTGGCCATCGCTGACCTGCTGCTAAGCTTCACCGTGCTGCCCTTCTCAGCTGCCCTGGAGGTGCTGGGCTACTGGGTGCTGGGCCGGATCTTCTGTGACATCTGGGCCGCCGTGGACGTCCTGTGCTGCACCGCCTCCATCCTGAGCCTCTGCGCCATCTCCATTGATCGCTACATTGGGGTGCGCCACTCTCTGCAGTACCCCACGCTAGTCACCCGGAGGAAGGCCATCTTGGCGCTCCTTAGTGTCTGGGTCTTGTCCACAGTCATCTCCATCGGGCCTCTCCTTGGGTGGAAGGAACCAGCACCCAACGATGACAAGGAGTGCGGGGTCACCGAAGAACCCTTCTACGCCCTCTTCTCTTCGCTGGGCTCCTTCTACATCCCTTTGGCGGTCATTCTGGTCATGTACTGCCGTGTCTACATCGTTGCCAAGAGGACCACCAAGAACCTGGAGGCCGGAGTCATGAAGGAGATGTCCAACTCCAAGGAGCTGACCCTGAGGATCCATTCCAAGAACTTTCACGAGGACACGCTCAGCAGTACCAAGGCCAAGGGTCATAACCCCAGGAGTTCCATAGCTGTCAAACTTTTTAAGTTCTCCAGGGAAAAGAAAGCAGCCAAGACCTTGGGCATAGTGGTCGGGATGTTCATCTTGTGTTGGCTACCCTTCTTCATTGCTCTACCACTTGGTAAGTTGGGGACTGGTGGAGGGGCCCTGGGCATTTTTCGATCTTGGCTTAACTGATGAGCTTCCTGTAAAGTTTTTTTGTGGGTTTTAGTTTTTTTAATGCAGTCTCTGTGTGTTTGGAGATCGGAGAACACTGTTTGTTCTGCAAAGGCTTTGCAGATTGGATAGCTGGCTAGGAACCAACTCAGGTGTTAGTGGAACACGCTAAGGTACTAGCCACTTGAAATAGAACCACAGGAGGAAAATCTGATATGCGGAATAACTCATTCAGCAGCTTCAGTTTAATAATTAAAAAGGCCACTGGACTTGAACATCATCACACCAGCGTTATTTCAGTAGTAATCATGTGTCGGCTAAGGCAGCGTCACGAATGCAGCATACAAAGTAGTTTGTAGTTACCGCAGACACGGCATTTGGAAAGCAGGGAGGCAGCTCGTACACAGAAAGGCAGTTTTCATTCAGCATTTCCAGGGCTCTGTGCAGAGAGCCCACACTGCTCAAGAGCTTTGCAGAGGCTGCGTTCTTCCCCTCCTCCCTTCACGCTGGCTATCACCTCAGTGCACTCCCTCGTTACGAGTTAATAAGAGCATTTTACAGCCACACAGCCCCCAACTCGCCTTTAAGTGATCTAAAGCCTGAGATTTGAAAGAGAAGAAAGATGACCTGAGGATCACATATTCTCAGTTTTCACCCCAAAATGTTCCTAACTCTGGTGATTTATGAAATGACCGGAATTAAATTATAATTGTCCCTTACCTTTAGTTACCAGACACCAAATCCTGCCAGGATGAAACTGAGTCCTCCCCCTCCTGTAAAAACATGTCCATCTTTTTTTGTTTGATGGTCCTCCTGGGTTGTGCAAAAGGCTACCTGATCGATTTCTTCTACGGAAGAGGATGTCTGGTTAAGAGACAAACCTAGAGGACAGTGTGACATACTATCCACATGGCTGGGAAACACTTGTCCCTCCTCTGAGACACTGATCTGCTTTGATATCATCTCCTATCTCTGGGGGACACTCCAGAAAAAATGAATGGAGGGAGGCGATCACGGCCAAGTCATGTGCCGTGTATCAGAAGAGGTAACAGCTGTTACATGACATGGACCACACGTGCCTGTAATCACACCAGGGGCTCAGTTAGAATCCTACACAACCAAATTCCTCAAGTAACTAAAATTCTGAAGACACACTGCTTTCAAGAGAAAGTGGCAAATGGAAAGAAAGGAAACTGATATCAGGAGTTTCCCTTTTAAAAAGATAAAGGAAAAAGCTGTTTAACTTACTCTCCACATTATCATTTCTAAGACCGGCTAACGCCCATCAGAAATGTTTTCAGTGTGTTAAGTGAAAAGAGTTCGAAGCTCTGCTGCCCTGCCCCCTCTCACCCCCCTGCCAAGGAGTGATCACATCCCACTGCAGAGAATCCTTCTTTTCTTTCCCAAGGTCTCAGGGTCCTTTTGCAGGCTTGTTGGATCAAAGTGGATGACAGTTCACACTGCATTGGGCCATACAAAGATCACGGTTATATGTGGAAGTGATTTGGCCACTTGTCATTAGCTAAGTGACCTTGGGCAAATGTCTGCTCTTCTGTGAGCCTCAGTTTCTTCATCTGAAAAATAGGCCTAATTATGATTTGCTCCTTGGGGTTTGCACTAATGCATGGAAAGAACTTAATACAATGTCTAGTGCACAGCAAATGCTCAAAGGGAGTTAGCTCTTAGTACTACAAACCCAACCCCAGTCACTCCTCAGCTGTAACTGCTTGTTTTCTCCTTCTCTACTCGTTTGCCACCCCCACACCTGTTACTAAAGGCTCAGAAGAGAACTGGGCCTTTCTTCCTTCTGCTCCTGCCCACTGGCCTGCAGAGGCTATGACCAGAGTATACTCAGAAAGGAGCAGGCCCCAGCTGGATGCAGGGGTGGATCAAAGGTGCAGGCTCTTACTTTACAGGGCAAGAGAAACAGCTCCAGATAGATGAAGAAGTACCAGCATGTTGAAATGGAAAAAGCACTGCTCTGGGGGTCAGGAGCAATCTAGTTTTCATGTGAGCTTTGCCATCAACTAGATCTATGACCTTAGGCTTGTTGCTTTACTTCTGTGGGCTTCAGAGCTCACTGCCAGAGAACCACAGGGTTGGACTAGATCAAGAGCTCTCAGACTTTAATAAGGATCAGAGTCATCTGTGGAACCTGATAAATGTTCCATTTCTTAGGCCTAACCCACAGAGAATCTGACTCAGTAGATCAGATGGATCTCAGGAGTCCGCATGTTTAACCAGCCCACCAGGTGATTCTGAAGAGGTGACCCACCGACCAGGCTTTGAGAGCCACTGGTGGGACGACCACTCGGCTCCCCTCAGGCTCCAGCCTCCTGGAGACCATGGTTGTAAATGGTGCAAAGCGTAGCCTTTCCCGGCCGCGCAGTGGCGCAGGATGCTGTGGCTTCTCTCTGGGCTCTGCTCTTTAGGACCACCCTCCGTTTCTTCTCACTCACACTCTCTCCACTTTCCCCCTTTTTGTTGATGCCTTTCTGAGACCTTATCCCCCTAACACCTCAGGACTGTGGCTTCTACACCATAGAAAGTGAGGCATTCTTGCCACCGTGATGCTCTCAGAGCTTGTTTCTCCTCTCCTTGCCGTGACAGCTTTCTGACCATTCATGCCATTATCTCCCAGAGATGTCCCAGTGGGCTGTCCCTGAACCGACCCACCCACATCCTTCTCCCCTGGAAACCCAAGCCTTGGCAGATGAGGAATATGGACTCCAGGCTTTGGGTTTGGGATGGACTCCGAAAGGTACACAAGAGCTTCAAGCAGAGAAGGTGCTTAATTAACCGTGTTCTTAATAATTCAGCAAGAGCACCCAAGCTAAACCAAGATGCGGGTTTCTACTTCCTATGAAAGTAGCGTGGTGTAGAACAATAACTCCTTTGGGATCTGAAGAAGGTTCCAAATTCTAAATTTTCCATGGAAGGCTTTCCACTCATAAGGAGAGAAAGCAGATCTGGGGGGACAGTGGTTGGCAAGCATGAGTGCAGGTAGGAGTAACTTCCAGTTGGCGACAGACATCTAGGGGCCTGGATGGCAGGAGATTTCCATAGCTGTGTTTGTCTTCTCCGTGGGAGAGGAGGGTTGGGATTCCTCTTGGGAAGGAGGGAAAATAGCCATGCCCCCTGCAGGGTCCTGGTTAGGGGCCCGATTTGTTTACCTTCCTCCCTTATTTTTATTTTTGGGAGCAGGGTTGGGCTGCCTGCAGAGCGGGGGCTCTCATCTCCTGCAGAGCCCTCCCCACCTGTAACACCCTCCCTACCTCCTTTCCACCCTTTCCCTGTGGCCTCGGACCAAGTTGGGCCAGGGACTAGCTCTCACTTACTCGGGAGCAGGGCTGGACTCCACCAAACAAGGACCTCTTTATTCGGCCCCTGGAATCAGGCCATCGAGGGCCAAGAAATAATTGGAATGTAATATAGCATTGGGTCATGTGCAGGATGTCCAAGGACCCTTCAGCTGCCCGGCATTATAATGAAGACCAGCTCCCACCCACCTGCGGAAGGCCTGGTCAGGGTCTCGAGAAGTGGCTAGGCTGTTTAGGGAGGTTCATTGCACTGGGAAGAAAGATGGGGTGAGATGGGGGATTGCAGGAAGTGCTGGGCAGCCAGCTGGTAGCTGGGCTTAGTGCGTTGTTTAGAAAACACTGGAACCTTGCCTTGCTCCAAATCTTTCTTCCATCTTTTAAAATGCTGAAAGGCCCCAGGAAGCCATTATTGAACTAACTGCTTTCCCCTCCAAATAAATGAAAGTCCATTTCAAAGAGACAGTTGTGCTCTCTGTAGTACTGGAACCAAATAGGAATTCCTCTCGCCATTGATTTGTTTCTCCAGTCCTCTCATTCAACGTGGAGCTGATGACTCCCCACCTCCCACAAGAGCACAAGGGAGGGTGAGGGTCTCAGAAGTGACTCAGGACAGAGCCACCTCCACAAACACACACTAATCCTCTAGCTCAGAGGTTTCAAAACACAGGGATTTAAGTTGCTCACAAGAAAAGCAGTTGGTTTGAGTGAGGAGAAATTTTTACTCACAGGGAATCTTTCCTGGGAGATGGAAATCCTACCAAAGAAAAATACATTCAACCATTAATGAAATCATTAACACAGACTGTCTAAAACACCTACTATGTGCTGGGCACTGTATTGATTACTGGGTTGTTGGGCCAAAAACAAACGTGACTCCTACTTGCAGGAGGCTTACAGCCTAGTGAAATCACACTATCAGCAAGCACATCCTGTAAGACATTCTGCTAGGCCCTCTGCAGACCTCATCTCATTGATCCTCATAGCTACCCTGACAGGGGAGTGTAATCGCTAGCTCTCTGCAGATGAATATATATTGTAGTTCAGAGAGGTTAGTCTTCTTGCTCAAGGTCACACAGCAAGTAACTGATGGCGCCAAGAGTTGAATCCAGGTGTGTCAGAATAGGCACATACTTGTTCCACTGCACCCAAGAGATGTCTGGCCTTTTTGTTGTCTGGTCCCAACCTATTCTTATAGCAAATGTTCTCCAGGAACCTCAGAGCCACCTGTCAATAGCTGGTTATTGTACTTCTGTTACAAAGCCTGACATTTCTCCCACTCCCCATTCACTCCTGAAAAATGATGCACCCATAAAATTTCAGGGAAGTTCATCCAACATTCTTGCCCAGGGCTAGATTTTCTCCATGCCTCCTGCATTATGTAGAATCTGGGTCTCTCAAGGTTAGGCTTTTCATCACCCCAACCAGAAGGGAAAAGTGGGGCCTTCCTCTAGGGTTCTAGCTCTACATCTTTAATCATTCATTCATTTGTTCATTCATTCATTCATTTCATTGAATAAGTATGTATTTATTGCGTGCCTACTATGTCCAGGCATTGTGCTAGAGATATACTGATGAGCAAAACAGTTATGTTCCATGTTCTCATAGAACTTAGTTCTAGTAGGAAACACAGATAATTTGAAAAACACATGCACACAAATAAATATGAATGTAAATTGTGATAAGTGACTTGCAGAAAAGGGGCAAGGTGCTATTAGAAGTCTATAACTGGAATTAGTGTATCATGGGGTCCCTGAATGACATTTAGGGAGAACTTGAACAGTTTGGAGGAACTAATTCAGTGAAGGGGGCAGGTAGAAGAAGAGAGGTGTAGGCAAAAGGAAGGGCACACCTGCAAGCCCTGAGGCAGGAGCTGGCAGGAGACTAACAGAGCCTGGAGAATAGAGGGGAGGCAGGTGCAAATGGAGCCCGGAGGTGTAGGCAGAGGCCAGGCCATGCAGGAACTTTTCAGCTGCATTAAGAACTTTAAATTTTCTCTTAAAGGTGCATTGGCCACTACTGAAGGGTTTGAAGCAGACAAGAGATAGAATCTGAATTATGTCTTTTAAAGACAACTCAGGCCGCCATGTAGAACACAGACCCAAGACGGAGCAGTTTGGAAGCCACAGTCCCAGGGAGAGCTGGTGATGACTTAGACCAAGTTGGAGATGGAGAGAATTAGACAGATTCAAGGACCTGGGGATGGGTTGGTTATGATGTGGGAGGGTTAGCGAGAGCAAGCAATGTGTCGGAAATAACCCTGCGGTTTCTGGGTGATGGAGGTGCCACCTTCTGAGATGGAGAAGATAGGAAAGGGAATGGTGACATGAACACAGCCAAGAGAATTCCTCCCAGGATCTTCTTCAAACCCTGTTCATGAGTGCCCATAAAACACCATACTAGGAATGATCTGCCAGACACTATTAGGAGTTGAGTGGTCAGAATGTCCCAACCCAAAAGCCCGAGAGCTATGATCAATAGCTAACCTAGCTAGCTGCTCATCAGAAATGTCCGGCAAGGGGAGCTGTTTTTAAAAGTGTAGACTCTTGGACTACCCTACCCCACCCCCTACCCACGGACCTATTGTTTCAGAATCTCTCCTGATGGGGCTGAGAATCTTGATTTTTTTTTTTAACAAGTTCTTGCAGGTGAATCTTATGCAGCCAGCACAGATAGCATCAGTTCTCCCCATGCCTGGGGACCCCTGGAAACAGCACCTCATGGAGAGCCCTGAAAGCTTGATTAAGCCTCCCCTGGTACAGCCAGAAGCATCCCAATCCTGCCTTGGACCAGTGTACAAGGTGGAAGGCAGGAAGGCTGCAGGAGGGAAGGTGAATTCTTTAAACTAGTGCCTCTCTGGAGAAGGGGAGGAAAATGAGCACTGTGGAAGTAGCCCCTTCAATGTAGCAGGTGCACTGTTCTCACAGCCCCTCTGAGTAACATCCCTGTGTTTGTAGGTGAGCAAATAAGAGTTCAGAAAGGTTTGGTAACCTGCCCAAGGTCACACAGCTAGTAAATGGTAAAGTATCTCAGACTCCACAGTTGACACTCAGTAAACATTCATCATATTTCTTTTGTAATTACAGTGCTTCTCAAACATTTATCTGAGGTCTGGTGCCCATGGGTGATAAAATTTTTACTGCTCATGACAAAATGAGAAAAAAATTAGAAAAATTCTGTGTTTTTCCAAATGTATTCAATATAAAATGACTGTCCTTCTAAAGACTATGTCCTTTCTATTTTGGGACACTGAAATAGCATCTTTTTTTATGGAATCATAATTTTTTTATATTAATAGAACGATGGTAATAAGTGGTAGTGATAGTCATTTTGTGTGTTTAATGTCTTACTTGGAAAATAGTTTGTAACTCTATGTCCCCTCCAAAAAATATGTTTTGAAATTTTACTGTGAGTCTCCTAAAGTCTTGGAGTCATGGAAGACACCATGGTGGTTGGACACAATAAATGTCTGTAGGACAAAGCAGGGAGGGAGGGATGGAATGGAAAGCATAAAAGAAACAAGGGAACGGTTAAATATTAGCCCCAGCTTTGCCAGGAGATTCAGAGGACTGGGGCAGAAGAGGGAGGGGAAAGGTGATGTGTGAAGGGTCATGCTTGTCAGGTACCACAGGATGAGAGGCCATTTGTGGAGGCACCCAGTTCTGCTAGTAAAAATGGGACACAGCAACGCCAGCGGGTGCGTGTGTAGCTGCGGTGACATCACAGATGGGTCTATTAAGATCTGTAATGCAAGAGATGCCTTTACCTGAGAATGTGCATGGCTCATAAAAATAACTGATGGCCTCCAGGCCACACTGGGAAATTGCTTTCTGCCGTGTCTGCGGGTGTTTCCACAGTCACTGTGCTCCCTGACCACGTCTGATAATAATAATACTAACAGTTACCATTTATTAGGTCTGGCCGCAGGCCGGGCTCATTGTGCTACACCAGGCTGGGGGTGCTTTCTATGCATTCTCTCACTCACTCCTCTCCAGAGGCTTATGAAGGAGGCACTATCATTGTCCCCATTTTATAGATGAGGAAACTGACACTCAGACTGAGGGGTTTGCCTCAGGCCCCCCAGTGACAGAACCTGGATCACACCTCCTAGGCAGCCTGGTAATGCTAAATGGTTCATCACTAGGGATACCCTAGGCCTGGGGCTCTGAGCCCATTTATGCAAGCCTGATAAGGAACGGGGGGAACTAGAGCCTATTCTGAGAAGAAGGAAAGGAAGGGTAAGGGGCTACCTATGGTTCCGCGACCAAGAGGTCCTGGATCCTGCTGGGAACAGAGGGAATATAAAAATAATTAGATCTTCCTTCCCCTAGCAAGAGAAGTCAAAATTTCTCTTTTATTATGGCTACCCCAGACTTTTTTCAGCTTCACAACTTATTATTGGTAATGTCACATAACATGTTTAAGATTTTTATGAAATTTGGGAAAACATCAAATTTGGAATTCTTTTTCACAGTTTAGTTTCTGGCTGCATACATTTCAGACCTCAATTCTCCTCCGCCACCCACATCTGTGTGGTCCCAGCACCGCAGGACTCTCCTATGAGGGACCTACCTCTCGATGCCACAAGGCTGGTGAGTCGGCATCGTGGATGAGAGTATTTCTAGAAGCTGTTTCCCTCTAACTCTGGCTGGTGATAACCTAGTTATACAGAAAGAGAAAACTGCAAACCACATACATGTATTCAACAGAAAGAACTCAAATAAAATGTATCTTAACTCTCAGCCAGTTCTCCAAAATGCCCGTGGCCCCTGTACTAACACCCACGTGAGGGGACATCTGACAGAGGGGGTCAGAGTGGAAGTAGACAGTGGTCCCAACAATTACAGGTAATAGATCTTACTTTTGAAAACTTTACAAAAATCATACAATCATGAGAAAATAGTGCTGTGTTCCCATGAAGAGAGGGGTCCTGAGGCTAAGTAGGTGCCCCGTGTCCACACCCAAACACCCCAGGGATGGCTCTCTCTATCAACCTCATGACTGATGGGCTTCCCTGTCTCCTTTCCAAACTGTGACCTTCTCATAAGCAGTGACCACATTTTTCCTGCCTGACAAGGGTGCTCACAAAGCTAAAGGAATGAGTGCGTGCACAGATAGCCCTGTGATTAAGCGCATACTCAACTCAGATAGAATTATTTGCCCTTTCACAAGCATAGTTTGTATTTTCCTTCCCCTATGCCATAGTTCATACTGTTCCCTCTGCCCGGAATGTTCTTCCTGTAGCCTCTGAATATCTCAACCCTGCCTACCTGTAAACTCCCAGTTCTGTGGACACCTCTCTCATGGCCGTGCCTGGTTCCTACTCCCTTTTCTGGCAGTGATCACTCACTCCATTTATCCCGATTGGAACCTGTCACGTTTGCCCATGTGAATCAGGACTGGTGTGCACCCTTTAAACAGAGTTACCTGGCTGCAAACCTCTGGAGGGCAGGGTCCAGCTTTGACACGTCTTCCTGCCCCCCACCCAGAGACCTGTGTCTAGAGGGCTCTCAGTAAATACAGCAGTTGAAACTATGCTTCAGTGTGTGCCCGACTTTTGAACCTCCCAACAGCCCATCAGATAGATAGTAGTGTTACTCCCATTTTATAAAAGGAAATGGGCTTGGGGGGAGGTGGTAAGTGGCTTGTCCTGTTCCTTGAAACCCCCACCAGCACATTGAAAGGAGCTTGAGATGGAGGAGGAGAGAGAACCTGGCACCCACAGCGGCAACAGCCCAGGGAAAAATGAATAAGGAGAGAATGAAATGAACATCAATTTAAGGAGAAAGGATGCAGCTTTCACATGTGTGTGTTTTGTGGGAAATAGGAGTTATTGTAAACGTTAGTTTGACACTTTTAAATCTTCAGTTAATTTACCCCGGTTACACGGGTGAGTGGCTGAGCTGGGATCGGAATCCGTGGCTAGCTGACCCTATATACTTAGCGAATGAGTAAGTGAAGGAATGGATCCATTTCAGTACAACGCAGATGGTGTGAGCAGAATGATGAGTGTCTCAGGAATGTAGGGGAGACAGAAAGAAGGAGGGCTGAAACGAGAATTGGGGGGAGGAGCTGTGTCGGGGGGGCCATCTCACCCTGTCCATCACCCTTCCTCCTGGCATGACAGAGCGTGAGCCAGCCCAGGGTCCAGTCCTCACTGTCAGGCTGGTGTTCTTAGGACTCTGTCAACAGCACACTCATGACCACACCTCCCCACAGCACATCTAAGCCCCCTATGAACACTCAAGTGCCCCTCTCTGGTGTGAGCACACAAAGTGTGCTATAAAAGTGGCACCAACAAGCAGTTCAGGCCAAAATGTTCAGAAACAGAATGTTCTAGCACATGCGAGCAGACCATCCCTCACAGAGCCCCGTTTAACTTTTTCCGTAATACAGGCCCACAGCAACTTGTTCCCCTGAAGTTGGGATGCATCTGGGGCTTGGCTTCGCATGCTTTTGGAAATTCTTCTTTAAAATCGAGTTTCCTGTCAGGCTAACATGCATCGCTTAGAGACTGAGCTCAGCACCCTGGCCCAGCCCCAGAAGGAGATTGAAATGGGACCAAGGACACGCGGGGCTGTCATTCACAGGCATGAGCTCCAGGCATCATAGCACCAGCACAGGGCTGGGCAGAGATCCAGGGAGGCAGCTGGTGGGGGAGGAGGGAGGTTCCACCAAATGGAACCAAAAAAATTACACTTCCAATTTATTTATTCAGGCCATAAATCGCCCCCTGGCATCAAGAGGAAGTGGTAGGACCCCTCTTTCTGCTTGCAGGTACACCCTCACAGTGTCCATTTGTGACTTCTTGTCCCCAGCCCTTCAGAACTGACCTTAACACAAAGGTTCCATGAGCCCCTTTGCAATCTGGTGAAGCCCCTTTGCACAATAGGCATAAAATAAGAGGCACAGGATTTCAAAGAAAATCAGTTAGGTTGAACTAGTTATTATAATGTTGAAAAAAGCACATTTATTATAGAATAAAACAAGATCTAGCAGCAAGTCAAGTAAATAACTTCTATAATATTGAAGTAGTGACAAGTGGAAATATTTCAAGGTATCTGCAACAAATGTAATGTGATAGCATGAATCTGATTTCTGTTGGTAAAAAATTCTGCTAATTCTACTCTGGCTTGTTGCCTACATTCCTATGGAAGGAAATGCTAACTTACAGCCAAAGGTTAGTTGTTATTTTTTATTTTTAAAAGGATAATTTTCTCCATCCAAGTTTATAGACCCCCAGAATAAGAACCGTGCCTCCTGACATTATAAAGATGTACTTCAGGCCATGAGGTTTTCTATATTTTTTTTATTTATAAAAATACAGTCTTAGGACCACAGGGAACTTAGACTGTGCCATCATGCTTTGTAACTATTTTGCATGACTACTTGTAGCAATGTTAGTTTCTTTTTAAAAAATAATGCATAGACTTATTTAAATCAGAAAGAAAAAAAAGCAATGAAAACAATTCTTCTGCCCTCACCAGACCCCAGGTCCACTGCCATTCTGCATCCTCAGCGTTTTCTCCAGAAGCAAACACTGTTACCAGATTATTTGTGTATGCTTCCAGTAACACTCTATTTACATATTTGTAAACATACATATGCAAGTATGTGTATTTATTTGAGTGTGTGTGTGTGTGTGTGTGTGTGTAATGTGTGTATTTTCACCTTGTTCAATTTTACAAATGGTATTTTATAAACACTATCATAAAGGTTACATTTTACACTCAACAGCATATCTTGGACGTAGCTCTATGTCAGAATGTTTAGAGTTACTGCTTTCCTTTTCGTGGCTGTATAGTAATCCATTTTATGGATTATTCTATTTTACTTACCAATTTCCCAATTCATTGGCACTTAGGCTACTTTAACCTTTTACTACTATAAACAGTATTGCAATGAATACATCTATGTGTGTATATGAATATATTTATGTGTCTGTGCCCACATAGTCAGGATAAGTTCCATGAAATGGAAGCACGGGGCAAGGAATATTTGATAATTTACGTTTAACCTAAGTATGTTCAGTTTTACTAAATAAGAAATTTAAAATATAGTAAAATGTAAAGTGGTGTTAAAACACATGGGTTAGATCTATGTCTACTTAAGCTATCATTTAGGAGGGTTGTTCATGATATTTACGTTAAAAAAGTAAATCATAGAGTAATATGTAATCAATCCATTCTTAAAAGCTATTAACTTAGTCTCCTCAGGGGGTAAAGTAGAGTGAGCAGGAGTAGATTAACTTTTTCTATATACCTCTGCATTATTTCACGTTACAATGAGCAAATATTCTATTTGTGATTAAGAAAATGTGATAGAATATAAATTGAGTTTCAATAGAATTTTAATGGGGACTATTACATTTTTATGATTTTAGAAGAAAAAAAAAATCAATGGCCAAAAAGGAAAAGATGATTGTCCTTAGTTATTTTTAATCTTGACATACACTTAATATAATTTTACTTGATTAAACACATACACACACACACACATGCCCTGCTATGTGATCACCAGCTTTAGAACACTTTAAAATTACTTTGACCCCTTCTTCTGCTGGGTACAGCCCTGCCCATTCCCCCAGTTCAAAAACATGTTGTTTGTTGGTTTTTGTTTTTATTTATTTTTTTCATGAGAAGCATTTTCTCTCTTGGTAGCAAAAAAAATAATTCACACACAACAGAACACTATAAAAAAAAGAAAAGAAAAAGAAAAGTTATCCATAATCCTACCCTCTATATGACCAAGTTTAATATTTTCCTTTGGAACTCTCCAGAATTGTGTGTGTGTGTGTGTGTGTGTGTGTGTGTGTGTGCGCGCGCGCATATACACAAATCGGATCACCTAGTACTTTCATTACTAAGCATCAAGCTGGATTTCTTGACATTTCAATAAATCTGAATCTTTTCATTTTCATTTATTTTTCACATCTTTTTTGTTGTTGTTAATCGTCGCCTGAGGATATTTTCCGTTGATTTTTAGAGAGAGTGGGAGAGGACAGAGAGAGAGAGGGAAACATCAATGTGAGAGAGAGACATCAGTTGGCTGCCTCCCGCACAACCCCAAATGAGGCCGAGGATCAACCTGCAACCCAGGTATGTGCCCTTACCGGAATCAAACTCTCAACCCTTCAGTCTGCAGGCCGACACTCTAACATCGGAGCCAAATCAGCAAGGGCTATTTTTCACATCTTTTTAATGCTGTATTGCATTCCATGATAGAAGGTATCATATTGTACTTAACCAAACCACTTATGACAACACATTTATGTAAATAGGTGAGACATACACAAAGTATCACATGCACAAGGCCCAAGTGTGGAGTGAAAAGAATGTCCCTCTCAGTCCACTGGCCTCAGCCATCCAATTTCACCCCCACCAAGAGACAACTATTCTTACCAATTTCTTGCATATCCATTCAGAGATATTCTATGCATACAAAAATATATTCTATTTTAATGGAAATAACACTATAAACACTATCTGCACCTTGCTTTTTTTCACTGAATAATGTGTCTTGGCAATCTTTTCATTTCAATCTAAATAGATCAACCTCATTCTTTATAATAGCTGCATAGTATTCCATTGTAATTTTTTTCAAATAGGCCTTTTTTTGAAAGACATTTATGTTATTTCAAATCATTTGTTATCGCAAACATTCTTGTTCATACCTCATTCCCCATATTATCTGTAAGATAAAATTCTGGAAGTGGACTATTCTGAATTAACTTCTTTATTTTGATAAATATTGCCAAATTGTCCTCCATAGAGATTTACATTTCCATAAAAACATTTGAGAGTGCCCACACATTCACCAAGAGTGTGTTATCAAACTTTTCCATCTTTGCCAACCTGATGGGTGAAATGTTTGTGAATGAAGTTAAGCACCTTTCCAGGAGTTTAAGATAATCCATCTCCTCTTGACGCACATTTGTTTTGAGCCTTCAACTGTGACTAATATTCTTACACACACATTTTTAATATCTTCCATGCACCCACCCTTTAGGATCTCCTTAGGGTAAAGTCCACTTTGAATGGCTAGATCAAGAGGTAGACTGTGTCAACCCTCTGGGAAGGGTGTAGCAACTTGAACTCCAACAAGTGTGTCTCAGCATAGCCGAAACCGCTTTTAATACTGATAGCTCCTCACTGCCTGGGGCCTGAGAAGTTCCAGGCATCTGTGTGACAGGTCAGCTCCCCTCAGAGGTGATTAGGTGTCTGGAAAGCGTCAATCCTTCCAACTAATTTGATGTCAACTTCCCGAGTTCAAGACTAGCAAGCTGCCCTATTGGAATGCAACGCCCAGTCCATCAGGGGAGCCAGAGCAGGCAGCAGCCTTGGAATGTGTGTATTTTACCCCGGATCTGAGAACAAAAAGCAGTCACCCACGGTGTGTAAACGGATTTGATCTTTCTCAGGGCTGCCAGGCCCACCACGATCCACATCAGTGGTTCAAGTCTCCGGGGCTGACGTCCCAATTTAAAACCATAACAATATAAAAGAAAACGCTGGAAAACAATTGAGTTTGCAGCACTCAGGGGATGAGTTCATAAGTAAGGATTCCTCTGGGCATCCAAGCTTGCCCCACCCTGCTGTGGGGGCCTGTTCAGATCCAGGGAACGCAGTGGACAGCCTATATTTAGATAAGGGCATGGCAAATGGCACCACATTTTAGTTGAAAAATTCAAATTGGCTCTGGAAGATGCCAGCCTCACGAATTAAAAATTGAATTGAGCACCGTTTAAGAAGCAGGGAGATGGCCCGTTGAGCGGGTTCTGCCAGGGAAGGAGGCTTTTCGAGAGACAGTCAATGGGCCCTGGTCAGTCAGGAGCATAATTTAATCCTGACCTTGAATGGCTGCTCTGGAAAGAAAGGCAGAGTTATTTTCAGACTGTACTAAATCTAGAGGTGTTGGAACCAACATCTAGGGCAAGGCAGGAACGGGTTGCACTTTGACCTACTGCCACAGGGGCTAGAGATCAAGCTGATGTTAAATCAGGGACCTGGGGTCGACCAGGGATCCTCAGCACCTGACCAGGAAAGCCTTTTCTGCCACCTGTCTCTGTCACTGCCATCCCACCCTCTATCCAATGAAGAGGGCTGGCACCTTCCCTTCTCTGGGACATCTTTGTTAGCCCTTCATGACTCTTGTTTGAGTGGCAGCTCAGAGTACTAGAAAGAACAGGGACATAGACGGGAGACAAATCCAGGTCTGAAGTCCTGGCTTGTAGCTCCTCTCCCTAAGCCTCAGTTATTTCATCTGTAAATGCAGCTGAAATCATCTGCTCATAGGATTGTAGTGGGAAATAAGTAAGAAAATGGATGAAAAGGACTCAGCCAGGTGCCAAATACTAGTAAGTATTTTATAAACATCAGCTGTTAATGTGTGTAAAGCCTCTAATATATTATTGACTTCAGAGGTGTTATTTAATAAGTATCTGATATTATGATTATGACTAATTCTATGAATGGGCTATATCTTTTGGGGAAACAAAAATTGGACCAATTCGTTCTCATTAAAAGGTTAGGGGTCCCTCTGTGAAGAAAGACAAAAGGAGACCAAGCCAGTGTGGCTCAGTTGGTTGGGTGCCGTCCCATGCGCCGAAAGGTTGCAGATTTGATCCCCAGTCAGGGCACATGCCTGGGTTGCAGGCTCCATCCCTGGTGCAGGGCATGCAAGAGGCAGCCCATCAATGTTCTACTCTTGCATCGATGTTTTCTCTCTCTCTCTCCCTCTCCCTTCCTCTCACTCTAAAAATCAATAAAAAATCGTAAAAAGAAAAAAGAAAGACAAAAAGAATAAAAAACTAAGTAAATAGAGTGCTGAGTATGATGGTCACATGCTCAGAAAATATCAAAAGACTTTAACCTACATTTCTACTCAGGTTTCTCTCTTCTTAAAATTGTTTTGATATTTAATTATAAGATATCTCAGTCATTTAAAAAGAAAGAATAAATAAATAATTTAAGAGGGATACCCAAGATTCCTCCACCCAGATTTCACAAATGTTAACATGTGCCTGAATTTGCTACATATCTTTTTTCTTCTAAGAAATGCAGCTAAAGCCCCACTTCCTCTTCCCATTCATCTCTGTCCTTCTCAGAGGCAATCACCAGGATGCATGTAATTAAATGGACTCTCCTCTACACCTTCTTAACCATGTATTAACAGAAGCAAGGAGAAGAGTGGTCAAGGCTGAGGCTCTGGATTATGTCAGTCCTAAATTCAATTTCTGTTCCTTTACTAGCTGTGTGGTCTTTGGCATATTGCTCAACCTCTCTGTTCCTCCTTTTCTCCCTCTCTGCAGTGGGACAAATAACACTTCACTGGGTCATTGATTACTCATGTAAAGCAATGGTTACCAACCAAGTGTGATCCCCCCCCCAGGGGGGACATTTGGCAATGTCAGGAGACATTTTTGATTGTCACAACTGGGGTGTACTACTGGAAGATAGTAGGAGAAGCCAGGAATACAGTTGAACATCCTACAGTGAACAGGACAGACCCCCACAACAAAGAATTATCTGGCTCAAGATGTCAATAGCACCAAAGTAGGGGAACCCTAATATAAAGCATTTTTGAGCCCTATTTCATAAGGGCTCAAAAAAATTTGTTCCATAAACACAATAACAAAATGTAATTTTTTTATTTATAAGACATCATGCTAGACACTTTCACATATATTATTATCTCACTAGTATCCAGTGAGTTGCCTCTTCCCGGTTGGAAGAAAAGATAGAAGGCAGGCACTGTTGCTTAAGCATGTCTGGAATATCTAGCCTATGCATTAAATCAGTGATAAACTTATCAAAAATGTAAAATTTCAGGCTAGTAGATTAATTGGAAGTTGTTACTCAGAGCCCAACACTCATTGCTCTCTATGAAGAACAAATTGTTAGCTCTTTCAGCCACAAAATTGGTTCATTTAAACCACAAATATCCCTTCAACCTAAATAGGCCTAGGGACTGGCATGGCAAAAAATAAATAAGGCATCATAATTAAGTGAACATTTTTGGCCCCCGTTTGCAAGGACTGGCTCCCAAAGGATCAAGAAACGACAGAAGCAGGGTGGAAAATGGGAAGAGGAGAGAGGCAGGAGCCCTGCTTCTGAGTCACCCAGGCTCATTGGACTCAGAGTACTCTGCCCATGGCCGTCCCAGGGGCCACAGCCACTGTCTGTGGTGGCCAGAGGGCACCCACTATGAGTGCCCTTATCCAGCGGGTCTGCAAGTGTGGGCCCCAGCCCAGCAGCATCAGAATTGCCCAGGAGCTTGTTAGACATGACAATTTTGGGCTCCACCCCAGACCTAATGAATCAGAAACTGGGGTGCTCCCCAGGCAATCTGGGTTCTCCCAAACCCTAAATGTGATTCTGATGCAAACTCAAGTTTAAGAACCCCTAACCTAATAAGTCCAGATCCCACGTTCCCCGTAGGTCCGTCTCCTGTTGCCCGTGGTCCTCCCGCTGTAGCCACACAGCTCACCGATTCCGGTTCAGAAGGGCAGGAGCCACTATTTCCCACTCTGCTTAGGCTGGGTGCTTGACAGATATCCTTTAGCTTTCACAACGAGAATATGAGAAAGAGACCATTATCCCTTTTCCCAGATGGGAGCATCACCACTGAGAAAGAATAAGCAGCTTGCCTAGGGCCATCCCTACAGGAAAGGACTGGAACCAGCATCTAATCAGCCTGATGCCAGTGTTACCCTCATAAGGATGACATCTCACTGCCCATTGATGACAAGGAGAAACAGAACACAAGCAGACCAGCCCTGCTGGAGCCAAATTGTAAGCCCTGCCAAGTTTGTCTTTGGTGCCCCTCAGTCACCTGTCCTGGGGTTCACCTGCCCACAGGTAATCCCTCAGGGTGCTTGACCACCAGTGTCCTAATACTGCCCCCTAGAGGCCAAGGCTTCCCATGCTGCAACCCTCTCCTAGCCTTTGCCGGAAGTCCTGGGACTTGGGATCACCACTCTCCCTCTTACTGGCTGTGTGACTTTGAAGCTGACTCAACCTCTCTCATGCTCCTGTTTCATATCTGTAAATCAGTTATAATAATACATTCATATTAAGGTTCCTTCGAGAATGAAATAGGATAATAAACATGAAAACATCTAGCCCAGGGCCTGGTGCAGAGTAGAAACTAGTTAACTCTTGGTTTTTTGCCATCTTCCTTTACACACCAACTATCAAAACTACTCAATCCAGGATTGATTCTTTTGAAGTTTCATTTATTGGCCATAATATTAGCTAATATGGTGAGCTAATCCTCACCAAGGTGCTAATTCATAATAATGGTTTTCTGTTTGCCTCCAAAATACCATCAGCATTTCAACCAGGCGCCCTTAGTCCTCATAACTGTGCAGATTGGGAGTGATTAATGGTGGAAATATTAGGGAATATGGACGGCCAATGGGAAGACTTTCCCCATCCTTCACATCGCTCCAAGACAACTCTAATGGACAGGAATCCGAGACATGGGAAATCAGATTTTTTTTTTTAAAGGAAAAGAAAAAATATGCCTTCAAGGTCACACCTGGCTTTACAGAGGGGAAAAAATGAATCACAGGCATTTGAATAACACAATATTTGGGAATGATGCAAAAAAGAAGTGAAACCAAAGACTAATGGGTCGTTTGCCAACATTTAATACAATTGTTTCGGATCTGCGTACTTGAATGTAATAAAGCTTCATTAAAAAGTAGTTATAACAACTAATAGGACCCTAATTAAATTAGCTTTCACTGGGCAAACTGCTCTGAGGTCCTAATTAGGTTATTTGCTGCCATTGGCCTAGCCTGAAAACAAAAGAGGATTCTGTCCTGTCTTCAGGAATGCCTGGAAAGCCAGGTCCCTGGCTTCCTACAGGAAATGCTGAGAGGCTCTGAATTTGGGGGGCAGTCAGTCTACAACTATCTTAGCTCCCCAAAAATCATAGTGTGTGGCCAGAGTGAAATATCTTAATAGTTCCCACTGCTCTTAGGAGCCAGCCAGTTTTAAAGATGGAAAGGGCATTCAGAGATGAACATTCCATGAATTTCATTTGACAGAAGAGGAAACGGGCCATGAGAAAGTGATTTATCTAAGATCCCCCAACAAGAAGCGGTGTCCCCCCTTCCCCCAGTCTTCTTCACCATGGTCTGGAATAAAGCAGAACTCCAGCTACTAGTGTAGATTTTAATTTGGGAAGAGAGAAACAGAAAGTGCTGGATTCCCAGAGGCTCTTATCTTTGAAGCTGTGTGAGTGTGTGTGTGTGTGTGTGTGTGTGTGTGTGAGTGTGTGTGTGCAGAGTGGTTCAGTCCCAGGTAAACTGCTGACCTGTTTACAGTATGGGCTGAGCTCTCTCCAAACCTGTCTTTGCATTGTTGCCACCGTGATCTTCCTGAAACACAGATCTGGTCATGCCAGGATCCTGCTGAACTTCCCACAGGGTAACTTCTGAATTCTTTCACATGGAACTGTCTCTTCACAATGGGGCTTCAGCCTACCTCATCCCTCATGACTGAGCTCTGTGCTCAGTAAACTGGAATCCCAGCTCTGGCCCTCACAAGTGGTGCAGCCTCGGGCAAATTACTTAATCTCTCTCAGCTTCCACTTTCTGCCTATAAAATGGGGGTGACATCTTACTTACCAGGCTACTAGGAGAAATAAATGGCAATAAAACAGATAAGCCACACGTGACCCACACAGGAGCAGTCTCCCTTCCCTGAACACACCTGGCTTGTTCCTGTCCTGAGCCTTAGCACATGCTGTTCCCTCTGCCTGCAACACCCCTCGGCATCCTGCATTCTCCCAATTCAAGTGTCCAGCGCAAGTGTCATTTCCCCTTTGCAGTCTTCTGCCACGCCCCAGGCAATGACTGCCCCTCTCCTGTGCTTGCTCTACCCTCCCTCCATCCCCATCGGAAGGTTGTTACACTCAGCTGGAAGAGTTATTTAATGTCCATCTTCCCTAGAAGACTGGGTCTCACCTAGCACTGGCCTGGCACACAGTGAGAACCCAGTAAGTGAACAAATTCTTATCACAGGAACTATGAGGAGGAACTGTGGGGAAGGAACATGATTGTTTTCCATGTCATTTCTGTTCCTGTCCCCAAAGCCGAACTATAAATCAGTGCTGTGTACACACACACACACACACACACACACACACGACGTTAGAGTAATACCTGTGGTCGTTATTTTCTGCGCATGCTTCCTTACAGTGAACATGTATTACCCTTGTAGTAAGAAGCAAAACAATAAAGACAGTTCTCTAGGCTGCGTGAGCTGAAAATATGGAGGAGATACTCAAAGTGTGACTTTTCCAAACACATCCCTGAAAAATTTGGGAGTTCCCTGAATTTCACTGTGGTGCATCTCTGATGTAAGGCATCGCCGTCTCTGAATGTCTTCTTTGTGATTCTGGGACAAAAGCTGTTTTGGAGCTGCAAGTGCAGACCAGAAGGACAGTCACTGCCCTAGAATCTTTAAGGTGCCTTTAGGGAACTGCGTTTACAGACAGGAGAGAGTAAGGACTGTGTGTCCAGTACAGTAGCTTCTGGCCACATGCAGTAAATCAAATTTAAATTCATTAAAATTAAATAAAAGTTAAAATTCACTTCCTCAGTCATGGTAGTGTCATTTCCATTGCCACACAGGGCTAGCATTTATGCTGGACAGCACAGACCTGGAACATCCTCATCCCTGCAGAAAGTTCTACTGGACAAAACTGAGTTAGTGTTTCTCAGCTCGCTCCAAACGTGGTTGATGGTGCTTTGAGAGGATAAATGCATCCACTTGCCCTGTGAATATGTTCTTTCTTATTTTAAAAAAAAAAAAAAAAAAATATATATATATATATATATATATATATATATATATATGTATACGTATATTTAACCTTATGACCCAGCGATCCCACTCCTGCTAAACACCCAACAGAATTGAAAACATCTGCTTACACAAAAACTCAAACACAATGTGTAATTAACAATTAATGTTTAAAGCTCTTTATTAAAATAAAAGCATACATTGAGAGAATCTCTGTTGTAGATGAAGAGAACTAGAATAAAGAACAAGTTTTAAAGAAATGAACTACCTAAGGGTAATCAGATACTTTGTTAATTGAGCTCTTATAGTCTCCCAAGGAAAACAAACTTAAACTTTGCCTAGCCCTGAACCCTACAGGGCTATTTCCTCTGATTTCCCAGCCAAAAGAGCCCCAGACCTGAAGGTCCCTGACTCCCTTGCTCCAACCTGATTAAAAGTTGTTAGTTAGATGGCTTCCTATATGTGTCATCTGTCATCACCTCTCACTAACAAGATCTATCCAGGTAACGCCTGGAAATTCTTTTATGCTTCCTATAGCCTGTCCTCGGCCGAGATGATTGAGGATGCTGAGTGTGACCTACTTAGGGGAATTTTGTTCCCAGGGGTCAGAGAAAAGAGATTTGCTTTTCATTTGATTTTTCCCCAGTCTTCCCCCCCCCACCCCCCCCGCCCAAATCTTTTCTTCCCCAGATCCCAAGGGGAAAAAAAAGGAGATAAACTACAAAGGAACACAATGGACCACTTCTCATTATGTAGCTAAAATTCTGTGATGATTTCCTTCTAATCAGGATATTATTACCTGGGTGATAGACTGACAACCACAATTGGCTCTATTCTCTCTCTCTCTCTGACTCTCACTCCCCACTTTTATTTTTCTGGGTTCTCTCTTCCTTTCAAATCAGTTAGATCTTTATCCTTCAGTGAGGTTCTTTACCCAAGATTTGCCCATTTATTTACATCGACACCTTACAGAGATCACTGCTACCTCTGTGAATTTCTCAGAGCAGACAGGTCCTGTTCCCTCTGAACCTTTCAGGCAGGCTTTTCGATTTTTTTAACAAGACACTTCTAAAGACACCGATTTACTCAGGGTGCCCCAGGAACAAATGGCCCCATTTGTTCCAGCCAGAGCCTTGGCAGTCGGCTTTCTCACCAGCCACGGTCTCCCGGCCTGAGGGTCGTGCTCCCGTGTCTCCGTTTCTTACTTGTCCGACTGTGGTGCAGCGTCCTGCGGGCTGCTCATTCTTCTAGGTACAGATTCCATCTGCCCTGTCTTTTGAAGAATGATCGAAGTAGCCCAAGGTCTCTGTTAATCAGTCAATAATTATACAACACACAGAAGAAGGCTAACACTTAGCCAAAGACACATCAGAATAAGGTTGGGAAACCTGGTCTCTCCACATGCCGTGTTACAATTTCATCATAATAAAACATGATCATTTGCTTGTGATGAATGAATCAGAGGCCTCTGGTTGGTATAAGACGAACAAAGCCTTGCATTGAGCAGCCAGGGAGCACAGCCACTGTCTGTACAATGCGCCAGGCACTGCGTGAATGCCTCACATCCGTTAGCTCCTATAACCTTTACAACAACCCTGGGGGTGGGAGGAGAGGCTTATTATCAGTCTAATTTTACAGATATGGACATCGAAGTTCAGAGATTGAGAGACTTACAGCCAGATATCTATTAAGTACCTACGATCTGTTGGGCACTCTTTTAAGTACTGTTGATACAAGAGTGAATAAGCCTCCACCTTCATAAAGCTTTCAGTCTTGGGGTGGGGGGAGGAACAAATAGTACCTATATACACAGACAGTATGATACAAGTCATTCTAAGTGCTATAGAGGAAATAAAATGAGGTGGTGTGCTGGACAGGGACAGGTGGTGAAGATCATGGAAAGGCACAAGGGTGTTGAGAGGGAAGGAAGGGTTCCTTAGGACCACAGACTGAAGCTTGAGTGACTGGAAGGAGCCAGCCATGCAGGGATCTGAGGTAAAAGCATTGCAGCAGCAAAGCAGTGAATGCAGAGGGCCCTGGTGCAGGGATGTGCTTGGCGTGTTGAGCAGGAAGAAGGGCAGGCAGAGTGCTGGAGAGAAGCAAGGTGACAGATGATGTCAGATAGAAAGATAGCATGAACGTTCGTGCAGCCTTGTAGGTCAGGATAAAGAGTTTAGAGATTTCACTAAGTGCAATCCAAAGTCACTGGAGGGCTTTGGAAAGGGAAATAATATAATCTGATTTATGTGCTTTAAAGACCTCTGTGGATAAATAGAGAATGGATTGCAGAGGCTTGAGAATGGAGTCAGGGAGGCCACGCAGGAGGCTGTGGTAGTGGTTCAGGGGAGAGGTGATGAGAGGTTGGGATTGCACTCTGTTCTTACATATGAAAATCTAGACCATGCAGGGAAAAGCATGAGCTAGGATTTACGGTGAATTCTCCACCTTCCTAAACAAGTTGACATGATACATTTTCAGGCCTTGTCCCATCATACTGAATGTGTGTGTGTGTGTGTGCAAAATGTATGCCACTTGTTTTTCTTTAAACTTTTTATTAAAATGTGACATCCATACAGAAAAGTGCACCAATTGTAAGGGTAGGGCTATCAGTTTTCATTAAGTGAACACATTCCTGTAAGCAACCCCCAGAACAAAAAAGAAAAGATTGCCCATGCCACCAAAGCCCCCCTCATGCCCCCCTCCAGTCAGTCTCTGACTTCCAAGTGTGTTTTGCCAGAATGACATTGTGTAAATCATTTTGCTCAGTCTGGCTTAACCCATGACCCCTTTTTCTAAACTGAAAGTCACGTGCCCTCTGCAATCAGAGTCTCTTATACCGCCAGCCAAGAAGATTCGAGCTTTGCATTCCGTGATGCATAGAATGAAAACAACAAGGTCTTCTCATTGAAGATGGTAGAATAATATCGAATATGCTTTTTTCAAACTTGACGTAATTTCTCAACCCTGATTCTGTGGTGCCCCCACTTAAGAACCACATGGTGCAAATTTTGGAAAGACTACAAATTGCCTTTGTCTGGAAGTACAGTCTAGAAATCCAGTGGCACAGAACAATAACATGATGTCAGGGCTTTGTTCAGGGGGCAAGACACTGGCAGAGAACTAATATTTACTGGGCGTTTATTATGTCCCTGGCCCTGAGCTAGGTGTTTTAATATGTTATCTTATTTAATCTTGACAGCCCTTTAATGGTGGTAAGATTCTCTCCATTGTATGAATAAGAAATCCAAGGCTCGAAAAGGTAAAATAATTGGCCCAAGTTCTCAGGGCTCCTAAGTGACAAGAACTGAGCTGGGAACCAGCACTGCTGCCCCCGTGTCCCCAGCTCATTTCCCTCCATGAAAGCAGCCTCTCTCTTGCTTTTCTTCCTTTGATCTATACTAAGTACATTGAAAATGTTGGTCTCTACTTTTGGCTGCTGCAATAAGCCCCATTTATTCTAATGGTTTCCCTTCTACATTCTTTTTTAATACACTGACTTTCAAATTAACAGTAAAGCTATACATAAATGAAATAGGGCACCTGGCTATAACTTTGCTTCTCTCCAGAAAGCAAGGGCTGTGTAAGCCTGATGAAGTTTAATGCTTGCTATAAATCCAGGAAAGAAATGAATGAGCACAATTTAAAGCACCCAACCCAGAGTCTGGCTTTGTGAGGGACACGGGAGTCACACTGCATCACCATATTATCCGTTACTGAGAAAAGAGCCAGCAATTAGCAAAGCAATCTAGATTAACCATGTTAACATCTCTGGGGGAGCGATTCATGTTCCCCGGCTTTCTGGAAGCTCTTCCAAGCTCAAGCTGTCCCTGGGTTCTTTGGCTTTGCGTCATGAAGGGAATTGATTTGATCAATTACATTGCTGCTGCCTAATTAGTAAGCATGGCCACACTTGCCCATCAGTTTCACAGAGATTAAACTTGGGATTCTGACTGCAGACCAATTTTTATAGCTGAAAGTCGCTGTACCTTTCATCCTCAATCCATACCAGGTTCCCCAGAGTTAATCATAACAGGACTTTAGCCAAGGGCTAGAGGCAGATTTTCAATGTCCAGATAGCTGGGCCTCTGGGGGCCTCCTGCATTGCAACACAGACCATTGCATGAAAGCTCCTCCGGTTAAGAACCCCTGCTTTTCCGCACCTGCCAGTACCACACCGTTTGTTCACAAAGCACTTTCACCCTCGCCCTTTCATTTGAGCTCCCTATTCCTCAAGAAGGAAAGAAGGTACAACTTTCATTTTACACAGGAGAGGAACCGTACAGATAGGACTACTCAACCCCACAAAGTGTTTCTCAACTCAGATTAGTCGTCCTTTTTTTTTAAGCCACTTTTATTGGGTTAGTTTTGTCTTATTGCTATAAATTATACGTGCTTGTTGTAGAAAATTTAGAAAATACAGAAAATCAAAAAAGGTCATAAAAAGCCATCCCTCAAACATAACCACTGAAATATGTAATGCATATTTCTTCAGCCATTTTTCTGTGGGATGCTGTCATACATACTATGCTGTCTTTTGATATATTATGAACATTTTTTTCAATTATATTAACGAATTTAATCTTTAATGATTGAGTTGTATGGATCATTAAACCAATCACTTATGTAGAATATTTGGGGTTGTTTCCAACTTTTAGTTATGATAAGTCATGCGGCAACAAAACCCTTATATCTAAATAATAACTAATATTTATTTAGTATGTATTGTGTCTCTGGCAATGTGCTAAGTATTTTACATGTATTATCTATTTTAACCCTGCCCAAATCCTATGAAAAAATATTACCTCCATTTTACAGATGAGGAAACTGAGGCCTAGAGAGCATAAGCAACTTGCCCACAGTGATATAAATAATGACTCCAGAGCCAGCATCCTTAACCATTAAGATAAATTATTAGAATTGTATTTTCAGGGTAAGCTCTCTGAGTCATATTGCTTCAGAAAGTGTCCCAGTTTATACTCCCACAATCAAGGGTTGACTGCTCATTCACTTACATCATCACCAACACAGGGCACTATTAATTTTTATTGTTCTTTAGAGAAATGAAGCCTAGACTTCTCATAGCTTCTTCACACTCTTTAGAGCATGCATGCAACCCAGTCCCCAATCAAAACACTGATTTTCTTTCAATGAATGCTTCTTAACCTTTTTTGGTCCATGGCCCCTTGGAGAATCTGGTGGAAGCTATGAAGCAGCTACACAGAAAATGCACATATGTACATCAAATGACCCTTTATTTCTCAGGGGTTCACAGACACCATGAAGTACTCCTGTGCTTGCTAGTGGATCAACACATCAACAACATCGAACCTAAAACTAGAAACAGGACTAATAAACCCAATAGAATGCTGGTTTGACCAGACTGTTCTTTCAAACAATCCTGCAGCATAAGGAACCTCAGAAGAGGCTGGAATGAAGTGCCCAGGCACTGTAATGGTGCATTTGCCATGTGAGGGGGAGGCACCGTAGGTCATGCTGTCCTCTACCAACCCGGCAAGACTTCAGAGCAGATGGACTGGCCAGCACCGACCTGTCTCCGATTGTGCACTTGACCAGCCGCTGAAGAACAACAAGTCTAGGATCCTCCTGCCAAATGCAGTTCTTCACACTCTGGTGTTTTTCATTATCTCCCTTGCATCCTGCTCCTTTATGGTTTGCAAAGCCTCGTCCCAGATCAGTCAAGCCTCCACCAACCCTACGCACCCACTCCTGTCACAAGCACTGGATTACGACAGCGGGGGAAGGGAGCCTGAGGTCCAGGACCTTGCCCGTCCATCTGCTGTGAATGCTGCTATGCCAGGCAGATTTTTCTGGGAGCCCTCCTTGGCATCAGCACATGCTTCTGAGAGTAATGGGGCCGTTTTTTATAATGATCCATTGAAGCTCCGTGACATTTTCAGAATGGGGGTGGAACATCTAGTCCCAGCCTGCAAGGAAGGAGATGCACAGAGCAATTAACACACTTGGCTAAATTGCCCTTTTGGGTGACCCAGTGTAGAGTGTAACTGCATCTGGATGGACAGGCCAGGACTGCCAGACCACTGGGAGACACACACGAAGAATGCAGGCAGCTCCCTAACTGGAACCTCAGTTGCCCTGGCCTTGCCACCCAGCGCCACCTTTATAAGAGTCTCATTTTGCATGTGGCTACCATGTCCTTTTCAGAAACTTGGGGAGGAGGGGTGATGAGAAAGGGGCTGTCCTGAGCTTTATTGCCTGGCTTCAATCTACCTTTTGACCTCTGGTTTTCTCCATCCTATGAAAACTTACCCTTTGCCCTATCCTTTTGTCCTTTTGTCCTTTTGTTCTTGGCATTGCCCGTAGGCAAATGATGGAGGAATTTCTGTTAAACATTCCTTCTCCCCACCCCCCACTCCTCCGCCTCCTCTCGTGCCCAGGACTCACTTTCACGAGGCCAGGAGATGGCAGAAGGGTGACTCTTCAATTCTAAATAATTACAGTTCCTCCTGGAGTCGGCCGGGAAGATGAGTCATCTGAAAACTATATTCACACCCAAGCCCAGCTCTTTTTTCCCCCCTGCACCCTGCACTCCCCTGTAGAATTTGCTCCACTTTTTAAAAAATATGTTTCTATTGATTTGAGAACAAGAGTAAGGGAGAGGGAGAGGGTAATAGAAACATTGATGAGAGAGAAACATTGATTGGCTGCCTCCCACTGGGCATTGAGCCTGCAACCCAGGCATGTGCCCTGACTGGGAATCAAGCTGGTGATGTCTTGGTCCATGAGACAATGCTCAGTGGGACAACGCTCCACCAACTGAGCCACACAGGCCAGGCAAATTTGCTCCACCTTTTAAAACGTTCTTTTAGTCCTCAGTTTCTCAGTGGCCTGCTTCACAAGGTCAAAACAACAGAAGATGGGCAGGGAGGAACTTGTGGGTTCTAATGAGACTCTACTACCTAACAGCTCTGTGACTCAGCAAATTGATTCTCTTCTAAACCTCCATTTCTACGTCTGTAAAATGGGGTCAGTAACTGTACCGTCCGCATAGAATTCATTGTTTTGGGCACTGAATGAGATCAAGCACGTTAGGAGTTAGGTACAGCACTTGCCACCTATAGGCTTTCAATAGATGGTAACTGCTATTGTTATTGTTGTCGTCATTGTTGTTAAATTCAGATCACTACCATCTTCCATATTTTCTCTGAAAACCCCATAAAGATTGCTTTTTTCCATTATTTTTCCTTTATTTTTATTGTTGACACTATTACACATGTCCCCATGCCTCCCCCTTTGCCTCCCTCCACCCAGCCCCCACCCCCTTCCCTCTGGCCATCACCACACTGTAGCCTGGAGCCTATGGAAAGAGTGAATCCGTGTCTAACTATTGTGAGAGTCAGCATGCATGCTCTCCCTTTCTTGTGATTAGGACGCTGTAGGAAGTCAGGCCTCCTCTCCAAAGAACTAAATAAGCTACCAGCTCTCTGAAACACACTTGCCCCGTTGCACCCTCACCCACCGAGGGGTTGGGGTGCTGTTCCCTGCCCATCAGCTCCTGTCTCCTCAAAATGTGTGAAGATGGAATCATTTTTGCAGGGAAGTTCTCGGAAAGGAGCAAAGTCAAATAAGACCTCCTTCCTCATAATCTCCCACACACATCTCTCCATCCCTACACGTAACCAGCACGCCCTGGTTTTCTTCTAGGCAGCTGCACACCGAATGTTCCAGAGAAACACCAGGTTGTCAGTATGTGGGAGTCAGCACTGGGCTCGCGGGAACATCTGTTGCTCTGGGGTCAGGCCAGATATTGAGTCCTGACTCCAGTACTATGTAATCTTGAAGCAATTTCCTTAATCACCCTAAACCATAGTGTTTTTCATCCATAAAATGGGTATTTTCTGAAAATCTAGATTTTCTTTGGGAAAATATCTTAATTAGAGCTGAAGGTGGAAAGTGAAACCCATCTTCCGCCATCACCACCCCCATCTCTCTCCTCCCCGTTGGCCTCAACAAGGCTGATGCCAAAGCTACTGGAGAGAGAACAGAAATGCTCACCTTAAAAAAAAAAAACGCTAAGAATTTGGAACTTTGGAGCAACCTGGGAGGAGAGGGGCAGAGGCGAGAGGGCAGGAGAAATCATTGCCTCCCGGTGCTGGAAACAGAGCCGGAAAAGGAGAGGCAGGAATGAAGTGGGTCCCCAGCCCCACTCCAGATACTCCACCGGAGGGCTTCGGACTCCCTAGGGTTATGGAAAAAGGACACTCGAGATCATCTTTCAAAGGTCGACCTAGCTTTCAAAGGGCGGGCAGGCCCCCAGCCGACGTGTGAGCTACACATATATAAACAGCACAGGCGGCAGCACTGAGCATTCCTGGTGGCTGCAGCCAGCCCAGCCAGCCCTCTGTCCCACAGACCATCTCCGAGTTGAGTGCTGAATTGTCCTCCGGGCACTTCCACCTGGAAAGTTTCCTAGTGGGTGAGGAGCCTCCGAGCTGTGAGGAAGGGCAGAAATTTCAGGATCGTTTACGGCATGCCCATGGACCTGGACTGAGAAGCAGGCGAAAGTCCCACTTTGCAAAAATCAGGAAAGCATCGCGTAGGCAGCAGCACAGACTAGTCATTTCATTGTACAGTCTTCAAGGTACCAGCCATGTGCCTGGCTCTCGGGGCTCAGGAAGGCAGGACAGGGCTCTGGTGCGAAGACAAGACACCGTAGAGAACCAGCTGGCATCTCTCACTCTGTGGTCGGGAAACTCTGAGGACTACAAGTGACAAGGAGGGCATGGCCCTCAGGTGTGGCCCCCTTAGGTAGGGGTATGTCCCAGACTGGGCCAGACAAGTGGGAAGAAGATGCAGAGCTGTCCAGGAGCCCCAGGCCAACCTGAACTTGGCCTACCAGCTTGGATGTAGGGAAACGTTTTGATTGCCACCAGCCAAAGGACAGAACAGAGGGATGAGTCAGGGAGGTCCGTGGACCACTGCTGGGAGAGGGGATGAAAGGTATCACCTCAGTGGCCCAGTCTTGGCGTTTTACCATCTCATTCACCAAGGCCAGTAATGGTCCCTGTTCTGTCCTGGAGCCTTTCATCCAAAGCCACCAGGCCTCTTGGCCAACCGGCAGGTTCCTCTGCTACCTCAGAAGGAAGGATCAAGTGATACGTGGATGCTTGTTGCAGGTCTAGGCTCAGACACTCTGACTGCAGGGATAGTTGTACCTTCTCCCTAATTTCTATTCCGCCTCTCAGATGGGGTGAATACAAAGCCTACAGTCTGAGAAGGAGGGGGCCCTAGTGGCTAATGCCCCCTGTTTCATACATGACGAAACGGGGGCCCAGAAAGGTGGTGACCTGGCCTAAAGGTCGACCGGCTGCTGGCCTATTCTGGTTCTTTTCTCCCACACTCTCGGCTTCTCTCTCTCTCTCTCTCTCTCTCTCTCTCTCTCTCTCTCTCTCTCTCTCTCTCTCTCTCTCTCCCCCTCTCTCCCTCTCTCCCTCTCTCCCTCTCTCCCTCATTACAAAAGCAATGAGATGCCCAGCCGGTGTGGCTCAATGGGCTGAGCGCCGTCCCATGGACTGAGAGGTCCCGGTTCCATTCCCGGTCAGGGCACATGCCTGGGTTGTGGGCTCCATCCCCAGTGCGGGGCATGCAAGAGGCAGCCGATCAATGTTTCTCTCTCACGTCAATGTTTCTATCTCTCTCTCCTTTCCTCTCTCTCTAAAAAAATCAGTAAATTTTTTTTTTAAAAAAAGGGATGAAGCTCACAAAGAAATATATATTTTTTAAAAAGCACTGTGAACAGTTTGGTGATTATTTTTTTTTCTATGAACATACTAACACACACACATACTGACACACAATGTTTTTTTTTTTTTTAATAAAAATCAGATTATACTAGGCATTCTCTCCTGAAATTTTCTTTTTTCTACTTAATTCTGTCATGGACCTCATTCCATGTGAAATAGCTTACTGTTTTAATGGAGGTATGTATGGTGTTTTATTGCATGAATGCTGTGTGGTTTATTTCACATTCCCCTGGGTTGGAATTTAGATTGTTTCCCATTTGCGGGGAGCCTCACTGCAGTTCCTTGTGTTTTTCTCTTTCCTCCCTTTTAAGAGTACTTCTGTAGGATACATTCCTGGATGTGGAGTGCTTAGACCAAAAGCTGTGCACATTTTCATTTTATTAGATAAAACCAATTTTCTACCCCAGATGTATACCCTACCAGAGTGTATGATAATGTCTGTTTTCCCACACCTTTGCCATACTTTTTGGAGTGGTGTCTGCAGCACTTAAGGGTCCACATACAATGTCCACAAACATTGATCGGCTGCCTCTTGCATGCCCTGCACTGGGGATGGAGCACATACTTTTTTTTTGCCATTTTCCCCATTGCTCCCTTATACTTTGACTTCCCTCACTCCCAGGAACACAGGAAGCTCTTCCACACGTAGAAAACTCCGCACGTTCTGACCCTCTGCCTGAAATGCCCTCCCTGCAGCCTCTCTGCCTGGCCCGTTCCTTCTCAGCTCTGCAGTATCACACAGACCTTTCCCTAGCGAGACTAGGACCCCGACCCCCTCCCCACTTCACTTTGGGTATGATTTTTTTCCCATAAGTTAACACACATTTATACTACCTTCTAATTCCAATATCTGGGTATTCTCAATTTCAATTTTGTAGTATCTCAAGCAATTTTTTAAATACCTTCCAAACTAATAGACCCGTAATATTTTGTCACTTTCCAATTGGCTTTTATCCATTCATTGGCTGTCCGTTGCACTTATTTGCTTATCCATATTATGTGTTTTGTTTTTCTCTTCTTGCTTTGTGTATTAGAAATATTATTCCTTTTACTGTTGCTTACATTACAAATATTTCTCTCAATTCTTCTTTCAACTTTGTTTTTGAAGTTTGTGGCCTTATAGAAATGTCCAGGCAGACTCATCAGTACTTTTCTTTACACACTCTGAATGTCTGCTGAAAAAGGTCTTTCCCATTTCAAAATTATAAAATAGTCACTTATGTCTGCTAATATTTTAATAATTTTATACTCAAAATCTTGACTCCATCTGGGCTTATTTTGAAGACAAAGTACAAAGGAAGACAAAGAAATAAAATAGAACTCCAGCTTTATTTTTTTCTAAATGGTAACCTGTTGTTCCAACACTTTCTAGAATAATCTCTTTTCTCCCACAAACATTGAAATGGCATATAAATTCTCATGGATATATGGTTCCCTTTATAAACTGTAGATTTCATTGATCTAGCTGCCTCTTCTTGAACTTCCTGCTAGTATTTTTTTTAATTGCTGTGATTTATGATAGGTTTTAATATCTGTAGGGGTGGGTTGACCCATCTTCTTAATACCACCCCCACCATTCCTCTTACTTATTTTATTGACCTGGCTATTTTTTTTCATAGTTATTCTTTCATATTCCATATTCTCCCATGTATTTAACTTTGGATCATTTAGGTTTCCCCCCCCCAAAAAAAAAAACCGCCTCCTGTTGATATTTTAATGAGGTTGTCTTCAATTTCCAAATTAATTTGGGAAGAACTGAAGTTGGAGAGACTTCCTATACTAAAGCAAGCGATGTCTCTCTTTTATGCATATCTTCTTTTATGTCCCTTTATGAAGTTTTAGCTTCCTTCACTTAGGTCCCACCAATGCTCAATGTCTAAAAGTGTTCTGCAGGGAAACTGGAACACATTCAGTTTGGCATCAAAGATGGACCTGAAGTGCTGCAGACACCACTCCACCCCATCTGCTCTCAATTCTGAGCCTAAACCAGGAGGAGGCTTCCCTTCTGGAAGATGGAGTGGGTCAATCAATCAGTGGGTAATTGATGGCACTAACCATATGCTCAGCCCTGTGCTAGAAATATAGGACACGGACCCCATCTTTAAGGAGCTTAGACGCTGCCTGCCTAAAGACTCAAGCATCACATCCCTTAACAATAACCTCTCATGTTAACCCATATGCTATGGACCCTAATGAGAAATAAAGGAGAGGAGGCCTGGAGCCATTAGGAAAGATGGCAGGAAGGAGAGGGAAACTGAACAGGGCATTGGCTTGTGTTACCGTTTAAGTAAATAAAGAAGAGGAAGACAAAGTACAAGTAAGGGGTCACTCCACACGCATGTATTCAGCACCTACTGTGAACAGAGTACACGAAGAGGAGGTTATATGCTCAACAAATCTTTTTCACACATTCACTATAAGCCAAGCTCTGTGTTAGGTGCTAGAGAAACCAAGACAAATAAGATCAAGCCTAGCCTCAAGGAGCTTGTAAACAAGGGAAATAGACTCTTAAATAAATAAGTCCAACACCTGTTATGATAGAAATCTGTGGAGAGAATAGCAGAGACCCTTAATCTGATGACTGTGCACCTCGTGGGTACCCACGGATGGGATTCAGTGGGTCTGTGAGACCGTGAAATTATATGATGCTAAATTATTTGCATAATCAGTATTATTAGGTTAAGAACCACGGGGATAGAGTGATTCAAAATTCTTGGCCTCTAGACATTTGTCTGTTGTGGAAACTGCACAGGTTTGGGACCAGGCAGATTTGGGTTTGAATCCCAGCTCTACCATTTCATAGCTGTGTGACATTGGGTGAGTTCTGGACATTCAGAGACTCAGTTTCCACACCTGTAAACTGAGAATTGAGAGTTACAGAACCCTCCCCTCCCTCCTGCCTATTGTGAAAGTAGAATCAGGTAAGGTGTGCGGGCCACCTGGGTCTTGGCGGGTCTTCACAGCCTGCTCATTCCCTCCTCCTGCTTTCACACTTCGGAGGAAGCCGAGCATCGTGGGCTGTGGTTATGAGAAGAAGGACTGGGAAGGGTGGAGGTGAGGAGGGGAAAGGAAAGGGCTTCTCACACCAGTGGACAGCGTGAATCAAGGGAAAGAAGCCAGAAAAGTCAGCTCGTGTTGCCAAGAATCAGGCCGTCGCAGCCAAGTTGAGCAGGTCTTAAATTCCAGCCTAAGCAGTTTGAACTTTATCCTATAAACTCTAGGAGCCGCTGGAAAGTTTGGGGCAAGGGAGTTGGTCCCACGGTGAGGTGGCTGTCAGCCCAGCCTTTGCTCATCCATGAATCCCAAGACACCCAGAAAAACAATTTTAAAAGTAAAATGGAAATGTGGGCTAAGGCCATGCTTCTCACCTTGGGATCTTGTTAAAAAATAGATCAGATTCCCTGGATCACAGAGATTCTAATTGCTAATAAACACCCAGGTGGTATCCAGGCTGCTTCTGCAGGAACCTCACTTTGAGTAGCCAGGGACTAAATATTTCAGTTTTATTATTTTTTCACTATTATTATTCATGTAACACATGTTGGCTGAGTGCCTGTCATGTGTCAGGAACTGTGCTAGGTCCTAGGGAGAGAGAGACAAATCAGACATGAATTCTCTTTTCGAGAAGCTCCCAGTCTAATCAGGGGACATGAGGCATAGCCCTAAGCAACTGTAATTCAAGGTAGAAAGTGATAAATGCCACATTTTAAGTTCAGACAAAGTGCTGTGACAATTCAGCAAAGAGAGAGGTTGTTCCCAGTTGAGGGAGAAATTACCTGGTGCTTAAGGAAATACACAGAAGCTTCTTTTTCTTAATGTTAAATAATGAGTAAGAAGCCAGACTTCAGAGCTGGATTTTAATCCCAGCTCTACCACTTATTAGACATGCGACTATATTACCCTCTTAAACCTCAACTTCCTCCTCTGGGGAATGAGACACAATGAAGCAGGGCCACTGGAAGGATTGGGTGAGTGGAGGCTGTAGACGTGGTACCTAATAACTGGTTCCTAGTTCCTGGTAAATGGTGGCTCCGGTGATTATTATTGTTTTCAGCATTTGCTGTAAAACTTGACTTGGATCTGTTGACCCCAAAGTTATTGTATTTGTTGGACAATTTTATGATCTCATTCCAGGGTGAAGTGGCACATGAAAATGGAAAAACTTTGAAGGGAATTTCCAAATCCAAGGAAACCTCCCTTGCAAAGCTGGTGCTGAAAGACTTAGCAACTCTTTTAATTTTTTTTTTTTGCGTTTTGTTGAGCCAAACTGGGGAGACTTAGCTCGGCTGTAGGTATAGCCAAGTGTTCCTAAGAAGAGACACATTGCAAAGGAGCCCCACTCCATTGACAGGTTGATCAGAACAGTTTCACCACCCACTGGCTCCCCTGAAGTCATTGGCTTATCTGATGCTGACTATGAAATAGTCAAATTAAATTTAAAAGCCTAGAGTCCGAGAATGTCAGAGTCCAGAGGCATGTTACAAGCCACCAACCCTTGGTGGGCCAGATAAATGATGCATTAGGTCCCCATGCCTCGCTTCAGTCTCCAAGCCCTCCCATTGGTCATTCCTTTATCTAGTGCTTAATAAAGGCCTATGGGTGTAGGTATACATAAAGAATTAAAAGGGCTCCCTTTCTGGCCCACAGTAAGGGCGTGGCACAAGCACAGCAGAAACTGACAGAGGAGGCTGCTGAGCTTAGCAACAGAAGACCTCGTTTCAAGCCCTCGCTTGCCTGTGTAGAACCTTGGGCAGTGTGGCCGTCCATCTGTGCCTCTTTCTTCTTCATTCTTTGCAGTAGGGAAAATCCACTTTGCTCATAGAGCCGTCATGGGGATTACATGAAATAGAGCATAAGAAAGTTGGCTGACACATGACAAGGACCCCAATAAAGATAGTATCTTTGGGGTTGTTTTTTATTTTTAATATTTTTATTGACTTTAGAGAGACAGGAAAGGAGAGGGGGAGAGAGAGAAATATCAATGTGAGAGTGAAACATCAATCGGCTGCCTCCCGCACACCCCGTACCGGGGATCCAGCCCACAACCCAGGCACGTGCCCTGACAGAATCAAACTGGTCACCTTTCGGTGCACGGGACGCCGCCCAACCAACTGAGCCACATCGGCCAGGGCTGTTTTTTATTTTTTAAATAATATTCATTGGATTTTTCCCAATTACAAAAGTAATTCATGTTTATGGATAAAATTTAGGAAAACACTGAAAAACACAGAGAAGGAAAATTCCAGCACCCAAGGATAAAATTGTGGGTTTCCTTCCATGTACATCCTTCAAGCCTTTATACATATCAACATACATATTGTGTTTTCCCATGAGCTGTATGGGCAGTGATTAAGAGGCTGCCCACACTAACAAATTCTAACTCTGTCCCCCACTAGCACAGTGACCTTGAGCAGCTTACCTTCTGTTTTCCTCACTGTAAAATATTTTCTTTATTGATTTTAAAGAAAGGAAAGGAGAGAGAGAGAAACATCAATGAGAGAGAACATTGATTGGCCACCTCCTGCACGCCCCCCACTGCGGATTGGGCCCACAACCTAGGCATGTGCCCTGACCAGGAATCGAACCAGTGACCTCTTGGTGCATGGATCAATGCTCAACCACTGAGCCACACCGGCCGGGCTCCCCTCATTGTAATAGTCATAGCCTTCAGCAAATGCATGCAAGTTGGACAGTCACCAATGAGTGCTGTAGACTACAGTGTGGAATGGTGCCCCCTAGAGCAGGGCACAGTCATGCCAGGCTGCCTTAGGAACCCTGGCTGTTGAAGGAGTAACTAGAACAGGATGGTTCAGCATTTAGCCCAGTGGCTGGCACAGAGCAAGCTTGTTACGTGGTAGCTACTCTTCCACAAACATGCCCCGTGGTTTTGAAGAGCGGAGATCCACAGAGATCTCGTGTTCACTGTTCGGATTTGTTGAATGGTACCTTAACAGCTGACTTGCTGGGACTATGTTTAGCCAAGAAATGCTTCTCCCCATGCCGATCCTGCTCAGCCTTCGCTTTTGATCCTCGAACTTCACAATCCTTCTAAATCGCCTTAAAGCAGGCAAGGCCCAAGTGCACCATCTGCTTGCTGCTTTATCCGTCCCCCACAAACTCCACCCCCTCCTCATCCCATCCAGGTGTCCAGCTTCCAGCCCCTCCAAGCCCTCTCAGAAGTGTTGTCTCATTTTCTCTGCTTTAAAAGCCTCCGTAAGAGGCTTCAGGAGGCGTCAGAATGGAGCCGTGGGGCCTCAGCAGGTGGTTTGCCAGGACTGTGCCTACATGCTGCTCACGTTTAGGACAGATTTGAGTGGTGTGCAAGACAGCTTGAAATGACAGCCAGACATGGCACAAGAGTCTGTGAGTCACATATTCAGTCAGTCAGTGAGCAAATGTTTATTTAGCCCCTACTATGTGCCAGGGGCTGGGTTCTCCGTGAGAATATTATTCCAGGTTCACTTCTCTTTCAATCCTTTGGGTTCCTCAAAGAGAAATTCCCTCAGTCTAGGGCCAGCAAGTCTTCAACACCCTTCAACCCAGACCCACCGCTGTCTGGAGTGATCTTATTTTTCTCTACCGTGACCTTCTATTTATAGCAAGCGATGTAGGTTTTTAAATAGTGATAAAAGATTCCTTAAAAATGTTGTTTTAATTGAGATACCCAAAGTGAGCTGACTTAAAGGAAGGCAGTAAAAACAGGTGGACCAGAGGTCGAGTGACTGATGCTTTGGAAACCACAGACTTGAGATGAGTGATGCTTAACCGTTTGAGGGTTGCTGGCTCCTTTAAACCCATGATGACAGCTGTGGCTTGTCCCCCCAAAAATGTGTGCATATCGCATACAATTTCAGCTGGTTCCAGAACACCTGGGACCCATCCTTGGGCCTGTATTGAAAAGAGCAGTGAGCCCTGGCCGGTTTGGCTCAGCGGTTAGAGCGTCAGCCTGCGGCGGTCCAGAGAGGCCCGGGTTCGGTTCCCACCAAGGGCACGTACCTCGGTTGCAGTTTGTCCCGGCCCTGGTTGGGTCGTGCGGGAGGCAGCCACTCGATGTGTCCCTTTCACACTGATGTTTCTCTCCCTCTCTCTCTCTCTCTCTCTCTCTCTCTCTCTCTCTCTCTCTCTCTCTCTCTCTTCCTCTCTCTCCCTCCCACTCTATCTGAACAAAGATGGAAAAATGTCCTCGGGTGAGGATAAAAAGAAAGAAAGAAAAGAGCAGTGAGGTAGGAGTCTCGATGCATGGTCAGCGCAGGCTGGTGCTCTTCGCCTCTTTCCCGTCTTTGTAGCGGCACCCCTGGCGGGGACGGCGGCACTGGCAATAGTAATAGTAGTTGTATCTGAAGCAGTCAGAGCAGCTGCACTGGAGTGCTCTCAATGTGCCAGGCACTTACCAAGCCTGCGCTCATCGCATCCACGCAGAAAAGAACTATCACCATCCCTATTTTCCAGGAAACTGAGCCTCACAGTTCGGGTGGCTTCTCCAAGGCCACCCAGCTGGACAGCCGGATCCACCTACCTGTGACGTCTGAATAGGACTTTACCCACTCACCCCCAATGCCCCATAAGTGTTTGTGGAACCAAATGAATGACAACTTGAACAGGTACTGATGGCTGTTCTGCCATTCACCAGCTGAGTGACCTTGAGCAAGTCACCTATCCTCACCGAGCTTCCATTAAGGAAGATGTCCCAGCCCTGGTAAGCCATGATTCTAAGACACAAGGCAAGGAGTGTTGGACCATTTCATGAGCAAGAGAAGTGGAGCCAGGCTCAGGGATGTGCACAGTGGGTTTGTGGCCATGTCACAGCGCCCAGCACAGCTCTGACTTCCAGCAGAGAGCAAGCTTCCAGGAACCCTCATTTCCTGTAGGTATTTGCTCCCCTCTCCTGGCAGCTTTGTGAGCCCCCAAATGTCTGTTTGGATGCCCAGGAGAAAAGATCCCTGCCACCAATCTTCTTTTGTGCCAAAGAGGCTCAATGCCTTCCTTAATTAACTAGGCTTCCTGGCTCCCACCTGGGCAGGCCAGTGCGGCAAACAGGGCCCCTACTCTCAGCAGCTACTATGCTGCTGGAGAGAGATGGAGAGGAAAGGGCCTGAAATCTGCTCGGAATCCCGGGCTCGGCCGTCCAGTCCCTGACCCACACTGCCCCTGTGTGGTGACTCTCGAGAAGCTGGCACACCCCTGCAGGGATGGGCTGCACTTCAATCTCAGACTTCACAGACTGAATTCTAAGGCCAGAGAGGACCCAGATCAAACTACTCACCTAAAGGAGCGAAACTGAGGCCTGGAGAGGGAAAACAACTTACCCAAAATGACAGATACATCGAGTTACCAGAGGTCTCACACACAGGTTTCCTGGAATTAGATTCCACCCCAGGGATTTGCAGAAATAACAACCGTTTTGTTAGTGTTAAGCAGAGGTGCCTGGGTGGCAGGCCTCTGGTACTCATACACAGCCGATGAGGGTAAACTGCTGCCACCAGGTCAGACGGCAGTCTGGCTGGCTGGCCGCACTTGACTGGGGAACTGCCCTGGTGATCCCTCAGATCAGAATTATTCTACAGAAATGCTGCAATGTGCAAAAAGTAAAATGCATGAGGCTTTCTGTGACTGCAGTTTGTAACAGACAGAAATTGGAAATCACCTACAGCATTTGACTGTCATTAGGAATGGGTTAAGTAAACTACTATGTATCCAGACAGTAGGATGTAATGCAACAAGGGGAAGGGGGGAGTGGTGCAGGCCCATTATGTCCTGACTTGGGAAAATGCCTTATATATATGCAAAGCAAAGAAAGCAATTTGGGGAAAGATATGTTTGTGATTCCATGAAAAGAAATAGTCTAAAGGATAAAAACATTAACTCTGGTCCCCTCCCTTGAATGAAGAAAGAATTTTCACTCTATATTTTAAAGATTTTCTTGTAATGTGTAATTTTTAAAAAATTCAGCATGTATTGCTTTTCAACTTTAAGTAAGTAAGGTTTTCTTAGTAGGCTTTATTTTTAAGAGCAATTTGAGGTTCACACCCAGATTGACAGGAAAGTACCGAGATTTCCCATGTATACCCGCCACCACGTGTTCACAGCCTCCCCCTCATCAACATTCCTCACTCCCCACCAGAGTGGTTCCTTTGTTACAGTTGGTGAACCTACATTGACATCACTGTCATCCGAAGTCCACAGTTTACAACAGGGCTCACTCTTGCTGTTGTACATTTAATGGCTTTGGACAAATGTACAGTGACATGTATCCACCGTTATAGCATCATATGGAGTAGCTGTGTGGCCCAGAAAGTCTCTGCCCTCTGCCTATTCATCCCTTTATGTATCACTTGTGTAATAAAAATATACAAATCTTCAGAGGAAAAGAGAGGAAATGAAGGTGTGGTTCCTATCCAGAAAGAATGTAACATCTGGGTGATGAACAAGGACTCAGCCAGCCTGGGGATAGCCTAACGACACTTTCAGGGAAAACAAAATAAGAGAGTAAGATCTGGGTGTCTGTGTTCCATGGGGAAGAAAATAGAGAAGTCAATCTGAGATGGGTGAGGTTAATAGGAGCAGAGTTCCTGGAGGAGGGTGATGACTGGGCCAGGATATAAAGTATATTTGGAAATTGGCCACCATTTATTATTATTTTCAAGGTGCCAGGCCCTGTGTCAAAAATTTTACATCGATATTTTCATGTGTTCAAAATAACCCTGTGAAACAGATATTGTCCCCACTTTATGAGAGAGTTGAGCCTGAAAGGGCCAATAACTTTTCTAAAGTCAAACAGCCAACACACACAAAAAAGAGGATTCAACACCAGGTCTGTATGATCCCAAACCCTGTGCTTCAGCCACTGGCAACACTGCCTAAATCAGCCGAGGGAAAAGAATAATCATATTTGCATTTCAGCTGGGGCCTTCTGTACAGTGTCTTAATCCAAAGAAGTATCGGGGGTGGTGAGACGAAAACCCGATGGTACAAGCCTTGTCACAAGTCAGACCACAAGGTGCGCCCTCATCAGCCTCCCCTGAAGCTAACCCAGAATGTAGCCCACTCCCACAGTTCCCCCCGAGTTGAAAAAAGAGGTCAGTGTACTTAATTAGCACATACATTGGGGAAGGATGGCCCTTTTTCCAAGTGGAACCCCTTCTTGACTTAGCCCTGCACCCGGATCCCAGCCATCTCCCCCAACCACCATCCCTGGGTTGCTAAGTAGAGAAGTAGGAGGCTCCCTGTGACAACAGGCTAAACCCCAAATAATCAAGAAGATGAGGGGCTGTGCGGGGGGCCTCAAGTGCAATCCAAAATCAAAGACAGGAATTCTTGTGGCATTTCTGCCACACCTGTGGAATCTTCAGCCACTCTCTGGGTTTTGGAGTCCCCATCTGCAAAACAAGGAGTTTGGACGTGATTGCTAAGGTCCCTCCCATTCATATATTCTAGAGGTGTATGCTCTCCATTCAACAAATGGATTCACAGGAGATCCTGACAACCAGGCCCTTGGGAAGCTCACAGTCTAATAGAGGAGATAAGACAGGAATACAAAAGTCACTGTACCGAAGGCAGGGTGGCACGGTTAGGGACACTTTACTGTGCATGTGGCCATCTCCCCCTTTGTTCCATCTCTTCCCCCAGTGATCTGCAGGGAAGGGACCAGTGGTTCCCTGGGGAGTGTGAACTGTAGCTTCCTGGTGAAGCTGCCTAAATGATCATGCTTACAATGTCTGCCCTCCCCTTTGCTCTCTTCCTATTATTAATATTAATAAACCAGCTAATTATGATAACATAGCTAGGTCATGCCATGACACCAGACTGAAGTTACAACATGTTCTGTAAAGTATAATCCCATTTAAAATATATATTTAAATATGAATATTCAACATAAAAATATCTGAAAGTGCATACACCAAAATGTGATTTCTCTGTATTGAGAGGTTAGGGGTACTTTTAAAATATTTTTTCTTTTAGCTTGTTTATATTTTCTTATATTCCACAAAGTAGTACTTAAAAAAAAGAGAAGAAGATGTTTTATATTCTAACAGAATTTAGTTTAAAATCCCTGCTGTATTACAAACATGCTGTGTGACCTGGAGCAAATCACTTAACCTCTCCAAGTCTCAGTTGCCTTGCATTTAAAATGGAAATTGTTTTTAACTTAATATTACCATAAAATGTTTTTGGGCCCACATTCAAAGGGATGCATTAATCATGTTTCTCAGTTCATACCACCTCTTCATCACAGATCTGTGTTGGGTGTCTTTCTTATTTTATCGATTTACTTCCTTTTATTCCCATTCCTCATTCCTATCTGCCTCCACCTTTAGGCATTCATTTTGTGTTTAATATTGGTTGTTTTTTTTTTTATTTGACAGTATTTTTTCAAAATGTGTGTGGTTTGGCATGTTACTTAAATAGTATTATGTTATAAATTTCATTGTTTCCTGCTTTTTTCACAAAGAACGATGTATTTGAGACCTCCTCATATTGTTAGATGGACTTGTCAACTGGGGCCTCTAAATGCTACATGATCTCCGTGCATCTACCCCACTCTACCGTTCCATAATTCCCAGTGAGGCAGATTTTCTCCAACTCCCTGTCACCACAAACACTGCCCTGAGTGTGCTCATATATGTCCCTTATGGACATATGTAAAAAATCTTTGAGCTCCAAGCCTTGGAGCAGAATTGCTAGGTTGGGAAGTGTGTGTATACTGAATAGGACCACAGGGTGTTAGAATCGTCTCCAGTTCTTCACAGCCTCTGCACCCACCAGCCATGCAGAAGGCTCCCGGTGTCCCCACAGCCCTGCCTACACTTGGTACTGTCCAGCTTCCTAATTTGTGTCAGCCTAATAGATATAAATTATATCTCTCTGTGGTTTTCATTTTAATCCATTTGAGCATCTTGTCATGTGCTCATTAGCCCTCAGGTTTCCTATTTTGTAAATTTCCTGTTCATTTTCTTTGTCCAGATTTCTACTGGGAATGCAGTCTTTTTCTTGTTGTTTTGCAGGAGTCCTTATATATTCTAAATATCAACCCCTTGATTGTCTTAGGCATTGTAAATATCTTCTCCCACCCTCTTCTTGTAGTTTATCTTTTTGAGGTGTTAGGTCATTTTTCTTCATCCCTAGATAAAAAAAAAATCGTCCTTTTCATTTTCTTTTGCCTTTGAAGTTTTGCCTTTCACATTTAGTTCTGTACTATATCTCATATTTGCCATGGAAATAAATGAGCGTCTGTTTCTTAGTGTCTTGTGACGGATAAAATAATACAGGTAAAACAGCAGCATAGTGCCTCTGACCCAAAGAAGGTGTGCAGTCGTGGGTGATTACTCATGTCATTTGAGTAGAAACTGGTAACACTGCCCTGAGCAATCTAGAGATACCGGAGCGTAGATGCTGTCCAGCTGGAGCAGGAGCGCTTTCACGGGCGAAGGGGAGGTTATCGAGGTTGGCCCTGATCGTGAATGTAAGATTCATTCATTTTGGGACAGAAAGGCGAACATTCCAGAAGTGGCCTTGGGCCAAGCAAGTCCTGGCAGTATCCTGCCGGCGGGCAATGTCCAGGTGGAGCCCGGGAGAGGACCTACTACTCACGAACTGCTGTCTGTCTTTCTGCCCGTGCCCACCCCACCCCTTCCCCTCCCCGCTGCAGGCTCCCTGTTCTCCACCCTGAAGCCCCCCGACACCGTGTTCAAGGTGGTGTTCTGGCTGGGCTACTTCAACAGCTGCCTCAACCCCATCATCTACCCGTGCTCCAGCAAGGAGTTCAAGCGCGCCTTCCTGCGCATCCTCGGGTGCCAGTGCCGCGCCCGCCGCCGTCGCCGTCGCCGCCGTCGCCTGGGCAACTGCGCCTACACCTACCGGCCGTGGACGCGCGGCTGCTCGCTGGAGCGCTCGCAGTCGCGCAAGGACTCGCTGGACGACTGCGGCAGCTGCCTGAGCGGCAGCCAGCGGACCCTGCCCTCGGCCTCGCCGAGCCCCGGCTACCTGGGCCGCGGCGCGCCGCCGCCCGTCGAGCTGTGCGCCTTCCCCGAGTGGAAAGCGCCCGGCGCCCTCCTGAGCCTGCCCGAGCCCCCCGGCCACGGCGGCCGCCACGACTCGGGCCCGCTCTTCACCTTCAAGCTCCTGGCCGAGCCCGAGAGCCCCGGGACCGACGAGGGCGCGAGCAACGGGGGCTGCGAGACCGCGGCCGACGTGGCCAACGGGCAGCCCGGCTTCAAAACCAACATGCCCCTGGCGCCCGGGCCGTTGTAGGGCCCCGCGCGGCTTCCTTTTCCCTGGGGAGGAGATCCTGGCGGGGGCGGGGGGCAGGGGAGCGTCGGCGCCTGGGAGACCCGGGCGAGGGGAAGCGGGGCGGGGGCGGGGAGAGGGGCAGCTGCTTTTCTGGCAGGGGCATGGGTGCCAGGTACAGCGTGGAGAGCTGGGCCGAGCATGCTGAGAGCCTGGGGGACCCGACGCCCGCCGGGATTACGTCTCTCTCTCTGTGTATATATATATAAACGAGTCCCTCTGTACATGTATTTAACCGTGGGTACACGTGCGTGTGTCTGTGCGGTGTACGTGTGGTCTGCATGTGTGCGTGTGTGGGGCAGAGAGAGTGTGCGCCCAGGAGGCAGTGGGGGCCTTGTTTGTCTCGCGACTTCGTACCTCTAAAGCCCCTCTTTGTACTACTACACCGAACGTTGGCACTTTGGCGGGGTTGGAAACAAAGTCGGACATTAAAGGTCATTTCTCCTGTGCGGCTGTGAGTAGTTTGTGATCGGGGTGGCAGGCAGGGTCTAGTGTTTCCTTTCCCTTCCCCTTCAGATTTGTCTCAATCCCTCCGGCTGTCCTGTGGGCGATAGTTGTGATGCCCCCACCCCGATCCATTTCTGTCTTTGCCATTACTGCCCCCCAGAGCTAAACAGATCTGACCCTGTGGCTGCAAGTGACCCATTGGACTTGTCCCATAAATCTTGCTTGCCTGCTTTTGACGCAGCAGTATCTAAATCTTCCTGCTCTACTGGGCAGTATCTGGTCTGACCCTGGCCGCCAGGAACCCAAATCTAGCTGGGGCTCCCTGGCCAGGACCCTAGGTGGGTCTGTCACCTGAAAGGGGGTGGGACCCAGGCAGAGAAATGGAGTGGTTCCCTTCACCTCCTCCCAGAACCCTAGGCCAAACACTCCGTTGTTTGCCTGTGCCCACAGAACCTGAAAGAGAAATCCAGACTGCAGAATTTTCCGGATAAGATATGGATCCATGTGGCCAAGCAACGCACATGGGTACAGGATCCCTCCTAAGCTCTTTTAACTGGCCACCTGCCTGAGAAAGAAACACAGGAAAGTCACGCAGAGGCGGATCATATCTCAGAAAAGGTAACCTCAACTCTGGTATCAGGCCTGCTACTGATGACTGTATGACCTCGAGAAAGTCGCATGCCCTCTCTAGTTCTTTGTTTCCCATCTCTGTAATGATGGGATTGATTCCAAGGTCTTTTCTACCTCTAAAAGCTTCCAGTTTCCTAAAGAAAAATGGGAGCATTTTTCTTTCTTTCTTTTTATAATCCTCACCCAAGGACATGCTTAGAGAGAGAAAGAAAGGGAGGGAGAGAGAGAGAAACATTGATGTGAGAAAGAAACATCAGTTGCCTTCCATATGTGCCCTGACTGGGAATCGAACTGGCAGCCCTTTGGTGCACAGGACAATGCTCAACCAACCGAACCACTCTGGCCAGGCAGGGAGCATTTTTCTTATCTGCAATTCAAACGCAGCATGAGAGGAGCATCCCCGCCTCAATCCCCTTTTCTCACTGCTTTTCTTTTTCTAAATTGAGCCTCATAATTTTTCAGATGGCAAGAGCCTCTTCCAATAATATCAACACAACAATCTTTTATTCTTTAGGTGATTAAAGTAGAAAATGCTTTAAGGGAGTTGTTCATGTAGCTGAAAAATGTAAGGGGTATCAGGCATGGCTGGATCTAGGGGCTTGAACAAAACTCTTAGCTTATTCACAGGCTCTTACTCTTTTATCTAGCTCCCCTCCCCCCCCCTTTTTTTTAGCTCTGCTTATCTTTATATGTTGCCCTTGTTTCCTTTCTGCAAATAGCTTTTTCATATCATTCTTATAACCTGAACCACACCCCACCTCCCGAAAAAGAGAAGATTTCCCCGCGGTTCTGCCAAAAGAAGAAAAAGAAAAAAGTCCTGGGAAGCTAGAGGTTCTGTATCACACTGCTCTTTTAGACTCTGATGAAAGCTATAGATATATTGCCAGAAAAATTCACATACAAAAAAAAATTACATTTTCCTGTGATTTCAGGTGACTCACCCCTGTTTAAGATTTGATTAATTAAGCCTGATAGCCCAGATCCCCAGGTTATTTAAGGTAAACTGGATTGTCAGAATTTTCTAGGCTAAGCCCCTCATCTTTATAGAGGAGGAGACTAAGGTGAGTAACTTGACCACATCACACTGAACTACACCCAGGTCTGCTGCCTCCCTGTCCAGTACCTCTTACAGTCCCTTGCACTGCCATCTTGGGGTTGAGTACATCATCCAACAGAGAGCAGGTCTCTTCTTGCCCCGGTAGAGAAAAGGTCCTAGGGAAAGAGGAGCCTGAATCCAATTCCTAGGGAAGAAGAAGAGTTTGGAGTAGTCCTCTGAAAATATTTTGTTGGCAACACAAATCTTTCAAACCAACCTTACACAGAATTCTGATGTAGGTGTGGCCCAGAGTGAAGTGGGGAGAGGGGACAGAGCCTCCCCACCTCAGCCACTTCCTCCCCCTTCTCCTGCCCCTCTCCCTCCTCCCCCTCCTCCTCCTCCTCAGTCCTTGCCTCTGGCCTGCCCAAGCACCCTGGGATTCCACACAAAGAGGTTTGAAAACTACTGGTCTAGTGCAAGGGAATAGGCCTGGGAGTCAGTGGGACCTGGGTTCAAGTCAGCACTCTGTGACCTTGAACAATTCGCCTTGCCTCTTCTGGTCTGTTTCCCATCTGTCAAATGGATATGGTCATCACAGTCCACCAGGAAGTGAAAAGGATTCAGTAAGATCATTGTGGTATAAACACTGAACTGTAAATCATTGGGCAAATGCAAGTTACAATTTGGACCTCAGCTATCTGAAGCCACAGGCACCAAAGGCATTTCCTGAGCCACTCAGTTCTGATGACCTCACATGTGACTGGTATTTGGAGGCCACCCAGGCAGCACAGGGAGGCAATGGCAGCTGCCTGCCTCTTTCCAGAAAGAAGGCTTACCAGGCAGTGGCTCACATCCCCAAAAAGTGCTGGGTTCCAGATCTACCCCCAGCCAGAGCCTGCATTATGCTGACCTCTCCAGGTCACCTCTCTGTGGTCAGGCCCAGGGAGGGCCCGAAGTTCATCAAGAGCTCTTGGGGTAAACAGGCCCTCTCTACTCTGACCTCTAGCTGGCGGCAAAGCAGCCGTACTTTATTCTCTCCAGCCACCCAAGCACTGCTGAGTCATTTGTCGCCACTGAGGCAGGCACAGTGATACATTTGCCAATCTAAGAGGGAAGTGGTTCAGTAAAGTGGGGTAATAGTTAATCCTCCAGATCCAAGCTAAAATCCCACCTCTGCCATTTAGTAGCTGTGTGACCCCGGGCAAGTCATGACATGGTTCTAAACCTGTTTCCTTAACTATTAAATAAGGACAAAATAGTGCCCACTTCATAGGGACATTTGGAGAACCAAATGAGATTATGAGGGTAAAACAACAAACACCATGCCAGCCACTTGGACAACATCCGAGAAACAGTAGCTATTAGCAGATAGTATTAATTATTCAATTCTTTATTTTGATATATAAAGTTTAGGAAATCTGAAGAAAAAGAAAACAAATTCAGTGTTATTCATCAGATTCCAGGGTTTTAGGACTCAAGGTCTACCTTGAAGAAAAAAGACACAAGCTTATGACAGAGTAAAAGAATGTTGTGTGCTACAGCGTAAAGAAACGTATTACTCAGAGAGGTGATCAGCCCAAACTAAGAGCAAACATGAAATTTAGTAAAAGTTATGAGTCTGTTACACCATAACAGATAACTAGAAACAAAGGGAAGGCCTAACATTTCTACTTAATCTGACACTGGAATTCACTTCCATAACCGTTACCCCTAGCACTTAACTGGTACCCAACAAGTGCTCATTCTCTCTTGACACAGCTAGTGAAATTCTGGGCAAGATATGAGGTCTGGCACCTCTAGCCTTGACTTGCAAAGTCGACAGAGGACATGATAGGAAAAAACAGAAAATCAGGCCAGAAAGTGATGTGCTTTGTGGTTTGTTTCTCCCCAGTTTTACTGAGGTATATTTCATAAATAAAAATTGTATATATTTAAGGTTACAACGTGATGTTTTGATATACATATACATTGTAGAACTCAAGCTAATTAACATATCCATCACCTCACATAGTTACATTTTTTTGTGTGGCAAGAACATTTAAGGTCTACTCTCTCAGCACATTTCAAGTATATAATACAGTGCTTTTAACTATAGTCACCACGCTATACTATACGTTAGGTCTCCAGAACCTGTTCATCCTGCATATAATGGAAACCTTATACCCTTTGACATCACCTCCCCTCGTCCTCTCCCCCCAGCCCCTGGCACCCACCGTTCTACTCTCTGCTCCTAGGAGTCCGTGTTTTTAGATTGCACACATAAGTTGGGCCATGCAGTATTTGTCTTTCTGTGTCTGGCTTATTTCACTTAGTATAATGTCCTCCAGGCTCATCCACATTGTTACAAATGGCAGGATTTCCTTCTTTTTTAAGGCTGAATAATATTTAAAATTAGGGCAGGCAGCTTTGTGCTCCCCAACCTTGAGGACCTCCAAAGTCTATTTAGTATTGTATTCGTTTGCTAGGGCTTCCATAACAAAGTGCCACAGACTGAGTGGCTTAAACAACAGAAAGTTGTTTTCTCACAGTCTGGAGGCTGGAAGTCCCAGATCAAGGTGTCGGCATGGTTGCCTTCTTCTGAGACCTCTTTCCTTGGCTGATAGATGGACGTCTTCAACGTGTGACCTCGCACAGTCTTTCCTGTGTGTATCTGTGTCCAAATGTCCTCTTCTTATGAGGACAGCAGTCATATAGGATTAGAGCCCACCCTAATGAACTCATTTTACATTACTTACCTCTTTAAAGACCCTGGCTCCAAATACAGTCACATTCTGAAGTGTTGGGGGTCTAGGACTTCAACCTATGAATTGGGGGGGGGGGGGGCCCACAACTCAGCCCATACAAATATCAATATCTCAGAACCTTGGGACTAAAGTCATATTGTTAGGGCACATCACTGAGGTAGGCATTAGTACTGTCTCATTTTTAGGCTCAGAGAAGTTTAATAGCTAGTCCAAGACTGTGTGACTTGCAGGTGGAAGAGGAGGGTTTGAATCAAACAGCCCACCGACCTTGCTCTGCACACCTCCAGCCTGGAGAAACCTCTGTATGTGGGAGGAAGCACCTCTCACCTTTTGTTTTTTCAAGGGCCCTTCTCCTCCCCACCCACCCCGTCCCCAACTGTGCCCTTTCTCTGGTCGTGGGCTTTTAGAAAACAAAAGCCAGGGAATCTGGCAACTCCTGAATCCCCTCTATTCACACCTCACCTGAAGCTTTGAAGCACAAAGCCTACTGCCTGCTTGAATGAAGGGAAAGTGATGGGAGGGGGAGGCAGAAACATGAATGAACAGTGCAACATATCATCCATTCTCACTACCCAATGTCCCAGCATCCCCACCTGAAGGGCGAATCAGTACTAAGATGCTTCGTGTGTGTGCATGCTGACTCAGCCAGGTGTGAAGGGGGCTCGTGCTCACAGCTAATGCAACTCCAGGCCACCCTCACGAGCCCTTGCAGAGCAGAGATTGCTGAGGAAGCCTCCGCTGCAGCATTCAGGATTCAGGCAGTCTCCTCTCCTCCCTCCCCACCTGATTCCTAGGTGGTCCTCAGACCACATTTTGAGGAGCACTGTGCTTGATTGAGCATGCACCCCTCAGGAAAAGGACCAGGTTTTACTTCCCTCGAGATCCCCTAAGGGACCCACTTTGCTAAACACTGAACTGGAAGAGCCGCTTCCTCCCTCCTCACAGCGCCGGGAGTGCGATTTATGCCTGCCCTTTGCTTTAAACCCAGATGGCTTCAGAGAAAGTAAGCCTCTCATCTGACCTTCGTGTCTCAGATTGTTGACATTCTCACCCCTGCCTCCGTCGAGGAAGGAGCCAGGCCTGGATGCAAAAGGCCGGTGTTGTAAGAAGCTCAGGGAGCCTGTTTGCAGAAATCAAACAGCAGGTATTTTCATGCCTTTTAAACCACTCCGGGAGGTTTCAATTTCCTCCTTTTGCAGGCTCATACATATTTGGCGTTCGGTTTCTGTTTTCTTCCACTGCCAGAAGTTCTGGTCTCCAGTCCCCGGGCGGGGGCGCAGTGCGCGCCCAGGTGAGCGGGTGTCTCCTGCGGGCTCAGCAGGACGGCGCCGCGGCGTCTCCAGCTGCGCGCTGCAAAGAAGACGAAGCCTCTCGGAGCTTCTCCTCTTCTCCCGGAACGTGGCGTCCTTAATCGGTACGTGCAGAGACTGGGAAATAGTTCTTTAAACACTGCAGTGACCGAGACCGCTCCACGCCCCCTTCCCCGGAGCAGGTGCTCCGAGTGGGGCAAACTCGGCCTTGAGGCGGACCCGGGCGCCACCTGCTGTCCAATGCACCTAGGACCGAGGTGAAAAGGAGCAAAGTTGCTTTGCAATTCAGTTTGCGCTGCTCGGCTCGTTTCCACCGACACCCCATTGGTGTTTCAGCGGCAGTCTAGAAATCTGGGCTAGAGATGCTTACCTTGAAATCATGTGTTGGCTCAGGGGATCCGGGAGCCCCCTAAACAGTTACGCAGAAAGTAGCGCCTCTGTACATTTTTCTGGAAGAGTGCGGTACAGCTTTCATGATCTGTGGACAATGTGCCAGGCAACGAGCCAGCCATTGGTAGTTAGTGGTAGTAGACCATTGGTAAGGCAGGTCACGTCTCCACTTGGACCTTACATGAACTTTACTATAGTCCGTAGTAGGCTGAACAGTGGCCTCCAAATATGCCCACCTCCTAATCCTCCGATTTGTAAATGTTACAAGGGACTTTGCAAATGTGATCGAGTTAAAGATCTAGATAGAGATGAGGAGATTGTCCTGGACTATCCCAGCGGACTCAATGTAATCACAAGGTCATTATAACAAAAGGGACACAAGAGGAGTCACAGACAGCAAGGTGATGAGACAACAGATGCAGTAGAACAGAAAGAAAAACATTTGAAGGGGCTATGTTGCTGACTTTAAAGATGCAGGGAAGGGTGCTGTCTTCGGTAGCACATATATTCAAATTGGAACGATACAGAGAAGATTAGCATGGCCCCCGCACAAGGATGACACCCACATTCGTGCGTGATGCGTCCCATGTTTACAAAAATAAAAATAAAGATCAGAGAGGGGGCCTGGAGCCAAAGGATATAGACAGTGTCTGGAAGCTGGGAAGAGCAAGAACCTAGAGCTGCCAGAAGGACCTGCTTTCACCTTGAATTTACCTCAGTGAAACTGCTTTCAGGCTCCCAACCTCCGGAACCGGAAGAGAATACATTTGTGTTGTTTATGCCACTAAGTTTGTAGTGATTTCTTTCAACAGCAATAGAGAACCAATACACATCTTAGCAGGCCTCAGACCCTAAAAGTGGTGAGACCCCACACTCACGGTCCTTTTCAATGCGAGGATCTCAACATCACTGGCCCTACCCCTCGGCAGGAGGAGACAAGTCAGAGACAGCAAGTGCACCTAACACTGAGGAAATGGATTTACTGACCTTCTCCCCCGTGTCAGAGAGATAAGCCTACATCTGGGTCCCTTTCCCGGAGAGCTGTGAGACCAGTGGGGAAGATACCACTCAGGTTGCATTTTTCTACCTGGGCTATACAGAGATGTGCCAGAGACCCCACAAAGCTATAGGATAAATGTGGGCATCTCCTGGAGCACCCGTTTTACTGGAAGAGACAAGGTTTAAAACATTTCTAATACAGGCACACCTAGGCAATATTGCGGGTTCTGTTTCAGACCGCCGCAATAAAGCGAGTTACAATCTTTTTGCAGGTGGAGGGCCTTGCCTTCAACTCATAAAAAAACACAACATCTGTAAAGTGCAAAAAAGCCAAGTGCAATAAAACGAGGTCTGCCTGTACACAACTAGAATTTTAAGATAAAACAGAGGACTTCAATGAAAATTTCCTCTCCCTATTGCTACTTGCAGCTGTGCCTCCCAGATATTCCGGGCTATGCACTCATTCTCCCCGCCCTTGGTGATATTTCAGTGGGAAATCTGAAAAGCTCCAGATTAAGAAACAGGTGACTTTGAACTAGCGGTGGAAGGTGCAGTTAGATAAGCCTTGGCTCCATGGAGGCCTCCGGACAGAGGGTGGGGTGGGAACCTCTGGGAAGACTGCTAAGAAGTGGAACTGAGGCCCGCCTGGGAGGATGTAGAAAGGCACATCGGAGGAGAAGGAGGGAGAGACCACAGGAACACAACCCAGCTGGTTGGCCACTGTGTCGGTAGGAAAAGGTGTGCAAGCTGGCCTGGGTTCTGGAGGCGTCTGAAAGCACAGCAGGAAATAGTTTTCAAATTGATCATCTATTGAGAGTGTGGAGACAAAGGCAGCCTCATTCAGTGCTGGGGATGGTGTGAGTTCGTGCAGACATTTTTTAGGGCAATTTGGCAACATCCAAACATTTTAAATGAACGTTCCTCCAGCAGAGCACCTGTAGGCCTGTGAGCCACGGAGATACTCCTGCAAGCACACACGGCTATCTGAGGATGTGTCCCGCAGCATTGCTGTAGTAGGGAAAACGGAGATGATGTGCGTACCTGTCCATCCAGAGGAAAATGCTTCAGTTATGCATATCCCTGCCGTGAGATTATGCAGTGGTTAGAAGAACGAGGTCACTCCATATGTAGTGACATGGTGAAAATCTCCAAAACACGGTGGACATGGCCAAAGGCAGATTACCTAACCATACATATAGCTTCATTCCATGTAGACACATTTTCAAACCGTATGTTTGTGTGATTCTCAGTAGGAAATGGGAATGAGAATGGCAGGAAGGGAGGAACAGGGAGGGTTTTCTGTTTTTATTTCATGTCTTTCCTATCTGTTCGAGTTTTTGTTGTTGTTGTTTTCGCAGATAATATATTCCTAAAGTACTCAAGTAAAGTTTTTTTAATGGTGGTAAAATACACCACATAAAATTTACCATCTTAACTATTTTTAAGTGCACATACAGTTCCATAGTGTTAAGTATATTCACCTTGTTGTGCAACCGAACTCGAGACCTTTTTCATCTTGCAAAAGTGAAACTCTCTACCCATTAAACAACTCCTCTTCCACCCTCCAGCTCCCATCACCACCCCTGGCAACCGCCATTCTCCTTTCTGTGTCTGTGAGTTTGACTCCTCTGCGTGCCTCATGTATGATTTTGGTCTTTTTGTGACTAGCTTAGTTCACATAAAAATATTCTCAGGGTTCATCCATGTTGTAGCATATGCCAGAATGTCCTTCCTTTTTAAGGCTGAGTAGTATTCCACTGTATTTATATACCACATTTTGTTTATCCATTCTTTCATTGATGGACATTTGGGTTGCTTCCATCTTTTGGCTTTTGTGAATAACACTGCTGTGAACATGGGTATAAATAGTTTAATTTTTTTAGGTAGATACCCAGAAATGGAGTTGATAGATCATATGGTAATTCTATGTTTAATTTTTTAAAGGTACTGCAGTACTATTTCCCATAGTTGCTGCATCATTTTATGTTCTTGCCAGCTGTGGAAAGGGTTCCAGTTTCTCCACATCCTCACCAACACTTGTTATTTTCTGGGTGTTTTTTTGTTTGTTTGTTTGTTTGTTTTGTTTTGTTTTGTTTTGTTTTGTAGTAACCGTCTGAATGGGTATAAGATAATATCTTATTATGGTTTTGATTTGCATTTCTCTAATGATTAGTGATGTTGACCAACTTCATGTGCTTATCCATTTGTATATCTTTTCTGGAGAAATGTCTATTCTAGTCCTTTGCCCATTTAAAAAAATTTTTTTTTCTTTATTGATTTTTAGAGAGAGAGAAAGGGAGAGGGGGAGAGAGATAGAAACATTGATGAGAGAAAACATCGATTGGCCGCCTCCTGCATGGCCCCCACTGGGGATCGGGCCCACAACCTGGGCATGTGCCCTGACCGGGAATCGAACTGGCAACCTCTTGGTGCATGGGTCAACGCTCAACCACTGAGCCACACCAGCCAGGTGCTTTGCTCATTTTTTAATGGAACTATTTATTTCTTTGTTGTTGAGCTTCAAGTAAGTCTTTTAAGTCAGTTTTATTGGAGTATAATTTATATAAAATAAAATTTGCTCTTTATTAAGTGTATGGTTTGACAAGTATTGACAATTGTTTGCAGTCATGAAACCAATACCACAATCAAATGTAGAACATTTTCATCACCCCAAAAAGTTCTCTAATGCCCCTATGCAGTCAGTCTCCACCCCCCACCCTCCATCCTGGCAGCCACTGATCTTTCCCGTGGTTTTCCCCAGTATCGTATAATGAAATCCTACTGTATGTAGCCTGCTATATCTGGTTTTGTCCATTTTGCAGGATGCCTTGAGGTTCATCCATGTTGTTGCATGGGTCAGTAATTCATTCCTTTTTATTGACAAGTATTATTCCCTTCTATGGATAAACCACAATTTGTTTATTAATTCCCCATTTTATGAACATGGGGCTGTTTCCAGTTGTAGGATATTATAAATAAAACTACTGTAAACATTTGCCTACAGGTTTTTGTGTAGGAACACATATATATGTTTTTCTTGCTCTTGGGTAAATACCTAGGAGTGAGATTTCTGAGTTGTATGCTAAGTATATGTTTAATTTTATAAAAACAACCAAACTGTTCCCCAAATTTGCTGTGCCATTTTGCATGTCTACCAACAAGGTGTGAGGTTTCGAGTAGCTCCACATCCTCACCGACATCTGGTATTGTCAGTCTTTTTAAGTCTAGTCATTCTAGGAGATGCATAGTCTGTCTTGTGGCTTTAATTTGCATTTCTCTGATGACTACTAATATTGAACATTTTTTTGTTGTTGTTAATCCTCATCTGAAGATATTTTTTTCATCGATTTTTGGAGAGAATGGGAGGGAGGGGAATAGATAGAGAGACACATCGATATGAGAGATACATCAATTGGTTGTCTCCGGCATGTACCCCAACCAGGGCTGGGGATCAAACCTGCAACCCAGGTACGTGACCTTGACCAGGAATCAAACCCCAGACCCTTCGATGGGTGGGCCAGCGCTCTAACCACTGAGCCACGCCGGCAAGGGCTTGATCATTTTTTTATGTGCTTCTTTGCCTTCTGTACATCTTCTGTGGTCATGTTTCCAGACTTCTTGCTCATTTTTATTGTTTGTTTGTTTCTTAATCTTCTTATGGAGTTGTAAGAGTTCTTTATTTTAGGTCTAATTCTTTTAACATGTATGTATTTTGCAAATTCATTTTGCAAAATTCTCCCAGTTTATGTCTTGTCTTTTCATTTCTTTAAAAGTGTCTTTTGTAGAGCAAGCATATTTCATTTTGATAAAGTGCAGTTTATCAATTTTTAAAATTTTATAGTTCATGCTTTTTATTGTCCTATAAGCAATCTTTTAATTTAAGAAGAAAGCAAACCCAGCAGATAACACTGCTTGCTCCAGGAGGCGTGTGGGGAGGAACAATTGGTCTTTGAGCTAAAGAATGCAGAGACAGGAAAAACTAGTATGACCTTCAAGGGGAGGACTGAATGGAGAAGGGAGGAGACAGGGGCTCTAGGTTCAAGCAATTTCCCAGGCCTGATTGGCGGGCTCTGTTCTGCAAGCAGAGAGAAGGTGGAGCTCCCCCACAGATTCAAATAATGACATGAATAAACGTATAACTGCAGACAGGGCTAAGTGTTCTGAAGGAGAGACGCACTGTGCTCTGAGTGCTGACCACCAGGCCTCTGGCCTAGGTGGAGGGGGCGGGGTTAAGGGGTGGCTTTGAATGAAGGGAATGAAGCTTGAGCTGAGCTTCCAGGGGGTGGGAAGGGAGCACTGCAGGCAGGGGGAACCATCTACGCAAGGCTCTGGCAAAAGGATGCTTTCTGAAAGGCCAGTGTGATGGCGCTGATCAACAGGCTGGCAGGGGCCAGGCCACGCAGGGTCTTGTAGGCTTTGGATGTATCTTTGTCCTCATCCTAAGAAATTGGGAGTAAAAACGTGAGTAATATGATCAGATGTGCGTTTTGGAAAAATTAATCTGGCTTCTGGTTAGAGAATGGATTGGACGGAATGGAGAGTTAGCACTCCATCAGAGTTAGTCTCCTTCTCACTGAGGTGACTATAACTTAAAACAATGAAAACAAACAAAACAGAGAACAACAGAGAACACAAGTGTTGGCAATGATCTGAAGAAACTGGAAACCTTGTACATTGTTTGTGGGAATGTAAAATGGTACAGCCCCTGTGGAAAACCTAGAATGACCATTTGACCTAGCAATTCCACTCCTAGGTACAGACCCCAAAGACTTGAAAACAGAGACTCACACAAAACTTATACATGAATGTTCATAGCAGCACTATTTACAGTAGCCCAAAGGTGGAAATAACCCAAATGTCCTTCAACTAATGAATGGATAAACAAAATGTGGCATATCCATACAATGAAATAGTATTCAGCCATAAGAGAGAAAAGAAGTACTGATATGTGCTACAACATAGAGGAACCTTGAAAACAGCATGCTCATTGAAAGAAGCCAGACACAAAAGGCCATATCGTGTGATTCCATGTATATGAAATCTCTAGAGTCAGCAAAGCCATAGACACAAAAAGCACATTAAGGATTGCCAGGACTAAGAGGAAGGGGCAAAGGGAAGTGAGTGATCATAGGTACTGTTGTAACGTGTCAGCGAGATAACAGAGACGCACGGCCGAATTGTAAAGGAGCACTTTATTACACTGGTGGGCTGTTACACCGGCGGGCTGGGAGGGTACAGCTTCCCCAAATCCTCAGCCCTGAGCCTTCTTTGTTGCCCGCTTTTAAAGGCACAAACTACAGAAAAAAAAAAAAAAAAAAAACTACATTCTCTTGACGCCGCTTTTGGCACCGTTAAAGGGGGCTGATACAGAGAAGGGGGGGAGAGGAGCAGGACAACTATTAATCTCTTTTTTCTCATGGTTTCTCTGAGTTTTCCAAGGCCATCCTCAACCCCTTATCTTTACAGTTTTCTTTGGGTGTCTCAAGGCCCTTATGTTTACAGAAAAGAAACTGCCAGGTGTGTACGTGCAGTAACTGAGGGTCAGAATGGAGTTATTACAGGTACAGGCTTTCTTTTTGGCATGAAAATGTTCTGGAACTAGACAGTGGTGATGGTCGCACAACATTTTGAATGGTCACTAATAGTAACTTTCATGTTATCTGTATTTTACCACAATAAAAAGTTAAAGTTAGTTTGTGCTCATCTACCCCTTGGGATCCTAGTTTCTTTATCGACACAAGAAGGAAGTTGATCTCATTAGGCTCTTCTGATCCTAATTTTTTTGGATGCCATAACCACTCAGGTAGTGTACTTTGCCCTCTGCCTACCTGTGGGATGATTTAAATAAAATCTAAATAGGTAATAACATTGAACCATAAAATGAGAATGTACTCTCTTTTTAGTCCCTTTTACTCCCTCTGATTTATATCACGTTGAAAGTCTCAGTTTGGTGCTAGTAAATTTTTAACACTTGCCAATCACTCTCATATATATATATGTAAAGAAATAGCAGGCCTTACACTCAGAGCTCAAATTTAATAATACTATTTTCTTTTCATTGTATTTCCTTTTTTTAAAATATGTTTTTATTGATTTTTTAGAGAGAAGGGAAAGGAGAAAGAGATAGAAACGTCGATGTGAGCCCTGGCCGGTTTGGCTCAGCAGTGAGAGCATCAGCCCGTGGACCAGAGAGGCCCAGGTTCAGTTCCCGCTAAGGGCACGTACCTCGGTTGCAGTTTGTCCCCGGCCCCGGTTGGGGTCGTGTGGGTGGCAACCACTCGATGTGTCTCTCTCACATTGATGTTTCTCTCTCTCTTCCTCCCTCTCTCCCTTCTACTCTATCTGAAGATAAATGCAGAAATGTCCTCAGATGAGGATAAAAAAATAAATAAATAAAAATAAATAAACATTGATGTGAGAGAGAAGCATTGATCACCTGCCTCCTGCACGGGCCCCTACTGGGGATCGAGCCCGAAATCCAGGCATGTGTCCTGACTGGAATTGAACCAGGACCTCTCAGTCCATGGGACAACGCTCAATCCACTGAGCCACACCAGCCGGGCTCATTGTATTTACTTTCACTGAAAACTTCTCTTTAGAGCAAGTGGCACTGGTATTATGAGAATGACAGAAAATTTTCCTTTTAATATAAATTTTATTCAGTGGAAAAGGATGAAATTATTTTAAAATGTATGTCAATGCCCGGCCGGTGTGGCTCAGTGGTTGAGCGTCAACCCATGCACCAAGAGGTCGCCGGTTTGATTCCTGGTCAGGGCACATGCCCAGGTTGTGGGCCAAATCCCCAGTGGGGGGAATGCAGGAGGCCACCAATCGATGTTCTCTCTCATCGATGTTTCTATCTCTCTCTCCCTCTCCCTTCTTTCTCTCTCAAATCAATGAAGAAAAAAAAGTATGTCAATAATAGAAGGACTACAGAAATAGCAAAAATCACAATGTGAATACGCTAATGCCTGAAGAACACTGTTCAATTACTGCTGTTACTTCTTAGAAACTACAGCCCATCAAACTGTCAGAAATTATAGGCTGTGGACAAGTTCTGGCTAAGAACTCAGATTGTACCAGCCCCCATGGACCCCCACTCTGTCACTGTGTCGCTGTAATGGAGCAAGGGAAGTGGGCCAGAAAGGCCTACAGTTTAGAAATTAAAGCTGAGGAGACAGGAGCTGGCTTCTGGTCCAAGGCCTCTTGAGCTGACCCTGAGGATAACTGAGGATCTAATGTGACTCCTTCTCAGAATTCCCCAGCAGGGGAAGGGATGGACAGACACCGAAAAGAATATCTGGTAAATCTCGCTGCCTTCCCTACCCCACCTACCCTCCAGAAGGGGCACATTAGCCACCCCTGAACTAAGGAATTGCAAACGTTGACTGCCTGCTTGGTAAAAGGAGGAAGGGGGAATGGAGGAGGTCAGCACAATGTAACATTTTGAGAAGTGGTCCTGCTATTGCACTTATATAATTAAGTCAGCGTATGAGTCAGCTCCGGCTGCCATAACAAAATACCACAGGCTGGGTGGCTTCAAGAACAGACATTTATTTTCTCACAGTTCTGGAAGTCTAAGAGCAAGAAGTCAGCAGGGTTGGTTTCTACAAGGCCTCTCCTTGGCTTGCAGGTGGTCGCCTCCTCACTGTGTCCTCACATGGCCTTTTCTCTGCCTGTGAGCGTGCATCCCTGGTGTCTCTCCCTCTCCTTAGAAGGACATCAGTCCTCTTAGATTAGGGCCTCACCCTTATAATCTCCTTTAACCTTCATTATTCCTTGTAGGCTTGATCTCCAAATACAGTCACATTGGGAGTAAGGGTTTTAACACATGATTTGGGGGGAGACACGGTTCAGTCCATAACAGGCAGGGCATAGAAATCTTCTGGAAGGATACACAACACACTGTAGTTAATATCATTTCTGGGGAGTGGTACTGGGCTCCAAGGTGGTCCTATTCTTCTACCTGAAGTTTTTAAATGGTGTTATTTTAAAAGAATGATGATGAAAGAGGATATTAATTGGACGGGGTGACAAATTTTAACCTGCCCAGTACATCTAAAGAGGCAACCCAGCCCTGAGTGAGAAGAGTCACGGCCTCAGTCTAGGCCCCAGGAAGCCTTTGCAGGCCAAGTGGTCCCCAATCCATAGCGCTGAGGGAAGGAAAAGGGCCCGGTGGGGAAATGGCACCGTCCTGTGGCCAGACTATTGGCCAGATGTGTCTATAGGAACCTCCATTGCCTCTTTACCCTTTGACCCTTCTGAGGCCCCTGGGCTTACACCCCCTGCACCCGCCCCCCAAGTCCCCAGCTCTGACTGCAGGAGGTCCATCAGAGTAGCCCCTGGAGCAGGGAGTAAGGGGTGTCTGTGAAGTGTGAAGGTCCTTTCCACCCCCACAACCTCTGCACTCACTCCCGGTCCCCCGTCTTCCTAAGCAGAAACACTTCTCGGGGCTCAGCCAGGAGTCTGAGGGCTCGCTCCAGTCCCCTGGGTTCACGCGAACCGCCGAACTGCCTCCATGACTGTGGTTGTTACCGCTAATGACTAGGTGTTTGGTCTCTGCCAGCATTTTCATACACTGTCCCTTTCTGGGAGACACGACAACATGTAATCCCGGCTGAGCTGCGTGGAGGCTTGTGTGCGGAGCTGGGCCGGAGGGCTGCGGGCGGGCGCGTGATGCTGCGCTGTGTGGGCCTGCGAAGCTGTGAGCCCACGGGTGGAAAGTGTGCTGAACAGCAGCGCCCCGAAACACTAGGGTAACAGCATCTGCCTTTTAGTGTGCTGGGCGCTGTGTTCCGTCCTTTGTAGCTACGAATCCTTGACAAGAAACCCCAAAGGGAGCTCTTGCAGATGAGAGGCTGTCACCAGCCAGGACGAGGTGTGCAGTCAAGGCATGAGTTGGGCTGCACATAACAGATACAAGTGACAGTGGTTTGGACGAGACAGAAGATTTTTTGTTTCTCTCACATGAAAAGTCTGGAGGTAGGCAGTCCAGGGATAGTGTGGTCGCTCCAGAGTGTCAGGAGAGGCCCATGTCCCTTCTAAGGTTTGCCTGCATTATGTGGCCATAACGTCCCTCTTCCAGGTAGGAGGAGGAAAGGGACAAGGGCAGAAGGCACATACAGCTGACTCTGTCCCCCTTTTAAGGAGGTTTCCAGAAAGTCCTCTCTGTGCTTCTGCTGTGCACGTGGTCATTGTTTCCTGCCAGGTGGCTGTGTGCCTGAGACTGTGCTAAGCATTACATATATTATTGCATTGATTTTTTCATAGAGCCTTTAAGGAAGGTCTTTTCAGCCCTGGGGCTCTAGTTTAACCCCTGCTATTATACTGCTAAGTGATCCCAGATCAATCACTTTCCCTCTTTGCTCCTCCGTTTTCTCATTTGTTTTATGGGGAATTGGACTAGATAAGGAGTTCTTAACTTGGAGTCTACAGACCCCTATGGGGCCTTGCAGGTCAAGGGGAAGGGTCGTGAATTTGGATGGGGGAAAAATATGATATTCTTGTTTTTACTGCCCTCTAGTTAAAATTGAGCATTTTCTTCTATTATGACTGTAGGCAACAGACCACAATAATCTCAGCAGAACCTATGACTTTTTCACCAAAAGAAATCACAGATTTTTATAGCATATTATAGTTGTTCAGCTATGTTAAAATAGTGTTTTTTCTCATCACTAACTCAAAATTAAGATAGCCATTACACCTACCATATTTAATGTGATTATATGTACATATAGCTCCAAAATGTGATTTATGTCACAAAAATATTTTTAAATATTTCAGGAAGCTATTGCAATAGAATTTATTTTCTTCATAATCCTGTTTTGTTTTATGCTAAAATACATTTTTCTGGAAAGGAGCCCATAGGTTCCATGGCCTGCCCAAGGACGACATCCTGGGCTAGGAGATCTCTGCCCTCTGGCTGTAAATGAAACTCTGCCACTGGCTGTCACGGTCATCCTTAATAAGTTCCCTCATCTCTTGGTTTCCTCAGTTTTCTCTTCTGTAAAGTGGGAATAATGCATGCTTTGTCTAGCTCAGAGCTGCTAGGAGAACCAAAGTAATCTACATTGAGCACACTCAGTTATCGAGCTCATGCATATTTAATTACAGGGGTCAGCTTCTGAAGTGCTAAGCAAATGCTGAGTGTTATTAAATTATTCAACTTTAGCCCTATTTCCCAGAGATGCTGATGTTTTTCTATTACTTCCAGATAAGTGACCTCCTGCAGCCATATATGCCAGGTTGGGGATTCAAAATTCAACAATAAAGAGGAAAGTGCACCTTAAGTGCATTTGGATAAACCTACTTAAGAACACAAGGAGATAAAATGAGATTTCACCAATGGGTCATATAGTTTCAACTGTTTTAGGCCTTTTGAAAAACTTGAGCCAATGTACCATGGTTAAAAACGTCATAGATCAGCAAGTCAGTTTCTCTGCAACCTCTAAACACAGGGATAATTGGACAAATGGCAGGAAAGTTGGTTTCCTTCATGATCTTTGCCTTTAAAATATCTGTGAATGCTTATTAAATATTTATTCATCCAAGAAGTCTGCTGAGGCAGCCATCATTAATATTTTAAATAGCAAAGTAAAGATCTACAAAATCTTATTTGTTAAATTATGTTTTAGAAAGAACCTCAAATTGTGTTTGGAGTGTTACAGAATGTTTTCAGTCTTGAACTCAAAGACACAGGTAGTCAGCTTGGCCAGGAAAGATGGCTCCTAAACAAGTGGTATTCTGATCAGTTTCCCCAAGGATTAATGGAAATACTCTGGGATGTTTTTGTTGGAGAGGATGTTTGGTCTGTGCAATGGAAACTGCCCTTTTTTCTGGCTTTGAGAGACTTTCAGTGTGATGCTGGGATCTGAGCTGTATAGAAAACCCAGCTAAATGTTAGGCTTAGAGGGAATGTTTATGCTACTAAAAAGGAAAAAGAAAAGCTTTTATTTTTAAAAAAAAACCAACAGAGAATACACCCTGGTTTGTATGTTTTTATCTTGGGACTAGTAAGAGATCATTCATTCATTCATTCATTCATTCATTGACAAGTGTTTCTTGACTGTCTACATTTGCAAAGCACTGTGTCAAGCACTCAGGATACAAACGATAGGCCCCTGCCCTAGTGAAACTTAAAGCCTACTGGTATAACATTCAAATCTTTAAAAGACATGCTCTGTCCTAAGTATTTTATATATGTCAATTCATTTATGCTTCCCAATCACTCCAGAAGAAAAGTAATGTTACAAGGAATCAGAAGTTTATTGAGCTTAAGGAGCTTGTTCAAAAACTTTAAGGACTAGTCAGGAGCTGAGCTGAGATTCAGTCTTGGCCAGTCTGATGCCGCACTCTGTGCTCTAAAACAGGGGATGGGCAAACTACAGCCCACTGGCCAAGTCCAGCCTGTTGTCTGTTTTTGTAAATAAAGTTTTATTGGAACACAGACACTCATTTGTTTACACTCATTTGTTTATCTATGGCTGCTTTCACGTGACAACAGCAGTCCAGCAATTGCAGCAGAGACCCTAAAATATTTACTACCTGGCCCTTTAAGGAAAAAGTTTGCCAACTCTTGTTCTAAAACTCTACTTTCTAGCAGAAAAAAAAAAAAAAGAGGTGACTATAATAGTTGAAAATAACTAAGTGCCATGATTCATGAAATGGAGTGCTATGAAAGAGAATAAATAACTGGCTGTGGGGTGTGGTTAGAGGCGTCCGAGCCCCCAGGGAGGGGACCTCCACGCTGAGATCTGCATTCCGGGACTCAGCTGCTTACTGAGGAATTTATAGATTACTTAGCTCCCCAAATATCCACTGCCTCTGCCTTGAACTAAACAGAGATGACAAAGAAATTAGTCTCCTTTCTGGAGTGAAAAGATTTTCTCCCCCTTCAAAGGCAGCCTGGGAGGATTCAGTGAGGGGAATAACATATGAAAATGTTCAACACAGTGCTTGACACCCAGCTGGCCCCTTTTTCTTCCTGACTCCTGACCTTGCCACCTGCTTGACCAAAATTGACCCACTGCCTGATCTTGCAAAGGTTTATACATCATGAACTCAGTGCTTTATGCTTTAAAATGGGCATTGACATTTAATGTAGAAAAGTGAGGGTCAGAAGTATGTTTCCTAACTTGGAATAAATTGTTTGGTGCAGTTGATGAGTCCCAGAGGAAAAAATGTGCTAGCTCAGTCATTCCATTTGTGGTTGGAGCACGAATTCCCTTTCTTGGTCTAAATGACCAAGGTTGTGAGGGCAGAGGGGGGTTGGGCAGCCAGGCTAGTGGGTGCAGGGTGCTTGCCTTGGCAGTCTTCTGGATGACTGCCTTCAAGACTGTCAGTCTCCATTTGTATGGTACCTTCATCATCCACCATCCGCATCAAAGGCCTCATCTTTAACCAGGCTCTGAGCCATTTGCTTGACACTGAAAAACTGCTGAGTTTTCCTGCCAAATATATATCCATATATATTTTTATAGATATAGATCACCTTCAAAGGCCACTTCTCCCTCTTGCGGTTAAGGTTACTATATCTGCCCACCTCTTCTGTTCTTTAGAAAAATATACTTTATGGCTAGACCTGGCATTATGTCCTTGGTCTGTTCTACTAGCTGTGTGACCTTGGAGAAAATGTTTAACCTCTCTGTGCCTCCATCTTATCATTTGTAATAATAATACCTAACAATGCCATCCATTTATACAATATGCCAGGCACTGTGCTCGGTTCTAGGAATTTCAAAGCAAGGAAGAAAGACAAGATCTTGATCCTTGTGGCTCTTACAGTCTAGTAGAGGGAGTTGTAATAATCAAGTAAAGAAATACTCAAGATTGTTACAGATGTGATATATGCTATGAAGGAAATGTACCGGGTGGCATAATAGAGTGAGCTGCTCGAGGGCTATTGAGGCCAGACCTGAAGAATGAGAATGAGCAAACCATGGGAAAAGCTGTTAACAGCATCAGGCAGAGGAAACACTGAGCACAAGGGTCTGGAGATGGGGAAGATACTGTGTTTTAGGAACACAGAGTAGCCTAGTGTCCAAGAGGGAAACGTGGTACAAGGTGAGATCAGAGACGTAGGCAGAGACCAGATCACGTGTGCCTTCTAGGCTGTGATAGGAATTTTAGACTTTATTCTAATCAGAGTGGGAAGTTAATGAAAATGATTAAGACTTGTATAGGATTCGTGTTGTTAAAAGATCAGGCTGGTTGCCGAATGGTGAAGGGATTATAGGAAACAAGGGTGAAAGCAGGGAGGTCAGGGTTACTATAAGGATTACCTACAATTACAAATGTGAAATAATGAGCACAACCCCTGACACATGTAAGTTCTCTATGAATGTTCGTTAGCTGTTGTTCGGAAAGTCTAAGTCCGTCCTGTCTGCTACAGCAGACGCCAGCTTCACGTGGCTGTTGAGCATTTGAATTGTGGCTAGTGCAATCATGGACTTAAACTTCTCGTTTCATTTTACTTTAATGACATTAAACATACATTTAAAAATTAATATTTGATTCAGTCATTGGGAAGTATATTTTTTAAAACTTGGATGTAGGAATCTACTTTTCTAACTGTAAACGTTATGCAATCTGAATACAGATTCAAGTATTTTCGATGAAAACGTAAGGTCCAGAGTGAGATGTGCTATAACAGTGAAATTCACACATGATCCCAGAGACTTAGAATGAAAAGGAGAATGTAAAATATTCTATTACTTTTTATGTTGACTACATGTTTAAAGGATACTATTTTGGACATACTGGGTTAAATAAAACATTATTTAAATTAATTTCCCTTCTTTTACTGTTTTTTAATGCTGCTACTAGAGATTTAAAATTACATCTGTGGTCCATATTTTATTGTTATTGGACATGCTTATCTAAGGGAAAACAGAAATATAGAAATTTAAATGCTCAGAATGTTAACTCTTGGTTGTGTTTCCAATCTTGAGGATTGGAACTTGGAAAGAATAAAGAACAATAACATCCTTGGGAAACACTATAGGAATACAGTGCTTATGTACATATCCTCAAGGAACCCTTCAGCATCCCTGACTACTCCTGGATATTGGACCTGCTTTGGCAAGTTCGGGTACCCCAGCTCTGTGGGAAGGTGAAGAATGGCTCCAGAGTATAAAGCTCTACTCCCAAAGCCGGGCTCAGTAAGCCTCGTGGTATTAATGTATCCACTTTGGGCACAGAAAGGACTGAGCCAGTCTAGCATAGATTTATCAGATCTCTAGGTCCAAGAAGCGTAGAAGCACAGAACCTCCCAAAAGTTTAGCACAGTGTGTGCATAATACGTCACCGGGGAGGCGGGAGTGGTTGCCATCTCTGCCTGCAGATTCTCTACAGAGCAATTTATTTAAGTTCAAGTTTGTGCCAGGGTCTGTACAAAGTGGTTTAGGTTCATTATCCCATTTAAGCCTCATGAAACCTTACGAAGTAGGTATCAAGGTTCAATGACTTGTCCAAAATCAGATCACACACTGCTAAGAGACAGAGCAGGAGTTCCAACCCAGGCCGTCTGACTCCAGAACCTTTGCTCTTAACCACCAAACTGGACAGCAATCCTGTTGTCCTGCAAGTGGCCCAAAGGACCACCTTGTGTATAAGGCTTCTCTTGCATCCTCCATCACTTCCCACCATGCTGAGACTTGCTCACCTCTCCCTGGCCCCTGCCCTGCTCCCAGCAGAGCTGGCCACAGACAAAGCGGCAGCTCCTTACTGATTGAGGGGTAGGCGTGTGCCACTGAGAAATCACCCAGCTGCTCCCCCTGAAAGAAAAGCAAAGAGAAAATGGCTCCTTTGCTGCTCTCCTGATTTACTGCTGTACCCACCACAGGGTCTAATATGATGCCTAATGTTCACCCATTACTCATTCATGCATGTTTAGCTTCCATTCTTTCAACAAACTTTGGTGCTCAGTCCCCTGTCTGGGGGATGTGAATGAAAGCTGCACAAATGTTATCACTATTAATAAAATTAATATCATTAGTAACACTAATAATAATAAAATTCCTACCACTATTTAATAATTGGTCATAATAGTAGTAATACTGTGAGGCCTTCATGAGTAATAATAATGATTACGATAGCAGCAAACATTTATTGAGCACTTACTGTGCCGAGTGCTGTTAATAGCAAAGCGTTTTTATCTTTTTTAAGCACTCCACTTTCTGTGTTTTAGATAAGCCATGGTGCCATTTAATTCTTACAACAATCCTATAAGGTAATTCCAGAAGTCTCCAAATCTCCTTGCACAACCCATCAGAGCACTGAATGTCCCATGTCTGGACCATAATTCCTGAAGGAAGATCGTTCACCCATGTGCTAAGAGGATGTTCGCTGACCCTTGACAAGTAAACAAGACAGACATGGTCTCTCCCCTGAGAAATAACCACAGAACTGCCCTCTAGATGAAAAACCCTTTTTTCCTTTTACAGAGTGGCCATAAGTGCTAAGAGACAAAATCTCCACAGTTGCAGGACCTGATTGGTGGTCTTCCAACTGTAAAAATCTGTTTCTTGCTTTGTACTTTATACTTTAGCAACATCCAACTACTTATTGTTAGAATCAAAAGCAAATGGAGACCAGCCTTGAGGGTTCCCTGAGCAGATAAAACCAGTTTAGTCATCAATTTAACTTATTGCCAGTCACTGGAGAAAGTAAACAGTCCCTGCTTCCTTATTCCCTGTGTAAGCTGCTTTATAACAATGGCCCCCTGAGCCTCATTCTCCGTTTTGGTTTGAGTGGTCTTGGTTCGCAGGCTGTCTTTTTGGTGTGTGCATGATAAATTTTTACTAATTACTAGTTCAGTGATTCATGGGTTTTACTTTGGCTATTTCTGAACCTTTGCTATTTCGTGGCACCTGAACAGAGACCCAAAGAAGATGAACCCCAGCAAACTCGAGGCCGGTGAGCAAACCAGATGCCAGTACCCACAGAGCTTTCTGTGCTCACTACTTTCTCACGGAGTTTTGGGGTGTCTCTTGGATCTGAGCTCCCCCCTCTCTGCCTTCTGAGCTCTCCAACTGTATCGTGCACACTTGCTTTCTGTTTCTGTTTTGTTTTCTGGTGTCTATTTCTGTTGAAGTTTCTAGGCAAGTCACCCATCCTGTTCAAAAGAGGGGACAACAGCCCTGGCCGGTTTGGCTCAGCGGTTAGAGCGTCGGCCTGCGGTCCAGAGAGACCTGGGTTTGGTTCCCGCTAAGGGCACGTACCTCAGTTGCAGTTTGTCCCCGGCCCTGGTTGGGTCGTGCGGGAGGCGGCCACTCAATGTGTCCCTTTCACGTCGATGTTTCTCTCTCTCTCTTCCTCTCTCTCCCTCCCACTCTATCTGAACAAAAAATGGAAAAATGTCCTCGGGTGAGGATAAAAAAAGGGGGGGGGACACACAATTCCCAGCACTTTGGAATCTCTGTGGAAATCAGGGCCCCTCATAGCTAAGATGTTTTAGGGAACCCAAAAGCAAGATAGGTTCCCCCTTGTCCTTGGACCAGGTTCTTGTGCCTTTCTGGAAAAATGGATGAACTTTTGGATATTTGGAATTGTAATGGCCATTCTGGGGAAACCTGGTTTTAGATAAGTCCACCTTAAGAAACATCCTTGAAAAGAGAGGATCTCAAATCTTTGGGAGATGATGGAATGCATGATTTGGTATCCAGAAGCTTTTTAGATACAAAAGACTCCAAAAATAGCTCTAAAGGGATCCTCACAGCGTGCAAATAAATATCTTCAGTAAAAGACTCTGGCCATCTGAGCAGGTAACCTTAACTTACTCAGCCCATCTGTCAGAAACACAGTTTGGCTCTAACTATTCTTTTGAGTTTGATACCTGAGACACGGCTAAAAAATTTAAAATTTCTCTGTATCTGTCTATCCATTTAGGTATGTCTGTGAATGATATTATAGATATGATATTTTTCTACCTCTGGATGGTATTACCAAAATTAATTTGTAAAAAGCTCTATTCCATTGGTTTAAAGACAAACAAGCATTATATAAATTAAGTATACTCTCAGAAATATAGGAACTAACCCAAATGTTTTTCAAGTTCACATGACCTAGGATAATCTTTGATAAATAAAAGCTAATTTAAGTTTGTTTAATAAAAAACAGTCATGACTTATTGTTGTCAATATTGAGTATAATGCAAATATATAACTTTCTCTAACTGGGTTTACTAATCAAATAAGCTCATGTTATCTCTATTACAAAATTCGTTAACAAGAAAAATAATTTGAAATGATGGTCAGCTGTTTAATGTCTAATTCAAAAGCAAGTAATTCAAATAAAAGTAAATAAGATAAAAGTTTGTAAGATAAACTAAATCATGGATATTCATTGACTGTATGTCATTTCCAAATAAGATAAACATTCCCCCAAATGCTCCTGATATTTTCATGACGTCCTTCAGCCTCTCCTGTTTTTTTTCCCTCTTAATAAACAGCCTAACTCAAATACAGGTATACTTCATTTTATCGTGCTTCACAGATGCGGTTTTGTTGTTTTTTACAAATTGATAAATTGAAGGCAAGACCCTTCACCAGCCAAAAGTAATGATTCACTTTATTACAGTGGTCTGAAACCGAAACTGCAGTATCTCCGAGGTATGCCTGTATCTTGTTAGAGAAGACCTACCGAACGGGAACAATTGGATGTTGGTTCTTGGTGTAAAAAGAAAAGAGTTCTTCTTTTAAGCTCAGTAGTGCCTTTATCTTCCTCCCTACCCCACCCCCACTGGCCCGTGAGCTCCTGGAGATGGAGCAGGCCAGGGACTGTCTTATTTTGGTTTCCTGTATCCAGCTACTGTCACAAGGCCTGTCACATGTTGTTATTGATTGTCTCTAACATTAAACACTGTGCCACACCCTGTGCTCCTTGTCTTCTAGATGACGTCATTTCTTTATTCCAATAAACTTAAAAGGGAGGTACCACTGTTACCCATCCCAGTTTTTACACGAGGTAAATTTATATATTAAAGCTTAGAAACATTAAGTAATTTGCCCCGAAGTCACACAGGTAGTCAAGTGGCAGAGGCAGATTTAGAATTCAAATAATCAAATAACCCACCTAAAGCATTTTTCACAGCATGTGGCACCTCCTAAGGATAGAATCCGTATATGTTAGCTACTAGAATTACCGTCCAAAGTTGAACAGCTAGAAAAGTAAGAAAGTTGTAACTGAAGCTTATTTTATTTATTTTGCTCCAAAATTCACCAGAATTTAATTAACAAGACTTCGTATAGGTAATAAGAGTCCTAACCACTTACATATGTGAAGTTCCTGCTATATTTAAAATTTAAGAAATATTAGGTTTCAAATTTTTGATACATTTTTAATGTTTACTTTTAGTATATTAAAGCTTTCGACTTACACAAAAATATGAGTGAATAACTTCATTTAGACATAAGTTCAAAAACAAGTCTGCTTTCCTTCCCGGAAAAGCCCTCCAGCTCTCTCTGCAATAGGTTCTGTGAATTACAGAAAACTAATTAATACTCCGCTGTCACTGCTGGTCACCTGTGTGACTATCTTAAGGGATATCTTAACTCTGAATTCCCAGCACAATGCCTGGGGTCTAAGACGCATTTCTTGAATAAATGTATAGGGCAACAGTTCGAGTTTGGTTCCAGGACCTCTTCACACTCTTAAATATTATTGAGGAACACAGAAAGGTTTTATATCTAGCAATGTTTACTGCATTAGAAATTAGAACTTGAGTTAATAAATACTAAAAAACTTTTAAGTTAACACTACACCCATTCTATGCTAACTTAAATAATCTTCAAAAGGCACACTTTGAAGACCATTAGAGAGAAAACCTTATTTTCGGACAAGGTTTATGCTTCAGGATTCCTCCATATATTGCTAGCATGAGAGAGGCCCGACTGAAGGAATAAAAGGAACACCATAGAGATAGCCTCTCTTTTCCTTTTTCGACAAGGGCTAACGCGGAGTGTGGCCGTAACCCAAGATGGCCACCGCCACTCATGTTTCAGTCCGTACAATGACGTCACGCAGCACCATTCCACTACATTTCCCAGGATGCTCTGCCAACAGCGACGCCATTGGTCCGCGCCGACGGAAATGTACTTGACGAGCGGAAGTAGAGGATCTCAGAGGCCAGGAGGGTGAAGAGGAGAGGGACTGTGAAGCTGTGAGTAGCTACCTGGGTCTTTCTAATTGGCGGTGCGGGACGCAGCGAGAGGACGAACTGTTGGGAAGTGCGGGGGTGGTCCCTTCTTAATCCTGGGGCCTCAAACTCCTGCGTTCTTCCTGCTGACCTGAGAGCGGGGAGAAACGAAACTGCTGTGGAGGCGAGGTCTCCCTATTAAGATATTGCTGTTTTAAGTTTGCTTGACGAGCTGGGGCGAGTTCGGCCTCTTGTCCGACACAGGGGTCGTTGGCTAATTTTACTGCGAACGGAGGGTGGGGCTGTGACGGTCTGACTCAGCTTCTCCCGCAGTGGTTCTCAATTGGCTGCACATTACAATCACCTGGGACGCCTTTTTAAAAAATACAGATTCCCTAACCCAACGCCAAACCAGTAAATCAGAATCTGTGGAGAATAAGGTCTGGGCTAAAGCGCCCCGGGTGTTATGTTGTGCAGCTAGGGTTGGGAACCACTCTTACTTAGTGCCTAATTTGGACCCCCACGGAGATCCTGATTTGGACCACCTGTGCCAGGGTGCCCCTTCCACTATAACCTGCGTGGGCTCTTGTCTCATGGATTGGGATGAAGTTGATGATCACTGGACACGGATTGCATTTTGAGTTCCACCAGAAACTTGTTTTTTACTTTCGTGTGGTGGTGCTGGAAAGAAAGAGGGTGTATTTTCTTATTTAGAACCTGGCTATTTATTGTAAATAAAGCTTCAGGTCACTTCATTTATCTTGCCATTGTTTTAGCTTCTGCCAATTTTTTGCTATCCCGACGAAATGTGAGCAGTGGAAAGTGGAAGAGTCACATTAAAATTGGGGTCTTTTGTTGCTTATGAGTAGTGAAGCCCTGGCCGGTTTGGTTAGAAGTCGCCCCACCGACGCTCATGGGTTGGATTCCGGTCAAGGGGACGTACCTAGGTTGCGGTTGGGTCCCAGCCCTGGTGGGGGTCGTGCGGGAGGCAACCAATCCATGTGTCTCTCTCACATGGATGTTTCTCTCTCCCTCCATCTGAAGATAAATGGAAAAATATCCTGGGGTGAGGATTAAAAAAAAAGAAGTAGTAGTGAAGGGGATATCAGTTAAAATGTCATTTGACATTATTTATGGGCTCATGATAATCTGTTTATATATAATGAATTCTAATAAAAGGAAGTTCGAGTGTGTTTTGAGCTTTGATGGAGAAGTTCATTTACATGTGATAGGATTGTTTTTTAATGTAAACACCATTGCTTAACCTGTTTTCTCTTTTCCCAGAACCAGCTTCACCTCCCTCACTGATTCAGCATGGGGGAGAGGTCAGAAAACTGTAGAGTTCCAGAGGATCTGTTCAATGGTTTGAAAGTTACAGATCCCCAGGAAGCAGAATGTGCTAGTCCTTCGGTTTCTAATCCCAAAGATATACAGCCCAAGAGCAAGCTGCTTACGGATGTCGAGCCCCAGGAGGACCAGGGAGAAGAGGAGCACTTTCATGACTGCAGCGCCTCATTTGAGGAGGAACCAGGAGTGGACAAGGTTGAGAACAAACCTGATGATGATGTGAATTCCTCTGAACTCGATGAAGAATACCTAATGGAACTGGAAAAAAACATGCCAGATGAAGAGAAACAGGTAAGTATTTTATTTATTGTGCATGATCTGCCAAATAAAATACTTTTTAAAGTGAAAAAATATGGCTGACACTGTATCATAGACCACTTCATCTGTGGTAAAGAATAACTTGCCAATGTGTGTCTTTATTGCTTTAGTAGTGATGCATCTGAGATAAATCAGTAGCATGACAGAGAAGCATAGAGTGTGTCTGGTTAGCAAAATATTTCCTTTTTTTTTCTGTGAACTTTGATTTCTTATATTTATTTTGTGTAATTATTTTCTAACCTGTATATATACCTTTTAGCTTTTTTTGTGACCTTATTTATGGTTGGCTGCTGAAATTCTTGTAATGAACATTGTTTTGTCAGACTTTAGAATTATGGAATGCTGCCTCTTTACAGTAGTCCTTGTTAGAAAAAAAATGACTGCCTGAAAATCCTGGTGGTGGTTGAGTTACAGTGGGGAGTGACTGGGGCTTGTATCATCTACACAGAGTTCTCAAGGAACAGAATTGTGTATGATAGGAGCTGTAATTTGTTAAGCACCTGTAATGTGCCAGCTGAGCTTAAAATGATACTTGTTTTCACTTAACCTTCACTACATGCCTAATGAAACATACTGTTAGCATTCTTCATAAGAGAACAGAGTTCAGAGTGGTAAAGTACGTTGCCCAAGATCACACATCTAATAAATGGCAAAACTGATTCTCGAACCCAGATCTGTTTGATTCCAAAGCCAAAGAAAATATACTGTAGAGTTTAGTAGCAAAATTAACTGTTTTCCTACAAGGCCAATACAGGAATAAAATGTACACCTTCCTGCTTCTTTGCTTCTGGGCCCCATCCTTAACTGGGCAAGCTTTCACTTTTGGAGACAGGAGTCTTAGTGTCCTCTACATACCCTGATTTCATAAGCAAGGTTGTTGAAGAGTTACCATAATATCTGAGCTTGTCTGCAGAGAACTTGAACAAGATCTGTAGTTTAGCCTGTGAAGAGTTTGCTCACTGAACAGGTTACGATAGATTGGTAATGGGCTGAGATAATAAATGAACAGTGACAGGCACGTGTCATTAAGTCTGTTGGTTTTAACATGCATGTGTTAGCTTTTGTGCTAGTGTGTGCCACCAGTAGAGGAGATAAAGGGCAAAAATGAGCGAAGTTCATAAACTGCCTCAGCAGAAATGGCTCTGAAAATTAAATCAAGTGCTATTTGATAACATTAGGGAATGGATTTTCCAGAAAGTGAATGTTTGGTTCAGCTTTCATATCGCTAGTGCAGACTTTTTAGAAAAACATCTATGTTAAAATAGTAGCAGTTTTCTGATGCCTTAATATATATTTGTGCCCTGCTATCAGTGTATTTTCTATGGTGTCATCCGTTTGACAATTGAGTGGTTTGGCTCAAGTGTTATACATAGTCTGCACCCATTCCCAATTTGCAAAACTTTTTTGTGTCTCCTGGCCAGGAAATCCCATTTTAAGTTCTAGAAGTATTAAAAATTATTTTTATTGCCAATTAATTGTATATTCTAAATAACACAATACTTTTATAAACTTAACATTTGAGATATAATTTACATATACCGAAACTGTTTATGTTCTAATGTGTACAATTTATTGAGTTTTGACAGCTGTATGTAACTCACACCCTATCAAGAAAGAGAACATTTCCATCATGCCAAAAACTCCCTTTGTGTGTTTGACCATTTGTTCCTTCTCCCAACCCCACCAGCCCAGGGAACCACTGTTCTGATTCCTATCCCATTGGTTGGTTTTTCCTGTTCCAGACTTTTGTATAAATATAATCACTTTTAAAATTGCTAAAACCCTTGGAATTTTATATTTCATGTATTACCCCCTATGTTTTCATAGCTTAATTTGAAAGTTTGTAATAATATCTCCTAGAAATAATATGTTACAGTGATAGCCATTATTATTTTATAGACGTGTAAACCATTAACTCCACTGTAAGAAAACAACCTATGTATGAGAATGCAGACTGCCTTTAGCTAACTGTGGTACTACTCTGATGGTTATTTTTATGCTGTTCTGTGAAATTATTATTAGGAAACCAGCAAAACAATTGAAGAAATATCTCTCTGCTGCACTTATGTTTAGATTTTATAGGTCATTGGGAACAGGATATCTTTAAACGTGACTCATAAAGTGGACAAAATTCAGATTATTGAACAACAACAACAACAAAAATAAGCACAAATGGCCAAAAAATGTGAAAAGACTTTAATAATGTAAATTAAACATTATGTCTCATCAGTCAGATCAGAACATTAATCTGATGTTGATAAGAGGATATAGGAACTCCTGTTGGGAGTTTACATTACTACAATATTTTTATGGGATACAAGTATCAAATTTTATATGAGCTTTTCTTTAGACCAGGGCTATCAATAGAACCTTCTGCAATGACAGAAATGTTCTATATTTACACTGTCCAGTACGGTAGCCACTGGCCATCAGCTACCACATTTTAACAGTCATCGGACGAGCACTTGAAATGTGGCAAGTAACAGCTGAGAAACTGGGTTTTTTAATTTTTTATTTTAGTTAATTAAAATAATCACATGTGGCTAGAGAGTACCGTATTGGACAGCACAGCTTTAAACCTCTGATTCTCTTAAGTCGTTTATTTTAAGGATGTTATTAAAAATATGCACAGATGTATATGGAAAGATGTGTTGCAGCATCATAATTTTGGAAATCTAGAAATAATGTTAAATAGAAGATATTACTTTAAATATTATTTTTTGGCATATTTATGCAGTAGTACAATGAAGTCATTAAAAAGGAGCTAAATCTTAGAAATGATATGGAAAAATGCCCGCAATGTAATGTTAAGTGAATTAAGCAGGTGTGATAATATGATTTATAATAAGAAATATATATTTCGTGTTTGTCTAGTTCTTGGCACAAAGTACCTAAAACCCTTGGAATTTCCTAAGTGGTAAGAAATAAAGGTGTATTTTATTCATAACAGACCCCTTTCAACCACACCTAAGTTAATGTTAACAAGGTGACCTTTGGAAAGCCTCTAAGGATGAGGTCAGGTTGTCATTTTGGAGCTTTCAGCCCCACCTCTTGAGAGAGGAGAGGGCCTAGAGGTTGAGTTAATCATTGATGACCCATGATTTGGTCAGTCATTGTTATGTAATGAAGCCTCCATTAAAAATCCAAAAGGATGGGGTTCAGAGAACTGAGTTGATAAACACATGGAGATGCTAGGAGGGTGACACACCCAGGGTCATGGATGTTCCCCTTCCCACATATCTTGCTTTATGCATCTCTTTCGTCTGACTGTTCCTGAGTTACATCCTTTATAATAAACCAGTTATCTAGTAAGGAAATTGTTTTCCTGAGTTCTGTGAGCCACTCTAGCAAATTAATTGAACCTGAGGATTAGGTCCTGGGAACCTCCAATTTAGAGCCGATAGGTCAAAAGCAGAGTTGACAGCCTGGACTTAGAGTTGGCATCTGAAGTGGGTGTGGAGTGGGGCCAGTCTTGTGGAACTGAGCCCCTTAACCTGTGGGATCTGATGCTATTTCCATGTGGGTAGTATCAGAATTGAGTTAAATTGTAGACACCAACTGGTGGTCCTCATGGAGTTGCTCAGGGTGGGAGAAACACCCACACATCTGGTCACAGACATGTTCAGCGTGAGTACTGAGTGTAGAGGAGACACATAGGAGGTGTTAAGTTATAGAGCAGTCAGTCAGTGATGGTTCATTTTAGTTAAAGACCTACGTGAAAATATGTTTATATGTAGAAGTTTGGAAGGATATACACCAAATTAGGAAAAGTAGGTAGCTTTAAGGGGTCTGATTCGGGGGTGGGGGAGTTGTTTTAATATAGTTTTGTAATATTTGCTTTTTTATAGTAAGCATGTGTTATATTTATAATCAACAGCAGCAAAAGTTATTTCCATTTTTGAGACTATAAATAAAAATTGAATCTTGACAACCAAGATGGACTTTTTACCAAAAGCACATAAAACTTACCTTTGAGGATTTGGGAAAGAAGTGCTATCATAAGCTCTATATATTGCTATATGTTTCTCTTTGGGCAGAATCAAGTATCAATAGCCAAAGTCTGTTATTCAAGCTGACTTGATTTGCCCTGTGGCTGAGAAGATAATCCAAGCTCAAGAGTGCAGAACTCATAAACCAAGAGTAATTAAGGAAAAGGAAGGCAGTTGAGATTTGGTAAAAACAGGCAAAATTTCTTAAGGAAAGCACTGTGTATGTGTGTTTTGTTTCAGCATCAAATCTTAACTGTGAAAACCTAACTGTAGACGTGACAACCCAGAGAAATGGGATTTTAGCTGACATTTGAGATGTACTAGCTGCAAAGCAAATATGTGATTCTGGAAGGCTTGGCTGAGGTGAAGGACAGGTCTGGTGGAGATGAGAATTATTTCTATAACATTATGACACAAAGATACGTATAGTATTGGGACCTATAGAATATACTGTATTGTGGTATTGATCCTGCAAGAGAATCTCCTTCTATGGGCTACTTGTCACAGTGGAGTTCTTAGGCCTCATTGTAGTTCCCTAGTTCCCTGGGTAATTCTTAAGCACACTAGAAGTTTGAGGACCGCAGTCATGGGGCCTTGCCCATAGTCTTTCTTCATTAAATACCTATTGAATGAACAGTATGGTTATCTTTCGCATGAGGGCCAGTAATTGGTCTTACAAGTTAGATTTTTTTTTAATCCTCACGTGAGGATATTTTTCCATTGATTTTCAGATAGAGTTGGGGAGGGGAAGGAAGGCAGGGAGAGAGAGAGAGAGAGAGAGGGAAACATTGATGTGGGAGAGACATCGATTGGTTGCCTCTTGCGTGATCCTGACCAGGGCCGGGGATTGAAGTGAAACCAAGGCATGTGCCCTTGACCGGAATCAAACCTGAGACTCTTTGGTCCGCAGGCTGACGCTCTAGCTGCTGAGCCAAACCGACCAGGGCTAAGTTAGATTTTTATCAAGATATTTGCATTTCTTCCATATGCCAAATGGAGAGGGTTTCTTTTTACTCATAAGTATATTCTAGTTGGGAGGTATGAAAAAGGTAAGATGACATGATGAAGAGGTAGGAGGGTTGGGAGGACTACTCCAGATCAGGAAAAGCCTCTCTAGGGAAGTGGCATTTCAGCAAAGACTCAGAGGGAAGAAGGAGTAGTCAGATGTGTTAACAAACATGTAAAGGCTCTAAGAGGTAACGACAAGCTGGGTGTACCCTTGGCACGCGAGGAATGAAAGGGCCAGGCCAGTAGCTGGAATAGTGATTAAGGAAGAGGGTGAGGCGATGAAGTAAATGAGGGTCTGATTATGGAACATTTTATGAGCCATGGTAAGGAATTCCAAGCTTATTCCAAGTGCAATAGGAAACAGAATGGGTAATTTTAAGCCAGAGTAGAGATGGAAGCTATTTATATTTTATTATGAGTATTCTGGTGGTTATGCAAAAAATAAAGGGTGGGGGGCGGGAACAATTGGGGGCATTGAGACCATTAGGGCCTAATGCAGTAGCCTGGGAAAAATGAGAGTAGCTTAAACTGTGGATCAAGTGAACAGAAGTGAGTGATTTCAGGACACATTATGGAGGTAGAGTTGAGAAGACATACTGGCGCATTCAGTTGGGGGGTGGAAGTGAGAAGGAATCCTCAGCTACTGGCTGGTGATGCCCTTTCAGATATGGCGTAGATGGAGGAACTTGGAGTTTCTCAGAGCTCTGGCGATTTAATTCTTGCCTGAAAATGGAAACGTTTTTTTTCCTTTTAATCTATGAGCAAAATGAAGATTTAGTCATTTTAATGAGTTTGCTCCCTGGTGCCAGTTGTTTGCACATGGTGTTCATTTACACATAGTAGATACATACATAGATCCATTAAGTTTACAAAGTCTATTATTTGGTGAACATGGACCCGGAGCACATGGTTTCTGGGATTTTAAAACATTTCCCTTACGACTGGCTGGTGTGGCTCAGTTGGTTGAGCATCCTGTGCACCAATAGGTTGGTTCTATTCCTAGTCAGGGCACATGCCCAAGTTGTGGGCTGGATCCCCAGTAGGGGGCATGCAGGAGGCAGCAGATCACTATTTTTCATCGATGTTTCTGTCTCTAAAAATATCAATAAAAATATATTAAAAAAATTTCTTTTCCCCTAGGCTTCGAGAAAGTAAAACATTGCTCTTTCCTTTAAAGCTGTTTTTTTTCTTTTCTTTTTTTTTTTTTTAACCAAGAACCACTCTATTAAAGTATTGGTTTAGAACAAATTTTATATCCATCCTTTTCCTCTCTCACATTTCCTGAAATCTTATGTTACTTGATTCTTTTGATTTCCATGTTTCTACTATCTCATTGCATTATTTTTATAATGTTATCAATGTTGTAAGAGTGAGCGTGTTTACAGAGAACATTTTCTTCATTGTTTCCACAAAGTTTTCAGTAACTTTTCTATAGTGGCCTGTGTATTTTGTTAACCTCATAAAAAAATCTTTCTTGTTTATTATTTCTCTTTTATTTCATTTCTAACAGGCATCCTTTTGAACGAAGGTTGCCATATTTATTAATTTCTTAGAGTTTTCCAGTATTGGGTTTATGAATGCTATTGGTAAGTGATTAAATGAAATCCTAGAATTTAAGAACCGGAGCCCTGGCCGGTTTGGCTCAGCAGTTGGAGCATTGGCCTGCGGACCACAGAGTCCCGGGTTTGGTTCCCACTAGGGGCACATACCAAAAAAAAAAAAAGAACTGGAAAGGGACCTTAGATTTCTGATCCTGAGTTTAAACCAGAGGAAATAAGGGTTGTTTACTCCAAAACATTTGGAAGTTAGTGGGATATGTTTAGATTATCTGCTGATGGAAGAGGTAAAGTGTCAGTCATTGTTTCCTGTGTTTATTAAGGAAGGTCACTTTGTGTAGCTAAGTACTTCTCAAACTTTATTGTGCCTAAGAATCACAGAAAACTTTGTAACTGTGCAAATCTCTGAGAAGTGTCTGAGACCACAGGCTTGTGTGGTGGCAGCCAGGAAGCTCCTTTGTCAACAAGCATCCCCAGGTCATTTTGATATTGGAAGAACTGTGGCTACACTTGGGAGACAGAGCCAGCTCGACACAGATAACTAAACTTCCAAAACGAAGTGATGTCCTAATGGGTATATTGACTGCACCAAACATCAGAAGTATAGTTTACTAATAGGATGTTTTCTTTTCACCCTCATCTGTGCTCAGTGTCTAAAAAGGATTTGTTTGTTGGATGGAATTTAAGCAGTATCTAAATAAGAACATTTATTTCTATTAAATTGAGTTTTTGGAAATAGAATTTTTCTTGGTTAAGAAAAAAGGGAATATTTCGAAGATGAATTCTTCATGGATCAGTCATCTTTCCTTAGAAGAATAAGACTTAATGAGAGTTAGGTTCTGACTACAGCTTAAATACAGAGATTCTCCCTCCAGACTTCCTAGAGGGCTTCTAAAAGTGATTTGTGGAGAGAACAAATGTTTCTGTATGTGGAAAGCAAATAATGTTCAATTTCAAAGAAAACAAAACTCGAGCTTTTATTTTTTAATGGTGAAGAATTCCCTTTCATAATAATTTGTAGGACTGGTGTCCCAGCCCTTTCAGTGTATAGTTTTCTTATCCCACCTAGATTGGACTAACGCAGAAAGTTGTTGCATGTGCCTCCATTTTCCAGCCCTTTAGCAAGTAGGCACCTTTTTTTAACCCTCCTTTTTACCTAGATGTGATTGATTTCTGGGTGACAGTACTTGACTTAAAATTTTTTCTTTTGTAGCAATTACTTAAAAAGCTGCAGGGGGCAGCAGAGAGCTGCTGGTAGCTTTGCAGTATGGAAGTTGCTGATGTGATCCTCTTGGCTTTCTCCCTGTTGTCTAATTACATACATGCTCACTGCAGGATTATTTAAAAGATTTTAAAATATATTTGAGGCAAGCTTTTTTTTTTTTAATCCTCACCTGAGGATATTGTTTCCATTTATCTTCAGACAGAGTGGAGAGGGGAGAGAGAGAGAGAGACATCGACTGGTCGCCTCCCGCATGACCCCAACCAGAGCCATGGACCTAACCGAAACTGAGGTATGTGCCCTTGACCGGAATCAAACCTGAGACTGTGGTCTGCAGGTCGGCGCTCTAACCACAGAGCCGAACCGGCCAGGGCTTGATGTGAGCTTTTACTATTGAATAATGATAGAAGACATATACACTTGTAAGCTCCAAGTCAAGTGTGTTTTTGTTGTATTCACTGACCTAAAACATTGGGAATATTCCTAGGCAGCCACTGCATTGAGAGTATCTCTGGTAGAGAGTGGTGGTTTTATGATTGATAAAGGAATGGAGGAGCACCTTCTGACATTTTTACCAGGTTTATGCCAATATTTAAAGTCGTATCACTTGGAGTTTTCTAGGTTTTGAGTCATAGTTAGAAAGCCATTTCCCCATACTGAGGTTAAAGTGGAATTCACCTATGTTTTTTTCTAGTACTTGTATGGTTTCACTTTTTACATTTAGATTTCCAGTCCACTTGGAGTTTATTCTTGTGTGTGGTGTGACATAAAGCTCTAATTTTACCCTTTTCTAAATGACCAAGTTGTCCCAACACCATATTTGAAATCATCTTTGCCTCAATAATTGATAACTGAATTTTAGTATCAACTAAGACCAAGTTTGTATCTTTTTCCAAATGCTAACCTCTACGTGTTTGTCAGATTATCATTTAAAGTCTAACTCACTTTATAATGACACTATTTATCAAAATAAAGAACCTAATTTAAGACTCAGATTGGATCACCATTCAGGGATTTGAGTGGTGATGAAATTTTAAAATAACTGGAGAATTGAATAGTTTAAAAAGCAGAGAAATGTGCTGTTGAATGGTTTTCTACAATATATTTCAAAGTTCTTTCATCTTTAAGAAAATACAGTTTCCTATGTAATGCAAACTTTTTTTACCCTATGATCCAAGAAAATCATTCTTGGGAAAATAAATTACCTTTCTTTAGGACTATGAAACATATAACTCTGTACTTACCTTTTTTTACATCAGTTTCTGTGCCTTACTCAGTTACTTCCTGCGATTTTATTTCCACACCTGTGTTAGACAGCTCTGTCCTAACTCCATAATTTAACTTGGGATGATAATGCTACCTACCTCATAAAGTTGTAAGGATTAGATGACTAATACATAAAAAGAACCAGAAGGTGTTAGTTATAGTTGTTAAGTCAAAATTCAACAGTGTAGACTGCGAAATACCTTTAGGGTCTAGAACCTCTAAGATCTCTTAAAAGTCATTTTTGAACACTTGTCCCCCAAGGTAACAAGCATAAGTGAATTCTACAGTGTTTTAGAAGTATGCTAACTTCAGTCAGTTATCCATAAATTATCCTTCAACTTAATTTATGAAGAACGAATTGAGTGTTTGGCTGGGGCTGTTGGGTATGGGGTGCGAGAAATGGGGGTTTTGAATTTGGAAGGGGCACATGGGAAGCTTCTGCAGTTCGGACAACTTGTTCTCTTTTTCTAAGTAGCAGTTATGTGAATTATATTTTAACAACAATGTGTTAAGTTGTACATTGTTTTGTGTGTATTTCTCCATGTGTTTTTCTACTATCAATTTCTGATAGTGGGGTATTGAAATCTCTAATAATTGATGTTGGAGTGTCTATTTCTCTTTTGAATTGTCTTTTTTTTTTTTTTTTTTTCTTTGTGTATTATATAACTCTACTGTTAGGTGCGTATACATTTATAACTATTAGGCTTTCCTGATTTATTGACCCTTGTATCATCGTGAAATATTCCTTTTTTGTCTCTAGTAATGTTTATTGTTATAAAGCCTATTTTGTCTGATATTACAGCAGTGATATTAGGCACTGCTGTAGACTGAATGTTTTCATTTCCCCCTTTCCCCCCCACAAAATTTTTTATGTTAAAAACTAACTCCCAATGTAATCATAGTATTAGGCGATGGAGCCTTTGGAAAGTGATTAGATCATGAAGGTGGAGTGCTTGTGACTGGGGTTAGTGCCCTAATAAGAGACTGAAGCGAGCTCCCTTGACAATTCTGGCATGTGAGGTTCTAGCTAGAAGACTTATAGACCAGGAAGCCGGCCTTCACCAGACACAGAATCTTCCAGCATCTTGATCTTGGACTTTCCAGCCTCCAGAACTGTGAGAAATAAATGTTTATTGGTTATAAACCACCCAGTCTATGGTAATTTTGTGATAGCAGCCTGAACTGACTAAGGCAACCACTCACCTCTCTTATAGTTGCTGTTTGCACAGGGTTGTTTTTTTCCATTCTTTACTTTCAACCTATTTGTGTCTTTGAATCTAAAGTGTGTCTTATAAATAGCATATGGTTGGATCTTCTTTTTTTGTTTTGATTTAGTTTATTTACCTTCAGTATTATTTTGTATTAGTTTCAGGTATACAGTGGTTGGATCTTCGGAAATCCAATCTGGCAATCTTTGGTTTAATTGAGGGTGTTTAGTCCATTCATATTTAACATGTTTATTAATATGGTTGAATTTACATCAGCCATTTTGTCTTCTACATGTCTCATGTCTTTTTTATACCTGTTTCTAACTTTATGCCTTCTTTTGTTTTAGTTTTTTTTTTTTTTTTTTTTTTTAGTGTACTATTTTAATATTTCTAATTTTTAAGATGTTTTTTAGCTAAGTTTTCTTTAGTGGTTGCTGTATGAATTACATTATGCATCTTGTTACAACTTAGTTTAATACTGTGTAATTCCAGTAGAAGATAGAAACTTGCCCTGGCCGGGTGGCTCAGTTCATTGGAGCGTCATCCTGTATATTGAAAGTTTGTGGGTTAGATTCCTGGTCAGAGCACATACCTACATTGCAGGTTTGATCCCCAGTTGGGGCCCATACAGGAGGCAGCCAATCAATGTTTCTCTCTCACATAGATGTTTCTGTCTCATCCATGTTTCTCTCTCCCTCCCCCACCCCCCATCTCTAAAATCAGTAAACATATCCTCAGGTGAGGATTAAAAAAAAGAAAGAAAGAAAGAAACTTTGTTTCAGTATAGCTCCATTTTCTCCCCTCCTTTGTGCTACCATTGATTGTCATATATATTGCATCAATATATGTTGTAAACCTAACCAGTATAGTGTCATAATTACTATATTATAATCTTTTTGTTTTTTAAAGACATTAAAAAAGAGAAAATAGCCCTGGCCAGTTTGGCTCAGTGGTTAGAGCATCATCCCACAGTCCAGAGAGACCCAGGTTTGGTTCCCACTAAGGGCACGTATCTTGGTTGCAGTTTGTCCCTGGCCCCGGTTGGGGTTGTGTGGGTGGCAGCCAACCAATGTCTCTCTCTCTCACATCGATGTTTCTCTCTCTCTCCCTCCCTCTCTCCCTCTTTCTCTATCTGAGGATGAATGCAAAAAAAAAAAAAAAAAAAAAGAGTCCTCAGGTGAGGATAAAAAAGAGAGAGAAAATAGTACATTTATAGAGCCTTTTGTATGTAGTGTTTCTAATGCTCTTCATTTCTTCATGTAGATTTAAGTTTACCATCTAGTATCATTTCCCTTTCAGTCCAAAGGACTTCCTGTATGTCTTGTTAGGCAGGTTTAGTAGCAGCAAATTCTCTGTCTTTATGAACATCTTTATTTTGTCTTCATTTTAGGTATGGTTTTACTAAGTATCTAATTCTTGGTTGACAGTTTTTTCCTTTCATCATTTTGAATATGTCATCACACTGCCTCTGGCCTCCATTTTTTTCTGGTGAGAAATCAGCTATAATCATTTTATTGTTCCCCTCTGCCTGAGAAGATGTTTCTTATTAGGTTTAGATTTTCTCCTTCTCTTTATCTTTCAAGAGTTTGACTTTGGTGTTTCTAGATATATATGTAACTGGGTTCACTAAGCTTCTTGAATTTTTTTTTAATGTTTATTGACTTTAGAGAAAAAGGAAGGGAGAGGGAGATAGAAACATTGATGAGAGGGAAACATCAATTGGCTGCCTCCTGCATGCCCTGTACTGAGGGTCGAGCCCAAAACCCAGGCATGTGCCCTGACTGGGAATTCAACTGTGACCTCCTGGTGCATGGGTTGGTGCTCAACCAACCTGAGCCACACCTGCCCAACTTCTTGAATTTTTCAATTAACATTATTCATCAAAATTTTTTTTCAGTCAGTATTTCTTCAAATATTCATTCTGTCCCTTTCTCTTCAAATACTTGTTTTGTTCCTTCTTTTCAAATATTCTGTCCCTTTCTCTTCTCCTAAGACTCCCATCACATATATTGTGAGGCCTTTGCTTATTTTTTTCCCCGAATCTTTTTTCTGCTCTCAGTTCTTCAGATTGGGTGTCTTTTGCTCTAACCTTAAGTTTACTTATTTCCCATGCCAATTCAATCTGCTGTTGAGCCCCTCTATGTATTTTTCATTTCAGTTATTGAACTTTTCAGGTTTCTTTTTAAATAATTTCTGTTTATCATGGTTCTCTGTTTTTCAGTCGTTGTCATCATGCTCTCAATTAAGCCTTTAATTTTCTTTAGTTCTTTGAACATATTTATTTATGGGTACTTTCAAGTGTTTGCTAGATATAATATCTGTAGATACTCAGATGTTTCTATTGACTGCTTTTTTTCATTTGTGAGTCAAACTTTTCTTTCTCTTTGCATATCTTATAATTTTTTGTTGAAACTACACTTTTTTAAATCCTCGCCCAAGGATGTGTTTTTATTGATTTGAGAGAGGAAGGGAGAGAAAGAGAGAGAGGGTGAGAGAGAGAAAGAAACATCGATCTGAGAGAGAAACAAAGATCGGTTGCCTCCTGTACACACCCCGACTAGGGGTCGAACCCCAACCTTTTAATGTACAGGACGATGCTCCAACTAACTGAGCTGAGCCACCAGCCAGGGTGAAACTGGACATTTTAAATAATACTGTAGTGACTCTGACAACCCCCTCCTTATAGTTATTTTTATTGTTACTCTTCTGTTTATCTACGTGTTTGTTTAGTAATTTACCTGGACTTAAGCTATGTAATCCATTTCCCCTGGGGTTTGTGGCCACTGATGATGGCTCTGCTTAGCTGGGTTTTGTTTAAGTCTGACTTCCATGGGGTTGCACCTGTTTCTACACAGCTTAGTGGTCAGCCGATAACTGATCAGAGATCATGTTCAGATACCTCAAACCAATAAGGCTTCCACTTACCATCACTGGGTCCGTGTGTAGATTTAGAAGTGTATTCCAGGTTCAGGCAATTTTCAGGTGTGCCCCTGCTAGACCCTCTTGTGTCCCCCACAGGCTCCTGATAGGACAAAGGTGTTTGAGTAGCTTCGGCCCTCCCCGTTTTCCCAAGCATACACACCATCTTCAGTCAGCCAGGGTTGTTTGAAGAGCTTATCAACTGCCTCTATGACTGTCAATTCCTGTATCTCCCTGTTACATTTCTGTCTGGTCCATGGTTCCCTTGTTTGCCCAACCAAGATTATGACTGCCGATTAGTGGAACCCTTGACCTTCCTCATTTGCTTGCCACTCACATTACTACTTATTACTGACAATACCACTGGGCATGCATGGATTATTCCACCTCCTGCTTAGAATCAAGTCAGCCTTCTCCAGCATGAAATTGGGTATTCCTGGCCTACCTTGCTATGTTAGAACCACCATGTTGAATGATGGGAAGTAGAAGGGGATCAGTCCCTAGCAAGTATGCCACAGATTTCCATAGTTATCTCCTAAAGTTTGGTAGTTTTTCATGAAAAAGTGTTGCTCAATTTGTTGTAGCCTTTAGTCAATTTCCAGAGCCCTTAATTGGTTGTTTTTTATCATTTTGTCCAATTTTGTAGTTGCTTTTAGGTTAGAGGATTTGGCAACCTCCTCATTTTCACCACATCAGAAGTCCCACCTTGTGTTGAGTTTTTAACTGTGTAAATATTTTACACATTCAAATATTAAAATTAATCAGAAAGGATGAGGAAAAATCAAGCCTTTAAATGAATTACAATCAAATTAATGTAACTATATCAAATTGATTGCATATTAACATAACTATATTAAATTGATTACATAAAGAAAATAATTCCAGTAACTTTGGACCCAGTACACTGGCTGTACACCCTTAGTAGGATATATTCTAAAGTCAGAAAGAACTGCAATGAAATTTTGAACTTTACATAGTAGGTTCACTATTCATGTAGTAAGTTTGAAACTTTTGTTTATTGTAGAATAGACCAATGAGTAAATATATTGCTGTTATTGGGAACCAGAGTTTTTCACTGTGGGAGAAGGTGAGGAAGAATCCTGTTGTGTTCACTTGTATGAATACATACGAGATTTCACTTCTATGTATTTGTTGACTGGTGAGATTTTTTTTGTTTTCTTTTTTCAAGATGTGCTTTCTGGTTTTCTTCACTTAGAGGACCTAAAAGCAGTGACTCCCTAGTAACAGTGAGCATACTAGCTAGCACCCAGGTCTTGGTTTCTAAATACCATTCCCCACTAAAAGGATCCATGACTCCTTGGAGAAATGGCTGATTCCAGGTCTTGTAGGCAGATTAGAAAGTATTATACCTGGGACATAATGTACATCTACAGCAAAGTCTACCCTTAGGAGGACAGAGCCAGGCAAAGGCCCATGCAGATCCCGGAAGTGGGCTTGGGAGATATAGGCAGGCACTCCTGGAACATGGTCTGAACAGGGCCCCGTGGGAGGAAGAGTGGTCAGAAGAAGGCCTTGATAGGGGCCCTTCTTGCCCAGGTCTAAGAACTTTGCAGTAATTTACAACCCATGAAATTATTTTAGCATTAAGTACCATTCCATACTTTCTGCAGTGCTTTTGTTATGATTTTTTAAAAATAACCTTTCAGGCAGAAATGAACTCCCAAATTAGAGACATTATGTACAGTCTGCATTCAAAGGAAGATCATGTGGGAAGGAAGTGAAAGGTGGCCCTGGAGAGGAAATAGGGTTTGTGTTAGACTTTGAAAATAGGAAAATTTGGTTTGGACAGTTGGGAGGGAGATATGGAAGAGAAACAAGGGCATTGCTTGCATAAGCAAAAGAATGGAATGAAGAATAAGCATGGTGAGTTTTGAGAGACAACAAAGAAATCAGACTGTCTAGGAGAGAGGATTTGTACAGAGTAGTAACAGGAGATAAGGTTGAGTAGGTGGAATAGAAGTTTGATGTAGTATAAAGGACAAGAGATTTCTGAATTGCTTGATTTGCTTACCTGTAAAATGGATAGTTAAATACCTCCATGCCCACCTCTCAGAATTGTCTTGAAAAGTAAATGAGCTAATGTATGTGACAGATTTTAAGCAGTGAAATGCTATACTGGTGTATGTTATATTGAACTTTGAATACCAGGCCGAAAAGTTTGTAGTTGGAGTAATAACTGTTGAAATAAACTACATTTATCAAGGGCATTGTCTGTTTGGGGTTTTCCTTGACAGTTCCTTCGATGGTTTTATAACGCAGAATGATGTCACTATTGCCCCTGAGTTTTCAGCGTTGGGGAGCAGTGAGGGGTAAAGAGTCCTGTAAAGTTCTTTGGTTCCCATTGTTATGGAAATGGATTCTAGAGCAGATGTTTCCCTGTGAGGCCTCTGGAATGTGTTAAAAGGCATTGTTGAGGCCCGTGAGAGGGCTCCTAACCACATTAGACCTGAACAGGGACCAATTTGCACCTGATAATGCTGCAGAATATCAGCAGTCATTTATGTGTGACTGCTCCCAGCACTTAGCATGGTAAGTAAGACTTAATACACTATAAAATCTGTCCTTGGATTCCAGTACCATTACACAGTATGTGTGTCATCCTTTGGAGAAAGACTATGTTCCAGCAGCAGAATAAACCCTAGTCTTTGTACTGGGATCAAGTTAGTCTCTTGGCACAGCTGGGAGATAGTGCAGCTTTCTCTTCAGAGTGCTATTTTTAGCTGTTTCCAAGGAGATGTTCAGCATGATATTGATAATTGCATTAATCCTCACTTTACACAATCTGTGGAAGCAGCAGCTCCTTTATAGTGTTGACTGCTTCATGGGTCACCGATTTGTGATTGATCAGCTGAAAAATTAAAATGCCTTCCTGAGAATAATTGGCCTTAAAAATATGTTCTGGAGCCCTTCTCTTTGCCAGTTCAACTTTTAGTCCTAGTAATAAAGACACGTGAGCTTTTCTTGGGCTGGCTGCTCAGTTTGGCCCTTAATCGGTAATTCCTTCTGGACATACCTTGGATCTAGGCTCTGCCCATAGGGGTCTTAATGTTCTAAAGTCACTAAAGAATGATTAAACTCTTTTGACACACATGCACTTACATGCACTTCACAAGAGCCTGACCTGGTAGGCTGAGTGATTCAACCATGGTCAGAACATTCCTGATGAGTTGGCACTGGAGAACAGATTTAGATCAAAAGTGGTTTGAAATTAGAGTTAAAGTAGAGAAGATTGAAATTTCTTAAAGGATGGACATTTATTAACTTGATGAGTTGCCCTTCTCTAAAGAATTTTTGTTTTTGAAATAACTTTTTAAAAATATACTAAAGACCTTTAAGATCTGTGATGAATTTATTCGTGATATCATATACTTTTAATTTATTAACATGCTACCCTTGCATTGATACATTTTGTAATGTGAAATCAACTTTTCATTTCACTATTAGAACTTTATTAGACAGTGATGCATGGTGTGTGTGTGTGAATTTAAAATTAATGTAATGAACTTGCTAATATTTATAGGGTTTTATTTTTACCTTACTTGAAGTTGTTTTGTAACTTTAAAATTAAATTTATTGGGGTAACATTGGTTAATAACATTATATAAATGTACAGCATAATTCAACATCTGTATGCTCTTGCATGCTTGCCCCCAAAGTCTAATTTTCTTCCCTTACCATATATTTGACCCCCTTTACTCACTCTGTCCTCCCCCTATCTGTTTCCCTCTGGTAACCATCATTGCATTGTCTGTAAATATGAGTTTATTTTTGTTTTGTTTGTTCATTCGTTGCTTTTTGTTTTATATCCTACAGATGAGTGAAATCATGCAGTTTTTGTCTTTTTCCATCTGATTTAACACTTAGCATAATATTCTTGTTTCATCCATGTTGTTGCAAATGGCAATATTTCGTCTTTTTTATGATTGAGTAGTATTCCGTTGTATATATGTACCATATATGTACCACATCTTCCTTATCTAGTCATCCATCTATGGACACTTAGGCTGTGTCCATGTCTTAGCTGTTGTAAGTCTTGCAGTGAACATAGGGGTGCATTTATAAGTGTTTTCAGGTTTGGGGGGCAGATACCCGGAAGCTTGCTGGGTCATATTGTAGTTCTATTCTTAATTTTTTTTAAAGAACCTTCGTATTGTTTTCCATAGTGGCTGCACCACCAGTTTACACTACCAGCAGTGTAAGAGAGTTCCTTTTTTTCTGCATCCTCTCCAGCACTTGTTATTTGTCTTTTCTATAATAGCCATTTTAACAGATGTGAAGTGATATCTCATTGTGGTTTTGATTTGCATTTCCCTAATAACTAATGATGTTGAACATCTTTTCATATATCTGTTGGCCATCTGTATGTATTCCTTGGAAAAATATCTGTTCGGGTTCTCTGCGCATTTCTTAATGGGATTTTTGCATTTTTTGCCATCAGATTGTATGAGTTTTTTTTTTTTTAATATATTTTGTATATCGACCTCTTATCAGATACATGATTTTCAGATATTTTCTCCCATTCACTAGGTTGCTTTTTCATTTTTTTGATGGTTTCCTTTGCTGTTCAGAAGCTTTTTAGTTTGAGTAGACCCACTTATTTATTTTGGCTTTTGTTGCCTATGCTTTTGATGTCAGGTTCAGAAAATCAATACCAAGACCTCTGTTAAGGAGCTTACTACCTCTGTTTTCTTCTGTTTTATCGGTTTAGGTATAACTTACAAATCTTTAGTGTATTTTGAGTTAATTTTTGTGTATGGTGTAAGATAGTGGCCCAGTTTCATTCTTTCGCATGTGGCTGTCCAGTTTTCCCAGCACCATTTATTGAAGATATGGTTTTTTCCCCATTGTATATTCTTGGGTTTTTTTGTCATAAATTAATTGACCATGTATGCCTGGGTTTATTTCTGGGCTCTGCTCTGTTCCATTGACCTATGTGTCTGTTTTTATGCCAGTGCCATACTGTTTTAATTACTAGAGCTTTGTAGTAGAGTTTGAAATCAAATACCATGATGCCTTCAGCTTTGTTCTTCTTTCTTAAGGTTGCTTTGGCTATTCAGGGTTGAAATAAATACCTTTTAACTAGATTTATTATGAGGTTTTCTTGGCTTGTGCATCCAACCCCCTTCAGTCTTGGAGGAATTTTTCTGAGTTGTAATCTTGTTGAGTGACAGTACCCCATGTCCCTCAGTCCATTTTCTGACAGCCAAGGCATGTGACCTACCCTAGGCTCAATCCATGCTTCTGACCAAGACTTTAAATCTGGGTGGGGCAAAGAAATGGGAATGGTTGGGATTCATTTGCTGCTATTACAAGCCTGTCTTGGCCAGACTCTTCCACTAAAAGACACTTAATGTCTTCTTGCTTCTTGGCTTAACAGAACTGCCTTGATTCCTGCCTGTTTCCTAAGCTTATATTTTAGGCCTCCCATTTGATTCTGTGAGCCCCCATTATCTCTCCAGTAAATCTGCCCCCTTAAAATTTTTTGCCTAATATAGTCTTTTTGCTTACACCCAAAAGTCCAAAGCAGTACGGTAGAGAATATTATAATCCAAGCACTTCCCTCCTGGGTAGTACTGGGTAAATGTGGCCACATTCTTATATTTGAGTCCCATCACCACCTCCCATTTTCTTTTTTTCTACTCCCTTAGAATAGCCCTTCTTCAGATATGTTGTATCTTAAAATGAATTATCATTGTATCTGGCATATGGTAGATACCATAAAAATGAGAGTCAGTTCACACCTATCTTTTAGTTTCTTTATTGAGATTCATCAAGTGTTCTGTTTCATCCGGAGTATAACAATAAGGCATTCAGGAAGCACCCAACAGCATATTTACAAATCTCTGGAGACATAATATTTTTACTTTGGTTCCTAATCTTTTTTTTTTTTTTTTTAATTTTTTTTTCCTTTATTGATTTCAGAGAGAGAAGAAGTGAGAGGGAGGGAGAGAGAGAGAGAAACATCGATGAGAGAGAACATCGACTGGCCGCCTCCTGCATGCCCCCACTGGGGATTGGGCCCACAACCTGGGCATGTGCCCTGACCGGGAATCGAACTGGCGACCTCTTGGTGCATGGGTCGACGCTCAACCACTGAACCACACCGGCCGGACTGGTTCCTAATCTTAAGAATATCAGTTGTTTAGGCTCCAGGCTTCTCCTGTGCATGAAATACCCTGCTAAGTATATTTCCTCCCTTTGAAATTTTTATTTAGTCAGAAGCTTCAAGAATGAAGAAGATTCTGTTTTTGGTTTTTTTGTTTTTTTTTTTTAATAAATAACAAAACACTGTCAGAAGGCGGCAGGCGGGACCACTTCTGGTTCTGCTTGTGCCCACTGATGTTCAGGGCTGAAAGCAGAGACTGCATGTGTCGTCTTTGCTCTGCAGAGTAACATTCACTTGGCCTTTGAGTTTGATGGGTGCTCGGCCGTCTGTGTGGATTTCTGAGTTGTTAGAAGAAGCTAAGAAAAGGGAGATTTGTTTATTGGGGTCTCTTCAAATTTCCTGTGTTAACCTGCTAACAGCATACTGCCCTGACCCTGCAGGCGAGCACGTCCCCCATAATGCACTCTGCCTGCATACCTTGTCTCCTTCATGGCACAGACCACAACTGTAGCTAAATAAGTATTAAGTTACTTATTTTACAGGAGAATCATAGCTCATATTTATTAAGCCCTTATTTGCTAGGCACTGTATTAGGAGCTTTATGTACATTATCACATTAATCCATAAAAGAATTAAAGCCTCATTTTTTAGATGAAGAAAATAAGGCTCAGAGAGACCTGAAAGTTGTCCACGATCATGCGATTAACAAGCAGTAGATCCAGAATTTGAGTTTACAGTGGTGTGTGTGCCAGTGGGCATATTGTTCAGTTTCAGTCTGCGTAAATAGGAATCCAGTGATACCTGAATTACCATTCCATGCAAAAGGTAGAAACATAGGAAACATAGGGTTTGTGTTTTATTTATTTATTGAAATATGTTTTTATTGATTTTAGAGAGAGGAAGGGAGAGGGAAAGAGAGATAGAAACATCAGTGGGCGCCCCCTAATGGGGATTGAGCCCGCAACCCAGGCATGTGCCCTGCCTGGGAATCAACCAGGCGACCTCCTGGTGCATGGGATGATGCTCAACCAGCTGAGCCACACCGACCAGGCTAGGGTTTGTTGTTTAAACACAATCAAAACGTTGGCGATTAGCCAGATGGTTATGTGTTTTTCTGTTGGAGATTTAGATAGAACTGATCTAGTTCTCAAAAGTCAAGTTGCTGCCTATCAAATAGCCTGACATGTAAAGAAAGCTGACCTTTTCGTTTCCTGAAAATAATATTGTGACAAATTATGTCATTCTCTGGTCTCCTTTAGAAAAGAAGAGAAGAGAGCACTAAACTGAAGGAGGAAGGAAATGAGCAGTTTAAGAAAGGAGGTAAGAGAACTGTTTCAGCACTGTTTTCATTTTGACTCCTCTTTCTTCCGTCGAGTCTGTGGAGAAACCCCCAAAAGAACATTTGGAAACAACTAGCAAATAAACTGCTCACAATACAGCATACCTCCCAGCACTTGGAATTTTGCTTTTTACCAGGTTCAAATCGTTCTCAGCTGACAGTGACCAGTCACCATGTGTCTCTTGGCACAGGCATAGGTCGTCTTTTCTGTAATCCACTGTCTATAAATCCAGAAGTTGGGAGGAAAAACTCTTCAGCTGCGGCTTTGGAAAACTCTAACCTGGAATGTTAAAAGGCTCTTGGCTGCATTGCTATAAAGCCAGGGCCCCATTCCTCACTTTGCAATAGGGCTATAAAACCGGTTCGAGGGTTCCAGCAGGGCTTGGGAGGAATTCTGCTTGTACTTGAACTGTTCTTATATGTGCCCTTTGCTTTGGGTGCCATAAGCAGAGCGGTACTCTTCATGTCCTTCTGGGTTTCCTCCATATGCTTAGGAATAAGTCGGGCTCATTCTGATAATTTGGAGAAACTGTTTGATCTTATGATAGCCTTTGTCACATCTTAAAGTGTGGGTGCTTTAAGAATCTAGGAGGAGTAACATTTTCCCTTAATTATTTTTAGGTTTAAATTTTTTTTTCTTATATCCTGGTTTAATCAATAATCAGTTCTTTTCTAAGAGAACTTACAGTTCCAATTTTGAAAACATATCCTTTGTATTTTAATGTTAACTGTTTGCAACCTGAGAAAGATGTGAATAAGCAGTTTTCCTTTAGGACCCTGACCATCATTCTGTGTGAGACAATGAATATATAAATTTATCACCATTTTCTCTTTTAAGATCTTTAGTCAACCAGGCCATTAATCCCAGACTTCAGTCTCTTTTGTCTGTCCAGTTCCCAAATCCCCTCTCCAAACTCCTTACTAAATTGATAAGCTCAATGGGAGGTGAACATTTAGAGAGTTCTGTTGGAGACCTTTGTCCTGTGACTGGAAAGCTAAGCATTCTGAGATATTATGGAATACAGTCATGTCAGGATAAAATCATAATGACCTCTCACCTTTTACCTTATCCTCAGATTACATAGACGCTGAAAGTTCTTATAGTCGAGCCCTTCAGATGTGCCCATCCTGCTTCCAGAAAGACAGGTCTATTCTGTTTTCAAATAGAGCTGCTGCAAGGATGAAACAGGTATGTAACACTGACCTTCTCTTTTTAAAGAAGCGCGTGAACTTGCAGTAATTTTGTAGGATAGCTTTTCTCCAAAAACTAGCATAGGGCCTTAACGTTGGTGCCTCCTTTTCCTGCCCATATATTTCCCTGATAGAAAGGGCACAGGAAAGATAGAAACGTATTTTGAAAAACTTGAGTCAGATTACTGTTAACATTCCTCATTAAAGTGACTGAGTGAACACTTACGGAAAGAAGGCTTGCGAAGTTTCCACCAAACGGGGGAAGGTTAATGAAGCAAAGACCTTAACAGTGCATGGCCTGTTTTAGGTCTCTGGGATTCTAGATGAAGACCATAGGGAATGACTGATTAAAACTCTGGGTTTCAGGGTGCTTCTTCCTGAGATTCTGATTTTTCTGTTGAAAGGGTGGACCCTTAAATGCAAAATAGCTGTTGGGGAAAGTTCAGAAACAGTTTGCATTTCCAAAGGATTGAGAACCTGGTGTAGCAGGGTGAAGGTAGAATAGAGAAGAGTGCAGTTATATTTGTTTTGTACCATGTTGGTATTAAAAATTAGATTTCTGGTTGATTTGTCTGATTTTCTGTTTAGTCAACATAGTATATTTTGCTGGATTGAAATTATGAGACTTTTGGAAAAAACAATACACTTGTTTAACTATGGCTACTTGTGTCAAAGTGCAAAGGGTAGGTTATTTAACATGCCTTTAAGCAACCACAAAGCAGGCCCTAGATTGGGTGAAGTGGTCTTTTGTTTGTTTGTTTAGATTAGGTATCTGCGTCACTTTCTCATTGATGTTGCCTGAAATTCTCCAGTGCCTCTCCAAAGTCTCTTTGGATAACCAGGTTGGGGGGGCGGGGTACGTATTTGAAGGTTTAGACGTACAGAAAGTTGTTTTTGTTTTCTTTTAAACCAGAACTTGTACGTTTTATTATTGGATTCAGTGTCCAAAGTGAAGTATTTTGGGGATGATTCGTGTGGCATTGGAGAAGAAATAATTCTAGAGTATGTAAACAGACATCTTGTATTAGGGGAAATAAAACAAGTGCATTTAAAATAATACTTACTAATATATTCTATCAGAATTCACACCTAATGGTTTTTACACTTAGTTTGGAAGATTCTCATCATTTGCTTTTGCTTCTTGGAGACATCTTACCACATTCTCAGACTGGAAGTTGTCATTGCTAAGTGGAATCAAGGGCACCTTCAGTGTCAGAGAAAAAGCATCCTACCCATCTGGCTCTTGGGATTGAGACTTCTTTGTTTCCATAGTTGCCAAGTTATTGGTATTGTTAGGGTTGGGCTGGCATAATCAGCCAGTTCTTGAGTTAGGGCAGTGTATGGTCTTTGTCACATCTGAGGAGAGAGCAAGAGAGAGCCGCTCTGTGATTATTTCCTCTACAAAGGATAGGTTTGCTAGTAGAGTGGGTGGGTGGTTGTTTTGTTCTTTTAGTTGCACTTTTATATTTTTTTAAGAAGATTCAAAAGTTAGAAACTTGATAATGTCCGGGATTCATGCATTGCAACAATTAAGGACTGTATTCTGAGTTTATTTATGGAGATGCTGGGTTAACTGCTCTAAGAAGAATTTCTGAAAGGCAAGTTGGCAGGCTCAGCACCCCTGACTGAGTGCCCAGTGAAGCTTTACATTTCATATCTGGAGAGAGAGGATGCAAATGGGTGAGGGCAGAGTTTCAGCTCTGTGCCTGCCTACACAAGAGCAGACAACGCCCTAAAAGAGTAGGATGTAAATGTTTTAAAACTACTCTCCTTATATATTATGTACATTGTTTTATATATGTCTACAGACTGGTATAAGTTATGAAAGGATGGTAAAGAAGTTCTGATTTTCCCCCCGCACTCCCTACTTTGGAAACCATCACTCTTAGCAGCAGGTAGCACCTGGGTCCCCCGAGGTGTTAGTAGACTCTGGGCCTGAAGCAAAGGATTCTGCAGTGAAGGCCACAATTCCTTCCTTGATCTGCAGAGACCGGTCATTCATGAAATGCACTGCAGCTTATAGTAGTTCTAAGGGGCACAAAAAATACCATCAAACAGATACACACGTAAGTTGTAAAGAGTCGTTCCTATTTCAGAAACTTGAAAATATGAAATTGTGAGTCTTAGATTTATAGAAAGCTAATATATTGGGGAAATACTGACTTATACAAAGTTACACAGATTTCTTTACTATGGTACTTCTTAGAGCTTTTAATATGTGAATTGCTATGATGAACACTGGAAAAGATGTAATATAGTTAGTGTTTCCCAGAACACTCTGGAACCTTCTGTGTTTATTGTGGGTAAAAGACACCTGAGATAAAATTGACCATTTTGACCATTTTAAAACATGCAATTTAGTGCCATTAAATACATTTATAAATTGTGCAACCATCACCATTTGGTTCCAGAACTTTCTCATGACCCCAAAAAGACACCTTGCACCCATTCATCCTTCACTCCCTGTCTTGGAACTGTTTTTGATTAAAACCTAAAATTCAGTTTGGTAGACATTGCTGCAAAATATTTAGTATTTGCTACCATAGCCATTACAGAAATATTGAACATTTATTTGAACTAACGTAGAAAACTAGAAAATAAACATGTTAAACAGCAGGTTAGTGTCAGAGCTGGAACTAGAATCTAGTTCTTTTGACATCAGTATTCTGTCCTCTGTGCCATGCTTGTAGATTCAACAAGCTCAGTCAGTGAGGTGTCTATTTGGTGGGTGGTTGTGTATTTTTTACTTCCTCGGTGGGTAAATTAAGGTTTATAACTGAGACTGTGTGTCAAGCAGCATTGTGTTACCATAGATGTACCATCTGTATACTCTCTGGAAGATGTCACTTGGGTCAGATAGCCAAAGAGGAGGGTTAGTAATTCACTCATTCATGTATTAGTCTTTTGCCCTGCTTATTGATCACAAAGTTTTCTCACATAGAAAACTTTTTTCTGACATAAAGCATCTTGCAAATCGAATAGATCACTGACAGCGATCTTTAAAGATACTGTAGGAAGAAGCTACTTGAATATTTTGTTGGCAGAAGACTTTCAAGTCAGAGCTGTCACCATATTTGAATTTTAGCTTGGAAGTAAGTTGCATGTTTTTGTGTGATTTCTTTGAAGAGCATTCTGCATCTCCCTAAGCAATTATTAATGATCAGCTTTGTCATTGAGCCTTTGGGCCATTAAGACAGAACTAGGGTGACACATATTAATGTTATATTTCCTTTTAGGACAAGAAAGAGATGGCCATCAGTGACTGCAGCAAAGGTACAACTTTTTGGTCTTGTTACATGTTAACATACAAGAGCATCACCTCAGCTAGACCAGCAGAGACAGAAGCTGTCGGTCAGGTGTGCACCTGTACATGTGTCCCCTTCTCTGAGGCCTTTGAAGGCCTTTATGGTCTAGCCCTTCTTAGAGGAATTATGTAGTAGTCACCTTACTGTAAGTGTGCTTTTGATGGATAGTTCAGTCAGTTTATCCTGCCTTATAAACATGCGAAGAAAAATTCAAAGCTACCTTGGCAGCAGAATCTGGTGGAACAGAATTTAATTCCTGCAGTGTCCAAATTACTTTACTTTGAAATTGAAGTAGACGAGCTTAGCTGTTATTTGGGCATCTGGAGCTATGTGTCTGGGGGTTGAGGGAGGAGGGCGGTGGCGAAGGGGCAGTTTCTGTTAGGTAATTGGTATTCTCTTCAGATGTAATGATTCTTCCCAACCTACTTGCCATCATTTTAGTTAGCCTTTCAGGTTCCACACACTGAATCAAGACTTTGCTGTCCGTTATCTGAGTTCTATCAGGGTCTTTTCATCCCACCAGCTTACAGAGACACCCAGGCTTAGGATTACTATTGTTTGTTTTGTTTCAGAAATTTCCTGACAGGTCAGACAGTTTTTCTTGCCTTTCTAACCAGCTTTGTGTGGAGAACACACACAGTCACTTTTCCTTGCATCCTACTGCTCATGAGTTTTTCTAGCTAGTTGTTACTCTTTGTAATTTATATTATTTTGTTTGTTTTTCTCTCTTTGGGTAATAATTTCTTTGAGAAAACCGTAGGGTTAGAAAGAACCTTATGTTGTCTAGTCCAGCTCTCAACTAAGCATGAGTTCCCTCTTCTATTTTTCACTTTACATTAATTCATCACCCTCTCTACTGGGGCTTTTTTTTCCCCCTTTATGTTTGGTATTTATTTATAGTATCTGAATGAAACTATTACTACATTAGGATCTAGCTAACTACTACTCATCTATTACTATCTTGGGCTGGAACTAATTCTGAATGTAACATTTCATTTGGAAGAAGGTGTTTAACCTTAATCTGTGTGTAATGTGTGACTTTGAAAAGTTCAAATTAGGAGCAAGCTGCTGATTTTCAGAGTTTCTTTCTCTGTAACCAACTGATGAGAAAATGCCTTGTAAGCTTGGTTAGCAAGGTATACACTAGGAAATAGTTCATGTATAGCTGTAGCCTGAAGAGGGGGAAGGACAGTATTTTCCAGATTTGTGTTTGGATTTGGTTAAACCAATATCCATGTGCTTGCTTACACGTAGTCATTATGGGCTACAGGCATTATACCCATAGGCAGAATACATTGACACCAGTGTGGCTTATTTGTATTAGGGACCTCCCCTCCCCTGACACATACACACTCCTACTCAGTTCACAAACCTTCTTGGCAAAGGACTTAATAGTTTATTTCTGGGGTCATATTGGAGCTCATTACTATTAATGATATGGAACAATATTTAATGCCTCTCACCTTAGGATTTTCATCGTTGGTATAAATAAGGGTTAAGTTGATTCTCTACATGGATTGGGAATGAAAATCACATGTTAGAGTGATTTGTTTATTTTAGAGGTTTTTATAAAGTCATCGTGGGAAAAGTTACTTCTCTTCAGTACATATTTGCATTATTAGAAGCTATTTGCTAGTTGAGATGGTAAGGGGGCAGAATCTGGGTTAAAATGTTAAAATTAGGGGTTCAATTATTTATATATATTATTTTTTTATTGTTGATCCTCTCGAGGATATTTTTCCCATTGATTTTTAGAGAGAGTGGAAGGGAAGGAGGGGGAGAGAGAGAGAAAAATATCGATGTGAGAGAGACACATTGATTGATTGCCTCCCTCATGCACCCCAATGGGGGCCAAGGATCAAACCTACAACCCAGGTACGTGCCCTTGACCGGAAATCAAACCCCAACCCTTCGGTGCATGGGCTGACATTCTAGCAACGGAGCCACACCAGCCAGGGCAGGGGTTCGGTTTTTTTAAAAGATGTAGTAGAGGTCATTGAAGTGTGTATCCTATGGATATTATGATACTGTAATTGGGGGTGTTTTTAAGACTGTGATGTTCTGGGCTAAGGGTAGGTTGACAGCATATAAAGTTGAAATGTTTAGAGGTTTGGGTTCTCAGAAAACCTCCTGCACCGTGTCCCCCGTGCAGCCACTGTACCATTTCCCGGATCCTCTGCAGTGAAAGATTGTCTGTACTTGCTGTCTCCTTGACCTCCTCCCTTTCTCTCCTCACCCACACCCATCTTGTAAAGATCACCAACCACCTCATCTTCCTCAGTTCAGTAGTTGCTTCTCTCTCGTCACCTTGCTTGACCTCCAAAAGGCATCTAATATAGTGTATCATTCCGCATTTCCCCCCGTTTTGTTGACTGTTTCTTCTTCTCTTTTGCTGGCTCCTCTGCCAATCTCAACATTTTGGAAATCTCTCGATCTTAGTGCTATGTAGGGCCCCCTTCTTTTTTCCCCTGTCTTTTCTCATCCAGTTGGGAGACTTTAAATACTATCTGTTTGCTGCACTCTCTATCTTCAGCTCTTCCCTATGGTCTGGAGCCCTGTATCTTACTGCGAGTGCACATCTCTTCTTGGTAGGCATTGCCTATCAGAGGTGCCCAGAACAGACTCTGCTTCCTCTCCAGTCCCCATACACACACACCCCTACCTTAAATCAAAACATGGGCAAAGGATTCTTAGAGGGGCAGTGGTTATTGGATAAAGGAAAGAATATTATGACCGGAAAGGGCTGGAGCAGTAGTTTGAAGAAACAGTGAGGGTTTAGCTAAAAATGGTAACCTCAGTAGTCAAGGTGTAACCTCAGTAGTTGAGGCCTAAAACAAAAGAAAGAGAATGAGCCCTGGCCAGTGTGGTTCGGTTGGTTGGAGCATTATCCCATGTACCAGAAGGTCTCAGGTTCAATTCCCAGTCAGGACACATACCTAGGTTTCAGATTTGATCCCCGGTTGGAGGTGGGAATGGGAGGGAACCAATCAATGTTTCTCTCTTTCTCTCTCTCTGTCTCTCTTTTTTTTTTTTTAATCCTCTCCGGAGGACATTTTTCCATTTTTTGTTCAGATAGAGTGGGAGGGAGAGAAAGGAAGAGAGAGAGAGAGAGAGAGAGAGAGAGAGAGAGAGAGAAAGAGAAACATCGACATGAAAGGGACACATCGAGTGGCTGCCACCCGCACGACCAACCAGGGCCGGGGACAAATTGCAACCGAGGTAAGCGCCCTTAGCGGGAACCAAACCCGGGTCTCTCTGGACCGCAGGCCGACACACTAACCGCTGAGCCAAACCAGCCAGAGCTCTCTCTGTCTCTCTTTTCTTTCTCTCTCCCCCAACCCTTCTCTCCCTTCCTTCCTCTAAAATCTGTTTTTTTAAAAAGAAAAAGAATGATAGCAAAGTCTGCCACCAAACTGTTTTCCCTCAACCCTTGAATCTGTACCTTCCAGTTCTCTCTCTCTTTTTCACTGGGGACTTGAGCTCTGTGTCTGGCCTATTCTGAAATGAAGGTCAAGCATTTTGAAGACTAGGACTCAGGGTGGGGGCCAGGGCTTCATGAACAACAGCCACAGCCGAAGCCAGCCTGCCACCTGCTTTTGTAGCCCATGAGCCGAGAGTGGTTTTTACATTTTTCAGTGGTTGGAAATAAAATCAAAAGAGAAATAATACTTCGTGACACATGAAACTCACGTGAAATTCGAATCTCGGCATCCATAAATAAAGGTTTGTGGGAACACAGCCACTCTTGCTTGCTCAGGCACTGTCTGCTTGCTTTCCTGCTACAGTAGCAGAGTTGAGTAGTTGCGACAGAGACAGTCTTCCCTGCAAAGCCTAAAGTCTTTACAAGCCTACCCTTTACAGAAAAAGTTTGCTGGCCCCAGGTATAGTCTTTGGCAAATGACTCTTTCTTTGAGACCTTGGAGGATGGTTAATAAAGAAACCTGATTTAGCTGAGTGTGTCTAGACCCTTTTCCTCAGGGTAACAATGATCTCTTCTTTTACAGCCATTCAGCTAAACCCCAGCTACATCAGGGCCTTGCTGAGGCGAGCAGAGTTGTACGAGAGCACCGACAAGCTCGATGAAGCCCTGGAAGACTATAAGTCCATTCTAGAAAAGGACCCATCAGTGCACCAAGCAAGGGAAGCTTGTATGGTAAGCACCTCATTCTTTTCTCGTCCTTGTGTTGCTCTTCAGTGAATCTTAAATAATCCTTGGGACACAACTACATTCCATTTCTATGCTTTTGAGGAACTTATCGCAATATATGGGCGACAGAACTCGGAAGTGGTGGCCACAGACCCACTGTGAGCATGTACCATTTAAACTCCATTCTCAACGTGTTGTCTGTAAGCCTTTCATTTTTAGGGTTGACGAGAATTTTATTTCTTTATTGGACTAGGAACATTTTGTCCACTGTAGTTGTACAGCTCAGACCAAAGTGAGTCTTAGTGGTATTGCTAAGAAATATCTGGTTTTCTGGCCATCCTTTTTCTTATTCATTCACCAAGTTTCTATTTATTGTCATGTGCCCAACACATTTGCAATTGAATATATCTTAAACTAACCTTCTTATCTTTCTTAAAATGACTTTTCTTATCTCTGACACTACAAATTCTTTTGCTTCTAAATGTTATAATATTTTTATGTCACTTGTAAATTAGCTAAATGTTACTGCTTTCTCCCCTTTAAAAATAACACCCAGATTTGTACTTGACCTTTAATACCACTCTGTGATTGTCCCTAACGCACAGAGAAGCATACGCTCTGAAGATGGACTGCTGAATTGGATATACATACGTTATTGTCCCAACGTAATGGATGTTCACATCTGTTTGAGAGACCCTGGCTTTAACTAACAGCTCTCTTCACTACCAGACTCTTCAGAGAGCCGATAGGGTGGACAGGTCTGTCCTGAGCCCCAGTGTGCAGCAGGGAGATCACAGGCCAGCAGACAGGAGGTGGAGAGCTACAGCGTGTTTTGTTTAAGCCAACTTTTTGTTGTAATTGAGGCCACTTGCCAACATTTAAAAATGGGAAATTTTACTAGATAAAAATCAAGGCGCAGACTCCTTTAGAAAACAAATGGGAAGATGTGGACATACTGGGTTCTTCTTGAACTCCTGCACGATGGCATCTGGCTGGGTCTCTCCAGTTCCACTGCTGGCCACGCAACTCCACACTGCCTTCCACCGACTCCTTTACTTGTTTGTATTTCCTGCCTGGCCCTGATCTGCAGGATTTCCCACTTATCTCTTGGAATGATTATTCCACCGGGCAAACTTAAGAAATGTTGACTGATCTTCCCATATTAATGTCCTAGGTGGTTTGAGTTTTGTTTTGCTCTATATTTTATACATACTTCCTTCTATAATAACAAATCTTTTATTTATCTAGAAATGAGAGACAGCCTGGTTTGGATAATTAAAATACATAAGCAATTTGAAACCAGTTTCAATCTTTTATTTGACTTTTAACATATCTCTGAATGGTGGTAAGATAACTAAATTCGACATGAGGAAAGGGAATACTTAAAATCTTGGCCAGATTCTTGGTAGCCTTTATCTTTATCATATTAGTTTTACGCCTTCTATGAAAGGAAGTATTTTATGCTAGTTGTTATATGCACAAAGAATTTATATTATTTTGAATTATTATACCTGAGTTATATTACTGGAATCCCAGAACACTTGGGGCCAGTTACGGAGCTAAAAGTGGCCATAGGAGACTAATCTAGATCAGTGGTTCTCAACTGGGCTCTCACCCGGGGATGATTTGGTTCCCATGAACATTTGGCAGTGTCTGGAGACACTGTCGTGACCAGGAGGGTGCTATTGGCATCTGTGGGTTGAGGCCAGGGATGATCTCAACATCCTGCAGTGCGCAAGACGGCCCCCGCAACAAAGATTGCCTAGTCCAGCCCTGGCCGGTTTGGCTCAGGGGTTAGAGCGTCGGCCTGCGGTCCAGAGAGACCCGGGTTCCGTTCCCGCTAAGGGCACGTACCTCGGTTGCAGTTTGTCCCCGGCCCTGGTTGGTCATGCGGGTGGCAGCCACTCGATGTGTCCCTTTCATGTCGATGTTTCTCTCTCTCTCTCTCTCTTCCTCTCTCTCCCTCCCACTCTATATGAACAAAAAATGAAAAAATGTCCTCGGGTGAGGATAAAAAAAAACAAACAAAAAGATTGCCTAGTCCAAAATGCAGTAGTGCCTAGGTTGAAAACACTGAGCTAGGTGATCACTTAGGAGCATCCAGTATTTCTCTGACCCTTTCTCAATAAATTAGATCCTATAAAGAAAGGATTTCAAGTTTAAAAATATAAATGAGCAAAAAAACTAAAATATAAGTATCACTTATAATCCCACCACCTAAGTATACATACCACTGTAAACTTCTGGTAAGTATCCTTTCAGACATTTTTCTGTGTATATTTTTTGAGGTTTTTCTTGGGCCACTGTTAAGAACTGGGCATAGAGCAGTGAACCAAACAAAACTCCTGTCTCTGTGTAGCTCACCCACAAACAAAGACTTGTTTTTTTCTTTAATATCACATATCTGTACTTAACCTTATCTCACTTTCACATTAGTTTTTAATGTTTCTCAAATTCAAAATAAAGCTGAGGGATTTTTTTTACCAGCCCATTTCTCCTCTTTTCCCCTCAGAGGTTACCTAAGCAAATTGAAGAACGAAATGAAAGACTAAAGGAAGAGATGTTAGGTAAGTTTGCTTCCCTTACTTTCTCTTGACCAGAAGTAGCTGGGAAGTAGGGGTGGGGACATCAGTATTCTTATTCACTCGAGGGAGAAACAACAAGCGGTCTCCGGGCCCTGATTTGTTGTAGGCAGCGGTTCCATGGGGCTAGTGAGCTCTTGGCTGTTTTTACTCCAGAAGGGCCACTGTGCCTTACAGAGAAGGTCAGCTTTTCAGAAACCAAACTGCCATTTATTTTTCTTGGAAAATTTCCCTGCCTTCAAGAATGCAAGCACAGTTCAGTTCCCAACCTGGGATCCCACCAACCTGTATTTCAGACCATGAGTGTCGCGAAGACAGTTGAGTTCCCTCACTGAGTAAACAGCAACGTTGCAGTTCATTAGGATGCAGTCACTGCCAGCCAATGCCATGGCAGAACCAAGGGGATTTTTGTTTTGAAAATTCATTGAGTCTCTTTGAGAAGACGTGAGAGGGCAGGAATTAGGAGTAAATAATGGGGGGAGGCTGTGGTGGAAGGTAGGGCAGATTGATTCTTTTGATCATGTTTTAGTTAATTCTCCTGTTTGCCAGAGCATGTTATAGTTGGAATCAGAGAACCCCTCTCGTGAGCAGTCTCCTTGACTAAGGGGAATAAAGGTTCCTGGCCAGAGACCTGGCCAGCTTATTCTGTTTATAACCTGCCTGATATTTCCCTACTCCAGGTCGGGTACATGGTCTTCCTTATGAATATTTTCTAAATCTGTCATGTGAATTACATTTACTGTATTGCAATCACATGGGTCTAAAGGAAAAATCATTTGCAATAAACCTAGCCTGGCTATTTATGACCTGTAGGCATCGGTATCCGGAGAATGAGAACAAATTCTCCCACGGCTCACTCTCATAACAGAGTTGACTGAGAAGAGGCCGTTAGCCCACACAGTCCACTGTCCCTGATCCTGCTGGTTGGACGCAGACTCCAAGGAGAGCTGCTTCAGACTCGGCAATTTCTAGAGCCTTCCCAGTTTTCCCCAAAAAGGCTCTTTCCCTAATTTACATATTTAATTAAACTTTACACCATATTTGAGCAGAAGAATTATTTTGGAGGTACTCTTCCATCAAAAGAGAGCATTTTCCGCCCTGGCCGGTTTGGCTCAGAGGTTAGAGTGTCGGCCCGCGAACCAGAGAGACCCGGGTTCGGTTCCCAGTTGGGGTCGTGTGGGTGGCAACCAGTCAATGTGTCTCTCTCACATAGATGTTTCTCTCTCTCTCTCCCTCCCGCTCTATCTGAAGATGAATGCAAAAATGTCCTTGGGTGAGGATAAAATAAAATTTTAAAAAAGAGCGCATTTTCTATACTATTCTGACAAGGATGCTTTATTTTAGAAAAAAAAGTATTTGCATTTAGCTGAGCTGGACTTCGTGCCGAAAGAGATGACTTTATGCCTGACCATAGTTGACATGGGGAAGACACTTAGGCGTTGGTCTGTATTTTTGAGCCAATACGAAACCATAAAGGGATGGGTGCGAATTGAACCTTATTGCATTGTCAATTGCAGCCAGAATCAAAACTTAATCTGTCCCTGTCCCTGTATATTCTAATGAGCCGAAGTTTCCTGTCTCCATGGCTTTGGATTTTACTTATATTGTTCCCTTCGTGTAAAATATTCAAGTTGAATTCACTCCTTCAGCTGCTTCTGTAATGAAATTTCCCATCAGACTTAAACAATTTAAGTTGCTTGGTAAGTAGTATGTCGGTTGGTTGTTCCACACTAATGGTATGGATAGCTGGACTCTTTTTTGCTTACTGTAAGGGTCATGAATAAAGTATTGCTTCTGGGTGTTACCCACCATAGGAGAGCCTGGGGGGAGAAACACTCCACATGGAATCTCAGCCCCACCAGAGCTTTCTGGCGTTTCTGCCCTTTGTTACAGGTGATGTGGTTGTGGTTCCTGTGCCGAGAGGTCCCTGGAGGGTAGTCACTGAGTGCAAGATAATGTCACTTCCTTAAACATGGAGCAAGGTTTTTGCAGTGGATTGCATGGTTCTTAGTGCTAGTTTTGTGGGGATGGCAGCTTGTGTTGGAGGACTGGCTGTTAAAGATTTTAAAAACTGCTCAGTATTGTCATTGGTATTTATGAAGTTATGTGATTATTTAACAAAATGAGCTTTTATTCAGGTTTTCTTCTCTCTCTGTAACTTGACTTCCTTTTGTTAGAAGACCTATGTAACCCCCTTCCTTGGGGGGAAATCCTCATTTGAATTCAGAATGGATCGAACATACTTGCCCCTCCGTTGCTAGCCTATCACTTACACATATCATCAGAGCAGGAGTGGAGACCAGGGTGGCCATCAGTCCCGCACAGTGCTGCAGTCCGCTGAGCACAGGATGCTCGTATTGGCTTCAGATTGAGGAAAGTAGTCAGCAACTGGAGTGTTTGCTTTTGTCCTTTTCTCTGGAAAGATTAGCCTCATGGCCATGAAAGCCAGGGAGTCTGAGGTGTGAAAGGCCCTGAGGGGTGTGGTTGATGATGTGATGAGGTGGCAACAGGTGTCCTGGGCAGAGAACCTCAAGAGACTCAAAATCACAGAGCTTTTTTTTAGCAACTGGTGGTACTGGTGATCAATGCCTATTACTTGACTTTGCTCTAATCTAGTGATTTTCACATTTTTAAAAATAATAGTAGAACCTCTTTGTCTAAAAAAATATTGTACGTGAAACCGCAATTAAAAAACAAGAAGTATTTTATTTGTATAAATTGAAACGTGTGTCATTTATATAATCAGAATAATCTGGTAAAGTGAAGAACAAAAATTTGAAATTAGGGATTTGGGTGGCAGGCACAGCCTCATGATTATCTATACATCTAATTTATTTCTTTGTTTCTATTTCACAATATTATTTTTTGGTCACATAGATAGGTAAATAGTAAAGAAAAATTTTCAAAGGAAAACTGATGAGACATTTTCAGAATCCCCGAAGCCCCCGCTCAACTGTAGGATTCTGAGGACAAATGCTCGTGTATCACCCTGCCTTCAGGAGCGTCTCGGAAATGTGGCTTTTGAGCTTGGCAGGGGAAGAGGAGTACCTTCCCGGGGTGGAGCTCTGTACACAGGAGGTGGTAAGATGAGCCATTCCCCCGGGCCGCTCCGCTGGGAGGCCAGACAATAATGCTAACGTCATAGGTCTCTGAACAAGTTTTGATTACAAATAGGAAAGATTGTGGGTCTGGGCAGAGTGACTTGGTTGGGTTGAGCGTCATCCTTTGCACCAAACCCAGTCAGGTCACATACTTGCATTGTGATTTCGATCCCTGGTCAGGCATGTATGGAAGGTAACCCATCGATGTTTCTTTCTCACATCCTCTTCCTCCCCTCCCCCTCCCCCCTCCCTCTTTCCCTCCCTCCTTCTCTCTCTCTCTCCCTGTGTCTCCCTTTCTCTCTCTCTCTCTCTCTCTCTCTCACACACACACACACATACACACATTCTCTCTCTCCCTGCACCCTCCCTCTCTTTAAGCATGTCCTCGGATGAGGATTTTTTTTTTTCTAAAGCCCTGGCCAATGTGGCTCAGTTGGTTGAACATTGTCCCATGCACCAAAAGGTCGCCAGTTCAGTTCTCGGTCAGGACACATGCCTGGGTTTCGGGTGTGATCCCCAGTAGGGGGAATGTAGGAGGCAACCAATCAATGTTCTCTCTCACATCTGTGTTTCTCTCCTCTAAAATCAATAAAAACATATTTCAAAAATAAAAGTTCCATGCATTTAAAAAATAAGAAAAGATTATGGGATGAAGGCTTTTGTCGTCATCATTTGCAAATTGTTTTTTCCTGTATCCTGGCCCAGCTATGAAATCTCAAACAAGTAGAATTACTAAGAATCTGTCTGTGTATGTTTGTGGTTCTTCCTTGACCTCTTGTCATCTCAGTGTGTTGAACTGTGAGGTAGAAGAGAGAGCTGTCTGCATTCTCCAGAGAGTGACATGGGCTACCTTTCACATCATCTGAGGACACTCCTCCCGGGCAGCCCTGTCCCTCTGATCACTAGAAATGGGGATTTTCTATTAGTTTTTAATACCAGGCTTCTGATCAAGATTCCACTCACCAGCTGCAAAAGCAAATGATCTTTTGAAGCTGGTTCTCAAAATACAGTACCCAGACCACCCTCACTTGAGAACTTGTCCAAATGCACATTTTCCAGCCCAACCCCAGACCTACTGAATCAAAAATTAGGGTGGGGCCCAGCACTCTTATTTTAACAACCCCTCTGGGTGTTTCTGATGCACACTCAAGTTTATCCAGCACTGTTGGGAGGAGTGATTGATGTGTGAGGGGCAGTGTAAAGGCCACTAGGGACAGGGATCAAAGGCAGAGTGGTGCGTGGCCCCCACTGTGACGTGACAAGGAGTGGTGTTCAGCAGCTCTGCCCTGAGAGCTCCCTGCTGGGCAGAAGCAGGCATGCCACTGAGTTTTATCTTTCCCTCCTTGTGTGTAGCTGCAGCAGAGAAAAAATAGAAAGAAGACATTTCCGGATGTGTGCTCTCCAGTTCACTAGACTTAATCTCACACAGCTCTCTGTGGTCAGCTCTTTTTTGCCAGGCTTCATTTCTGGTGTTTGTTTGGACAAGATGGCACTGGAGAAATCCAGTGAGCTCTCTGTAAATTGTTACCATTTACCGAGTGGGAAGGGACACCACCCAGGTCGTGGGGTGGGGTATGACGCAATAGCATGGATTATATTTCAGCCATTCCATGGAGATGCTGCTCTCCTACCTTAACCAGGAGCTGCCAGGTGCCTGTCCTGACCTGGAGAGTCTAGAGCCCTGACATGAAACTCGTTTGTTCCCTCAAAGGAACCAGAGACACGGGTGGGGCATTGCCCCAGTAACCCTCCCTTCCTCTCACTGGCCCTGCTGCTGCTCCCCTGCCTGGCTACTCCGGCACAGACGTGGGCCTGTTCGTCATCCAGCCCAGGTTTTCCACTCGTACCATCACTCCTTCCACCTCCTTGGAACATGCTCCTGGTCTCCTGATTCCTGAAGTCACTCGGTATTCACTCCTGGCCGCTAACATCGTAAGGCACGCACATTTGTGAGCTGAATTAAGACCACCTTGTGTGATGCCACATTCAAGAGCTAGATATGGAGTTAGAAGTCACTTGTTTGTTGTCATTGTGAGGATTTGACACGTTCCCCTGGGTTTTCCTGTGCATTATGTGCTTCTCTGGTCTGTGTGCAGTAGAGGGTCCTAGAATCAGCTCCCTTACCAAGAATCAGCTCCCTTCACAAGAAAGACTCAAAATTGTTAGTCTCTTAAAACTGCTGAAGCCGAACCTGTGGGTTTGGAGATCCAGAGTCTTGTTTTCACATTTCTCTTCATGCCACCCTGCCTAACGCTCAGTACAGACTATGTCCACGCAGGGTCGGTGCTCTGGCTGAATGGGTACCTCAACCAGTTTCTCACTGCCGTCGTCCCCTCGGTGGGAATCAGCAGTTGTCTTTCCATTTGCAGTGCCTGCTTTTTGTTCATTTCCTGATTGCTGTGCTCCTCAGCTTCTCTTCTCAGCGGATTCACTCCTGCTTTGGCAATCCTTGCGAAGGCTTATTTTCTCCTCTGCTTTCACTCAGGAGCTAACACAAGCAATTGAATAGGGTGTGAATGTCATCCCCTCAGTTCTGTGCAATCCCTTGATTTACCTTTTGCTCAGGAAAGTAAGTTAGCTGTGTGGCTTAGTGTCCTGCCTCATAAGAGGAAATGCCCTGTCAGGATTCAGTTGTATGCATTATGGTTCTCCTAAATAGGAGAAAGTCCCAAAGGACCTATTCCATTGCACCCAAACCCCAGTGATCTTTTATATACTTTTTTTTTTTTTTTTTGTAGAGAGAGAGGAAGGTTAAGAGAGAGAAAAACGTCCATCAGCTGCCTCCTGCACATGCGAGCCTCTCCTCCTCCTCCCCCCTCCCCCCTCCCCGGGATCGAGCCCGCAACCCGGGCAAGTGTCCTGACCAGGAATCGGGAATCAAACCAGGACCTCTCAGTCCATGGACAACGCTCAATCCACTGAGCCACACTAGCTGGGCCCAGTGATCTTTCTGTAATTAAAGTTATTAGAGGAACATTAGTTAACATTATATATATGTTTCAGGTGTGTAACTTTATAATACAACATCTGTATACTCCATTGTGTGCTCACCACCCGAAGTCTAGTGTCCTTCTGTCACATGTTTGACCCCCTTTACCCTCATTGCCCTCCCCCCACCTCCCTTTCCCTCTGGTAACCACCATTCTGTTGTCTGTACCTCAAAGCTTGTTTGTTTCATTTGTTTGTTGCTTTTTGTTTTATAGCCCACATTTGAGTGAAATCATATGGTTCTTGTCCTTTTCTGTCTGACTTAATTCACCTAGCATGATATTCTGAAGATCCATCCATGTTATTGTTGCCAATGGCAATATTTCATCTTTTTTATGGCTGAGTAGTATTCCGTTGTATATATATACTACATCTTCTCTATCCAATCCTCGGTCAAAAGCTATTGTGAATAATGCTGCAACGAACATAGGGGTACATACATGTTTACAAATAAGTGTTTTCAGTATTTTCAGGTACTCAGGAGAGAGATTGCTGGGTCATATGGTAGCTCTAATCTTAATTTTTTGAGGACCCTCCATTCTGTTTTCCATAGTGGCTGTACCAATTTACAATCCCACCAACAGTGAATGAGAGTTGCCTTTTCTCCACATCTTCTCCATCACTTATTTCTTATCTCATTGATAATAGCCATTCTAACAGGTGTGAGGTAGTATCTCTTTGTGGTTTTGATTTTCCTTTCCCTTATAACTAGTGAAATTGAGCATCTTTTCATATATCTGTTGGCCATCTGTATGTCTTCCTTTGGAAAGTGTCTATTCAGGCTATATGCCATTTTTAATCAGATTTTGTTGTTGCGTTATATGAGTACTTTTTATATATTTTGGATATTATTCCCTTATTGGAGTTACTGTTTGCAAGTATCTTCTCCCATTTGGTTGATTGCCTTTTTGTTTTGTTGATGGTTTCTTTTGCTATGCAGAAGCTTTTTAGTTTGATGTAGTCCCATTCATTCATTTTTGCTTTTACGTCCATTGCCTTTGGGGTCAAGTTCAGAAAAACCTCTCTGAGACCAAGGTCCATAAATTTAATATCTATGTTTTTGTCTGTATTTTATTGTTTCAGGTCTTATATTCAAGTCTTTAATCCATTATGAGTTAATTTTTGTGTATGGTGGCAGGTAGAAGTCTAGTTTCATTGTTTTGCATGTAGCTTTCCAGTTTTCCCAGCACCATTTATTCAAGAGGCTTTTTCCTTTCTCCATTGTATGTTTCTGGCTCCTTTGTCAAAAATTAATTGCCCATATACATGTGGGTTTATTTCTGGGCTCTTAATTCTGTTCCATTGGTCTGTGTGTTTTTCTGTCAGTACCATACCGTTTTGATTATTGTAGCTTTGTAGTATAGTTTGAAGTCAGGGGTTGCAATACTTCCAGCTTTGTTCTTTTTTCTCAAGATTGCTTTGGCTATTTGGGGTCTTTTGTGGCTCCATACAAATTTGAGGATTTGGGGGGATCTGTTTCTGTGAAAAATGCCATTTGGATTTTGATGGGGATTGCATTAAATGTGTATATTGCTTTAGGTAATATGGCCACTTTAACAGTGTTAATTCTTCCAATCCATGAACGTGGAATATCTCTCCATTTGTGTCTTCAGTTTCTTTCAACAATGTCTTGTAGTTTTCAGCATGTAGGTCCTTTACTTTTCTTATTTCTAGGCATTTTATCTTTTTTGTTGCAATTATAAATGGAGTTGTTTTCTTCATTTCTTTCCTGATATTTCATTGTTATATGGGAATGCAATGCATTTTTGTATATTGGTTTTGAATCCTGCAACTTTACTGTATTTGTTTATTGTGTTCTAATAGTTTTTTGATGGAGTCTTTAGGGTTTTCTGTATATAGAATCATGTCACCTGCAAGAAGTGACAGTTTTCCTTTTTCATTCCCAGTTTAGATGCCTTATATTTCTTTCTCTTGCCTGCTTGCTCTGCCTAGGACTTCAGTACTGTGTTGATTAACAGTGGCATGAGTGGACATCCTCATCTTTTTCCTGATCTTAGAGGAAAAGTTTTCAGTTTTTCAACACTGAGAATGATGTTAGCTGAGGGTTTGTCATGTATGGCCTTTATTATGTTGAGGTACTTTTCATTCTGTACCCATTTTATTGAGTGTTTTAATCATAAGTGGATGTTGTATCTTGTCAAATGCTTTTCTGCATCCGTTGATATGATCATGTGAATTTTATCTTTTATGTTGTTAATGTGGTGTATCAAACCCCAGTGATCTTAAGGAGATGAAAACAAATGGCATCCCTGGCTCTCCTCGGGGTAAACTAACTATTGCACAGTCCGTATCTTCAAAGAGCAGTTATGCATAATAAGTCAACTGGGTTACATAATATAATGTTGCTTGGAGGCACCAAAATTAATGTTTATCAGAACTGGATCCAGTGACAAGCATTAGTCTCGTCATAAACGTTCCTGTCTGAGCACAAGCAGTTTTGGACTCCCCTCTTTGCCATGGGATCTCGTCTAATAGATGAGACTTGGACACTTTCAGGCTGAGTGACGGTGCCAGATTTGTTGTGGGTGGCAAGAAGGAAACCTAATTGATGACTACCCAGATAGGGGTGGGGGTAGAATTTGGCTGCCAGTGGAAAGTGGCAGAGAGGCTAGTTTGGCAAATGACCCTGTCTTAGGCACAGGAAGCTGCTTTAGTCTGAGTGTCCAACCTGACTAAACAGGAGCAGAAAATCCAGGAGTGTGTGGTCATGTAGCTGTTTAGGAGAATGATTTCTGCTGAAGGTGCTTCTCTGTCATCATCTTAAATAGCAAAAGGTGAACTTTTCAGACACTGAAAACTTGTTAGTCCTACCAGAAAGTTTTGTGCTGTTCCTTTATGTTCCCACTGGCCCCTCTGTGATTTCAGAGCTGCTTTACCCAACATTGTAGACATTGGGTTATTTGCTCAGTGAATAAATGGCCTTTCCCACAATGTTGCATGACCTTTCTGTACGAACCTCCTCCAGGCTCCCCTTTTCTGGTTCATTCTTCACTTTGTCACAGCATTAACAACCCCAAGAGCTCAGTTCTCAAACCATCAGTGGCCTTCTCTGTGGCACAAGAACCATAGACGACCGGCGGGTCTTGCTTGTGAGAACCTAAACCTGATGTCATGCACCCTCCCACCTACCTTTCAGCGCAGTGGACACACTGCTCACTCTTGCCTACCTGGAGAGGGACTTGCAGTGAACCCTCCACCCAGGCGGTGGCCCTTGAACAGAGGCTTCTCCAAGTGGAGCTGCCATCCTGGGACTCTTGAGATGCGTGCTCTCTCACTCTGTGTCAGAAGAGCCATGAATTGTGCCAGCAGTGACATTTTATTGGGCTGTTTTGTTGTTGTTGTTAAACCTCACGTGAAGATTTTTTTCCATTGATTTTTTTTTTTTTTTTTTTTTAGAGAGAGTGGAAGGGAAGGAGGGCAGTGGGTGAGAGAGAGAGAAACATTAATGTGAGAGAGGCACGTCAGTTGGTTGCCTCCTGTATGTGCCCCGACCGGGGCTCGGAATTCAACCCATGACCCTTCAGTGCCGGGGCTGATGCTCTAACCAATGAGTCACATCAACCAGGCTTATTGGGTTTCTTTAAATGTTGATTTCCTCCCTGTCCTCTCCTCGATGCCATGACAGACTGCCAGAGCTCTGGGTGACACTTCCCTGAGGATGCCTTTTCTCTGCTCATTGTGGTCCCCTACCCCTGCATCCATCTACCCGTGGCCATGCCCTGTGCTGCCCCGTGTGCAGGAGCAAGATCTGTGCCAGCGATGCTCGGCAGAATAAATCTCAGACTGAGACCCAAAGTTCTTTCCATGAGTTGTTAGTATAGGCCTGGACATTACTTTACCTGGGCTTTACTTCAAGGTGGGAGGCCTCAGAGGGGCAAAGCTACTAACAAGGGTAAGGTGGGGGGACCCTGTACCTCAGGTGATTGGGGTTTCTTTCCCTTCTACCCCCATTTTCATATCCATTGGAAGCAGACCTGTAAGAGAAATTAGAACAGTTTAGAAAGGGTTGAAACTGTTTATTCACTCATCCTAGCCAATATTTTCCAAAATACTCCTGGTTTCAAACATTCCATCCCTTTACCCACAAGTCCCTACAAATCTCTCAAATGTCCTAGAAACTCCAACTTTTAACATACAAACTCCGTAACTCTCGTGTGTAGAATCAGCACAAAAACCCTTGGTAACACCATGCGTCTCCATTCTGGCTTTAGGACAGGAAGTCATGTGGTAGTTAATAAAGCCTGAAATTTGGGGAGAGGAGACTGTACTACTCAGGTTGATGGGCCTGTGCCCATGAGTGAGATCTCCCATTTCCCAAGAAGTGATGAGTTTGGTGTGGAAGTTGAGGCTTTATGTAGAAAAACAGGAGGCTCTTGAGTTTGAATCCAGGTTCAGTAGAAATCTGCTAAGTGGAGTTAGATTCAGCAAGTGGCTGCTGCGGTTTCACAGAGAACAGACTGGGAGGGACCTCTCTGTCCTCACTACCAGGCAGCCGGGGGTTGGCAGGGTGTTTTCATTCCCCCGAGAGCAGCAGGTGATTTGCCCACCGCTCATCCCAGAGCCTGTGTCCTTTGGTGGGTCTGGCCAGTTTGGACAGGAAGCTTTTCGCTCTCCTAGGAGCCAGCCAGGCTCCATCACGTCATCTGTGAAAGCACAGGCTCTGGGGTGGATGGCACCGAAGTGACTGCACTCCTGAGGGGGAAATGAGGTCTGAGGTTTCATGACTGCCAAGTGGTTCTCTTTGTGTTTTGTAATCAGTAGTAAGGCAAGCTCACTTGGGGTCTTCCTGCTTCTGTTTATTCCTGTATTTATTTTGTGTTTTTGCTTTTACATTGCAGGTAAACTAAAAGATCTTGGAAACTTGGTTCTCCGACCTTTTGGACTCTCCACAGAAAATTTCCAGATCAAACAGGATTCCTCTACTGGCTCCTACTCTATCAATTTTGTTCAAAATCCAAATAATAACAGATAACAGTAGCTTTTAAAGCTGACTAGTAAATTGTGTGCTGCTTGCTATTAGCAAGGGGAAAGGCCCTGCCAATGTTTAAGTTCTAAAAGCATCTTATCTCAAGATAGGCTATCCAGTAGAGCCCAACGCTCCCTTTTCCCTCGTGTTTTATGGTCAGGGTGAAGTGCACTTCCTGATGTAATGAGCCTCATTCGATTTCCATTTTAAGGTGGTGTCCATGCAGCTGTTGTCCCTAGTTCTGACTGTCCTTTGTTTTGTCCAGGAGGAAGCCCGTTAAGGCTGACCTCCCTGGGCCATACAAACATGCAGACCCAGACAGCAGCTCTCCTGGACTGAGCAAACCTGCTGGTCCGAGACTGCCCAGACACGATTGATGGGGGCCCTGCCTGCTGTCCCCGCTCCCGATCACACACACTGCCCAGGCTGCCGGGCGTGGGCCCCTGATTTCCTCTGTGGTAATAAACGCTTTCTGTGACAGTCTGAGCTGGGTTGTGAATTTTATCCCCATAACAACAGCTGAAGCAGAAGGCTTCTCTGGCTCTGGGAACAGTGTTGGTTTCAGGCAATGTTACTGAGTGTTACTGGATTCCTCAAATCTGTCCAAAGTCTTAGTTGCCTCCTTGAAGATGATCTTGAAAAGCTGACCATTGTGCCGTGTGCTAGAATTCAGAAACCACCTCACAAGCTTTGGGCCTCTCCAGGTTTGCACAGATACTTATGAAATTATTTTTGTTTTGACCAAGCATCTTAATGTCAACTTAAAATAGCTTCAGTCAGGAGTGGTATGTGAATCCCAGAACAAAACCATGTTCTTTTAGACTACGTGAACCCAGAGGTTTCAAAGGTAGGTGGGGTGTTTTTGTTGTTTTTTGGCTTGTTTTTGTTTTCATTGGTTGATGCTGGTGAAAAGCTTTCTTTCGGTTGTTCTGGTTTCAGTGTCAAAGGCAGTGACGTGTGTTTCATCTCAGAAATGAAGCACATGTAATTCTGAAAGTGACATGCAATAGTCCCACTCCCCAAGTGAAGGCTTGTGCTGGTTCTTTGATCTGTTCCTCAAAGCCCTAGACTGGGTTGCTTTGTAGACAGCAGAATGATGCGTAGTATTGACTGGTTTGCTAAGCTTGTCTCCCAGATTGAAGTGAAATTCTTCATAGAATTTACTAGGGGAGAGGGAGAAATAACATGGTTAATTTTGGTTTGCTCTCTTTATGGTAAATCTGGCACCTAATTTTCCCAAAAAGGTGTGAGAAATCCTACGAGTTGTACATTGTGTGAAAATGTGGGGTGCCGCGTCGGCGGGGAGCGCTTCCTGCACAGCTATGTCGGGCTGGAGCAGTTCTGACTTCTTGATCTCGGGACTCCTTCCCACTCAAACATTTAAAGAGCGTTTTGGCTCGTGTGGATTATATTTGTTGATATTTACATTAGAAATGAAAACTGAGAAATTTCTTAAATAGTGAATTCTTTAGAAGTAAGTACATTTCATGTTAATATAACATTTTTAGAAAAATATCTTCCAAAATAAAAGCGCATTTTGTTTTATTTTTTATTGATTTTAGAGACAGAGGGTAAGGGAGCGAAAGACATCTATTTGTTATTGTTCCATTATTTATGCATTCATTGGTTGATTCTTGTATGTTCCCTGATGGGGAATCAAACCCACAACCTTGGAGTATTGGGACGGTGCTCTAACCAACCGAACTACCGGACCAGGGCCCAACAAAAGTACACTTTAATAAGAGTGACATCATTGTACATATTCGTAAAATCTCTAATGTCGGGCTTGCAGAAGATTCTCATTGGCATTTGTGCTGTTTGTCACAATATCACATCATGAAGCCTGGAAAGTTCTGCATACTCATGACGGAAGGACAGTAAAAAAAAAAAAAAAAAGGAAATAATCCCTTAGTTATTGCTGTGAATATATTATGAAATGGACTATATTTTGAGAACTGCTTGGTCAGATTTGACTTTAGCTCAATGGCTAAGACTAAGCACAGGTCTAGATTGAGATTTCTGAAGGACTAGCTGAGCTCCAAGGAACAGAAAATAAGACTTTTTTGCCTAGAAACAACCCTCCTTAAGACACTACCATTCTTACAGGTACAGAAGTGTTGCTTCTTAAGCCTGGCCCCTCCTCCTTTCCCTCTACTCCCCCTCCCTTTACTCTCCTTCCCTTCCCCCTCCCCCACCACCATCCTCCTGAAATCTTACAGGATGCCAAACAAGGCCCACATTAAATGCTTCTAGTGAGTGGGCCAAGTAATGCATCTAGAAAGGAAAGAAATCAACTGCTTAAGCCAAAAAGTTTTTATCTACCACTGTTAATTCTCTGCTTCCAAAATTTGGAAGAACAGATAAAATCTGGAAAACATTTGACAGTAGGAAAACCTTGAAACGGTTGAAAAGTAGGTGTTAGTGTTAAGGGAGGAAGGTGGCCTGTATTTGCCTACTGTTGCTAAGATGTATAATTTAAAGTTCTGTGATACCTCCCTCCAACCAAAAAATATGCCAAAGTTTACTTTTAAGGTAACCACGGTGTATGTATTCTTATTCCAACAATAGTGCAATGGATCAAAATAATTTTGGATCTCCTTCTAGAATGTTTTTGAAGACTCAAAGACGTGTATTTTTTTAATACTAGGATCTATTCCCTATCTGCTTCCATGATTAGAGCAAGAACTCCTAGAAGGTGAAGGGCCATGTTTCTCTTCAGCACAGCACCAGCACCTGTGCTGTACTGGAAACGTAGAGTATGGAAGGGCATCTTCAAGAGTCGGCTCAGTGTGAGCCATCACTGTGTTCAGATTCTGTGCTCTTTATTTAATACCTGTGTTTTAGAATGTCTCCTTTGCCACTAACCATTACCTGTTATCTCAAGATAAGTAGCAACTAGTCATCTTCCTCAAAATTCTAAGATCCAGCGAGTGATTCAAATGTCAGCTTAGAAGGTTTATGTGCTATTTTTCACCTTCCAAAGAATGTGGGGGCGGGAGGCAGTGAAAGACTCCCCTTGTCTTCACCTCGTGGGGGCCAGTGGGTTGGTCGGTGAGTTCATGCCCTGCTCAGAATGGCCTCAACCCCTGGTCTACGCAGTAGTGTTTTTGTATGGATAGCTGTGCTGTTCTGGCCACTGTGGAGGGCTCAGCTAGGATTTCTCAATAGTGAATTCAGTAATTGCAGCTTAAAAAGAGTTTATAAAGAGCCCCTTAAAGCCAGGCAAGCCCATCCTGTGTAGAATGTCCTCAGACCTTGAGCATTCAACCTGGCTTGTGAGCATGTCTTCTAGTTTTTAAACTTTCATTTTTGCATCTTGGGTATTTGCAAGGATTTGTCTTGAGACTTTCAAAAATTGTCCTCTCCTTTCAGCTTCCCCACTTTCTCCCAGATCACATTCCATTGAATCTTGTGTCCTCTGTATGTCTGCACTCTCAACCACCTCTCCAGCTTTCACATGAGCAGCTTTTCCATCCACTGGAGCTCTGCACAGGGCTTACCCAGGAAACAGGCTGTTACTACAGATGCACACCTGGCTGGTGGTTCCCTCTGTACAGGTGCACTGTGGATTATTTCATTGTCTTCACATCGTGGATCCAAGCTATGATTTAATTCTGGTCTTAAAACCCAACCTCTTTTTCTAAGAACTGACTTTCTGTACACGTTTCCCTTCTATCACAAGCAACTGGGTTTTTTCTGTCCTCTTGCTCCATGACAACACACCCCTCCCCAATATCCTATGGCCTTACACGTTATTATGCTTATAGGAATAGAGAATATTACACCAGGCGGAGATGTGGAAGCTGGGGAGTGGCCGAACCTACTAACAAATGACCTGAACATGGCAGCCCTGGGCCCACGTCTGAGCTTCAGTAAAATGACGAGACTCACACTTTGGACCTTCAGAGTTGCTCAGGTATTGTCAAAGGCACAAATGTTTGTTTAATCCATAAATGACAAGTATTTCTGACAGTACTTTGTGTAGCTGAAGGTAAGGAACCACCCTTGGAAATGTTGCTAGGCCTGGTGATTATTTCTGGTGTTCCTCAGGTCTCTGGGCTGACCTCTAGACCATTGCTGAAATACATTTCACAGTCCTCAAGCTAGATTCCAGACTGATTCAGGAAGAGCAGACATAGGGACTTTTTGGATGCATTTTACTGTTTGAATAGATTCCTGGATGGGGAGCAGGCAGTAGGTGTTAGATGTAAACCTGACTGAAGATGTATTTGCAGGAGTTGTCTGTCTGATCCTCAGAGCTAAGTAGAATAAAGGGAAAGTCTAGAACTGCAGCAGTCACGCAGGTGCAGCCTGTGAGCCCGCAGGCAAGATCGTGATCACTTCCTTTCACCTCCCTACCTCATCCCTTCCTTCTCTGATTCTCCTTGGTACACAGCCCCACCTTGGAAAATCCTCCTTGGAGCAGTTTCAGTGAGATGACATCCCTTTCAGCCTGACCCCTCCACAGCAGTAGTCACAGGCTTAGTCTTCTCATCACCTGGATCCTTTAAACAAGGAAATTCGTGCACATTCTACCAGAAGTGGCTGGAAAACCTGCTCCTTCAGGGAAATGCACAATTAAAAGCTGTACAGAAGAGGAGGGGTGACCATTTCTGGTCCCTTTCTGTGTCGTGTTGAGGGCTGCCCTGAGCCCATACTAGACTGGGAATGAGAAATGGATTACTTGCTACCAGCCCGCCCAAGAGCTGTTGCTAAAATAACCGTATAGAGTATCAGAACTGCTCACAACCCTCACAACCCTCGGGTGGGGGGGGCAGCAATCAAAGAAACTAGTTGTAAAATCAGTTTGTGAAAACCAGTGAGGCCACCCTCACATTTCAAAGCATCAGAAATTCTAATCTTCTGGCTGTGCATTGGTAATTGTTGAAACTAGTGATGGGTACGTAGGGTTTGTTATACTGCTGTACCTCTAGAAAGGTTTGAGATATTCTGCAACAGTAATATTGTTTTCTTCTAATTTTCCAGCCTTCTGCCAGCTAGGGATAGGCTCCATCACACAGGCGTGAAGTTGTCAGCCAGAACTAGAAATAGGATTCCTTTTTTCTTTCACTCAGGGAACTGGAAGCTCACGTTTTCCCCTTAGCTGAAGCAGGGCTTGCTGCCCCACTGCCAAGAAAGCCCACAGCTAACACACTGTGGCCGTGACTCAGTCCCAGCTATGAGTTTCTGGCCTGCCGAAAAATGTGGCCTACCTGGATGGGAACGCCTATCGGGTACTGGGCTGCTTAGCTCAGGTATCATGGCAGATGTTAAGGGAACCTACCCAAAGGCTAATCAGGAAACTTAGTTCCAGATGGGAGGTGCTAGATCTGAAGGTACTGTAACCTACAATTCCCTCTGTGGGGTTGGTTCCATGCCAGACTGATGTCTATATCAGACACCCCATCTGGACTCAGCCAGGCAGCTGCCTCGGCACACATGTGCCCCTCAACTCCCCAAATGTTAGAAAGTCAGAAATCTACAAATGTAAAAGTCTTCAAGCAAAGACAGAAGTCCTCACAGAGGCCAGGGGATGGAGTGATGTGGGAGAACTGTGTGCATTTGAAAGGATGTATGCTTTGGTGGGCTCTCCATGGTACTTGGTCTCAAGTACACAAGACTGTTTTGTAGGGACGGTTTGATGGCCCCAAAATAGAATATGCTATTTGCATCTTTGCCTCATGAAGTCAACTGGAAGGAAAGGTCTGATGTAGCACTTGGATTGGATTCTGCCATTTGGCGGAGTTGGCATCAGAGGCTGGAGTTCCAGCTTGTGCTACAAAAGCTTTTCCAGCCTATCATCTTGTACAGATGTTAAAGCAGCTGTGTTGAAACGTGAGGAATTGCCCCTGTCACTGTCTCCTATAAGGGGTTCTGTGTCTTACTGAAGCCCAGGCTGTGGCACATCAGGTCCCCTCTGCCTCTTCACATTGCTAATGCAGCTCACCTTCTTTAGAGTACAGGTTTCTGCTTTAGACTCAGGATCCATGGGAGTTAGGGGCTGAACTTAAGAATTCAGAAACAAAAAGATTATAGGATATTTCACTCAGGGAAAATTCCCTTGTCTCCCATGCTTTGGGCTCTGGCTAAGCAGGAACTGAAGAGCTTGTTGAGCCAGACACTTCTTTTCCACACCTCATTTTGGCCACTGCGTGGTTCCTGTCAGGAAGATCGCTGATGGAACTAAGATTAGAACCCATGTCTCTACCTTGGACTAGAGAAGCATCTTCCCCCTAATACCACCAACTCACGTTCCCTCCTTTATGTCAGAAGCTTCTCCTCTCGTGCCTCACGAGGGAATGATGAAAGGGCTAACCCCAGAAGTATGCTTAACTCTTAAGAACAATGACCTAGCCACTGTTTGGCCCGCTCTTCCATCTTCTGGGATAGTAGTTGTATCTTCTTTCATCCCAGGTTCAATACCTTCTTAATATCTAAGCAAAGGAGTTGTTAGGCCATGAAATTTTATTGTGAATAAGCAAAGATCTGGCAGGACACTCATCACTAGAGAAAAATATGCTTAAAAACACAGTATGCTCTAATTCAGAGCACTGAGGGAGGCATCATTACTTGAAAGAGAGAAATGAGCTATCAGGTATAAAAGCAGTAAAATAGCATCTCACTACAGTGCATATTTGCAGTGACATAACCCACATGCCCAGGGAGGTGCTGGTACAGTCCATGCATGATTCCAAACTTACATTTTCTTATCTGAAGACAGCACCAAAAAGATCCTAAGTGTATCCGTGAGTTTCATCATTCATCCCCTTGTAGGAGGAACTGTGTCTATAAACATACTGGCCCAGGTTCACGACACCATCAGGTGCAGTACCATGGAATAAGGGAGGCGGGGATCTCCTCTAGGCATTCCAGATAATGAGCTTGTTTACCTTCCCTGGTTCTCTCTAGCTCCCTTATCATTAGTGGGAAACTTGAGGAAGAAAAGATATTGCCAGATTCCAGTGGCCTCCTTTCTGTACTCATTTAGATAAACTGAAATGGGAGAATGTTTGCAATTAAAGACTCCATGTATACTCTGGAAAAACTGGCAGCCTTCCAAAGGATCGCTTTACACAAATGGAAAAAAAAAATAGACTGACCTAAGTTTTTGGGTCAGTGCTGAAAAACTTCAACTATCTGGTAAGTTTTAAGAGGCTAATTTTTTCCTGACAACTTAGTGTTTCTGGTCAAGTACTTGACCTCACTTCACATTGATTGTGCTGGGCTTTTAAAGAAGCATCCAGTTATCCATAAGGGCAAGACTCCCTAAACAAACAAAAAACCCACTAGTAGATATTTGTTTAATCACACCCAACTCTGAAGGGTATGTTATTTGTTTCCATCAGAAAACAAATGTTTGTGCACAGGGTCCTAATGATTCACATGCTTCCAGCCTTAGATATAAAGAAGTCCCATAAAACCTCCCAGTGATTAAGAACCTACAGTTCTCCTAAGGGAGCACTGCTACTTAAAAAAGCTCCCTAAAAGATAACTAGTGATTGGGTTTTAATAGTTAATAACCTTTAAAACCTAACTCCTAAAAAGTAAACAGTTTTTAAATAAAATTTTAAAAATATCAAGACTTTATTGGATAAAAGTTAACACAACATTTTAACATTTATGTCTCAGCATACTTTAGATGAGAAACAATTTTTGTCATTCAAGTCTACAAAATGAAATAGGCTTCTGAAGATTTGAAATACAGACAAAGGTAGCATGAAGCAAAGCTTAAATATTAAGCAACTAAAGCAATGAAAGTGAAATAGCAACATGGTATATCTAGATTTTAAATACCACCAAGTTTCTTTTTTTTTTTTTTTTAATCTAGTTTGAAACAAAAGACCTTTAGAGAATTTGTCATGAGAAAAAAAGAGATACTTAAAACCTCATCTCTCTCCATTCTTTTGCCTTTATATTATTCCTTGGTCATTTCCACCACGCTGCACAAATAATGCCAAAGGTTAATTAAAACTCTTGATTATACAACCCCCCATGGCTTGGGAGTTGTCTGGTTCTTGAAGGGACCCTGAAAGGTACTGCTGGTGTTAATACAGCTAAAGGACAGGATGGACAGAGAGCTGGGTGCCACTGAGACGTGTTATCTTTAGACTCCCTGCTGGCATAGTTCCTGAGCTGACTTTTTCAGATTTCATCACATGTATAATGACTTCATGATACTTTAGAATGCAATCAGAACTTTTAATTACTTAACAGTGTAATTAGGATTTGCATTAAACTCACAGAAGCAAAACTGCCTACCTTTTCTTCTGGATTTGTAAAACAAATCCTTAGTCAGGTATATTAAAAGTTCTAAAACTCTCACCCAGAACCTTTTATTAATCCTGAGTGTGGAGCAATTCCAAACTTATACAGTAAGATTATGGAAAGTTTGAACACTTAAGCCAAATGCTCAGTTATCTGTTATGTAGCTTCAAATGAATTGTTTTTTGGCATTTTTTTTCCTTTTTTTGTATTATCTTTCTGGTTTAAAAAATAAATCAGTATTGTCACTAAAAAACTTCAGTTTTATTATTAAAAGTACGGCGCCATCAAATATAAAATGCCTTAAAAACGTAGTACTAACAGGTCAATCTGGTTTTCTCATTATTTTCTCCACTCATTTAAAAAAAAATTAAGCCCGGCTGGTGTGGCTCAGTGGTTGAGCATCGACCCATGCACCAGGAGGTCGCCGGTTTGATTCCTAGTCAGGGCACATGCCCAGGTTGTGGACCAAATCCCCAGTGGGGGGCATGCAGGAGGCGGCCAGTCGATGTTCTCTCTCCCTCTAAGAATCAATAAAAAGAAAAAAAAAATTCAGGTTTCTTTTTATAATACGTATTTTCCAAAGATAAGAAAAACATTACAGTCTCCATTAAAAATAATTCATGCTCTATTCATGAAAAGCTTGACACCATCTTTATGGGTCTGTTCCCCAGGGGCAACTCCCACCTAGCACCTGTAAGAATTTCTTGCACTGAGATGGGGAGGGGCTCTCTGTGGAGAGAGGACCTCATCAGAATTCAGATTTGTCACCTTTTCAGATCTAGAACGATAGGAATAAAAAGTTTTTCCAGCTCAGTAGATTTAAAAACTAGCTCTCAGAGCAGACATTTTCACTCTGAGTGCAACATTAGCATACTACTCTGACTCAGAATTTAAAAGTTAAGAATGTTTTTATGAAAATGTGCACAAAATGTTAAATACTGGTGGCAAATAAATACATCTTAATATGTTCTAACAAGCAAACATATATTCAAGGTAATACAACCCTGCTTTATCAAAGAAAGAAAAGGTCCAAATTTTGGGGGTGGGCTGGGGTACCTTGCCATCCTTTTAGTATGATGTTAAATCTTTTCTGTCGTTTCTGCCAGCATCCTGCAGGGAGACATTGGCCTCAGCATGTATGACTACTGCAGTTTCATAGGCGAGTCATTTTAGAAATACCTGTGCTCATATCTGAACTGAGTAACATAAACCTTGGAGAAAGCACAAAGTTTTAGTATGAAAGATAATTCAACATTTCTGCCATCATCCCATGCCTTCAGGCCTGTTCAACCTGTACTGATAACTTCACAATCAAAAGAAGTTCCTGTCAGTGATTCTCCATACACAAATTCAGATGAATTCTCTGTGTGCATATTTCACATCACTTTTCTCCTCATCTCATGCATAATTTATTGCAATAGTATATATTTTAGAAAATATTCCCCTAATACCTTTTCTTCGGTTTAATATAGCACAATTTGCAGGTGCCCCTTTAGAGACTGTTGGTTTTAACCGCTGCCTGAACATTTACTTCTTAATGCAGCTTTAAAAATCTGAGTCTCCAATTTCATTCAATCCTGGTGCTCTGGTGTTCTCTGTGTCATTGTGGTACAGGTCCATGAAACCAGCAGCCTGCTAATGTCTTTGTGCTGAAATATAGTAAAGAAAAGGAAGAAAATGCAGTTAAGCACAAGTAATTATATGAGAAAAGTGATGTCCTTGTGTAAATTAAGACCTATATAGATTGTGGGATCACACTGATCTTTTTCTTTTAAATCAGTTAAACGACTTTTTTTTTTTTTTTTGGAGAAAACAACTTACTGCCACTCTAAACCAGCAGAAGCACTCATGTTATTTCTGACGTATATCTGGACCAATTCCAACACAAATAAAATGGTTGTCATCTTCAGGTAATCAAGCTGCACTTGACTATTTCTAAAGAAAGGGAATTTTAGCTTTGTTCTTTATACTGCAATTTCACAGGTTACAATACTAAGCTTTGTGAGTCAGCTTAGCTGCTGTGGACTGCTGTGAGGTTTCAGCAGCCTCCCTTTAGCACAGGCTACCTACAGGCTTAAGAAGCAAATTTAAATACAAAACCTGGCTATGTAAAAACAGCTGCAGATCACACTGTCTACACGTGTGCAAAGAGCAAAAAAGGACGGTGGTGGGGGTGCCTCCCCAGAGGTAGACACAGCACATCAGAAGGCATCAAGAGCACTGTTTTGACCTGGAAGACAACTTATGCACACTGATTAAACTGACCAGTCTCCCCTGTTACATCAGCAAACATCAGCAGAGGCACTCTGCACCAGACCGCCTACAAAAAGCAGGACTCTTGAGCAGAACATTTAGAAAGGATAAGGCTTATAAAAAAAATCACTGCAAAGTAGCATGACCAGAATGCCTAACATTCCAACTTCCCTTTAATACCAAGAAGTTGTAAGAACCCCATCAAAATCCTCTACAGTCCCTGGGAACTCAAGTATCAGTAAGAGTTTGACTTCCAAAAGAGGTGATGCGTGGAGAGAACAATGAGTTTTTCGGTCAAATGTATTTTTAAACCAATGATATGGTATTTTCAGTGGAATAACAAATAAATATAGAATGCAAAAAGGGAAAACCATCCCCCATCCTTCCCAATATTGAACTTCCAAACATTTCATAGTAGGCGTCTTTCCCACTCTTTACTAGAACTCTTTTTCTGTTATCTTCCAGCTGCTTTCATGCTTCATTCACTTACTGGATCAAGGCCTATAAATAAATTTCACAGGGCATTCTATCACATTTCTTCTTGAGCAATGAAAAATTACGTCTAGCCGTAAAGACAGCACACATCAGAAAGGAATGTGAGTGTAGTCCTTGCTTCTGACAAACCACAACGATTAACACTTAAGATTTCACACGTTCAGCTAAGAAAAGTTTTTATTTTCTAAAACTAAGATACTAATAAATTCAGACTCAGAACTTTGGTAGTAAATATCCACATTTATCAATTTAAGGAGAAAAATAGTAACTAGCCAATCCCATGTACATCTCCATTTCCTTCTATTTATGATTGACAGTTTTTGGCTTCAACCTGAGTGAGCCCTATTCAAGGTGAAGGACTGAAGCAGATCTTACTATTCATATGAGAGGTGTGGAAAACTAAAGATGCTATTTCCTCAAGAGATCACTGTAAGGGTAGCTGCCACCCCTCTACAAGTAAGAGTCCAAAATATCCCAGCCTCAACCTCTGATCCAAAATGCACCATTCTGACCCATCTTGCAAAGTACAGCTAGCTCATGCCATGATACAGGCCACTTACAGCTCTTCACTAGCTGCAAACACCAGAGGGTTAAATAGCCTTAATTCAGGGAAACAAACAAAAAAAGATCAAATTAAAAAGCAACACAACAGAATCCCTAAACCTCTTCCTCCTGTATGAGCTCAAAAAATAAGCCTTTTAGGCATTGTCCAAGGAGGTTTTCATAAATGTGCTTAAATAGATTACAACTACATTTCCACCCTCTGAGCTTTATAAATGACAGTGGTTCTGAGGTTAGTTCACTAAGAATATGTATGAATATATATATCCTTACATATACATTAAGAAGAAATGACTAAGAAGTTAAAGTAATGAATATAAAAGGGACAAAAAAAAGTGAGATAGTGAACAGATAAAGAAATCTAGTATTTGACCATCCAGGGAGGCTCAGTTGCTAGTTGACATAATTCTACAATCTGACACCCAACTTCTACCACCATAGGAAAAATTCTTCTGAATTCATCGAAGCTCGAAGGAGGCTGGCTGCACTTTTTTAGCACAGCAGGTAATATCAAATGAAAAGTTATTTTCACTCATTAAAACGATCACCTACATGAGGAATTCACAGCTACCAATGAAAACTAAGGAAAAAACCACTAATGAATTATTTTACATCTAGCCTCATCTACTTTAGAAATGATCAAGTGATGACATGGTGCCCTCTTCACTTTGTGGCAGGGCTTAACACAGACAGACCTGCCCGTTTCACTGTTAACTTCAATGCTCCCAGTCTGAATCCACAGTGGTCTGTCAGACACTGTAAGGGAGCAGCAGGATTCGTCACTGTCTGATGTAATAGCTGCCATTTGTTGAGACCTATGGTAGAAAAAACCAAGTTAACAAAAGTAGAGAAGTCATTCGAGTTCTTTTAATCCATTTTACAAAAAAAAAATTTAAAAAATAAGACCAAAATTCAGTTGAATTTTCATAATGAATTTATTCTACATAACGCTGGCTTCACAAAATGTGAAGCTTTGGTTCTAAACTAGGGAAAAGAGCCTTGAGGTGTGTACACACCAGCCTTGGCCAGGAGAGGGCACTCTCTGGCCCAAGTCAATTCAGCAGCAAAATGCCTTCCAGCACAACCAAGATGTGGCCTCCAGAGCTAACTCGCATTTAATGTTCCCGACAAAAAAAAAAAATTTACTAACCTAGTATTGGAACAGTCCTGATCTTAGTATTCAACAAGGGCTGAAGTCACCATCCCTATCGCATTACATTAATGAGACCCTGTTTTGCAGAGTGACCAAAAACGTGCCGAAATCCCTTTCTCCTCTAATGCCAATGACCACCTGTGCATACTATCTATTCAGGATCTGAGTTACCGCGTAAGTTAATATCTGCTGGAAACAAGTTTGACTCGATAAGCTTTCTCACTTAGGCATTCAGAAGAGACTTCAAATACTAAGCATAATTCAAAAGAAAGACTGCTGTCAGGCCTTTTTTTTTTTTTTAAACTTTATTGATTTTAGAGAGAAAGAAACACCAATGACAGAGAACATCAATTGGGCGCCTCCTGCATGGCCTCCACTGGGGATTGGGCCCACAACCTGGGCATGTGCCCTGACCAGGAATCAAACCAGCGACATCTTGATGCATGGATTGACGCTCAACCAGTGAGCTACACCAGCCAGGCCAGGCCTTATTTTTTAACATATTTGCTAGTCTGCTTAATTTCCTATTTTAAGTTAAGTATAAATAGTTCATCTATCACATCACTGTAATTAACTCTGCAGTCATTGAATTAGAGAATGGGCCTTATAATAATAAGTTTTAAAATACTAAGTGACAAATAGTAACATATAATCGAAACTTTTAAAAAGGCTTTTCTGTCATTGAAAAGGACAAATTTTATACACCTGATCTATGAACATAGTTTCGAATTTTAACCGAGAACAATTTCCTTGAATGAGGCTTAACACTGAGGTTATTTACCCTTTTGTCCATAGGAAAATAAATATACTACTGTAACCCAACAGCAATCACACCACGAAAAGGAATGTGAATGCACAAGAGAATTTATCTTTTAAACCTCTCCATCCATAAGTAAAAACTGTTAGGTTTCAACAATCATTCTATTTTTGATTCTAGGCAAAAGGAGTCAAGAAGCTGCATCTTTCCCTGTGCATTGCTCCCCTCCAGTGCCCCTTCCACAGAGCCTGGTTCATGAGTTATGTGCTAATGTTGAAAATGAAGTTTCCCCTCCCTCAATGCCTTTGGGGTCTCACGGTTTTTCCTTAGAAATTGACCACACCTACAGGATCCATTAGGAAAAGCTAGGGAGCCTTGATGGTGATACAGTAAAAATGGAGGGACATCCTCATGAAAGCAATTTCATTGGAATTACTTATTCTGTCCATTAAGACAAAGCATATGGCAGCTATTCCTGGGAGGCAGCAGAGATATAAAAGGACAAGTCAGAACAGGATAAACAAACACTGTCTCCCTTTCAGAATACATGAAAGAAGGAAGTAGAGGAGGTCACGCTCTTAAGAGCAAAGCCCTGGATGAAGAACTAAAGAATTAAGATTATATACATGTACCTATCATCTTGCTGAACACTCAACATAAATTTTCTCTTAATACAATGTAGTATGCTGCAATATGAACGCGCAGGAAAAAGGATCAACACAACAGACATACTGGCTTCTAGCCTCAGTACTATTTTTCTAACCAGTTATTTTCCCAGGGTTTTAGACAAACTGTGCATAGTTCTTCCCAGCATACCAGGAGTCCACACCTAGATGTGCTACTCCTAGCTATATTCCCTGATAAAAGCTAAACTGTGGAGGAAAATCACAGGTTTGTAATCAACAGCATCTCAAAAATGAGCCATGAGTAAAAATGACTACCCTCTGGAAAATGTGTCCACGACGCACACAGATCAAGGCCTTGGAATGTGAAGTTATTTCCCTCCTAGAAAGGGGAAACAATCTCCTACTCAATCATACCAATAGCAATAAAAATCAAAAGGAAATGTTGAAATTAATGTCCACTTTTTCACCATTCGGCAAAATATGATTAAAATAATAAAACACCAGGGTCCCAGGGGAACACAGCATCTGCACAAACCAGCTAGTTTACCAAGAGCTGACGAGTAGCTTTGTGGTTCTAATACCTTTGAAAGCTCTCCTGGAGGACCTCTACTGCACTGAGCCCCACCAGCTCAGACACTTATGCCTGAAACGATGTGGGTGGGATGTGCCGGGATTCTGAAATGGTGACTGGTCATTAGTACATCAGTGTCTGAACAAGAATCGCTCTTCCTCATTCACAATCAGACTGTCACTCTGCTTTGTCAGGCCCTGTGCTTGGCATAAGGGAGAGTAGAAATCAGCGAGCAATAGACTCCTGGGATTTATGCAATACATAAATGAATGGGGCACACGTTGAAATGTCAATGCACTTCTCCCTTCACCATAATTTCCATGACCTCCAACCCAGCTGCCCTCCACATGCATGCTGGAAATAATTCATACCTACTTATAGATATTTATGTTGCTATAACTTTTTTTTTTTTTCATTTATGCTGAGTATGTTGCAGAAAGATAATCTTTCTGCAAAAGCTACCTGAATGAAATTTCTATGCCATGCACAGAAAGTGGTGGTTGTGGTAATGATAGTAAGTATTTATACAGGTCTTCTGCCAGGCAGTTTATTGCTTTAATGAGGAATTACCTTATGAGGAAGTACTATTATTTTCCCTATTTCACAGACAATGACAATGAGTAACCTGCCTAAGATCACACAGCTTGTAAGTGACAGACCCAAGTCAGCCTCTGAATCCAGGAAATCTGGCTCAAAAGCCTGTACTTTCAACTATGTACCTGAAAAGTGGATGAGCTTGACTTTGCTCAATAAAAGCCCGATATCAAGCACTACTGGTACCACAATGTTAATGAACACTCACCTGCATCAGTCGAGTTATATGCTCATAATCATCCATTTCTATCTTTTACACTCAACAGGAGGACCCTCACATTGCTACAATACATTCTCCCCAAGCAAGCAACAAATTCTTTTATATTTTATGAGGAAAAGGGGTTAGAGTGGGGGCAATTGTTCCTTCTAGGCTTTTTCAACAGTGTTTAGGTGAATCTTTGTGTTGGAGAGAACTGAGGGACACAGAACACTACAAAATTATCTTAAACATATATTTTTTAAAGCCCTTGCTAGAACCTGATATGCATTATAATGACAAGTTTTTTAGTTTGTGAGAAAAGGGAAAATGTGATAAAAGCCTAATACTTTAGCTATGGAATATCTGGTTTTCCTTCTAAATACTATTAGAGAGAAAAAATTTTTAAGAAGTTTTAAATCATGATTTCTAGTTAACACTCAGATTTCTAAGGTAATAAAAGGAGGTCAATTGTCACATTCTTATGCTACAAGGAAACAAAAAAATAATTCATGTTAAAACCAAGTTTTTAAGACCAAGTATTTTTAAACTGACCTGTTTTCAACATCAGAGTTTTAAGAAATTGTTTTACAAGCAAGTGTCCAACAGAGGAAGGCCTGTAAGTTAGACAACGTATACTACAAACATGTTATTCATTCAGGTGAAAATGAGAATTTGACTCACAAATTCGGTATTGATAAATCCTGATAATTTTGAGTCTACAGTTTCTTCTTTTCCTTTACACCTCCCCGCAACCAATCTTTAATTTGTGCCAAAATATAGGAATCTATAAGAAAAAATTCAAGTTTGGCCATTAGTTTTTTTCATAGATTAATTAAATGCATTAAAATTTTATTCAATTCATCCCAAGATGAATTTAAAGATATAATATAAAAATTCGTATTTCCTACCAAATGTGGTACCCGGGATGACCTTAGAATTGCATTTTCATAGTTCTCTACGTATGTCAAGGCACATTTGTTTTCCATTAGCTGTAGTGACATAAAAAATGGAAAGTACACAAATTTGAAAATATGGGAAAAGTGTGATGGATGAATGTAAATAATTCAAGTTTGGAAACTAATTAATTTTATAACAATTTAAACGGTTCCCATATTCATAATTTTGTCCAAAACAATTGTTTTTGTTACTGAGAAGGGATGGTTTTAACCTAAAAATCTACTCTTAAGAGTATGTAATGGGTAAATGCAGTCACACTAATTCACCTAAAAATTTTACCAAGAGGCAGTTCCAGTCTTTAAAAGTGGGAGCACAGTTAGCTCTGTGCAGGACTACAGGTTGATTAGGAAGGATTCCTAGAAGCCAGACTGCCAGAAGCATGTCCCAGTCAGTGTTTAACCAAGAAAACACTCCTGTGACTTAATTTCCAAATACCTTCTAGAATAACATCCCAAATTTAAAAGGTTTCTAGCAAAAGCCAAATTACAGATGGACGGTAGTGATGGTTAGGCATATTTAACAACATACAACAAAACAAAAAACACAATTACAGTGCTCTGTTAATATGACAAAGAGAAAATTTCCACCTAAAATCATAAGGAAAGTAAAGGTAAAAAAAATTCTCGTCTATAAATGTTAAGTCTCTTGAGGAAACATTGGGGAGAAAAAAGAGTTGAACTGTTTCCCTTCTGATCTGTCAGCTATCCATGATGAAGACACCAACACATCCTGGAAAATTAAAAATATCAACCATCTATATCACTGACTTTAAACTTCCTCTTCTTTTATTCAAAATAGCATAGCCCAGCCGGTGTGGCTCAGTGGTTGAGCATCGACCCATGCACCAAGAGGTCGCTGGTTCAATTCCCGGTCAGGGCACATGCCCAGGTTGTGGGCTCAATCCCCAGTGTGGGGTGTGCAGGAGGCGGCCAGTCTATGTTCTCTCTCATCGATGTTTCTTTCTCCCTCTCCCTTCCTCTCTAAAATCAATAAAGAAAAAAAGTTAAAAGAAAAAAATAGCATAACAGTAATTGCTAAAGCTTTCATTTTTAAATTCTATTCACTTTGTTGAAGAAATACAGTACGTGTATACAAACTATACATACAGAATATGAAGAGCCTATTAACTAAGAACTAGGCAAAAGTAATTAATACGGCTTAGCTGTTTTATTTTCTCCTGGCAATAGGTATGGCACCAGCCTCTTGTTATATTTCTGAATTCCCTACTTCAGGCATTTCAACAGCAACCATATTAATTATAATCCCAAAGCAAACCCTAAATTTGCCCCACTTCGGAAAAGGGTCTTCATTGTCCATGCAAATTCCCTATTGGAGGCTATTACCTGGCCCAAATCAAAACAACATCCTGAATCAAAACATTACCAACTTTTCTAGACATCTGCCAGTCTCTTCTCCAAGTACTTAACAAAAGTGAACCAATGCAGCACAACCATAGAAAAACTCACAACTTAAAAGAAAGCTAATTTTAGATTCAAATTAAAGATTTAAGGTATTTCCAAATCCCAATTCAACTATTCTATATAAAGGATGTATGTCAAGGAATGTAAATGTGTAGTTTTCCTTCCACAAAACCAATATTAAGTACATCCTGCTCAAAGAGGTAGCAACTCAGTATTTTACAAATTAGAAACTCACCCACTAATGTAGATTTTAGTAACAGTTCCATCTCCTTTGCCTGCAGTCCCTCATATCTATATTCCTATCTAATCTATTTAGTACTAAAGTTACTATTTATAGATCAAAACCCCATCAGGACACACTGTTGAGTTTCGCAAATGGACTTTAGACTACTGAATTCTACTTTGCTTCATCTTTTAGGTCTCTGGTTCCACTTCTAAAAATGAGTTAAGCAGATATTCTTTCCAAATGAAGTCAGCTTTCTGGCCTATAAATCCTAGAAAACTAAAAGGGAAAAATACTGACACTAAATTTCTGAGAATTTCTAGAAATAAATCCATCTTTGGCTTTTACAGCTCTCATTTCACTTGGTTTTTCCCCTTGCTCAAAATCCTTTGTTTTAGCCACTTTTCTTGGACCACTGGCAACCTGGCCCAAGCCTAGTTTTCTCTCTGCAAGGGGAAAAATTACCCCTGTGGTTATCACCATACAAGTAAATGCCTCATTTTATCATTTTAAAGAGAAATAAATGTAAAGAAAGGCTTACAATTACCCAATTCTACTCTATCTCCCAACTTATCTAGCTGCTTAAGAAATTTCTATCTGAACAAAACATTAATATGCCTAAGTTCTTTAAAACTTATTTCCCTATTGAAACTTCAGGTAAAAATATGCCAGACTGCCCGTTGATAATGGACGGGTCACTTGGCGTGACTGGAAATCATGCACATTTGTGATTATGCTTCAAACTTTTTCCTCAAAGGTATGGACTACATAAAATTGAGTGTTCTTTTTGTACTCAACAATCATGACTTTCTTCTTTTTCCCTATGGCTTCTGAAACCAATCAAATTTGGTTTATGCTACAAAAGCACATTTGCCAAAGCACTTAACCATATTAGCAATATCACTGTCAAAACCATGTTAACATGAAACTCACCTGGATCATTACAGGAAGCCTTGGAATTACATATTTTAGGTGACATTTTGCTCCCTCGTTTAAATCTGAACCTTTGATAATCAAACTTTCAAAAATATCTGAACAAGTTCATTAATCTGAAACAAATACTCAGAAAAAAATTTAAGATACTTCCTTAAAACCCCTCAATCATGATGCAAACTTCTTTCAACCTGTTATAAAATAATTTTTTTAATAGTTGTTTCTGTTTGCAGGAAAGAATATGTTCTATTCAAGTGAAACATCTTGTTTTTTCAATTGTGTGTTTATTATAATCAAAAAGCATTGACTGAGTTCCCCAAAAGAAATTCTACTTTCTTTTGCAGAAATCAGTACATAAATCATAGAAGTCCATAACCTTAAGGAAGCTGACAGAAGACTATTGATTGTAAATCTCCATTAATCTTTTTATTATTAATTCCATAAACTGAGGTATTTCAAATTGGATTATTTAAATGTCAAATTGCCATAATATCAAATTTAAAAGTTAAGTTAAACACAGAAAGTATGAAAGCAACTTAATCTTGGGATAAATGTGCCTTCATAGGCAATCTGATATTTTTCACTAATACAAAGCTAAAAATGGAAAATAAGAAATTAGTCTTAGGGACACATGGACCATGTAGAAAAATGATGAGCTAAGTTACCAGCCCCAAAAGCAATGATACCTGAGGCAGAGGACCAAGGAGAAGAGACTGGTTGTAATTACCCAAATTATTAAAAAAATGAAGCATGTGATGAGATAGTAAGGCTAGAAATGAAAAAATTAAAACCCATACATTTATAAGAAACTGGCAGAAGGGTCTCAAATCTAAAAGCTTATTAGACCTCTATACTACAAATCCTCATTTTAAGAATATTTATGCTCGGATATATCCTCTGATAAGGTAAATAAGGAAATAAGTTTGATTTTTCACCTCCTCTATACCGTTACAAAGAATAATTTTCTACCATCTTGAAATTTTCAAAGCTTTTTGAGAAACACACACAAATAATTTGGATTTAGTCGATTTTATTTACAGCTTGTTTTTTTACATTTCAGAGCATTACACAATTACATTTTCTCATTTTCTGACCTGCAAACAGATACCTTAAACGGAAATATTTTTTTAAATTATCAAATTAGGTACATCCAAAACGCAACAATTACACATATGACAATTAATTTCACAAAGTGTAATTCATCAGGACGTATCCTAAGAATTTAGGAACGGCCAGTCAGGAGAAATCTGACCAAATTTAGCAACCAACTATTTACATATCCAAAGACAAACAAACCTATCTGAACTCCCAAACCAGAAGTTTGAAAGTTTTTATTAAATCCCCATTGAACAAAGGAGAGAGGGATGATTCAAACCTAGCCAGCTTTGACAGTCTTAATCCCCAAAACTGGGCTATTTCCCCAGTCTGCAACTGAATAGCAAGCATCTCAGTTTGTCAAACACTTAAGTATCAAGCTCTTGTGTCTTTATGCACACAGAAAGGTTGTGTGTTCATTAATTAAAAAACAAGTAGTCATTAAATATCCACACTATTCCCCCCTGCTCACCAGCCCTTACTGCAATCCCAAATATGCAACCTGTGTCACATAGTGACAGGCTATATTATATTTATATATAGTATGTATGTATATACACACACACGTACGTGTATATATACACACACATACACACAGTACTAGGTACAAATGGCAATTAATAGTCCCTGCAAAAATTCATTTTCAGTTGAGGCTATGGCTCCTATGCCTTGGGATGGTTTTAGACTTCAAAACTGAAAAATACTGCTAAAATCTCACTTCCTTAAGACAAAATTTGATTGCTTGTTCAGTTTTAGCTTCTGTCTAAAAATGGCTATAAGGTAAGTTTTTACTTTAAAAAAGCAGCCGAGTGCAATTTCTCTCTCCAATTTGACCAGACTAAATATTTCGTAGAAGTTAACTCCTTCCTAGCTACACTAGAAAATCTATGGTGCCTTACATGGTTCTTGCCTACCTTACTGTCCACGTTCACGTTTCAAATTGTGTCAACAGAGCCCGTACTTCAGGGGTCAGCTGCTTGGCAGCCTTAGCTGCCTCTGTGATAGCCTTGCGATACAGGCCCTTTCTCTTCTTATTAAAGCGTGACTGGAAGTTTTCTAAAAATGGGGACAGTTGTGAAAGAGCAAGGAAAGATGTTGTTGGAGACCCAAACCATGAAATACGGGCCTCCTGTCGAACTAAGAGGCCGTTATCTTTCCGGCTCACAGTTATAGTAAGAATACGGGCTGGCCACCAAGGGAAGCCATATATCTTGGCCCAAACAATGTCCCCTACACATATGGTCCTGCCATCTGGTGTGACGCATTTAGAGACGTTTTTGGAAAAGACTTTCATTTTCAAGGAATTACTGAGCTTTTTCTCTTCCTTTGAGGAGGAGGATGTGGAGGTGGTGGAAGGTGCATGCATACTGCCTGGAGGAAAATCAAAGCTTTCAGAAGAACTACACTCAGAGTTGGAGGATTTCAAATCATCTGTGCTATCAATGCTACACACTGAAGCACTGGAAGAGTCAGATTTCTTTTGATTTAGGGTCATGTAAACAGAGATATTGCTTTTGCTGCCCTTTTTGCCCAGTGTCTGTGGTTCATCCTGCTCACCAGGCACAAGCACTTCATTTGTGTCCTGAACCTCACTGCCGGCCTCTTCAGGGCCTTTTGAGGGACTCTGATTTTCTGAAGGGGCCTCACCTGCTGAGCGGGTAGAGGTGCAACGAGACTGGGGCTTGGGTGCCAGCTTGCCACTCCGCATTTTCTCAAGTCCTGTCTTCAGCGAAGAGTCATTTTCTTCATTCCTGTACCTTTGTGGTTTTAAACGAACCCGGGGTGGAAGGGAACCTGAGCTAGGATTCTGATAACGACGTGTGAAATGGACTTTTGAATGTGCATTTTTGGACGCAGAGGTTTCACTTTGCTTCTTTTGTGCCTTTTCTTTGGCAATTTTCAACACTTCCCGAGCTTTTGCATGATCCATGTTCTTACTCTGGAGCACTTTCTTAGTACTTAACTGAGCTTTTGATGTATTCGCCTGAGCAGAAACTTTGACTACTCTGCCTCTGCTGTGAGCAATATTTGAAACCTTAACCACAGCATTTCGTTTCTGGCTTTCATTTTGGTTTTTCCCATCCACTTTATGGTCAGTTTTCAGTTTTTTGTTCACAGTAGTTATACTTTCATTTCTCCGTTTTTTATCTTCATATTTAGAAGAGTCACTTGCACTACTACCTTTTCTAATTTCCTTTTTTTCAGCAACAACACTGTTTTTACATTTGTCACACAGGACTTGCCTGGGTCGTAGTTTAATAGCATTCATTATTGAAGTAGGTTCTTCCCTGTACATTTTTCGTTTGGGTCGCTTAATTTTTCGAGGAGGAGGCTGAGGTATTGACTGGTTATATGTGTCCCTGATAAACAAAGGGGGAGGATAAGGTGCTCCTTCGTGGAAGAGTGGTGGTGGTTTGGAAGTCCACAGGCTTTCGGCCAAGCTTGGCTCGGGTGGCGGGACAGGAGAAGGGTCATCGGGAACAGCACCATTCACTTCACACTTGACTTCTGTCCCTTCTTGGAATGTATTACTTTGGAGCTGCATGGCTTCAGGCTTATCCTTATATTCCCTTTTGGGAAATACTGTCACAGGGATCCCATGGGGCCCAAACCTTTGAAAGAAATGAAAGAAAAAGGAAGCCATTATGTTAATGGCTATAATACAATTTCTTAAACAATAACTAATATTTATTTGCATGACCTTTCCTGAAAATTATTTCATATTAAAGAACAAAAACAAAAACCCACTGACCACCTCCCCCCCCAAAATCCCAAAGCCCTCCATATTTTATAGGTCCCACATTTTAGGTTAAAACAGAAATACTCAAATGGTCGCTTTTAAGCAATGCCAGAATAGCTGAACTTACTTAGAATAGACCTTTCCGGTCTTGAATCAGAAAGGATACCAGATACCTTAATATTAAACATCTGATTTATGTTTGCTAAACTATACATAACACGACCAAGCAAATACAGTTATAAATTTGTAATATATGCCCTGGCCGGTTTGGCTCAGCGGTTAGAGCGTCGGCCTGCAGTCCAGAGAGACCCGGGTTCGGTTCCCGCTAAGGGCATGTACCTCGGTTATAGTTTGTCCCCAGCCCTGGTTGGTCGTGCGGGTGGCAGCCACTCGATGTGTCCCTTTTACATCGATGTTTCTCTCTCTCTCTCTCCCTCCCACTCTATCTGAACAAAAAATGAAAAAATGTCCTCGGGTGAGGATTAAAAAAAAGAAGAGTTGTTATTATTTTAAAAAAAAAAAAATGTAATATATATCTTCCTCTGATTAGAATAGCTTTCAAAAGCTTCACAAAACAAATTTAACCTTAGCTACCCAAAAAATATTGAATCAGTAAAATCCCATCTCTATTAATCACTAAAGTTTCAAAAATAGTTGCCCCTTTACTCTTGCATACCAATGCTTAAGCCTTTCATCACACCACTTCCCCACAAAAATGCTAGAATTTCAGATAGTCAAAATACCTCAAAAGCAGACAGATACACAGTTGTGGGTTTCTAACTTTTTAAAATCACATCACACATGAAGAAATACAGGGTGAGGCAAAAGTTTATTTTTGTATTATTTATTATATTTTCATACAAACAACTATAAACCCACTTTTGCTCCACCCTCTATTTTCATGTAACAATCCAATAAAAATGCTTATGTATATACACTTGCTTACATCTATACATACATAAATACACATCCTTAAGCAAAACACAATGATAATTTTTTTCTACTCTGGTCTATTTGTCTCAATGCTAGTCAGACACATCAAATGGATTTCAAAACTCCTTAAACGTAGGTCCAGACCCAGTTTGCAAAGCAATGGCAATGAACACAAATCTTTATACTATTCTCGGTTTCTAATAAAACAGGGTCAATAACCTTGTTTCTTATGTAGAATTAGAAATAAGTGTGTCTTGTCCAGCAGGTGTGGCTCAGTGGTTGAGTATCGACTCATGCACCAAGAGGTTGCCAGTTTGATTCCTGGTCAGGACACATGCCAGGGTTGTGGGCCCGATCCCCAGTGGGGGGCATGCAGGAGGCGGCCAATTGATGTTCTCTCTCATCTCGCTGGTTCTCTCTCTCTCTTTCTCTCTCCCTCTCTCTTTAAAATCAATAAAGGAAAAAAAAAATTTTTTTTTAAAAGAAATAACTGTGGCTTAATCTGCCTAGGCTAAACATCAAGAACCCTTAAACTAAACTTGCTATACTCAGATTCCTGCACATCAAAATAAGTCACACTACCAAATAATTTCATCATATCCATGTTAACATGTTCATTTTAAACACTATTTGAGTCAAACAGCATTAAACACAATATAATTATAATGCCAATCCTTTAAGGCAGAGGTGCTTAGAACCCAGGAATGAGCTTCAGGTAGTCAGACAGAACCAGACATTAGATGCAAATGTTTTGTATATGTCTGTTTTTCTGGAGAATGAATCATTGGTTCTCAGATTCTCTAAAATGTCCTTATCCCCCCAACACCACAAATTGTTCAAAATACCTTTGTTGGGAGAAATCCTTGACATTAGGTACCTTAGGGCTAGGCTGTAGACACATCTAAAATGGGGCAAGGATACAGGAAGAGCCAACACCACCAGGATATGGGATCTAACACGTAAATAGTTTTCTTCCTAAAGTCTTATTAACTTGGCTACCTACCACAAACCAACAACTTATAGCAAGTACTTAGAAACCACAAAAGAAGAGGAAAGCCTTTTTTTTTTTTTTTTTTTTTTACCTAAGGAGGGACAAGTTTGGGTCTGGGCTGGTCCACAAAGGAAGCACCCTTTCTCACTATTATCAAACTTTGCAAATAATGGCTTTTTATTCTATCATAGCAATTGATACCTAAGTGTTTGCTTCCTGACTACTTAACTGCAAAGCCTTTTCTTATATATAGGTGTGCTCAATAACCACTTTTTAAAGATGACAGGAGAGAGGAGAGGTGATTTTTGTGTTTAAATGTAGAGCTATGTAAAACAATACAGCTTATCTGAGGTATGACCACTCTTTGTATTAACAATAAAAGTTTCTAACTCATGAGAAGCCATCATTTTACCCTGGCCAGGTAGCTCTGTTTGGTTAGAGCACTGTCCCACTTTGCCAAGGTTGTGGGTTCGATCACTGGTCAGGGCATATACAAGAATTGATCAATGAATGCATAAATAAGTGGAACAACAAAAAGATGTCTGCATCTGTCTCCTTTCTCTCTTCCCCTTCCTCTCTAAAAATCAATTTAAAAAAAAATTTTTTTAAGCCATCAATTTGTCCCCATTAGTTTCACACGTTTCCATAGCTGAACAAATTTCCTTCCCTTTTTTAGGAATAACTAAACCATAATCATGTCAACATCTGACAAAGTTTCACAGCTGTCTCTTATCAACCTTGTATTATCAGGCATTACTAAACCTCTCTAAATTCAGTTTTCCCATGTGTAAAATGGGTAACACTATTTCCTACCTTAAGGATTCAGATCAATAAATGTTAGCCATTTTTTCTGGCTAAAACTTACTTCATTTAAGTAATTTGACCTTATTTTCAACTAATAATTAGAGTTTAGGATCCTTTCTATATCTTTAATTTATAATCTCAATGTGAGGATGATTCAGCCAATTATCAAAGTTGTTTATATCAAATAAGCTATGGAATCTGGTGTGTTTACCCTCATGGAGTTTAATAAGAACATTAACTTCTCATCTAGGTTGTTTTGTCCCTTGCCTTTCTCTCTTAAGCAGATAAAATACAAGCATCAACAACGTACGGATCACATAATTGTGTAATGAAATTGCCGGCACCAAAAGAAAAAGGAAAAAATAAGTACAAACTGGTGGATGATTGGAAAAAGCAGAAAAATAGTTTTAAATAATAGTAAGATTTCCTCAAAGGAGCAGAAAGATAAATCACTTCAAGAGGAAAAGGGTATCAATGTCCATCTCAGTAATCATGCTGTCACCCCTACATGGAGAATACTTTATGCCATGGCAGTGTTTCAAACTGAGGGTGGAGATGTTGGTTGTAAAATCCAATTTGAGGATTGCAACAGTGATTAAAATACATTTAAAAATCAGTGTAAATATATGTAACAATAATGAAACTGTTTCATATATGGATTCATATGCATGTAAAATGTATTTGTAACTATGCTCAAAAGTTTGAAAGCTACTAACCTATGAAACTGTAACCTTTAGCCCTGGCTGGGTGCTCAGTTGGTTAGAGCATCACCCTGATATGCCAAGGTTTCGGGTTCAATCCTGGGTCAGGGCATATATAAGAATCAACCAATGAATTCTTCAACAAGTGAAACAACAAGTCAGTGTTTCTTTCTTTCTCTCTCTCTCTCAAATCAGTAAATAAAAATTTTAAAAGAAACTGTATCCTTTTAAAGAATATAAAGTAGCCACAAAACAATGGTGTCATAAAATCTGCAAATTTAATTTCTTAAGTGTAGTCTGTGAAAATCTGCAACACAATACTCTGTGGTGTTTGAAAATGGAGATTTATTAGTATTTTAGTGACTCATTCTACCCTTACCCATTTCAGTCTTCTTTAACCACTACCCAAAAAGTTTAAAAGGAAAAATATTCAGGTATTATAACTTAAACAAAAATAGTTTCTGGGGAAAACCAGATGAATTGTACAATAGACCTCTCTATGATCTTCACAACTTCCTATGAACCTATAAAAACTTCTAAATATAGCTATCTTCTTAATAATGTAGGAGTAATGAGTGCCAAAATTTTGAGGAAGGAGAATACTTGGGCTTAACAGTTATTTTGTGTCAAGGCAAGAGAAAATCACTATGAAAAAGAATCCTCAGCTTCAAAATGTGACTACTATTAGGAAGTAGTAGAACATTTTCTATTTTTGGGGTTCTACTTTAGATATATGAATTTTATTGATGATTCTAGCTTTGACTAAAGACTTTATTTGTCCACTGATAAACTTTTACAAAATTAGGCTATTTGCTCAAGATTTCTGGCATTACCAATCAATCCTATACATAAATATGCATCACTTCTGGGAGTGAAGCTCATTACCATCATCCAAATTCCCTTTCCAAAGGAATACCTCAAACAAAACTAAAAATGTTACCAACTACTCAGTTTTTTTAAAAGCCAGACATATTGACAATTCCTTCCTCTTATTCTGAAAGTGTTTTACAAATGCTGATATATAGTGTTCATCAGCTTTAACTTCATGGCAACCTCAAGCAACTCATCTCTGACCTAGGGTTATATTCTTTTCCTTCCTGTTTACAACAGTTTAATAGTTTAACAGCATTAAACTATAGTATTTAATAGCTTACAACAGTTTAATAGTATTATTCACAATAGCCAAAAAGATAGAAATAGCCCAAGTACCCATTGAGGGACAAATGGATAAGCCAAATGTGGTAGATACATATGCATTATTCAGCCTTAAAGAGGAAATCCTGTTACGTAATACAACATGGATGAACCTTTGATACATTATACTAAGTGAAATAAGTCCATTACAAAAAAAAAAAAACAGATACTATATAATTCCACTTAAAGTATCTAAAGTAGTCAAATTCACAGAATGAGAAAAGTAAAATGATGGCTGCCAGGGGCTGGAGGGAAGGAGAAAATGTGGGTCTAATTTTAGTTTTAGGTTTGCGAAATGGAAAAGTTCTGGATATCTGTTTCACAATGATGTGAATGTACTTAACATTTACTGAACTATACACTTAAAATGGTTAAAACTGTACAGTTTATGTGTTTAACACAACATTTTTAAAAATTGTGTAGCTACCTAATGTAGAGGGGAAAGTTTGATAAAGAGCAGTATATTTTCGTGGTAGTAAAGGAATTAGTAGTGCAAGAAAAGTAATAGTAACTACACTGGGGAATAACAGGACAACACCCTGACCTGAGGGAGAATCCAAGTGAACATCGCCAATGAGAAAATGACTGTCATGTGCCTGCGGATGAGGTACCCTGAGAACACAACATTGTCTGAACCTGAATCCCTCATAAGCAAATATCAGACAAACCTCAAATGAGGAACAGTCCCTAGTACATATGCTCTATTTTATACTGCAACTAGATGCAATATGTGATCATTTACTAGAGGAAGAAAAAGCTTTCTTTATAGGACATTATTGGAAAAACTTTATAGGACAAAATAATGAAATATGGGCTGCAAATTAGATAAAACTAAATGCTTCCTGAATTTGAAAACTTTATTGTGGTTATGTACAAGAATATCTTTGATCTTAGGAAATAAATGCTCAAGTATTAAGGGTTGTAAAGGAGGATGTAACCTACTTTCAAAGAGGTCAAGGAAAAAATGTTTATAAAGAATGATAAAGCAAATGTGGCAAAATGTTAAAAATCGGTGAATCTCGATGGAGTTTACATTTGAAATGATTTCAAAGTAAAATATTTTAAAAATGAGTTTTTTTAAAAGTATAATCTTAAATTTAGTTTACCTTAGTTCCACCAAACATTTAAGCATATTAAAAAATCTGTCCTATTTTAAGCATAAATGCCAGAAAACCCACCTCAAGTACCAGTAAGCACAAAATCTATATTCAAATACAAGTATGCTAATTATAGTCAGATAGTAAAAAACCAGAACCCAACTTCAGTAGATGAGACTACAATATAGTGCTATAGTCATTGCCAAGAGGCTACAAACTTCAGAGGGAAAGAAATCACTGTGGAATCGTGATCAGGCAGTGGGCTTTGCAAGAAATGGACTACACCTAGAAGCGTCAAAGCTGATTAGGTGAAGAGTGGTTACCCATTTTTGAATGCTGGTAACCAATTAAGCTAGTTTAATAAAGTAAAATGCTCAGCAATTGGGTGAAAGCCAACAGAGGACCAGAGGCAGCCCAGGAATCACCAGTTAGCAGCGTGATTCCCTCCCCCATAGGAGACAGTCAAGGATTCAGAGGCTTAAATAAGCAATAAAAGAAAGCTAATATATTTGGCAGAAAAAGAGGAGGGTGTGTTATAAGGTTAGGTAAGTGTGGTGGATGGAGAATACTAGTCTCAAAAAGATGAGGCCAGTGAAAGGATTGAAAGTGTTAAATTATTGTTAAAAACTTAAGCTCAGCTATACTGGTCTGGTCCCATTATTTAATAAGTAGAAAGAGCATAAAAACTTCCTTTTTCTAACTTTGAAATGTGTCATTCTTAAAGGGGAGCCCTTTTCGATTGTTTTAAAAGCATACAGGAAGCAGAGACCATAAGAACTCAATTTCCCTAATGAGACTGTCATTTTCTCTTCATGACAAAGCCCAAAATTTCCTCACAAAGCCATACGCCCCAGGGGTTAGTGGGAAGAAAAGACTGAGAAACATCTCCCACCCTCCATTTGCAAGCAACTCCCAGTCATCCTTCCTTATTGATTTAAAAGGGAAAGTTACTCTTTGCCAGTATTACCTGAAGTTTCTACAGATTCTTTCAAGATATTTTAAAGATGCAAATCACACTGTAGCCCACAACACAACAGGATCTAGGTTGATTGGCTATTCAAGCCAACCCATACTAAATGACTCTACTAGCTGTTATCATTCATTCTAGTAGCACTTCATAACAGTTAACACTCATATAGCACTATGTGGCATGCACTATTCTAAATATGTATTCATTTACATTAATTGATAATTATCACAACCACCCTATTAAAATACCATTACTATCCCCATTTTATAGTTGAAGGAATTAAAGAACAGAGAGGATAAGTGATCTTCCCAAGACCACACAGCTAGTAAGCAGCAGAGCCAGGTTATGAATCCAAGCAGTCATCCCAAAGTCAGGTTCTTAACCACTGCCTCCCTCTCATCCTCTCCTCCATCCAGCTTCCCCACTAAGGGAGTAGAGCAGGTGTCCACATGTTCTTTTCTGAATCCCATGGATGTAGACAGACTTCAGAATTCCTGATTTTTCTGGTTTGCAAAGGATATAGCACCCTATTATCAAGCATAGCATATTAATATTTCACTAGTGAGCCTGGCTGGTGTGGCTCAATGGTTGAGAATCAACCCATGCACCAGGAGATCACCGGTTCGATTCCCAGTCAGGGCACATGCCCAAGCTGTGGGCCAAATCCCGGGTGGGGGGTATGCAGGAGGGGGCGAATTGATGTTCTCTTCCCTCTCCCTTCCTTTTTCTCTAAAATCAATAAAGAAAAAAAATTATTTAATATATCACTAGTGAAATGAAAAACCATTCACACTAAATGGGACAAACAGAACCAATAGCTTCACATAATTTCAGGTCATGACAGGTTTTTGTCACCAAAAATGTAACAAAAAGTTCAGTTTTCAGAGCTTTAGGATTTTGAAACTGCAGTTAAGTAACTTGATGGAATTGTCATCAAGATGAAAGAATATATATAATTGCTTACCATAGGATCTAGTACACACATAAGTAGGCACAATATATAGGAACTATTACTATATCAAAATTAAAATGTACTAGATTTTATTAACTGTAAGGAAATGAATGATGTTCTTAATTAAAAGCCCCATGTATTACAAGGGCAATCTGCAAGGACTATGGGTACCCAAATAGGTGAGAAGAGTGGATGATGTAAGCATAAAAACAAAGCATACAGTCTGGCAGGTGTGGCTCAGTGGATGAGCGTCCACCCATGCACCAAGAGGTCACCAGTTCAATTCCCGGTCAGGACACATGGCCAGGTTGTGGGCCCGATCCCCAGTGGGGGGGGCATGCAGGAGGCGGCCAGTCGATGGTCTCTCTCATTGATGTTTCTATCTCTCTCTCCCACTCACTTCCTCTCTCTCTAAAATCAATAAAGAAAAAAAAATTTTTTTAAAAAGCAAACACCAATTATGAACAATACCAGGAAATATCTTTTTAAATTAATGGGCGGGGGAGGGGCTGCATAAAAGTCTTATAAGAACATCTCTCTAACCATAAAAACTTACTCATATAGCTTTTGAAGATGGGGGAAAAGAGGTTAAGCTAATAATTTAGATTTCAAGCTCCCAATCATTCTAACAATCCTCTTTATTTTTTTTATTTATTTTTTTTTGGTACGTGCCCCTAGCGGGAACCGAACCCAGGACTCTCTGGTCTGCAGATCCGCGCTCCAACCACTGAGCCAAACCGGCCAGGGCCTAAAAATCCTCTTTAAAAACTTACCTTGATAACTAGGTTTGAAAATAAAAATCAAAACTATAGATAGAAAACACTTATGCTTCAGTTTTTTGAAAACAAAACTATTAATAACATCTGTATAGTGTTTAAATAATAAGTGTTCAAATAGTTATAATAGTAAATTCTTTTAAAATAACCATCAAAAAATGGTAATAGCCACAAAGTAGCAAAATATTTTTACAAGCAGACACATCTTGACTCACTTTTGTACATCACTTAGAGCAACATACTTGACATTTTACCAGAAAATGAACACTGCTATAAAAGGACTTTCTTAATTATTAATGTAAATACTCATCACAGTTTTCAAACACTTGAACAGAATGCCCTGGGTCCTGGTTCTAAGATACCATAAACAGTTGTAAGTTTCCTATGTTTCCATTATGATTTTTATGTACTTTCAATATTTCTTTTGTTATTATGTATTGTAGGGTCCACCACACAGAGGTCTTAAGTATTTCTCAACAGCTGGACTGATTTTCTTCTCTCTCTCTCCCATCCTCTCTCTCTAAATCAATAAAAACATATCTTTGAGTGAGGATTTAAAAAAAAAAAAGGTGGGAAATATATAGTGGCTATTATTAATTATAGAAAGTAAATAAAGCTTGGCAACCTTCTCAGATGTTGGGAATATACAGAAAAGTGAAATCAAGTATATTATAAAGATGCGAGTTTTCAAAAGTTAAAAACCACTATTCTGCAGTAAACTGACTATATAAACTTGGTCCAAAGGGACAGAGGTGAAAATTATGGTCTAACGAAATTTCTAATGGGCAATCAGATTTAAGAAGCTATTTGCAAGTTTAATTACCAGTTCTGTAATAAGGATCTACATCTGCCACCCAAGTGGCCCATCCCCACATGTATCACTTCTTTGTAATTACATCCACTTGAAATTAACCAGTAACTTTTAAAACAGGTTTAACAAATTTATCATTCTACTATTTTAGCAAAACAACCCCTCGCCCCCTAAAAAAATCAATTATCTCCAAATATGGTCTGAAAATCACCTGCAACAGAAATCACCTTGTTAAAAATGCAAATTGGTGGAGAGGAGCACATCTGCTTTGAGGCCCACCACCCAAAAGTGTTCAACAAAATCATTTTATATTAAATCCACCCAGAGTGTAACTTAACCACACTCACTTTCTTGCAAGATCTGCCATTAGAGCAAACTCTATTCTTCTGGTACTATGTGTGAATTAATTAGGGAATTTAAGGAGAACAGGGCCAATAATTACAAAGAAATAAGGATGCATTTTATAGGCACAAATAACCACTAAGGACATCTTTCATTTTTTTATCAATGTGAAAATAACCCAGCCATAACAGAGAAAATGAATACATACTACACAACCTCTTTAAAAGCCCCACACAGAAAAACTGATCTTAGGAAGATTCAACCTAGTTGCGTCGAGAGCACAGTACACAGTGAAGTATGGTCTTATTTACACAAAAAACGCTGAAAATTAACCTCATTAGAAATCCCAAGTCCAATAAAACACGCCTGGCATAGTTTGTGTGTAACGCATTTAGTTATATAAAATTTAGTTATAAAATTTAATACCAAGATGTTACAGAATTCTTTACACTCAGATTCAAACTAGGTTTTTAATGTCTAACAACTAATAACATCCCATAAAATCATTTCAGTCCAACATGAAATGGAAAAGCTCACTCTCAATACAGTATATATGTATTAGTATGGTAGTGGGTGTCATATAGCTGTCTGGGTCAGAAAGTGATTGGCACTTTCCTCTATGCTATTTTACTGTGTGAGGCCTTTATCAACACCTTGGGGATACAAGCAGAATAATCACCAAAAATATTAAAGTGTTTTAAATATGTACAACTCAACACAATCATTCAAGCATACTACCTGAGGGCCTAAATTCTCAACCTGGACACTTAGCATAAGCTACTGGTACCACTACTCACTGCTTCACCAGAATGGCTGTATATTTTTCCCACCAAAAGTAGGGCTATTGCACCATACGTTTCATGGTCTCTGTAAAGAAAAAAAATCATTGTCTTGGTTTATATTTTCTTAAAAAACAAGTAAATTTTCTACAAATTGTTTTAAGAACTTAGTGAAATCTGAAGTTTCTAAAGAAATTACTTCAATTCTTTTTAATGCAACAGTATCCCACATACACACACACAAAATCAACATTTGTAAAACATCAATTCTGAAATACAACTAACTACAACCTTTAATAAGCATGTACCACAAAATGTAAATGCACAAGGGTCTTTAAGCATAGCATTTAGTTCATGATTCCTTAATTTATATCAGGTCCAAAAAATGGATATCAGAAAGATTTTTCAGGATTTAAGTGGCTTTACAATTATTTTTTAAGATATGGAGAACAATACTAAACAATTTAAATGATTCCTGTGTAGAAAGAAATCATAGGTTCCATGAAATACTGTCTCGTCAGGTATGGATTGAGAAGGCTGAGAAGACTCTTGCCTCTGCAGATAATCTTGACTGGTTAAATTTTTCTGCTTGCAAATACTAAAGTGGGAGGTGTATTTAAGGGATAGGTCTAAAAGTTCGCCAGCAGGCAAGAGATACTCATATCATTTCTAATGACTCAAAACAAGGCTTTCAAAAGAGGCCCTCACAGGACTGCGGTTGTTGTCTCTTCAATTTGCTCCTGAGGGAAAAGAACTATTTTTAAAACGTTATGGAAATGCATCCAAGGGGATGCAATCGGAAAAAAATCCAGAATGTGGAAAATTCTACCAAATTATGATTTAACAAATAAATTGCAAGGGAATAAAAGTAATGGCAGAACTGCAAATGAAAACTTATGAAACTTATCAACTGCAATGTATTAACTTTACTTATATATAGATCCTGATTTAAACAAAACAGAGGTTGACTGGGATGTTAATTTTGAGACAGATTTGTGAAATTTTAACCCTAACTGGATATATGATATAAAGGAATTGCTGTTATTTTAGGTGTAGTAATAGCAGTACAGTTTCAGTTTTTAAAGTCCTTATCTTTTTGGAGATCTATACTAAAATATTTATGGTAAAGGGATATATTTAGGATCTGCTTCAAAATAATCCAGTGGAGCCCTTTGGCTCAGCAGTTAGAGCGTCGGCCTTAGGTCCAGAGAGACCCAGGTTCGGTTCCCGCTAGGGGCGTGTACTTTGGTTGCAGTTTGCCCCCGGCCCTGGTTGGTCATGCGGGTGGCAGCCACTCGATGTGTCACTTTCACATCGATGTTTCTCTCTCTCTCTCTCTCTTCCTCTCTCTCCCTCCCACTCTATCTGAACAAAAAATGAAAAAAATGTCCTCAGGTGAGGATAAAAATAAATAAATAAATAAATAAATAAATAAATAATCCAGTGGAGGTGAACATATGACAACACAAGTTTGACTAATGGTTGATAAATGTCAAAGCAAGGGTAATGCGTACATGAGGGTTCATTTCCCACAATAAAAAATGTTAAATTATGGTACAACCACTGATTATTCTGGCTAAAATAATCATTAGGACAATTTAGCAACTTGAAGGAATGCTTATCATATAATGCTAACTGAAGAAATAAATGTACCTATGTCAAAATTTCAAAAGCATAACGTTAAGGAAGAAAAGGGAATAGGAAAACCAAATTAAATTTGTGGGTTAGTTGATTATTTTTACCTGCAAGTATTACACTATTGTCATTAGACATCGTCAATGAATTCAGCAGTAGGCAAGTAATTTAAACTACCTAAGAAGGCTGGGTATGAAACAGTAGAGGAGCCTGGAGTAAACTAGAGGATGAATGCATGGCTCACCTTAAAGACATTCAGTTTCAAATAAATACTATGATACATAAAATCTGTTTTAACTAGATATTCAAATATCCACTTGTAGGGTCCTTTATTGGCCAAAGCAACCTACACTGAAGAATGAAAGGAGACAGTAACACTCAAACCTGGATGAGACAGGAAAACCAGACCAACTGGTCACCCTATTTATACATATATGTAAACGGAGGCATCACGTTTGTTTGCTTGTTTGCGCTTAACTGAACTGCCTAAAGTCAAAGTGAATTAACCTCAGAACTAGAGACTGGAGCCCAGAGCAGCACAGATTTGCCCAGTCACAGTGTTAATTGGAGGCCAGTACTAGAACCCAAATACCCAGACACTATCCAAATCGATCTACTATTTAGTACCACTTTCTTTTCTTTCAGTTTTTTAAATTACATGTGTCCTGCTCCTTTTTTCCATAAAAAGATCCTCCTAAAAAAAAAAAAAAAAAAAAAACGTGTTTTCAATCAACTAACTCTAAAAATAAGGCAAAAAATAATAATACAATGACAGGAAAGGGAAGAATGTCAAATGCTTAACAAAAGGAGACTCTTGATCAATCCATATGTATATGAAATACTGTACTCTAGGATCAAACACTTCCTACATGGTAAAAAACTCTTCCAACTTTTTAAAAGACATTTCTGTACCAGGCATATTAGAATAAAATAATTAATAAAAGCAATAACTGGCCCTTTTTTTTAGACTGAAGGAAAGCACACATACATTGATGCACTTAGTAGTCTACCAGATGTTAATTTTTCCTGACTATCTCTGTCTTACTAAACAGGCAAGAACCAAAACTTGAGAGCCTACTCTGCATTCCAATATACAGCTAAGGACATGGGCAGTCTCCAGGCAGAAGGCTCCATGGCTATTAGCTAACTAAAGAATCTGCTTGGCTCTAATACCTACAGCATTTGGATTACCCCATATTGCTACTGAAATCAAGATAAGCACTAAATTTCAGAAACATGCAATTCTTGACTTACTAAAAAGAAAATTGGCAGCCCAGCCGGTGTGGCTCAGTGGTTGAGCGTCAACCCATGCACCAAGAGGTTGCCAGTTCAACTCCTGGTCAGAGCACATGCCCAGGTTGTGGGCCAAATCCCCAGTGGGAGGCATGTAGGAGGCGGCCAATCGATGTTCTCTCTCATCGATGTTTTTTTCTCTCTCTCCCTAAAATCAATAAAGAAAAAAAAAAAATTTTTTTAGAAGAAAATTTGCCAGCCCAACTAACTAACTTTTTAACATGAAAGTAGAAGTATAGGCTTTTTAGATTCAGATCAACTTATATTTGAATCCTTACTTTGCCATTTATAAGCTAAATGACTGGTGAAATTAAATGAACCTCAATTTTCTCCTATATAAATGAAAATATCAGGAATTATAAAGACTAAATAAAGCAGGTAGCACAATGCCTGATACATAATAGGCACTCAATAGGAAGCTCTTATTTTTACCTAAAGGTTTAACCCAATGGCCAATTTGAATAGGATACAAACTATTTTTAAAGCAACTAATGACTATACTCATGGTCTTGGTAGTCTATAAAGGGTATCTCCTGGATCATTAGCTAACCCCAACAGTACACATGAAAAGAATGCAACTGCCCTGGCCAGTGTGGCTCAGTAGGTTGGACGTCTTCCCAGGCACCAGGAGGTTGCCGGTTGGATTCCTGGACAAGGGCACATGCCTGGGTTGCAGGCTCTATCCTGTCTAGGGGGTGTGTAAGAGTCAGCAGACGGATGTTTCATTCTCACACAGATGTTTCTCCCTCTCCGTTCCTCTCTCTCTAAAAATCAATGAACCGTTCTTAAAAAAAAAAAAAAAAAAAGTACACAATCAAGGTAGCACGTTATAAAATATACTTGGCAGTTCCATTTTTCCAAATTATATTAATATGAAAAAGGGATACCAAACTAGTCATGTCTTGGTCAAATAATTCCTTGAAGTGCTAAATTTTAAATACCCTCTGTGTTTAATTCCCTCGCCACTTCTACAGTGGGTACCTCCCACTGTAAGTTAATAGAAGGCAGGAACTGCCCTGGCTCGTGTGGCTCAGTTGGCTGAGCATTTTCCCATGCACGGAAAAGTTACCAGTTGGATTCCCAGTCAGGGCATATACCCAGGTTGTGGGTTGGATCCCAGGTCAGGGTGCATACAGGAGGCAACTAATTGATGTTTCTCTTTCCCTCTCCCTTCTTCTCTAAAATCAACAAAAACATTTTTTAAAGGCAGAAACTGTCTCTCATACATATACAGGTATACCTCGAAGATACTGTAGTTCAGTTCCAGCTCATCATAATAAATCGAGTATTATAATAAAGCCAGTCGTAATCTTTTCACTGGTAGAGGGTTTAGCCTTCAGTTTGTAAAAACAAAAAGCAAACCCTGTGAAGCACAATGAAGAGGAATACCTGGGAGGGTGTATATACACAGATGTGCTCAATAAATATTTGTTGAATGAAAAGCTATTTCCCTTAATGGCTTTTTAAAAAAATACTTTAATATTAACCTTTTATGTAAAAGGTTAATAAAAATAACTTCCAACAAAAGAAACTGCTGTTTATAAGAAGCACTATTAGCAACATAGACCAAAACTCAAAAAATAAATTGCAATTCTCTACCAAAGAAAATTTTTTAAAAAGTAAAATACCAACACGTGAGCACTTCGAAACAGGACTGCACCATTCCATTTCCAGAAATAACTTACCTTTTTGCACCTTCCTTTTGCAGATTTGAAATCCAGATTCTCACACAATCACCGGCCTTCACTTCTGTTTGATTCAATAGCATACACACTACTGAGTCCCTTTCGTTATTAAATACATCAGTAGAAAGCACACTGGTCTTATTCTGCTTTCTAACTATGAAAACCAAAGTCCAAAAGTCCTAAGTCAAAAATCTTAAAAAAAAAAATTTAGATTAAATGACATACAGAAATAATTATAAAGGCTCCCCATTTTTCACCCCTAACATCATACTTCGAAATGTATTTTAAATAACAAATGTTCCCCAAATGGGAAAGCACTCCTGTGCCTTGATGGGAGGGGGCAAGAAGTTAAAAGTAATGCATATTAAAACTAGCCATTTCCAAACAGGTGTGATACCATCAGAGTGTGTGCTGTTGCAGGAAACAGAATGGAGAGCCGTGAATGGGAGAGTCTGCACTTCATATCTGCAAAAGAAGAGTAAAAAGGTTAACTTAACTCTAGACTTAGACTGTATCTTCTTTACCTATATAAGCAATGCTCACAAACATTTTAAGTCAAATGTGCTGGTTAACACAGAGGTTGGTGGGTGAACTCAACCTTTTTGTCCTTAATACAGAAACTTAAACTGTATCTACAGTATTGGAAGTCAGTATTCGAACACTTTTATACTACCCCAATCTTGATATTCAAGGTTTTTAAAAAACCCGATCTCCTTCTTTAGGCTTTCCTTAAAATCATCATCATAATTAGCCAAATATGTTTCCTGTTGAACAATTACCTAAGGAGAATTAGTTCTAACAGTAAGAAAACCCCGTCAAAAGGCTCATTTTAAATAAATGTTCTTCCCCTACAAGGAGTGACAGGTAACCTTTTGGGAACCCCAATGCGCACACCCATTCCGCAACCTTATTCCAGTTAAAGGTTAATTTGAGAACAGAGTGCCTCGCACGCAATCTCCCGGCCCAGCACCCGGTTCTCCGCAGAAATCCTTGGCATTCTGCGTGAACGCCCCCTACCCCCGCCCCAGGGCGGCCGGGCCGCGCGCAGGGACACCGGGGGTGAGGGCTGAGATCCGCGGGCCCGTCGCGCACCCGCGACCCACACCTGGTGGCACACCTGCCCTCGCAGGCGCTCACCTGGGGCAGGGACCGCCCTCTCCCGGCCTCACGCGCCCGCCCCACGGAGCGCGCGCCACGCGGGACCAGAGGGTGGTGCGGGCAGCGGGGTGCCGGGGAGGCGGCAGGCGGGGGTGAAGGGGCCGCCCTGGCTGACACCCTCCCTGGGGACCGAGCGGACCGGGCGCCCAAGGGGCGTGCTGGGGGTGGGCGCGGTACCTTTTGGACAGATCCATGAGGACCCCGGAGAAGAGCTTCTCCCCGAGGCGGAACGACACGACGAGCGCGTCCTCAATGATGTGGTCCAGCGTGACCCGCACCTCCGAGCCGGGGATGAGCTGCGACACCGCGGAGTCCCCGCCCGCCGGCGGCACGAGCGCCGGGGCTGCGGGCTGGGGCAGCGGCGGCGGCGGCTCCTGGCGCTCCTCGGGAGCCGGGGGCTGCTCGGGCGGCGGCGCAGGAGAAGGTGGGAAGTCGGGCCCTTCCTGAGGCGCGGCTGCCGCCGGCTCCACCACCCGGGCGGGCAGCTTCTCCTCAGCCTCCAGCTCCGGCCCCGCCGCCTCTGGGCTGCGGGCGAGCTCCCGCGGAGGCGAGAGCGACGGCTCGTCGGCCTGAGGAGAGGACTGCTGCCCGTCGGCCTCGCCGTCCGGCACAGATGCTTCAGTGGCCGTGACCGGGAGGGTGTCAGTACCGGCCTCGCTGCCGGGGATGGGCTCCATCTCCGGCTCGGCCTCGCCGGCGCCCCCCTCCCCGGGGGACGCTGCAGTCGCTGCCGCCTCTGCAGCCACAGCCGCCATTTTCTTCCTGGCTTCTCCCTCCTCCAACTCCGGTTGCAGCGGCGGTGGCGGCAGCGCTGCTTAGTTCCCTGGGCCTTCCCCTCCCTCCCGCGAACAGTTTCGTCCCGCCCTTTCACTGATGCTCGTTATTGGCACCGCGCCATTGGTTCCGTCCTACTCTCTTCCCTCACTTGTGATATTCCATTGGCCAGATCTGGACGTCTATTATCTAGTCAGTCCATCCCTCCCATGCAGAGTAGGAACTTCTCATTGGCCAGAGGAGTTGTCAAATGTCGAATCGTAGTGGGGGGGCGGGCTCAAAGTAGGCGGGGAAAGTAAAAAGCTGAGCCATATACTTATCGTTTCTTTCTATTGGCTAGAAGAGGAAATAAAATATTATGGTTGGCCTACGCTCCTGCCCATTATCAGCCAGGCTTTCAAAGGTGGGAGAAAGGAGGGAATCACGTGGCGTGCCAGTTCTTTCAAAGGCGACCGATGGGGTGGAGTAACAAGCGAATGACGGAGGGGAACTGCTTCCCAAGAATCCGTGCGCAGAGGTCCTTAGAATAAATGTTATTTCTAGGCGCGGACCTGCCTGCGGCCGCTTGTGGGCACGACAAGTTTCCTTGGAAAGGACAACTAAAGTTTGAAAATAATTCTACAAACACTTTTTAAGTCCCTGCTATGGTAGACAGTATGCTAGGTGCTGGGGATAAAATGATGTGCAAAACGTTCTCCATAACCTCACGGTAGCTACCCCAGCCCCACACAAGGAGTGTTTTCCTTGACTTCACTTTCTAGGAAAATGCTAATGAAAAGCACAGTGAATTAAGCTAATGAGAGTTCCAGAAAGCAGTCTTGAGGCATTGCTGGACTTCCATGCTAACACTGCTTGTTCTCTCAAAATCACTGGAAAATGGGTGCACTTGGTTCCTTGCTTAAGTGATTTTTCTTTCCTGGTCTCTCCTGTGCCACAGGTACAAAAAGTCCCTCTCTTCGGTGTCGTAATTCTCCTACTTCTCTATTCTTACTGAGGCTCTTGGTTTGTATGTCTGGAAGAAGCTACTGAATCCATTTCTCTCAAATTTCACTTCAGACTCTGTGTTCTCTCCAGAAGATTGTAGGCACTGAGAGTGCCTACAGGAGGGAGAGGAGAAAAGTTGCCAGCATTAAGGAAAATGAAGTTCTAAAGAATTATGGCTAACATTTGAGAACCTACTATGTACCAGGCACTAGTACAGACACTTATACATCTCATGTAATCCTTAACAATATTCCTATGAGGCAGGTACTATTATTATACCTATTTTATGGATTAAAAAAAAAAAAAAAATGAGGGCCCTGGCCAGTTTTGCTCAGAGGTTAGAGCATCGGCCTATGGACCTAAGGGTCTCCAGTTCGATTCCCTGTCAAGGACACCTATCTGGGTTGCAGGTTCCATCCCTGGCCCTGGTCCGGGTCGTGCAGGAGGCAACCAATCAATGTGAGACACATGGATGTCTGTCTTTCTTTCTTTCTTTCTTTCTTTCTTTCTTTCTTTCTTTCTTTCTTTCTTTCTTTCTTTCTTTCTTTTTCTTAATTTCTTTCTCTTTCTCTCTCCCCCCCCCCCTTCCACTGTCTAAAAATCAATAAAAAAAAATCCTCAGGGTGAGGATTAACAAAAAAAGAAAGAAGAAGTTGAGGCACAGAGAGGGTGCCCAAGGTCACCCAGCTATAAGTTGCAGAGTCACAATTCCAGCTTTACATTGGAAAGAATAAAAATAGCAAAAAGTAAATATCGCCATATGCTCTGACTATTTCAAGCCACAAGGCTGTTGGGAAAAGGCCAGTAGGAAATCCCTGTCAGGGCAGGTTCAGCATCTCCAGAGTAACAGAAGGAAATGAATTTACTGACTTCCACTCTGTGCCAGAGATTTTCTCATCAGCTCTCATTTAAAATCCTGTGAGTTGTCTTCTTTCTCTTTTACAGATGAAGAAACTGACCTTAGCCAGGTTAAGGATCTTCTTAAAGGTCTCACAGATGGCTAGTAGCAAATCTTATCTAACCCAGGCCTTCTAAGGGCATGATTGTTTCACTCACTCGTTTACTTAAATAATTGATCTTCTACAGGCCTGAAGCCTGCATAAACAGACGTGGATCCCACCTTACAGGGTTGTCACCATAATCACTTTGTCTATAGTTCACCATTATCAATTAATTAAATACAGTGAGAAAAATACAGTTCAGGTCCTAGGACCCCATGACCCCCTGTAGTGATTTATTGCAAGACACTGCAGTGAATTATTTAAATTAAGGATGTATGGCAGATTGTGGTATGCCAAATTACCCTCCTAAATCATTTTTTTATTCTGCAACTCAAGAGCTTCTACTAGCTCCCGCCCGGCCGGTGTCGCTCAGTGGTTGAGCATCGACCCATGCACCAAGAGGTTGCCAGTTCGATTCCCGATCAGGGCACATGCCCAGGTTGTGGGCCCGATCCCCAGTGGGGGGCATGCAGGAGGCGGCCCATCAATGTTCTCTCTTGCTCATCAATGTTTCTTATCTCTCTCCCTCTCCCTTCCTCTCTCTCTAAAATCAATAAAGAAAAAAATTTTTTTTTTTTTAAAAAGAGCTTCTACTAGCTCCTTATGTTCCCATCAAGTGATATCCTCTTCTGCTTGTCTTTCAAGGCCCTCTCTGTTCCAACTCTATCTTTCACGGTCTGTTTTCTACTACTCTTCAAGCTTCCTAATACTGGAAAGATTTGGTCATGAATTTTTTTCATCCATTTATTCAACAAATAAATATTGAAGACCTACTGTGTGTCAGTTACTGGGTTAGGGTGGCAGAAGTCATGCAGAAAAAAACATGAAAGACTTAGTACCTGGCCTCCTGGGACTTATTTTTCTGGTTAGGAAGTTAGAAAATAAGTAAGAAATAAAATGATTACAGAGTGTGAGCAATGCCTTAGAAGAAATAAACAGGGTGAGGTGACAGGGAGTTGCTGGGGAGAAGAGAGTGTCTGCTTTAGATAAGGTGGTCAGAAAAGGCCTCTCTGAGGACAAGACATTTTCCCAAAGATGTAAAAGATAAGAAGAAGCCAGGTATTGGCATTGCTTGATGAATATTTGGGTCAAAAGGAACAGCAATTACAAAAGTCCTGAGGCAAAGAGGTCTTAATCCAGAAATGGAAAGGAGACCAGTGTAATTGAAGAGGAACAGCAAGAAGATAAGTGGGTGAGATAAGATTGAAAAGGAAGACAGGCCCTGGCTGGTTTGGCTCAGCAGTTCGAGCGTCGGCTTACGGACCAAAGAGTCCCGGGTTCAATTCCGGCTAAGGGCACATACCTCAGTTGCGGTTCATCTCTGGCCCCCGGGGTCATGTGGGTGGCAACCAGCTGATGTGTCTCTCTCACATTGATATTTCTCTCTCTCTCTCTCTCTCTCTCTCTCTCTCTCTCTCTCTCTCTCTCTCTCTCCCCCTCCCTCCCTCCCACTCTGTCTGAAGATAAATGTAAAAATATCTTCAGGTGAGGATTTAAAAAATAAAAAAAATTGAAAAGGAAGACAGGAGCCAAGTCATATTTTATGCACTACAGATACAAAAGCAAGAGATTCTGCCCTCAAGAAGTTCTAAATATAGTGAGAACCCAGCTTTCATACGTGTTGTTGTATCCTGGTCACTTCTGTATTCAGCCTCCCCGGCATAAAATCAGCATAGAGGAGGCCCTTGGTATTTGCAGAATGGATAGCTACATGGTATTTGTGGTTGGATGGATGGTTGGATGAATGGATGGAGGACTAGATGGATGGTTAGATAATGTGTTAATTTTGTTCTGCTAGAACAAAATTCCACAGACTTGGTGGCTTATTAACAACAGAAATTTATTTCTTACAGTTCTAGAGGCTGGAAGTACAAGATCAGGGCACCAGCAAGGTCAAATGAAAGCCTTCTTCCAGGCCGCAGACTTCTCTTTACATACTCATATGGCAGACAGGGGCAAGGGAGCTTTCTTGGGTCTCTTTTAGAAGGGTATTAATCTCATTCATGAAAGCCCTGCCTACATAACCAAATCACCTCCCAAAGGCCCCACCTCCTAATACTATCACCTTAGGGGTTAGGATTTCAACATATAAATTTTGGAGGGACACAAATATTCAGACCATAGCAGATGGATAGTTGGTTTACTGGACACAACTATGGATGGATGGATGGATGGATGGATAGATGGATGGATGTCAGGGATAAAGAATCCAGCTGACTACTCAAGCACATCCTTACTGTCAAAAGCAGATTTTGATCTCAAGCTCTGGGGATGGCTAAAAACTCAGAGAGCAGAAAGTGGAAATGAATGAACCTGTATGTGACTCCCAGTTGGCCTCCGACTAGCTGTATGATATGGGTATGATCTTAGACAAGTTGCTTAAATTCTGTTTCCTCATTTATAAATATCTTAATAATAACTAGCTTCCTATCAGGTTGGTGTGTTTATTTTAAATTATGTAACTTATATAAAGTGCTTAACATAGACCCTAAATCATCATAAGCATAGTTCAATAATTGTTAGCACGTAGATTTAGAAATTCAGTCTTACCATTGCATCTGGGGTTGATCGTACTCCAGGACTCTGACTCTCAATAACCAAACTTGTAAAAGACTTAGGTAAAAACCCAAACACTGGGGTGTTGTTTCAGAGAAAAGAATAAATATCTCTAATTGTGCCTGGCTGATGTGGCTCAGTGGTTGGGCGTCGACCCACGTACCAGGAGGTCGCCAGTTCGATTCCCAGTCAGGGCACATGCCCAGGTTGTGGGCCCGATCCTTAGTGTGGGGCATGCAGGAGGTGGCCAGTCGATGTTCTCTCTCATCGATGTTTCCATCTCTCATTCTCTCCCTTTCCCTTCCTCTCTCTCTAAAATCAATAAAGAAAAAAGTTTTTTTTTTTTTTTATCTCTAATTGCAACTTAGTGTTGTTGTGTTGTTGTGTTGTTGTTTTTTGTTTTTGTTTTTGTTTTTTCTGGGCCTAGTCTCCCAGGAAATCAAATTACAGACAGAGGATAGCATGGGGAACAGAGACTCAAGACAAAAGGAACCGACTCACGGCACATGGCTGTGAATGGTGGCTGAATGAACTGCTTGTCCTATTCTAGACCTATTTCTGTCCAGGTAACCAATATTTCTCTTCTAAAATCAGTGACCTATTCCCAGACCAAGACTGTGATGGATAACTACTGACAAACATGTCAATCACTGGCTCTCTCTACATGTGTCTCAGTGGTTCTAAATTTATCAGGGGAGCCCTGGCTGGTTTGGCTCAGCGGTTAGAGCGTCGGCCTGCGGTCCGGAGAGACCAGGGTTCGGTTCCCACTAAGGGCATGTACCTCGGTTGCAGTTTGTCCCCGGCCCTGGTTGGTCGTGCGGGTGGCAGCCACTCGATGTGTCCCTTTCACGTTGATGTTTCTCTCTCTCTCTCTCTTCCTCTCTCTCCCTTCCACTCTATCTGAACAAAAAATGAAAAAATGTCCTCGGGTGAGGATTAGAAAAATAAATAAAATAAAAAAAATAAATGTATCAGGGGATATCGCTGAAAATCTGCTACAAAGCTATTTTTTACATATTGTATGACCCCATTTATATAAAATACAAAAACAAGCAAAACAAATGTATGCTCATAGAAGTCAGCATTTACTTTATCACAGTGCCTGTGGGCAGAAATCCAGGCATGGCTTAGCTGGGTTCTCTGCTTAGGATCTCTCTCCACAATCTAGAATCAAGATGCCAGCAGGGGCTGCAGTGTCATCAGAAAGCTTAACTTGAGAAGGTCCCACTTCCAAGCTCATTGACATGATCCTTGGCAGAATTCAGTTCCTTGGTGGCTGTTGACCAGAGGATGCCCTCAGCTCCTGGCCACATGTGTCTCTCCACAGAACAGTTCACTAGTTACAGCTTGCTTCAGCAATATGAGCATAGGAGAAGAGTCAGAGAGAGATAATGCAAAAAAGAGAGAAGCCACAGTCTTTTATAGTCTAATCTCAGAAGAGGCATCCCCTACTTGTGCTGTATTCTATTCAGAAGCAAGTCACTAGGTCCAGCCCAAGGAAAGAACATTATACAAGGGCATACATGAATATGAAAAGGTGGGGATCATTGGGAGTTGATCATCCCACAATTAAACATTTAAAAATATATATTTCAGAAATTTCCCCCAAATGCACCCCCACATACTTATCCACAGACTCTGTTAAATGCCTTATATCTCATACCATCTGCCACCGAGTAACAGATCCTCACTTCAGTACAGCAGGTAGAAAAGGCCATCATATTTCAAAGGTACATCCCAATATTGAGGACAATCTCTATAACGACAGCCATCATTGATCCAACCATTTAGTGAGCACCTAGCAGGAGTGGGGAACCTTTATTCTGCCAAGGGCCATTTGGATATTTATAACATCAGTCACAGGCCATACAGAATTATCAACTTAAAAATTAGCCTGCTATATTTGGTCAGGCTAATTTGGTAAGGTGTGTGATGTTAGCTGGTATTGATTTTGCGGGCCTTATACAGCCCTCAGGCTGGATGTTCCCCAAGCCTGTGTGTGCCAGGCAGAGACAGCAGCCAAATGAGCCTGGGGAATCAAGTCCATCAAAGGTGGGCACTGCCCTGAGACATCTTCCTCCACAGTCTCAGGTGTTCTTTCATATTTTACCCTCCCTTCTTTGCATATTCTCAACAGATGTCATGTCAACATAGTTCTTTAAAAATGGACCCCACGAACACTACTGTGGAGGGAGTGGTTCTAGGTTGACCATCTTGGGTTGCCTGGGACTGAAGGGTCTCCTGAGATGCAGGATGCTTGGTGTTAAAAGTGGGGCAGTCCTGGGCAAATCATGGTGGTTGGCCAGGCTTCATGCTCTGTGTCTTACAGAAATGAACACTGATCCTTACAACCACTCAAGGAAAGAGAGCCTCAGATTGGTCAGAGAAAGCTTCCGAAGGATGGGAACTGGACCTGTCAGTCTCCAAAGAATGTACTCCTGGCAACTTTGATCTTTGGGCTGTTCTTTATATTTCCTTAGCCACCCCCTAGGACAAAATCCTTAGGTAAATGCATACCAGTGTGCATTTCTGTCCTGCCTTCTAGTTCGGAGTCCATAAGTTAAACTTCACCTTAGATTCTAAACAGCCCTGATTGAATCCACCCCCTCAAAAAAATTCTAGGAATGTTTATTTACTTGACATTCCTCTCAGTTGGGTTCTCCCATCATTTCAAATGTGGTAGCTATTCGATTATTATACCTAAAGTAAGGACTTTATTTTATAGCTTCCTTAGCATTGTGCTGGGCCAAGTAATAACCCAATATTGATCAAGTGCTTACTTCATATCAGGTATGAAATCAAGTAAACCTTATTATATCCCGATGAGGTACATCCCATAATTATCACCAGTAGAGACTAGGGAACTGAGGCACAGACATGTTAAGTAAGTCGTCCAAGGTCACATAGCAAGTATAGGTATCAGAGAGTAAGAACTATTTGTGCATTGATTACAAAGAACTCCTGTGTTTTCACTGGGAAGGCTATCACTTGCTCTGACAACTTTAAGTGAAGCCTTCTGAAAAATGGGTGGAAACCTCAGCTAAAGAGGTACATGTGATCTGAGACCATCCTTGAAAAGCCACAAACCCAAGATCATTTTGACAGAATTGTTTCTGTGTCATCACAGTTTCTCTCTGTCTTGGTTTTCTCTTCTGTAATATGGGAATGATAATAATCATCTCTCCCTCAAATAGTTGCTGTGAACGTTACCTTAAATTGGATCCTAACTGTGAGGCAGCAACTATTTTATTATCCCTCCCAAAGGTCTGGAAGCCTGGGTGGGAGCGTGGAGGTGATTTGGTTCATCCCATGTAAATTCGGAACCAGAAGGAGAGGGCCAAGTGCTGGTCTTAGCATTTACTTCATGGCTGTTCACTTCCAAGTAGCTCTTTCAGTGTTTACCTCCAGTTGGTCCCCTGACTGCAGTTGCTACATATACAAATACAAAAATGACCTGAATATTCAGTTCAAAGTTGCTTTGGTTCCTTTTTTTTTTTTTAAACCAAATTTCTATTGTTTTATCTATATATGTTTGTTTTAAAAAACAGCAGATTTTTTATTTTTTTTTAGGAAAGCTATACCTAGAAAAAAGCCCCTTGTTTGGTCTCGTTCATTATTGCACCTCTCACAGGTAACACAGTGCCTGGCATACAGTAGGCCTTCAGAAATGTAGAATTCATAAACAAATGACTCAATAAGTGAATAGTTATTTCCAGGGGTTTGGATCACTGTGGGTTTTCTTTTCTTTTTGCCCCTACACATGTCCCAATTTTCCAAATTCTCTCATTTTTCTGCAATGAACATGCGTTTCTCAGGGGGAAATGTTTAAATTCTCACTTCATCAAATAAATACACAAGTGAATAAAACGGGGCCTGGGTAGTCTTGTAATGGGAGGATTTCCAAACATGGGCAGGTGTGCAGAGCCCCAGAACTGACTGGGTTGCTGGGCTCCTGATGGGGAGAAGGGGCAAGAGAGTCCCCATGCTAGAACCCAGAGGCTCTACCAGCCTGCTGTTTCCGTTTTCCTTTGAGTCACATTATTTTTTGCTCTGGTGTGTTTGCTGGGTGAAGGCAAGCAGCGAGTCCCAGAAGAGTTTTTCAAGGACGCTAAATGATTCATAAGGGGCTCTCCTGCTGCAGCAGAGGTCAGGGTCTTGGCTGTCTCCGTGGCGCAGCATTGGAGGTAGCGGCGCCCCCGCCCCAGCGCCATCGTCCCTGAACCTCTAAAAGCGACCCCCTTCTCTGTGAGTTGGCTCCTCTATTCAAATCCGAAATCCTTCCACTCAGCCCACTCCACCCAGGTCTGTGGATGCTGACAAAGAAGGGAACAGACAAGCCAATTTAGTTGTCGTCCTCCCTTTGTTCCCTTGACCTTGAGGCACTTCACTCAGCAGAGCTCGCTGTTCCGGGGAGCCCGGCAGAGTCCTGGAATGAAAGACAAGAGACCTTGGAGGGCTCTTATAGCCCGCACTCGTCCTCTCAGCTTTGGTCACCATAGTGACTTCTCTCTGTAGGCACACCGCTGTGGGTTCTGCTCGGTATTCATTCATAATAAGGCCACCTCTGCGCTTTCCGCCCACTGGGGAACAGAGCACCGCGTGCATTCGCAGTCATGTGGCTGACACATCAGGCCTTTAAAACTGTGCGTGGTGTGTGCATGCGCGTGTTTGTGTGTGTGGCGCTGGAGGGTGGGGTGGTCCTCTGCCGTGCAGAGGGAAAGGTCAGAGCCAGGAAGGAATTAAGATTTCTCTGGTCCTGCCCCCTCGGTTTACATAGAAGAGGGGACTTGCCCAAGGTTGCACCAGCCCATCTGAAGGACAGCCTGGATAGAACAGGAGTGCCCTGACTCCTGGCCCAGTGCTCACTGCACTCCACCACACAGGAGCGTGCAGGGCCCACTGGTCTCATCCCAGATTTTCTAACTTACTGGCCTTTGGTGCCAAGCACCAGAGTCACATTTCCTGGGACTGTCAATAAAGATTACCAAAATTTATGGCCATCAGACCGTGAGCCCCTAGTGAAAGGCCAGAACTAGAGCTCCTGTAGTGAGACAAAACACTTCCATTTCCAGTACAGATTTGCAAGTAAATTAGCTCATTTAATTCTCAAAATTACTCTGCAAAGTGACTATTATTCCCTTTTAAACTGAGAAACCTGCAGTTTCAGAGAGCGGTTGAATGCATCAACTGGGAGTCGGAGGAGAACTTGAGGCCTAACACTGCAATTTTCTGATGATAAAGAATGGCATAATCGCTCGTTAGTATTGGCACTGACCTCAGATTCAATGAGATCTCGGTCCTGCCTGTTTCCCTGCTGTGTGGCTTTGGACAAGTTACTTAACTTCTCTGAGTCTCCATTTGTGAAAACAGAATAATAATAGAACCTATTTCATAGGGTCATTGTGAGGATTAAGTAAAGTAATGCATGTAAATCACTGAGCACTGTGCCTGAGCCTTAATAAGTGGTTTCTATTATTCCAAAATTAGAAAGTATTCTCCTGCTAGAACTGCTGGTCATTGACAAAAAAGAGAAAATCTACATCCCACTTCCATTCCAGGCTCACCCAGAGCCCAAGGCCTTCCTTTGTGTCAGCCTAGGAACTGAGTGCTTGAAAAAACAAAAGACATCCCAAAGAGAGGAAAGTGAATTTGAAAGATGCTTTCATAGCTTGATTTTGCAATTTTAAAAGATTCAGACAAGGGAAAGGAAGGGAAGTGTTGTAACTAGTGTCTCTCTACAGCTTTGCTGCTGTACCCTCAAGAGTTATGCTCCCCAACACGGTGGCCGCCAGCCTCGTGTGGTTATCGAACACAGGAAATGTACCTGGTCCACATGGAGAACGTGTTGTGAGTATAAAATACATATCAGATCTTAAAGACTTAGCGGGAGAAAAATATCATAAAATATCTCATTGATCATTTTTATACTGATTACATGTTGGAATATTTTAAATAAAATACATTATTAGAATTAATTTTACCCATTTGCTTTGATGTTTTAAATACGGCTACCAGAAAATTTCCAGTTATTTATGTGGCGCACATTGATGGCCTTCCCTTTGCTCCTTTCCTATTATTAATAACTAGTCAATTACAACATTGTATAAAGTATCAACATTATATATACAAGACTGAGCTGGTACAGAAAAATCCAATTCCAGCTCAGCTGACCTGTGCAGAGCATCTCACAACAATATTGTTTGGAAGGTATTGTTATCTACATTTTACTCCTGGAGGACAAGCTTAGGAATGCCAACCCTTCATTTTTCCAGGGAAGGTTGCCAGAAACCACTGTTATTATGTACTATCATCATTTCATAAAAGAAAGTCTGTTTTAATACTAACAAAATAGAACATTTCAATTAAATAAAATAATACATTGCCCCCCACAGCTGTCTCCCAATAAAAGTGGCTGGCATTTCTTAAGAGCTTATTATTTTGCTTTATCTCATTCCATTTTGTAAAACCCATGAGGTCAGTACTATTATATCCCCATTTAACAGATGAGGAGACTGAGGCTCTGAGAACCACTTGGCTGATACATGGGGGTTGCAGGATTTGAAGCCACATCCAGTGAGGGGGAGGAACAAAATTTCCACTACCCACAAAGTTTTTCTAATAATCAAATAGACATGAGACAGAATAGCAAGAGAAAACAATCTAATTTAATACATGCATAGGTAAGGGAACCCCACATACATGAGAGAGTTGGAGACCCCACATGCAGGAGAGGTTCAGAGCTAGAAAGGGGGATTGAAGTATATAAGACATCCTGAGCTAGGGACGAGGTAATGCACCTTGGGGGCTTCCAAGGTTCATTGCAGGATCATAAGAACAACAGATGTTTAGTAAATAAAAGTTTGCCCTCCCCGGCTGGTGTGGCTCAATGGATTGAGCGTCGACCCATGGACCGAGAGGTCCCAGTTCGATTCCCGTCAGGGCACGTGCCTGGGTTTCGAGCTTCATCCCCAGTAGGGAGTGTGCAGGAGGCAATGGATTGATGTTTCTGTCTCAAAACATCAAAGTTTCACCCTGGCCGGTTTGGCTCAGCGGTTAGAGCATTGGCCTGTGGACCAGAGAGTCCGGGTTCAGGGTTCGGTTCCGCTAAGGGCATGTACCTTGGTTGCAGTTTGTCCCCGCCCCAGTTGGGGTCATATGAGTGGCAACCAGTCAGCGTGGCTCTCTCACATGGATGTTTCTCTCTCTCTTCCTCCCTCTCTCCCTCCCGCTCTATCTGAAGATGGATGCAAAAGTGTCCTCGGGTGAGGATAAAAACAAAAACATCAGTTTCTATCTCTCTCTCTAAAAAATCAATAAAAACATATTTTTAAAAAATAAATAAAAGTTTGCCCTGCCATATAGATAGATCAGAAAGGTTATCTCTGATAATCTTTTACTATGGGCAAGGCTCCTGATTGAAGTTCTTCTAGGTAGTTAAAGGAAGGGGCAGAAGTTTCTCTTGAGCCTGAAGCTATAACTGCCTTTACCTCAAAATAATCTATACCACTGAGGCACGTCTTGGGGTGGCCCGTTTTGGACGTCCCCCATACTGGTAAACTCTAAAGCCTGTTCTCCATCACATCTACCTCCCCATAATTGTCCCAGGAAGTGAGTGTAGTTTGCATTTGGCTATAAATGAGTTTTGAGTATGTGTTGTTTTGGGGTTTTTTTTAGAATCTCATTATAGATTCACATCCTTTCCCGCCCCAGTCTGTACTTGAATTTGGGAAAAGGTAATCACAGTGAAGTGACAGGAGTACTTAAAAAGGAATCAAACACATTTGCCTTCATCCTGCATGAATATGGAAAAGGGATTTCTATCTAACCAGCCCTTCTCATTTTCCCTTGAGATGGGAAATGTCAGGAAGCTCTGGCTACTAAACCAAGCCCACGGAGGCCCACGGAGAAGGCCCTGGTGCCCCAATGTCCAGTGAAGGCCAGGCTGTAGTTGGGCTTCCTGCCTCCTCCTCCCTCATGGTTTCATCTGCATCCTTCCAGGAAGCACCTGAGGCCCTGGAAGACCACGGGCTGCTAGGGGCTTACCACTCCAAGTCAGCCCCTTCTCCACTTGACGGAATTCAGAACTGAGCTCCCCATGCCTGAGTTACAGTTGATTTCTGACTTGTCCACCTCCTGGCTTTGAGCTTTCAGAACTCAGCCCTTAGGGAGATCTGCCTGACTGCTAAAGTTTAGGGGAAATCTGCTCAGCATTCACCTTCTCCAATTCCAAATTCCAATCCCGAAGTTGCAGATTTGCAGACTTTAGGGAAGCTGGCATTTTAAAGCCACAAGTATAAAGGGAGGCCATGATAATCATGTCTTTTAGACACACTGGGCTTTGTAACTATAATGTCTGTTATTTGCTAGGTGCTTTTGCGAACATGGTATTGATATCATTGTAATTAGTTAATTATTAATAATAAGAAAGGATGCCCTGGCCAGTTTGGCTCAGCAGTTAGAGCCTCCGCCCAGGGACCAATGAGTCTCGGGTTCGATTCCAGTCAAGGACATGTACGTTGGTTGTGATTCATCCCTGGCCCTGGTCCGGGTTTTGCAGGAGGCAACCAGTCGATGTGTCCCTCTCATGTTGATGTCTTCCTCTCTCTCTCCCCCTCCCTCCCACTCTATCTGAAGATAAATAGAAAAAATATCCTCAGGTGAGGATTACAATAAGAAGAAGAAGAAGGAGAAGGAGGGGGAGGGGATGGGGGAGGAGAAGAAGAAAGGAGCAAAGGGAAGGCCAGACATTATAGGCATGTTCCTTGCAAAACACTGGGGGAAGGGGACTGGACAAAGGGAAAATAGATGCATATCCAGTAAAGTTGGGATGACTAGGGAAGGTGCTTGCTGTCACCTTGGGAACAAAGGTCATTGGCCAGAATGGGCGTAGCCACTGCAAGCGAAAGGAAATTTGTTATATATAATCCCCTGAACAAAGAAGTTCCCTCTCTTGGTTCCTCTTGGCATTCTTGGCTCATGACTCACAACTGGCTTCTTGGCATTCTCCCGTGTGGCCCACGGCCATGAGGACCCACACACACAATGGGCTAATGGACTGCAACTAGCCTGATGCTGTACCAGACCTGTCTCCAACATGGAAAGGAAACTGGACACTGGCTTTACTTCTAGCTTTACTGAAACCCCACCTACACTTCTTCTGTGATTGGACTAAGGGAAATGGGACCTTAGAAACACAAGGATTTTACTCCACATAAATAAAAATCACTCATTCTTCTGTGTGAGTCTCAAAATATTCTTTTACTTAAAATATTGTAAGTCCACTCCCAGTAGCACCCAGTGGAGAAGAGGACCCCTCACTCTGTCCAATATCAGTATCATTTAGTCCTCAAGCAACCTAAGAGGTCAGTCTTGTTCATCATACATACAAGAAAATTGAGGCTAAGAGAAGTGAATGACTTGCCCAAGGTCATGCAGCTGGTAAAGGCTGAGCCGAGACTCCATAGCTGGATTTTCAGACTCCAAAGCTTAGAACTGTGAACTAGTTTGCTCAAACCACATCATAGCTAGTAAGTGATGGAGCCAAACTCCAATTAAAACAAAAATGAGCCCTGGCCAGTTTTGCTCAGCGGTTAGAGCGTTGGCCTGCGGTCCAGAGAGACCCGGGTTCGGTTCCCGCTAGGGGCACGAGCCTCTGTTGCGGTTTGTCCCCAGCCTTGGTTGGGGTCGTGCGGGAGGCAGCCACTCGATGTGTCCCTTTCACGTCCATGTTTCTCTCTCTCTCTCTCTTCCTCTCTCTCTCTCCCACTCTATCTGAACAAAAAATGGAAAAATGTCCTCGGGTGAGGATAAAAAAATAAAATAAAACAAAAATGAGAGGCCATTTCATCCCTAGCAAACTTGTAGAAATTAAAAAATGATAATGCCGACCTGGCCGGTGTAGCTCACTTGGTTGAGTGTCATCCCATGCACCAAAAGGTTGCCGGTTCAATTCCTGGTTGGGGCACATGCCTGGATTGCGGGCTCGATCCCCACTCCCCAGTAAGGGGTGTGCAAGAGGCGGCTGATCAATATTTCTCTCTCATTGATATTTTTATCTCCCTCTCCCCCTCCCTTCCTCTCTCTGAAATCAATAAACATATTTTTAAAAACCACTTTATGGGCCAGCCAGTGTGGCTTAGTGGACTGAGCATCGTCCCATGGACTGAGAGGTCCCGGTTCGATTCCCAGTCAGGGCACATGCCTGGGTTGCGGGCTCGATACCCAGTGTGGGGTGTGCAGGAGGCTGCCGATCGATGTTTCTCTCTCACATCAATATTCCTCTCTCTCTCTCCCTTCCTCTCTCTCTAAAAAAAATCAATAAAAACATATATTGTTTTAAAAAACCAATTTATGGCCCTGGTTGGTTTGGCTCAGCAGTTAGAAAGCCGGCCTGCGGACCAATGAGTTGCGGGTTCAATTCCGGTCAGGGACATGTGCCTTGGTTGTGGTTCCTCCCCAGCCCTGCATGCCCTGCGGGAGGCAGCCAGTCAGTGTGGCTCTATCACATCGATGTTTCTCTCTGTCTCTCTCTCTCCCTTCTTCCCACTCGATCTGATAATAAGTGAAAAATATCCTCGGGTGAGGAATAAAAAAAATAAAAAATAAAAAAATAAAAACCACTTTATGTATAAAGAAGTTTATCACTACATAATTAAAGGGGAGGAAAAGGAACAATCTAAATTTCAACAAGGGTTGGTAAATACATTATAATGTGTTCATTCAATGGTATATTTTACTTTAGAAGTTGTGGTAAGGCCCTTTCCAGGTAGCTCAGTTGGTGAGAGCATCATCCCGATACACCAAGGTTGTGGGTTATCCCTGGTCAGAGCACGTATAAGAAGCAAGCAATGAGTGCATAAATAAGTGGAACAACATATTGATATTTCTCTCTCTCTCTCTAAAATTAATACATAAAAAAAAATTTTTTTTAATTGTGTTAAACTTTTGTTAAAGATTGTGTTAAATGCCCTGGCCGGTTTGGCTCAGCGGTTAGAGTATCGGCCCACGGACCAGAGAGTCCTGGGTTCAGTTCCCACTAAGGGCACGTACCTTGGTTTCGGTTTGTCCCCAGCCCCAGTTGGGGTTGTGCGGGTGGCAACCAGTCGATGTGTCTTTCTCACATCGATGTTTCTCTCTCTCTCTCTTCCTCCCTCTCTCCCTCCCGCTCTGTCTGAAGATAAATGCAAAAAAAAAAAAAAAAAAAAAAGGTTGTGTTAAAGATTTGCATCACCATGAAAAATGTTACGTCATAAGTCTAAAAGGATAGAAAGTGTTACAACAGTGGTTAAATACATAAAAAATAAATACTCTAAAATATTAGTAATAGTCATGTTTGACTGTTAGAAATAGACACCCTTGTAATTTTTCTTCTTTCTATTTTTCTGCATGATAAAAATTTTCCATAAAGATGTTTTTTCCTTTAATGGTTAAATATTGGCCACTCGAGAGAGTATTCAAAAGTATGTGCTGTGTCTCTGAAAGCTACTCCAAGAGAAGGAAAATCATAAAGAATAATGCCAACATCTTTGGAATAAAAGTAAAGCAGCTGGATGTGACTAATTTGAAGGGAGGGAGATCATTTATCCAGACTCTGCACCTCCCCCTCTCCTATCTACCCCTTTACCTGTTTCATTTTCTTTTCATCACTGATCACTATATGAAATGATAGATCTCATTTACTTCTTTACTTAAGTACTTAATTGTTGTCCCTGTCCCCCCGTCCCCCATATTGTCCCCACCCCTGCAGCTAGAACAGTCTCTGGCAGTCAGTAGGCCTCAATAAAGATCTGTAAAAGGAATGAATTCACTCTTACCCTGACATTCCCCTAAGGCCAAAGTGCTGTTATGTTCACTTAAAATCAGTAGTTCGGGGAAGGACAGGGACTTAATTTGAATATATCTCTGATCTACCTGGCAGCCGGTATAAGAACAATTGGCGGTCTGCAATGGATCAGGATTCTCATAATAAACCATTCCCATTGCCAACCTTACCAAAAGAATATTCCAGCCCAGCCGGTGTGGCTCAGTGGTTGGGCGTCGACCCATGCATCAAGAGGTCGCCAGTTCGATTCCTGGTCAGGGCACATGCCCAGGTTGTGGGCCAAATCCCCAGTGGGGGGCATTCAGGAGGCAGCCAGTCAATGTTCTCTCTCATCGATGTTTCTATCTCTCTCTCCCTTCCTCTCTCTCTAAAATCAATAAAGAAAAAAAGAAAAAAAAAGAATATTCCATTGGTAGCCAAAAATACTAACAAAAATAACTACCATATTTGGAATGTTTACTACATGCCAAGGACTCATGTTAATATCATTTATCTTCATGATTGCCCTTTGGGTAGATACTATTATTCTCATTAAAGAAACTGAGTCTCACCCTGGCCGGTTTGGCTTAGCAATTAGAGCATCAGCCCACGGACCAGAGAGACCTGGGTTCAGTTCCTGCTAAGCGCACGTACCTTGGTTGCAGTTTGTCCCCGGCCCCGGTTGGGGTCATGTGGGTGGCAACCACTCGGTGTGTCTCTCTCATATCGATGTTTGTCTCTCTCTCTCTCTCTCTCTCTCTTCCTCCCTCTCTCCCTCCCACTCTATCTGAAGATAAATGCAAAAAAAAAATGTCCTCGGGTGAGGATAAAAAAAAAAAAAAAGAAAGAAACTGAGTCTCAGAGAGGTAAAGAAACTAGCCCTAGTTTCCTCAGGTGGTAGGTGGTAGAGCCAGGGTTCAAAGTGAGAACTCTGTGGTTTTTATTCCTCACTAATTTTGAGAAAATGGAGATTACCAGACCCACATAAGGTCACCAATTCAGGATTTCCCAGAGTGTGGCCCTGGGATGTACTGATTCACAGATAACCCAGAATCCACCAAAGTTGAAGACCTAGGCTCAGTTTGATCTTAACTCAAAACTCCCTTTTTTAACCACTCACTCTCTTTGGACCTAGTACTAATCATATTTTGTTTCTGTCCCAGAAGAATCTTTGGTAGAACCACTCATGATCTTTGTGAAGGCTTTGGTCCAATGATCAACCTTTAAGATGTGACTGTGTCCTTGAAGTAATAACAACTGGCACACAGGCTCAGAGGATTCTAACAGAACAGGTCTCAAAACCCAGAAGGTCTAATACCTTCTGAGCACAAGGAACTTGCCTTTCACTCAACCTAGAGCCCTGGACCCTCCTCCTTGTCTCTTTAGAGTCTACCCATTCATCTTACGGATCACAGTTTCCTACCTAGTCATAGGAACTGTGTATCCCTCATACAGCTTTTTCTATTCATTTGTGTGATTATTTACTTATTCTTTCCCCTTGCACTAGACCAAAAAAGAACAAAGAAGGCCTTGTTTTGCTCATCTCCAAACTGGAGCCCCAGGCCTAGCATGGAGTAGGCACTCAATAAGTAATAAATAGACCTCCAACTATGGCTCAGGGACTGTGCTGAGCACTTCATATACATTCACTCACTTAATTCTTTAAAAAAAATTTTTTTTTCTTTATTGATGTTAGAGAGAGAGGAAGAGAGAAGGAGAGAGATAGAAACACCGATGGGAGAGAATATCAATTGGTCACCTTCACTCACTTAATTCTTACAACCCTCTAATCCCTATTTCACAGATGAGCAAAGTGAGGCATAGAAAGTCAAGTGGTCACTTACGCTTAAAAGGCTCAAATATACCAAACTAGGCAATGGCAAAGCTCAGATTCAAACCCAGGCAGTGGAACTCCCAATTTGAAAGACTTGATTGATGGTTTAATTAATAGCCTGTGGAGCAGCCACACTCACAATTCATCTGCTGGAGACTAAAGCGAATGCCTGACCGGATGGGGCTGATCAGTGTATCCAGGCAACGTGGCCAGAGCACCAGCCCTCAGAGAGATGCCAGGTACCCTGGGAAAGAAGGGGCTTTGGAGGCAGTCTTGAGATTACATTCTGGCTCCTTCATTCACCCCTGGCCCCTAGTTCTTCCATCTGCTTTGTGGGTTAATAATTCCTACCGTCAAGAATACTGTGAAGACTGGATGCCTCATGTACACGAAACAACTCGCCATGATGCATCACACCTGGCAGCAGGTGTTCAACACACTGGCTTCCTTTCTTTTTTTTTTTTTTAACTTTTTGTTCTTTATTGATATTAGAGAGAGAGGAAGAGAGAAGGAGAGAGATAGAAACACTGATGAGAGAGAACATCAATTGGCCGCCTCCTGCGTGCCCCCCACTGGGGATTTGGCCCACAACCTGGGCATGTGCCTTGACCTCCCGGAATCGAACCGGGGACCTCTTGGTGCATGGGTCGACGCTCAACCACTGAGCCACACCGGCCGGACTGCTTCCTTTCTTTAGTCAATCTCTCTCTCTCTGTCTTCTCAGTCTAAAGATAATTCTAATAAGGCTCTAACCTTTTCCAAGGAACATTCTCCAGCGAGGGTACAAAGGCAGCTGTGGCCTCTGCTCACGTGTGTCTGCTCCCTCACTGAACACTTGTCCTCCTATTTCTAGCTCATCTCTCATCAAGGTCCTTCCTTTCCCTTTCTCCAAGGTAGCTAGGATACAGACGTGTTAGGCTTGGCCCTCAATTCCCTGAGGTGGCCTCAGCAGGGCCTTGGGCAGGTAGACAAGTGGGGAAGCCAAGAAGGCCAGAATTAATAGGAAAAAATGTATCCTGAGAATGGGGCAGAGCTTCTGACTCTAAAGTTTCCACCTTGCATGGGTCCAAAATTTGAAGATTAATTTTTATTTGCCAAAATCATTGTAGCTTCCACCACTTCTAAAATTGCTCCTATTAATATCAAGTCCCTTATAGCCACCCTCACGGCCACCATATCTACCACCACCAGGACAGCCACCAAAGCCACCTCAACCAGGTTCATCCAGGTTACAGCAGAGACTATTATTTGGCAATAAAAAGAAATAAAGTACCGATACATGCTATCACCCGGATTATGCTCATTGAAAGAAGCCAGTCCCAAAGGACCACATATTGTATGATTCCGTTTATATGAAATGTCCAAAACAAATCTATAGAGACAGAAAGTAGATTAGTGGTTGCCTAGGGCTGTGGGGATTGGGAACTAATGGTTAGTGACTGCTAGTGGGTAGAGATTTCTTTTTGGGATAATGAAAATATTCTAAAATTGATTTTGGTCATGGTTGCTCAACTCTGTGAATATACTAAAAAGCACCTAACCATATACTTTAAGTGAATCACAGTATTTGAATTATATCTCAATAAAGCTGTTATAATAAAAATTAATAATAAGGCCTGTGTTATCACATGGCTTCTCAGGGACTCAGTTCCTCATTCAGTCAGTCATTCAACAAATATTTATTAAATCTTATTAAATCTCTTTCTCTCTCTTCCTCTCTCTCCCTCCCACTCTATCTGAACAAAAAATGGAAAAATGTCCTCGAGTGAGGATAAAAAAAAAAAAAAAAAAAAAGATAGAAAGTGACTGGGTGGAAGGGGGAAGTTAGCTATTTTAAGTAGGGTTGCCAAGCAAAGCTTGTTTGAGGAGGAGGCCTTTAATCAAGTCATTCATTCATTCATTCATTCATTCATTCATTCATTCACCAAAGCATCCCTTGAGCTTCTATGGCCACTGTGATAGGAACTCGTTCCATTGCCAACCCAGCTTCAGTCAATGCCTTTTCTCATTGACCAATCTACTTCCTTGCTCAAGTCAGTGCCCATCTGATTTGTGAAAAGTCTTTATAGCATCTTTCCCTTTCTCTGTTATTGGGAGGGAGGAGGAGCAAAAGTTGTTTCTCCTTGGGACAGTGAAGTAAAAATCATTCAACAGTTACAGAGAAAACCAGAACATAAAACATGTTTTTTCAACGTCAGTGCCACAGACTAAACACGTTGGTTTTGTTCAAGCCCCTGGGAATTTCCCTATATCTTACATAAACCTGGTTGACAAATGAGAAATGGAGCCCCAGAGGGTGAAGCTGCTAGCTGGTCAGGCCATGGCTCGGCTCAACAATTCCTGTGGGCCCTAGGGTCCAGACTTGGGTGGTACAGAACAGTTCTTTGAGTTTCTTTCCTAGCTCATGGCTTTCCCTACGAGGACTCCAATCCCAGTCCAGTGATCAGATAGCACTAGGTGGCTCGGAGACCCCTGACTCCCAGGGCTCACCACCAATTTGAATGCTACCTGAAGTGGGTATTTCTCAGCTTAAGTACAGTAAGCAGCCCTTTTGTTAGGATCTCAGGCAGAGACACAAAAGGCAGACTGGCCTGGCCGGTGTGGCTCAGTGGATTGAGTGTCGTCCCATGGACTGAAAGGTGCCCGTTCAATTCCCAGTCAGGGCACATGCCTGGGTTTTGGGTTCCATCCCCAGTAGGGGGCATGCAGGAGGCAGCCAATAGATGTTTCTCTCTCACATCAGTGTGTGTGTGTGTGTGTGTGTGTGTGTGTGTGTGTGTGTGTATATATATATATATAAATATATATATATATATATATATTTTTTTTTAAGGCAGACTGACCTCAGAAGACAATGGGAAGAATTCATTGTCCAAATTCTTGTCCTGGTTCTGCCAACGACCAAATCTGTATCTTACTTAAGTCTCATCACTGTTTTGGGCCTTAGATTCTCCATTTGTGAAGTGAGGGGGTCAGACCAGTTCTGGGATGACTAAGACTAAGACCAGACCTACATTCTGCCACACGGACTCCTGTCATGGCAGATGCCACTAAATGATCATGGTACTCTTAGGAATTAGCCTCAGAATCCTTCTCAACACAGTGTTCTAATCACATACCATCAATGGATCAGAGTTGGCACATAGCTTAGCAGCTACTAGCCATGTGCTTGAACTGGGTCACTTCTAAAGGGCCCACCCTGCTCTGATATGCTGATGCATTTAAGCCTCTAGATTTGCAATCACAACAGGAGGCCAGCATGGAAGTGGTAGGAAAGGAATGTAGACATTAGAATCAGAAAGTCCTGGGTTTGAATCCCAGAAGTTCCACTTACTAGTTATGCAATCTTGGGTGAGTTCTCTTTGAACACAATATCAGAATTCTTGACACATAAGGGGTTGTACAAATTAAATTAGGTAATATTTATAAGGTGCCTATTGCTTGCACATGGAACATAGACACACCTGGCAAATGTGTACACCAGGAGACTTGTCTTCTACCCTGCTCATGCTACCCTCTCCATCCCACACAGCACAGACGCCCTGACAAGTGGCTTCTGACTTGTGCTGCCTGGAGTCCCCTCCTCCACAGGCTGTCTCTTCTGTCAATGTCAGATTGTTCTCCACCCTTCCCAAGCTCCCTGGGGCCTGCTGTCACGCCAAGGAACTCAGAGCAGCCTGGCAGTCTTTGGGGCATGGCAGAAGCTCGAGAGAACCATTCGAGATTAGTGAACTGTGGGCCTTCCCTCAGCTCTCACGCTTGGCCTCAGCCTAATGACAGCAGCACCAGATGCTGGGTGCAGGTGGGACTGTAGTATCCTAGAAGCAGAGCTGTAGCTGGGCTGCTTTTTTAATCTCTCAGTCTAGGTACCTGGGGCCATTGTGGGGAAAGTTGGTTATAATTTTTCTAGATCCTAGATGGCAAATTTATGGCCCAAATATCACCAATCCTTCCACAGATACCACACCCCCTGTCACTGTGCTGTTTGAGACCTGGGTTCTCTGGAAAGTAGTCTCTGAGAGATTTGCATGCAGGAAATTTACTAGGGATACTTTCAGGACCAACAGCTATGGGAAGGGAGGGAATTAGGATGGGACAGGGGAGAAATTGAATTATGATGTAGGTGCGACAAAGGTTACTACTGGGAGCTCAGGAGCTGGAATGACGTGTGCGAAGTTGCCTCCTATTGTGGGCTCCTCCATTGCCCAGTGGGATGGCACTCTTTAGCCAAGGGCAAGACGCAGAGAGGAGCCCAGCTGAGTTGGCCCCTGCAACACCCAGCAGCTGGGTGAATGCATGACTCAGTCCTAGAGCCATAAGCCTGCAGCACCCAGCAGGATCCAGCACACGTGTTCATGTAGTCACTGCATTTCTCCTCCCAACCAAGACGGGGCTTCAGAGTTCTCCCCTAGACTGTGCTCCAGGCAGCTACCAGCAATCCCTGAGGGCTGGCATGATAGAGGAAACATATTTGTCACTTTATTCTAATCTTTTTTTAAAAATATGTTTTTATTGATTTTTAAAAATATTTATTTTTAATATGTTTGTATTGACTTTTTTTCAGAGAGAGAGGAAGGGAGAGAGAGACATAAACATCAATGTGAGAGAGAAACATCGATCAGCTGCCTCCTGCATGCCCCCCACTGGGGATCGAGCCCGCAACCTGGGCACGTGCCCTGACCAGGAATCGAACCGGGACCTCTCAGTCCATGGGATGATGCTCAGTCCCCTGAGCCACACTGGCCAGGCACCACTATTCTAATCTTTTTTTTTTTTTTTCCTTCATTGATTTTAGAGAGAGAGGAAGTGAAAGGGAGAGAGAGATAGAAACATCGATAAGAGAGAACATTGACTGGCTGCCTCCTGCATGCCCCCACTGGGGATCAGGCCCACAACCTGGGCATGTGTCCTGACAGGGAATCGAACTGGTGACCTCTTGGTGCATGGGTCGACGCTCAACCACTGAGCCACACGGGCCGGACCACTATTCTAATCTTAATGCCTCATTTTACAGAAGCAGAAACTAAGGCTCAGAGAAGGAAAGACACTTGCCTAAAGCCACACAGATGAGTTAAAGTCAGAGGCAGGACAGAATCCAAGCTCCTTAACTCTAAAACTGATGCTCGAGACCTACAGATTTATATTTAAATGAATCAATGTTAAATAAAACAAAGAGTTTAGTTCCTCATTTGCCACATTTGAAGTGCTCAATAGCTACATGTGGCCAGGGGCTACCTTATTTGAAGAGCTCAGGTTTTTAGAACAATTTCATCACTGTGGAAAGTTCTATTGGACAACACTGCCCTGGACCCACTACCCCATGCTGCCCCTTTATCCTCAACTTCAAATGTTAGGGCATCTCCCAAACACCTGTATTTCCTTTAGCAACCCGTCCATCAATGGGTGGTGATGGTGAGCAACGATAAGGGATATATAAATGTGGATGTTAACAGAAATATCGACCAAGTGCAAGCCCTTCTGGGCAACCAGGGACCTAGAGATGGAGTCTTCTCCTCAAAAGTCATTATTTGTAAGGTGAGATGTATAGTTCATACTTCACTCATTCATTCATCCCACAAACCTCTATTGGGTTCAGTCTAGAGCCAGGCACTGAGCTGGGTGCTGGGGATATCAAGATAAATTAGACAGGGTCCTTGCCCTCAGGATGTTCACAGTTGATTGGGAGCTCTCAGGAGGGACCTGAAGAATGTGTATGATTTCACCAGGTGGTTAAATACTCCCACAACCACAAAGGACCAAGAAGTGAGTAGGTGTAGGGTGACTTTGTTCCCTGGGAGACCTTTGGCAACATCTGGAGATTTTTCTTTCTTTCTTTTTCTTTTTGTTTTAATATGTGTTTATTTATTTTAGAGAGAGAGAAAGGCAAAGGGAGAGAGAGAGATAGAAACATCAACTTCGATTGGCTGCCTCCTGCACATCCCCCACCAGAGATCGAGCCCACAACCTGGACATGTGCCCTGACTGGGAATCAAACCAGTGACCTCCTAGAGCACAGGATGACACCCAACCAACTGAGCCACACCAGCTGGGCTGGAGATTTTTTTTGGTTATCCAAACTAGGGGAGGCGAATGCCACTGGCATCTAATGGGTAGAGACAAGGGATGCTGCTCAACATCCTACAATGAATGCATACAACAACCTTCACCACAAAGAATGATCCTGCCCAAAATGTCAACAGTGTCAAGGTAGAGAAACCCTGGGCAGGGTTTCTGGAGAACTGCGGGTCTGGGTCTTCAGTCCCACTGTCATGGACAGGCAGATGAGCAGGAACACACAGGAATCTATAAGCCATTTCAGAGGACCTTGGGAAGACACTGAAGAATCTTTTTTGTTGTTGCTGTTAATCCTCACCCGAGGATATTTTTCCATTGGTTTTAGATAAAGTGGAAGGAAGGAAAGGAGGAAGGGAGGGAGAGAAAGAGAGAAACATCGATGGGAGAGAGACACATCAATTGCTTGCCTCCTGCATGACCCAGACCAGGGCTGGGATTGAATGTGCAACCCAGGTATGTGCTCTTGACTGGAAATCAAACCCGAGACCCTTCGGCCCATGGGCCAATGCTCTAACTGCTGAGCCAAACCAGCCGGGCGTCACTGAAGAATCTTAATGAATTCAGTGGCAGCATTACATATGAACTTTAGAAAGGCCCCCTGGTTACTGGGTGAGAAATGGACTAGAGCGCACAGAAACTGGGGACCACTGGAAGGCTGCTGCTGATGGTGTCCATGGGTATAAAGCAGAGGAGGTGAAGCTGAGCGCTACGGTGCAGCTCTGGGTCTCAGTGGCCGGCTAGAGTAGGAAAAGACCTCACACTTGTCACAACTGGGATTGAGTAGCTTCTGTGTAATTAGCTGCTCAATGCCTTTCTTCTCCCCCTCAGACTGTAAACCCCAGGAAACGAGGGACCCGTATCTTTGGATCCACTTCCTGGCCTTGGGCAAATTACTTCTTTTGGGCTTTCTGTTTCCCCATCTATAAAATGCAGACGATACAGATAACTAAATATAAGATTAAATGAAAGATCCAGCAATTCCACTTCTGGGTATTGTTAAAGAAACAAAATTCATCAGAGTAAAATTAAAAGATCTTACTGGCTTTATTCAGTGATTCATGAATCAGGCAGCAACCAATCTAGCGAACAGAAAGGAGCTCAGAGAAGTTGTACACAATGAAAGACATTTGTACGCAGAAGGCAATGGGAACAAGGAGGCAAACAGTGGAGAGGTTGGGGCAGGGTCACCTTCCTTTAGGGGACGGCAGGGGTCTACCAGGAAGATTACCTAACTAGTGCTGATGAGGTCATTCCTGATAGACTGGGTTAAGACTCTTTTTCTGGGAGAGGCCAAAACTATAATTAAGTCTTGGTTTGGTGAGGTGGGGCTTAAGTGACTCCATTTTGGGCCTGTTGTCTTGTTTTTAACAATATATACCCCAAATCATTGAGAGCAGGGACCTGAACAGATATTAGTATACCCTCATTCATAGCAGCATTATTCACAGCAGGAAAGAGGTGGAAACAACCCAAAGTCCCTCAGTGAATGATGGGGAAACACAATGTGGTAAATACATACGACAGAATAGTATTCAACCTTAACAAGGAAGCACATTTTCACACATGCTACACTGAAAAAACCATGAAAGCATCATGCTAAGTGCAGTAAGCCAGACACAAAATGATTCTACTCATGTAAGATACCTTAGAATAGGCAAATTCATAGCGATGAAAAATAGAATGGTGGTTACCAGGGGCTGGTTGTACAACAGCGTAAATGTACCTAATGCCACTGAATTGAACACTTTAAAAATGACTAAAATGGTAAATGTTATGTTATATGTATTTTACCACAACAACAGCAAGCAAGACTAAATGAGATCATTGTATAAGGCCTCCTAGCACAGGGCCAAATACTTCTTCTTATCACTTTTCCCTAGAGGTATTCTAAAGAAGGAACGGAACCCAGAGGTAGGGGAGCAGAGGCATGCAGGTTGGCTAACTCTGCCTGTGGTCTGGGTTAGGGATCCTTTCACAGCTGAGGGGACAATGGTTGAGATGTGGCTGTATCACTGGAAGGGGGAGCTTGGGGAGGCCAAAACTGCAGCTCCTGAATTTCTGGAAGGCAGCTCCCCAGGCTGAGCTAGAGCTGGAGCTGGGTGGTCCACCTGGGTGAGCCCTTCTCTGGGGCTGCCTGAGGTCCCGTCCTTTGTCCCCAGTCTCAGGGCCTGAGGCTTCTGACTGCTGACCTGTTCCAGCAGCTGCTAAACCACTGATAGGCTTTCTCTGAAACCCCAGCGGGCAGGCAGAGAATAAGTAAGCCCGGCCCTCCCAGCTTTTGGCTGGAGAGAAAATAGCCAAGCACCTGCTCTTAGAGGCATCAGTTGCTGCCCGATCTCCTCTGTACATTCCTCATGTACATATGATTTTAGACGAAAGACCTTTAGGGGTCATCTTACTCTAACCCACTCATTTTACAATGAAGCCAACGCAATGCCAGGGAAGAAAACAGACTCAGCGAGCACAGGCTGTGGTTCGAATCCCAGCCGGCCACTTTCAAGCTTTGCAACTCAGGCAAGTTATTTAACTTCTGGAAGCCTCATTTGCCCCCAGTAAGGTAAGGATAATGACACCCTCCTCTTGGAGACCTGAAGAATGAAGGCCAGGTGGAACCGAAACTCCCCGACAGCTGCCTGAGGATGCTGAGTGGCACCTCCTCCAAGAGCACTCTCTACACCAGCCAGGTCTCTTCATGCTCCATCACTCGCCTGTGTGACCATCTCCTGCCACTTGTCCCTTACCTGAAATTGTTTATGTGTCCACCTGTTGGTTTCATTCCTCCCCCTTCCTCCACTAGAGAGCAACTCAGACCCACTCTGGCCCAGCAGCTAGGGCTGTGTCTAGCACATTACTGGCATTTAATAAATGTCTGTGGAATAAATGGCACTCTAGCGTCACTCAGGGATTAGATGAAGCTTGTGTATTCAAATGCCACACAACAAATGGCCACTTTAGGTACATTACTTCAGTAACTGTTAAGAAGCCATCAGCCTAAGAGAGGTATATTTAGCTGTGTGGACAAGAGGTAGTTCATCTCTCCAGGGCCTAAAAGAGTACATGAAATGAAGGCTTTTTGTACCAGTACCTCCTGGTAACCAGGTAAGTGTCCAGGTAAGCCAGCAGAAGTACTGGGGTGCTGAGGCTAGAGGTAGGAAGAAGATGGATGTGAGGTGGGAAAGATAAGAGACAGACGGGGGGATAAGACTACCCAGAGCTAGATTGGCTTTTCTAGGACTTTGAGTTCTTAGAAATCATTGTGTCGAACCAGGGCAGCTTAGTGGTGAAATATGTAGGCTTCATCCCTACCGCCTGTGTGATCTGGAGTCAGATTTGTTTCCTCTCTGAGCCTCAGTCTCCTCATCTGTAAAATGGGATGATAATAATACAAGGTACTTTATAAAACTATCCTGTGGTTAAATGAGAGCAGTCACATAAAGGTCAGCATAGTGTGCTGATGAAATACATATCAAGGCTCCAATGGAGCCACTCCTGCGTGGGGTGCCAAGTCAGCAGACCGATACGTAGATAACTTCGTATCTCTGAAAATACACTGCCTGACCGGAAATGCAGTATGTCCAGTCAGCCAATCCTCAAACCCCAAGCTACCTCTGGGCTCTGTATTCATTTCCTTGTTCCTTATTCATTTTCTACCTTTCTCTTCCCTGTTCCTTATTCTTTATTCTATGAACGCTTCCTGCCTTCCGCCCCATTTTACAGTTCTCTGGATCCTTGGGAATGGAGACTGCCTGCTTCATGAAGTATTAAATATGGTTTGTTTATACCACCTAAATTGCCTTATTTAATCATTTTTAACAGTGCTCAGCACAGGGGAGTGGCTGAATAATTCTTAGCTTCATTTTCATCCAAATGAAATGTTGAGACGGAGAGTAGAGACGTTGCCAGGAGGTGTCAGAGCAGAGGCTAGAACTCATTGCTCTTGGCTCATGCTCTGGGTTCCACTATCTGTTGTGGCTGCTATTTCTTGTCTCCAAGGGCCTTCGAGTCTAAAAGGGGAATCTGAACGCGTCGAAAACAAATCTCAGGAACATACAAGTGTGCCCACTGAGCTTAGTACGTGCAGTACAGTAGACTCGTATTTTGTGACTTTAGGATCTTCAGAAAAACCCCTCAACCCAGAATGATGGTGATGAGTATAGCTGATCGAGTGCTCTCTCATATGTGCAAGACACTGGTTGAATGTGTTAAATGAATTCTGTCATTTAATCTTCAAAGCAACCCTAGGAAGTAGGAGCTGTCATGACTCCCATTTTATAGATGTGGAAACTGAGTCCATAAGAAGTTTAGTTCAAGGTCATGTTAAGAAAGTTCTAAGCAGAGCAGTTCTGTGTAGCTTCCCCTCCTTGCCCCACCACAGAATGAAGTTTCACTGAGTCCTGCCTCTGGATCACAGCTTGTCCCCTGCAAAACTTCAAGACCATATACTAAGCCTTGCCAGTTGTGCACACATCAAAATGTGTGATACTGTCCACAGCAGAATCTCGGAGTTGAAAGAAATATGAGCAGTAATAATAGCTAATACTATTGTTGCAAGTTCACTTAACCTTTAAAAACAAGACCACAGAGTAGGTACTATTACTATTCTTGTCTTACAAATGCAGAAACAGAAGCAGAGAGAGGTTAAGTAAGCGGTCACTGGAAGGGCTGATAAACGGAGCAAGACCTCGAACCCGGGCCACAGGCACTCTTGTGCTCCTCACTTTGCACTGTCCTGTCTCGGGGCTGACTACCCACCCACTGGCTTAATACTTTTTGTAGGCTCAGGTGCTCTTTCGTGAATCTGGAAAAAACCCATAAATACTCTCAGACACATAACTCTGTCATTTTAGGCAGTTCCAAAAGCCTTTGATATTTACCAGAGAACCTCCAAAAGGTCATCTCCACTCAGTTCAGACTCTCTCCCTCTTATCTTCCTACAACGTCTCCAGCGGTGGCCTTCAGCCTTGCTTGACTATAGAAACTTCTTTCCTTTGGTGAGGTGTCTGCCTCTCAGAGGTCACTGCACAGAACCTGGAGCCTCGGAGAACCAGTCAGCTGTCAACTCCCAGACAGCTTTTCAGATGGCAGCCCTCGGTCCATCCCATCCCATCCCTCCTTTCTGGAAGGCTTCAGAAAGGGAGGGGCCCAGACCTCCCATCCTGCTGCTGTCTCCTCCGCAAAGGCTCCTTCTTAAAGTGAGAGATGCCGAGACTAGGGCCGTGCTGCTTCTGAAAGGATGTCCTCGTCCCTGCTGAGGGCAGCATGCTGGACAGAGCCTAAAGAACTCTCCCCATCCGAGAATTGCAGGTGTGGATACTTGAGACTGGACTGTACTTTCTGGGCCCCTATTAGTCCTGCAAAATTAGGGGGGTTGATTAGATTGGGGTTGCAAACCCAAATGCTCACTGGGGCCAAGCTAATGATAGAAACATCGAGGACTATTTATTTCTTCTTCAAAGAGGTGGGTTCTCTTCCGATTTCCTCAGAACATGCCACCCTCTCAGTCTCTCGTTTCCAATTTCTGAAGGTGCCATAGAGGCAGACTATCTAAGGTAATGAAGACCAACAGGCCAAGGGTGAAGGAAAATGGCAACTGGCACTTAGTCTCAGTAGAAGGGACAAAAGGGGACTGTGGCCCACTCCCTGCCCACGGGGACAGCTGGGGGATGCCTACTCTGTCTACCCGGGCGGCTGACACTCAGCTTCGCAAATGGTGCCATGTGGACACGCAGGCCCAGTGCTAACAGATCTTACGGGCTTTCTAAACAAGTTGGACACATGCATTTTTATGTGAAATCTCCCAATTTTTCAATGTTGGCTCAAATTTTCTTAAACCGTGGGAGGGCCAAATACAACATGTTCTGAACAGTGAACTGCCAATCTGCAATCTCTGGAAAGGGTGGGGGTTTTTTGTTGTTTTTTTTATTTGTGTTTTTTTATTTTTTGTTTTTTTACAGAGAGAGGTAGATGTGAGAGACATACATCAATCAGCTGCCTCCTGCACGCCTCCTACTGGGGATCGAACCCACAACCTAGGCATGTGCCCTGACTGGAAATCAAACCAGGACCTCTCAGTCCATGGGATGAAGCTCAATCCACTGAACCCACCGGCCGAGAATGGAGTAGGTGCTTTTAAAGCTCCCTTTCTGCTGGGACATTCTGTGGAGGGAAAAGTGAAGAGGGAAGGAGGACAGGAAGGATAGAAGGATGGCAGGAACCACAGGGAAACCTCTCTGAGTCCTGGTTCAGCCTCTGCTGAGCCTCTGAGCTTCTGCTGGTTCAGCAGAGGGTGGTGGGAGAAGGAGAGAACGGCCTGGCCTTTAAGCTGTAAGGCTTTGTTTAGGTTAGCCATGCTTTCCTCTAGCGTCCAGCCTTCACTGGGGAGAAACATAATGGCCCCAGGCCTCAGCCATGTGTGAGCAGGTCTGAACAGCGTGCTCAGGTTTGTGGTTGGAGAAGAGGGGTCCTGGCTCCCAAGGCTGGTGGAGGGAGGGAAAGGCAGGGGACACTCAGCATCTTAGGCCAGAGGAGGGCTTTGAACCCCAGCCTCAGGCTGGGCTGCTCCCTGCTCCCTGGCTGGCGTCTAGCTCCCCAAGAGCCCCGGATGTATTCCCGACTGGGCCTCTGTGTCAAGGAGGGAGTGTGTAGTCCATGGATGATGTGGCTAACCGCCAGCCTGGCAGATGGCCAGAGGCCAGAGCTCACTGGGAAGGAGCATAATCAAGGCCCTTGGTGGGCAGCTGTGACCCAGAATCTTCCAGGGGAATAGCAATGAGGAGAGAGAGGGAATACCAGGGGGACCCTTCCCCTGATCCCTTAGGCTGCCCGGGACTCAGGCATCAGTCAGGGTCAGGATGGGGCTCCCCGGGCACCAGGCAAGCAGCTGTCATATAAAGGGCTGTATGAGCCCACTTGTAAGGAGTTTTTCTGTTCCAGCCTTCTGAGACTGTGATTCCACAATCTATGATTCAGCTTTTTTCAGACTGTAGATATCTCTCTGTATAAAGGACATCTGTGGTTTTCCCTTGCTTGGAATCCACTGTGCTCCTTCTGTTAGCACCCTAGTTATCCTTCTGGAAACCACCCCTCCTCCACTCTCAGTTCATACAGTTTGGGTGAGGCTCACCTGGCCTTTCTACCCTCCTGGCTCCAGGGTGGGTACATGTGCCAGGCCAGGCCTGGCTGATCAGCCAATTTCTTCCCCTGCTGGCAATGAGACCAAATCCAAGGAATTTTGCTGGAACTCTTGGGAAAAGGGAAATTGCCAGCAATTGGCTTGGTGCACATCTGGAGGGGCTGGAGACCATCTGGCCATGATATGGGAGGAGCCTGCTTAAGAATGAAGCCATCACAGAAGAAGACAGCATGGAAAGGGAGGGAGAGAAACAGAAAGAGAGGGAGGGAGAGGGGAGCAGATTGACCCATTAATTGATGTGTATGAGAGAGAGAGAGAGAGCTGAAACTTGGTGAAATGGTTTGAGCCTATGGATCCAGCTTTAACTGATGAAGTATTAAATCCTTGCACTTTTGTCCGGCCAGTGTGGCTCAGTGATTGAGCATCAACCCATGCACCAAGAGGTCGCTGGTTCGATTCCCAATCAGGGCACATGCCCAGGTTGTGGGCTAGATCCCCAGTGGGGGGCATGCAGGAGGCAGCCAATCAATGTTCTCTCTCATCGATGTTTCTTTCTCTCTCTCCCTCTCCCTTCCTCTCTCTCTAAAATCAATAAAGGAAAAAAAAGTTTAAATCCTTGCACTTTTGGTGAAGGAGCCCAGAATATGCCACATTGACATAAAAACTATTCCGAGCAGAAGGCATTTGAGTTCCTGATATCTCCTATCTACCTAAAAGCATAGACTCCCAAAAGAACTCAACTGTCATAAATGCCCTCCTTGGGGAGCAACCAGGGAAGACTGACTAGAGAGTAGAATCACCAGCCTAAACAGACATTGTCATAAAACTGTCATATCTCCCATCTATTCTCCTAAGGGGCCATTTAGCTTTCGTAAAAGTAATTTGTTTTCCTTTAAATGCCCTTCTCCCTCCTCCCCTCACCCCCCACCTTTTTTTTTTTGGTTAAACCTCATCCAAGGATATTTTTCCATTGATTTTTAGATAGAGTGGAAGGGAGGGAGGGGGAGAGAGAGAAATATCAATGTGAGAGAGACACAGCGATTGACTGCCTCCTGCACAACCCGACTGGGGCTGGGGATCAAACCTGCAACCAAGGTACATGCCCTTGAACAGGAACTGAACCCATGAACCTGTGGTCCGATGCTCTAACCGCTGAGCCAAACTGGCCAGGGCCCTCCCCTTTCCCTTTTAAGATGGTATGTAAACCTCCAATTCTAACCACCTTATTGAGTCACATTTTTCTGTAAACTCCTGTATGTAGGTAATTAAATGTCTTTTTTCTTGCTAATCTGTCCATTGTTAGTTTAATCTGCAGGCCCTCAATTAATAGAACCTAAGAGAGTAGAAGAACAGCTCCCCCCACCCCCCACATTAGTTATATAAGCAAATCACCCCCCCATCCCCCAACGTCAGCTTCCATGACTCCGATATTCCACACAAGTCCAATTTACTGCACAGTTTACCCAAGAACTAAATTCTACTTTACTTTTTATAGGGCACAGAGAAGACAGCGATGACCCGGGCTTTTGAAATCAGAGCCATCTGCCCATGTAGCCTTAGGATCCTAGCTGGATTCCTGCCCTGCCTGCATCCCCAACATACACCCTAGGCAGCCGGGTTGGTGCCTCAGCCTGCAAAAGGGAATGTCCCAGGTCCCAGCGGAGCCTTTTATTCATTCATTCACTTGCTCATTCCACACACGTTTATGGAGCACCAACTGTGAGAGAAACATCGATGTGAGAGAGACACATCGATTGGTTGCCTCCTGCACGACCCCGACAGAGGCTGGGGATCGAACTCCAAACCGAGCCCTTGACTAGGAATCCAACTTGTGACTTTTCAGTTTGAGGGCCGACGCTCTAACTGCTGAGCCAAACAGGCCAGGGCTAGGACCGGTTCTTGTGTGTACAAAAACACAGATAGCAAGCAACACAGATCAGCCCTGAACCTGAGGCCAGGGAAAAGCCGGAGTCATGCCCACAGAGGAAAAAACAAGCTGGAGGATCCCCAGCCAGGGTCCCGAGTCAAGGGGTATGGCAGAGCCCTTGGGCACAATATATTGGTGAGCTCCCTGCCCACAGAGAAACTCTGGAGCTTCTTATTGGAAATGACTGTAGGCCAGTAAAGCCAGGGCCCAGGGCAGTCTTCCATCTTCTCTCCTGATTCCTTCTAGATTCCCCCCTTCCCATGTGTGTCCTTGAGATCTGCGTGGCCTGTGGAGACAGACACTACCATGGGTAAAAGTAGTTGCTTTTGGAGTCAGGCAATCCTGGGTCCTAATCCTGGCTGGGCCATTAAGTGTGACCTTTTTTTTTTTTTTTTAATTCTCACCTGAGGACATTTTTGCATTTATCTTCAGATAGAGTGGGAGGGAGAGAGGAGGGAAGAGAGAGAGAGAAACATCGACGTGAGAGAGAGAGAGACACATCGACAGGCTGCCACCCACACGACCCCAACCGGGGCCGGGGACAAACTGCAATCGAGGTATGTGCCCTTAGCGGGAACCGAACCCGGGACTCTCTGGTCCACAGGTCGATGCTCTAACCGCTGAGCCAAACCGGCCAGAGCAAGTGTGACCTTTTTACTCAACCTCTCCATCTGTCTCCTCCTCTGCAAAATGAAGCCAATAATAGTACAGATTAAATAAAGTGATGCATGTATAGTGACAGAGTCATGAATTCATTCTATATTCTTTCTTTTAATATTGTCTGCATAGTATTCCTTTCCTTGGGATCCACACCATTCTATGTGCTCTGTGGAGACTTTCAGTCACAGAGGCTGGGCCTCTTCCTGGCCACAAGGAAGGGACACTGACCATGCCCAGACAATCACGATAGCCCCTTCCTGGAAACAGTGATTGGTCTCTAGGATGAGTTCAAGACTCCTGCAGGCCAACTAGAGTCTGCCTTGGGAAAGGATTTCTCCTCCCTGGAGTTCCTGAGCTGGAAAAATATGAGTTTGGAGAGAGCCCGTCTTTCTGTGGATAAAGTCATTTCTTACAAGGAAATAGAACCAAGATGGTGGTGATGATGAAGAAAAAGAAGAAGAAAGAGGAGGAGGAGGAAGAGACATCACCATGCATTGCTTGAAGCCAAATCCACTCCGGGGCTTCCCAGCTCCAAGAGCCAATTCATTAGCATTTTTCTTAAGCCAATTAGTAGGGTTTCCTTTACAGGCAGCTACAAGAATCTTAAGTCGTTTGGCTTGTAAAGCTCTGAGCACAGTATCTGTCACCATAGGAAGAGCTTAATGAATGTTCACTCCAATAAAGAGGGTGAAAATGGTCTTATGCTCCTCCCCCCACCACCCCTTTCCCTCGCAGAAAACACTCTCACCCCTTTCCTTCTACCTGGGGAGCAGCCTGCTAGCTGCCTTGGCCTCCCGTTTGCAAGAATGGGCTGGATGGAGGTGAGGGACATGGTGACAGGCAGGCCAAACCACTCGGTTCCCACCAGCCAGCACAGAAGCCACAGCGGCGCCACTGACCCCCAGCCTGCCCTTGAATGTGACCTGGAGTGGCTGCAGGGTAGAGCAGGCATCAGCTGGAGTCCTACTGACCGAGTCTAAATCCCACCACTGCAGCTGAGTGACTGCAGTCACTGTTTCTGGGTTTCCATTTCCTTGTCTATAAAACCAGGATATGAACAGCCCCTGTTGCTCAGAGAAGTTGCAAAAAATTAAATGGGAAAAAAAAAAAGTAAACCTAATATTAATATTGTGCTTAATATGTTCCGGGCATTGTTCTAAGCATATTACAAACTATTAGTCCAATGAACCTTCCCAGTAAGCCAAGGAGGTAGGTGCTATTATACCCACTTTAGAGATGAAGGAGCTGAGGCACGGAGAGCTTAGTGACTTGCCCAGGGTCTTACAACAGTAAGTGGTGGTGCTGGGATTTGCATCCAGGCATTCCAACCTGAGTCCACATTCTCACCCACATCAGTAGGGTCCAGGCAGGAACTCAAAACCTACACCGGAGAGCTCAAGAGAAGGAATTTAAAATGGGCAACTAGCTAGAAAGGGGCTAGAAGAGATGAAAACCAAGAAATGGTGGGGGGCGATTAACAGCTGTAGAAAAGCACTATTTCCCCAGGGCTGAAGGGACAAAGGAAGGGGTCAGAGTCACTGCCGCCTAAGAGCCATGGCCGCCTGGTGAGAGCTAGGATAGGAGGAAGAGGCCATCCTCTGGACTCACTGCCAGAGACTGCAGAACTGTTGGTGCATGTGTGTGGGGGTGGGGTGGGGGTGGGGTACAGCCTGTCTTCTCCCCACTCCAGTCCTTAATCTGCCATTGGTCAAATATAATAAGAAGCCAGTGGACAGAGGAGTCTGGGAAATGTAGTTCAGCCCTTCAAATGCTGAGCCCAGCAGGGGAAGGGCAGAGAATGGATCTATAGACAAAAAGCAAATGACCTGCATACTCACTGTGCTATACAGCCTCATCAAAATGCAGGGCACGCAGGGGCAATTGTGCTATAAATGGGAACAGAAGACACACACAGCAGGGCCAGAATTGAGATCCCTGCTTCCTGGTTCAATGTGTGTCCAGCACAGGAGTAGAACCCAGTAGTTATGGGCATCCTGTGATACCTGAAAAGCAGGGAAGTGCAACTGAGGCTCCTGAGGGTGCCTCCTCGTCTTGGCTTTGGCACATCTGAAAGCTTCTACAGATAGCTCAGCACAGCTGGGTGCAGAGCTGCCACAAGAAGCAAGCTCTGTTTTTCTCTTTAAAGCGAGTGGGAGCAGCCTGAAGCTCCCCAGCCACTGCCTTGGGGTCTGAGAGAAACAGATGCAGCTGCTGCTAAAAATGAGGAGGCAAATAAGTGGGGTGAGGTGCCTCCCAGCTCCCCACATTCTCCTTTTGCAAAGGCTGCATCATCTTTGTCCCTGAGTAGTCCCCTCAGTCTCCTCTCCCCTGCAGGCCCCTATGTGACCTTAGTGAGTGTCTGGGAAGCAGCTGCCACCTGCTCCTCTGGAAGTAGGCAGGTTCCCACAGGTGACAGCAGCAGCAAGGGCTACATCCAGGCCAGAACACACGAGAGATGTGCAGTCTGAGCCTGTCCTGCCAGGATGTGATAGATCTGGTCTGGGAACCCTTCCCTTTGATCCAGAATTTTGCCTCTAGGAATTTGTCACACAGATAATCTCACACAAGTGCATGAAGGTTTCCGGACAAGGCTATTCAGTGGGCATTGCAATTAGCAGAATACTGGAAAAACAAAAACCAAAAAACAAGGGGGCAACAGAAGGTGATTCGACTAAGCAAATTATGGTGTATTTGAACAATGGAATGCTCTGTGCTCTTACAAGGAATGAGACCCATCTGTATGTGCTGAAACAGGCAGATCTTCAAGATAAATTAAGTGAAAAAAAATGCAAGGGACAGAACAGTGTGTCCAGTATGCGCTCATATTTGGGGGGGGGTATTTTTTTTTTTATCCTCACCCGAGGACATTTCTGCATTTATCTTCATTTTTTATTTTATTTTATTTTATTTTTTTTATCCTCACCCGAGGACACTTTTTCATTTTTTGTTCAGATAGAATGGGAGGGAGAGAGAGAGAAACATCGACGCGAAAGTGACACATCGAGTGGCCGCCACCCGCACGACCAACCAGGGCCGGGGACAAACCGCAACCAAAGTACATGCCCCTAGCGGGAACCGAACCCGGGTCTCTCCGGACCGCAGGCCGACGCTCTAACCACTGAGCCAAACCGGCCAGGGCTGCATTTATCTTCAGATAGAGCAGTAAGGAGGAAGAGAGAGAGAAACATCGATGTGAGAGAGACACATCGAGTGGTTGCCACCCACACAACCCCAACTGGGGCTGGGGCCGGGGACAAACTGCAACCGAGGTACGTGCCCTTAGCGGGAACCCAACCCGGGTCTCTCTTGGTCCGTGGTGGTCCTCGGGCTGACACTCTAACCGTTGAGCCAAACCGGCCGGGGGGGTGGTATTTTATGTATATTTACACAAGCCTCTCTTGCTATCTAAATCTATTTGGTTTCTGAGTTCTGACAGGCAGGGTTCAGAAAGCAAGGGATGCTACATTTACTGGAATCTTTGATTCCTGCATTTCATTTCAGAGAGCAAGTAACAAGAGCTCAGTAGCAAACAGTTCATCCATGAGGCCATCAGAATCCATTTTGTTTCTATGTTGGAATAGTGTGGGGATAACCTGAGTAGAGAGATATCTGTATATGTAAAACTCTCACCCCATGTATGTGGGGACTCTCTCTGGGAAGATACACGGGAAATTGATTAATGATGGTTGCTGCCAAGAGGATAATTCAGCTCCAGGGGAATGGGGTAGAAGGGAGACTTATTTTTTCATTTTACATATATGCTGTGGTGGCTTTTAAACATGGCTCCAAATTCTTTGAGAGGTGGGGTTCTATGTCCCCTCCTATCTGATCTGAACAGGTCTGCTTAGACCAATAAAGAATGGTGCAAGTGACATTATGTGACCTTTAAGGCTAAGTCATAAAAGGTCATGCAGCTACATTTTGTTTCTTGCATTGCTTGGTTTGGGACACTCTCAGACTTCAGCCACCATGCTGAGAGAAGCCCAAGTCACACCAGGTGGCCCCATGTAGGTACTGTGGTCCTCAGCCCATCTGAGCTCCAGCTGACAGCTAATGTCATCTGCCAGCCATGTGAGTGAGCCATCTTGGAATTTCAGCCCCAGTCAAGCATGCAAATGACTCTACCTTCAGCTGTTATCTGACCACAACACCAGGTGCCCCAGGTGAGAACCACCTGTATGAACAAAGTCAACATACAAAACCACATGAGACAATAACTCATTGTTGTTTTAAGCCATTACATTTTGGTACAGTTGTGTGTGTGTTATGTGTGTGTGTGTGTGTGTGTGTGTGTGTGTGTGTGTGAGAGAGAGAGAGAGAGAGAGAGAATATTGAGTGGAAAATATATATTATCACGCGTATTACCTAGCCAAAATTAAGAGTATCTTCCTTGATGGTGCTAAATGTTAAATGTGCAGTATCTCCTTTATTCCTCACAAGGTACACACACGGTCATTATGTCCATTTCACAGATGAGAAAACTGAGGCTCTGAGGGGTTCTTTGGTTACTTGCCCAAGATCCCATAGCCCTTAAGAGGCAGCCCTGGTGTGTGTGTTTTTTTATTCTTCACCCGAGGATATTTTTCTTTTTCTTTTTTTTAAAATATTTTTTAATTGATTTTTTAGAGAGAGAGGAAAGGAGAGAGAGATAGAAACATTGATGTGAGACATACATGGATTGGCTGCCTCCTGCATGCCCCCTCCTGGGGATCGAGCCCACAACTCAGGCATGTGCCCTGACTGGGAGTTGAACCAGGACCTCTCAGTCCATGGGACGCCGCTCAATTCACTGGGCCACACCGGCCGGGGCCCGAGGATATTTCTCTATTTATCATCAGATAGAGTAGGAGGGAAGGAGGGAGGGAGAGAGAGACAGAGAGAAACATCGATGTGATAGAACCACATCGACTGGTTGCCTCCCGCACAGCCTGACCAGAGCCGGGGACAAACCGCAACCAAGGTACGTGCCCTTGACTGGAATCGAACCCACGACTCATTGGTCCACGGGCCGATGCTCTAACCACTGAGCATACCAGCCAGGGCAGCCCTGGTGTATATTAAACCAGGAGGCCTCTCAGTCCCAGGCTAACTAACGGTCACTCCTGGGACCCACTCTCATTCCTTGCCCACTGTGGGCCTCAGGTTCCCCAGTGAGGTGTTTGGAACAAGTGGGGTGGAAAGCAGTAACACGGAGGGCTGAAGTGGGTGTGGCAGGCTCCATCTGGAGCGGCCTCTACTCAGCTCTGGGAAAGCCAGCTCAGAATTGCCAGATCTTTGCATTTCTCAAGAGAAGCCAGAAATCAGATTTTTATGTGCAATCTATTCCTGTTCTAATGTTGGCAACTAATTCTTTTCTTTCTTTTTTTCTACACTTAATCTTAGCCAAAAGGCCGAGAAGTGATTTTCCCCCCCCTCAGACTGAAAAGCAAAACAAAAGCAGCCAATTTGCCTCTCCGGACCAGAAGATCTCTAAGGAGGCTTTGGCTCAGACATCTTGACTTCCAGTAGAACCTCTCTGGGGAGACAGCTCACATTCCAATCCCAAGAGGCTCAGATCTGAGAAAGGAGAGAGAGTGTGAAGACAGATGCCCCAGGCTCTCCTGTTACCCACCCAGCCCACAGTGGTGAGGAGGAAGGGGGTGCTGGGAAGCTAGGCCACGGGGAGCTAAGCACTGCGGGAGGGCAGCTGAGCTTGTGATGAATCAGCGGCCATGAGCTGTGGGCCTTCCCAGAGCTGTCAGGCTGCTCCCTGGGGCTGCCAGGGCACCAGGGGAGACTGAATTTCCGTTGCAATGGGAAATCACTCCGCCCACACCAGCCATTGTCTCTACCTCTCCTCCTCACCCCACTGCTTTTCCAATGGGAACCCTGCCTCCTCCTCCAATCGACCCTCCTTAGTGGAGGGGGCATCGATCCAGTCTGCTGCTGCCTTTCTGGGCTTTCCCTCCACCCCGAGTGTCTTCAGTTCTCCCCTGAGCCTGGGTCTGTTCCATCTTCAGCTGACTTGTCTTCCTCTGAGACACAGCCTGGCAGAGTGCATGGTGTGATTGATGAGCTAAGAAGCTCTGGATGGCAAGCGGGTGGGCAGCCAGCCAGAGACATGCTCTCACAAGATAGCAGAGCTCCCCCGGGGGAAAGCCCACGGCTACCAGGATGCTCCCTGGGGTCCCCACTGCCCACCGGGGCTGATGTGGTGGTGCTCTGGGCAGAGCAGATAACCACAGGGGCCATTGGTACAGTACCTGGCACACACAGTCCCTGTCAATGAGAATGTTCCCTTCTTTTCCCACTTCAAAACAGACACACTAGGAGTTGAAGACAGCAAACTTAAAAAAAAAAAATCCTCACCAATAAATAAATAAATAAATAAATAAATAAATAAATAAATAAATAAAATCCTCACCAGAGGATATGTTTATTGATTTTTAGAGAGAGAAAGAGAGAGAGAAACATCGATCAGTTGCCTCCTGTACATGCCCCAACCAAGGATCAAACTCACAACCTAGGGTATATGCCCTGACTGGGAATCGAACCTGCAACCTTTTTAGTGTACGGGATGATGCTTCAACCAACTGAGCCACCTGGCCAGGACGAGACAGTGAACTTTTTAAAGCTGGGAATGTCTGCCATTCAGTCATGCCACTCAGTCCAGGTGTTTATAATCTGCCCATTCATTCATTCATGCAAGCATGCATTCATGCAAAATAAGGGTTTGCTGTTGGGATCAGCACTTTGTTATAATTGCTAGTGTGGACTTGGGGAGGAGGCTTAAATCCAGCCTTCCATGGCTTTCTAGCTGGGTGACCTTGGGCAGGTCACATTACCTCTCTAAACTGCAGCTTCTCTCTCAGGATTGTCACTGTCAGTCAAATTATTATTTGTGATTCAGTCAAATAATACATGTAAGCACTTAGATAATACATGTTACAAAGGAGGAAACTGAGGCCCAGAGAGGGGGATGGATTTGTGCAAGCTCATACAGCAAGTCAGTGGCAGAGCTGGGATGAGAGCCCAGATGTCCTGACTGCTGGTTCAGGGCCTCTCCCACCCTGTCCCCACTTCTGTCAATCCATCTCCTTCCCTCTCCAGCCTTGTGCCTTTGAAGATGTCAGTAACCAGAAGATTGGAGCAGACAGGAAATCCCTGAGTGCCTTTTACCAGGGCCAAGGCATTGAGTTACAGGGAGGGCAGATGGTGACCCATTAGGGAGCTAACACTGAGTTCCTGTCAGTTCCATTAGTGTCTCTGATTAACCCATTAGCACCCACTGGAAGCAGGAAGCACAGGGGCCCCAAAAGGGATGAGTCATGAAGTAAGTCAGCTTTGATGAGGCCCGAGGGAGCAAAGTTGGAGAAACAGAAAAGGAATCTTTCCTCTTTCCTTGGAAAGTGGGCTTCCTTAGGGAAGGTGTCAGGTAGGTCAGGGATGACAAAGACCAGGAATGACAATCAGGGTGATTTGGAGCTCAGTGGAGCCCCTTGAGCTGACCCTTTGTACAGATGTGACAACTGAACAGCAGAGAAAAGGAATCTGTCTCTGAGTCACTCACAGAGAATCCAGGGTTCCTGCCCATCATACCACTTTACAGGACTCAAGCGTGTTGCAGGAACTACGGCTAAAAATACAGTCAACCATTATTGGGGTACATGCATTATCTTATTTTATTCTCAAGGCAACCCTGGCAGGTAGGTACTATAACCCCAATTTACATGGCAAAACTGAGGTTCAGGGTGGTTGAGTAATTTGCCCAAAATCACACAAATAATACCTATTATTATCTTTGTCATCCTGCCACCCTGCCGAGCAGCAATACTTCCTACAGAGTCCTTTGCGTAGGCCAGGTTTTATATTTTAACCACTTGAAGATGATATAATCATCCTGTTTTACAGATGGAAAACCCAAGGTCCAGTGAGGCCAAGTAACCCACCTAATGTCACACATACAAATATTGTCAGAAATAAGATGCAACCCTTGTTTATTTCACTCCAAAACCAAGGCTCTCAGCCACTCCACTCTGAGTGTGATGACCCCTATTGACCCCCATGCTATGACAACTGTGTAGCATGCCTGCTGCCATGCTTGGCATCCAAACTGATCCTTCTTCTTGTTCATCTATTCATTCACTCGTTCCACAGATATAATATTGAGGGCCTACTCTGTCTGCCTGGCCCTTGCTTATAAGACCGTAGGATCCCGGCACCCCTACAGCTTATGTTCTACTTGGAGGACAGGACAGAAAGACAAGCAATTCCAATAGGGTAGGGATGAGTACTGGGTGTCATGGTATGACCTAGCTATGTTATCATAATTAGCTAGTTTATCAATATTAATAATAGGAAGAGAGCAAAGGGGAGGGCAGACATTGTAAGCATGGTCATTTAGGCAGCTTCACCAGGAAGCTACAGTTCATGCTCCCCAAGGAACCACCAGTCCCTTCCCTGCAGATCACTGGGGGAAGGGATGGAACAAAGGGGGAAATGGCCACATGCACAGTAAAGTCAAGGTGACATAGTGAAAGTGCTTGCCTGTCAGTCTAGCCTGGGAAACAATGGATTGGCTAGGGGGTGGACCTCATTAGAAGCACATAAAATCTTGGAAGGGTAAAATCCCCAGACAAAGAGTTCCTTTTTCTTCTTCTTGTTTCTCTTGCTCCATGTCCTGTACTTGCCTGTGTGCTCACCTGTTCTCTCTCCATAGCCATGTGGCCTTAAGCAGCCACAGGGCCTATGGCCATGCAGACCTCACACACAACAGACTGCAGCTGGGAACACAAACTAAGCTAGCCAAATGCTGGACTGGACTGTATTTTAATATGGAACAGAAATTCTGGGCAGTGGCCTTAATTATGGCCCTGCTGAAGACACAGTTGGACTTCTTCCTTGGTGAGACAAACAAGAGATAGGACCTTGGAAGGGAACCCCCCCTAATTTTACATCATCAATAAAGCTTTCCACAAAATGCCCATCCTCCCATGGGGGCCTCAGGAAATTCTTTTCCTAGCGGCACACCAAGAACTTCACTTACATGGATAACAGTTCTAGGGGACAGAGAAGGCCAAGCTGAGTCTTATAGGCCAATGAAGCATTGTCCAGGCAAAGAGGACCAGCCCTTGCAGAGGCCCAGAGGTATGAGAATTCCAATTCCAGTGTGGGCAGGAACAAACTTTCCTCACCCTCAAGGTTCTTTTGGCTGGTCTTATCATCAAATAGACATGTGGCAGATTAGCAAGAGAAAATAACCACATTTAACACACACATGTCTATGGGAACCCCACGTGCAGGAGAAGTTCAGAGATAGAAAGAGAACATGGGTATATATAAGACATTCTGAGCTAGGGATGAGGTAAGGTGCCTTGGGGGCTTCAAAGAGCCATTGCAGAATGATAAGAAGAGCAGATTCTTTAGTAAACAGAAGTTTGCTTGCCTTATATGTGGGCCAAAAATGGTATCCCTGGTAATTTCTTATTATGGGCAAGGCCTCTAATTCAAATTCTTCTAGGTAGTTAAAGGGAGGGGCAGAAGTTTCTCTTGAGCCTGAAGCTAAAATTAGCCTTAGCTCAAAACAATCCACATACCACAAAAGCACACCTTGGGTGAATAGCTCTGAACCCCAACACTGGCAACCAATGGAGAAAAGCAGAAGGAGAATTGGAGATTCAAAAGTGGTTGTTCATCCCCAAATACGAGATGATGGGGAACCGCTGCAGGAAAAGATTTGCATTTAGAAAAAGAAAATGCAAAAGCTCAGGGTCTGCAGGAAGGATGCAGTGGGGTGGGGGTAAATGCCTGGAGGCCGGCTTGGTGCGGTTTCCAAAGATAAGGAGAGCTTTGGTGATTGATTAGATCTGGGAATGAGGGGCAGGAATGTCAGGCAAATGGTGAGGTGGGGGTTGGGGGAATGAGGAGCCAGGGAAGAGAAGTCTGGGGAAGAGAAGTCTGGGGAAGAGAGACAAGTTCCCTTGAGCTGTGGAGTGTAAGATGCCTATGGGGCATCCAGGGGGTTCTGTCCAGAGTGTGGCTGGACTTACTGGCTTGGATTTTAGGCCTTACTGGTCTTAAGGTTCTGCAGAGAACAGACTGCACACCTTTTTACCCTGTGCCTCAGTTTCCTCATCTGAAAAGTAGATAATAACATCACTGCATAGAGTTCTTGTAAAGATTAAATGGATATAAAATATATAATTAGTGTATAAAGCACTTAACATAGTACCAGGTACTGATGCTTAACAAAGGTTAGTTGAATGACTATGAATGGATGGCTCTTTGGCTGTGGCGATAGAGGTTATTTGGAAAAGAGTTGATTTAAAAAGCCAAGGACCTTTTCCTCCCTCCTCAGTATTCAGGATTGGGTTGGAGGGTAAGAGAGAAGTATAGTCACACAAATGTTATCTGGAAAGGATTGAGTGGGAGAGAGGATGGTGTCATTTTTCATCCTAACCCCAACCCTGGACACACACACACACACACACACACACACACACACACACATTCACACTTCTGCTGGGGGTACATACCAGCTGCAACATGAAGAATAATGTCATTCATACATACCGTAGCTTCATTTGTTGTCTGACTCATCCCACAACCATGCCGACTTGTATTTTGCAGATGAGGAAACAGAGTAACTGGCTGTGTAGGCCCCAAACCTAGGAACCCTCTAGGGCCCCTCCTTTCCTTGAACCCATGTGCAATATACTGGCAAGTTGTTCTGATTAACCCTTGAAAATATAACCCGAATCTATCCATGTTGAGAAGGGAGGAGAGCCATAGCATTCTTTGTCTGGAGCTACCTTGATTTTTTAGAAGTGCAGATCAGACCCTGAAACACTCCTGCTTAGAACCTTGGAAGGTTTCCTGGTTGACTCAGAATAAAATCCCAAACCTTCCTTTGCCCACAGGGTTCTGTATCATCCAGCCCCTCTCTCTCCCCTGTCCCTGACTCATGCCCTCATTCCCGGCACTCCAGCCTCGGTGGCTTCCCCTGTTCCTCCGTCTCCCCGGGGTGCCATGTCTGCTGCCCTCACCTGAACTTTGGCACTTCCTGCAGGTCTTCACATGGGAGATGGCCCCAGTGACATATCCCCTGCCGGCTTCCGTGGCCACCCCGACCTCCTCCCACTGTCTTATCACAGCCGTTTCATCTTCTTTCCAGTTGTCATCTATCTGCTATTCTGCCCACACTGTGTCTCCCCCAGTGGAATGTCAACCCCATTCCAGCAGAAACCTTGTTTGCTTGCTCTCTCCTAAAAACCCAGGGCTTAGCCACGTCTGACACCCTGTAGGTGCTCCACAAATATCTGACGAGCTAATGACTCATTGTGTCTGGATCTCTGTCCTCTGTGGGAGATCATGAACTTGCAATACAACCACCCAGCAGACACTGAGCCCTACCATGTTCCTGGCCCTGTGCCATCCAGCTGGGCAGCCACAGAGACATACTGACTCTTGGGCTGAGCGACTCACTGGCCCCACAGGCAGAGATGTGTGTACACACAGTATGGCCAAACAAGGTAGATGTGCCCAGGTTCTGCTGACACTGCCTGGGTTCAAAAGTAGCTGGAGAACATGCCACATGGTTCCTGACTCCTGTAAGAAACCTTGGTACTTATTGTGTCCAGAGCTGGGCCTCTCACCAGGGACTCTGCCTGGAACACCGTCCTCCACTGCACCGCCCGCCCTCCCTGAAGATTCCTTCTTCAGCCCCAGTTTCCACATCACTTCCTCCAGGAGGCCTTCCCTGATCCCTCATGTCCCACCTCACTGGTTTCTCTTTAGTGGATTCCAGTCCTAGCACTTATCACTTTGCATGGTCGGCCAGTTTCCCTGTCTGTGCCCCACCCCCCACCACACTCCTTAGGGCTATTTGTTCCAGGGGCAAAGACTGACCAGTGCTCCACACAAAGCAGGAGCTCAAGAAAGCTCATTTGTTTTCTGAGTGAAAAAAACACACGGGCAGAGGCTTTCCCAGGAAGGCGGAACTTCACCTTTCTGAGGTCAGGACAAGAGCCGCTCTGTACGGTCACAGCCATTCTTATGTTTGCAGCTGGCGTGACGACCTCCTCCTTCTCTAGGGGCTCTACTGCCAAGCCCCACACTGATTCCGTCTTCTTTAATTCATTTTCTTAGATAGGTCTATGATAGTACCTATTTCAGGAGGTACCAAAGTGTATACACTGATGGTCTCTCTCCCTCTCCCCTGGTACCACTCCCCTGGGCTGCCCTGCTCTGTGGTGCACGCCCCCTGGGGAGGCCCGCAGCCTGAATTTCCAGGCCTCTGGAGCCCTGGCGACCACTCCCTGCTGGAAGGGAGAGCCAGCATCAGCTCCTGGCATTAGGGTCCTCGCTCCGCAGCTGGGTTTGAGGCAGAGGCAATGATGGGATGAAGGCAGAGGGGATGTGGGCCAGGGTGATTCATCCCAGACTGGAAGATTCCCAGGCTCCAGGGCAGCTGGGGAACCCTCTGCGAGAAAAAAGACAGTGCCAGCTGTCCCACATTACAGGGTCTCTGCAGGTCCTGGTTTGGGGATGGTGGGGATGCGGGACGGGGGGGGGGGGGGGGGGGGGTGCGGCCCAGGCTCTCAGGGGAAAGGATCTGGCTCCAGGGTGGACGGGGGAAGGGACATCCCCAATCTGACTCATTCTGCCAACTCTAGCTCCAAACCTTCCTCAAGAGTGTTGTAAAGACGGTAAAAATATCACCTGTAGCCTTTCTCTGCCCAAACATATGAATCCAGGTCATATTATGCTAAGGCAAAGGGCAGGAGGACCCAAAAGGGAACTTTTATGGGGCCCTGGGAAAGAGGCACCGCTGGTTCCCTAATTCCTGGAGGCTCTCCTGGGGACCCACTGTACAGGAGCCTCAGGTCTTTTCAATGCAGGCAGACAGTTCCCATTTTTGTCATTACCGAGTTGCAAAGAGTGGGGAGGGGCAAGATATCTCCCAATCAAATTCAATTCCTATTTCCCTTCCCTGAGGACAGGGAAGGCATTCACAGCCGCTCCCACACCCCCTTTCAGCTCCAGACTCATTCATTAATCATGGTACCTTGTCTGCTAGGCAATGCACATTCCCCCTCGTGAGGAAACCTTTCTGCTGTCCCTGCCCTCCAGGTACTCTGCCTTAGCACTCTTAGCAACAACTGGTGGCCCTTGGGAATGGCGTCCCCTGCAGTTCTGCAGCACACAGCCTGGGCAGCCCTCCTCAGTGGCCCTGCAGGGTGGAGAGACAGCTTTGGAGGATGGGAGTCGGGGTGGGGGTGGGGGTCTTGAAGACTCTCCCACCCTGCTTCAGTCTTGGGAAGTCCCACATCATCTCTTACACAGTGGACTTCCCAGTAAGACTTCATTTGGAACAAAATGTCCCATTGCTCACAACACAGTCACACCCTGTGAAATCCCTTCACTAGAGAGGAAGTGGTGAAGGTTCAGGCATTAAGAGTCTGAATCCCACCCTGGCCCGGAGGCTCAGTTGGTTGGGCGTCATCCTGTACACTGAAAGATTCCTGGTCAATGCACATACCTAGGCTGTGAGTTGATCTCCAGTGTACCAGAGGCAACCAATAGATGTTTCTCTCATTCTCTCTCTCTCTCTCTCTCTCTCTTCCTTCCCCTCCCTCTAAAATCAGTAAAAACAAATCCTCCTGTGAGGATTAAAAAAAAAAAAGAGTCTGAACCCCAGCTCCACCTCTCACTGCCGTGTGACCTTGGGCCCCTAATACCCCTCCTTCCCATTGGGCTGAGAAGACTAAAGAGATGATGCAGGCACAGTGAACTGATAAATGGCAGTGATGACAGTGGGACCACAAGGAAGAGGACAGTCCCTTCCAGCTCGGATGGCAGAGCCTGGGCAGGGTCTCAACCACAGCACTGTTGACTTTTGGGGCCAGATCATTCTTTGTTTTGGGGATCATTCTGTCCTGTGCCTCCCAGGATGTTTAGCAGGGTCCCTGGCCTCCACCTACTAGGTACCAGTCACACTCCCTTCCCAACCCAAAATGTCTCCAGATATTGCCAAATGCCCCAAGGAGACAAAATCACAGCCAGCTGAGAACCTCAGGTCTGGGGTGAGGGGGAGTCTTGCCTCCTGCAGCTCCTCTGGCTGCCGGAGGAGGAGGACCAACAGGAGCAGGAGGAGGACTCAGAAAAGCTACAGTCAGGGCCTCTTGCTATGTCCCTGGAGACCCCCGTGTTTGCTGAAGGCCTCCTGGTGATAAGGCTACAGAAAACTGTGTTGGGTGTGGGGGTGGGGAAGGAGCCAGAGAGGGAGAGGGAGGGAGGAGGGAGGAGAATGAGAGAGGGAGATCGCAGATGGATGGGGAGAGAAGAGACCTATATGAGGCTGAAAGCACTTTGGGACCCCAGGTCCCTGTGTTCTTTTTTCTTAACCCCCCCCCCTTTATTGATTTTAGAGAGAGAGGAAGTGAGAGGGAGAGAGAGATAGAAACATCAATGAGAGGGAACATCAATTGGCTGCCTCCTTCATGCCCCACACTGGGGATCGGGCCCACAACCTGGGCATGTGCCCTGACCAGGAATTGAACCGGCGACCTCTTGGTGCATGGGTCTACGCTCAACCACTGAGCCACACTGGCCAGACCAGGTCCCCGTTTTCTACACTTGACCTTAGCCAAAAGGCCGAGAAGCGATAGGTCCCCGTTTTCTGATCACATTCTAGATTCATCCCTGGGGTCTCTGGCAGTGGAGTCTAGCGTCCTTTGCCCCTCTTCTAAGTGATCAGTGAGCCCCACTCTCAGGCTGGAAGGGGTGTGGAGGGAGAGGGGAAGGCACCCAACCTGGTCTCAGCTCTCCTCTCCTCCCAGACAATCCACCCGCAGGTCCTGTCCACCAGGCCTCTAAGATGCACCAGAACCTGACTCTTTATCCCCACTTGGTTCAGCCTCCATCTCTTTGCATCTGGACACCTGGAGTCACTGCCTGGCTGGCCTCCCTGTTTCCACCCTCGCTCTTCAGACTGGGTCAGGCAAAGGATTAATGTTTCTCTCTCACATCCATGTTTTGTTTCTCTCTCTCTCTCTCCCCCTTTATCTCTAGAATCAATTTTTTTTAATGTCTCAAAAAAATAGCCCAGTCAGTATGGCTCAGTGGATTGAGTGTCGTCCCATGGACTGAGAAGTCCGGGTTTGATTCCCGGTCAGGGCACATGCCAGGGTTTTGGGCTGGATCCCCAGTAGGGGGCGTGCACGAGACAGTCGATCTATGTTTCTCGCATTGATGTTTCTATCTCTACTTACCTCTCTCTCTAAAAAATCAATAAAAGCATATTTTAAATGTTCAAAAAAAATAAGTAAATAAAAATGCAACTCAAATCATGCCATCTTCAAGCTCAAAGCCCTCCAATGGCTTCTCCGGCCCTCAGAATCAAATCCAAACCCTTGGCATGGCCTCCAAGCAGTGTATGTGGTCCCTAGCCCCCATCTCTACCTGAAGTTCCTCTGCCCACTATTCCAAGTCTGGTGTCTTCAGCATTAAGGTGTTTACACAGATGCTCCTTTATCAGATAGGACTTCCCTACACACCCAGTCTGAAAATGACGTCCTCAAGCACCGATGATACAGCATCCTGTCCTGTGGTCTTCACAGCACTTTTGACCATATGCATTACCTTGTTTCCTTGGTTGTCTGTCTCTCCTTGCCTGGAGCCTCAATTCCTAGAAGTCAGGGACCTCGTCTATCATTAATTTCCACATCCCCAGGGCCCACATGTCTGGCACATAGTAGGTGCTCAATAACTGCTAATTGGATATACAAATGAGTGAATGATGAGATGGTCTCCAGAGACCTTTCCACATGATGCTCTGTGTCTCATTGTAGGTTCTGTGGTGAGGCTCCCAGGCAGAGGCCTCGGTGATGGGGAGGCAGGGCTGACATGGACAGGTGAAGGTGCAAAGAGGCTATCTGGGGCAAATGCAAGGATGTCCCAGGTCACAGTGGGGAGGACACTTTCTGGATTTCTTACACCTTTCCTGTGACTCTAATGATGAACAGATCATGTTTCAAGAGCCCTTTTCTTCCTTTCAACAGTCTCTTTGTGACTCTTTGTGAGTGCCTCGTTGTTATTATTATTAAGCTGGCTTCCCTCCAAGGAAGGACACTCCTGGGAGTAGTGGCAGGCCCTAGAGATGATAGTGGGGGAAAGGGACAGCCCATTGTCCCCTGGGCCCAGCTCCTCCCACGCCTCCCCAGGCCAGGCTGCAGAATTTGCCACTAGAGGGCGCTCCAGGTCATGCATCTGGACTGGAAATCAGAGGCCGGCTAGGCTGGGGCATGGCTGGCTGTCCTATCTGCTGGGGTATCTCTCTCTCTCTTTCCTCCCCCCTCCATTCTACCTGGCTTTCCTCTGATTTTCATCTAAGCTCCTCTCTCTCTCATCTCCATTAGCAAACCTGCTTTGGGCCCCACCTGAGGGTAAGCCCCAGTGTCAGTCAGGGATACAGATATTTCAATGACAGGGGTCTCTGCTCACCAGGGAACTCACAGGCCAGCCTGAAAACCCAAAAGCTGCCTGAAAAAAGAGGGAGAACTGCTGAGGATTCAGGCCTCTCTGCAAGAAGTGGAGCTTCAGGTGGTCTACTCCATGGAGGGGGCTCTACCTCCCCACCCACGCTACCTGCAGCCAGGCCCTCTCACTGCACCCCCCACTCAGTGACTGAACCCCTCACTACGCATTCGTAGGCCACATGCCTTTCTGAGATGGAGAAGGCTTAGGCAGAGTCTCCCTGCCTTACCTCACTGAGGGGTAAACTGAGACACTGAAACAGGGCTATGCCTGGGTTCAAATCCCGACCCTGTCATTTACGAGCTGGCCGACTTCCTGGTCAGGGCACATATAAGAATCAATGAATAAATGCATAATAAGTGGAACAACAAATCCATAAAATCAATTTAAAAAAATTAAAAAGAGATGGCCTACTTTGGGCAGGTTCCCTAACCCTTCTGAGCTCAGGCTACAGAAGTACCAGCCTCTTAAGGTTATGGGAGATGACACATGCAACGTGCTTGGCACTGTGCCTGGAGTTAGCCACCCATCATTATGAAAGTGGCCGGCCCAAGGCCATTTGTCAAGCTGAGGTGGCAGACCTGGGCCCAGAACCCCCATTCCTAACTCTCAGGACCCAGCTGTTCCTGCAGGGGTGAGCAGAGGCGGCAGCGAACAAGGTGCCACCTCTGATTGAGTCTTTATTTTGGGGAGAGGTCTATGTTACCAGTAGATGTCACAGCACTGTCCCCAGGTGCCTTGGCTGTGTTTTCCTGACAAGGGCTTCCCTGGGGATGGCTCTACCCTTCCTCCTGCCTGGCCACAGCTGATCTTTCTTCAAACTCAGCCCAGGAGTGGGGGAGGGGGAGGTGGTCTCAAATATGTTGGGGGAATATGAGCCCTCACGGAGGACGATCTGCCAGCATCTAGCACATCTCCGACTCAGCCATTCCACTTCAGGAGACTTAACCCTACAGATATGAAATAAAGTAATACACAACATCTTCCATTTCAGCTATGTTCCTTATAACAAAAGTTTGGAAGTAACCTAAACACTCCTTTACTAGATGAGTGGTCAAATACGTATGGTAGAGTCATAGAATGAGGACCTTTTTGGTATCAATATAGAACATTCTTCAAGCTATATTAAATAAAAAATCAAAATGTGATAAAGGGAATATAATATATACACATAAGCCTGGTCGGTGTGGCTCAGTGGCTTGGGCGTCGTCCCATGGACTGAGAGGTTCGGTTTGATTCCTGGTCAGGGCACATGCCAGGGTTGTGGGCTCGATCCCCAGTAGGGAGCGTTCAGAAGGCAGCTGATCGATGTTTCTCTCATCATTGATGTTCTCTCTCTCCCTCTCCCTTTCTCTCTCTGAAATCAATAAAAACATATTTAAAAATATATTTTCTACTTTTAAAAATATGTTTTTATTGATTTTTAGAGAGAAGAAGAGAGAGGGAGAGAGAAACATCCATCAATCTGCTGCCTCCTGCATGCCCCCCTGGCCAAAAATCGAACCAGCGACCTCTTGGTGCATGGGTCGATGCTCAACCACTGAGCAATCCATACCAGTCAGGTGCATCATATAGTTTTGAAGGATACATAAAAGCTGATCATTTTGTTGTCTGGAGTTGGGGATCAGGATAGGAGGGGGCACGGGCTGTGAGGAGAGATTTTCTTTGTAGCCCCTTTTGTTACTCTTTTTTTTTTTTTTTTTGGTACGTGCCCCTAGCGGGAACAGAACCCAGGACTCTCTGGTCCGCAGGCCGATGCTCCAACCGCTGAGCCAAACCGGCCAGGGCACATATGACTATTTAAAATTAAATTTGAAATTCTCTTTAATGAAAAGGAAATGATATAACACAATACAATATAACATAATGTATGCCATAATGTAATATATTTGGGAGGAGAGAACTCAGCTGGGATTCCTTCTCCCCTCTCCTTTCCCCTCCTCCTTCCTCCCTCGCCTCCCTCCTTGCCTCCCTCCTCCCTCCTCCCTCTCCTCCTCCTCCTCCTCTTTCTCCTCTGGGAGCTGCCTCTCCTGTACCATCCCACAGTGAGCTTTCTCTGAACTCATTCGTTCATTTACTGATTGATTCACTTTTCATATATTTCTTCAACACATGTGCTCTGGACAGAAGCAGGGATTTAGGCAGACAGAGACTCTACTTTCTGCTGTCTGGGTGGGGGTGGCAGGGGAAAGATATTGTGTCCATACCACTACCCAACAGGTCATTACAACTCGTCTAAGTGCCCTGAAAAAGGCAGCATAGAAAAGGGGACCTGACCTAGCCTCCAGGGTTGGGAAGGCTTTTCTGAGGAAGTGACTTTTTTCCCATTTAATTCTTGAACAACCTCTTAACATTTCTTATGGAAGAATGCAAACACATAGGAACAAGAGAGACTATTACAATGAACCCCATGCACCCATCACCAGCTCCCACAATGACCAGCACAGCCGTCCTGTTCCACGTCTGCCCCATCGACTCCCCATTTCACGCCTGTCCAATTATTTTGAAACAAATCCCAGATGTCTTATTATTTCATCTGTAAACACTTCAGTAGGAATCTCTAAAAGGACTCTTTAAAAAGAAAAATAACATCCAAACACCATTATCAGACCTAAACCCAAATGAACAAAATGAACTTTTCCTTAAGAGAGGAAGCGACATGTCAGTGGAGAGCAGGCCAGAGGGAAGAGCAGGTGCAAAGGCCCGGGGGAGAGAGGGGCACCTATATATGTAAGGATCCTGAAGGAAAAAAGAGAAGGCCCCTGTGGCCGAAGCAAAGACAACAGTGGTGGGCATCGCCCACGCCACTGGGGGCTTTAGGAGCCGCAGTCAGGAGCTTGGCTTTGAACTTTACCCTCATAGCCATGAGTAGCCCCGCACGGCTTTAATCAATGTTGAAAGATAGTGTGGTGGGCTGTGAAAAAAGTAATTCCAGCATAACACCTGGGCCTCCCATTGACCCTCAACTGTGCTTTTCTTTGACAAGGTCATGTACTGTAGGCCGAGCTGTTACTTATCTCCTCCAAGAGTCTCAACATCTGTGCTCTTGTTTGGTGGCAGGGACAGAGTGTGGGCTCCGGAGTCAGGCAGACTGGAGTTCAAATTTTACCTCTGCTCTTTAGGAAGGGTGTGACTGTGGGGAAGTCTCTCCCTCTCCCAGCATCCTTCCCTCACCTGTGAAAAGGCCCACGAGTCCTCGCTTCAGAGCTCACCGAGGGACTGGACGGAACTCCGCAGAGAGTACACAGTGACGGCACATCCACGCCTTCTCTCTCTGCTGCCCTATTTTCTTTCCTGGGCAACGCTGTGGAGAGGGAGGCAGAAGCCAAGGGTTTAGGACAGTAGGGAGCCTCAGCCTCCTAGCAGCCTTGAACTTCCTGCTCTCCCCGAAATCCCGTCCTGAGGTTTACTGCCCCGTGGGTGGGGCTAGGGTGGGGATGGTGGAGGAAGCGGGTGTAACAGCTAAGCCTTCCCAGTGGCTGCTTGGGGCTCCAGGCTCTCCGGGAATTAAAAAAAAATGTGGCGGGTCTCCTCCTCCACTGCCAGCAGGGTGGTTTTAGTGGGGTCACGATAAGGGCTGAGTCTTCTGCCTGGCTTAGGACCCAAGGTCTGCCAGTCAAGAACAAGGTCCCAGTAATGATTAGATTGTTACCCTGGCCAGGGTTTGCGCTCTCAGCATATCTACCCAAGAAGGCCACAGCAAGGGCAGGTCAACTCCATCAACTTTCCCGACTGCATGCACACATGCACAAGACCCGGGCTCAGGTGGACAGTCGCACCTGTGCCCACCTGCACACATCTCGTGTATATATGCACATCCCTCCATACATGCCCACCTGCATGTGCATACATGTGTAAACTGACACATGCACACTTACATACACACTGCCACAAACATGCGCCCACACTCCTTAATGTACACACACAAAAAGGCACACACTCAGACACACCCACCCTCATGTTCAGTACACACTCCTACCGTGGTAGATCATTTCCCAATGGCTGCCACGGATTCCTGTCTTCCCTGCACGTGAACTCTTGTTTCACCTGTCAAAAGGTAAATTCCATTTCCCTCCTCCTGAATATTTGTGGCAGAAGTAACATTCTGAGATCGGAACACAGGCTTTAGGGGACTGGCAGCTTTGCTTCCTCCTTGTTGGACGTCAGCTGGTATGGAAGAAGTCCAGCCATCCTGAGACCATCGTGCTGAGAGAAAGCCCAAACCTGTCATGTGAGGGGAGAGGGGAGCCCCGCAGAGGAGCGCTGCCACGTCAGACACGCCAGGGAAGCCTTCTTGGACCTTCCAGCTCAGCCGAGCCACTAGTGGAACGTGGCCTAGTGAGTGACCCCAGATGATGCCGTGTGGAGCAGATGACCACCCAGACACACCGTGGCCCAGTTTCCTGACCCACAGAATCATGGGAAATGATAGAGCTTTCGAATGGTTTGTTATGCAACAATAGGTCATTGAAACACCCATACGTATTATATGCTCACATATGTTCATATATACACAGACTCATGTACACTCATAAATAGACATGCTTGCATACCTGCACACACCTTTGTAGTAGATACTACTGACTCAGCACCCACTCCCACTTGTCTTCTTTCCTGACAGAACTCTGTGAGATGACTGACATTCCTAAGGCAGCCTCGTGCTTTGAAAGGCTGCTGTCATCTACAGCTCCAGGAGGGGGATCATGGGTAGTCTAAACCAACCTTGCTAATCTCAGTCCCCTTAAAAGATTCCTTTAGCTTTGGCCATGTGACCAAATTCTAGCCAATGAGACAAGGGGGGAAGTAGGCTTAGGACTTCTGGGAAAACTTCCTTATTCTTTTTTCTTTCTTTCTTTTATTTTTTATCCTTACCCAAGGACATTTTTGCATTTATCTTCAGATAGAGCGGGAGGGAGAGAGGGGGAAAGAGAGAGAGAGAGAGAGAGAAACATCGATGTGAGAGAGACACATCGACTGGTTGCCACCCACATGACCTCAATCAGGCTGGGGACAAACTGCAACCGAGGTACATGCCCTTAGCGGGAACCGAACTCAGGACTCTCTGGTCCACGGGCCGACGCTCTAAACTCTCAGCCAAACTGGCCAGGGCTCCTTATTCTTTTTTAAAATATGTTTTTATTGATTTTTTAGAGAGAGAAAGGAAGGGAGAGAGAGATAGAAACATTGATATGAGAGAGAAATATCGATCGGCTGCCTCCTGCATGCCCCCCTTCTGGGGATCAAGCCCACAACCTGGGCATGTGCCCTGACCAGGAATTGAACCGGGATCTCTCAGTTCATGGGACGATGCTCAATCCACTGAGCCACACCGGCCGGGCAACTTCCTTATTCTTAAGAAAGTCACCCCAGAAGTGAAGATGCATGTATCTGTTATTGGATTGTTAGTGTCTGAGTGTGGGATATGGAAATGCTGCAGCCATTTTGTGACCATGAGGATACAGAATTAAGCAGAGTGGAGAGGTGGAAAGAAGGCAGGCCCCCTTAAAAGCATTTTTTTTTTTTTTAATCCTCACCCGAGGACATTTTTCCATTTTTTGTTCAGGTAGAGTGGGAGGGAGAGAGAGGAAGAGAGAGAGAAACATCAGCGTGAAAGGGATACATCAAGTGGCTGCCTCCTGCACGACCCAACCAGGGCTGGGGACAAACTGCAACCGAGGTACATGCCCTTAGCGGGAACCGAACCTGGGCCTCTCTGGACCACAGGCCGACGCTCTAACCGCTGAGCCAAACCGGCCAGGGCATTAAAAGCATTTTTGATCAATGCAATTAGTTAACTTGAGAGTCCTCCCTCTCCAGCTCTGGAATTCCAGTTATGTGAGATAGTAACTTTATTTATTGTTCAGGGTGATTTTATTTGTTTGTTTTTACTTGTAGTTTAAGCCTCCAACTAATATCTCCCCTCCCTTCAGTAAACCAACACTCCCACATGCCTATATACAAACGGATCCGGAGCCATACACAGAAAGTCACAGCCAAGCACATGTGTACTATGTTTTGCATGTATATACAAGTACATAATAATACCTTGCCTGTATACATACCATACACAGAGAAAACATACTACATACACAGATATAGGGACACATATACATACTTTTTCACACATGCATGTAATTTCTATGTACACCACAGACATAAATGTACCTGGGCAAGGTGTATTTTTTTTAGAAAGTTGATGAAGACACATTTTATTTATTTATTTTAATCCTCACTCGAGGATACCTTTCTATTTGTCTCCAGGTAGAGAGAGAGGGAGAGAGAGGAAGAGAGAGAGAAACATCAACATGAGAGGGACACATCAGGATGAACTGCAGGTACGTGCCCTTGGCTGGAATCGAACCTGGGACTCATTGGTCCGCGAGCTGACACTCTACCACTGAGCCAAACCAGCCAGGGCCAAGGTGTATTTTTGTACAAGAGGCACAGAGATACCTATACTGGTCACATCAATGTCAACAATGAATTCACCCATTCCTGCCCACGTGTGAACAGCCACAATACATATACCCACAGCTCTGAGGTTCTGCTTGGCCATGTACAGGATGAGAAGCCACTGGCAGGAGCCAAACAGCACCTCCCTGGGACTGACGAAAGCTATGTAAAGAGTTAGGAAAGAGGAACTTGCAGACCAGACCAGGGCCCAGGAGGCAGGAAGTCAATTCCAGGCTGTGATAAGTTTGTTTCCGCCCTGGAAGAGGAAAGAAAACCTTCACCTCCTTCCATATTGACACAAAACCCACTGCCTCCAAGGAGCTCTTTTTGTTTTCCTTATAGGCAAACGATTGAATTAGACATTACATAAAAGTGAATTTTCACCATTTATGCCCAGGGCATTTCAGGTAGAGAGAAAAGTGTGTGCACAGGCAAGGAGGTGCAGAATAGCAGTGAGTGTGAGGGGTCCAGTGATAATGAGTGTGCAGCAGGGAGTGCAACTGAAACGGAAAATGAGGCTGGGGAGGTGGGCAAGGCCACACTGGGCCCCTACTCACCCTGACCCTCGGTGCCATGAGACTTTGCACTTAGGCCTTCATCTTCCTTCCACTGGTCTTCTCATGCCAAACTCCTAAATCAAGTGGATAAACAAGAGATAAGACAGCAATAAGCAAACTTCCTTTCTGGCTTGTGTATGAGGTTATTCGGGCTTCATTTGCTAAATGACTCTTCTGTCTCTCCCATGACCCAGACAAGTTATCACGGATATTCTTGTCCAATTAGCTTTTATTTATCATTTGACGATGTAAATTCACCTTTCAGCAATTTCTAAGTTTAATCAAAAGCGTTTTCCAAATAGCACATATGGTATAATCCCATTTTGAATAAAATGTATGTATATTTGTATTTGCATATAATAATGTCTGGAAGGATATATACACAAACTGTTGAACAATAGTTATATCTGAATGATAAGATTATAGATAATTTTTTTAAAGTATTTGATTGATTTTAGAGAGAGAGATGAAGGGAGAGAGAGAGAGAGAAAGAGAGAGAGGGAGAGAGAGAAACATTGATTTGTTGTTCTACTTATTCATGCATTCATTGGTTGACTCTTGTATGTACCCTGACCACGGATTGAACCTCATAACCTTAGTGTATCAGGATGAAGCTCTAATCCACTGAGCTACATGGCCAGGGCAAATTATAGATAATTTTTATATATTTTAGACTTTTCTGTCTTTTTCTGAATTTTATGCAAAAAGCATGTGCTACCTTTATCACTAGGACAAAATTATTTCAAACTAAAAAATAGTTTTATCTACATTTTAGCCAAAAGTATGAAGTTAGTTGTAAGATAGTGGTAATAAGGAGAAAACTTCATGAAGATGTAGGAAAAGGAGATAAAGAATCAATTTGTGCATGATAGAATCTTCCAGGTGTCTTCAGGGGACCTGGACAACCCTTACCAAGGGAGCCTTGTGGCCCATCCTCTGAAACAAGGCCAGTCAAACAGGTAAAGAGGATCATGGAACCAGCTCCAGCCTCAGGAAAGGTCTCATCTTGGTGGAAGTATGGGTTGCATATGCATGAAAAGCATACCGGGCAGTGAATGAGATGTGAGTGGGTAGAGAATTCACCTGGAGGTTGGGATATATGGGTTCTTTTAATTTTAATTTAATTTTTTATTTTTTTAGAGAGAGAGGAAGGGAGAGATAGAAATATTGAAGTGAGAGAGAAACATCGATTGGCTGCCTCCTGTATGCCCCCTACTGGGGATCAAGCCATCAACCTGGCTATGTGCCCTGACTGGGAATTGAACCGGAATCTCTCAGTCCACGAGATGACGCTCAATCCACTGAGCCACACGGGCCGGGCGATATGGGTTCTTTTTTTATTTTTAGAGAGAGAGAGAGAGAGAGAGAGAGAGAGAGAGAGAGAGATCGATTGGTTATTCCACTTATTTATGCATTTATTGGTTGCTTCTTGTATGTGCCCTGACCAGATTGAACCCTCAACTTTGATGTATTGAGATGATGCTCTAACCAACTAAGCAACCTGGCCAGGGCCAGATATGGGTTCGGTTCCTAGTTCTGGCACCCAGTGACCTTGGGCAAGTCACTTTACCTCTGTGAACCTCAATCTCCTTATCTGTCAGAGATATAATGACAATAATTGGGATGCTGTGATGATCAGATGAGATAGCTTATCTGTGACTGCTTTGTGAACTCTGAGGTGTAGTATAGGTTACCTTTTAACCTGCCACAGTGTCTCCAATGCAAAGGAATACCTCCCTATGGTGGAAATTCAGACCCAAGGAGTAGGCAAGTGGAGTAGACCATTTGGGGGAAGGGCTACCCTTCGAGGGGCCTTTAAAATCCCTCCACGTGGGCTGCAGCTCACAGGCTCTGACATTACAGGATATAAAGTCAGGGAGGGCACCCATCAAAGACCTGCACAGCCGGTTCCCCCCTGAACACTCCAAGGAGAAAAATAGGAATAGCCACGTCCTGGCCTTCTCTGAATGGCTGACACTCCGTAATTTAACTGCCTGCTCTGGATAATTACTTTGCTCCTGCTTATGGGCTTAGAGCAATACTGGTTCCCAATAACTAGAGACCTAATAAGGCTAAATTGTAATGAGTGTCCTGCAGAATTACACACCGCATTAACACCAAATGAGTTCATTAGAAATTCATTAGGAGTGATTCCTGTGGCTGCCGCAGGAATTAATCACAGGTAGCCAGCGGCAGGAAAGGGGGGGGGGGGGATGAATAACTGCGCAGGCAAATGGATGAAGACCTTTTGGCATCTGGCTTTGGCCTGAAGCAAGATTTTTCAAGGGTCATGGGCTGCTCGGTTGTAAGTCTGGAGGTGTGGTCGCTGAGATGTTGTTGGAGCTACATCCTGTGCTTCTTCCTGGCGATGGCCCCAGCCAGGCTTAGACTGGTGGCCGTGGGGGGTGGGCAATCTTCTTTTCCAGTCCTGGGGAGTTGAGGAATCATATAGAGGACTTACAGTTCTTGCCTGCCTGACATGCATTTCCCCTTCCTCTGTCAACATTTTCATGTTCCTTCCATGTTCCTTGAAGAGCTACTCCTCCCCCTGCCGCACACGGGTCTTCCTGGGACGGTCAAGACCCTCCACCCAACCCCAGGAGTTGATATATGTCCCTAGCTAGGCCAATTGGACTTTCTCTCCTGATACTTTTTAATTAGCTAACATTTATTAAATATGTGCTAGGTGCCAGGCTCCTTTCTAAGTACTACCATTTTTTTTTTGTAGTCAAATTTGTTTTTACATTATATAATAGCTTATTTTAACATAATTGAAATAAGTATACACATATGATAGTCTATATATATATATATTTAAATATATTTTTATTGATTTTTAGAGAGAGAGTAATAGAGAAGGAGAAAGAGATAGAAACATCGATGTGAGAGAAAACCATTAGCCAGCTGCCTCCTGCACGCCCCCTACTGGGGATCTAGCCTGCAGCTCAGGCATGTGCCCTGACCAGGAATCAAGCCAGTGACCTCTTGGTGCATGGGTGGATGCTCAACCACCGAGCCGCACCAGCCGGGCTATTATTCAATGTATATTTACAACTTACCTTGCTCAACACAGTATCTGACACTTGAGTTCTCTTTGTAGCATTATTCTTTTTTTTTTAATTTTTAAAAACTTTTTCTTTTTTTTAATGATTTTTTTTTTTTTTAGAGAGAGAGGGAGAAACATCGATGTGAGAGAGAACCGTCAATTGGCCGCCTCCTGCACATCCCCTACTGGGGATCGAGCCTGCAGTCTGGGCATGTGCCCTGACCAAGAATAGAACTGGCAACCTGTTGGTGTGCAGGTTGGTGCCCAACCAACTGAGCCATACCAGCCGGGGCTCTTTTCCCTCTCTCTCTTTTTAAAAATTTCATTATCTTTTTTTTAGTGAGAGAGAGGAAGGAGGAGAGAGAGAAACATTAATTTGTTGTTCCACTTATTTATGCATTCATTGGTTGCTTCTTGTGTGTGCCCTGACCAGAGATTGAACCTGCAACCTTGGCAAATCAGGATGACATGAGCTACCCAGCCAGGGCTTAAATCTGTTCAATTACAGTTTACATTCAATATTATTTTGTATTAGTTTCAGGTGTATAGCATAGTGGTTAGACAATCACATACTTTACAAAGTGTTCCCCCTGATATTTCCAGTACCAAACTGGCACCATGCATAGTTATTACAATAGTATTGACTATATTTCCTATGCTATACTTTACATCTAAGTACCTTCTTGTATGAGTTATCCAATCCCCCTATGTCCCTAGGAGGTGGGTTTAATTGTTAGCCCCATTCTGCCCACAAGGGACCCCAAGCACAGAGGTTAAGTTACCTTTCGAGTAAATGGCTAACCTGGGAATTTGAGTCTTGAGTGGAGGGCTATGAGGATGGAGGAGTATTGAAGGTCATTGTCTTCCACTAGTCTATGACCCATGGACATCCACAAGAACTTCAGCCCCACACCACTTGTCTCAAATAATATTATCCGTGTTAATAATGGTTTTGAATAATACTTTTGTTTGTTTTGTTCCCGTTGTGGTGTTTCCCATTCATGTGTGCAATTCTTCCTACCTAAACTAACTGTCCATCAATAGGGAAATGGTTAAATAGTTGCAATATACGTATACAGTGGATTACTTTACGGACATTACAGGGATGGCTGGGGGCGGGGGTGGGCACTCGGGTTGTGGGAGTGATGTAGGAGACTTGATAAGGCTAGTTGCTCTGGGGAATGGGGCTGGGAACCACTGTGATGAGGGGAAGGACTACAGAGCTGTTTAAAATCTGGCTAAGTCACCTATGCCCTCATTGTGCCTTTTCTTGTGGTTATAGTCAGCAGACTTGAAGATGAGATATGAAAAGATAAAAATTTACTTTTTGTCCAAAGATGGGACCTGGGAAGCCAAGGTAGCCAAAGAACATTAAGGGCCCTGGCAGAGGAAGTGATACATCCATGGGCTGGATAGGAAAGGAAGTGAGGCTAAGAGTAGGGGGTGAACTGAGAGAAGGGGGATGTGAGGCTGGGAGCTTCATCCAGTGAGGTGGAGACTGTCTTCTACTGTGTATCTCCATTCCCTAACATATAGCCTGGTGCTCAGTAAATATACAGTGAATGAATTATGAACCCATGGGTTATAACTCTGGCATTAGAGCCAGAGACTGGCATTGTTTTTTATTATAGTGGTAGCAAGCACCACTTCGGGTCAGGGAGAACTGAATTCAAATCTGAGCTTCATCAATGACAAGTTTGTAACCTTGGACACGTAACACACTCCTGCATCGTCTGTGCCAAGCTCTGAAAAAAGTGCTTTTCAAAAATTAACTCATTTAATACTCACAACAATCCTCTAAGGTAAGCACAATTAATATCCCCGTTTTGCGAGGAGAAAACTGAGACACAAGAAGATAAATAACTTGCCCAAGGTCACACATCCAGCAAGTGGCAGAGCTGGGATTCAAATCCAAGTAGCCTGGCCTGAGTCCCTGTGTCTTCTAATTTCTAATTATTTCTGATTATGGATAAACAAAGTGCCGACTGGACTTTCCAAAAGAATACTGAACTTCTTAGCCTCTGATATAGAGTGAGAGGAATCACCATGGAATAAATTGCCCTCAGAGGTTCCACTTAGCCTTGACATTCTAGGATCGACCCTAATTAGCATTTCAGATTCTTGGCTGAGAAAAAAGGAGGAAGGGGGTTTGATAGAAGAATCTATAATGCTGATCGATCACGTACTCCATGTTGATAGAAGAATCTATAATGCTGATCGATCACGTACTCCGTGCGAGGCCCTGGAAGCTGCCCAGGTTAGGAGGTTGGGAGGTGGCCCAGGGCTTCTCCTCTAGTCACGAAACTCACACACCTGCATTTCCCACCCCTTCACTAGTTACTCTCAGAATAATGGTGGCCGATCTGAGGCAGGAGCTAGGGGGGAAGTGGTGGCCCTGTGAGTCTAGCCTTGGGGCCCTTCTTTATCTCCATGGCGGTATAGTTGCTCTATTGGTTCAATTGCCCCATAAAACCTCACTGTGAGTTCATTTACCCTTCTTGAAAGGCCCTCAATGAGTGCCTGAATTAATAGGTGAGCCCCAGTTAAAGAGGGAGCGAGACTGGGTGTGGGTAGGAGGAGGGCCGTGGGTCAGATGTACACAGAGACTCCACTGAAGGGGAGAGGAGCTGACTCAGGTGTTCTGGTGCCAGCGTTGTCCTTTCCACACCCCACCACTCCCATCTGCCATTGACACTGACCTTGGGTGAGTAGTTACTGAAGAGAAAACAGTTCTGGCCATGCAAAAGAAAGTCAATGGAAAGGGCATTAAAGGGGGGCCTGGAGAGGCCATCTGGTCCATCTGGCCAGCTCTTGCTAACAGCTCCTGGCCTGGAGCTTCTCAAGGTAACTGCATCACAACCACTGGGGAACGTGTCAAATGCAGGTTCCAGGGCTCCACCCAGACCTACCAAATCAGAGTTTCTGGGTCAGGGCCCAGGGATTTCCATTTTTCACAAACCTTCCCCTCCTGCACCCTCAGCGGTGTACTACGAGACCACACTCTGAGGAACTCAGCCTCACAGTCTACTGCAGATTGATCTGAACAAATGAAACAAAATCAACAGTATCCCAGTGCCTGCCAGGTACACATCCAAAATGAACTATGAAATGCAGCCTCTCTCCTTGAGGGGATAACAATCTAATTGGGAGATAAAAAAACACACTTTGTGAAGAGTTAAATTAATGCTGCAATAAATATGAATTCAAAACAATAGGTCGATAGGCTGGACAAAGTGCCAGTGAGTGACAGTAACAGTATCATTCACTGAGTGTCTATGAAATACTAGATCCGGTACTAAGCCCCTTATTTATATACTCCTGTTTAATCCTCATTTAATCTCATTAAAACTCTGGATGACAGGTATTTTTTATCCTCACTTAATAATGAGTAAATTAAGGCTTTGGCTTGTCAGGTCCTTTCAGATCAGCCTTCCCTGACCCTTAGGAGGTGGTCAAGGTGATGTCTCCTTTCCCACATCATTGTGGCTTTTATTTCACTTATCACACCATATTGTCTTTGCCTCTTTACTAGGCTGGATCTCCCACAAGACTTGAGGACAGACACCTGGTATTCGTCTAGTGCAGAGTAGGTGCTCAGGTAACATTTGTTGAATAAAGGAAGGCTGTGTGTCTGAAGTCTCAGAGCTAATACATACATGAGACCCTAAGGCCCCGGTTTCCCCTTGAGCCATTACAAGCAGAATGTATATACTAGGGGGATTCCTATAAGGGCCAATCTATAGGTTGGAGTGATCAGGGAAGGCTCCCTGGAGGAGGTACATCTGTAAGAACAATTTGAATTTGGTAAGATAGATGAAAGGTGTGCAGTCATTCCAGACAGGCCAAAGCACAAAGGTAGGATTCCAAGTGCACACTTCCTCCGAGACTGGAAACCCCGGGGATTTCAGGAGACTCACCGATTGTCACCTTATACCTAACTTACATTCCAATGACCTCTGTTAAATTATTTTCCTCCAAGGTTTACAGGAAAATGGCAAATGCTCTACTGCTTTCCCATGCCTAGACCAGGGTGACATAATGTATTCTGTTATTGAATTTCTCCACTGGAAAGTTCCTTTGAATAATGAATAGGATAGTTTTCCGTTTCCTTGAAGAAATAAGATCCATAATGTCCATAATATACTGCTAACTGGGGTGGGGGGTGGGGATCAAGGCAAGATAGTATCTTTGAGTTTCAATTTTGTTACAAAGAACAGAAAAAAAAAGGATAAGCACAAATATGTTTGTGTGCATGTGGAAAATGTCTGAAAGGTTATACACTGAGTTTAACAGCAGCTGGTTCTGGAAAATGAGATGCAGTGGGGTGTAGGGCTTTCACCTCTACTTCACCTTGTTTTGAGTTTTTCTTCTATTTTATTTTATTTTTCTTTATTGGTTTTAGAGAGAGAGAGAGAGGGAGAGAGAGATAGAAACATTGATGAGAGAGAATATCAACTGGCCGCCTCCTGCATGCCCCCCACTGAGGATCGGGCCCACAACCTGGGCATGTGTCCTGACCGGGAATCGAACCAGAGACCTCTTGGTGCATGGGTCGATGCTCAACCACTGAGCCACACCGGCCGGGTGAGCTTTTGTCTTTTTAAACATTGAGTATGTACTAATTTTACAACTGAAAAACAAGACCCTATGGTGGGGTTACAGGTAGCCTTTAGTGTATTTGTGTTTTGCTTCTCCCAAATTTTCTGAGAGCATCTATTATTTTTATAATCAGAAAATTTGAAAGCCTTTCCTCTATAAAGGTTGTTATAAAAAAAAAAAAAAGATTCTCAAGATGACACAATTTGTGACGTTGCTGGACAGAATGTTTGGGGAAGGAAAGTACTAAAAATGTTTTAAACTCTGTGTCCCAAGAAATTTAGCACCCAGACAAGCCCGGTATAAACCAATTTAGTCCCAACTTGGCAAAAACATGTTAAGAGCTCTATAAATGTTCCAGATCCCATAACTTTGTAATCCCAACCTGGGGCTTCAGCTCAAGGAAATGTTTAAAAAAAAACAAAAAACCCTCCACATGTAAAGAAGCTTGCCGTGGCCTGGCATTTAATGGAGTAAGCTGAGATGCCTTTAAAAGTCTAACAACAAACGTTAAGTAGCCATTTCTAACAATCAACATGGCAGATAGATGTTCAGAAACATGGGACTGTGTTTGCAAACTAATGCTGAGCAAAGAAAAATAGAATGGAATACTACATTTGCATGGAGATTATGTCTATCTTTCATAACTAGAGTCAGTGAGAAAGAAAGCAAGGGTGAGAGAGAAGGAGAAATACGAGTGAAAGAGGGAGGAAGAGAACAGAAAAAATGAAAAGTTACAGTGTTAGCGGAATGGGACTATGGAGCATGTTGGGAAATGTCCTTAAGTGATGTTAAAAGTTGTTTTGGTGCCCTGGCCAGTTTGGCTCAGTGGTTAGAGCGTCGGCCTGAGGTCCAGAGAGACCTGGGTTCAGTTCCTGCTAGGGGCACGTACCTTGGTTGCAATTTGTCCCCGGCCCTGGTTGGTCGTGCGGGAGGCAGCCACTCGATGTGTCCCTTTCATGTCGATGTTTCTCTCTCTTCCTCTCTCTCCCTCCCACTCTATCTGAACAAAAAATGGAAAAATGTCTCGGGTCAGGATTAAAAAAAAAAAGTTGTTTTGGTAGTAAGTACGAACTATACACAGGGGCTCTGTGACTTTGGACAAGTTCTCTGAACTTCTCTGAACCTCGGTTTCTTCCTTGGCAAAATGGGGACAATAATTGTATCTACTTCACACAGTTGTTTTGAAGATTAAGGAGATAAACCATGTAAAACACTCAGTATCGTGTCCAATGCATACTAAACACTCAATACATGTTAGCTATTATTGTCATTGTTATTGCATCATTATTATCAATGAGGGGAAATTCACATATGCTCTAGGTGGGAAGGTAAACTGTTAATACCTTTCAGAAAGGCAGTAGAGTAATAGATATAAACATTTTAGATACAAAAACTCTTTGTTCCAGGAACCTCATATCTAGGAATTCATCCTTAGCAAATAATCTCAGTAAATGATCTGACTTACACCAAGAGGTGTGAACGAGAATGTTCATCTCAGAGTTATTTATAATAGAAAAAGATCCAGCTATAGCTAAATAAGTTATGAAACATTCATGCAATAAAATACTCTGGAGCTATTAAGAAGGATATGATATACCTTATGGAATGATACAGACATGAGCTATATCATTAGACAAAAAAGAGGTTAGAGGACAACATAATCTCACTTATATTACAAAGTATATGCATTTACAAGTCTAGAAGGACAGATACCAAACTGTTACCAAGGGCTGTCTCTGCCAGGACTGTCAATAGCTCTAAATTATGAAAAATGTTTTTAATTTTTATTTTTCCCTTTTTAATGAATTTATTGGGGTGATACTGGTTAACAAAATTATATAGGTTTCAGGTGCACAATTTTAGAATTATGAAATTTTAATGTATATAATCTAGTATCAGAAAACCCATGATGATGATGATGTGTGTGTGTTGAGGGGTGGTTTAACATGCATATTTACGTTTTTTATTGTTGTTATTTTTTAAATATGTTTATATTGATTTTTTTAGAGAGAGAGGAAGGAAGAGAGAGATAGAAACATCGATGTGAAAGAGAAACATCGATTGCCTACCTCCTGCATGCCCTCCACTGGGGATTGAACCGGAAACCTGGGCATGTGCCCTGATCAGGAATCAAACCGGGACCTCTCAGTCCATGGGACGATGCTCAATCCACTGAGCCACACCGGCTGGGCATGTTGTTATTTTTTACATAAGATTCCTGGCTGGGGTAAGAAATTCCAAGATTGGAGGTTGAAGACTGGCAAAATGTGGCAATGTTGGTTTCATCAGTTTATTTTTTTATTTTTATTTTTTTCCTTTTTTTTTGGTATGTGCCCCTACCGGGAACCGAACCCAGGACTCTCTGGTCCGCAGGCCCACGCTCCAACCGCTGAGCCAAACCGGCCAGGGCGGTTTCATCAGTTTAGAAACCACTGAGTCCCAGCTCTGAGGGTTAGCAACTCTGGTGAATTCTGCTTTGGATAGAAATGATGGGGATTCATGGAGAGCCAAGTCTGGAAAAAGAGACAGACTTGCAAAATGTTCTTAATTAATAATAAGAAGGACGAGAGCCTTCACAGAGTGCTTCATGCTTGGCACCGTCAATCTGCTGGGTCCAGAGGACAGTCCCATGAGACAGGCAGGGCAGGAGTCACAGCGGGGAGATGGAGCCCCCACCTGTGAGCTGGTGCCAAAAGACAACGGGAACCAGAAGTCAGGGGTCTCAACTCCTAGCCCTCGCAGCTGTGAAGCTCAAACAAAGTAAAGTGCATCACACTCCTAGCCCATGCCTATCACACAGTAGGTCTTCACGCACCTGGTACCTCCTCCTCCAGGCTGGCTCCCTGGGTCCATGGGCTGCAGCTTTATGCTGCTTGCATTCTCTGCACCCTTCTTGTATATATTCTTCTTTTTTGTTTTTGTCAACAAATTTTTCTAAGACACACACACACACACACACACACTGGAAGAAAGGGTATCTTCCAGTGTGACAGATACCCTTTCTAAGACTGGGAGAGAGCCCCAGGCTCTAGGCTCCGGGAGACTATCCAGAGACAGCCTAGGCCTGGCAGTCTTCACAGATGACGCCCAATAGGGGCACTTTAATTAGACAAGTGGGAAGGGGCAGGGTGCACCTCGGGGTGGATTCTGCCTGGAGCCTCATGCAGGCCCAGAGCTCTGCTGCACCCTCTTCCTCAGCTCTTCATCCTGCACAGACAACTCTGTCAACTTTTCACCCATCTGCTCATGGATGTCCAGGTACTTGGAGACACTGGTCCAAGCACACAGACTTGCCCTTGGACAGACGTCTGCTTCCTTGTAGTGGGGAGGCACGCACTTCCGGTGGCAGCACTTGTCATTCTGCTGTACATATTAGCCATCATTTCTATCTCCAGCTCCGCCACCAGCTGCTGGGCCCTGAGCTGATGCATCTCAGCCCTGCCCTGTGGAGATCTCCTTCCTGCCTCCTAGTCCCAGAACCAGGTAGGCAAAGGCGGAGGCAAAGAACTTCTTCTTCAAGCTCTCTTTGCTGCAGCCAAACTCATTGTTTCCGTTCATCCTGGCCCTTTCTACCTTCATCACACAGTTTCCTTATCCTGGTATGTTGTTTTCCTACGTTCTTAGCCTCCTCCCATCTTACTGCTGGTCCTAACATCCAAATCTCACTGTTCCTTCAAGACCTGTATTAGCCCTGGCCTGTTTGGCTCAGCGGTTAGAGCGTCGGCCTGTGGACCGGAGAGACCCAGGTTCAGTTCCGCTAAGGGCACGTATCCCGGTTGCAGTTTGTCCTCAGCCCGGGTTGGGGTTGTGTGGGCGGCAACCAGTCGATGTGTCTCTCTTGCATTGATGTTTCTCTCTCTCTCTTCTTCCCTCTCTCCCTCCCACTCTATCTGAAGATAGAAGCAAAAATGTCCTCAGGTGAGGATTAAAAAAAAAAAGACCTGTATTAAATGACTTCTACACAAAGATGCCCAGCCACCTGGACACGGTTGCTCCTTCCCCATGCCCCAGACCACACATCTGCATTTCTCTTGGGACACATCATACCCTGATTGCACGAGAGTTCTTTGCAGGTGTGTGTTTTGTCTCTGGACTAGACTGGAAGCTCTGTTGGGAAGGGTGTATGTCTCATTCAGGGTTTCCTTAGTGCTGGCCCACGCAGGAGGTGCTCCATGCACTTTGGTCCATGAGTGCGGGTGTGAAAGAGTAAATGAGGGATGATGAGCATGGATGGAGGGCAGCGTACGGATGAATGGAGGAAGGGATGGGCAGAGCAGATGACACCTCCAGCCCTGGGGCAGTGCTGGCCCTGGCCCTTCTGGGAATAGCAATGGGGTTATGCCCTGGGTGAATGACCTCAAGGCTCTGCTCCTCCAGGCCTTGCCCACATCATAAAACATAAAGTACTTCCTCTTCAGGGGCAGGAAGGAGAAGTGGGGTGATTTAGGGGCTGAGCCTCAGCACCTGGGAGGGTTTATAACCTGGGGCACCAGACCCTTCCGCACTACAAACCTTCTTCCTCACCCCCTTGCTTCCTGGCCTCCAGGTCTCCCGGCAGCATGGCCTTCAACGGCAAGTACGAGATCGAGAGCGAGAAGAATTACGACGAGTTCATGAAGTGCCTCGGTGAGTGGGGTCCTGAGTATACCTTTCCTGGGCTGGTCTGTGACAACCAGCATTGGTCCAAGAACCCACTTTCCTAGGGTAAAGTGGGACAGGACTTCATTCATTCATTCATTCACTCCCTCATTGGTTGAGCCTCTGTCCCAGGCCCTCGGGCTAATAAGAACCGGAAAGACTCTTTGACTTTAAAATACTTAGGAAATATTAGTATCTCCAATTTACTGGTAGAAAACTTGTGGCCAGAGAAGTTGAGTCACTAGTCCAAGGTCAGCTAGAAATTGTGAAGTATAGACTTGATTGGTTTATTCATTCAAACATTTATTGAACACCTACTATATGCAAGGGCCAACTCACTGTTACTGATGGGCACCTGAGTTCTTACCCAAGGTCACTGTAAATCTGTCAGAGGGTTTTAGAACCTAAGACCTTATGATGAGATGAGAGTGGTGTCTCCACACTCTTGCCTTGTAAGGGGTGACACCAAGGAGTTAGCACAGAAACTAGGTTTGACAAGCTACTTCTTCATTCGGTCATTCAACAAACAAAGGCCTCTGTGGGCAGAGATCAAAGACCCTACACCTCTCCCTGCTCAGTCTGCAACACTGGTTGTGGGGAACCAACGATACAGTGGACTTGACAATCCTGCAGAAATCGTGGTGCTCTGCGTCTGAGGCAGTGCAAGCATCAGGAGTCAGAGGACAGCCCTAGGGCCCAGTGCCCTCATCCTGGTGGCAGAGAGGCCCCAAGAGCAGTGCTCGTGTGCCCTGGGGCCTTGGGGAGGGAAAAGCCCTTCTGAGTCAATTATTGGGAATGGCCCTGAAGGAACAGTGACTTGGCCTCCCCTGCAACAGTCTAGTGTGGAATTAGAAGTGAGCCCGTCTCAGTCCTAGACCTGGAGCTGCCCAGAACTGCCACTGAGATGCTAGGAGGCCCCTTTCCTGCTGTGGGTCCTCATTTTCTACCCTGTGAAATAAGAGCCATAGAAGACAATCTTGAAGATCCCCTTCGTTCTAGAACTTCGTGAGCTTGGCAAGTTTCTGTTATAATTGTGTTATGTTACTATCAGAAGAACAGCAGTTATTTATTGAGTGTCAACTGTATGGCAGGAGCTTTATAAGACACATGTTAATCCTTGCACCAGCCCTGTGAAATGGACCTTATTATCCCCATTTTGTGGATGGAAACACTGAGGCTTGGAGGGGTACTTGCCCAAGCTGCATGGCGTGGTAGAACTGAAATGTGTGCTTTCAATCGTCAAGGTAGCCTGCCCCCGTGGAGGTGAGCTCTTTCCCAAAGCCATAGGTTGTAAGCAGCTCTTACATGGCCCTTCTGCTTGTCCCCCTGGGCCAGGGCTCCCCAGCGATGCAATTGAAAAGGGCCGTAACTTCAAGATTGTCACGGAAGTTCAGCAGGACGGGCAGAACTTCACCTGGTCCCAGCACTACCCCAGTGGTCACTCCATGACCAACAAATTCACCATCGGCAAGGAGTGCGACATGGAGACCATGGGGGGCAAGAAGTTCAAGGTGAGAGGCCACCGGCCACTCCTCCCTCCTTCCCCAGGCCTCTGGCTAACTTCTGGGTCTCAAATATGTTCCCTGGGGCTGCTCCCCGACCTGAGATGTCTTTCTCTAGTCTAGCCTCCAGCAGTAAGGGCTTGAGTTACTGGCAATCTAACCACTCCTGGGTTTTAGTGCTACCATCAATAACAAATAATATAATGGCAATAAAAATTGTTAACATTTGTTGAGCTTAATATATGCCAGACACTTGCTGAATACTTCACATACGTTAATGCAGTTAATCCTATGAGGTCGCTACAGTTATTACCCTGATTTACAGATGAGCCATGGGATTAAATAGCTTGCCCCAATCACACAGCAGGGACAGGCCTTCACACCCCAGCGGCCTGGCTCCAGAGAGCATAACCACTTTTTATGCTGCCTCCCAGGGTAGCCTAGAGATTTATAGCCCAGGCCCTAGAATCACACTCATCTGGGTTTGAAACTGCAATCTCAGGTAGCAAAGAAGTGAAAGGTGGCTGTTCCATCCTACCCAGGTTGATCCCTCAGGTCTCCTACCCATTCTGGGTCCCCTCTGGAGCCCCCACCACAACCATGAGTACTTTGCTCTTCAAGCTGTCAATGTGGAGAATAAGCAGTCATAATATTCATATTCTGCCACTTGGTTCTTTTAAAAATTTAACAATCTTGCTCTGTCCGGTTTGGCTCAGCAGTTAGAGCGTCGGCCCGCAGACTGAAGAGTTGTGGGTTCGGTTCTGGTCAAGGGCACGTACCTTGTTGCAGTTTGGTCCCTAGCCCTGGTTGGGGTCCTGCAGGAGGCAACCAATCAAAGTGTCTCTCTCACATCGATGTTTCTCTCTCTCTCTCTCTCCTTCCCTCCTTGCCTCCTTTCCACTCTATCAAAAAATCAATGGAAAAATATCCTCAGGCGAAGATTATAAAAAATGAACAATTTCTCCCCTGGTTCATGTGGCTCAGTGGTTAGAGCATCGGCCTGTGCACCGAGGGGTCACGGGTTCGATTCCTGGTCAAGGGCACATGCCTGGGTTGCAGGTTGGATCCCTGGCCCCAGTTGGGGCACGTGCGGGAGACAACCAATCGATGTGTCTCTCTCATATCAATGTATCTCTTTCTGCCTGTCTCTTTCTCCCCTTCCCTCCCTCCCTTCCTCCCTCCTTCCCACTCTCTCTAAAAATCAATGGAAAAAATATCTTCAGGTGAGGAGTAACAAAACAAAACAATCTCTTATGATGTCTTTCTGTGTCAGCACATTGATTTCTTATTCTTTTTTTTTTTTTTTTAATCCTCACCTGAGGATATTTTTCCATTGATTTCTAGATAGAATGGAAGGGGGGAGAGAGAGAGAGAGAGATGTGGGAGAGATACATCAATTGGTTGCCTCCTGCATGACCCTGACCAGGGCTGGGGATCAAACCTGCAACCCAGATATATGCCCTTGACCAGGAATCAAACCCGAGACCCCTCAGTCAGCAGGCCGACGCTCTAACCGCTGAGTCAAACCAGCTAGGGCTGTCTTATTCTTTTTAATGGCTGCACGATATCCTATAGTATGGAAATGCTGTCATTTATTTAACACTCCCTCGCTGATAGACATTTAGGTTATTTACCAGTGGATAACCTAGGTTGGATATTTAGGTTGTTTACAATAACAATCTGCAATCAACACCCTTGGACAGCGTCATCATCATTCTAATGTTAATCACAACTAACCCGGCAGTTAACAAGGAGGCCCACCACCTGCCTGGCACTGTTCTAAGCACTTTACATGCCATATTAAATCACTTACTCCTCACAATAACTCTGTGAAGCAGGTATAGTTACTATCCCCATTTTAGTGGCGCCTAGCTGAGGCACAGCAAGGTTGAGTGAGTTGTGTAGGTGATCTGTATCTATCGTATACCCACAAGACAAATTAATTCCTAGAGAGGATTGCTGGGGTTGCAGGCAGGCCCTTCACCCTGGAGGGGCTGGCCTGCATTTGGGGCCTCTGCCGACTCACACTCAGTGTTATGCTTCCTTTCCAGGCCACCGTGCAGATGGAGGGTGGGAAAGTGGTGGTGGATTTCCCCAACTATCACCAGACCTCAGAGATCGTGGGTGACAAGCTGGTGGAGGTGAGTATCCCGCTGGATTCCGGGAGGAGTGGAGTGTTTTTCTGCCCCCAGCCATGGTCCGGGAGAGGCGGGCCTCTGGGCAGCTGGCTTCATAAGAACTTCCTGTGCTCTCATTTGATCTTCCTAATAACCCTGGAAGACAGGGATGTTTATCTCCATTTTACAGGTGAGGAGGCTGAGGCACAGGGAGGCTAAGTGATTAGCTGGAGGGCACATAGCTTTCATGACAGAGCTGGGATTTCAGCGACCTCAGAGGCCAAGTCTGGGAGCCAATGGGACGCTTCCCAGAGTCAGTGAAGGGAAAGTTCAGGAGAACCCTGCCGGGACCAACACGCTGTCCACGGAGGGACTTCAGGCCCTTCCTGCTAGATCTTGATTTTTGGAGAGAGGCTGGAAATTTGCACTTCTTTGTGAAATCTCCAGATTATTAAATGTTGGCAACTTATTAGACTTTTTTTTTTTTTAAATCCTGGCATGGCCAACACAAACACCTGTGGACTGACTCCTCCCACACTTGGTGCTCTGTAAAGACAGGTTGGCAGTGCTGTCCTGGGATGCCCTTCATCCCACTTCCCTTTCTATGCTCCCCCCATCCTGGGCTCCAGAATTTTCCCCAGGGGAAGGAAAGAAATGGAGGTGAAGTTAAAAGGAAAAGCTTGCTGCTTTCCTTTGCTGGATATTAGGACCATCCTATGACAGCATGTCTGAATGGCCTCGAGCCCAGGCACTGCACACAGGGGGCCTTCACTGAACAGTATCCTTGTCCATAAAACCTTATGCTTCCTGAGGGCAGGGACCACACTGCCCATCACCGAGCACAGGTGCCCAAGTACCAAATGATGCAGAGGTTGAGTGTGCCCCTTGACCTTAGATGGGTTACTTGACTTCTCTAAACTTCAATTTTCTCATCTGTACAATGGGGCAACCTCATAGTGTGTTGTTGGAAGGATTCAGTGGGGTAAAGCAAGGGAAGTGCTTGGCCTGGTGAACCGAAATGGACAGACAGGTGGGAAGTTATCATGCTTAGCACTTTTGCTACATTGAGTCTGCACAGTGATTCGTGTAACAAATTGGGAAACTGAGGCCCAGAGAAGTGGTGCAACTGATTTATTTCTATTCAGGGCTTGGATTGGAGGCTGGTCTTCGGTCAGCTGTGCCCCAAGGTCACCTTGGGGTCCTTGCATTGACACTGTCTGTTCTGATGCTTCTTTCAGATCTCCACCATCAAAGGCGTGACCTATGAGCGGGTGAGCAAGAGGCTGGCCTGAGCAAGCAGGCGGGGCTCCGAGGGGCTGCAGAGCCACCAATAAAGCTGGTCCAAGAGTAGACATTCTACTCACTCCAGAACCTTTTAGTCTTTGTTTTCTGGTGTCGTGGGGGCAGTTTCTGGCTGGGTGAAGGTGGTAAACCCTTGGGGATGGCTACACAGGCCAAACCTTGGTCCTGAGATCCCTGTGGGATCTGTGTCATGGCAGAGGGAGCCTTGAGTGTGGACTGAATACCCCTGAGCCCCTGCAAAAAGCCAAAGGCGGTGCTCAAGAAGCACACTTTTGCCACAGCCCACTCTGCCACCCCCCACTGGGTGGGTGGAGATAATCCTTTAAAGAGACACATGTCACCTGGGAGGGCTGACGCATTGACTCTGAGAAGGGCCACAGGACAAGCACATCAGAATTGGTGTGGGGGGGGGTAGGTAGGAATGGCATCTCCAGGAAAGGCCCGCCCCTGCTCAGCTCCAAGGCTGCACAGACAGTGGATGGAAGGTGTTTCAGCATGTCCCTGGCTCTGCCAATAAGTTCCTGTGGAGTCGTTCCTCTGGGCCTTAGTTTACCTACGGGTACAAAGTGGGGCAGGAGAACCAATGAGGGATGGAGGAAAAATGATAGTCCATGAGGTGGTAAAGGGGCAATGAGAGTGACAGGAAGGGACTGGGGTGTCATGGTTTGGACTAATAGCTTGGGCAGGGCGTCCTGGGAGAAACTAAGAGAGGCTGCAGTGGGCTGGGAAAGGTGGTCAGAGGGTCATTCCAATCCCCTGGTGGGTGCCCTGAGGCAGCATTTGGATTTTGCAGACATCCCTGCCTGGTTACGGCCTCTGTCCAGGGCTTGGGAGTGGGAAAGGGAGGCCTGCTGGCCCCCAGGCAGGATGATCCCTAATCCAGAGCACTGACCAGGCCTTTTCCCCTGTCCCATCTCCTGGGAGTGTTGCCACATCTGGGAACCACCTTGATCTCTTTTTAACCCCATATTTTTCTATATGACAATTCACTTATTTTTACTACAGTGAAAACTTTACATCACTTCTAAACAAGAAAAGCCAACATCATTCACCATAAAAAGAAAACGGTTTAAAAAGCTGAAACTGAATTCCGTCAACTTCAGGCTCGATTTTGTTGCCTGCCCAAAGCCCTGAGCCTGAGACCTCCCTTTGTGAAAAGGGTGAGAGATGTACAATCACAGTAACATAAATGGGAAACTTCCTCCGTGACTAATGAAAACTGCTGCAAGACTACTGAAAAGAGCCCCCCTTATCCGCAGGGAAGATGTTCCAAGACCCCCAGTGGGTGCCTGAAACCGCAGATAGTACCGAACCTAGATATACTGTTGTTTTCCCTGTACATAAAGTTTTATTTATAAATTATACACAGTAAGAGATTAATAATAATAAAATAGAACAATTGTAACAATATACTGGAATAAAAGTTAGGTGAATGTGGTCAAAACGTCTCAGCGTGGACTGGACTCACCCTCCTTGTGACGATGTGCACGACAGCCCCACGCCAGGAGACGAGGCGAATGACCCAGGCTGGGACCTAGCGTTAGGACTGACCTGACTGCGGCCCACGCACGTCCCGGCTTCGCGCGGCATATCCAAATTGCCAGCGTCACTGTTCTTGAGCTTTGAGGCCATTATGAAGTGAAAGGAAGATTACTTGAACACAAGCCCTGTGATACCGAGACACAGTCTGATATGAAGACGGCCCGTCAGCGGCTGCGGCGCCCAGACCCTGGACAGACGATTCCCGGCGGGGGCGGGGGCCAGTGGGACTCGCGAGATCTCATCACGCGCAGAATGGCTGGCAATTTAAAACTCGAGTGGTTTATTTCTGGAATTTTTCATTTACTATTTTCAGACCGCGGTGGACCACGGGGTAACCAAAACGGCGGATAAGGAACTATTGTACTAACTGTAAGAGTTGAATGATCTAAATGACCTTGAATATACAAGTCCCACACGTGGGGCTGAGAAATCAGGGTCTGCGCACACAGCAGGGGCTTGGAAGTGCTGCTTGACCCAAGGCCCTTGCAGCCGGTGTATCTGCAGCCTTTTACTGGGGGGGGGGGGGACCTCGGCCTGGACAGAGGACACTTAACCCCCAGGTTCACTCCTTGCCTCCTCCCACATTCTGCCCTGAAGCTTGTTTCTTCCCAAGAACAGCACTCAGCCTCCCCCACCCCCCCACCAAGCCAGGACCCCATGAATGCCATCATTTGCCAAGACTTATTGCTAATTAAGTGAACTAGGTAAGCATTAAATTAAACTAGCAGTGTTGCTGTTTCCCCTCCAGACTGAATAATTACTCATAATGACCTTGAATAATAAGTCTCTAAGTAACAGCGAGTTAACCATAACAGGGCTAAAAAAATGAGAGAGAGAGAGGGAAAGAGAGAGATTGTTTTTACTTTGGAAACCGATTCAAGAACAAAATCCAATTATTGGTGGGGAAGAAGTTCTTAAGTCAGTGTTATAGATTCACAGACTCAAGGACCTCAGAGCTCACCTAGTTTAAACTCTCTTTCACAGATATGCAATTGAGGCTCAGAGAGGGAAAGAAATTTATCTGAGGTCACACAGCAGAGAGTGATTCTCTGAGAGTAATGTGCAGTTGGGTATCACTGGCTGATGAAGGCTAGTTTCTCAGTCCAGCTCATGAGGGTAAGCGGAGCAAGGTGAGCCAGAGCCAAGTGTCCACGTTGCTCACATCTTGGCAGACAGGCTTCCTCAGCCAGGAGAAGGGACAGTGGCTAAGAGCTTCGACTCTGGAGTCACATTGCTAGGGTTCAAATCCCTCTTCTACCACCCAGAAGCTGTGTCACCTTCAGGTGAGTTCACCCATTTCTTTTTTTTTTTTTTTTTAATCCTCACCCGAGGACATTTTTTCATTTTTTGTTCTGATAGAGTGGGAGGGAGAGAGAGGAAGAGAGAGAGAAACATCAACATGAAAGGGACACATCGAGTGGCTGCCACCCGCACGACCAACTCGGGCCAGGGACAAACTGCAACCGAGGTACATGCCCTTAGCGGGAACCGAACCCGGGTCTCTCTGGACCGCAGTCCGACGCTCCAACCGTTGAGCCAAACCGGCCAAGGCGAGTTCACCCATTTCTTTGAGCCTGTTTCCTCACCTGTAAATGGGGACAATAGAGCTGTCATGCTACAAACTCACCAAATAGTAGCCGCTGCCCCACGACCACCATCACCTCCATTATCACTGCCATCATTCTGAAGCCGGTGTGATGAAAGGCTTGGGAACGCCTCTTCCATGGACTTGTGAGGCACGTGGGCAAGCCGCTAGGTTGCTCAGAGTCCTATCTTGTCCATGGGTGAAATGGATTCATCAGACCTTCCCTTGGTTCACAGAGGAGTTGCAACGATAAAGGGTAAAAATCCATGCTAGGGGCTTCCAAAGTTAGAGGAGCTTCATCATTTTGCTGTGCTGTTCAAGATTCTGTAGTGACTACCCACTTGGTTCAGGTGCCCTTTACCCAGGCTCTTCATGACCTTCACCCTGACCTTGGGAGCCATCTCTTCCACTCTGCCAGGACAACCACAGCCATCGGAACAAGCTCATCTAGTGAAATGGGAGCTTCCCAAAATATCTTTACAGATCACCACCAGGTGGCACTCCACCATCCACCTGCTGCCCATGGACACCAAGATGGGAGTGTGTGTTGGGGGAGGGCAGAGAAGGGGGTCAGGCAGTGAAATCCTGAGTGACTGGGCCTTAGTGCAGGTGTGTGTGTGTCATTTAGGGGTGACAAGGCACTGGAGGCCACGTGGCTCCTCTGTCAGTCATATCTAAGTGTGAAACCCATTCCCACCACCTGTCCATGGGTGAGACCTTGAGCCTCCCTTAATCTCAGGATCCTCATCTGCAAAATGGTGTTAACTCTAGCTCATGGTGACATTGTGAGGGCAAAATAAGAATAGGGGGAATAAGAGAGCATGAGGGAAGTGTCATGTATAGGGCCGGGAACATAGTAAGTGCTCAGTGAACAGCTATTAAGGGCCCTTCTTGGTTGGTTCTCCGGCAGGATAGGCACACACAGGGCCAGAGCTTTTAGAGTAGGGAGAGCTGTCCACACCTGGCTGTGCATGTGCCTCCTGGAGGTCCCGTTACAAGGTCAGCCCAAGCCCTACCCCAGACTTGCTGAACTGAGCTCGTTAGGCACAGAGACCAGGGAGCTCTCACTGTGAAGTGCTCCCCAGGCAGGCATGACCTTAGAGACTGTTCTAGTCCCAGCCCTTCAGCATCTTGCAGATGGAAAAGCAGAGACCTAGAAAAGGGAAATGACCTGCCCAAGTCCACACAGCTATGGAGTAGCAGAAGGCCTGACTCCATGTACATCCTGCCTGTTGTGTCTCTGGCCAAGGCAGGCGCCTGAAGTACCAGTCAGAGCTGGCCCAGCAGAAGCCTGACTACTTGAGGTCTTCTTCCTTTAAAGCCAGAGCTGAGCTGGAAGGAGGGGAAGCTCAGAGGCTTCCCCGAGCCAAAGGGAGGAGCCCATTTACTCATAATATTCCTCATAGAACTCACTGTTGAATAATACCATATATTCCATGCTTTCTGACCATAAACCTGAAGTGAAGGCTGATAACCTTCCTGACTGACAAAGGAGACAGAGGTTCAGAGCGGAGAGGTGGTGTTCTCAAGGTCATCTAGCTAAGAGCAGACAAACTCAGACCTTCCTATTCTAGGCCCAGTGTTCTCTGTCTATGTAGTACTAGATGTTGCAAGTTTGCAGCCCAAGAACCTCTCTAACCTACAAAGTATTATACTGGTCTTCTATTGTGTTAAAAAATTTAAAATTTTTAAATTAAATGAAAAATTTAGAAGATTTCCTAGAAAGTGTAGACACTGTCTCCACCACAGTCCCCACCACCAGCTGGACTATGTTACCTGCCTGGTCCTAGTGGGCACGTGGACGTAAGACTCCTGTCAAATGCTATGGCCTTTCTGCTGAAAGTCAAGTCACAAGGTCTTCCCTGCAGAACAGAGAGTGAGCTAATGAGGGCTGGGGTAAGATTCTTTTCCAGGTGCTTTCTGCCAGGGGTTCCCAGAGCCAGTCTAGAGGCGGGGTCCCTCCCAGGGGATGCTCCAGGGGAGCCCCAAGCTGGTCACAGATCTCCACCTTCACAGACAGGGCTCAGGAAACCCTTCCCAGATCAGTGTCTGTTGGGGGCAGACAGATGGAGCCGTAGATCACGTCAGTCTGTGGCACATGTGCAAGAAGCTGTTTCTGTATTTCTGTCTGCTGGTGAGCACGCTCTGGGCGCACCTGCCTCTCCGCACCCAGGAGCATGAACTCCGGGCAACTGTTTTCTTTTATGAATCCATATCCATTATACAGTCCTGTCTTCCCACCAGGTGAGTGGGATGGCTACAGAGTCCTTCACTCATTCAAATCCCTTGAGGCACCACCGGGTGGCTGGGCAGCTCCAGGCTGCCTGGGTTTGTTTGAATTATGGCTCCTTTCTTTACTACTGCTGTCCTTCGGCAAATAACCTCTCCTGGCCCCACTTTCTGATCTGTAAAATACAGCTAATAAAGTTCCAACCTTGTAGGGTGACTAGCAAAGTGCTTAGTATGGTGCTTTACACACAGTAAATGCTCAATAATGCCCGCTGCTATGAAGTGCCACCATCACCAGGCAATGGTGTTCTCTGTATCCTACTGGGGGTAGAGAGCTAGGGACACAACCATCAAACCAAGTGAACAAATTCACAAGATCATTTCAGAAGCTTTTAACAGCTGTAAAGAAAATAAAAGGGGTAATGACAGGGGGCATTACAAGAGACTTCTTTGGGAAGTGACATATGATTTGGGGTTTCTCAACCCTGGCACTATTGTGATTTTGGGCCAGATGCTTCTTTATTGTGGGGGTTGTCCTGTGCATTGTAAGATGTTGAGCAGCATCCCTGGCCTCTGCTTGCTAAATGCCAGCCACGCCCCTCCTCCAATTGTGACAACCCAAAATATCTCCAGACACTGCCACATGTGCCCTGGGAGCAAAAATGAGCTCTGCTGAGAATCACTGAAACAAAGAGAATTTAGATGTGAAAACAGATGGATTTGGAGAGATGGACTTGGAACCGGGAGGACATGAGGAAGTACAACCTTGACACGGACCCTAACTAATTCAGGCATTTCCAAGACTGAGTCAATTCCTTAAAATAAGTCTCTCTCGATACATATATATATATATAACATATATTACGTATATATATCATTCTGTTTCTCTGGAGAACCCTGACTGCTTCAGTGGCAGAGCTGGGTTGGCAAGCCTTACTCATTTTGGCTGCCTGTGTCCCCAGGGAGGCCCAGCTCCCACCCAGAGGGCCAGACCCAGCTCCCCGGGAGCCAGTCCTGCCGTTGCCCATCCCCCACAAGCTCTCAGCATGAGGGAGACACCCTTGGGGGTTGATGGGAAGGTAGTGGGGTGCAGCTGGCTGAGAAGACGACTAGGAAGAGAACTCGGAGACCTGGAGCAGGAGACGTGTTTATTGCGGGACACCTTTTTCGGGGGGCCCCGTACAAGCCCCCAGCCGCAGAATAAACAGACACAATAACACGGAATCCAAACCAGTCGCACATAAATAGGAGGTTGGCAAAGAAAAAAGAGAAAAAACAAACAAACGTGCAGTTTCCTACGTGAGTGTGACAAAGTGGCAGCCCCATACCCACGTCCAGTCCCTTCTTCTTCCGCTTCCACACAGAGGCGCTGTCCCGCTCGGAGCACCACCTCCGGGCCGACTCAGCAGGTTGCCGCCACCGTCCCGCAGCCACCTGCCAGTCTCCTGGACGGGCAAGTGAGTCAACAAAACCAACATGGGTTCTCCTTAAAAAACAAACAAATGCTTTCGTGGCTCTTTGCACCTCCCAGTTCTGTTGGGTGAACGACATGTTCCCCGACCCCGATCCAACAACAACAAAAAAAGGAGGCTGAGCACAAGCCACGAGTTGGAATAAGAACATATTGCACATGGCCACCAGAGTGGTCCTGAGAGCCCCTCGCTGCAGATACCCGGACACTGGCTTTTGATACAACTAATTGCTTGCCTGTCACCGATGGTGTCATACACACACCCCCAATCCAGCTGGCATTCAACACGCATTCCACATTACTACCCTCTGCTATTCGTCAAACTCAAAGCCGAGGCTGGTTCAACCTCATACTAGAAGCAGATGGAGGTGGGATGTTGGCTTTAAATCGTTGTCTACCTTTCAACCTTTTACCTCTGGGTGGTTACTGAAGTTCTACAGGTGAACACAGCATCCAAAATGTGGAATCTTCTGGAACCGAGAGAAAGGAAAGTGGTTTTCCCTCACCATACACTTTTGAAAAGGGAGCTCTGCTGTCACCCACAGGTCAGTCACAAGCCGGGGTAAAAGCAACAGCCCGCGCGTGGGACAGGCAGTGTGGCAACCAACATCGTTTTTCTCCTAAGGAATTTTCAAGTATCACAAAATCCCTGATACGGCATGTAAACAAGACTCCTTACTGAACAGAAAGCTAGGTCACTTCGGGAAGCAGCAGCATGTGAAATGTCTCAAAGGGCAAAGAAGGTTTTAGGTTCGACATTAAAGGCAAGGCAGCCGCCCACCGGGCCTCGGAAGGCAGGCATCACACACACAGGCCCTGCGTGGAGCCCGGGAGAGAAAAGCACCCGCTCTGGCATCTACCAGGGTCCCTTCTTCAGTGGTGTAGCTGCCATCGGCAAAGAGTAACGGGAGTCTTGGATGCTGAACACCGGACAAGCTCCCAGACGGGTGTCTGCAACCAGCTCCCAGAACCCTGGCCTCTTACCAGGTGTTTCTCGATTCTCTGGGCCCCTGCTCCAGGGGACAGCCACCAGGCCATCCCCCTGCACCCCAGGCACACGTGGAAGACGTTTCCCAGAGGATTGCTCTCGGGTGAGGTATCGCATCGACTGTTCTGCTCTGGGTCCGTTTTATTTAAAAAGAGCGCAGACCCTCTCCAGACAAGGGCAATGAGGCTCTGCGGGGATGGCCTCCCAGTCGCCTCACTTTGCTGAGCGTCCCTCAGTGTCTTCTTCCTCTGCCCCGGTCTCCAAGGCTTCCCTGGGTGGCCCAACAGGGCCCTATCTGTCGAAACAGCCGGTGGGGAATGCGTGGCTCCCGCTGAAGTAGCTGCTTCTGTAGGTGGTGGCGAGGCAGTGCCTGGGCTCGGCTGAGATGGCCATCTGCATGCTGAGGGACGCGGGGAGGGGCACAGGACACACGTCCAGAGGCTGGAGGGAGGGGTACGGGGAGTGGAGAGATGAACCAGTGCCTCCTGAGAGCAGGCTCCCCGAACAGTGGGCCTGCAGCGAGTCCCGATAGGCTAAACACAGGTCCTGCACAGGGGCCTGGAACTGCGCCAGGGCCACAGGCGTCGGCTGGCCGAGGGTGGGGTACGCAGGGGGCTGAAACAGCATTTGGGTGGGGGCTGGGGATGTGCCGGGTACCATCGCCAAGGCCTGGCTCTTGACTGCGACGGCATCCTTGAGGACATTGTCATACGCTCTGAAAGGGAAGGACTGGGGTGAGACTCAGAAGTTCAAGGCAGACACCTGAGAGCACCTCCACCTGCCTTGTTAGGTGGGGTCTGTGTGCTGTTACTGCCGGACCTTGCCCAGCCTGTGTTCACTGCCTCGGCCTTGCCTCAGTTATTGTGCAACTACCTTCAGGCCTCCGATCTCAGCTTGGATTTACGTCCTACAAAAACCTCTCTGACCCCTCAGAACGAGCCTCACTGCTCCACGGCCCCTGCACTGCCCCACCTCGCAGGCAACACCCCAGGTGATCACTTCCAGGTTACCACCTGACCCACTGGGAGTGCCGAGTGTGAACTTCAGCAGGGAGGACCCCATCTGCTCCTGCTCACCACTGTGTCCCCACACCTGGCACAGCCCCCGCCGAGAGGGCAGAGCTCCTGGTGCTTAGATGAGCACCACCTCTGCCTTCAAGGCCCTTCCGGCAGCTCTGTCCCAGCGGGGTCACTCCTGAGCTAGCAGGTCCCAAGCAAGTCGCCCACGGGGCCTAAGTCTCTCCATTTGTAAAGGGGAACGTAAGAAAGGAGCCAGTGGAGGCTGCAGCGGGTCTGAGAAGGGGGCCGTCCCAGTGTGACAGCCATGAAGAGGCAGGGCTGGCGGTTAAGAATCCAAGGAACCTGTTGGCACTCGGACAGGACCTCGTCTCTGGCTTTGGGTGCTTCCTAAAAAGCACAGGCTTTAAGACAAGGCCCAGGGAGCGGGAGACTGGTATTTCAGAGGAATGAGATAAGGGCAGCTACTAGCAAAGCTGCCCACATCAGGAGGCCAAGAGGTGGCTCTCTTAGGGACCTGGGCCACGATCGGGGGTGCTGAGCATCTAAGAGATGCTGCCACCTGTCAGGTGGAAGAGGGACTGGGTGCAGCCAGGCAGGATCTTCTGTCCTATTGGTCCTCCTCTCTGAGGTCACCACGGGCTCTTCCACCTCTGACGTGTTTCACGGTGTTGGGTCTACACTGCCTTTAAGCATCTTCTCTGACACATTGACGTTTTCTCCCTGAGGTTCCCAGGGATCCTTGCAAGGAGGCTGTGGCCTCTTATGTTAAGCCACTCTGGGCTAAGCTGGCTAAGAGGTCAGCTTTGTGGCCACACCTGAGAAAGCAACTTATAACGAGAGTCCCTCAATGTGATCATCCAGAAGACGGACTGACACGTTGGGACTCAGATCACAGAGCTCAGACATGCAGAAGGATGTGCACACAACCCCTCTCCTCCCTCACTCCTTGCTTGACCTTAAAACTTCAAACCCAAAGCTACCCAATAGGAAGGACCAACTCCCCAAACCCCAATCCTATCAGGAGTCACCATGGTCCATGTTACGTGAGACACTAGCGGGGGACCCACCGTAAGCCTCAGACTTCAGGAAATAGCCTGAATTGGGCCTCAAGACAGGTGGAACCTCGATATTTCAGAAACACGGAGGGATTGGAGGGGAACTTACACCAGAAGGATCTCGATGCATGTGCTGAGATGTTCCAGGGAGTAGTTTGAAATCCTCTGCAGGTCTCTGGTCCAGTAGGGAGAAAGCTGAAGGCAAATTCTAGAGGCCCCAACGCAGGCCGCAGCGACCACAGAAGGCTGGAATTTGTAGAAAACGTGATCTGAAAGAGAATCAGAGGCAGTCAGCATCATAAAGCCTCGCCTGGAGGCCAGGTGCCCTTCCTGCCTTGTGCCCCCTAGAATCAGTAGACAAATGATTAGGTTCAAGGCTATTCACTGCTGTGTACCTCCCCCCCCCCCCCCACACACACACACTCATGATGAAAAAGTGGGAAACAGCCTGAAGTACTTGAGTCTTAAACAACCTGGTTCTCAGTCTGGGATTTCTGGTGTCAGCCTAGAGCAGTGCTGTTTCAAAATGTGGTCCATGGCTTCTGGGGGTTGCAAGGGGTTTGCAGATGAGCTACAAAACATTTGTCCTTTCTTTGCTTGTTAGGGGTGAATGATATACCGTTTCAAAGACTACTTATTAATGGTAACAAAGCCTGAACCACAGTAGGCATTCAATAAAAATCTGTTGAATAAATGTATGAATGAGTGTCCAGCCGGTGTGGCTCAGTGATTGAGCATTGACCCATGCACCAAGAGGTTGTCGGTTCGATTCCCGGTCAGGACACATGCCAGGGTTGTGGGCCCGATCCCCAGTGGGGAGCATGCAGGAGGCGGCCAATCAATGTTCTCTCTCATCGATGTTTCTTCTCACTCTCCCTCTCACTGCCTCTCTCTCTAAAATCAATAAAGAAAAAAAAATTATTTTTTTAATCCTCACCCGAGGACATTTCTGCATTTATCTTCAGATAGAGCAGGAGGGTGTGAGGGAGGTAGAGAGAGAAAGAAACATCGACGTGAGAGAGACACATCGAGTGGCTGCCACCCACACAATCCCAACCGGGGCTGGAGACAAACTGCAACCGAGGTACGTGCCCTTAGTGGGAACCAAACCCAGGCCTCTCTGGGCCGCGGGCCGACGCTCTAATCACTGAGCCAAACCGGCCAGGGCAGAAAATAAAATTTTTTTTAAATAAAAAATAAAAATGAATGTATGAATGAGTGACTATAGCAGTTTGATATTCATCACTAAAATTGGCTTTACTGAAATATGATTGAAAAATAAAAACTGTACATGTAAATAAGGTGTACAAATGTGATGCTCTGGGATATGTACACCCTATGAAATAAGCTGAGAAATCTTAATGTTCCACTAAGATATCTTGTGACTGGGCTGGGACTACTTTTGTGCAAAGGCAAACTTGAAATTCCCACAATTTTCCTGAATGACACTTGGTTACTGGTGCATTGTCATGCTGTCTTAAGCTGTTTATGATTTGCCATGATTTCAACACTTGACTGTTAAAGTATGAAATCAGTCAGGGTGGTATTATGGTTACAGGTACACAGACAAGAGTCAGACTCCCCAGGTTCAAATTGTAGCAATGACCCTGGTAAGTTACTTCACCTCTTGAGCATCAATTGAGGAAACTGATTTTGTAAAATGAGAATAGCAGAAACGATTTTTATGGGAGGTTCAAATGAGATAATGTATGAAAAGCACTAAAATAAGGTGCCAAGTATACAGTAAGCACTCAATTAATACTTGATATCACAACTGTTGATACTGTTACACATGAAAAATTTTGGTTTGTAGTGGGTTATTGGGTAGTTGTATCAAATGTATTTCTGACCCAGTATTTTACCTAACACCAAGATATTTAAAAAATTCATTTTAGAGAGAGGAAGGGACAGAGAAAAACACTGACATGAAAGAGACACATCAATCGGTTGCCTCTTGTATGCACTCTGACTGGGGATCAAATCCACAACCTGGGCATGTGCCCTGGCCAGGAATCGAGCTGGCGGTCTTTTGGTGCACAGGATGATGCTCAACCTACTGAGCCACACCGGCCACGGCACCTAATGCCTAGATTTTAAGGCACTGGGAAGAGTGAGATTCAAATACAAGTCCCTAAACTGGGTAACTTAATTGCTAAGGCAGATGTAAACATAACTACCTCCCCCACCCACCTGTGTGATGACAGCTCTTCCAGACTGACCTACCTGCAAATCTGTCCCACTTAGATCATCTGCAAGTTGCAGGTTACCATAAGAAATACTACCAGGTGACCAGCAAGTTCGTAGAATACCAGTGGCCTGTAATAAGCTGTTATTTCTCTTTTACACATGACTGGTAACACATTGGGTGAATCCTTGTTCCCTTTTTGTTTATCCCTTGCAAAGTGGGAGTGATCTGGGTGGATGGGTTCCCGTCAATAAGGACTCCCTGGATGGACATGCATGCCTCTTGGTGCCACCCGATCCTGGCCCCTGGGTGGGTGGGGAAGGGGTGATAGGTCCCGACACTGGGCCCCACCTTGCAGGGTGACCTCTAGGAAGTAGTGGGCGTACTCCTTGAGGCACTCTTTGGTCTTGCGGGGGCAGGTGGTGGGCCAGCTGTGGCAGTGCTGGTCCTTCTGGCTGACGGAGGCCAAGAGGTAGTAGTCTAGGAAATGGGCAGGTGTGGGCAGGCAGAGGTTCCAGCTGAAGGCCTCCAGGAGCAGCAGCTCCGTGCTCAGGAGCTCCTTCTTGGTGAGGGTGAAGTTCTGGCTGCTCAGGATCCTCGTGCTGTTTATCTGCTCCAGCTTGGGTACATGGTCTTCCCTGTCTTCGAATTTACCTGTGGGAGAAGCAGAGGGGACTAGACGATAGCACTCGCCGGTACCCAGGAATTTAGTAAAGGTCCACCCTAAAGTACCTGGATGGTGCTGGCAGGGAGGACAGAAAGCCAAAAGGCCCAAGGGGGTACGAGCATCTACACTGGATCTGTCAAACCTGAACTCGAATCCCCAAACCATCACTTCCAGCTGTGTGATCATGCACAGGCGTCTCACCCTCTCTGTGCCTCAGTTCTCTCACCTATAAAATGGAACCCAGACCTCAGATACAATGACAAAATGCATACCAAATGCTCAGACCAGCACGTGGAACACAGCAGGTACTCGAAGCAGTCAGCAACAGCAGTGAGGGCCTGAGGAATGAGGTTGGGCTCTCCTGTCTGGTCATAACTAATTCAACCCGGGACTGCTCAGAGGGTCAGGTCATAGTCAGAATGACCCTGCGAATCTGACCCTGTCCCCCCAGATGTGGAAAAGGCCTTCAACAGCTCCCCACTGATCTTGGTTTTGAGTTTAAGCTCCATCAGTGGGTTTTTCATTTGGATCCTCTCAGAAACAGAGGACTTGGGAGGTGAGCTAGGAAAGACTGCTGGTGGGAGAAGACAGGAAAGGGAAGAAAGTCCCAAATGGGTACTTTATCAAGAGTGTCACCACTGTCGCCCAGCCAGTGTGGCTCAGCGGTTGAGCATCGACCCATGCACCAAGAGGTTGCCAGTTTGATTCCTGGCCAGGGCACATGCCCAGGTTGTGGGCCAAATCCCCAGTGGGGGGCATGCAGGAGGTGGCCAATTGATGTTCTTGCTCAACAATGTTTCTATCTCTCTCTCCCTTTCCCTCCTCTCTTTCTAAAAATCAATAAAGAAAAAAAAAATTTTTTTAAAGAGTGTCACCACTGTGGACAACTGGCACCCACCCCTATGAGGAATTCTGAAAAACAATACAGAGCACGAGCCTCGGTGACGGGAACCAAGGCACTGACAGACCAACCCCCGGTGGTCATCCTCAGGACAGGGACGCAGCTGGTGGCAGTTGGGGGTCAGGCCCACCGAGTGTCAAGATGCTGGGGCTGTGGGTGGGAAGTGGCAGCCTCCACTGTGGGAGGGCTCTGCAGGTGGGGCTGCTGGGGACCTCCCAGCTTTACCCCCCTCACTGGGGAAACCACACACACCGGCTGGGGCTGCGTCACTGCAATTCTCTGAAGGCTCTGGGCTCCCCTTGCTACGAGTCTCATCCACACAGCACTCCCTGTCTAGAGTACCTTCCCCTCTTCACCCGGTTAACCCCACCTCCTCACCTTGCTCTCCACCTTCAGAGTCACTGCCCTCGGAAGCCTTCCCTGACCACAGCCCCCACGTCCTGCCCAACCCCACCTCTGACGGGAGCCTCGAGTCCTAGCCTCGCCTGGTCCCTGTGGCCTTCGAGCCCAACCTCACGGGTGCAGAGCAGGTGCTGAGTGTCAGAAGAGGCCGCTGTGCTCAAAGCACACATCTGTGCCAGGAGGGGCACAGCCAACAACGCGTCCACACACCTGTGCACAACCGCCAGCGCGCCTGACCCGGTTCTCATCAGGCTTTCGTGCCTCTTAGGAGAGATAAGGAGGCAACCACCACAGCCTGCCCTACAGCAGCTCCCACACAGTCCTCGGGGAGGCTCAAACGATGTCGTGTCACTGAGAACTCTGTCTTGGACAGGGAGGAGCTGAGCGAGTGGAAATGGGCAACATGGTGAGGAGCAGGGACAGCTGCTGGCGTTCCTAAGCAGCTTACCCCCAGCCCCAGCCCCAGCCCCTTCTGGAGCCCTAGCCGTCAGTAACCACTCCCAAGGCACACACCTTCCCTGTCGCACACGCAACAGTGACTCAGGCAGGCAACGGCAAGGTCAATGTGCCCAAGGGGGAAGAGCCTCTAGAACAGCTGCCATCCTGGGGTGGGCCTGGCTGACCAGGCCTGGCCTCCTACCCCCATGCCCTCCATCCTAAGCACAGGATCCAGCCACATGGAACTCTGACCCTCCTGCAGCTGGGAGGGTTGGTCCCCTCACCCGCCTTATCATGTGTCCTCCAGAGCTCAGTTCAGAGGCTACTGGATGTTACTAGGGCACTTCTCACACTCAGTTTGCTTGTTTAATATCGAGTATTAATATTCCTGGCCAGCAAGTCTAAACCCATGAGGACAGGAATCATGTCCCACCCATTTGGTGCTGCACCCCCAGGTCCCAACACAGTCCCGGGCACATAGTAGGTACCCAATGAATACTCATTGAGAGAAGGAATGGTTGTTTCTGGATAGTGAAATTTTAGGCCATTTGAATTGTCCTCTGATGATCTGTATTCCCTACCCTTTTTCTCATGATTATGTAGTCTTTGTGCAATTTTAAACGAAACAATGTTATTTATTTTTGCAAAACCGTCAAGGTTTTCCTGAACCTTGTACTGAACTGGGCCAACACTGTTCACAGGCACGCAATAGATGAGCTCTTTCCTTCCCAGGCGCAGAATGTGGCACAGCGAAGGTCACCGTCCCGGCAGAAATGTGCACTGTGCCGGGGGCGGCACTAAGACCCATTCATGGCATTGCTGGCAGCCAGCAATCTATTCCGCCTGGCAGATGTGCTCAATCAGATTAGCTTCCTCCCTGCCCTCGGTGCTTTCAAACCTTTCAGAAATCTGCTTGTTCCCCAGCCACCAGGCCCAAGAGGATTACCCTGAAATGGAAGGCGCCATGATTATGGAGGAGTCTGACTTCACCTGCTGCTTCTTGGGGACCCACCATGTACAGGCCAGGGAGAGGAGGGTCTGAATCCTCTACATGTTGGCTCCGAATCTAACAGCACTGAACTCCACAGGCCTTTCCTTTCCGACCTAGGAACACACCCTGGGTGGAGACGGAGTGGCCACGCAGAATGGAGAGAGCTTTAGTGCCCAGCTCACGGAGCTGCATGGAGTCCTGTGCTGGGCTGGGCACTGTGCTTTGTGCTGGGCATGCACTGGATCCTCCCAGGGAGGTTCTGTTCAGATCCCCAGAGACTCAGAGCAAACGCTCAGAGAACTCAGCTCCTCGCTTAGGAGCGACCTCACAGCCTCTGCTCTTAACGGCTGGCCAGCCGCCCCCAGTTCAGTGACTATTTCCCAGCACAAAACATTTCACAGCCAGAAAAGATTTTATGAGTTTCCTGGTGTTGCACGTGCCTGGCAATCATTTCCTCCCCTCCTCCTGCAACCGTGAGTGGGGCCAGTCCTTTGTCCCCAGCCCCGCCACCACCAAGCACCGCCACTCAGCTGCCTGCTCCTTATTGACAAGACAAACGGCACAGACAACAGATGCCTGGAAGTCTTCAGGCAGGTCCCCCGGGAAGCGTGGGGGACCGAGTCTTTTCAAGTTAGGCAAAAGCCACAGACTCTCTTCAACTTGTTCGATGGATTTGGAAAATTTTCAAATCTACAGAAAAGGTGAATGAATTGAGGTGACCCTTCACCCAGATTCACTAATTGCTTGACCCATATATGGTGTGTGTGTGTGTGTGTGTGTGTGTGTGAGAGAGAGAGAGAGAGAGAGAGAGAGAGTGCATGCTTGCAAGTATGTATGTGAATATTGGTTCTGCTCAATCATTTCTAGTTAAGTTGCAGATGTGACATGCCCCCCTAGACATTTCAGCATCTATCCCTGAGGTCATTTTCCTACATAATCATAATGCTATTAGCAATCTTAAGAACATAAGCATTAACACAGTAATATTTTCTAATATTCAATCCATATTTGACTTTCTGCAAGGGTCCTGAAAATGTCTTTTATAAACTTTATTTATTTTTTAAGTCACAGGATCCAACAAGGCTCACATGTGGCGTCTGTTATGTCTCTTCAGTTCCATTTTCTCTTTGTTTTTTGTGACATTGACTCTTTGGATGAATTCAGGCCAGTTGTCTTGTGGAAAGAAAAAAAAAAAAAGACTGGCAGACTGGCCTCCTATTCTGGACTGTCTGATTGCTTCCTCATGATCAAACAGTTTGGGCAAGAAAACTACAGAGATGATGTTTTGTACTTCTTCCTGGATCACATCAGGAATTACGTAACGTCAGTTTGTCCCAGCAAAAGCGAGGCTACATTTGATGGCATGGTTAAGGCGGTGACACCAGATCTCTCCATTTGTATGGTACTGTTTTCCTGTGAAATTAATAAGCAGTCTGTGAGGTGTCACCTTTAGAATTTATGAATGTCCTGTTTCCCAAAAGAAAACTTCAATGTTTTGACATCCACAGACGATCCCAACTTTCCTGAATAAATTACTACACTGGGGTTGAAAAAAATTTTTTAACAATTCTGTCATTCTATCTATAGTTTTCTGTTTGGATGTTTGCCCTAAATTTGAACAGCGGGAGCCCTATCAACATACTTTTAAGATTAAAAAAACAAATCCTAGCCTGGCCGGTGTGGCTCGGTGGTTGAGCATCGACCCATGCACCAAGAGGTCGCGGGCCTGATTCCCAGTCAGGACACATGCCCAGGTTGTGGGCCTGATTCCCAGTAGGGGGCATGCAGGAGGTGGCCAATTGATGTTCTCTCTCATCGATGTTTCTATCTCTCTCTCCCTTTCACTTCCTCTCTCTCTAAAATCAATAAAGGAAAAAAAATTTTTTTTAAAGAAAAAAAGATCTAATCTCTTAAAAAAAAAACAGCAACAAAAACCCAAATCCTAACCCTATCAAAGCACTCACCCTGGGTCTGGGAGGCCGGCTCACCCACACGAGCCCTTCGTGTTGGTGGTTGCTAGTGATGGTGAAACCTGCAAATAGTGCCTTTAAGACGCTCTGCTCACCCGGCTGACCCTCTGCTCACACTGATCCCAGCAGCTGATGCACAGACAGCCTGGGCTATTCCTGGCAGGTCACACAACTAGGGGACCTAAACACTTGACCACACACTAGGCCACGGCGGCAAGACACTGTCCATCCAGCAAGCCCAGCAGGGATATGCACAGACTGGCTTTTAACCATTTTCTTTTTTCTTTTTTCTTTCTTTTTTTTTTTATCCTCACCCGAGGACATTTTTTCATTTTTTGTTCAGATGGAGTAGGAGGGAGAGAGAGGAAGAGAGAGAGAGAGAAACATCGACGTGAAAGGGACACATCGAGTGGCTGCTACCCACACAACCAACCAGGGCCGGGGACAAACTGCAACCGAAGTACATGCCCTTAGCGGGAACCGAACCCGGGTCTCTCTGGACCACAGTCCGATGCTCTAACCGCTGAGCCAAACCAGCCAGGGCTAACCATTTTCAACTGTATAGTTCAGAGGCATTAAGTACATTTACACTGTTGTGCAACCAACCCCCAGAACTCCTTTCATCTGGCAAAACTGAAACTGTATACCCAGGAAACAATCATTCCCTTTCCCCTCCCCCGACCCCTGGCAACCACCATTCTACTTTCTGTCTTTCTGAACTGGATACTCAAAACACTGCTTTTCTGCCCTGGCCGGTTTGGCTCAGCGGTTAGAGCGTCGACCTGCGGTCCAGAGAGATCCGGGTTCGGTTCCCGCTAAGGGCATGTACTTCGGTTGTGGTTTGTCCCCGGCCCTGGTTGGTCATGCGGGTGGCAGCCACTCGATGTGTCACTTTCACATCGATGTTTCTCTCTCTCTCTCTTCCTCTCTCTCCCTCCCACTCTATCTGAACAAAAAATGAAAAAATGTCCTCGGATGAAGATTAAAATAAATAAATAAAAAATAAATACTGCTTTTCTTTCTCCATCTACTGTCCTAGTGATCAAGCCGTATTCAGACCAAACAGGATTTCTGACTTTTCTGAATTAAGGCCAAGAGAAACAATACCCTGAATTGCTTAAATGAGACAAACAAACAAACGCAGGCTTTATGTTGGAAAATTTAAAATATACTGAGAATGTTATAATGAACCCCCATGAATGCATCCCCCAGCTCTAACAATTGTCCACATTTACCCTGCCTTTAGAAAGTTCTTAAACAAAAAGGTAAGCAGCACAGAACAGGATTCTATAAAAAGTCAGTGTGGCCCCATTTCTGATGCCCAGGCTCAGCTCTCCAGCAGACAGGCTGCCTCTTCTAGTTAATCCCCCCCACATGCCCGGCAAGGTGCCCATTGATGGGACTCATTCAGGGCTACCTGCTGCCCAATGAGGTGCTAAACCTAGGCTCAGAGATGAGGCTAAAGAGAACCAGCTTTTAAAGCAACAGCTGGCTATTTTTCTTTCCTAAAAAAGTACAATGCCTTTAAAAACAGGCAAAGGTACTGGCCAGGCTCTGCTGGACACCCAGAGTGGATACTACAGGGGTTCAGCTTCCTTCTCCTGGACTGTGACCTTGAACTCCACCCTCCTGCTGCTGGTTCCAAGGTTACAGAGGAAGTAAAGGGGAATGTGGGGTCCAAAGCCTTTCTCAGATGGGTCTTCCCCACCGGGGTGGGACTTCCCCAGCTCATACAGCTGATTAGCAAGAGGCAGAAAATCCACACACCAGGATGTGAGCTCCAGAGGGCAGGGCGGCTTCGGGCCAGACTCCACCACAGCCCTGCAGGCATCTGACACCCAGGCAGCCCCAGGGAGGGGAAGCCTCCACGGACTTGTCATGTCCTACACAAGCTCACTGTGTTCATTCTGGTAACAACCCCAGGAGGCTGGCAGTATTTTCCACACTAATCAGAAGCACAGAAAGGTGGACTTGCCCCCATCATCCAGCTAGCTGGTAAGGGACAAAGCAAAATGAAAAGTCTGGCTGTCTGCTCCATGAGGGTGGGGCCACATCGTCTTGTAGAACATTACAGATCCCCTTCACCCAGCACAGCATCTGGCATACTTTTTTTTTTATCCTCACCTGAGGACATTTTTCCATTTTTTGTTCAGATAGAGTAGGAGAGAGAGAGAGGAAGAGAGAGAGAGAGAGAGAAACATCAATATGAAAGGGACACACTGAGTGGCTGCCTCCCGCACGACCCAACCAGTTCCCGGGACAAACTGCAACCGTGGTACGTGCCCTCAGCAGGAACCGAACCCGGGCCTCTCTGGACCGCAGGCTGACGCTCTAACCGCTGAGCCAAACCGGCCAGGGTGCATCTGGCATACTTAAAGAGCTGCATTTATGTGTTTTTTTTAAGTGAATGAATAATAGGCTCCAAAAGTCCAGAGCTTTCTAAACCACAAGTAAGAAATCTCTAATATAGTCACCAGGATCCCTAAAAGCCCAGTGTCTCCATAATGAGGGTATCTATCTGGGTGTGGGAATTCCCATGGATAAGGGGGTCAGGCCAGTTGCAGCCCCTCTCCAAGCTAACTGCCCCGTTCTCCATAAACACTCTGGTCTTCACTTTCCCCTCTGCTCATGCTATTCAATCCCAGTCTGTTCACTAGGGGCTGTATGACCCACAGGGCTTAGTTTTTTCTTCCAATGATAGAACTGAAGTTGAAGAGTGAGTCTCTATTGGTATACTTTCTATAATAAAGGACCACCCCAACTCTGCCCAAACCAGCTATTTCACCAAAACAAACAAACAAACAAAAAACCACCTCTGGATTTTTGAAGTTATCAGAGGCCAGAAGGGTGCTTCCTCCTCGTCCCCAAAGGAGGCACTGCTCATATATCCAGCAGGCAAGAGAGACAGATTTTGAGCTATTTGATGGAGAAGCCAGGAAACTGCTCTGAGGCCAGCACCCTCTAAAAGGCTGTTTTAGCCCTGGCCGGTTTGGCTCAGCGGTTAGAGCGTCAGCCTGCGGTCCAGAGAGACCCAGGATCGGTTCCCGCTAGGGGCATGTACTTCGGTTGCAGTTTGTCCCCAGCCCTGGTTGGTCGTGCGGGTGGCAGCCACTCGATGTGTCCCTTTCACATCGATGTTTCTCTCTCTCTCTCTCTTCCTCTCTCTCCCTCCTACTCTATCTGGACAAAAAATGAAAAACTGTCCTCAGGTGAGGATAAAAAAATAATAATAATAAAAATAAAAGGCTGTTTTACTCTATCATGCAGCACAGAGGGGCAAAGCGTACTCTGAGGATGGCCATCCTAGGTTCTAGGAGGCTCGGCCACTCACCAGCTGTGTGCTCTGGGGCAAGTCTCCACTTGTGGGACCTGTGCAAGGTGAACAACAGAAGTAGACAGAAGAGTGGATGGCATGAGGGCTCAGCGCACTGAGAAGGGTGCTCAGGGCTCCACAAATACTGGAGCTTTATAAACCTCTGCTCGAGTCAGGACCAACTGAGCAACCACGGTCACCAGTGCCATGACAGCTCAGTTTCCGGATGGGATTCGATGTGGAGGAGAGAGAGAGCCAGGAATAGAGCAAACATCAGGGAAGGGAGGACGCTGGGAAGACCGTAAGGGTGGGGAACAGGGAGCATCCCTCCACTCTGCCCTTAAACACCTGCTGCAGGAACGACCAAGATCTCTGGCCACCCCAGGGATCCGAAGTTACGGAGTGTCCTGGAGAAACAAGTCTCCAATCCCAGCCATACCTGGGCTTCAGATCCACTGGGTAGATCTAGTGCCTTCCCAGGCTCAGCTTCCTGCCCTCCTCAGGAAACAAAGAAAAAGCTCCCTTACTGTGCCTCGAGCCTTCCTCTTAAGATTAGGGCTGTTGCCCTGGCCGGTTTGGCTCAGCAGTTAGAGTGTCGGCCCATGGACCAGAGAGACCCAGGTTCGGTTCCCGCTAAGGGCACGTACCTCGGCTGCAGTTTGTCCCCGGTCCGGGTTGGCGTCATGTGGGTGGCAACCAGTCAATGTAGTCAATGTGTCTCTCTCACATCGGTGTTTCTCTCTCTCTCTCTCTCTCTCTCTCTCTCTCTCTCTCTTTCCCTCCTGCTCTATCTGAAGATAAATGCAAAAAAAAAAAAAAAAAGATTAGGGTTGTTCTGTTCGTGGCTGCATCTCCAGTCTCTGGGACGAAGTAGTTCCGACAGACAATGAATGAAGGAATGAATGCACACTTCTGACAGGCTGAATCAATTCCTGAGTACAACTCTGAGAACAGAGGCTAGAGATAAGGTTGTGGGCCATTTTTTTTTCTTTAAGAGAAAACTGTAGAAATGCTTCCCAGGTCAGATGTGGCACTCAGCCAGCTGGGTCACACACACTGGCTTCCCTTCTGGCGTTGAAGACTTTCCTGTCTCAGGATGAAGCAACGGGTATGATGACTTCACACAGTGGCCCCAGCCAATCCCTGGCTTCTCTGTGCCCTGATTTAAAAGAGATCCAAAAAATTCCACTGACTGTCTAAAAGCAGGGGCTGTGGGTCCTGGCCAGGTGACAGTTGGAGTGTCATCTGTATACCGAAAGGTTGCGGGTTCGATTCCTGGTGAGAGTGCATACCTGGGTTGTGGGTTCAGTCCTCAGATGGGCCATGTACGGAGGGCAACCAATGGATGTTCTCTCTCACATTGATGTTTTTTTTTTTTTCATCTCTCTCTCTCTCTCTCTCTCTAAAAATCAATAAGCATATCCTTGGGTGAGGATTTTAAAAAATAAAATAAAATAAATAAATAAAAGTAAAAGCAGGGGCTGTGGTGCAGGGGCCACTTGTCATATAAACTGCTGGCATCTCGAGCCGAGGTCGAGCCAGGGCTCTGTGTGGAGAGATGGAGTTGTCTCCTGTAACGAAGTCACGGCTGTGCAGAATGGTCACGCCCAGCTTAGCAGGGCTGTTCTGGGCCAGGCTCCTCGGGGCCTCAGCTCCAGGAGGAGCAGAGAGCGAGTCCTTCTGGATAGTGCCAGGGGCGTGGGCATCGCAGGTCCTGGGTCCTTTGCTCCAACCTCTGCTGGGAGCAGGAGAAAGGAAGAGGAGAGGCCATCTTGGCCATTCCTGTCAAGGACAGAAAGGGAGCTGCTTCCAGACCTGCGACCTGGTCCTGAGGGCTGAAGTTTTCATGCAGGTTAGCTAACAGGTGGCTCAGAAAGGACAGCTGGGGGTCCCCAGCCACAGAAAGAAGTGATCTGCTACAGGACAAAGGCCACTGTCGTGTAGTGGCTGAGAACAAAGGCTCAGGGACAGCTACCTGGGTCCCCATCCTAGCCGTGTACCCTGGGGCCAGTGACCTAACTTACTGGGCCTCGGTTTCCTCCTCTGTCAACTGGGAAAAATAATACTACCTACTATACAGAATTGTTTTGAGGATTAAATGAGTAAATCCATGCAAAGAACTCAGACCACTGCCTGGCATTAAATATTAGCCATTCCACGGTCACTGAGACCAGAATTTGTCCTCCTCCCTCAAATTTTGATTATATATTTTAAAATGTACTGAGCTTACAACTATTTTTTATTCTTTACATTTTTTTCTATATTCCAAATTTCTACAATAAATAAATATTACTCTGCCACTGAGGAAAAAACAGTTGAAACTTCTCAGAAGACAAGACGCCACTGATGGGACCCTAGAAGCCAGAACTGGCAGAGTAACTGCCAGAGAAGGTTCCAGAACATGGATCTGCCCTAGTCCAGGGCTATCCTGGCATACATCTGCTTTACAAGTGCCCACAGGTCAGGAGGTCTCAAACTTCCCTAGAAGAGTTCCAGAAACCCAACATGTTAGTGACAAAGAGGAGACTTCCTGTCTAGACACTGAAATACTTATAATTAAAACGACGACTCAGAAGGCAGGGAGAGGCAAGCTCCTTAAAGACAATCTTGAAAAATCAAGCAAACACAACTACCATAAAAACAATCTCTCACCTCCCCACCCAGGGGTGTAACAGGCGGGTATACTTCCTTTGGGTCTAAAAGTCATTTTAAAACCAGCTGAAGCTGCCTTGCGTCGCTACCACAACCAGTGCCCACCGGGCAGGGGGTGCCCAGTGAAGGGCAGGCTGTGGTGAGCTGGGGAGTGAACTCTCCACCATGTGGAGTCTCCTAGGCGAGGCAAGGACGAGCTATAATCTGGAAAATCCTCGGGGTGGTTCTCCCAGGGGATAAAGGACCAAATGAAGAAAGACTCTCGTCCTTCCTCTTCCATATCAGCAATAGCAGGCGAAGGGGTATAACGCAACCCTGGCCATAAAGAGGGGAGAAGGTACTACAAGACACAAGTATTCACTACAGATAGGGTTCAAGCTTAAAGCAAATAAAAAGAAAATAAAAACAAACACCTAGCTCAAGCAGCCACACTGCATGTAGCATGAAGAGCACAGCAGACAGGGTGCCTGACGTCAACGTCCCAGTCATTTTCCCACTAACTGGGTGAGCCACGCTGCTATTCTCCTAACAGGAAGGACACTTGGGTTTTTCTTAGAAGGGCAGTTAGCTTACCCTTGGCATGGACCCAGAGACTTATTGCCTGTGCCTGGTTTGAAGGCTGCTTCTTTAGGAAGGAGACTTGTCTGTGATGTGCTCCTGTCTGCAGGCTCAGCGCATAGTAGGTGCATGTGTGTGAAATGAACCCTCTTCAGCAACAAAGACTGTATACATTCCTTCCATTCACCACTGTCTCCCCAAGGCTAAACACAGCGTCTGGCATACAGCAGAGGTTGAATAAATGTTTCTGAATGATCTACCTGTGTGGGGTCAAGGGCTCCTAAACACTGTATGTTCAATTAACTCATGCAGGTTAAGAGCCCCATCCCCTGCACAAGAAAAACAAAACAAAACACAACCCTAAGAGGCCAGAACCCCAGGCTCTGGACAAACGGGTCTGGGCAACAGACTTGCTAAGACAAACTGTATGATTTCTGAGTTTCCAGCCCAGCCAGCTGTTTGCCAGGCATTCACACAAAATCCTTCCCCAGAAATAACTCTCAGCCTGCCGGTCTGCAGAGATGGAAACAGAAATTGGAAAATCACCGTGTCCTCGCTCACTGCCCTGTAACCCTGCAGCCCCGAGCCCGCATTTGTGCCATGTGGCCCTCACAAGACAGACCACTTTTCCAGTCTGCCCTGTGCGAGGTGGCCACCACCGAGATGCCACGGATGAGAAGGTGGCCACTGATGTTGCAGCAGCTTTCAGAGGAAACAATTAATAACCGTCATCTTACCTGCACACATCCAACATAGGCCCTATCCCGACTTCGGAAACGTGAAACCGTGGTCGGGAGAAAATGTTGCGTTCCTCCTGGGCGAGCACTCTTGCGTGAGACGCAAGAAGCCGTTCAAGTATATCTCCTGCACGGGGCGGCCACATTTCCTTGCAGATTTGGGTTTAATCCTGCAAGTAAATCTCACTGCTCTGTCCGAAATACACCGCTGAAAAAGGCCACCCGGAAAAACCACCCCCTTTGCAGGTGCTGCTTACAATTAGTGCCCCGGAGGCATCTCAAGCAACCCCAGCGTGGAGGTCTGGTGGGCTTAAGCTCCCCAGGGAAGGAAGGCAGCTCCATCCTTCATCCTTTCTACCAAGAGGGATTAAGACTGCTTTCAAGTTTCCAAAATCTCCAACGGGTGACCCCATCCTGCCCCGCTGCCCAGCTGCCAAAGAAGCTGCTTCTCAGAAGCAAGTTGCCAAATGATCAAAGCAGGGGGGAGGGGAAAGGAGGGATGCGGGGGTGGGTGCTGGGACGAGAAGGTGGTTTACTGAGAGAAAGACAGGCTTCTCCTAGAATCTCCGAGGCCCAGGGCACAAGCGCCCGCCGGCAATGGCTTTTACTGGTACCTGCCCTACGAGACGTGGCTAATGATTTCTGGCTTTAGGAGCCTTCAAAGCAATGGGTTTGGGAACTCGTTCCTTGCCTGGACATCCTGGACAGGAAGAGGCAGGAAGGCAAAATGAAAACATACTCTCCGGGGGGAGCACAGAAGAAAAGCCACCACTGGGGAGTGGACACTGGGGAGGGGCCAGGATGGAGAAGGGAAACCGCTCCTCTTCTGACAGTTTGTTGTTTCGGTGGAAGGCGTGGTCCCACAGGCTCCCGCAAACTAAGTTCAAGTTAAGAAAGAAGGGATCGCATCCATGTCAGTTTTGTTGAAACCTCTGCAAGGCAATTTAGCACTATCAAAATCGTAAATGCACACACCCTTTAACTCAAACAATTCCACCTCTGGGAATTTGTCTCACAGACATACTCACTTAAGTGTGCAAAGATATAGGGGAAAGGACAGTTATATTGTATCTAGCGGTGGAAAAAAACGATGTCAATCTAACGCAACAGATGGATCATTATAAAGACGGCAGTGTTTCTACTACGGAACACTGCAGTCAATCAAAGGAGTAAGGTAAATCCACACGGACTGATGGGAAAGACATCCCCTAATGTACTAGGAAGAAAGCACCTTAGGTATTAACCCAGTTATGTGATATATAGTCGATTCTGGTTATTCGCAATAATTATGTTAAAGTCACTACAACACTGAGGTAGTGAATACTGAACGCACTCGTTGGGGGAGATCCAGGGTTAGGTGATTCCTGTGAGCCTCTGATCACAATTATCAGTACGTAACCATGTTTTGTGTATTTCTGTGTAACATAATGTTGATTCATTATCATGGAACCTAAGCTAAGAGTACTGTAACTCATGCCTGAACGAAGCTTATCTAACATACGTATTTTCTCCAAACGGCATACCACAGCCTTCTCGCACTCAGGACCTCTAGACAGCAACTCAGCACTATGACTGGGGGTCATTTTAAACAGCAAAATCACCAAGAAGCTGAAAAATGAGACCATGTGGCACTACATAGACGGAGAAAAGGACTTGTTCTAAGTATGAGAGCTGAGATACGAAGGCAGGGGCTGCCCCACCGCATTTCAGCTGCGAACACACAAGCAGGACAGCTCACATTTCTGGCTGCTACACACATGTCCACAAATGACTGCAGACTGTGAGGACTGATTTGGGCGTTAAAAATAAATGTCAGTGAGTAGGCAGATTCGCAGGTATGAAATCTTCGAATCACGAGGCTTGACTGTGTGCTTGTATAGGCTGAGAACATTTCTAGAAAACAGACTAGATCAATTTTGGAAGAAAACACAAGAACCTGCTGCCCCCAGAAGTTCTCTGGAGACCGGGATGGGCAACAGATGCAGAGACAAAGAAAGAATGAGAAAGGGAGGAAGGGAGAGAATTTGGCAATTTTGTTTACGAGGTAGCTTCTATGGGTGTAATCTATGATTCATCCCCTTCCACCCCCATAAATAGATTTTCCCAATTATGAGAACACATTAAGTATATCTAGGTCCGGAAGAACACACACTAAACTGTGAGAATGGGACTGTGGATTCAAGAGGAAACTAGTTTTTTACACTAGGCAGTTCTCTATCTTTTGAATTTTTTTACAATAAAAATATATCACATACTTCTTATATCATAGTAAGGTCTGACATTTAAGGCCATGCTACCCTAGCAAAGAGGCGCTGGTCCTGCCTCTTGCCCTCTGGCTTTCTCCTACCCTCTCCCTTCTTCAGCATTGTTTCCTGCCCTGGGGCTAAGACGCAACACCCAATCATCTCTGAACAGCAACAACCAGGCAAAGAAGCAAAACTCCAAGTTTACTAGAAAAGTTCAACGTAGAATTACCATTTGACCAGCACTTCCAATTAGGTTTATACCTAAAAGAGGAGAAAACAGGTGTTCCCATAAAACTGGTACCTGAATGTCCACAGCAGCCCTCATCACCAGAGCCCAAAGGTAAAAACAACCCAAATGTCCATCAAATGGACAACCGAATAAACAAAGGTGGTACATCCATGAAATGGAATAGTATTCAGCCATAACAAGGAAGGAAGTACTGATACTTGCTACCGTACGGACAACCTTGAAAACATCACGTAAAAGAAGCCAAACACAAAAGGCTACACCTTATGATTCTTTGTACGTTAAATATCCAGAACAGGCAAATCTGTACGCACAGAAAACAGATGAGTGGCTGCCAGGGGCTGGGGTGGGAAGGAATGGGAAGTGACTGCTTAATGAGCGCGGGGGTTCCTTTTGGGGTGAGGCGACAGCTGCACAACAGTGTGAATGTGCTCAGTGCCACAGAGTTGCACGCTTTAAAATGGTTACAGTGGTGAATTTTATGTCATGGTATGAACTTTACCTCAATAAAAAAATAATAAAAATAAGACTCTGGCCCTGGCCGGTTTGGCTCAGCGGTTAGAGCGTCGGCCTGCGGTCCAGAGAGACCCGGGTTCGGTTCCCGCTAAGGGCGTATACCTTGGTTGCAGTTTGTCCCCGGCCCCTGGGTGGGTCGTGCGGGAGGCAGCCACTCGATGTGTCCCTTTCATGTCGATGTTTCTCTCTCTCTCTCTCTCTTCCTCTCTCTCCCTCCCACTCTATCTGAACAAAAAATGGAAAAGTGTCCTCGGGTGAGGATAAAAATAAATAAATAAAAAAAAAGACTCTGAGCTGTGTGGCCTTGGCAAGTTACTCAACCTCTCTGAACCTACAGAATGAGGAGATGACAGCATAACCACATAGGCTGCTTGTGAGGACTCCATGTGCTGTGTGTGGACAGGGGTCGGCACTGGGCCGGGTACGGAGAAAAGGTAAGCAACAAGGCTGCTGTCGCCGAATGAGGATGACGTTGTGCTGTCTCAGTCAATTCGCCTGAAAGTTGTGGGATTTCTGTCTTTTCAAATTATCCTTTTAAGTAAACAACACAAAGACAGTTGGGAGAGGGGTGCTCTATGAACTGAAAGATTAAAGGAGAGTGGGTCTACTCGATTTATAGTATATTTATAGCTAGACTATTTTTAGTCTGTCCTATTTTAAATAGGAAACCCAAACAATGAACTCGGACATGACAACGGGGTGGCTCTGCCCCTGGCCCACCACCGAACAACCTGTAGGCTGTTTCTTTTTCCACCTCCTTCCCCAGGCCTATAGATATGAGTCCTGGACTGACCCCTGTTTAATGGGGACAGAAGGGCCTGTATATAGGTGAAAAGGTTCCATCTGTGCAAAGGCCCTTCCTTGTCTGGAAGCAGCTCTCAAAACCTAAGAACGGACATGTGGGGGCAAGTGGAATTGTTGCTTTTCTTATCTATCTGGGAATTACTTGGTATAGAATTAGCAGAACTTCAAACGTCCTGAGGCAAGGTGACCCCCCTTGTGGCTGACAGTCCGCCTGGGGAGAGGGGAGGGAGGAATGAATAGGATTTCAGGCTGTCATGGAAACTTTTCTTTCCTTGGGCCTCTGAGCATATGGCAGGTGTCCCGAAAACTCCCGGTCCTGCCGCCCGAGGCTGGCTGCTACCCTCAGACTTGTGGGTGGGGGCGTCTGCCTCTCTGTCTGCAGGGCCCCCTCCGTTGGCCACGGCCCCAGCAGCACAAAGGAGTCTCCAGTGTGCGTTTCACATCCCAGCTCCCCAGACAGACGCTGGGGGAGAGCCTGCGTGGCCCCATGGAAATCCAAGTCCCCTGCCCCCAGAGGGCCTCGATGCAGCCCACAGATCACAGACAGCAGCAGGCCAAAGGCCACGGCGCAGGCTTCTCCTGGGCCGCCTGAAATGCGACGCCCCTTCTGACCTCCACTGACAGGGATGTCTCTTCCCAAGACCAAAGCGAGCTGCGTGTTGATTTGGGACTTCGAAGTAGCACACAGAGTGGCCTCAGCCAGGCTGGCTCCTCTGTGTAACATGGGAAATCTAGCTGGCTCAAGGCAGAGAAAAATCACAAATCCCAAGGCTATGAACCCAAAGCAGCCACAGGGATGATAAATAACAGCAGGTGGAAGGTGCCAGGGTGGAAAACAAGACAGAATTTTGCAAAGTCTAAAGCTCCTGGAACTCGGGGATCGTGCCCGCCGAGGTCCATGGCAGTGTGCCAGGAGCAGACAAAGCCCAGGAGGAAACGGCATTGTCTTCTTGTAGCTTCAGTAGGACTCCAGGGTGGGGGAGGTGCCCATATAATAAGATAGGACACTACAGACTGGGGTGGAGACTGTAAAATCAGATCGCATTTTAAGGAGAAAATCCTAGATGTCAAGGAAATGTCATGATGGCTGCTGGCCATTTTGGGGTGTTCTGCTCCTCTGCATTAAGGGTGATGGGAAGTGCAGAGGCCTAGCTCTCAAGAAACCCTCGCTCCATTCATTTCATTTATCCCACAAATATGTTTTGTTGAGGTCTTACTATGGGCCAGGCCCCTTTCCCTCCCTGAAACTCACTGTTTAGTGGGGAAGTAGGTGTCAATTAAAAGTACAGGATGCAAGGCCCCCTGACCAGGTGGCTCAGTTGGTTGGAGCATGGTCCCATACACCAAAAGGTCTCGGGTTTGATTCCCAGTCAGGGCACATACCTAGGTTGCAGGTTCAATCACTGGCTGGGGTGCATATGGGAGGCAACCGATCGGGGTTTCTCTCTCTCTCTGAAATCAATTTTTAAAAAAAACCAAGCATATCCTTGGGTGAGGATAAAAATAAAATTTAAAAAAAGATCAAGGTGCTAAGATCCTTATCACTTAGCCTGGTACATTACAGATGCCAAAGAAAATATTGATGATTATTACTAATAACATTAGTTACCACTCAGCTAAGGATGAGCACAGAAGATGGGGACAGCCCACGGAAATGTACCAGGACCTGGGAGCATCCAGGCTCACGGAGGAGGAGGCAGCCGAGGGGAGGAAGCAGTTCCCACGTACTTGCGAGCAGGAGGCAGGAGACCGCCACGGTGTACAGCTGCTTGGAGGTGGTGATGTTATAGCGGTCCAGGAAGTGGTCCAGCAGGTAGACAGCCAGGTGCCGGGCCGCAGGGCAGAGCTGGCAGTGGCTGCTCAGCAGGGTCAAGATGTCGACAAAGAACCGGCGGCTCTTCAGGAGCGGGGAGTGGGCTCGGAAGGCAGGCAGCTTCAGTTCCTGGAACAGGCAGAACGGAAGGGGGTCAGGGCTGCCTCCCGCGAGCCTCGGATGCCCCAGAAAAGCGAGAGGTCGGAGCCCACCTGCTGGCTGGTTGGGGGGCACCGATTCCCTCCATACCCAGTTCGCTTCCTTCAAGTCCTAGGATGGCAGCCCCTCTATTCCAGAAACTCCTGGACTGCGTCCCGTCCACCCTCACGGAGCACAGGCTTGGAAAGTGTCAGGGACCTTCACGATGACAGGGGCAGGTGAAGGAGTCAATGGGCTCCATTCCCAGGGAAATGCTAACTCCTGGAGATACACAGGCTATAACAGAATGTAGGAGGCCCACATCCAAATTCGGGTTCTGCTCCTCAACCGAGCTGTGTCCCCCGGTCACCTGCCTTTACCTTGTTTCCTCCTCAGCAGCTGAGGAGGAAATGGCAGATGAATATAAAGCACCCAGCACACTGAGGCTACCTCTCAAGGTCCACAGCTTAATTCCCGCAGTGGCTGGGATTGTGAAAGACAGGTTTTTAAAACATTCAACGTAAAACAGTTGTTAACATAATAGGCCAAAGAACTCCCAAAATACTCCACACGTCCCCCCCAGGAAGCGACTTTGACCTTGTAATTTATACACTGCCATGTTACCTGCGTTTATTTGTCTAACACAAGAAAAAAACAACAAAATATCAAACCAACCAAGATTTTTATGACAGGGAAAATTTTCTTACATAGCTATCATATTTACAAGTTAACCATGTTTAGGCACGATTTATTTAGGAACTATCTTAGCAACATTTTGGCAAATAGGGAAACTAAAAAGAGGCAAAATTGAATAAAAATAGGAAAGGAGAAGCTGGCAGGTTCATTGGGGGATGGGATTAAACCAACCTGGTGCCTTCCCTTTGTATAAAGCCACGCTCCTAACCCTGGCACTTTACAACAGCTCTGGGACTAGGAGACATCTCATTCATTCACTCATTCACTTACTCATTCATTTAAGAGATAGTAATTCACTCATTTCATTAAATAAGTATCAAGTACCTTCTATACATCAGGCTACGATTCTAGGCATTGGGAATACAATCTGGAATAAGACAGACACAGAACTAAATGTAAGATTAAAACTATAAACTATTCAAGAAAACAGAAGCAAAACTGTAACTGTAGGCAATGGTTTCTTCACTACGACCCCAGAAGCAGAAGCAACAACAACAACAAAAAACACCCAGCTAAGTTGGACTTCAAAATTAATCTTTCAGGCTTCAAAGACACTACAGAAAATTGAAAAGACAACCCACAGAATGGGAGAAAATATTTGGAAATCATATATCAATAAGAGACTGTATTCAGACTATATAAAGAACTCTTACAATTCAACAATGAAAAGATAAACAATCCAACTTAAAAGTGGGCAAAGGACTAAATAAATATTTCTCTAAATATACAGAGATGGCCAATAAGCACATGAAAAAATGCTCAACATCCCCAATCATTAGGAAAATGCAAATCAAACTATAATGAGATACCACTTCACACCCATTAAAATGGCTATTAGAAAAACAAAAACAGAAAATAAAAGTCTTGGTGAGGATGTGGACAAACTGGAACCCTCATACCGCTGGTAGGAAAGTAAAATGGTGCAGCCAGTGTGGGAACCATCTGTTAGTTCCTCAAAACGTGAAACATAGAGCTACCACATGTCCCAGCAATTCCAATTCTTGGTATAGACCCAAGAGAAATAAAAACATGGATACGAATGTTCACAGCAGTATTTCCATAATAACATCAAAACGCAAACAACCCAAATGATGAATAAATAAAACAAAACGTAGCATATTCATACAATGGAATATTATTAGGCCAGAAAAATGAATTAAGTACTGCTCTGGCCGGTGTGGCTCAGTTGGTTGGGCGTCCTCCCATGCACTGAAAGGTTGCTGGTTCGATTCCAAGTCAGGGCACATGGCCAGGTTGCAGGCTCCATCCCCATTGGGGGGCATGCAGGAGGCAGTGGATCTCACATGGATGTTTCTCTCTCTCTCCCTCTTCCTTCCTCTCTCTCTAAAAATCAATAAACTATAAAAACAAACAAACAAACAAACAAAAACCATGAATGAAGTACTGCCCTGGCCAGGTAGCTCAGTTGATTAGAGCATTGTCCTGGATATGCCAAGGTTGCAGGTTATTTTTTTTTCCCTTTATTGATTTTAGAGAGAGAGGAAGTGAGAGGGAGAGAGAGAGAGAAACAATGAGAGAGAACACGACTGGCCGCCTCCTGCATGCCCCCACTGGGGATCGGGCCCACAACCTGGGCATGTGTCCTGACCAGGAATCAAACCGGAGACCTCTTGGTGCATGGGTTGACCCTCAACCACTGGGCCACACTGGCTGGACAAGGTTGTGGGTTATTACATGACTATTTCAAACTCAGGTCAGGGCACATACAAAAATCAACCAATGAATGCATAAATAACAAATAACATGGAATAACAAATTGATGTTTCTCTCTCTCTCTAAAAATCAATTAAAAGTTTTTAAAAAGATTTTTAAAAATGAAGTACTGATACATGTTACAACATGGATGAACCTTGAAAACAAGATGCTAAGTGAAAAAAAGCCAGTCATAAAAGGCTACCTAGTATATGATCCCATTTATATGAAACATACAGTATAGGCAAATCTACACAAACAGAAAGTAGATTAGTGGCCCCTGGGGGCTAGGAGTGACGGTTAAAGGGGGGTGACTGCTAATGGATATGGATGGGGTTTCCTTTTGGGATCATGAAAATATTCTGAAATTAGATAGCGTTGATGTTGCCCAACCATGACTACACAAAAAGCCCTGAACTATATACTGTAAAGGGGTGAATTTCATGGTACGTGAATTATATCTCAGTAGAGCTGTTATGAAAAAAAATAAGATGGACACATCACCCACTCGCAAGGAGTTTACGACCCCGTAAGAGAGGTGGCGATCAAATGAAGACAATGACAGAATTTCAAAGTGATCAACACTAGGAAGGAAAGCCTTGGCCATGGTGAGAGCCCCATCTTCTCTGGGGGCTGCGTGATCTGCCCTGGGAAAGTGGGGCTGGAGTTGAGATTCCGTGCTGGGATCTCTTCTCGTCTGGCTGTGTCCCCCAGAGAGCCCGAGGCCAGGGCACAGCTCTCTTGGGAGCCCCAGAGCTTTGCTATGGAAAATGCTCAAAGCCTGAATAAATTAGTTGCTCTCCTTATGTTTACATAGGAAGAACCCAAGTTTGAAATAGTGTATAACAACACTTCCCCCTCCTCCGGCCTTACTTAAGCAGCAACAGATCTGAGAAGGGAAATCTTTTAGTGTATCCTTTTTTTTTTCAACCTTTTATTTATTTATCCATTTATTTCTTAATCATAGAGAGGAGCTTTTACCCCCAGCTTAACTTATTGATAGATGATTTACAAACATTTTCTCCCATTCTGTGGGCTGACTTCTTCGTGTATTCTTCATCTGCGTTACTTGATTAATTTATTCGGCAGCCATGGGACTTCAAACTCCTTGAGGGCGGGATCTCATCCTTGTTTTCCCATCACCCTAGTGTGACTAAAACATGGTCAGGTGCCCAATGACTAAACGATGAAGAAATGAAAGGAGGGAGGGTGGAAAAGGGAGGAAAGAAGGACTGATGTGCAGTGGTGAGTACAGAGTGCCCTGGGCTGAGAGGAAGGTGTGGTGAACTGGAGGGAGGAGCAGGTCAGTGGGGACTTCAGGGAAAAGAGATCTATCTAGCCAAGATTTGGAAGGATGTCTAGGCCTTGACCTATTGAGGACGCAGGAAGGAAAGAATGCTCAGCACCAGCAAAGCCACACAGGTGTCCCACCTGGGAAGCTAGGGTGTTTGGAACAGCCAGACTAGGGGGTATGCCTGGACACAGCAGGCTGGGAGGGTGGGCAGGGTCCCAGCTTGTATGCCCTGCTAAGATACCTGTCCTGTCCTGAGGGCAACAGGGAGCCACTGAAGGGTTGAGAGCAGGGCATCCACAGAGGCAGAGTGGCCATGCATGTTGATCTCTCAGCCAGCCTCTTCCTGGATTATGGCCAGATAGCTGGTAGCCGTAGCCAATATGGGGCTGCAGCTCCCTGCAATAGCAGCCCACCTCCCCATCCTCCAGCAGCCCCCTTGAGATTGCTGGCTAATTGTGCACTTCCTCTCAGCCCTAAGGCTTTAAGGCTCTTGACAAGAAGCAACCACAATCACAGATCCCTGGGTTCTGTCCCAGCAGCTACTGAAAATTAGCCAAGTGAACTTTGGCCTGGCTGCACTGCCCTCATGAAGGCAGTTCAAAGCCCCAAAACATAAGTCAGATACGCAACATCCTGACTTCCCTCCCTGCTCAACTCAGCCACACTTAACTCTTTCTGGATTTTCCTTTGTGCCAACTGAGGAGAACAGAGCTCAAAGCAACACACTGTAGGTCTCCCTTCTGCACGCTTCCCTGGGAAAAGGGTCCACTGGCTTGAGCAGATTCTCACAGGAAGCCACGGGTGCATAAAAGGAAGTTATGAACCTCTGGAACGGGCAACAATGCATGTCAAGAAGGAGTTAGCAGCCCTGGCCCATGTGGCTCCGTTGGTTGAGCTTTGTCCCATGCACGAAGAGGTTGCCAGAGGTTAGGGGAGAAGGAGGGATGAACAGGTAGAGCACAGAGGATTTTTAGGGAGGGAAACCTCCGTGAATGAGACCATAATAGTGGTCACGTCATTATACATCTGTCCAGACCCATAGCAAGTACAGCACCGAGAGTGAACCCTAATATAAGCTATGGATTTTGAGGGACAATGATGTGTCAATGTAGGTTCATCGATTGTAACAAAGGTCCCACTCTGGCGGGGGATGTTGATAATGGGGGAGGATTTGTAGGTGTGGGGGTGAGGGGTATATGGGAAATCTCTGTACCTTCTGCTCAATACCGCTGTGAACCTAAAACTGCTTTAAAAAACAGAGTCTACCAAAAAAAAAAAAAAAAATACAGGGACATCCCTCCCTGTACCAAATACACTCCTCCCCCAACGTACAGGGGAGCAGCTTGGCAGAGACTGTCGAGACAGGCAGTTCTGGGGTGGAATCTCACCTCCATTCTTTACTAACCTCGAGCATGTGCATTCCGAACCCCAGTGTCCTCGTCTGACAAACAGGAGTCATGCTGCCATAAATGTAAAGTATTTGGTGGCACTAAGCAAACATCCGTGGCCCCTCCCTCACGCTGGGCAATCAAACCTCACATGAGTTGAGCTTTCTGTCACTGTGGGGCTCTCAGGGGAACCTCTGTATGGTGGAATGAACCTTCCTACCTGAGGGTTTATGGACTGGCCTGGGGACCTTGGCAGGAAAGGAACCCTGCCTATCCCCCCTCCGCAGAACTCCCAGCCAAGTGGAATAGGGAGCCCCGAGCCTCAGCTTCTTCCCATCACTCAGAGAAGGGCGATTCTTTGGCAAACGAACAAGGCTGTGGGCCGCCAGCATGCTGGTCCTGTTTAGTTTGAGTCCAGTTGATGACTTCCCTAACCCAATTAGGGGAAAGGCATTCATTACAAGGGCTTTGCTCTAAGGAGCCACATTCCCCTCCAAGCACTCTTGACCCGAGCCGGCTTGAAGGCCACCGCCGCCGGGCGCATGAAGCAGCCCCTTCTGCTGAGCAGCCTGGATTCCAGAAACAAAAGCGCAGCCTGCGCGGCCGCACAGCTCTCCGGGATTAGGCAGGCACTTGGCAGGCACTCAGCAGCCAGCGGGCGGAAAGGCGGGAGGAACCCGGCCAAGCGGGGTGACCTTCCTCTAGGCAGGGTGACCTTCTCTCAGCGGGGCCGGGGACAGCTTCAGTGTGGCCAGCAGAAAGGCTGTGGGGAGGGCGCAGATGAAGAGGGGTGGAGAGTCAGAAGCTTCCCAGACTCAGCCTCCCAGGCTGCTGGCCCTTTATCACCGGAGTCACACAGGACAGACAGCACATGCTCTCAGGTGAGCAGATGACTAGGCGGGGGCCCAGGGACAGATGGCCCTGATGGAGTTCTGGGGGGGAAAAAATCCATCTTACAAAAACCCGCTTTTGTTATCTCAGTCGTTTATTTCATTTTTTAAAATAACAATAGGCTAGGAAAAATCATTAGATAGACACTGGACTGTTCACGTTGATTATCTCAGAGTGCTGGGACCTCGTGTGATTTCTCCTTGCATGCTTTTCAACACTGTCTGGATTTTTTTTTTAAAAAACACGTTCACTATATAACCACTTTATTATTTCAGTTACTGTGTTTCCAGTTTAAAGAAAAAAATGGAGATAGAGGGACTAGTTAGATACGCACTGTATTAAGGCCTGACTCAAAATGTATCCCTGATATTCCTTCAATCCCACACGATAACTTTCACAAAAGTAACCCTCTAATGATCACACCCCCACGCCAGCACTGTGCTAAACACCCCACACCATCCACACAAGGCACAAAGCCCCGCCTAGGCGGTAGTCTTTTCTTTTTACCAATTATAAATTATGTGTTCGCTGGCAGATTTTCAAAAGTAGTAAATAACAAATATCACTTACAATCCCTCATGTAGAGAGAAGTGCTGTTGCGTTTTATGTGGATTCCTCAGATGTTTCTTTGGGTAAACGTTTACAAGACGGCGTCATAACCTACAAGGCTGTCCCAGGTCCCCTCTAGACGCGGCCGGAACAACATTTTCAGTGACTGCCTAGCGTTTCACTGCAAGGTTGTGCCGTGACTTCATCAGACCCCCGTTTTGGACATCTGGACCGTTTCTCTCCGGGTCTCTGTTCAGGCCACTCACCAGGACCCGATATGGCCCCACAGTCAGCAGTTACTGTGGACGGAAGTGTTTGCTTGTTTATTTGCTGTCCTTCCCGCTCCCCCAGAATGTGATCTCCGTGAGAGAGAGGGGCCACTTCTCTCTCCTGGTCCTGGCTGTACCCCTGGTGCCGACACACAGTTAGGGCTACTGAATATCTGTTGAAGGGAGTGTTTTGTGTGATGAACACAGGTGTGACCTGAGGAAATACCAACTGGGGGATCCTCCCTCTGCCTGTGGCTTGCTATATGCCCTCTCTCCCCCAGGGGTCCCTTACCTAGCCCTGAACCCTTCCCTGGGATAACCAACAGGGTGGGGGGAACTGCCCCCCTGGCAGGGAAACCCCGGCACTCCCGAGACCAGAGGAGTCATCCTGGGGGGAAGGAGGGTGGTGGGAGTCAAGACAGGCTAGAGTCCTTTAGAAACCCCTCTTCTTGCTGCCCCGATCTCTTCCTGGGAGTTCCCGACCAGAAAGAGGATGGTCTGGGAGGAACAGCATTCTGGGAAAGGCCAACAACAAGTGAATCACGACCCGCATGAAACCCCAAACCCAGCTACAGGGCTGCCTGGACAGGCTTCCGAAGATACCAGATGAGTATCTCCTCTCCACTGCCCCCTCCCTGCCCAGCGTGTTGACCTTGGCAGAGGTGGCAAACACTCCACACCTGTGTTGGGCTCAGATGTGCTGGGGAGTATGAGCCAGGCCAGCCCAAGTGCAGTTAAAAAGACCCCCCGAGCCCACAGCCAGGGCTGCGGGGCAGGGACCCCAGCCTGTCACTGTTGTTCGACAGATGGGGGAAAAATTCAGCGTCTGCTCTTCACACACAGGCTCTGCCGGCTTTTTGAGGCTAACCTCAGAGGAGTTTGAAGGTCACCTGCACTGTAAAAGTTCAGCCCGTCACCCCTGGTTTCTCATATTAGGGGAGGAAGGGAAGCCTTCATTTTAACCCTAGGTGTCCTGCACTGTGTTATTTTCTAATCATCTCACTATTAACACACTCTTCCTTCAGCTCTCAGCTTAAAAGTCACTTCTGGAAAGAGTGTTTCCTGGTCATGGCCCTATCAGATATTCCTCAAGGATCAAGGACTTTTCATCCATCCATCCATCCATCCATTTTACTGTTCTTTACCCCTCAACAAGAAACATCAAGGGGGCAGGGATGGGGTTTGTCTTGCTCAGCCCTGTGACCCCAATACCTGACACAAAAGAGACGCTCAATAATTACCAAAACCTCCAAATTTGGGGAATGGTAAATACTTGAAATGTTAAGAAAAAGTGATTTTCTCTGAATATGAGGATGAATAAAACTATTACTCATAATGAGCAACTCCGAATACTCGTGAAGACCAGAGGGGAGGTACAAGAAGCTTGGGACGCTGAATTCCGGGGCAAAGAGAAAGCTCTGTCCTTGCCGTGGGGTGGCATGTGCCTCAGTCTACGTAACAGCAGCCGAGGATCACTAAGGCAGACGCAGGTCAGTGTTTACAGAGGACTGGGAGCCTCAAGAACTATGAACTGTGCACTCTATACACTCAGTCATTTAAAGGGCAATGTTTCTCAATGTGTGTTTTATGATACCCCAGTCCCAAGATACACTCCCTAAAGGAAAGGGTTCCGTGGGCCATTAGTTTGGGAAACACTGCACACTACATTGCTCCTTCCTAAAAGGAATCATGTATTAGCCCATCCGAGGCCCTGAAACACTTGTTCAGGAAAAAAACTTACATAGTTTTGGGAAACTCTAGGTTAAATTTATCCACAGACAACAATGAACCCCCGCTTTTTTGGGGGACAGAGTAAGAACACCCCAGATAGCTTGTTTTGGGTTGTGGTGCTTTAGGGTGCTGGCGGCTGGCACTGGTGCGTTGGGGAAAACTGAGCCCCAGCGCATCTGCGTGGCGAAACTCCGGTAAAAATCCCTGGCTCAAAGCCTAATAACTGGACGACTCTAAAACTGAGAGATTGACTGAAAAGCTCGCTGAGATTACAAACCTCAGCTTCCACCTGCAGAACTGCCTGGTAAGAATTTCCACACAGCCATGGCAGCGGGAGCCCAGGGGAAGCACAAGAGGCTGCAGATAGCAGCTCCAGGAAGCCTCGGGCAGCCAAGTGCTGGCGCCCTGCGGGGGGTCCAAGGACTGGGCCCAAGATGAAACCCCCACCCCTGCCCTATCTCTTATGCATAATTATATACACATGTATACTATATATATTTATAATTTTGGAAGCTTCCAATTCTCTATAAACACTGACCTGCTTCCTCCTTACTATACTATCCTCTATTACTTTTGGGTAGACTGAGGCAAGGACAATGCTTTCTCTTTCCCCTGGAATTCAGCACCCTGAGTATCCTGTACCTCCCCTCTAGTCTTCATGAGTATTTGGAATTGCTCATTACGATGAAAACTTTTATACAACCTTCTATTTTATACATGTGTATACATGTGTATAATTTGAAAGTGTATATATATATATATATATATACTTTTATATAAAATTTGTTACATATATCATATATTATACATATTGAACCAATTATAAAATACCTGATCACTATAGAAAATACAGATGAGTACAAAGAACATTAAAAGCACCAGCAATCCCACGAGCAGGAGATCCCTTTGAGTAGGTACACGTGTCGGTATCTGTCCTTCCGGTCTTGTTTCTCTGCACACACACACACCTACTTCTCCCTCTCGTGGGACTATCACCCCTGACAATTGTGACTCAATTTAGGCTCTCCCCCTCAATACCCACCCTCTTGAGGTGGGCCCAGGCAGCGGTAGCACTAGTACCCAGGAAACCGAGGCATGGGAGTGCGATGGCCAAGGTCACACTGCAGGCTGGTGGCAAATCTTGGACATCAGAGGAGCTGGCCGGGCCTGGGAGGCGACACTGCTCTGAGTGTGACAATTGCTTCATAAACAGCCCAAGGTGCAGAGCAGAACTGAGCTGCTCTCCCACACCGGCCACGGAGAGAAAACCTCTCTGGTGTCCGCTGTGCATCCGCCTCGGCCAGGCTCATCCTCGCTGCTGCCCACTGCTGCCCACTGCTGCCCCCGAGGGAGGCTGGGCCTCCAGGCACCGGGCCAGTTGCTTGGGAAACAGCTCGAGGGCTTGAGTCTGCCTGAGAACAAAGACTATAGCAAGACGTGAAGAAACACCACTGTAACCGAGGTGACCAACAGGAAGTGGAGACTTGCAAACTGAAAGGGAAAAAGAAAGGGGCGGGGGGAGGCTGGCTCTTCAGAGGCTACAGAAGTACAAGCCACCAACCTGGGAGGCCCTGGGAGGCCGGAGGATCACCCCCTTCCCCTCTGTGCCCCATTGCTTCATAAACCCAAGGAGGCATTTTCAGTAAAGGATCAACATCTCTGCGGAACACGATTTCAACACTCTCAAGAGGATGGCCTGTGGCACATGAAGTAAAAAATGCCAGCGACATCCCCTCCTGATGATGTCCAGCCTATAGCTTCCTTTCAGGAGAGAGAGAGAGAAAGGTCACCCCCAGCCACCAACCACATCTCTCGCCAGCCCGCTGAACTCAGAAAATGACAGGGGGCCGGCTCCAGAGTCACCTCCTCATTCCCAGGAGCCAGAGCCACTGCCAGGCATCCATCTGTGCCCAAAGACATGTCTGCCCACCCCTCGGTGGTCCCCCTCCCACCTCTGCCACCGAGCTCTCCCAATGACTCCACGGACAACACTCATGGCCTTTTTATCACCCCACCCACCCAAGTACTTCACTGCAGCAACTTCTTAATATGACCACCTCCCACACACCTTCTCAGCTGGGCATGCCCCTCATTCTCCGATCCTCATTATACAGGGGCAGGGGTCACCTTCCACATGCCCACTTCCATGCTGATTCTCCAGAACAGGCCCGACCCTTAGATCTTTCCTCCTTTCCTCCTGGGTCACCATTCCTAAATTGCAGCCTCAAAAGCTCTTCATTGCTCTATGGCACACCTGTATAGGGCTCTTCTGACTCCTATCCCTAATTTCCAGATTCCCTCTGATGAATTCTCCTGGGCACCTTGATGCTGACATGCAGCCCGAACAGGTCAGTAAAGGAACCACCACCACTACCCACTAGTTGCTCCAGCTGAGACTCCGTTCCCCTGTTGATCCATGGCCCAGGGTTCCTGTAACTGTGGTCAGTTGACCACAGGCACTGGAATCTCCTGGGAATTTATTGAAAAATGAAAGACGTCCCTCCACCTCCTCCATACTGAATTAGACAGTGCCCTCCCAAAAAAACCTGAAGTCTACCCAGAACCTCAGAATGTCACCTTATTTGGAAATAGGATCTTTACAGATACAATCAAGTTAAAATGAGGACCTAATGGATTAATGTGGGCCCTAACCCAACGACTGGTGTCCATGTAAAAAGAGAAAACAGAGACACAGACAGAGACGAGGCACAGACAGACACAGAGGGAAGGTCACATGAAGAAGGAGGCAGAGAACAGAGTGATGCAGCTACAAGCCAAGGAACACCAAGGATTGCCAGCAACCACCAAATGCTAGAAGAGGCAAGGAAGGACCCTCCCCAGAGCCTCCGGAGGGAGCATTGCCCTGATTTTGAACTTCGAGCCTGCAGAACTATGACAGAATAAACGTTGGCTGTTTTAAGCCACCCGGTTTGAGGCTGCCTAAGGAACCTACTACATGCCCTATTTCCAGATTTACTGACTCAGACTTCCTGGGCACAGAGCTGGGCACCTGTCTGTGCTTTACAAGTCTGATGCTCGGCTATAAGCTCCGTGAAGGTAGAGATCTTTGTTCTGTTCACTTATGGTCATGCAAGGCTTACCAACGGGATATGTTCTGAGAAGCACAGGCTATTCTGTCATTGTGTGAACATCACACAGTGCACTTACAGAAACCTAGATGGCACAGCCTACTATACACCCACACTACATACACAGCCTGCTACTGCTCCTAGGCCACAAGCCTGTACAGCAAGTTACTGCACTGAACACTGCAGGCAACTGTAACACAATGGTAAGCATTTGGTATCTAAGTATATCTAAACACAGAAAATAGACAGCATAAAAGCTTACAAACGGCACACCTGTATCGGGCACATACCATGAGTGGAGCCTCAAGGACTGTAAGTTGCTCTGGGGAGTCAGTGAGTGAGTAGTGAGTGAGTGTGAAGGCCTAGGACATGACTGTCCACGACTGTAGACTTTCTGAACCCCGCTCCACAAGCCCTCTCCCAGCTTCTTCCAACAGGGTCAGAAGTAGAACGTTGAAGCTGTTCAACTTTCCTGCTGCTCCATGAACAGGGATGTGGGCTGGACTGATTAGAAATTGACTGGAAATCGAGGAGAAACTGGCTGGATACGGCACAGATCGAAACAGTGACTGTCAGGAGGGAGTGAAAAGTGGTCTGAGGATCAGCAGGAATAAGAAAGCAAGATGGAGAGATAAAGGAGCCCAGGGATGGGCAGGGCCATGTGGTTTTGGCTGTGGCCTGTGGGAACAGTGGTCAGATTAAGGAGCTCATTAAAAAGAGGGTGTTCAACGTGGAGAAGGCGTAGAGTGGAGGACTCAATATTTTGACTTCGGAAATTTTGTTTTTGGTTCCACTGACCCTGTCTGGCAGAAAGGGCTGTCCCTGGCATTGAATTGATGGAAGTAATAAAACGTATCTATGCTTCACATCATTCCAATATGAAAATAGTTCCAAAGTAGACTGTCAAGCTAGATCTGGGAGGGCTGTAGCGCCCTCTGACTATGTAGGCTGGGGGGACGAGCTCCTCTGTGCTGAAACAGGGATGTAGTCTGTGCACTCAAAATTGAGGTGCTATGAGTGAGAGGGAATCTACTGCCAAGTCCCAAGATACTGCTCCCATCAGAGAAAAAAAAATATCCTCCTAAACAACATATCCTTCCATTTCTTTTTTTTTTTTTTATCCTCAGCAGAGGACATTTTTCCATTTTTTGTTCAGATAGAGTGGGAGGGAGAGAGAGGGAGAGAGAGAGAGAAACATCGACATGAAAGGCACACATCGAGTGGCTGCCACCCGCACGACCCAACCAGGGCCAGGGACAAACCGCAACCGAGGTACGTGCCCTTAGCGGGAACCAAATCCGGGTCTCTCTGGACCACAGGCTGACGCTCCAACCGCTGAGCCAAACTGGCCAGGGCTATCCTTCCATTTCTTAAAGGAAAGTCAGCTCCTTTACAGTTTTATGGGACCACTGTTATCTACGCAGTCTGCAGTTGACTGAAACATCACAATGCAGCACATGACACTACACCCCACTGGCTAGCAACACTTGGCATGTGGTCAGCTGCTAAAAAACATGGACTGAATGCAAGCGTGAACACGGCCCTGGCCAGTGTGGCTCAGTTGGCTGGGTGTCCCATGTACCGAAAGGTTCCCCATTTGGGTTTGATTCCTGGTCAGGGAACATGCCCAGGGTTGCAGGCTGGATCCCCGGTAGTGGGCACGCAGGAGGCAGCTTCACATTTGTATTTCTCTCTCTCTCTCCCTCTCCTTTCTTCTTTCTTTAAAAATCAATTAAAGCTCAGCCAGTGTGGCTCAGTGGACTGAGCATCGTCCCATGGACTGTGAGGTCCCAGTTCGATTCCTGGTCAGGGCACATGCCCGGGTTATGGGCTCAATCCCCAGTAGGGGGCGTGCAGGGGGCAGCCGATGGATGTTTCTCTCTCACATAGATGCTTCTCTCTCTTTCCCTTCCTCTCTTTCTAAAAAAAAAAAAAAAAAATCAATAAAAATTTATTTTAAAAAAAATCAATTAAGAAAAAAAGAAAGAATGCGCACTGATATTCAAGAACCACTAGTGCTTTGGTCTGGACATTAAAATTTTTTTTAAAGCAACTTTGATAATCAAATGAGATAATGTACAGCCAGCATTTAACAGTGTCTGGCATATTGCAGGTGCCCAATAAACATCAACTCCCCTAATTTAGTGAGCACCGGGAGTCGTCAAGGATTACACAGAAGTAGCAGTTGCCAGAGGAGCTTCTAAGAGCAATGTTCATGATGACCAAGCCCATCATGCTCAGTAACGGGAAATTACTTTGCTCCAACTAGTAAGAAACCTGAAATCGTTCACTCCTTTTGTTAGCTGGTCCTTTTGATTGTATTTCCTGAAACTCTCGAGTCTCCCTACTTCCTGTCCTGGTTCAGAGGCCACCTCTCTGAATCACTGCCAACACCCAGTCTCCAAGGCCATTTTCCAGTGATCCAGCACTCCCTCCTCACACCCTCCTCACAGCCCCCCATGTGCTCCGAGGATGAGTGCACACATCGAGGGAGATCCATATCCCTAGAGCCAATGCTCCTGGCCCATCTCCCTATCTTGGCTACTCACCAGACTACCGTCCCAAGGTCACTGATGTGTGACCATCACAAGCTGCCCTGGGCCTGGTGGATGAACTTCCTCCACACCTCTCTCTGCCTAGCAAGTTTCTGCTGATCCTTTGAGGCCAGCTCACTCAGCACCTCCTCTCTGAAGCTTTTCGTGCTTCCCTAGGCATCTGGATGTCACTGTTGGTACAGTGGTTAAGAGCTCGGGTTCAAATCCTGACCCTGCCCACTGTTAGTTGTGTGGCTTTATGCACGTTATTTATTTACTTATTTGAAATTTCATAAGCATTTACTTGAGCCAAACTAACGACATATGCCGGGGAGCAAGATCTCAAATGACCCAGATACAAACAGTTTTGCAGCTTTTTTATGCAAGGGAAATTAAGGAGGAGGCATAAGATTATATGGAGATGGGCGAAAGCAAGGTGGGGATTGGATTACATGAGCTCTTTCGAGGTGCGTTAATCTAGATACACAGAAACAATGGACAGGGCTTGCTTAAGGCAAAGATAAACCTCTTACTAAAAAGCATTATGCCTGGGCCTTGACTACCTACCATGACCCGCCCAGTTAGTAATTTATGATCAGATTACCTGGTGAGGCTAGGACATTATTTAATTCTCTAAATTTTAGCATGTCCCATCTGTAACATGGTGATAATGACAATGCTTACTAGAGTACCCTGTCTGAGGACTTCATTTATGGAAGGGAATGTAGGTCAAGCAAGCACCCATTAATGTGGACAGTCATTTGTAACACTGAGGCCCCCAGGGTCCCGGCAGAGCCTCCCATGGCCTGCAGGTTATACACGGGGCTCAGTAAACGACAGCTGGATAAAGAGGCTGCCTGCCACCTAAGCCACAGAGACAGTCGGAGGAAACGGCCAGAAGTCGGCCTCCCCCAGACCCGTGCCTGCTGGGCTTCCTCCTTCCTGACCAGAATGCCGAATCCCCTCCTCCCCCCAAAAGGCCTCCTGACACCTGGGAAGATGTTGGTAGTGGTTTGACAAAAATTCCCCCCAAAACCACTTCATGGCCCATCTTAAGAGTAACCATCCACAATGAACCCCGAAGTACTATGGGATAATGAGGTATGTCTGCAATTTGGTTGGGGGGGGGGGGACATATATAAAGATAGAAAAAGAGAATGAATGGTAAGTCAAATGTGTTAAAGTGTTCACAACTGTGGACTGTGTTGGCACCTCTTCCGTAAGTTTCAAAACAAAGTTAACACAAGAGGAGAGACCAACAAGAGATTTCAACTCAGCCAACAGCTTAACACTCCCCACACCCCCCCACACCCCCACGGGCCTCCTCGCCTCCTCAGCAGCTGCTCAGAGTGTCAGCCCCGCCGAAGGGGAAGTTCGCGTTACACCACTGCTGACTTCAAGGCTGGCTGCAATCCCTCTGCTTGTGGAAAGTCAGACTCTGGACAGCACATTGCAGTTTTAAGGCTCCAGCTCTCCCACTTAATAGGGGGACCCTGGCCAAGTCCTTGAGTCCTTGGAGGCCGTTTCTCTACCAGAAGGATGGCGTTACTGGCAGCCAGGCTACCCACCCCACATGCAAGAACTGTTTCGACAGTGAAGTCCGGGAAGGCAATGTGTGGGCTAAGGCACAGACCTCAGATAAGGTGTCCGTGATATGCACATACTGATGGGGTGGGGGGTGCTCGTCTGCAGCACCTGCTTAGACCTGGGGAGACGCAGCCCCTGCCCGCCCCTCCCGGGCCTGGGAGGCTGGATCCCAACGAAATAATCGCATTTATCAGTGAATAATTACAAACTGTGCTGAATGCTAGAAGAATAACCCAGGGTGGTCTGAACATATATAACAAGGGGCCCAGCCCTGACCTGGTCTGGGACTCAGGGACGGCACCTCTGAGGAAGTGATGTCTGAGCTGACAGCTAGAGACGAGTAGGTTACAATCCCACGAGAGTACGGAAGGATAGAAACCAGCTGTTACTAGTGAGCTCAAGTTAAATGACACTATGAAGAAATAATAGGCCAAATCAAGGCTAGGGGACAAATGACCTGGTTTCTCCAAAAATCATGAAAAAAAAAATTTTTTTTAAGGGGATGGGAGGCAGGGAGATCATTAGAGTATAAAAGACTTAAGTATAAGTTTTTTTAAAATGACTGCATGGAGCTATCTAGACCATGATTGGACAAACCAACTATAAAAGCCATTTTTGAGACAACTGGGGAAAACAAAATATGAACTAGGCAACTGAAGGTATTACTGAATTAATTACTTTAATTTTATTAGGTGTAATAATGGCATAGTTGTTACTTTATTTTTTTTTTCCCTTTATTGATTTTTAGAGGCAGAGGAAGTGAGAGAAAGAGAGAGAGAGAAACATCGATGAGAGAGAACATTGACTGGCCACCTCCTGCATGCCCCCCACTGGGGATTGGGCCCACAACCTGGACATGTGCCCTGACCAGGAATCGAACTGGCGACCTCTTGGTGCATGGGTCGATGCTCAACCACTGAGCCACACCAGCCAGGCAATAATTGTTACTTTAAAAGAGCCTTTACCTGTTAGTAGATGTTTATGGGTAAAAGGACATGCTGTCTGGGAACAAAAGAAACAGCTACTGAAGCCAGGTGGAGGGTACATGGGGAGTCATTGCACTATTGTATCTTTGTGTATCTTTAAACTTTTCTAGAATAAAAAAGTTAAAACAGTGGCTCACTCCAAAGAGTCAGAAGGGCTCTGAGTTGTTTGGGATTTTCACATGATCAGAAAAATCAACTGTCATTAAGTCCAAAGTTGTCCGCTGTATTTCAGTGAATGGCTGAACCACAGTGAAACCTACTTCCTTCTGACCACATTTCTTCCAAACATTTCCTCCAATAATTGACTCCACCCAACTCCTGATGCCTAGGTGCTGATGACCCTCCCCTCTCCTGCCTCCCTCAACTCACCCACCCAAATCACTGGATGGCTGTTTCTGGACTGAGCAGCTGCTGGTACCAGCGTGGATGTCCCCATCACAAAGCAGGCCCGGGTGCTGGCACCAGCTGCTCCAGTGACCTGCAAGGGACCCAGTGCCTCAGGACAATTCAAATTTCCAAGTAACTGCCACTTGGGTAGCAGACACTGCAACGATGGGACTGAGAGGGAGTTTTCTGATCAGGGTGGAAGGTCAGCTCAACAGCCCTCACCCAGCCCGACACGGGTCTCAGGCTGGTCCCTGCTGCAGACGGGACTCCCCAAGTCATGGAAAGTGTCCAGAGTTCCCTACCCCTTCCCTCTAGCCTCCAGCGCTGGTCCCAGTCTGGGTTCTGCTCCTTTTACAGCCAAGAGACCTACCCAAAGGGCACTGATTTTTTTTTTAAAGGATAATATCCAGGGTTAGCAACAATGCTGGGAAGCAGGCCTTCTCCCCCACCACTGGTGGGAGTGCAAACTCGTACAACCTTTTGCGACTCCTACCTGGCGATATGCCAAGTTCTGAAAATCATACCCTGTGACCAACAATTTCAGTTTAGGAAACTGAGCCATACTCACAGACAGAAGACTAGGATCACCACCACAGCTGTGTAAAATCAAATGGCACACCACAAACGACTCAGAAGACCATAAAGAGGGCAATGAATGAACACACTGTTATATACATACAATGGAATACAACTTAGCAATAAAAAGAAATAAATTTACAGATACAACATGGATGAATCTCAAATACATTAAGTAAAAAAAAAAAAAAAGACAGAAAAGAGTACACACATGTAACTCCACTCATATGAAACTCTAGAAAAGATATATCTAGTCTATAGAGACAAAAAGCAAATCCGTGATTGCCTGGGGCCAGGAGCAGGATGGGCTGAGTGACCAAGGGACACAGGGAATTCTGCAGGTTGATGGCAGTGTTTCCTGTCTTGATTATGGTGGTAGTTACATGAGTGTATACATTTGTCAAAACTCACTGTACACTCTAAACTGTATGCATACTTAAGATCTGTACATTGCACTGTATATAAATATACTTCAATTTAAAATGATGAATAAGCAGCTCCACCTAAACATCCGACAAGGAGATTTCACCAGATCATAGTGTACCCATACACTCAAACATTACACATGATAGCGCAGAAAAGTAGTTACTGACTCAGAAAGTTACTTAGTATATACAGTTAAGAAAAACATTAAGCTACAGAACTATAATATACTACGATGGCATTTTTGTAAAATAAAATGTATATGTTTGGATAGAAAATGAGCAACAAGAAATATTCCATTCATTCATTAGATACAAATGTATTGAAGATCTACTGTATACCTTTATTGTTATGACGAGCAGAAAAGATTTTTAAAACATCCCTTCTGGTCATGGAGCTTCTATTTGGTGGTTTCATAGAAAATATTTAAATTATTCAAATGTAAACATTCACAAAATCAACTGGTAAAAGGAAAGTATGTAAATTATACTAGTACTTGTGTTAGAACACACACATACACTTGTGTTTGTTCATATACAGAATAACTCCGGAAGGGTTCACGAGAACTGGGACAAGTGGGACCTTCCAAGGGAGGGAAGCTAGGGGAATGGGACAGGGGTGCAAGACGCCTATTCACAATCTACCCTACAGAGCTTGATTTTTTCTACCATGTTCCTGAATTATGTATTCTAAATAAACACAATCAATTGTTTCTAATTCTTTGCTAATGTCTGATACTCAGGAATTGGGTGGAGAAGAATGATACGAGAATGTGTGCATGGTATACTGTGAAAAAAACCAAAGTGTTCTGAGCAACATACTTTCCAGTTTTACAACAAAAAAACAAAATAAAAATGTACTGTGATGACACACACACACAAAAGCATCTATACCGAAATGCCAACAGAGATTACTTTCAAGGGGTGGGACTGTGGGGGGGATTTTACTTTCTTCTGTTTGCTGGTATCACTTTTTCAGTTTCCTAAACAAGCAAGCAAGAAAACGTGTGTGTGTGTGTGTGTGTGTTTGTGTGTGTGTGTAACAATTTAAAGGCGAACAAAAAGAGAGAAAAGAGCAGAATCACAGTGCCACCTCCTTCTGCAGGTGCTCAGACACACTTGAGAATGGTTGGCTGCACTCCCTTTACCCAAGGGGCTGTGTGGTTTAGGAAGACAAAGAACAAGTCAAGGGCAAGGGCACAGGGCCAGCTCCAAGCCTTTAATGTCCCACCCTTACTTACAGAGCACAGGTTTCCCCAGCCAACCAGAGTGCCCGCCAGGTCCCTTCTCCACATCACAGCCCAGAGGCCCCAGAGGCTGATGAGTGCTCCCACACCCACTTTCTCCTGGGACACCTGGGAGGCAGGTAGGGCAGGGATCACTGTCCCAGTTTGCAGATGAAAGGAAGGCTCCAAGATCATTTGCTTCTTCTAGACATAAGATGCACTGAGACCAAGTCTCGGATGAGTGTTGTGGGCACACTGAGCGTTTGGTATTCTAAGACATGAAGGACTCAAGAGAGGATGCCAAGTTCTGATTCAGTTCTGCCCTCAGCTTCCTACAGAACACAGGTGAGGCACTGGCGTTGGGGAGTCTCTAAGTTGGAAAACCCCTTGAATGACATCTCTTCTGGCCTCCCAACCCCATTTCTCACCAATCTCTTATCCTCTGTTTGTATCCACCTCCGGGGGCAGCCCAGACCATCCCTGCACGTTGGACAGCAAGAAACTCCTCCTTACACTAAGCGCCTCTCCCTCACTTCCAGGGAGGGAACTGGAGGGCCAGCGGTGAAGGGTCACTTGAGCACCCCAAGCATAAGGCAGCCCTGTCAGTAGATAAGGGCTGGTCAAAGTCAGCATTTGGGTGTGAAAAGCCCGAATGACACATTCCTGGAACTAAGCTGGGCAGATGTGTAACGTTGCTAGTGTCTGGAATACTTTCTTATGGGTAGAGCGGGGTGTGTCTCATGATTTGGAAAGAACTGCCTGGGGGTGCAGAAATCCAAAAGGAGGGGAAGGGAATAGAAAGATCAATGAAGGGTGACCTAGCCAAATAGTTGTGTGTGGACCTGGGTCACCACTTTCTGTAAGGAGACAGGTGTTCAGCCTTGCAATGAGGAAATTCAAGGAATGTAAGGGGAGGAGTGTCGGGAGAAATGTAAGGATGAGCTTACAAGCTTCAGAGATCACTAGAAAACGACATGGTTTTAATTCAGGGGCAAGAGACAGAGATGGATGAGATTCTATCACACCCTGCTGTTAAGAGTTCAGGCAACAGGGAGGCCCCAGGTGTCCCTCTGACTCTGGCAAGAGAACTGCCCACCATGCCCACCACAGGGACAGGCAACAGCAAAGGCCAAAGCACTTCAAGGTGAGATGCACCAAACACAGGTGAGGCCCAGGAACCCCCAGGACCAAACAAGGGAAGCCGTGCAATCAGCCCTTCCCAAGGTCCGGAGCAAGGCCAGAGCCCACGGCTGGCAGCTTCTCAGGATGGTTTCGGGCGAACCGAGCTCTAGGAGAACCACTGTAACACAAACTATACTACAGACCCTAGAGTGTCACCAGCGGCAGAGCCTCGGTCGGTCCCTGCCTTGTACTCCTATTCTCTACGAAAATGGATGTTCTTTTAAATAAACTTACATTCAAACTCACACCCTTTGAGTCTTTCTTTTAATTTTTATTTTTATCCTCACCTGAGGGGAGGGAGGGAGGAGAGAGAGAGAGAGAGAAACATAGATGTGAGAGAGACACATTGACTGGCTGCTTCCCGCACAACCCGGGCCGGGTACTGAACCGGCAACCCAGGTACATGCCCTTGACCGGTATCACACCCACAATCCTTTGGTCCGAGGGCTGACATTCTAACCGCTGAGCCAAACTGGCCAGGGCACCCTTTGAGTCTTGAGGTTTCCCACCTATAAATTGGGATCAATTCCAGCACTGAGGAGTGAGATAATACATATTCCCGTGATTGGCACATTTCCTGAAACAGTAAATGCTTAATAAACAGTAGCCACTCATATCATCATCACTAAATGTCTTTTTTTGTTGGTGGTGTTTTGGAAGATCTTTGTATAAATTCAGTCACAAATCAGTAAAAATGTCATTTATCCGTCCACTGGTTCAAAAAACGTGGTCTCACCAAGTTCTCTAGGTGTGCAAGGAAGCATTCTCCAGGAGTAGGAAAACGCACGGGGCTCTGCAGGTCTCACATCTGGAGCAGGGTGAGAAGACCACCAAGGTCCTCCGTGGCTCCAATCCCAGGAGAAGGCAAACACCCGATGGAGGAGGAGGAGCCTGTGGCCTAGCAGGTCATGCCAAGTAGAACTTTGTCACATGGCTTTGGAAGTGTAGGATTTCCCCCCCCACCCAAGTATCCCCAAATCTCCATATTCAGAAAGTCTTCCGCATACCCAAGAAGGCTTAAATCACAGCATGAGCATCCTTACACATTTTCTTTGCTTACTAACATAACCACTTCCCACTAATCAGAGAGTGATAATTATGTCAGATGGACGGAAATCGAAAGGAGACCAGAACAAGTTCTATTTGGCTGCTCATTAGGAGATAAAATTTGGGGAGAAAAACGGACCTCCTGGCAGAAGTCTGCAGGGGGTGGGGGGGGGTGGGGGGATGGAATCTGGGCTCAACCGGTAGTTCCTGTCCTAAGATCCTTATACTGGACTTTGGTCCACACCAGTAAATCTGCTCTTGTGGGGAATTCCACTTCTAACCCCTCCCCCTATTCATCTCCTCCCCCTGAATTATCCCAGAGGAGATGTGAGTCTGTAGAAAGCTGAGAGGCAGCCAACACCTGGTCCTGCACCTGGCACTACAGCCAGTATCATAGTCATTCACACAGACTGCCCAGCCAGGCCAGGGGCATCTCCTGGCACATGCCAAAGACCCGACTAGGATCCCTGGGGAGCAGTCCTGCACATCCATTCGACGTGCCCCAGGAGAGTCCATCGGAGCCTGGTCCTCCCCTTCTGTGCTCTCCCAATGCTGTGTCTGCAGCAGGTGAGGCGGTGACACCCCTCGGCCCCTCCCCACACTGGACTCTGACAGCATGGAGCTCTTGGCTTTAATCTGAATACTCCTGAGGGCATATACATCCTCACCAAAAAATCCTCACCAACAGCCTCACTGTCACGACCAGCCTGGTGATGATCTGCTCCTCCCCTCACGTTAAGTGCAGAAGTTCAAGGGCACAGGTGTGACAGGTAAGAAAACGGACTCCCCTGTACTGGCTGGCATCCTCAGCCCCAGCAGAAAGGTCAGAAGGGGGATATTCAAAGGAGGGGGTACACGTGCTCCAGTGGAAGCAACAGGGCCAGGAAGGATGATCAGAGAAGTGTAAGGCTGAGCATGGGATGAAGGTGGCCTGAGAGGGAGGACAGGGAGAGATTTCTCTAGAGAGACACGGGTGCAAGGAGGGTTGCATTCTCTCCTTCATGAGTTAGGATGCCTTATCTGGGCTGCTTAGAAGATCTTGCTGATGGGGTATAGCTCCTGGGTCCCAGACCTCCATAAGTGTGTAACTTTTGGCAAATTGCTGCCTTTCCCAGCCTCAATCCCACTGCAAGCCAATGGTCCCATAGAATAAGTGTCTTTCTTGTAAGGGTGGCCTGTCACAACCGTGAACCCCTCAGAGGACGGTCACAAACCCCAAGCCTTATCCTAGCCACGCACTCTGTGAAGGGGCTGGTAGCCTCAGTACACAACGCCTATATGTCCCTCACACAGCTGTTAGGTTCCCTCCCCTACTCCTAACGGCCTATAAGGCATTTTCTCCAGTTTACAGATGGGGAAATTAAGGAAAAGCCCTGCTTCTCATCATTCCACACAGATCGTGGAGGCTCTGTTCTGGTGCAGAGGCCTGGCACTGAACAAGGCCTGCACAGGTCTGTTCTTGTGGAACACATATTTCTGAGGACAAGATAATAAACAGAAAATAATTCCAGGTGCTGGTAAATGCTATAAAGAAAACAAAACAGGATGATTTGATAGACTGACACAGAGGAGCAGTAATAGAGAAAAGCAGACTTCAAATACAGGGAACAGCCAGTGCAAAGGCCCTGAGACACGAATGAGCTTGACTTATTCAAGGAAGAGAAAGGGGGTCAGTGTGGGAGGGTGTGGGAGACAAGGTAGGAGAGCAGACCAGGGCCACTGTGTCAGGTATTACAGGTGGTGGTAAGGACTGGGAATTTTTTGTAAGTACAATGTGATGACACTTGAAGGTCTTTAAGCAGGCAAGTGACACAATCTAAGTTCTGGCTATTGTAGAAGAATGAATGATGGGGCCAGGTTTTAAGAGGGTTAGAGAAGTTAAACAAGCAGCTCAGAGTCTAACTGCCATTACTAGTGTACATCCAACACCAAGGTTTGTTTCCACGACGTCACACTTTACACACTGTAGAATAATGTTATACTGGAATGTCACATCCCACAAAGTGGGGTTCCCACTATCCCCGTGATCCCAGCCTCACTTCTTGCAACAGTAGAGTGAAGATAACTGCTGGTGTTTGAATGATGACAATTCAACAGCAAATAAGGTAACACGCTTTGTATTCATCTGGCAGCATTCAACAAACAGTGAGTGTCTACTGTGCGCTGGGCACTTGTAAAGTTGTTCCACAGTGTTAGAAATGTGTTATTCGAGTAGCTATTTAGTTTAAAAAAAAATTACTTTGGAAAAAAAAAGGTCAGCCCTCATTTCTTACGAAAGGTGAGGCTAGTGTGGACACTGGGTTCCCCCTAGTCTTCACTTTTCTCTCCATTAAGCCAATTTTTCTCAAGAAGCATCTTCTTTGAACAGGGAGAAGAAATAAAGGAGAAAAATAGTCAACATACTGGGGAGGTAAGACATTATAACCATAGGAATCCAAGAGTTACCCTGTAAGACCAGCTTCAAATCACAGGTGCCCCTGACCATCAACCCAAGTGAGTTTTCTATTTCTAACCTGTAAAAGCTGAACAAACCCATCCTCCCTCAAGGTAGTGAACTAATCTGGCACTACGGCATGGGTGAGGCACAATTAATGGGACCTGCCTGCCCTGCTCCTTTGAGTGGCTAGAGGAGAGATAAGAGCACACTCACATATAAAAAACGGGATTCTCAGGTAACTGAGCTGGTTGAATTTATACTGTTCTTAGAAATCCTTCCTGCTGGAAAGGGGCAAATGAGGTCAAAGTCATTTCACCCCAGCTATGAGCAGAGCTGACAACCACTTGAGCCCATATAAGCAAGGACACCCAATTTCCATAACAGCCCTCACTAATCCATTTAGCCACGGCCTCCAGAAAAGGGCCAAGACTGCCTGGTCTACCATCCACTGCCCCTGCTTTTTAATTGAACCACCAAGACCAGATTTCTTCTCGAGATGCCCAGAATATGCTGTACCTTGACCATGCTGTTCCAGGGAGAAGACCAAGGGAAGCAAAGCAAAGTTACAGTCTTGAAAAGCACTGTAAGACAGAGATAGACCAGTAGGTATAGAAAAAAAGAAAAAATAATTTGGCTGAAAGACAGCTACTCCCAAATGAGGAAAAAACCCTGAATAAGTGGTGAGTTGTTTTTTTGTTAATCCTCACTCAAGGATCTTTTTCCATTGATTTTTAGATAGAGTGGAAGGGAGGGGGGGCAGGGGGAGAGAGAGAGACAAATAGCAATGTGAGAGAGACATATTATTGACTAGTTGCCTCCCATATGACCCCAATCAGGGCTAGGGGTCAAACCTGCAACCCAGGTATGTGCCCTTGACCAGAATCAAACCCAAGACCCTTTCATCTGCAGGCTGACGCTCTAACCACTGAGCCAAACCAGCCAGGGCTAGCTGGTAACTTTTTACGCAGAATTCCATGGATACCGGGTACAAATGCATTGGATGTGGGACCTGTCTGTGTAGGGATCCAGGTACCCCACTGAGAAGACCTCTCCGTCCCTGTACTACTGGGTTGAATAGTGTCCCACAAATTCATGTCTATCTGAAATCTCAGAATGTGACCTTACTTGGAAATAGGGTCTTTTCAGATGTACTGTAATTAGCTAAATTAAGAGGAGGTCATGCTGGATTAAAGTAGACCCTATTCCAATGACTGGTGTGCTTCTAAGGAGACAAAACAGACACAGACAGACAGACAGACAGACAGAATGCCATGTGACACAGTCAGACACTGCAGTGATGCGTCTACAAAGCAAAGGAAGGCTGAGGATTAGAATGGCCCGGCCTCTGGACTTCTGGCCTCCAGACCTGTGAGAGAACATATTTCTAGTGTTTTAAGTCCTCTCGTTTGTGCTAGTTTGTCGTGGCAACCCTAGGAAACCATACACACTTTATTTCACACCTGTTCCCAAACCACCCGTCCCAGGGGCAGCAGGCAAGACACTCAGGCCAAGCCTTCAGCCCACCTGGACTTTCCCTGAGCACTTCTGCCTTAGAGGTGAGGGGAGTACAGACAGGGATCACATTTCAGCTGCCCCCACCTTCTGCCACCGGAGGCAAACTGGCAGGGGAGTGTTTGTTTTCTCCTCAAATCCTCTTAGATTTATAGCCTCTCATTGAGATCAGTATTTCTTAAAGTTTATTCAGCCCCATCCTAGAGATATTGTGGGAGGGGGGTATAACTATGATACCTTATCTAATATTTCTTTATATTGAAGCACTACTTTTACTTAACTTTCTTTTTTTAGTATATTTCTTTTTCGTTTTATTGTTGACTGTATTACAGATGTCCCCCATTTTCCCACCCTTTGCCCTCCTGCATCCAGCCTCTGCAAGAGCTGCTACATCGTGACAATAAATGGGAAATCAGCATCATTTATCCTACGCAAAATTGCTAGATACAAGTTTTTAAGTTGTACATTAAAATCTTTTAAAGTCCATCCATCCACCTTTTAAAATAATCTCGGGTGACAATACGATGGGAAATACCACCTTAAAGAGTACAGTGACTGTCTCAGTTTAGCTGGCCAGGAGCTCTGGCCGCCTAATCAGAAAAACCAACTTAAGCTCTCCCATCTCCTCTCTCCCCCGGGCTCTCCGGGAGACGGCTCAGGACAGGAGCAAAGGCACCAGGAGTTCCTAGTTCCCCTGCGGGGTGACCTAAGCAAACAGAGTCGAGAGCGAAAGGACTTTAAATACCCAACCCAGAGAGCGACAAGGGCGGGGAGGGACTGACCTTCTCGCGCAGGGTGCAGTGGACGTCCGAGGCGACGCGCCCTTCCCACCACGGCTCATCCATCACCGCGTCTGCAGCGCCGCGATCCGAGGCTACCGGGCTCCCAGGGCGCACCCTGCGTGGACACGAGCGACCTCAGCGGCTGCAGCGAGCCCCCCGCTCCGACACCCCACACCCCTATCCTCGCTCGCCCCCGGCCGGGAGCCCCTCCTGCCCACCTCGGCGGAGCTGGCGGTCGCCTCCCGTCCCGGGAAGGTTGCGGTGTCCCTTCCCTTCTGTTCGTGGGACCTGGGGGGAGATCTGAAGCTGTGCAACAACTTGCAGAATTTTTATCTTCCCTTTTGCAAAAGTTACAGAGAAAGTTGCCGACTCTGCTAGGTCGCCCGAGGCTGGGGCTCCGGCAGCAGCCACCAGCTCGCCGTTCCCAACTCCTCCCCCGCCGCCCAGCCTTTGTCCTGCTCCCACATCCTGCCCTCGAGCCGGGGCGAAACTCACGCATCCCTCTCCGGACGTGGGGGGCTGCGGGCACCGAGCCCCTCCCGAGGCCGAGGCGGCGGGCCCGCCGGTGCCCGCACGCGGCTGAGCCCTCGCGCCCCGCGCTCCACGCTCTCGACGCCGCCTCCGCAGCCCGGCTCGCCCCCGCGCCGCCGCGCCCCTGCGTGCGCTCGGGTCCCGCCGCGGCTCGCAGCCTCCGGGCCGCCGGGGGCCTCCCTCTCTCGCTAGGGGAATTGGGGGCCGGACCTTGCGCATGCGCTGCCAGCCCCGCACCCCGCGGGGTGGGGGGCTGGGAATTGGAGTCTTTCTTTCGCCAGCGGTGGCTCTGCTTCCTGCCTGCCCTCCTCCCCTGCCTGGGAGGAAAGCTTCCCCTCACCTTGGCGGAGACTCCCGGTGGCCTCCTGGGCACCCCGCGGGTCTACGCGGGCAGCGTGGGGGGCGCACGGACCGCGGCGCCACCTGCGCGCACCACGCGTGAAACGCGCGGGCCGGATGCCCTAGAAAGTTCTGTCTCCCGCGAGCGCTCCTCTAGCAAACCTTCCGTCGGTTCCACCTGTTCTTTTCATTTCTCTCTCTCTCTCTCATTCCCTTCTTTCCTTCTTTTATCTGGGGGTGGGGGGTGGGGGTGCGGGAACCTGTCCCACCATGGTTGATTTCCAAACGGACAGTTCTCCTGAAAGCTTGAGAAGGGCCACTCTTGATTATCCACCAGTCCCTAATTCTAAAAGAGGTTCAGTAAATCAACTGGTACTTGCTGTGCTACTGCAAAGTACAGATCTACCTCGTACGTTGAAGGAAAAACAGTCTTTTTGGAGGGCTCGGTGGGTGGAAGCATTATCTTTTTAACCTAGTGAATTGTTTTCAAAAAAGCGCTCCTTTGAATCAGCACATCAGATGGCACAGCATTGGCGTCCTCTGGCTGATTCTTTTTTTTGTGGTACTCTTGGAGATTCACAGACAGGTTTCACATCCACCTACCAGCTGGGTGATTCTTGCCAAGCTCCTCACAGCTTTGTAAGCCTGGGAACCCTCGTGTGTAAAATAGGAATAAAAATTGCACCGACCTGCTGGAGATAGCTATCACTAAATAAGACAATGCGTGTGATGGGATAATCGCCAAGCGAGGTATAAAAGGAACACTCAATAAATAGCTGCTACTAAAAAGCCTTTAGTTTCTGACTGGTTTCCTGCAAGCAAATACCCACATGGAAAAATGTTTCAAGTCAGCTTTGATAAGCTTCAGTTGGAGCTTAAACAGCAGTTTTAATGTAAAATAAATTAAATATATATATGAACTCGTGTAAAATACTTAAGAATAAACATCCTATGAAGTGCAGACTCTTAATAAATTATAAAGGTTGAAACATAAGAAAGGCTTGAAGAAATAGGTGAAAATATCAACTTCACCCAAATTAACTCTTAATAAAATTCTAATGGTAGTGGGTGGATGGGGAAGGGATGATATAACTTTCTAACCCTCAAATGGAAGAATATCTGTGAGAAAAACTAAGATATTTTTTAAATGGAGGGATAGACCTATATAACCAAATCGTAAAACACATTGCAAAGCTATCGTTGAAACTGTGGTGTTGATACAAGAACAGATGAAAAGCATCAGTGGAATAATTGAAAGCTTAGAAATACACTTTAAAATTAACTGTATTGTAAGTGTGGCATTTCACATTTGTGGGAAAAAGGATACATTCTTCAATAAGTTAGTCTGGGGAAATTAATTCGGGGGGAAAACGCACAACTAAGAATGTATTTAACCATCACCAAGCCCAGCCAATGTGGCTCAGTGGTTGAGCCTCGACCCATGTACCAAGAGGTCGCCCGTTCGATTCCCGGTCAGGGCACGATGTTTCTATCTCTCTCTCCCTCTCCCTTCCTCTCTCTCTAAAATCAATGAAGAAAAAAAAATTCTATTTAAACCATCACCAAAATCAATACATGACGCTGTCAAATGACAACACTAAAACAATTTAGTAACGACTTTAATGTCCTTTATTCAAGGTAAAACGATCCATGGACCGTGCCTCACGAGAAATGGAGCACTCTACCCTCAGGATTTGGGGCCAGAGCCAGTTTTATGGAATGTTAGAAGAGGCAACACATGATTGCCTAGGAGATTGGGGTTTCCTTATAAGGATAGCAGGTCCTATTTTCCAGGGTGAGATAAGCTAGCTGAAGCTGAGTCGGAGGACTGTGATTGGTGTGTTAGCTTTCCTTGACAAGTGTTTCAGTAAGTTCAGGCTGCCTTAGGTTTGGATGTGACATGGTGGGGCCTCCACTTTCTGGCTCCCAATACAGTAGTCTCCCCTTATCCACAGTTTTGCTTTCCGTGGTTTCAGTTACCCACAGTCTGAACATATTATATGGAAAATTCCAGAAATAAACAATTTATGTTTTAAATTGCTCGCTGTTCTGAGTAATATGATGGAATTTCACGCCATCCTACTCCATCCCACCCAGGACATGAATCATCCCTTTGTCCAGTGTAGCCACCCTGTATGTACAGTGCAATAAGATACTTGGAGAGAGAGAGACTACCTTCACATAACTTTTATTACAGTATATTATTATAATTATTCTATTTTATTATTAGTTATTATTGTTAATCTTTTACTGTGCCTAATTTATAAGTTAAACTATCATAAGTACGTATATATAGGAGAAAACATAATCTATATAGGATTCTGTACTATCTGCATTTCAGGCGTCCACTGGGGTTCTTAAAATATATCTCCTGTGGCCCGGCCAGTGTGGCTCAGTGGTTGAGCATCAACCCATGCACCCAGAAATAGCCAGTTCGATTCCCGGTCAGGGCACATGCCAAGGTTGTGGGCCAAACCCCAGTGGGGGGCATGCAGGAGGCGGCCAGTCCATGTTCTTTCTCATCGATGTTTCTCTCTCTCTCTCCCTCTCCCTTCCTCTCTCTCTAAAATCGATAATAAAAAAATAAAAATAAAAATAAAAAATATATCCCCTGTGGATAAGAGAGGAACTACTGTATATGAATTGACTTTATCAAACCCAAAGAACTAAACAAACAACAAAAAATATATAGGTGAATTATTTCAGAGGAGAAGGCCCAGATATTAAGGTATAGGAAGAAACCAAAGTCAGGATGAATATATGTATTTGAATAAATATGCAAGACTTAAACATATCAAATATCATCAACAAGGGAAATGACAAATTGGAAAACATGTTTTTAACAATTGTGACAAAGGTTGATTTGCTATATAAATCTTATAAATCAATACATAAAACACTAACACCCCAAATGCAGAAATGGATGAACCCGTACACCACGAAAGGATAAATTCAAATGAATATTTTTTAAATGTTCATACTCACTAGCAAAGACATTAAAAGTTCTTTTTAGAAAGAGTGGGGTACATCTTTGTCAAGGACTTCTGAAATAATGATATGCAGGGTTGACAAATATACAATGTTGCTGGGAATATAAATTAATACCATCTTTCTGAAAGACAATATAGCTCAAAAAGTTAAAAAAAAAAAAGAAACATCATTTGCTCTAACTATTCCATGTCTGGAAGTTTAAAAAAAATGAGTACAGAGATTTATTTACAGCCCTGGCCGGTTTGGCTCAGCGGTTAGAGCGTTGGCCCGCGGACCGGAGAGTCCTGGGTTCAGTTCCCGCTAAGGGCACGTATCTCGTTTGTAGTTTGTCCCCGGCCCGGGTTGGGGTCGTGTGGGTGGCAACCACTCAATGTGTCTCTCTCATGTCGATGTTTCTCTCTCTCTTTTCCTCCCTCTCTCCCTCCCGCTCTATCTGAAGATAAATGCAAAAATGTCCTCGGGTGAGGATAAAAACAAGATTTATTTACAGGGTTTCATCACAGTGCTTTTTTATTATAATGAACTATTAGAACAGGGACTGGTTAAATAATGATTTAGCTCTTTAAAAACACATATTTTAAGAGAATGAATAATGACTTGGGAAAATGTTCACAATATATTAAGTGAAAAAGCTTAGAGTATGATCCCAATTATACTACATTCACACACACAAAAGAAATGAGAATACCCATAAAAAGATTAACTGTGTAATCAGAGTGGTAGGATTATGGGAAATTTTATTTTACTTTTTATTCTAGCATATCTGTATTTTCTAATTTTTGTACAAGAAACATGTATTACCTTCATAATCAGAAAAAAAATGTATGTTATTTTCAAATAATCACATGATATACTTAACTAGCGTGGCCTTCCACTGAAGCACGGAACTCTCGACGTTTTGTTTTGTGTTTTCGTAGCTGTATTATTTCTTTCTCAATACTCTTTCTATGTATGCAGGCTACGCTGAAAGAAGAAAGACCTTATTACTCACTAATTTGGAGTCCTCTTTTCCTAAACTTCAGTTCTCAGTTACTAGTTCTGGTAGATCAGAGAGGGAGGCAGAAACTTTGTGCTTTCTTTTTTCCCCAGGGACTGTTTTTTTTAAAAGATTCTAAACATCATTCATCCTCTGTAATCCTTTGTGTATCATTTTCAGGAGTCTCTCATTTTCCCAGTATCTCTGAAGAATAAAAATACATTGCACGAGGGGGGTGAGGGGAGGATGAAGAGGGTAAAGGGGGGGTCAATTACAAGGTAATGGAAGGAGATGAGACTTAGGGTGGAAAGCACACAACAGAGTACACAGATATTGCATTATAAAGTTGTACACCTGAAATTTATTTAATGTTATTAACCAATGTTGACCTGATAATTTTAATAAAAAATGACCCTCCTCTCAACCTCAAACCACAGCACTGATGTTTTTGGTAGTGAGTCACTGTCCACAGGTGGAAATGGTGGCAGTGCCCTTAGCAGGAGAGGCTTCCTCTGGTGGACAGCAGGGGACAGTGTGACCGGAGTTACTTCTCCCACCCACTCCATCCCCAGCAGGCCGAGAAGTATTATTTGTTCATTCCTTCATTCCTTCATTCCAAAACAAACCTTTATCAAGTGCTTACTATGAGCCAATAACCACCCAACCTTTGAAGCTCACATCTTGGGAGCCAAAGGTTTAGAGCAAGCCCATCCTACCTATCTACAACTTTCCTCAGAGGACAAATCACTCTAATATCAACTGCTCACTTTAACTTTCCTAATTCTCTTGGTTTTCTTTCATTTGATACAAGCTCTCACATTGCAGACATATATGGTGAAATGAACACATTCTGACCCTAGCCCCGGGCCTCATCCTCCTCTCCAAGGATAACAGCACCTGTGTGTCCTTCCAGACGTGACCTAAGCATTTACCAACGTAGGCATTCATGCCTTTTCTGCTTTCACGCGGATGATGGCATGCTGTGCACATCCATCTGCACCTTGTTTTTCCCTCTTGGTTATTGCATGGCAGTGCCCTCAGAGCTGCACAGTTATCCCAGAGTCCCATAGTATGGCTCCAGAATGTGTGACCAGTCTTCTTTTGCTGCACATTTCGGTGGTTTCCAGCTTTTTGCTGTCATAACCACACAGCAGTCAGTATCCTGGGTGATAGACAGGTCAGTGACATAAATTCTTTAAGCACTCAGCTTTACAGGAGAAGTTGAGGCATATGCTTTGAGTAGTCTTTCCTTAGTGTCTTAATGGTTTGTATTGCTCCATTAGGACCAAAAGCATGAAGGCTGACTCTGTTTATAGGGACAGAAGGAAGATATCTGGGCCATAAACTTTGACACATAAGCCTTGTTAACCACTCTGGTCTTGAACCAAAAACCAAGCCAGTCCTTTCAAACTGTTTCTACCTGTGTGTTCTAACTACATAGTCAGAAAAACATTGGCCCAATCCTTTATGGTCCTTGACCAGAAATTCTTGAGATATAACTCCACTGATTAGGTCTGAGAACTAGGCAGGAAGAATTAAAAAGCAGCATTTTACAAATAGAAGTCAAAACCTAGCACATTTATGAAGTTGGCCCATATGCTTTTTTTACTCAAAAGGAAAAGTATAAGATCAAAAGTAAAAGGTGCAAAAGGAGCCTTGGCCAGGAGCTCAGTTGGTAGGAACGTTGCTCTGATACACCAAGGTTTCAGGTTTGATCCCCAGTCAGGGCACATACAAGAAGCAACCAGTGAATACATAAATAAGTGGAACAACAAATCGATGTTTGTCTGTCTGCCGCTCTCTCTCCTTCTCTAAAAATAAATAAATAGCCCAGCTGGTGTGGCTCAGTGGCTGAGCGTTGACCAATGCACCAAGAGGTCGCCAGTTCGATTCCTGGTCAGAGCACATGCCCAGGTTGTGGGCCCGATCCCCAGTGGGGGCATGCAGGAGGCGGCCAATTGATGTTCTCTCTCATCGATGTTACTATCTCTCTCTCCCTCCCTCTTCCTCTCTTTCTAAAATCAATAAAAAAATATTTAAAAAAAATTTTTTAAATTAAAAATTAAACAAATAAATCATTTTTTAAAAGTGTAAAAGGAATAAGTACAAAATAAATCTCCCTCTACCAGGGTCTGGTTCGCAGTGTGTGACCTGTGGAGTGGCACAGGCCCGTGCTCAGAAAGGCCCGGTGCTGTTTAATGCTCTACATTCACTGTTTCTGAGAATGCTGTTGCCTTCTGTTATGTGTTGAATTGTGTCCTTCTAACAAGATGTATTGAAAGCCTAGCACCCAGTGTATCAGAATGCGACCTTGTTTGGAAATAGGGTCGTTACAGATGTGATGTAAGTTTTGTGCAGCGTTTCCACTGTTGTTATCTGAGCTAAATACATATGCGCATGTGAGCACACGTTTGATGGTCAAGGTGCCAGGGACAGTAGGAAGTGCTGAGGACTGTGGTCAGCCGAGAGCTCATGGTGTAGCCAAAGCGAGCAGCCTCTTCTGCGCCCCTCTGATGGTCCAGAATGTGGGCCCTTTATTGCCCGATTGCCAGAATTTCCAAAGAAATAAGCAATCAAGATATCTCCTGCTTTTTAAAACGTCGTATTGCCCTTCTTTTGTTTGTTTTAACACCCTGTGGCCATGCCTAGCGTCAGCCCCAGTTTGTGAACTCTGGAATAGGTGTGCGATAAGGAGCCTTCCCGCCTGGCCAGGATTCTGTGAGGAACAATGGAGCAGGACCCTAATAGTTCCCCAGACTCCAGGAGGAGGAAATAAAAGCAGCCATTAACTCAAAGCCCCTAAGCCTGCTCCCCTCCTCTGACAGTGAACAGGAAGGAAACTGAGACTGGACAGTAAAAAGCAACCAGACCAGCCTGCCAGGGGCTGCCCATGGGACCTTTACCCTCAGGCTGAGGAGGTCCTGGCTGTGAGCAGACCCCAGGACACCTGGAGGTCACCTTCTATGAAGGGTTTCCAAAGCTTCCAGGTGTGCAGAGACCCAAGATTGAATAGCTGAGGATTAAGGTAGCAGCCGTTCACCTGGGGAGACAGGCTGGTTTGTGGCGGAGGGTGCTGGGCAATCATCTATTTAAAAATTTTTTAAAAGCCCTGGGCAGTTTTGTTCAGTGGTTAGAGCATCAGCCCTCAGACCCAAGGGTCTCGGGTTGCAGGTTTCCCAGGCCCTGATCAGGGCTATGCGGGAGGCAACCAATTGATGTGTCTCTCTCTCTCTCTCTCCCTCTCTCTCTCTCCATCCCTCCCTTCCACTCTCTCTAAAAATAATAATAATAATAATCATGGGAAAAAATTGAAAAAATTTTTTTAATTACACAAGTATCACTCTCCTTGTAACACTATTAAAGATTAAAATGTAAGATCCTGAACAATCCCACCCTCCTACCAACACCAGGCACCCATGTATTATTAGCGTGGTATTATCCTTGGGTGGGCACACAGACAGTGGGGGGCAAGGGAGGCCGGCTGGAAGCCCCGGTGGAAATGTAAAGGAGGTGAGACGGGGCCAGACTGTGAACATATTTGGAAGTTAGAACTGATAGGCTCTGCTGAGGGACCAGATGTGGGGTGTGAAAAAGGGACATCAGGAAGGGCCTGAGGTTTTGGTTCTGAGCACCTGAAGGCTGAAGTTCTCACTTACAATCAAGAGTTGCTTAAGCAGTGACACATTTTGAGAAATGCATCGTTAGGTGATTTTGTTGTTGTGCGAACGTCACAGAGTGCACTTACACAAACCTAGATGGCACAGCCCACTTCACACCTGAGCTCTGTGGTGTAGCCCGTGCTCCCAGGCTACAAACCTGGACAGCATCTCACTGTCCTAAACAACACGAGATCAAATCAAGCACAAGAGAAAAGGATGCAATCAAGAGATGATCATATCTAAACACAAGATGTCCGAGGCTGCTGCCTGCATAACACAGCGTACCGTTTTATAACAAATTTCTTTTTATAAGTAGAAAGAGTACTCTAAAATAATGACAAAAAGTATAGTGTACTAAATACATATACCAGTAACAGTCACTTATTATCTTTATCAAGTATTAGGTACTGTACATAATAGCATGTGCTGTACTTTTATATGCCCGGCAGGCAGTAGGTGTGTTTACACCAGCATCACCTCAAACGCGTGAGCAACGTGTTGCACTAGGACTTTACGATGGCTAAGATGTCACCAGGCAGTAGGAGATTTTCAGCTCCATTAGAATATTGTGGAACCACTGTCGTACATGTGACTCATGGTTGACCTAAACAAGGTTATTTGGTGGATGACTGTACTGGGATGGGGATCTTAATCCCATCACCCAGATAATGTGTGATGTGTTGCCCCTCCCCCACCCTGGTCTCCACTCTCCTGCCAGCCCAGTAGTTAAAACAGCTCTGTGAGACTGCTCAGACTTCAATCATGGCCTTGTTTCTAGCTGATGACCTCAGCAAGTTACTTAACTCCAGGTTCCTCATTTGCAAAGGGGGCGTATTAATAGTACTACCTCTTTTATAGAGTTATATGAAGATCAAATGATATAATGTCTGGTTCATACTGGGCACCAAATAGGGGTGAGCCCAAACTACTATATCATCAAGTTGCAGTCATATGTATGCATAGTTTTTTTTAAATATATTTTTATTGATTTTTTTTTTTTATAGAGAGAAAAAGGGAGAGGGAGAGAGAGAAAGAGAAACATATATATGAGAGAGAAACATCGATGGGTTGCCTCCCATACACCCCAACTAGGGATCAAACCCACAACCTGGGTATGTGCCCTGACCGGGAATTGAACAGATAACCTTTGGGTGCACAGGACGATGCTCAACCAACTGAGCCACACTGGGTCCCGCTGCTTCTAAGCCCAAAGTTTTCTTATGAGCATTTTTCATGAGATACCTTAAATATAATCTGTCAAAAATATTTGTAATGGTTGCTTAATATTCTATCATATAGACAAATCATCATTTATTTAACTGGTCTTTTATTGTTGGATATTTTATTTTATTTTATTTTATTTTATTTATTTATTTAATCCTCACCCGAGGACATTTTTTGGATTTATCTTCAGACAGAGTGGGAGGGAGAGAGGGAAGAAGACAGAGAGAGAAACATCGATGTAAGAGAGACACATCAAGTGGTTGCCACCCACACGACCCCAACCGGGGCCGGGGACAAACTGCAACCGAGGTACGTACCCTTAGCGGGAACCGAACCTGGGACTCTGGTCTGCAGGCCGACGCTCTAACCGCTGAGCCAAACCAGCCAGGGCTATTGTTGGATATTTTAAAATAAGACCAAGAGCTACTGGTAACTCTTACATTGTTTCTAGTTTTTCTCTGTGCATCACAAACAACACTGGGATGAAAATCCAAAACTATACTTTCTTTGTACTTCTCCAATTGTATCTTGAGGACGCAGTCCTAGAAGTGAAATCGCTATAACAAAGGAGACGAACAGTTTTCAGGCTTCTGAAACAAGTTATAAACTGACTTCCAAGAAGGTTCTAACAAAACACACTCGTCAACACAGTGTTAGAAAGTGCCTGCTTCCCAAGACTAAGCCATCATTTTAAAATTAAAAAAAAATTTTTTTGGGAATTTAAAAAATGTGATTTTTTATTTCTTCTACAAATTGTCCTTTACCCATCTTTCTGTTGGCATAGTAGAGTTTTGCTAGAGGAAGAGCAGTTATACATTTAAAACTAACAAGACTTGGTCTATTGAATGTGTTGCCAATGTTTTTCCTGCTGTCTTTAAATTTTATGTTGGGTTTTTGTGACCTACAGGACACATGCACTCACACCTGTTTCCTTCCTGAAAGTATGTGCTTCCAAAGCACTTGCTGTGTATCCTCCAAGGCACCTGGGAACCAGGTCGCAGGCCCACCTCTCCCCTCGTCTCATGTACAGCCACAGGCAGGTGACATTTCCTCCCAGCTCACAGCTTCCTCCTCTGTCGTTGGGGGGCAGGTCTGGTTAGACCTCTGAGCTTCCACCTGGTTCTGGCACCCTATAATTCCAGTTCTAGAGCTAGAAACTGGGCTCCGAGCTCAGAGCTCATTGCAAGAATCTCTTACAGCCTTCTGCATCGGTCTCTGTCTTAGCTCAGGTTGCTGTAACAAGTGACCATAGACTCGATGACTTAGACAACAAGCATTTATTTCTCACAGTTCTGGAGGCTGGAAGTGTGAACTCAGGGTGCCAGCCTGGTTGGGTTCTTGGAGAGGGCCCTCTTCCTGGTTTTCAGACTGCAGCTTTCTTGTTGTAGCCTCACGTCACAGAGAGAGAGAAAGCTCTGGTCCCTTCATCCCCTTTTAAGAGCATCGTTTTCACCATGGGAGCTCTACCCCTGTGACTCCATTTAAACCCAATTACCTCCCAAAGGCTCCACCTCCAAATACCATCACGTAGGGGAATAGGACTTTGGGTCATAAAAATTTGGGTGCGGAGACACAAACATTCAGTCTATAGTGGTATCCTAACTGGTCTCCCAGGTTCTAATCTTCTTCTTCTTTTTTTTTCTTTATTGATTTTAGAGAGAGAGAAAGGGAAAGGGAGAGAAAGATAGAAACATTGATGAGAGAGAACATCAATTGGCTGTCTCCTGCATGCCCCACACTGGGGATTTGGCCCACAACCTGGGCATGTGCCCTGACCGGGAATCAAACCAGTGACCTCTTGGTGTATGGGTTGATGCTCAACCACTGAGCCACACCAGCCGGGCTCCAGGCTCTAATCTTTAGTGGGTGTTGCCAACATCAACCTTCCTAAGGGGCAGTGTGAGCACTGCTCCAACACTGCACCGGACCCCAACCCCCTTGGCATTCCTTGACCTCCTTCCCTATTTTCTAGCCTATCACCTCCTGCTGTCTTTCAAAATGAATATTTGTGGTTCCCCAAATATTTTCACTCATACCATTGTCTTCGCCGGGAATGTTCCCGCACTGTAAATTTCACATGGAAAAAATATTACCTAACTTTCAAAACCCAGCTACCACCACCTTCTCCATAAAGTTTTTTAGCAACTACTATCCAGTTCAGAGGAAATTTTCTCTCTTTTGATCTGCAATATTTCCCACATGCCCCATGTATTATGGTTGTTGATGTCTTATTTCCTGAACAGCAGTATACGAACCTCTGAGGCCATAGGGCAAGTCACTAAATTAGTGAGTGCAAAGTGGAAGTCTATACGGTGTTTTCAGGACTGGGAAATTTCATATAAAATCCTGATTTCAATCTTCTCTTGAAGAATCAGAAGATCTGGACTACTGCCTCCCCATAAGGCAAACTACAGCCCATGGGCCAAATCTGGCTTGTCACCTGTTTTTGTAAATAAAGTTTTATTGGAACACAGCCACACCCATGTGTTTACATATTCATGCCACAATGGCAGAGGTGAGCAACTGACACAGAGATTATATTCCACACAAAGCCTATTCTATTGGGCTCTTTACACAAAAAGGTTTGCTGACTCCTTCTGTAAGGCACCAATTGGGTCACTATAGAGGCTCTGTGTGTGTATGTATGTATGTATGTATGTATGTATGTATGTATTATATTTCCTTTTTCAAGGCTCTCTTTCAGTGGAGCACACGCTTTCCATTGTCCTCCAGGGACCTTAGATCAAGCCTGGCCAGATGCAAGTATTTATCTTACCTTCCAAGGCCTTTGATCCATTTGCATTTTTCATTCTCACTAATCCTCTAAATGACGCTAATACAACATGAAAGCCATTATGCCATGTAAGTAAGGCAATGTCTAAAAAGTACCTAAAAACATTACACTGCCAATACTAAATTTGATGATCAAGTCTAATAATATTCCTCAGTAACTATAGCTACTGATAGAGTGAGTCCTTTTAGTTCCAAGCTTGGGTCTAGAGTCAGAGTGCCTGGGTTGATAGTACAGCTGTATCACCAGTGAGCTGGGTGACCCAGGTAAGGCAGACTGAGACTTCATTTTCTCATCTGAAAATGAAGACAACAATAGTACCTATCCCAGATTGATGACAAGATTACATTCCTTCAAGAAATATTTACTGATAACTACTGTCAGGCTCTGTGCTGGGCCCTTGGGTGAACAGAAATGGGTCTCCACTCATCAAGAGCTTACACTCTAGTAGGGGAAATGGGTCCGGCAGCAGACACCACCAGCCTGGCGTACAGCCTACCTCTGAGCTTAGCCACGGCTGTGCTGGGAAGTGCTCACTGGCCTCTGACTGCCAGAGCCTCCTCAGGGCCTTGCAGCTGAAACTAGCTTGGCCCTCAGACCAGCACAACCTGGAAGTCAGGAAATAACGCCCCAGAAGCAGCCTTCCACGAACAGGGGTTGGCGGCCGGTGGGTAAAGGCTTCAGCTCCCCATCTTTCAGTAGGACAACTGTGGGAGGCCTTCTGTGTGCCTCCCAGAGGTCCTGGTGGGAGAAAACCCCTCCTCTCCAGTGGTGAGGTTGATAATGTGGAGGGTTCCGAACAAGCCATCTCAAGATGTGCCTTTGTGGTATGATGATTGTTTTGAGCTAAAGGTAATTTTAGTCTGGGCTCAAGAGAAGTGTCCCTTTAGCTACCTAGAAAAACTTGAATAAGGGCCTTGCCTATAATAAGACATTATCTGCCATAATCTTTTTTTGACCCACCTGTGTGGCAGGAAAAAATTCTATTTATAAATATCTGCTCTCATCATTCTGCAATGACCCCCTAGGAATGTCTTCTGCACCCATGTGCCCTTTCTGTCTCTGAATCTCTTGTGCATGTGACGTCTCTGACTCTCTCATGTATGCAGGGTTCCCATACATATGTATGTATTAAATTAGTTATTTTCTCTTGCTAATCTGTCTCATGTCTATTTGATTATTAGACCAGCCAGAGGAGCCTTGAGGGTAGAGAAAAGTTTGTTCTTCCCCACAATAACACCCTTACATTGACTCTGCACCCTCCCTGTCTCACTCTCCCTGCATCCTCACCCCCACCTTCTGGCAACATCTTCCAAATAAACCATCAGTATCCAAATCCTTGTCTTAGCCTCTCCTTTTGGGAAAATTCAAAGTAGAATAGACATAAACAGAACCAAGAAAATGCAAAAGGGTAGTAAGTACCATGCAGGAAATTAAAATAGGCATGAACAAGGTGAGAGCAGAGGCCACATGACACGGAGATCATGGAAGGTCTCCGCCGAGACCTGAGGGACCACGAGAATCTAGCTATGCGCAGACTAGGGGAAATAATAACCTGGGATAGAGGAACAGCTGGTGCAAAGGCCCCAAGCAGGAGTGTGCTCGGCATGTTAAAGAAGAGAAAGGTGAGTGAACTGGGAATTTAGTGGGTGAGGAAATGAGGTGGAGAGGAAGGCCAGATGGTGAGGGACGTTGTAATCCAGGAATAATGATTTGGGACTTTATTCTAAATGCCACGGATGAGAGCTCACAGGAAGATTTTAAGCAAAGGAGTAACGTGGATTAATGTGTTTCAAAATAATCACTCTGGCTGCAGTGTGAGAGTGGGTTAGAGTGGGAGTGGAAGCAAAACATCCAGCAGTGATGGTGGGTGATGATGCTGGCTGGACTAGTGTCAGAATAATGGAAATAGAGAGAAGTAGAAGATTTGGGATATGTTTTATAAAGACCAAAAACCAACCAAACAAACAAACACAAACACACACACACAAAATAGGGCCTACTATGTGGCCGGCACTCTTCTAGCATCCTCCATAAATTAACTCGCTTATTGGTCACAAAGTCCCTTGAAGGTGGGTACTGTTCTTGGCCCCGTTTTACAGATGGAAAAATTGAAACAAAGAAAGACTGAGTAATTTGCCTAAGTTTACCAAGAGCGGAGATTTGAACCAAGATCATCTGACTCCCCAGTCTAGACTCCAACTATTAGAGTACTGCACATCCTAGAGCCCGTTGACTATCTGAGGGATCAAATGTGGGAAGACGATGCTTCAGGCAAGACCCCATCCCTCTCTCCCCCCAACACCCACAGCCTCACCACCATGATCTGCCTTGAGACCACAGTCAGGTGCTTGAACCTTCCAGCTCTGGTCTCCCAGGCCTCCCCTCACTCCCCAGACTCGAATCCTCACGCTCACCATCTCCCCCTATTCTGACCCCATCTCCTGAAGCCTGCCATTATTCCCTCTGGACCCCATGCCAATAAAAAACAAAGTCCCCTACATCCTTGAACCCTCTGTGTGCTATAGAGCGAATTTTGTGCCCCCTTCCCAAATTTATTTGTTGAAACTTAATCCCCAATGGGATGATATTTGGAGGTGGGGCCTTTGGGAGGTGATTAGGTCATGAGGGCGAACCCCTCATGAATTCAGGATTAGTGCCCTTGAAAAAGAGGCCCCAGAGAGCCCTCTTGATGCTTCTACCAGGTGAGGACCAGTAAGCCGGCCCTCACCAGACACTGAGTCTGTTGGCACCTTGATCTTGGAGTACCCAGCCTCCAGAATTAAGAGCTATGAATTTCTGTTGTTTATAAGACACCCAATGTATGATACTTTGTTATAGAAGCCAAAATGGACTGAAACACTTGGCTTCCAGCACCAGTCCCTTGACTCTCTTCTATCTCTGTAAAAGAGAGGCAATGTGATCAAGGAGGCAGAAAATGGAACAATGTGGCCATGAGTCAAGGATGCCATCACCCAACAGAAGCTGAAAGAATCAAAGAACAGATTCTTCCATAGAGCCTTCAGAGGGAGCATGGCCCAGCCGACATGTAGAGTTCAAACTCCTGGCTTCCAGAACTGTGAGAAAATCCATGTCTATTGTTCTAAGTATGTGGCAATTTGTTCCAACAGCCCTGGGAAACTAACAGAGATATCTAATAGACATCTCCAATTCGACATGTCCAACAACAAACTCTTCATTTACTCACTTCCCACTCCCACCCACCAATCCTGCTCCTCCCACAGTCTCTCCCATCTCAGTAGAGGGTTATTCCAGCCATAAAGTTGCTCAGGTCAAAACCTTGGTGTCCTCATTGGCCCTTTACTTATTATCTCACCCCACATCCAAATTATCAGCAAACCCTGTTGGCTCTATCTTCAAAAACAGCCAAAATTAGATTGCTTCTAACCTTCTTCCCTACAACCACCTGGGTCCAAGACACAGCATCTCTTGCTTGGATTATTGTAATCATCTCCTGTCTCCAGGAGATGTTTTTGTCCCTTACTGTCTATTCTCAAAATGGTAGCTGGAGTGATGCTGTTAAAACCTAAGTCAGACTTTGTCACTGCTCTGCTCAAAACTCTCCAGTGGTGCCCCATCTCACCAAACATAAAAGCCAAGTCCTTACAACATCCTACAAGGGTCTGTGTGACCTGGGCATGTGCAACCTCTCTGATGTCATCTCCTGCTACTCTGCCCCTCCATTAGTCCCTCTGCTCCTTGAACCAACCATGTTGGGCCCCACTTCAGGAATGTTTGAGAATGCTGGGAGTTTGGGAAGGGAGCTGGTAGGATTACCAGGCTACGTTTTGTGCCATTTGAGATTTGTAGACAAGAGTGAGACTGACCGGCACAGTTGTGTGTTCTCTGAACCTTCAGTTGGGAATGAGTTAATGGAGAAAGGAGAGGGCTGGGTTTGGCCAGAGTAAGATTTTGCTGGGGAAGAATGATGGGAAGAGAAGAGTAAGGACATTAAGTCCATTTTATGAGGTAGTGATCGCAGTGTTGGACCATGAAATCTAAACTGGATGAGAAAGATGGCTTTGAAGAGATAGCAATAAAATCCAAGACAAAGATGATATTTAACAAATATACACGAATCTGGGGTATAAATAAATAAAAAGTATATTTCTGAGTTCACCACCACCAGAGTGAAAAGTCATAACTGCTTTTCAACTCGAAGAAGTGCTAATGAACAGCATGTAAAAAACACATCCTTCGCTATAAATGCATACAGATTTTCTTACCTCTCCAAACAGCTCAGCCTAATGATGTGATGGTGTTCTCCCATCTGACAAATCGTCACTGGCTTGCTTTCTGTGGTACAGAAATGTGCCTACCCAGAAAGTACCTTTTCATCTGTTACCCAGAGCTGCCAAGTGGCAAGCTGTGGTTGACTAATTGGAAACATATCCAAACGGTTCAACTTTATCAACGTGTTCTGGGTCCCCAAGGCCGAGGCCATTCTCCTTTAGGTGTCTTATTCAAAGATTTGGCCAAGAAAAATTTTATTTCTATGTTCATAAAATGGAGGTGTTAATGAGTAGAATGTCACAGTCACATCTATTTTGAAGATTAAAATAGATCAGCAAAATTCAGGAGCTGGGCCATGGAACAAGAAATCAACAGATGGGGTTGTGGTGGGAGGCTCTGTCTGCCAAGGTCCTGCTGATTTTGGATTAAGATGAACCCTCTGTGTCAATACTGTGGGACAGGGAATGATCCTGCCGTTTTTTAGCTAAGCACCTAACTAGATGGGGTTGCCAGTTACTAAAATGAGGGAGCTGTGGCTGAAATAAATGTTTGTGAGTTCAAGTCTCTGATTTTATACTTCACACTACAGGAGCCTGGATTTTCTCATCTGTAAAATGGATGTGATAATTTCGAATGTCCTTAGTTCTATCATTCACTTTTGAACATGTCTGGTGTTGAGACAGTGTCTTCAAGTTAACCCATTTGAAGAGGTAGTGCTTTTTGTCTTTAAATGGAAAAAGTTTAAAATGGGAGGGCTTTCCTTTTATTTATTTATTTATTTATTTATTTATTTATTTATTTATTTATTTATTTATTTATTTATTTTGGTGTTGATTAAAAATGTAATGAAGCGGATAGGACCCCGCTCATAAGGTTGTGTAAGGATTAAATGAGTGGAAATGAGATGATGTATAGAAAGCAGTTAGGAGAATGTCTGGACCTGGGGAAGGGGAGGAGGGGCTGGACCTCCCAGGCTGATGTGCTGCTAAGATTTCCATGTCACCATCTCAGAGCTACAGCCTGACAGAGCCAGCAGGAAAAGAGAGGGGAAACCTCCCTACCCTGATCTGTGGGGCTATTTCTTATCCAGAATTGTTGTAACCAGGTTCAAGGAGGTGCATTTCTCTGCAGCCGCTTCCCACCCCTCCCTTTATTTTGTTAATCACTATGAAAGTATTTAGAATGGGCAGATTCTCCCACACAATTGGCACCTCTGCAGGGGGTCCTGGAGCCTTCATTTATTTCTTGTTTACATGCACCATCATTTATGTAAAACCGTTCAGAATGCTCCAGGGCTCCCCATCTCCATGTATAAGCCAAGGTCAGGTCCGTGGTCCACACTGCCCTACAAGGTCCATAGTGCCCTCCATCATTTCCCCGACTCTAGCCCAGGTGGCCTCCTGGCCTTGCACTCCATGCAAGCTGCTGTCTCAGGCCTTTGCTTCTGTTGTTCCTTCTGCCTCAAATGTCTCCCCCGCCACAACACCCTGAGATAGTCACACCTCACCTTCTAAAAGGTCTTCACTCAAATGTCACCTTTGCAGTAACACCTCGCTGAGGTTGTGACCCACCCCCAACAAGCACCTCATTCTCTCCCCCGATTTATTTTCTCTCCATAGCAGTTAGGACCCTCCAACATACTACTTTACTTACCTGGGCTATTACTTCTCTCCATTAGAATGTAAGTAAGGACTCTTAACTGGCCTCGTTTAATGAATGAGGAAAGAGACATCATGGTCAAGGAAAAAAGCTGGGCCGGGGTTGGGCTTGCCTGGCAAACTCTGGTTCTGAGGAACTGAGAACTCACAGTCCTAAAAGTTACGTTTCCACTTACAACTCACGTCACCTGGCACCACTTCCACCCCACCTGCCTCTCTCTGCCCCTCCCAGAAGTGGGGCTCTGTGGGATAGTGGAGGAAGGGCCAATGGTGCGGACTTCTGCTTTCTGTTTGCCGGGTGACCCTGGGAGACTGATTCATCTCTGCACCTGTTTCCTCGTCTGTAAAATGGACTGGCGGTACTGCTCCCCACATCACGCAGTTTTCCTGACAACAAAGGTGCCTCAAAGTCAGCTGGAGTCCTAGTCCAGGCCTTGTCACTCACGAGCTGCATGACTCCGTACCAGCCGTAAAATCTCTGACCCCCCCACACCCAGTCTCTTATTTATATTATGAGGAGGGCACATGAGGTCATCACGAGGCTATCAGAGTCTGAGTCTGTAAGTGAAATAGCTCCAGAAGGGTCTGGAGCAGGCAGAAAGCAGCCCACAGACATGAGGTATTGTTTTTCCCTCTCTGCTGCCCCGTCTCTGTCCAACTTCCCGAGGTCGTGCAGCCACTGGGCTCAGAGAGGGTGAGACAAGTGTTTGTGACTGGAGTCCCAGGTGGGGCTGCTCGGAGGGATCCTCCTCCCCCTAACCTTCCAAGGCTCCAGAGGCTCTCAAACAGTGATCAGTCCCTGGTAACGGTGCCAACAGCCAGCGCACCCAGCTCTGGCAGTGCCCATCTGGGATCGGCTGACCATTCTCTTCCTCCTCTGAACTTGTCTGCAGGTTAGGTCCGAGCCAGGGGGGGAAGGTGGTTGGCAGGGCTCGGAAATGCAGCCTTGAGGACTTGGCTCTTCCTGCCCGGCCATTAGAACCAATGCGATGTTACCCAGGTCCCTCAGCCTCCATCTGTCAGTTCCAGAAACTCAGTCACCTTGGGGGACAGGCTTCTGGAAGCAGAACTGGTGAATCATAAAATCACAGACTATCCAAGCAGGAAGGGAACTCGAGGTCACTGAGTCCAGCCAGAGAGATGGCTCTCTGCTACGACAGTCCTCCCTAGAGGTTTTCCGGGCTGCAGGCCAGTGAGTCTCCACCGGCTGCACGAGAGACTCACCTGGGGAGTCTCCAAACATTCCCAGTGCCCGGGCTGCTCTCTAGGCTCATTGTATCAGACACTCTGTGTGGGGTGGGGAGGGAGAAACCAAAGTTTAACACTCCACCCAGGTGATTCCAATATGCTGCAGGGACCCAAAGCTTTGCCACCCTGAAGCTGCCTCTTTAAGATACTGATCTTAAGCTGCTTATTAGGAAAGGAGACTCAGAAAGAACCTTTGGTCCTCCCCCACTTTCCTGCCCAAGGAATTCAGACAGGAGAACCTGCTTTAGGAAGGGAGCCTTGGCTTAATCACTTTCAGCTTAATCTTCCCCCCAGCACTGGTCAGGAGGGCTCCCGGCTTGTTAGCTAGATCCCTGTCCCATTGCTGCATAGCAAGAATTGTCCTGCCCTGTGTGTTCAGCTCTTCCTTAACTACCTGTAAATCTCCCATTGGCACTTCTGAAATCTAAGACCCCCATTCCCCTCTTTCCTCCTTTGTCCAAAGTGTCTTCTCTACCCAATGATGCCGCACTGCCTTTGGAATGTCTACGCTTACGTGAATTCCCCGTGCGCATGTTTGT